>CM036258.1:24046794-28846794 GCA_020698575.1 Bostrychus sinensis
CCCTTCAACTATGGGCCTGTGGCAGGAGACTGGCCAGTTAGTCACAGAGCAGTGGTGGATGAAGTACTCAAAAACTGTACTCAAGTAAATGTACTGTTATTTCAAAAGGAATATTACGCAAGTAGAAGTAAAAGTACTAGAGTAAAAGTAAAAAAGTATAAAGTGTAACATTTACTAAAGTAGAAAGTACATTTCAGTGTTTTGCAAAATTTTCTCCTTTCAAACCCAGACCCTTGTTATTGCATATATTACACCACAAAGACAAAAACTACTTGTACTTCTTGAGATAATGTGAAGTTGTATTTAAGAAGAAGAACATTTTGCAAAAACATCCAAAAGTACTTTCCATTTAGGTACATTTTACACTTTTACTTTGCAGGTTAGGCTCTAGCCACTTGCCAACTCTTAACAGGAAATGCCAGTACGAGATGAAAGTTAAATAATAATCGCAAAACAAAAATTCAATTTCACTGTTACTCTTTTTAGCACCAACATTTTAATAAAAAGGCTTCAGATCTAGATTGAGCTGATGTGTAAACAACCATTTTGGGCTCACCGTAATGAATTCTAAAGAGAGAATTATTCATAGCAGCAGCAACAGATCTTTGCAAACACACATTTAACTAATTTTGTTTTTAGAAATCGTAGCATTATAAGAAGTGACAAAAATATATTTTTTTACATCAGACAAAGGAAGAAGGTCTAATGGCTGTTGCTTGTTACGTTTAGCATTGTGTCTATTCCCTATACCGTCAGTGATCTTTTGTGAAACTTCTATTTGTGTAGGATCAAAGGAGGAGATAATGGAAGCAGAGAGAACATCCATAGACAGCAGCGGCTCCTGAACTGAATCAAACCTGTTTTTGTACAAGAGTCTGTCCTGTGCACAAAGAGCTGTCTCCGTGGCAACCAGCACAAGTTCTGAACTCACTTCCGCTAGACTCAACCTTGGAGAGAACGAGAAACACAATCTAAGGAAATGTAAAAAATGTGTTCAATAATCATAAATGGACATTATGTGCAGCTGTTAGTGCTGGACTCTATACACAAAGACAACACAGGAGGAAAACAACTCTAGACCATTTTTTTAAACGCTCCAAGGGTGCGTGAAGAACTCCCATTGTAGAAAAGAAAGTGTTGCATAGTTACAAAAAATAAAAAAACATGTTTATCTGCATTGCTTCTTGTTATGTATTTGTCCAGGATAAATCTACACAAGGACATGGAAAATCTGATAAACTAGTGCCAGGCAAACATTTCACAGGCTGTTGTGCAGAAGATGTCCGCTTTGAAATACTAAGGTGTTCACATCTTTTCACATGGACTGGCTTGGCCAAAAAGGCTCGCCAGTGTTTAGGAGGTTGAAGCGGGCCGGAGTTAGCTCAACCTATTAGCCTTTTATTGTTGTGTGGTTGAAAGCGTACTGCCATCATCCTTCACTGTGTGGTACGGGTATTGCTCATGGATGTGTTAAAGAGAACTGGATTAGACAGCGCCACATTCTACCAGTGGACACTTGAGATATTTCAGTGAAAAAAAATCCCCTGTGTCCCAGATTTTCCTCTAATAACTGCAATTAATAAAGAAACGATTGGTGTGTATCCGACAGAAGAACTACTAACATGTTCAAATCTTCACTTGCCCCATTATAAGCAGATCAGCCTGATAAGAGTACAGTACAATGCAAATCCCTTTTAAAAACATTAACATTAAATATTTGGAAAAGTAATGTACAGTATTTGTATGCTTCACAAAATATGTGAAAGCTATACCTCCTTAGTACAGTGGTGGAAAATAACTAGATACTCAAGTGTTCAATTTACTACATTAAAAGTAGTTTTGAACTGATTACAGTGGGCAGCATGCTCGACTTGCAATGAGAAGGTTCTGGGTTTTAACCTAGATTTGGGCAACTAGTAGCAGTAGTATAGCAGTACATTTAGATTTTGTAGTATATATATATTTTTTTCCTTACTTTTTTTTTACCATGTTATCATCAAAAAAAAAAAAAAAAAAAAGTTGTGTTTTGTTTTGTTCACACGTTTGAGTAATCCTGTGTTCTCTGGGACTGCCTTTCTATGAGCCCAAAATGACTCGTTCTTCCTACCCCCGCCCACTCTAGGAACCACTGACCAATCAACAAGCCCTCTGCATCCAGGCTGCTCTCATTTATGAAAGAAAAAAAAAAGGTCTGTTTCCTCTAATTCTTGCAGTTTTGTAGCTTTTTGTAATTTACAACATTTTCAGGAAGTTCAAAGCTTTTTTTTTTTTCTGTTTCTGTTCAAAAGAGCAATCTCCTGCTCTCTGCTGGTGTCTTCAGCAAAGTATTTATTAAAAAGTTTTTTTTAGTCAGATAATCTTTTTAAAGGTTGAAAAATGTACAATGCTGTTCTAGAGGAGACCAAGATTGGTTTAAAAATATACAAAAAGGCTCAAGTAATCATTTTGTTGGGTACTTTTACTTCTGCTTGAGAATTTTTATTATAAAGTAAAACTAGGTTTACTTATGTTCAGTTATGTTATGAGCTCCATAAGGGTTCTTCTTTTGTTTCCCCACAGCTGTTTTTTTTAGGAGTTTTTCCTTACTGAGAAGGAGGGTCTAAGCACAGGAGTGTCCTGGGTCTGTTTACTTTAGTGTAGTTAGTGTTTATGTTGATTGTGTGTTAAGTCTGATTGTGTGTTTATGTTTGATCAACTATTTGTGAAGCCCTTTGAGGCGACTTTTGTTGTGATACTGGGTTATACAAATAAAACTGAATTGAAGTGAAAAGTACAAAAAAGAACAGAGCAACCAACATACATTATTAGACATGAATAACATGAATATTGAGTCTTTTAAACACTGTATTTTAATTATAAATCTAGTTGAAGTACTGCTTGTAAGTAAGAGTAAGTACTTGTGAGTTCTCGTGCATGTGGTGTAAGCATGTTTACATCCATGTATGCCACAGTAATATGTATTAATGTAGCGCTGCAAATGAAACAAGCCGGGAGAATGGATTGTCAGCATTATTAATGAGTCCTAAACGTGAGCGTCGGACGCCAGCGTGCGGTACAGGCCAGGACGAGAACATTCATATCTGCTGCTGCTCCATGTCCCGTCAATGATATTTAAAACTTAATTAACAGATGATCAATAGTGTTTACACTGCAAAGCGACTGGGGCAGATTCTAATTAGAATATCCATACATTATTAATGACATTAGCGAGCTTCTGAAATGAAAAGGAGACAACTGCCGCGTTCAATTAGGACGGTTCAGCGAGAGGGAAGACGAGGCAGCCGCAGATTAGTGCGAATCCGGAGATCAGTGGCTCGAGACGGCTGTAAGTCATCTTCACGTTGAGTGGCAGATAATTAGTGAGGGATGTGATGGATTTTGATTAGAAACTCGCCGCTACAAGAGCTCCAGCACTTTGAAAAACAGCCAATAACGCGCCATGGTTGGATATTAAATTGTATGTAGCGTTAGGGCGTATGAAGTGGCTAAAAATATCTGTCCTTTTAAATGCATGATGGTTTGGATGGTTCTAGTCTACCATATTAATTACATGTGAAAGCTTTTTTTTTTATGCAGTTCTGTTATCACCAATAAGTACAAGAAAGGGATCTGTGAAGAAATGAGATTCATATTGAGTAGATGTGACACAGAACTTTTCAGAAGCCTTGTCTGTGTTCTGCTAAATCCACTTTTTGGAGCTTCAAAACCATGTTTCATTTACGCTTCTTTGAGTTACTCTGTATGTTGTCTGTCTCTTTTTTCGGAGCTGGGAACACTCAGATCTCACTGCTCTATGTAGACACATGAAACCAAACCAAGAAGAGCTCCTACACATTTTCTAAGGCCTATACATCACCATTCTAATAATTCCATCATTTAAAAATGCTATATTATAAAGGCTATACATACCTGAGGTTTTGCTTTTTTCATGTATGTTTACGTAATCTTGTATTCTCTGTCTGCCCACTTTAGAAAGCACTGACCAATCAACAAGCCCTCTACATCCAGTCTGCTCTCATTCCTTCATCCAAAAAATGTTGGACAGCTCTGTTTCCACAATCACAGCTATTTTTCATTTTGTAGTAAAATGGCATCATACAAAAAGTTTAGGAAATAAAAAACTTTTTTTCCTCTCTAAACTCTGCTGACCTCTGCTGGTTTCTTCACCTGTTTTTTTTATGTCACTAGTAGAGTAGATTAAACATTATTTTTTAGTCACATAATGTTTTTAAAGGTTGTAAAACATGCTGCTATTCTAGAGCTGACCAAGATTGGTTTAAAAATATGAATAAATGCACAATAAATCCCCTTTAAATTGCTGTCACTATAAAGCATTAAACTGATGTATCTATCTGTTAAGCATCACATTGCTAATAGCAGTTGTGTAGAATAGGAAAGAGTTATTCTGGCTGACCACCCACCTGGTCTGGGAATCAAACCCGAGATTTCCTGAGAAGTACTACTAATTCACTTTTATTTATTTTTTTCACTTTGCACACAAAAAGTTAAAGTTAAATTATAGCCTGTACAACTTATAACCACAAGTGTCATAATAATATATAAAAAAACAGCATATCAACAGCTTTTATATAGAATTGCGTGCAACCACTTTATACCAAATGCCAGCAATCACTCAAGAACGTGACTAAAGACTGAATAAGTAATAGCCCAGTCTTTAGTGCGCTTTCCACTATAGACCCTCAAGTACGCACAAAGCCAATCAGAGTTCATCTGGCTTCAACAATTCAAGCTGTTGTCACCAAGGGAGCTGAAAGAAACTTTTGAGAACGAAATGTAAGAAAGTCCAAGTTAGCTAATTACAAAAGGAGCTTAAACACTCATAATTAGCCCTTTTCTATCTGGTTATCACAATGTCATGGCAGTGTAATTCCAAAGAACTGTACAGGAGAAGGAACCAAAGGAAAAAAAAAAAAAAAAAAAAGCAGGGTTAGGATTGAAAAGTAGCACTTAGACACTCAGCCGGGAATCCACTCCATTATTGCGAGGCGTTTAGTAGCCACCAGTGGTTTCGAGAGCCATTGTGCTTGCGCTGACGTAATATATATATATCTATATAGTGCGTATCATTTCAAAAGCCGGTGATTTGTGGGCTGTTAAGTCCTTTTGTTAAACTCTGGTCTCTGAACATGAGTTAGTGAGCGCGATAAGTGGAAATAGAGAATAATGACCCGTGTGAAAAACATTGTTAAAGCTATTGTGTGATGGCTACAAGCACAGTAAACAGTGCATATTTATTAATGTGGAGGTAAATACAATGATTAAGTGTACTCATGTATGTAATGCTTATTATTGTGATTTGAGCAAAATACATTATTCATAGAACCTTACTTACGTGATAAAATTAGTAACCCATACAGGATTTCATGTATTAAATGACAAACAACTTGACTCACAATCTCAAAAAAGTTATCCAGTGCATTGTTTTAATTTTGGCTCAACCCTAACCCACAAAATGCACATGCAGTGAACTAACCCTAACCCTTTAACCCTAGCCCTAACCCTAGCCCTAACCATAATAAATGATCAACAAAACAATAATGGACACCTTAGAATTATCACACATTTGGGGTGAAATGTGTCCCACAGTAACTATAGTATTTGACAATTTTGACCACTTTCTAGCCTTTACTTTGACCGCCGAATCAAATACACCTAAGCAGTATCTATGTAATATATACATTGATTGATTAGTTATGTTGATTGTTGACTAAATAAGCCAAGCAGAAGAAGTTTCATGTAAAAAAAATGCTTTCAAGAGGAGGGTTAAATAAAACATAATGAATTTGTCAGAGATCCAAATGGAGGACAGTCTTAGGGGCGGCCTGGGTGACAGTTTGTATTCCAACAGTCCAAGTCCGAGTTTGCCAATTGAATTAACCTTAGCTCAAGCAAGTGCACAGGTTATAAGGTTGCAGGTAGTGGCCAAAATAGAGGCAGGTGCATGTGGTAAAAGGCCTCAAACAATAAGGATATCTATAGCATGCAAAAGTGAGGGAAGTGCAAAATAGCAGTACACCGGTGACAGGACAGGAGCGCAGGAAAGCCTTCAGCTCATCCGTGTTACTCAACTTCCTCTTCCATAGATTCTTTATGGGGTTCAGGTCCAGAGAGTTTGCTGGCCAATCCATCAGAGGAATAATATCATGGTCTTTTAAACCATTTTTGAAACTGCCATATTCTTTGTACGATGAAATCATTGCATAAAGTGCTCTCAGATTTCTGGGTAAATGGTTGACTTTGGATAACCACCGTGGACCAACACAAAGTTGTGGGGCAGACCTTTAAGATTTTGTAGTTTCATCTTCATACAGGGAGTGCATGGGGTCACCTCTTTTAGCTCTCTTGTAGTGAACTGAAATTTAAAAGCAAACACTTTCTCCATAGAGCTCTCCCTACATTTCGGAGTAAAAATATCGTTTGGTTGACTCCTGTGTGACCCCATCCCTCGCCTCCTGCTTGTATCTATACATGACAAACATCTGAGAAATAAAGTCATCGCTAGCTTGGTGTTTTGGCTATCCTGGATGTGTTGCTTTTCTCAGGAGACCCAAGACTTTTTAGGAACACTGGGTTAGTGCTCCCATTCTTTAAGTGCCATGGTCTGGTGTACTGTTTATTTGTGAATATGATGGAAACCTCTGCCAAAAAAGTAGACACTTTAACTCCAGAAGTGCTCTTGCGTGTTTCTAAAGCCCAAACAACGTTACCAGACAGATCTGTTAGCATCATGTTTCTGATAGTTATGCTAATTAGTCGTTTTATGCTTTGTCCATTCCCCACTGTTGCCAGCAGGAGGCGACAGACACCTAATCTAAGCATTCTCTGCATATTAAAAGTAAAAGCTCCCCAAAAGAAGACGTTTTCCATATATACACATTATTTTATGCAAAGGTGTCCAAAATGATTTCAAAAAGGCCAAAAAACCATAATGTATAACTTCTAAACATTAGTTTTGCATTAGAAGAGACAGTAGTTTTCAAAACATTAAATTCTACTAATTCATTACATTTAGAAAGCCTTACCAGAAAACCTTCAAAACAAATTCAAAAAAGATATTTTTTTTTATAATTTAAAAGGAACTGAAAGCCCAGAACAGTGACAATGGAAAGGTGTACTTCAATCAAAGGTGTCAGTTTATGGAAATCAAGAAATCTATGAATGTATTTAAAAAAAGTGTCAAATTTTGTATAATGAAAATGTATGAGACTGCAGAGTAGTAGTTTCTGTTATGTTATATTATGTGTTATGTCAGGAAATAGAAAAGTGGCTGCGGTACAGCTTTTAGGACTTGATCAGAAATGTTAAATTGTGAATAGGGGGTAGACACTATGGGCCAGATCTTCCGAGGTGGACCAGACAGTGGTGCAGGAAGGGGTCTTATCCCAATCCCTAGTCTTTAGATGCAAAACCTAGTCTAAAGAAATTGGACGTGGGCTGGTCTTGGGTAGAAGAGGCTGAACTTAAACAGGTGCAGATCTAAGCTGGGCAACAGCTGTGCATGAGGGAAAAGGTTGGATATGAGTGTGTTTCAAGCAATTAACAAATCAGAGAGAAGGCGCTGTTTTTAAAATGCACCCGGAACCCCAGTCATCCTGTCATTACCGGGAAAAGAAGTGTCCAGCTCTCGGAGGAGGAAACAATGATCCTGGTTGAGCTGAAAGCTTCTACACTGGAGTTCTGGTCCAGGCCGCATAACTCTGTGCCCGGCTGTGTTCAGGACAGTGCCCGCTTCGTCCTGGCCTGACCGTGGTGGTCCTCTGCCTGCACAAGGAGTACGCCCCCAGCTTCACTTCCTCCTCTTACAACAGCCTTTCACCACTGTCAGGGCACCAGGTGCAGGCTGCAACAACAAGCCGTGCATTCTTACACAGAGAGCGTGCCTTTCCAGTTACAGGAGAGCGAGTGCTTGTGTGAATAACAGTGTGTGGCCGATGAGCACTGTTTAAGAACGAGCCCATGGAGCAGACATGTTTACCTGAGCTGAGAGAGGCAGCAAGAGGAGCTGGTTAGTACAGGCTCAAAAATGTAGAGCCATGTTAAAGTGCAGTACAGTTTGTGTGAACAGCAAGCTCCAGGGCACACAGCAGATTTACAACAGAAACCTTACCCACAGCCTTCGCTGATGCAGCGGTAACATTGGCACACTGTGTAGAGGGATCTGTGGGCTGTAGTGCACTGTGCACAGCAACCTCTGGTCCACTAGGTCTACTTGCTTGTGAAAACAAATCTAAAACCACTCCATGTGCAAAGTGTGCAACTGACTAAATGCTGCCCAGTCAAAAAGGCAGACAAGACAGTAGTCAGTGGCACAGATGGGGCACACACTCCCAGTCTTACTCACTCTTAAGAATAAATGAATAAATAAATTATTAATGTTACCATGACAAAAAAGCAAACCAGGCTAATTGCAATCCCTTCCCCGTTTCTCCCGCACTCTTAAAAATATATTTTATTATTATTATTATTATTATTATTATTATTATTATTATTATTATTATTATTATTTTATGTTCTCTGAAAGTACTTTGTTAGACTCATTATCAGTGTTTTGATGACACCAGCTTCATGCCCATCTGTGCCCATGCCTGGCTTTTAGACCAGTCCTCCCCTTTATTGTAGATTGGCGAGCCCTGGTGGAGGCGAGATGAACTCTGCCTCACCTTGATTGTAAACAAGCAACGGAAGGAGGGGAAATACACCTGTAGTGAACTCGGACAGTTTGTGGCTCAGATCACACACCATCACGCCCGAAATCCACTTCTCGTGGATTGTGTTGGATGTAATTTTGCAAATAAATGCATTAAACTGAATTGTAAGAACTTTTCTGTCTATGGCATGACCACATTCTGTGTAAATGAGGCGCCCCTCAGGAGCTCACAGCATAAGGCTCATTCAGCTGTGATTCTTGGCTTTTATGTCTAAGTTTACACATTATAAAAGTTAAACAGCCTCCTGTAACAGCAGACATTATCTCTCTGTAATAATACTCCACTTCACACTGAGCAGCAGGGCACAAAGTTTATTTATGTCAAAACTGTAACTTTAGTCTGTATTTTACAAAAAAAGAGGCAGGGGAGGAGGAGAGGGGGGCAGAAAAGTGTTGGTGCGTTACCTTTCTGATCAGCACTAAACTCAGATCCAATCACCTGTCTGTTCACCGCTGACAGGTGGGCGTTTTCCCATCATGCACTGAGCTGTGCAGGCTCCGCAGTTGCTCCTGATGAACTGCGGCGGCTCAGACGCTGGTCTCGTTTGGATCTCACGAGCTTTTGGTGACCGTTGCACTTGTGACATCAGAGCAAGTTGATAGCAAGTAGGACACAAATCTAACCGGCGTGCACTGCGCACAGACCGATACTGATCGAAACTGCCTAAGTCTGGCTCATCTCAAACGCGCCTATTCTGAACACAGGCGCAAAAAGCTGCATCAACGTCACCTCCGTCTGTGCACCAAGCGGAAGATCAGGCCCTTAAAGTTACTTCTTTCTGCTCCTTTTTATTGAATGTTAAATTGCCATAATTGTTTTTTAATGACTGAAATAAACAATGAAATAAACAAAATGAAATGAAAGGGGTTAAGCAATCAGGTTCTGATTTCATTGCACTGTTTCATTAACCACATGCAACATTATTTAAAAACCTATTCAGTTGAACAGTTGAAAAGCTTGTGGATGCTGGTTTAACTGCCGCCTCAGACTTTGATTGGAGTCCTATTGAAGCCGCTGTGATCCTGAGACAAGCGCCGCGGCTGAATCGCTGACTCTGTGTAGCGAGGCTAGTAAGCACACATAGATCCTCAGTGTCATTTGTCAAAGGGTAATAGATGTGCCCAGCAGGCCAGAAAACAAGAAGCACCTCAGAGGATAGAGGAGGAGGGGGAGAAGGAAAGAGAAAGAGAGAGGCGCCCGGGATGCATTCATTTCATGTGTGATGAAAGACAAGACACACAATATCAAGATGTTTGGAGGCCATCTTTCAGCGCCGCTTCACTCCGAGCTGCTGTGTGTCTCTGTACGGAGAGGGTAATGTGATTTTTCCGAATCCTTTATTGTGGCCAAGAACGTGGCAGTCCAGTTCGCCGACCCCCGGTTTCTCTCCAGCTTTAAGCGTTGAAACTCTATCTTCAATCTGTTCTGTAGAAAACATACAGTGGGTGGATTCATCACACACACACACACACACACACACACACACACACACACACACACACACACACACACACACAAATCAAAGCTACAGAGATTTATAGCTAAAATCTGAGAACTGAAAACAGAAAACTGTTCCCCCAAAAGAATGTTGTTACAGATCATTTTACTGTAATACTGTGATTATCTTCTGTGGGGTAAATGCTTTATCAGTTGAGTCCTAAAGCAAAATCCACTTGGGTTTGAGTTGTGTTTTGTTTCATCCACATCTGTTTGAGAAATGCTGTGCTGAGTTTTTTGAGGCCTCAGAACGCTTAGTTTCATGAAGCCCCGCCTGTTGCACAAACCCCCACCCACTCCAGGAAGCACTGACCAATCAGGAAGCCCTTTACATTCACTCTGCTGTCACTCATTTATACATAAAATGGCGTATTTTCCATTTTGTAGTAAAATGGCATCATACAAGAAGTTTAAGGAAGTAAAAAGCTCTTTTTCCATGATTCTACAATATTTTATACAGTGTATTAAGACTAAACCCCTTTGAGATTATTTGACTTGTTTCAAAGTATTTTTTCCAGAAGTTTTTTTTTTTTTTTTTTTTTTTTTGCAGTGTAACAAACCAATGCTGGCGACAACATAACCTCAGCCTCCGTGGTGGAGATAATTATTTGACCCGCACATGATAATTGTGTGTCAGCAAGGTTTGGTCCATCACATAATTTGCATACAGAGGGTCATGAGTAAGGTTGCCTCCATTAATAATAATAATAATACAAATGCATTGGTCTTCTATAGCGCTTTTCTAAACAATCAAAGTGGCTTTACAATTTGGTGCATTATTTATCAACTCCTCAGTCACACTCGGTGGTGATGAGCTGTTCTGTAGCCACAGCTTGCATAGGCAAGGTGGGTAAAGTGTTTTGCCCAAGGACACAATGACAATGCTGGTGGTGGGGATCAAGCCGCCAACCTTCCTGGCTACGGCCACCCATTGGCAGCTGGTCTACCTGGCTTGTGAACACCTGCTTGTTTGAGCCTTGCTGCATTACTTGGAGGTGGTGGACTCACACCAAAAGTGACAAAATCTCTTTCCTAAGCTCAGTTCACTCTCTGGGTGTTGCCAGCCTCCCTTCAGGCTGCTGATGAGGGGCAGGAGTTTTCAAACACAACTTTTGTGTCTGAACCAATTTCTCTCAAGGGCCTATAAAATCTTGGTCTGTGATTGGTGGTTGCTTTGGCAATGTTGCTTGTATTTAGATGAAGGTGACTTTCTTTTTTTCTTTTTGGACACAAGATAAAGACGAAGACCAAAAGAGATACAGACAGCTTCAGACAATATAAGGATAAAAACAACTGAGCAAGTTAAATACCAATGATATTATCCCAAATGAAATGAAAAGTAAATTAAAATAAATGTACAAAATGCATAGACATACAAAAATCAAATAAAACACAAATACAAACAGGGGTGTATATTATAATATTCGCACATCCTCCGTCTTCAGAGGTCACTCAAAGTTGCAGATGGTCCAGAACAGGTCTCCATATACTATAAATAATAAGTAATAAGTTCCTTCGCCCTGTAGCTGTGTAGTCTGGCTATCAAAACATGGGGCTGGTTAGCATCATTAGCCATCATTAGCTGGTTGCGCTCCTAGCCTGTGTGCACGATCAACTTCTACAGGCGTTGAAAAATGTTCCTCATTGAGCAGATCCCGAATAAAATTAGCAGTAAACTCCACTGGTTGGCCACCTTCAACATTCTCGGGCAGACCAACTATTTTTATATTTTGGTGTCTGTTGTTAGCCGTCTCCATCCGCCTAGCTTGTTACTCGAGCCGGGTTAGACTACCGTCCTGGTCACTGCCCATGTCTTCCAACGCTGAAAGACAGGCTGCATGTTCTGTCAAAATGGCTTGGCTGGCCTGAAGAGACACTTCAAGGGACCTCTCATCCATTTTCTTACTCATACCATCTATTGCAGAGAGAATAGCTGTTGTATCCGGCGTGGACTCTGCTAACATAGCTAACATGTCAGTGCCATGTGACTCCCCAGACTTTCAACTCAAAACTATGCTCAAGTCACTCTATCTGTGTAGCTTGGCACATCTGAGACACTTGTTGCCTCCACATGCGAACATGGTTGCTTCAGTCGCTCGAGTAGCTTTTGGTGTGAGTCCACCCATACTCTGATTCTCTGACAGTGGCACAGAGTAGCTTATTGAAACAAACATGGAACATGAAGATTAGTGCTATACTGTCTCATTTTTTGAACAGCAAGACAAATGCAAATTGCATAGCTTGCATTCCTTCATTTAAAAATTTATCTCCTCAGTAAACCAAAGTTTATTGGCATATGGCGCTACCAACAAATAATCCAGGTTTACTGTGTAGTGCTGCGTTTCTCTTTTTTCAATAAAAAGAGGACACCAGAGGGACCTTCAAGAGACGATTGAAAACATCTTTATTTCAGATGGCTTATCAAGATTTGTATTAATATTTTATTATTATTATATTTTTTGGGGGTGCAGAGTGGTTAGAGTTCTCGCCTCCTTCCTAGGAGATCGTGGGTTAGATCCTCGGGCCGGCCAACACACAAACTCTCTGGGTGGAGTCTGCATGTCCTCCCTGTGTTACCTTGGGTTATCTGTGGGTACTCTGGATTCCTCCCACCATACAAAGACATGCATGTGTTAGGTTAACTGGTGACTCCAAATTGCCCCTAGTGCATGAATGTGAGAGTGAATGGTTGTCTGTCTGTTTGTGTCTCTGTGTCAGCCTTGCAACAAGCTGGCCCCTGTCCAGGGTGTACCCCACCTGAGACCCTAAGTTACTGGGATAGACTCCAGTCACCCACGAGCCCGGAAAAAGATGAATTAATGAATGATTATGAATGACATATACTCGGACATAGTGTGAAATTCAGTTAGATGCCTTAATTGAGTTATTAGCATACTCTGAGCACTGCATGTACTCCAGTGGATTATTATCTCTTTTATCTGCAGAAAACATATGGAGTGCGCACAGATCTTCACACAGCAGACAGAATTAAGTCTTCATCATTGACTGTGGGGCGCTGGGCTCGCTATGTAACCTAACCGCACAGTAACATTTCATGCATTTACCAGACACCGGCCAGCACTGTGAGCGTGCCGGGACGTATTTGTTTGGTGTGGTGTGTGCGAGGACAGGGGCCGGTGTTCTGTGGATACACTGATGGGCTCTCAGACTCAGATTGTACCGCTCCATTAGAGATCAATGGGATCCCTGCTCTAATTCCTCCGATCAGGGCGCTCTGATCCTTATCTGTGTGTGGAAAACGCAGTCGAAGTCTTTTCATCCTCACATACACACACAGTACACACAGTACACACAGTACACACAGTACACACAGACATGTACTGCATACTGCGTGTACTGTCAGAGGTGGTACAAAGAAGTATGCAAAATCAAAATGCTGTGCTCAAAAGTACTGTTACTGCAAATTTATAGTGCTTAAGGAGAAGTTTACTAACAACAAAACTAATACTTAATGCTACTACCACTATTACAACTACTACTGTTGCTGCTGCTACTACTGCCATCATTACTACTACTACTGCTATTTACTATCACTACTTCGAGCACTACAACTGTTACTCCTATTAATGCATCTCCGACTACTGCTACTACAAATACTACTAATATTACTACTACAACAATTTCTATTACTAACACTACTACTTCTCCTGCAGCTATTATTACACTTTCTAGTATTACAACCTTTTTTTTTTAAATAAACAAGTACTGAGGTGCTATCTGCTACTCTCCTACTGCTCCTACGTCTACCTATAATACTGCTACTATTACTACTACTACCCAACTACTACTGCAGCTACTAGTGATACTATTACCACCACTACTGCCATTCCTACTACAATTACCCTACTGCTACTAATACAAAAACTGCTACCATTACTACTATTATCACTACTACTGCTACTACTACTACCCACTAGTTCTACTACTACTTTTTCTATTATTACTACTACAACTTCTTCTGCTGCAACTATTTCTACTACTAATAGTCACATTATTACAACTGCTACAACTACTACCCCTACTACTGCTACTACTATTACTATTACTACTAGTACCCTCTACTGCTACAACTACTGCTACTATTACAGCCCCTACTCCTGCAGTGTTAGTACTATGATTACCCCAATACTAATACTGCTACTAATACTAAAACTGCTACCATGACTATTATTACCACTACTACTGCACCTACTACTATTGCTACTATAATTACCCCTAATACTGTAACTAATGAAGCTGCTACTACTACTATAACTACTACTGCTACTATTACCACCACTACTGCTATTCCTACTATTATTACTCCTAAAACTATTACTACTACTAATACTAAATGCCTACCATTACCACTACTACCACTGCTACTGCTATACTTCCTACAATTACCCCAAATACTAAACCTGCTACAGTTACTACTATTACCACTACTACTGCTACTACTACCAAAACTACTACCAGTTCTACTACAATTGCCACTATGGTTACCCCTAATACTGTGACTACTACTAAAATTGCTACTACTGTTACCACTACTACTACTACTACTATTACCACCACTACTGCTATTCCGACTACGATTACCCCTAATACTAATACTGCTGGTACTAATGCGACTACTGCTAATACTATATACACTACCAGTTCTACTACAATTACTATAACACCTATGACAGCTACTACTACTACTACTACTACTACTGCTGCTACTGCTACTATTACCACCACTACTGCTATTCCGACTATGATTACCCCTAATACTAATACTGCTGGTACTACTGCGACTACTGCTAATACTATATACACTACCAGTTCTACTACAATTACTATAACACCTATGACAGCTACTACTACTACTACTACTGCTGCTACTGCTACTATTACAGTACCAGAACTTTTACCACTTCTTCTTCTTATGCCACTACTATTGCTCCAATTAGTACTTATACTTTTACTACTGGTACTACGGCAACTATTACAACCCACTTTGCTCCAGTGGTCAGTAGTCCCATTTACTTATATTGCCAGGTATATATTGCATATGTATGTGTGCAGGCTTGTGAAATCTTAACCTCAAATCTCATTGTTACTGTAAATGGGCCTGTAAAGCAGTGTTTGTTAAAGAGTGAACACCAGAGCACCTAATTTCAACTTCACACATCAAACCCCGGCTAAAGAAAGCAGCAGTATTCTGTTTCTTTAAATACACAGCCATTTAAAAGTTTCATTTGTTTTTTTCTGAAAACACCCAGCTCTGTACTGTAGAGTTAGCTATTACCTTGAACAGCTTACATGAATAATTCTTGTTTTTTTTCCCCCAAACTGCCTTTACTTGGATAATGATGATGATGGCTGCTCTGTGTATAGCAAGTGGGATGTATAATAAAAAGCCTTATATATCCAATTTTATTGCATTAATCATCTGCCGGCTCCACTGGTAGATAGTCTGCAGATAATTAGACTGTACAACTATCACTCATCAGGAAGAGAAAAGTACAAGACTGCCGCTTATTAGATCGCTGTGTTTAATCTTGGTTCAAGGTCACATCAGGATATGGAGAGTTCAGTTAATCCACTGGCTACGAGAGGTGGCTGGGGTTTCAGTTAGTAATAGATCAGTACAGTTTCCCCATGGCTGTAATATAGAACTGGATAATGAATGACATCACGACCGCTGTTGTTTTCAATGGCTGTGCTGATTGGCGTGTGATGCCAAAAATGTTTTTTTACTTCTGCGTTACTTCCACGTTGTGTGGCCCACAGAGCAGGTGCACTGTGGCCCCCAAGCAAGCGCGGTGTTGCTTTGCGTACCATGTGATCACCTCTGACCAATGGGCACAATGGTGTCTAGAGCGGTGACGTCACAAACCATAAAAAGTTTTTTTTTTTTTTTAGCCAAATTAAAGATTTCAAAGAAAGAAACCGTCCATGGTATGAAAATAGATAAAAATCTGACCAATTTGAAAGCTGTAGGTGTAGAAGTTTCTTTTTACACTGCGCTCTATGGGAAAAATCTTTTCTGGGCCACATGGGTTTTTTTTTGCTGCAGTTCCATAAAGCAGCCATTTGTAAAACTGGCATCAGGGGAGAGGGGGTGGTGCCCTTTCCAGGTCTTCTTATACATCCATGAGATACCATACACCCGTAGGCATACTGGTATACTGTTTGCAACTCATTAGTTACCATTGGGGACTTGGCTACCAAAGTTTGATTAATTGTCCCCTATTAAACTAAATTGACTATTTTGAGCTTTTACCATGTTATAAAGTTATTTGCACCATACAAACATGCTTGGAGTAGTATTTTGTTTCATTTACACATGTTTGAGTAATCCTCTTTGCTTAGTGTGTCCTCTTCTAACAATCTCTATGCAGACACATTAACCCAGGAAATCCTATGCATTTCTAAAGCCCATGCACCATCACCGGACTCATTCTGATCATTTCAGCGCTTAAACTGCTATCCCTACAAATCTATCAGCTCATTTATTGCGTAATGTTGCTAATAGGAATGCTAAATAGCCATTCCACACTCTGTACATTCCCCACCATTGCCAGCAGGGGGCGACAGGCACATAACCCAAGCGTTTTATAAAGTCAAAGTGCCAGCTTCCCAACAATAAACATTTTCTATACATATACTAAGAAATACTAATGCCAAAGTAAATACGTGTGAAGAATGAGGGAAAAAGTGACTTCAAAAAACAAGAAAGTCAAGTATAGAATGAAGTCCAGCATTGTAAGTTCAGTGACAAGGATTTGGACTTGGTTTTGTTGACAGAGCTGTCCATAAAGCTTTGAGCTGGGAGTCACCATTGGATTATGATGCGTGAGCTACATCATGGAGAATCCCTGACAGCACTAGGAGTCCTAGAAGGCAAAAGTGTGTTTTACCTGTGGCTGCTGTAGTGCAAACACAGGTTTAACTGTCTAACCTGGAAAGAGAAGGTCTGCAGTTAAAGCACAAATTGCAGTTTCCATTGCAGTTTTGTTGCTGCAGACATAGTTGTTGCTCATTTTTTCATGCTCCTCTAGTACACAAATGGGTAGTACTTTTTAAGGTTATTATTCTACTAAACCCCACTCTTGTTCTTGCTTGCTTGAGCTGTAACAAGTGGGCAGTTACTGTAAACATGCACACGCTCTTCAACCTCAGCCTATGCTTGATCGTGATTCAAGATGACCTTAAGATCTCAATAATCTATCTCAATAACCAAGATGGCTCTGAATTTTACAACTTCTCTTCTCTGTTTGATGGCGGTGAGTGTTTTCATTCATCATCTGTTGATTCTGCTGAAGTCCAAGTTGTTGTTCGTTCCTCTGTGATTTTTTTTTTTCTTCATCTTGTCTGTGCATCTTGATGTGAAAGTGGATGGTTTTGATTGAGCTAAGGGCTGGCATTTGCATTTTGGCATCATGTTAACAGCCCCACAGAGTGCAGGGCTATAGTTTACAGATACACAAAGTATTCTTAGGGTTGCTCTGATCCTTATAGCTTTAGTATTTATTCCGCCTTCTGAGAATTCCATGGACATCTGCTTCCATGCTGGCAGAAAAGGCCCGAATTATTGTTACTAATATTGAAATATATGTTTAACTTTCAACAATCATGGAATCTAGCATTTGTATCATGTTGAGGTCCTGAATGTGGTTGGCCGTTATGTTTTGCTGAGTCAGATTTCCATGCATATTCCCTGCGATTGAGTAACTTTGAGCGTGTGCATGTAAATATATTGTTCCTTATCAGTTATGGTCCATCCAGTTCTACTGCCAGTGTAATCTGAAGAGGCAGGTTACTGTTAGAGTAAAGTGATACATGAGTAATCAGCAGTATTGTACGGGAAACGCAGGGATCACGACACAGTCTGGATCTCCTCTGCTCTTATCTCTGTATTGTAATGAAACCTCAGTGCCCCCCAAACAAACGGGACATCCTTCCTCTTCCGTCCGGACTGCAGTACTCGACTTTGTATTACTGCCTCGTACTTCCACTGACCTTCTACCTTCATCTTTTCATTTCCTCTGCTTATCTTATCCAGCCTTTTCATCACAAGTACATCTCTACTTTTTATACTTGGCATAAGAGGAAATTTTAAATCAGATAGAACTTGATATAAATGTGAAGAACAAATTGAAGTCAATACACACAGGCCTTCACTGTAAAAATAATGAAATGGGAAAATTACACTAATAAACTGTCAAATAGTAACAGTAAATACTGTAAAATCAAAAATAGTATATGGCTGTTGTACAAAAACTGCCTTCACATATTATAACCAAACTACTTTTTCTTGTCAAATTTGTCAAAAGCAAGAAAATTGCTAAAATGGTGCGTACCACTAATTTGCTGTATATTAATTTAACTTTTTTTTTTCATTTAAACTGTGGTGTAGAAATCCCTGCTGCTACATTTACATTTGCAATTGCCTAATGTTTGATGTGCCTAAAGTCTGTTACAGTGAAAAACTGAATATAGTTTTTTACTGTAAATTTAACAGCTTAATTTTTTTCGTTGTATTCAAAAATACATAAGACTATTTTCTTGAAATATAGTAAACCTAACCTTTTAAATACAAATTTTAAACACTCTACTACAACATGCTATTCTACAACAGAAAACACTCATCTCTATAAAAAGGAAATTGCTAGCGTGCCAGTAATTTGCTGTAATTTAAATTTACAGTATTTTTTAAAATTTAAACTGTGGTGGAGTTTATACACTGCTGTTACATTTACAATTGCAATTTGTGTATATCATAATGTTTGATGTGCCTACACTTTTTATACAGTGAAAAACTGAAAATAGTTTCTTCTAGTTTCTAAATTTAACGGTTTATTTTTATCCTTGTATACAAAAATACAAAGCTTAAGACAGATTTCTTGCAATATAGTAAACCTAACCTTTTAAATAAAAATTTTGAATATTCTACAGCAACATGCCCTATAAAAAGGAATTTGCTATGTAGTGTACCAGTGATTTTCTGTAATTTAAATGGACCGTTTTTTGTTTTTTGCAATTTGTGTATACCATGTACGTATTCCTAAATCAAAATTGTAAATACTTAAACACAAAATACTACCCACGACAGTAAACATCCATCTCTAAAAAAAGGAAATGAGAGTCATTTCCTTTAGTAGTTTAACAGTAATTTGCTGATATTTTTTCTGAACTGTTAGAACTGTCGCCCAAAAAACACTCAATTTGCTGCAAAAATCATATTCGCAATGTGTATTTACAGAAATGTCTTTCATGTGACTACACTTTGTTTACAGTGAAAAACAAAATATAGTTTTTTACTGTCAGCTTTATTTTTTATTGTATATGCAGTTATACAGTACATAAGACTATTTTTTATACATTATAGAATACATTAAACCTAAACCTTGAATGAAAATCAACATTTTTATACTAATACAAAATGCTCTTCTACTACAGAAAACATACAACTGAAGTGAGTGTATGGATTAAGAGAATTCTGTTAAGATCGTGCTATTGAGCTTAATATTATTGATATATTTCATTAATACTATTGTTCTATTTTACAGTAGAATGTCTCTAAGCATTTGTCATTTTTCCATTTCTTTCTCTCTGTTACAGTTACAATAAAAAAGGCAAAAATAGTTCAGACAGCATGAATATGTGAACATTACAAAATATATAATGTATAATGTATGTACACTAAAATTATACATTTTATATAAAGAGAATCAATTTTATACTGATCAGGCATAACATTATGACCACTGAAGGGTACAGTGAACGCAGGTTATCTTTTCATTTTGGCACCTGTTACTGAGTGGGTTATATTAGACGATAAATAAACATTTTGTACTCAAAGTTGATGTGTTAGAAGCAGGAAAGATGGGCAAGTGTAAAGATTTTGAGCGGATTTGACAAAAGCTATTGCACAGGCTGTATCCCGCCTAAGGCCCATAGTCGCAATCTCAGATATATAGGATGGAAAAAAGGCAAAATATGGTGAATTTGGACAGAGCAGTAACCACTGAAAGCATTGTGCCCAAGCTGTTGACTTCACATAAACAAACTATTTTCAAACTATAGCAGAAAAGAAAAAAAGACAAAGAAATACACTGAATGCTAGTTTTATCTCCATGACTTCATCACTTTTCTTCCACTTCAGATCCTCCACCAACTCATTCTGTGGACGCCTTATCAACCTCTGTGAAAATGTCAAACGCATTTCTGTAAAACTGCCCTCTATCTTTTTTTTTTGCTCTAAGAATAAAATGCAGTTCTCTCTCGCACACAAAAACCTATGTAACACTTTGGGCATCTACCAATTTAGCTCTAAACTTCTTCCATTTTTGTTGATTCCAGCTCTTCAAGTGCTTGTGAAGGGGCCCCCGAGAGGTCTTTGAGAAGTTTGCCATTAATTACTTTTTCTTTTTTTTCCGCTCGGGCAAATTAACGACAGCTCAGAAGACGCTCTCATGCCGTAATCAACTAATCAGCCCCCCCACTCCACCCCCACCCCAAGTCCGCGCTCCTCCTTCCAGCCTTATCATTAGAGGCCATTGTACGCTTGTTCCAGCTCTCTTCACATCCGTCCATCAAAAGAGAAAAACACTTGAAAACACATTTATTGATATGCATTTGGCTTTGACGAGGAGCCAAGCCACTGGTTCAAAAAAAAAAAAAAAAAAGGCACATTCTTAGCTTAGCGATTGCAGATGTGGTTTTCAAAGTCTATGATTGTGGCGTGTGCATTCCCCAGGGGCAGCAGGCGGAGGCGGGGAGATGACCTTACGGGAGCTATGGTCAGAACAGAACAGTGGTGAGCTTTGACCATAGAGACGCAGAAAGCTGATAAGAGTTAAACGGACTGGGCTTAAAGAGAACTTCAGATTCTAAAGTGTGGGAAAAGTCCTGCCATGGGAAAGATACGGGATGGGAAACTGAAGAGAAGGGGGCATCAAAGAGGTTTAATTAAATCTCAACTCTTGGTGGGGTTGTTTCGAAAAGATTTGAGTCATTAACAGTTTTTTTTTTTTTTGGTACTGCCGTGACCTTGACTTTGTCTGATTTTTCCCACTTGCTTCCTCCTCACACCTTAGTCATGGTATTTCATTCAATAATAAACTTGAATGTTGATAAGATGTAAACACTGTGTAGAAATGTGTGGGTATCACTCTATACCACGGTTATGTTTCTCAGAATTTGTTTAAGTCAGGGGTCTGGAAACTTTTGGAGCCAATTGTTGCCAAAAACACAAAAAGAGCAGCAAATAATTTTAATGTACAAAAGTAGCTTATAAATGGACTATGATGGTCCAGTAGAACTGTTTTAAATATATTTTAATAGGGTGTTAAACGTAATGTAGTGGAGCCACACACGGGGAGAAAGTTTGATTTTGAGAGGACGATGCAGATGCAGGTTGTTTCAAAGACGTGCACTTGGCTACTTATTTCTCTGGTTCATGTTCCTCTGTGCACTTTTTGTCTATCTCCATAACCTCCCTGATCCAGCTTGTTATTTTCAACACAAATGACCCTAGTGTGGTAGTACTATAAACATTTAAACAGTGAAATAGCAAGAAGACAGTATATACTTTTATTGGATAGATACTTGCACTTGAATGGTATAACATACTTTTTAACAGTTTGCATAATTTTACCTACTGAAAACATCAGGAAGAATACACTGTCTGCCCTTGGATATTTTTTACACTTTTCATTCTGGTCTGACTTTAAATTAAAAGATCAAAAGAGCAGTATATATTTTTTATATTACATAAAAATTACCCACGTGTCCCAAGATATGAGATAAACATGTTTAAATCAAATATTAGTTGCTTGAGCTGATTTATTCACAATGAAAAATATTGAACATAATGCCCAGTTATGAGTTATGTAACCACTCTTAAAGGATAGACCGAACAAGTCATAAGTTTAAAGGTTTATGCTGAATATATTCTTGTTGATTGAGTCCGTTTACATCTACATACATGCCACAAAGCAAACACAAAAGTCACCTACAACCTCCACCTCCGTACTGTTTAGAGCGTGCAGCATTATGGACTTTGGAACAGGGGTAAAGATGGTGCACAGAGAGAATAACTTCCAAACTAAAATTGCCTTCCATGAGTTGGTTTGAGGCTCCTCATCATGACTGGGACCTCCTCCATCCATCCATCCTTCCTCCCTTTCTCCACCTCTCCGTCTGTCTGCCCTGGCTTGCTTCCTCCTCTGCTCCTCTATCTGCCATCCACTGTACGCTCCATAAGACTGATGAAAACCCGAGCTCATTCTTCACAGCCCCAGCCCTGCCTCTCATCTCATCTCTAATCTAGCAGCTCCTGTAATCCGCCGTTCAGCTCCATCTGTGTGCGCTGGTGCTTCCAATGCATGTCTGTGTGTAAGAATGTACTGCAAAAGTGAGGTCATCTTTGTAAAGAATTGTGGAACTATTGCACTTCAGATATGGCCGTTCTAATTCGTTTCTTTTGTCAACAAATGCTTATCCTGGGCAGAATGAATGGACAATGGAATGGTATCAGATTTCAGTGAGTTTTACCAACGTAAGACCTCCAGAGCAACTCAATTTGAAAAAAATGTAGAGCCAATCAGACAAAATGAAGCATTAGATACAGTATATGCTTGTGAATAAGCAGATAGGATTGGAAATTGTGTTTAATGGAAAGGGATTCCGAACCCACCACCTTGGCTAATGTAGCAGTTTTAGGTTTTGGGTTGGGTTCAGGGGGAACAGGGAGAAGAGGGCCACTATAGCCTCCTCAAAAGGTACAAAAATTAGTGGGCCTTTTTTTAACGAATTAAGCTTAAATTGCAGTCACTATAAAGCAGCCAGCTCATTTATTGATCTGTTAGCGTCATGTCACTCATCGTCATGCTATATAGCCATTTTATGCTCTGTCCATTCCTCATCGTTACCGGCAGGGGGTGAAAGTAAAGGTGCTATTCCACTAGAAAAGGACAGGGCGGGACGGTATGGTTTGCGAGTATTTCCACTTACCAAAGTGTTCTAAAATGTTCCCAAAAAAGTGTTCCAAGTCATTATACTTTTGGCATCCTTTTGGGATGGGGTCCAGCTCTGTTAAGTGGGTTGGAACGGTTAGAGGTGGGCACTGCTGCGAGTTGACTGGACGAGAGAGAGTCCTCAGACAGGCAAAAACAACAAACCAAAGAACAGAAATAAAAGCAATTTTTTTTTTTTTTAATCAAAGCATACTTGTCCTTGTGATAAACAGCTGTATTCAGAGAGAGGATGAGCTACTGTTGAGGCGACTTTTAAAAAAAATAACAACCATATATGAGCAACAGCTGTTTACCGTTTGGCAAATTACGGCTCTTGCGTCGAGAATCTAAACAGTTCATTTTTAGTTCAGATTGGATTAAACTGGTGCAGAGAAGTGAATTTAATGCACCAAAAGCTTGCGGTAAACCAAAGTCTCATGTTTACTGAAGCTAACACAGCTTTAGCTCCAGCTTCACACAGACACACATTCATTAAAATTCTCCACTACTGGCCGATCTATGCGGGGACTTCTTTTTGATAGCAGAGCAGTTACCTAAACTCTTGCTCCAGCCTCCTCAGCAAGTACAAACATAGGTGGGCCTTTTTGATAATGCTTTAGGAAACTCCTCCATGACTGACCCCACAAAGATATAATTATCAGGATGCATGTGTCTGGGTTGGGCCTGAATCCCGATAGCATCTCTCTTATCTGGTCCTTCTGAGCACAAAGGGTTTTACTGTCTGAAATACCGCTCTAATTCTCCTGCTCGGTGCTCTCTGCGGCACAGTCTGTCCCACTCAAGCACTTTCCACACGACTATTCTCTAGATTGGCTAATTTTCTGTGTGACAAGAGCTGAACGTGTGCCCTCCGAAGTCTTGAAATTCCATGATGGCACAGGAAGGTGGAATTCAGACACACTGTGATTGGATCTACTTGAGAAAAATATGAACACTTCATGCTTCCTTATACAACTAATGTGAGTGTAGAGAGGGACTTTGAAGGATGCATTTTAGCACTCCCTAGTTGTCTTTAGGTGGATACTATAGGGCAAGAGGAGGGTGGAGGTCTGCATGTAATCCTTGTGTTACTGTAGGTTCCATAAGGGTACTCAAACCATCCAAAAAATACATTGTTATAAATCACATTATTTGCAGATTCCACTGTCTCACTAATACGTTCTTGTTGACATTAATAAAAACATAAATATAATGTAATGTATATAATATAATGTGAGTACTTTGGCATAGGTTTTTACTCCGGATACCCTCAGTGACGCAACCCTATGCGTTTATCTGGGCTTGGGACCAGCACAAAGTTTCAGTTTTGTTATGCTGCGTTCGTACGGTCCTTGGTTGGTTGTCTTTCTGACTTTGTTTATGTTCATGTGATTTTATCTTGAAAAATTAAAATATAGTTACAGTTATATACAGTTATGTTATGAATGAGCTTTTAGCATAACTCACAGTCTGATCAAATGTTAGCCTTATCACAAAAAAAAAAAAATAACTTTAATAAATGTTACAAATATAGTACTAGCTAAGGGCTTGGCTATTATTATTATTAATATTTATTTGTTTATTTTATTAATTTATTTATTATTTTTGTTAAGTTATGGTTTATTTTTTATTAATTAATTTTTTATACTTTTTAAAAACTTTTTTATGTTTTTAATCTTATTTTACTCTTGAAATAAAATCTTTTTTTTTAATATTTATATTTTAATCAATAATTCACACAAAACAGACAAAATAGAAAACAGATTATTAACAAATAAAACAACTCTGTCCATTAAGCAAATGACGCCAAGTCGAAAAGTTGGTCAACTTTATCTTCTAAGTCTTCTTTCTTCTGACTTGTGTAGGTGTTGATGCCCATTTTTCATCTCAGTAAAAACACACACATTTAGGATGTTTTTAGCCCACGTACAGTTGACATTATAGTTGACCATGTTCTTGACTCTGATTGGATTTTAAAGCCAAGGAAAGAAGGAAGCCAATGGGACCAGAATTCTGAAAACATACTGACTTGTATTTACTTTTGTATTCTAAATGGGAATCATTGGGAACAGGCTAACCCTCGTTACTGCAGTTTCCAACCTAGCCACTGCTAAGGTTTTAACACCCCACAATGCTAAACATCAAAATCCACCTTTATGCCCATATCTATGAACTTTTTTTTCTGCTGAGCTCTGAGACTATTTCTACCATCTTCTGCTCCCTTTTGCATTTCCCACTAATAGCTAGGGAGATATTGATGCATCTCTATGTTTTTTTTTTTTTTTTTTGTCTATTGTAATGTCTTTAATTCCCTGAGAACGCACAATCAGAGCTGCAGCTAATGAATACCGCTGCCTCCTCTGACCTTGGCAGAGACATTCCCGTCCCTATTGGCCGCCTATGCATGATTACACCCGAACACACAACACACTGGCAACCAGCTGCGCTCAATAGTGAGTGGTACAAATGATCATTGTATTCATGAGTTGTGGCTGGACGGTGCCGAACAACAGTGGGCTCCTGGTATAGGCCACTTAACAAGTACAAATAGTGTGTGCTCTTGCAGCTAGTCAATGCATCGACCAGCTTGTAATGAGACGCACATGTTTGGCTAGAGCGAGTAAGAGCCATCAAGTTTAAAAGGAATTATTTATGTAACCCTAGCTTCGATTTTTTTAAGCCGTTGTACCAGTCGTCATTTGCAGAGTGTGCTACAACTACACTCACCCCCACCCAACCCCCCGGCGAGCGTCTATCCATCAGCAGTGCAGCGATTTGTTTGTTTGGAGAATATCCATTTCGGCAGGCAAACATGGAGCGTGTACATTAGCTATTTATAACTCGACATGAGGCCCACTGCTGCCCGCCGGACACAAACAGCAAGCGCTTATGGAGAGACCTGCTAAACAATATGGATTAGTATTAGAAGAGAAATCAGAGTAAATGCATGTCTGGACAGGGTGGGTGCGAGGGTGGGACATTGGTATTGCGATTGTGACTTGTACTGTAATGGATATTGGACGCTGTAGATACAAATTAGTCCGGTGTGAATTGTGGAGTGATGAATTTTAATCAAATGTTAAGTTATTTATGCTTGCCAAGCCTCTTTGTACTTTTACCTGACACTGGCTTTAATACTTAATACTCCACTTTAAGTGTGCAGTGTGTAAAATGTTGTATACAGCTGTACAAAGTGGAAGACATCAGTTAAGTAGTATGTAATAATTGTCTATTTGGGGGAATTTAAAGTTCGATAGAAGCCAGTTGAAGAGCTGATACTTCCCAGAGAGGACAAAGTGAGGGAAGAAAACACATTGATGATTCTTTTACAGCACACATTCTTGTTTGTGAGTTTAACCAGGCACAGTCAGAGATCCCATTGCAAGCATGTGATTGGGCAAAACTTTCTGTACTCACTGAACATTCTCATCAATTAAAATCCTTCATAATAAAACCTAGATGATGTCTTAAGTATTTTTTTCCCCCAAAAAATCCTTCTTGCTATTCCCTTTCCATGGAACAACAAATTATTTTCTTCCAACCATCCTCACTGATCAATATGAACGTCATATTAAGGATAACTTTATTAAGCATAGATTTGTACACCAGATGCCCATTGTGACAGCAGTAAAACAGCAGAGTTTTGACGTTATCCCAGTTCTGTTAACCTATAGCTTCATGAACTGAAGGTGAGATAAAAAAAAAAAAAAATAGCTCTTTGTTTTGTCTTATTGCAGTGGCTCCCAAAGTTGGGACCGGGGCCCCCTGGTGGGCCACAAAGGTATTGCACAGGGGCCACCAGTGTTTTGAAATTCAAATTTGAAATTTCAATTAGGTACTTGTTTAAAAATAGAGACAGTTTTTCAGGGCATCTCCAGGTTTGTCTTGTGAAATTTAAGACCTTTTAGGACTTTTCAATGCCACTTAGAGTGAAAGCTAATGCCAGCAATCTCAACATTAAATTTTACACTAAGGAGTTATCTGTATTACTCTCTGAAACTCAAGGGTTTTATTTTAAAAATCTAATGCAGATAAAGGAACTCCGGTCGTGCAGAAGAGAGAGCAAAAAATAAATATGTAAAATAAACCATGCATTTCAATAACACTTCTTCAATAAATATATTTTGTTATTATGGTGATATTACCAGAATGTTTTGACAATTTTAAGATCTAGATGAACAAAATGTAATACTTTTAATACTTTTTAATTCTTTTGTGACTTGAGGCTGCCTTGTTCTTTGCCAACAGCCTATGTTTTTGTAATGTTTTTATAGAAATCTATGAAGAAAAACAAGACATAATATTTTAACTAGAGTTAAGTCTTACTGTTGGGGGTCCACATGGGATTTTCTGGTTTGTAAGGGGGCTGTGACAGTCTTTTGGAATGGCTGCCTTATTGCAAAGGCATTGCTTACTGAAGGTGAAAATTAGCATTAGATACAAACTCAGTAGGCAGCACATCAGTTACAGGTTTTGTATTGAAACTGTTTGACTGCATCTTCCTCTTCTTTCTGTCAAACAAACTAATAAACAAACAAACAAAATAAATAAATAAATATGCCTGCCTCACATTGCATCTGCCCTCTACTCTCTCCACTGGTTTAGTTTAGAATTCAGTTTAAACTTCTGTTGTTTTTAGTGGAGGATTGAGTTTTTGCAATGGCAGGTGCCACTTTCTGTATTTACGATGTATTGTTGACTGTTCTTGCATCGCATTCATGGACTATTCAATGTTTTTAACTTTGTAAAGCACTTTGGTCAGCGCTGGTTGTTGTAAAGTGCTGTAGAAATCAAAGATGACAAGCAAACAAATAAATATGTAAATTGTGCATCATTAGGTCTAGGTCACATTTATTTTTATAGCACATTTACCACAACCAAAGCTGCCTAAGGTGCGGTACATTACAAATAAAATGAGATTAGAAAAACAATAACAAATATGAAATACCAACACACAAAATGTCAGGTCTAACACAGGGCATGTAAAATAAGAAAACAATAGAAGATAAAAAGAAACAGTTAATCTTGCATTAACAGGAAGAGCAAAGAGATGTTTTTTTTAGTGATGATTTAAAACTGTTTAAAGACTGGGAAGGGACATGAGCACTCAGAAATTTAGATAAGTACGCAGGGGCCAAACTGTTTAAACATTTAAAAACAGTTAGAAAAATCTTAAAATGTATTCTGTGGCTGAGAGGGAGTCAGTGCAGTGAGGTAAGTACAGGTGTGGTGTGCTCACGTCGCATGGTACCTGTCAGCAGACGAGCCGCTGCGTTCTGAACCATCTGCAGTCGGTTTATGGAAGACTGGTCCAAACGAGAGGTTATGAATGTGTGGACGGCTTTTTCAAACTCATTAAAAGGCAAATACGCTTTCACTTTACCTAAAAAAACGTATTTTGACAACTGAACTAATTTGTTTTTCCAGTTTAAAAGAGCTGTCCAGGATCACACAAAGGTTCCTGATATTATTACCAAACATTACATTTTGACTGACTCCTGTACTGGGTTATGTGGTTCTTGCATTGCTGTAATGTTCGCTGACAGACTGTTGACTTGTGTCCACCTGTCTTTGATAACCACCAGTATTCTGCCAGCGGCCTCATTTCCTCCTCTCATTTTACGCTGAGCTTCATTCCTCTGTTCTGTGCCAGTCCGTCCCTGCTGCAGTCGCACGCTGTCCACCAGCCAAGGGCAGATGCTGGGGGCAGGTCCCTGGACGGGGCTACTTAGGCTGAAATATACAGTTTGGCGTGCCATGTGTGCCATATATAATCTGATGTGATGCCATATTGGCCAGAGAGGGTCCGTATTACACATGCAGCCAACACAGAAGCTGTTAGGGAACAGATGGAGCCATGAATCTATATTCTAGTCAGTCAAACCAGGCTCAGGGCTCTTCTTGCCGCAGATGATAAACATTAGAGAGTGTGGCTTATGCGGACGTGCTGGGGTGGTTTCAGAATGGGTAAGTCCAGATGCACAGGGGAATGCATGTTTAGAGAGTGTGTGTGTGAGTGTGAGTGTGTTTGTTGGCACTGGATCAGCACAATGCCACTGGAATGAGAAGAAGTGAGACATCGCCATGGCAACAGAGGGATGCCATAGAGCCAGCAGTCATTACAGCAGACAGGCCGAACCAAACACCTGATTAATGCCACCATCTACCTCTGGCCAGAATCAACCTCGACCTGGCTTTGTACTAGAGCACAAGATATGCAATCTAACAAACTGGGCATTCAGTACAACCTGGGCACAATTAAGTACAGTAATGTCCTACTTTATTTAAAAAACTAACATTGACCAAAGTGCTGTAAGGTAAAACAAACAAGAATAAAACAATACATGCAAGAATACAGTGAAATGATAAAAACAGTAGATGCATAAAACAGAAAAAGAATGAATAAATAATAATGTCAACATCTCAGCCTGTGCCATAGGCCAGTGAGAACCGCTGGGTTTTAAGAAGAGATTTAAAAAAAGGTACAGAAGAGGCCTGTATAATGTGTAAAGGCAGCTCGTTCCACAGGTCTAGTGCTGCCACTGCAAGAGCTCGGTCCCCGCTGAGCTTTCGTTTAGTTTTTGGTACACTTAGGAGGTGCTGGTCATCCGACCTGAGTGACCGTGAAGGAGTGAGTGGGTGCAGAAGTTCAGAGAGGTACTGTGGGGCCACACCATTCAGACATTTAAAAGCAAATAAAAGAAGTTTAAAATGGATCCTAAAGTGCACAGGCAGCCAGTGCAGGGAGGATAAAACTGAAACTAAAACTGGTAACAGGTGAGGTTAATGTGATAGGTTGGACAGAGTATAGTAGGAAACTGGGGAGAGACAACCTATGGGTTTAGAGGTCTTTAGCCCTGCTCCTGTGGTCCTTAGGCATCTAACGTCTGGTTATGTATGAAATCAATAAATCAATAATAAAACAACTGTAAAACTACCTGCATCTGCATCAGTTTGTCAATTTAAAATAAAACTTTCTTCCTGTTTTCCATTATAGAAATCAGGAACCTACTTCATGAAACGACTGTTGAGTGATGAATCTGCCTCGTGAGTGGTCACAGACAGCAAAATACCATAGATTAACATTAGGTACAGTGACATAAAAAAGTAAACAAAAGAGTTTTCAAAGAATCTCTTTTAAATGCTTTGTTCTGTACTAAAGTATCAGAAAATGTTTATGTGAATGCTAACTGAAGTAATTTATATGCTAAATTTGCTCTGTTGTTTTATTGTTGAAAATAGCTTGTGTGACCACTGATATGCTGTGGGATTAACTGTTAAAATGTTATAATAAACTGTTTTAGCCTCAATTGTTCACACAGTTGCACACACAGACTGATTAGAAGTGCCACACATGAGCAGCAAGAAATAGTTAAAGGATGTAACTCTAGTTCTGTGTGCTCTGTGAGATAATCAGTGCAATAGATCAATAATAGTGCAATAGCAGAACAATTTAATTTCCTTCGGGATAAATAAAGTCTATCTATCTATCTATCTATCTATCTATCTATCTATCTATCTATCTATCTATCTATCTATCTATCTATCTATATGTATCTATCAATATTTAACAAGTTCTTTGTTAGTTTGCAATTATTAATAGACACCCATATGCTATATTTCAGTTATCGGCTAAGTGACTATTGTGCATTAAAATTGATTGTGGCCCTTTACAGATGCACATTTTGTATTTTGGAAACAACTGATTCTTTGGAACCAGGTATTCCCCGGTACTTAGGTTCCTCCATTTTTATGGACCAGGGAACATAGGTACTAGGGAACATAGGGCTGATCCCAGTGCTTTACATATGTAATAGAGTTACCACTGTTTTCTCTTCCTAAATTAGTTCCTGACATAAACCTGAATGACCCACAACATCATTACTTGTGGAAGTGTTTGTTTGTGTTGCTAACTGAAGCTAATGCTAATGGCTTGTGGCACAGTTTTGTGATGTTGGTGTGTCATCATGTTGAGACTTCAGCTTTTCCTTCATGGATTGCTAGAAGCTGGAGCATATCCCAGCTGGATGTGAGGTGGGGTACACTTGCAAAAAATGGCTAAGCTAATACTTAAAGACACTGACAACCATTCACTCGTATGAGCCACCACTTAATACTGACTATACTGTATACATGTGCTGTCAGATAGTTTCCATTACAATACACTACTAGCAGATTAAACAGTCTTTTTCAAATACAAGAACATTTTCCTGTCCCACCAGAGCCACCAGGCTAACCCACTCCTGTCCTGTTCTGTACGGGTCAGAGTTGACCTGCACCTCCTGTTGTTTCCACTGAGACAGCAGAAAGCACAGACACAACCAGGAAAGGACAACATGGGCTGAGAGGGTCACCTCAGGCCAGCAAGTCCATGAGGGGAAGGTCATGACCTCCTTCCTTTCCTAAAACAACAACCTTCAGTCAGGATGTTGGGCAAAATGGCTAATCATCACAATTTATTTACAAAGGATATGCAGAGCACCAACTTTCTTTAGACAAGTTTTTAAGTAGATTTTCTTTCGTCCTCATCAGCATTTTAGAAGCATCTGCTGACATTTTTAGTAACCAAAAGTATTCAGTAAATGTCCCCCAGTTTAACTTCTAGCATTGTTGTATAACTGTCCTGCTGCATTATGACAATATGGGTATGTTCCATAAAGTGCAGCACATATTTTTGTATTATTTCAAGTATTGCCTATGTCACACAAAGTAGCATGTAAGCTTTTTCCTTTTTAACACTTAACAAGGAGCTCATGTTTTGTTTTTTGTTTTTTGCTGATGTTGCAAGCTAATTCAAAAAGAAATTTTTAAGTAATTGGATGAACATTTCAGGAAAGCTAATTAATAGGGCCAAATAAGAAATGAGTTTACCTTAAAGGTTCCCTATTCTGCTTAATAGAGTTTTGGGGTCATTTAACCATGTTATAATGTTTGCACCTCAAAAACATACCTCAAGTAGTATTATGTTTCATTCCCCCTTGTTTGAGTAAACCTGTTTGCTGATGCCGTCTCTTTCCTTAAGATCTGAAATGCTTGTTCTGCTCCTGTGTGTTTCTAAAGCCTATGCACTATCCTCTGACTAGTTCTGATCATTTCAGCGCTAAAATTGCCATCACTACAAAGCAATTGTTTAATTTGGATTCCACAAGTGCTATCAATCTTTTGACAGATAAACTAAAGCCACTTTTTTTTTTTCCACAGAGGTCCAGGTGAGGCTGGCCTAACAAACCTGGCTGCCATCTCGTGGGCTACTTTTGAAGTATTGCCACGGTTAAAAAGGTTGTCTGCAGAGCTGGGCAGAGCTATTTTGCCTGCAGATTATGAATAATATCCAAAGATCAATATTTTAAATGAAGTCAAATAAAACCCAAATCCTATCAAACTGACGCCAGGCCAAATCAGCATGGGTCGTCAAAGGAGAGCTTCTTTTAGCGCAGTGGCACATAAAGTTTGAATGCAGTGGAAGATAGTAGAGATATTATTGTAAGGATGATGCTTTGGAGATTTCAAAGCAATATAGGTCTATGAAATTTGAATTAGGCTGGTTTTGGGGAGTTTTAAATGGTTTTTATATTCTTTTTGGGTGGGTTTTGATCAGGTTTAAGTTGCATCCACCCAATACTATTCTCCTGATCCCATACTATTACAGTTATCAGCATGCTTCTTTATACATCACCAACCATTTTTTTCCATCCTAATGTATCAGGTTTTCTTTTGGACATAAGACCATGAAAGCAGTATGGACCCCCGAGGGCCTTGTCCAATGATATTAGCGGAAAAGAAATTAACAGTGCAGTCAAATTACCAAAGATCACGCTGTGACCTTGTGAGGACAATTATAGTTGCTTCATCGGGAGGCTCTGATGAGTTTCATGTAGGTTCATCATCCTAAGCTAAATAAAGTACAGCTCAGATCAAAGCCTGGAGCCGCTCTCATATTATTCACTCTGACGGCCATGATGTAGTGACCCAGCGTTAGCTTCTCCACATTTGCTCCTGTCACAAGAATTATTGATATGAATCACTTTTATCATGTCTAGTTTGGTTCAGTAGAGTTCCCTGGTAATTGCTTTCAGCGGTGCTTTATCTTGTTGCATGTTGCTAACTAAAGCTAATGCAGGAAGTTGTGCAGGACTGATGTGATTGATGTTGATTGACAAAAGGGTATTGGTCGACAAAACTTCTACTCTGGAGTAGAAACAAAGGATTTTCTCCCGATCTCTGTAATGTAATGTAACCTTTTTTAGCTGCTGTGGTGGTCTATCTTTTTGAAGAATTATTTCTGGTGGCTTTATAGAAATAGAAAAATAATTTGCACAGCCTTACATTTGAAGACCCTATGTACAGCATGTATTTCAGGAGACAGTATTTCTGGAAATGGTTGTCTATTATGATAATATTCCTTGTCCGTGGGTTCCCATCCTCTCCATTCTGTCCAGCCTATAATTTGACTCAATATGAGAGAATGATGGAGTTGTGATAATAGCATGCTTTCATTTCATGTGCGGCCTGAAGACTCATTACGGCTGTGCCATGCTCCTCAATGGGGGGCTGTAATAGTGTGTCTGTGTGTCTGTGTGTGTGTGTGTGTGTGTGTGTGTGTGTGTGTGGGGAGGGGGGTATCTCTTTGACAAGCGTTTCAACCGTTGTTATTTCCATGTTTCCGTTTTCAGCAGGACAATTCTATGATGTGATTTTCTTTAGATTCCACAGAGCACACAGAGCTACAAACAGGCAATATCCAATGTCCAGGCAATGTCTGTAAAGTAATGAAAAGTAATGAAATCGATATTTGAAAAGTTATTTTATTAAAGATTTTTACAATTGTCCATCGCCTGCTTCAAAGTATGCACCTTGTGAGCGCGCACAAGGCTCCAGGGGCTTTTCAATTCTTGATAGCATCGTTGGAGGTCTTCAGGTTTTATGGCGTTCAGAGCCTGTGTAGGAGCCCTATGGACATTATCCACACTACCAGAATGGTGTCCTTTCAAGTAGTAAAGTACAAGGGGTACAACAAAATTGTGTAGATGGCTGCACCACCACTATGGTTCAACCTGATCCAAATGATTTTTAATGGTAGGGGAAACCAGGGGACCCTGAAGAAACCCATGCAGACATGAGGAGAACATGCAGACTCTACACAGAAAGGCCCCATCTTGTCCAGGATCAAACCTGGGACCTTCTAACCCTAACACTAACCCTGTGAGGCAAGAGTGAGGAGCTAAGGCTAAATCAAGACTAAGACCAGGTCAAGACCAAACCTGTCAACCCTTAACAGAGGACAAAAGAAATACAAGTCATTGGCTGAAAGTCAATAATAATAATAATAATAATAATAATAATAATAATAATAATATAGACTCAGTGTGCTTAAGTGCACACACAGCATCAATACATTTAAAAAGTTAAAATAAAGTATAAAATACTACAAAGAACTAAAAACAAGCTAAGAAAATAATATTAAAATCAACCAAATGTTTGTGAGAAAAAGCATGTTTTAAGTCCAGATTTAAAAACAGGCACTGCTTTAACATTTTTTATGATACTAATGCTTTTCTGAACTAATGATGCTAACAGTCAGTACCATCAAACAGAGATAGATCACTTTATTGTTTCTTCTAATGCTCTTGCAGAAAACTTGTTTTTACAGTCGCTTTTTAATCCTCTTTAACTTTTTTCTGTCTCTGACACAAATAAAAATGTAGCAAAATATATAGCTATCCACTGTTGTGCTCTGACAAACCAGACAAAGCTATTTTATGGCCATACTTCCTAAATGTCAACCTAAGTACATATTGGTGCTGTTTCAAGTTTTAAGGCTTGATTCACAATAAAGATTTCGGAAAAAGGTCTGAGACGAGACAGAGAAAAAGTGCATTCGAGACTGCGATGACCAAGATTATACTATTAAAATGACCAAGGCTGGACTCAAGCACTGTCACATACTTTTATATCATTCTAAATTTATTTTAAATATGAAAAAGTCCCAAGGAGCTAAAGTCAGAGCTGTGGGGTGTATGACGTATAAAGCACTGTGACCCAGTATGTTGTGGTGAGGAAGGATCCAAGTTGAGCTGTGTACCTGTTTCCAACGATGAAGAATGGTTTGAAAACACACCAATTTGGTAGTCGTAGTAATTTGGTAGTAACCACTAAACAGAGGAGCAGGTCTCTAACTTCTGCTCCAATTTTAAAACGTTGCTTCTGTTAAGTGACAAACGTGACCCTGTAACAAAACATCATAAAAAATATACATATTCATAGTTTTTTCTACCTTTTTGCATAAATCTCTCATTCAACTTCTGTCCTCACCATAAATACCAAATATTAAATTATTTACAGACTTTTAACCCTTTTTATGCCTGTGTATGTAATAGCATCTCAAATTTTGGGTAAAACATTTGATATTCTCAATGCAAAGTGGATTCTTTTAGGTTATTACAGCCTTGGGTATTTTAAAGATTACCAACAACAATGATTTAGATGTAATAGTAACAACAAGTTACAACCAGTTCTAATGGGGTTCAAGGGGAGTTGTTTTTTAGATTCTATATAGCACAAGAAAAAAAGATTCCTAAAAATAAATGTTGTTGCTAATCTTTGACATACCCAAGGCTGTAATAAACCCCCTTAAAAATCCACTTTGCTTTGAGAATAGTAAAAATATTTCATTTTGTGTGTGTGTTTCTATTACATTCCCTGGCATAAAAAGGGTTAAAATTCTGAAAAAAATAAACATTTGGTGGGCTTATTTATGGTCATGTTATGCAAAAATAATGTGTACTTTTTATGATGTATACATTTTTTATGATGTTTATGACTAGGACACTTTTGTCACTTAACAGTAACAACGTAACTTTTTTAAAATTGGGGTATAAAGGTTAAAATACCATTACTTTATAGACAAACCTTGTATTTTTGATCAGCCATTGTGATCACAAGATTGGACTTCTAGCTCAGTACATAATAGCAGCTCAAAACATACTTGAGACAGATCTTGAGACTATATTTCTATAGAACATGCATTGTATTGTATTGTCCCATCTCAATGCCAAACATATATTGTATGTGTATTCAAAACTGATACTGTTTTTATTATTCAGAAACAATGTGGAGCATGCACTAGATCTTGAGAAAAAAAAAAACAAAAAAAAAAACAAAAAAAAAAAACACAATGAATGTACTATACTAATGCTGTTTTCATGCACCAGTTTTTCCAAGCGCTGGTATTCTGGTCCATTTGAATTAGAAAGGCGCTCTGAAATCATGAAAGCCTTGCATGTTTGCTGGTACGAGGGCACGCAACATGGAATATTTGAATGGCAATCTTTTTAGGCTTTGGCACAGTTGGCAGAGGCAGGGTCTGCTCAGTGTGACTGTGTGGACAAGAATCTGTGGATGGCAGTTTCATGAAGTAAACAGTTGATTTGTTTACTTATTTGACAAGGACACAGCGCACATTACATCAGGCATGAACAAGCTGAATGCTAAAATTCCAGGGATGAAGTTAGTTTTTGCCAATAACAACAGCAGGAAAGAGTTCACAATTTAAATTATAATTAGTGTGTGGGTCCTGACTAAACCAGCTTATGCAAGATCATTTTTCATGGAGCATAGCACCCCGAAGTTGAGTTCTAGCACCCCTAAAAGCTCAGTCAGGAGAGATGTTTGCCCATTCATAGGAAGGCTGACGGTTCGATACCTGCTACCAGTATTATTGTTGTGTCCTGGGGCAAGAGAGTTGACTCTTTATTGACAATACTGACAAAATTCATAAGGTTGCGTAAGGTTTAATAAACTTTGCCATACTGTTTTTCCTCCTTCAGGTCTCTGCTCTCTGTCCCTACTTTTACTTTTAAATAAAATTAGGGGTCAGAAGCAAAGTCACTGTAGTAACCAAAATCCTACTCACACTATGGACAGCAAAAAAATATAACATTTGGATTGATAATACAAGAAATTACACCTGTACAATGTTTAATATGTTATCCAGTGCTAATCATTTCCTTTGTTTGACCCTTAGCAAAATCTCTAACCCAAAAAATTCCCCGAACCAATTGTGTTCATGTTTTCTAGAACTGGTTAGGGAAAATGGAGAAACATGACTTGCAAGATGTGTTCTTTGCTATACAGAACTATCTGGGAGGGTCTCCATAAAAAGTGTTGCAAAGGGCAGGTGCTCTAGATCAGTGGTTCTCAAACTTTTTGGTCTTGTGTACCTCCAGGACCTACTTTAGTCCTGGTTTGGATGCAGCTTAGTCTTGGTTTAGTCCTGGTTTAGTCTTGGTTTAGTCCTGGTTTAGTCCTGGTTTAGACCTGGTTTGTTCCTAGTTTTGTCCTGGTTTATTCCTGGTTTAGTTCTAGTTTTTTGTTCTGGTTGAGTTCTGGTTTTAGACCTGGCTTAGTCCTCGTGTGGTACTTCTTTAGTGTTGCATTCCTTTGGTGTAGTCCTGGTTTAGTCCTGGTTTGGGCCCGGCTTAGTCCTTTTTTTAGTCCTGGTTTAGACCTTGTTTAGTCCTGGTTTAGACTGGGTTTAGACCTGGTTTAGTCCTAGTTTAGTCTTGGTTTAGACCTGGTTTAGTCCTAGCTTAGTCTTGGTTTAGACCTGGTTTAGTCCTAGCTTAGTCTTGGTTTAGACCTGGTTTAGTCCTAGCTTAGTCTTGGTTTAGACCTGGTTTAGTCCTAGTTTAGTCCTTCTTTAGTGTTGCATTCCCTTGATTTAGGTTAATTTTAGTCTTTCAAAGCCAAATATATAAATGCACTACAAATGATTATATCACTCTGTGTAGCCCCTGCAATGTGCTCGCGTACCCCTAAGGGTCCCTGTACCCCTGGTTGGGAAACACTCGTTTAGATCCTTGATTGTGATCGTGCGGTTGATTCACAAAGTCATTATTTAGTTGCTGCAAATAATTTATGGAATGCTTGGGACAACTATTTGGTGACTGGCATGGTAATGCAATAGCCTACTCCTCCCAGCAGGTGGCAGCAGGTAGTCATTACCTTGTTAATGTAAGATAATAGAGTTAACAATGACCAGAAGAAGGGGGCTTGCCCTCTCCAGATTGGTGGAGAGTTGTTCAGTACAGGTTTACTGTGGCTACCTTCAGTTTTTGTTGGCTCTTAATTTTAATTTGGATTCATCTCAGTTTAGTTTTAAAATGTTTTATGCAAAAAAAAAAAAAAAAAAAAAAAAACTTTTTCAGAAGTACTTTGAATACATTTACATTTTTTTGAAAGCACATAATCCAGTACTTTTAACTCAACCAATAACCTGACTGAGCGACTTTTACTTGTATTGGAATAATATTTGACCAGGAGGATCTACACATCGACTCAAATAATGAAGTAACCCCCACTGCAAGCCGGGATATACTTTTGTGCCAGTCCCAAGCCTGGACAAATAAAGAGTGTTGCATCAGGAAGGACAACCAGCGCAAAACCTTTATACCAAAGTAAAAAGCAAATCAGTGCACGATAGAAGGCAGCTGATTTGCTGTAGGGAGAAGAAAAAAGCCAAAAGAAGAGACAATTTACATCATGAAATATTGTTTTTGTTGACCAACACCATGATACAAGGATTATCTTAAGCAACTACGCATCACACAACAAACCTCTTTTCTATTTCATCAACCTTTCTAGAGACAACTGGGACCAGCCAGCTTTACAAATAGTTTTCTGGTATTTTATGTACGTACATGCAGTGCTACTGAATGTTGGCCTTGTTTTCTCTTTGACTCTCTAAGTGAGGTCTTCCCTAACAACACTGTCAGAGTTTAAATCTCTAAAGTTGAGCAGTTTTTAAGCACAGTATAACCTCCTGAAATAAGGAGAAGATGCTTTTGGTCATATTTTTGGTGTGTGTGTGTGTCCTCTGAAACCGAGCCAAGGCTTTCCTCTGTGGGCTTTATAACTCCAATCGTGGCTATAATATCCGGTGCAGGTCAGCACAAACACTTCCATCTTTCTCCTCCTCCTCCTCCTCCGACCCATTTCTCAGCCCTCTCCCCGGAGCATTCAAACAGACACAGAGCTCGGTTAGGTCACGGCCAACACGCACCTCATTTGTCACGACGGACGAACGCGCGTGAAGCCCGATTGTTAATTATGAGAGTCAAATAAAGACGTATGGGCTCTGAAGAAGATACATGGTATAGAGACAAAGGCTGTACCAAACAAAGTGTACTGTGATGTAAGCGCAAGTCTCAAGTGTTTACAAGAAGGGGCAAGACCTTAAGACAAGTTCATGTCTCGAGGTAAAACTTCAAAGTGGTTTTCAAGACTTTAGACAGCAGACGATACCAGAAAAGTTCAGTAATCAGAAACTCATACTAACTGCAGTATAGCTCAGTTGATGGAGCAGGCAGGGCATATTGTATATAGAATAGAGGTCGATCAATGTGGGTTTTTCTATGGTCGATGCCAATTTTTTTAATTTTATGAATGAAATTAATATAACATAGCCATTTGTTTTAGTAATGCTTATTACAATGCTAACAGAGTGGGAGTAAGAACAGTTAAAGACGAGTTTTTTGAGAAAACCAATAAATATGCCGGGCAAGTAGAGCCTGGGGAAAGCTACCAAAAGCATTTTGAATTTTTGAGAAATGAGATAAATCTAGTTTAAGCTTTTCAGGCTGAGATAAAGTTATTTTAGATGTTTCCACTGAACTGCAGTGTAAGACGCCCAAACTGCTAAAAGATGGTTGGGGACATTCTGAGCTGGCTGACTCCCAAAGCATCTTAAGCCTAACCCCCCCCCCCCCTTCCACACACACACACACACACACACACACACAATGACCTCTAATGAATTGACAATAAGAACAGTTAAAAATTATTTTTTTGAGAAACCCAATAAGGCAATCTCGATCAAACTTGTTGGCAAGTAGAGCTTGAGGCGAGCTTCCAAAATGCATTTTGAATTGTTGTTCTACGAGGTTATGCCAGAGAAACTAGAAAAAATGTTTTTTTGCCACTTTTCAGTCTGAGATAATGCGATTTTGAATGTTTCCTATAAATTGCAGATGGAGTCCTTCAGTCATTTGGTTGCCTGGACATGTGGCTGACCAAAATATAGCAAAAAAGAATGCAAGAATGAAGTGATTACCGATTAAAAACTGATTTAAAATTGCAGAAATTGTCCCAGTATATCAGCTGACCTCTAATATAGAGCTTCCAGACTCTGACAGTTTACTGAATGTCTCTCCTTGCTCTCTCATCATGATTTCCTTTTCTTGTCTCTACTGTTGAGGAGACAAGCGGTGCAGAAGAGTCTTACATACTTTGGGAGTACTGTCAGTCAAAAATAGCCCACTGACAAGATTGTCAAGCACATCCAGAAAGCTAGAGTGGCGTTCATGACTCTTCAGACTGTCTGGAATCCATGGCACAAAGCTAAGAAGTTTAACCCAAACATGAAAGCACTGCAATGTACAGTGCACAATAATGGAGAACAAGTAAGGCCCCAAACACACTGGACAAAAATTGCACTGCAGGTCTGTGGGCTGAGGACAAGCAGCAGAGCTATTTTCACTTTGGCATTAGCAGAGTGGTTTGTGCACATTGGCTGCAGGAGCCACACAGATTCTGACTCTCCAATCCACTATAGAAAGTAGAAGTGACGCTGATTTTCTTCAGTCAGTTCAGTAAAAAAAATTCAGTCAAAGATAGTCAAAAAACATAAAAATATATACTTTCATTGTTATATTTACACAGTCACTATCAGCACTGCATATACCTGATACATCCTTTAGATCAGCCATTCCCAAAGTCAGGAGCGTCACGGCCCTCCCTAAATTTACCAAAATCCCATGCAGACCCCCAACAATACAACTTCCCTCGATCCCAAATTTTATTTTTCTCCATATATTTTTATAAAAACATTACAAAAGACACTGACTATTGGTTAAAAAGTGTTTTAAAGTTATATTTTTAAACAAATACACTGTAAAAAATAAAATAAAATGCTGTAAAAACTCAATAGCTCAAAGCAAAGGATCTCCCAAGATTTTTGGGGCCAACTCAAAATCTCAAGTTTTCCACACTTTTCACTTAATTTGATGTTCATACGTTAAAAAATTTCTAATTTTGAAGTTTTATTTTTCTATTCATCTTACAGCCAACTTACAGTGTTCAGAAAAAGTTATTCTTTTGTTAAATGTAGTATATTTTGTTTTTATTATTATCAATAATACTTTTTTCTGAACAGTGGAGTCAGTTGGCTTTAAGATGAGTTGGAAAAAATAAAGATAGTGAGTAAAACTTCAAATTTCAAGTTTTTAGACATATGAATGTTAAATTTGGTGAGGAAAAAAATATTAGTTGTTGAAAATTTGAGATTTAAAGTTGATCAAGTTGAGGGATCCTGTTACCTTGAGTTTTAGTTAAGGTAATAGAAGCAATTGAACAACAAGAGCTTGTTGTCGGTTCAGAAAGTAAAGCCATAAGTATAGTTCTATTTATCAGATATTCAACCCGGCAAAGACAGTACAAAGACAGAAAACAGACTGAGGGACAGACAGACAGCAGCTTGTAGTGGCAGAGTGACTGGCAGCGCTCAGATCACTCACAGCAGGCTCTGACTCCAGCTCCTGGCAGCTCACTGACAGACACACTCATCTTCTCTCCTGCTTCTGTGTTCAGGACCAGAAGAACCAACTCCTGAGTGTGGAGAGCTTTGGACGCTTCAGATCACTTTTTAAAAAGGTCTTGATCTCCCCTTGAACACCATCATTTTTCTTTGTCTTGTACGATGGCAACAAACAGTAAAATTGTTCTAGAAAAATAAAAGCAGAGGAAGATTTTTAAATGTGTTGCTTCAAAAAGAAAAATCCATGAAAAAATAAAGACATGTCTGAATTTTTAAAACGCTTGTTTAAAAAATAATCACTCGTCAAAAGGAAATAAACAAGACATTTCACTATTTAAATATTGAATTTAAAAATGAGAACAAACAGCCTCAAATTTAAAAGAGGACGCTCTTTCCCCAAAAAGTTTTCTCCTTTTATTTAAGGCTGCCACTTAAAGAAAACCTTGCCCCAAATTTTAAAAGCTTTCGGCTAATGTACTAATGGTAAGAAAGTAAGCATTAGTTCAATTTTTTTTAATTACTTTTTTAAACAAGCTTTGTAAAAATTGAGACAGCTTAATTTTGAAGTACTCTTATTCTTAGAGGTGGGTTTCTTTTTGAATTATACACATTTAGAAACCTGCTTTTATTTTTCTAGTGGACAAATTATTATGCTTTTGTTTATTATAGACATTGATTTAAAAATTTCATCTATTCTTTTTAAAATTTGGGCCACCACAGTCTTGTCCTTTGAACCCTCCTTTTTGGGCCCTTAACCAGAAACTAGGAAATACTCCGTTCATATGGTCTATGGTGCGGTTGCTTTGTTAACTGGACGAAAAATAAAACAAAAATGTCAGGATACAATGCAGTAATTACATTGTCATGAAACAGCCAGAGAGTGCAGAGCTCCACCAAGGCATTACTTTGTTTGTGCTTATTTTTCTCCTTGTTACAACCCTAGAGGACAACCATAACCAGATAGTAACCTTTACAATCAAGTCCTATTACCCTGTACCAGTGACCTAGTAGACTGACCCATGTTGGAGGTTGCAGGGGACACTCAGAGGTTGTAATGGTGGTGAAGGAGAGGAAAGAGATGGTCCATAAAGAGAACAGGGTGCTGAGGCGGTGAAAGCAGGGCTCCAAAGTGCTGATGTCAGCTCCACACACGCACATTCCCTCCCTTCCTCCTCCACATGCACAGCGCTGACGAGCCGCTTCTGCCCAAGGGAAGTCATTGGGAGTTCAGGGGTTCAAATGAAAATGTATAAGAGCCACTGGACATATTGCTCGTCTTCTGGTTAGGGCCATGATCAAGTATTTCCTGCACTGGCTGCTCTTGCGCTCACCGGTCTTAAGCCTAAGCCTTGCAGTCGCCTCCCTCGCCTCTGGTTCTGCAATTTCATATTAATAGAGCTATATTAATGCTTTTATTCATATTTTAAATCAATCTGGTGTCCTCTAGAACAGGATTAGCATGCTTTACAACTTTTAAGAACATCATATGACTAAAGGAAAACCCAAAAACCCAACAAAACTCAACTCCAGGTATGTTTCTGGTGAAGGAACATTATAACAGGGTTAAAAGCTCAAAAAAGTCCTTTTAGCATTAATGGGAATCTTTAAGCGTATTCCTTTAAGGGTTTCTGGGTGGCTGGAGAAACTATGGGCCTTAAGGTGGACAGTGTTGCAAGGTCACAGGACAACCATTCTCACTCTCTCTATGTTGTGCAAAATGTTGTTCATATGTACCCCTTATATTTAGAACTTTCAGGATCACCAGAACCAGATCTGTATAAATCTATGTCAGTATTTGTTGAGTAGAAGCTCTGATGGCAAAATTAGCCCCATCTCCCAATAGTAAAGAATCATTTAAAAAAGTCCTGGATCCAGATGACCCCCAAAATGTAATCACTTGCTCCTTATTCCATTTCTGACATTTTCTGAAAATGTCATCCAAATCCGTCCATAATTATGAGTTATGTTGCTAACAAACAAACAAATAGACAAACCGAAAACATTACTTCTGACTTGGTGGAGGTAATAAATCCCAGATAATGTCTTGATAATGTCTTTTTCTCAGGTGATTATAGAATCTTTCCTCAAATGCAAAGAAACGAAGTCATTCCTCTGCGGCGTTCACTGTACGCTGCAAAGAGCTTAACGTCTGCAGAAGAAATTCTATATTCATTTTCATCAGCATTCAAAGGGCAGGCATTCTCTATTCATTCTAATGCGTCGTGAGCATTTTAATAAGGCCATTCTCCGAAACCTGGGAGGGATTCTTCAGCAGCGGCGCAGAGGGATCTCCAGGGGCTCGGCGCGGGTCTGTTACCATGTGTAATTGGGCCTTTCCACCGGGACTGACTGCAGTGTGTGACAGAGACTTGAGTATTCTATTTTATCAAGCTCCAGTTGTGTCTTTGGAAGGCGGTGGAGCTCTCTGTCTGTGAATGTGACAGAGCGCAGAGATGGTTTGTTTCAAGTGCAGTAAATGGAGAATGGGATACACATGAAAAGAGAAAAAAAAGAGAATGTTATTATTCCATAGCTTTTCCTGCAAAGGACCAAAACATATAAAAATAAAATGCATGTATGTATACTGGGTAGCAGGTCTTAAAGGCAAAGGAACACGAATGATTCTTGTAGCAGCCGATAATGTAATAATGACCAATAACGTAATAATGTAATAAAGCCTATAATGTAATAACTTGCCAATAGTGTAATAACATTTTAAAGCCAATAACGTAATACGATTTTCTCAATAATGTAATAAGTTATTACAATATCAGCCCAGCATTAAAAAATTCTTTGAAAATGTAATAACTGCAGCCTATAATATAATAATACATCAGTAAAATTTCATTTCTTGGAAATATATATACATTTTCACTTTGGTGCATTTTGCTAATGAGAAACAGGTTTAGCGGCTGGCATAGTTAATTATGATTGTAAGAGCCAGTTTGAGAACTATGTCTTGTGCAAAATGTTCTATTTAATATTATTAATTAGCTTAGGTTTGTCTGTGAGGACTCTTAAGCACTGTTCGCACAGGATAAGCATTACCCCCGGACCTCTTTAATTTGTGAGTTACGCCCCAACGTCAGTGTTTTTAGTCGGGCATTCACACGGGATAAACAATGTCTGTAATCTATTCGATTTTATGGACTTTATTCCGGATATGACGTATTGAAAATCACACGAGATTTATAATAAAAATCCCCTATTTTGTTTATATTTCTAGCTCTACTTAAGCTTAAGCTACTGTCTTTTGTTGATTTACTGTCCTGACAGAAAAACAAACTTTACCTCACGCTACGACGCAGGTCATCTTTTATCTGTGGAGACTTGGCTCTTCTTAAACAGCAGGCGTCCCTCTTTATTAATCCATTCACTGCGATACATTTCTCTGGATCTAACTTTAGCATTGAAAGCATCCTAACTTTCCAAAACAGCTTCATGTTACTCCACAAACGTAGTTTAACGTTGCCATGACGACGGGGGTGTGCTTCGAGGTCACATTCTTCACTGTAGTTTGTTACTCTTTTATTTTCGGAGACCAAAAGAGACATCTTAATATTAATATAGTTTAAATACAGAAATAAAATGGAGCCTTAAAAGACATTTTGGATGGCTTTTACAAACTTAAGGAAACAATCTGTCGACAAAATCAGCCTGAAGCACAGACATGGGCATTCGCACGGGACTAGTATTATCAGAGGACCTCTGTGTTGGCTGAAATATAGGTAGGTAATTTTCGAGGGAATTTTTACAGACATTTTTACAGACATGGCAGATTCCCATGGGATAAAAATCACAGACAACATCGGTGATTATTACAAATTACTGGAGGTCCCTAGGTAATACTAATCCCATGCGAATAGGGCATTAGTCTTCCAAGCTGTCTAAATCCCAACAAAACACTTTAAAAATAAATCAGCTGGATTTTTAGATTTTTGTCTCTTTTTATGTGAGATATGAGACTTTTTATGTTTTGTCAGTGTCTCTGTTGGATGTTGCATAGTCAACATTACTGGCTCAAAAATGGTATTACACTGTTGGCAGGTTATTGCATTATTACATTTAAAATTGCCAAAATTATTCCATTATTGGCAGGAATTACATTATTGGTCATTATGCTGCTCTTTCTCCAACATGGCAGTGAACCACTAACACAAAACAAACATGGTGAATTCTTGCCAGTTTTACCATAAAACACCAAAATGTGCCATATTATAAGCAGCTCTGTACGTAAATCTGAACGGGGACAGCAGCAGAAGCCAGTTGTACATGACTTGCAGAGAAAGTCAGTTTGTTTAAATGTGGTTGTTATGTCAGACGTCAACAGGACTTTACTGTTGTTAAAATGGCAACAGGATGAAGAAAAAAACAAAACACACGCAGAGGACTTCAGCAGAATCAACATGTGACAAAGAAAATATAAGATCCGCTCTGGCGCCATCTTGGTTATGGTTGATAGGAGATAAGCTTTTGTATTTGTAAGACGCGCAGCATGTGAACAGCTATGATAGGCCAGTTTCAAATCAACTGCGAGTGAGGAACCAGACTCTTCTGCTGTCAAAAAGAAAATAGGAGGGTCGTCAGGCTAAAGTTTGTATTGATGACAGCTTCCCCACGTAACCTTTGGACAAAAAGAGCTGCAATAATCCACATCATATTTAATTTAAAATCTAACACATTATTATTGTTTATGTAAAGATATTTAAATATCACTCTGCTCTGGTCAGGCTTTATTATAGAAGTCCACAATCAGCTGAGGTTGGTGAAGTTTTTTTTTATTCTTTCCAGTGAAATAATTTGATTACCAATTCTTTTCAACAGTCTGGAATTGTACTGGTGGACAACCCACTGAGGGTCCCATAACAAAGGAGCAGCATGGTTCAGTAATTATTAATTAAATCTTGCTTTTCTCAGAACTTCCTTTTTAGTTAAATTAAAGTAATTTTTAATCAGCCTTCTCAACTTTATTCTCTGGCTTTTAACTAAATTGTGTGGTCTTGTGTCTTTATAGTTTTGTTTTCATTATTTATTGTTATTTTATTGTACTGCTCTTATTTGGTTTTGCTGGTTATTATTTTAATGAGGACTAGTGGAGCTAAATAGAGTAATAGTATATAAGAGAAGCTACAGCTCTGTTTATTAAAGAGCTCTGCACTAAATCCACAGATACTTTTATGGAATAAAGTCTGAGGCAGTGGCATTTCTAACTCATCATGAACTCATCACACAGAGATCAACAGCTGTGTTTGGAAACACTCAGGAGAAGGCGCAGTGGATTGTGGGATAGCTCCTTGCTTCTCTCTGGTTGATAAGGGACCTGTTGAGCTAATTAAGAAAGTAACGAAGCTCCTTTCCCTAAGTCCTTTACTGAGAAGACAATCTGGACAGTTTTTACAGGTTATAGCTTAAGGAGTTCAGTGACAATTTCCCCTTTTTGTGTGCTGTTAGTGAGTGGATAGAGGACATTAGCAAACAGCTCACTATTAGGTAAGGTGCAGTACTTGTGTAAAATGTGTTCTATGCATTTGAGCCATCCAACAATGCTGCTGGGGCAATAATGATGATAATGATAAAAACTAAATATACAAAATTTAACAAAAGAGTAATACTTTTTCAGAATGATGGACAGTAAGTTGGCTGTAAGTTGAATAAAAAAAATAATAGTGAGTAAAACTTAAAAAAAAGTTTTGAGACAGATGAACAAAACTCAAAAATCTTGAGGGATGCTGTTGCCTTAAGTTTTTGCAACATTTTTTTTTTTACAATATGGAGGATTAGCCTACTGTGCATGGTTTAATGAGTATGAGTTTAATGTGTAAACTCCACACAGAAAGGCTCCACACGGTCCATCACACCCTCTTGCTGTGAGGTGCTAACCACTCTGCCACTGTGCAGTTGACTTACTATAAAACGCACATTAGGCTATATCAGCTAAAGGCTAAGCTACAGGACAGTGGATGCTTACTCTCTAACAACTAGACCAATTGGATACATTTTTCATTTGTATGCTGTCAGTGAGTTGGTACAGAACATTAGCAAGGGGCTCAATATTGACTTATCAGTGCACATTTTATTATTTTAATATTGTTAAGGTGTTGGACTGATAACTGGACCCAACCCTCTTGTGTTCTAATTTTGCACTTCCTGCTTTTGCCACAGTCATGTCAAAATTTGCCCTTGAAGCTGATGAAGCCACATTGACAAAAAGAACGGCCATGTTTTTAACTAATCTACTGATCTCAGCAGGACTCCTCTGGGCTATTTTGGAAATGAGTTTCTCTTTTATTCTGCTGAGTTTAATATTTTAACAAAGTCAGTGTGAGGCAACGCTTTCTCATACAGTTTTGTGACTGACCACTGCTGGAGAGGCTGGTGTTACACAAGGACAGATTAAAGATTATTAATCCACAGCTTTGTTTCCACTGAAAAGTATGGGACTGGTCAGGTAGTATAGTGCACCTGACTCTCTGCAATGAGGTTGTGGGTTTGATCTCCAAGCCAGTCTGTAGAAGTGAGAGCTGTATAAAAGCAACTGTCAAACTGGACACAGCTGTTGCATATTGAGGCTTTTTGTTTTTCTACAACATTGAACATTCAAGATTGTATTGGAATATGACATTTTTTGTGTGTCATTAGAAGAAAAGAATAAGAATAAGAATAAGAAAACCTTTATTAGTCCCTCAGTGGGGAAATTGCGTTGTTGCAACAGCATAAGTACAGTTAGCAGTAGCACACAGTGGTATCACACAAGAGGACAAAGTGTATCAGAGAGCAGTCTGGCCAAAGATCATTAACTAACAAAATAAACTACAAGCAGAGCTAAATAAATTAAATTAGAATATGAGCAATTAAATACACTATAATAAATATGTACAGTATATAGTCAGTATGACAGAGTATGGATATTCAAGTACCATAAGTAAAGAGTGTGCATTGTGAATAGGTGCTTCAAGTAAAATAAAAAAAAATATGGCACATAATAATATAAATATTGCACAGGTTTCCACAAGGAAACCACAAGGAAATATATTCTTAATGTTTTTCCTGTTCTCTTGTTTTCCCTCAAGTGAGGACTAGCTCCACCTTTTGAAAAGTGGACAACAAAAGGTTTACCAAAATAGTAGCTTGGGCAGCCATCTTATTATACTGTCAGGTTCCTGTCAATTTCAATTCAACTTTCCAGAACACAATGGGCAGTACCAACAAACACACAATAAACACAAAGTGGACAAACTAAAGATCATACCAGCAATATTATTTAAAGAAAAATAAAACCTATTAAAATTAAGAATTGGGGCACTTATGCACTTCTGTAGCATTCACAGCATTGCTTTAGCATTGTGAGCTAAAGGTTTCTGTTTGTGATAGACATTACTAAGGATTTATTTTTATTTTAGAATAACTTTCTTCTTTTTTTTCTTTTAAAATTAAAGGTGCTATGAGCAGAATATATATATATTAAATGTAAACGTTTAAATCAAATATGAGTTTTACTGATAACAATGGTACAGTTAAGTTATTAACAATTAAAAAAAGGTTTTACACAATGGTCAAGTTGTTTTTGTTTACATTTTTTTGTCTTGGTTTTAAAACTGCATTACAAATCATCCAGTCAGAAAACAGACCACTATTTTGATTTTTACTACATTACCGTTTCCAAACAAGTATGAGCGCATGCTGCTTCTAGTACCTTTACTCGTAAAAACAGAGCTTTTCTTGTGAGAACAGAATTAATTTTATTCATAAAAACAGATTTTAGTAAAGTTTTCTTGTAACAAAAACAAACCTTTTTTCCCCAAGTGAATGCAAAAAAACTTCTGTAAACCAGAGAAAGAAATTATTACTTAAAAACTGAATAGAACAATGTCTACTTCACTTTGATAAGAAAGTGAATGAATTTTGCTGATCTTGCCAATGTGCTATTTAGAACTCTTGGGACCTCTTTAGGCAGTAGTGACTTACTCGTACTGTCCCGTTCCATACTGTACAGCCCTGATCCTGAAGCCTGCATACAGGACACACAGAGACCTCCCAAGAACCTCATTCACAGTTTGTGTGTTTATAACGCACCTTGACGGACACTAAGTTGTCTAAAAATCCCTGCTGGGAGTCGGCGGAGCAATCATCCATGTAATTCTTCCAGTAGCACTTACAATAACACACACACTTCTATCTGCGACTCACGAACTTCACATTTCACACACGACAAACCCTCATCACAGCCGCAGATAGTGTCGGCACCGGCGTGGACCTGTCACACTGAGTTTTATATTGGCGTGCCCCGTCAGTGCACCTCTCCTCTGTCACACACAATGGGAAGCTCTTCAGCGAACGGCGGCTCATTGTGGTTCTCTTCCAAAATGTGACAAAATGCGCTTCACGTAGGAACTGTCACGCCTCTGCTACACAGAGACGCTGCGTTTGTCAGTACTTTATTTACACTTGAACATAGTTTCATTTGCAGTTCAGCATGGTCGTAGTGTCAGGGTGGGAGAGGGGTTTAGAATGCTAAAATTAAATCTACCAACACCACACTGGAGGATATCACTAACACTTATTTGCCTATTTGCGGAAAACTAAAAGACTTCTAGGTTTTCATACCAATAAGAAGAGAGACAGTATTCCAAACTGGCAGGTGTAATATTAAGGCTCAATCATAACTACAACCAAAGTCTGTCTGAACAAATTTCAGGCTCTGGAGTGTTTACATCAATATAGAGTCTGTGATCTGGAAGCTGGTACTGCAACTCTTTTCCTATTCTATACAAAGAAGATAGTCTGGTACCTCTTTGCTTAAAGGAACAGTCCACCATTTTTCCATACTAAACTATGTTCTGCCCTGATCTTAGACGAGTCGATGCGTACCTCTCTGGTCTTTGTGCGTGCCCTGTGTGCCCTTTGTGGGCCTGGGGAGCGATGCTAATTTGTTAGCATTCAGCTTATTCCTATGGGTCCAAACGCGGCTCAAGTTAGAGGCAACCAAGCTCTTCCATGTTTTCCCGATTTAAATATGGTTACTGTGAGTAGTTACATGACCCAAGTACAGTTACACAAAAATGAAAAATGGCAGTTTTCTAAGTGGATAAAAATGGGTACTATAATGTAAGGTGTAATAACACTTTAGGAGCACTTCGGCGTCGGCGCAGTGATATCTTCACTCCTAAAAAATTCTCTCCAGTGATTGGTTCTGTTGACGGAAGTGAGAGGGGGAGGGGGAGAGAATTTTTTAGGAGTGAAGATATCACTGCGCTAACTTGAGCCGTGTTTGGACCCATAGGAATAAGCTAAATGCTAACAAATTAGCGTCACTCCCCAGGCAAAGGGCACACAGCACGGCACAAAGACCAGAGAGGTACGCATCAACTCGTCTAAGATCAGGGCAGAACATAGTTCAGTATGGAAAAACGATAGACTGTTCCTTTAAACTGTCATTTCTATGGGCGGAACAATCACAAACAGGGTGACCAATCAGAAAATGGAAGAGTAGGATGTAAGCAGTGCACTGCTAACCTGTAAGCAAAACAAACATGTATGATTCTTGCCGGTTTTGCCATAAAACCGAATACGCCATATTGTTAGAAGCTCTGTACTTGTTTCTAAATGGGACAGCAACAGAAGCCAGTTGTACAAAGATGTGCATGGGAAAGTAAATAAATCAAAAGGGAAATGTGCTTACGTTCGTGGCTGGGCACTGTTGTTACTATGAAGATGTGCTGGTGTTTTCCTATTGGTCAAACGTCTCACAGGAGATTGTATGTGATCATCAAGAGGCAGACTCACTCTGCCATGAATCTTCTGCCTTCTGTCTCTGGTCGTAAGCCGCCTCTATCTGTGACCTTTGTCCCTGTCTCACCTTAAGATGTACGACCACCATTTTTCCTCATTTTTCCTCGATTAGACATCTTTTGTCTGAAAGGCCAAAGTCACAAAGTCAGGCTTTAATCACGTGACTGATTATTGGCTTCTGTCTGACCGGACTTGAGTGATGAAGTATTGATTGAAGTATTTTTTGAGAAATAATCATATGTTATACAGTATTTAACATGTATTATCTAACACTCATACACCATCTTTGGATTATTTTAAGTTATAAAACATGAAATAGTAATGCAATAGTGTCCGAAATTATTTTAAAAAGCCTGAATAAAGCATCATAAAGGACCTTGAAGACAAATTAAAAATAATGTCCCGCAGTATATGGGTAAGAAGATGCATTTTAAAACTCCAGTTATAATTAGATTCCATTAATAAACTGAATTTACTGGCTGCCTGCAATCCTACTGACTGTGTCCTGATGCTTGGTACTGTTACTGTAGTAGCATGTCTATAAATGGGTCTTTTCAATGTGAGGACTGATTCTTTATGATAAAATATTACTGCACATTCCAAATATATGGACTAGATGGATTAGTATTTTTCCAAATTCTCCTTGTCAGTTGTAGATAAAATAGCAGAAATGATTAATGTAGATGATGGCTTGTGCGGCATGTCCAACAGATAAGTATCTAACAGATGAAAATGGCAGTGCCTGAATGGAACATGCTTTAGATAAGGCCTGACTGATGGGTAGATTGGGTGGTTTTATTCACAGATTTCAAGCCTTCCTCAGAGAATGAATGTGTGACAGTGTGGCCCACAGATAACCTCACACCCTGGTTCATGCACTGTGTTACTGCCACATTCAGACATGCAAAGACCTGCATGTCCAAGTAAAGGGTATGACTAAAACCTGCTGACAGTGAGACGTTTGGTTCACAGGCAGCTCTTAGAAGCCTGCTCGGGATACGTGCACATATGCAGCATCCTGGATCTGGTTTCTGCCCGCTGTTAAGGAACTGCACATGTGTGAACTCAAGAGGCGTAGAAAAACAAACATGGTGTGAGGGGCATCTTTCCAATATTGACTGGAACTTGTACCTAGGGGTTTCCAAACTCCTAATCTAGTTATATTCAACAAACAGGCGTATTCTATTATACAATGTAGATGTAATTGTAATCTCTATGCTCACATTGGTTACAGAGGGACCAGGATTAAACCAGGATTAAACCAGGATTAAACCAGGACTAAACCAGGATTAAACCAGGACTAAACCAGGATTAAACCAGGACTAGACCAGGATTAAACCAGGATTAAACCAGGATTAAACCAGGACTAAACCAGGATTAAACCAGGATTAAACCAGGATTAAACCAGGACTAGACCAGAATTAAACCAGGACTAAACCAGGACTAAACCAGGATTAAACCAAGACTAAACCAGGATTAAACCAGGATTAAACCAGGACTAAACCAGGATTAAACCAGGATTAAACCAGGACTAAACCAGGACTAAACCAGGATTAAACCAGGTTTAGGCAGTAGCCAAAGCCAGTGGTTTCCAACCTTTTTTGCATTGTGTACCTCCTGGGCTTTTTGTTATTCGATCTCATACGTGTTGATATTTCATCACAAAGATACATAAGAAGAAGAAAAAATTATACTTACTTTCTTATAAATACAAGTTCTCCTGCACTTTTCTTTAAACTTCGATTTGAAGATAAAAAATAAAAGTCTGCCTGTCTTTAAAATGGAAATATAAAATAAAAATATAACAATATGAACTCCTATAACACTTACGTATTTTAATGTATATTTCATGTTTAAAGTAAACTTTAGATTTTTTTTAAAAAATCTAATCAAACTCAATTCACAAGAAAAAATAAAATTAGTCTTTGAAGTCTCTGAAACAAGCATGTATGTATTAGCTAACAAAATATAATATTCAAGTAATATAATATGATTTTTAGCAGTTTTCACCTCCTTTATTGGCCATACATTTCAATAGTTCAATATGAAAAGAATACAAATATTTTTTATAGTGCTGTCAATCGATTAAATTTTTTTTATCAGATTACACTGTATAATTTGGTAGATTTTCCATGACAATATGCAGTGTTTAAATAAAATAAAAAAACATCCAGAGAGGTTGAGGAGTGTGTTTTTATTTGGATAATATATATTGTGAATATTGTGAGAGAGCCTTTAATAAGTCTGTGTAGTAACTGAGATAACAGTGTCTGCTGAACTGTGCTCTGCATTAAATCTACTGCAGACACCTGAGCCTCTCCTCTGCTCCTCTCAGCGCCGTGGACAGTCACCTGTCTGCAGTGAGGCTGCTGCTCTGAGTCGAGAACTGACGCTTTTTGAAAAAAATAAATAAATAAAATGAATGGTTTGTAGGAGTTTGGGGCTTGTGGCTCCATAAGTTCAGGGATGGCCATAGATCGCCCCCCGCTCTCACCACAGGTCCAGGACACACAGAAAGCACAGCTCCCATTAGCGCGCACGGACAGAGGCAATGAAAGGAAGCGATATAAAAAGCACTCGTAACATTTATTAGTAAAAGGTTTTACACGAGAATCGTGAGGGGAGGGAGAGGAGAGGGCTGTAGTGCAGCGGCCAAAGCAGTGGACTTGTCCTGAAGTGGAACCACGGGCAAACGTGAGTGAGGCAGCTGCTCTCTCTTCTCGGGACGCCCAGGTCATTCACCGTGAAAACAAGTCAATGTTGTGATATACGCACATTTCCAAGACGGTCACGTGCCCCCTGACACGGCTTCATACCATCCAAAGTGCTTTGAGAAGCGCCAGTGTACGGCCAAACAGATCATGTGATTAATTTGTGTTAATAAATTTGAACGCGTTAATTTTTTTTTATTAATCGCATGCGTTAACGCGTTAATGTTGACAGCCCTAATTTTTTATCATCTATTCTAAAAAGTAAATTATTAAATAATTCCATGTACCCCCTGCAAAGTGCTTGCGTACCCCTAGTGGTCCCCGTACCCCTAGGTTGGGAAACACTGACCTAAGCTGTAACCTTAACATAAAATTTAAGTCCCACTGAAACAGGACTAAGACGTGACTGAAAATAAAACCAAATCAGGACTTGAACTGCAAAAGTCTCATGAGCACCACCAGAAGAAGCACACATACCACCAGTAGCACCCATACCACAGCTTGAGAACCACTGACCTAGACTGTTAATGCAGTTCTTACAGTTCTGTTGCATGTTACATGTTATGACATGACCACACGTACAGCAAACACAACAGCTCACACACTTCCCTTCCTGAGTAGCACCATTTATTAAAAAGCATACACTCCATTTGCTGGGGCCCCCTGCCGCTGACAGCGTGCCGTTGACTGAAGACATCTACCGCGGCGCCCCCCTGGCTCTGAGATGACAGTCAACCATTCATCTTTTCTCATGTTTGTTTGTGTGTGCACTATATTCTAACGCCACACCCCACTTCCTTTTATCACTGCTTGGGTTCCGTGATTAAAAATGGATGAGAACTTTATTTAGTACGAGGCATTTTCACCCACTCTGCCAGTCAAGCGTAGGATTGGTCCTTGAGTGAATGAACTGCGTGTGCGTGCGGTTAACCTGCAAGGGCGATGAGACGAGTGGATCCTGGGGTTAGCGTTGGGTTAAACCACCATGTTGTCAGGTCATCCAGAGTTCAGAAAGACTAAAATGGCTCAGGTGTATGGGGAGGAGAGCAGTGTGGCGAGACAGGGAGGTAGACGGGAGGATACTGAGGTTTAGGGGATTGGAATTAAAACCATGGGAAATGAAATCCGTTGGAAATTAAAGCTGCAGATAAGTGTGCTTTTCAGGAATGGGGAAAACAAAGTAGAGGCTTGTATGAAGCAGCGTGATATAATACTCACTGCTCCGTGAGAAAGAATGGTTTCTTTTGAGGAACTGCTGCTCATCGCTGTGGGTTCTCGCACTTACTATTTATTCATACGTGTACTTTGGCTTTGTAAATGCAGCAGATAGTCCCTAGCTGCCTTTTTTGGAACATGTTCTTTTACTTCAACTTAGTCTACTGATACCATGCAACTTTACTCTATATTGGTGACTTTTTCGATGTCCTTCTTTCAGCATATAAGTGGCTATTTTCTTTAATGGACAGCTATAAGTTTACCATCATCAGTGGATTTCGCCACTGAAGTCTCTTTGGCTGCATCTTATTGCAGTCCCTTTTAATTTGAGTTTCTGACCTTACCCATTACAGCCATCATGAAATGGTTGATTAGTTGCTGCAAAATTGTATGTTGTGGGATTAAATTGGTACTTGTTTTGGGGGCATTGTGACAGAATAAAAGATACATAATTAGAAAATTAGACAATTTTGGATAGCGGTGAAAATGTCCCTATGACTGTAGTGTGGTAATGGCAAGATAGCTATACGATTAATAAAAATATGCTAATTACCCACCCAAAGGCCTTTTGGGTGGGTAATTAGCCAAGTTGACACTCTCTGATGCTGCTTGTTTATGACCCTATACATTGTATGGTGTGACATCTTTAGATTAGAGATTAGACTTAGGATATAAAGTTGCAAAGTTACTTATTCCTAAACAAATCCCAAGAACAAGTGTGAGGACTCTTATGCACTGAAATTCTGCAGTACCTATGTTCCCCCCCGGTCAATATAAACCTGGGAAGATACCTATGCACTGGAGAACGTATAAGGTATTTGTGCATTCTGGTAAGTCCTGAATGCACAAATACCTACATACAAAAAAGTTGGTCTGAAAATATATTTTTTGTTCCATTATGTGTTTGACTGTAGACTACACTGCAAATTTTCAATATCTGCCTTAGATAAAATTACTTGAATTCAGATTATTAATCTTGATTTGAGCTGAGCAATTTTCACTAGATTAGATTTATTTATTTATTAGGTAACTTATTACTAGATTATTTGCCTTGTTTCAAAGTATTTGTTCCCTATTTCAAGCTATTTTTACTTATTTTAAGCAAAATTATCTAAGATAACATGTGAATGTGAGTGAGTGAGTGAGTGAGTGGGGACTACGGATGAAAATTAGCTCTGAGCTATAATCCGGTGTATTTACGGCACTAGCTGCTGTTCATTAATACACGCTGTCCCATATAAATAAATAAATAAAAAATAATATAATTTTGCTTGAAATAAGTAAAAAATCTTACCCCATGGACAGATAATTTTGCTTGAAGTAAAAATACCTTGAAACAGGGAAAAAATACTTGACAAGACAAATAATCTAGTAATAAGTTACCTAATAACTAAATAAATCTAACTTAGCTATTTTTTGCTTAAATCAAGATTGATAATCTGAATTATTGCTCAAATCTAGAATAATAATCTGAATTCAAGTAATTTTATCTAAGGTAGATATATTTTTTTTTGCAGTGTACATATTTTTACAACTTATTCTGTGTATAAGTAATAGTATTTAATAGAGTAACAGTGATCAGTAATAGTATAGACCGGGCAGGCCCATTAGCCTGAAACAGACTTCATACTTGATGCTATGCTGCTCTCTATACAGTGACCAGTCCCCTCTGTATAGACTACTATATTACTCCTGTCTTATGTCCACATACAGAGTTTAGAGGGCGTTTATTGTTGTAGTACATAATCATTGCTATGTTAATGACATGTTAGTGAGGACTGCGGTGTTCTTTCAGTCACCAAATTTAGATTTTGAGAAGAGTCTGGCCGCTTGAGACCATTTCATGAATCCGACGTAGACTTCACTTGAGCAGTTCTTAGAAGAGGTACTTTCTTAAGAGAACATTCATGAATGAGGCCCATTAAACTTAGGGTTAAGGCTAGGGAACATCAGGTTTTACCAGAATGCACAAGTTCTTACATTCTCTAGTGCCTTCCAAGGTTTCTACGAACCCGACTGTGGAACATAAGTGCTGGGGAACATAGGTACTTTCACAAATGCACAATATGTTTACCAATATCTATGTTCCCCCGGTCCATAGAAACTGGGGAACATAGGTACGCACCTGGAGCATTTGTAGTTAGCCAATGTTGTAGCAGCAAGATACATACACTGTACTCTCAATGTTGGTGCTGCAACATGGCTAATTGGCTAATTTAGCATTCCAAATGTCACAGTATACCCATGGTTTTGGCTGGTATGCTGCAAATATTTATAGAAAAGGCCAAAAATGTCTCCCCTTGGTGAGTTTTTTGTGAAAAAGCTAACCGCCAGGCGCCATAGTACCAGACAACCTTATAATGCAGGACATTGCTTTATACTACATTAAAGCCTGCTGGTAATGGGGCTTCATCTAATATTAAAAGTGAGGGCAGAGTCTAGGATATATGGCAGTTTTTTTGGACCTTAATGCTATCCATACGTCACTCAGCAGACTCTCATTATCCCGTTAACATCTGGGCCTGGGCACATATGAGGGAAGATGACCAGCGGTGGCGGGGAGGGGGGCAGTGTGAGGAGAGCACCAGCCTGAAGGATATACTGTGATAGATAGAGGGCATAGAAGAATGAAATATGTATAAGGGCGCTCGTGAAATTTTAATCCATACTGTTGACTGGAGGTTGACCCCGTCGTGACCCAACACTTGCAGGAGCGAAATATCCACAGAGGGACGGCCAAGGAAGAGGCCAGTCCCGGCTTTGGAAATGGTGAGGAAGAGGCGTAATAATGCTGGGCTGTGGGTAGAAGCTAATACTGTCTGTCTGGGACGTCTGGAGTTTGCTACCTCAGGCAAATAGCACAGTCTTTGTTTATCAAGGATGTGTGGAGTGATCTGATTTGGGGATTATGTAGCGAAAGAAACATTGCATACATAAGTGCAGAATTTTGAGTTCTTAAAGGGGCTATATTATGTTTTTATTCATATTTTAAAGCAATCTTGGTCAGCCCTAGAACAGCTATTTTGCAATCATTAAAAACTAAAAGAGAATGGTTTTAATTAGTACTCTACTGGTGCCATAAAGAAACAGGTGAAGAAACCAGCAGAGGGCAGCAGAGTGCAAAAAACACTTCACTTTATTAAACTTTTTGTATTACACCATTTTACTACAAAATGTAAATTAGCTGTGAGGAATCAGTAGAAACAGCTCTACACAGTTTTTTTTTTTTTTAGATATAAATGAATGAGATAACGTATGTGTGTGCTGAGTCGGACACTTTCTGCTAAAATTCTATTACTTTTTTATCTTCAACAAGTCATAAAGTCGCTCATTTATTATCTTCATTAATGCAAATTGAGAACATTTTCTTACATTTATAACGATATATTGGTTGGATAGTTTCTTTTACAAATATTTTATTGTGGCTGTATGAAAGAGCGCTTTTGTCCGAGGTTTAAGCTCGGCAGTGCTATGGCCCTGAGTCGGACACACGGAAGTTCCAATATCGGACACGCTCACCTTTCTGGCTTTTTCAGCCTTATTTGTTGGATTTTTCGGCTCTAATTTAAGGCTGGGATATTTACATTAACAAATTTTCACACCCGGTACCTTGTTTCCATCTTTCAAAATAAGATTGTGGGCTAAGCTAACGTTAATCAGAAAATAATAAGACAGACAAAGTTAGCTACAAAAACACTAAGATCACTGAAAGAATGTCACCCGAGTGCACATTTCCCTATCAAAATTATTTTCATATCATGATTATTTTATAAACACTTAGCATAAATACACAAAAATTACCACAGAGGTAGAGCAATATGTGGAGTTTTTGTTTATCAACTGTTAGCCAGTTAACGTCTTTGCGAGCATCTGTTAGAAGACTGAAAAATAGCAAAAGGTGAGCGCTGTCCGACTCAGGGCCATAGTGTCCGACTCAGGACACACATACGCTAAATGAATGAGAGCAGAATGTTAGAGTTCTTGTTGATTGGTCAGTGCTTCCTGGAGTGGGCGGGGGTTTGTGGGAGAATGTTTTGAGACCTCAAAAAGGTCGTGCCAGAGAATACAGGATTACTTAAACATGGATGAATGAAGCAAAACACAACTCCAGGTTTGTTTTTGATAAGGGAACAACATTATATCATGGTGGAAAGCTCAGAAAAGTCAATTTTGCACAACAATAAAGCAAAAGCTAGTTCACTTTTATCAATTTGGAATGTTTCCTGTAAAGAGGACGGACAACCAGTAGAACATTTTGAGGTGATTGGGTGAAGCACAAGCTCATATCATATATATATATATATTTTTACTTTTACTCGCATAATCATTTTGTTTAGTTCTTAAAGACAGAGAGCAGCCAAATATGCACTATACCTGGTAAGTGCATATTAATATTTATTATATATTTCTACAAAACCCTCAGATAATAGCGGTAGTATCTCTAACCCTGCAATATCATGGATAATAATCACATAATGCTTGTATAATAACCAGAAAATGCAATAAAAAGTAATTACAGACATGGTGGTCATCTGTATTTGTGGGATATTCAGTTGGGAATGTTTAGCATAACAATCTAATCTGTGCCTTATTAAAAAGCAACAACTTGATCCTTCACAACAGCCAGAACATTACAGTCTATTCTCAGGAAATCAGTTTGACCCTATGTCTAGATATGGGTAAGACATTTTCATATCTTCAGATTATACCATGTTCACACACAGAATAATAAAACTTCATTGCTAAAATATTATGGGGGTGGCATGATACAGCTTTAAAGTTTATCTCAACAATGACTTCTGGAAGTGTTCCTTATCCATGCAGTGATTCCATGCCTGTTTTTAATGCAGTGTCATTTGAGAACCTGAAAATCAAAAGCATCCAACAAACACTTCCAGGAGTGATGTATTTAGACAAGTTGAGCATGCAGCCTGTTCCATGATTAACGTTCTAGCCCATTTATTTCTTTGAAGGAGCAAAAAATTAATTTAGACATTTTTGGACAATTATAGACGCTAATTGCTGCTTTAAATAAAATAGCTAAACGTTGACACACTCGCTAATGTTATCAAACCAGGCTCATGTTGTCAAGTAGTTGTCAGAAATATCTTATTTTATCTGAAATCAGTAATTATTTTTTGTGGCTAATGAAAATTCATCCATAGAAAGTGTATTACTGTTTGCTTGATGTTCTGGTACAGGATGCACATGCAACCTATTTGTTCACAAACACAAGAAAGGTCTGCAGAGGTGCCCAAACCTTTTCCCTCAGAGGCCAAAACGGTTGATTAAACTTTCTTATAACATTATTAAGGTAGACAGAATTGTTAGTCCCCTACCAACTAATGGCAGTCTATTCAGTGCACAATAGAATAAAAGTAGATAGCCCATACAAAACACAGGACTCCCTTGTGGGGTGAATCAAACCCCTTGAAGGGCGATGATTGGCCCAAGGGCTGGTCCATACCTCCATTATTAATAATACAGACTCTGGCTTTCTAAAATTCTCCTTTTATACCCACGTCATATTTATGTAACATTGCCATTTAACTTTATTATTTGCAAAACTCTCTAGGGGCCAGATTTAGTCAAAGGTTTCCGTGCATGCTAACTGAATAATATGCGCTAAAATTGGAGCAAACCCAGACGCAGTTGAGATTTGCGTGTCTTACAGGAGCAGAGCAAACGCAATGCAGATTTTGCTCCTATGACCTAATGAATCTGTAAACTGAGGCGTTCTTCCCAGAGTGCGGAAAATGGAAGGCGGAGAAAATGCAAATTCATTCATTTACTGCCCGCAATATTATTTATCAAGGCTCACCATGACTTTGGGTGCGAAAATAGCGTATAAATTTAGCACTTTGGAGAAGGACGTGCTAATCTTTTGCACAGATATGGCTGCTGTGAGACGAAGGAGAAGAAATGAACAAATACGTAGGGTTAGAGTGTTTGCCACGCGTGCAGATCTATTTGCCATGACGGATGAAAAAATTATTCACCAGCACTTTCAGCTATTCTTAGTTAAATTCTTGCTTCTGTTTGTGTTCCACTTCTGCACCTTCCGTGACGCAAAACAATACACGCAATGATGTCCGTTTAAATAGTTCCGCCCATCTGTTTGCACCTGTCACCGGCCACGCAGTTTGTCTTAGTAATTCAGGCGCAACACGCCCATTAATAGCGGCCGCATATTTCCTCACTGCACTCGCAGTTTAGCACCCGTCTTAGTAAATATGGTCCTAGATGTTTTTATTAGCACCAAACTTTTGCTACCTCTGTCCTATCTTTGAGATGTGTTGCTGCCATCAACTGAGCTTTTATTTTGCATGACATTTTAAAATATATACCGTATATGTTCTATTCTGAATAAAATATAGATTTAAGAGATTTGCTGATTATTGCATTCCATTTTTACAGTGTCGTGTGTGGTGTAAATGTTTATATTACATTACATTTTGAAGCATAGCCACCGTTTTACCCTTTTATATCCATTATCACGTTTACCAGTCTGCGTGCTTGTGCGAGGGTAAAAAGCCGGTTACATGGTGTGAAATCCATTTCCACTGCTCTACTGTACATCTGTAGGTACGAGTGCCGCCGTTACCTGTAGAGCGGCGGCCCGTGCTCTCATTAATAACCCCCGGCGTTCACCGAATGGGACCCCGGGACCATCTATTGCGCTCCTTTGCGGCGTTGTTTTTGTTTGGCTCCGGTCAGAGCGATTCCTAGGAAATGGCAGCATCATAAATCTACGGCTTATTCACGGAGCGGACCTGACCTTTACAGCAGCGAGCAGCAGAGAGAAGAGAGGCAGAGGCTGGAGAATAGTGGAAAAGGCCAGAGGGGAGTGGGAAGGGGGAGGAGGGGTGGTGGTGGTTTAAAGGTAGCCCTGGTGAGGAGGGGGTGGGGTGGGGGGTAGAGATAAAAGTGTACAGGCCAGAGCAGTGAGGAATAGAAAGAGACGGCTAGGGAGATGTGCCAGATAAGAGCGCACAATCTGAGAATTTGATGTTTCTAGAATTCCCCTGGATTCGAAAAGTAACACTGTTGTATGTTTGGGGCTTAAAAAGATTTTCCTCAAGGGTGCATTGTGTAAAAGAAAAAGTTGTTTAAAGGGGCTACATTATGCTTTTTAGATTTTTAAGCCAATCTTGGTCACCTAAGAAAGGCACTGCACGTTTTACAACCTTTAAAAACATTAAAAGAGAATGTTTTATATGAAGTTCTCTACTGGAGCCTTGAAGAAACAGGTAAAGAGACCAGCAGATGGCAGCAGAGGGCATAGCTGTGACGGTCTTTTGAACACATTCAAAGAAAAAGAGCTTTTTGCCTCCTTAAACTTTTTGTATGATGCAGTTTTACTTAAAAATAGCTGTGAGGAATCAGCGGTAACAGAGCTGTACACCGTTTTTTGGAGGAGACTGAATGTAGAGGGCTTGTTGATGGGTCAGTGCTTCCCGGAGTGGGTGGAGTTTCGTGGGGAGAGGCGGGGGTTCATTGTGCCAAGTGTTTTGAGACCTCACCTCAGAGCGGCCGTCCCAGAGAATAGAGGATTACTTAAACGTACATGAATGAAGCAAAACACAACAACATGGTAAGTTCAGAAAAGTGGATTTTGCAGAATATATTCACACTCTCTATCAAATAACCCTTTTTTTTTTTTTAGGTAAATATGAATGTGTTGCACTTACAGCCTCTCATCTTTTCAGTCTTTTGCATATGTCTGGAAAAATAATAAAAGTGTCTATTATTTGATTGCTTTTTAAGGCTCAGTATTTCAAGGTACAAAGTAACAAGTTGCTTCTAGATAATGAATGCACGTTTGGCTCAGGTGTATTCAGCTTAGATGTTGCAGCTAATATTAATGTTTGAGAGTCCACATTATCTCTGGCTTTTGGTTTTGGTGGGTTTTCTTGGGAATTCAGTGATAGGGGCTTTAAAAATTAAAGCACAGCTCAAAGCCAAAATTGTAGCTTAGAGAGAGTTTGGTCTTTCACAGTCAAATAAAACACGATAAGGCCATACTTTGGGAGCCTGCATTGAGTGATGATTCAGTATCCAAAGGCAAGAATGCTTATGGTTGCTTTTGTTTCTGTCTCAAGCCTGGATAAATGGAGACTGTTGCATAAAGAACATATATAAATTACATATGGGAACTAATAATAAAAAGCCCTAAATGTCCTTCAAAATAAGTCATCTAACTCTTATGCTCCCTTGTGTACATTTTTGCACATTTTAATTTTTTTTCATTTGGTGTTTATTTTGGCTGTTAGAGCTGGAGACGGGCCTTAAAAGCCAGGCCTGACATGGCCCGAGTCTGACAAGTACATTTTGATTGACAGCTTTTTTAAAGCCCGAACCCGTTTGGTGCCTGACCTTATTCAAATGTGCACACAGGCTCACAACTCTTTTTCCTCCTTCCTCATTATTTTCATCGTGCACATGGTCAATATTCTTCCACATCTCAGAGCTTGCTTTCATTGCTGGCTCAACCAAAACGTAGTCACCACAGAGTAGCCTCTGCTTCACCTCCTCAGCATCCATTATGGCATCTTTCTCGCGCTGATCGAAACGCATCACATGACCGCTCATTTATCTTGAAACTCATAGTGCAAGCCCGGCCCAGGCCTGAGGAAAATGATAAAAATTATGCCTGAACTCGCCCAAACCCGCAGGGTCCCATCAGGTCTGGCGGGTTTGGGCAAAGATTTCCAGCTCTATGTTTTAGAGCAGAAAATGTTATTTTTAACCAATTTTTAAAAAATCCAATGCTCATATATATATATATTCATTGATTCATTCATTCATTTTCTACCGCTTATTCCAGTTAGGGGTCGCGGGTGACTGGAGCCTATACCAGTAACTTTGGGCCGTAGGCGGGGTACACCCTGGACAGGGGCCAGCTTGTCGCAGGGCTGACACAGAGACGAACACAGACAGACAACCATTCACTCTCACATTCATTCACTAGGGTCAATTTAGAGTCACCAATTCACCAACACATGCATGTGTTTGGACGGTGGGAGGAAGCCGAAGAACCCGGAGAGAACCCACGGTAACACAGGGAGAACATGCTCAACAAACTCCACCCAGAGAGTTCGTGTGATGGCGTATTGGTCGGCCTGGGGCTCGAACCCACGACCTCCTTGCTGGGAGGCGAGAACGCTAACCGCTATATATATATATATATATATATATATATATATATATATATATATATATATATATATATATATATATATATATATATATATAGAGAGAGAGAGAGAGAGAGAGAGAGAGAGAGAGAGAATTGACGCAATTAGTCACACTTGTCTATGACAACACGGAACTTTTCTCAGTGACCTAGTTTCTGGCGCACAGTAACCAGGGCTGGACATCCACACGACCAAAACAACAAATGTGAGTGGATTTCAGCTGTGAACAGTTGGATGATGTGCCTACAGACTGCACTACAGTGAACTGTGGGGCAGAGCTCAGCCGCCTCCGCGTCTCCAGTGTCAGACGAGAGAGAGGAGAGAAGCGCCACGTGTTACTACGTGCACGGGAGGAGGAGAGTGATGCACAAACGCTGATTACTGCCCTGTTTGACTGCGATGTTAGTTTGAAATCAAGTTAAAATACGACAGAACATACAAATAAGCTCCTACATTTTATTTCTGACATATAAATATTGCTATTAATTAATTAGTTTTTTTTTTATCGAGTCCCACCACTTGTGGAATTCTCGCCACTGGTGAATTCTGCTCAAAACAACCAGTCATTAAATAATTGTCTGGATTTTAACCTTTAAATGCCAGTTTCATAATATGAATTTTGAAAACTGTATTACAAAAAAACACTAAAATATATTACTATTATAGAGTAAACAGTAGAAGGATGGGGCTTTGGTGGTGATTAGAGCCTTGGATGTGTCAAAGATGAGTGACAAACTTGATTTGACTGCATTAGCATTTTTTATGTAGTGGCAGATACTTTCTTTCAAAATTTTAACAGCCAAAAAATGTCCCCATCGACTTCCAAATAAAAACTTTTTTTAAAACCCACTGGCATTGCAGTATAAAAACATTAATTCTGCAATGACAACATTACATTTTGAAGAAAGATAGTGAAATTTGACATTTTTCTGTATTTTATTAGATTTAACCATTTTCCCATTGTAGGCGGATACAAAAAAATTCTTGTACTTTTCCTATAGAATATAATGGAGTCACATAATTAACAGGAAACCTGACTTCCAGTAAAGCCACATTTATGTATCTCACTGCCATTACAGGTAAAAATCACCCAATCTGTGATGTCAGCATTTAATTTTGAAGACAAATAATAAAATTTAGCATTTTTACATTTTTTCACCAGATGCAATCTTTTTCCCATTGTAGGCAGATGCATGAAATTCTTGTATTGTAGCCATATTATATTATAAAGCCGTGTGATTACCAGGGGGACCTACAATGGGGAAAAGGTTGAAAGTGGTGAAAAAAAAGCAAAAATATCAAATTTGAAGATAAAAAAAAAAAAAAAAAAAAAGTGACTCTTTACACAGATCCATGGGCAGTATTATTCAGCCCTGAGCTTCAGGACTTTGTGGAACATTTTTTTACTTTTGTAACTTCTAATAAACATTTTGGATAATTGCTAAGCTTCATACACCTCTCCACTGGAATCTTTCCCGTTCTTCACCTGCAAAAGCCTCTAGCTCAGTGATGTTTGATGGCCTCTGTGCTCCACCTGTCTTCTTTAAATCCTACCAAAGATTTTCAATGGGATTTACAGTTGTGCTCATAAGTTTACATACCCTGGCAGAATTTATGATCTTTTTGGCCATTTTTCAGAGAATATGAATGATAACACAAAAACTTTTGATTTACTCATGGTTAGTGGTTGAGTGAAGCCATTTATTATCAAACAACTATTTACTTTTTTAAATCATTATGACAACAGAAACTACCCAAATGACCCTGATCAAAAGTTTACATACCCTGGTGATCTTGGCCTAATAACATGCACAGAAGTTGACACTAAACGGGTTTGAATGGCTACTAAACCATCCTCACCTGTGATCTGTTTGCTTGTGTGTGTTTCTGGATTCTGAGTCATGGGAAAAGCAAAAGAATTGTGAAAGGATCTGCGGAAAAAGATAATTGAACTGTATAAAACAGGAAAGGGATATAAAAAGATATCCAAGGAATTGAGAATGCCAATCAGCAGTGTTCAAACACTAATTAAGAAGTGGAAAATGATGGATTCTGTTGAAACCAAACCAAGGTCAGGTAGACCAACAAAAATTTCCGCCACAACTGCCAGGAAAATTGTTCGGGATGCAAAGAAAAACCCACAATAACTTCAGGGGAAATACAGGACTCTCTGAAAAAAAGTGGTGTGGCTGTTTCAAGATGCATGATAAGGAGGCTCTTGAAGAACAATGGACTGCATGGTCGAGTCGCCAGAAGAAAGCCATTATTACGGAAATGCCACAAAGCATCCCACTTACAATATGCCAAACAGCACAGAGACAAGCCTCAAAACTTCTGGAACAAAGTTATTTGGAGTGTTGAGTTACATTTGGAGAGGGGTCAACAAGGCAAATCTTTGGGGTGGTTAAATATTTCTGATTGCAACTTTAAATATTGGTACTTTTTATCTGTACTTGAAATATCAGAAGTTGAGAATAATTAAACAATCTAATAAAAAATCAATGGTAAGCCAACTATACAATCTCTGTGAGTAGGGTCTGCATGTCCTCCCTGTGTCCTCTTCCCTTGTATCTAAAATCAAACTTTCCTATCTTTTAAACATTTTGAGCAGGTCATGCACACTTTTATTTCATCACATCTGGATTCCTGTAATGCACTTTACACTGGAATCACCCAAAACACACTTTCTCGCTTACAGTTAGCCCAGAACTCTGCAGCACGGCTTTTAACAGGAACCAAAAAGCGCGAACACATCACCCCCATCCTCGTCTCCCTGCACTGACTTCCTGCTCGATTTAGCATTGATTTTAAATTTTTATTGTTTGTTTTTAAAGCTTTGAATGGCCCGGACTTCAAACAAATTTACACACTATAGCGCATTCACTGAGGTCTGAGGGTCAGCATCCAGCTCATGGTTCCCAAGACGAGACTTAAAACCAGACTGTGGAATGCTCTAGCCCCCATGTCAAAATGGCCCCCACAGTCGAATGTTTTAAGTCTCGCCTTAAGATTCTCTGGCTTTTAACTCAGCGTGAGTTATGTGATCTTGTGTCTTTTATTGTTTTGTTTTATTTCTTTAATTGTTTTTACTTAGTTGTTGCTTTTTTGGGGTATTGCCCTTATTGGATTTTACTAGTTTTTATTGTTTTAATGGTTAAATGGAGCATTTATTTATTTATTCATTTGTTTATTGTTTTATAATATTGTGCAGCACTTTGGAAACTGTTTGTGCTTTGTAAAATGTGCTATAGAAATAAAGTTGATTGGATGCAATTGGACGAAAACAAATGAATAATGTCTTTCTTTATTGGTCAGCAGATCCAAACTGGGAGATAGTGTTAAAAACAAAGCCCAAAAAAACGCAGAGTGAAAGGAGAGAGTAGCAGTGGTTGCATGGATGTTCTGGGACTGAGGGTTTATTATGGGATAAAGGGAATCCCTGAGGTGAGAGGGGGGCAGCAGAGGCAGCATGGAGGATGTGTGTAAGCCTCCCGGTTGGCCCTCACCTGTCCAGTCTTTAATAAAGTCAGAGTGCTGGGGGCCTCTGCGTTCCCTGATGGTGTGTGTCTGTGTGTGTGTGTGTGTGTGTGTGTGTGTGTGTGTGTGTGTGTGTGTGTGTGTGTGTGTGTGTGTGTGTGATACAGCAGACAGGAGGTGCTCTGACAGGGGAGGGGCGCTACACCTGTGTGCAAAGTGTGTTTCATATCTGCCCAGTAAGTGTCAAAAAAGCTGCAAGCAACTGGTGACAAGTTACACATCACTTGATTTCACTGTTATTAACTGTGCATAACAGTGAAAAAGCACATGGTAATATATATGTGCCCATTCTAATGAATACAGTTCTAGACAACAATAACAGTATTCATTAGAATGGGCACATATATATTACCATCTGCTTTTACATCAAGGAACCATTCACTCACTCACATCATACACCAGTTCCCAGAGGAGGGAGGAAGTCATAATCATAGTCCAAGTCATAGGTAAGTCTTTAGTTTTTAGCCTTAAGTCTGAGTCAGGTTCCAAGTCAATGGCTCACAAGTTCAAGGTGAGTCCAAAGTCCTTTCAAGTCTTTTAAACAAGACTGATATTATGTATTATATGTGGAAAATGCAGATGATCTTTTATGCAGTGCAAGTTTCAATCTAACTTTATCGCATTTGTTTAACTGTCAGTAAGAAACATTTTGATCTGATAACTAACATTAAATAAGCATTATCTCACAAGTATGTAGCAAAAAATTAATGTCTACATTAGTTAAAATGACTTGAATTCATTATAATATTCTTGGTTTGAGTTAGTTTGACTAGTATGGATTTATTTACTTGTTAGGCTGGATTTGCTTCTAGACATTTCTGACTTGTTTCAATGATTTTTTTTTCTTATCGCCAAAGGTAATCTTGTATCCACATGTTCTTTATACAACAATTATTTTGTAGTCAATAACCTCATAGCTGTTCTAAGAAAATGCAATTACTCATAGCTCAATTATACAGTTTGATTTGTCCCGCCGTTAGGATTGTTTACTGCCTGTGGTTATTCTGCAATTTGACTGGAGGCTGTGCAGCCAGCTCACACACACTGCTGCAGAGAGAGCACTCATTAATTTAGGAAGGGTTAAATTAATGGTTTCACACACACACATCAAATAGCATACTTTTATTTTAAACACTTTTTTTGAGAAGCATCAAGTCCTCCAAGTGAACTCATAAGTCATTAGTGTTTAAATTCAAGTCATGTCACAGTCTCAGTACATTTAATCAAGTTGAGTCTAAAGGCATCAAATTAATGACTCGAGTCTAAGTCATGACTTTCAACTACACACTTCTGCCAGTCCCACAGACACTAGAGTCAAGGTACTAGTGATGGGTTGTTTGGATCCATCCAATCACATGTGAGGATGGACTAGTGCATATTATGTGTACTAAGGAACAATGTGTATGTGAACAAGTATATGAACAAGTATAGTGGTACAGGCCAGGCACACCAAGCAATGGGAAGCTAGTTAGCCAGATTTAAATGCAAACTTGTTGGGGAAAAGAGAAGAAAGGAGGAAAAAACAAACAAACAAATAGAAGCAGCATCTGGTGGTATTTTGATGATCTTGAAGTACATCATTTTATAACTGTATTTTGTGCAAACTGCATAAAAATAAGGCTTTTTATGAAAAAAAAAAAAAAAAAAAGGATTACCAACACATTAACAATTCATAATTGCTAAATTAGGCCCAAATAAAATGCCCAGAGTGACACTAAATAAAGCGCCATTTGGGAGCCATTTTCTAGGGGAGCAAAGCAAAAAGAGCCAAGTCTTTGAAAACAGCTGGCCTGCCCATGACTACAAGGTAAGTTGTCTTCTTCTTTGCATGCTACAGCTTTAGTTTGTGCAAACTGTAGAACTGTTCCTGCTCCATGCTATGATGTCCAGTTCAGAATCACACCTGGTTTAATGCAGTTCTGCTCAAGGTGGTATTGGAAATGATCACTCTTATATAATAATAATGCATCCCCAATAACTTTCAGTGGGAGAGGCTGGAAGTCTAGCTGTGAACCGCTTCTATCCACAGTTTAAGTATAATGTTGTTTCTGGATTATTGCCAGGTTTCTAAACTTCAATTCAAAAAAGGCTCATTTTAAATGCTTTTGGCACTCACTACTATATCATGTCACAAGTTCATGCATTGTTTTAAAAGTATTTTAGTAAATGTATGTAGCCACTACCAAGAGGTTACTAAAATGTTACTGTATCTTTTTTGGTTGCTTCATAACCTTTTGTACAAAAGAAATGGCTCATATTGAAATAATGACTGGACATGTACCATATAATTACAGTAAAAACATGGAAATTCTGTATAATGTGCAGACACTTGCATATCTGCTATTGCATCTCATTATTACTGAAAATGATACACTCACCATTTGTACCTAATTGCCTTGGTGATATTGTTTCAGAACTTTCCTTCCATTTGAGCTCATTACAGTGAAATTGCTTTGAGATAGAGGTTGATTTGTGGGCTTGCAGTGCAGGGGACTGATAACTCTATTCCTATGGAAACCCCATCTCATTTGTAGTTGGCACTGCCCACAACCAGCATACATGAACTTGGTAAAACAAACCTCCCCAACCATATGGACTGTTCTATTTGCTTGCAAAAATCTACAGTTTACAAAAATACTAAATTATTGTGACAGCAAATATTATAAAAATAGTCTTCTGACACTTCTTCCAGAGAAAATATCAAACCTTCTAACTTGTAGACTTTAGCTGGAGTAGGCCAAATGCTTATATAAATAAATAGCAAAATGTAGAGCCCCTTCTCCTCAAGAGCTTTGTCAATCAGGAGGAGCTCGGAGTAGAGCTGCTGCTCCTCCACATTGAGAGAAGCCAGCTGAGGTGGCCAGAGCATCTGTTTCGGATGCCTCCTTGCATGTCCCATAGGGAAGACCTAGGATACCCTGGAGGGACTATGGGTGCACTCACACCAGGCATGCACAAGTCTGGAATGCCTCCAAAGCACGGGACAGTTGCCTAATGCCAGTGCTCTCATCTGTGCCCAGGCTTGGTACATCTCAGGATTTTGCACGGTTGGAGGTGGGCCACGGCACGGCCTTACACTTCACACGCACAACACTGAGCCCTGTCCTGTATGCAACTGTTCTTCTCACAGTAAAAAAGTGAATAAACTTCATAATCAACACTTGTATCAACGCCTCTGATTTGTGCTCACCTTTCTGAAGAAGAAAACAGACAGCCAGAGTAGTTCTGAAGCCTCTCATGTCCGGCTGCCTTTTGTGGCTCCTCATATGTGGCTTATTCCAAAATGTGACAGAAGCCCGTGTCTCACTAAAAGGACTCAAAACTCCCCAATCGTACCTGGCCCTAGTGTGAGTGCACCGTGTCTCTCGGCTGACCCGGGAACACCTTGGGATTCCCCTGTTAGAGCTGGAGGAAGTATCTGGGGAGAGGAAAGTCTGGGCATCTCTGCTTAGACTGCGGCCCCTGAGAGCTGGTCCTGAACTTTCTATTGTTCTGTACCCACTCACCGACAGCACACAAGTATCATTAAAAAAGATTGTAAGTATTATTAGTCACATTTATATTTAGCCTGCCACGGATAATTCCCTGCTATACTAGCTAATTAGCCAATACACTAATAGTGCTATTATTTTTAAGCAGAAGCGCTGAAAAGAAGTGATGAAGACTCCAATATTTGTTTTCAAGTTGTGTTTTAGAGAAAAACCCTGGTGGAGAATACATTTCTCTGGGGCTGTTGTGTGGGGAATGTGGCTGTAATTTTAGAAATATTAAACGTTTTGGAAACTCAAATGAGATCCCCGCAGACAGCTGAGAGAAAAATCAATAAAACACAAACACGCTCAGAAGCACACATTTTACATGCACATCAAATCATTACCAGCAAGCAGAATTTCAACAGAGATCCATGCACACAATGAACGCTTAATAAAAAGCACGTTTGAAACAGACTCTTCATTGCATTTGTAGATATCTTCAATCCCCTTTGGGCCCAATAAAGTTTTCTTGAATGCGTTATGCTTGAACTGGAAGCAACTTAAGGTCACATGCACACATAAAAATTGTAAACTCTGTTCTGATAATGCCCACTGAAACCACTAAGACATACATTTAGTTTGTACTTTACTTGTAGCTGTAGAAAATCAAAGTTTATTTCTATGTATAATCTTCTGATATTGTGTATAATTGCGCTTTGGTTCATTATGATATTGTACTATAAAATTACTATTTATGTAAAGGAGGTTGAACATGTCCAGATGTAGTATACTAAAATATTCTCTCTGGTCAAAACCAGCTTCAAACTTTAATGTATCTATCAGATGTAAAATATTAACTTGCCATGAATTATTAACATGGCCATATTTAATGTTATGTTTTTACTCCTATTAATATAGCCAGTCAAATTACCAACTAGCATAACTCTTCTTCATATATCAAAAATTCCTTGTGTAAACTTTTTTGTGGACTATGCTAAATTCCACTTTTACAACAAGAATATTAAACCAGATTCAGATTATAACTTCCATTTGTGTTGAGAAATGAAGCTGGGGCTTTAAGAGGTTTTCTGTCTCTATACAGCTCCTACATCTATCAGTTTCTACCAAATCTAACACATCTACCACATTTTTATTATTATTATATTTTTTTTATACACTATCTGTTAGCTTCATGTTGCTATAGTTGTGCTAATTAACCATCAAATCACACTGTGTCCACCGCTCAAACACTCAGACATTTTCCTCTCAACTCATGATCAGAAGGCAGCACTGTCTGTAGAGGGCTTTAGTCAGAGCCTGCTTTGAAACTACACTGCTTGCAATGCTGGCTTGGGCTGACAGAGTGAAGTGGGCGGGGCCAGCAGGGGGAGCATAGGCCTTAAAAGATCAACAATAAATTCTTCTCTGATATTGTCCCCGATATGTTTTCATTGTTTTTTTTCCCTGTTGAGTTTTATTTAGTTCATTAAAGTTTTCATTTTGCAGTCCTGCATTTTTCGGGTCCCCTTCCCCCCCCCCCCCGTGCTCCCTTGTTTATGACAGCCTGCAGTTAAACATGACATGAAATCATCCAACCTCCTACCACTGAATCTTCATATTAAGTCAGTTAATCTTTAGAGACAAGTAGACATACATGGGTTGGTGGTTCTAACATTGCCTGTAGTGAATGAACGTGTGGATGAATGATTCTTTGTTAATGTCTCTTTATCAAAACTGACCAAGACCTAAAGCTGCTTGGAAGATAAAAAAATAAATGTTTTTTAGATAATGAAGGTACATAATCTCCTTGTTTGTGCTGAGATAATATTACAGTATTTTAATGTGTCTAAGTTGTACTGTGTGACAAAATCTCTGCATGTGCCTGCAATAAAAATGTTATTAAGGTTGTGTGAAACTGAGTTATATTTTTTACTACCTTCTAATTTGCGCTCCTTGCTCCCAGCTCTGCTCCATCTCGTCTTCTAATCTCCATCTTCTCATCCTCAGCTCACCTTCCCGTTCCCCACCTCCACCTGTCATCTCTCCATTGTTCCTCCGAGCTTCACTTTTTCCTTTTCTCACATCTCTTCAAAGTCGTCTCCGCCGTCTCCGTCATTGCTTTGAGAATTACACGTCGCTCACAGCGGTAACATCTGACAAACCGCCGCTCGCTGACATTGTGGGTAGTAACGCGTCGACTGATGGGAAAAGTTCACTCGAGCAGCCATCCTATTATCTGGCACATGCACACACGCCGACTGTACCTGCACTGCCATGACTTCAGATACATTTAATTTACCTAGTGGTGGCCTCCCGATGGGACCGCCACGACCGGTCTGTGTGCAAACATCACACCCCCTCCCTCTGAGTTTAATGGTATGTATGCATCTGGAAAACTATGGCATAAAACCACAACAGAATCAAAATTGTTTTTACTTTATCAAAATACATACAAAAAATACAAAAGATAACAACAAATGCACTTGTGTCGGGCAATGTCTCTTTTGGCTTGACTCCCTCAGAAGATGGTTCCCAAATAGCTCTTCATTTAGGAGCATTTTATTCAGGCTTGATTTAGCAATTATGAATGGTCTGTGTGTTGGTAAACCATTTTTTAATCATAGCTTTTGTAAAAAAGCTTATTCTTTTGCAGTTTGCAAGCACAAAATACACTTTACAAAATTCTGTAACCATCTTAGCTGCCCCTAATATCATCAAAATCCAGAAAGATGCTGCTTTTTGGTTATTGCTAATTTCTTAACAATTTCCCAACAAGCTTGCTTTTACATCCAGCTAGCCCGTTAGCCGTCTCTTTCTGTTGCTCTGTGTACCTGGCCTGTACACCTCTCGCTGTCTTCAGAGCCCACCTTACTTCTTTAACATAATGATGGCTGCATGGTCTGCCAATCAAGCCACAAGTGCCACGGTCACCGTGAGATCCAAACAACACCAGCGCCTGAGCCGCCGCAGGAGCAACTGTGGAGGCTGCACGGCTCAGTGCATGATGGGAAAACGCACACCTGTCAGCGGTGAACGGACAGGTGATTGGATCTGAGTTTAGTGCTGATCAGAAACGTAACGCACGACACTTCACTGCCCTCCTCTCCTTCTTCCCCCGCCTTTTTAAAAAAATACAGACTAAAGTTACAGTTTTGACCTGGATAAACCAACACACGCGAGAAGTGGATTTCGGGCGTGATGGTGCGTGATCTGAGCCACTTCAGTACAGGCATATTTCTCTCTCACAATCCAGGCGAGGCTCAGTTCATCTGGAACGAGCCTAATGCAACAAGTGAACGAGCTAAAGCAACATGAGTGACCAAAAAGACACATTGCTAAATGGACAATTCTGCTTCAAATCGTCACCAACAGCAATATAAACAAAACAAAAGTTATGTGCAGTCTATGCAAGGATGAGTTCAGTTACCACTGGAGTAACACAGTTCATAGTATTTACACTAATGTGAACCACAACAATTGTTATTAATTGAATAATTAAACTTATTTTTGTTAAAGTTCTAAAAGAGATTACACATGCTTTTTTAGGTAAGTTTTGTGTATTTGTTGGTTGTACCTTATTTAGGCAAACTGTCTGAGTTACAGCTCTCAAAGAGACTATTAATTTATTTTCTTTGCAAGTTTTGTTTGCATTGCACAAGTTTACAGTAAAGTATGTGAAGGTTAATTCAAAATAAATGTTCTAAATTAACAATTTTGTGTTTGTACATGAATTCATAATACGATTAATTTTTTTCAGATTTGCTGAGCAGGCGCAGCTGAAGATTTGGCCCTTATCCCCTGGAGTAGGCTCGTCCAATTCGATCTAAAGAATCTCCTCTTAGAGCTGGCTCCTTACCGTACTAATAATAAACATAATAACATAATGATAAACATATTAGTGCCATGGTATAGCTCAGTAGGTAAAGCTGCGGCGCACATACACAGTAACTACAGCCAGCCTCAGAGTCATGAGTTCAAGTCCGGACTCTGACATTTTACCAAATGTGTCTCCCCAATGATTTCCTGTCACTTCTTCACCATACAATAATAATAATACACAAATTAAATTGAATCACCTGTTGTAAGTCAAATTCATTGTCACTGGAGATTACAAACACAAATTATTGGCACACATGAACAACAACTCAAAAATGTGCTAAGCTAATAGTATTAACACAGTATAGTCAAGCAGCCTATCCAAGTTCACTGGGAAGAATGTGGCCCATGTATTTACATTTAAAAATATGCAAATTCAGAGATTCCATGACGACCTGTGTTCTGACATGACATCATTTTACTTTATTCTAGAGCGCACCTTTGGAACACCTTGACAAACACATTGACAGAGCTCGTGTATACACACTTTTTCTCATCTCTCTCTCGAACTTCGCAAACAAACAAACTCTCGCTCGACCTGCACGCTGCTGAGTCAGTCTAAAGGAAGCGTTATACCTGCAAGAAAATGGAACAACACTCACCACTTTATCTGGATGTGTCTGATGAGACATATGTAAGCCAATGCATTTTTCTCCAATATGACAGTTTAGTTCATATAATTAGTGAAATATGCCTAAATCTGTGTTACCAATCATATTTTTATACATTTATCTGTTTTATCTTCTGTTTTTAATGAAACACTAAAACATATTTTGGTTCAGATACGTTTCTGCATTAAATATAATCAGTACTAATTATATATTGTCTATTTTACCTTGGAGTTAGTTACTTCACAATGAGATGTTTTCTTTTATTTAAATAAAAATACAAATGTCACATACTATAATTGAATGGCTTATCTAACCCAGTGTTGTTTTTTTAAATACCTACCAAGTTACTGTACTGTACTTTGTAGTGTATCTGTGAGTGTTAAAACACCAATAACTTATGGTGCCATTCATTTAAGCTACAATTTAAAACAATTTATAAACAGTTTGTAAAATATGAGTACTACATTTTTGTGCTTTTGAGTAATGTTGGTATTTGGTTGGATCTCTTCCAGTTGGACAGCTCTGATACTGAGCTTCAGGACTCAGAGCAGCCCTCCAGATTTGAGGACTACGATCTCATCGACGAGTTCATGGACTTTCTTTACAGTGATGTCCACAGTGACTCTTGGGACACCTCTGATGGGATACCTGCTGCTGCTTCTCACTGTGTGGACCGTGAAATCACTAGGACCATCTCAGACTTCTTCTTCTTTCAAGATGAAGACCTGGAGTCTGAGGCTGAGAGCGGCGCAGAAGAAGACCCCTCCTCATCTACCACTCAGGTCAGGACTAGTTTTGGCTTTGGATTTTATTATCAATTAGGAGCTACAATTTTTTTAACTGCTGAAATTGCAAAATCTATACATTTGCTTTGTTGGGATTTCATTTGAAAGGCTTTGAGTATAACTTCAGACTGTACTTTCTCTCTTGCAGTTGGAGAACTTTGAGAATGGTGGCTCCTCACAGGATCTCGCCAATGTTCCCACTGACATGGCTCAAGAAAACATGGCCACTGTGACCATCCCTGCTGTAGAGCTGGAGGACAACAACCAACCAGAACAAGAAACTGGTCCAGCTAATCCCTCAACACCTGCCGACGAAGTAAGGAAGATAATTACAATGTGTTTTATATGCATATATACATTTTAGTCCATGTTAAACTTTAAATCTGAATGTCTCTCTTACAGTCTGAGGCAGATTCAGAGGGATCCTCCCCTGGGGCCTGCTTTTATGGCTCCCCTGTGTTTTTAATGGTTCTTCCCTATATCCCTGAGGAAGATTCCACTTCAATTGTTACTCTTGGAAATAATGTAAGTAACAGTTTACAATGGGTGACAATAAAATACACTGATAAGGCATAAGATTATCACTTTATCAAGGCACCTGTTAGTGGGTTGGACATATTAGTTGATGTGTTTGAAGCAGGAAAACGTGGGCAAGCGTAAGGATTTGAGCGAGTTTGACAAGGGCCAAATTGCAAACATGTTAAATCATGTATGGGGCTGCACATTCAGATGTTGGTCATAATCATCAATAATATTTAGTTGGTCAAAATGTCACACCTGATCAGTGTATTTAGCTTAAGTCAGAAAGTTGATGTTTTCTTTTGTGATTTGTTCAACAGTTGTCCAAGAAGAAGACAAGCCACTACAAAAAAGTCCACCCAGCTCCCAGTGTAGAGTCCTCTCAGTCCTCCAGTCTGAGCTTGTATGACCGGACTCCTGTGGAACTCTTTAATATTATAAAGACGGCGACACCTGCTCAAGTCGGTGCAAGCAAGAGTGTCCGAGACGCCACACCGAAGGCAAAAGAATCCAAAGGCCTTTTAGGCTTCTTCAGGAAGATTTTTGCAAAGGTAAGAATAACTTCCACTGAGACACATACTCATACATATATGTAATTATCATTAGAATAGCCTTTTCCCATTATCAGCTTACTATTTGTAGGCAATTAATTTGTTTTTTCTTGGAAATGTTTGCCATTATGTATCTAAACTGTGTTTTTTTCTCTTTCAGAAAATGTCTCCAGTTGATGGACCAGTAAAACATTCCATCTGGAATCGTCGTGGCGCTCGAGTGGCTTCACTGTAGGCTGCCTACCAGCCTCACTTATACTTTCTTTTCTTTTTCTACCAATAAAAAAAAAGTTTTATTCAACATAGAAAATGTGTTAAGTACTATTTTGTTGTTTATTCTATGTAATCTTTCCATATGTTTAGGTTATCAGTGATATAAGGTGAATGGGTTCATCTAAATTACCTAAAAGTGAATGAATGTGAGACCATGATGTTATCCACCTGAGTCCCATAGTTGCAGGGACAGGACCTAAAGAAAGTGGGACAAAATGAATAAAGTCTTAATCAGAATTGCCACATTCTATAAAACAATTAGCATTGTCAGGAAATAAAGTTTATTTGTTTAAATATATACATGAATGGAGTTGGCAGAATGGGAATTGAGGAACGGCCAGATCTATACAGAACAAACACGGCATAGATTATTTTTTGTCTGTGACTGCGAAGTTTCGTGCAAACCATAAACAACAGAAAACCATGCACTGTTTTACATGTTAAGTGTGTGGTATGTTAAGTCTACCTCTTTTGGTTTTAAATGCAAAAAGATTTATTGCAAGAATTATTATTACTGAATTATTATATAAGAATTATCTAAATTGATAGCAATTTTACAGGCATTTGCAAATAGCGATGCAAATGGGCGAGCCGGTGCTGCTGTAGGTCTTAAGAGGTTAAAGTAAACAATATACAAATACAAATTAATTAGTCAAACTCATGTACTATTAGCATGTAGTGGTGCCCAGCTGATCGTGTTTTCCTTTTTTTTTTTTTTTTTTTTGCAAAATAGGCAACGTAGCTATACTGGAACTTAATTGCAGTTTTTTTTAAAGCAAAATATACTTTTTGGGTACATTACAGAACAAACTTCAATGTAGGTACATACTGGATCAAAATCTTATTTTTATTTCTTATTTTATTTTTACTGGAGTAAAATAAATGATTAAAAACAGTCAAATAAAAAAGTACCTAAGTGGAGAGGTTAGTGGTATACTCCATTTACAAAATTACCTAGCAGAGGCTGCCATACCCTATGAAAAATACTACTGTTTTCCCCCCAGGACAGCACCAAGCTGCGCCATAGGAATGAGCACAAACATATATATATTTATTATTTTCATTGACTACTTTTACTTCTACTTGAGTAATATTCTTTTTAAGAAACATTATTTTTACTTGAGTACAGACTTTGAGTACTTCCTTAAGAGTCACATCAAGTAGAAGTAAAACTGAGCTGGCATTTTAATACCTAAGGCACACTGCAATTGCATGTTAGTCTAAAGTTGACTCAAGATTTTAAAATTAACATAAGTTCTACATTTTAGCTTGATGTGATGTCTTTGTAATATCTACTTTTCCTTTTTTTTCTTCTTTTTTATAATTCTTGTTGGGGCCTTTGAAAATAAAATCAGCCAGTGTCGCTTTAAGTGCATTGCAGTGGATGGTAACAGTAGCAGCATCAAGCTTTTATCGCTGTAATTTTGGGCCATACATCAGAGTGACAGTGGCTGGGGCAGGACACCGAGCCGCGCTGCCTCGCCAAGGGCAGTCGGATAATGTAAATAAATGAATAAAACAACACAACTTTGATGTGGCTGATCACAATGCATCCTTCATTTGCACACAGAAGTGAGGGTGAGCTTTGGTTCACAGCCCAGGGGCCAGATAACGGATGCAAGAGGATAAGCAATGCACCGGTCACGGCTGGACTTCAATCAGGAAGAAATATACAGCGCGTTATTCATGCAGGCGCCCGCATCTGCATTCAGACTGGATGGCCAAAAGGGAGCTGTTGGTGCAAAGGGGAGTGGACCGGGATCAGAGGATAAAACGGCCACAGAGCAGAGCTTGAAAGATGGAGAAGTTCCATCCTCTCTCCATCTGTAAGAGTATGGAGGGCTACAGATAAAGGGGAGGGATGAAAAGGAAGCAGAGAGCTAGCCTGAGGTAGAAGGGGACTGGGAGTGTGAAATGGGGGGCGGAACAGAGAACTAGCCCAGTGTTGCGGAATTTTCAGTACTAGTATTGCCCAGGTTTAACAACAGTACAACCTCAAATTCTGCACAGTGGGTCACTATATAGACCATTATATATGTGCATTTTTTGCCTCAGGTTTACCTACAATATTCTGTATTTTTAATGGTGTTAAGGATATTGGCTATATATTGAGAGGGCAAGTCACACTATTCCGGGTTGAGAACCATGGCCTTGGACTTGGAGGTGCTGATTCTCATCCCAGCTGCTTCACACTCGTCTGCAAACTGCAATCCCCCTGTAGTTGGAACACACCCTCCGGGCCCCCTTCTTAAAAACCGTGGCCTGCCAGTCTAGAGGTACTGTCTCCGACTGCCAAGCAATGTTGTTTTGGCTACATGTCAGCCACGACAGTCCCAAAACATCCAGAGACTTGAGGTACTCAGGATGAATCTCGTCCACCCCCGGTGCCCTGCCACCAAGGAATTTTTCCAACCACCTTGGTGACTTCGGCTTGGGTGATGGCTGAGACCACCTCTGAATCCTCACCCTCTGCTTCCTCAATGGAAGGCGTGTCAGTGGGATTGAGGAGCTCCTCGAAGTACTCCTCCCATCGCCCACTAACATCCCCAGTCCAGGTCAACAGCTCTCCATCTCCACTGTAAACAGTGTTCCTGAGGTAACAGACGGTTTGTCAGAATTTCTTTAAGGCTGGCCAATAGTCCTCCTCCATGGCCTCCCTGAACTCACCCAGACCTGAGTTTTTGCCTCCACATCCGTCCGGGCAGCAGCACACTTGGCCTGCTGGTACACATCAGCTGCATGGTTGGCTTGTGGGACTCCTTCTTCAGCCTGACAGCATCCCTTACTTCCGGTGTGCACCACCAGGTTCGGGGAATGCGGCCATGACAGGCACCAGAGACCTTACGGCTACAGCTCTGAACAGCTGCATTGACAATGGAGGTGGAGAACATGGTCCACTCGAACTCAGTGTCCCCAACCTCTGTCGGTATTTGGTTGAAGCTTTCCCGGAGGTGGGAGTTAAAGACCCCTCTGACAGAAGGCTCAGCCCTACGTTCCCAACACACCCTCACAATATGTTTGGGCCTGCCGAGTCTGTCCAGCTTTCTCCCCTGCCAGCAGATCCAACTCACCACCAGGTGGTGATCAGTTGACAGCTCAGCCCTTTTTTCACCTGAGTGTCCAAGACACACGGCTGAAGGTCAGATGACACAACAACAAAGTTGATTATCGACTTCCAGCCTAGGGTGTCCTGGTGCCACGTGTACTTGTGGACACCCCTGTGCTCGAACATGGTGTTTGTTATGGACAAACTGTAACTAGCACAGAAGTCCAGTAACAAGACACCACTCGGGTTCAGATCAGGGAGGCCCAGTCACGCCCCACCAGGTGTCACTGTTGCTGCTCACGTGAGCGTTGAAGTTCCCCAGTAGAACAATCCCCAGTTGTCCCCAGTTGAAGCATCTTCCAGCACCCGTCTCAAGGACTCCAATAGGCACAAACATCTGTAAGAGACCTGACCTGAAAGCACAGGGACACAACCCTCTCGCTCACTGGGGTAAACTCCAACACATGACGGTGGAGCTGAGGGCTATAAGCAAGCCCACACGAGCACCATGCAGCTTGGGCTCTGAAACCCAGCGCCTCATGGAGCAGAGCCCAACTACATCTAGCCGGTATCTCTCAACCTCCCTCCACCCCAGTGAGGAGACCTTCCATGTTCCCACCACTAAAAGCTGTGTCTGGGGCCATCGAGGCACCCACCTTCGACCACTGCCCGATCCCCATTGTGCCGGTCCCCTAAGGTTCCCCCTGTGTGTGGTGAGTCTACAGGAGTTAGGGCCCACATCGCTCCTTCAGGCTAAGCTCCCCACTTGAATTAAGCTATTATAGAGTTATGCCTAAACATTACTGGCTTAGTGCCACTCTAATTTTTCTTGTCTTAACAGGGATGCTGATTTATTGTTCAGCAGTGTTACACAATGGTGACTTAATTAATGCCTTTTTATATAATATACAGCGGGTAAAATAAGGATTAAACACGTTGCCTCTTTTCTCAACAAATATATTTCCTTTTGATGTTTGGACCCTGCTTCAAAATGGCTGTTCTACTGGTTTCTGACTAACTGTATACAATATATTTTTTTATGATACTCAAGAGACAGGCTGAGGTAGTGGATGAACATGAACAATCCAGGACTTTTTCTTAAGTGACCAAAGTCCTGGTTTATGTAATCTTTGCTTTTTTTTTTTAGCATATCTCCAAAGGTCTGATAATGACCTTCACACATTTTCCTCCTTGCAACACCTGAGGAGAGTTAAAGCAAAATAGTGTTTCTAATAAACCCTATGGAGCAGAGTGAATAGTCGGGATGTCCAGGCGCAGAAGCTGGAGTGGAGAGGTGGATTTGGGAGCCACAGGATGAAGCTGTGGGATATAGGCTGCTAAAGGTTAAGAGGGATTGGTTGTGGATTTTGCAAGATCCGGTTTTCTATTCCATTCTGGCTGACTTTAATGGGGTCTTACAGGCGGCGTGAGGTTACCTAGGAAACTAGCATACAGGCATGCAGGTGGTGGGACAGAGTCATCTATAAAGAGGGGACAGAAGGACTGAGGTATCCCGCTGCTTTAGTGCACACTGGGGTTAAAGCTGGCTATGGTCTATGTATCTGTGTGACCCTCCTGAGAGTATAAGAGATCATGCAGGTCCCTACAAAGAGAAATATGGACCTATGTTTAAAAAAAAAAAAAAAAAAAAAGCTTTACACATCATTTGGTTCCTATTTTAAAGCTCTGGTCATGAGAAGGACAGCAGTGGCTCAGTAGGTAGAGCCATTTACCCACTAACCAGAGGGTTGGTGGATGGATCCCTGCTACCAGCACTGCATGCTACCATTGTGTTCTTTTGGGAAGCGATTTCAGCCACCTTGCCTGTTTGAATAAGTGTTTGATGGTGGTCGCAGAGGCAGTAGGTGCTGAATGGCAACCACGTCTCCATCAGTCTCTCCTGTGTCAGTGTGTAAATAAATGCACCAAATTGTGAAGCAACTTTGAGTATCAAGATAAGTGCTATAGAAGGCCAAAGCATTATTATTATTATTATAGAGACATATATGCATAATCAATTCATTCACAATCATACACTATATGGATAACTTATAGTCACAAACTCACCCATAAATGTAAGTTTTGTAGATGGTGGAAGGAATTCACTGTGCAGACACTGGACAGAAAGGGTTTAGCATTCTGGCCCTGGAATCAAACTTATAAGCTCTAGGAGTAATTACTGCTCTGCTACTTTGCACTCATCATTATACAAAAAGCTTAGGGAAATAAAAAGCTTTTTTTTCCTCTGTTTGTGTTCAAATAACAACAACGCCCTGCTGCGCTCTACTGGTCTCCTCATCTGTCTCTTTATAGCACCAGTAGAGTGCTTATTAAAACTAAGATTGGTTTAAAAATATGAATAAAAGCACATTTTAATCAATATATTTGCATGGATTTCTTAGTGCATTCATGCATTCTTAATATCTATTAGCATTTAGCTGCTTTTAAATTCTATCCTGGATTGTTTCTTGTGTTAAAAAATTCTAATTGAAATCTTCACTACTCACACAGACTTTGACATGCAACATAAAAGCCACGGTTTAGTCAGACTAAGGCCTTAATGAATTTCTCTGTCATGTAAACAGATTGACACGATGATGGACAGCTCTCTGCCTGAAGACATACTTTGAAAGACGAGTTAAAAGACAGAACAGAGAGATAAGAGACAGGACAGAGACAGGTTAGAGGGTTGGGAAGGTCCTGTCAGATGCCTTCAGGTGCAAAAGATGTGGAGAAAGACAGAGAGAAACCTTGACTGCCATCATAAAAAGAGAATGCTGATAAGCGCTATCAAAAAAGTCCTAAAAGTAGATGGCAAAGTGTAAGTCAAAAATCTGTGACATTACGTGTTTTCCTGGATTTTCAAGATTTGGGAAGTGTCAGAAAGTACTCCATAATTGCAGAAAATGTAGTAAGGAAGCCATTTTGTGGCCAATTTCTAGCAGAAACAATTGTAAGCCACACAAACTTTCTCACATTGCATAATAAAAAACAACATCAACAACAAAACAGCAATCAAATGGGCATAACAAATCATAATAATGCAAGAAGAATTTGTTTAAATGAATGCAATAACCTGAAAAACAAAAATTGTACTCTAGTAAGTGTTACCTTAAAATAATACTACTCAAGTAGAAGTACAAAAGTATTTGGTGAAAAATCTACACAAGTACTAAGTAACAGTTTGAACGTAACATCAGATTTATGTTTAGTATTGGTGTAATCAGACAAAACACATAAAATAATGTGTCAATTCTGGAATTTCCAAACAATTTATTTTGTCAAAATAAATGACATCTTTATAAAATAACAAAGTAAGGCACAAGAAACACAATTTTCCAAATCTTCTCACATTTTCACAACATAAAACTTTTGAAAGCTGTAACATACAGAGGTGGATAGAGTAGCCAAGTTGTTACTCAAGTAGAAATTAAAAGTATGTTATAATAAAACTACTCTTAGAAGTGCAATTTATTAATAAGTTATTAAACTAAATGTAACAGAGTCAGGAATTCTATACGTCCATAATTTTAAGTTACAAAAAGTACACTGTAATTTCTTTGCATGTTTTCTTTTAAAATATTCAAACATGTCAATGCCACAAAAAGGATATTTCTTATTTTTGTTCCACTAAACTTAATCAGGGTTTAAAAAAAAAATTATGAAGGAATTAATCATATCATTCATTTTTAATATTTTTTTTAATTATGACTGAAAAATAACCCACCAATATATGGTTCTCAATGGGGCCCCCTCATGTCCAGAACCCCAGTGCACTGCATGTTACACTCCAGAACAATGGTAAATATAACTAACCTTTTCTTTGCCTTTTAAAATATAACAAGAGTGTAGCTTGTGTGTGGAATTTGGGTTTAATTGGTTACAGTTTTTGCTGTAACACCAGCCAGGACCAGCTTTAAGACAAGAAAGTGAATTGCAATTATCCGGCCAACATTTTACCTGATGTTCACATTCTCCTATTTTTAGCAATGGGATGCATTAAAAGTGTGTTTATATCGATGATGTCACAGTGCATTGAGCCATTAATTTTCACTGCTTATCCACCAACTAAACTGATAAGCTTTAAAAGAGAATCAATGCAATATTTCTGTGGACATGTACATTTGTGGAGCAGTCCTGGCCTGACTTCTGAGTTCTCTCCTTTTTTTTTATGGCTACCTACTGCTACCCCTAATGTGAAAATAAAGTAACCTGACATATACAGTATATTAGTGCTGTATAACATGAGCTTATATGAGATATTTGTTCCCTATACCTGAAGTGCTATTGTTTGCTATTTCCTCCATGCTTTTAGTACCGTGCCTTGTACTCTGCCTTATGTGAGCTCACAGCCATGAATCTGTCCCTCTAGCTGTGCTTGCACTATAAGCCCGGGTGTGAATCATCGCAGGCGGCCGGGGCCATAAAGCGCAGAGCTGTTAGGTGGGATGGCTGCTGGAATGATCACAGGCCAGCGGTACTCCTGTTCCGTCTATCTATCTATCTATCTATACCGTGGGTAGGTTGCACGAGAGAGCGCCCCTGTTTTCTCAGTAGATAGTCACAGCCGACAGCACCGCCAATGACCGTAATGTCAGGCACGATGATTGAACATGTGAAATATGTGCTCTTTGTCCCTGGGTGTGGACCTGCAGGAGGTTAGAGCTGGGGTCAGGGTAAGGGTTAAGGCAAGAGGAAAATTGCCTGTTGGAAAAGAAAGCCCCGGGTCTAGCATCGGGTTCCATCTTTTATTAGTCAATCTGGAGACCTGGAGACCGTGACACGAACAATATTTGTCCAAGTGAATGTGTGTGTGCTGATAATCATGAGAAGACGGGGAGATGGAGATATTAATAATGCAGGCTGAGTCAGAATGGATGGAGGTAATAATTACAGACAAAACATTCTTCTGTTACTTTCATAGAAGATAATAGGATCGGCTCATTTCAGCTAGAGAGTTCAAAACAAGCAGCCAGCCGCCGTGGTAAACATTAATCACTCTTCTCTCTGAAATAGTTCATCCAAAGATGTCCCAAAGCCCCTTTTTATACTCGAAAAATACTGGGTACTTTCTGCTGATAGACATCTACATTAATCTGTCACAAAGGTCCGTACTATCTCAATTGCACTGGTTTGATGTGGTTTTATTATTGACTTTTAAAAAGGTCATTTGAATCCTTATAGCTTCATGAAAACTAAACAGCCCTGTGTGAACCATTTGCAGGAGTTAGCTCGTGATTATTTCATAAAAATACCTGGTTATTCTTCAGAGATCACTCCCTGCTTTCCATTTACAGGGCTCCAACCGGACTTATGACCAAACGTGCACAAGCGAGCATGTCTTCTTTGTTATAAAGTGAAAGTGTGTCTGAAAGGTTTGTGTGGACTTATACACAAGGTTTCTTGTCTAGTTTGATTTGATTGATTTGTATTTATAGATACCAACGCTGGTGCAGAGAGTGTTTCAGTTTCAGCCCTCATTTTAGCCGTACACAAGCTTTATAAATGGCTCCAGCTCTGTCAGTGCTTGGTAATAGAGACTAGATGAAGTCTTATGCTACATTTATGTGGTCCTCTGTTGCTCATCTTTTCGAGATGAGAAGTCGTTTTCCCGACTTGTTTATGTTCATGTGCTTTTATCTCAGAAAGTCGGAATATTGGCGTCACCAGATGTAGACCAAGGAAAATACTGATCAGTGACGTTAATAAAAGTAAAGTAAGTAAATGGTAATGCAATTCTGTTACTTCTCGCCGAACAACAGCTTATAGTAAACTCATATTGTTAGCAGTGTTTAATCAAAGAGCTCAAAAAAAAAAAAAAAAAAAAAAAAAAATCTGCTGCTTTTCTGCTCTGTCTATGAGGCAGATAACATCAAGGCAGCAGGTTTTGACCCGAGTTGCAAAGTTCTTTTTCCGACTTGTGCAAGCATTGGAAAAACGTTTTCCCAAGTTTCCGAGGAACACTTGAATGCACCATTAGGATCTTGTTTTGTTAACATATCATTATCTTAACAATATTCTTATAGGTAATCAAACTATTTTCCCAATAAGTTTCAAGTACTAGTTTTGATATCTTCTAACTTAAGTTTAATGATGTAGATTTTCAGAGTTACAGAGTCAGCTCGGTCACAGTAAAAGATGATGCTCTGTAGTTGGCCTTCAGCTCTTGCCTGCCCCTCACTGTTTTTCTCCATCTCTCTATTCTTCACTGCCACGCACATCCCATTGCTCTTCGCTACAATGGTTTACATGACATCTTCAGTCCCCCCCCAGCTCCCATTAGCTCAACGTTAGCGCCGTTATTTTGCATGTGCTTGCCATTTATATCCGTTACATGACATGGCTTTGACAAGTGTGTGTTTTTGTCATTTACCTCCTCCTCCAGCTCGAGAGACTAAACACGGACCGGGGCGTTCGTCGGATGAGATATAACGGCATTATTATTGTTAAGTGTTTCATAAGTAGTTTTGCAGGCGAGCACATTCATCAGTGCTCCGGGGGAATGGGGTGTGGGAGATGGTGGTGCGCAGTATGAGGGGACTGTGTGGCAGTTTGCTTGTTATTGCAACTGTCCCGACTGCTGATGACTGGAGATAGCAGGGAGCGGCACAGAAGATCAATAGTGCCATCAACAGGTGCAGGGGGGCAGTGCTAGCTCCGGGCTGGTGTGTAAGATGTGGGGGAAGAGTTGTCAGAAATGTCAGCAAGAAGAAAATCTAATGGTTGACAGTAAAGAGAAATTTCGGAGAAGTTGACGCAGGCTATTTTCTATAGTCAAAAGAAGTCAAGAGAGTTTGGAAAAGATATGGCTTTTACTCTGCATACTCCTCTTTGGTCTTCCTCTGGGCCTCCAACATGGCAGTTCTAACCTCAGCATCCTTCCACCTATATATATTCACTGTCCCACCTCTGCATATGTTCAAACTATGTCAGTCTGGCTTCTTTGGATTTATCTCCAAAACATCTACATTTACATCAACTTTACATAGGATGCATTAAAGCCAAGACACATATTTTTGTATAGCACAATTCTTACACAGTATAATTCAAAGTGCTTTACAGAAAAAAGACAAGTTAAAGTTTTACAAAGTTAAAGAATTACAAAAAAACAAAAACAAAAACAAACAAAAACAAACAAAAAACAAAAGAGTAACATCAAATTAAAAAAATCCAAGTGAGCACCCATTTAAAATTCAATTAAAAGAGACAAGTCCAGATCTAAAACTTTATGCTTTCAATTACATAGCTGAAAAAAACAATTCTTAGCAGTTCTTAGTCCTGACTCTGGGCTCCAGCAGAGACCTGTCCCTGAGGTTCTCAGAGTCCTGAGATGGTTCATATGGGACCAACAGGTCAGAGATGTACTTTGATGCTAGGCCATGGAGAGACTTGTACACAAGCAGAGCTGTTTTAAAGTCGACTGAGTGACAAGAAGCCCATGCACGGCCATAAGGGCAGGACTAATATGGTCATACTTCCTGGTTTCAGTTGAGCAGCAGCGTTCTGGACGTCCTGCAGCTGTCTTTCAGCTTGTTTAGTGAATCCAGTGAGCAGACCTTTACAGTAGTCTAACCTGCTGGAGATAAACACATGAATAAGTCTCTCTAGGTCTGGTTTAAATGGTATACTTTTGATTCAGGCAATTTTTTTGAGATAGTAAAATGCTGATGAAGTTATAGATTTTATGTGTGTTAAAATTCAAGTCTGAGTCTATGATTACCCCTAAATTTCTAACCTGGTTTGTTGGTTTTAGAAAAAGAGGCTGAATGTGACTACTGGCATTCTCTCTTTGTTTCTGTGGGCCAAAGATGATTATTTCAGTCTTGTCTGTGTTTAGCTGGAGAAAGTTGTTTCTCATCCACTCATTGATCTGTTGGATGCAGTGACAGAGTGAGTCCACAGGTCCATGTTCACCTGCTGTCAGTTGTGGTAAGATACATAATTGCTGCTTATGAACTGGCCTAGAGGAAGCATGTACAGATTGAACAAATAAAGTCCCAGGATGGACCCCTGGGGGACCCCACAGCATGATACTTCTCAGCTTTGACTGGTCAAAAGTGTTTTGCTCTGGAAGTATAACCTCTAAACTAACCTCTCCATGTTGACAATGTAACCTGATCTGATTATTTCATAGAGTACAGACAGAGACTGAGGCACTCAAGGGAAATTCGCAAATAGAAAAAAAGCCTTTATTATTATTTCATGGCCAGTATTTAGTTTAAAAAGTGCCAATGCGTTTCAGCCTCTCAGGGCTTTCATCAAGTACATGTATAGCATTAAAGGAAACAAAATGGCTGCCAGGACTCTTTTATATATGGAGACCATGAGACCTTTTCACATGAACATTCCAAAAAGTAAATCCATGACATGATAACCACACTATATTATTGTAAAATCACAAGTGAGAGGAAATAATTCATATAGAGCAATTCAGAATAGCCACAGATGTTTAAATTAAAATACAAATTTCATCGATATCTGATTGGAAAGGTTTTCAAAGAATTGCTTACAGTAGAAATTTAGTAAGAAAGACTAAAGTGTATTTATTCACGGTGCCATCCTTAGACCCTGATTCAAAAAAAGGAGAAAAACACAAGATATATGAGAGTATAATTAGCCAAGTTTGCCATGACCAACTACAAATTCTCATCTCGCAGTGTTAGGGTAATGTTTTTCCACATTTACAAATACAAGTTTCACAGAGCACATTTAGGAACAATTTTTATGACTTCATGACTCTTAACGCAGGCCACTCTTCTAGAGCCAGCACAGTGGGAACTCAAGCTTGTTTTAGCGCTTATTTGTACCAAACCAAGTCATCCCATTCCACTCGGTAAAAATCCACCTATATCCACATACCTGGTCTCATCCCTGGGTCAAGGTTGCTGCATATGTCTGCCTTCAGTCTGGCTGTCGTCCAGGCTTGGGCCCTTTCTCCTTGGGTGCACTCTTTTAAAAGTCCACATACACACACACAGTATTCTGGACACAACAAACCCAAACAGACTTTCCTCCATTCCTAAGCACGCCCCATCCATCACGGCCCTCAGAGGACCCAGGGCGCCCTTTGGCTAGATCAGCCCAGCAGCCGAGCACTCTGGGGGGGCGCACAAAGAAGGTCATCCCTGAAGCTCCACAAGGAGAGTGGTAATAATAAGCAGCATGAATGTATGTGTCCGTGCAGGGAGAGGCAAAACAAATGGCCCGTGGAGCGTTTAAAGGCACTCTCTTTCTCATCCCGTCTCCACCTGATTGTATGGATTTTCTAACACATAGTGAGCGGAGGCCCGGGGAGTGTTGTATGGAGTCTTGGAGGAGACAGAATTCATGTCTTGCTGCAGGGTATAGAACATGATTCACACGCTGATAGCACTACTGGGAATACTTGTCGAAGGAGATCCCGTTATATTCTTAGCCTACATATCAGAGAGTGGATTTTATAGACAGACATAATGCATAGTATGTCAAAAAGGTAGGGCAGAGGTTGGGTGGGTACGGCTCGATATGAAATAGCTTGTATTTACACAGATGTGGCTAAGAATTTACCATATAAAGCTACAGGAAGTAGGAGGCTGGTTCCAATTGGTTCCCAGCTTCTAGCGCAACTGAACTCACAAGCCTGCATTAAACACTGGCTACACCATAGTTATGTGAGAAAGTGTCCTTGTAAATATCTGTAAAAACACCATAACATTCTGTGGAAATGTTCTTTTTGAAATGTACATGTTGCATTTATTCTGGCACTTGTGTTTCATGCTCACAAATCAGGTGTAATACGTGTTATAGTAGCTAATCCTGACTGTCCAGAAGAACCGGAGTTGAGTACCCTATAACACCTTAATGGTCACTTTAATGTTGAACCTAAAACAGCCCACTAAAACTGCTAGTGCTGCCACACCAATGGTCCATGGCTCAACTGAAATCACAAAGCTATGAGTGAAACAAAATGAGATAATCCAGCTGCTGGGAAAGGTAGCGGATGCAGTAGAGAATAATGAGAAACTATAGCAAGTTATACCATATTTTCTGCTACTCTGTCTGACAATATGAAGTAAGTGTACATGTAATTTTTCCTCCAACCAATGAGTGGCACTATAGTCGAAGGTGTCTGTGTAGGCTTGCTTATTTAAAGGACTAATAAAGTAGCACAGGTATAGCTGTATATTACTTCTTCTGTGCAACTTTATGGGTAACTTTTGGAATATTAAATTGGCTTTTTGTGTGTGCCAATAGAGAAACTGAACACAATATTTGGACTTTGTTTGGTGGAGAACCGCGTCCAAGAGCCGAGCAGCATAGGACTACTTTACCTCTACACAATATTTTGTATGTTCAGCTTTTTGTTTATATCTTGATAATTCACTGTGATGGAGACGATGGAGCAATGCATGTGCAGAGGGATAGTCACTATACAAAACAACATGGACTGCCTCTGCATGCTGTCTGCAAGTATTGACGTTCTTCCAAAATCCCTGAGCTTGCTAATATCCTCATTTTAAATTTAAAGTAAGAATTAAACTCTTTCCCGAGCCCAACATGTGTCATATCAAAATAATTCTTCCCGGTTGAACACACAACACTGTCTTACATATATCCTCATTAAAACCAGCTAGTTTGACACATACAGTAGGCTTTATGTAGGTTGCTTGTCACATCATGAAGACGGAAGCACTCTGTTCAAACTGTCAGAAATGGTTCAGTCTCGTTGTTCCTCCCTTGTCTCGCCAGACTAATTAGGAAGTAATCGCTGTCACTTAGGTCCCCATAATTCATGCCACACGACAAATGCAGCCTCTTTAAATTTAATGCGGTGGCCTGCTTATTTATAGGGGTCTGCTAACCTTTAAAACTGCTGGGTGTAAGTGGTGAAGCCATAAAGGACCTCAAGATTTATGCCTCAACTAAAACACCATTAGTCTTGCATGTGAATCTTCAATTTAATAGTGGAATAAGGAGATTATCGCTAGGTCTAAATTGTTTTTCTGTATCTTGAATATTATTTTTGCATGTCTGGGAGTATGTTTAATGTATCTGGCCTTTTCTGTTAGCACACTTGTTAGCCTGTCACCCTGCTGGGAAACTCTGATTAGCATGTAGCACTTAGCAGATGTTTGAAAGACGCCTTTGGCTTTGGCTCCTGTTTAATAATTCCCAACCAGTGCATAGTGTGCCTGTGGAAGAGTTCAACTACATGTCACTCATTAGAATATTTTGGACAGTTTAGTTGGTGTTTAGAAAAAAGTCAGTGATACTTAAATATTTTGGGGGACAGAAATCTTGACTGATTTTTAAAAATAATAATCACACTTCAGATGTTATCATGAGCAGCAGCGGGATTCTGGTGAAATTTGAATGGTAGTAAATGTCATTTTGATGTCTGTTTTTTTTGGGCAAAAACAGATATGAACTAAAATTGGAACAGGTCCACGGCTGACGTCTGAGACCAAATTCAAACATATTATAAACATGTTCAAAACTGCCAGAAAATGCCTCAAAACAGCCCTAAATACATACATATACACTGTATGTGTGCATAATTTGTCATTTGGAACCATTTTTGCGGCAAAAACAGACATAACCCAAAGTCGCATTTTTGAAAGGTCCATTATGTGTTGTCTGGGACCAAATTTTTGTTAAAGTTAAATATTAAAAACTGCCAGAAATTGCCTCAAAACAGCCTCAAATAACCACAGAAGTGCATATCTGTGCATAATTTGTCTTTTTAAACCATTTTCAGGCCGAAAACAGACATGACCCAAAATCACATATTTTGACAGCTGTCATCTGGAACGAAATTTGACAAAATTTTGACACAAACTGTTCACACAGGCTGTAAGACTAAAGAATTTTCCCCTATGGATCCCTTTAGATGCTGATGGACAAATTTTGTTTCACAAGCAGGAGGAATGACATTGAAACTTCCCTCTCAAAGCTCTGTGATGTCCACTGAAACGTTGTTGATAATAGTGTGGCAGTATTGACTGTGCCGCTACAATATAAACAACATAGCATTGGTCTGACTGGATAAAATGTAATCAATCACATTCAAGGTGTTTATCTGAAAAAAGCACTCCTTATTTTTATTTATTTTTTTCCCAGAACTGGCCTGAAGTTTCTGGTGCCACAAAATGAGAACTTAAGCATCTTTCATTATAGGGCAGACATACTTTCAAAATGCTTGGACATTAATGTAAATATCATAGTTTTATTTTATTATTTTTTATTTCAAACTCACCATCAGACCTATTTGCAGTGGGTTGGTTTATATACTACAGCATGGACCTGCAGGTTTGCCGTAGGATGCGGGATATGTCCAAATGGCGTCCCTAATTCCTATATCGTGCACTATATAGTGACCACGTCATTTTGTAGTGGCGTTCAAATGTCCAGTGGATAAAAAATAGTGCACTAAAAATTTCCCACAATGTATTTTGAAAAATAGTGGACATCAATGGTCAATACGTCAGTATATACCAGAATGCTTTGCAAGTTTCAGAGAAGAGCAGTGGGACTCCAGAATTTAACCTCTCAAAAAAATTCACATCCCTAATGTCTCTGGGATACAAGTGCAAAAAAATGTAGCGTATATAATTCAGTGCATGTTCTTTATTAATATTTGCATAGAAATATCACTCCAAGGCTACGTTATATGAAGGTGGTCCTGGTTCAAGCATGTTCAGCCTTGAGAAGCTAATATACTACTGCTGCCTGTTCAGAGGGTCACATCTCTGAAGGACAGGGTGTATTTAAACTGGAGGAGAATGAGGTTTAACAGAGCACAGCCAGCTGCCTTCAAGAGGCCTCAGAGGACAGCAGCCAAGGAGAGGTAAGGAGCACAGCGGACGGGAAAGGCAAAGCATTTACACCCTGAGCATAAAAGCTGAGGCTGAGGGGTTCACCTGTCAGGACGGCACATACTTCATTAGTGAACGAGTGTATTTTGAGGCATACAGGTGAGTGTTCTGGGTCACGGTCAGCTGGGGGGAGGTCTGCGGACGCAACCTACAGCAGTAATAGGTGTGGAGGTTATTAAAGCCAGCACAATGTATTTAAATAGTTATGGCATAATGTTTAATGAGGTAGCGAATACAGCAGAATTCATCAATTCAAATACATTACTAAGCTAAAACATTTACAGGGCAGCAAGACTGTATGTTTCTAAGCCCTAACCTTATTCACTCTGTCTTAGCTGGAAAAACATTAGGCCTGATATACAGCACTTGCTTTGTGCGTACTGCATGCATGTGTGTCCACTATATGATTTATCACCATGTGAACTGTAATTTTTTTTGCCGTTTGTCTGGTATGTTGTGATTGTTACAGCACTCTACATTTGTTCCACTATCACAGTGGTTCCCAATCTTTTTATTAATAATAATAATAATAATAAGAATAATGTATTAGTCTTATATAGCTAGCTTATATAGATTCTAGACATGTAAAGTCGCTTTACAATTTGGTGCATTGTTCATTCACTCCTCAGTCACACTCAGAGGTAGTAAGCTACTACTGTAGCCACAGCTGCCCTGAGGCAGACTGACAGAAGCATGGCTGCTATTTTGCGCCTACGGCCCCTACACCCACCACCAGACACAGTCACACTGATACATTCTTACTGTATTATAAAAGGGGATGTTTTTGCTTTGAAAATCAAATTCAACATAAAAAAAACCTTTAAAATACCAATAAATATAAAAGCAAAAATACAATACAGTATCATTTATGAGTATAATACAACAATTTAAAATAAACATTACTACAAATTACTACAAATTTCATGCTTAAAAAAATCTTACACAAGAATTATATTTTAAAATTTATTTTAATAACTCTCCTTTGAAACAAGCTATCACATCTAAAAAATATGTAACAACATATATTTTGAAAGCCTGTTGAAATAATACGTGCAGCACCTCCTTTCCATCCGAGACAGGTTATTTTTAATAGTTGAAAGATCACAAATAATCTCCTATCAAATTATAAAATAATTACAAGTACCCCCTGCAAAATCCTTGTGTGCCCCTTGGAGTTCCCGCACCCCTGGTTGGGAAACAGTGCAGCAAATGCTATGTGCTAAATTTAATTTGTTTGCAATAGATGGGTGCATGGTCAGTGTTCTTGCCTCCCAGCAAGGAGGTCGTGAGTTCGATCCCCAGGCTGACCATCACACCATCACACGAACTCTCTGGGTGGGGTCTAGTGAATCAGTGTGAGAGTAAATGGTTGTCTGTCTGTGGTTGTCTCTGTGTCAGGCCTGCAACAAGCTGGCCCCTGTCAAGGGTGTACCCCGCCCAAGGCCCAAAGTTACTGGGATAGGCTCCAGTCAACCACAACCCCTAAATGGGAATAAGCAGAAGAAAATGAATGAATGAATAGATGCCTCCAAATGTAATCCTAGTGTCCCGAGGGTTCTTCAGTCACCACATGCAACTCAAACATGACACAGAGATGATCCAGAGGTGATCCAGAGGTGATCCTTGGACGACCCTAGTGCTATGTCCGGAGCGATCAGCTGTTTGTATGAGGGAGTAGATCATTCGGAGGCCAGCTGATGACACATACGGTCCATCGAGGACCCAGGATAGCAAACATTTCTCTTCCTTTCCATTCCTTCCACACACACAGCTTGAATGCCTTAAATCTTATGTCATGTATTGATATATTCATAAACATCGTATGTGCTCCTTGTGTGCCTTAGTCTCCCGGGGGAACCGTCCTGGAACCTCACATCTGGTGCACCTCTGGGACAGCGCTTCGGCCTGTCCCGTCCACATACACGGAACATGCGACAGCTCCTCACAGCAGACAGCGGAGTGTGACAACCTCAGCACACAGAAGCTTTTAACACAGAGAGATGTGTAATATTCATAAGCAGCGCTCCACTTTACAACAGTAACAGGGGTGAGAGGCGCACAGTCTGCTCTGTGATTTGGGATGGTTTAATATTAATGCCAGCTGTGTGGGATAGCTGCGTCTCTGTTTGTTCTGCCCCATTTCTTTCATGCAACGCTTCCAGCCGGTTTGTGTGCACAGGTGAGTGGAGTAATGCTATTAGGCCGTTTAACAGGACTGCTCTCTTTGTCTAGTATAGGCAGAGGCTCTCTCAGTGGTTTCCAAACTGTGGGTCGGGATCCAAAAGTGTGTCATTAGCTTATTTCAATGATGTTGTCAAATTAGGTTCATTTTAAAGGCAAAATGCAAAATCAACTTTTCTGAGCTTTCTACCATGTTACAATGTTTTTCTCTCATCATAAACATACCTGGAGTTGTGTTTTACTACATTCATGTATGTTTAAGAAATTCTCTATTCTCTGGCATGCCAGTTCTGAGGCTTCAAAACGCTTGGTTCCATGGGCCCCTGCCTGTAACATGAAACATACATCCAGTCTGCTCTCATTCATTTATCCAAAAAATGGTGAACAGCTCTGTTTCTACTGATTCCTCACAGCTATTTTTTCATTTTTGCATCATACAAAACGTTTAAGGGAGTGAAGTTGCCTTTATTCTTTAAATTATGTTCAAAAGATGACAACAACCTTTACTTTCCCACACTCTGATGCCCTCTGCTGGTCGCTTCACCTGTTTCTGTATGGCACCAGCAGATTACTTATTAAAAACATTCTTTTTTTAGATAATGTTTTTAAAGGTTATAAAATGTGCAATGGTGTTCTAAATGTGAGCAAGATTAATTAAAAAATATAAATAAAAACACAATATAGCCCTCTAACTTAAAAAAATCAACTGTAAACATAAAACTGGAAAGAAAAACTGACAGCAAAAATACGGTAAAAATAACTTAATTGTAACCATAAAACTGTAACATAATAATAATAATAATAATAATAATAATAATAATAATGATAATGATAATAGTAATACTATTAACATTAAAATACTTGTATAAGAAAGAAAAAAATAATATTTTGTAAATGTAAAATTTTATTAATTTTAAATAAATCAACTAAATTGTACATTTTATTTAAATTTATTATTTTTTTCTTCTTTCCCTATTTTTAAGTCACATTTTACAGGATGGGGGAAAAAAAGAAAAAAAAGTTAAATTTAATCCAGTCTGCTTAATAAAAATGAAACAGGAAAACAGATTTTACATGTGCCATAAATATGAAAAAATAACTTTAAAAAATAACTTTGGTTTTGTTAAAAGTGGATCACAATAAAATGATCAGGGAATAAAGTAGGACCCACAATCAAAACAGACGAGAATCACTGCACCACACTATTAGCCAGGCCACCCAGACCCATTCTCTTTCTGAGTGAAGAGGGTCTGGAACCTTTGACATTCAAAATAATTACCAAAATCTACCAATCTAACCATTTTTTGCAAAAGATGTGAGACTTTTGCATGCTTTCACTGATATTAAGTCTTTCCAAATGCATTCATAGTCGTTAACCTTTGTCTATTTGTTTTGCCTCTTAAACCTGAAATGACAGGAACCATACACATTCTTTGTGTAGACTGAAAAAAGAATAAAGATGGTTGGCCGGGCTAGAACACAACAGACTTTTCTTTTAGATAAGGCAGCAACGAATGAGTTAGCAAGTGAGTTTGTGGCTCTGCATTGTTACAAAGATGTGTGGGTCTCGCTCTATCGCACTGGCTTCCTTTGTCTTTTTTCTGTTTCCTCTTGTTGGTTTGCATGGTGTGACTCTGGATATTACACAGCAAGCCCATAGATTAGTGTGAGTCTAACTGAGACTTATGTACAAGGCCTGGTATTGTGTCATCCTCTGCAGTTATTCTTTAGGTAAACCATATTTTTCCCATAGACAATTTACACACAGAAAGACCTGGAGTAGAGCCGCTGTTCCCCCATCTTGAGAGAAGCAGTGGAGGCACGCATGGACAAATGTTTTGGATGCCTCCTGGACGTCACTCTGGGGAGATGTCCATGTCCTGCCAGGAGAGGGCTCGAGAAGGATGATATCTCAAGACTGGCCTGGGATCACTTCAGTCTTCTCTCAGAGGAGCTGGAGGGAAGTCTGGTTAGACTGCTGCCTCCACAGCTCAGCCCCAGGGAAGCAGAAGATTAAGAGATATGACAGTGGTTCTCAAGTGGTGGGATCTGTAGTTTGCAAGCCTCCTGGTACTCAGGAGTCTTTTACAATAAAAGCCCTGGTTTAGACTTAGTCAAATCCTACTATAGTCCTGGCATAGTCCTGGTTTAGACTTGGTTTATTTTTTGTTTAATCCTGGTTTAGCCTGGGTTTATAATTGGTTTAATCCTGGTTTATTTCCAGTTTAGTTTAATTGTTTAGACCTGTTTTACACTTGGTTTAAACCTAGATTAGGCCTGGTTTAGTTGCCTTTGAAACCTGGTTTAGTCCTTATTTAGAGCTTGTTTAGTCCTGGTATAGTCCTGGTTGACATCTATTATTATTTTGTGGACTATAAGTCGCTCCGGAGTATAAGTGGCACTAACCAAAAAAATGCATAATGAAGAAGAAAAAAACATATAGAAGTCGAACTGGACTATAAGTCTCATTTTTTGGGGGAAATTTATTTTACAAAATCTGACACCAAGAACAGATATTTCATCTTGAAAGGCAAGTTATAGTAATAATAGAACAACAGCTGAACAGGTGTGCGCTATGCTAACGTAACACACTGATGGTTATTCAGCTACATGAAGCATAAACAACGAACTGAATAGGTGTCTCGTATGTTAACGTAATATATTAACAGTTATTCCCATAACTATAGCATAAAGAACATAATATAACAAGTTCACCAAACTCACCATCTCACTCCTAATCGCTAAATCCTTTAAATTCTTCATCCTCGGTGTCGCTTCTGAACAACTCTGGAGGTAGACGAAACGCCTCTTCCTCCTCTGCGTGGCTCAGACTCAGCATCAGTTCCATTTCTAATTATTCCAGTCTTTCTCTGTTGTGTTTATAGCCTAAGTTGTTAGCGCTAATGTTTACATTTTAAATTGTCAGTGGTACAGGTGCAGCAGATGCTGGTACACAAGCCTTTTAACCAACACGTGAAATATTTTAATATATAAGTCGCACCTGAGTATACGTCACACCCCTAGCCAGACTATGGAAAAAAGTGTGACTTATAGTCCAGAAAATATGGTAGTTAAAACCTGGTTTAGACCTTGTTTAGTTCTGATTTAGACCTGATTTACATTTGGTTTAGTTCTGGTTTATTCCTGCTTCAGTCTTGAGTTAATCCTGGTTTTAGCCCTGCTTTAATTCTGGTTCAGACCTGGTTTAGTCCTGGTTTAGTGCTGGTTTAGGCCTGGTCAAGCCACAGTTAAGTCTTTATTTTTCTGGGTCATTTCCTGCTTTTTTCTTGGTTTTAGACATGTGCTAATCCTCATTTTAGCTCATTTGAGTCAATTAAAATGGTACTTGAGAGCCACATGTTTTCTGTGGTGATACTCCACTGGCATATGGCATTCTTCTGCATGTCTGTTCTGTAAACTGTACATATTAAACTACTAAAACTGTTTTTTCTCTCCCCAAAGTCGTGGAGGGGGTAGAGCTGCAGAAGGAACAAACTTCTGGGTGCACCTCTTTGGGCAATGTTCCAGCAGAGTTATTTTCTTGCATACACACACACACACACATCTCCCGCTATTAGCTGTGATAAATTGGCTTGGCAGTCAAACAAAGCCTGCTACAATTTGTGCAAAACAATTTGGGTGTGATTATTTAGGGACACGGTCACCTGAAGGTCTGCCTCTTTGTTCTGAACTAAGAATTTCGAAGTTCACTGTGTTACATTTTAGTAATTGGGCCCTTTATGTTCACACCGGACAAATACAGGAGAGCCGGGGCTCGTAAGCACTAGTCACAATTAGCTGAGTTTTATTCAGCAGCTTTTAGCACTACTCTGAAAGGAAGACAAAACTACAGGAAGTTTGTGCTGAGACAAGTTTGTTTCCAGTTTTATTTATCCATCAATACGAGCAAGCAGAGAAAGAGCCGCATATGCACACAGGGGGATAAATGACTGCCTATAGCCAAATGAGCAGAGTGAGACAAAGATGAAATAATGCACATTTATACAGTTTATCAATGGATTTAGCCTTTTGGAAAAAAATATAACCACAACTTACCAATAGAATGCAGGACTGGAGTCATATTCACTGTCCTTCTGGTGGATTATGGAGCTATACATGTATGCTGTTTTGTTCCATGACTTTCAATGTTACATAAAAGCACTCACAGAGCTCAGACTTCTGCCAAGGTCCTATTTCTCACTGGTAAATTTAGCTTCCAAGTCGACAAACTGGTAATCTTCTAGTTCAGGGGTAAAGGCTCAATCCCTCAAGCCTCAAAGCCCACACAGCTTGTTTACTGACCCCTTGTGGCTGGATTATAGCAGCAATAGCTAAATACTGTTGTTGTGCCCTTGAGCAAGACTCTTAACCCACTTTGCCTGTATGTATGTGGCAGTGTGGCTGTGTTTGGTAGTGGTTGGAGGGGCCGTAGTCGCAGAATGGCAGCTACACTTCTGTCTACCCCAGGGCAGCTGTGGCTACAGAAGTAGCTCACCACCACTGAGTGTGACTGAGGAGTGAATGAATAATGCATCAAATTGTAAAGCAACTTTGCATGTCTAGAAAAGCACTTTATAAGAGTAATGTGTTATTATTATTATGTACTATAATCTTTGAGTAGCAGTAAAGTAGTAAAAGTAGTAAAGTAAAGTAAACATTATAGCCTAGACATTTATTATATAGATTTCCCTTTAAATAGACCAGTGCTTTGTTTTCATACCTTTACATGTTTCGGACACTTCCTGCGTAACATCACATGATGTTATGGTGACGTGTCTTGCCAGATGGTTTATACAGGTTTTGGAGTTCAACTTCTTCAGGACAGTATCCCAGGCCAGTGAAACCTGATAGGCCTTCTTGTCTCAGTTTATTGTCCTGTGGGTGCGTTTCCAGATCTCAATTGCCTCCTAAATTAAACATCTGTGTTTATTGTTCTCCATCCCGATTATTTTCGCATCATTCCAGTCCATGACGTGCCTTTTCCTCTCTCAATGGTCTGAAATTGCGTATTTTAGATTTTCCTGTTCTGCTTTTTTCTGGGGAGGGATGCAGGAATAGTCCAAAACATGTAAAGGTACACAAAGACAGTACTGATGTATTTAAAAGGAAATCTATATAATAAACTTTTGTGGAAGACCAAATGCATCTTTATGGAATTATATTAGCCTAGACACTGGTGGTGGTGATGAGATGGAGTGATGAGATCTGCTGAAGATGAAGAAAGGTGTTCCAACAGTGGTGATGGGATGAAGGAGAGTTGCAACACATACTGCATGCTGGGTGGTGATCCTCAGAGGACACTTAAAATGTAGACAGCTGACCAATTATTTGCCGAAAAAGATGTAATTCTCAGCAGTGGAAGATGAACTGTTCTCCAGGCTGATTTAATATTTTTTTCAGGTTTTACAACCTTTAAAAACATTGTGACTAAAAGAGAACTTTTTTATAAGTACTCTACTGGTGCTATAAAGAAAGTGACCAGCAGAGTGCAGGAGCGCGAAGAGATGCTGCATTTTAAACACAAACAGGTTAAAAAAAAAAAAAAAAGGTTTTTATGTCCTTAAACCTTTTGTATGATTCACTACAAAATGTAAAATAGTCGTGATGAATCAGTGGAAACAGAGTTGTACATGGATAAAGAAATGAGAGCAGAGGGTTTGTTGATTGGTCAGTGCTTCCTGGAATGGGTGGGGGTTCATGGGAAAGGCGGAGTTTTGTGCAACCAAGCATTTTGAGGGCTCAGAATTGCCGTGCCAGAGAATAGAGGATTACTCAAACATGTGAGAATGGAGCAAAACAAACCAATTTTATCCCAGTGGTTGCAAAAGTGACTCTTGAATCTTATGGCTCTGTTATTGTCGTTATGTGTATCCATGCAGTTATTAACTATTAAAATGTTTTACTGAAGTATGCAAAGTTTGACACATGCAGCTGCCATAAAGTTGCAGAAAGCTTGTCTGGCATATGTCACAAAGTTGAGATATATTGTGGCAGCTGTGCTTCCTACAACTATAGTACTTTATTGGCAATAAGGCCTGAAATTATCTCTATTTTTGTGACTTTCTTCTGTCTCACATCATCATAAATGTGCAGTGCAGAGCCGGCATAAAGGATGTCCCATTTTTATACCACAGCGGGACTTGACAGAGGTGTCACTGAGGTGAAATAGATTGAGACAACTTGAGCATAAATAGCTTGGCATAATAGGAAATCGGTGACATAGGTATAGTCCAAGGATATTCAAATAAAGACAATGTACTGTAAGAAAATAATGACCTTTTGTATGGGAGTTAATGGGAGATATACAGAGCTAACAGCCACATTACAGTCTAAACATGGGTCCACTCCTATTACTGCTAATGGTCTAAATATTTTTGCCTGCTCTTGCCTCCAGTGTGCCATCCCTGCTCCCTGTTTGTCCCTCCAGTGCCTCTGCGCTCCCTGGCTGTGCCCTCGCTCCAGCGCTCTGTAACTAATGGTCCTTAAATGTGGCTCCAGCTGTCGTCGTGTTGGGACTAAATCACAACAGTCATGAGTTATTATCGGCGGCGTGTGAACTGATTGTATTAATGCCGGCCTGATTGGAACACATCCATCATTTTATTCAGTGCAATGAAGAGGTAATAACAAGCTCTATCCTGGTAATGAAAAAGACTTTTAGAGGCAGATTCGGACTAAATGCTGATAACAAGCCCCCTCCTTTCTCCTGCCACCCTTGTATGTCCTTCTGCTTCTCCTTTAAGTCACACTTCACCCCATAGTGTTAGACATAAATATTATTAGAACTTACATTAGTGCCTCACCTAAACTAATTTATAAAGTTTTAAGAGTACACAGCGCTAAATACACTCTATCCATTTGTCTCTCTTAAAAAACAGGCATTAAAATCTCCATAGAACAGTATGGAAGGTCCATTTCTTCATGCTCTACTAATTCAGACAAACTGAGCACTGCTAGAGAAGAAGCACACTTTTGTTTGTGTTTAATCACACCTTTTAGTAAGATGAGTTAGTGCATTTAACATTTTGCTTTACTTCCTGAGTAAAACATCAGAGTTAAGTTTGCTGATTTTTTCCATAACAGCATGTTCCCGCAGGGCTACCGTAGTTGTTCATATTCTCTAAAAAGGAGTGTGTGGTGCACTTGTAATATACAATTTTTATACTGAAATACTGGGAACAAAGTGATTGACTGAACATGTACATGTCCCCTTTACTGCTCCACAACTATGGAAGCCCAGCAGGGATATGTAAAAATTACCATGTAAAAATGCACATGGGAAATAAATCTAAAAAATCTAAACCAAAATAATACCATACCAATAAAACCAAAAGTTATGGATGTCCTATGCCTTCATGCAAGATCAATTGTGCTTCTCCTCCAGCAGTGCTCAGTTTGTCCACTCTGGGCAGTTATATAGCATGTAATGGCTTCTGGTGGATTTTATGGAGCGTTAAATGACTATTGTTCCAAGATATTAACTATCGACTCCCACCTGGATCCCATCTCTCATTAGTCCATCCATCCATCTTCTACAGCTTATCGGTAGAAGTCCGGGTTGCGGAGACAGTAGTCTAAGCAGAGATGCCCAGACTTCCCACTCCACAGACACTTCCTCCAGCTCTACCGAGGGAACCCCAAGGCGTTCCCAGGCCAGCTGAGAGACGTAGTCCCTCCAGCGTGTCCTAGGTCTTCCATGGGGCCTCCGCCTGGTGGGACATGCCTGGAACACCTCACCAGGGAGGCGTCCAGGAGGCATCCAGAACAGATGCCCGAGCCACCTCAACTGACTCCCCTCAATGTGGAGGAGCAGCAGCTCTACTCCCGGGTGACAGAGCTCCTCACCTTATCTCTAAGGGAGCGCCCAGCCACTCTGCGGAAGAAAACTCTTTTCGGCCGCTTGTATCTGGGATCTTGTCCTTTCAGTCATGACCCAAAGCTCATGACCATAGGTGAGAGTAGGAACATAGATCGACCGGTAAATCGAGAGCTTTGCTTTTCGTCTCAGCTCCTTCTTCACCACAACAGACCGATACAACGACCGCATTACTGCAGACGCTGAAACCGATCCGCCTGTTGATCTCATGTTCCATCCTTCCCTCACTCGTGAACAAGACCCTGAGAAACTTAAACTCCTCCACTTGAGGCAGGATCTCACCTCCGACCTGGAGAGGGCAAGCCACCCTTTTCCGGGTTGAGAACCATGGCCTCGGACTTGGAGGTGCTGATTCTCATCCCAGCCGCTTCACACTTGGTTGCAAACCGCCCCAGTGCACACTGAAGGTACTGATTTGATGAAGCCAACAGGTGGTCCCCAAACCAGACTCCCTCCGGCCCTTGGCTGCGCCTAGAAATTCTGTACATAAAAATAATGAACAGAACCGGTGACAAAGGGCAGCCCTGCTGGAGTCCAACATGCACTGGAAACAGGTCTGACTTACAACCGGGAATGCGGACCAAGCTCCTGCTCCGGTCATACAGGGACCGGACAGCCCTTAGCTGAGGGCCCTGGACCCCATACTCCCAGAGCACATCCCACAGGACACCACAAGGTACATAGTTGAACGCCTTCTCCAAATCCACAAAACACCTGTGGACTGGTTGGGCAAACTCCCATGAGCCCTCGAGCACCCGATAGAGGGAACAGAGCTGATCCACTGTTCCACGGCAAAGATAAAAATGAGCCATGTGCTTGACTTGACAAATGCTGTTTGTTTCATCACAATACAGAGGAAACACATGTTATGGAGGAATTAAAGACTGTTAAAGTACAGTATGTGTGAGAGTAGAGACAAAGAAAGTGATTTTTAGAAGTTTGTTGAGGAAACGCAGACTGTTCTAACCAGTGGACTGTATCTGGACACAGCCTGAAGGACCAGTGTCTCTTCTGCATGTCAAAATGGTAAGAGCTTAATCAGAAAAACACGAGCAATCTAAATCTCTTACTAAAGCATATAAGTGCTAAACCAGTGCATTAACCCTAAACGTGTTAAAAACTATATTTTGATGTTTTTATTTCTGTTATATTTTAATGTTCCCATATGCTTTGCTTATGAGTCAGCCAAAACAAGAAAATACATGAGTACCTCTGCATTTCTTTCTTTTTTTCCCTGCCCTTCAGTGTCTCATATATTGTTTAATGTTGGAACTTACAACACTTTATAGGGCCTATAGGCACACTTTACACACTAATCTTCTTTACATTATGGTAATGTGGACATCTGTCTGACATCATCTAATATATTCCATGTATTAGTTAAGCAGTTAATATTTCAGTCTTCTCAAGTGCTATTGCTCCATCAGGTGTTTAAACATATGCTGTGAACTGTAGATTGATTTAAAAAAATATAAATACTGCAAACTGAATTACAATCGCAATACAGTATCTGTCCAAAAAATGCAAGCGACATTAGATATTTTCCCCGAATTGTTCAGCCCTATTTTGTGAAAATGTCAGTGACCAACCATATCTTATTGAGCTATCTTGCAGATAAATTAAAAAAGCAACAACAGTGGATCTTTAAAACAGCCTGAACAGCATTGGTGCACTGTATATTTCTCCCACATTATGTATGCCACTGATGGGCTGGTGGTCTCTGGTGCCATATGTTGCCTATGGGTGGTCAAATGGATGAGAGCCAGACGTCCTTGTGCCCGACCTCATTCGGCAACCCCGCCTTTGGGTGTCCCGTGGCCCTGTGCTCATTACCGCTATGGGCACTGCTGTCTCCTCACTATAGGCCTATGTATTGACCTTTTTAAGCAGTGCTAGTAAAAAAGACATGTCTGAACCATGCTTGGGAACCCCATTAGCGCTAAGTGTGACAGTTAAACGCACAAGTTAGGGTAATGGCGAGCCAATTAAGCGGCAGCAGTGAAGTTAACAGTAGTTAGAATGGGGCTATAACAAGGGTGTCAGAGTAGGATGTGTTCAGTCTCGACAGGAGCTGGAGACATGGGCTGGACACTGACAGATGCTGTGTAAAGCTGACCGTCTCCTTTCAGAAAGCCCGCACAAATGTAAAGTACTGTAAGTGCTGCCTAATGCACACAGTAAAATCAAGTGTGCAGGCAGAAAATGCAGTGGAGGGAGGTAGTGCTGATTAAATGGTCTAGTGAGCTGGGAGCATTAAGAGCTGCACATTTATCACAAACACACGCACACAACACTCTGCATATGTGCACTGCTTACACTGGACACGCTATAGTAGGAGCAACATTTTAAAGAGTTATTTAGTGTTGAGGCTATGCTTGCTTGCTGTTAGTATTGCTGTAAGCACATTTTAACCTTTGCACCAACAAACATTGAACACGCTTATTCCCACTGCTCATAAAAATAATCAAATTGTTACTTTTAAGGCACTGAAGTAGTTATTACATGAATGCATTTATAGGAAATGGAAGCTTCTCAAAGATGAATGTGTTTGGCTCTGACTCACAGAGGTTTGGACCAATGGTGGGGCATTTTGTTTGATGATAAAATGACCGTTTTAGCTAAACAACATGATTCTCGGTGGGCCTAAAAGTCTGGTCCTGAGAGTGTGGTCCTGAGAGTGTAATTATACTCTTAGTAAGACTGTGAATAAATTTAGCCAACTCATTTAGTTTCAGTGGCTGCTATTTATGGCATAATCAGCAAGCTCAGCTGCCACAAGTGCCACAACCTTGTGGCACCTGGCGGCATGGTGGCAAGGTGGTAAGCACCCTCACCTCACAGCAATAAGGTCTTGGCTGCGAACCCTGGACCATGTGGGGAGTTTGGAGTTTGCATGTTCTCCGCATGTCTGGGTGGATACTCCTGTTTTCCCCATCAACCTAAACATGCACAATAGTCTAATTTTCCAGCTAGGTGCCTCTGGTTGCCTGAGTGGAACTGATTGAAGGATAGGTTGTGTACCTTAACCTTAACCTGCCACAATAATCCTAAAACAGTTGGGATAGGCTTAAGTGTGATGAAATACTGTATATCAGAATAAATATACAGTATTTCATGGTTTTATTTATCTAGACAAAAATTTCAGTGTTTCCCATTTTCCAAATCAGAAAACAGATGTTTGAGTTCATTATAAAAGCTCAGCATTTTATATCTGTTCTTGGCATATAGCTGTTAATCACAAAAACAAAAAAGGCATTGTTGCAGAAAGTCTCATATATATATTTTTTTGTTTTACCCAGGTTAAACGACTTAAAAAGGCTTGTGCTGCACAACTTTGTGAATTATGGTGATGCACCACTTCACACAGATCTAAAGATATAGCTCGATGTGGTCACCTAACAACGTCTGCAGCTCTTTTTTTCTAAGTTTTGTATTTCAGCTTAATAGTCAAGTAATTTAAAGACCATTGCAACCCCACCTCCACACACACATCCTCTATTTGTCCCCAAAACAAGGCAGATTCATGCTTCAGTGGTAGACTGTGCAGCACTGTAGGTTATTAATGAGAGCGTGTCCTAACAACATTACACAGCCACTGCCCCATAGAGGAGACGAGAAGGTGGGTAAGACATATTCGGAGCAAGTGATGGCAAAATGCATGTAGCTTGATGAAACTATCAGCACATTCATGTAAAAGAGCACAGAGAAAGAGGAGGCGTGTGAGGAAGACAAGGTGGATAATAAGCTCCTGTAACTGAAGTTGCTTTGGTCACAGCGTCACCTAGTGGCTGCATCAGTCTGTGTTTTTTACTCATCTGTCTTTACACTGGGGTTATTATGGAGGTGACATGAGCCATTACACAAACTGAGCTCAGACCATGGCTGTCCCGGGAGCCTATGTGTGTGCAAAGCTGAGTGAGCTGGAGTGTGCATCTGCAGTTATGTACAGTAAGAGTCATAGATCAGTGCTGCAGTGGGCTCGGAGAGGCAGTAAAACCAGTGAAACTCCAGTCGTCCTGTAGGAATCTGGAAGCAAGAAACCTCATGCACATAAGATATTTTAAGCATGATAAATACAGTATATGCTAAAGATTTTATGTACAACAGTGTATTTATTGCATTTCTCATCACATCATTTAAGAAATAGTGAGGAGATATTTCTGTTCATGTTGTCTTCTTTGCATGACAGATTTAACTTTGTGTGTTGTGAAAACCGGGACTTCCAGACCCATGCAGTGATTTCCAGTGCACAAGAATTATTTTTAGTGAAATGTTGCACACTTACATAGCAAAATTTTCATTCCAGCTGGTTTTTATTGATTAAACTATTTTCCTCGCTTTTCCTCCATGTCACAGCGTTTGTGATTGTGCTATTGTTTTTCATGAGATGGTAATATTCATATATAATGTTCATGGTCTATTGTGAAAAAAATGTACATTCATGAGATTTGCAAATTGTGGCATTTTGTGTTTATTAACATTTCACACACTGCCCTATTTGTTTCAGAATTGGGTTGTGAATAACACAGGTTATCTCTTCATGGTGGCACCTGTTAGTAGGTGTGACATATTAGGCCACAAGTGAACATTTTGTCCCCAAATTTGATGTGTTAAAAAAAAAAAAAAGTAGTTAGACAAGAGCAAAATTGTGACTGGGTCAGAGCATGACAGGTGATGAGCGGAGTGAGTAACGGCTGGCCTGTGTCATCCAATACAACAGACAAGCTAGCTCGAATAGCTAAAGAAGTTAATGCTGGTTCTGACAGAAAGGTGTCAGAATATAAACTACATCGCTGTTTGTTGTACATGGAGCTGCATATTAGGCTGGTGGTCATAACGTTATGCCTGGTCTGTGTATATTTATAATGGTATTTGTTCTTGCAGTGACCTCTTGTTCTCAAAAGTTATGAGATTCTCCCTTTACATTGCCTGGCTTGCCAACATCACATCTCGACGGAGGGAAAAGTGAGGAGGGGAGGTGGAGGACAAACAAGGAAGTAATGAGATTTAGGGCTCGGCTGCACTAAAAGCTCATGTGAATCCAGCGCCAACACCCACCCAGCCAGGCAACCAGCCCACCCCTCGTCCCACCACCCACACTGCGCTAACCCCAGCCAATGGAAGTGCGTAGTGGGGGTTATCGGCGGTGCTAAGCATGGCTGGTAATTGAATAATGACAGTAGGCCCCTGATGGATCACCTGTCAGTCTCCCCCCTCTCCCGCCTCCATCACTGTCAGATGCGAACGCTAGCCTCGCAACCTCTGCTCAATTGTCTCCAGTCGGTGTCGTCATTGTGCCAGAGACATAAACACGTGCACTTTAGCACTTAGCCGGCGCTGGTGTGAAAGTACCTGTCAGTATCAATTACAAGATAAAACTAATCAGCCTAAGTATTTGAAGCAAAGAACACAGGGGCCTTTACCCTAGAATAGCTGTTTACAATATAGAAGTGATTAATTTTGTGTAGGTTAGTGTTTTCATCAAACCAAGTACATATGTCTATGACTTGTCCCTTTTGGGTCACGCAATTTCTGCAACGTATGCAGTAGATCCTTCTTGCTTTCTACTTATTCTAAAGCGTGGCCAGGAAGTTCAGACAAAAGCACTGTTATGGTCAGAATACATATTAAAACTCTGATGAAAGGATTTTAAATTAAATAAACTGATTATGATTTTCATATGTAATCAGTCATCACTCCACCTTTCCACTTGGAGCCATCTAGACAAATGCCTAGTTTTGGTTTGAGCTCAACTTTTGGTGTTTGTTTGCTAGGTTAAAGAGGTGTAGATAAATGAAGGTGGCAGGCCAAATCCAAAAGGTTTGTTTCTTGAATCGTCACCAGATCAGAGTTGGTATAGCTTAAGGTAGGACTTGTGAAAAAATACAAGAAACATTACATTCAAGATATATTCCAAAAAAAAAAAAAAATAAAAATAAAAATTGGAAAAGTGAAAAGAGATAGTGGGACATTGTGGCAGACCAGCTAGTTCCCTTGTCTCTGAGCAAGGAGGACCTGAGATCAATCCTCCGTGAGTCTGGAGTCTGCAAGTCCTCATTGTGTTACCGTGGGTTTTCTATGGGTACTCCAGCTTCCTCCCACATCCAAAGACAATATGTGTTAGGATGAATTGGTGACACCAAAATGGCCCTAGTGAATAAATGTGAGTGAATGGTTGTCTGTCCTGTGACTAACTGGCCACTGTGTGGAGTGTATCCCTAAGGCTAATAGAAATGAGTGCAAAATGATGAAACTGAACACATTCACTCCCATTATAACAATTTCAGCTTTTCTTTCAGATGCCCAGCTGAGTATGAGACCTATAAAATGCCATCCCCAGAGTGCACTACGGGCCATTTTTTCCATTAAAGTAAAGTAAAAACTAGGACAAGAGACACAGAGGTCCCGGGACCACCTACGATGCCGTATCCCGGATTGACCTTTACCTGTGAGGTGGTCTCCCCTGACTGTGCACTGAGCCTCCCTGAACACCTCTTTGTCTGTGTCCATGGATTTACCACTTCTCACTTACTTCTCAAATGCCAGCCAGAGAGAAAGCACTGCACTGCCAACCTGCAAGCTGCAAAAGACCAGAGCATAAGAAGAAAAAAAGATGGTATCAGGAATATTTCATTTGCACACACGTATCCTGCCACTGTTTTGGGGATAATTAGAAGTCGCCTTGAAAGACTGGATTCAACGGTATCATAATGAAAGAGCGGATTATACTTTTGTCATTGTTCATTTAATTGGTTGCCGAATGTATTAATGCGGCGAGGACTCTGAAGACTGTCGGAAAAGAAAAAACAAATGGCATCTTTTGAATGACATTACACTGTATAAGCCTCTATTAGCCTCCACTAATGAGGAGCACCAGCTTCCGTCGGAACGAAAACATCTCCAGTTGTGCAATGCCAGCATATAACTGTAACAGATATAGTAGTCATTTTAGTTCCACTTGCCCCAGCCCTGGTGTATGACTCATAAATCAGCATTACATGAAGAAAACTTTGTTTGTGCAATATAGGAAATATATTGCAAGAAGTTACAAAGTAAGGTAACACTTGAGAATAACTCACCATTATTTAGACAGTAATAAAGCATTAATAAATATATAATTAACAATATTTGACTAAATAAATTGTTTATACACACTGAATTACCACAGATTACCAAAGAATGTATTACTCAAGAATTAAACATTAATAACAATGTTTACAACACAACAGTGTTTATTAATGCAGGAGTAATGCATTGTAAACAATCAAGTGTCAATGAATTACTAACCCTTATCTAATACTTTACTAATGCTTCATACTGTGAGCTAATATAAAGTGTTATCCAAAGAAACATTATACTTTATGATTATACTATACTTTCAATACACTTATTGAAAGAATGTATCAAATGTAACATTATTATTATCGCATTATTTATATGATAATGTTATTATTCAGTTAATTACACTGATTATCCATGAAAAAATGTAATTCATAGAGTTTAACATTAGCATGCTCCTTTATAATTTATGAAAGCTTGAAGTCCTAGATCTAAACCTATTATTACAGTGGCTCAGATGGCGTAGAACAATGCAAATAATAATAATAATAATAATAATAATAATAATAATAATAAAATAAAATAATTTGAATAAAAAAAGCAATGTTGACAAATAAACCATAACATAAATTAAAAAAAAAGCACAATGACAAACTAGCTACATAAGCTACTGTCATTTGTGTGCATTGTCATAAAGACAAATATAGTTAAAAAAAAAATATATTGTTTAGTTACTTTGTTGTTTTTGTTTATTACAGGTTAAATGTGAAAGGTTTGATTCATATGGGGGGCCTAAAAACTCCAGCCACAATATGTGCTGGTTCCAAGCTTGTTTATGTCAGGTAGGGCATCCGATGTAAAATAAATAAATACATTTAAAAAAGTCAAAGTGAAACAAAGGGAGCAGCCAAAAGGAACTTTCATCCTTTATTGTTAGCATTAGCCAAAATGAATGTAAATCTACACATGTGAATGGCTGAAATGGATTTGATTTGCTAAGTTGAATATATACATAAAAAACACAGTTTAGCAATACTTTATGATAACCATGCAGTACAACAAATACGTCTGCAATAACTCCAGGCCACTAACTTCTGGTATGGATACATTTCCATTGTGTTGTTGGCTCATTTATCGCATTGTAGGCTGTTGAAAGCCATCTGGGCCACTGTAGTTTATAGTTTTTTAGTTAAAAGTATATAAAAATACATTTATAAAGCCAGTTATAGATATTACATTATCTCTCTAAATATGTAAAATAAATCCACTGATAATGACGAAGTAATTAAAACAATACAAACTAGAAGCATTCAGAGAGAGCAGACCACCGCCAAGCCATAGGATCCCTCACGTGAAAAAAAACCCCTAAAGGCGCGGATGTAGCTCAGTAATATTAAAGATACATCAAATCTGTGAACGTACTACAGAAAGAGAAAAACCTCGCCTTTAATGTGGCGTTATTTGCATGTGTGTAGCTACATTGGTTGCTGTGCAATATCCAGTATTTAGAACCTTCTGGATCACCACAACCAGAATATCAGATTAGGGGTGTAACAATACGTTTTTGCAGTGATACAATATGTATTGATTAGAAGTGTTTCGATATGATTCAAAAATGATAATGGCTAATATGGAACGATATGATTCAATACAATTTTAACACCTTCATATTGATAATCGATACAGCAACTTTTTGCTTAAGTTTACTCTCACATGTAGCACCGCGGCCGGGGTTGATAATGTCCAGCAGACAGAGAGTGATGAAAAGTTGAATATAACATTTTATTTAATTAAAAACACAAAATGTATCTCCAAAAATGTCATCTTGTAATCATTTCTCAATGATTGTGGGCATTATTTGTTAAGTAGAATCTCTAATGGCAAAATAAGCCCCATCTCCCAATAGTAAAAAATAATTAAAAAACTTCCTGGATCACCCCAAAAATGAAATCACTTGTTCCTTATTCCATTTCTGACATTTCCTGAAAATGTCATCAAAATCTGACCATAACTTTTCGAGTTATGCTGCTAACAAACAAACAAACAAACGGACAGACTAACCAACACTGTCGAAAACATAACGGCCACCTTGGTGGAGGTAGTAAAAAGGTGATTATTTTCTGTTAGGTACCGAATATTCCTTATGAGGCCCCCAGGTAAAAGTGGGGGCCTACCGGTGCTCTTCTGCCCATGGAGGAAAATCTAGAATCTTCTCTGTACTCCCAGCATAAACTCTTACTGTTAAAACAATGTGAAATCAAAATTGCTCACATCCATCAAAGTTAGTACAATACTCTTTTAATACAATTAGATTCATGTACAATGTAGCAGGAGATATAGTAAAGACTAGCAAGACCCCTTTTCTCTTTTTTCTTTTTGCTACCTGTAACCATACACTAATCCGGCCATACCAGACATGAGAACGCAGTGATCCAAAAAAAAAAAAAAAAACAGCCCAAAAAACAGCAAGCTATACAAGCCATGGGAAACTAGGAAGAGTCCTACCAACACATAGTCACGTAAAATGCAATGACATACACACACTGGCTCCCACACACTCCGTATCATGTGCCAGACTGCCAATTAGGGCAATAATGGCTGTGGGAAAAGCACCGCACGTACACACGCTCACATACGGCACATAAGACTTCTAAGCTTAACGCTAATAGCACCCGGTTGTTCAGTGCCAGAGACAGGCCCTGTGGGAGAGGAAAGTAGGGAGGTTTGATACTAGAGCTAATGCAGAAAACACAATGCTAATTCCCAGCAGATACAGTATACGGAGTACTTTGAGGGGGCACACTAATAAAACAACCCTCTATTACGTAAAGTCTTAATTGCTTATCGTACCATACATTTATTTTCACGTTTTTTTACGGAATGGTGTGTGGCTTCTAAATGGACCGCCGCCGCCTAATACAAGCTAACGCGCAAATTTGTTTTTAGCCGTGGCACTGCTTGTTAGCAATGCCAAACTCCAAAGAACAACAGCACGGAAAGGTCAGTTTTTGAAATGTGTTTTTGGCTCCTGCTGAATGAAACAGCCGCGGGGAGAGTGATGGCAACATATTGAGTTTTCCAGCAAGAATGCATAATAATTGAGGCTATGTGTTAACTTTTTATGATGCATAACTTTTGTAGGAACAGCAACAATGCAGACTGATTCAGAACATATTTTAGTTTGACCACTTTTACAGGGTGATACAAAACAAAGAAGTTTTACGTTTGATATTCTGCTAAATTTTGACAAATATAGCTTAATGTGTGCCTCTGAAATAAGAACAGGCTCCAGAAGGCATTAACTACCATTAACACACCCAGCTAATGCATTTCCTCTCTGGCTGGCTTTTACTTGTCACAACTAAGTAGACATTTTGTTCCTAACATATTTGGAAGGTCACCATACCAAGCTTACAGACATTGCGTAACTTTTCTAAGAAATAAAAATGATTAGCAGTCTCCCCATTCAATCAGCGTCAGTGTAGAGCAGTGGGTTGTCTGCTGCCACAGTGAGCTGAGCATATATACTCTGCAAATCATATCACTAGACAAACTGACACTGGAAAAGTAAAACATATTTAAAGGTCCCCTATTATGCTAAGTGGCCTTTTTTGAACTTTTAATCATTTTATAATGTTGATTGCAACTCTGCAACTGTTTGAGTAATCCTATATGCTGAGGCTGACCCCTTCTCAAGAGCTGAAAATGGTAGGTCTCACCGCTCTGCGCAGACCATGGATGTATAATAAGGCCTGGTGTTTATTATTAGTGTTATTTTTTGTATTATGAAGTTTTTCTTTGTTAAAAATCCTTAATTTGGCTAAAAAAAATGTTTTAATTGTTGTGACATCACTGCTCTAACCCACCACCGTGCCCATTAGTCAGAACTGATCACGTGGTACCAGAAACAAGACTGCACATGCTCTACGGCTGTAGTGTGCCTGCTCTATGGGCTGCACTGTGTGCTAATAATGCAGAAATAAAAAACTTTTTTGGTATCGTGCCAATGAGCACGGCCTTTGAAAACAACAGTCAGTGTTGCCAGACTTTGCCGATTTGGACTTTTTGAACTGTCTGGGCTGGAAAAAATAGCATTGGGCTAGTTTGTAAAATTTGGGCTGCTTTTCACAACATTTTTTGTTTTTTGTTTTTACAAAAATATCCTGGAGAAAATACAAACAAAATAGTTGCCAATCATGGCAAAATAGAAATACAAATTTCAATAAACTGCTGTGTCCTCCCACTCATATCATTTGTTAGTTTGTTTTAAAATTAATGTTTCATGTTGGTATTTCATGTGTTTTGTGAGGTTTCTATGACGCCCTGACCAAGAAGGCTGCAGATGCCTGACTGCACTCTTTGTGGGGAACCCGTTTGTGTTACTTTTTTAGTGCTGCTATTAAGTTTTGTGCTCTTACTTACATATAATGTTTTGAACATTTAGAGTGGTTGTGATTTGGGCTGTTTTTTATTATGTTGGGCGGTTTTTAAGTTCTGTTTTTTGCTGGAAACTGTCAGTGAGATCTGGCAACCCTGACAATGGTCATGATGTTATGCAGTGGAAACTGGGGGTCAGCATCACATCACTTAACCGTGTTAAATAGCAATTTTGCTCTCTCCATTCCCCACCGTTGCCTGCAGGGGGCGTCAGGCGCTTAAACCAAGCAATCTCACCAAAGTCGAAGTAACAGCTCCCCAAAAGGAGACGTTTTCCATACATACACGCTATTTTAAGTTTAAAAACATGAAATATTAATGGAAATCATTAGGAAATAATAAATACTAATGGAAATCATTGCATGGGGTCACAAGTGTGTACTTTTTGTGCCTGCCCAAGCCTGGATAAAAGGGGAACGTGATGGCAGGAAAAGCATCTGGGGTAAAATTGATGCCAAATGATTATGTGAACCACTGCACACTGGGAGGCAGATGAGCTGCTGTGGGACTGTGTGTGCAATTAAGTGCTGCATTTCTCAGTCCAGTCCAGTAGACATTCGGATATTTCTGCATTTGCATAATCATTATGTATTTCTTCTCTTCATTTTTCTAAGCCTCTACCAGTCAGAAGGAAGCCTTTCTCAGCTGCCTTTGGTGTGAAAGGGGTTAGTCAATTTCCAATTCATTGTAGAGCCAAAATTACAAATATTGTTTACACCTAGGATCAATTTAGAGTAACCAGTTTCACTGTACATGAATATTTTGGACAGTACCTAAAATGAACCCATGGTCTCACATAGATTACGTGCAAACTGCTACATGAAAATGCATTAGTGTGGACACAGCCTCAGTTTTATCCTTATCCGAAACTACTACAGTGACACCAGTCTAAGATGCCCCAAAGGAAATGAAAACAGATTGATTTTTTGTTTTATATAGCCACACAAACCAAGGCCTTTAAAAACTCTTTCCAACCTGCTGCCAGCATTTTATTTCAGCGAATGAGTAGCGAGAATGACTAGTTCACAGAAGGACAGGGACGGTAACAGAGAATGTCTCGAGCCTAACAGACGAGAGGAAGGGGGGGGGGGGGGGGGGGGGCGACGGAGCGGCACGCAGATGGTAGGGACGGACAGCGGGATGGGAGGACAGAGATGGAAAGATGCACTGGGTAAATCCCTTCTGTTCCATCAGCAGAAGCCTGTTTGGAGGAAGAGCACGGAAATGAGAACGGCCGCAGTGGACAGACACGCCACATATTACGTTTTTTCTGCTCCTATACTCTTACCCTCACACTCGAAGGCCTGCAGCACGGTGGTGTAGCTCGGCCCCAGCCAGGAGGTGTAACTGCCCAGGACCCTCTGCAGATGGTGGGTGGAGTCGCTGAACATCAGATCAGGTTCTCCGTAGGCCACTGAGCTGTACATGTGGAAGCCCTCTGTGGAGTTGCCAAATACATTCTGCATGGAACAGGAAGTACGTGACAGATGAGTGCCTGAGATACATATGTTCATATTTATACAAGCAAGCTGTCATAAAGTGTTTGCAGTTTTTATTGTACTTATACAATACAATACTGTAGTACGAATCATCTATTGACGCTTTAATATCACTTAATTTGATAGACATGAATAGTGCACACAGAAAGCATTAGGCCAATCACATTAAAGGGGTCAATTTAGGGATTCTTCCATTTGCTAGTTGGTCAGCACAGCTTGTCAACATTGATATGGGCAAAAACTGAAAAGTATTCCAGCATGAGCTACTGTATGTCTGCTTACAAAGTGAAACAGTGCAGTAGGTGGGGTGTCAGTAGCTCAGTCAGTAGAGACATTCACCCACTAACCCGAAGGTTGGCAGTTTGATCCCTGTTAATGACATGGCAAGTCCTTAGCCAACACACTTTACCCACTTTGCCTATGTATGAATGTGTCAGTATGACTGTGTTTGGTGGTGGTCGGAGGGGTCGTAGGTGCAGATTGGCAGCCACGCTTCCATCAGTCTGCCCCAGGGCAGCTCACCACCACTGAGTGTGACTGAGGAGTGAATGAATAATGGACTAATGTACAGCACTTTGAGGAGGTTGAACAGCTTGTAAAGCGCAATATAAATGTAATCTAATATTATTGTTATTATCACAAAGTAATATTAGCAATATTAGTATTTTGTATTAGTGAATTAGTCTTATTTCAAAAATATCAATGCAGGAAATGTGGCTGTGGTGTTCTTGAGAGATAGGGATTCAGATATAGATTTAGATAGTGAGGTTTTAAATGTCACCTATTATGCCAAATCAGCTGTTTTGAGTTGTTAACCATGTCATAATGTGGTTTGCTCCTCAAAAACATGCCTGGAGTGATATTTTGTTTCATCCACAGTCACATGTTTGAGTAATCCTGTATGCTCCTGCGCGTTTCTAAAGCCCATACACCGTCACCAGACTCATTCTGGTAATTTCAGCATTGCCGCCACTACAAAGCAGTCAGCTCATTTATCTATCTGTTAGTGTTATGTTGCTAAAAGCCGTGCTAAATAGCCAGCTTAGCTCCCCAAAAGAAGACGTATTCCATACATATACAGCATTTAAAGTTATAAAACATTAAATACTAATGCATAGGGGTCAAAGCTATTTCAAAAAACCTTGAAAAAGCACAGTCTGGCGTTTAACCATCAAAATTATCAATTAAACACATTCACTTTATCTATATATGCACAGAAATATCTTATGCATCACTTACACATTAAAAATATATGTTACATTATGATTTGAGGGCTGCTCTGTTTGATAGTCTAGACATTGACAATGCACTAATGGTAATGCTAACATCACTGGACATTTAGACAGTGACCCTTATCCATTAAGGGCTCAGCTTCAGTTCTGAAGTGCATTACAAACTAGCATCAAATGAATTAACAATATGAGACATTCCATAGTAAAAGTTCTGAGCCAAAGCAAAGCTGCATCTCTTTTAGAGCATCAAATGAAGGTTATTAAGATATATATTTTATTGTAAAGTATGTACTTATGTATTCATAGCACTATTATGTCACTTTGTTTTGTTTTACTGTGTTGTAATGGTTTGATCCCCACTTTGCCCAGTTCACACGGTCATTGTGCCTTAAAAAGTGTGTTGATTTTATGATTTATTATTATTATTATTATAGACACTTTTCTGTATTATCAGCAGCCATTAATTCAATGTTGACAAGTAGTGCAGATAACATGGCAACCCTATGCAAATTTGTGATTGGCCACAGCTCTCAAGTCTGCACTGAACATTTTCATCTATAAAAATCCTTCACCCTGAATAAGCCTACATGACATCCTAAAGTTTTGTCTTTATGCACAGATGATTTTATTGGCAATGTGCTACTATGGTTCAATAATTTTTCCCAAAGACCAGACCTACCTGTAGGCGATCCAGGAACTTCCACACTCTGCACTTGTCATCTGCCCGGACCACCACAGCATTGGCAGGAACAGCAGCCAGGTGACACTGCTCAAACTCCTCTGTGGCTGCCTCAGAACCATCAGGACACAGCAGCTTTAGGTCCTCCACCTCAAGGTCCAGAGCCCAGGACTCCTGGTTCTTACCTGGACAGGGAAGGACAGTTACTCTTACTAACACCTAAAACTGTGCGGGTCTCCAAACCAAATCTGACTTTGACAAGGGGCACATTTTTTAAACTTAGTCACCTTGGTTTCCTAAACTGGTTAATGTAACTGTATGAGTATACTTTTTGTGCTGGTTCCAAGCCTGAAGACGGTTGCACCAAAAAGGGCATCTGGTATAAAATATTACAAAAACAATATGCAAAGTTCAAAAGGAATAAAGGAGAATTATACTTTTGACTATGCTGAAAAATGGACTGGCCTGTTATGTTATAGTTTTTACCGAGGATGCCGTTTTTCCAGCACACACATATGTGGTGTGCTCCCATGTGGCTCCCAGCGCAAGACAAAAACACCTCTTCCAGCATTTCCAAAAGACTGTTTTTAGTTCTGTTCTTGTGTAGACAAAAGTCCAATCAGCAACTGTATCATTGCGTATTCAGCAAAACACGTTGTTGTGTGAATGGCCCCATGGTCTTTATCAGCTCAAATCATTTTCACTCTAAATATCTTGAGCAACTAATATGGACCAATATCTATGGCCCTTGCTCATAGAAAACAGCATGTCCCTGCATGGCTACCATAGGTGCTCATACTCACTATGTTTACATGCAGGTCAAGAAAACCAAATTATTGCTGATTATAACATGAGTTTTAATCTGCATGTAAACCAGAGACTACAATTGTGGAGGTAGTCATCAATGTTTCTCTTCACCGCAGTGGAGCAACTGATAATGCAGTTTATTGTAGGACTACTGCTGCATGCACAGCATATTCTGAAGCTAGAAGAGGCATTCACCAGCTCTTAGTACGGAACAGACAGAACAGCATTAGTCTAGTGTTTAGAGACATACTCATTCTAAGACAGAGTCACATATTATAGGTCCTTCTGCCGCTTGTGTTTTATTGTTTGGGTCTATTGTGTTTAAAAGTGAAAGCTAGATGGTCGTAGCTTTGAAATGTTAGGGGTGTGTAATTAGGGCTGTGTGAGATGCATTTGGAATGCAATTTTCCAACTTTGTGTTACTGATAATATTTATTGGTAAAACCATGATTACTGTGTGTATTAGCATATATTATTAGCATTTAGTGCTACAAAGTTTTAGCGCTGCTGATAAATCCCAAGACACTTGAACGCCTCGCAGTGACTTGGTCCCAGCACTTCAGCTCAATACAGCTCTGAATGTAAACGTAGTGACTGCCGTCTAAAGGCTGCACTCTTTAAAAAAATAACACACATTTACAAATCCTGTCAAGTGAAAATCCTCTCTTGTATTTATTAATCCTTGGCCTTTAGAAATCTCTTAATTACTGCCTGAAAGTACTTAGATTTTTTAGCACCAGATGCATTTATCACCTTTCTAAAAACATCACATCCTTCTATTAAAGTGCACTTAGCAAATGGCTCATGTAAGACTGACATTCCCTGGCATTGGACTGACATTGATTGGCTGATAATGAATATATCCTATTGTTATGAATGGCAAAGGCAAGAATTCAGGCAAAACTATACTAGGAAGAAGAAAGCAGGTAGACCAGCCTCGAGCTGCTGCCTCAGTCCTGCTGTTTTCTTGACCTCTGTTAATTGCAGTCCCCCTGGGCATTATTGACCATATGAAAAATCGCGCTTGGTTTGCCGCGTCTGTAACTGCACCTCTCAGCTGTAAAGGCAGACTCCATGTAGCGTGACCACCATAATGAGCGCCATTAATTTTGGGTGTTGCTCAAAGTGGTACCATATGCAGCAACCAAGGAGATCAGGCCATTTCACTCAGTCTGTGGGTTCCTCTATGCCTGCATCATTCCAATTCAAATATTTTACTATTAAACTACATTTATGCTCATGTGTCTTACCAGTGCCTCTGGATGCAGTGTAAAGACTAGTTTAATTGGTGAACTTGAAGCTCCCTGGAGAAATATTGTGCAACACTGACATCCTGTGTTAAAACTAGGACTTGCAGGCATTTGATTTCAAATGTGCAAGCCACTCACCATCCTGATTGTCAAACACTGTTGTGTGCTTAACAAAAGCCACGTCACCAAGGTTCTCAGCCACGCATCTGGAAAATAAAATCATTAAATTAATATAAATATGAATGATAGGTGCTTGAGAATGTGTTACTGTATCAGCATGACTTGAGAGACCATCAATAAGCTCCCCCCTAGCCCATTGTGTTCCACTTACACACAATTTATTAAACCAACTCCAGTGCCACTTGAATTCCCTTCTCAAATACAATTACTAATGTGCCAAGGGCTTGTACACACAGATCTACTGCAATGCACTGCAACATGGATAGAGTACACAAGTGATAGGAGGTGGAGGCGGCGGCGTATGAGCAATTTATGCACGTCTTTTGTAATTAAACCTCTACAATGGTAACAGTATTTATTACATGCTGTCTACACTAAATTGTATATGCCTGAGGAAGGGTATGAGGCAGAGATGCAATGAAAGGAGCCTATAGGGAACTCACTACCAGGATGAAGTGGAGTTGAGAAGTCGAACAAGGCCGTTAGGAATTGTCACTGTTCCCTAATAGGAATTCATTCATTCATCTTGTTCCTCTTTTTAAGGGTCGTGGTGCCTGGAGCACCCTGGAGAGTGGGCAGTGAGTCACTGAGCTGACACAGAGACATACACAGACAAACTATTCACTCTCACACTAGAACAGTACAGTACAGAGTCAAAGGTACAGAGGTAAAGGGTAAAGGTGGAGGTTCATAATCTGATGGGATAGCTTTTGTCGCAGTAGCAGTAGCTCAGTCGGTACAGCCATTCGCCCACTAACCTGAAGGTTGGTGGCAACAATTGATGATGTATGAAATGTATATTTTGGTTGTCATGGTGGCATAGTGGTTACCACTCCTGCCTCACACCAAGAAGGTCCCAGGTTTGATTCCCGGACCGGGTGGGGCCTTTCTGTGTGGCGTTTGCATGTTCTCCCTGTGTCTGCGTAGGTTTCCCCTACCACCAAAAACATGTACAATAAGTCCCCCAGGGGCCAGGTCTCCCCTGTAAATGAGATTCTGAATCTCAGTGGGACTTTCCTGGTTTAATAAAATATTTAAGGCATGTTAAAAGATATAATATATACATACTTTTACAATAAAAAATGTAAAAAAAAAAAGTACAGTATATGAATGCTCTTATTATTATACTATCACAGTATATTGCTACTGTTTTGTTCAAGTAATACAAATGCTTTTGCATATGGTAAATACTACCAACAGGGGCGACAGTGGCGCAGTGGGTTAAGCATTTTTGCCCTACAACCGGAGGGTAGCTGGTTGAAATCTCGCCCGAAGCGCATACTGCTCTTGTGTCCTTGGGCAAGACACTTCACCCACATTGCCTACTCCAGTCACTGTATGTAGCTGGTTGCGACAAGAAGGGCATCTGACATAAAAACCTGCCAAATCACCATGTGACTGGTTTGCTGTGGCAACCCCGAATAAGGGCTAAATACTACCAATAATGCAGTACTAATGCCTAATTTTTCTTTTAACAAAATACATTTACTTTAGTACAGATGGGCAGTTATTTGTGTGAACATGGTCCATTCCTAATACTCATGGGCCCTGCTCTTTTGAAATCATACAGTATATATGACATAAACAAAAATAGGCTTCCATACCTCAAGAAATAAGGAAAAAGATACACTGGGTGGAAGTAATGGCCTGAGCTGGCATCTGAACTCATACATGATGAGAAAGTTATTGGATTTTGAACCACAGGAAGTCATGAATCTACTGTATACATCCTGTTAATGAGAGTGTGCTGAAGCCATGAGAACTTGGTGTAGCATGTACCTGAGGGCCCCAGTCTCTCCATAGTGCCTCTCTCTGTGGTTGTTGGCGCAGATGTGGCGGTCGTTCTCGTCTCCAATACAAGCCTCGCACAGGTTCTTGGGATTATTGCCTTTTGGGTCATGCTGGGGATCTTTGACACCCGGGACACAGCTGTAACCGAAGAAGTTCCCCACGGCTGGGCCAAGACAAGAGGACAGATTATAGTTCAAATCAAAGAACACATTGATAGTCTAACTGTCTGTGAACTTGATTTCCAAGCTATTAGCAACAGTTGTGACTTAGATGTAACCAAGCCGCTGGCACAGAACCAGGTTTCTGATGTCCCACATGAGGTATAACAGAGCAGGTTACTGTGCAGAGTTCATGGTTCTAGCTGAGGTGCAGAGTTAACATGAATGCAAATAAAATAAAATAAAAAAAATAAAATAAAATACATAAAGCGGCCATATCGTGTTTTTTTTTAGGCTTTTTGAAATCATTTTTTGCACTCTACTTGTGCCATAAAGAAACAGGTGAAGAGACCAGCAGAGGGCAGCAAAGTGCAGGAGAGTGCAGACTGTTGTGGTCTTTTGAATATAATTAAAATAATAAAAGGAATTTTACTTTCTTAAACCTTTTACATGATGCCATTTTACTACAAAATAAAAAAAATAGCTGTAAGAAATCAGTGGAAACAGAGCTTTTTTGGTGAAATGAATAAGATCAGACTGGATGTAGAGGGCTTGTTGATCACGATATGATGCGATATAAAAAAGTACATATCGATATATATTGACAAAAAAAGCAGCAAGGAAGAGCGCTTTGCAGAAATGAGGTGCTCTTTGGGAAGGCACAGGCAATGCAAAAACAATAAAATACCCAAGGCACTCTCTCATAAAGTTAATTTATTTTATTACAATAAAACTGAATATTCAAATTAAATTTAAATACATATTTATTAGTGTTTGACATTTTAAATGATTAAGATTCAATTAGAATAAAGTGAACATGGAAGGAAATTGCTGTGAATTATATTCATGTGGTAACATTTTAAGGTTCACTCATTAACCATGAACTTACATTACATTACATTACATTACATTAAAAGTGTGAATTAGCTGAGTTAGTGGTTAACTGGATCTTAATAGGTAGTTATAAAGCACCTATTAATCCCTTTTTCTGTATGACCATATTCTACAACTAACTAACATTTTTTCCTTAATAAACTCATAATTACTGCTCATTAGTAAAAAGTAAAGAAGTTGTTACATATAAATTATGATAATCTTAATATTTTTGTGGTACTATTTTTTAATAATGTTCCTACTCCAAAAATCTTATTTAGATCACAATTTATGTCAAACAACTTCCTTACTTCCTACTAATGAGCAGTAATTATGAGTTTATTAAGGGAAAAATGTTAGTAAGTTGCTAATTAGTTGTAGAATATGGTCACACAGAATAAGGCCGTTTCTCATCTGTAGCTAATGTCAACAGAAGCACATCCTTTAGGGCCTGTTTAAACGACAATGCTGGCCAGGAAAACGCAACAGTCATGCTGCCTCGATTTGCATTTACACGAAAATGCATGTTTCTCTTGAAAATGACTGTAAACTGTAGTACCATGTTCGTCCAGCAAACGGCACTGTGGGCCCCACAAATGCTCTACACCACACAGAGAATAACTGCAGAAGTAGTGATAGCTCCATGGATCTTGTGGTTTTCTGGAGCCAGTCCCATAAAGTCTATCATAAAAGTAAGTGCTTACACAAATATTACTGACAGTTACTGGACTAAATATGAACATATGAGGTATAAAAGCCTCGGATTTTGTGCTCGTGGGTCAGCTGACATACAGCAGGAAGACAGCCAATCACAGTTCAGATTGGGGCTGTTACGTCATTGTTTTCAGTGAGTACAGTGTTTTCACAGTTTACACGAGAGCAGAGCGGCTCCGAGTGGCTCCCCGCTGTGAGACCAAAACACCTCTTCCGGCGCTTTCAAACCTTTGCGGATTCGGCAAAACACGTTGTCTAAACGGCCCCTTAGACTCACAGTGCATCCCTGTGTTGTGAGTTCGTGAGTATTTTATCCTGACACAGTCCAGATCTTCGTCACAGCAGGTGAATTAACTCTGAACTATATTGCTCTAAACACCCAGGAACGAAGAATTTTTGTGGACATTTCCCTCGCTAATAACTTTACTGCTCCGTTTGTTTACACTCTGTAAAGTTAGGCAGGGGAAGTAGATAGAGGCAGTGCGCCAGTTTCAAAATAAAGCAAATCTCAAAATAAAAGCATGCCTTGTATATTACAGTAAGAATGTACAATATAGATCAATGTTTACATTTTGCATCAATACAATGTGATCGTAGGAAATTATATCAATTCATTAATGTAAATCAATTTATTGTTACACCCCTAGCGTTCTGAGGGCTCAGAACACTCTTGCCAGAGAATAGCGGATTACTTTAACGTGCATAAATGAAGCAAAACAAAACTCTAGGTATATTTATGATGAGGGTACATTATAACATGGTAGAAAGCTCTGTAAAGTTGATTTTGCCCCTTAAAATAATGTATTATTATGTATGGAAAACATCTTCTCTGAGAAGCTGTTACTTTGACTTTGCAGACAAAGCCGGCAATGATGAGGAATGAACAGAGCATAAAATGGCTATTTAGCATGGCTTTTAGCAACATGACGTTAACAGATGGATAAATGAGCTGATTCATTCATAGTGACGACAGTTTAAGTGTTGAACGGATCAGAATGAGTCTGCTAAAGCTAGGGTAGCCACAAGGTCTTAAGTATTAAAACATTAAACATTAAAGTTGATTTTGTCAAATTCACAGCTTTAAACGTATTAAATTGCATGAGCAGGTATTAAATTTAGTTTATCTTGGTCTTGTGACATCTAAGTCAAGTCTTCCCTATGTAGTAGGTAATGTATAGACATTTTTAAAATGAGTATTTCTAAGTATAGAATAATAACAATAACAACAATTCAGCCCTAACTAGAAGCTTGTGCTTTTGTGACAGGTCTACTCTTTATTGGCTGCATTATGTTGCAAAACATTTATTCTCTATACACTTTTCTAAAAGAAAAATGATGATGATTCAGTTTTATTTTTTTTAATGCAGTACTGGAGATATTTCATCTGTATTAGGCATTTAAAATAGTGGATAACCCTTTTATTGGTGCAAAATTCATACAGATTATGGCATTAAATTTATTAACTGTCATTAAAAAGTCTTAAATTTAAAACAATCTAAAATTTCAAAAGAAAAAACCTGGAGCTACCCTGTACATGCGATACAATAAAATTAATCAGGCTTTACTGTTAAGAACATTGCAAGGGTAATAGCCACTTTAATGACCTCTTGGACAACATGAAGGATTGTAATAATGTCAAAAAGGCTTAGGAACCCTTCTAATGTCCCCTGCAGTAATGTTAGGGCAAAGGTTGATTGGGCCGAATGACCAGCGTGGCCAGTGCTCACTTCAGGAAATCGAAATATTATTCTTTGAGGTTATTCTTATCCAAAAGACACACTTTGTATTGAGCAGCGGTTCTCACACTGTGGGACGGTTACAGCTGATGCACTTTTAGGTCGTACGTGGGATTGTGGGATATTCTAAACCAATTCCCTCATCAGTTCCACATACTCGACACACTGAGGGCTTACCTCGGGGAAAGTTGCACTGCTCTCCCACACTGATCTGAGAGGTGTTGACCAGGTAACCTATCGGGACGGTCCAGCCCACTGTGGTGCGTATCCCAGGGTGACACGAGCTGCGTTCATGCATCTCTAGAAGGGACAGGTCCGAAGAGGAGCGCCGGGCCAGAGCTACCACATAGTAACTGATGCCATCTGGACAAAAAGAGACCAGTGTGGTTATAGAACTGCTTCCATTGCCTGGTTTTAGTCCTGGTTTAGATCTAGTTTTGTCCTGGTTTAGACATGGTATAGTCCTGGTTTAGTCCTAGTTTAGGTCTGGATTAGACCTAGTTCAGTCCTGGTTTTAACCTAGTTTAGTCAAGGTTTAGGCATCGTTAAGTCCTTGTTTAGACCTGGTTTATTACTCATTTAATCCTTGTTTAGTCCTGGTTTAGTCCTAGTTTAGACATAGTTTAGCCCTGGTTTAGTCCTTTTTAGTCCTAGTTCTGTCTTAGTTTAGACACAGTTTAGTCCTGGTGTAGACCTAGTTTAGTGCTTTTTAGTCCTATTTTATTCCTGGTTTAGTCCTTTTGTAGACCTAGTTTAATCCTGGTTTAGACCTAATTTAGTCCTGGATAAGTCCTTGGTTAGTCCCCCTGTTTAGACCTAGTTTAGTCCTTTTTTAAGTCCTAGTTTAGTCCTGGTTTAGACCTGTTATTAAACCTAGTTTAGTCATGATTTAGTCCTGGTTTAGACCTGGTTTAGTCATGGTATAGTCCTGGTTTAGTCATGGTATATAGTCCTGGTTTAGGTCATGGTATAGTCCTGGTTTAGAAATGGTATATAGTCCTGGTTTAGCCCTGGTTTAGACCTATTTTAGTCATGGTTTAGTCCTGGTTTAGTCATGGTATATATAGTCCTGGTTTAGATCTTGTTTAGTCAAGGTGTATTTTTCTGGTTTAGACCTAGTTTATTTCTGGCTTAGTCATGGTTTAATCCTAGTTTAGTCTCAGTTTCATCCTAGATTTGTTCTTGATTTGTCCTTGATTGGCCCTGTTTTATTCCCTGTTTTGTATCTATTTAATATATCTAGTCTTTGCTAGTTTAGCTGGACCTGGTTTAGTCATAATATAGTCCTGGATTAGTCCTGATTAAGGCCTAGTTTAGTCCTGGTTTCCACCCGGTTTCAACCTAGTTTAGTCCTAGTTTAGGTAGAGCTGGTTTAGTAAATATTAAAACCCATTTTAGTTCATTGACAATGATACTTTGAAAAGCCTAATGCCTTCTGTGGTGTTATGTGAAAACTTTTATAAACCACTGTCCTAGATAATTACTTACAGCATAATGCTATATTTTACACTAGTCTAGCTGTTTAAATTCTCTGCTTGTAACGTACCTTTACCGTTGTGTGACTCTCCAGCAGCCAGCTCCAGGCCGTGGCAGAGGCCAGCGGCATAGATGTCATCTGCAAACATGGACACCGCATCTGCCGTCCCATTCTGCACAGAGCAAAAACAAAAAAACAAAACAAAACAAAACATAAATATAGCAAACTTGTTGGAAATAATAGTACTAAAATGCTTTAATAAAGAGTAATAAAGAGTAAACAGGTATTTTTTTTTTCAGAGCATTCAATCCATCCTGTTACTTTCTCATCTTTAATGAAGAATGCATGTATAGGAATTATTAATAATAATGCATTGGATTTATATATCACCTTTCTAGATAATCAAAGCACTTTACATTGCATTACTCATTCACTCCACAGTCACACTCAGTGGTGGTAAGCTCCTTGGGGCACACTGACGAAAGCATGACTGCCAATCTGTACCTATGGCCCCAATGACCACCACCAAACACAGTCACACTAACACATTCATACAGGCAAGCTGGGTGAACTATGTTGCCCAAAGACATAAACAGTATACAGTGCCAATAGCAGGGCTTGAACCTTCAGGTTAGTGGGCGAACGTCTCTACCAACTGAGCTACTGTGCCCCAATAATATTAATACTAATCATAATAATAACAACATAGACTGGATTTATATTGCACCTTTCTAAGGCGCTTTACATTAGTCCATTATTCATTTGAACACTCCTGTTGTGGTAAGCTTGGTGGGACATGCCGACGGAGACATGGCAGCCACACTATGCCACTACATCCTCCACAAAACACACAAATACACCAGTGCCTTGCCCAAGGACACACGATGGCAGTATGCAATGCTGGCCAAACGCCTCTACCTACAATGCAATGGGCAAGACACTTTGACACATTCTGACGAAAATCAAAAAAAGCACATGCAAACTACACTGTATTGAGCATCTTTAAAAAGTTAAGGATACGTCTATGTTCTCTACTGTTACCTTAATTTTGTCTATACAGTCTCCGGTGTTCGACCCGCGCACGCACACCAGAGTTCCTCTTATATTCCTGGCTGTGGCGTTACTGGCCAGGTCCTGACACTTCTGCTCCTCGGCGTCGGACATCACACACCAAGAAACTGGACCACAACAAGTTACGTCAAGCTTTTTTCCCCCATCACCAAAGCCTAAACGCAGTAAAATAGATTGAGTATTACCTGTCATCTTGGTGGCGATACATCTTACAGACAGCAGTGGTAGTAGCAGGAATAGGGCCAGATACACTGTTCTTTCCGGGTGTGCCATGTCGAATCTGGTAGAGGCTTGGGACAGTTCCCCCTTTCACCTTAAGAAGAAAAGAGCTGGAGTGGCGAACAGGCGAGAGGAAGACGGGATAGAGAGACTCAAATTCATCTTCTGGCACCTCCTCCCTGAGCAGATTATCCTTTTCTCAATCTCAAGATATAGTATCCCCCTCCAATTATCCCGTGAGACTTATCCCCGGTGGAAGACGGCAGCGGCAGACATGGGGAGGCTCGGAGCAGCTGAGGTCACCTGGCACACCGGGGTCTTTAATTAAAAAAGCCCCGGACAATGTGTCTCTATGCTGGAGCAATAGATACTGTCTGCTCCAATTCACCGGAGAGCTATGGCCCAAGGTAGGACAGGAACCCACAAGACCTGCTATTGTTCACCGTGGCGGGACAGTTCAGACTTTTTCTCTCTATTAGCACACAAAAGAACACACAGTAAGTTATCATTGTCTAAGCATGTAGTCAGGAAATGCAAATAGGCCAAAATAAAAAGTGCGAGGGGAGAATTTGGGATTTAGAGATTATGTAGATGGTTGATAGAGCAGATTAGCCTGGTTAGAAAGAGAAGATAAAAAGCCATATTGGTTTTCATTCAACTTTTAAAGAAAGAGGGCTCTTTTCATGGGGTCAGCAGCTTGTGATCCACAGAGATTTACAGCACTGGGCACACAGGATCTGAAACTATCAAATATGGGTAAAGTACATTCAAAAGCGGCAAAGGTCCATCAGCCTTATTATTCCAAATCTAAGACTGTAATTATCCCAACTAAAGTCTTTCATTCATCTCATCTGCTTATTAGGGGTCATGGGTGGCTGGAGTCTGCAACTATGTGTCTGAGGCAGGGGTACATCCAAAACAATGGCCAGTTCATTGCATGGCTGGCACTTGGAGACCTATGTTGACAAATCAATATTCAAGTTCACATTCATTCACAATGGACAATTTAGTTGGATCAGTTTACTAATACATGTACTGTATATCTTTGTAAAGTGGGAGAAAGCTACAGCACCAAGAGAAACTCCATAGTAACACAGGGAGGATATGGAGACCCCACTCAGAAAGCTCGTACATCATGGGCAGAGGCGTAGCTAGACCATTATTAGGGAAGCTACAGCACCCCTAAGTTGAGTTCTAGCACAGCTAAATGTAATCCAGTGGCTTTGTGATTCCCCAGTATAGAAAAATATACAGTATGAATATTGACAATACTCAGTACGTTTGGGATGATTGTGGCCTCTGTGCGCCGCTGTACATAGAAACTGAATGGCCAATGGTCTGTCACTTCAGTCGCTCATGATGCTTTTTGGTGTTAGTGTCTCTAAAGACCAACACTAATATCATTTTCAAAGTATTGTTAAAAGACCAAGAATTAGGGATGGACATCGAAACCCGGGTCTACCCGAGAACCGGTTCTAATTTTTCCAATCGATCGGAATTGTATGCCTCCGCCGTTAACGATCCCTCTTATCAATGCCACTTTGGGCAGCTGTGTTTGTGTGAGCAGGTTTTGGTCTGATACCCGCCCCACTCCCTGAGCAGCACCTCTAACTTTTTTACTTTAACTTCGTTGAAAAAGTTGTCTTCGATGAGTAGCGTACAAAGCACGGCGCTCATCGTGCAGCGCTTGTTGTTCGCGTCTCTCTAATTAATGCACACGTGCTCACGGGACACGTCAGCGTGGAGGTGGAGAGGCACGGAGCCTGGCCTCCACTGCGTGGACACGTCAGAGTGAAGCCAGCGTGCTGCGGAGCTAAATGTCCACACACTGTGACAGCAGAAGCTCTTTCCCCTGCATGGAAGGGAGCAAGCGATAGAAAGAGAGAAATCTCCGTAGAAAACTCTGAATCCTGTCCCACCTGTCTGACGCTTATGTAGCCCCTCCCTGCCACAGTAACACAGACTACTGTTTAGTTTAATAAGTTTATTGAGCATTTTTTTCAGACAGACAGGTGCAAAGCTGCTTCTGTTGCCCCTAAATTAATATTAAAGCCACAATCCTGTTTATTTAAAGAGCATACATTTTCAGTAATTTTACAGCTATACTTTTAATACATGTTACTTCTGTTTAGTGAGCCCAGTTTAAAATAGGCTCACATATGAAAATAAAAATAAGCTTCTATTTCTGCTGCATAATAAACTGTATGGCCACAAATCTAGTTCATTTTTATTCACAGATATATCAGAACTCAATAAGAGAATCGATAAAGAATCAGATTGATAAGCAGAATCGATACTGGCACTGATATTGATAAAATCTTATCAATTCTCATCCCTACCAAGAATACAATATTTTCGGTACATTCACCAGAATGAAGCAATGGCAGAAAGACATTTTAGGGTAGTTTTAAGCACTTTCCAAATTTGGTCAAATTTGGTCCCAGACGTCAGCCGCAGACCTGTTCCAATTTTGGTTCATATCTGTTTTTGCCTTGAAAAACAGACAAAATGCCTTTTTAGGTCTTGTCTGTTTTCTCTCCAATAATGGTTAAAGGCCAAATTATGCACAGATGTACTTCTGGGGGACTGTTCCATTTCAGGTCTAATCTGGCACAATATAGAAAACAGACTTTTTGGCTGGCTAACAGACTTTTTAACAGACAGACCTCAGCAGATGAGAGTCAGCAGTGTCTTGTCCAATCTTCTCTTCTCCCCCACCCCAAGGCTGTGTTCTTTCTTTCCTCCTTTCTTTCTTTCTTTCTTTTTGTTCCTTTTTTAAAAAAAAATGTATCTAAGTCCAAAGAGATGTGTTGATTTTAGGAAGAAGCCCCCCTCCCCTCTCCAGTGTCTTTTAGCTCACAGTCTGTTGAAGTCATTACAGATACCTGGGCACAATAATTGACAACAGACTGACCTTTGAGGACCAGGTTGATGAGCTTTGCACAACTTTTTAAACCTAAAAAAGGCGTTCAACATGGTAAATCATAAAATCCTTTTGTACAGCTCATAACTTCTCAGAGGTACATTGTAATGATATGAATCATATTTAAAGATGACGCCATCATCTGTGTATGTGCCAAATCAAGCCAGAGAGCTGCATCTGTGCTCAAAAATGCTATGGAAAAAATTGCAGATTGGATGGTGCACTCATGTTTGACACTAAATTTTAATAAAACTGTCAGCATGTTCTCTATAAGAAACAACACTTGTCCTACATCAAATATCATTATTAAAAGTGACAAGCTGCAAAACACTTGACAGCACACTGCTTTTTAAAAACCACATTCAAAAATCTCAAAAACTGTGAAATTTAATTTAGCTCAGTTTAGATTCACTGTCCATCAAATGAGTAGATATGCAGCCAAGCTTTTCATGCATTCTATGATTTTTCTAATTTTACTTTTTGCACAACAACTTAGCCTCAGTCTTGTGTTTTTTAATATTACTTCATGTCACTAGATGGTGCACACATATTAAGACAATGAGTACAAACTAAGAAGAAGACTTACAGTAAACTAAACACATTACACTTTGATCTAAGTAATTGTAAAATGTCCTAAATGCACTGAAGTTCTTATATAAAGTGCTCTATGCTTTTCTGCACTACTTGGCTTCTTCACTCTACCACACTCCACTCCACTCAGATTTACAACCACTTCAAAGTCTGTACAAGCAGTCACTCAAAATAGTAGATAAGAAACCTGTCTTTTATCATTACTGTAACATTATTAAGAAATATAAATTGTTAAGATTTGAAAATGTCATTTTCCTGGCTAATGTTAGTTTAGTGTACAAGATTTTTCATAACCAGGCACCACAACCTTTTAAAGTGTTTGTGAAACCGTGTGACAAAGCAGACGTCCGGTCCAACAGAGCCACCACCAGAGGTCTCCTCTTTTAATATTTTACTACATAATCTACTACATTTGGACAGAACTGCTTCTGAGTCAAAACAGCAGAAATGTGGAAGTTTTGACCATTAACCATCAGAAAGTGCAGCACTTTAGTACATTTTAAAATTAATTTGAAGAAATAGCTAAAGGATAATCTGATGTGGTGGTAGTAATGATTTCCTAATTTATCAAATGTAATGAATTGGACTGCTGTAGATCTGATCCTTCTGATGGTGCTTTGTTACTGTTGGTTGTATTATTTATCTGTATTTTAGATTTTGTACATGGGCAATTTTATGAGGTAGGCTAATAAATGCACTGTTAACCTGCTGCCTCTGTCCTGGGATGACAGATGAAAATTTGCTTGTAGCTAGCTCAGGTCTGTGCAATATACTCTGTAATGTGCAATGCCAATGTCCCTGTCAAATAAATAAATACATAAAATATTTACTCTTGTATAGTGTTATGTGTTCTGCTGATGTAAACATTTTGCCCCTTGAGGATAATAAACCTTAAACCTTGAAATGTCAATTTTTTTTTTTTTTTTTTTTTTTTTTTTGTTTTTGCAAGGCCAAATACAAAGTTGCACAAGACAAACTGATACAATCTAAGATCTGTTAAGCTTCACTTCCCTTAACTAATGCTGTGACAAACATGTGTTGTGGCTGAGTGAGTCCTATAAGACAGTAACAGCAGACAGACGGAGCAGAGCTGCACTAAGTACTTCAGCAGATCAACACAGTTCATATCTGGACTCTGACTAAAGAAGCATGGATCTGCCTACAAGGTATGTGAAGATGAATGGGTTACAACACAAAGTATGCAGATAAACCCAGACTGCATTCTGTCTTGTCTGCTCTCATCCTTATTGCTGAGGGTCGAGCATTATGGATGTCTCGACCAGCTTCCTCCACTGACTTTCAAGAGATTTTTTGGTCCAGTCTTGAATGTCATCATATCAAGTTCTATGTCTCCCTCTCGTCTGTCTCCCATCAGTTCGACCCTTCAGGATGTAGGAGCAGAGGTTTTGGGCACTGATGATATGGCCAAAGTACTGTAATTTATGCTTCTGTACAGTCACAACTAATTAGCGCTCTGTACTCATCTTTTAAAGTGCTGACTCATTTGTTCTGTGACTAGTCCAGGCGATCCTCAGAATGTGTATGTAGCATGAGGCGTGCCTCACAGCTGTACAGCGCCACAGGACACTCCAGTGTCCTCAGGAATTTGATCATTCCACAAGATGTGTAGAGACCTCAAGGCAGCTTTTGCTGCCCCTAGACTGTTCAAAGATGGTACCCAGGTATCTGAATGTATCTACTTGCTCCAGTAAAACTCCTCGGCATTTCATGTTGAGCTCAGGGTTCCTGCAGGTATCAGCAAAGGTATCAAATTTATTTGCAAGTATTATAAAATACAGCTCCAGCTCCCTGGTGGCTGCCATGATTTTTGTCTTTTTTGTGCTAATTTCAAGCTGGACTCAATAGACATTGTCTACCTTAACCAGTTTGGAGTCATGGATCATCTGCAACTCCAACCCAGAAGAGTTTGCCTGCTGATCGATGCATAACTTCCTCTGAGTACAAATAGATTTAAGCAGACAGGTGACACTACGCAGCCCTGCTGTACACCTTTCTTCATGTTATACCAATCAGACTGTTTGTTTTTGATTCTGACAGCTGCCTGTTGTTCTTTCTACAAATTCTGCAGCAGTACCTTTTCTTCTTCTGCTCATTCCAGAGAGTTGAGTGTTGAACTGTGTCAAATGCCTTCTTAATAATAAAGGCCACTTACAGTGGAACATTATACCCACAAGCTTTCTCCATGATGATTTATATGTTGAAAATCTGGTCTCTAATTCCACCCTTTTTATGAAAACCCATCTGCACATCAGCACACTGTCCCTCTGCTGTGTTCTTTATGTGTAACAGTATTTTACTGGCGTGGCTGATCAGGGCAATGGTGCGGTGTTCTGCACACTCAGTTGTACCTGTGGTTTTCGGGAGACAGATGAAAATCAATCTTTGCCAGTTGTTTGGCAATTCACTCATCTTAAGGATCTTATTACAGAGCTTACTCATCACTTTTGTCATTATCTGTTATTGGCCTTAAACATTTCTGCGGAGAGGTCATCAAATCCAGTGACTTTATTTTTTGGCAGTCTCCTGATTACTTCCTAACTTCTAGCACAACTAGTTTCTGTGTACCACCAGAGCAGGGATTGTTGTTATCATAATAAAAGTTAGGTATTGGTGGTATGCAAGCTACTCAAGAGTTGTCGCCTAATGTAATCACTGCTTAATCTTGGTTTAGTCCAAAATTGCACCAAGATTAGTCCTGTGCTGGTTTAGTGGTAGTTTAGTCCTGGTTTGGTCCAGTTTTTTACTGCATGGTTTTATTTCATTCCCTCATTTTCCAAACCCTTATTTTTTAATAACAACATAGTGACCTGCTTTCACATAAACTCTGGAACTCTCAGCCAATTGAGTTGTGCACCATCACAGACCTGTCTCTGTTCAAGGCCAAACTTAAAACTTAATTATACAGACTGGCTTTCAACACGTAGTGTTTTTAATAATGTTAAGCACTTTGGTCAACACTGGGTGTGGTAAAGCGCTATAGAAATAAAAGCAGATTGATTAATTGACTATGCACCACTGCAAAACAATATCTCGCATACTATTTTTATGGTGGAAAGTAGATACTTTCCACTTTCGCAAACATGAGCTTGCCATCAAATTCAATACAATTCTTGTTAATTAAACCCAGATTATGTTCTTGTTCTTTTACTGGCCATTCTTTTCACAATTTGTTATTCTTTGATTTAACAACTTGACTCAATTAATAGAAAAAGAAAAGTTGCACAAAAATGCACGTTTTGGAAATTGTGACGTGTAAGCCTCATTTGTGTGGCCAACTATCTGATTGCTTATAAAACTTGCATGTTTGGCATTTTAACACAGATCATTTATTGCTTCATTTGCATCTCTAAATTCATGAACAAATTAATGATATCTGACAGGCTTATGTGGGCCAAGACACCACCGACAAGTCTGTACTTGGGCCGTGACAGGATCACACTGAAACTCAGTACAACCTCCACTTACTAACATGGGGTTCGCCACAAGGGGGCACTTTTTTAGCCATGAAACAAACAACTTAGGCTTTCTTAAACAATACATTTATGACTGCACCAGTACAGTTTAATTGTAATGACATTACAGTTCTTTACTACTATGAAAGCTTTTTGGTACACGCAGCAACATGCATAAAAGCTATAACCATATGTATTCTACCCCCCCCCCCCCCCAAAAAAAAAAAAAAAAAAAATTGCAGTATAACTTGGAAGTACTTGTATCTTTCACAATAATTTCTGGCTTCAGTGATGTTTGCTTTTGTCTTTCCAGGTTCCTGGATAACTCCAGCATCTTCCCTGCCACTAAAGACCTTCAGAATGACACATGTGACCTCAGAGACATATTCGTCAGCTGGGTCCACACTGTGGTCCCAGTGTACATCTACATCATCTCTGCACTGGGAATTCTCTTAAACCTGCTCGTCCTGACAGTCTTCCTGTTCCACAAGAAGTCCTGCACTGTGCCTGAGATCTACCTGAGCAACATGGCCGCCGCAGACTTCTTCCTGGTGTTGTTTCTGCCATTCTGGGCTTACTACATAACCAAAGAACACAGCTGGACCTTTGGCGGCCCCATGTGTCAAATTGTCCCTCTTTCCATTGTAATGAACTCCAGCTGCAGCATCTTCTTCCTAGTTCTGGTTTGCTTTGATCGATATTTGGCGCTGGTTCACCCTCTGTCCCAGAGAAACATGCGCAGACGTAAATATGCAAAGTTAAGCTGCCTGCTTGTGTGGTGCTTTCATCTGCTTTTAGGTATTCCAACTCTTATGTGTAGACAGGTTAGTCAGCATATTACTACAATACAACACAATGAAACCTTCAGTTATAACAAAGTCGAATATACTTGCATTAAAAATTGTTCACATAATGTGAATCTCACAAACGAAGTGATCCAAACCATTGTTTCATTTATCATCCCAATTCTAATCATATTTTTCTGCACTGTTAAGATTATCCAAGCTCTGAGACAGCGACCCACAGAAGGAGCCAGCGCTCAAAAAAATGAACATAAAGCCACCATTTTAGTTTTGGTGGTGCTGTTTGCTTTTCTGATTTGCTGGGTGCCTTTTCATGTACAGAGGATGATTGAGGTAGCTATAAGATTGGAGATCATCAAAGAAAATTGCACACTGATAAAAAACCTCTACATCTGCCAAAATATCTTTATTTACTTCGCATTCTTCAACAGTGATCTCAACCCTGTCCTGTACGTCATAGTTGGAGTGAATTTCCGTAAGAAAATGTGGGATGTGTTCACCAGGAGTGGCTCTGAGAGGAAGTTGAGCATAGAGCTGAACATGACGACTTTCACAAACCTCTCTTAATCAAATAAAATCAAAGTCAACGCTAATGAAGTCATATGATATTAGTGACTTCTGCTAACATGTTAAACCGTTCAGATTTTTCTATTCCAGCATTTATTTTACAAAGGATACTCTGTATAGCATCAGCTCTAATAAAACAGGCATAACTCTTGTAAGAAAGTAAGTGAAAAGAAAGGTTTTGGCACGATTTATTATAGAATGATATCACAGTGAGAGTGCTAGGTTGAACTGATTGTAGTTTTACTGTTCCAACCTACATGAAAGATATGAAAAATGTTTGCCTCAATTTTCTCTTTTGACAAAACAGACTCCACTGACACACATTTTGCTTTTAAAATAACATATTTTGGGTTAAATGATTTTAGATTAGATTAGAGTAAAGTGACCTTTATTAATCTCACAAGCGGAGAAATGTACTTGTTAAGGAAGCTCTTAATACAGAATAAAGTGAAGAAAGTAAAAAAAATTAAGTAAGCATGCATCAAACAATAATGTGCTATGTACATTTTGCTGTATGTCTTGTCTATCATAAGCAGTCATTTGCTGTGTTGTGTTGTGTGTACAAAAAATGTCTGTTATTATTCCTGTCAGGATTTGAATGAATAAAATCCTTATCCTGCAGTATTGTTTTTTTTTTTTTTGTTTTGCTCTCAAGTCTGTGTCCTTACATTTGCTATTGTTTGTATCCAGGACAATAGTATGGGTCAGTTTGGTATGGGACAGCTGTATAATTGCACAATTGCGCAAGTTACAAATAAGTTTAGTCCCTCCAAAACTAACTTACCTTGTGCATATAAGGTGGATATTCAAAATATTTTGAGCCCCTTAAAAAAAAAAAAGAGCAAACTATAGGCCAATTTTCCAATTAGAACTCATGACCAAGACATTTTCTCAACATTTGGAGATGGCCAGCGTCCCACTGCTTACGACAGGCTGCCCATGAGATGTTGGATCAATGGGTTTAATGCAAAGAGAAAAACACCAACTTATTTCAACAAAGTAAATAGAACTAAAACCACACCAAACTGAAGAACACTTGAAACTGAGGATGAAGATCAATTCTCTGCTCCACTCACATGAAGCACATATTAACAGCACACTTTTTGTGGTTTTGAGAACAGATAAACCAGAATGCACTTAACAGTTTGCTCATTCTCTCTGATTGTTTATCTCTATGTACTGAAGAAAGAGGAAGTGGTGTGATATCAATCAGATGTAGACGTTGACATTCTGTTAACATTTTAAGAGGCTATTACAGGTTGTGGCAAAAACAAAATCCAACATATTTCTGTCTCTAAGGTTACAGTAATTGTACGAGATCAAAATTCACGATTAGAGGGCATTGCTGAAATTAGTATCAATCAAACACACATACACACATTCACAGTCACACATAAAGACAATATTTGACATATGGAGCCATTCACTAATGTTCTCTACCCAGGTACTGACCAACATTTTTAGTTGGTTGGTAGGCACTTGGCAGCTGCACATTGTTTCTGTACAGTTTGTGATTTTAAATACACTTAGTGTTACCACTTAACAGTAAGACACGTGTGTCATTAGTCTTTGTTTAGGCATGTGGGAAAAACTCTGTTTAAACTTGTTTATCGCCTTAACACACACTATATTCTTGTTCTTGTGCAGTTTATTAGTTAAGAAGTCACAAATAATTAAGGTCAGACAAATATTTTACATTTTTACAACTATTTAAAAACATTACAGACATCAATATTAAATTAATTTCTATAAAATATTCAAGCATATTTTAATTGTAATGATTATAACTATTTTGTAAATTGTTATTGGTAAAAAAAAAATAATAATAAAAAAATAAATAAAAAAGATCAAAATCTAAAATCTGATAAACCCAGGGAGCAATAACTCAGCTCAGATCAGCACAACTCTTAACACATTCTCATCCTTACACTTTTAGCACAAAAATACAAAACATATTTTCTATCTAAAACACAATTATCAGCTTTTGAAACTCAGGTCTAAACTGAAAACTTTTCCTCCACAACACTGTCCACTAAAATACTGCACTCTGTTACCAAAGTCTGTAGACCTGAGACACAAGTGACAAAAAACCCCACAAAGAAATCAGAAGTGAAGACACTTTTAGAGACAAAATTTGACATAAATTTTGAATCAAATTTCTGTTGTCAAAAGTTGAAGTTGTTGGCTCTAAACAGTTATTTTTTACCAGGATATTGTTGACAATTTTACCACAAGTGAAATTTTATTTAATTTTATTGCTGCCATCTAACAATGTTCTTTTAAAACATGTTTTAAAGTTTGACCACATCTTTGAAGTTAACAGTACATATTATTTTATCAAAAAGTGTATTTGACTAAAACTCACCAATAATTCAGAATAAAAGAGGACCACAGGTGTGATTTTGTGCTTTCAAAGCAAAACTTTGACCAAAACCCAACATATCCTAGTACGTGTACACCCATCAATAAATTTTAGTTTATTTTAATCTTTTAGAATTACTACAGAAAGAAAAGAAAAAAAACATTCAGGATTTTGTACTTTTTATACTCTTAAATTAGGCCTAATTTTGTATATTTGCTTAAAGCTGACTCTTATTTAAAACATATATATATACATACATATATACATACATATATATATATATATACAGTTGCAGAGTCAAAATGAGGACCACAGAAGGGATAACCTGTATAAATAAAGGATAAGTAATAATAAAATGCATTGATTATATAAAGTCACATACAGAGTGTAATATAAATTGTGTGTGTTTTTTTTTTTTTTCATCTTTTTAAACAAGTCTTTGTCACCTCTAAACATTGCATGTTTTAATTATGGGCAAAACATATATATATATATATACGCTCAGTGCTAGTTTCCTCTGTCAATGATATTCAAGTTTTTTATGAAATGTCTGTAATGGGCCAAGTATCAACTTTTGTTTTTTGTGGACCTGGATCACTGTCTAGCTCAGGACCCCACAACACGCGGTCCGGGTCCGGACCTCCAGCGGTTTTGATCCGAACCCCAAAGCAATTTTCATAATGCTCTCATATTTAAAAAAAAAAAAAAAGCTAAATCTTACCGCATTTTGATTTTGAGCAGGCGCGACTAAGACGCGAGGGGTCCTTGTGGGTCACTACAGTGACAGAGTACAGTGATCTGACTGAGACAGCGGCACATTTAAATGCGTCAGAAACAGCTGAAAACTGCTCAAATAAATGTAACAAATTTACACCGCGAGAGTACAGAGAGGCAGCTGCTTTTATCTGAACAGCTCTGTCAATGTCCCGACTTTAGAGCCTCCTTAAACTGGGCTGAAGTTATCACCGAGCCAGGACTATGGACTGTAACAGTTATCAAATATGGACTGTTCCTTTTATGTCAGGATTAAAAGAATCTGCGTGAAGACATCTGTGGTGAGTTTTGGAAACGTTTGTCCTGGCGCTACTTCTCTAGCTTTGGCTTTTAGCAGCTAATATAAGCTTCAGCAGGCCACAGCCCACAAACACTGTTCTCTGAATTAATATGGACTTTACACAGCAGAAGTCTGTAATGTTTCTGGTCTCATTTTTCACAGGTGAACAAAGAACCAATGAGGCGTGAATGGACCGAGTTTTCCTGCATATTAATTAGCCGCTAATATGCACATTTATCCAGTATTATTCCTGCACTCCCCTGCATCGTTCGCATTCATAATAAATATATTTAAAATAATGTTATCCAAACAATGTAGCCTGGAGGACAGTGTCAGTCTTTATAAATCCATCTGTCTCTAATATGATGTGAGTCTGACACACTTCAAACCTCAGCTGCTGTTAAAGTGGAAATTATAAATGTTTCTCTGATAGAAATAAACATTGTACATGTTTTAGTAGCCCAGATTAAATACATAAAAAACCTTGTAAAATAGCCTATTTATTATTTTTTATAAATGTTATGTTTGGACCCTAGCAGGGAGGAACGTTAATTCTGTGGACCCTGAGTCATTTTAGTTGCTGACCCCTGGTCTAGAGCCAAGATCATTTATCAAATACAGTGCCTTGGAAGAGATCCTGCTCTCTGAGTACTTTTAGTTTGAAAGTTGTTTGTACAACCACATCTTCATCAGGCAGTCGTTGCCATCATAAAATGTCCTGCTTACTGGTTTTGTATTGTTTGGTTTTGGTTTGCTTCTCTGATTATACATCAGTGGCATGGTGGCAGAGTGGTTAGCACTGTCACCTCACAGCAAGAAGGTTCTAGGTTTGATTAATGGACTTGTGTGGTTTTCCCCAGGTAATATAGGCTACTCCTCCAGATAAATGATAAATGTATGAAGAGCAAATATTTAGTCACTCTACACAACAGTCTCTCTGCTAATTACCCCACTCCACCACACAGGGGCAGTACAGGCTCTCTGTTCAGGAGGCCAATATGACAGCCTGTACTGCCCATGTATTCAATACTTGCTTTTCAGTAATATTGTTGTAATTACTCAGCTGTAATTTGAGAGCATTCACATCCAAATCGGAAAAGGCTTTAGGGATTTCAGGTCTTTATTGTGTAGCTGCCTCTTTTTCAGGGGCTCAAAAGTAATTGGACAGTTGCTTCAAAAACTGTTTCTTAAGCTGCACGGTCTATTCCCCTCATTAATCCATCATAAAGTGAGCAGGTAAAAGGTCTGGACTTGATTCCAGGTGTTCCATTTGTATTTGAAAGCCATTTCTGTGAAACCACAACATACAGTTTCTTAATGGAAGTGAACCAGACCATCCTTAGCCTGGATCAAAAAATGGTGAAAAACATCTTCACAACATCCACCTTAGAGCAGAACACTCTCCAGGAAGTAGGTCTATCACTGCAACCATAACCAGAAGATTTCATGAGAGAAAATACAAAGGGTTCACCACAAGGTGCAGACTTCATCAGCCTCAACAATAGAAAGGCCACATTAGACTTAACACCAAAAACACCTAAAGAAGCCAGCCTAGGTCTGGAACAGCATTCTTTGGACAGATGAGACTCAGACCAACCTGTACCAGAATGATGGGCAGAGAAAAGTCCCATGGAACCACTCATGATCCAAAGCACTCCACACCTTTTGTAAAACCTGGTGAAGCAGTTATGCATGAGCTGCAGAACTTCCAATGGCACTGGGTCACTGGTGTTTACTGATGATGTGACAGAGACAGAAGGAGCCAGATGAATTCTGAAGTGTATAGGGATAAACTTACTGCTCAGATTCAGACAAAAGCCATGAAGGTGAATGAAGGCACTTCACAGCACAGATGGACAATGACCTAAAACATACTGCAAAAGCAAACCAGGAGTTTTTTTAATGCAAATAAGTGAATTATTCTGCAATGGCAGGGATCAGTCCATCGATTTCAGCTCAGTCGAGCATCAATTTCACTTAAGACAAAACTTAAGGCAGAAAGACCCACAAGTGACCATTGACTGAAGACAGCTGCAGTAAAGGCCTGGCAAAGCAACATAAAATAGGAAACCCAGTGTTTGGTGATGTCCATGGGCTCCACACATCCTCAAATTACAGCTGAGAGTCTCCACTCTAAGCACATATGAATGAATATAACTGCATCTTGTATATGTTTTGGTTAGCAGCTAAAATAACAAAACCTGTGGACCTAACTGTATCGGCTGAGATGGGTGCTAAACTGCGAGTGCAGACTGAAAAACAGTTTGATATTTGTGGGTGTGTTGATTTAGTCAGAGAAACTGCACAAATAATCGCTGCCGCAAATCTGATAAGGAAATAAGAATGTTGTGTGGGCACAAGACACACCAATAAAAGGGAGGAGCTCTGACTGCATCTTTCCCTACAGTGGTGCAACTCAGAAGTCAATAAGAGAGTCCAGCCTCATAACAGGACTACACTGGCCGTAGTCTCTGAGGAATAATAATTTAATTACAATGCTTTTCACTTCCTTCTTTTAACTTTGCATGGTCTGTCCTTGTTAAAGCCTTGTCTCATATGATTCTAGCACTGACCACAGTCACCTGACTTTAGTTCCCCTCTGTGTGAGACAAGTGGAGAGAGAGAGAGAGGGAGGAATGTCCTATTCACTGTCTGTCAGAGCCAGTAACACTTCAAACACATGTACAAGTATAGCTATATGTAGTGCTAAAGGTGACCAGATAAATATAAAAATTAAAAATATTTTTGATGTCCTCTGCTCGTACATTAAACTGCAGTCCAGCCTTGATCCACTGTGGGCAGCTGTCAATCAAGTGTCGCAGCAAGTATTGGGAGGAAATGGGATAAACATAAGTGAGACTATCATCACGTAAACTACACACTGCATTTTAAAAACTACTTAATCGTCATTGTAAGGTTTTGAAGGAAGCCTACATGGAACAGGCCAACAGCCCAGAGACAGGAGCTGTAAAAGGCTGAAATTCAAGGTAGTGCGAGAGAATCAAGGAAAAAGTGTTGCAGGTAAAGTCTGTCTCTTTGTTGCCTCCGTGCTTAAATCAACACATTATTGTATCTTTGTAAATGAGCCTTTTTAAAGCATTAAAACCTATTTTCAACGGCCCATCTGTGCACTAAAAGCTGCACTCTTTCTTCCGCAAAACCTTTCCACCTTGTCCTCCAATGTGCTATTTTCAGGTGAGAACGCCTCATTTTACAGATTCATTGAGTCACCGGAGCAATCTGCGCTGCATTCGTTCAGCTCCTGTGAGAGATTGCTCCACTTTTAGCACGTCTTATTCATTTGTCATATATGCAAACCTTTGATAAATCTGGCCATGAGTGTGCAATTACTTTGAACAATTTGACACACAATGGAAACCACAGAATAACTCTCTGTTCTACGCTTGAGAGCAAAAAAAATAAATAAAAAACTTATTGGCTTCATTAAAATCCTGATGGAGAGTCACACACAACACAGTACAGGTAGGACAAGTTCTTATGTATGCACACAGTATGTATTAGATTTACATTTACAGCAGTCTGCAAAAGATGTATCTATATCCATCTTATTAATGTTTTGTTTGTTTAGTCAAACCTGGGTGTTCCAGTGCATCACAGAAGACACTCCTCAGCTTATGCTGCCAATATAAGTTGTGGGTAAATTTTTTGCATTCCTTCTGATACAACAAGGTAATGAGGTGCAAGCTGAACAGAGCAGATCGGCCCAGGCAGGAAGTCAGATCCAGGACCAGTGAAGAGAATCCGGTATATTTCAAAATAAAACACTATGTGCACACTCTCGCTCACATTGCTATGTAAACATTACTTAACTGGGGATACGGTGTCAGAAAACCAAGTATGGACCCAAAAGCACAACTCAAAACAACAAGATAAGTTTTAAAGATTTAATGAAAGGTAAGTGTGTGATGGCAAGTTTTAAACAGGTGGCTGGGCAACAGATGGCGGATGAACCAAGCTCCTACAAGGACAGCACAGGTAAGTACACGATAGTAACGAAGTGATGTGTCTTACTGTGATGGCAGTTACTCACAAGAGAGCTTCTTACTTCCAAACAATCAGGCGGTGCAGGCAGGAGAGGTACTTTGAGTGAGCAAACAGACTGAGTTCTGGAAATGGTTGTTATTGGAGAACAGAGGCCAGGTACGGCAACACGTTCTGGTTCTGGTACAAGATGGCTAAGTGAGGGTTCTGCACAGGGCAAGCTACAATGTGCATACAAATGCAAAGTACCATAAGCAATGCAATAAGATGTGCCCTGGCACTCTCTCCTAAAAAAAGAATAAAATAAAATCTATAATTATACAATGTAATATACACTGAACAAAAATATAAACGCAACACTTTTGCTTTTGCTCCCATTTTTCATGAGATGAACTCAAAGATCTGAAACTTTTTCTACATACACAAAATAACCATATCTCTCAAATATTGTTCACAAATCTGTCAAATCTGTGATAGTGAGCACTTCTCCTTTGCCGAGATAATCCATCCCTCCTCACAGGTGTGCCATATCCAGATGCTGATGAGACAGCATGATTATTGCACAGGTGTGCCTCCGACTGGCCACAATAAAAGGCCACTCTGAAACATACAGTTTTGTTTTACTGGGGGGGTTTACTGGGAGGTCTGGGGACTCCAGTCAGTATCTGGTGTGACCACCATTGGCCTCATGCAGTGCAACACATCTCCTTCGCATAGAGTTGATCAGGTTGTCGATTGTGGCCTGTGGAATGTTGGTCCACTCCTCTTCAATGGCTGTGCAAAGTTGCTGAATATTGGTAGGACCTGGAACACGCTGTCGTATTCGCCGATCCAGAGCATCCCAAACATGCTCAATGGGTGACATGTCTGGTGAGTATGCTGGCCATGCAAGAACTGGGATGTTTTCAGCTTCCAAAAATTGTGTACAGATCCTTGCAACATGGGGTCGTGCATTATCATGCTGCAACATGAGGTGAAGTTGTTGGATGTATGGCACAACAATGGGCCTCAGGATCTCGTCACGATATCTCTGTGCATTCAAAATGCCATCAATAAAATGCATCTGTGTTCTTCGTCCATAACATACGCCTGCCCATACCATAACCCCGCCGCCACCATGGGCCACTCGATCCACAACAATGACATCAGAAAACCGCTCACCCACACGACGCCACACACGCTGTCTGCCATCTGCCCTGAAAAGTGTAAACCGGGATTCATCCGTGAAGAGAACACCTCTCCAACGTGCCAGGCGCCATCGCATGTGAGCATTTGCCCACTCAAGTCGGTTACGACGACGACCTGGAGTCAGGTCGAGACCCCGATAAGGACGACGAGCATGCAGATGAGCTTCCCTGAGACGGTTTCTGACAGTTTGTGCAGAAATTCTTTGGTTATGCAAACCGATTGTTTCAGCAGCTGTCCGAGTGGCTGGTCTCAGACGATCTTGGAGGTGAACATGCTGGATGTGGAGGTCCTGGGCTGGTGTGGTTACACGTCGTCTGCGGTTGTGAGGCTGGTTGGATGTACTACCAAATTCTCTGAAACACCTTTGGAGACGGCTTATGGTAGAGAAATGAACATTCAATTCACGGGCAACAGCTCTGGTGGACATTCCTGCCGTCAGCAGCCAATTGCACGCTCCCTCAAAACTTGCGACATCTGTGGCATTGTGCTGTGTGATTAAACTGCACATTTCAGAGTGGCCTTTTATTGTGGCCAGTCTGAGGCACACCTGTGCAATAATCATGCTGTCTCATCAGCATCTGGATATGGCACACCTGTGAGGAGGGATGGATTATCTCGGCAAAGGAGAAGTGCTCACTATCACAGATTTGTGAACAATATTTGAGAGATATGGTTATTTTGTGTATGTAGAAAAAGTTTCAGATCTTTGAGTTCATCTCATGAAAAAGGGGAGCAAAAGCAAAAGTGTTGCGTTTATATTTTTGTTCAGTGTATTTACAGATACTCTGTGGATCACAGCACACCACAACTCTGATGCAGTTTGTCCCAGTTGGAGAACAATGACCACCTATGGATCACTTACTTGTCTCAACCTCTGCATTGTCTGTTTCCCCCATTATCACTGTTGTGTCTGATGGGCCGTCTTCCACACCTGCTCCCGGAAAAGTGGGGAAAAATTGTACGAAATGCATTTGGTTTTAGTCTTTGCCTATAACCAGAAGCACCCATGAATTCTTTCAGCTGCTGTGGTCGACTAACAGCCGGCTAAGAACCGCAGCACTGCTCTCAGCTTGACTGCCACAACTTAATGTCATCTTCCCAGAATGCATTGCACATGAAAAAAAAAAAAAAAAAAGCCGCTCCTGTACTTTCAATTGTGTGTTAAGCAACAAGGATTTTATGTTATATAACAAAAATTAACAAAAATATTTCATATTTTTCTATCTGTTTATAGTAGTATAGAGCAGTTGTAAAATATTTAGACCAACTTGTCTTATTAGTCGAGGTTAAATGTGAGTAAAAAAGTATTTATGTAGCATGTTTAACCATGGTAAAAGCACAAAATTCACAGAAATAATCTACAAATGAACAGGAGATCATTGTCACACAGGCAAATTGTATTTTTTGTTTACATGTAGCTCTCTGTACATGGTTGTTATCACATGAACTCATAACTTCAGTTTAAACTTGCTGCTCTCCCATGAACTGTTATCAGATACCTACTGCACACACAACACACTTGGTGTGATCTGGAGTCCACAAGAATACTGTACCAGAGATGTACTGCACACAGCGTATTCAGTGTGAATGTGGTGTTATGTAGTGTCTATGTCAGCAGTGCCCAAACTTTTTCCCTCAGAGGCCAAAATGGAAAGGTTTTAGTGGACTAAGGGCCAACACGGCAAAAAAATCATTATCTACATAAGTTAAAATGACTTGAATTGGGGTGAGAAAATTCCACTTACCCTACTGGCAGATCATTTTGCTTGAAATATGAAAAAATGAATTAAAACAAGACAGAAATAGCTTGAAAGAAGTCAAATATTCTAGTCTAAGAGTAAATAAACCCAATCTAGTGAAAAATTACTCAAATCAAGATTTATAATCTGAATTCAAGTCATTTTAACTAAGGCCAATGTTGATTTTTTGCAGTGAAATACAATAATCTCTTGCATGTAATGAGATCATATGCGAACAGATCTATAATTAAATTTGCTTTAATTAGTAAGTAAGTAAGTAATAAGTAAGTAGGTTTGAATCAAACCCCTTGAAGGGCCAGGTTTGGCCCGCAGGCCCCACTTTGGGCACCCCTGGCCTATGTCGTCTGTTTTTTCCTTGTATAGTGTGTATATGTAGCATACGTACATATCTGTAATCTCACCCATCAAAGCCAGTAGGTGGGCCCTAACACCTGAGTGGTAACCCGGGACAGCAAGTCAACACAAATCCATCCAAGGTCATGGATGGATGCCACTGATGTTAAAGCAAATGGAACTGACTACAGTCCCAGGTCCCTCTGTGTCCCGCTGATAGTGGTTCCAGCTGGCTGCTGTTCAAATTCTCTAATTAGCATTGTGCTAATTAAATGCTAATTAACACAAAACATACTCAATAGAAACCCACTAGCATCTCTCGCTAGCTTGATGCTAATTTTCCTCAAAAATCCCATTGACTTGTGCTAGCATATTAGATCAGCGTTAGCGCCACCTACTGGCTTTGGTGGGTGAGGTTCACAGATATAATTCATTCATGATGCACAGCAGCACAGGACCATGAAATAATTCATTAAACAGTGAAATAATTATGTTTTTGCATAAATTTATTTATTTTAAAATTCATTGATGAGACATTTAATTAATTATTCAAGTATATATTTCCAATTTAAATGAAATATTAACACATTTAACTGATTTATGACATATTTAATGATTATTTATTTATTTACAAATTGGCACAATACACATCAAATGTTTTCAATTCTAAAAACCAAGTCCAGATGACTTTTTTAAACCATTGTTGATTTAGTATTCCTGGATGACTTCTTCACAGATATTCTTTCTGGTAGCATAATAAGATGGCTGGTAAGCACAACACAAACAGGAGAAATGATTCAAAGTCTTAAATTATTTACTTATATTTCATGTGGGCGGGAAGAATAAAGCTGCTTTAATAAACAATCTTCTCTTTGATTGTGTCTTCAAAACCTTTCCTTTCATGTACATTTTTTATTGGTTTATTGTTTTTTAATATGTCACTAATTATTTTTTGAATATGTCACTAATAACATATGACTTCATTAGCACTGACTTAGATTTTATTTTGATTAAGAGAGGTTTGTGAAAGTCGTCATGTTCAGCTCTGTGCCTGGTTTCCTCTCAGAGCCACTCCTGGTGAACACATCCCAGATTTTCTTACGGAAATTCTCTGCAACTATGACGTACAGGACAGGGTTGAGATCACTGTTGAAGAAGGCTAAGTTGATGACGATATGTTGGCAGATGTAGAGGTTTTTTATCAGTGTGCAATTTACTTCGATGATCCCCAATATTATAGCTGCGCCAATCATCCTCAGTACATTAAAAGGCAACCGGCAGATCAGAAAAGCAAACAGCACCACCAAAACTAAAATGGTGGCTTTGGGTTCATATTTTTTAGCACTGGCTCTTTTCATGGGTCGCTGTCTCAGAGCTTGGATAATCTTAACAGTGCAGAAAAATATGATAAGAAATGGGATGATAAATGAAACAGTGGTTTGGATCACTTCGTTTGTGAGATTCACATTAGTTGAACAATTTTTAATGCAAAATATAATCGGCTTGTTATAACTGAAAGTTTCATTGTGTTTTACTGTAATATTAAACTGTGCAACCTGGCTACACATAAGAGTTGGAATACCTAAAAGCAGATGAAAGCACCACACAAGCAGGCAGCTTAACTTTGCATATTTACATGTACGCATCTTGCTTTGGGACAGAGGGTGAACCAGCGCCAAATATCGATCAAAGCAAACCAGAACTAGGAAGAAGATGCTGCAGCTGGAGTTCATTTCAGTGAAAAGAGAGACAAGTCGACACATGGCATCACCAAAGGGCCAGAGATATTCAGCAGATATGTAATAAGCCCAGAACGGCAGAATCAACATCAGGAAGAAGTCTGCGGCGGCCATATTGCTCAGGTAGATCTCAGGCACAGTGCAAGACTTCTTGTGGAACAGGAAACCTGTCAGGACGAGCAGGTTTAAGAGAATTCCCAGTGCAAAGATGATGTAGATGAACACTGGGACCACAGTGATGACCCAGCCGAAGAATGTGTCAATGAAGTCACAAATGTCATCCTGACGGTCTTCATAGGCAGCGAAGATGCTGGAGTTATCCGGGACACTGGAAAGAGAGCATTCAAATTAAACAACATTGAAGCCAGAAATTATTGTTAAGATACAAGTACACCCAAGTATTCACTGCCATTTCTTTTTTTGTTGCTTAACAAAATACATTATCTTGGATGAGATAGAAAATAAATGGACTTTTGTGTTTTTACTAATCAAAAAAAAGAGTGACTTTCCATGCTAAAACTGGCATTTAAAGGGTAAAATAAAAAATATGTATAGTGAGGACTTCAGTTGATAATGGCATTCATGAAAAAAATGGGAAAAAGATATTAATATAAAAAAATCCCATGGCAAGTTTAAGAATCATATTTTTAACGTAGTGGAGGACCACAGGTGTGACCTAAAATGAAGGAAGCCTGGAGGATTAATGGGATGTTGTAAAAGAAATAAAGTGACTGCCAGTTCTGGTTCAGGGTCTGAACATTTCAACATTCCACTTGAGCAGAGCTTGGTTTGGGCATTATTATGGATTTATGGACATTATTTGCATTAGTCATGTGGAAGTTGAAATTCTGTCCAAAACAAATCCTGCTTTTAACTTTAAAGCTGAAACATTTTAGAAATGAACGTCACAATTTACAAAACGTGCATTTTTGTGCAACTTTTTTTTTTCTATTGAGTCGAGTTGTTAGATCACAGAATAACAAATTGTCAAAAGAATGACCAGTAAAAGAACAAGAACATAATCTGGGTTTAATTATCAAGAATTGTATTGACAGTATTTGACAGTAATCTCATGTTTGCATCAAAGAAGGTCTGTTTTTGTTTACACTTCAGGAGACCATCACACTAAATTCAGCTCACATAGCAAACAGAAGTAATAACAAGACCTTAACAAAACCTTAACACAGAGTTTATAATGTTTGTACAGTGGTGGACTCAATCTGTACTCAAGTAAAAGTACTGTTACTTCAAAAATACTATTACTCAAGTAGAAGTAAAAGTACAACAAATGGACTTAATACTGTTACACATAAAGAACACAGCAGAGGGACAGTGTGCTGATGGCAGATGGGTCGAGACATCCATAATGCTCGACCCTCAGCAATAAGGATGAGAGCAGACAAGACAGAATGCAGTCTGGGTTTATCTGCATACTTTGTGTTGTAACCCATTCATCTTCACATACCTTGTAGGCAGATCCATGCTTCTTTAGTCAGAGTCCAGATATGAACTGTGTTGATCTGCTGAAGTACTTAGTGCAGCTCTGCTCCGTCTGTCTGCTGTTACTGTCTTATAGGACTCACTCAGCCACAACACGTTTGTCACAGCATCAGTTAAGGGAAGTGAAGCTTAATAGATCTTAGATTGTATCAGTTTGTCTTATGCAACTTTGTATTTGGCCTTGCAAAAAAAAAAAAAAATAAAAATAAAAAAAAAATTGACATTTCAAGGTTTTGTGGTTTTTGGGCTTCAACCATGGTTAAATCTCCAAATAATCTCCAAATCAACAGGAGATCATGGTCAGAGGCAAACGTGGTTTTATACCATACTATTTACATGCACTTGTCTATATACATGGTTTTCACTGTGTGGCTGTATAACCTCCAGCATAAACTTGCTGCTCTTCCTTGAACTCATGGTGTCTCCAGCTGGCTCTGGTCGGAGAAGTGCCGCACACGCAATGCACTTGGTGTGAATTAGGGTCTGCAAGAAAACTGCACCAGAGACATCCTGCACACGCAACGCATGCACTGTAAATCTGGCATTAGTGCATAAACATTAAATACTTCATAGTTTACAGTTAAATTACACCATGTATCTCATTACTTCTTTACTAAGTTGCAAAACTGCGGTTATCGGGTCCCTTGTGCCTCCATGTGGTTGGACTGATAACAGCGTGGCATAACAGTAATGTGGTCACCACAACAGCTCAATACACAACAGTAAATATTTTATGTATTTATTTATTTGACAGGGACATTGGCATTGCACATTACAGAGTATATTGCACAGACCTGAGCTAGCTACAAGCAAATTTTCATCTGTCATCCCGGGACAGAGGCAGCAGGTTAACAGTGCATTTATTAGCCTACCTCATAAAAATTACTCATCTACAAAATCTAAAATACAGATAAATAATACAACCAACAGTAACAAAGCACCATTAGAAGGATCAGATCCACAGCAGTCCAGTACATTACATTTGATAAATTAGGAAATCATCACTACCACCACATCAGATTATCCTTTAGCTATTTCTTCAAATTAAATTTAAAATGTACTAAAGTGCTGCACTTTCTGATGGTTAATGGTCAAAACTTCCACATTTCTGCTGTTTTGACTCAGAAGCAGTTCTGTCCAAATGTAGTAGATTATGTAGTCAAATATTAAAAGAGGAGACCTCTGGTGGTGGCTCTGTTGGACCGGACGTCTGCTTTGTCACACGGTTTCACAAACACTTTAAAAGGTTGTGGTTCCTGGTTATGAAAAATCTTGTACACTAAACTAACATTAGCCAAGAGTTAACCACAGTAATGACAGAAGTGGTTTGTTATCTAATATTTTGAGTGACTGCTTGTACAGACTTTGAAGTGGTTGTAAATCTGAGTGGAGTGGAGTGTGGTAGAGTGAAGAAGCCAAGTAGTGCAGAAAAGCATAGAGCACTTTATATAAGAACTTCAGTGCATTTAGGACACAGAGGGAGGATGGCGGGATGGGGAATTTCCAGTTTGGGTCCACCTGGAACAACACTCTCATAATCCAAGTCTCTCTCAGTTCTTTAATGTGTGGTCCTCTGCCATTGTCCAGGGCTGATATGGTTTCAATTTTAAATACAGACGCTTGTCCTCCTGGATATACCAATAACATCGCATCAGGCCAGCACAACAGCATTTGTTACATTACTCGTGAGGAGCTTAGTACTGCTCAACTGGAAGAAAGCAAACTCTCCATCTCATAAGCGTTGGGTGGAAGAAGTCATGTCTCACTTAAAACTTGAACAGTTTAAGACATACCATAAGTGGCTCCATTCAAACATATAACATGACCTGGCAGCCATTTCTTTACTATTTTGAGACTGAATTTCCTTAAAGGTATAGCCCCCATACTTCTTCTTCTTTGATTGTATTTTGATGTATTTGTGGATTATGTATTTTTCATTTATATATATTTATTTATTTTTATGTTCTTCTTACTCAATGTCTCACTTTTTTGTCATTTGTCTTTTTAGCACCTGCTGTTGTGAACATCTGTTACATGTTATGTGTTTTGTATTGTGTTTGCAATTCTATAAAAATCAATAAAAGGATTTGAATAATAATAACTCTATGTGAAGGAGATGAGAGAAATAGGCCTTTTGTGAACATAGAAAAAGTCTTAAATCTTTGAGTTCAGCTGATGAAAAATGGGAGCAAAAACAAAAGTGCTGCATTTATATTTTTGTTTGGTGTAATTTTTTTCATCTTAAGCTACTCAAGACCGACATCAATTTATAATTTTCATGTTGTTTTTTTCAAAAATATTAGTCAGTTTTAAAAAGTCCTCAGTTATAAATCCTGAATTTTTTTTTTTTTACTTATTCTAAAAGTAAAAGTATACACGCACTAGGATGTGCTAGGTTTTGGTTAAAGTTATATTTTGAAAGCACTGTACATTTTTAGATGGTAGCAAAAAAAAATTTTTAAATCACACCTGTGACGTCTGACGTCTGAAAAGATAATTGAATTTGTTTTTTTGTTTTTTTCATCTTGTCAAGCTATTAAAGACCAACACATTGATCTAAAATGTTACTTTGTTTATTAAATGATAGTCAGGTTTAGGCAAATATACAAAATTAGGCCTAGTTTAAGAGTAATAAAAGGTACAAAATCCAGATTTTTTTTTCTTTTCCTGTAGTAATCCTAAAAGTAACATTTACTGATGGGCACACACATACTAGGATATGTTAAGTTTTGGTCAAAGCTTTGTTTTGAAAGCATTGTCATTTATTGGATGGTAGCAAAAAAAAAAAAAAAAAAAGAAAAATAATATGAAAATTACACCTGTGGTCCTCCTGGGTCTTTTAGGAACTCAATAGGTAAAAAAAAAATATTGATTGTATGAACACACTGGAATATGTTACGTTTTGGTCAAAGTTTTGTTTTGAAAGCACAAAATCATACCTTTGGCCCTCTTTTATTCTGAATTATTGGTGAGTTTTAGTCAAATACACTTTTTGATAAAATAATATGTATTGTTAACTTCAAAGATATGGTCAAACTTTAGGTAGGTAGGTGTGTGACTGCGTATGCATGTGCGTATGCATGTGCGTATGCATGTGCGTATGCATGTGCGTATGCATGTGCGTATGCATGTGCGTATGCATGTGCGTATGCATGTGCGTGTGCATGTGCGTGTGTGTGTTTTCAGCATTGTCCTCTGATGATGAATTTGATCATGTACATTTGCACTTACTGTATATAAAAATGTTTCATATCTTTCATGTAGGTTGGAACAGTAAAACTACCATCAGTTCAACCTAGCACTCTCACTGTGATATCATTCTATAATAAATTGTGCCAAAACCTTTCCTTTCGCTTACTTTCTTACAAGAGTTATGCCTGTTTTATTAGAGCTGACGTTATACAGAGTATCCTTTGTAAAATAATGGTGGAATAGAAAAATCTGAACTGTAAACTGTAAAAACTACTTACTTTTTGTATTTGTTGCTTAACAAAAGGCATGAAACCAACTGAAGGAATGAATATGATATCTAACTCTTTTAGAACTTCAAATACATTAGACATTTTGTTTCTTTTTACTTTTAGGAATTTAATACTAAATTAATGCATAAAAACAGTTCATCCAATGAATGAATAGAGATGGCAGGTCATGATGGATCTCATTAGAGTGAGTGGAAGATTATTTTTCAGTAAACGGTGCATGTTTGACGCTACTCCTAAATCTTAGAAATGTAGGAACATAGGGCTGACCCTGTTGGGGCTTGAGAATTCCCAAGTTTATCAAAACATTTTGCAGGAAAACTCAAGACCACCAGCTGAAGCTCAACAGAGGATGGATGATGCAACGACCCAAAACATAGAAGCAAATCAACAACAGAACAATAATAATAGTCTTATAAATTAGTCTTATATAGCACTTTCCTAGACACTCAAAGTCACTTTACAATTTGGTGCATTATTCCTTCACTTCTCAGTCACACTCGGAGGTGGAAGCATGGCTGCCATTGTGCTCCTACGGCCCCTCCGAGCACCACAAACACACGAGCACACTGACATACAGGCAAGGTGGGTGAAGTGTCTTGCCCAAGAACACAACAGTATGCAATGCTGGGAGTGGGGCTTGAACCGTCAACCTGCGGGTTGTGAAGTTATGAAATAATTTTAAATCAACAGATTTGGATATAGCAATACACTGCTCTAGTTGCAAGTTCTAACAAAAAGTACATATTGAAGAATAAGATCTACATCAGTATCATTTGTGTAAAATGTTTAAGTAATGACCTTCTTGTCCTCCTGGGTCTAATATAGTTGGTGTGTTGATGCCTGTGTTTAAGGATAAGATAGGGCTATGTATGCTGCTGTGGATTGGCGTTGGCCTGCTGCTGGATTTGGGTGACGCCTTTTTATTCAAAAGATCGTTCTTACAAAATACATTTTGCTAAATGTATGTGCTCTGATGTTTTAAAACAGCTCATTATGAGCCCTTAATTGCAACAACCTGTATTTGTCTAAATGAAGTGTAAATTCAGCGTTGAGGCAGGGTACACATTTTATTGGCAAGTCACTTATGTGAAAGCCTGGAATTATTAAGTCTGTACTAACGCTATAGACTTGTTGAGGTGGCAACCATGAATACAAAGTCATGCACAGTGCACATGTCAATGTGACAGTCCTATTCACAGATGACTCGTGGGAGATGTGGTTAAGTATTTATTAGCCTTAGATGGAACAAAATGTGTTGCATTGGCTCAGCATAGAAAGATCAGATTACATTCATTTTAAGTGGGTATTTGCATTAATCCCCATTAGCAATTTACTGTGCAAGAGTAATATGTAGTATTAACAGTAGTAAATAAAGTACACTAGTTTGTAGATTGAAGTGGTAAATAAATGTTTACAAGGATGCAAAATTGTATACATCATATTGAAAGGTGCAATAGTAAAGTCAACTCTGAATTCACCAGTAGAGCAAAATATGCATGTCAGGTAAAATTTTAGTTACAAGTACAAAATATACTCTGTGCTGTGCCAGCAAAATACAGGAGCACTGAAGTGACAATCCAAAGTAAAAGCAACTGTTCCTAGTGCAAGTCAGTGTAAAGTGACAGTGCATAGTGCAGAGCAAGTACAGTACAAGGAAAACAAAACCGTTCAGGATCCTGATGGTCCTGGCCTGAATACTGCTGAACCTTTTTCCAGATGCCAGCAGGGAGAAGAGTCTGTGGTGTGAGGTCACTGATGAGGTTTTGTCCTGAAGGGAGCAAGGACAGGTTGCGCTCATCTTCACTGTCCTCACATTCTTCCAGTCAGAGACACCACAGCCTCCACACTGCACAGAATGGAGTTGGTCAAAGAGGTCTCCAAAATCCGCGTGCTCCTCAAGGTGTGCAACAATTGCAAAAGTAGTCCACATCTGTGGGTGGGTTCCCTACGCAGGCAGTGTGGTACCAGCGGTCACATGCGGTGCACTGGATCTGAAATAAAGAGATGGTTAGAATATCCCCAAACTAATTTGTAAAGTTTTAGACTTGAGTCAAATCATTCTTACCCACTCATCTTGTGTTGTTCAGCCTGAGACTGGCCACTCCCTCTGGGTCCACTGGGTACTGGACCTCCTCCTCTTTAAGAATTTTTTTTGCAAGCTGAAGAGTTAGTACTTTTATGATGCTTAATTACAGTCACATACATATTTAGTAACACATTGTTACCTTGCACACAAAAATGCCACGAGGTAGCATCCTGTTGTATCGGGTGTGCCATGGTTGTGCAGGTCCACCTGCCCACGGCAGGCATGTATTGGCGAACCAGACCTCTGCACACAACAACATGTACTTAACACTGACTTGAGCATGTGCTCCATGCTTCCTCAGCCCAAACTGAAAATATTCTGACCTTGTTATGTTTTTGCACTTTTCAATCTGGGCCACTGTAGCACCAAAGGGGTCCAGGTAGAGGGCCCTCTGATCCTTCAGGATCTGGGTTGAATGATAGAGCTTACAATCAGTGTCCAGTGGTGGCTGTCACAAACTCCACCAAGTGCCATTTCATGTTTCTATATATATATATATATATATATATATATATATATATATATATATATATATATATATATATATATATATATACACAAAACCCTTCACGGACTCACACCACCACCATTAAGCGAATACATTAAACAAAAACCTACTACTGGCAGAACCACTAGAGCGACTACTACAGGTGGTTGTGAGGTTCCTTATAGACGTACTAACTTTGCACAGTCAGTCCTTTCAGTCATAGGCTGTAAAATTTGGAATAACATCCCTCACACAATGAGAATCTCCTACATATAACTCCTTTAAAACTCACCTTAAAAACTGGCTTAAATCCAATCAACACTGCACCCATTAGAGCTGTTCGGACCTCATGGTGCATGATACATATGTGGCATGTGCCATGAACATCTGAATAGATTCATATTTTTACTGTTGTTGAGTGGTGCATGTATACATATAGGTATGTAGGCATGCACCACATATATTTACTCTGCAATCTTTGCTGTTATTGTTTCTTACTGTCACTATTTTCATGTAAATATGTATGAATATTTGAGGATCTAGGAGCACTCTGTGGACTTATGTGGTTGCACTCTGTGATTTTATGAAGCATGTTTTGTTTTTGTTTTTTTTTAGGTTGCCTTTTTACAACTGGCAGGGGGACAACCAATGAAAATTAGCCTATTTTGGCTAATTTGGGTGTATTTACATTGTTTGTTGATTAAATAAATAAATAATTGTTTTCCTCAGGTTCTGTGTCTTTGCGTTGCTCCGCCAGCGTCATTTCTGGCCAATGGGTGCAGTGATCATGACACGCATGCTTCTGTTTTCAAACTTTTCCACTTGGAAAAGGTGCAATGAGAATACGATCCAAACCAAACAAAAAAATTACGTCCGGACTCGATCCGGACCAAAGAAGCAGACCAACAGACTTTCCTGGTGTGAATACACCCTGACTTTACATTGGTGGCATGGTGGCAAAGTGGTTAGCACTGTCTCCCCACAGCAAGAAAGTCCCAGGTTTGATTCCTTGGGTGGTTTTCCCCCAGGTAGTCCAGTTTCCCCTTTTAACCTATAGTCTATTCCTCCAGAGGCCTATTACTAGAAGCTGGTTTAGTTTTAGTTCAGGGTAAGTTCAGGTTGAGGAATCTCAGTGTTCTGTCTGGTTTGGTTTGGTTTAGAGCAGTGTAAATTGTCATGGTAACAGACTCAACACAGCTACCATGGTCTGGAGCAGGGTAGGCTCTGGTTTAGAGACTGAGAAACCAACCTGGACCAATCAGCTGTGAGCAAAATGACACATGACACATCTTCTCCTAACCTGCTCTGGGCCTAATTTTTTTCTCAAAGAATGTGTCATAGCATATGTTTCAATATATATAATTATTTAATTATTTATTTTAATTATCAACTTTTATAGGCTAAAGGCTTTACTTGAACTCATGAAACAGGTTTTAAGTTTTTATATTTAAATAAGTTTTATCTTCACTTTTTTCCAGTCTTTTTTTTTTGCTGCTGCAATCAGCTCCACCTGTGTCCCTGCCGTGATAGCCCCGCCTCCTTCCCTCTAGACTGAACCCTATTGGCTGAACAGTGCCAGTGTCTGCCTGATCAGTGCTGCAGCAGCTGCAGTAATCAGTGGTTAAGGGTTTAACTCCATTTAACAGAGAAAGTTCAGAACCAGCTTCAAGTCACCCATGAACCCACAGTTACTCAGTTTGAATTTGTTTGGTTTTATTAACCCAGAAGTTACTCCACAACTCTGAGTTTGTTCTGCCAGCTTCCAGCAATAGGCCTCAGATAAATGATAAATGTATGAAGAGCAAATATTTTGTCCCTCTACTCAACATTCTCCCTGCTAATTACCCTACTCCACCACACAGGGGCAGTACAGGGCAGTATTGGCCTCCCAAACAGTGCCTGTACTGCCCCTGTATTCAATGCTTGATTTTTAGTAATATTGTTGATCATTTTCTGTTATTGGCTCATTACATATTACTTATATAAATATAATATATAAATATTTTAGATTTTTTTTAACAAGTATTACTAAAACTGATGATTATTTGTCAAATAAAAAAGTGAAGCCTAGAGATGTTTCAGAGAGGTGCCAGAGATCACAGGGTGGGGCAGCAGGGGGACAGAGCGCTGTCTTTCCTGAGGTTGGGAGGTTATCAGTATTATGTATATTCATATTGTATGGAGCCACTCACTAATGTTCTCTACCCAGGTACTGACCAACATTTTTAGTTGGTTGGTAGGCACTTGGCAGCTGCACATTGTTTCTGTACAGTTTGTGATTTTAAATACACTTAGTGTTACCACTTAACAGTAAGACACGTGTGTCATTAGTCTTTGTTTAGGCATGTGGGAAAAACTCTGTTTAAACTTGTTTATAGCCTTAACACACACTATATTCTTGTTCTTGTGCAAAACAAATATGAAGTTTATTAGTAATGGCAACTTTTTTTTCTCTGTTTAAGTTAAATTCCTAACCATACACTAACTACTTAAGCGATACTACACATAAGCATAGGAATGAATAACAATAGTTTAAAAGAATAAAAGGTATTAAAACTAAATTCTTAAGATCTCATTGTCTCACATTTCTATGCTCAGTTTCCTACCAAATAAGGCATCAAAATATGATAGATTTTTGACATTTCATTGCTTTCACATAACATTGATGATTTATTAATATTTCAAGTGGTCTCATTGTACTATGACTTACCTGAGACCAACTAGTTAAACAATAACTGAGACGACTAAAAATCATTGAATGTAAAAAGATTTTTGCCGCCTCAGTTGACATTTCATTTCTGATTCAGTGAAAATTTGCAAGAGTAAGCTTGATTTTTTGAACATGAACATGAACTTTGAAGGAAAGATTTGAATCAACCAATAGCCCAAGATATTTGTAGTTATCTGTAGTAGATAATCTGTAGTTTTTCACCAGCAACACATATTTCAAGGTCATAGAAACTTCTATTGTTTTTACTAAAAAAACATGCTGTTTTCTCTTCTTTGATGATGTACATTTACATATCAATAACCTTAAAGAGCATGTTGTGTTTGGTTTCTGGCATACCCAGATGAAAAATGAAAAACAGGATGTCAAAAAGTACATCTGAGTGTTTGCCCGAATGTATCATTTCCTCCTTCAGAAAATCATGATAACCAATGAGAGCAGATGGGCAAAACTGTTAAATGCATTCTGGTTATCTGATCTCAAAACCACAAAAAGCCAGCCTTCATGTGAGTGGAGTAGAGCGTCTGTATAAAGTAGTTTAGCAGAGTTCAGTTTGGTATGGCATGCTTTTAGTTGTGTTTCCAATGTGAGAAGGAATTAAAGGAATTAAAGGTTAAAGGTTACACTTTATTGGCCTTGTTGAGATTGGTTTTGTGTTTTAAAGCCACTGATTTTTGTGGGGCAGCCTGATGTGAGCAGTGGGCAGCTGGCTCCATCTCCATCCTAAAGTGGAACTATGCAACTTTGCTGTTTTGGTTGCATTTTTCTCCACAGAGCTCCCCTGTGGCGGCCTTGAAGGGCAAATCACACCAACAAAATCCAAAACACAGACACAAAAAATTGAAACATGCACACACATTCAGAAACACACATAGAAATTTGGAAAGTAGTATAAATAGTAGTATGGTGTTTGTGTCGGCCTAGGATGGCGTTGCTGTTAATTGGGTCTATTCCAGGCTGTTCCAGTCTGGCGTGGAGTAAGGTCTATGACACTGCTCCCTCCACCTTCCACATTAGCAACATTCTGCCACTTTTGTGTGATATGGCACCAAATTGGACCAGGACTAAACCAGGTATGAACCTTGACCACAGCCATGATACAGGCCAAATTATTACTAAACCAAGACTTAGAAATACAAATATGTTTATAACTTAAATTGATTATTTCATTTTACAGGGTTCATAAATGATTATAGGTTTAAACTTTAAATGAGCCATGATAATTATGGTGGGCTCAACCCCCTATAGTCAAAATTCTGGGGAAAACACTGATTAACTTATTTTTGAATCGATATTGAAGGATTTAAATCAATATCAAATCGAATCAATATTGAATCAACCTAAAGAATCAAAAATACCCAGCCCTAATGTACAAGGTAATCATTTGGATTAAACTCATTTGCAACTTGTATCTCAACAAAGGTTTTCAAAGAAGTCATCTGGGGCCTTATTTATAAAAGGTTGCGTAGGATCTCTTACCAAGCAAGAGCGTAACCATAACCACTCTCACCTCAAATTTCATGAAATCACTTTAAATAACAATTACTTGCATACAAGCCTAGCCTTTTACTCACTGAGTCGTGTACAACCAGACCACTGTGCTACCACATTGCAACAAATTTGGGTCACAAATATTTTGGCTATTGATGGAATGAACATGTTTTCTGTTAACACAGGTAAATTCATTCACAGGCACAGTGGCAGAGTAGTTAGTGTTCTCGCCTCCCAGCAAATAGATCGTGGGTCCGATCTCCGGCCGGCCGACACACAAACTCTCTGGGTGGAGTCTGCATGTCCTCCCTGTGTTACCTTGGGTTGTCTCCGGGTTCTCCGGCTTCCTTCCACCGTCCAAAGACATGCATGTGTTAGGTTTACTGGTGACTCTAAATTGCCCCTAGTGGATGAATGTGAGAGTGAATTGTTGTCTGTCTGTGTTCGTCTCTGTGTCAGCCCTGCGACAAGCTGGCCCCATGTCCAGGGTGGACCCCGCCTAAGGCCCAAAGTTACTGGGATGGGCTTCAGTTACCTGGCCTGGCCTGCCGTTTCCACTTCCTTTCTTAGCGAAGGAAGTGGGTATGGTAACGCTCCATAAGCCAATGATTTCTCCGGTTCCCTTGGAGCCGAACCAATCAGAGTGGAGCATTAGGAGCTGCGTCACATTCTGCACCTGAGGCGTTTTTTTGGATTGTAAACATGGCGAAGGCTACGCAGAGGCTAATGCAGGGCTAGCTTCATAACTTATTTTGCTTCTGTGACCAAGACAGTCATGACACCTCTTAAAGATGTTTTGCCGTGCTTCATCATTTGCAAAAACGTTCCAGTCGTTGTGTTTCCATTGTCCACTGCATTGGAGCAACAGACGGGAGAGTCTGGAAAGGCTGAAAACGAGAGCTGTAACGCTGTGAGACGGAGCGAATTGCGGACTTCTCACAAAGTGAGTATTTTTTACACAACTTTCACTCCTTAAAGGTGTCCTACAGTTCTTCAGCTTTAAAGCAGTCTTTATTTTATAAAAATCAACCCTATATTTGCAGAGATAGGACCGCTAAAACACGACGAGATAACATGTTTTATTCAGTTTACTTGGTTAGCGAAGCTCGCTCCCGCACGTGGACTTGCACGAGACATTTCTCCAAATATCTGAGCTGTAATTTTATACAAAATATACAACATAGGTTCAGAGGTCCTGATTATAGTTTGGCAGTCTTTTCTGGCCACAGTGCAGTGAGACTGCAGGCTGAAGGCTGTGTCTGTGACCTGTGTCTGCGTCCTCCACTAAAAGAGGGACACAAATTGGAAATGCCCAAATAGTTTTATTTATGCTACAGTCTGTTAAAAAAACATTTGAAGCTGATACAAAGCTTATGTTACACCAGTGTAGTCCACCAGCCCCTATTAGTTACTAAATTAACCTCTGTTAAAATGTAGTTAGAGCTTATTATAAACTATGTTTTGTCCTGAATCTTGAGAGGTAAAATCATAAACTGCACCCATATTATCCATCTAAAATATAACTTTCACCTTTGAATTTATTGTTGCTTCTTAGTGAGATTGACATATAGTTGTGTGTTTTGTCTTTCAGGTACACATCCATCTGGACACTGGAGTTCACCTGTACTCACACTGCTGATCTGGAGACTGGAGGAATGAAAAAAGCTCTGTACAGCAGCACAACTTTCCTTCCAACTATTGCAGCAGTCTATCTGAGCTGCAGTTAGTGTATCTCATTTTGCTTATCTTATCATTTACAAGGTTGTAAAGAGCCTAACCCTCTACTTCTCTGAGCATGTGATGTTAGAGATAAACTGCACAGTATTCTTATAGAAATACCTCAGGAAACCACACATCTGTTCAGCTCTAATACTGCGTGCACTGAATTTGGAGATTGTATTAATGCACTTAGAGAGCACATGATACTGGGCGTTACATTTGTTCTGTAACACCTTGTATTCACATTTTAACTGCACAAGTTGTTCTTAAGATTATACATAAGATAGCCCAGCTACACCATGGATACATGAAGAAAAATATCTGACATCCCACTGTAGTTCTGACTTGAACACTAGATTGTTCTGCAATACCTGATCAGTCCTTAGATAATAGGCATATTTTAATATTTTTTTGTCACTGTAATAACATTCCAGAAAACATATAGCACAGCAAACTTATTCTGTTTTTTAATGACTGGATGTTCTACAGCACACAACAGGAATCACCAGAGAAGATCTGAGTGGAACAGAATCAGAATCAGAATCAGAAACCTTCCTAACATCAGCAGGAGCCACTTTATTTTCTTAATGGTGGCTTTTATCCTATTTTTATTGTGTTTTATTTATTACTGGAAAAAGGTCTATTTATTTTTCCTGTGATTTTATCCTTAAATCTTTTTACCTGTGTAGCTATTGTACATTACTTTTTTGTCACCTGTATTTTATTTAGGAGTACTGTACCGATCGGTTCTGTACTAAGGGAGTGCAATATAGTTTTGGTATAGCCATATTTCTGTGAATGAAAAAGTGCATTTGAGCTGACTGTTGTCCGGTTGTTGTGATGATTGTGATTGTATGTAATCTGCAGCTGTGGGCAGCACTGTGAGCCCAAGACAAATTTCCCTCTTGAACAATAAAGTTGAATTGAATTAAATTGAGAATCAGCGACAGTGTAATAGCCCAAAAAAAAAACTAATAACACAACAATATCTTTTAAAAAAGTAGGTATGGTTTTGATAGTTTTCATACTTCTAGCTAATATTTTAAAGCAAAATAAAAAATAAAAAATTAAAGTAACAGTGTATTTTTATCAGCTCTGGTACTTTTTACCTGTGAATTATAGACAAAAAAGCTGCACTTGCAATTTAGCACCTGTCTTAGTAAATATGGCCCTATGTGCAGACCCTTGCTCACATTGCACTGTAAACATTACATCTGCACTGGGGACATGGGGTCACAAACGAGATCGGACACCATAAAAAGGATCCTCGACCAATAAGACGTTTGCCCTAAAAGATTTTTTTTTTTGCTGTCAGCAACAAAAATATGGTATAGCACTTCAAATGTTTTTGTTTTTAATACATTTTGTAGAAAACTAATTTACTTGTAGTCCACCATTGTTATTTCTGTCACGATTCTGGGTATTCACATGAATGAATCGGTTCAAGCCCACAGTGCAGTTTGATGAAGTGTCTGTTGATGTCTGTTCAGCCTCACCAGTTTGAACCTGAGCACACTCCAACACAGGAGGATAACGAGGAAGACAGTGCACAAAGTTTAGATGAAAATGAGGATGATCAGAGACGTGAGGACGTGAGAGTGGGACAAAATTGATGGTGTATATCCTCCAACTGCTTGCCAATGTCACAGAGAACGAGGAGCATTTGTTGTAAAGACCTCAAATTTTATGTCAGGATACTTACTCATATACACCATGGCATGATAAAAACATGTCCAGTATAAACTATAATGATTGCCTGGTGCTGTTGTTTGTGACTATACAGTAAAACACAGTACCTCTATTATATTTACAGATACTCCGTGGATCACAGCACACCACAACTCTGATGCAGTTTGTCTCAGTTGGAGAACAATGACCACCTATGGATCACTTACTTGTCTCAACCTCTGCATTGTCTGTTTCCCCCATTATCACTGTTGTGTCTGATGGGTCGTCTTCCACACCTGCTCCTGGAAAAGTGGGTTGTTTACATTCATCCAGGAAAGTGTCTAGTGTCTCTTGTCTTTGGCCTTTCATTGCGCAGTTTTCACTCACCACTCACAGGCGTTTAGGCCTCTTGTGGGGAAAAATTGTAGGCAATGCATTTGGTTTTAGTCTTTGCCTATAACCAGAAGCACCCATGAATTCTTTCAGCTGCTGTGGTCGACTAACAGCCGGCTAAGAAACACAGCACTGCTCTCAACTTGACTGCCACAACTTAATGTCATCTTCCCAGAATGCATTGCGCACAAAAAAATGGCCGCTCTCGTAGTTTCAACATGGATTTTATAAATAACACAAAAAAAAAACAAAAAAACAACAATTATTTTACATGTTTCTAACTATGTTTTTAGTAGTATAAACCAGTTTTAACATATTTAGACCAACTTGTCTTACTAGTCGAAGTTAAACGTGAGTAAAAATAAAGCTTTTATACACATAGCATGCCTGCCTCTGGTAAAAGCACAAAAAGAAATAATCACAGAAATAATCTCCACATGAACAGGAGATCATTGTCACACAGGCAAATGTGGTTTTTGTTTACATGTAGCTCTCTGTACATGGGTGTTATCACATGAACTCATAACTTCAGTTTAAACTTGCTGCTCTCCCATGAACTGTTGTCAGATACCTACTGCACACACAACACACTTGGTGTAATCTGGAGTCCACAAGAATACTGCACCAGAGATGTACTGCACACAGCGTATTCAGTGTGAATGTGGTGTTATGTAGTGTCTATGTCAGCAGTGCCCAAACTTTTTCCCTCAGAGGCCAAAATGGAAAAGGTTTTAGTGGACTAAGGGCCAACACGGCAAAAAAATCATTATCTACATAAGTTAAAATGACTTGAATTGGGGTGAGAAAATTCCACTTACCCTACTGGCAGATCATTTTGTTTGAAATATGAAAAAATAAATTAAAACAAGACAGAAATAACTTGAAAGAAGTATTTTAGATGTTGATTTTTTGCAGTGAAATACAATAATCTCTTGCATGTAATGAGATCATATGCAAACAGATCTATAATTAAATTTGCTTTAATTAGTACATTATTAAGGTAGACTTTGTCAGACTCCCTTCCAACCATGGACAGTCTATTCAGTGCACAACAGAATCAAAGTAGATACCCCTTATCAATCACAGTTTTTATGTAGGGCTGGGTATTTCCAACAACCTCATGATACGATACATATCCCCATACATTCTGAACAAAGCACAAGGTCAAACAGTGCACAGGAATGTTTTATATTCTGTTTATTGGCTGAGCATGATATAACCTAACCAACATGACAATAACAGACATTGGTACATAAAATAATACACAAGCTTTAATATAACCTTTTAGCCTTAACGCACAGCTATGGCTTATCCAGCCTACGTCTTGTCATGTATCTATGTGTGTATCTACATGTTGAGCTGAGCTGTGATGTCCCAGCAATGGAGCATACTCTCTCTGTTCCCTGGATGCAGTGATTATTTCATGCCAAGTTAGACACAAGAGGATCAGTAACTTTGTTCTCTCTCAGTTGTCCTTTACAAACACACACCATCACCCGGACCCTCTCCTGAAATCTTCAGGAGGGGCTTGTTGTTTTTTTAATAGTTGAATATGTCACTAATGTCATATGACTTCATTAGCGTTGACTTAGATTTTATTTGATTCAGAAAGCCTCGAGAAAGTCGTCATGTTCAGCTCTGTGCTTGGTTTCCTTTCAGAGCCACTCCTGGTGAACACATCCCAAATTTTCTTACGGAAATTCTCTGCAACTATGACGTACAGGACAGGGTTGAGATCACTGTTGAAGAAGGCCAAGTTGAGGACGATATTTCTGCAGATGTAGAGATTGTTTATCAGTGTGCAATTTTCTTTTGTATGCTCTAATCTTATAGCTATCTCAATCATCCTCAGTACATTAAATGGCAACCAGCAGATGAAAAAAGCCAACAGCACCACCAAAACTAAAACGGTGGCTTTGTGTTCAGTTTTTTGAGCATTGGATCTTTTCATGGGTCGCTGTCTCAGGGCTTGGATAATCTTAACAGTGCAGAAAAATATGATAAGAAATGGGATGATAAATGAAACAATGACTTGGATCACATCATTTACGACATGCACATTATGTGAACAAACAGAAATGCAATCATATTCAATTGCAATGAAGGTTTCATTGTGTTGTGTGGGAATATTCAACTGTTCAACTTGGCTACACATAAGAGTTGGAATACCTAAAAGCAGATGAAAGCACCACACAAGCAGGCAGTTTAACTTTGCATATTTACATCTGCGCATTTTGCTTTGGGACAGAGGGTGAACCAGCGCCAAATATCGATCAAAGCAAACCAGAACTAGGAAGAAGATGCTGCAGCTGGAGTTCATTAAAATTAAAAGATGAACAAGTCGACACATGGCGTCACCAAAGGGCCAGAGATATTCAGCAGATATGTAGTAAGCCCAGAACGGCAGAAACAACATCAGGAGGAAGTCTGCAGCGGCCATGTTGCTCAGGTAGATCTCAGGCACAGTGCAGTACTTCTTGTGGAACAGGAAACCTGTCAGGACGAGCAGGTTTAAGAGAATTCCCAGTGCAGAGATGATGTAGATGTACACTGGGACCACAGTGTGGACCCAGCTGACGAATATGTCACATGTGTCATTCTGAAGGTCTTCATAGGCAGCGAAGATGCTGGAGTTATCCAGGAACCTGGAAAGACAAAAGTAAACACCACTGAAGGCAGAAATTATTGTGAAAGATTCAAGTACATCCAAGTATTCACTGCTATTTCTTTTTTGGAGATAAGGGCAAAAAAGACATATGGTTATATTGGTCAGCACAGTATGCCAGTGGTTAGTTAATTGAGCTAATTGGAAAGACATAATTTGCTAATACTGTGAATTTGAATAGTAATGTCCATTTGGCCCCTTAGTTGTTGATGTATTCAGTCAATTTAATTGTTTAAAGGCTGAAAAAACTGTTAGTTCAGACAAAATGAATATAATGTTACACTCCATGCAATGACAGACTAATGTGTGTGTGTGTTTCACAGCTTTACAGAAAGACACATAAGAAACCACTTTGAGTTATGAGTTGTTACCAAGAATGAAAGTCAACAAAATCAACTCAACTCACCTGTTAACTGGCTCATTTACACCTATTGAGGACAGAACATGAACATTTGTTGTTTTTTGTTGTTGTTGTTTAACAAAAGACATTATCTTGGATGGGATAGAAAATAAATGGACTTTTGTGTTTTTACTAATAAAAAAAGTGACTTTCCATGCTAAAACTGGCATCTAAGGGGTTAAAATGAAAAATATATACAATACTTGTGTATTATAATATGTATGGTGAGAACTTCAGTTGATAATGGCATTCATGAAAAAAATGTGAAAAAGACATTAATATATAAAAATCCCATGGCAAGTTTAAGAATCATATTTTTAACGTAGTGGAGGACCACAGGTGTGACCTAAAATGAAGGAAGCCTGGAGGATTAATGGGATGTTGTAAAAGAAATAAAGTGACTGCCAGTTCTGGTTCAGGGTCTGAACATTTCAACATTCCACTTGAGCAGAGCTTGGTTTGGGCATTATTATGGATTTATGGACATTATTTTCATTAGTCATGTGGAAGTTGAAATTTTGTCCAAAACAAATCCTGCTTTTAACTTTAAAGCTGAAACATTTTAGAAATGAACGTCACAATTTACAAAACGTGCATTTTTGTGCATCTTTTTTTTTCTATTTGAGTCGAGTTGTTAGATCACAGAATAACAAATTGTGAAAAGAACGACGAGTTAAAGAACAAGAACATAATCTGGGTTTAATTATCAAGAATTGTATTGACAGTATTTGACAGTAATCTCATGTTTGCATCAAAGAAGGTCTGTTTTTGTTTACACTTCAGGAGACCATCACACTAAATTCAGCTCACATAGCAAACAGAAGTAATGACAAGACCTTAACAAAACCTTAACACAGAGTTTATAATGTTTGTACAGTGGTGGACTCAATCTGTACTCAAGTAAAAGTACTGTTACTTCAAAAATACTATTACTCAAGTAGAAGTAAAAGTACAACAAATGGACTTGAGTAAATGTAAAGTATGTTGATTATTGTACTCAGAAAGTCTAAGAGTGAAATACTGTTACACATAAAGAACACAGCAGAGGGACAGTGTGCTGATGGCAGATGGGTCGAGACATCCATAATGCTCGACCCTCAGCAATAAGGATGAGAGCAGACAAGACAGAATGCAGTCTGGGTTTATCTGCATACTTTGTGTTGTAACCCATTCATCTTCACATACCTTGTAGGCAGATCCATGCTTCTTTAGTCAGAGTCCAGATATGAACTGTGTTGATCTGCTGAAGTACTTAGTGCAGCTCTGCTCCGTCTGTCTGCTGTTACTGTCTTATAGGACTCACTCAGCCACAACACATGTTTGTCACAGCATCAGTTAAGGGAAGTGAAGCTTAATAGATCTTAGATTGTATCAGTTTGTCTTATGCAACTTTGTATTTGGCCTTGCAAAAAAAAAAAAAAAAAAAAGTTCAAGGTTTATTATCACTGAGGGGCAAATAGTTTTAGCAGCAGAACATACTTAAAAATGACATGTCCAAAAAATGGATTTTGATAAAATTATTTAGAATAATAAATTGGAAAGTAGTTAGGCATAGGCTCTAACAAGAACCTGACAGTGATGCACCAGTGATAATGTCCTTGTAGTGTGTTAGGTACAGAAGAACACTGTTAGCCTCTTTAGCTCATCTCTCAGACCACATAACCCTAGTTGTCACGTCACCAGGTGAGTGGATCGTCATTTGAGCCTACAGCCTCCTCTAAGTAACACGTAAGCCCCGTCTCTGCTCAGGCTCTCTTCAGTTGGGAAACGATTAGCTTCAAAACAACTCCAAGTTTTAGCTGTTGAAGGCAGCACAGTTTGTGCAGAAGCCTTTTACTTTCTCTCTATTAACCCTCCATGCTCCACTCCCAGCGTCTCTGAGTGAGTGTTCGTGCGTAAACATTAAATTCTTCATAGTTTACAGTTAAATTTCACTGCATCTCATTACTTCTTTACTAAGACGCAAAACTGCGCTTATTGCGGTCCCTTGTGCCCCCAAGTGGTTGGAATAACACAACAGTAAATATTTATTTATTTCACAGCGACATTGGCATTGCACATTACAGAGTATATTGCACAGACCTGAGATAGCTACAAGCAAATTTTCATCTGTCATCCCGGGACAGAGGCAGCAGGTTAACAGTGCATTTATTAGCCTATCCTCATAAAATTGCCCAGGTACAAAATCTAAAATACAGATAAATAATACAACCAACAGTAACAAAGCACCATCAGAAGGATCAGATCCACAGCAGTCCAATACATTACATTTGATAAATTAGGAAATCATCACTACCACCACATCAGATTATCCTTTAGCTATTTCTTCAAATTAAATTAAATTTTTTGCTGCTAGTGAATTAATTGTTTTTTTGCTGCTAGTGAATGTGTGTCTCTGTGTCAGCCCTGCAACAAGCTGGCCCCTGTCCAGGTTGTACCCTGCTGAGGCCCTAGGTCAGAGGTCGTTAACAGGCGGACCCCAAAATGAGAGGAGTAGGTCCAGACTGAGTGCGGAGGGACAGGACTGTTCCGTTTACAACAGACTTAAGTTTTGTTTTTACAGAGCAGCGAGAGAGGAGGCGACACAAGCTGTGAGCGGCTCTGCCCTCTCGGTGTCTCTCTGTCGAGGCTCACCCCTCTCCTCTCGGTGTCTCTCTGTCGAGGCTCACCCCTCTCCTCTCGGTGTCTCTCTGTCGAGGCTCACCCCTCTCCTCTCGGTGTCTCTCTGTCGAGGCTCACCCCTCTCCTCTCGGTGTCTGTCCCTCTGTTCCACAGAGGACAGAGCTGCCTCATATTCACCAGAGAATTAAGAGGAAACCTGTGTTTTGAGGCGCAGTACGTTCCACTTTAGTTTTAATGGGTGAATCGTCTCCTGCATAAAAGCAGACAGAAAATCTTGCATGTGACGCTATCAACCAATCAGATCTGAGGATTTGGAAACATGGAGCGGTGACTGTGAGACAGACAGCGGAGAAATGAAAGAGACAGATGTAGAAAGGAACAGAGGTCAGCTCTAAACTCCTGTGTCTCCTGTGTTCTGAGCCAAGGACCATTATAAAAGCATTTTGTTTGATTTTTTTTCACTGTATTTGATTAACATAAGAAAAAAAAACTTTTTAATTTTATTATTTTTTATTTTTTTCTCTCCAGTTTGCTAAATGTCCGTGAAAACATGTTTACCCTGCTAATAAACCTGAGCAGACAGTAAGAACTGACTTCAGATCGGTTTTTACTTTATTTGACGATTACAGCAGGAGTGATCTTTTATGTGACTTTTTTAAAGAATAAACTTTGTCAAACAGTGCAACATTAACTTTTTTACTTCAAAAGACAGCTGGTAGATGCTCTCACAGATATAGGACACATTAAACTATTTTTGATGAGTAAAACGAATTTAATTTGTTAGGCTAACAGACAGCAGGACTGAGCCAAATCGGGCCGTGACAACCGGCTTTTGCCATCCAACATGGCCGCTCCATGGAAATCACGTGTGTGAGAAGGGTCTATACAAACATTTACCATCTCCCCTCTTCATTTTCATGGTCAACAAGTGAAGATAGTCCATTAGACAGAGCACACTGTGACTGGCAACCCACAAGGTCATTGTGTTGATTTAGACTGCAGTATGATTATCACACCGCTTCTAGTACCTTTAAATCTTTGGACAAATCATTATATATTTTTTATTAAGTTTTATCTCACCTTCCTGTAAAAGAATGTATCAAACTGATTAGATTTTCTTTTGTTTCACTTTTAAGTAAAATGATCATGTATTTGTTATACATTAAACTTTTTTTAGACACTTCACGTAAACTCAAAAAAATGCCATTAAAGACGTGGAAGTTATGAATATTGAAATCTAAATCAGTCATTGTGAAGCAGCTGCAGTAATCAGTGGCGAAGGGTTAAACTCGAGTGACACATGCTTTATGCTTTATTGCTTTTGGCTTTCAAACTATGTTCTTCTCCTTCCCAGACCTGTAGTGCACTGGAAGCACAAACCAGAGTCTTGAGTACCTTCTACTTGTGCTCTGTGCAGTCCTTTGCTGACATCTAGTGGCAACATTGCAATATTTCCATGCTTTCTTCTGCTTGGAAAAGTATGCCAGGACGTCACTTTTTGTAAATGATAAAATATATCCACAAATTATTCAGGAATGGATTACAACTTACACTTATCTATAATCTATAAAGAGTAAGTAAGTAATTATTTAATCCTAGAAGTAATAATGTAGTAGCAACAGTAGTAGTAGTTATAATAAACATTGCTTGATATGATATTCTTTTGCATAATCTACTATTACTTTAAGATACCTGTGTTTGGATAACAGTGCCATGACAGAAGATGTCAGTCTGTCTTCAAATCAGACAACAACAAATACTTAAAGCGGCTATATTATGCCTTTATTATATTTAAACCAATCTTGGTCACTATTAGAACAGCACTGCACATTTTACAACCTTTATAAAAATGATGTGACTAAAATAAAACGTTTTCAAATAGTTTAATGGTGCCATAAATAAACAGGTGAAGCAGGGGACCAGCAGAGTGCTGGAGAGTGCAGAGTGATTGGACAGTAACGACCCTGCCACAGACTTCAGGCCATTCAGCTGTTAATTCCTGGATGGGTTCATCACTGCACAGCACTGCTTCAGGCAAATGCTCTCACCTTCCAGAATTATATAAACTGTTATGCCATTAATGTTTATTTTCAGATAAAACATAACCTTATGTCTCCGGCTTTGACTGCTCTCCTCCCAGCCATAAACTCTGGACATGACCGTATCACAAGATCTTGCTCCCAGGAACTTCTCCGTCCCAGCTTTTAAAAACAATTATGGGCAAATTGTGGAATTGTGGAATACAATTCCTCAGTACATCAGGACAATGACTTCGCTCCCACAGTTCAAAAAAGTATACAGGCAGTTTCTGGTGGACAGCTCCTGTTGTGACCACTGATAAATTTGGTTCTAATCAGGCCTCTTTTGTTGTGGATGGACTTTAGGAGTGATGTTTCTGATGCTTTGTTGTGTTTTTGTGTCTTCTGTTGTGATTGTGGTTTTTCCTTCTATGTGCTGCAGAACAGGAACCTGCTGTAAAACAGTTTTTAACTGAGTCAGGCCCGATTATTTGTAACATAACTGTTACCTGTAATTCTTTCCTGTTAATAAATGAAATGAAATGAAATGAATTACAGTTCACTGCCCTGAATCACATCAGGTTTAACCATTCCCTCTGGGAGGGAGCTACTGTATATAAACCTTCACTCACACAGCAGTTTTTCTTCGAAATGATTGTGCCCTTTGATTTAAGGGTAAAACGTCCTCTAAACACAAACCTTGTCCAGATGACCTTCTTGTTGATCCTTTTTACTGATTTCTCCTGGATGACTGAGAACCCACACAGACCTCTATAACACAAAATTGCATTTTTCAACAGGTCTGTTGCTGTCGTCTGATATGACAGCATATTACTGCCAAATGAGTGTGAATTAATTTCAGCTATATCACGTTTGTACATGATACTATTACGTTTGTACTAGTGCTGTCAATTGATTAAATTATTCACACTCTTGGGCTGTGATTAATCACGATTAATCACAATGTATAACTTGGTAGATTTTCCATGACAATATGCAGCAGTTTAAACAAAAAAAGTTGAGGAGAGTGTTTTTACTTGGATTAAAAAAATACATCTCAGAAATAACTTCTGAAAATTGTGACAGAGCCTTTAATAAGTCTGTGTAGTAACTGGCCAACCGTTTTGAGATAACAGTGTCTGCTGAACTGTGCTCTGCGTTAAATATACTGCAGACTCATATGGCTCTCCTTTGCTCCTCTCAGTGCCGCGGACAGGGGCAGAAAGCACAGCTCCCAGGAAACGCATACGGACAGAGGCAGTGAAAGGAAGCGATGTAAAAAGCACACGTAACATTTATTAGTAAAAAGTTTTACACAAGAATCGTGAGGGGAGGGAGAGGAGAGGGCTGTAGTGCAGCGGCCAAAGCAGTGGACTTGTCCTGAAGTGGAACCACGGGCAAACGTGAGTGACGCAGCTGCTCTCTCTTCTCGGGACGCCCAGGTCATTCACCGTGAAAACAAGTCAATGTTGTGATATACGCACATTTCCAAGACGGTCACGTGCCCCCTGACACGGCTTCATACCATCCAAAGTGCTTTGAGAAGCGCCAGTGTACGGCCAAACAGATCATGTGATTAATTTGTGTTAATAAATTTTAACGCGTTAATTTTGTTTTTATTAATTGCATGCGTTAACGCGTTAATGCTGCGTTCACACCGGACGCGTTTGAGGCGTCAAATTCGCGTCAGACACGTCTAGTTGGACGCTTGAACATTTTGAAGTCAGATGCTTTATTCGCGCATCCAATTCGCTCTGTTCGCGCGTCAAAACAAATGTGTTCGGACGTGAATTCGCGTCATGGGAGGAGTCTGTTGTGCCAGGGTAATGGCCGCTCATTCAGGGCTAATTCAAACTGAGACCATGCCGGTTTGCTCACCTGTGTCCCGTGTCAGGTGCGAGGACATGTCCTGCAGGACACTACTGCTGTTTTTAAGCACTCAACACCAGCAGCAGAGCGGAGATATGGAAGTATTTTCTTGTTTAATAGCGGTTTCTAGTGGTTTTAGCGGGTTATAGGCTAGGCTAGCACTCAGTACACAGACTGTTTTTCCTGTTGTTTTGGGGAGTGCAGTAACTGCTAATCCAACGAGCTCAGCTCAGCACATGCTAAAATTAAGGTCCCCTCTATGTCTTGTTACTATCTTTTTGACTGCTGTCTTTCTAATAGTAGCAGAGCTGCTGTAGGCTGTAGCTTATTGCTCCAGGTTCACATTGACAGCCTCGATAAATCTGCCGTGATTGTTTTGATGGATCTCCGCTTTCTAGGTCCTCCCACGTCACTGGAGGAGCTAGATCCTGATTGGTTAACGCGTCGCGAATATTCGCCAAAGTTCAGAATTTTCAACTCGAGCGTCTAGGGCGTCAGACGCTCGATTCGCACGTCAAAGCCCGATTCGCGACGCGCTGGACACTTGATTCGCACTGCAGGACGTCCAGACGCTCGTTTACATAGACTTAACATGTAAACCAGATGCCTCAAACGCGTCCGGTGTGAACACAGCATAACATTGACAGCCCTACTTTGTACATGATACTATTACATTTTAACAAGATAACATCACGTTTTAACAAGGTACGAAATTATCACTTTTTACGTGATACTAATTTATCATGAAATTACAAGATATGGAATCATCACGTTTTATCATGATACACAATTATCACATTTCTACAAGATACTATCACATTTTACAAAATATGTATCACCTTTATACAAGATAATTATCACGTTATAATAAGATATGAAATTTTTACATGATAAATACTTTTCTTGTTTTAACAAGATCTTTCACATTTTTGTACAAACATGAGAGTTTTCTTGTTAAAACGTGATACAGCTGAAGTTAAGTCACACTCCGTTGGCAGTAATACGCTGCCGTAGTCTGAGACCAAATTTGACCAAACTTTGAAAGTGCTCAAAACTGCCTTTGAAAGGCCCCAAATGCCCCCAGAAGTACATATTGCTGGCATTTTACACTTTGCCCAAGGAAGTACAGTGCAAAACTAGCTTTGTAGCACACACTGGCACATTTACAGACTGTTTATTAATGTGTCCTGTTCAAATAAACAATTAAATAAAATATCTGTGTTTAATTTGTCCATCTGAACCATTTTTGGAGCGAAAACAGACATGACCAAAAATTTGAGAATATTTTTAAAGTGCTCAAAACTGCCTTAGGGCATGTTTACACTTGCTGTGTTTAGTTCGCTTTAATCAAACTCTGGTGCATTTCCTGGGAAAGTCCGGTTCGTCCTGGTCTGGTCCCGGTGAAGTGCAAACACAACACGGACTAGACTATGGACCAACACCAGGGAGTGGACTAAAGCTCTGTATACCCAGGGCATAGGAGCATACACACATCTAACATGACTTTAAGAAAAAAAAAAATACTGTAAAAATATTTAACATTAGCAAAGCTAACATTAGCAAACAAATGTAAAAACTCTGCTAAAACAACACAAATTTCATATTAATCACTGGAAGAGTCAACAGTTGTATTCAGCTGCCATCGCTGCTCTAAACTGAACATGTCATTTAATATAAATTAAAGTGCGCCTTATGATATACCGTATTTTCCGCACTATAAGGCGCACCTAAAAGCCTTTAATTTTCTCAAAAACCGACAGTGCGCCTTATAATCCGATGCGCCTTATATATGGATCAATGTTGGTTAATTATGGCTACCGTATTCAGGGGGCGTCGCCGAAGTGACAGGTTTTAAAAGCAAAGCTGGCTCTACATTCTGCTCAACCAGACATCCCAAATCATACGTGAGTCCTAAAACTTAAGCAGTTGTCCTTTTGTTGTCCTAGTTGTCCCGAAAATGATATAAGCGTGGAGTCTGAAGCAGTTGTTGTCTGATAAAACATAAGAAGTACCGCTGCTAATTGTGTTAGCTCCTGTATGTAATGGCGAATCTCCGCAGGTGATGCGCAGCTGCTCAATCTGTCTTTAAAATGATTTTAGCGACTGAATAGAGGAGAATCTAAGCTTTAAAATGAGGTATAACATGTCCATATTCAGCAAATTTTAGCCATGGTTAGTTGTGTTCAAACCACTCTGTTGTAAAAATAACGTAGCATCGCAGAGTAGGGGATAGACGGCAAAAAGACGACACGGTATGGCATGAATGAGATATAGTAGTGTGACTGTATAAACTATAAAGTTACCCCTACATAAGTACTCGTATCGGTATGTACTCAAATGGAAGTACTCATACTCGTATTGGTTTGAAAAAAATCGGTATCGGTGGTATTGGTATCGGTGCATCCCTAGTTTTCAACGAGGGAGTTGTAAGAACGCTGGTTTGTATTCTATTAATAAAGTTTGACTGACTGACTTATCTGACTGTTTTATTGACATTCCCCTTAGCGCAGCGCCATCTAGTGGATGCGCCTTATAATGCGGTGCGCCCAATATATGAAATCAGTTTTAAAATAGGCCATTAATTGAAGGTGCGCCTTATAATCTGATGCGCCTTATAGTGCGGAAAATACGGTAATTGGGACATATGGAGCTGAAGAGGGGCACTTTTGAGCAATAGATGAGCAGGGTTTCTTCTTCTCTAGTTTCTCTCAGTAAATACTGACACTGCCCCCTACAGGTTGTTCAGTCAGTTCAGTTCATTTGACACTTTTCCAGTGTGGATTTGAAGTTTAGAAAATCAATAAAGTATGACCTCTAGGTTGTATTTGATGTAAAATATAGCTCTAAAAGGCTATTAAAAGACGAGGAGTGTCCAAGTCTCGTTTTTACAACCAAACACTTGAATAAACAGTGTAGCGTGCTGTTTAAAACGTCTGGGTGTCCCACGTTCCGTGAAGGCACCGTGAAGGAGGCAGAACTATCGTCCCAGTGTCATTACTCGCTTCAGCACGCCTCTTGGCTAGTGGCCACGCCCCCCACTGCAAGAACAGAAACACGAAAACTTGAAACTGAAAAAAGATGATCTGAAACTGGTGAAAAAGGTGATCCGGAGGTGAAAAAATCATCTGAAAGTGAGAAAAAAATCTGAAACCTAAAAAACTATTTGAAACTGTAAAAAAATATTTTGAGCATGAAAATAATACAACTGCAAATTTTATTAAAACAAATATCAACTTTTGTAATACATTTCTGTATTTTTCAAGAGTTCAACATTAGAACAGTGAACTTTCAGTTTCAAGTTTTTGTTTTTCAGTTACAAAGACTTATGAGCCTAATATGGCTCTATACCAATGCCCTCAGAAGTACATATCTGTGCATAATTTGGCCTTTTAAACTGAAGTGAGAACCAACATAACCAACAACATTTTTGTCAGGTCTGCGGCTGTCATCTGTGACGAAATGTGATTACATTTTGAAAGTGCCTAAAACTGCCTTTAAATGCCTCAAAACAGCTCCAAAGTACACATCTGTGCATAATAAAACCATGGGCACTTTGCGGCAACTACCATTTTTTTACAACCAGGTATATACATGTGTACCATGTAAATAAAATTAAATATATGTACTGAATCTATATAAATATGTATTTTTCTTCAAACTGAAATAAATTCACTTTTCCCACACAAACTGCTTGTTAATCGCAGTGCTGACACTTACATACACACAGACAGCCACTCAGTCTCACTTTCATTTACTATGGGGAGAGAGCTCTTTCAGCCCAAATACTCTGTGGTACTCACGACCTTCTTGGTGAAAGGCACATGAGCAAACTGCTCTGCAACTGTGCACTCACATCTTAAACCAATGGCTCTTTCATTTTGACTGTGACGTGATGAATAATCCTTGGTTACCAGGGAATAAAAGCCCAGGGATTAGACACTCAGCACTCACCAGTCAGAATGGAAAAATTAAGGGCATGTTTTGACTTTCCAGAGTTATTTTCTGTCAGTTTAATTAAGAGGATGGTATCAGGGTGACCAATGAGTCAGGCCATGGATAAGGTCGGAAGGTTTTTACTTAATCCAGGAAATTGAATGTACCTATGCCACTATAAAAGAAGGACGGAATCTGTAGTTTTCAGATGTGCCCTCTCTCAACATGGTAACTCTTACATTTTGAAAATAACTCTTCTCTTATTCATTAAATATAACTATCAAATTTGCTTTTTTGGGGGAATAGGTGAGTCTGGTTGCTACGATGGGCTGTGTGAAATCCAAAGGGATGTTTCTTCTTCTGTTGACTTCTTTTCTCTACAAAGTGGACGCCAACAGTGATGGTGTGAAGGACCAAGAGTCTAAAGGGCGTAAGTGACATTCTCCAACTTTTCATGCCATTTCTTAATAGAATGGTATAGCAGTTATATGCGCTCATGTCGGATTGGAACTGTGTTCAGAGATACAGTAGCCGTTGGTGTTTAGTCACTAATGCTAAATAAATTTTCATTATTACTGTGATATTCTGACAGTAGTCAGTAGAAGTAGTGAAGAACTAATTTTCCTGCTTCTAACACATCAACATTGAGGGCAAAATGTTCGCTTGCTGCTTGATATACCCCAATCAATAATAGGTGCAATGAGGAAGATGTTATGTGTGTTATCATTCACTTCACCTGTCAGTGGTCATAATGTTATACTTGAGTGGTGCAGTAAAATGCCTCAAAACAGTCCAAAATAGCCCTGCAAATACATATATGTGTAAAATTTGGCCTTTTGAAACATTTTTGGAGCGAAAACAAACATGACCTAAAAACACATTTTTTGACAGGCTCGCAGCTGCCATTGTGGACCAAATTTGACAACATTATGAGCATGCTAAAAATGGCCTTAAAATGCCTCAAAACAATTCCAGATACCCCCAAGTGCATATCTGTGCATATTATGACCTTTTGAAACATTTTTGGAGAGAAAACACACATGACCCAAAATTGCATTTTATGACAGGTTTGCGGCTGATCAAATTGCTCAAAACTGCCTTAAATGCCCCCAAAACAGTCCAAAATACCCCCAGAAGTACATATATGTGCACAATTTGGCCTTTTGAACCATTTTCGGAGTGAAAACAGACATGACCAAAAATGTAATATTCACTTCATCTGTCAGTGGTCATAATGTTACACCTGATCAGTGTCTCAGTTTGACTCTTATCACAGTCAGTCTGCCAGTCTAAATTCTAATCCTAAATGTTGTAGCGGGCTGTGAAGAGTGCTCTCTGAAAAGGCACAGCTGGCTCCCTGTAAATCAGTGTGTGGGCTGCTGCTTCTCCAGTGCATACCCCACACCCCTCAAGACCCTGAGGACCATGGTACAACCAAAGAACATCACATCGGAGGCGTCGTGTTGTGTTGCAAAGAGCTTTGATGAGGTGCCTTATGAGGTAAGGTCAAAATGCAACAAAAAGTATAGCATGTGTGAATATGCAAATTAGGTATTATTCTGTATCTACTTTAATATGCACTGTTTTGAATACATGTTATAATCTGAATATTAGATGGAGCCAGGTTTGGAATTCTTGGTTAATTTTCTTGACAGAATGATTTTTTTTTTTTTTTTTTTTTGAGCCAAAAAAAAAAAAAAAAAAAAAATCTAAATTAATTCAAAATTTTCCATTACAGTAAAAACTTTTTTTTTTTTTGTCAGAAAAAATTGTTTAATTTAATGTACAAGTTTTAAACTCTCACCAGATTTTTTTTTTACTGTAAAATTCTGGCCAGTGTTTTACCGTCAATTTTACAGACTTGTTTTACAGTGACATATATGAGTGCTACAAATTCTGAGGACACCGCTTTTGAATCAATTTTTAAGATTGAAATCTATAGACACAAGTTGACAATATGTAATTAGATACATTTTTACTTTTTTTCCCTTTATTTCAGTGTGAAAGCTTGCGTGTTATGGAACCAAACCTGCCCGAAATCTTAAAATTAAAAAAGCTATATTTTTACCAGAAGTGCCTGGCCTTAAAAGAGGTTAGTCTTCTCTATGATGTATATTATCTTTACATTAAATAATTTGAACTCTTTTTTTTTTTCTCTTCAGATGGGGGTGGATACAATACAGAACCATACAGAGTGCCACTGCAGCACCTGTCATTATCAGACAAACCACAAGTGGACACGCAAATCACTCTGATTTCAGTTCTGTTTCACATTCAGATGCAGTGCTTATGGCCATGCAGGCAGCATTGTCAAGCAGCATTTTAGTAGAATTTTCCTTATAGCCCTAAACCAGACCTGTACTTCTAAAGTGGCAGTAAATGTATTACTACTGTATTGTTAAATTGCATGACGTGGTGAAACAGATTTAAAATGAAATAAATGCTTCCAATTAAACTGGCATTGTCATTTAAAGATATTATTGTTTAATTATACAAAATAGAAACAAACAAAAAACAATTACTTACAATACAATATTTAAATGTGTTAAATACTAGCTGAACAAATAAACTGAAGAGCACATTCAAAATATTATTAAATATTAAATGTGTAATACGCTTAATCGTCTTTATTTATATTTTATTTCAATAATAAGTATTTACAACAGCTACAGATCAAGATTCTTTTCACTTGGCTATTTAGCGCTTCAGATATGTAGCAGAGAAGCTTTGGGAGCTGCTGCTGGGGATTGCCAGGAGCCAACATACGAGTAGTCATCCCATCATACATGTGGGCCTTCAGATCCAGCAGAAGCTCCCTGATCCTGATGGGAACTATGTGGAGTTCCAGCAGCCCCTCACCCCTAACTCCATCTTTTAACAGCCTCTCAAACTGCGCAGTAAAGTCTCCAGGAACTGGCACCGTTAGCAGCTCTTCCACAAATGTAGTGGGGTTGTTGAATACATATCCTGTAGGTGGTATATAATTTTGAGTTTTCAAGTTTTAAAGCACCAAAGCATCGTTTTTTATTAGTTTAAGTATTTAGTTTCTTCAAAATCTTTGTCTTCATTTTTATAATAAATTAGTTTTCTTACCTAACATGGCTTCTAATTTGATTGGTTTTGCTGTAGGCCGCCCTTTCATCGACTTCAGAAACATCACTATACTAACACTAAAGTTAGACATTGCCTGTTCACAAGTTACATTCTCGCTGTGGTGCATAGCAACTAGATAAAGCCTATAAAAGCAGGACAAGAACAAGAATTTTTTTTTTTTTCTAACAGATTTATTACAGTGTTTGTTAAAGAGAGAAATATGTGCACAGCATTCCAATAAATGAAAAAGCAACACTTTTGAGGGTGGAAAAACTAAAGAGATGATGTCTGGTGCTCGGAGCTTAGTTTTTGTACATCACCAAGGACCCTTTTGTTTACAAGTAGTTTGTCCAGCTCCAACAGAAAATGCAAAAACAGAACAAATGTAAAAAAAAAGTAAAAAAAAACAAACAAAAAAAAAAAAAACACCTGTGTTGTAATATGAATTGTACTGTAATAGAATACTATGTAAGTTAAATAAATGATCACAAACCTGTTTGAAGCCACATCTTCTTTGGATCTTTGGAAGCTCTGTCAGGAAGTGCACACTTTGGGAACAATGGGTCCTCGTGTACGGACATTTTGGATGTGAGTGAGGAGAGACTTTCACTTGGCCACTTTTTCAGATTCTGTTTTTGAAGAACAGGCTGTCCAGTGCAAAGCCTTTATTTTTTGGGGGGCCAATGCATTCAACTTTTTAGATATGCTTGGGAAAACAATCCAACTAAGCCACAGTTTTTTATAGCAATTGTTTTTTTTAGTGGGAACATATTGTTTTTTACTTTTCATACCTTTTACAAGATGCCAAACATCATAATATTGCATTATTTCTCTATCACGCAGATATTTCTGAACCTGAGTATGTCTGTCAGTTACAGTAAAGTCCACTTCTAGGGACTTGGACTGCAATAGGTCAAGACCTCATTTTAGTCCACTTTTTTCATGTAGCCAACTTCAATGCGAGCGTGCCTCCTGAACATGTCACACTGATGCATTTTGACATTCATGACCTTGCCCATCTGGAAAATAAAAAAAATAAAAAATAATCATGAGTATAACATTTGCAATAATATGTGAGGATACATATGAGGTATATGTTTTTGTTGAAATAATTGATGTAATTCTGAGACTTGATTCTCTTGAGTCTGACTAAAAGTACATTATGTGCATTATAAAAACAGGCCTAATTTACTACATATATTTCATGCTTTTTGTCATACCACGAGTGATTGCTAACTCATACAATTTGATGATTCTTCAAAAAGTTATTTTTTCAAAGAACTCAGTCAGTACCTACCAAAACCACAGGAAGGCGCCCTAACCCCACTGTCCTCTTCCATCTTCTACTGGCCCAGTATTTGGTCCAGTTATTGATTAGCAGGACTGATTCTGATTTCAGATTTATTAATTGACAGAAACTAAGAATTTTGAGCAAGTTGTTATTTATGTATTTACATTGTTTGAGAAACGCACTCAGTCAGTACCTACCAAGACCACAGGAGGGTGCCCTGACCCCATTGTCCACTTAAATCTTTATGGCATGGTCCAGATATTGATTAGCAGCACTGATTATTACAGTGTCGTTAGTTTTAGTGTGCATATTGACTGCGGGGTAAAGATGTGAATTAAGAGCTGCTTGAGAGTGTCTGTAAGCGGTGCAGCAGTGGTTTGCTGAATGTCTCGACTGAGGCTTGGTGGGACTAAGCAAGTGGGAAAATAAGCAATAAAAGAATCCTGCAGACAGTGTACTTTGGAAGAGCCTGGCACAAGTGCAAATGCCTATGTTTTCTTGGCATTAATGTCTTTGAAGGAATGTAGTAATACCAAATATGGAGACCCTAAACTACATAAAACATAGCTTTTACTACAAGAAATATTAAAAGAAATGTACTATATACATGTGATATGTTTTTATGCTGTAAAAACATTTTGTTTGTTGGTGGAAGAAGTACTTAAAATCTGTGCTACTTCTTGTATACACACGGTGGCAAAATGATTGGCACTGTTGCCTCACAGCAAGAAGGTCTAGAGTTTGAATCCCGGACTATGTGGGGCCTTTCTGAGTGGAGTTGGCATGTTCTCCCCGTGTTTGGTTTGGTTTTCTCCACATGCTCCGGCTTCCTCCATCATCTTACAGGTATAATACATGCACAATAGGTTAATCCTCCGGGTAGGTACTCCTGAACAGGATCCTGGCTCAAGGGTCCCTGGGCACTGGGGTTGCCCACTGCTCCTGACAGGTTGCCCCAGTGGCATTTAAGGATGGGTCAAATGCAAAGACCAAATTTCCCTATGAGCACAATAAGCTATACCTGAACTATTACCACAACTACAATTTCTTTAACTGCTACTACAACACTCCTAGTACCACTACTGCTACTACAACTACTATTAATACTACTACTACGTACAGAAAACTATGTACATTAGCTATCCAAACACATCTAGAGTTATATTTGTTTTTGCTGTAAATTTGGAACACTGTGTCTATCCAGGATTTTTTTCTTCTTTTTACCATTGCAAGATAGGGCCAACGATACTAATAACTCCAGCCACTGCAAATGATTACTTTTGTGAGATTTAAGGGCACTGTGGGGCAATAGACAGAACATTTACACTTGAACTAAAGGAGCTTTGCGTTTGAGTCCAGGCCAGGGCAGTATTGCGAGATAGATGCCACCTAAGGCCCATAGTTGGTTGAACAGAAAGAATATGACTGAATAAAAACGAACTACTAAATTTTAACATTACAACGCACTGGTAACACCCACTATTACTTTTGGATTGGAGCTCCTGTGCTGCCTTCTGTCACCTTGAGCGGTGCAGCGGTGTTCTGAAGGATTCTGTGCTCTCTGGGGGAAATGCTCAGTGGAAGTAAAATGGCTGGTCAGAGCAGGCCTGGGGGGCACACACTTTTTAATCTGCCAGTACTCCCAACACTCGACAGGAGTAATTACAAGTTCACCCAGAGCTAAGGGCTGCACCTCTATTTCTCATTATCACATTCTTGCTCTGTGCAGTGAGGCCCAAAGCAGCTTGATTAGACCAGGCTGGATTTTTGGACCATATTGTTAAGGTCCCACAAGCTAAGGCAGGAGCACTTTCTTTAAAAAAGACAAAAAGAAAAAGAAAAAAAAAAGGCACTTGAGGCACCTGATTTGAAATGTTAGGAGTTGAGACTTGATATTCATGACTTGAGTTGAGTAAAATACTTGAAATGACTTGTTTTTGATTGGATGGAAGGCACTAAACCACAGATAGTCAAATTCAAAGACTATTTATGTACAAAAAACAAAGAGCAGTGTGTATTCCATACATGACACAAGACCACCACATCAAATTTCATTCAACACTAACACTAATGTCTTATAGGCTATTCTAAGTATGCTTGTTGTGTGATAAGTAGTTCAACTTTAACTTTGTCTTTTAACTTTGAACGTGTAAAGACAATTAGGCCTAACACAAACATTTGTACGACTTGACATAAAGCAATGACCTGACTTAACTTTCTCAATAAAGCAGTGACTTGACTTGCTTGATATAAAGTGCTGACTTGACATGACATACCTGACATAAAGTAAGGGCTCGACTCGACTAACTTGACATAAAGCCTTGACTCGATTTTCTTGATATAATGCAGTGACCTGACTGAACCTACTTCAAATAATGAAATAATCAAGTAACTTCACTCAAGTTACTTGACATTGAGCATGACTTGACTTGCTTGACACAAAACAGTGACTTGACTTATTAGATCAGTAGTTCCCAAAGTGGGGTCCGGGGCCCCCTGGTGGGCCATGAAGGTACTGCAGGGGTGCCCCAAATCCATAAAAAGAAACCAAGTTTGTAAACAAATTACAATTAAGTACATTTATATTGTTGTTTAAAATACTACTTTGAAGCTAGCTTAGCCAACAGTCTTTTTTTTTTTTTTTTGGTAGCACTTTAGAATAACTTGCAACTATGAAGCAGTAATAAAGCATTAACAACCATGTAATTAACAATTACAATACTATAAGTAGTTCTTAAAATAGGTTTAGATCCTGAATTACCACTGATGTTTTTTATTGTGCAATGATTTACATGAGCTGATTCCTAAAGAATTAGGCTACACATTAATAACAATGTTTTTAACGTAATGTTCAGTGTGGTTACTAACTCTAAGCTAATACATAAATAATGCTTAATAGTGTAAGTTATTATAAAAAGTTACTGTTTTTTAATTCTTTAAATTTTTTTTACGTTTTTAATAGAAATCTATGGCTTTCATGGAAAAAATGGCATAGTCTTTTGAATAGAGTGAAATGTTATTGTCGGGGGTCCACTTGGGATTTTCAAGGGGGGCATGAGACTCTTGACTTTGGGAATGGCTGTACTAGATTCTCATAAATATTGACTTAGACTTGTTTGTTACTTGAAAGTTAAGTCTCGAGACTTGCTTGTGGCTGAAAGATTTACTGCCACTTCTGCCGGTTTCTCTGGGTGGAGAGCTGAGAAACCACAAAATGGAAGTCAGTGGAAACGAGGGCACTCAACATCTTACCGTGAATGTTTTCTTTGCCTTTCTTCTGCTCATGTTAGTGTAATGAGATGTTTAACTTTACAAAAACAACAGGCCCTTTGTTTGTATCTGCGGACAGAACAATTTGGTATGAGGCTTGGCTTGCTGCGCTCATGCACTGTAGACCAAAACAAGACTAGTCTCATAGTGTGTTGTAACGTCATTATTGATCAGTGGCCGCTCATTAAGTACGTCCAGCTGCTAAAATATTGACTGCACTGAGGAAACAGATTGGCTCCAAACAGGCAGTGACACGCAATCTGTGCCTCCCGGGAGCACTCAGACCCCCGCCCCACCATCATCACACCATCAACACCACCAAGCATGTGGGGGGCTACTGTACCATTTATTTTTTTCATTCAATATTACTTAACAATAACAATACAACAATATATACTCTGTGCCATTTATTTATAATCAATTAAGATGCCAACTGCTCTCTTGTGGCAGAACAATGCAGCATTAATAAGAATAAAAAGATTTTAGTATGACAGCAGCAATCCATTGTTTACTAGAGTGATGTTGAAGAAGTTTTTAACCACTTTTCTTTGCAACTTTAAAATCTCAAGTCATGTGACGCAAATGGTGTCACTAAATGTGAGTGATTGCAGGCTGTATGTCACTGTATTTTTACATTGATCCACAAATCAACATTTCAATTTCTGACCTTTACAGCATGCGTCAATACAAGGTACTGCTCACTTTAATGCCTTTAATAGCAATGCAGTCCTGGTTCAGCTCAAACATGACTCAAATCAAAGCTAAATGTAGTGGTGCTGTTGCACTGAAAGGGTTTCAGTTATGGTTTAGCTTATATTTTTATTGCATCACATTGTAAAACTAGTATTTCATTATGAAAGTTTTATAGTGCTACTGAATGTAGCCTTAGTCAGTGAAGGATCAGGTTCCTCCAGTGCCTCTCTGACAATGGCATCTAGTCAGTAGGAGGTCAACTGACTTTGACTACTTTTTTAGTAATGCTATATTCACTTTAAAGGAGACTAATTCTGCTAAATTGACTTGTTTGAGTCATAATGTCTCCTTCTTAAAAACATACCCAAAATGGTATTTTGTTCTGTTCAAGCATGTTTGAGTAATCCTGTATGCTGAGGCGCTGTCCTTCTCAAGAGCTGAAAACACTCAGCTTCACAGATTTACATAGACGTGTGAAACCACGCTTTTTCCAGGAAGTGCTCCTGAGCTGTTTATAATGCACATACACTGTCACCAGACTGGTTCTGATCATTTTAGCACTTAAACTACTGTCAGTATAAATCAGTCAGCACATTTATCTGTCTGATATCTTCAGGTTGCTAATAGCCATGCTAATGTCCACATGTTAATTTCAATCACACCAAATATTATGCTAGATATTTAAGTATAGTATATTTGTCTATTTTCCTTAATTCAGCCATAAGAGGTCACATGCTAGTGTACACATAGGGCCAGATTTATCAAAGGTTTGCGTGCATGCTAACTGAATAAGATGCGCTAAAATTGGAGCAAACCCAGACGCAGTTGAGATTTGCGTGTCTTACAGGAGCAGAGCAAACGCAATGAAGATTTTGCTCCTATGACCTAATGAATCTGTAAACTGAGGCGTTCTTCCCAGAGTGCGGAAAATGGAAGGCGGAGAAAATGCAAATTCATTCATTTACCGCCCGCAATATTATTTATCAAGGCTCACCATGACTTTGCGTGCGAAAATAGCATATAAATTTAGCACTTTGGAGAAGGACGTGCTAATCTTTTGCACAGATGGCTGCTGTGATTCGTGTGAGACGAAGGAGAAGAAATGAACAAATACGTAGGGTGAGAGTGTTTGCCACGCGTGCAGATCTATTTGCCATGACGGATGAAAAAATTATTCACCAGCATGTTCAGCTCTTCTGGGTTAAATTTTTGCTTCCGTTTGTGTTCCACTTCCGCACCTTCCATGACGCAAAACAATACACGCAATTATGCCGTTTAAATAGCTCCGCCCCATCTGTTTGCACCTGTCACCGACACGCAGTTTGTCTTAGTAATTCACGCGCAACAGGCCCAGTAATAGCAGCCGCATATTTTCTCACTGCACTCGCAGTTTAGCACCCGTCTTAGTAAATATGGCCCATAGTGTCTATGAAGAGGTTTGGGGCAGGAAGGGCATCCAGCATAAAACCTATGCCAAATTAAACAACATGCAGCATGATTTCTTTGAGAAATTATATTTTTCATTCCTAAAAACATGCACAATAAAGGCTAATCCTCCAGCTAGGTACTCCTGACCAAGATCCTGGCTCAGGATCTGGGAAAGTGTCCCCAGGCGCTCCACTGTGGTCGCCCAGTGCTCCTGGCAGGTTGCCCCCAAACAAATTTCCTTATGGGGTCAATAAAGTATACCATACCATTTACTATGTTGAACCAGAAACATGACAAAATACAGAAAGAAAAAGAAAAAGCATAGATGTTCATGTGTTTGTCTTCACACATACATGATATAACCATACAAACACCAGATTTGTTCCTCATGAATCCTTACCGAGACTATATTCCCCAGGTGGAGTATCTCTATTGTCTGTCCGGTGATTGTGTTGGCTCCTGAGTGGCCCCCGGGAGCCCCCAGGCATCAATATGCAACAAAGACGATGCCCTGTGGTTTAGCGAAGCGCGCCGCGTGAAGCATCTAAATCACGGCCCAATATGCAGCAGGGAAAATTCATAACTAAATCTGTCACTTCCTGTTTGTCTATGATACATCATCGCGCTCTAGTTAATATTCTCCATTTCCAGCCAGGGATGCAAGGCCAAGTTGTTTCAAGTCTGTGTTTTCTTGTGGTATGTGGAAGGAGCCAAGTGTTGTGTGAAGGCAGCGACTCTGTATCCGTTTCTCTATCGACCGGACATTTATCTTGTGTCCAGTGAGCCAGTTCTAAACACTGTGCATCAGCAAAGCAACAACAAGCGTGGCGCTGACACCAGGGGGCAGCAATTAGCATGAATTAATCACATTGATTCAGGCCTTATCTCAGGCTGGTTAGAACTGTGTCTTCATGTCCACTGCATAGATAAGCTATAAAGGGAACATGCACTAATGCCAATGGATGGAACAAAAGATAAGAATATTTCTGAAGAGGTAGTGTAGAGTGAGACTATTTGGGTTAAAAAATGGATTCAAAATAATATGGAACGCAGATTATCATGTTCATGCTAGAGGCTATATCATAAGCATGTTATAATATTCCCTCATCAAAAACATACCTGGAGTTGTGTTTTGTTTCATTCACGTCTGTTTAAGTAATTGTGTATTGGCACTGCCGTTCTGTGAGTTCTAAAGGGCTGGTTGCCACTTAACCCGCTGTACCTCAACCCACTGCAAGAAGCACTGACCACTCAACAAGCCCTCTACATTCAGTCCGCTCTCATTCATTTATCAAAAAAAATCATGTACAGCTCTTTTTCCCTTACGGCTATTTTTCATTTTGGTATTATGCAAAAAGTATAAGAACTAAACAGCTTTTTCCCCTTGTTTCTATTCAAAATGGAACAACAGAGCTGCAATTTTTTTTAGACAAATAACATTTTTCTGCTGTTTTAGAGGTGACCAAACTTGGCTTAAAAAGATAACGCAAAGCGCAATATAGCCCTTAAAAAAACATCAACACTATGTCTTGTGTATGTCTTCAGTTGCATGTAATTACTTAAATAACAATATGCATTTGTAAATAATAAAGGATAATATTAACCATTAGAAAGATACATTGAAGCACATTTGTCTTGTTGCACATGGAATCTTGTATAAAGGCTTTGGATAATGTCAGTGTCACATAAATAAATGCATTTTGATGTGTGGCATTGCCAAAAACTACACACCTCCATCCAATTATCTTTCATTGCTTATCCGGATCCAGGTCAGGAAGGTAGCAGTTTAAGCAAAGATGCCCAGATTTCCCTTACCCCAGACACTTCCTCCAGCTCTGCTGGGGGAATCCCATGGTGTTCTCTGGCCAGCCGAGAGACGTAGTTCCTCCAGCGTGTCCTATTTCTTCCCTTCTTCCCGGTGGGACATGTCCAGAACACCTTCCCTGGGGAAGCATCCAGGAGGCATCCAAAACAGGTGCCCAATCCACCTCTGCTTGGTCCTCTCGATGTGAAGGAGCAGCAGCTCTACTCCAAGCATCTACAGGGTGACCGGACCCTATCTTTAAGGAAGCACCTAGCCACTACATACCCCACTTCTATAACTGTCCCATCTTATAACTGTTGTAAAGCTGTCACTGGTGAATAGTGGTCCTGCCATCCCAAAATAGCCCATTCTATTGTATTTGTAACAATTTCTTGGACTAGAGGTCTGAGAAATTCTCTAACACTATGATACTGCTATGTGGTAACATAGAAGTGAGAGACATGGTGCAAGTTGCTATTAAGCAACTATATAGCTACCTACCTATCTACTTAAAATTTAATATGCTCATTAAAATTCCAGTAGTAAAAGTGTATAATTGTTAATTTTCTCTTTACAGTGGAATGAGTCATAGATCTATTACGTCCTGTCCCTACAACTGCCCGAAGTGAACAAATTGAGCACTGTTTCAGACAAAGCATTTATTTTGAGCCCACATTCCTGGATTAAGATTTGGGGCTTGATTATGTTGTATGTATGTATTTCCACAGACAACAGCATGTCCCGGCTGGAGTATGGTAGCTGTTCACATTTCAAAAGGAGTAGTGTAAGGTGTGAGGTGTAGGAATGGAAAGTGCTACGTTGCACTTTTGCCACATTTGACTTACTAATAAGGACCAGACACCTGACCGTTAAGTGCAACGTCTGTTTAAACAAAATGCAAAGCTATAAAATGTCAATTGCTAAACCCTTGATTTATTCAGAAAATGTTCAAATACAGCTGTTTCTGTCCCTTCATTTTCTGCTATAGATTAAGTTGTATTGGCAATACACGTTTCCACCACTGAGGGGCACTGCAGCTCAACGTCAGTGCACATCTCCAGCCCGGGACCATCCTCTACAACATTATTCTCTCCTCTCTCCAGCCCCTAAACTCATCCAACAAACTAAATGTGCTGAGCTGTCTTCTGCCTATTCTCTTCCTTCCTCTCTACCGCAATACGACTTTTTACAGCCCAACTCCAACTAAACTTCTTTATATCTGCATTTTCTTATACCCCCGCCCTGTTCTCCCCTTTTCTGCACTTTTCCACAAGCTCTCTCTGCATCTATATATCTTTTTTTCTTTGAGGCAGTCAGTCTAATTCAGTTAATCAAACTGTCATGATATGGTCACACCTCTCAATTTCTGCTCAAAGCTCTGCAGGCAACACTTCTTACTGCAGAAAGAAACATGGCTTGCCTTGAGTTATTCCAATTAAATGAATGTTTGCTCATTTACAATAATAGAAAAAAGCTTCAGGAATAAATATTACACTCAATAAAACATGAGTGCAACTGTAATCCTATGGAATTACCATTGTTTGTTATTCATACATAATTAATTGGCATGTGTACAGGTTTTGTTTTGTTTTTTTTTTGTTTTTTTGCAAGTTTTTTTGTGTGTGTGAAAAAAAACTTGCAAAATCACTGTGCTTTATTTTATTGTATTATTTTATTTTATTTATTATTCTTTATTGATCCCAGTAGGGAAATTCATTCTCTGCTTTGGACCCATCCTTCAGTGCCACTGGGGCGACCTGTCAGGAGCAGTGGGCTGCCACGGTGCAGCGCCCGGGGACCCTTCTCCAGATCTTGAGCCAGGATCCTGGTCAGGAGTACCTGGCTGGAGGTTTTAGCCTATTGTGCATGTTTTGAAGTTGATGGGGGAAACCAGAACACCTGGAGGAAACCAACCCAGACACGGGGAGAACATGCAAACTCCACACAGAAAGGCTTTACACGGACCGTGCGATTGATTTGCTGTGTCTACATAAAAATGTTTATATAGTTATTTATGGATAATTGTGGCTTTAGGTGGCAAGATAATAAACAACAACACTTAATAAAAATGGGTTTGGTTGGCTGTATTTTAGTGTTAAAGTGCCTAAGACTGGCCTTGGTCTTGTGGCAGTTTCTGAGATTTCATTTACCAGACATTATAAGAAAATTCTATTATTCATAATTTTGGAGTAATTCGTTTTCCACATTAGAAAAACCTGTAATATGAACTGTCTCTGTGTGTGGAGTCTGTTGCATTAGATCATTAAAATGATCATTATTCTATTATTCTACTTTTTTTACTTTTACCCTTTAATCATTGTTCGTTCACAGGGTTCGGTCTCGACCTGGTCTCACCTTGTCCTGGTTATCAAAAGTCTAGGTCTACACTCAGTCACAAACCCTGAAAGTCTTGGCCTTGTCTTGGTCTCAAACTGGTCTTGGTCTCGATTAGTGTGGTGTTGACTACAGCGCTATTATGTATGGAGGACAAAAAGTGCAAAAATGAAATAATTACATAATTAATTAATTACATCATTAATTAAAAACCTGCCTACTGGCTTTGATGAGTAAGTTCAACAGAAGTTCAATAGATAAAATTAATTGATTAAATCAGAAGGACCATACTTTAAAAAAAAAAAAGATAATTAAATTGTCTTTTTGAATAAATAATGGCACATTTAATTCATTATTTTTATAAATCACCAACAACAACAACAACAACAATAATACCTTGGTTGGAATAACTTTAAAATATGTATAAAAAACTAATAAATAAAATACTAAGACCAAAAGTCCATAAAGTAGTCTAATGAGTAGCCTTAGTTTCTCACTATTATTCTGTATGCCATAGGTTTAGAAAATCAGATTTGTTCAGCTTTAGTGGCACATGGAGAATAAATCAATTTTCTCCATCCTGTAAATCAGTCACTATAACCCTGCTCAGACCGCAGGATGCCAGCTTGCTCTCGGGATTATAACAGGCTATGAACAGATAACTTTGACTTTCTTGTTGAAAGTGCCAGAGATAGTGATATGTAGGCTGAACATTATATGACCCACCACTTCCTTTTTAATCTAACTGCGATAAGCTCTGTGCGATTTGCATATTTTTGATTTTCTTTCACAGCTTCACACATGTTTCATCATGCCTTTTAACTGTCACTTTCTATTTTTCTGGCTCCTGACTGTGGTGAATACAGGCAGCCATTGTGGATAGATTGAAAGCATTTTATCTGCATGGAAAATGATCTTCTGTAACCTGGGCTGGTGTAAGAGCATAGAGAGGGGAAGGCAGTGAGACAGGGAGGGGATTAGAGCCAGGGCAAGGAGGAGACGTTCACGGGAGCAGCTCTGCACACTACACACCTCTCTGTTTGATCTGGGAGAAGCTTGTCCTGTCTGCAACCCCTTTCTCACCTTGTATTTACATACTGCACACTTGCATGTTGGGTTTTATGAGGAGAAAATGAATACAAATAAAGGAGATTGGATGAACCACCTGTTTATGACATGGTGCTATCCAAATCAGAAGGACGGCATGTTGTTTTTTAGGAGCTATAGTATGCTGTTTTCTAAATTAGCATCTAATTAGCATTACATTTAACAAGTTAAAGCAATGTAAATATAAATGTACAGAAAACGTCTTCTTTTGGGGAGCTTTTAATTTGCTGACAATTCTTGGATTAGGTGCCTGTCACTTTAAAGCCCTGCTGGCCACGCCCACTTCATTCAGCATAAGCCTTCTGCAAACACTGTAGTTTATAGCGATGGTGTTGTGGTGTAGTATTGCAGGGAATAAAGTTGGGAGGGTTTGAGTTCATACATGAGAGGAGAATCTCTAATATAATGGCTAATTAGCACAGCTATTAGCAACATGAAGCTAACAAATAGATAAATAAGCAGACTGTTTTGTAGTGGCTGTGGTTTAAGACCTGAAACTATTGGAACAAGTCTGGTGACTGTGTATGTGCTTTAGCTCAGGACCATAAAATAATTATATTTTTAAAATATTTTTATTGTTTTATTTATGTTTTATATATATTTTTACATCAATTAATTGTATTTTTTAATTAATAAATGTCAGATTGAATTACTTAGCCAACTTATATAATTATTTCCAATTAAAAATGTCACATGTAATAATTTATTTATGTCTTTATTCATCCTCTATAATACTCTACTTGTCTTTTTTTATTGCATTAATGTAAGTATAATTGACTTAAAATAAAACCTTAGTTAGAATAACTTACTGTATAGGCCAATTTTTAGCTAAGCCTAAAGATCTAAAGTAATGAGCAGAGTGTAGTCCTATTCTGTAAAAACTAAATAATAACCTCATGAAAAGATCAGAGTTACACACAGATCTTTTTAGGATCTGTGTGCCCTCCTTAAAGAATATTAAACATCTCTGATTAGCATGTACTATGTGCAAATATGGTTTCAGAGCTATACAAAAAATGTGTGACTAATATGACTTTTTTTCACATTTTTGCTAAATCTTTGGTGACCTCTCTCTGTCACGCATGCTCATAGGAAATACTTGTGATGCCAGAGTGTCTATTTACCTGACTAGAAAAATGTCTGACCAGGTACTGTATTGTGTGTTATAAAATGCATAGCATATTAACAAAATGTCTTGTGACATCTGTGTAGAAGACCATGCTATTCTCCTACTTGTCTATGTGTCTGTCCTCTGATTTGAAGTCTCCTCTCTGAGTCCCCGTTCCATTCAGCTGCTCTTACCGTCCAGCCCCCTCGCCCCCCATGGGCCACTTGTGGATTTATAGGTCAACTCTCTGACAATTTCAGCTCTATCTTACTTAATTCCCTCCCAGTGGGTTAGTGGTGGTGGGTTGGGTGGAGGTGTGTGTGTGTGTGTGTGGAGGTGTGTGTGAGTTACCTGTCAGAGCTCTGTCCAGAGACACAGTAAGTCAGTGTGTGCTGTCGGTATGACGCTGATGAACTGTGGGGGGTTATTTCTGCAGAGCTGCATGTCTGTGGTAACCTGGCAAAAGCCAGACTGATATAACATTAGCACAGCGTTAGCAGCGTTATATCAATCTGAAATGCTTCAGGTTTATAATGTTTGTGAATGGGAGGGGCTTCATTAGAATGTTTGAAGCTGAAAAACAAACCATACGCGGGGTAAATCCTGGACAGGGGCCAGCTTGTCGCAGGGCTGACACAGAGACGAACACTGACAGACAACCATTCACTAGGGGCAATTTAGAGTCACCAATTCACCTAACACATGCATGTCTTTGGACGATGGGAGGAAGCCGGAGAGAACCCACGTTAACACGGGGAGGACATGCAGACTCCACCCAGAGAGTTCGTGTGATGGTGTGTGGGCTTGAACCCACAATCTTCTTGCTGGGAGGCGAGAACACCAACCGCTCTGCCACCGTGCACCCCGGATATAAGATTATAGGAAGAATATTCATTTTTATCATTGATATCTGCCCTAATAGTGCTGTTTGAAGTGACATCCATCTATGCATGTCTAATTTGACCTGTTTGACAATTGGTGAGACATTCATCTTTACCAAAACCTCCAGTTGGTATGGAACATAAACAGAGCTGTGCGCATGTCTTTTGAATAAATAAATGAGACCTAAAAAAAAGTTGATTTTGCATAATATAGCCCCTTTAAGGTTAACAAACTCACTTAACTTGCTCCAGTTCATTCTTAACATCCTCCTTCCTTTTTACCAACACTGCAAAACTGTTACTCCTCTAAAAGACCGCTTCCTCTTCTCACTAAATGCATTAGTTTTAAGAGGCTCGACCAGTGCCCCTCACCTATGCCACTGTCCTGGGACTCCTGCTTCCACTGCCCGTACTCCAGCCTTGTCCTGGTCTGAGTGGAGATGAAAGGGAACCAGTGTATACTTCTGCTCACTCATCCATGCACTACACTCACTACTGGCCTTGATGTACTCACACCCCATACTTGTTTTATTTGGTTTGTTTAACACTATTATTTTAATTAAAAAAAATCCTTTAATTGGCCAGCCTGTTGTCTGCTTCCCCTCATTTTGTCACGGGCTATGAGCCAGCCTGTGACTATTAACAACATGATGCTAACAGATCGATAAATGAGCTGACGGCTTCGTAGTGACGGCAATTTAAGCGTTGAAATTGTCCAATTGAGTCCAGGGACAGTGTACGAGCTTTAAAAACATGTAGGAGCACTTTCTGGTTTCACGTGTCTTTGTAGAGCCATGTGAGCGAGCATGTCCAGATCATTAGAAGAGTCCAAGCTCAGCGAAGTGGATTATTTAAACGTGTGAATGAAACGAAATGCTGTAACTTTTTTTTTTTTTTTTTTTCCCAGTGGAAACATTATAACATGGTTAAAAGTTCAAAAAAGTTGCTTTAGCAGAACTTGTTTTGAAGTCTGTGTGATGGTTAAATGAGTTGTTGTGGGGGGTGGAGGCTTAGAAATAAGCCCTTTTGGTTTTTGCCTCTCCTCTGCAATTTTCTTTTACATACATTTTTCAAATTTACATTGTCATTTTCATTATGTGCAAAAATAAATAAATAAATAAATTGCTCTTCATCTCCCTCTGCTGTTTCTGGGCCAAAGGTGACACTTGCGGCACATCACAGTTAGCAAAACAAAAAGCCAGCGATGGCTTTGTTTCTTGATTTTTGTTATGACAGAGCAGCCAGATACCAGAACAATCTTCAGACAGTACTTTACTCCAAAATGTAGGGGGCGCTCCAGAGAGGAAATTTAGGCAGGTAATTAAGATATTAAGGTAGCACTGTTATTGCAATATTCAGCATTGGTTGTATATATCTGCTGCCCTGTAGAAGAAATTGTAGTTTTGTTGGTGGTGCTGGTGGTAGTAGTAAAATAGTAGTAGTAGCAATCAAGCTGTTAGTTATTTTTATGAATATTTTGTTAATCGTATGCATGTTTTGCTCATTATCTCTGCTTGTTTCATTGTATACAGTGGAGCAAAAAAGTATTTAGTCAGCCACCAATTGTGCAAGTTCTCCGACTTAAAAAGATGAGAGAGGCCTGTAATTTTCATCATAGGTATACCTCAACTATGAGAGACAAAATGAGAAAAAAAAAAATCCAGAAAATCACATTGCCTAATTTTTAAAGAATTTATTTGCAAATTATGGTGGAAATTAAGTATTTGGTCACCTACAAACAAGCAAGATTTGTGTCTCTCACAGAGCTGTAACTTCTTCTGTAAGAGGCTCCTCTGTCCTCCACTCGTTACCTGTATTAATGGCACCTGTTTGAACTGGTTCTCTATATAAAAGACACCTGTCCACAACCTCAAACAGTCCCACTCCAAACTCCACTATGGCCAAGACCAAAGAGCTGTCAAAGGACACCAGAAACAAAATCGTAGACCTGCACCAGGCTGGGAAGACTGAATCTGCAATAGGTAAGCAGCTTGGTGTGAAGAAATCAACTGCGGGAGCAATTATTAGGAAATGGAAGACATACAAGACCACTGATAATCTCCCTCGATCTGGAGCTCCCCACAAGATCTCACCCAGTGGGGTCAAAATGATCACAAGAACGGTGAGCAAAAATCCCAGAACCACACGGGGGGACCTAGTGAATGACCTGCAGAGAGCTGGGACCAAAGTAACAAAGGCTACCATCAGTAACACACTACGCCACCAGGGACTCAAATCCTGCAGTGCCAGACGTGTCCCCCTGCTAAAGCCAACAGATCCAACTCACCACCAGGTGGTGATCAGTTGACAGCTCAGCCCCTCTCTTCACCCGAGTGTCCAAGACACACGGCCGAAGGTCAGATGACACGACAACAAAGTTGATCATCGACCTCCGGCCTAGGGTGTCCTGGTGCCACGTGCACTGATGTACACCCTTGTGCTTGAACATGGTGTTTGTTATGGACAATCCATGGCTAGCACAGAAGTCCAATAACAGAACACCACTCAGGTTCAGATCAGGCCGTTCCTCCCAATCACGCCCCTCCAGGTGTCACTGTCGCCGCCCACGTGGGCATTGAAGTCCCCCAGTAGAATGGCAGAGTCCCCAATTGGAGCATTTTCCAGCACCCCTCCCAGGGACTCCAAGAAGGCCGGGTACTCTACACTGCTGTTTGGCCCATAAGGCGAGACAACAGTGAGAGACCTATCCCCAACTCGAAGGCGTAGGGACACGACCCTCTCATTCACTGGGGAAAACTCCAACACATGGCGGCTGAGCTGGGGAGCTATGAGCAAGCTCACACCAGCCCGCCGCCTCTCGCCGCGGGCAACGCCAGAGTAGAAGAGACTCCAGCCCCTCTCAAGGAGTTGGGTTCCAGAGCCCAAACTGTGCATGGAGGCGAGCCCGACTATCTCTAGTCGGTAACGCTCAACCTCCCACACAAACTCAGCCCCCCATCCCCAGTGAGATGACATTCCATGTCCCCAGAGCCAGTTTTTGTGTCCAGAGATCGGGATGCCGAGGCCCCTGCCTTCGACCACTGCCCAATCCTCTCTACACCGACCCCTTATGGTTCCTTCTGCAGGGGGGTCCACAGGAGGACCTTGTTAGTTTTGTCCTCGTAAGAGTTTTGTGAACCGCTCTTAGTCTGGCCCGTCACCTAGGACCTGTTTGCCATGGGAGACCCTACCAGGAGCATTAAGCCTCCGACAACATAGCTCCTAGGATCAATGACCGAATGATCCTAGGAGCTATGTTGTCGGAGGCTTAATACTCAAACCCCTCCACCACGATAAGGTAGCAGTTCAAGGAGGGGCAAATATATTATTTGCAATTATTTCACAAATCAATCATGTTTGTCATTTATAAATCTGCAGTTTTGCATGTGAATAGTCCAGTCTGCATTTGTGGATCGCTCTATTTGTGCAACCTGGTACAAGTGTACATGCCAACAACAGGAAGTGACGAAGATGAACTGAGCGAAGTATATGCAGAGCTGCAAAGGACAGTTGATGCTCCCAGAAGCATGAGAATAATGGCCAGTTAAGCTAGCAGTTATATTCCCTCACTGCCAATGAATATCAGTGTTGTTATTTGAAGAAACTCAGTGAAATAGGAGCCGATTGCTGCTTCTGTCTTAACACTTTTTTTGGGTGGTGGGAGGAAGCCTGGAGAGAACCCACGGTAACACGGGGGGTATATGCTGAATCCATCCAGAGAGATCGTGAGTTGGCCGGTCCGAGGATTGAACCCACAATACTAACACTAACTGCTCTGCCACTGTGTCCCCCAAGAGTTTTTTTTTTTTAAAGGTGTACTTACATTATATTGCTGTGGTGACTGATGTATGGCAGACCAATACTCAGTACAATCCCCTTAAAAGTTTCATGCAACCATAAAATATGCAGGACTATGAAGACCCCCTTCTGCAGTTATCCCTGACTGTACAGTACAATACATTCTGTTGTATCATACAGTCTTTAGGTTTACAGTGGAAGCAATCTGCAGCCTTAATATTCCTGCAGACTTTATGGACGCCTACTCCTGACCTGGGCTCTGAATTTACTCGTCCATCCCTGACACATCGGTACAAGTTACCTTCCGGAACATCTTTCTGAAGAAAGATCCTATCCTTCCCACTATGGATTTATCCTTTGCTTTTGTCCTGCTGGTGGGCTGATTGTTCACACTAGCAGTGTCTTTATTCATCCTGCAACTTGTCGTTCTTGTGTCTTTGGGCGTTTTAGCACTGCTCTCTCTGTTGGTCATACTGAAAGTCGATGTCTTTTTTGACGGTATTTGTGTTTTTCTGCTGCCACTATCCGTGCCCTTATCAATATCAGGCTTCCAATTGAGAACTGTGACTTTTGTTGTTTTGCCACTGCTATTGGTAGACTTAGCATTGTTGCCCCTTGGTGTTGGTACTCTATCCTTGCTTTTCTTTAGTTTGGGAGTGCTGCTACCTGCGTGGAACCCCTGGAGCTCTTTGACTTGATTTGAGATATTTGATGACGATTTATCTCCGTCGTCGGGTGGCGTGCTGATCCAAGAGATGGAGCTGATGTACTCCTTGAAAGACGTTGTCCTGGGCATCCTCTGTGTAATGAATGGGTGCTGTAAAGCTTTAGCAGCAGTGATCCTTTCTGCAGGATTTACCTCCAAGAGCTTATTTAGAAGGTCGAAAAACTGCCTGGTGTCTTCCCACTCTTGTCCTGTTTGGGGCAAGGGGTGGCGTAGCATCATGTCCTCCAAACACATGTAGTCTTTTGAAAAATTCTTACATGGCTTCGTTTTTTGGCCTGTTATCATTGTGTACTCCTTTCTAGGTCGCAGTTTATAGTCAGTCCCAGTCATTTCACAGTTACATGAGAAGAATCTCTCTGTGAACAGACCTTCTTTGAGGAGGTGTAGATCTGGCATTCCTTTAATTTGCGTGATTACCTTCATACTTTCGTATTCGTTTGCATTAGGAAAGACATGCTGGCCTTGATACAAGTAGGCCAGCACACAACCAAGTGCCCACATATCAATAGGCTCGCTCAATTCTGTCCCTAAAATTACTTCTGGGGCTCGATAGCTAATGACCTGGATATTACTGCCAGTACTTAAGCAGGAGGTCCTGGTTGACGTCCCGAAGTCTATCAACTTAACCCGAAATGGTTCATGCTTTTGGTTAACAAGCATGATGTTGTCCGGTTTCAGATCTCCATGCACAAAACCACGTTTTGCCATTTCTTCAAAGGTCACCAGCAGCTGCTCAGCAATGTAGCGTATCTCAGAAATGAGAAGAGGTTTAAACTGTCTTTCATGCATGAGGTTATATAAGCTTCTGTCCAAATGCTCCAGGACCAGACAGTAATGGTCTTGGTATTGGAACGCTTTGATAAACTTTACCATGTTCTTGTTTTGGCTGAGAGGGGCCAGCTCTCTGAGAACATGTGCTTCATATTTTGTGGCGAAGGAGAACTTGAGTCGAGATATTTTGATTGCGACATTTTGGTTGGTGGATAGGTCCACACACCAGGCCACTCTCCCGTATGTCCCTTCACCCTTCAGCTGTTTAATTTGGTATGAACCAAAATCACCAGAAATTATATCGTTTGCATTCAACATGATTTCTTTCGACGAGGTGGTCACGCATGCCATTTTTGCACCCATCTTGGTGTATCCTTATGAAAAAATAAACACTAAACAGACTGACCTGTCCTCTCCCAGAAACTCTCAATTGTGTGGTCTGTACGTTGCTCACCAGCAGTTAAGTGATCAAACTTCCTCATGGACTGCTGTGGTCATGATGACATCACAAAGCCTTGACATGCAGTACTAAAGTTGCCATGGTAATAATCTCTGCCATCTTATTGGTTACCAAGTGACCAATTAGATGGCTTGATTTGGTTAGTAACACTTAGCAACCAATAATTCAAATATAATTAATATTCATTAATTCCATAAATTCATTCAAACTTTTTATTTTAATTCATATGCACATTCAGTTAATTTCAGTAGCATTAATTTACTTATAGCAATTGTTAGATTATGTGCAAGTTATTTGTTACACAAAAGACATACAAAGAGAAAAACAAACAAAACATTATAATAATAATCCAAACATCAACACACTAAACTAACTAAAAATAATAAACCTAAGCAAGCTAAATTGGATTGGGGGGGGTTAGGGTCTCTTATATTAGTTGCATCTTACATTTACATTTGCAAATCCTTTTAATAAGATATTAGTATGGTCCAGTGAGTTCAAGGACTGGCCTCCAGACTTTAAAGAACTTGTGAATATCACCTTTTAATACATAAGTGAGCCTTTCTAATGGAATTAATTTAAGGACATTGGAGAGCCAATTTGTAACGTTTGGTTTTGCTTCATCTAACCATTGTTGTAAAACTGTTAGGCGGGCACAACACCATAAAATACGCAAAACTTTTTTATACTTTTGAAGATCTGGAGAGATAGCGGGTAAGCCTAGAATGCACTGAAGATGATTTAATTCTGTAGGACATTTAATAAAAGATGAGATTACATCATTTATTTCTTCCCAAAATGAATATATTTCTGGACATGACTACATAAAGTGTACAGAGATGCCTATCTGTTGCTTGCATTTTATACAAAAAAAACAGAACAATCTTTATAATATTTGCTCCTCTAATATGGTGTGGTCTGTAGCTTATGTGTAATTATAAATTGGATTTCATGAGGTTTATAGCTACAGCATATTTTCCTACTATATAACAGAATTTTTCTCCATTGATGATCTGTGATAGTTGTGTTTAGGTCTAGTTCCCAAGATTGCTTACTGCCTGCTGCACTAATTTTGCTTAGAAAGAATAATTCATGGTATGTGTAGCTGATCTATTTTCTTCTGTAATTAACTAATTTGGAGAATCATTTTTTCTCAATTTTGTGGATAATTTATTTTGTATTCAGGGATTAAATTTAAGAAACTGCGGTATGTAGGTATCTATAAAAATGTTTTTTAGGTTGTCCATACTGTTCTTGAACTTGATAGAATGATTTCATTGTACCTCCTTCATACATATCATTTATGATCACAATACCAAGTGCTCTTTAAAACCCGGATCGGTACAGGAAGGGGTAAAGTGTGGGTTATTCACAATTGGTGCCAAATAGGAATATTTCTTATTAATGGAGATTGACTTCTTTATCATGTTCAAAGAATTAAACAAATTATTCACAATAAAGCTGTCATCAATACCAGGTAGATGGTTCACATTTTAAAAGAATGGTACGCCTGCTAACATTGATGGATCCTATCCCAGTGATTCCAGCTCAAGAAATGTTGAACTTAGATCTCGTGTCACCCATTCTGAAATATTTCTCAGTGGTAATTGTATTGACCAATGAAAGTACTGGAGGTTTGGTACTGAAAGGCCACCTTGTTCCACAGTGTTTTATTCCAAATAAATGCAGACATACTTCAATGCAAATCTCTAAATAATTAGGTATTAGGTATAATTTGGAGAGGATATAAGATTATTCATTCATTCATTCATTTTCTTCTGCTTATTCTTATTAGGGGTCGGGGGTGACTGGAGCCTATCCCAGTAACTTTGGGCCGTATAGTTAAATGACACAATAAAGAAGTTAGAAGATCTTTGCTGTTTTTGAAACTGTATAGCAGGATATCTTACGATCTCCGTGTCGTCACAGTGATAACAAGTATCACTAAAAGTGCATGTTGCTGTAGGCAAACCTACTACCACACCATTGGCCTGGACTGATAAAAATAATTCTGATTAGGATTCTGTTGTATACCAGTAATAGAAAATTCCCTTTGCTTAGCTAAAGCCATAATATGTTTCTTTCATAATTATGTAATTATTGCTCCTGTTATATGGCAATTGTCCATCCTTAGTCTTTATAATACCTACACTCCAGAAAGCACTAGAGTAGTACTATATTAGGTAAGCACCTGTTATTATTTACAAAACATTTCATCACCATCAGTAAACACCTTTGAGTTATAAAAATTGTTATCAAGGTTTATTTCTTCAGTAATACGCTCATGTTAATTAAAGCCAAATAATAAACTTCAATGTCATTTAGTTTCTATGAACTAATTTAAACTAAGTTGCTGATTATTGTTTATTACATACTTATTACTGCTTAATTGTGAGGAATTATTGTAAAGTGTTAACAATATTACTCTTTTTTTGTTCATTGTCTTTGTACATTTTTTTAAGCTCTTCTTCAATTGTAGAATCCTGGCACTTAGAAACTTGGAAAAAAGAACTTGAACGCAATCTGGGTTCAGGATTTTAGCTAAGTGTTGGTCAGTTACCTGAGTTAATGTCAATCATGGCAATACTCGATGTGAATGAAAAAGTTTATTCAACAAGATAATTCACACTATTATGTAGCATATGCACTGTCTATTTTTCATTTAGTTGAAGTTACTAACCCTGCTACACTGCTACAAAAATGTCTTAGATAATGTATGGTGGGTGGCATTCTGCTTAAAGGTTCAATACCATCAGCTACTGTTATGGAGTGTCAATCAGAATGACCTCATTTTTTCCAAGTTGTTTTTGTAGGGCGTTTGTTTGTAGGCAGGGGCAGTTCTAGGGGGTGGCCAGGGGTGGCCTGTGCCCCTGTAAGTGTGAGCCTGTGCCCCCTAGTGGCCACCCTTCTAAACTGCCTTAAATGTCACATGAAACTCACACATTATATTGTAAATTAGTTTCAAGGGTTATTCTAGCAGTTATAAAAAGATATGTTTATCATGTTTACAAAGATGATATCAGAGTTGTTTTTAACTCTAAAATAAGTCCTAGTCAGTTACAGCAAGATGTCTCATGTACCCCCTAGTAAAAAGACTGACCCCAGTGTGGCCCCCCAGTTAAAAGTGATCTAGAACCGCCTCTGTTTGTAGGGCGAGCTTTCCTAGATTCCCAGGTATCATAAATGCAACATATTCCTACAGTGTGACAGGCTGGTCATAGCCCTATTTGAGTAGCACAGTAAATAAGCAGAGCTATATTATTTTGGTTATGTGATGTGACTCATTATTTTTGGTGATCATTTGAAAGTAATTAACAATTCCATCCTATTTCTATACAAACTCAATCTGTAAGTAATCCTCTACTTTCTGACTTTCTGACATCTCGCCCCAGTCCTCTCTGTCTCCCCTATTCGTCTCGTTCAGCCTCTGCCCTCGATCGCCTTTACTTCTTCAATCCATCTTGTTTGTCCCGGCGGAGTTGGGGATGACTGCATTGCAGCTGAAACAACAGTAGCAGTCTGGACTGAGACAAAAGGGAGGGTGGCCTGTCATCTCGGCCAGAGAGAGAGAGCTTTTTAGGATCTGAACAAGAGATCCTCAAAGATGGAAAGATGAGAGGGGCTGCTCCTTTCTCTGCATGGGTACGCCTCAACAAAGATCCCAGATAAATCAGGAGATGAAATGAGAACGGACACAGAGATACTGACAGAGAAAAAATCTGATGAAAAAACATACGTGACTTTGACCTAGTGTTTATGACTTTGACCTAGTATATAGTTGTTGTTGTTTTTTTCTTCTTTAAAGGGGCTGTATTATGCAAAATCAACTTTTCTGAGCTTTCTACCATGTTGTAATGTTTTTCTCACATGAAAAACATACCTGGAGTTGTGTTTTGCTTCATTCACAGCCCTTCTGTGGCCTCAGAACATTAGTTGCACGTAACTGCGCCTCTCCCACAAACTCCAGCCCACTCCAGGAAGCACTGACCAATCAACAAGCCCTCTACATCTCATTCATTTATCCAAAAAACAGTGTACAGCTCTGTTTCCACTGATTACTCCCAGCTATTTTTCAATTTGGACTAAAATGGCAGCATACAAAAAGTTTAAGGAAATAAAAAGCTTTTTATTTCAACACTCTGCTGCCCTCTGCTGGTCTCTTTACCTGTTTCTTTATAGCACCAGTACAGTACTTAGTAAAAATGTCCTCTTCTAGTTTGATAATGTTTTTAAAGGTTATAAAACAGGTATGTCTGAACTTTTTTCACTGAGGGCCACATACTGAAAAATATATGCAGAGGAGGGCCACTTGACGTATTTCACTTGATCCTCTAACGCTACACATTTATCCAGGCTTGGGATTGGCACAGAGTATGGCCTATTTTTTTGGACCACTCAAGAAATATATGCACTTAAAGACAACTTCTTTAAAAGCCAGATTACCAAGAGTGACGTTTCACTCTTAGAGACATGAAGCAGTCATATGAAGTTTTTGTGCAATAAAAAGTCCAATGCTATTCCAGAGGTGACCAAGATTGGTTTAAAAATATGAATAAAAGCATATAGTCTTTAAAAACAAATCTTGGTCACCTTTAGAACAGCTTTGTATATTTCACAACCTTTAAAAACATTACCTGACTAAAAGAAAGTGTTTCAAGAAAAAGAAACAGGTGAAGAGAGCAACAGAGGACAAATGAGCGTTCTGAGGACTCAGAAACTCAGTGTCAGAGAATACTGGATTACTCAAACAGGAGTGAATGAAACCAAACACAAGTCCAGGTATGTTTTTGATGAGAGATACACTATAACATGGCATTTTTATTTTATTTTGTTATTATTTTTGTGTGTGTTTGTTGACATATTTTGTTGTCTTTAACTGTATAAACACTCAGGTTACTAAGTAATCATAATCAAGGAATTTAGCATCGGTATAAAGGTAAGAGCCTGCCGATGGGTTAAAGCAGTGGTTTCCAAAGTGGGGTTTGAAGTCCCCTGGTGGGCCACATAGGCACTGCACGGGGGTCTCCAGAAGTTGCATAAAAAGTAATTGAGTTTGAGATTATTTTCAGTTAAGTACTTGTTTCTTAGCTTAAACTAATTTTAGCCAACAGGTTTTTTTTTTTTTTTTTTATAACATTTTATAGAAATCTATTGGGAAAAAAACATGGCATAGTCTTTTGAATAAAGTGTAATTTTAAGTGATTTTTTCATTTTTAAGGGGGCCATGACACTCTTGACTTTGGGAATGGCCTCTGAATACTTTGCATACAGTATAATTAAACATATGAGTCATATTAGGATTCCCCTACACTGAGCAGCCCTCATGCTGCATTCATGATACTTCGGAAACTCGGAAATTCCAACCTCCGACGCAGAAAATTGATTAAATTTTATCTTCAGAAATTGAAAGCGTTGGTCTCTAAGTTACATCACAATCATGGCGACTCCCTTTGTCACAGGAGGACAGTATGGATGAAATTATTTACTATTATTATTATTTTAACAAGGGAGACTTTCTGAGTTTCTGGGGTATCATGAACGCAGCATCAGTGTCCTGTGGTCTGCGTGGGCTAACCACACAGGTGCTTTCCCTTCTGCATGATCCTCTCTCTCTCTCAATAGCACTCTCACACCTCACCCAGGCACACTGCCAACCAATCAGAGCCATCCTAAAGTATCCTCCCAGGCACACTGCCAGCCAATCAGAGCCATCCTAAAGTATCCTCCCAGGCACACTGCCAGCCAATCAGAGCCATCCTAAAGCAACCATGCAGCGTTGATCTAAATAGAACACTATGGGGTGATACAGCTCATTTTAAAAGCTATGGACAATAGTGAGGGAAAAATCCAACATCCATCCAGTTTTTTGGAGCCACTGCACTTTTAACATTCGTTCTCCATTGTCATTGACTTTGTGTGCTGTTTGTAATTTTGGTCTCCACGGTGAACTGACAACAAGACAATAAATCTACAACAAAGTGCAAGACAATATCTATGGAGCGTACATTTACCTCGAATACCTACATCGAATTTTACATATGCCATAATGGAACCCAACAATGACCCCCCACCTTTTCCAGAAGTAAATTTCATTTTCATTTTCCCCGTTGACTTTTCAACAGATCTTTATATTAAGAGTGTAACGACTTGACGGTAGCTAATCAGCTATGGGCTAACTAATGCCCATAAAGTCATTTTAATCCCAAAAAAATATCTGAAACTTGGAAATATGGCAAAATACGTTTATAACTTTGCCTTTTTACACATAGCTGTTTAACTGTCAAGCCGTTATTCTCTAATACAGCATTTTGAAAAGTCACTAGGGGATATTAATGGGTAATTTACTTCCGGAAACAAAGGATTGCAGTATTGCTCACTCTGCTTGTGTGTAAACTCAAAAGTTATTCAAATGTTACAACATGAAAGGATCTTACAATATCTCTAATGCTCACGGTAATGCTCCTCTAAGTGCTGCAGTTTTCCTCCTTCACACTGCAGCTCGTTTCTCACCACAGACTTGTCACAGACACAACATTTTTATCTCTTTTATCTAAAACTAGATGTTTGTCTCCTCCAGAGCAGATCTGCTTTCTGCCTCAATAGAAAGTGAAGTAGCGTTGTTGTACAGAAAACTCAAGAGTTATCCCTGAAGTTACCTCGCTAGATCTCTAATCCAGCTTTGTAGTCCATTTAAGTTGTTACTCATTTGACTAATGTGGGTTAGGTCACTTGTTACAAAATTCAAGTAAAAGGAAACTACAATTAATATTAAAATAATGCATTACAAGATAAAATACAGATTTTATAAGTTAAGAATAAAAGTCTGCCTAAGAAAACCAATATCGTAAGGTACTGGGGTTCAGGATTGGGCAGGGGATCCTAAATTAACGGATGACTCTGCTGACCAATGTAACGTATTTAGTTCCTATGAGCCACATTCATAAAAGTTTGCTTCAGAGAGTCACTTCACCCCCCTTTTACGAACTGTCGACAAAAACTCTACAAGGTATTCATTACACATTCTCATACAGCCAGATTCTTATTTTTGTCTGTTCTCTGGATGCCACAAATCTTCCTAAGTAGGGCTTAGGAACAAATCTTTGTACAATGAAGAAGTCAGCTCATTTATCTATGTTAGTGTCACATTGCTAATAGCCATGCTTGCTGGGCTAAATATCCATTTTATGCTCTGTCCGGTCCCCAGCAGACACCTAATCCAAGTGTTTTCTGCAAAGTCAAAGTTAACAGCTCCCCAAAAGAAGAAGTTTTCCATACTTATGCATTATTTTAAGTTATAAAATGTGAAATAATAATGCAATGGTGATGAAAACTATTTCAAAAAGCCTGAAAAAAGCATAATATAGGACCTTTATTCTTAGCCTGTGCTAGCATGGAAGAAACATTTATAATATTGCACCTCCACTGAAATAGAGCAGATATTTTGGAACTTGTCAGTCCATGTCCATTATTAAGATGATTGCACCAGCTCTCTAAGCGTATGCAGCAAGACTCTCCACTCTCTCGTCATTCTGGTTGACTGTTGAGTAATAGATTCTGATAGTGTCTTGTCAGAAATGTAGCGTAAACGAAGTCACGCTACATTCACACATCCACATTCACGTCCCCCTGTGCGTGATCGGCTCTATCCGTCAGTGTCCTTCCGCCATCATCCCGCAATGACACGCAATTAGAGGCAGCGGAGACAGCTCCTGAAGCGCGGCCATTCTCCTGAAGTCCCTTGTCACGGCCCATTGTGAGGAGACACGTGTATTGTGAAAGCACTGATATTTGAACAGCCACTCGGACAGAGAGCCTTTAAGAACAGCTCTATTCTCAAGAGTAATGTGAACTATTGTGACATTTTCCGGCTTCATTGTAGAGAACTGTGATATTTCGAAGGATCAATGCATAAAAGAAGTGAAACAAATACATTTCCTTCCATTCTGTGTCTAATGAATATTAAACTGGACTGGTTGTATGATGCAAAACTGCCAAAAATGTGGAAAATATCTTCCAAATCCATTTAGTAGCTTCAGTTACATAGCATTTCTGTAGCCGTAAACCACTATGGTAGCCTTGCAGGGACATGCAGTAGTCCTTGACCAAATTCTGTTGAAATTGTCTGTCATCAAAAAAAAAAAAAAAAAAAAAATTTGACTGTTATTGTGTTCCAGCAGTGCTCATTTTGCCCCCCCTAGGCTGTTGTACATTGTAGAAATATTGGACCTTCCATTTGGTTTTGAATAGTTTAATAGATAGTTTTAGAAATTATACAAATACAAAAAACGTTATTATGATATCAATAGTTTTTCAGACTCTTGATAATCAGATCAGCTTCAAAAAGTAATGGAACACACATTTTACCAAAAAAATCTGCACGTTTTGGTTAGTTAAAATCACACAAAAATTGGTTTGTATTTGTCTGTACACATATACAAATGTACACAAATGACAGTATCTCAAAATCATCATATGTGCGAGATCTGTTGAAAATGCTAAAAATTGTTACATCTTCAAACACTTTAGAGTAACTCTCACTATTAAAGCATTGGTTAAAAAAATCCCGACTGATAGAACTCATCCCAGGAGCTATGGGCCTTAGGCGAGGACATCATATTTTCTATTACCTTATCACAATGACCATAATTCTGCCACTAACCTTTTAAGTAGAACACACTGTATGTTTTAGTATTGCTGGTAAAACCTTAGGTCATCCCTGGTTATCCTGCTTCCATCAGTGTATACACGTCACTGTGAGCTGGTTCTGTCATTAACCATCGGTCTGTTACTGGAAATGAGTGAGAGTGGTCACGTGACTGATCATGTGACTCACTCCGGTCCTTATGAACTCAGGCAGGACGGTAGCAAATCAAAGCTCACAGCAGTCGACGAGTGTGACAGGCCTGGGTTAGTAATTAGTATCCATAAGACGTCATGTGATTTATGACTGTATATTCTTGTAATGCATACAGTATATCTGTCTTGTATGAATTTATTACCATTTACCATTACCAAAGAAAGCTCTAATACAAGTGAATGCTGGGCAGGGTTACAGTCGACACTAGATTCCCACAATGACCTTGCTTCTTTTAATGCATTAACACGCAGGTAAGCTACACTTTATATGTACATAGGGCAGAAGGACAGGTGAGTGTGGGCAGCCCCCTTTCTGGCAGTACCTTTAAGCACTGCGGTTGTACAGTAGCATGACATTAAACCTGTCAAATATTCATAGTGGACATAAATACATTGTTAAAAAAATAATAATAATCACTGGCTGCAAAGCATTTTTGAGTTTCCTCAATTTCTAAGGTTTATGTTGTGCCAAGCCTTATATTAAAGTTACAAACATTTACAGGTGCATTTTATGTCTACTTTTGTCAATAAATGCATCTAAATATAATATTTGAATTTGTAGAAATAGGAAAAAGGAATTGGTTGGACTAAGAATAATGATTTTGTTGAAAACAGAACAAGCAGTTTCTTATAAGAATAATAAGTTGAGTGAAGGGCCAGTCTAACCTAAAAAAAAATGTTGGCACAGCATTCTCCTCCCTGATGTTTATTTAATTAAAAAAAAAAATCTTTCAGCCACTCATTTTATTCATTTTTATTTTTTAAAAGTTGATTCAACTTTTAAATTCAACACTTTATATCATGCATGTGCATTGCTTGGGGTCTTCCTCACACAAATTGTTGGCATGGAGTACAGCACAAAACTGGCCATTTTTGATGATGATGAAACAAAAAAGTATTAAATGTATTAAAATTGTCATGAACAAGGGGGCACAGGGGAAAAATAAACAAAATTTATTCTTATTGTAATGAATTCTTTCCACCATTTATACATTATTATGTGCATAAGACAGTAGGCACACACTGGAATGCTAAATCAGCCTGAACTGGTGTCATTTTGAGACTTTTTCTTATTATTTTGTAAGAATGTACATTTCACATTTTTAGAACCAAATCAATAATAATCACTTAATATAACAAAGCAGATGAAACAATATAAATGATATAAATAAATAATATGGTCTTCTGATTTTAAATTCTGATTGTGAATAACCAATATATTTAGAGTGTATGACCACATTACCATTTCTGAAATTATGATAGGGCTGATAATAGCAAGCATAGTTATATGTATACTTTTTATGATACTTTTCCTTTAGATTTTTTTTTTGTTGTTGTTGACTTTTACTATGCTTGAACCTATTCATATTGATAGATAGTACACAGGTATTGACTCTGTACACAATACAATTAATGAAACAGCAAGTGTGTATCTCTGGAATAAACCGGTGTCATGTATAAATCGCTGAGGTCAAGGATTGAAAGGCGACCTCTGCCCCTTGACCTCTTGTCTCTCTGAGTCGGCAGAGTTGGATCTTGTTCACTCAGCACAGTCCCGGTACAGAGGAGTCGAGGACGAGGGACGACAGGAGGGATTTTAAAGTGGTGCTCCGAGGGGTCAAAGGTGAGAGGAAGGCCGCCTTGATCTGAGAGTCGATGCACTTGTGATGTGAAGTGTGTTTGTGGTGCTTTGAGTAGCTGTTACATAAAAGCTCTCATCACATGCTTTGACTGGAGAGCACAATAAACAAACAGGCATTGGAACAATAGATGATTATGGGCTGTCATGTTCTTGAAAAATGATTAAAAACATAGACATTTACCTGCAAAATTATGAAGTGGAGAGAGCACACGCACGCACGCACGCACACACACAAATGGCCAGATAGTGTGTAGGAATTCCAAAATCCCTGGCAGGTTGATTTTACACCATGCCACAACAACATGGAACGTTTGGAATGGTTTTTGGAGTATGGTCTTGATTAGATGGAGGGACGCAGGATGTGGGATGCAGGATGAAGGATACAGTATGTGGGATGGAGGATAGATAATGAGGGATGCAGGGTGTGGGATGGTGGATGGATAATGAGGGATGCAGGGTTGAGTAATAAAAAACGCTAAATGAGAAATGAGGGCAGCAAGATGAGGAATGAGGGATGTAGGATAGGGGATGCAGGATGAAGAATGAGGGATGCTGGATGTGGAATGAGGGATGCAGGATGAATAATGAGGGACACAGGATGTGGAATGAGGGATGAAGAATTAAGAATGGGGAATGGACAATGAATAATGACGGATGCCTGATAAGTGATGCAGGATAAAAAATGAGGGATCCAGGAGTAGGATGAGGGATGTAAGATGAAAAATTAGGGATGCATAATGAGGAATGAGGGACACAGGATGTGGAATGAGGGATGCAGAATTAAGAATGGGGAATGGACAATGAATAATGAGGGATGTTGGATAAGTGATGCAGGATGAGGAATAAGGGATGCAGGATGAAAAATTAGGGATGCATAATGAGGAATGAGGGATTCAGGATGAAAAATGAGGCACGCAAGATAAGGAATGAGGGATGTAGGATGAGGGATTCAGGATGAAAAATGAGGGATGCAAGATGAGGGAAGTAGGATGAAAGATGAGGAATAAGGGATGTAGGATGAAAGATGAGGAATGAGGGATGTAGGATGAGGGATTCAGGATAAAAAATGAGGGATGCAAGATAAGGAATGAGGGATGTAGGATGAGGGATTCAGGATGAAAAATGAGGGATGCAAGATAAGGAATGAGGGATGTAGGATGAAAGATGAGGGATTCAGGATGAAAAATGAGAGATGCAAGATAAGGAATGAGGGATGTAGGATGAAAGATGAGAGATTTAGGATGAAAGATGAGGAATGAGGGATGTAGGATGAAAGATGAGGAATGAGGGGTGTAGGATGAGGGATTCAGGATGAAAAATGAGGGATGCAAGATAAGGAATGAGGGATGTAGGATGAAAGATGAGGAATTAGGGATTTACAAGGAAAGATGCAGGATGAAAAATGAGGGATGCAGGATAAGTGATGCAGGATGAAAAAAGGGATCTAGGATGAGGGATGGGGGTACAGGATAAGGAAAGAGTAACGCAGGATGAGGGATACAGGACACAAGATGAGGAAAAAGGTGTGTAAGATGAAGAATGAGGGATGCAGGATAGGGAATGAGGGACGCAGGATGCAAGATGAGGGATGAGAAGGAGATGGTGAGATGAGATGACCTTAACACTGCTTCTTTAATTACCACAACAACATTTTCAAAACATACCATATAATACACACATTTCGGCACACATTGACATCCTTTCTCCAGTCTCCTGATTTAAACACTACTGTCACTTCTGTCACTACTCTGCATGATACAGTATAGGTTAATGCTAAAAGCACAACATGTATCAGTATCTACCATCTACCCTTACGCTGCTGCTAATTGCTTGAGATACTGCTGTGGACACGCTCTCTGCATTTGTCATATTAAATTCTAAATGTTCTAAACTATTTGCAGACAGTATTATAGTTAGCATTGCTCTTCAGTTGCAGTATATTGTGTTTAGTTCCACCTTTTATGTGTCTAAATAACTGTAGGTTGTAAAACTGGTGACGCTGTTTGTTCTCTGGCCAATAAAGTTGTCAGTCTGGTGAATGGTAGCTCCAGCCTTGACCCTGACCTGGAGAGCTGTCCACCTCAATGACCAGCTACACTCTGGAACATAACATGAAGCAATGAACAATGATTAATCAAGATATTGCTTTTTTGTTTTTACATAATAACACCTTGCTGTGTTTCTGGATTGTTTATGCTGAAGAAAATGTATGTTGACCAGAGTTTCTTGCCTGACACTAAAACACATTTACTCTGATTAAAGTTGTTTCAAAATATATCTTATTTTAACTTGAGTTACTCTAAACACAATTTTTCATAGTCAAGGATACCATTTGCTTTGAGTGGGTACTTTGATGAATACCTGTTCAGTAATTGGCTAAAACAACTAAGTACCCCTCCATTTTATCCAGTCAGAGCAAGGGCTTTGTTGTTTATGTTAGCAAAAATTAAATAGTCACTTTGCTGTCAAGCTTTAAAAAAGTATTGTCAGACCATTAGTCCAAGATTACGAATTACTTTTGTTGGAAAGACTTAGCTTTGCATTGCTAAAAAACCATAAGCAAATAAAATTACAAAATATTGACAAAAGTAAAATATGGTAATTTTTTTATAGCAGTACCTTAATGCAGACACATACCAACAACATTATTGAGTCACTGAATGATGACCATAATTGTCTGATAGCAGCAGCTAAGGTGGTAACTTGGGCCCCGAGTGCAGGTTTTTAGAATGGGATGGTTAAGTTATGAAGCTCATTAAATATGTCTATACATCTACATCATACCTTAAGTTGTAAAAAGTGTACTGAAGTTTCTTATAGTCGACTAATAGTCCATAAATAATATTAGGACATGTGAGGGCCATAAAAAAATGGATGTACATTTTTGTTCATAACTAAACTTTGTAAATAATAAGTAAATATAGTGATGGTGCTATGCACATCCCACACTTTTAGTATTTTCTATGTCCTTGAGTCATGATTGCATTGCAATATATTGCTCGCAATGAAATGATAATTAATTATAATTAAGGACGTGCAGTGTGGGACTCCTCATGTCCTGGACCCAGGCTGCTCTGCCTGATGTTATGCCCCTGTCTGATAGCTTTTTTTAGTTATGAGATCACTAGTTATAGTAACTATCACAACCATTTATCTGCAGTGTGTCTTATGTGGGAGAGTTAAACAACGTAGCACTAGCTACCAAGATAATTTAATAACTTCTCTGACCTGATTAACAACGTTTATAACTTTCCTTACTCACCTGTTGGTTCTGCTGAAGTCCACATTATCATCAAGTCCTCTGTGTGATTTTTTTCTTTGTCTTGTGTACCAGCTAACTAACTTAGAGAGATTAGTTATTAAAGAGTTAGTCTGGCTGGCCAGGCTAGAGCCTCCCCAGAATATCACAATAAATATTGTACCGTTGAATATTGTTACATCCCTACTTTTGTTATTATTAAAAGGCCAGTATCACGGCTAAAAGCAACTTAATCATAGATTATGTGTCCCTGCAGATATTAGGTCAGTCCATAAACCCTGACATGCTTTTTTAGCTTTATTGTCTTTCAGGAAATACAGGTGAACTGTTACAGTATGATTGTAAAAATCTTTTTATTTAACCTTGCCTTTTCCCCTGTACTTTATCACTGACTATTTCAAAATGTGTCCCTCCTCAAGTGACCACAGTATCGCTTTGTGCTCCCCTCACTGCACCCTGCCTCCTCAATTGCTTTGTGACAAATGTCAGTCTCTCCTGCGTCTCAATTAGTGTCGGCCTCTCAATCTCTGCCTCTCCCCCAACCTTCTCCTCTACAACTCCCCATCCCCATCCCTTTCTACCCCATAGAGCTGCACGATACTGCTGATGCATCACCACCTCCCAGATAATTTGTTTAAATGACAGATTAGGCGGCTAACTCCATTTGCGTCCGATACTGTATGTAGTGTCTGTTACCAATCTAATAAACCCCGCCCCTGTGTGTGTCTTTGGCTGTAAAATGATCGCAGTCCCGGGCCAATGTTAATTGAACGGTGAGACCAGGAAGCTGTGGGGTTTTGGAGAGGTGCTCATTGACTCATTGACCGGTGCACAGGGCCTTCAGAAATATGCCTGAAGTCGCGGCCAATCAATCAAACAATTAAGCCCCGGTCTCTGAAGCCGGCCGTGCTCCATTTAAGCCTAACCTCCAGGTCCCAGCGCAGCGCCGTCCAAATTAATTGCTTCTTATAGCGCAGAATGGGCCCGACTACCTTGGCACGTCTCTGTGGATTCCCTCGGTTTACTGTGTGGGGAAAAGGGGACAGTGAGTCTGCAATGTGTGATAATATCGTGACTGTAGTTGTAGTGGTTTAAAGGGAAGGTCCAGAGTTTGTGAAGATATAGGCATAAAGTGTTCAGCACAGAAACCACAATATAACATCTTATTTTTACCACAAAATTACCAAACACATAGAAGTGGCTAGCTTTTTGAAATAAGTTTGGACATATTTGTATCTGCTGGTGCATTCATGTGGTTGTTGGAAACTTGGGAAAACATTTTTCTGCGTTAAAAGATGCACATGAATGCCTGCACAAGTCTGAAAAAGAACTGGGGAACTCGGGTCAAAACCTGCTGCCCAACTTCCCCACTTGACGGCATCTGCTTCATGGACAGAGCAGAAAAGTAGCAGATTTATTCATTTATGTTTTATACATGAGCTCTTTGCTAATAATATGACTTCACTATAAGCTGTCATTCACAGAAAAGTAAAAAAAAATTGCGTTAGAAATGCTTATCATTGCTGTTAATTTATTTTACCCTTAACGTCCAAGCTGTTTGGCTAAAGCTATATTTGAAAAAATGTATTGACGTTCAGCCTTTCAGTAGTGAGAAGGTTTACGTTAAATCTGACTAGTTAGCTGTGATAAATGCTAATTAATATCTATACTGACCAATAACTTTGTTGGTCTAGCTATAATGTCAATATCCCGACTTTCCGAGGTAAAAGCAAATGAAAAAAAACAAGTTGGGAAAATGACTTCTCATCTCAGAAAGACGAGCACCTGAGGGCCACATGAATGCAGCATACATTTCATGTTTTATAACTAATGTATATCTGTTGAAAATGTGTTCTTTTGGGGAGCTGTTACTTTCACTTTGCAGAAAATGTTTTGATTAGGTACCTGCCACTTTACGGCCCTGCTGGCCCCGCCCACAGCTCCATGCAATCATGGTAGTTTGTATCAGCTCTGCTGCAGTGTAGGACTGCAGGGCTGAGGCCTTTCTCTTCTAAAAGCCCTCTACAGTCACTATTGCCTCTTGATCTCCTTTCTTTTTTTTTCTTTCTTTTTTTAAATATATAATTGGCATAGATTTATCAGGAATTGATAAAGAATCAGATTGATAAGTAGAAACGACAATGGCATTGACATAAAATCTTATCAAATTCCCATCCCTAGCCTTAGTATACAGGATTACTCAAACAGGCGTGAAACACAATACTAGGTATATTTTTGAGAAGGAAACAACATTATGGTAAAAAGCTCAGAAAAGTCGATTAAGCATAATAGGGGACCTTTAATTAACCCCTCTGTGGCTCATGTGGTAGAGTACATACCACATCCATGAATGACCATGGTTAGAATCTGGCTTGGGTTGATGTGATCACTGTCCTTCCCCTCTCTCTCTCTCTCTCCCTGTTTCCTGTCCTGTCTACACTGCGTCAAATAAAGGATAAAAGTCCAAATCATCTTCATGAGTCATGCTGGGTTTTCATAATTGGTCAGAGTTTGTGGCAGTAGATAACCACTGGTATTGTGCAGTATATGCTGATGAGAAGACACGCTTCATCTCCCATTTATGTTTACAAAATACAACTCCAGGTACTGTATGTTTTTGAGCAGGAAACAACATTATAACATAGCAAAAACCTCAGAAAAGGTGATTTAGCATTATAGATCTTCTTTATATCATGCCCTTTAGCCTCTCCTGCTTGTCCTCAGATCAATGGGGATTTTAGTTTTTTTGATAGCAGGCTCTGGAGAGCTTATGGTTGTCTTAACAGTGCTGTAGTTATTACGTCAGTGCATTACTCCTGACGCAAGTCTTTAGTCAGACAGAGAATCAGATAACAACAATAACAGATGTCAGTAGCTCCTTTTTCTAAATACAATGGGGTAAAAGAGTCATGTGGCTTGTGTAGAAACTACTTCCTGCCACCCCTCATACACACAGTAAATTCCCCCTTATCAGAGTATTCTTAAATAGTGATAGATTTATGCTCTCTTTAGTGTTAACATTTCAGTGTAAAATGAACACAGCACTATGCACTGGTGAACAATGCCACACATAATCTGATGTCTTCATTTTAATGCACTCCCATCACTGCGGTAGTAGCTCAGTCAGTAGAGAAGTTCTAACCCAAAGTAAGCAAAAGTTTGGTGGTTTGATCCCGCTACCCCACCTTGCCTTTATGAATGTGTGTAATTATGTGTTTGTTGGTGGTTTGAGGGGCCGTAGGCACAGATTGGAAGCCACACTTCCGTCAATCTGCCCCAGGGCAGGTGTGGTTGCAGAAGTAAATCATCACCACCAGGTGTGACTGAGGAGTGAATAAATAATGCACCAAATTGTAAAGCAACATTGACTGTCCGGAAAAGCACTATACAAGAATAATGCATTACTATTATTATCACTGAATGGGCAGTGGTTGAAAACTTTTACTTTACTTATTTACTTTGAATGTCAAATTAGTGAACATTGCTTGCTGCTGTAATACTAAAAGCTGTTTAATTAGTAATTAAAAATAATTTCAAAAAGTTCTAAATGGTGTGTTCCTGGAAGTAAAAAGAAATGAATGCAAAAACTCACACTCAACATATAACACGGTCCTGTCCACATGGTCCAAACATAACACATTTTCTTTCTATAAAACTCAAATTATTCTGTACAATTCTGTACTTTTTTTTTTTTTTTACAGTAACTATCTCCAACCTCAGCCTGGAATGTACATTTGCAGCAAGTGCCTAGGGTCAATCTACACTGTGAGAAATACATTTTAGACATGTAATTAAAAATTCTGCACTGTTGCTCTCGTGGTCCCTAATTCTCTCCACTTAATCCTAACACTAATTAGAGTAAATGTAAGACTCTATAGATAAGAATGTGTTAAGGATGTGTTAAACTTAATGTGCAGTGTTTATCTTTCTGTAGATGCCTGGTGTCCTTGTTTTAAGCATTTGTAGTAGTGCCATGTGGATCAAGATATTTCGTAGATTGCAGGCCTAATAATAATTTAGGTTTTCCACTAACACAGGCTAAGGCTAGAATCCTGCCACTGACCCATGTTCTGTATGGAGGAGCGATGTGTCCTTTCCTATGCCCCCCCTTTTCCTCCCCTCTCCTGCCTGTTTAAAGACAGACCTACAGGCGATAAAGCCGTGTTCCACTGCAGTGACAGGAGGATTATTTCGCATTCATGCCTCCGTGACTGGAATCCATAGCCTCCTTTCTCCAGCCATATGGCCTTATCAATTTCATTCACTATCGCCTGTCACCTTAAGACTGGAGCTCCTTGGCACAGCGCCCTAGCCAGCATCTGTCAGGGGGGGGTTAGTGCATGTTTAATGTCTTACTCTATGTTCCTTCCCTTTGTCTCTCCCTTTATAGTCCTCTACTCGCATCCTCATAATTCACTGCCAAACATGTACAACACTGTTATGATGCTTTTTGCTGTCCCCTGTCCCGAGAACATTTGCAGGTACATGACTGAGTTAACAGTCAATGATATCATGTGGTCATATGTATGTTAAAAGCACAATTTGGAATGCTAACACCCTAAGATATTTTTTGATGTTTTGCACCTGTTTTTTGTGGATAACTTTTGCTGTGTTGATTTGAATGACATAGATTTTGCCTCAGGTGTGTATTTTTGCATGAATTTTCAGATTTCAGGAAAATCTAAAAACAAATGGACACAATTTTACCCCTAAGACATTTTTTGTGCCATTAACTCTTATTCAAATTACATTTTTATAACAAACTGTCATTGCAATATAATTTTGAATTTTTATCAAGTATTTCATGGATTTATGATAGTGAGGGATTGGAATTTTAGTTTTTATTGTTTTTTTTACTAGGTGGCGTCACTTCCCCATATACAGTAGATAGAGGTATAAATGGGGAAATGGTCCCATTACAGTTTGTATAAATTAAAATTAACTAAAGCAATTTAGGTGTGTTTTAAGGATGTCATAAATTAGTGTGAAAGTGTTTGTTGAGAAAAAAGTGTATCTCTGTTTGTGCTGGATGTGTGTATGCACCACAAAAACTGAAATTTAAAGGGTTAAATTTCATAAACAGAAGGATTTTTTTGCCATGTCTGATGAGGGCTGAAGTTAATCATTGTAACCATGAAAAAAAATGAATTGTCTCTTATTAGATAATTTTTCGATGGCAGTCTTTATTGATGCATTTTTTTTTTCGTTAAGGAAAAAGGTGTGACTAAAAGTTACCGATGTCTACTAGAGTCAGATATGTGACCTTTAGACATGCAGCCAAAATGAACACTTGAAGTAAATTGAAAAGTTTTTATTGATTGGTCCCATGCCTAGGCATAGGATTTCCTGACACAACTCTCTCCATTTATGCCTGCATGGGACTGGCACATTTTGTTTTTGTTTTGTGGCTCCACATTACAATGATGGGATATTTTATTTTTTGGACCGCATACAATTTGGTCTTCCAACCACCTCCTGCACCTTCCAATCAAGAAAAAAATAAATGGTTGTTACCCCCCTTCTGACCTCGCATTAAAATGTGTTTGTGCAAAGTGTGAGTATTTTAAAGTTACATTTAAAACATAAACATAAACATTTGTGTAAAGTGGAATAGGATGAGCTACTGTGATTCTCAAACTTTTCACACCAAGTACCATCTAAGAAAATAAATTTATTTTCCAAGTACTATCCTAAGTGGGCTACAATCAGCCTAAATATGGACAAAACAAAGACTTAAGTCCAATTTATGCTGAATACATAAGTGTCCTCCATGGCTGTGTCTGGCTTTCCTGGCACAAATATGCAAGGAAGGACAATTTTGAACACGTGGTACCCCCAGTTGGCTCACACGTTCAGTGCACTCTGTTTAAATTGGAGTCTGCAAGAGTAACATGTCATAGACGTACTGCACATGCAACACATTCCTGTTAACTGGGATTAAACCCAGGATTTAAACTGCACTAAACCAGGTCTGAGCCAGCACTAAATCAGCAAATAATCATGATTAATCTAGCACCAGGTCTAACCAGGACTAATCTAGGGATTAAACCAGGACTAAACCGGGACTAATCTTGGACTAATGTAAACCAGGTATAACAAGGACAAATCTAGAACAAAACCAGGTGTCAGTATAGGACATAAGGTGTGTAGAGGATACCCAACAAAAGCAAAAAATTGGGTTCTATAATGGCACTCTTACACCTCTAAGGTTGAAATGAAGTTCAAAAGGCTGACCTGAGAAGTTGAGGTTTTAAATTAAAATGCAGCTAAGTGAATTTAGAAGAGAATAGTTCCCTCTCTGGCATTACCACTTCCTTGGTTTATTTAAAGATAATGTTCTTTTTTTGTCTTGGGACATTCTTATATTATACTATCTTAGGTTCAAAGTGAACAATGTGTTTATTTAATACATTTTGTCACTTTTTTTGTCCTTTTTTGGGTCGCTACTTGTCATTATAGAGTGATGGTGACAGATTTTTGGTTACTATAGGTTGAATCTGCCACTGTATTTTTCTTTATGTTCTGTCCAGCCTCTTGCCGCTGCCCTTCTTGAACACACAACATGGCCGCCGGGAGGATACCATAAATCAAAGGTGTCTCTTTTTTAGGAAGATGTCCTTAATCTGCACAAGCCGCCACCTGGCCTGATTTGTGACCTTGAGGATCCGTGTGTGTGAGGAGGCAGGGGGAGGAGGCGCAGTAGGATGCTGACACACTTCCACATGCACGCTCACAGGCACGGATGCGCTCACATACATCCTAATGCATGGGGCAGGCAGGGAGGTGTCCTTGGGTTGTAAACATGGACGGAGAGCCGCTGAAGGACCTGCGTGTCACCGAGTGGAGATTGAAGGTGTTGACGAGTGGTTCTGTCATGTGATATCAGTGAGCGGGGACTGACACGGGGCACTTGGGGCGCCATCTTGACAATCAAAACAAAGTCAACAAGAAAAGAGAATGCACCTGCTTGGGTGTTTAGGTAAGTGTTGAGGGGCCTAAGGTGATAAACTTTTAAAAGGAAGTTGAGATGATTGTCTTATAGGTCAGTAAAAAAAGCATGGAGGTTCTTCTTGCAAGATTTCTAAATACCCCTGGTAAGTAAAATTTAAATTGCTGTATTTGTGGCAAAAATTAGCACTGTTGTCTTACAGCAGGAAGGTCCTGGGTTCGAATCCTGAACTTGGTGGGTTGAGTTTTCATCTTTTCCCAGTATCTGAGTGGGTACTCCAGTTTCCCATCAACTTTAAACATTCATTCATTCATTTCATTTTCTACCGCTTATTCCCGTTAGGGGTTGCGGATGACTGGAGCCTATCCCAGTAACTTTGGGATAGGCTAAGATCATGGCTCAAGATCTGGAGAAGGGTCCAGAGACACTGTACAGCGGTCACCCACTGCTCCTGACAGGTTGCCCCATCAGTATACACCTTAACCTAAGAAACACTGGCTCAAACGTCTAAATTACTGCTACTTTTTTTCTGTGCATCTGTGCCTAATGATCTCATTTAAATTCTCTTTCTGTGAAGTAAGTCTCAATTTCCTTTCCCTCACAGCCATTTCTAATCCCATTCCCATTAAACAAATTTTTGCCCTTTTTATGTAAAATTCTTTGTAGGTCTGCTTTATTGTATACCTCTCCACATCTCAAAATTTCTGCTGCCTCAACAGAGACCTTGATAACTCAAAATAGAAAAAGCCAGGTAGCAAAGAGTGAATGCAGGAGTTCACACACAACTTGCCATACAGAAATTGCAATGATTGATATTGCCTTATCAACAAATATGCATTATTCCATTAGACAACCTGTGAGCTGTTTGAGACAACAAGATATAAAGTACTGAACTATCAGTTAACTGGGTCATTTAAAGGTTAAAGCACCATAGCACAGTACTGTGAACCCAACAAACTGGTGTCATCACTAATCTGGTTATAATCTCAATGACCTTTGTCACTTACTTTGATGACTTTTTATAGCAGGATGTAGGTTGATATTTTCTATAGGATTATGTTAAAGGATTGCATTTCAATTTCAATCATAATATAGCTCATGGGACCCTGATGACATTGAAAGTGAAGTTATGGTAAAGCCTATCCCAGCAGCTATAGGCCTCTGGACAATAATAAGTAAGTTGACGCTAGGCTGACCCTTAAACCATAAACATAAACCATATACAGCGCCTCCTGAGAATTTCAGGTACACACATGATTAGGAACATGTCCGAATGCTGCAGGGGGCGAGCAGAGCGGCTGAGCCAATGACTCTACTCATTAACAGATAAATGAGTGGAGTCGTTTGCAGTGATGTGGCTTCAAACGCGAGGACGGAGTACTTAACATGGAGAGGATATGCAGACTCTTTTAACACAATGTAGGCAGGAAAGCTAACCACTCTGCCACTATCACCACTCACACAAATCTACAGGAAATTAAGTTGTAAACATTCACAAAAAATATTGTACAGGTTAGTAGATTCTAACTTGGTAACAATGTCCAGGATGTTTTATGTCCCACCCTATGCCCCAACCAAAGTGTATAGAATTGGGCCAATGACCGTCTTGGTACATTAACATAGAAATGACAGGAATGTGTAGATGAATGTAGCTTTATTTAGTGCCATTATATAGAACTGTTTGGTGAAATGATTTATGTTTGGCAACTGGGGGCTATATTATGCAAAAAATGATTGATTTTTAGCTTTCTATGATGTTATAATGTTCCCTTATCAAAAACAAACCTGGTGTTGTGTTTTGTTTCATTCACGCCTGTTTGAGTAATCCTGTATTATATGGCGCTGAGTTTCTGAGGACTCAGAACGCTCAATTCCATGAACATCCGCCTCTTTCACAAACACCCATCCACTCCAGGAAGCACTGACCAATCAGCCCCGTACATTCAGTCTGCTCTCATTCATTTATCCAAAAACCTGTTTAGAGCTCTGTTTCTACTGATTCCTTAAGGCTGTTTTTTGTTTAGTAAAATGGCATTCTACAAGCAGTTTTTTTTTCCTGTTTCTGTTCAAAAGAGCGTAACAGAGCTGCCCTCTGCTAGTTTCTTTATGACCAAGATTGGTTTAAAAATCTAAATAAATGCATAATATAGCCCCTTTAACATAACAAGCTGTCTAAACCCATCGTGTGTATGCATTAATACCTCATTCTCCATTATGGTCCATTCATCTTCTTACATTTACACACGCTGACAGACTGTATGCCTCTCTAACCTTGAATATCTTCACTATTAGCTGCTCAGTGGAGTGATGAAAGCCAGCTGGCAGCGCCCACCATCTCTGACCACGAAGAGAGAAAATGATTCATACCCTGTCACCTAATATGTCTTTGCTCTACACTGTATTCATGTCTCATAGTCTGAATTTCTATCTGTATGCCCGCACAATGAGGTATTGCACAGCCATTTTGCACCACGCAGCCCTGACATGAAAATGGAAGCGGCTAATGACTATCACACTCCCCATCTCCAATTAGCTAAAGAGGGGAGCCGCTTAATTACTTCTTCTAATGTTCACCGCTGCAGCAGTCCTCCAGGCTCACAGATATTTTATGTTGCGTTGGGAGAAGCAGTTTAGTCCAGGGCTGATAATGTGTTCATGGGTAAAAGGCTCAACAAGGACCAGTGTTTCATTTTCTTTTAATTATAGGACTTTTAATTGTAAAGTAGATCATATTTAATGCACATGCTATTAAAATGTTTCCTCATTAGCCCATGCAGGGATTTGTTTTTACCTTGGCTTTTAATTGTTTCCTATTGGTAGTCCCATTAGATCCTTGACCCTTAGGTTTCTATACATCAAGAGCCCTTTAAAGACCTTTGCCTCGTCCTGTGTGAAGAGGGTGTTAGGATTTGGTTTGTCTACACTGGACATGTCCACTGCCAAGCTCCACATTCTGTAATAGATCACACTCTCAGAATAACAATTAATAGAGACCAGGAAATTATATTGGTGTTGCATAAAAGGAGTGTTGCTGCCAGGCCAAGCATTTTTACGTTTGGAGCATGGTTCCCATCTGTCATTTTTGTCAGGATTCCAGCACTGTTTCCTGGAAAGGAGTGTCTTTACAGTGTTGACATTAATGGTCCATGTACCTGCTGACCGATCAATTTTTATTTTGTAATGAGAAAGATAAAAACCGAAAACAAACGCCCGCCTTCCCATTTGCCAATCAGAAAACGAAAATCAAAAATTGTAAAATGTAAAGTTCTTTGTCTTCTTTTGTTTGTTTGTTCCAAAATCAGATGACAAAAACTGAGCCTCTATACCTTTTCATACTATATATCAAAAATAACATACAGTGCTGTATTTTTCTTTTCTTTTTTTCAGTTGTGTGACCCAGAAATGTTTTTGGAAAAACACCAGCCAAGCTGAGAGTTCTGTGTCACACTTGGGACAGAGAGGGGTGAGCTTGGCTGGTGTTTTCCCAAAAGCACTTCTGGGTCAAACAACAATTTGAAAAGATAAAAGAAAAAAGAAAAAAAAAAAATTTTTTTATGAAAAAGTAAATTTTTCATTATAAAACAAACTCAAATGTCATAGAGTTACAGACCATAGATTCCAGTGGGGCTATTTTGTTTTTTGTGCTAATGTTAACAATTACGCTGCATTTCTTCTTGTTAAAAAAAGATTGAATGTGAAGGAAATAGTTTTTCATGCTTTTGATACTTTGTTTTGTTATGGAATTGAATAGGGACAGCAAAGAAATTTTTTATCTGACATTTTATTTATTTATTTGTCAGTGACAATGCAGTCAAAGCAAATGCAATGCAAAAGCATGCATCTAATGCAGCGCATATAGAGTGCTAATGCTAATTTTCAACTCCTGTCCCTGGTTGGACTTTTTCTCTACAGCATATTTAGCCTGGAAATGAACATTTTGTAATTATATATGGTCTTGGTTTCAGGTGGAAGTGAATTCCACAACTTAGAGTTCTTAAAGGAAAAGGCTGTCTGCCCAAAAGTTGTTCTACTGTATGGGATTTTGCAATTTTCATTTGTGGTGCTTCTAGTAACTCTGTTGCTGTTTGACCAAATGTACTAAGTGGCTCAGGGGCTAAATTATTTATGCACGTGAATGTTAATTTAAGAAAACATAAAATACTGAAGCTTTCAAAGCTTAATAAATTATATTACTTAAGGATGGTACAATGATGGTAGCAGATTTTTATTGCTTGATTGTACAATGAACCAATTAATTTTGTTGTGGTGGAAGCTGCTTGTGCCCATGCTGTCATACAGTATGAGATATGTAAAAAAAACATAGCATGCATGTTCAGAAGGGCTGTCTGGTTTGGTATGAAATGTCTGAAAAGTTCAAAGAGACACATCTCTTATGTGATGATACTAAAATATTTGAGTAAATATCTTAAGTTAATATTAAAATGATCCCAGCAGTGCATAAAGCTCGGGATAGTGATCCAGTTTGTCTGAAAATCATAAACAACTGCAAATCCAATTACCCAGGTAGACAGTCAACATTTCAATAAGCCTTAGTAATAGTTGTGTATTAAGTGGCTGAGTCATCCGAACACAAGCTAATGACAAATGCTGTGTGTTTGTGTATACTCATGTGCACTAATGAGCCACAAAGGCTGGAGGGACACTAGTTTGTTCTGTGTGTTTGGTTTTTCAGCAGCAGCTCTGTCAGTGCTGATGCTGACAGTGTGCAGGTTTGTGTGAGGAGATGCTGAGGAATCCCACAGGGATCCTATTAGGGCCACTTCATCTGCTGCTGAGGCCGCACTGCAGGCACAACACAATGGTGCATACGGATATATCCTGGACTATTGGAATCCACTCAGGTCTAGTAGTTTCAGCTCTGGTACACACAATAGTTGGACAATGAATGTGTTTATATGTAAGAAAAAAAAAAAAAAAAAGACACTGGAATACTCAAATCTCAGCATTTTTGTGACAGTTTCCAGTAGCTTGGTGACTACTGACAGTGGAGTTAAAGACCGTCTTGGCTGTGTTCTCTGCATATTTGGCCTCAAGGTGCACTTCCTGATGATATTTTCCTGCGTAATTGAAGACACCTAATTATTCAGCCAACAGCACAAAAGAACAGGGATTAAATCTGAAAAAAAAAAAAAAAAAGCCACTGTGAGACCTCATCTGGACTTAACTATGAAGTATTTTTGACAGAGGGGGAACTGCCAAAATGACCAGATTAGACTCTCCTGTGTTTCGTTGACCTTCAGCTGCCTTTGGCCCTGATCTTCTCTGTGTGAGTTCCTTGTTTTGGTTGCCTCATTTTTCTGCCTCCACATCCACATTGCTTTCCTGGTGTCCGACTGCTGCCCATCCGACTGTGCCGTTTGCCAGCTACTTCCTGTTCCCGTTGGCCAACCACATTTCTCACCTGTCCCTTCCTGGTTTGTCTGCTCCATTTGTGCTTCACCTGTCGTCCGCCATCTTCTGTGGGTGTGTTCAAGGCTCTCACTCCATACATCACCGAGAAACAAGTGTGGGGACTGAATTTGTTGACCAATAACATGCTCAGAACAAAAGGGACGTCCCATTTGGGTCAGGAACACTTTCATTGGTTGAGTCCAGGCGGGAGGTAATGGTGCAGGGTCGAACTTTTTATTATAATCTCAAAAACTCAGGATGTGGGCCTTTGATAAACCTCATAGTGAGACTAATGAACATTTTATAATATTTCCATGCAAACAGACCACAGTGAGTGTAGCTGATAAATTATGATGCTAACAGCTGGAACCCTAATCTCACATTTTAGTTTCATTTAGTTTATTAAGATCACCATTAGCCACCAGCCGTTTTTAACTTATAAATTTACTTCATTCACGCATACACACACAGTAACAATATACAAGACATACAATAGTTCATAGCAGCACAATGCCAGAAGAAAAGAATGCTCTAAGAACAGCTCATATCATCGTCTTATGAATTATACACTACAATACTTATTCTACACTTAGAACAAAACGAAATAATTATTCAGCATCAATCTTCCCAATAATCAAAATACATAATAATCAGTGATCAGAAAAGTTTTAACTTCTTTTGAAAACATTTTCTATTATTTTAAATCCTGGTAATGAGTTCCCTGCCACCATAGTTTGATAAAACACTGTCCGTTGTATTTGGTTAGTTCTGCATGAAGCAAACACCACATCCCATGTTTGTCTAGTGCAGTATTTTTGTTTCTCTGAAAAAAAAAAAAAAAGGACAATTTACTGTAAATTATTTCTGGTGTTTTTGTTAAAATGATGTTTCTAATAAATACTACTAAGAAATACTTGAGTCTAAATTTTACAGTTAACCAGGCCAAACTATTGTGCATAGTAGTCACATTGGCTCTGTATGGACAGCCCAAAACAATTCGAGCCGCTTTGTTTTGAATGGAATATTGAATTTTGAATGGAATATTTTAAGTAGACACATATTAGCTTTATCTGAATATGGATTATTATTGACAATTAGTCAAAATATAATGTGTCAGTGTAAACACAGTAACAGTCATGAGGAGCTATTTGTGGTTGAATTCAATGCTATTTGCTATTATTTAGACAGAAGTCCTATCAAAAAATACAGCAAGATTAAGCAAGTTAAGCACAATAAGTAAAGAAAAATAACTTTTTACCACTCTAATGTAGTGCCTGTATTACTGACAGTCATAGTGAACCTAAAAATGTGTGTGCCTACTTTAATGAGGAACCTAAAGGTTGAAGTGTAGTGGCTCCAGAATATCACAGGACTTTGACTTGATTGGCTTGGCTCCTGTTCTTGTGTCTGGCAAATAGTGACTCAATGTGGCCTGCCAGTAAGTTGACTAATGGATAGGGCTGCACAGTAAATTGGTTGAGTCCAGAGGCATCATTAGTAAAACGGAAATACTGCTACTACCATCGAGGGTAAAAAAAATAAATAAATAAAAAATTCCCTACTTACTAACTTAATACCAGAGACTGGAAGTGTACAACCTTTACACAAAAATGAAAAATAATGACTTACATTCCTATTACACTATTCTATCAGCTGTCAATCTGTTTGCAATTCAGTGTTGCAAAAAGAGTGTGAGTTATGTCAACATATTGTCAGCATGCATGGGGCGGATCTACAGGGGTGGCACAGGGCTCTAAAAGGGCCACCAAGAATATGTAAAATCACAAATTTTGAATTGGGTCAGCATTTATGAGGAAAACTCTGATGTTTAACAGTTTTAATATTTAAGGATACTTGGAAAACAAAAAAGAGAAGTACTTGATTAACTAAGACTAAACAGCAAAAATACACCTGCCACCCTGATGGACACAGTTCCTGGACTAAAAGCTGTTGTATCAGTGAGTAGTGCAACTTAAACTCTCAAATATTTAAGTATCATATGGATAAAGTTGCCATTTTAGACACTGGCACATTTTTTGACATTGCTAAGAGAAATTAACTGAATGTAACCATTTTAGAGCCAAATTATCCTAATTTTTCATAGCCATTCTCTGTAGTTGAAATATTAGCAGTAGATATAATGTATTAATTTGCCACCCCGTGTTTTTTGAGCCGTTGCATTGGCTGATGGATGAGGATTGGAAGAACTTGTTGAACTCCTTTTGACATAATTCTGATCGTGATGAGTTTGGTTCACATTAGTTTCAAAGAGGAAGTGTTAAAATTATATTTCATTTTCCTGGTAGTGATTTTTATTGTGAATTCCAAGATTATAATTTATTTTTATTTTGCAAGTTTATATTGGACCAAAGCTGTCACAATATGGTAGGCAAGGTAAGCGTAGTGAACAAGCTGTTTCAGTGACAGAAAACAAACCACTGAAGTGAAATGAATTCTTCTTTTAAGGGCCCTATCTGGAGAAAAGTCAAACTATAAAATGTAGCCAGTCTAAAATATAATTTACCGTCAAAAATGCACCAGAATACAGGAAATCACATATGTTTTATTAAAATTTTGCTGGGGAAAGACCCCTGGACCCCCCTGCCTTATTTGGTCAAACATTCACCTGTCTGTTTTATGCATGGCCACAATTCGGAAGATGAGGCAAAAAAAGATGCTTAGATGCCTCTTTGTACTAATGAACACAGATGTGGTGTGCTAGATCCTATCCAGAGTACAGTATGTTATTTCAAAGCAAAAGCAGTATTGTGTTATCTGCAATGACTAATGCTATCCAGTGACTTTTGTTTTGGTTGACATAGATCCATACAGACCATTTTACTGAACAAATATTGGCATCAAATGCTGGTAAAATCACTTTTAATTGTATTTCGTTGTCAGTTAACCATCTAAAGGAGTTACTGGCCACTTTGAATGACTATGTAATTAATGTATTGATTTAATCTCCTTCCCAGGCTGGTACCAGATTGCCCAAATCTTGCCCCCTATGTTTTGGTGCAGTAACTAAGTCAGAGAGGTGCAGGAGTTGTGCAGAGCCTGTGTACTATTGAACAGTGTAAAGACTGGACATTGATCTGGGTGGGAAGCCATCAATAAGTGACCCTCATGATAATCAACGTCAATACGTGACCCTGTTGCCAAAACGCACGTCAATACGCAACCTTGTTATTATCATGTAATGATTTAATTAAGCATGAAATGTGCCTCTGTAGAGCCATCCAGAGCCAAGCTAAAGTGACTGGAAAGTGAACACTTCTGCCATTAGTGTGTGAGGGCTGCCATCTTTGGTGCAAGAGTGGTGGCCTTTTGTTATTGTAAACAATGGGAAACTGGACACAATGCAACATGCCTTGGTTAATTTAGTGTTTTAAGACTTTTTTTTTTTTTTTTTTTTTTTGCTGTGAATTTAGGAAATTTTGGGAGAGTCAGTGGTTCCCAACCCTTTTTGTCTTGTATCCCCATGAGCTTTTTGTCATACCATAAAGTACCCCAGGACATGTTTATGATTCTTTAAAAAAAAAAGGTCACAAACATGTTTTTTGGTACAAAGACTTTTTATACTTTATTGTAAATACTAATTGCTGCACTTTTTTCAACTTTAATTCAAGATAAAACAAATAAATAAAACAATTGTTAACTTGCTTGCCTTTGAAATAAAAATAGAAAAATAAAAATAACATAAATTTGGACTATATGTACTTATTTTACTATACAGTTTATGTTCAAAATAAACTAAAAAAAAACATCTCAAACCCGTAATAAATTTACTACAAGGACAAAATCTTCTGAATAACTCCCCTTTGAAGCAAGCTATTAAAAATAATAATAATCATAATTAAATATATAATATTTAACACAATATTCTTTAACAGTTTCACCTCCTTTTCATCAGTCAATGACACACTTAAACTTGCTTTTCTTTAATACATTTCAAAAGTTCAGTACTAAAATATTGCACTTTTTTTTATCATATTCAAAATAAATTATAAAATGATTTCGAGTACCCCCTGCAAAGTGCTTGTGTTCCCCTAGGAATGTTTTATTTTAGCTTGCTGCAAGAAAATTAGACATAATGCAGCAATACAGTCTCCTGCTGATAGCTCCTATATCCTCAGCTTTGTGAAATGAAATATAAAAAGGGGATTTTAATGCCAGTGAAGACATACAGTACACTGTATCACAGTCTTCCCTGAGGTTTTCTCCTCCACAACTACAGAGCGTTAGGGAGGAGAGTGAAATAAAAACTGCTCATTTTCTTTATTAGCAGATTTACAGTCATTAAAGATGATTTGGGCTGCTCATTTTCTTTTCTATTAGGCTGCTCTGTCCAAATGCCTCAGTGGGTAAGGGCTGAAACTATACACCAGGATATGTAATGCATAACAATGTAGGATTTAGCCAAAGGAATCACTTTCTGTATTGGCAATCAGTGAAACAAGCCACTGCTGTATATCCTGCCAAAAATGTTTTATGGCTCTATTATTTTATTATAACAAGGTTGTTAAAAGGAACTAATTAGTTCTATATAATAAGGAGACACTCCAATTCTAATGTGTCAGTAAGTAATGGTGGGCCAATAACAAAACAAAACAAAAAATATTAACAAAATTCTGGTTTAACATAGCACATGGATTAATCATGCTGAAATGTGACTGCAGCTAGTGATGCTAACGGCCGGTAATGTTGCATTAGATGAAGATATTGTTGAGGGTCCTTAGAAGGTCAGTGAGTTCAATCCTAACAAGAATGGACCAAAGAAAGACCATGATTGGTTTTCAGTTCCCCTGACCTAAAACATTTCTTCTGTCAAATATGTGAGGGTTTCCCAACCAGAGGTACAGCACCCCTAGTACGCGAGCACTTATTCTTATTCTTCTTCTTATTCTTTGCAGGGGGGGGGGGGTACCTATTTTTCTTCTTTTCATATTGAGATATTTTGAAAGATAAGCAAGCTCATGTGTCTCAGTGACTCATGAAAAGGAGATAAAACTGTTAAACAATGAAATATCTCTGAATACTATATTTTGGTAAACTTTTTTTTTTACATTTGTTTTAAAGAGGGATTGTTAAAATTATATTAAATTTTCTTTGTAGTAATTTTTATTGTGGGTTTTTGATTACATATTTAATTTTATTTTGCAAGTTTAAAATTCTATACATTTAGTATTTACAGTAAGTAGTATACAGTAAGTTTAGAGTAAGTAAGTATAAAACAGATGTATTAGATGATCACTTTTGGCTGGATCATAAACACATGAGTGTCTCATGGTACAAACAAAAGCCCATGGGCTACATGAGACCAAAAAGATTGGGGACCACTGACTGATGTGAGACTTGAGTATCATACGATATGTAGCAATGCATTGTAAGAGCCACTCTGAAGATTCAGAAAGTTGCACCTTCAGCTGTTAGATTGCTTCAGGAGTAGTGTGCCAAAAGCATAAATAAATAAATGCGTAATGAAATAACTTAAATAATAAATTGAACAGACTTAAATTTATTAAATGTAACACTTAAATTACAAATACTATTCTATCCTGTTAATTTGAGTTAGATTTCCCTGGGGTGGTATAAATGAACACAAAGTGAACCAAATCTTAATGTAATTGGACAAATATTCAACCAATCACAATTCAGGGAATGGTAACACATGCAGAACTGTGTCAGCACTGATGCAGTTTAAATAAATACAAAATAATAAATAAATAAAAAATAATAATAAAAAAATAGTAATAAAATACCTGTGCAAGCAGTCAGAGAAAGTACTAGTACAGAGGCCATCCATTTTTATATAAAAAACTATATAGTGAGTTAATTTGAAAAAGGTTTGAATGGGAGGGGTTCCAGACCCACTTCACTAAGAACATGCATGAGTCAGATTGTCCTGGTAGAGTACAAACAAACTACAAGTGATACTAAAGTATAAACCATGTTCTCCCAACCACCAGCCCAATATTTATCATTGCTGTAGAGAAAGGAGCAGGTTGGACAGATTACTGTGGCAATAGGTTTGAATAAAAGGGGCTACAAACCCACTTATCTTCAAGTAAATGTGTCAGATTGGTCAGGCAACTTACAGACTCCATTATTTAAGTGTTTGCAATAAGAAAACAACCTACGATTTCTTAAGTGTACTCAATAGATCTTTCACTAAGGACCACTTCATGTTCTCTGTTTACTTACTGAAGATCAATAAGAGAAGACCTGCCCTACATAGACAAATAAACACTCTCACCTGTACTAATGCATCATCCATGTGTACTTCCAACCAGAGAGACATTTATCATGGCAGTACAGAAAACAGCTGAGCACACACCGCTTGAACAAATCCTTCCTTCTATGTTTGGACTAGGCGGTGTCTGGCTCAGAGTCAGCCCCTGAGATGACCTTCATTCACATGTATCTGAGAGCCTGAGAGAGAGAGAGATCCCTGTGAAGAGGGGCCGGGCGGGGGGGAGCGAGGGCTGCATGGAGGTTTCGGTTCTGTCCACTTGCCCCTTTTCTGTGTGACTCTGAAGCGGATCCTCTTTCACACAGGAAGGCGAGCCAGCCAGGAGGGGGAGGAGAGAGGAGTGCAGGAGACTCTCAAGGTGAACCAGGCACAGGGTTTAAAGAGAATTTTCAAGAGTGGGCTCAAAAGTATGCTAATGCACTGATGCATGATGGGAGCAGATGCATCTATATCTTGGGAAGTATGTTATATTCTGGTAAGAGAAAGAATATAAATACCATTACCTACAGGATAGCATAGAATACACATTTAACTGCTCATAATTTAGTACAGTGGTTCTCAACATTTTCACACCAAGTACTAGCTCAGAAAATATTGAGCTCTCAAAGTACCAAGATGGCACCAGAGCAAATTTAATAACTTCTCTGACCTGATTAACAGTGTTTAGTGCTTTTGTTTGTCACCTGTTTCTGATTCTGCTGAAGTCCTTGTTGTTGTTCAGTCCTGTGTGGGATTTTTTCCCCCCTGTCTTGTTACGATTTTAATAGTAAAGTCCCGTTAATGTCCGACGTAATGACTTGAGATGGGATTTATGGCTTTTTAACTGGAGTCGAATCTTTGGGATCCGTTCATTTTTAAGAGCCGCTCAAAAGAGTGGCTCATTTTTGGATTTACGTCATTTTAAGAAACCAGTCAGTTCATTCAGAAAAGAAGAAACTAAATAGAAACTAAATTTAAGCGAAAGGGTACCAGACTAACTTTGTATAGAATAGGAAAAGAGTTTGTTTGGCCAGCCAGGCTACAAATAAACCTAGTCTAGACCAGGACAAAACCAGTATTAAACCATTTCTAAACAGGTGACAAAGGAAAACACCTTTTTGCTATGAGACAAGAATCCTAGCCAATCCCAAGTACTTTATCTAATGGTAGCTCTAACAGATGTGACTGCCCTCCTTGCCCCTCTTTACCTGGTGTCCTTTGCATCCTAAAGTTGTTAACATCAGATGGGTTGTGAACGCCTGATTTAGGGTTAAGGGTATGGTTGACTTTTTTGTCCCTGTTGGCAAATTTCTTCAAACTTCTTGCGCTTTGACCCATTCTTAAAGGCAGCTACATCAACCTGTTGGGAGCAGCTGGAGAACTCGCCTATTGTGCATGTTTTAGGTTGATGGGGCAAACCGGTGTACCCTGAGGAAACCCACCCAGACACGGGAAGAACATGCAAAGGCTCCACACCATCTAGGATTTCAAAATCTTTTGCGAAATCCAATGTCATTTCTCAGACTTGCCATTATCTCTCGATAGTTTCACATGAACCTCTATGATATTTTCTGGATTTTTTTTCTTCTCTGGTGCAGTTGCAGTACATCTACTCTCACTGGTGTGTCTTACCTCAGAGCATAAGCAGATTCTTCCTCATTAGATACATGTGGATTAGACCCTGGCCTGTAAACCTTCTCAAGTACACCATGACCTTCTACTTACTCCTTTTCACACATTTAGGTCTCCTTCCAGTATCCCTGGCCCAGGCCCACACATCAGCTGTGATCAGTATCTGTATACGTGTGTGTGAGTGGGAGAGATGACGTAGTTTATTTGGACAGAGCTAATTGACCAGCCCACAACTCATTTTACTCTATTAAAGTCTCATTTAAATGTCAGTGTTGTGCAACTGCTGGACATCAGAACAACCAGACTGAGATTAAGATAAAGTGTGCAGTGTGAGAAACAGGACAAATCTTGTTAGCAGCTCTAACCTGATCAATGAGCTGACAACATAGTGGGTAAAATACTACTAAGAATATACACTGCTCAAAAAAATAAACGGGACATTAAAATAACACATCCTAGATCTGAATGAATGAAATATTCTTATTAAATATTTTGTTCTTTACATAGTTGAATGTGCTGACAACAAAATCACACAAAAATTATCAATGGAAATCAAATTTATTAACCTATGGAGGTCTGGATTTGGAGTCACACTCAAAATTAAAGTGGAAAAACACACTACAGGCTGATCCAACTTTGATGTAATGTCCTTAAAACAAGTCAAAATGAGGCTCAGTAGTGTGTGTGGCCTTCTTGTGCCTGTATGACCTCCCTACAACACCTGGGCATGCTCCTGATGAGGTGGCGGATGGTCTCCTGAGGGATCTCCTCCCAGACCTGGACTAAAGCATCCACCAACTCCTGGACAGTCTGTGGTGCAACGTGGCATTGGTGGATGGAGCGAGACATGATGTCCCAGATGTGCTCAAATGGATTCGGGTCTGGGGAACGGGCGGCCAGTCCATAGCATCAATGCCTTGGTCTTGCAGGAACTGCTGACACACTCCAGCCACATGAGGTCTAGCATCGTCTTGCATTAGGAGGAACCCAGGGCCAACCGCACCAGCATCTGGTCTCACAAGGATCTGAGGATCTCATCTCGGTACCTAATGGCAGTCAGGCTACCTCTGGCGAGCACATGGAGGGCTGTGCGGCCCCCCAAAGAAATGCCACCCCACACCATTACTGACCCACTGCCAAACCAGTCATGCTGGAGGATGTTGCAGGCAGCAGAACGTTCTCCACGGCGTCTCCAGACTCTGTCACGTCTGTCACATGTGCTCAGTGTGAACCTGCTTTCATCTGTGAAGAGCACACAGCAAACCTTCTTGCCACAGCTCACATTGATGTGCCATCCTGGATGAGCTGCACTACCTGAGCCACTCTCATGTTACCACTAGAGTGAAAGCACCGCCAGCATTCAAACGTGACCAAAACATCAGCCAGAAAGCATAGGAACTGAGAAGTGGTCTGTGGTCACCTCCTGCAGAACCACTCCTTTATTGGAGGTGTCTTGCTAATTGTCTATAATTTCCACCTGTTGTCTGTTCCATTTGTACAACAGCAGTGAAACTGATGTCAGTGTTGCTTCCTAAGTGGACAGTTTGATTTCACAGAAGTGTGATTGACTTGGTGTTACATTGTGTTGTTTAAGTGTTCCCTTTATTTTTTTTTAGCAGTGTACTTGTCGATGCTTGGGTTTCCAGTTAGTGAAGGGGTTAATGCCACATTTGTTTAATTTTCCATGGAGCCAAAATCTCAAGCCACACACTGTGCCAGTCCTAACCCTGGACAAATAGAGAGAATGAAAGAAAGCATGCACCCTATTTTAAAGGTATTGGTTTGGGGAGCTTTTTCAGTTCAGTGGACAATACTCATTTCTTGTTTAAGAATAACTAAGAGCAGATAAGTTAGCCTGTTCAGACATCTCATTATGTCTGAATGTTTTTTTTTTTTCCTTCTTCTAGTGTACATAAGAACCACCTGGTCCATTAAGTGAATATTCGAGTGAATAAAACAAATGGAAATATATCTAACCAATTGTACATTCAAACAAAAAGCCTACCTCAGTGTAGATTAACAGTTAAGTGCAAGTTTATCATGGTAAATCTAGAGTACTGGGAAAATTCGTCGACCATCATGCAACTTGGTAACTTTAAAGGGACTCTTCAAAGTTAGTAATCTTTTGTTTCATTCATGCATGTTTGAGTAATCCTGGCCATCTCAAGAGCTTAAAACGCTCGGTCTCATTGCTCTATGTAGACACATGAAACCCTGCCTTCTCCAGGAAGTGCTCCTGCATGGTTTCTAAAGCACATACACCGTCACTGGACTCATTCTGATAATTTCAAGGCTTAAACATTCATCACTACATAGCAGTGTTAGCTTCATGTTGCCAATAGCCATGCTAATTAGCTATTTTATCATGTTCTGTCTAGCCTCCACCTTTCAGTACAAGCACTCGGTGATTCTCTTCTCATGCCTAGCAACTTTTTTTTTGTTTTTTCATTGTATTTTTCTTCTACTTACATGCATGCACTTTAACTACATACAGATTTTTTCATTAACTGTTGTTACTTCCTCATGCTATCTAATCTGCATTGTACACAAATCTCTCTAAACTAGTACTGCAGTGGATATAAAATAAAGCAGCCTGAACATGATTCCCAACTGCTTACTGTAGATTTATGAAGGCGGGGCAGGCTGGGACAACATTAGTTATGCAGTAATTTGGGAGAACAATCATTAACCCTGGAGCTGGCCATTAACACGTCCTCCCTCATTCCTCATTATTGCTCTGTATCCTGTTCCCCAGCCTTTGCACGTTTTCTTTGGTCTTTTTCAAATAGATGTTCCAAACACTCTCCCACCTTTTCTCTGTCTCTTGGCTCTCTTTGCACTTTTGATTTTCTGCAGAAAGACAGGCTGGTTCCATGTCTGCAGTGTATGGTGGGGCTGCACGCTTGCAATCTAATACAGTTGTCTAGAGAGGTGGAAAATTAGCCCTGTCTTGTGTCTGCTGCTGGAGGCTGTGGTGATGCAAGTCTCAGAGTCAATTTACTGTAAGCTACAATGCATTGCACTGAAACATCATTGGTCATTACATGTGTGCAATTTCTTAAGTAGTAAATGAATGTTATATATGGGTGTGGCTGATTTGTCAAGCATGAGACCATCTTTACCAAAATAAGTTGTTAGTAAGAGAATTTACAGTATTGCATGTTAGAGCTGTTTCTAAGATGTAGGATATCATCCCATTATTTCTAAGCAGAAAATTAATTAAAAGTACCTGCATTTGTCTGAAAATGAAATTAAAAAAGTACCCCAGATAATAAAATATAATTGTATGAAAATATTTTTTATTTTATTTTAACCACACATAATTGCATTTTATTACCTTTTGACTTGGGAAGACTTTACAAAAAGTTAGGCTACATCAGATTTGACTCACTATACATACAGTATATCAACAAGGAGAGTTATCCAGCCATTTTCTTCTGTGGAGCAGCAGTCTCAGCAGGGATGCCCAGACTTTCCTCTCCCTGGACACTTCCTCCATCTCCCCCAGGAGAATTCGGAGGCATTCCCAGGCCAGCGGAGAGACAGTCTAGAGTCCCTCCAGCGTGTTCTAGCTCTTCCCCAGGGCCTCCTCTTGGTGGGACATGCCTAAAGCCGAAACAGATGCCCAGGCCACCGCAGCTGAGTCCTCTCAATATGGACGAGCAGCTTCTCTACTCCGAGCTCCTCCCGAGTGACTGAGCTCGCCCAGTGACTCATTTTGAACATTTGTATCCAAGATCTTGTGCTTTCGGTCATGACCCGCAGCTCTTGGCCATAGGTGAGAGTAGAAACTTAGATCGACTGGAAAATCGAGAGCTTTGCCTTTCGACTCGTTCCTTCTTCACCACAACACACCAATACAACGACTGCATTACTACAGACTCTGCACCAGTCCACCTGTCAATCTCACGCTCCAACCTTCCCTCACTCATGAAAACACCCCAAGATACTTAAACTCCTCCATTTGCTATTTAATGATGTATGTCAGAGGTCGTTAACAGGCGGACCGCGGTCCGAATCCAGACCCAGATGCCCTCCCATCCGGACCCGAACCTCTGTCCCACTCCGCGGACCCGAACCCGTTCAGCCTGTTCACTCCCCGGGAGCGCAGCGGCGCGAGAGAGGTGCCGCAGCGGCGCGTCAACAGCATCGTATCCTGGTGCTTTAAAACTTTAACATGAACAGTGCGAGGGTTAAATCAGCTGTGTTTTCTGTTACTGTCCAACAAAATGAGAGGAGTAGGTCCAGACTGAGTGCGGAGGGACAGGACTGTTCCGTTTACAACAGACTTAAGTTTTGTTTTTACGGAGCGGCGAGAGAGGAGGCGACACAGGCTGTGAGCGGCTCTGCCCTCTCGGTGTCTCTCTGTCGAAGCTCACCCCTCTCCTCTCGGTGTCTCTCTGTCGAGGCTCACCCCTCTCCTCTCGGTGTCTCTCTGTCGAGGCTCACCCCTCTCCTCTCGGTGTCTCTCTGTCGAGGCTCACCCCTCTCCTCTCGGTGTCTCTCTGTCGAGGCTCACCCCTCTCCTCTCGGTGTCCCTCTGTCCCACAGCTCACCCCTCTCCTCTCGGTGTCTGTCCCTCTGTTCCACAGAGGACAGAGCTGCCTCATATTCACCAGAGAATTAAGAGGAAACCTGTGTTTTGAGGCGCAGTACGTTCCACTTTAGTTTTAATGGGTGCATCGTCTCCTGCGTAAAAGCAGACAGAAAATCTGCGTGTGACGCTATCAACCAATCATATTTGAGGATTTGGAAACATATGGAGCGGTGACTGTGAGACAGACAGCGGAGAAATGAGAGTGACAGATGTAGAAAGGAACAGAGGTCAGCTCTAAACCCCTGTGTCTCCTGTGTTCTGAGCCAAGGACCATTATAAAAGCATTTTGTTTGATTTTTTTTAACTGTATTTGATTAACATAAGAACATAACATTATTTTATTATTTGATATCCCCTAGTTTTAAACTGATGCTTATGTTAGCAAAATGCTATTGCCATAATGTAGACACTGATGTGACTACAATGATTTTATTTATTTATTTTTGAGGTACAAATCAACATTGTGATGCTCCGGACCTTCGCGCGAGAAAATTTTCACCAATTGGACCTCTGTGAATTTTAGTTGGTGACCCCTGATGTATGTTATATATCTGTTTTGGCATGGTTTCTGCTTCAAACTCATTTATTTGAATGGGTAACACGTACCCAAGCATCACTCATAGTATTAAGCATTCATTATGTATTGGGAACCAGTAGTTACTTTAATATTAGTACATCATTGCGTTATAAAAATTTTATTATTATTTAATTCTTGAGTCATGAGTTAATGTAAATCAGTGCAAAATTATAAACCACAATTAATTACATTTGTATTAATCCTTTTTTACTTCTTAACAGTGGTGAGTTAGTATTGCAGTGTTATGAATGACTGTTGTCCAAATTTAATTTTTTTCTGTTCTATAAGTACAGTGCTTGTGGATCTGTTGGACTTCCAGGAGGAGTAACAAAAATACACAAACTAATGGAGGAGAGAATTGCATTTGTGCCATTTAGAATAAATAATTAGGATTGTATAGGAAGGAGTCATGTTTAAAATCAGGTTAACTGAGATCCATTTTACAAAGAAAGTGAACAAATCTGACTGGTATGGCTGGGAAAGAGCATTAATTTGGAGATGCTAAAGGACATTAAATATTGCAAAATGTGGTGAGCAATGGGGGCAGATGCGTGTCATGTAAATAAGTGTGAAATACTGTCCATTTGATTCAGACTATACAAGAGGGGCATGGAGGAATAATCTGATTCACACATGATGTAATCCAATTGCCCGGGCTGCCAGTGCTGATGCAGGACTGGGCCCGCATGCTCCTGTACTGACTAAGGTGGCTGCTAGCACTGAGCAGAGCAGTGCGGAGGGGGGGGGGGGGGTCATGGTTTTCAGACACGTGTCGTACTAAGAAAAAAAGACTCCAATCCCCCTCTAAACATGGCCGCCTGCTGCCCCTCTGTTATCAAACTGCAGTATTAGATTCGAGCACTGGCGGAGGATTAGACGGTCATGTGACGTGAGGGTTGTTCAGTGAAGTTAAAGGAGTAGACGAGGGATTGATAGAGACTTGGCTCATGCCTTCAGGTCTGAGAGTCCTCTCCAGTCCTGGGTTGACGCTGGGGCTCTATGACAGCCTGTCTTCATGCATGTGTGCACGTGGAGGGCTAACATAAACATACTGTAGCTATGCACGTGGTTACAATCATGGTGTTAAATTATTAGAATTGCAAGAGGAGTTTCTTTTTTATAAATGAATGCTGCTTTTTAAAATTAAACCCAACATATTTCTCTACACACAATATGAAACATAGAGCATAGCAGTTGGCATATAACAACAGTAGCTCAATTCATTACTGAGGCTTTGTTTTTTTGTTTTACTATTGTTAAGGTTTGTTGTTTGGCTACATCACATTCCAGGAAGATGAGTCAAATCATGGTAGATGGTCAGTAGCATCAGCAGTTAAATGTGTCTATATCAGCCGTTCCCAAAGTCAAGACTGTCGCAGACCCCTTAAATTTCTGAAAATCCCACACGGGCTCCCAACTATAGAACTTCACTCTGTTGAAAAGGGTGTCATATTTTTCTCCATATATTTTTATAAAACATTACAAAACCACTGACTATTGGCTTAAAATTATTTCAAATATTTCAAAATAGTTTTAAACAAGTACATAACTGTAATTCATTTCAAACTCCCTGCAGTACCTTTGCGGACCCGCTGGGGGCCCTGGATCCCACTTTGGAAACCACTGGTCGATATGATACTGTATTTGCACAAAGGCTGGTATGTAACAGTCATTGACCATAATATTGCAGATGTGCACATCAGAACAATAAATAAAAATGCTTGTAATAAATTACTTGAATGGATGATATTCTGAGAGACTTCTCTTTTTATCTTAATGCAATAACTTAGCTCTTTTAATGTTTAGAAAATATATATGTTACTTCTCACGGTTTGTTTTTGCACCATCTTAAAAATGCAGTGCTAGGCTTAAGATGAAACTCTTACTTTAGACTTAGACTTAGACTGAATTTATTCATCCCCATAAGGAGAAATTCACATTGTCCGGTAGCACACATCAAACAAAAAAACACAAATCTAAGAATCATTCAAAAACCATCATAAAAATACATTTACAATAAATAAATGAATAAATAGTTAAAAAGTTACTATCGATAGTAATAAAGTCCCATTAGCAAGAGCTGTTAAACAGTCTGATGGCAGCAGGAATAAACGATCTCCTGAACCTCTCGGTCTTGCATCGCAGAGAGAGGAGCCTATCACTGCCACTACTTTTCTGAGCAGCCACAGTCTTGTGGAGAGGATGCCTGCTATTATTGAGGATTGACTGGATCATGCTCCTCATCCTCCTCTCAACAATGGCCCCCACTGAGTCCACTCTCACACCCATCACAGAAACACATTTTCTGATCAGCTTGTCAAGCCTGCTACTATCCCTTACAGCAAGACTGCTGCCCCAACACACAACTCCAAAGAAAAGAGCACCTGCCACAACTGACTGATAAAAGACATGTAACATCTCACTGCAGATATTAAAAGATTTCAGTCTTCTAAGAAAGAAGAGTCTGCTCTGTCCTTTTTTGTACACTTCTCTTGTGTGTACCGACCAGTCCAGTTTGTTGTCCAGATGGACTCCAAGATATTTATACGACTGCACCATCTCAATTGTCTCTCCTCCTATTGAGACAGGCAGATGATCACATTTCTTCATGCTAAAGTCCACGATCATCTCCTTGGTATTGTGTTTAAGATTAGACCATTGCTCTTACTCCAGGCTGTGAATGCGCTGATGACCTCCCTGTATTCCACTTCGTCCCCTCACACACGCCACGACTGCTGTATCATCAGAGTACTTCTGAATGTGACAAGATGCAGATTTATATGAAAAATCTGCAGTGTACAGGGTAAAGAGGAACGGCGATAGTACTGTCCCCTGAGGGGCCCCAGTGTTGCTCACCAGCGTCTTTGACAAGCACTCCCCCAATCTGACGCTCGTTCAGATAGCTGTAGATCCAAGAAACAAGAACAGGATCCACTCCCATCCTCTCCATTTTCTCCCTCAAAATCAGCGGCTGTATTGTGTTGAACGCACTTGTAAAGTCAAAAAACATCACCCACACGTAACACCCAGTCTCATCTAAGTAAGACAGAGACTGGTGCAGCATGTAGAGCACGGCATCATCCACCCCCACCTGCTCCTGATAGGCAAACTGTAATGGATCTAGCACATGCAGCACCTGCAGTCTGAGGAGACGAAGTACTATCTTTTCAAAGGTCTTCATAATAACAGACGTAAGGGCTACTGGTCTGTAGTCCTTAACCCCTAACGGTCGCCCTATTTTAGGGACTGGCACAAGGCATGATGTTTTCCACTGGGCAGGCACCCACCCAGTTTGAAGACTCCGATTGAAAAGGCTTTGAAAAGGCACAGCTAACTCAAGATTCAAGATCCTCGGAGGCACACCATCAGGACCAGCTGTCTTCCCAGGTCTCAGCTCAGCGCACACCTCATCAACCGAAATGAGCAAGCTGGTCGTTGTTCCAGCAGCAAAGGTGGTATAGCCGCTGGGTGAGGCAAAGCAGGAGGTCACAGCAGCAGAGGTGGAACAGCCGCTGGGTGGGGCAAAGCAGGAGGTCACAGCAGCAGAGGTGGAACAGCCGCTGGGTGGAGGAGAGCAGGAGGTCACAGCAGCAAAGGTAGAACAGCTGCTGGGTGGAGCAGAGCAGGAGGAGGTCACAGCAGCAGAGGTGGAACAGCCGCTGGGTGGAGCAGAGCAGGAGGTCACAGCAGCAAAGGTAGAACAGCCGCTGGGTGGAGCAGAGCAGGAGGAGGTCACAGCAGCAAAGGTAGAACAGCCACTGGGTGGAGCAGAGCAGGAGGTCACAGCAGCACAGGTGAAACAGCCGCTGGGTGGAGCAGAGCAGAAGGAGGTCACAGCAGCAAAGGTAGAACAGCCGCTGGGTGGAGCAGAGCAGGAGGTCACAGCAGCAAAGTTAGAACAGCCGCTGGGTGGAGCAGAGCAGGAGGTCACAACAGCAAAGGTAGAACAGCCGCTGGGTGGAGCAGAGCAGGAGGTCACAGCAGCAAAGTTAGAACAGCCGCTGGGTGGAGCAGAGCAGGAGGTCACAACAGCAAAGGTAGAACAGCCGCTGGGTGGAGCAGAGCAGGAGGTCACAACAGCAAAGGTAGAACAGCCGCTGGGTGGAGCAGAGCAGGAGGTCACAGCAGCAGAGGTGAAACAGCCGCTGGGTGGAGCAGAGCAGGAGGAGGTCACAGCAGCAAAGGTAGAACAGCCGCTGGGTGGAGCAGAGCGGGAGGTCACAGCAGCAGAGGTGGAACAGCCGCTGGGTGGACATAACACAGGGACTGAGGCCAAGTCAAACCTATTATAAAAATGGTTGAACTGGTCGGCCTTGTCAGTATCGCCCGATGCCACACCTCTCTTTTCTTTATAGCCCGTAATGTTTCTCATACCCTGCCACACCTCTTGGGTACTGTTGTTCTGTAGTTTCCTGTCCAGTTTCTCTTTGTATTCTCTTCAATCTCTTTTTCAGGTCATGTTGCATACTCCTCACCCTGTTCCGGTCCCCAGACTTAGAAGCCTGTTTTTTCAGGTTCAGAAGGCCCTTGATGCTGCTTGTGATCCACGGCTTATTATTAGGAAAGCAGCAGACTGTTCTAACAGGCACAACCACATCTGTGCAAAAATTGATGTACTCAGTTACACAGTCAACCCCTTCTTCAATGTCATTATTGGACCGCTGCGCATCCAGAAGCACGTTCCAGTCAGTAGACTTGAAGCAGTCCCTCAAAGTTTCCCTGGCCTCTGGAGACCACTTCCTAAAAGACTGACTGGTTAGGGGTAGTCTCATCACGCAGGGTCTATAAAAGGGCCTGAGGTAAATGAAGTTGTGGTCCGATTTACCTAGCGGTGGACAAGATACCACGTTGTATGCATCTTTCACATTGACATAACACAGATCTAGAATATTGTTGAGTCTTGTAGGACATTTGACATACTGCGTGAAGCCGGATAGATGAGAGCCCATGTCCACATGGTTAAAATCCCCTGATATGACAATGAATGGGTCAGAATGTGAAGACTGTATCCTCGAGACAGCTTCCCGAATTACGTCACACACAACACTCGACTCAGCGTGAGGGGGAACGTAAACAACAATGACAGCGATGACAGCGAACTCTCGCGGAACATAATAAGGCCTTAACCCTACAGCCACAAGCTCCACATCCGGACAACACATCTGAAACTTAATAGTTATGTGTCCGGGATTACACCAATTATTATTATTATTATTATTATTATTATTATTATTATTATTATTAAGGAACCTTTTGTATATTTGCATTATTCATTGAAATTTATTGAGCTGTTACTTTCATGTTATAGTTTTATGCTATGTTGTAACAATTTGCATTTGAGTCCTAGTTAATTAAATGCAAACGGAAACAAATATGACCTAATGTCAAAATTTGCCTTGGCTTGATTTAATTTAAATGAATGGAGGGACTAAAAGCAGAAACTTGCATTTATTACTCACCAATACAATCCAAAAAAGACTTATAGCTTAAAGACAGTAGATCCATTGAAACTACTGTAAATAAATCTAAACCCAAATTTACACCAGGAACTACTGTGTTGGGAGTGAGCTTGTTTTGTGTGTGTCTTCAAAAGCGTGAAGCAGCTTCGCCGGTGTACATTGTCAGACTGAATAAAATTGAAAGCAGTGCATACATGGGTAAAAAGATGCTGTCCTTCCTTTGTTGTGTTGGTGTAAATTAGGGGTAAGTGTATATATTGCCATACATGAAATGTATATTCATCAAATGCAACAGTAATGTACCTGCCTTCATTCACAACACAGCCATTCCTGCAGATTCCCTGGTTTGTCACTTTTTGGCAAACCACCTGTCAAAAGACCTTTAGTATTAAGTATTTTGAAAGCTTTGCAAGGGCTTTGAATAATGTTGTATCACGGTATAAATGACATCCCAGCATTAAACGTGCAAAGTATCTGCTGACATGTCGGATAACTCGCGGCTCACTCACACAAACACACAAACAGCTTGTACTCTGATAAGTTTACTCGGGAAGAAAGAGCGACTTAGTCAAATCAGACGTTTGTTGGTCTGTTTTCTGTACCAGCCCGGCTTAATTACTCACGCTTCTCCCTCTCCCTCTCCCTCTCCCTCTCTCTCTCTCTCTCTCTCTCTCTCTCTCTCTCTCTCTCCAGCAGATTTAAGGCTCTCCCTGATTACGAGCACTCTGACAGGCTTTTGATGTGTCACTTTGTCGGCTGTGCACATGCCTTCACATGCCTTCAGCACGCTTCTGCTACTCATCTCACTGCTCAGGAGGAGAAGTGAGGACATACAGTTCCAGGCAGTATGGTAAAACATGGGTTATATTCAGGATAACATGTGGAGAGGATGTTTTGTGTAGTACAGGGTTGCCAGTTGTGTGAGTCAAAATCAGCCCAACAGCAGCTTAAAACTAAAAGTGTATGAAAACAGCCCAAAAAAACGTACCATTGCAAACTATAAGCCAGTGGTTCCCAACCTTTTTTCCAAGTAACCCCCATTTTATCAGCTAATATGTTGATGGCCCCCACCCTTCGCCTCCTTGACCCTTAAACTGAGCAGTATTCAGCATTTTTGCATTGACCCCTGCCTCCCGTGCACGTAGTAACTCTCTCCTCTCTGTCTTCTCCTCTGTGCTCCACCTGTGACCTCCATGTGGACCTGTCTTCTCTCTCTGTTTCCTTTGCGTCTGAACCCAAAGGACTGCTGTCTCCTGTGTGCGTCAGTGAGAATGATGGAGATACCATGAGCGGCGCCTTGAAGCAGCGTGTTTGAAAGTGAAAGAAAATGACTGGTGCCGTGTCCTGCATGTGCGGAAATGGGCCAGCCATGGAGAAAACCCTGCAGTTCCCTGTAGTGCAGTCTGTAGGCACATTATCCAACTGTTCACAGCTGAAATCCACTCACATTTGCTTTTCTGTCCGGTGTGGATGTCCAGCCCTGAGAAAAGTTCTGTGTTGTCTTGCGTACATTTTTTTAATGGATTAATTTTTTGGTAATTAATTAATTGTGATTAACGCATTAAAGTCCCAGACCTACTAAATACATTAAAAGACATGTTCCTATTTCACCTATAGGTCTTATAAATACATTAAGAAATAACATTGCAAATAATATGGTAAAACACCTTATGTGAACTGCAGAATCTCATAATACTGTAGCCTACAGTGAATACAGGTGTGATAATAGTATTTAAAGCCTTTCAGTCTCAACAACTTTATTGGTGTTACTTCTCTCTTTGGTCTTTGACTCTTTGACTCTCTTTTTTGACGCTATTAGTGTAATTTTCACTGCATTCAGCACCCAAAGGAGCTCCCCTATGGTGACCCTTATCTGCCCCCTCTCCCTCTCACAGATAGAGCAGCTCCTCACAGAGCAGCTATGTGCTAATTTGGCCTGGGGTCAGTTTGATAGCATTTGGGATTATTAAAGATATGTCATTTAAAATATGTATCTTTATATAATTTAGGGGAGGCAAAAGGTTACTTGTTCGCCCACGAATCGGAGGCTAACATATTGCTAACATTGCCTACTCCATTTAAAGTATGTGGCTGGTTGTGACAGGAAATAAACAATTGCCAAATCACTGTGTAACTAGTTTGCTTTGGCAATCCCTAACAAAAATAAAAGTGAACAGCCGAAACATAATTAAAAAAAAAAAAAAGTGTAAGTTATAATTCATGTAGGCTAATCTGTATGCAAAATGCCCATCCCCAACATGCCAACTTTTTTTTTTTTTTTTTCCTACTGGCAGTCCTTGTACAGTATCATCGAGTCCATTTCAACAATACAATTTCTACATTTCTACATAGTTTCCACAGAGAAGTTAATACAGCTAGTCACAAGTTTTTTTGTGCATGTGCCTGTCCTAAACTCAGATAAATCCAGAAGAGGAAAAACCTTCACCGAAATGGGATGCAAATTACTGTACTCTCTAGGAGGTAGATTATGTGCTGTGACAACACCAGAAAGAAAAAGCTTAAAAGGAAGGAAGAAACTAATGTTATGAACCCATTTCGGACATAGTCCAGAGGTTTCATCCCAACCTGCAAAAAAGGTTAGAAGGGCATCCGTGTAATTTGAGTTCAGACATAAAAGGATCATCTCTAACTCTTGTACTGAGCAATGGGAGTAAATACTGATATCGAGGTATAACGGCTTATTAGCATGGTTTTCTTTGGCAAGGTGGCTCCCAAGAAAGTCCAGGTTGTTAAGTAAACCACCCATCAAGACAACAAAGAGAACGGTCCATGCTGTTTAGTACGACACATAGGGAGAGACACGTACAGTAAAAAGTCCATTTCACTATCTAAAGACAAGCACGGTGACCAGGTGGATCAAAATGTCCTATCATAATTAGCTCTGGCTGAATTGTCCTCTAGTGGGCGGTTCAGGGATCTGGTTTTCCAGTCCTGATGGGTCATTGGCTCCATAATTTGGAATTTGATGGTGCCTGTCAGTCTGTCTCTGTCTCTGTGTGGTCTGTTTGCCCATTCATCAACGGTAATGAATGGCCAGTTGGACCAAGACATTCTGTGTTCTGCACGTGCCTTGACCATAGAGTAGTTAAATTGACTGTGAGTATATCCAGTTAAAGTGAGTAAAACACTTTTGTGGTCTCACTATAGCAAAAGGAAAGGCTTTTGAAAGGCAGACAGGTGAGAAAGTAGTTGAAACAGAGCAATATTCTGTATGTTTTGATGTATCAGTAGAAACCTAAGCCTCTGTGAGCCCTGATACGGTGGAGAAATGAAATCCGTGGCTCTAATCCAGACCTGTTCAATCTGTCTGTGGAGAGAGAGATGGGTCTGGTCAGGGCTGCACCAATGTGTTCAGTAAGAGTAAGAAAGGTTAGTGTTGGGTCATTGGTTTTATTAACATGCCGATTTCCATTAAGTTTCCAGACATGAATGCATTCTGCTGTATACAATATGACTCTGTTGAGTTTTGAGTCTGTGTTAATACAAAAATAACTGGCAGTGTCAGTGGTAGTGGGCTTTATAGTACCCCTACTGGTTCTAAGTTTCCACAGGACTAATTACTTACAGTATATTTAGTTGGTTAGTTTGGTCACTTGATCACACATGGTCAGATAACTATTCCCTTCTTTTCTACCATTGTCTGGGCTCCCTTTTACGTCAGAAACTAAAACCTTTGAGCTTCACTATGATTTGTCCGTTGCAGCTGCATTGGGTGCAATACATCCACACCTAGCCTAGCAAGCACCTCTCCTACTTTCTTTTCGAAAGCAAGACAATTTGATTCCCCTGTGGGAGGGACGAGTTTCTCTCTGGTTGATTTGAAACTGGCCTGTCACAGCCGTTTATCTGCAGTGGTTCTTATGAATGCAGAAGCTAACCAAGGTAGCGCTGACTACCTAAGTTTATAGCTTTGATGATCTAATTAATAGTGTTTAGTTCCTTTCCTCCATCTCCTGTTGGTTCTGCTGACACCTGCGTTGTTGTTCAGTACTCTGTGTGATTGTTTTTATTTTTTGTTCTTGTTTTCATTTTAACAACAGTAAGCCGTGTTGACATTTGATTTAACAACCATATTCAAACAAATCCACTTTTCCCTCAAGTCTTTGTACAACTGGCTTCTGCTGCTGTCCCCATTCAGAAATAAGTACAGAGCTGCTCATAATATGCCATATTTTGGAGTTTTGTGGCAAAAAACGGCAAGATACGGGTCAGCTGTGCACTGCTTACGTCCCACCCTTTGTTTCTCTGACTGGCCGTCCAAGCTACATCCACAGAGGATGCTCTGCAGAGACCTAGTGCAAACTCCAGATAGGTGTCATGTGTGAACAAAGTCTGCAGATCCTTTGACGATGTCCTAGCTAAATACATGTAATGGTATTTTCAAGGTATGGCTAAGTAGACAACAAGAGGCAGTGTAGGTTTGCCAAAGAAGAAAGTAAAATAAAATCCTGGACACAAGAGAGTATATAATATGGGCTATTGGAGATAAACACTTGGGATTGAACAATAAAAGAAAAACAGTTCAAGGTAATGCCCCTAACTTAAAGGCCTACTACTCAAGTTTATGAGAATGTAAAAAAGCTCTCCTTTCAACTTATATATGCACACTTTCTGTTTATGTCAGATTTGCACTTTCTTTTTCTATCCCTTTTTTCTGTTTCTTCATTGAGCAGTTGGAGCTAGAGCTAGAATTGATATCTTTCCAGTTGAACTTGCCGCCACCATTACTCCAAAGACGTGCACAAGCTTTGACTTAACCAATAAAAGTGTCCCTGATCTGAATTGGACCACCCCCTTTGTTCTGAGCATGTGACTGGTCAAAAAATTTTGTCACTGCTCTAGTTTCGAGCTTCTCCAAGTCTAAAAACCAATGACTGGCCTATAGGACAGACTGTGTGTGTGGCTATGCGTGTCCACTGCGGTGCTGCCTTTTAGCCTTTTGGCCCCTCGTACTCCGCACAGAGACACACTAAAACTGCTTGTTGTGCATTCATGTAAAAGCTATTGATTTTCTTCCCCGTCATTTCTCAGCGGGTCAATATCTGTCCAGGACAATGCATGTGAACACGCAGCTCAAATCAGCCAACAAGCCTTTGATAGCTTTTTTTCTGCGTTTCACCAGAAAAAGACACTAATTGCAAGCACACACTAAACACAGTAAAGGCAGTTTAAAGTGCCTGACCAATTACAAGAAGAGGATGTAACCTAACCTTCAAGACCTGTGAGAAAATGAGTAGGACATTTCAACTTTCACTATTCTGAACACATTTAAAGGTGCACTATGTAAAATCATGCTACTGGCTTTAAAGGTTGCCACACCAAGTCATTCATATGGGCACTTTGGCAGGTTTTTAATTTAAATGGGGATCCCCTTCCAGACGCAAAACACTCCAGGCTTGGGACCAGCACATATTATAGCTGGCGGTTTGGAATCAAAACCGTTCATTAGAGGTGGGATTTATGGCTCTTTAACGGGAGCTGGATCTTTGGGATCCATTTATTTCTAAGAGTCGTTCAAAAGACTGGCTCATTTTTGGTTTTACGTCATTTTAAGAAGCCAGTCAGAAGCCAAGATTTATTATATGTCCAAAATGTGCAAAATATAGCTACCTTGACATATGTTCATGCAAAATATGTCAGTAAAAACTAAACAGGCAACAATAAACTTTCATGCACACACGTGCAAGCACTTAGAGACTGTCTGTGCTCCTTTCTTCCCTCTTTTCATCTCATTCTATTTCCATATCACTATTTCTTGAGCTTGTGTTCTTCTACTTTTTCTTATGAGGTTTTTTTTATGATTGGCAATCAAAAAAGAGCTTGTTCATTTCAATACAAGAGTAAAAAAAAAATGGCTAACGCATCTCTGAATCGGTTCTCATCATTCACAGTGAAGAGCCATTCAAAACGTTTGAATCGTTCATGAACGTCACATTTCTACCCTTGATATCCTGAACCAAAGGCAGGGGAACTAACCACTTCACTAATAGCAACACCATAAAACACGTTACAATCTCAAAACATGCACAATAGGCTAATCCTCCAAGCAAGGTACTCCTGACCAGATCTGTAGAAGAGTCTTGTGTGCTGCACAGTGGTCGCCTGCTGCTTCTGACAGTATCAATAAAGTATATCATACTTTATCTGATCTGACTTGGTGAGCCAAACTGCAGACCACATGGGACACACTAAAAACTAGGCATTTAGCAAAGATGTGGCTGCAGCACCGCTCTCGTGCACATCTGCATGTTGCTGCTGCTTAATACAGGAGAGCAGTAACTGGCACCATATATCATTTATGCTAATATTGACAATAAATATAGCTTTTTTGTCAAACTTCTCAAGCTTAGGGTTAGGGACAGGGTTAAGCTTAAGATTTATTTTTATGTTATTAGCATTAATGCATGTGACAGTAAAATCTGATCCATCACGTTTCCTCTTGCTAATAACATAACAGTTAAGTAACTCTAGTCATATATGTTATTTTGATAACTTCTGAGGAGTGTGGTGTAGATTTTGTTTTGAAGCCAATCCAAAGATCTGGATGTTTGGAGATGTTACACCACAAAAACTACCCCCTGGCAGGAGACATTTTGTTTTGCTGGTGGCTACTGCAAAACAAAAAAGCTGTAGATATAGAAAGCTATCGATTCTTCCACCCACAAACACTGGTATAACAAACTGCTGTGTTATTGCACTCTAGAAAAAAATTACTGCTCTTTTTTTAATGACCTACCAGCTGTTTATCTCAAATGAAATGAATTTGTGTTTGTGCTGTTTTGTTATAGCTGAATAGTAGAGAGAGGTTGTGCGTTCTATTTGTTCTTTATGTTGTTTATCAAAAAAAAGTGTACTGCATATTATTTAAGAATGTAGATATACTAACTGTACATTTCTAATAAATATATAATTTCAAAAAAAGTTACTCAAGCCTTAACCCTAAATTCATTATCAAATAAACTCTATATTTTTCTTATTGTATTAGTTTAAGCAAGATAAGTTGACATTAACGGTCACAAGTGAAATAAAGACTCCACTGTATTACTTTTGAATAGTCATACAATATAGTTTTTTTAATCTTTTTGTTAAAAAGACAGAATAATCATTGTTAATTTTAAACATTATTTTGTTTACCTCAGCTGTAAGCAAGTGTTGTACTGCATTGTTCAGTTAGTCACCACTTTTAATTAGTTTTGCAATAATACACTTCGGTATTAAACAATCACATTTATATTAGGTGTTGTTGTTATTGCCATGTGCCGCCAATTTGACTTACACATACATTTCATTACTGTTGCCATTAAATATTCATAAATACTCCATAAACAGCAGAGCAGAGTAATTAGGTATGTGTTAAAGCTCGGGCTAATCCTATACATGGAGCATAAAAGCCTGAGTGACAGTTGTTGACAGTTCCTCATCATACGTCCATGCAGTTAGTATATCTGTAAGCGCTCATTAAACAGGCTTAGATGTGTTGCTTCCTATATCTCATAGTATGAACATGTCCCATAAGGTCCGACTTGTATGTTCCATCTGGGGAGCTATCACACAGAATGGCTGCTCCTGATTGGACGTCATGATGCCATAAATCTTCCAGCTGTCTAGACAGGGATTACCATATCCAGATGTTGCTCAATGGTGTTTCTTTAGTTACCTCAAATCTGTCAATCCATCTTCATCAAATCTAGCATGCAGTTCTATGTGTTTTCATGTAATACTGTATGCTCAAATCATGCAAACTGATGGACTCCAACAAGATAATGTCTCGACCTGCTAAAAGCATCATGAAAGTGTTCATGCAGTTCAGTTCACTTACACATTATTTCCCCCTTGAGAAAGTTCTTTCTTTGCATTTATCCCATAGTTCCAATGGCACTGGGGCAACATGTCAGAGGAAATGGGTAACCACAGAGCAGAGTCTGGAAGCCATCTTAGACCTTTAGCCAGTATCTTGGTCAGTGGTGGAGAATAAGCCTATATTTGAAACTAGACTTTCAAAGGGAAAAAAAAAAACACAAAAGAGACACAGGGAGAACATGCAAATTCCACACAGAACAGTACAGGGATTAAAGCCAGGAATGAGGCTACAGTGCTAACCACTTTTCCATTGTGACACATCCTGTTTTGGCACTAAATGTGATCACAGTCTTAGGTATAAAAGTTACAATGAAATGTCATGGAAGTGATTACTATGTCAGTAATGTCTATGAACTACCATTGGCATTATTGGCTGATGATGGAAGGCTATAGGATGTTAAAGTTTAGATTTTCTAACCGAGTCCAACTTGAACCTAAGCTGTGCGTGGCCAATGCACATTGTGTATGAACAAGCCCATGGAGTGGTAATAAGTTTACCTGAGTTGAGAGAGACGGTGACCGAGGCGGGTTAGTTGCTAAAGCTCTAGAGCCATGTTAATGAGCAGTACAGCAATAAAGGCCCAAACTCTTCAGTGAAAAACGTAGAGGTCTGCTGTTTGGGCCCAATCTAAACTCTATTGGATGTTGGTTCCTCAATCCTCTCAAATTGGCACATAAGCATGGGTTGGTTTGATTTTGTACTGTGCACTTTTTGCCCTTTTTGCCCTTGCTGACAAATGATTCATCCTATTAGACAATCTGACATCTTACATTGTAAATATGCACAATGTGAGATTGGTTTAACAGACAGAACCAAAGTATCAGCCTCCAGTACCAAAACAGAGGTAGGACCAAAACCTGGCTGAAGTGAAAGGGGAATGGTGGCTTCAAAAATCGAAGATAGAATAAGGTACACTAAAAACTAAAATCAACATGGTAAATAACATTTGTATTATGCCTATATGGTCCAGATATTATACTTGTGCTTCTTCCAGCTTGTTACACCTGCTTTTACGTCTTTGTAGGTAAACAAAACTATGCTACCAAAGTCTGAAGTTGCAGCAGATGATGCGCTGACAGAGGGAACACAGCGGGCTGACAGCACCCGCCTCAGTCTAAAGCACCTCTGTCACTGTTCCCATCCCGTAACCCCCTTGCTCCTGTCAACACCACCGAGCCACGTAGCACACGGAGCAGGTGACACTGCCATGGCTCATCACAGCACAACACACACAAGCGCGGTGGCCATTTTGAGTGTGTGTGTCCTTCTGGGACAAGTATATGTCAGCTTTACAACACTGACATCATGTTATAGATGCTATAAAGTGACGTAGGCAATGTTCCAACTCTACAGATATGTCCTTGACTTCTGAGCATGGTTATGTAGTGCATATAGACTGACATAGCCCTTGTTGGGAAGTGTTTGTCTCCATTAAAGTATTATGTTTTATTAATAATGTCCACAACAGCAGCGTTACAAAATCAATACTAATAATAAAACACTCTATTCATATTAGCAGTATGACAATGCCCTTAATGTCCATTTACAAGGATCTGGTAATATCTCGATAACCACTGACAAAGCAGTTCAGGGGTGATTTTGGTATGCTCACATTATCGCAACAGAGGTAGTTGGGTGCACAGTGGTTTTCTCTGAGTACTCCAGCTTTCACCAACTTTTCCAAAGACATTAAGGTGAGAGGCCACAAGACTAAGGGCCTGTTTACACAACAACGCTGGCCAAGAAAAGGCAATTGTCACGCCACTTCCGATTTGCAGTTTCACAAAAACGCTGAGGTGTGAGTTAGTTTGAATAAACTGTAGTACCTGTATTTGTCCAGCAAATGGTGCTGTCCACCCCACAAATGCTCTACACAACACAGTGAGGACACAGCAGAGGAAATCATAGTTCTAGTCTGTAACTTCCCAACTACTTTAAAATCTTCTGGAGCCATCCATAAAGTCTACAGTAAAAGTCAGTTCTTAAACATATATTATAGACAGTTACTGGACTAAATATGTATGTATGTAAGCCTTGTAGTTTGTGATCGCAGGTCAGCTGACATATGCCCAGCAGATCAGCCAATCACTGTTCAGACTGGGGCTGTTACATCATTGTTTTCAGTGAGGACTCGTTTTTCTAGTTTACCTGAGTGTGGAGCAGCTCCGAGTAGCTTCCTGCTGTGAGACCAAAACACCTGTTCTAGCATTTTCAAAATATTGGAATTTTGGAAAGCAGAAACCCTGTTGTGGAAGCGAAAGTAGACAGTAGTCTTGAAGCCTCGCATAACATGCTGCAATTCGCTCAGATGCTCCTTGTATGTATTCCAAAGCATGACAAACGACTACACCTCACAAATGGGACCCAAATTAGACCCATAACAGGACACAAAAATTTATGCTGCTGGGCTTAGTTTCTTCTTCTTCTTCTTCTTGCACTAACCACTACACTGCAGAGGATGAATCTACTTCTAAGTTTTACTTAAGTAAAAGTACAAATTTTTTATCCAATATTTATTCAAGTAAAAGTATGCTCTACAAAATGTACTCAGAATGTACTTATTTCACATAAAATTTACTTGAATGATTTACTTGTTACATGTGTAAAAGTATCTACTTATTGTCCACCACTGGTCCCCCCACATATCCTTCTGTGGATTTTGGTCAATTAATCACTGTACTCGGCATAACTTTGGTTGACTAACAATTTCTTTTGTCATGTACAGCCCTAGTTCAAATGGCTCTAGATATAAAGCCCATTGTGGCTAGGAAGGGTTCAGCCACCTGCCCTAACAGGACTGAATGGAGGAGGATGAGTGAATGAACATTAACAACAAAATCATTGTCTGAAGCTTTAGCCACTGACAATAGCAAATTCTGCAATAACCTTGATCAGAATTAAACTGATCCCTGTTTATCCAAGTTAGACAAGCTAATTTAGTGGTCATGACACTTTTTCTTATATGACAGCACATACACTGCTTGTATATGCAAAGTAGTGGTATCAGTATTGACAATACCGACGTGGTATCGGAATGGTACTGGATTGCTGAAATATTTTTTGCAGTATCGCATACCCCTACTAAAAAATAGATGGGTCTCATTTGCTAGGCTGCCATTCCGCAACAATTCAAACTTTAGTCTGCTTGCTCAAAAGATGTCACCCGAATAGAATAAGACATTATAATGAAACTGTACTGAGACTCTTAACTTCTCTTTACTAATATTTAATGTAGCTGGATCCACAAATGGTCATTTTATTGTTCCTTTATCCAAATCCTCTTGTCCCAGACTGTCCCGTCAGCTCTCCGCAGACACACACATATGCAGCCGACCCACACAGAACGCTGTCCAAAGCTGACGAGCTCAGCAGGACGGGCCCTCTTCCTCTTCATCATTTATTCACCAACACAGCACACTCCGGCCGCCACATCCTATAGAGCAAACATTTATTCTCAGCATTCTTGAATTTCCCACACAAAGCTTTTTTTTCTTAAGCCCCGCTCAGCCTCGTCACTATGCGCTTGGGCGGCCATGTTGGTTCCGCAGGCCACTTTTGGTAGCTGGTAGGCTGTTATCCGGTCAGATAGTGCTGAGAGGAGGAGAGATGGGTGTAACTGAATACATGCATGGACAGTATTACGGTGTATGATAGTGCAGGATGCAAGAATGTGTTTCCCTATTTGTCCTTTGAAGGTCTTCATCGGTCATGTATCACTCTAAAGAGCATACAAAGCACTTCATGTTAGGGTTTATAAGTAACTGACACTTTTGCTATTCATAGATAACATGATGCCTGTGCACATTTAGTAAGTTAAGTAAGACATTTATAAGGCAAAAGGACATTCTTTCTCTCTGCCATGCCAGAGGTTTTGGCAACCATGTCACTTGCATTCACTGATGATGTTTAAAGCGGAACTCAGTAAATTTGCTCGTTTCTTTGCTGTTTTGCCTTATTTTCCTCTATAGAGCTCCCCCTAAATTTCATAGTAAAGCAATATCATAAATACTCACAAGCCCAGTTGACTCCTTTTGTGATCCCTCACTTGGCTTTACTTTTGTTTTCCCCTCTGCATAACTCTACAAAGTGGTTTCTGCCATTTGGCCGCTCTGCCACAACGAAAAGTGTTGTTTTGCTAACTGTGATGTGCCGCTTTCTCACAAAACCCATGATTTTCGTGACAATGAGTAGGCGTTGCTTACTGTTGCAAGTGTCATTTTCGGCCCAGAGACACCAGGGGGAGATGCAGGTCACTTCATTTACTCCACAACAACTCATTTAACCATCGCAGGGACTCTGAAACAGTTTATTTAAGGTTAAAAACAAAAAAAGTTACTGAGTTCTGCTTTAACAGGGTGATGAGAAATATATCCAACCATCTGCTAAATCTATCAGTTTTACTTGTTGTGACCTGATGTTCCATGGTGTTAAACCTGACCAGAGAATGTTGCTTGACTCTGTCTGATCTAATTGCAGAGGACCCTTCTTAAAACGTCTTCATTGGTGACTTTCTCTGGAACCACATTTCTGCAGCACTGATGGTGTTACATGTGGGTTTGTTCTGTCCAGCACTCTCTGCTCGGTGTTCAATAAGAGGCGTCTGTTTCTGAGGTTTTTGCTGAGGTCGGAAAAAGCTCTCTTTGCTTGTGCTACCCTTGATTTAATTTCCACTGCTCCTAAATATTTGAAGCCGTTGACTTGTTTCAGAGAACTTCCCTTGATGTTACATGATGGCACATCTGAGGACATTAGCCAACTGAGGACATTAGCCACCAAAATAGCAACTTCTGCACACACAATATGGTTTGGGTGTGTGGCAGCTGACTGACACTGTGTGTGCTGATGTGCGCGCAGTCAGTGAGTGGGTAGAGAACATTAGTGAGTGCCTTAATATTTTGCTGCTATATACCAGTCATGCATAACGCCATAAACACCTGCTGATAACTGATTGTCATAATTTCGTGTATAAAGACCACCTGCCTAATAAGCAACACAATAGACACCTTTCTTTCAGTGTAAGCATTAAGTTCTTCTTCTTGTCTGAATTACAACAAAAAGGTTTAAAATACTTTAGAATTTAGAGTTGAAGACATTTTGTCTCCAGATTACCTCTTTTTAAACTTTTTTTGTCATCAATATGGCCCTTTTTAAAATTGCTCAAATCCTTACGCTTGCCCATTTTTCCTGCTTCTAACACATCAACTTTGAGGAGAAAATGTTCGCTTGCTGCCTAATATATCCCTAATGTATGATTGGAATGTATTTAATATGAGCATTTAGGCTATACAATCTAAATGCTACAAGCTATAAGTCATACAATACTCAGGAAAATGCTATTTATACTGGAGAGATTACTTTCCAACACTGACCCATCATTGCATAAGGAACTACCAGAACAGGAACTAAGCACACACAAGTGAATGTATTATGACAGCTTTCTATGCATCTTTAAATTACAGCTTTGACCTGAGATAAATAAGTCAGAGCCTTTATTTTAACACATATATAACTAGTAAATTGTATATAGTTGCCATGTTTTATTGACTTCACCTATGAGTCTGTATGTGTCCAAATAGCCCTATGAGACCATTCACTTTATCCAAAACACTTTTTTACTGAGCTCAGCCTGCTGTGTAATTGCCTTCTGTTTTGTCTAATGATACTCTGGTTCTATTGATTTTTGGTTCAAACTAATTACCAACACATCATCTATCATTGTGCCGCACGGTGCAGAGCAACAGTCACGAGGTTATCGGAATGTAATGACATGAGGCTAATGGACAACTCCAGCTAGTTTTGCATCAGACTTCGCAATTGCCATGTATTCACAAACTCATTCTCAGTGTTTCATGAGTTAGATGTCATCAGCTGAATGTCCTAATGGTCTTTCTGTGCCTGTGAGATAGTTTCCCCAAAATAAACGTCATTGGGAACACCATTAGCATGTTAGCAGAAGTGATAAGTGATGATGCATGGCCCATTGTCTGGTGCCTAGTTTTTGTTTTTTGTTGTTTTGTGCATTTTTCATGGTTCCCTCATAACTGTGAACTGAAACAACAGCATAATGAAATTAGCAAACTTCTATGAGGTTCACCATGACGACCAACACAAAATTTGAGATAACTTTAAAAACCAAGTAGATACAGAGGGATTGATGGAAAGGAGATACTGTCATCAAAGAGTACAGCCCTACACTGAAGCACTGGCCCTATCTTGCAATGGTAACCATACTGTAAATGGCCAAATCTGCACTTGAACCAGGTATCTTCTAGTTCAGGGGTAAATGTTATATCCATTGTGCCACAAAGCCTTACACTAGCAAAGAATCCACTAAAACAAAATTTGTGTTCCTTTACTCTCTTCACTTCTGGCTAAAGGTGGTTTGGCCCTATCTCATAATCATACAGGATCTTAAAGCTCCTATATTATGCTTTTTTCAGGCTTTTTGAAATAGTTTTGGACCTTTGCATTATAATTTCACATTTTACAACTTAAAATAATGTATATGTATGGAAAATGTCTTCTTTTGGGGAGCTGTTACTTCGTAGAGAATGCTCAACTTAGGTGCCCCCTGAAATCATCAGAATGAGTCCGGTGACAGTGTATGGGCTTTAAAAAGTACTTTCTTAGATGTACTTCCTGGTTTGACGTGTCTACGTAGCGCAGTGAGACCGGGCGTTTTCAGCTCTTGAGAAGGGCATAACATCAGTATACAGGATTACTCAAACATGCGTGGATTAAACAAAATACTGCTCCAGGTATGTTTTTGAGGTGGAAACAACATTCTAACATGGGTGAAAAAAAAAAAAAAAAAAACATAGTTACAGATACACACCAAAAAGTAGCTACTTATTCCTTGGCCCATTACTGACCTTTCCTAAAATGCCATCAAAATCCATCCATCACTTCTTGAGTTATCTAGCTAACAGACATGCTACTTGGCAGAGGTTGATAACTACACTGTTAACCCTTGCTGTAATTTTCCCAGCAAGTTACCACAAAATCCCCTGTTAATGTACCGCAATCTATCTTTGCGGTTACTTACTGTAATTTGCATTGCATTATGGATATTTTGTCTTTATGTGCAGTGACTTTCTGCATTTTTTTAATTTGCAGTAAGTTTCTGTGGAAAGACTTTACGGTAACTTAACAAAAACAAATTTAACAGACAAATTCCTGCCCCAGAGTAAAAAGGCCATGAAGCAGAGCACATCCAGAGAGGTCAGAGACATTTATCAGTCTGTTGTCATCTGGAGATGCTTTTTGGACACACTTTATTGGCACACTTTTGAAAAAAGTCCTTTCAGCGATGATTCAGATAATCTACACTGTCAGACATCAGAGAGAGGGTGAGTAAAATTTGCTCAGTAATAGCCAACATTTTGTGCTGCTATATTAACTTCAGAGAGAAATAGCATTAACGTTAGATTTAGCTGCTGCATTTTGTTAGCTTCAAAGCTTAGCTTACCATATTGAGTTTGGTGTTAAAAGCATCTGAAAAAATTAGAATCAGTTCATTGTTTTACGTGTGTTTTTGTTTTTCAATTACAACTTGAGCACATTTTTACCTATTAATGTTACTATTCACATTAGCTTAGAGTCAGTTTAGCTCAGCTAGCTTTGGTGCCCATTTTAATTTTTTGAAGTAAGACTGTTACCATTTTGCTGCTCTGTAATATCACCTAAAAGGTTATATAAATTCCCAAAATGCTGTACAGAGGTATTTACAGATTCATTATTGATCTTCTGTGTGTGGTTAATCTACATTGTTAGATCAACTTTGCCACTTGTCGCAGCTTTTTATTGAGGACCAAAACTGCAAAATCAATCAATAAATAAATGAATAAATAAATGCTGAAATTAAGATTTGTATTTTTAAATCCAGATGTAAGTTTTGGTTAATTTATAGTTAGATCAGTTTTACCTGAGCCTGAGGGGGAAAGTGTTTGCATCTAAAAAAAAAAAAAAAGACTTGAGAAAGAGGTGGAAATTCATCAAGAGGTGAGAAATAATCAGTGAAGTCAAAGATACTACTTTTATATTTTGGTGGTTATTTAATTTAGCAAACACAGCTTGTATTTGTAACATTACATATTATTGTTATTATTATATAATATTACTATAAAAATACTAAATAATATAAATATATAAACAATGCTCTTTGTGCCTGTTCAAAGCCTGGATAAATAGAGAGGGTGGTGTCAGGAAGGACAGAAAAGGACCCATGTCACATCAGTACAGTGAATCACTAATTACTAGAAAACAGATGGCTTGCTCTGTCAATCTCTATAGGGAAGTGTAAGGAGAAAAGTTGAACATTTTTTGTATAAAAATTTCAATATTTTCTTTCTCCCTCTCTTTAGACGACCACAGTGACCTGAAACAGCACCTTGTGTCTGACACTAGACCCTGCTCACCCATCTGATCAACCTGCATCCATTCAACTGAATCTAAGTAACTCAACAGCATCTTTATTTTTTGGGACAAAGTACCAGTAAGACTTCATATCCATCTCTAGAGACCTGCGTAGAGCTCTGTCGTTGTTCCACTTCAGCATCTGGACTTGACTATAATTCAAAATGATTTTTCTCTTATGAAACTATTCTGTTCATAAGTTTCAGAACCTCACACATTTTATTTTTGTAGATGCTGCTTGGTTTAAAGTAGTAGTGATTAACAACAACTGTTAAACATGTTTGTTTTGTGTTAGACATGCTTTTGTTTGTGTCTTTTAATTAAAGGAGGACTAGCTTCCTCTCCAAGCTCTATATTGTACTTAGAGGAGAAACCACTAAAATATCTCAAGCCTCCACACTAGCAGCTTCAGATTACAGAGCTGCCTATTCAGGTGAGGAAATACCGTCCTGGTCTACACAGACCCTGACCAGCCTGGTACAAGTATTTCAAGAGAGGCGGAGCTTGAACCAGAGCTTCAGCTGCTCTATGCCTGCTTTCATTTCCTTTGTCTGTTAGAGGGATATGTGTCTTAACCTTGTGTTTCTGACCAATCTGTGCATCTCAGTTTTCTTATATGACATCCTTTCATCCTCCATTTGTTGTCTCCTCACCGGTTAGCCATGTCCACAGAGGACAGAGACTATAACTGAAGGGCAGAATTATGTAATTGAAGAGAATTAATGGTTAGAGTAAGGTCTTGTTGGAGCACTGTCCTGGTTTTAGAATGCTACCACTTTCAGTGCGTGAGGAAACCTGGCTTTGAGGTGGACCTTTTATCTTCTGGGCTTTGTCCTGGACTCTTATTAGAGTGACAGCCTTACAGTGATACAGAACGTCTTGAAACACAAAAAATTTAAGATGCATGTTCCCTCTAAGTACAGGAATTGAACCCCTGGCTCAAGCTCAGCCTCTCTTACCCAGCCTACAGAAGCCTGGCCGCGAAGTAGAGGATGAGATAAATGGTACTTGAAATCCAAGCACCAGGTCAGGATCTGTGTAGACCAGGAAGGGAGTTCCTCAGCTGAATAAGCATCGCTGTAACTGAAAGTCTTGTTGTGGAGCTGGAGATGGTTTAGCGGCTTCTTGTAGAAGGTTTGATGTTATGCATTTATTCAACTTAAATGCTGTGTATAAGTGCAGGGTTCCCACAGGGCATTAAAAAGATAAAATTGCAGTAAGGCCTAGTTACCACAACAAAGAATTGCGGTAAGGTCTAGTTACTGCAACATGAAATTGTGGTAAGGTCTAGTTAACACAAGATAAAATTGCGGAAAGGCCTAGTTATCACAACAAAGAATTGCAGTAAGGCCTAGTTACTGCAACATAAAATTGTGGTAAGGCCTTGTTACTGCAAGATAAACTTACGGTATACCTACCGCAAGCACTCTTTAGCAGTGTACGCCAATACTTTAGCATCATCATGAATTCTCAATGTGTCTGTAAAAACTAGTTTGTATTTTTCAACAAATTGCTCAAATCTTTCCCCAATCCACTGTATCAATGTTTGCACCAGCAGAAAACTGTACTGCCTTTAAAACACTAAGAGCTTTTTTAGTACATCTTATTTTTTCTCATCTGTAGACTTTTCTGTTTCTATCAGCTCTTGGAGCCGGGAAACATAAATCAAAGTGGTCCAGCAAAAAGTGGGAAAATCGACACTGAGATTTTCTTTCAAGTGGTATAAAAGTGTTTCTGTACAGTGTTGTGTTGCTGCTGTTAAATTTGATCCTAACTGCTTGAACTTGACAATATTGCATTTCCTATTTACATAAATGCATAATAAGCAGAAAATCATATATTGGCTGTTTATTGCTACAGGCCACTTTTACACCAAAAACTTCTATAATTGAAAAAGATATGCCTTCTTAATGCTGCGTTCACACCAGACGCATTTGAGACGTCTGGTTTACATGTTAAGTCTATGTAAATGAGCATCTGGACGTCCTGCGGCGCGAATCAAGGCTTTGGTGCACGAATCGCGTGGCACGAATTGAGGGTTGACGGGTCTGACGTGCGAGTTGAAAAACCTGAACTTTGGCGAATATTCGCGGTGCGTTAATCAATCAGGATCTAGCTCCTGTTGTGACGTGGGAGGACATAGGAAGCAGAGATCCATCAAAACAATCACAGTGGACTTATCGAAGTTATCACTGTGAACCTGGAGCTATAAGCTACAGCCTACAGCACCTCTTCTACTTTTATAAAGACAGCAGTCAAAAAGATAGTAACAAGATATAAAAGGGATCTTAACTTTAGCGTGTGCTGAGCTAAGCTCAACAGGGAAAACAGAGTCTGTATACTGAATGTACTGTTAGCCTAGCCTATAACCCACTAAATTTGAATTTGACGCTTCAAATGCGTCCAGTGTGAACGCAGCTTTAGGGTAATCATTTTTGTTCAAATATAATCTTTGTAAAAAAGTCTTATAAAATGCATTTTATCTAAAGAAAAGTTGATTGACAGTTTCGCACCTTGAGCTTGTGTCCTACCGACCAGACCCATTGACTTTAAATTTCAAGAGGGTCTGAAACCTCTTCTACATGTATATAAGCAAGCTTATGCCACAGTGCAACAAATCTAGTATTGTTTCTCTATTGTTCTGTTATTCTCTAGTATTGATTGCTCTTATGTTAAAGTTCCCCTATAATGCTACATCATATTTTTTGAGCTTTTAACCATAATGTTGATGGCTCCTCAAAAACATAACGAGTAGTATTTTGTAGTTTTTCTCAAGAGCTGAAAGCACTTGGTCTCACAGCTCTATGTAGACACGTGCAACCAGAAAGTTCCTGTATGTTTTTAAGCCCATACATCATCACCAGACTCATTCTGATAATTTCAGTGCTTTAGTTAGCATCACAACAAAGCAGTCAGCTCATTAATCTATTTATCTGTTAGTATCATGTTGTTAAAAAAGACCTTTTCCAAACATATACATTATTTTAAGTTATAAAATGTATAATACTAATGCATAGGTGTCGAAAAACTATTTCAAAAAGCCTAAAAAAAGCATAATATAGGACCTTTAAAGGCACTTTCAAAAGTGCTATACTGTATGAATGCAGATTATTTGCTATTGTCTTTTGCTGTTTCCAATCAAACCAGATTTGATGAGCAATGCACAGTATAAGCCAACAAAGCCCAAACTCAATTTAAGAGGAGGTGTAATTTTAAGGCTGCATTATTCAGGGGCTTATACCAGTCAACACTGAATAATTCATCCACTGTTATAAAGACTGAAGGTTACTTTGACACTGTAGTCTAATACTTCCTTAATGCCAGCTGTTGGTGTGTGCTGTGGTCTGTCTCTGTGTAACTCCAGTGTGCTGTGTCTTCATTTCCAACAGGGAATCCTTGTGCCTCTGGAGCTCTGGGGTGTGGCTCTGTGCCTCTCAGTCCTGTCCTCCCCCCTCAGTGCTGCAGATGGGATGTCTGTCGGACACTGCCACAGCCACGCACACACCCACCGCTATATGTGCACGTGTCTCAGCTCAGCTCCTGGTCGACCTTGAGGGATCGATGCGGAGGCTGGTGTAGCAGAGCCGAGTGGCCGTGTGGAAGCTCATAAATAAGAATGAAGGATGGCCTCGGGGCCGCTGGGTGAGGAAGGTGTGGGGGCCATCACCAAACATGGCCGCTACAGACAGTGGGCTGCACAGCGCCCCCTCACCATCTGGAGATTAATTACGCCTGTTTCCGCATTACCATCAAGACCCCTCCTCTGGGGAACCTTGACTTCTTCAACCCCACACACACAGACTCATCTTCTCCAGCCCACTCACTGTAGGCTCTGTGGGAGGCAGCAGGTCACCACGACTCAATCTCACCTTTTACAGCAGCACACACATTACTGCCTTTATAGCACTGATACCTGCAGGCCTTTCATATTCACAAAGGCAGGTCTCATTCAACACTGGCATCTGAAATGCAACCAGCCATTATATCATCATCATCTATTGTCAGACTCAAGGTCCATATAAAAAAGCAACAAATCCCAGCATAAATGGAAAAAAAGGAAAAATTACAAAAGACAGAGAGGACTGGTAACGCACTGCACTAAAACTGGGATTCACCAGGATCAGAACAAGGCTGTTCTCAGAATTATTCAGGCAACAGATAAATCTGTACATCAGATTTATCATTAGTGTCTACAATGTACTGACATGGGCATGAGAAAATAAAGGACTGGCATGACTGAATACTACTAGGCTTTTTGAGCTGTATCTTTAAGGCATCATTGTAAGCATCTTTAAGCTTCTGCAGACTAGCTGTTTTATATTTACACCACATTGGAGTAGCATACAGAGGTAAGTTCTGAAAAGGTTGATTTTTACATTATCTGAACACATGTGAAGTTTCTTTGCCAGAATGTTAGCTTGGGCATACAGCATGTGACATTGCCGATATATATATTTATTACCATCATTACACAGTTGATCTGTGATAACATGACCCAGATATTAAGTTTTGCTAGAGACTTCACTTTTGCCCAAACAAATTGAAATCTGGGAAACAGAGTTCTTTGTCCCCTTTGGTCCGACAAATTAATACAACACTCTTTTCAGCATTATATTTCACATCATACTTCACTCAGATCATTCAGCAGATGCTGAAAGCCAGCACATTATAGTATTTATAGCAATAAAAATGTACAAAAAGTCACAACACAAAATGATTTGCAGTACAACATTGAAAACATGTTCATGTGCAACCTGCTTCCTTTAGTATAAAAATGTAGGCTTGGTTAGTACAACGTCTATGGTCACTTGGCATTAAGGATAACATTTTTGTCTATGATAAGCAATGAATTAGTTAATAGTTAATGTGGCTTTAAATCAGTGGCTGAAGTTCACATAGTGCCAACATTAGCACTTAATAGCCAGATGTAAACAAATATGTTGAAAAAGCTTCCCTACATTCTTTTGGCATCACTTACAGTGAAGCACTTTTTCCAACTGTATTGTGCTTTTGAACACCACCTAAGTTTACACACATCCTGACACTGCCTGTTTTTGTTAGTCATAGTTGGTCATGCACTGGGCTTCTCTCCTCACACAGTGACTGATTGCAGATTGCCACCACAGATGTTCACTTTTAGATTATAGCCACTCTTTATTATTTTGCATGCTGCCACTTCATTAATGGTTCTTATCTGGTCCTCTCTGGATGATTTTACTATGACATCTATTTGATATAATTAAAACTATAGGCTTCAAATAAGATTGACTCAGTGGGATCCTTTGCGGCTGAAACCAATTCGGAGAAATGTACATCATCATGGAGCCAAAAGGCTTGTATGGGTCTCAAGGAGGGTCACTCAGTGTCAAATGGATGGCTCCAACAAAACCTTGAGTCAATTGCCCACCATATTACACAAACCTCCTTGTTTTGCTGGCCCTGGTGATGCTACAGCAGCAGAGTGACAGTTGGTAAAGGTGAATTTTCGGTGCCTTAAGTTAAATATCTATAACAGGTGACTAAGGGAAGGAAAACCCTGACAGAAAACCACTAGTCCTCTGAGTCCAGGGGGTTGAGCTTAGAAATAACAACTCCAACTTTTGTTATGGAAACAGCAACAAGGATAACAATCTGTTTAACTGTGAATGAGAACCCCCAAAGTAAGTAAGTAAGTAAGCACTGCTATCACTTTTCACTCAAAAACAGGTTGTTTTTTAACGCACATGATTTGATCAGTTACACAATGCAAGCAGCCAATAATCTTGGCAACTGGGGATCACCTTATATCCCAGCATGTTTCCAAACTTCCGAATGTTGGGCAGAGCCGTCACAATGGGGTAGGCAAGGTAGGCAATGGGGGCCCTGAGGGGTAGCAGTACAGTATAGTAGCAAACAAGCTGTTTAGGAAACAGAAACAAACCACTGTGATGCTGCCTCACAAGTCTCCTAAAAGGGCCCTATCTGGAGAGAGGTCAAACCATGAATTATATTGTTTACCATTAAAAATGCCAAGAACTCATATATGTTTTGTTCAGAGTTTCCTGGGGAGGACTCCTGGACCCCCACATATTCACCTGTCTCATATGCATACAAGGTCACAATTCAGGAAACGAAGCAAAAGGAGAGCTTATATATATATCTATCTATATCTATATATATATGTTTAGTAAAATTTAACCAAATGCCCCTTGTTACCATGTTTTGGTTTGAGGTGGAATTTGGGGCCTCAGTTGTCCCTATACGTTTTACAAATGGCTCTGCTGTTGGGGAACCAATACTTACACAAATCCTTGATGCAGCAAAAGGGTTCATGCTCAAACGTTGCTATGATTATCTGCAGTGTAAACATTATTTTTTATGCAAGTATTTAAATATTACTTACATGGACATATGTTAACTGTAATCAGCTGTGGTATGCAGAAGCAGCCACCGACGCTGCACCTCCCCGTCACCCCTCCACACCCCCATGACAGCCCAGTTCTCATCACTCACCGCATTGCCCTCTGAGCTTACTCTGCCATCGGATATTGATAGGCCCCTTGAAAAATCGCCTCCGTAGAAAGCATTCTGCCAACAAGGCCCATAAAGTGAGCCGTGGATCTATACAGAGGGTTAATGGCGCTTAAAGGCTGCCACACTGTACACCCTAATAATAAATCACACTCCAATTATGTGGTCACAGCCGTTTCCTCCCACAGCTGAGTGTCTGGTACAAACAACACTTGATTCGGAGTACAGATCTGTTTACAAGCTTTATCTGAGATTTCATTAGCTCCTATAATTGCTGGATAATGACTCTAACTCATCAGAACAGGTTATTGACTGGTTAGACGGGTGTTTAGCTGGATCTACTCACCACATACGTTTAATTCTTCCATCATACCCAAGACCATAGGTGACTTTAGGTTTGAATGGCACACCACCTACTCCACTTTAGCTCCAGAGGAATGGATAAACAGGATGAAATTTATCATGTTGGAAAATGGTGGAAAACCAATCCAATTTAATTGTAAAATTGTCTAAGGACTAATAAACTAGTCTTCTAATTACTCTTTTATTTCTTTTTATTTCTAATTAGCAATGCATTACCCATTCAACATTGGATTGGGCATCAGTTTCACATGCACCCTGGCTTTTCCACTAGGGAGAACAGTACGGGACGTGTCAGTGCGGGATGCCTTGGAAGCCCCAAAACTTGCTTGTGTTTGTATTACTCTGGGTCCAGGAGACCCATGTCTGTTACATAAATACTGACGTCACACAAGCGCAGCAAAAGTTATGTTATTAAATAAATGAAATAAAACATATGTTATCATAATTTTTTTTTAAAGGCGGCAGAACATTTAACCTGTCCTCTCTTAAAATATGTCTGTTCATCACAAGGACAGGAACACTTTTGATTTCTTTTCTTTCTGTTCTTTGGCTTGTTGTTTTTGCCTGAATGAGGATTCTCTCTCCTTCCAATCAACTCAAGCAGTGCCCACCTCTAATCGTTCCAGACCGCTTAACCACACTGGACCCCATCCCAAAAAGGTGCCAAAAGTAGAACAGCCTGGAACACTTTTTGGGAACACTTTAGAATGCTTTGGGAAGTGGAAACACCTCAAAACTGACCCATCCCCTTTTACATCCTAGTGGAAATGCGACTTATGTCTTCCAGCTGGCCTGGGATCACCTCTGGATACTATTGCAGGAGATGGAGGAAGTGTCTGAGGAGAGGGAGGTTTTAGCGTCTCTGCTGAGGCTGCTGACCTTGTGACCTTGAATAAGTAGCAGAAGACTGATTGATGGACAATGCACAATTGAAAATGCACAATGCTTTCACTACCTTACCTTCTGCCAAGTGGATCACAGTTTGGAAATGATGAATTGGAAAATGTCCTGTGACATTGAGAAAAACTGCATTTGCACAATTTTCTTTTAACACAATAAAAGAATGGAATCATCTTCCAAGTGACATAAAAAACTTAACAAACTATGACTCCTTTTCCAAGGAACGCAAACATTGGTTATGGACCAGTCAGATCTGTCAGCACTGAAATACCTGCTTTTTTCCTGTTGTACTAACTGTGTCTCTTTAATATGAAATGCCCACACTTGTACTAACTTGTAAGAATGTAATGTTATGTTGACAGGCTTCACAGAACCAAGAATCCTTTACACTGTGATGTGTGTGATGTGTGTGATATGTGTGAGATATGGAATGTGTGTTGGATCAGTGAGTGGTCACTGTGAGTAGCTGTTTTAATCTTATTGACTGTTTTAAAATGTACTGTAAAATGTATTATTGTTCCTCAGGGACTGCAGATGGAAACTAGCTGTTTAGCTATAATCTGGTGCAGGTCATCTCTGTTTTATGAGCATAATGTCTCTGTACATTGTCCCTTCAAATAAAGACTAAACTAAGACATGTTAGCATAATAAACTGTCCAAATAAGTCTTGGATTTATTGAAGCTTATTAAGCTAGACATTAACTTGATATTGTCCATTTATTTACAAAATGCTGCATAAACAATAATGCTGTTCACATTCTCCATCTTTTTTTTCTGGGGAATATCTTTTATCAAGAGCAGAAATGTTGAATACAACAGTTAAGCACTTATCTTCTGACCATTAGTTATAATTCTCTTTTTATTGCAGCTGCCATTGTTTCAGTCCAGGACAAAACACTGACCTTTTGAGGAGAAGAGACATTTTCTATGTGAGTACAATGTACAGTAGTCGTAAACCAGAATGCCATGACTGTACGAGGCGCTGACATTTGTGCTAACCTTGTAATAAAAAACCATGTGACAAAGCGCTGACAAAAGATCTATCATCCTGGGTCTACAGCAGGAGGATGAGAGCGGGGCGTTCTGGTGAAGGGAGGCCGCTTGCTTTGAGGTGAAATGCTAAAAGGTCAACAGTGCTGCACACCATGGATTTCTGCCTGTTAGTGTTGATATATGTTGCAGGATTGCCCTCCAATTGTTTGTCTTCTTGTTGTGGTAGAGTTAACAGAGGTGTAATCAAATTATTCAAGTAAAACATGACTATTCAGATTGCATAAACACAATGTTGTACAATGTTACAATGGGCACAATATTTACAAATGCTTCTACCTTCACTTTAGCTCCTGGGCAAGGGCTAACCTTGTAAAAATGTAATGTGTCAGATTTCTTACCCTGGCCAGCTAAACCCACCTACCTTCTTTTTGAAAGCATGAGTGTCTGGATCTTCAGCCATAGCTAGCCATTTCCAATCGATTCACATGAAAACAGCCAATCAAAGCTGTTTATCTGCAGTGTGTCTTACAAAAGCAGAAGATAATCTCAGAAATAACCAAGATGGCGCCAGTTTATACAGCACTAATTTATAACTTATAACTCTGATGAAGTAACAATAAAGTTTTGTTGAAGTTCGACATAACAGCCGCATTGATTGTTCCAGCAGAGGGCAGCGCTGTGTGCAGGTGTTCTGAACAAAATCAAAGAAATAGATCGCTTCACTTTCTTAAACATTTTATATGATGCCATTTTACTACAAAATGAAAAATAGCTGTGAGGAATCACTGGGAACAGAGCTGTTTTTTAAATAAATGAATGAGAGTAGACTGGATGTAGAGGTTCTTGTTGATTGTCCAGTGCTTCCTGGAGTGGGCGGAGGATTACTTAAACGGGGTGAATGAAACAAAACAGAACTCCAGGTATGTTTGTAATGAGGGAACAACTTTATAACAGTAGAAAGCTCAGAAAAGTCAGTAGCCTGTTTATCACAAGTTCGCAAAGGGTTTAACAAATCAAAGTTCATCAACAAATCAAAGTAGTTTTATGTCTCAAATTATTCTTTCCTCATAATCAAAATACACTAGAAACAATAATGAACATGAATAATGCTGTGATATGTAAATAATAGGAAAATCTTGATATTTTTGCATAATCAGAGTTCTTTCCACCCCACTCTCATAAACACAGCGCTGCAGCATCATTTTTCCACTGTTGTGCTGATGCTTGTACATTTAGCAGCCCTATCGCCCCGCTCTTGCATGACTCAGAGCTTTTTCTACATTTTATTTTTTTCTCTCGCTCAGCCGTCAGTCACTGTTTATGCCTTTGTCTGTGTGTGTGCGCTTCCATCTCTGTCTCCTGCCCCAGCCGTCCTTTTCATGAGCCTTTATAAGAAGAGGAAGAAGAAGAAGAAGAAGAGGAAGAGAGCTCAGGGCATGACAGACATCTTGTGTGTGCACGGGCTGATGCCACAGTGACTGACTACACTTCACACCTGTCTGCTTCCAGGAAGAGTCTCCATCATCTTAAGCGCTTTATATAAACCGACTTTCAAACCTGTGTCTCCCATGCTCTGCAGTTTCACATAAAATCAAAATGATTTGGGAATATGGATTAACAGAATGGAATACTTCAGTTAATGTTTTGTTTTAAATATGATTTTTGCTTCTGGTTAGAAATGCAATCATAACTTTCATCTTCAGATGCTTCTAATAAGGCACAAACATTGCATCCTTCACCTTTAAAGCAGCGTAATGTTTTAACAGCACAAGCTTTTAACCAATGCCACTGGGTGCAACTTTGCAAAATAGATGAAGATCTGTTCATTACAGATATTGAATCGCATGTGTTTTTTTAATCATGTCAGAGCGGTGGCAGAGTGGTTACTTCTCTCACCTCCCAGCAAGGAGACTGTGGGTTTAATCCTCTGTGAGAGTGAATGGTTGTCTGTCTGTGTCTCTAGGCGCTTTTCCACTTGGAAGAACAGTGCAGAACAGCTTAGAGCGGGTAGCCCCAAAAACTGCTCATGTTTCCATTACTCTGGCTCAATGAGACCCACGTCTGTTATGTAAACACTGACCACATACAAGTGCACCAAAAGTTGTGTTAATAAATGAGATAAAAATGTGTTTGTTCTTACTTTTAAAACATAAATGCGCTGGCAACATTTAATAAAAAGATGAGTGTAAATCCTCCAGGTGTGTGTCTGTGTGAGGCTGGAGGTAAAGCTGTATTAGCTTCTGTATTGTGGTGAGACGCGGAACATTAGTTCCCCCCAGTCTTTCTGACAGCTTCAGTAAACAGGAGACTACTTCAGGTTTACCGCCAGCATTCTGTGCATTAAATTCACTTCCCTGTGCCACTTTAACACATTTTAACCACTGAACATAATGACATGAGTTTAACTCCAGTCTAAACTAAAAATTAAACATTCGTACTTCCCTAAACAGCAGTAGCTAACATACGCTAGCTTTCTTTTAGAAAAAAGTCATCTCAACATTATCTCATCCTCTCTTGTCCTCTGTTCCAGACACTTAACCATGCTGTTCCAAAAGTAGAACGGTTTGGGACGCTTTTTGGGAACACTTTGGAATGCTTTGGGAAAAAACCCCAAACCGGCCTGTCCCGCATTGTTCCAACCTAGTGTTGAAACGCCTTCCATGTAAGTCCTGTAACTGGCCCCTGCCCAGGGTGTGTCCTGCCTAAGGCCCAAAGTTACTGAAAGAGGCTCAAAAATTAGTTTTCTGCTGTTTCATCTGATTGGTTTTCAAACAGTGTATGTTTTAAAGAGGTTCACTCTGCATTTACAGGCAACATTTAATCTGCACCTGTTTGTTCTGAAATCCAACTGAAATCTACTGAGACCAAACTAATTATGTTGTAATAGAAAAAATGGATTGACAAGCTGGCCAGGGTGGACTGTACACTGAAATGAATTAATGGAGTTATTTAGTTGTGTGCACCCTATAGGAGGATTCTTATTAACAACAACATATTCAATTGGTACAACATCTTGAGCTATAAGACGTAAAGTGCAATAAATACACACAAACAATATAGAAAATTGGGCTCGGGAACAACCCACAGCTACACACCGAAGGGAGTTGGACTGAGGCACTGCGTCTTGTTGAAGTCAGACAACCATCTGTAAAGTTTTGAAAAAGTTTAAACTAAGACGTTCCTTGTGGATGAACCTAAAGGTATGTCCTCAAACCTGAATATTCTCAGACAGGACGTTACGAGCAGCCTGTCCCAGAGCAGAGAGGAGGTGCACTCTTTGGTCCCTCTCTGCACTGCAGTAGAGGAGACGCTCACTGGAGTCTGTTTGCTGGGTACATATTGATCTAGCAGCATGCGGCTCTACAAATAGCACCAACAGAGAGAGGCACACGGCAGTTTCAGAGGCGACACTTTCCTGAATAGAGGGTTTTTATTTCTATTTTACATTCCCCAGCACCTATAAATACAGCATGCCAATCATTAAATACAAACTACATAGCATACTTTCTTTTTTCATGTAAAGATGGTAGTTTTATAAGTTGTTCTTTTTTTTTTTTAGACGAGAAGTTTGTCAAATATACTGCACTGCTGAGAAAATGTCTTCTGTCCTATCTACACTGCTTATACTACATTACATCTAGCCAAAGTGTATTCAAATCCTTGCTAATAGATGACATCATAAGGTCTGATTTTTGTGCTGATGAATCTTAAAGTAGTTGGAAAGTTACAGACCAGAGCTATGATTTCCTCTGCTGTTTAAGCTATGGTCACAAAGGTTCTCACAAACGACGGGTTCATACAAATCTCCCAGTTCGTATGAAATCTGGAGGTCATAGACATTCGTGGAGGGGGGCATAGTTTTAGGAAATTGGTACTACTGCCATTCAATTTGCAAGAGCAACTTGAGGCATTCTCAAGAAAATGAGCTGATTTTCTGCCATACACTGGCTGTAGAGTTCTTATGTTCCCAGTAAGGGTGCCTTCAAACCTTTCTGTGGTATACTCACGGCCACCTTACGAACATTGTTGTGGCCATACACCACCCTTATGTGCAACTCACGGCAATCTCAAGTCGTTGTTAGGAAGATTCTATGGCTTTAGGCACGTTTTGTCGGGATATATAAGTGGCAGCGATTCTAATATATCCAAAATTCTGTGTCCTAATCATCACATCTGTAAGAAAATTTGTAGAAAATTGTGAAACACTACAGCTGCACCCTCTAGATTTGCAGTTGTAGGACGAAGAAGATGATCTAGTGGTTGTAGTCACTGCTTTTGTTCGGCAGCAGCAGGAGGAGCTGGAGAGAAGACGCTGGTGGGTACGGCCATGGATATAGAGGGGACACCTTTATGGCCAGTACGACACTCTGTTCCATGAGCTGGACCACAATGCGAAAGGTTGTTGCTAGGTTGTTGCTAAGGCATTTGTAGAGAGGCCCTGCGGAGAGGGTTTTCGTGGCGCATTTGTAGAAAATCTTGGACAAGACCAAGACCTGGCCACAAACTTATAAACAGGTTACAACTGCTGGATTCTTATAAGGCTGCCTTAAGGACGCAGTAGGAAATGGTCCAAAAAATTGTTTGTAGGTTGTTCGCAGCCATTTGTATGGGTCATTGTGACGAGGCTTTACTCACTGTGTGGTGTTGGCTGGACAAATCTGGGTACTACAGTATATTCACACTAATTCTTGTTTTCTTCATACTTCAACGTTTTTGTGTAAATGCGAATCACAGGCTACATGATAGTTTTGTTTTCCTGGCCAGCGTTGTCATGTAAACGGACCCTTAGTCTTTACGAAAAACTACTGAATGAAAACACAGAGTTATGGGGCACTAACCAGAAGGTTGTTGGTACAATCCACACTACCAGCATTGCATACTGTCGTGGTGTCCTTGGGCAAGACACTTCACCCACCTTGCCTGTATTAATGTGTTAGTATGATAGGTGTTTAGTGGTGGTCGGAGGCACAAACTGGCTGCCATTCTTCAATCAGTTTGCCCCAGATGTCCTTCTACACTGTGGCCAAGCTCTGTCACTTCAGTACAAACAAGCCTAAGGATCCCTCTCATGTATGTGTGTGTATAACTCTTATCTTTAATATGGTCACAATCATGAAAAGGCATGTATGTAAACACAAAGCTCTATTAAATACATTAGACAAGGCTTGTATTTGTCCCAGTACTGATCCTGAGCAGTGATTATGTTGTCCCAGTCCAGCCCTGCCTCTGCCCTCACACCTCTATCCCTCTCCATTTCCTGCTCCAAACACTATAACCCTGTGAAAACAAACCTTGACCCCATGCAGCCCTGGGACCGCGCTTTACTCACTGCTGGCTGGCCCCTCTACTGGAGCCATTCTTAAATACAGCCACCGGGCCATAAATCAAAAGCAGTAACTGTTGTTCTTCTGTAGGTTATTAATGATGGGAGCTGAGCTGGACAAAGCCGAACGTTGCTGCGGCGATGTTCTCAAATCCCTCTAGGGGCCTTGGCTAATGGTAAAACGCTAATTCTATCCTATATCCTTCCATGAATGACGTAATCAAAGAAAGTGACTTGTGATGAGAGTAAAAGCAGTCTCCTCCATTCATTTAAACAAGAGACCAAACTAAAGCCAGTAAATAAGCTGTTTTTTGATGAAACAAAAGTAACTGTGGTGGATACGGTTGTACAAATTTTCAAATAATAGCACATGCATATAGAAATCAGTGACACTAGCAAACTTATAATGGAAGGATTTGTGTTTTTTCAGAAAAACAGTTTCTGATAACTCTGTTTTAAGTGATTGAACATCTTCCTGAAGAACCAGCTGGCCAAGCTAGTTTGCTGTTGGTTTGCAACTACTTCCAGCATCACATAGCGTAGCTTTTAGCATTTCTTAGCTTATGTAGTTCTAATTACAATGGCCTTGTTAAGGGCAAGGTACAACAGCAATTCATTTGCTTTAAATTAAGGTGTTTTTAAGTTTTTTGTGCTTTGGAAATTGTAGATGATTGTTGTTGTTGTTGTTGTTGGTTGCCCAGTAAGGGCCTTTGTAGCTAATTACTTAAATAAAACAGCTAAATATCGAGGCACTTGCTATTGGTCTGTACCCAGAGACTGACACTGAACACATGTAACCAGGAGATTGTCCTTTGCAAAAACTATCTGCTCATTATGCACAATTTGAAATTTTGTTGGCTAATGCTAATTTGATGTTGTTTCAACCTCCATTGGTCAAACTGACAGTGGTTCTGATGGAAGTTGGATTGGAGGAGAATAGAATGAGTTAATAATAATGGATAGGATTTATATACTGCTTTTAGGCTCTAAAAGCATTTTACATTAGACAATTAACCATTGGCGTATGGTGGTGGTGGTGTGGCTTTATAAAATCCACATATTTATTACATCTAATATGTTGAAAATTAATATAAAAAACATGCTGAGGAGATCATTTAAATGTTTTACTCAGTTGCAGGGCTGAACTGTAGGTGAAACATGCTACAAGACGTAACAGTTCCTTTCTTGCTGTAACCAGACATTATCGGGGAACAGATATTAATGGAACACTGGAAGTACATATTTTTACACCAAATTTTTAGAGCAGCAAATTTTTATAGTCTGTATTTAGTTTTTTTATACAATGAATTTTATTGCACCAAATTTTGAGACAACAGATTTTAGAAACTGAATTTTTAAAAACTTCAATGCAAAAAAAAAAATCTGTTGCATAAATTCAGTTTCTGAAAAAGAAAGTGTTCATAAAAAAGACACAAAATAACCTTCACACTGATGGTGGTGAGCTACTTCTGTAGCCATGGGGCAAACTGACGGAGACATGGCTGCCATTCTGTGCCTCTGACCTGTTTTTCTGCCATTAAATAGACCATCCACAATCACACTAACACATTCAGACACCAGTACTACAGACACTGGAGGCAAGTTAGTGGGGGAACTGCTCTATCTCCTACTGCCCACCCTAGAAATATTGCAAGAATCCAGCCTGTAATGCAATGGAGTCTTGTAAAATCCCAGCAAAACAATCAGGAAAATAAGACTGGTTATAGCTGTGTGTGATGTATTTTGACTTGAAATCAACAGCTACTGCACAAAGTAGAATGTACAGTAGCTGTGTTTGGAATTAGACAGTGATGTAGTCTGCTTTACGGAAGAACAATGCTGCTCTGATAATCTGTGACATCACTCAAACGGCGCTGGTGGGAGGCTGAGAAAAGTGCTGCCATTTGCAAACCCCAAAATGGGTTTAATAACTTTCTCTCTGAGGAAAGCAAACTGTATTTTATGTCGTAGGAGAGAGAGAGAGGGAGAGAGAGAGATGCTGCGCTGATGGATTCCCTTTCAAACACTGAATTTAGTGTAGAATAAATTTGAATGTGATTAAATATTTTGATTTGTTCCAGTGCACAGAGACAGAGAGAGATGCCAAGCCAGCGCTGGATACAGATGGTGTATGTATATTGCATAGAGGAAGCTGTAAAGAGTAAATTATCCTCTGGGTGGCCACATCCAAAGAGGAGCATCAGCGTTTTTCAGCCTCCGCCTTGGTCATTCTTATACATTATATTACAGCTAATATAACCTTACATGATCTTGTTACATGGATCCGAGCTGACCAGTCATTTTACATAAGAGTGAGATACATTTCCATTAAAGTCAACAGAAAGAAGAAACATTATATTTCCTATACAATTATTTGCATTAACCTTTACTTTGGAAAATGTTACTGCTAAACATTTTTCAACATAAAAAATGGACAATAATATTAGGCCATCTTCTTGTTCTCACCACTTCAAAAACAAGTATGTAATGGCGTAGGAACATTTTTATATGTGTTGCCTCAAAAATGAAACCTGACTCTAAAAATTCAGCCACATTAGCTGAACCCTTTTAAAATTTTAAGAATAGTTTTGTTTTTGTGGCAGCTTTAATTTAAAAAGGGGAGAAATTATGGGGAAACAGTGTGCTCATTTAATTAGAGGCTGTGTGTTCTTATTTTTAGATTATTCTTATTATTAGATTAGATTAGATTTTTATTTTGAGGAGCGTTTTTTTTTTTTTGTAAGCTTTTTAAAAATTGAGACATTGCTTTATTTTAATGAACTCTTTTAAATTTTTAGAGGTTAGTTTATTTTTGAAGCAACATAAAAATCTTCCTCTGCTTTTATTTTTCTAGTGGACAAAAAACAAAATGCTCCTTTTTTATTATAGACGTTTATTTTAATTACTTGTATATTCTTTTTTATTATTATTTGAGGGATCTGTTTATTTTTAAGGCAAGATTTTTATTTTATTTTATTATTATTTCTTGTTACACCTCAGGGCCACCGTACCACTGTGCTATAAATATACAATCAATCCAATTCAGAGCTATATTGCTTTGGGATTTGAAGATTAGTTGCTTTGAGGTTGATGTTTTAGTAGTTTTCTGGTCTGAAGAATTTCTAAGACAATGTCAGGAGGGAAAGACAAAAGCAAGGATCTTTAAAAAAAACAGTTGTTGCTCCACATTGATCTGCAGAGAGTTATAAAACCATTTACAAGCAATGTGGAGTTTCTTGGTACATAGTGAGGCTATTTATGTCATGGTTCACTATGGCCCAGTAGGACAACACAGCAGGTAAGTTCACACAAAAGGTTTATTATAGGGTTTGGATTTGAAGGTAAGCTGCAATATTTCTGGAATTTTGGGAATTTTTGGAGTGGATGAGGTGGTAGGCAGAAGAGCAGGCAGCTGGCAGAGTGGCAGCTAACACTGTCTTAGTGGAACAACAAACTGTCGATGGTTGGGTGAAGAGCCAGGCTTCTTATACTGCAGAACACAGACCACTCATTTAAAGTTTGAGGCCAAAAATTGATGCAGAAACAAAGATATCCAAGAGAAGCAAGTTACTTTTCTCATCGCAGTAATGCTCAGAAATACAGATTGGATATAACATTGGTGCATTGGTCAATGTAATGTTGTATGTTGACTACATGTTTTTGTCCATTATAGAAATGGACAGGACATTAAATTGATTGTCCATCTGAATCTATAGGTCATCCTCCTTGTGTCTGGCTTTTTTTCTTTTGCTGAGGTCAAGTTTCTCTTCCAGGAAAGACAATCCCTGACGTCCAGTGGGAACCAGTGGATCCAGTTCCGGGCTTTATTTCCACAACCTCTCTCAGCTGGTCACTAGTCCTTCCTCGGAGTCCTTGTAAAGCCATTGAGCTTAGGATAAGTGTGTTGGACAGATGCTGGGAGAACAAGGTCACCTCTGACAGATGATGAGTGATGACTGTGTGTCAACGTTAACCTGTTCATACTGGAACCATATTGAGCATGTCATGTCAGCAGAAAATGGTTTTATTTCAGGCAACATACAGTATTTGCATGAAATATCAGTGGCTAGTGGGAGAATCAATGCACTCATGGCACCTTCTTTTAAAATTTCTGACCCTACACATGAATGGAAGTAAAAAGACCCCATCATATATACTACTACTACAGAGCTACATATAAACAGAAGTCACGTTTGCCTGTCCGACCATGATCTCACGTTAATGCCTGATTTTTTTTCGGTCTAGATCTGGTCTGTGCAACTTTATCCATAAAGGCTGCGGCATCCATCAGAAAATATTGACTCCTTGTCTATTTCTGCCAGATAGCCTGAACATGTACACTGCTGGTCTAGACCCACAAAATGCTGTCTATTTGTTACAGGTTAGGGTTAGAGGTTCAAGAGAGACAAACCACAAATGCAACACATTCAGTGTAAATTAGGGGTTTACCACCTTAACTCTTTATCTGACAGCATTTTCTCAAAAGGTTGCCAGCCAGCGCCAGCATTTTTGGTCTTGAAACAGACATTTTCAGACAAAAAGGGGAAAAAAAATGTGTTTTTTGCTTTGCTTGATTTTCATGTAGCTAGTACTCGACTAAGTGCGCAACCAACCCCCCCCCCCCCCCCCCCCCCCCCACATCCTGTGAAATCATGAACTGACGGAACATACCTGTCATTGACGGTGAAAGAGTTAACCAAATGGAAGTTTTGTAATTTCGTTCTATAGCAGGGCCTGCAACTAACTGTAATCTGTGAGAAAAGAAGTCAGCTAAACTTTTCTGATTAACATGAAGTATTATATTTTAGTAATAATGTCTGCAAAATTATTGCAAGGAGAGGCTATCAACCTGCTATTATTTTTTAAATAATACTTTAATATTTAAAGTTGTTTTGTACAAATCACAGTGGTGTTGTTCTCCAGAGGCTTTCAGGTGACACGGTGCCACAATGGATAGCACTCACAGCAAAAAGGTCCTGGGTTCGATTCCCAGAGTTTGCATGTTCTCCCTGTGTCTGCATAGGTTTCCTCCGGTTGCTCTGGTTTCCACCAAAAACATGTGGGTGAGGTTGGTTCATAGTGCATGCTTTCAAATTCATTTTGAACATCTTATGACCAGTGATTTTTGGTTTTATCCTGATGCAGCACCACTTTTTTTTTTTTTTTTTTTTTTTTTCCTGGGCCAATTAATTGAGATTAATTCACAAATTCAATCCACCACCAATACACCCCAATCTACAGGACTTTTCTTTTTTGGTTGAATCTGTGCTTAAATCCAAAATAAAATTAGACTGCAAATAAAATGCCCTGTTTTAGTTCTCTGTGGCCTGGTGGTTGGGGAACTACCACTGCCATAAGTTTAGCTGGAAGACTGCACAGTTCTTCCTCTCTAGCCTGGGGCATTTGCTCTTTTTTTTTTAAGCAGGGGGTAAACCACTGCTTTCGTAGTAAAAGATAGTGGCACTGAGCAGAAAATACAGGGTCAAAATGTGGTCAACTAGAATAAAACAAAAGGTCTTCCTTGAGGAATTGAACCTACTGTCAAGGAAAAGGAGTTGTGGAACGCAGAAAGTAAAGAAATTTGTTGGATGTCAGTGAGGAAAGAGGTTCTTGATCAGCAATTTAGAGTCACCAATACATGAAAGTTTTTTTTGATGGTGAAAGGAAGCCGGAAAGAGAAATGCAGAGCTAGTGTAAGTCAAGAAATGTGAAGAAATGGGGAGATTTAGACTGAAAATAAAATGCCTGTGGCCTTTTTTTTTTCATCAATAGAGCCTTGTCCAAATGCCAGGTGTCAGTACAATACTATTGATACAAGCTGGTGATCCGTGACCATGTAATGTCAGCCTATAGACTCAGACCTGCAGGTAAATTCTATTATCCACAACCAGACAGAAAATCTAAACTGGGCATGAGTTTTTCAGAAGGACAACCCAATATTTAGTGTCTTTCTTGTCAGAGTGCTAAATGGAATACACCACAGAAATCTGTTGGAAATGATGTTGTAAATGTAAATAGGGGAAATATAAGAGCAGGCAAGTGAGACCAAAGTCTGTGCTGTAAAATGCTGATGTATGCCTGGTAATATGAGTTGACATTTTGGAGGAATCAGCAATTTTTTTTATGGAATCCCACGCTCCTTTGGGTGTCAGGGCAGATATTTCATGTCACCCTGTCAATGGATATACGTCGTGAACTAACCTCTAAAAAAAAGGCCGGCATCAGCAAGTGTCACCTGTCATGTACATGGCCGGACACACAGGGGACGGTTATATTCTGGGGACAGATCTTCTGTTTTTTGGGATTAACTTATTGTTACTTTTTGGTTTCGGGCCTTAGTCCTGGCTTAGACCCGGCTTAGTCCTGGTTTAGTCTTAATTAAGTCCTGGCTTGACCTGGTTTTAATATGGTGTAGACCTAGTTTCCTTCTGTTTTTTTTTTCTTTTCTGGTTGAGTTCTAGTTTTGGACCCAGCTTAAGTCCTTGCTTAGTCATAATTTAGTGTTTGTTTGACCTGGTTTAGATTTGGTTTCGCTCTGGTTTAGACCTGGTTAGTTGCTGGTTTAATCCTGGTTTGGACCCAGCTTTTTCCTGATTTAGTCCTGGTTTAGTCCCTGTTTTGTCCTTCTTTAGTGTCCCATTCCTCTCTACAGTTCTGGGTTAGTCCTGGTTTAGGGTTATTTTAGTCTTCAAAAGCCAAATATATAAAGGTACTATAAATGATCATATAAATCCACGTACCCCCTGCAGTGTGCTCGCGTACCTCTAGGGGTTCCTGTACCCCTGGTTGCGAAACACTGCTTTACTCTACACATGGTCAGGTAATGTGGGACAAGCTTTTTCTAAATATAAAGTTGAATTGGGTGGACTGTAATGCATGTTGAATGGGTGAAAGGGAATTAGGCACTGTGTGAGCTGTCGGTGAGAGGGTAGAGGACACTGGTATGTTCTATGTACTCAAGAATATAGGTTATTAAAGTGGCCAAATGCTTCTTTCAGGCTTTTTGAACTTATTTTAGATAGATTTGCAAATAATGTATATGTATGGAAAACGTCTTCTTTTGGGGAGCTGTTGTTTTCACTTTGCAGAGAATGGTTGGATTAGCTGTCTGATGCCCCCTGCTGGCAACAGTGGGAAATGGACAGAGCATAGAATGGCTATTTAGCAGGGCTGTGGTAACCGATAAATTGATACCTGCCAATAACGTAATCATTTTGGCCTTTTTAGATGTAATAAAGCCAAAAAAAAAAAAAAAAAAAAGTAATAACTTGCCAATAACGTAATGTTATTACATTACTGATAAGTCATAAGTTAGCCCAAACTAGTGGCTTGCTAGGCTAATAACGTAAGTTATTATGTTATTGACCTAGCATCAAAACAATCTTTTGAAAATGTAATAACTGCAGCCTTTAATGTAATAATACATCAAGGACTGCATTGCTTGGAAATAAGATGTTTTCTTTTTTGTTTTGTTCTGTTTGTTTGTTTGTTTGTGTGTTGAGTATTGAAGTGGATGGTATACTTATGAAAAACATCTTTGTTCTTTTATATATGGACCATGAGTCTGTAATAAAGTTATCTATCTATCTTAATTATGATTGTAAGCTTTGAGTCAGTTTGAGAAATTGTTCTTAATAATAATAATAATAATAATAATAATAATAATAATAATAATAATAATAATGAATTACTCTTATACAGTGCTTTTCTAGACACTTTTTAGTGCATTATTCATTCACAAGTTCTACGTGATTGGCTTTATTACATCTACATTATCAGCCATTATTACATTATCAGTTGTTACAAGTGCTTTTAGCAACACAATGCTAACAGATAGATACTTTGCTGACTGCTTTGTAGTGACAGCATTTTAGGTGCTAAGATGATCAGAATAAGTCCAATGACTGTATGGGCTTTAGAAATGCCCAGAAGCAGTTCCTGGTTTCATGTGTCTGTGCAGAGCTGTAAGACCCAAGCGTTTTCAGCTCCTGAGAAGGGGACGATGTTGACATACCACAGGGTAGCTCCAGGTTTTGTCTTGTGAAATTTAGGCCTTTTTAAGACTTTTTAATGCCAGCAGAATAATGATCTGGTAGGAATAAGCTGAACTATTCTGAAACTCAAGGGTTTTATTTTAAAAGTCTAATATAGATGAAAGAACTCAAGTGCTGCATTAAAAAAACATGAATAAATTATTAATTTCAATTAAAACATTTTGTCAACAAATATATTTTATTATTGCAATGATTCTACATTTTGTAATTTTAACAATGTTTTGACAAAATTTAAGAACAAACAAACAAAATGTAATACTTACTCATAATATTTAATACTTTTAAGCATAATTTAATGCTTTTAAGACCTTGGGGATACCCTGATACAGGATGTGTGAATGAAACAAAACTACTACTTCTACTCCAAGTATGTTTCTGAGGTTCAAACAACATGATAATATATATTGCAGGGTTTGTACAGTCATGGAAGACCTGGAAAAGTTATGAAATTTTAAAATACAGTTTTCAGGCCCAGTAAAAGTTTTGGAATTTTGCATTTTGGTGTAAAGCTTTGGAAATTAAAACAGTCTGTAACATTTGGCCAGTTAGTGATTAAAACAGAGCCCCAAATGTTTTCTTTAAGTGACAAATTTTCAATTTTAACAAATGAAATTGCAGCAAAAGTATGTTTCTTATGTACCACGTTGGACATTGTGAATAATATTTACTAATGTGTCATACTTTGGGTTTTGGAAATTTTGTGAAAAGTTTTGAAAAAGTCATGGAAAATTCTTGTTAAAAAGTGTATGGACCCTAAAAATAGTTCGATTTAGCATAAGGGACCTTGACAGCTAAATGTTAAAAGCCACAAGTATGCATGTTTAGAAATGTGTTGTGGGACAAAATAAGACTTAGGTTTTGGGACTTGTGCTAATGGGTAACGCAGCAAAACATTACATTAAGATAAGACACATGTCAGCAGTGTAGATATAGAACAATGGCATTTTAGGTAAAGTAACATTTACAGTGGACAGCGCGGTCAGTCGTACCTCTGAGCAGTGTTCCCGTGTGTTTCCCATCTCCGTGTTTTATGTCCTTGTTTAACTCAGTCAGGGTCACTTTATTAGTCCGGCGCTGGTGAGAACACACACTTTGAACTGATTGAGACTTTACGGCCAGCCTTAAATCCCTGTTATTGATTCTGCCCAGGTGTTTGAAGGTGCACAGGAACACACTAATTACCAGCTCCTACAGTGTGTACTTGTACTTTTGTACTTGTACATGTGTGAGGGGGCTTTGATCTGGGCGCTCCGGGTGACTCCAGGTGTGAGGGTGGGACGCTCATTAGGCTCTTCCTCTTGGTCTACAACATGAATAAGCATCACTAATAATTAAGTCACATATGAACTGCATGTTCTCTGCCTTACCCCATGTACAGTATGTGTTTATGCAAAGGTAGACTGGCTAAACATAAACATTCAGTCTTGGGTTTATCATTTATTCAATATCTCAGTTTATTAGCCTTAAGGATGACACCCTTGGCCCAAAAATCATGAGACCCCACCCTGTGTTCTCTCCAATCTCCTGTTATGACCATAACAGGGGCAAAAAGGATCAAAGATTTTAAAGCTTAAGACAATAAAACCTTTGCTTTGGTAATGCTAATGTTTTCATTAAAGGTCCCCTATTATGCTAAAGCTTTTAACCATGTTATATTGTTGTTTGCACCTAAAAAAACATACCTGGAGTAGTATTTTGTTTCATTCACATTTCTTTGAGTAATCCTGTATGCTGACCAGTCACTCAACCAGGAACACTCAAGGTGACCAAAGTGCTTTCAAATAAAAATCATGAATAAAAAAAAATAAAAATAAATAAATTATAATAAAACAGTAAAGAAAAAGTATAAATACATGCATACAACAAAATATAAATAAAGTGTCACAGTTTTACTAAGTGTTAAGCTCAGGCCGTCTTTCCAGCAGCTGAAAATGCTTGGCTTTCACCGCTCTACATAGACAGTGCTCCTGTGTGTTTCTAAAGCTCATACACCGTCACCGGACTCATTCTGATCATTTCAATGCTTAACTTACTCACTAGGAAGCAGTCATCTCATTTATCTATATGTTAGCACCATGCTGCTAATAGCCATGCTAAATAGCCATTTTATGCTCTGTCCATTCTCCACTGTTGCCAGCAGGGAGCGACAGCCAATGCAAGTTTTCTCTGCAAAGTCAAAGTAACTAAAAAGAACCTAAAGAAGAGTTTTTCCATACACACACATTAGTTTAAATGAAATTCTAATGCAAAAACTGTTTCAAAAAGGCTGAAAAAGCAAAAAATGGCACCTTTTAAATAAATCGTCATCATAATCATAATCATAATAGTTTCTTAAGCACAGTTTTTGTTTGTGACAGACAATTGTTACTCTTTGTTAAAATATATCAACTGTTTCCGACTATGCTTGACTAATGGAAGTTATATTGCATTTTGAAGAATTCATTTGAGGAGTGTGAATATTTAAAAAGTCAGAGATAGAGTACTCTGTTGCCTGTGCAGCACAATTAAAAAGACAAATAAAAATGCCTTGTTGTCTTAATTTATGCCTCTGCACAATGCACCAGTGTGGAATGACTTTGCACTTTCAGTGGCTCCACTTGGCCAGTTGGTTTGTCTGTGTATTGTGTTGGGAAAGGGGGGGAGCTGTCCATGGTGCTGGAACGCCAGAAAGCCCTTTACACACTTGTTTTACTGTACCTAACTGCTGCATTTACATTACAATTAACTATTTTGTTCACTTTGCTTTCTTTTCACAATAGTTTTCCTGCTTTTTGGACTACAACTATGCCTAAGTTTTTGGTAATGGAGACAAAAGAATAATACAAAAGAGTATTCCTCCTCTTTGATGTCAGGAGAAAAGTCGCTATTGAACTGTTGAACTGAAATCATAATAATAATTTGTTGTGCTTGCAGGTTAGCATCTATTCTACAATTTAGAAACTTATGAAAATGCTGCAGCAATACTTTGTTTGGAACTTGTGTTTTTTTTTTAATGCAGTGTGGACAGATTTGGTTGTCTTCTGGGATTTGTTGCAGAAGGAAAACAATGCTACTGTATATTCCAGATAAACAGTTAATACCAAATGATGTGATGTCAGTCTTGAGCTACACCTACATTCCAAAATAAAGGCTCTGCAAAATGAAAAAATACAAATTCTGCCCACATTACTAAATGCAAAATAAAAGATTCCAATAAGGCTGACACATGAAATGTCTAGATTAAAAATGTGTTGTTGATATATTGTTTTGTTCCTGAGATGATAGACAACACAGTATGAGGCTCGTTCTGTAACCATTTTCATAGATAAGTTTTTACTCCTAAATATTGTCAAATGTGGACTAAGATAGCTCAAAATATATCTTTTTTATTGAATGCATTTAATCTCTCAAATGCAAACTTTTTAGTTCAAGCATTATTATGAAGTTTGTAAATTGATGTCATTTATTTTCCCTATGATCTCTCTGGGTGGAGTCTGCATGTCCTTCTCGTGTTACAATGGGTTCTCTCCGGGTTCTCCGGCTTCCTCCCACCATCCAAAGACATGCATGTGTTAGGTGAATTGGTGACTCTAAATTGCCCCTAGTGCATGAATGTATGAGTGAATGATTGTCTGTCTGTGTGTGTCTCTGTGTCAGCCCTGCAACAAGCTGGCCCTTGTCTAGGGTGTACCCCGTCTAAGGCCCAACGTTACTGGGACAGGCTCCAGTCACCCACAACCCCTAATGGGAATAAGCAGAAGAAGATGAATGAATGAATAAATGAACTTATTTTCCCTGCTCTACTTGTTTGTTTATTGACAACTGTAACCTTGCACAGCTGGATTCTCACAAGATTTTTCCACAAAGTCACAAAATCTTTCATCTTTTTCAGACCAAAGCAATTGCGTCCAAACCACTGCTGTTTTGACCAATGGCGCGGCTCGACTGTTACCAACGTAATCAACTCAATCAAATTATTTCATGTACTCCCTGCAGAGTGGTCCCTGTACCTGTGCTTGGGATTTTTTACCAGTCATTGCTAACAAGTTAGTTCTGTATTTCTATATTCTATATTCTATATTTCTATTATTGTATGTGGCAAGTCAGGCTAACGCAAATGCATCTACCATTTCTGCATAGCTCAGTGCACCAAACCGTGTTTTGCTATAAACTGGCAGCTAAAATGGAATATGAACCTAAATAGCCTCACAAAATGTAATATCCTTGTTATATCCTAAGAAAATATCCTTCAGTACAGGCAGCCTTAACTTTTCATCTGAAGTGACAGTATCCTAGTTCTTTCTTAGAGCCACTGCAGCTGTTAAAGTGAAGCGTGTGCACTGTAAAACTTTTTTTCTTACTGCAGTAACAGAAGGTCAGGCGAGGACAGTATACCTGAGCGAGATGAGCGTCATCCTTGAGAAAATAGAAAGGAAAAGATGAATTTGACATGGGTTTGTTAGCAGCCGTGGTCAGAAGCAGCTAATTAATTACAGGGCTAACGAGAGTAGAGGGAGGGAGCACATATCCCCTGCAGCCACCGGTCACGTGATCAGGGATTTGATCTTGTCACTGTTTGCTTTAGCTGTAATTAATTTTACAAATGGGGTTAGGCACAGTTTTACTTTACAGGGAACCTACTACTTTGTGTGTGAATGTAGGCTATTCCAATAAAAGAAGAGCAGTGTGTAAAGGAGAAATGAAAGGTCATTCGAGCCAAAAATACTAGTGATGGGTCCTTCGAGCTGATACAGAGCTGGCTCTTTCAAGTGAATGGTGTTTATTTATTTATTTTTTCTGAAAGGATGTTTTCTATAAGAGAGAAGAAACCAGCCCCTCTAAGCTAAGACACTTTGTCTTTCTCAATGCCAATCTGTCCTAAAAAATAAAAGATAAAGGTTACAGTTAGATAGTTGATGGAGGTTAGTTCAGAGAGAGACACCTGAAGCTGTTTGGTGCTGCTGTTTTGCACAATGCACATTGCAATATATTTCTGTTTCTGTTTTATACTGCTGTTGTTTTTACTCTTTAATGCTAAATAAAGCCCTGCTTTTTGTTAAGGATGTGTCTGTTTTTAAATTGAAATAAAACTCAACATCTGTCCTTTTATTTTTATGCTTAATTATGGATGTGTTTATATGCTAAGTGTAGTAGAGTGGTTCTGTAAGCGAGTCAGTTCTTTGGGTAGTTTCAAAGCATCAGAACTTGTGAATACTTCATCAAAGAAGAGCTGGCTCTTTTTAGAGAGCCGATCACTGAAATGAGCCAAATTTCCCATCACTAAAAAATACACTTTTATACATTTTTGAACTGCCATTTTACAAGGTTTTTTTTTTTCTTTTTTTTTTCTTTTTTTTTCCCCCTTTTTGGCTGCTATTGCTTTGTTGACAAGCTATGTCAACAGCCAGTGAAAGTGTCATAGTTATTAAATGGTTAGTAGTTGTCTCACAGCATGAAGGTCCTAGGTTGAATTCCCAGATTGGTTGGGTGAGGCCTTTCTGTGTGGAGTTTGAATATTCTCCTCAAGTCTTGGTAGGTTTCCTCTGGCTACTCCAGGTTTTCCACCCATCAACCTAAAACATTAACCATAGGTGAATCCTCCAGCTATAGGTGCCTTTGACTCTTGACTTTAAATCTTCAGAAAGGTCACTGCTCCTGACAGGTCGCCCCAGTGGCACTGAAGGATGGGTCTAATCCAGAGAACAAATTTCTCTACGAAGACAGTAAAGTCTACCTTAACCTTAACTTAATATGATCACCAAAAGGAAGTCATGCACTTCAGAATCTAATCTTAATAAGAATGGAAAGAAAGACGAAAAGAATAATAAAGGAGTAGTTTGACTTTGTACATTAGGTCGATATCTCAATCTCAGTGTGGTGCCGTCCTGTTTACCTTTATCAACCTCCACTTTTACTCAGAAATACGGGGGGTATTTTTGAGTAAAAGTGGAGGTTGATACATGTAACACCATGTATTCCTGCTCTTTGATGTCAAGAGTGCAGTAGTTATAAAGCAGTTCTGCATGTTCCAAAAATAATAATAACTTGTGCTTGCAGGAGACATTTAGGAAAACTTTTGAAAATGCTGCAAAGACAATTTCAGTTTTAAACTTGTGTTGTAGTGTGGATGGACACAGATTTGGTTTGCCTTCTTATCTAAAACTCTTACATTATGCTTCTTAGTTTTATTCAAATTCAAGAAAAGAAATACATATTGACTATTTAAGGGCCAGCCACAGGGTATGGATAGTGTTAAAGCTTTTACAAGACTATTTCAATACCTAGATTTTCTTTTCTACTATTGTGTATGTACTGTTGTATATAGAATTAAGTGATGTGTATTGCAGCAAGTTTTAAAAAGTTCAAACAGTTGTATGTCCCCTTGGACTGGCGCAAACCTGTGCAAGTTACAGTGGTGTAACATCAGGCAGTGCAGCCAGTGCAATTGAAGTGGGACCCAGAAGGTTTAGGGGCCCTTAAGAGCTCTTATAGGCTACATCTCTTGTCATGTCTTAAATAAACTTGGGTGCGCGTCTTTCTCAGATGAAAAGTCGTTTTCCTGACTTGTTTTTGTTCATGTGCCTTTATTGCGGAAAGTTGGGATATTGACGTGACCATATGTAGACCAACAGACAAGTTTCGGTCTGTGATGTTATTAATTAGCATTTAACTAGCTAACTAGTCAGATAGTTCTTCCCACTACTAAAAAGTTGAATGTTAATACTTTTAAAAATATAGCTTTAGCCAAAGAACTTGGATGTAAGGGATAAAATAAATTAATGTCAGTGATTGAGATTTCTAACTCAGTTCTGTTACTTCTATACAACTGACAGATTATAGCAAATTCATATTATTAGCTATATTTAATCAAAGAGCAAATTAATAAAATTAATAAATCAGATGCGGTCAAGTGGGGAAGCAAGGTTTTGACCTGAGTTCCAGAGTTTTTTTTTTCAACTTTTGCAGGTGTTTATGTGCTCTTTCAACTTGGAAAAATTGTTTTCCAGAATTTCAAAGGACCACATGAATGCACCATAATAACCAAAGTTTGCCTCCAAACGCAGTCCCAGTGTCTCATGAGTTATTCAGCATCCACAAATCCAAGTCAACAACAATGCAGAAATCCACCAGGTCTACATATGTTCCTCTTTAAGACCATGAGACAACACACTTGATTTCTTTAAAGATATGCTGAGCATTGGACCGTGCAAGGATCAAAGCTGTCTAAAAAGGTGCAGATTTATTTCTCCTCCAACCTGTATCTGATCCAGCAGTTTGTGGTTCCTATAGCTGGTGTTTGCTCCTCTCTCACCAACACTAAATCCCACAGAGTCGTTGCTCTACATCATGTTGTGAATCTTCAGCTGTGTGATTAATGAGCCCTGGCACCTGAACTGCTCCGACAACTGTGATTTGTGGAATGAATCCATCTCACAGACCAACACTTTTTGATTGGAGCTGTTTGATATTCAGCCCCCCCCCCCCTCCTGATTTATACCTCAATCTATATCTCCAGCTAAATATAGATATAGCTACTGATTGCAGGGAATTTAACCTGTTGTTTCTCATATTGTCTTTGGAATCATTTGCTCCAGTGTGAAGACTCTTTTTTTGTGCATAAAAAAAGTAATGTCAAATAGCATTATCACAACTTGAACATGAAGTAGGTGATGAGCAGTGATGATGTTTTAAAGACCTTCCATGGCCTTGATTCCTTTTCTAATGGGGCAGGTTGGCCTGTGTCCAGTCTGGGTGATTGATGGCACACACCTCCATCCAGCGCCTTCTCTGAGTCTCTCCGCCAATGAGTTAGATCCATACTGACCGCGCACCTCCGATTTACTTATCGATCCTAGATTTTTCATCAGTCTTAAGTATTGAAGTATTGCAGGGCAGAGGGCCATGAATCTCGTGCCAAACGACCAGCTCCATCCATATGTTAGCCCAAACCAGTGGCTTGTAGTCAGGTTAAACCCTGGTCTTAACCTGTCAGGAGCCTGCTGGAGCTGTAAATTCACACATGTGTGCTCTGATGGATATGTGGCTCCAGAGTGATGCTGACACACTGACCTGCAGGGTAATGTGTGGTTTAAGCAATGAGAGCTGGTGACAATCGAAGAATATCTGACCACTACTCCAACTTCTGTTGTGGGCATATCCATTTTGTTGTATGTTTCTAATACTGTAGGTACAAGAGACCAGTGTCAGTTAGATAAACACTCAGGTCACACAAGCGCAACAAAGTTGTGTTGATAAATGAGATATGAATCCTGTTTGAAGGTGGTGTTTTTTTTATCTTTTAAACCTATACTACAGTTTTAAAAAGTTTTGTTGCTCCTGTTAAATGACAAATGTGCCCCTGTCACAAAAAATCATAAAAATGCATTCATATTTTTTCTACTTTTTTGCATAACTCTTTTCATCAACTTTTGCCCTCAACATAAATACCAAATATTTAATAATTTTCAAAATGTAAACCCTTTTTATGCATTAGCATGAAAATGAGGCACAAAAGCAAAGTGGATTTTCTAGGGGGGATTATTACAGCCTCGTGGTGGTCAAAGTTTACCAACAACATTTATTTTTAGGGGTCATATTTTCCTGTGCTTTGTAGAATCTAAAAACCAACTCCCATGAAAACTGGTTGTAACTTTTTGTTACTTCAAAAAAATCCCAAATCCATCTAATTCACTGTTGTTGGTAATCTCTGACATACGCAAGGCTGTAATAATCCCTCCTAGAAAAAAAAGTCCACTTTGCTTAAGAATATTGAAAATGTATTAATTATTTAGTGTGAAAAAATAGATGCTATAGCATACACTGGCATAAAAATGGTTAAAATTCTGAATATAAATAAATAATTATTATGATCAGGGACAGAAGTTGATTAAAAGATCTATTTGATCTTGACACTTTTGTCACTTAACAGGAGCAACGTAACAAATTTAGTTAAAAAGTGTAAAAATAAAGTAGTATTAAATTTGTGTTTAGAATGTAAAAACTAGTGATAAAATACATGCCTGAGCCAAATATCATACAAAAGGTCAGAACCACAGCAAAATTGTCAAAAAATAAAAATTGAAAAGGACACTTTTGTCCTCATTGGGCCACAAGGGTTAATCGTGTGATAACATCAAAAACACATCAAAAACACACCTGCAGTAGGATTTTGTTTCATTCATGCATGTTTGAGTAATCCTGTCTGAAACCACAAGATCTGAAAATGCTCACTTATTATTTTAAGTTATAAATAACTAAATAAAATAAATGTTAATCCAAATCCAGGTGTCCATAATTATTTCAATACACCCGAAAAAAGCATATTATAGAACCTTTAACAATGACAAAACCAATATCCTTTATTTTAAAGTAATCAACCTGACCAAAGAACTGACATGGTTCATGGATCTGTGCATACTGAACAAGTCTAACCATAATCCACTATAACACACAGTCTGCTGGGCATAGTTCTGTGAGGAGGGGGCCCCTGTCACACTGACCTTTGACTGTGCTGAATTAGCACATCAGTCTGAGTACGTCTCCAAGGAAACCATAATGCAGGGATCACCTGTATCTTATTCATACTGGAGAGGGAAGCGTCTGGGGATTAGCAGGTAAAGGGTACATCATGTCTCTGTACAAGCATTTTTTCATTAATTTATGATTCTGCTGGTGGTGTCTGAAGAGAAATATACAAATACATGAAGAACAGCAGTTTGTAATAAGTAATTACAAGTCTGTCTCAGGACATCCACAGATTTGAGGTTTCTCAGTCACTTCAGGATGGATGATAAACAAGTCGACCTGGAGAGAAGGTGAGTCCAGAATTACAAAATTACCTCACACCAGAGCCACACTCCGCATGGCTCATATCAGTCAGGTGCCTCAGGAATATCACAATCAGGCTGAATCTGAATCTGCCAAGAGTTCATATCTAACTCATCGCTTGGTGGTAAACAGTTGAGGTTAACAGCCTCAATCTATACGTACTGACAGCAGAGAATTTAACCTCGTTCCTCATATTTTTTTTAGGAATCATGCCTTTACAATACACTATAAAAATTGTGATCAAGGTGGCTTCCATGAGGAGCAAATCAAATTCTCTTATGAGGAAGAATTTGACCAGTCTAAAACAAGGCTTGTTTTTGCATGCACTATGGTACAGGGTTTTTGCTGGTATGACATAGTCTGGCCCTGTAAACACTGAAGAGTACATAGAAAATCAGCATGTTGTGTGATCAAACATGCCTTAAAGACACACAGACTCCAGCTAAAACCGTTGTGTCAGTACGGGTCAGTGAATGAGTTGTTACAGGGTGAGTAAAGCATCCTTCATCTCTGCCCAGAGATGAAGTTAAAAAAAAACAGCCTTGCACAATGGAAGCTCCAACCAGTGTCCCTGTGACTTGAGAAAGCAACACATCCTCAGTGAGCCATAACAGCAAGCCAGCAATGACTTTATTTCTTATGTTTATCAATGGCAGAGTGGCTAAAAGTTAGGAGAATCCTTTGTTTGAGATGCAGAAAATGAGCCAAGTGAGGGGTCACACAGAAGTCAACAGGACTCATGAATTTTTATGATAGTGCTTTACCCTGAAATGTACGGGGAGCTCCATGGAGAAAAAATATGACCAAAACAAAGATGAAACAAGCAAAGTTACATTGTGCCATTCTAAGAAAGGAAGCTACCCTGCACTGCCAGTTGGTACAGTAGGTACAAACAACAGTGAGAGACCTCTCCCTGACCCAAAAGTTTAATTACTTTACTAGTAATTGGGTTTCCCAGGGTTCATACACTTTTTAACCAAGAATTTTCCAGTGACATTTCCAAAATCTGTGACAAAATTTTCAAGAGCCAAATGAATGGAAATTAGTTCAGTTGAAAAAAAAAAAAATAAATAAAAAAAAATATGTATATATATATATATATATATATATATATATATATATATATATATATATATATATATATATATATATATATATATATTTCCACTAATTTTACTGACTTATAGCCTACACACCAGTGAATAAAAGATAATTAAATTAAAGTTAGCTCAGTTGGCTCAGAACACATTTTTAAAAAGTATATTAAGATATAAAGTAATAACAGGCAGGCTGGCGCAGGCTTAACTAGTAGTGGTTGAATGTTGACTGTTTACATTTCCAAAACTTTTCCAAAACTTTATAACAAATTATAAAATTCCCAAAAATTTCCAGGGCTGGAAAATTGCATTTTAAAATTCCATGACATTTCTAGGTTTTCCATGGCTGTACAAACCCTGGTTTCAGTGTCCAAGATCTGTGTCAAGCTAACCCTAACTATCGCCCAACCACCTTTCTCTCTCATGTCTGATCTTTAGCTGTTAGAAGCATTTGTCTCACATACAAAGATTATTTTTTTGTATATTGCACATATGCAGTATCAAGATATAAATAAAACTAAATGCTTTAGTCTTTGTTTTAAAACGATGCTCCAATTGAAAAGAGACTATTGCCATCATCCTAACCATGACAAACGCTCGTGTTGGAAATGAAATCACTTGCCGTGTTTTCTTATCTGCATGCTGAGCTGATTTTGCACGCCGCATGCAGAACACAGGTCTTCCATGCGAGCGCTTGTCTGATGTGGATAACTACATGCATTAAACATGAGGATGTGGGTGCTGTTGTGATGCGTGTTTGCGCGTGGCATCCCCTCCTGTGCCTTTACGTGTCTTCACAACAGACACTGGCATGCGGCAAAGGGGACATCACAGCACCGCGGCCCAGGAGTGGGGGTAAAAGAGAAGGAGATTAAAGCTGGTAAGGATCCCCAGTGTGCAAGGCGTTTCATCTGTTGACATATTTCAGTGGAATAACATGTATTTAGAAAGTTGGAACAGGATTTATATATTCAGAGATACTATGACTTACAATAATGCTAAAGCTAATACAATAGCAACCCAGCAAGCCTCCTTTTCTGAGCTTTCTACCATGTTATAATGTTGTTCCCTCCTCAAAAACATACCTGGAGTTGTGTGTTGCTTCATTCACGCCTGTTTTAGAAATCCTGTAGTCTCTGGCGTGGAGTTTCTGAGGCCTCAAAGCACTCAGTTTCACAAACTCCTGATCGTCTCCATTAAGGTTGCACGTAAATAAAGTTGGGAGGATCTGAGTTGAGGCATGAGAGGAGAATGTTCTGAATGCTTATACTGAACGGTGGGGGTGGCTAATTAGCATGGCTATTAGCAACATGAAACTAACAGGTTGATAAATGAGCTCATCCCTTTGCAATGATGGCAGTTAAAGCTTTGACATTATTACTAAGTGAATCAGAAGATCTGATGACGATGTATGTGTTGGAGAAACATGCAGGAGCGCTTACTGGAGAAGGCGGGGCTTCACGTGTATCGCCGTAGAGACATGAAATCAAGTGTTTTCAGCACTTGAGAAGGGCAGTGCCTCAGAATACAGGACTACTAACATGCATGAATGAAACAAAATACTACACCAGCTATATTTTTGAGGAGAAAACAACATTATAACATGGCCTCCTCAAAGGTTAGTGCACCAAATTTCACACAAACTGTACTGTCCCGCTCCAGTAGAAATGTGCCTAAAAGGGGCCGCTTTTTCCCTCAAGCATCATTATAATCTTTTGACCAAGTTCTCAAGTGCCTGCAGAAAAAGTAGTAGGGGTTAGAAATGAGCAAGATTAAAAGCACACAGCCACAGATCTGCAGCTCATTATTTTGCGCCATGTCTCCTTCCTCTTCTCTGTGTCTTCCCTCCTCTGTCAGTCCGCCTGTGGGGCCTCTCTCTGGCACTGCGCTGCACCAGTCAGTAGATCTGCCCTGGAAGCTGGCACTAAGCGCTAATTACATCGTCTATCTCTCCCCAGCGACAGCCAAGAAGATCTCAGCCGCTCGGAGTGCCAGTGCCCAGCCGAGGAGCCAACACTCCGGTACATCCTCTCGCTGACTGATGACTTTAAGTGGAGCAGTGTAAAACAGCTGATAAGGATCCTTATCGCCTCTGGTCCAAATAGTTCTACAGAATGACACACATTTAGATGTACACTGTCACTAAGACACACACTTTTTTTTTTTTACATGTTATATTCCTATATCTGGACAAAATACACACACAGGTTTAACTAGTAGTGGTCAAATGTTACTCAGTGTAACAATGTTTACATTTCCAAAATTTTTCCAAAACTTTACACCAAAATATAAAATTCCAAAACTTTTCTAGGTTTTCCATGACTATACAAACCCTGCTAACATCCCTCTAATGGGAAAAAGTGCTCTGCTCTGTTATGTTGAATGAAGGACGGCTTAAAGCTTTATTTAACGTTGTCAGTTGCAACTGTGTGTTAGAGGGTACAAACAACTGACCCCCTGGTGGTTATAGGGGATATTGAAACACAAGTTTGCATCAAACAAGACCAAAGATCTTACATCAGTGGCACCTAATCCACTTTAGGAGAGCCTTAGCTAGTAAACCACCCAATCCTGTTACTTTAAGCTGTCTTGTACTCTGACTCTGCAGGTTGCCAGGCTTAGCGTCCATTAGCTCCTGCCTAGCGTGTGCTGATAGCTCCTGTGCATGTGTCCAGAGTTCTGCCGAGCTTTGAGTTGATGCGCTTTGTCATGCAACCTTTTTCTGTTGCCATGCAAAATGCAGAGCAATAAACTACAGACAAGTGAAGTGAAAAAACATATAAAGAACCCAGTCTATTCACTTTTCTGACTCCCTATTGACAAAATAGTCCCTCAATAGCTGATTGATTAATCCTGTTGGCTGCCCCCCTGTGAGGTCATCAGTGTTTTCTGCTTGTCATGTCGTCTTGTAGCCCTTGCCTGAACTCTGACCTTTGACACAGCGGGCTAATTAAAGAGCTTTAGTTAGATTCTGGCGCTGTGCTGTGTGGGAGATGAAGAAGCTATAAATGAAGCATTAAGGATTAAGGCAAGAAGCAGCTGCTGAGCTGTGTGTGAGAGAAATGTTGGTTGAATGTGTTTTTATCACATTACTATATTGGTGAATTTGAAATCAAATCTGTGGAGGTAAGTCACACTCATATATACCTGTACTGTAATATCATCTGGGCTTGCTTTGCTTTTGGTCAAGGTACAGTTTCCTTGTAGAACTGACATTTTTGTAACAATGGTACACTTAGATTCTAAAATAGGTACAGCAGTGCAAATGATGTTGAAACACAAATTGCGCTTTGACACCAGCGTCCATACATTATCACCAGGAAATCCTTTACCATATCTAATTGTTTAATACATCCCACACCACAGCCATGTCCTGCGACTCCTCCTCCCTGCATTGCACTTTACTCCATGTGTCTGAGGAAGTCCTGTGTCCTTTGGCCTCACATTAGGGACCAGATTGAATTTGGACAAGAGGAGGTCCCGACAATATTGAGAAAGAGTAACTCGGAAAAGGTGGAAGTGTGCAGAGAGGCTTGGTTTAGGCTGCAAATCAGCTTCATCTGAGAAATGTGACCGTCTTTTTGACTTTTTCAGCACTGCAGTTACTTTTGTTTTTGGCAAATTGGCGCCTTTGGTCTGTGACTTACGTAATTTACCCATCCAGCATTTTTTTCTTTATCAGAATGTCTATAAATAATGATAATCAAATTTATATTAAAGACCTCGATTCGATAACTGTACAACTGATTTAGTCATTGTATTTTTTTTATTTTTTATTTTTTTTTTATTAATTGATTGCCCATGAGTTTAGCGACCGTGGAGGGTGAGGAGCTTTTATTGTGAAGGGTTCAAGCCAAAATTAAGCTCTTAACTTAGTGTGACAGAGATGTAAGTAACATGGCTTGTATTTATAAAAAATATGACTTTTTGTGTAACTGTTTACACATCTGAACTTCAACATGGGTTTAGGAGCTCAAAAGAATCAAATGTAGTCATCTGTTGTTCTGGGTTGTGCCCAAGTTACCGGATCCAAGCAAACAGTTACCAGATCGCACTCTGTCAAAATAAGAGAGTTTCCGGAGTTTTCAGAGAGTTTTTAGGATATCCCCTAGTAGTAAGCCTGTGTTTAGCCTTCAGCTACAGGTTGCAACAGCGTGGTGCAAGGTGGGAGGTCTGGAGTACCTTATTTGCTTTTGGCTTTTCCCCTCTGAGGTTGCCCCAGCAAATCATCAGCCTCTGAGTATGAAGTGATTTGCATAATAATTTGGCATAGATTGGACTCCACACTCTCTAAATATCTGGGCTTGGGACTGGCACAAGGAGTACACTGGCACTGCGGAACAAGACACATATCTAGTGGAATCAGGCAAGATCATACTCTGACTATGCTCATTGTCTGTCTTCAGACTGATTTCTCCAGAGAACTGGTCAAACCACTCTTGTCTCAGTCTGCATGCAGAGCAGAGAGACAAATTACTGAGTCCACATTGCTGTGAGGCATTCAAGTGGTCTGGGGATTTACCAGCAGCACTAAATCAAACTTAAGAATGGTAGAAAAAAAAAAAAGTTTCTCACATGATGAATGCAGCCCTATAAACTCATCAAAGCTACGGCAATCAGGCTTTCACTTTTTTCACAATGGATAAAATCAATAAAACACAAGCAATGGAGGGACCCATAATGTATGCCTTTGCTGGCCTAAAAATGTGTGACAATGTCCTAGATTAAGTGTATACAGGCAGCACACAACAATGAACTACATTATCCAGTTGTTCCACTCCAATAAAAAAAAATTTGGATGACTACCCCCCAATCAGAGACATGCAGTTTAAAACTCCTGTTATAATCGCAGTAAAGCAGTAATTTGGTTTTCCCAACCTGAATGTATAGGTAGTGATTGACATTGTCTTGGACGGGAGTGACTACATTTTGAGTGCGCTCTTATACAGGTCTTTACAGGACTTTACTGCCAGCGGCATTGAAATTTTAAGTATGCAATGTATGGAGGGCATTAAGGCAGAATAGACAAAGCAGAGCACAGAAAGTGGTTAGCACCTACTGCCATAGCAATAACAAACACCAGCAAATGGGTTGGGAGAGGTCAGAGAGTTTGGGATAGAAAAGTCCCAAACAGGTTTTTTTTTTATTGTATTGTCATTGAAGCTCAACACCACTACTATGCACACACCTCTTTCTAGTTTATTCTATAACAACACGCTAGTTCTCTACTCATCTTCTCATCTCTTCTCCTTTCTGATTGAAACCCAGATTTTTCTTAACATGTCTGAAGTAGTGACATTTTATGATATTGATCAGTTAGAAAGCTGAGAGGGAAAAAAAGCATTAGATCAAATGTAACCATCACGTAGACATACTTTGATTTAGTGGCTTCTCTGAAACATATCTTTCTATGTAAATATTTCATAAACATGGAGTAAACCTTTATGAATAATTGAGGAGATCAGATGAGGAGATCCAGTGCTGTAGTTTTGTTGTAGCCGTGTATCCAGTCATTCCCCTGTCTCTGTGACAGCTCCTAAAGTAATCCCTGTGTGTGTTTGTGTGTGAACGTATATGACGGCCTCCAGAGGGTGGCTTTTCAGGGAGATATACTGAGCGAGGTGCTGATCTGCAAACGGGGAGAAGATAAATGTGTGTGTCACTCATGTCCACACGGGAGCTGTTCTTCACATATCACTGCCGCAAAAATGAAAAAGGCCCGGGTCGCAGCAACTCTGAAGCTTAAATAATACTGGGGAAGATGGAAAGGGTCAATAGATGTTTAACAGGAGAGTTAGCTATTATTTTCGAAAGTGGCACATATACATATGTCTGTATATGTCATTTATTCCATACAAAAGACTCCATAGAAATGCCTTTTAAACACAAATTTTAAAAGCTGAATGACTTTAAAAATATTGTATAGGTAGGTAAAAAGGCCCAAATGTTGCGCAGTGGACATTATGTTGTTTTTTGAGCTTTTTGAAATAAGTTTGCATTAGCATTTTATTTATAACTTTATCAATATTGAAAACATCTTCTTTTAGGGAGCTGTTACTTTCACTTTGCTGAAAATGCTTAGATTAGGTGCCTGTCATTTTAAGACCCTGTTGGCCCCGCCCACTTCGCTCTGTCAGATGTTCATTCTGTTGCAATTCTCTTCAATTATTAGGGCTTGGGACTGGAACAAAAAATATACTGGCTTGTGGATGGCTCGTACAGAATGGTGGGGCATAGACAGAGCATGATATAATGGTTAATTAGCACGGCTATTAGCAACATGAAGCTAACAGACAGATAAATGTTCTGACTGCTTCATATTGGCCATGGTTTAAGAGTTGAAATCATCAGAATGAGTCTGGTGATGGTGTAGGTGCTTTGGAAATACGCAGGAGCACTTTCTGGTTTCATGTGTCTATCTATGGTGATGAGACTAAGCATTTTCAGCTCTTGAGAAATGGACGGGCCAGCATACAGGATTGTGTGAATGAAACAAATTATTACACCCGGTATGTTTTTTTCATAGCCTGGTGAGCCAAACTGTCCTACTTGCTTTTCACAAGCAGGACAGTCTGGTTCCTCTCTCAAAATGAAGCATTTCTGTGGTTCGATTTGGAACTGGCTATCACAGTTGTTTATCTGCAGCGTGTCTTACAAAAGCAGAAGGGCTAATCAAGGTAGCACTAGCTACCAAGCTAATTTAATGAGTTTTCTGACCTGATAAACAGTGTTTAGTGCTTTTCTTCTTCACTTGTTGGTTCTGCTGAAGTCCGCATTATTGTCCAGTTCTCTGTGGGATTTTTTTCTTCATCTTGTTTCCATTTTAACAACAGTTAAGTCCTGTTGACATCCGATGTAACAAATGCATTAAAAAATAAACAAACAAAAAATTATTTTCCATAATATTTGTCACTAATTTTACTGCCCTTGTCCTACCGGATGTTAGGATCCTGCTGCTCTTAACACTGCACAGAACAAACACACAGTATAGCCCGCACCTATAAGCACTTTCCACCGCCAGAACAACATCAGCTGATTCAGAGCGCCGCCACTTCCTTGCTGTCACCACGGCCCGGGCAGTATACACTCGATATGCGTGGCTGAATATGAGCACGACAGACTGCTCATTCGCTAACAAAGACAAATCCTCCGCTTCCACATGCACATTCGAAAGCACTGCAGAACGCACACACACGTACCGACACACACACAGAGCCTCGGAGTGATGGATGGGAGCGGACACAAAGGTCAGCAGTCAGCAGGGCTTCACTTAGACAGGACTCGGCTTCTTTTACATCACCTTGACTCTGGAGATTGAGCTGACCCAAAGCCATTGCGGCCACTGTCGCTGCAGAGGAGTGCAGCACAGGGGAGGTCATCAGTCAACAGTTTTAAAGGGATACGGCAGTATGTTGGTTCATGAAGATACTTAAGAAATTGTCAGGACACATCAGTTTAAAGAGAAGACATGCTTTGTGTTATGTATAGGGTGACTGAAAAGTTGCAGGGCTGACATAGAGACATACATAGACAGACCATACGCTGTATTCTAGTGTTTTATGGAACAACTGGCAAGAATCAGCCATGGTTGTTTAGGATACAGGTCAGCGATGCACCGCTTACATCTTTCTTTTCGTTTCTCTGATTGGTTACTCCACCTGTCATTGTTCCATCAACAGAAACGAAAGCAAAGGAGTACCAGACTAACTTCTTTGTATAGAATAGGAAAAGAGTTTGTCTGGCCGGCCAAGCTAAAATAATTTTTTTCTATTTTTGTAAGACACCTTGCCAAAACAGCTGCGATAGGCCGGGTCCAAATCGACTGATCAATAATGGCTCTCTATGATAGAGGATCCAGGTTCTCCTCAGTATTTAACAATCTTCAAAAGTTTATCTATATTAAAATACAAAATGTAAAAACCATAAACATTTGCTGAAGTTATTTTAATTAATGTTATGAAAAAGTATCACATTTATGGCATTAGAGGAAAACCATATCATAGACAGTGAACACTGGCATGCTGTTAACCCTGCTCTATAAACAGCAGGTAAAGGCAGGCTTCATACATGGGGTATGTGAAGGTGTGTGTCTCCTGAGGGCAGATTATGTCTCCTGCAGGGATAACAGAGGTACGCAGCACACAGCAGCACATAAACCAGCTCAGACAAACACACCAGTGGTTATCAGGACCTCAGGGGTTCCTCAGGGCACTGTGCTAATGCCAGCATCATTCTGTCCATTGCCAGTGGCTATTTTGGATCCGCTGTACCAATGTCAAAATATGATATGGTATAGTACTGTGGAAAAGTTTAACTGTGGTGTGTGAAATGCTGTCAACTAGAAAAGTTCCAAGGACAAAATTATTAATTTTGGTGTGGCTCCAGATCACTGTTTAGATCCAGAAGTGTTTTATGGGATTTTGTACCATTTGGAGATACTGACCAAAGATACAAACTTCATTCACTAAAAAAACTACACAGTTCTATGTTCCTACAGCTCTATGTTAATAGATTTCTATGATTTAGTGTTAGAATTAGGGTTAAGCATGCATCGTTTACCGGACAATAATCCTGTAGGAACATTGAGCTATGGGAACATAGAGCTGTGAGAACACTGGGCTGTGGGAACACAGGATTGTGGAAACATAAATCTGTGGGAACATCTTGCTGTGGGAACATAGAGCTGTGGAAACATAGGACTGTGAAAATATTGGGCTGTGGGAACATAGAGCTGTGATAACATAGAGCAGTGGGAAAATAGACCTGCTTCCTTGTGGCTCATAAAAAGAGAATTTTTTGCTGAACTAGATGTTTTACATGCTTTTTCAAGGTCCATGGATTCAGTATAATTTGCATTATAAAAAATCATAAAAAGTGTCTTTGCTCTTACTCCACTGCATGGAAATATTGTATATTGCTGCTAGTAACTACTAGATACTAGAAAAAATACTTCTATTCAGTAAAATTCCTGTTAAGTACTTCTACTTGAGAAATATTATTTTTGAAGTACATTTTTTTGTTTTTTTGTTTTTGTTTGTTTTTTTGTGTACTTCATCCCCCACTGATTGCAGTAGGATTTTACTATAACTCCACCACTCAAAGGCACAAAACTGTAGATGCAAGTGTGTTATGTGCATTTTAATTGCTACTTTTTAGCTTCCTGAAAAAATAAAAACATTGGAACTGAAGCACTTGGCGTCTGTGCTGGGTGTTCCTCAAGGCTCTATGTTAGTGCCAACCGCATTCTGCCTCCAGTGCAGTTTCCTTTGAACTCTGGCCAGCTCATTACCCCATCCTTCCTGCCTGCTTTTCTCCTATGCCCTTTCCTCATCCTGTCTCTACTTTCCTCTCTATCTCCTCCTTCCTTCTGCCCTTTCTTTGCTCCTCCTCCTCATACTCCTCCTCCTTCTTTTGCGCCGAGCCTCAGTGGTAGCCATCCCTCTGCCCGGCTGTGTGTCAAGGCTATCACTCGCAGGCTGATTTGCGATGCTGCAGGGGAAGCCAAGGTGCAGGAAATGGAGGTCAGAACTCATCGTTAGTGGCCAATGAATTCTTAATTAGGCCAGCAAATGGTGCAGTGCCTTTAGCGTGGCTGGAGCCGTCCCAAAGCACCACAGATCAAAGGCCGCTCACCTACACCAACATGAAGGAATGAGATGGATAAGCAGGTCATCACAGTGTTTGCTACACACCAAATACATGTTAAAGATGTATGCTGAACAAAAGCCTTAGTTTTGAGGCTATAAACAGAAAGATGTATCAATATACAAAAATACAAAAAGAAAAATCAAATGTAGAAGCACTCAAAGAGGATAACCCTCTGCCAAAGCACTAGTACTATCTCGCAATGGTAAAAATATAATGCCCAGACTCAGATAATTCTTCTATTGGAACAAAAATCTCCTTATTCATGTGTTTACCATTAGACCATTACCGGTTGTGGGCAGCTGGAGCATATTTTAGCTTTGGGCTTGATGTGGGGTACATCCTAGATAACTAAAAATTAGGCCTTGTCCACATGGAGACTGGCTTAGGCATATCCACCAAAGATTTTTATGGTATAGGCGTTTCGTCCACACGGATCCAGTGTTTTGGGAACCCAAACACAATCATTTTTTAAACCTGGTCCCACAGTGGAACGATTTCAAAATGACTTATTCATTTTTTGTTATTACAGCCCATATGCATCTTTTTTGAAACAATGATGCGGTAGCCCCACCTCTCCCTTGACACACATGTGCTTAACTCCCACAACAAGAACAACAATGGGACCTTACAGTATTATGTACAAGCTGCAGATGCTACTGAGGTTCTTATGGCCTGTGTGTGTGTGTGCGTGCGTGCGTGTGTGTGTGTGTGTGTTTCTGTGGCAGCATTACAGAGCCACTAACATATACTACAGCTCTCCCAGTCCTGTGACCAAAGTCTGCACACGTAAGCTAAAATGCTAAAGCTAAAGTTGGATTTCCAGAGCTTCTGACATTAAGCTGGACAAAGACTGAAGGCTTGAAATGAGAACAATATTTTGACAATTTTACACATCTGCATGGAAGCACAAACCAGTTCACTCTTGTGTCAGTCCCAAGCCTGTAGAAATGGAGAGGGTTGTACCACGAAGGGTAAGACAGTATACTATACATTATTCACTGCAACCTTCTGATGTCTCTGTGTTCATTTGAGCAACAAAAAAAACAAAAAAAAACAAAGATTATTCCGAGCCTTCTGCGATCGGCGTATCATGTTTTGATTGAAGAACCCCAGTAAATGCGGGAAAAGAGGAAGCCATTTTGTTGTCTCTCCGCAGGGTGTGGATGTGATGTTCCAGGAGGTAGGTGATAAAAAGAGAAAATTCAGCTGACTGTTTGTGTGCGTTTAATGAGGAAGGCTGGAAATGCAGGCGTTTAAAGTTTTCTGCTTGCCTTTATGTTATTGAAACACAAAGCGTAATCCTTTTTTTGAAAAGGCTTCAGCCCAGAACATTATTTTTAAATGTAGGTCACAGGGTTTGAAATGTGTTTGAATGTGACAATAGAACAATGTATGATTTGAAAACATGCTTACGGGCATATTAAACAGGGCAGCTGTGGCTACAGAAGTAGCTCACCACCACCGAGTGTGACTGAGGAGTGAATGAATAATAGATCAAAAATTGTAAAGCGACTTTGAGTTGTGTGAAAAGCGCTATATAAAATTGATGTATTATTATTATTATTATTATTATTATTATTATTATTATTATTATTATTATTATTATATGGAGACCTGTAAATGTTCACAGATTGGGTCAGGTTGAAACTGCATGATCTTCACCTCCTTTTATGCCGAACCAGGAATACAGTGTTGCTGTATGGGTTTTTGGAGAGCAACAACATCATGTGGTTGCCTCTACTGGAAAATGCACTGACATTGACTGATATGGTAGGGAATATACAGCAATCAGGCATAGTATTATGTTACCACAAATAATATATGTCTATTATTTGTGGTAAATTGCAATGACCATCTACCTACGAACCAACATTAACTTCTTCAGCAATTTCAGCTAGAGTATCTCGTCAGTTGAATTGGACCACACGGGCTCCAGCCGTCGCTCCCCACATGCATCACCTGTGTCCGGATCACCACTGTCCCTTCCTTGAGCCACTTTTGATAGACACTGACCTCTGCAGGCCGAGAACAACCCACAGGAGCTGCACTTTTGGAGACGCTCTGACCCAGTTGTCTGTAGCCATCACAGTTCGACCCTTGTCAAACTCGTTCAAATCCATACACTTGCGCATTTTTCTTACTTCTAACACATCAACTTTGAGTGTAAAATGTTTTATTTCTGTCTATTTATCCCACACGTTAACAGGGGCCATGATAAAGAGATAATCTGTGTTAGTAACTTTATCTGTCAGGGGTCATAATATGCCGGTGTATTATTGTGCTATAAAATCATCCATGCATAAAATAGCGCTTAGCTAATAAAGCTTTATGCATAAATTCTACCAGGAAGATCTTCTGGTCCTCAACCAATCATCTCTCTCGAGCCATTCATAAGAAATATGCTCTCACCTCTGTCATCCTGCTGTTTTAGCGATGCGCCGCAACCCTCCTGTACCTCCAACTTCATCGCAGCAGTAGAACCACCCACCTCCTCAGCCTCTCCATCTCCACCTCTTTACCACCAGAGCCAGTGTCTAGGCCCTGGGGAGAGAAAATTCCCCTGACTAATCTATCATATCTTCCATCATCATATAACTATATGTCTCTACCTGCTGGGGTCTAAGCACCCAAGTATGTTCCTTGAGTAAATCATTCATCCACCCAATTCTTTGTCTGTGCCTGTTTAGGTTTCTCTCTCTCTGTCTCTCTCATGGTTGAAATGCTTTCTATAGAAATTCCATTCCCATTTTGCAAGTCAGACCAACAACACAGAACGTTAAAATGGGTCAGTGTAAATAGAATGGTTTAGTTCATGTTGAGGGTAAACATTTGTTAGGCTAGTAGGAGCGAGATGGTTTCTGGATTGTCTCAACTGTCCCAAAATGTCATGGGCATGAGGACAGTGGATGCTCTGGGACTATTTAGTTTAGTTAGTGTAGTTACTGTTTATGTTTGATTGTGTATTAACCTTTTTTGTGTGTTTATGTTTTATTGTTTTTTTATTGATTTTGTGCTTATGTTTGTCTGTGTGTTTATTCTTGATTGTGTCTTTATGTTTGAGTGTGTTCATGTTTGATTGTGTGACCATTTGTTTGTAAAGCCCTTAAAGGAGATTATGATTTTGGGTTGTATAAATAAATTGAATTGAATATTACAGAAACATTTTATATTTTTATGCCTTTACACATTAACAGCTCTAGTACAAAAGGAAATAAAATGGGCCATTGTTATGCAGCCTGTTGTTCTGCACCAGTTTTTGCCGTGCGTCTCTGCTCCAGTTTGTCCATCTCTCGCGCCATCTGTCCCGCGGTCGTCATGCGGTGCATCGGACGTCCCCGGTCTGACTGTGTGCTGACAGGCATCCTACTGACAAGCTCTGGGGCCATTCTGAAGGGAGCCGGCTTCTTCCACAAGGCCCTGGAAGAGACACTGTCACACTCAATCCACTCTGGAGCAAAAGCCAGCAACGTCACTGCAATCACACAACTCACAGGCAACAAAGTCAGGAGTTCGCAGAGAAAAACAAAGAAAAACAGATCACATTTTATGTCAGTAACGCATGTTTGAATGTTTGGGGTCACAAATCCAGATATCAGTATTTGTCTATGGCTTATTATTTTAAAAGCAATATCCAACCTGAAAAACCTCTAACATTGAATCTGGTCAGTTTTTGTTAGCAAATGAGTCCACAACCTTAACATATTAATCTATAGGCTTTAGCTATACCTTTAGGAGCCTTGGACAGGTGCTGCAGCAGCTCAGAGGAACAGAGGGAGAAGCAGCAACACAGCAACAAGACATTGACACCCAATGTGTTTAATTTTGTGAGTAAGTCATTCTTTAATCATTAAGTGATTTACTTCATTTTCACTGTTTGTACATGTTACAGTCTAGCGCTGTTGAGTTTGCATCTTGTTTAAGTTTTGTTAGTTAGTTCATTCATTCAGTATCACCCTTGTAGGGAGACTAGCTGCTAGTTAGCCAGGATTAAATGTATTGAGCTTCCCCTTTTTGAAAGATCTGCTCATTACCATAACAATTTCATATGTGAGATTGTTATGGTAATGAGCAGTCCTCCCTGATGGACCAGACCTTGTTCTGGTCGACCACAGACCGCCACCTCCCCTTCTGCTGGCCGCTCCGGAGCACAGGTTACAATAAGAGCAGCTCCCAAGGGTCTGGATGTAATTTCACTCTGTGTTACTGAAAAAAGGCTCCTCCTTTTCCAATATCCTTCTCTATTTTAAACATGGAGCCATGATTGCATGTGCTGTTTGTGTGTTTGTGTTTGTGTGTGTCTCAGTAAGTCACATGACCTCCCGGCAATCTATAATTGAGCATTCCTCCACAGTGTGACAAAGCCTGGGCTGATTAATAAGTAAAGACATGGAGCCCAGAGGTGAAGGGCAGCCCTGAGCCGATCACACACATTCATCACTATTGAGACGCAATTCTTTTAAGTCCAAGTTTTCCTTGTGGAAGTTGTACTTTCATTTGTCCCACTTGTGGTGTGATTTGTGAGAATTGACTTTGGTGGGAGACTCTCTGAAGGTTTCTGGTCAATCAGTCATTACTTCACTCGCAGAGGGACAGAGTGCACTATACATGTAGGTATATACTGTATATTGCAGTGTAAAAAAAAAGCTGACAAAGTATTCTAACTTCTGCAGCCTGTAATAGAATTCTGTGCAAAAGTAGACTTTGTTTTGTACATCACAGTCCCCCTGGAAGGCTGACCTACAGCTAGTTTTGCTGTTTCTTTTTCTTTTCTTTTTTTTTTTTAATATATAGTATAATAAACACCAGGGGGAGATGATGCTTCATTCACCACCACACAGACTTTGAAACATTTTTTTAAGGTAAAAAGTTAGTGAGTTATTCTTTAATGTCAACATTTTCAGACTGATGTGTGGATTTCAGAGACTGTATATGGGTTTTCTGTGATCTTTTGGTTCAAATTCAAGTCAATTCAAGATGTGGGTTGTTTGTTAAGGAATACTAAATGGAACAAGCTACCTTTGTCTTGTCCTGTCTTCTCTGTCTTACTCCCATCCTCTGGACCAGTGCTAGCTACCCTCACTTGGCTTAGCCCTCTCCGACCAATGAGGTTTCCCAGGCTGTGGTAGAAGGAGCCTTCAAGTGAAAGCTGGGTGCCAGTGTGGGGGACAATGCTTCCAGAACACTCAGCCGCCCTTCTGCAGAGGTGCTACCCCAGGGAAACACCTCCTATACACCCTTACAAAGAGAACAAGCTGTTGTTTCAATAAACAACTTTTAAATCATGAATTTGTGAAAATGTGAACTTTCTGAAATTAAGTTGGGCTTGGGGTCATCAGGGTCAATGAGTTTCATTCAAGAGTGAAATGGAAAGTATGAGTTAATCATCTTGTAGCGTACATATATAAAAATATATACACTGAACTAAGACAAAGGTTAAGAATAATAATTCCGCATTGGTACCAGTTAGCCTTGTGCTAACGTGCAGATTAAAACACCTAAACTAATGTCTTAAGAGGGAAAGGTTGACCAAGAGTGAATCAGTATAAGAGATAAAGATCACCAAACTCAACTTAATTTAGATTAAGTATAATGTTTATTTACACAACTAGACAGAATAGTATACTGAGGCACAGGTAAATATTGAAAGGAATATAATTTTGAACAGAACCGTTATGCAGAATTATTGATTAGAGCAGAATTACTTAATTAATGATGAATTGCAGTGGAGTAAGTTATAAATTGACTTATTAAATTATTGGAAATTTAGGAATAAAGGTGGAAATAGACTCTGAGACTATTAGCGCCAACTCTGTTACACAACACTGGCTTACTGTACTCGGTGCAGGAGGGGAGGCAACGGTGACAACAGGCCAGCCTCCAGTTTCAGCCAGGGGCTCAGATGTTGGTCCTTCTAGATCCGATCCGCGGAATGTCGCAGGGCTGGTGTTCCCGGCTCCAAGCAGCGGTTCGTGGTGTGTCCTCCAAGCTCCACAGCCAGTCGCCAGGTGTCCCGTTATGTTGAACAGCGAGCGTGATGCCGCTCAGGGAGAGTTTAGCTGTTGTTCAGCGTAAGGCAGCGTCAAAGTCTCAGAGTATGGCAAATGTCCCTTTTAATGCCAAATGAAAATTCAATAAAAATCCTTTCACAGCGATTCAAAAACGTTAGAAGTATAACTTCTTAAATTAGCCGCTTTGGTCAAGGCAGCGGTTGTTAAAGCTGGCGGATGTTGTGCGGCGCGAGGCATTTCAAAATAAACTACAAAAATGATACTCGAACAAAAGTTTGGGCGACTTATTGTGAAAAAGATGTTATCACCGGCAAGGTGAACTTAACGCAACAAAAATGATGAGAAGAAAGGAAAAATTAGACTTAGAAGACGAAGGAGAGACGGAGACGAGACAAAACAAGACAAAAGCTAGAGCAAGACTAAGACAAGACTAAGGAATGCGGACCACACCCCAAGATAAGACTGAAAAGGGGGTGTCTCTTTTGAGTCTGTGGTACGGCCCTCTGTACTGATAGAGGAGAGGATTCAAATTACCCTTGCTAGACACGAAGTAAATGTCATTAAAAAAAAAAAAAAAGTGTTGACCTGAAAGAGTGAGAAGTCAGCAGTAGTTTAATCTACTCTATGTCCATTTTTCCAAATCTGTGGGTACCAGACTCACTTTTTATTAAAAAAAAAAAAAAAAAAAAAAACCTCCATCACAGCCCTCACACTCCCAAACTGTGTCATCTTCAAAGGCACCCAGGGGCTCGGCCGACGTGACAGCAGCCCTAATGAGGGTGCCCTGGCGCCTGGCGGGGGGAAAATGGTGTTTGTGGTTGTGGTAGTGGTGGCTTGGGGGGGGGGGTTACCGTGGCGACCAGAGGATCTGAGTCATGGTAGCATGCAGGTGTTTTCAGGACAGATTAATGACCTTAATACCTCCATGATCTGAACACAGAAATATGCACTCTGTTCACACGATGTTCCTCTGCTGCACACTGAAAGAGATATTATGGTTGGTTTTCTAAATGCCCTAACCCTAATATGTAGATACAGGGAAAAAAAATTACTTTACAATTTACTTAATTTAGTTTCCTATTGTTCAAATGGATATGAAAACAACATTTATATACTCCTGCTCATACCCTTCCTCTGCTGGATGCTAGAGTTAGTTTATACCACTCCTCTAAGGCTAACGGAGCACACAGAGATAGAGAATGCGGGAGAATGTGAAAAGTTTATTTAGTAACTTAGTGTATTATTTACCTTTTGAATTCTCTTCTACAAAAAGCAGCCGTGAGTCTTGATATTTGCTGATTTATCTTGCTAATGTTACTAAAAACACCGGCCTCCTCCTCCAGTGTTGGCTCATTATGTTGGCTGTGCACATGCTCAAACGGGGCAAAGGCTCATGGTCTATGTAGTTCTCTCTGTTTTTTACCACGCCCCTGCAAAAAAACTGTATTTTCGCTGGGGGAGAATACTGTTTGATACTGTAACGAGACCACGATGCTATCAAGAGACTTTTGCTAATGTGGTTTCCCAATATTGCCAATACCATTACATCCTTACTTGTCAATATGTGAAACAATAGGAAACAGTCTAATCCAGCACTTGTATGTCTGCTTACACAACAGAAGAGAGAAAGAAATATAAAGAATAATAATCATGCAGTTGCACTTAGACCAACTACAGTAAACTGTTTTGATATAATGTATTAAATACAAGCAGATTGTTTAAGAAGGTGCAACAGCTGTCTTTCGCTTGCCAAACTGCTGCTGTATTGATCTGAAAGTTGATGATTTCTCATCAAACTCATCTCATCTCATTCTCATCTCATTTCTCATTGTCTCTTAGGAATAACAGTGTTGTTACCTGGGCAATAGGCAGATTCATTAAAATCACTTTAGCTGTTAATGCACATCTTCTCATTTTTGCCAGTTATTTCTTGCTGCTAAGTTGCTTAAAAACAGATACAGCATCACTCTAAAACAGTGATTTTCAACTGGTGGGTTGGGACCCAAAAAAGGGTCACAGAACCATTTTCTGTGGGCCACGGGTCTTGGTCAGAGAAAAAAGAAAACAAAAAAACAGAACAAACAACAAAAAAATAGCTTTTCTGCGGGGTCTTAAAAAGTCAAAGTTAAAATCTGAATTTAAGGCCTTAAAAAATATAGAATTTTCCAAGATGTGTACTATTAGGTCCTAAATACATCAAAAAGATCTTAAATATGTCACATACATTTGATGCTACTACCTAAAATGTCCAATTAAATGCTCAAAAGTGTTTTACCCTCGCCAAAATGAGAGCTTAGATCTTTTCTTACCGGGACTTAATGCTTTGCAGTGCTCACTGTCACAGATGGTCTCGCCTTTTTCACACTATGCACTTATGAAATAGGTCTTAATTTCTTGAGCAATGGTCTTAAAAAGGTCTAAAAAGAAGTCTTAAATTAAACTTGTTGAAGCCTGCATAATCCCTGAAATAAACTCCTCAAGGGTGACATTTTATTTTGTTTGAACATGAAAACAGTTGATTCCAGAAAAAAAAAAGACTGAAGTTACTGATGTGAAGAGTTGTGGTTTTAAAGTCAACTAATTGAATAAAGAAGAGAATAGTTCCTTTTTAAGCATCACTACGTGCTTGGTTTATCTTTACAGTTTTTGTTTTTTGTATTAGCACACTGTGATATTCTGATTTTATACTCTCGTATCTCAAGTTCAAACTGTACAATGTGTTTATTTAATACATTTCTTAAGGTTTTTTGTGTTGTGAGTTGTCATTATAGGGTGATGGTGAGTCCCGAAGCCAGACCAGTTGAGAACTATGGCTCTAAAAAGTCACACTGAAATGCACTGTGGGCAATATGCACTGCACAAAAAATAAAGGGAACACTTAAACAACACAATGTAACTCCAAGTCAATCACACTTCTGCGAAAGAAGTGACACCAATTTCACCTGCTCTTGTACAAATGGAACAGACAACAGGTGGAAATTATAGGCAATTAGCAAGACACCCCCAATAAAGGAGTGGTTCTGCAGGAGGTGACCACAGACCACTTCTCAGTTCCTATGCTTTCTGGCTGATGTTTTGGTCACTTTTGAATGCTGGCGGTGCTTTCACTCCAGTGGTAGCATGAAACGGAGTCTACAACCCACACAAGTGGCTCAGGTAGTGCAGCTCATCCAGGATGGCACATCAGCGTAGTGTCCAGAGCATGGAGGCGCTACCAGGAGACAGGCCAGTACATCAGGAGGAACAGGAGGAGCACTGCCAGAGCCCTGCAAATGTGCATGTGTCTGCTCAAACGGTCAGAAACAGACTCCATGAGGGTGGTATGAGGGTCCAACGTCCACAGGTGGGGTTGTGCTTACAGCCCAACACCGTGCAGGACGTTTGGCATTTGCCAGAGAACACCAAGATTGGCAAATTCGCCACTGGTGCCCTGTGCTCTTCACAGATGAAAGCAGGTTCACACTGAGCACATGTGACAGACGTGACAGAGTCTGGAGACGCCGTGGAGAACGTTCTGCTGCCTGCAACATCCTCCAGCATGACCAGTTTGGCAGTGGGTCAGTAATGGTGTGGGGTGGCATTTCTTTGGGGGGCCGCACAGCCCTCCATGTGCTCGCCAGAGGTAGCCTGACTGCCATTAGGTACCGAGATGAGATCCTCAGATCCTTGTGAGACCATATGCTGGTGCGGTTGGCCCTGGGTTCCTCCTAATGCAAGACAATGCTAGACCTCATGTGGCTGGAGTGTGTCAGCAGTTCCTGCAAGACCAAGGCATTGATGCTATGGATTGGCCGCCCGTTCCCCAGACCTGAATCCAATTGAGCACATCTGGGACATCATGTCTTGCTCCATCCACCAACGCCACGTTGCACCACAGACTGCCCAGGAGTTGGTGGATGCTTTAGTCCAGGTCTGGGAGAAGATCCCTCAGGAGACCATCCACCACCTCATCAGGAGCATGCCCAGGTGTTGTAGGGCGTGGAGGCCACACACACTACTGAGCCTCATTTTGACTTGTTTTAAGAACATTACATCAAAGTTAGATCAGCCTGTAGTGTGTTTTTCCACTTTAATTTTGAGTGCGACTCCAAATCCAGACCTCCATGGGTTAATACATTTGATTTCCATTGATAATTTTTGTGTGATTTTGTTATCAGCACATCCAACTATGTAAAGAACAAAGTATTTAATAAGAATATTTCATTCATTCAGATCTAGGATTTGTTATTTTAGTGTTCCCTTTATTTTTTTGAGCAGTGTACTTCAGCAAAGTCTGCATCAATGCACATTTACTGGAAGTGCATGGTGAAGTGTGGTTTCGTAAGTTGAAGAGGATTTGGACAAACTACGCACTTGCACCCCTCAGCATTTAATGGTACCAAAACATAGCTTGAAGTAGCTATAGTATTTTGTATTGCCAGATTTAAGTATAGTACTGTACTTCTCCTCTAAGGAAGTGCTGGAGTTGGTTTGGGGGCCACAGAGGGTGTAAAAATGTCACTGAAACAGAAGCTTGAGCAGTGCGAAAACACTCCCGGGCTCCTCTGTCTGTGCTTCCTGATGATATTCGGGATAATGAACTCCAGGCTTTGTGCGTTAGAAGCGTGACACTCCTCATCGCTTTGACTGTCAGCGATTTGTAGTCCGTATAGGGGGGGAGAGATGAGACCCCCATAATCCCCCTTCCATCCAGTCCTTACCAGCTTTTTGAGAGGCGCTCTGTCGACTTAAGAGCCCGCGTTTCATTTGTCAGCCTAATGGTGAAGTTTGTAAGGAGTTTAAATTTGGAGCTGGTGCTGGAGGTGTCAGGAGCACTTGTCATTTTTGTAGAGAAGAGAATTTTGCAGTCAGTCTTAAAAGTAGTGACTTGAATAAGTTGGTGTTCACTATTTGGCTCCAACACTTGTGCACTCTGATGTATTCTCTATTGTCTCCATGTTAATCTGCATTATGGTATAGGTCACTCAGTGCATGGAGTTTACAGCTTTGCTAAAAATGGCATAGCTGATTGTATTCACTCATTACGTTAATGACCAAGTCCTTTAGGATCAACTCAAATGTTCCGTATAGCAGTGGTTCCCAACTTTTTTTTTATTTTTTATCGTGTGTACCCCCTTGGGTTCTTGTCAAACCATAAAGTACCTCATCACTCATATGTGTGGATGATTAAAAAAAAAAAAATGGTCATAAAAATCATTTGTGTTTTTTTGGTAGAAAGACATGTTGAAAATACTAATTCCTGCATTTTTTTTCTTCTTTTAAGCTCCAATTCAAGATAAAAAAAATAACAAAACAATTGATAATCCACTTGCCTTTGAAATAAAAGTACAAAAATTAAAAAAAATAACAATTTCTGATAACATTTACTTATTTTACTATATACTGTATTTTATGTTCAAAATAAAGTAAAAAAAATCTCAAACCCCAAAAAATAAAAATAAAAATAGATAAAAAGTTGTTCCCTCACCCTCCGAGGGCGGTCTCATCCATCCAAGCTCGGGTCCTCTACCAGAGGCCTGGGAGCTTGAGGGTTGTGCGCAGTATCTTTGCTGTTCCTAGGACTGCACTCTTCTGGACTGAGATGTCTGATGTTTTTCCTGGGATCTGCTGTAGCCACTCTTCCAGTTTGGGGGTTACTGCCCCGAGTGCTCCGATGACCACGGCCACCACTGTTGCCTTCACTTTCCAGGCCTTCTCAAGTTCTTCTTTGAGGCCTTGGTATTTCTCTAGTTTCTTGTGTTCCTTTTTCCTGATGTTGTAATCGCTTGGTATTGCGATGTCAACCACAATGGCTTTCCTCTGCTGTTTGTCCATCACCACAATGTCCGGTTGGTTCGCCACTACCAGTTGGTCTGAATGGATCTAGAAATCCCACAGGATCTTAGCTCGGTCATTCTCTATCACCTTTGGAGGTGTTTCCCACCTTGACCTCGGGACTTCCAGACTGTACTCTGCACGGATGTTCCTGTACACTATACCAGCCACTTGGTTATGACGCTCCATGTATGCTTTCCCTGCCAGCATCTTACACCTTGCAGTTATGTGCTGGATTGTCTCAGGGGCCTCTTTGCACAGTCTGCACCTGGGCTCTTGTCTTGTATGGTAGATCTGGGCCTCTATCGCTCTGGTGCTCAAGGCCTGCAGCCATGATCACAAGCCTCTGTGCTGTCCTTCAGTCCAGCCCTTTCTAGTCATTGGCAGGATTTCTGGATATCAGCCACCTCAGTTATCTGTCGATGGTACATCCCATGTAGGGGCTTTTCCTCCCATGATGGTTCCTCCAGCACCTTGTCCTCTGTTTTACACTGCCTGAGACATTCACTGAGGACTTCGTCCATTGAGGCCATCTTCCTGATGTATTCAAGGATCTTGGATGTTTCATCCTGGACAGTGGTTCTGACACTCACCAGTCCTCTGCCTCCTTCCTTGCACTTAGTGTACAGTCTCAGGGTGCTGGATTTGGGGTGGAACCCTCCATGCATGGTCAGGAGCTTCCGTGTTTTCACATCTGTGGTCTGAATCTCTTCCTTTGGCCAGCTTATTATTCCTGCAGGGTATCTGATGACCGGCAGGGCATAGCTGTTGATTGCCAGGACTTTGTTCTTGCCATTGAGCTAACACCTTAGGACTTGCATTACTCATGAGAGGTATTTGGCTGTGGCTGCTTTTCTTGTGGCCTGTTCCAGGTTGCCATTTGCTTGTTGGATCACGACCACATCCTTTTGGAAACATTTTTAACAACTTTTGATCTCAGATAAACTTGTTTTTCTTTTTGTACTAAAATATTGCACATATTTTCTTACCTTGGAAATCAATTTTGAAATAATTTGAAGTATCCCCTGCAAAGTGCTCGTGTTCCCTGGTTGGGAAATATTGCTGTATAGGAAGCACATGGTGTAAACAACTGGGAAACACTGAAGAGCACACTTTTTAGGCACTTTCCACTATGAACACTGGTTAAAGAGTAGTATAATAAATACTTTTAAACCAAATGATATATACAGCTGCAATCACAAAAGGTAATAAGAAGTTGACATTTTGAAGTTTAAACTAATATGTGTCTCTCTTGACACATGTCCATGGGCCCTTAGCTTCAGTTTTTTTTTTTCTGGAGCATCCTTTTACTTTAATAACTTCTTACAAAAGTGTGTAAACCTCTCCATTAGAATCTTCTTCACCTGCAAAAGCCTCTAGCTCAGTGATGTTTGATGGCCTCTGTGCTGCATACCGACTTGTTCATGTCCTGTCTAGGGGCAAAGGTGTTAAAGTTAAAATGTCTTCACAGGATATTACCCAAAATATGACTCTCTTGTACTTCTACTGTTCTGCAGAAATATAAAGTTGTATTCTTTAAAGGAAGCCAACAACAAACGGCTACAATGGCCCCACACATCGACCGTAGCAGCACTTTTTTTTTTTTTTTTTCTTGGCAGGCAGTGTGGAGAAGCCGCAGCCTCTCATCACACATGAATAATTAAAAGCCAAAAGAACGCCTTTGCTTTTTTTTTTTTTTTTTTGCAGGGTCAGCGCACAATCACTGGAAGAGGTCGAGAGCGGGGACACACTGCTCAGGAGGGGAGGGGAGGAAGGGGTGGGTAAGGAGAAAGAGAGGTCTATGGCCAAGATTAGGTGACAGAGAAGGAAAGAAGGGACAAAGGTTGGGAAGGAGTTATTACCAAAAAGGATTGATGTGTTGGAGAATTGATGAGGACTTGTGGGTAGTTGGAAAGCTGTGCGGTTTGTGGCATTAGCGCATTGCCATTCTCTCTGTTCTCTAGATGTTAAACGATGGGAAAAAAAAGCATGTTTAAAAGTGAAGGGACTTTACATAAACAATCTGCACACCCCTCAGGGCATTGTGCATGTGAAGTATTTGTGTATGCATGAATGACAATATAGAAATGTGGAGGATTAGTATAGTCTGCAATGGTTGGTGTTACAGTATGGCAGCAGTGGAATGTATTTCTACTCTGTTCTTCTATGGTCAAGTGTGTTTAAAATATTCATTATAATTAGGAGCAGAACAGTTAGTTTTTTTAACATCAATTCATTTTCAAATCCTGTTAAATTTGTAAACTCATAACAAAAAGATAAATACACAAATTGTAATACTGTACAAAAGAACATAGTTTCACAAAATTGCCCCTAAAAAATAATAAATAAGCAGTAGATTTTAGAGTCAAACTCCAGTAAAACAGCTATGTAACATGTCAACAAAATGAATCAAGAATTTTAAACCTTGTTCTTTCCAATAATCATTTTTACTCATATGTCTGATTTGCTGATGAAAACATTAAATAACTCAAAACTTGCAATTAGTTTTTTTCCCTATATTTATATCAGTGATGTACAGGAAAACTTTCACATTGATAAGTGTTAGTTTAACAAAAAATCCCTATTCACCTGCAGTGTGTATATTTTGCTCATTTATCTGAACTTTTACTTAAAGAAATTCAGTACTTCTGCCACCACTGCATGAAAGTCTAAAGTTCAGAAATAAATATTGGTGTATAATTTTGGGACTGCAAAATTATAGATCACTGATTACATTAGCATAAAATAACATAAAATAAAACATTACCCAGGAGCAAAGGCGAAGGGAATGGCCCGCTTCTCCAAGAGTTGCTAACAGTTTTTTAGATCTCATCACATTTTCCACTTAATGCAAACATCTTAATAGACTGTTTCCCTGCTATTTGTCAGAGGTCAGCTCATATTGTCTGTCTGTTAGCCTAAATGCAGTGTTTGTGTGTGCACACGCAAGACAAATTCAATAGTGTTTGGATGCAACAACAGCAAATCAATAGCACTGAAAGATCTTACTGTTATCTCAAGCAGGAAGGTTAGTGTTTTTGTCTTTTGTGGTGAATTGAGAACACTGTCTGGATTCTGTATCATCTCCCAGAAGATACCGCAAAGGGTCAGTCAAGGAACAAATTATCACTTTTTGGCATGGACCACTGTGAGCTACAAGAACATTGTGGTTAAATGGCTGGAGCATTTACAACAATCTTCAAAATCAATGCAATCAAAAGCTACTTAATAATACGGAGAGGATTGCTGCATAAATGTTTCATAGGCAAATACATTGCAACACATGTCTGCAAGATTACCAAGGAGCTAAGGAGGAGGACAGATGCAAGAGTTAGCTGCATGAGTTGCTGACAATGCTATAAACTGTTCAATGGAATTCCCTCTAGGCGCTAGAGAACGTTTCTTTACTGCCCTCCACGATGCTGCTGGCAGGGTTCATACACTTTTTTACCAAATTTTTCCATGACTTTTCCAAAGCTTTTGACTAAATTTCCAAGACCTGAAAAATGACTTACACATGTTGCAATAGTATTCACAACGTCAACATACTTTAGCTGCAATTTCATTTGTCAAATTTGTAGATTAGTCAGTTGAAGAAAAAGAGCCAAGGCCAGCAAAAAAATATTTAGTTTAAATATTCTGACAAAAAATAGATATTGGTTACTTTTTCCTGCAGTGAGAACAAGAAGAGGCCAAGAAGACAGCGTTTCTATTGAACACTTATATAGTTCTGTATGACTTTAAATTTCCAAAACTTTTCCAGGAGCTGGAAATTGCATTTTAAAATTCCATGACTTTTCCAGGTTTTCCATGACTGTATGACTGTGCTGGGCCCAAATTATGCTTTTTGTTGCTCATAATGTCATCTTGTAACCTTGAGGGAAAAAAGGTAAAACTTTCCACTTCTTCTTTTTTCTTCCACTGCACATACTGACGTGTGTGTGACCTCAGGTTTGGTATACCGTCCGCGTGTCCATCCTGCCCGCTTAGATCACACACGTCCTGCCCACCTCCACCAGCCGCTGGCACCTGTCAGGATGAAAAACCAGGATTAGAGACACACAGGCAGCACCAAAAGGTTGGGCACACAATACCAGCTGCTGTCACGTGTCCCGTTGCTATGGAAGAATATGTGTGTGTGTGTGTGTGTGTGTGTATGTATATGATGTAAATCCATAAATGTGTGTGCCAGGGCTTATGTATGTCTAATATGATCATGTGTGAAGTGCCGCAGAGCTCGTGCCCCCTCCATGACGTTGTTTTGGGAAAGGCTATCAGTCCTTATCAAGGTCAGGCAGAGATTCACGTGGGCTCCAAATATACGTTTATTTTTTAGGAACGTTTTCAGTTAACTGTCGAGGTTAGCAGTGGTTTGTGTGTTTGTTTGTTATAGCATCATAAGTGAAAAGGTTGGATTCTGATGCAACCTTGGATGCAAAACACCGTCTGGATTCAAGATTCTGTCCTACTGCAAGACAGGGATATGATGGAAAATACTAACTCCAGCCACAAGGGGTCAGTAAAGGAAAATAAGCATTGTTATTAGATCCTTTACAATTAGGAGATATAAAGGCTCTATATACTTAAGATATAAAGGCTCATTAGTGCATTTACTCCACTCCAAAACTAGAAAATCCCTGGTTCGATTCCCAAGCCTTGGCACTATATTGTGACTCTACAGTGTGAGATAGGGCCAATGTCTTGCTGGAACTCTGTGCTGTCCATTGCTTCAAGTTTATTTATTTGTTTGTTTGTTTTGAGACTGCAAAATCAATGATTGATTGTTAATTTTGACAACAATTTTTTATTTAGTTTTAATTTTAGTCTAGTTTGTATTTATTAATATGTATTTGTCTTTTATTTCTTAATATATATACATGTTATATGATATTTAATGTTTTATAATGGTATATGTCTGCTTCATTTACCTTAATGCACAGTTTGCAGTTATATGGTAACTGCTTCAGAATAAAACAGATTGTTCTATGAGGGTTGGCTGCAAACAACAGGTATGTCAACATTAAGTTGCATTATAATTACTCACGCTCTGTCTCAAGTCTGTTCATTTCTGTTTCATTTTTATTAATTCACAAAAATGTCAGTGCATTTAGTCATAGTTTTAGTCTTCATTAATTACTTTTTTAGTTTTTGTTTTGTTTTCGGCTGCAAAAATATAATGTTGACAAAAACTATGACGGAATATATTCATCAACAAAATGAACACTGCAATGATTATTGATGACATTAGCATAAAATAACAAATCCGGCATTACCCAGGAGCAAAGGAGGAGGAAATGTGAGATCTTTTGCAAAGAGGTTATTTTGTTGCCTGCATTTTTATCATTATTTGTTTGTGGTGTGGGTTGATAACACTGTCTGGAACTTTTTGAATTTTCAAAAAGTTCTGCACCATTGCAAGATAGGGTCAAATATACTAACTTTAACCACAAATGTCAATAAAGGAATTAATCATGACTTTTTTATTAGCAAGCACAAAGGCACAATAACAAAATAGATTTGAAATATTCATTAGTGGATGGATTGGATTGGAAATGAAGACATGACGAGGGAAGCTGGATGCAAGATGCAGATTTGAGGATGCAGAATGATGAATGCGGGGTGAGGGATGCAGGGTCAGGGATGCAGGGTGAGGGATGAAGGATGCAGGATGAGGGATGAAGGGTGAGGGACGCAGGGTGAGGGATGAAGGGTGAGGGATGCAAGGTGAGGGATGAAGGGTGAGGGATGAAGGATGCAGGATGAGGGAGGAAGGGTGAGGGATGCAGGGTGAGAATTGAGGTATGCAGAGTGAGGGATGAAGGATGCATTTACTCCTAAAGTAGAAGATTCCATTCAACATGTGTCCAGGCCTGGGCACTATATTTTTACCATTGTAAGAAAACGGCAATGCCTTGGTTAAGGTCTGCGCACTCTGATTGTTTCTAGTTTATTTATATATTAGCATTAACTAGCATATGTACTATTACCCAGGAGCTAAGGAGAAGGAAGTGTCAAAGGGTTAGTTGCAATAACTTATATCAAAATGTGCCTACACTTGAAATATTATTATTATTATTATTGTATTTTTCATTTACTTGTTCTCACATCCTGGTTTTGCTAATGTGTGTGTGTGTGTGTGTGTGTGTGTGTGTGTGTGTGTGTGTGTGTGTGTGTGTGTGAGTGTGTGTGTGTGTGTGTGAGTGTGTGTGTGTGTGTGTGTGTGTGTGTGTGTGTGTGTGTGTGTGTGTGTGAGTATGTGTGTGTGTGTGTGTGTGTGTGTGTGAGTATGTGTGTGTGTGTGTGTGTGTGTGTGTGTGAGTATGTGTGTGTGTGTGTGTGTGTGTGTGTGTGTGTGTGTGTGTGTGTGTGTGTGTGTGTGTGTGTGTGTGTGTGTGTGAGTATGTGTGTGTGTGTGTGTGTGTGTGTGAGTGTGTGTGTGTGTGTGTGTGTGTGAGTATGTGTGTGTGTGTGTGTGTGTGTGTGTGTGTGTGTGTGTGTGTGTGTGTGTGTGTGCGTTCTTGCAGGGCTTATGTATGTCTAACATGATCATGTGTGAAGTGCTGGAGAGCTGGTGCCTCCTCCACAACATTGTTTTGGAAAAAGGCTATCCGTCCTCATCAGGCTCAGCCATAGATTCATGTGTGTGCTCGCTGCTTATGCTAACCCCCTCCTCGCCCCGGTTCAGCTCTAAAAATAGCTCTCTTTTTTTTTTTTCTCAATGATCTCTCAAAGCAGACAGGCGCAAGTGAAGAGCTCTATGTTCTAAGCCCCCACCCCAACCCCATCTCCAGCCCTCCAGCCCCGCCCTGAGTGGGTCCATTCAGGGTGCAGATGGCAGCCGGTGTGTGCGAGACAAGAGACGGGTTGGTTAATGGAGAATGTAACGTGATGTTGGTAAAATGACAATGAAACAAGTGGGATTTGTTTATCCCAGCTTCACAAAAATACAGAATAACATCATAACTGGTACTAACAATATTATCATATATTGTGTGTATTTGAACAACTTATGAACTAAAAAGTATAGTCCAAATCTAGACTAGGACTAAAACAGGACTAAACCAGGTCTAGACCAGGATTAAAACAGGACTAATCCAGGGCTAAAACAGCACTAATACAGGACTAAAACAGGACTAATACAGGACTAAAACAGGACTAAACTAGGTTCTAAACATTAAACTAAGAATAAACCAGGATAAAACTAGGTCTAAACCAGGATTACATCAGAACTAAACCAGGTCTGAACCAGGAGTAAAACAGGACTAATCCAGGACTAAAACAGGACTAGAACAGGACTAAACCAACTCTAAACCAGGACTAAACCAGGTCTAAACCAGGACTAAAACAGGACTAATCCACGTCTAGACCAGAACTATAACGGGAAAACAAACTAAATCAGGATTTTTAAATGTTCCTGAGCACCACCAGAAGAAGCCCATGTACCACCAGGGGTACATGTACCACAATTTGAGAACCACTGGCTTAAAACATGTCACAATAAAATAATAGCCTACATATCACAAGCACACATAGTATTCAGTAGTTATCTTCTACATTCTTGGAGCCCAAACTGCTCACTGTACTTCACATGAATACCTGCTCAGTGATTGGATAAACCAGCTATGTGTGTGACCACCATTGTCCAATCAGAAGAACATTATGTTGTTTACATAAGTCAGCCATTCCCAAAGTCAAGAATGTTGTGGCCCATTTAAAAACCAGAAAATCCCATGCAGACCCTCAAAATATTGTGCCTTGTTTTTCTTCATAGATTTCTATAAAAATATTACACAAACATGGGCTGTTGGCTGAAAACAAGGTATCCCCAAATCTTAAAAGCATTAAAAAGGTATTAATTTTGATTGTGTCAAAATGAAAGCCTTCAAATATCAATTATGAGTAGGTAATACATTTTGTTGCTCTAGGTCTTAAAATTGTCAAAACATTATGTTAATATCTCTGCGATACCAACATATATTTATTGAATAAATTGTGTATTTCTCATATTCATTTTTTTCTGCTGCAGGACAGAAGTTCCTTTATCTGTATTAGATTTTTAAAATGAAACCCTTGATAAAACCTGGAACTACCCTGAAAAATCGCCTCAAAGAAATCATTTTAAATAGTTACTTAATTGTAATTTATTTCAAATTACATTGTAATTTATTTAAGGGTGGCCCCCTTTAAGTAACTCCCAAGGCCCACCAGGGGGCCCCGAACCACACTTTGGGAACCATTGACATAAGTAATGGAAAGAAGATTGCTTTATCATCAGAGAAACCATAGTACTGCAGTTAGTTGAAGCAGTGGTGGTTTGAGTGCAAACACGTAGCCCTGAGTAAGATGGCCACATACAGACATACACTGATCAGTTTTTCTTTTCTTTTTTTTCTTTTTTAAATGGACCCCAGGAAGAATCGCTGGCTCTGGAGCACAGCTAATGGGGATCCATATAAATAAAAAGAAAAGGCATAACATTATGTCTGCCTGTTATTGTTGGTCATAACACCTAATATGCCACCCCCAACACAACAAACTACAATGCACCTGTTGCCGGTTCACCACTGCTCCTTACTTAGTACACTTTTGATAGATTCTGACCACTGCAGACCGGGACCACCCCACAAGAGCTGCAGTTTTGGGGATGCTCTGACCCAGTCGTCTGGGTCAGAGCATCCTGTAACTTGGCCCTTACAACATCCTGTAACTTGGCCCTTACAATAAATGTGCATAACTGTGGCTTACAAGAACAAGGCATAAGTGTAGAGCAGTGGTTCTCAGTGGCTTTGGGACCCACCATCACTCTATAATGACAAGCCGCAAACCAAATAAAAAAGATACTGAGGAAAATTAAGAGATATTTCAAAAAATGGGAAGATATTGAGGAATATTGAGAGATATTTCAAGAAAATTAAAAGATATTGAGAAAATGTAAGATATTTTAGGGAAATTAAAAGATATTAAGAAAAATAAAGAGGTATTTCTGGAAAATTATAAGATATTGAGGAAAATTAAGCAGTACTCAACCTTAGGTATAACAACAACAGCAGCAGCAACAATGTTATAGAACTGGATGAGTTTCTTTTATATTATTCTATTCTATATGTCCCACACTGCCACCTACTGTTGAGTGTAAACTGATGATTTATTTTTAAAAATTAAACTTTCTTTTTTTGCCCTGGCAAAGGCTCATGACCCACTAAAAACAGTTCTGCGACCCACCTTTTGGCCCCAGCCCACCGGTTGAGAACCACTGGTATAGAGGGAAATTATTTCAACATACTAAGAATGACCTAGGAATCCTCTAATCTTACACTTTTGCCCAAAAAAGTCCCGATGGCAGCAGGTGTGTGAGGGACAGGAGACAGACACCCTGCCTTAGTGAACGGGGAACATGCAGGCCTCTCCTCCTCTTCCTCCTCCTCTTCCTCCTCACCTGGTCCAGCACAGTGAGCTTCTCAGTGGGCCAAACCAGGAGACACAGCCGCCTTCACCAGCCTTCATGACCATATGCTCACTTCATCCCGCCCCGCTCTGCCCCTGGAACGAGATAATATTAGCCTCACAATTAACACACTGCAGCCGAGTGCAGAGACCTTGTAGTGGACGCGAGAAGGTGTGAGGCAGTAACACACAGGCAGAACAGAGCAGGGTTTGGAACCAGTCAAATACAATACTTTGTTGCCTGCTTTATTAGTAATATTTGATTTTGTTATGAATTGAGAACACTGTCTAGATCCAAGAATTTTTAAAAGGGAAAGACAGGAGGCAGAGCTGGAGGTGGCAGCGAGGGAGTGACGAGGAGGGTTAGGGTTAAGAATGAGAACAACTGAGGCCTGTTGCTGGAAGCTGGTTTAGGTTTAGTGCAGGGTAAGTTCAGGTTTACTTTGAGCAAACTCAGAGTTAATGGTTATGGTAACAGACTCCACACAGCTGCCCTGCTATGGAGCAGGTTTAGGTTTGGTTTAGAGACTGACAACCAAAACAGACCAATCAGCTGTGAGTAAAGTAACATGTGACACACCTGAACTCAACCTTTTGTTTTTGGCCTCAGTTTTATTTCTTTGTGATAGATTAAATGATCTTAATAAATCTTTGGACAAAAACAATTAGAGACATTGTTTACTGTAAAAAAAAAAAAAAAAAAAAAAATCATATATTTTTTAATTTGTTTAACCTCACATCATATAAAACTTTCCTATAACAGAATGTGTCAAAACCACTTGATTCTCTTCTGTTTCACTCTAAGTAAAATTAATAAATTTTGTTATGCAATAGAATTTTTATACATTTGTTCAGAGAAATACCATGACACATGTGCAAGTTATGAATATTTAAATTTAAATCAGTCTTATTTTCATTGTGACCCAACAAAAAATGCTTTTTTTTTTTTTTTGCTGCTGATCAGCTCTACCTGTGCCCTGTCTCTTTCTCTCTAGAATGAATGCTATTGGCTGAACCATAGCAGTTTCTGCTTGATCCGTCCAGGTGCAGCTGCAGTAATCAGACGTTCTAACTCTGAATTAACAGAAAAGTTCATAACCAACTTCAAGCAGCACATAAACCCAGAGTTCCCCAATTTAAATTTCTTTTTTTTTTTGGTTTTGTCGACTCAGAAGTTACTCCCCAACTCTGAGTTTGTTCAACCGGCTTCAAGCAACAGACCACAGAGGGGCAGCTTATGTTAGATGTTTTGGAAATAAAATCACAGAGGTCAGACTGAGATAGTTTGGAAAGAGATAGGGATAGTGAATATATGGGAAGAAGGACTCTGAGGTTATGATGGATGTAGTGAAAGGTGGCATAAAGTTAGTTAGGTGTGAAAGAAGAGGATGCAGAGGAGGCAGCTTATTTGTGGTGGCCACTCCTGGAAATTGTTGTTGTTGTTAATGATGATAATAATAATAGTATTAACCACTCAGACAACCACCAAACACACCACAACAATCACACTCATTCATACACCAGTACCACAGACACTGGAGGCAAGCTGGTTAAGGTGTCTTGACCAATGACACATCATCAGTATGAACTGGTAGGAACAGAAATCGAAACCTTCTGGTTAGTGGGCACCCAGCACTACTTGCATAAATGTAGAAAGCCAGTGTGCCAGGCTTTCCCTCACTCCGCTCTCTTCACTGCCAGCACATTAAAGAGCAAGATCCTGGCTTTTCCCTGTTTTACTTTCACCTATAAATTCTTTCCAATTACAGCCAAGTCCTTGTCTGGTAACTTACGAGGCGTGCTAAAACAAAGCCCACATTGTAAAACACTAGCCCTTACACACTGCGCTCAATTAGTCCGGCCACTCATGTTCACATCTCCTTTATCGCCTTTACCCGGCCGCGTTAATTCACAAATTTGTCATCCCTCATAAATTAGGATCATTGGAAACGCTCGGTGTGACTAATCGCTCCAACCAAGTGCCATCTATCACCGCTGAGCCAGGCTTCGATCATAATTGGGTTAGAATAAATGGGCCGTGATTTTTTCGGAGGGAAAAAGAGAGGAGAGGAGCGATCGCCAGCCAAAACAAAAACACACGGACGATTGAATAACCCGAGCAGGCTGACAGGCTTAACTGGAGAGCAAGGCACAGTGAGGCAGTGAGGTGATTATAAGCAGATTGATGCTGGGGAGTGTCTGCTGCAGCTGCCGGGGAAGAAAGATATGTTTCTGGGCCAGTGACACAGCAGTATTTTACCACACTGGAACACTTCCACTGTAAGAATTTGACCCTTACATTTTTTTGCTATTAGCTGAATACACCAAATTAATGCTTTTAAACCCAGATTAAGTACATTAGGAAACTGCTTTCAGCAACCTTCAACCTTATTATGTATGACAAGTGGTTAGCACCTTTGTCTTACAGCAAGAACTTTGAAAAAACATGCATTCATGACCAAGATCCTGAAAATACAGACTTGCAATTCCCCTATATAATAAAGTATATTTTCACATAAATACACCATAAGGTCATGTCAACCAAGAAGACTGTGAGTTCCCTTCCCAGTTCTACACCCTATCATGTGTCGCTTATTTATTTATTTTTTCAAATCACAAGTTGCATGGGGAAAACGGGAAAAAAAATGAGACTGCAACCTGACTCTGCTGGCCAGAAAGATGATCCCAGAAAGTAGCCAACAACTCTGTCACCAAAATGCATATCTGCACCTCCAGTGCTTTTGGGTTACCCTGGTCAGTGTGATCACTAGAGACAAAAAACTCTAAGAAAACATTAATTCCATAGAACAACCTAATCAGTGGCATACTGTATGTCTTTCACATAATTATAATACTGTCTTACTGTGTAGGACACTGGTGAGGTTTTTCAGCCACAATCATAAACAAGTGTGTAAATACGTTTCATATGTTCAAGCAGCCAATGAAACATCACATTGGAATTACACCCCCTTTATTTACATGGATAGCCCATAACCAATGCTAACAGATGGATGATAAAATAAAGGGATAAAGCCTATTAAATGGCGTATGCATGAGCACACATACAGATGCCGCCACTGCACATGGACACAGTAATCAGGGCTATTAAAATGCAACAAGAACATTCATTGCAATTACACAATCACATCTACCTCCAGCTACAATGACAATAGGAAATTTCCAGTTGGTGCAGTGGATAGAAACAATACTATGAACCTCTATACTTCTTGAAAAAATCTGTAACAAGATCTGTAACACCAAACCCTCCAACACGGCACACACGCACGCTCTCTCGTCCAGTGACAGTGTGAAAGACAGGAGATGGGTCCCTGTCTGAGAGCTGTCAGGACCGACACAGGACAATCTTGTTCATACAACCCCTGGGTGATTTAAGCCCCTTCACGCTGTGTGATTCTGCTGAGAAAAGATAAAGATCAAATCACCCATTGTGGCCTTGAATCAATTGAATCAATAGCCGCACAATGGACAGTAAAAGTGGATCAAAAACAGGAGATCTCACAGTTGAGTGACTGAAAATACAGCACGCTGTGACAAATACATTACATTGTCAGCATATGGGAATCCTAAATGTTTTTCTGGTTCTATGAGATGTTGGAGGTATAGACAACATGCAATGTTTTAATAGAGTAAGTCATACCATTCAGAAAGTATTCAAAACCCCTTTACTTTTTTTTTTTTTTTCCAGTTTCATTATGTAGTAGCCTGATCGGTTGAAGGCTACAGTGATGGCTTTCCTTCTGAAACTTTGTCCCATTTCCTCACAGGATCTCTGGAGTATGACAATTCAATTCATTCTAGAGGTGTAACAATATAGTTACTATATGGATGTATACATTTATTATTCCTACAATACAGCTATATCAATACACATTACCTTGTATCGAACCGCATTGTTTTCTAGGTAGTGTATATCAATATGCATAGAAAAAAATAAAAAATATAATATAATGTACAAGTCGAGCTATAGTCCTACTCTCAACTATGACCCAGAGATGACTCAGTGAAGCTGAAAATCAACTCCTTTTAGCAGGAAGGCTGGGTGCTTCTTTCAATATTGAGTGAAATAGGGAGTGAAACTCAGAGTAGAGCTGCTACTCCTCCAAATGAGGTGGCATGAGCATTGGTTCCAGATGCCTCAGACAATCTCTGGGGCCATGTTCTGAGCTTGTCCCACTGGAAAAAGTATATGACACAATGGAATGAACTACACTATACTACTACAATATATTTCCAAAGGTTTTAGCTCACCTCCCTTTACACACAAATGAACTTGAGTGATATCCCATTCTTCGGCCCACCCTTTGCATTTATAACAGCCTCAACTCTTCTGGGAAGACTTTCGACAAGCTTTAGGAATGTTTATGGGAAGCACATTTGTGAGGTCAGACACTGATATTGGATGAGAAGTCTTCACTCTGATTCATCCCAAAGGTGTTCTATTGGGTTGAGGTCAGGACTCTGTGCAGTTAATTTCTTCCACACCAAACTTGCTCATCCATGTCTTTATGGACCTTGCTTTGTGCACTGGTGCAGTCATGTTGGATGAGGAAGTGGCCATCCCCAAGCTGGAGCATAGAATTGTCCAAAATCTCTTGGTATGTTGAAAAATTCAGAGTTCCTTTCACTGGAAATTAGGGGCCAAGCTCAGCTCCTAAAAAACACCTCACACCATAATCCAAATTCAGTTATTTGGGTGGGTGAGTGAATACTTTTGGAAATATTAGTGTATGTCTCTAGGCTGGCCTGGGAACCCCTTTATATCCCACTAGAAGAGCTGGAGGAAGTGTCTGGGGAAAGATAAGTCTGGGCAACTCTTTTTTTCCACTTCTGCGCCCACTCCTAAATCCATCATAAGTAGTGGAAGATGAATAGGCAAATAGGTCCTAAAACATGTAAAGGTTAAAGTACAAAGTGTATGTTAAATAATATCACATTATTAGATTTTAATCTTTGGACAGACTCCCAGCCAGACGTAAGGCAGACACATAGAAACAAGCTGCTACTGTACACATATTTCCAAAACAGCAGCAGCTTTTTCCAGTGGTTTGCTTTGCTTCACAGATTAACACTCCTCCTCTCCTCTTTCAGTCTTTCAGGCTCGGTTACAGCGCTGCCTCTATGTGTTGCGTCGCCTAAAGTAGGGCTTTGGAAGTCACAGATAATCTGCTTTTGAAACAATGAGATACTGTTGCTTTTCACTGGGACAGTTAAGCCACGCTTCAAATGAGTACAGCCAGATAGTGAGGATCAAACGGTTTTGTGTAGAATCCCCCAATTTTTTTCACAGCTTTCTGCCTATTGTACTGGCTTCTTTTTTGGGAGAAGATGGAATTTAGTATTTTGGGAGGAGAATAATCTTCACAAAGCTCTGATCTCAAACATCTATGGAAAATGGGTCCAAGTGCTTTTAACAGATGGGCATGATATTTTAGCATAATCTGCTACTTTATTAGAGTATGTAAAAGATAGAGGAGAAATGTAAATAGTGTTCAGATCTGATTCCTGTTGATGGATAAACATAATTAAAGCCAGAATCTATCATAAGTCTTCTTTTGAGGTGGGTTATTTTAGGTGAGTCCATTATGTAGCATGTGTTTCTTAACACTATGTGACAGCATACTGAGTTTCTGTGGTTCAACCCAGGCCATCTAACATTAGACATTATGAAATATGAGTACTTTTTGTAAACCGTAGTCTGTAGCTAAAGCTGGCTGTGCTTGGCCAGACATAGACAACAATAGAAATTACTGTGTGGGTCAACTTTGCAAAGAATGGGGCAGTTCTGACTATTCAACTATGTCTTTTATAAAAATGCATTTTTGGACAAAGGTAAAGACACACTTGCCTCTGCCTTTTGGCTACTCTGCTATGATAACCATCTAAGAAATAAAGCTATTGCCACCTTGTTGTTATGGCTAACCAGTACGTGTCACTTTTCAAAAGACCCGAGACTTCAGGTATAGCAGGTTGCTTCTCCCATTCTTGCAAGGCTTTTTTTTTGGTTTGGTTTGTTTGTTTGTTTGTTTGTTTTGATAATTTGATTCATTGTCAGACTACTGCTGCATGTATAAAGCATACTCTGAATAAGCTAGGAGAGGCATTTACCTGCACTCAGTACTAAAGAGACAGAACATTAGTCCAGACGTACTCATGTATTTATGCCATATGCTTTGATATATTTATGGGTATTCATTGGACGTAGGTACCAAGTGAGAAGCTTTTTTTTTTTTTTTTTTTTTTTTTTTTGCTTTGTTAAGTTTAATTTTGTAAAGTAAAAGTGTTACCGTTTACATCAATAAGTAAACTATTATTACTGTATTAATTTGCCACCTTTATTAGCATTTAGCACAAAAAAACTTGACCCAGACCACTTGAATGCCTCACAGTGCTGTGGTCTCAGTAGTTTGGCTCTTGGCTCTGCATGTAGATCAATACAAGAGTGGTCTTACCAGCTCTCTGGAAAAATCAAGACTAAAATCTGACTAAGCATATAGTTGGAATATGCTGTGCATGTAAGAAGTAGATGTAATGTCTGTACTGTAACCTCCATATACATATGTTTCATCATTAAAGCCACTACATCAGTACATAAAGTGCTCTTAAAAGTGCTGTGAACTTGGGATTTCAACTGTAAACAGCTTCAGAACATGTATATTTAATCTCATCCCAATGCGCTTACCAATGAAAGAGCATCATTTATTAAGTCAATTTAGCCCAATCCATATCTCCAGTGTTGGTAATGGGCAACCCTTTATGACTTTAACTATTGCCATTACAGCCCTGTCAAGTATAAAGCTCATTTGTGCAGTTACTTAAGATTTATGCCCAACATAAAACTGTCCCCTTTGGTTCTGGTCTGCTGTATTTCTATGGTAATGTTTGAGAAAGATGCGTGAAGCTGAATGGCATAGCGGTATTACAGTGAACATAGGCAGTGCTGTGTAGAATACCAAGTACTGTATTAGGACCAGAGGGCAGTAAAGGACGATGTAGGACACAGTTTTGTTATTTTTTTTAGATTTTGGAAGATGGAATTGTAAAAGGAAAAATACTGCACAGAACATAAAATGAATGTAAAGACCAAAATCTGACCAACGGTGATTATATCTTCATCATGACACATCTGTTAGTGGGTGGGGTCATTTTGTCCTCAACATTCATGTGCTAGAAGCTAGAAAAATGGGCAAGCGTAAGGATTGGAGTGTGTTCGGCAAGGGACAAATTGGGCGGCAGTAATACGTATTAGGCTTAATCGGAGTATATCTTTGCCTATGTGAAGACGACTGCATTAGGAAAAGTACTCTGCAGCACTATTTATACAATGGAATAACTGCTAGCTCAACAGCACACAGGAGACTGCTAGGCAAAGGAGAAATGAAAACAAAAAAATGATCTAAGAAGCCATATGAAGGCAGTAAACTAGTCAAACTTTCTTCACTGAGGGCAACATACTGAAAAAATATCAGAAGAGATCCACATGACGTAGTTCACTGCAACAACATATTTATACAGGCTTGGGACCAGCACATTGTATGGTACTTATTGACGGGTTCTTAAAAAGCTGGATTACCTAGAGTCACTTTTCACTGCATACAGACATGAAGAAGTCACATGAAGCTTTGCATTAAAAAGTACTACCTGTTGCCATTTGGGCCAATAGAGAAGGAAGTTTGAGGGCTGATCAAAAAAGGTCACTGGGCCACATTTGTCCCCCGGTCCATAGTTTGGACACCCCTGAACAAAATTAACCTGACAAAAGTCAGATAGATATTATGTTAGCACAGAGTTAGTAATGTTGTATCAATCTGGAGTGCCTTCAGTTGAAAACATCAGGAAAAGGGAGGGACTTTAAGTAGAATATTTGGAGGTGATTGGATGAAGTGCCAGCTACTATAGTAAAACAATATAATATAATATTAGCATTGGCATCACCGTGTTGTTAACAAGTATTGCTAAAAGTGCTTTTTGCTGTCACTTTAAAACCCCACCCCCTCATTGCTGTACTGCCACACTATTGGTCCATTTTTTTGAGTTTGTGAAATCTCACAAAAATGTATCTATGTAACAACAAATATATAAAAATTGAGCTATGTACTTACAAATTTAACAGGACTGGCAAAACTGCCAGATGACAAGCTTATATAACTTAATGATTATAACTGATATAATGATTATAACTCTAGTGTTTTAAAAGTGGTGGGTCAGTTAAATGAACTTTCAATGGGAAGCTTATTGGAAACCAAAACATTGTTGTAATTATATGAAATACAGATTAAGGTCATATTAAAATAATTTAGAAGGGTGTATGGTATTCAGTTTTTAGAATTATAAGTTCAGGAATTTTTTTTAAATATATATATATATATATATAATTATTTGATGCAGGGAAATTGAGAAATACATATATTACATGAAAGCATGTGATGAATTTGCAGAACATAGGTTTCTGAGAGTATACATATATTTATTTGCTGTACCACTCTAATCAGAAATGATAAGTTGTTGCTTCTTCTGTAAAGTAAACCGAATATTGCGTATTCCTTTTAAATTCTTAGCCCTCGAACTGATAAAAACATATACACATACAGTTTGCATGGTCAGATTATCCGGGCCGACCACCCCAGTTGTAGAAATATAACCCGTGCACTAATAGAAGCCGGCTGCTTGTGTGCACGGCTCGTTCAAAGAGCGGGCCAACTGTCAGGCACGCTTTAATCTTCGGCAGGTGCACACACAACACAGACGGCAGCGTGGAACAAAACAAAGGTTAAGTAGAGCAAACGCCTCGCATGTGAAACCATGGCAACTTCCTGCAGGTCCCGTGTACAGTGATTGCCTTTGACACAATGGTAGCAAATGGGCGAGCACGCCATCATTCAACAATTCAATTATGAGCCGTTGAGTTTAGTCTGAGGAGCACAACGGGGGCTACTTATGTGGTCTTTGTCAGTGATTAGTCGTAATGTTTTCCTCGTGACGCACTCGGGGCCGCCATTAAAACAAGGGCCATTGTCATTCGCGGTTGGGGTCAAGAATAATATTAGCATTGCACTTGACCACTTTTGTACTGTTAATATACAATCTGCTTCATCTGCTCTTTTGATACTCTACTTTGAAAACATGACCTACCGTGGTGATAAAAGCAGCTGTATTTTCTATTCGTGTGTCCTATTTATTTATATTGTATGTGTTAAGTTAAGTTTCAGTGGTAATTTTCAAAATAATTGTAAAACAATTAAAACGACCCCTGGTGGGTCATGAAGGTACTGCAGGGGGGCCCTCCAAGGTTGTCTCCACTAAGTACAGTAAAAGAAATTAAGTTTAAAATAAATTACAGTTTAAAAATATTACTTTAAAACAAATTTTAGCCAAGAGTTTTCAAGTGTTTTTTGTAATGTTTTCCTCTAGGGAGGAAAAACATGATGAAGTCATTTGAACAGAGTGAAGTTTTATTGTTTGGGGTCTGTGTGGAATTTTTAAGGGGGCTGCGATGCTTTTGACTTCAGGAATAGCTGACCTATTCTAATGTGCATTTGTACAATATTTGTGACTCAGTGATGATTGCTCATTGAGTGCAAGGGAAGCTGAACTAAAATGAATGTCTAATTTGCACTGTTGACTTTCATCAATGTAGATTTTAAGTTACATTAAAAGTGCAGCTCGGAGACTGTATAAATCCCTATTGACGCCGATGTTCAATGGATCTCCATGGCAGAGAAGTGGGCTGTGTTTTTCATTACAAAAAGCATGTCACTGATTGGATAAATGTGCCAAATTCTAAACAAATCTTGCTTAGGTCAGATCTCACTTCCAATCTTAGTGATCCACCTTTACTGTCTATACAACACCTAGGTAGTGTTGGAGTAATAAATCAAATAAATTTGAATACATTCGATTAATTTGCGTTTTTAATTTTGGACAATGTTAAAAATAGCAATTTTGGAAAAGTGTTGCACTGTCTGTCCACTGTGTTGTGGCTAATGCTGCGGCTAGACTGCTGACTGTGGAGACTCTGCAGATGCTAAAAGCACTAATAATCACAGAGAAAGAAGACATTTTACCTCTGTAATGCCTTCATTTAGATGTGACAGCAGTTTGGCAAAAATTAACAGCATCAGGGTTGCCAGATCCCACTGACAGTTTCAAACAGAACTTAAGACCCACCCAACACAATAAAATCATCCCAAATCACAACTACTCTCAATGTTAAAACTGTTATACAATAATGCACAATTCCCAGGGAAATGTGCATTATTCAGTATTTGTTTACAATACTATGTTTTTGGAACTAGTGGTTTCTGCTGAAACCAGGCAGCTTTCTGTCAGATTGATGTATTTTTGGTCTCCTAGCTTGTTGTTACAATAGAAATAAGACATAATGCAGGTAGAGAAACCCAAGTTTTTCTTTGAGGAGGAAGCATAGGTCCTAAAATACTACTACTGAATTCGTGTTCCAAGCATCCAGTGACTTCCAGTGACTTGTAAAGCATAGCCTTTTGCTGATATATCCTAAATCAGGGGTCATCAATTACATTTTTCTGAGGGCCACAATTTTTCTCTGCAGACACTGTAAGGGCCAGATGCATTCATAAAATAAAACAAAATATTGCATTATAAGTAGTATAATATCATTTTATATTCACTTTCTGCTTGCACATAAGCATGGATTTCTAATAATTAAGGCCTGACACTTTTCTGTCATTTGTGTCTATTTGCTATGAGCAAGGCTTTTATGCTTTTAACGCTATTATCTATTGACGGTTGAGAGAGATGCCACAATTTTATTGTATGAGGAAAAAGACATTTGTGAGAAATGACTGTAGATAACATGAGCATCTAAAAACATTTATAGAAGTTGTTGGAGCGATAATCAAAGTAGTGACTGAGTATAAATATCTTGGACTCATTCTAAATTCAAATTTCACTTTTAAAAAACATGTAAAGAAAGTTACTCAACAGTAAAATTTTAGATATATAAGAAATAGTCTAACTAAAGAAGCTGTAAATGTGTGTAAAACAACATTTAAACCAATCCATTCTGTTTATAAGCCGGCTTTAAAAGTTTTAGATAAGAAACCATTTTGCTATCACCACTGCAGTATCTTGGACGAACATGCTCTGTTATCTTTGGGAATTTTTTTGTTAAATTTCATGATGCAAACCTGGTTTTAAACATTTTACATGGTCTTGCTCCACCACCACTTTCCAAATTTTTCATCCTGAGAAGCAGACTCACTGCAAATAATCTAACAGTGCCGCTAAGAAAAAGTGCTATATCTTTTTGTATTTTTTATGTACTAATCTTTGATGTTGCGGTAGTTGTTTTCTCTATTCTCTATATTCTCTGTTTTCTACTAGCTCTGGCACATTTACATACATGTTTATTAATGTGTACTGTCCCTGTTCAAAAAAAAAAAAAAAAACTAACATGAGAGCGAGTTTATCATCATTTATGACTGAAGGCAGGCTACAAGACACTACTTTTCAGAAACAAAGACAAAAAGCTCTGCAGTCTGAAAATTGCACAGTGGCTTGCCTCTGAACATCAAAATGTGCATGCAGATATTAATGTTTGCAAACAATAAGCGGTTCTAAGGATGACCCAGAATCAGTAATGGTATTGTATAAACAAGCCTGCTCTGAGTTCATGACCCATTCTAATGTTGTGAACCATACAAAATAAATAAATAAAAATAAAAAAAAACATTAAGTTGTGTGTTCCTCATGTCTTTATATGCAGCATGAATAGCCCTGGGCAGGAGATGAAGATGGCACAGTGGTCACAGCTGAGCACTGGCACTCATGAGCAAACATGTAATCAAAGAGACGTGAGCAGAGACAGAGCTGCCATCACAAGGGACTAATGACTGATAGTGGAGTAGGCCGGGGTCCTAACTACTGCAGTGGTTCCAGACCTTTTTTTGAGCTTTCTGTCACTCCAATGAGTACCTCCTCCCTCATACGTGTTGGTGAGTCTTCAAAAAGTGTCATATAAAACATCTGAGTTTATTAGAACAAAGACTTTTTATATTTACTTTATTGTAAATTCTAATTTTCCTGTATTTTTTCTGTATTTTTCTGTTAAATAAAAATATAAAATAAAATACAGTAAATTCTAAAACTATAAATATATAACTGTAACTATTATACTATAAAACAGTATAGATCCTAGTACTTATTGTACTAAATATTTTATGTTTAAAAGTCCTTTGAAACTTATGACTGTAGTACAAAAAAAATGTAATACTCCCCATTGGGTCTATTTAACCTAAAAATAATGTAAAAACAAACAAACAAAAGAAAAATTTCAACTAATAACAATTTTCAAATATTTCTTTAGCAGTTTCACAAATATTTTGGCTTATGTAATATGTAATTATGTAATAAATCTCAAGTACTTCAAAGTGTTTGCATACTCCTAGTGGTCCTCATACCTCAGGTTGGGAAACACTGTTCTAATGCATGTCTTTCAAGTTAAATACACTGCTTCCTAAAAAAAAAAATCAACCTAAGTGAAAATATAACCTATTATTGGACAGCAATGAATTGTTTTATTACTATATAAAATATTAAGTAAAATTTGTTCATTTATTCATTTTCTATCCTATACTTCCTATCCTGGTAACTATGGGCCTTAGGGTATACTCAGTTAGTCTCTAGGCTTGCATAGAGACATGCACATAACAAATAACCATTCACAGTCATTCACTTTGGGCAATTCAGAGTCATCAGTTCTTCTAACACATGCATGTCTTTGGACGGTGGGAGGAAGGCAGAGCACCCTGAGAGAACCCACTGTAACACTGTAACATGCAGAGTCCACTCAGAGATGGCTTCATACTCAGTCTATCTCCTTGCAGAGCTTGGGAAATTTTCAGAATGAGCTCGACAGCAGACTGGCACATGAATAATTGCCCCTTGTTCCTTGCTCTTAGGTCTTTTGTTGTAAGGATATTAATTTATTCCTTCATTAACTTTCACCCACTCATTCTTTTTGGGCACAGAGCTGGAACTTATCCCAGCTGCTTTGGGCCTGAAAGGTACACCCTGGACAATGGCCAGTAAATCAGTGGGCTTTCATTTTGAGAAAGTCTGTTGGGCCGTATGGGCTGTCTAGATTCACAAATGGACCTTTACATGCATGTCTGTGGAGGGTAGAGAGAGCCTTAGTATCATGGGCAGGACACGTAAAATCCACTCAGAAATCCATTGCCAGTGCTAAACACCACAATGCATCTCAAATCAGGAAAGTTAAACACAGATTCAGATCATACCACGTGATGTATAATTGTCCCATGTTTACAAATTTGTGTATATTCATTAATTTAGGTCCATCTGTATATATTTTATGGACATTATCCATGCACCCTAACAAAAACTTAAACTGCATTGGGAAGGTCCTGTTCCATCTACCACCTCAATTTGCATAAAATCTATTCCCAAAACACTTCACCAAGTGCTACAAAAAAACTACAAAGTGGATTGTCGGGGCACCTCAGTGGCTCCACCTGCTGGAGGGCAGACAACTGATACAACTGGAAGTATGTGGGTTTGAATCTTGGCTTGGGTCAGTTTCCTCCATTTCAGTCCTTCGTTCTCCATACCTTGCTTTCCTTCTAGCTATCAGTGGCAATGAGGGGCCCCAGTGCATGTTTTAAGAATGGGCCCTAAAGATTTGAAGTACATTAAGCTCATGCTTGAAATGTCTAATTTATAATATCATAGCTATCAGCTGTTTTTGTTGCAAAAATATGTTACAGGGGGTATAGATTTATTCCAATAAAAATCATATCATATTAATGGACAATTTTACATATTTTTATTTTATTTATTATTTTATTTTTTTATTTATTTATTTTATTACTAATCTTGATTTTTTTTTTTTTTTTTTTTTTTTTTTTTTTTAGATATATTCAAACACACAGTAATATGCTGGACTTACATTTTGTTAGTTCAAATATTTTATTTAAAATCAATTTATGGTAAAAAAAAAAAAAAAAAGTAACAGATTCATGTGCTGCTCTTGTTTATTATAAATATTTCAAAACCAGACATGACAAGAGATGTAGCCTACAAAAGCTCTTATGGGCCCCTAAACCTCCAGGGCCCCACTGCAGTTGCACTGGCTGCACTGCCTGATGTTACGCCCCTGCAAGCTACTGTCTCCCTTCCTCCTCTACAATAAAGGCAAGCTGTCTGTCAAATATATTAAGATAATATTAATAACAATAATAATAATCAAACTGACAACGTCTCTACTGACTGAGCTACTGCCACCAATGTACAAATGTGTAACTAGACGCACTCAGATAGCTCAGACCTTCACAAAGGCATTATATTATCTAAGTAATCAGTGGTTCCTTTACTAGCCATAACCAGCAAATACATAACCTCTTTGCTGGACTTATCAATTGCAAGTACTTCCTCTCTGTAGTTTAAAATATGCACGCAAATTCTTAGAAACTTGACGGCTCTGTATTGCTGGTTTTCTCCTACTTGTGATGCAGGACAGTGCAGCCTCAGAAGCGGAGGATGCCTTCCATGACAGCTGTCAGCCTGCATCTGTGAGTCCATGCTTGTGTTAGCGCGGTGGAAAAGTACAGCTCCTTCTGTTGACTCAGCAAATGCACAGTCAGAAAGCAGGCTAGCGCTGCCGCCGTTGCCGCTCTGTCCCCCTCGCACTGTACATTGGCACCGCTCGCTCCTCATGCTATCCATCCATCATGCCAGCGGGACGTGTGAGGCCACTCTTGGGCCAAACTGCTGGGCCCCTAAATGATGCAGTGTACAACGTGGTGCTAAAAGCATTTGGGGTGAGCTAAGGAGTGGTACATAGCATTACTTGTAGTACTTTTTAATGTTTTAGAGTGCATGTGTAGGGTATGTACAGTACACAGTTAGCCAAATGTGTGTTTTTATGTCTTTACCTGTCCCATACTTCAATACAAATAAGTAGAAAGGGATTACGATTTGTATTTAATTAAAGGGCTTCCAATATTTACCTTGCCAGTAAGCTTATCATATGGAGTTTGTTCATAGTGTAACTTTTTAGCTTACAATCTGTGGGGTTTTCCATTGGCAACTTCAGTCATTTTATGTGGCTGGTTAAGTTGGGAAGGGTATCTGACATAAAAACCTGCCAAATCACAGTGGGACTGGTTTGCTGGGGCCAAATGGAAAGCAGCAGAAAGATTAAAAATAAAAACATCAGGAAAAAGTTGAACATGAAACAATAATTCTCAAGGACAATAACGTCTAAGTACTACCACTACTACTAAGACCTACCACCTTATACTACCACAACTGCTACAAAGTACTGCTGATAGTATTTTAATTACTATTTCTTCTACTTCTACCACTGATAAGTGAGTCGTTCGCCCACAAATCAGAAGGTGGCAGATCAATCCCTGCAACCAGCCTTGTAGACTGCCTTTGTGACATTTTACCCATGCACCTTGCCTCCAGTGTCTGTGGTGCTGTTGGATAAAAGCTGTGTGTATTTGTGTGTTTGCTGGTGGTCAGAGAGGCAGCCATGTCTCCATCATTCCCCAGGGCAGCTGTGGCTACTACAGAAGTAGCTTACTGGGACTGATTGTAAAGCAACTTATAAGACAGATGCATTATTATTATTATTATTATTATTATTATTATTATTATTATTATTATTATTATTATTATTATTATGAAAGTTAGATTTAAATTAACTTGCAGGTCTTCCAGCATTCTGTACTTTGAGTACCAGTGGGCTTTTCAGAGTTTGTTCAGTGTATATCCAAATGAAGTAATTTTTTTGCTAAAAATGTGTCATTTTAGTAGCACTTTAAAATATTATTTCTCAGAAACAATAACATCTAAGTATTAGCAACACTATCCAAACTATCACTACTATTAATCCTATCCCTACAACAGCTTCTACACATTGCTACAACTACTATTACTACTACCAAAACAGATACAAAGAACCACCACTACTATTTATATTACCACTGCTACTGCCTGCTACCATGACTACTACCACAGTACTACATTTTCTACTACTACTATTTCTACTACCACTATTGGTGATACCCAGGGTGTTTCTCAAAACCCAGGTACCTTGCCTTGTCACCAGTGTCCTCCCTTGGAGCACCTGGTTGGGGCATTTGGGGCCCTCAGGGGGATGGCCACCTGGGGAAGGAGGGGCAAATAGGTAGTGTAAATACTACATTTCCCCTGATAAGTAATCTCAAACTTACTCAATAAGCTTTTAAATGTAATATGTCCATGTCCCGCCTTTGTGGTGAATTATGGGTGATTTTGGCCAGTGCAAAGCAACAAAGGAACCACTGATGTATTCTTGGTGAATTAGCCACATGTTAGCCAAACGGAGGACACCTGCCAAGGAAATGGAACACTGGAAAGTGCCTTTGGTGGACGATGATGACATGAATGACCTGGTCTTTGAAAACAACCCCTAGACTGAGGCTTGAACTTGGGACAGTTTGACCTAATATTGACAGTGTTACCCATCTTGCTAATAAACCCTAAAATTTACTCTTACATGTTTTAAAAATAGTTTTTCCTCAAAACAGAAAGTAACCAAGGACTCCAGACATTTCTCCAGGTGCCGGTACAGGATATAGAATACTGTAAGCTGAACTGATGTAAACATTTGTTGGTTCCACGATCAGTCATGTGGTAATAAGGAGGAAATGACTGAGCACAATATGGCTCCCAGGGAAATGTGCATTGTTCAGTATTTGTTTAGTATTCATTGGGGAAAAATAGATGGAATTCCTCACAGAGCTGTGCAGTATTGCCTGCTAATGGATTACTGCCATGTGAATGTGTAATATCTGTCTGCTGGGTCCAATATTTAGATCCAGATTTCTGGTCAGTGTTAAAGACAGATCAACACATGCCAAGCTAAAAGTAAAAAATGCTGCGATCATTTTGCAAGGCTATCCCCTGAGACATCTATGGGGATCTAACATGTACAGAATCACATGAGGGGATAGGGGACCATGTGACCTATGGGACCCCCAGTGAGTTCCACCAGGACCCCCCACGGCCAGAAGAGTGGTACATGGTATTAATAACCATTCCCAACAGAAATCACATCATAAAAACTGCATTAGTGAACTTTAGCTCATCCAGAGCAGGACTCTTTTCTTTACCTTTGCTGATTTATCTGTAGACCATTTGTCACCTTCATGACTGCAGCTGCTGAAAACTCAACAAAACTGCAATCACGCTGAATAAAAATTTTTTTTATTTTTATTAGGGATGTAACAGTGCACTGAAGTCACGATTCGATTTGATTCACAATTTTATGTAAACTTTAGGCTGCTGTTAGACACTTAGCTTTCCTTTAGCTTGCTGCTAACAACCAGCTACTTTCTGAACGATGGCAAACGGAGCGAACAGGTATGTGCTGCCTAACTAAAACCTTCAGATCTGTCTTTCTCGCTGTTCGCCCTGGGCTTGTTGTTTTTTCACTGTGCGCTGTGTGCATGCTCCTCCATCTGTGCGAGAGGTGAGGTACAGCCTTTTCACGGTTCCAACATGTCAGGCTAATGATTTTACGAGTCCTATAAACTAAAACTTTATATAAATTCATGTAAAATGGTCACGTAATGATGTGTAGCGCCAAATATGCGAGTCAGATTACGCACCATTATACTTTGGTGGCCTGCACGTTGTTTTAAAGGGACATTGCGATTTCCGCACTGATTCAAAATTTCTCTCTTATGCATAAATTTTTAGCAGATTTACGAAGAATTGTTACATCCCTTATTTTTATACACATACTGTTTATGGACCATTCCAAAGGAAATTCTGAGATTTCCGGAAAAAAAATATACTTGACTGTCTTGGATTTGCTTATACTTGGTGTCAACATGTCAAGTACTATGTGCGTAAAATTTGGGGCTGCTATCCTTTTAGTTTGTGAGATTTGCAGGGTTTAAAATTGGGTGTGGCCCAAATCAGATTAGGCTGTTCCAGGGGCAGATGAATGGGATTCTGCTCTTCTGATTTGAGGTATGCAAATTATTTTCTGCTAAAGCAGGTGACCTGTTTAAGATACAGAGGGCTTAATCTGAAGCTAATAAACTGGATTTACAAGCAAGACAGAATGTAACCATTAGCGGAGGAAAAATGTTACCGCTCAATTTGGGCCTTTTTCCAAATAAAATGTTTAATATTTGAAAACAGAATAACATTAGGCTCAAAAATGTTATGTAATTATTATCCTAATCATGTCAGGATAATTTGTACCAAATATCATCATCCTGTCACAATGTATGTGTGACTCCCTTAATTCCACCAGGGGCTTGTCCCAAAAAGTGTTTTGTTTTTTTGAACCACCTGGTGGTTCAAATATTATTCAGCCTGACTGTGATCAAACTTGCCAACCCCTGGGCTATAGTATACACCAACAAAAAAAAAAAAAACAATAGTTAAAAATATCCATATGGGTGTCTAGGTTCTGGCCTATTACATTATAGGTATTGTTTGGCAACCATGTTGTAAAATGGCTACCATATTGGAATTTCAAATGGCTAGGACTTTTCGCAAAAAATATAGCATGTAATGAATATTTCAACCAAAGTTCAATTCTCCAATAGGCCTCAACAGTAATGCCCCCTTTTCTCTCATTATTCTCATTATATAATTACTAATTACTATATAATTATTTAATTCATCTCTATTTGTTCTGCCCTCTTGAAATCAAACTCGAACTGAGAGCAAACAATGTAGTTCTTAAAGAAAATAAATTAGGATGGTAGGCCAATGTTGCTTAAACTAATTGTACACTTGCATGTAATGGCAAAAGAAATGGACAGTGTGATGGGTCATACAAGATGCTAGATGACCCTTCTAGATCTTAGCATCCCTGTAACCTAATTTAGTTTTCTTTGGCTTAAATTTTACCGAGAACAAACCGAAGAGGGGAGAGTGGAGGTGTGAACTCTCAAGTGAACACCACAGTGACTCAGGACTCCTGGCCCGGGTCATGAATCATCACCAAGCCACACAAGAATCACTTCTTCTCTCACCTTTAGACCTCACCTGACTATATCAGGACATTCTGCGTCACCAGCCTCCACCAACGTCAACAAAACGACCCCAGTTCTGATTCTGTTATTCTGTCACTCACCGAGCCACAGTGGGACATGTACACTGGCATCCGGACAGCAGAGACACTAGGCTGTGATTGGCTGATTGAAACGAGGTCCGCCCAGAGGGGCCACTTCCAGCCTTTTGATGGGTGAAATGACTGACAGTGAGTGTTCGCGTTGGCTGGCACACATGGGACACCCCAGAGGTGGGATTGCGGAGAGGCCAGAGGGGCAGAGGATGTGCCAGGATGGGTACAACAAACAAGGTCATCCAAACTGTGACGACCATCCCGAGACTGAGAGGCCAAAGGGTTTTATGAGGTGATGGAGGTCTGCAGGGGAGTGTCCCAAATCTAATAGACACTGCAATAAGTGGCACTGTGGTAAGTAAGTGGTATGCACTGCCGAAATACAGCTTCCTGTTACAATCAAGGACACAACTGCAGTATGCAAAGATGGTTCTGGGGATCAAACCTTCAACCTTCCAGTTAGCAGACAAGTGGCTTTACCCCCTACCACTTCCTTGTCTTTACTGTTTCCAGCCTATGCCAAATCCTCTTAGCATACAGTCACTGAAAATTCATACCATGCCCAAGCAATTTTTTTCCATAGCAAAGCCTGGGTCATATGGGAACTCCCAATTGTTTTCAGGCTTACCACACGTCCTGCAGTTTAGTCGGTTGGAAGAAGTGGGCCCTTGAGTTAAGTTGAGTGTCCTTTGTACTTTTTAATATCTAGACAAGAGTTAGCTGTTCTTGATAACATGACCAAGCTACTGTATTACTTCACTTCTATTTTAAGATTTTAAAGTTCCCCTATTATCCTAAATCGACTTGTTTGAACTATTACCCATGTAATAATGTGGTTTGCACCTTAAAAATATATTACTAGTAGTATTTTGTTACATTCATGCATGTTTGTCCTGTATGCTGAACCCATCTCTTAAGACGCTCGGTCTCATCGCTCTAGGTAGAAACCAAGAAGTACTCCTGCGCGTTTCTAAAGCTAAGTATACACCAACCCAACCTCCAACCACAGTCAGAAGATGCAGAGCATCTGCTTCGTCACCTCATGTCACTCCTGGTTGTCTCCAGACAAACCAGGGCAACCTAGATCAACTACAGCAGCGCACATGTTCTGCTCATGTGCATAACAGCAGGCATCGCTGGTGGCTAAACTCTGCTGATACAGAGCTTTCTGTAAACAAACTCACAACACTCAAGAGGTTCACTCACATATTTATCAAGGAATATTAATGATACCCGCTACATTAAACACATCCTCTCACATTAGAGGATAAAACAGACTGGATTTAAACTAAAGTCCCTTATAATGGTTAATCACGACTTGTATAATAGATTGTGAATGGAGCACATGGCCAGTCACAGCGCTCCTTCAATGCCAATGCATGACACTGTTTCAACATGTTCAATCAGCCAGAACTAAGTCCAACTGTCTCCTACTACGTCTGATGGTGCAGAACACACCAAACAGACTCACATCACTGACCGCATCAGAATGTCTGTGCTGCAGCCAGTAATCAACCCAGTGTGTACCAGTTGGCACTTTGATTACCTCTACCAGTATTTCATACTGCCTCCAGTGTCTGTGGCACTTGTGTTTGTATTATTGTGTGCTTGGTGGTGGTCGAAAAGGTCATAGACATAGAATGGCAGCCAAGTCTCCGTCAATCTGCCCCAGGGCAGCAGTGGCTACAGAAGTAGCTCACCACCGCCGAGTGTGACTGAGAGGAGAATGATTAATGCACCTAAATGTAAAACAACTTTAAGACCGATGCATTAATATTATTATTACTAATAAATGTACATACAGTATGTATTCCAGTAGATTCCTAATTTTTGGGCTAGGACCAAAAAGTGGGTTGTGGCAAGGTTGAACATAATATTATTTATTTATTTATTTTTGAAATAGGACAGTGCATATTCATTACCCTGGCCACATTCAAATTGATCATGTAAATATGCCAGATTTAGGCATATAGGCTAATTTTCATCTGCTGCCCCATGACAGGTTGCTGTTACAAGACATGGACAAGACACACAACAATACGTGACACATGTTAAAATAGCCAGTAGCCACAGTCATTAGCAACATGGATTAGTAAAAGCAGCATGCAGTAAGCACAATTAATACTAAAGCAAAACACATTACATAATAAACAATGAGACAAACAATTTTAATAATCAATTTGTTTAAAATGGGGGGGGGCACTGACCCAGAGATTGGTGTTCAATCCCTGCTGCTGGCACTGCATACTGTCGTATCCTTTGGGGAAGACGTGTCACGCTCCTTGTATGAATTGTGAATTGTGAATTGTGTTTTGATGGTGGTCGGAGAGGACGTAGGCGCAGATTGGTACTCAGTCTGCCCTGGGGTAGCTGCAGCTACACAACTGTGCTCTATATAATGTCATAATAAAATAAATACAGGGATAAATATTGGGTCACATCAGACTCAAGGATCGTACAAATGTTCCTTAAAATAGAATATTGCTCAATGGCACTCATTCTGGATTCATGAAAAAGAAATGCCCTAACATAAATATTTAAACTTGCTTAAACTACAAATACGCAGAAAAAACAAATTGGCCTAAAGCTCTAATACTGTACAGTGTGTACTCTGTTACAGTAAACCTACAGTGTGGTTCCCTCTCAGGACGTACAGCAGCAGGCGTCACCGTGCAGAGGCTCATTTGCACCTCTCGTGTGATGAATTATGCAGCGGGATCAGCCCCAGCGTTTTTGGGGGATTTGTGTTCCTGCTCGCCGACTCTGATTGTAGTAAACACTGCATGATTTATCAAAGGCTCGAACAGCTTGGATGGTGGTTCCAGGTTTGCACAGAGAGGAGGGGCTTAAAGCTGGGTGGCATAGACTGTCTGCTGGAGTGAGCTCATATCTGTGAACGGGAGGAGGCAGGGCTGAAGTCATGTCTGGAGACAGTGGGCAAGGATACACATGCAGACTCTGTCATTATACTTCCATATGTAATATAAAAAAGGTGGATATAATCTGTATAAAGATGGGGTGCACAGTGGCAGAATTAAGGTAGGATAAGGTGTACTTTTTTGTCCCTATAGGAAAATTAGTCCTTTGCATTTGACCCACTCTGGTAGCACGGTGGCAAAGTGGTAGACTGTTTTGTTGCAAATGTGTTTTATAGTGCTCATGGTATTTGCCAAAATATAACAATAAATGCCTATTTTCTATGTATTTTGGCTGAAAAACATGCCCCAACGCCAGCCGTGAGCCTGAAAAAGGGACAAGCTGTACAATAAAAGCCTTAAAGCAATTTCCAGCCAAACCAAAATAAATTTAAAAGATAGAAGTATTATTTAATTTTACAGTTCGAAACATTTTTATTATACGTAGACTACTTTTTTTTTTAGGCTGGCAAAGTGGTTCGCGCTATTGCCTTTCTGTGTGGAGTTGGCTTTTTCGCCCCATGTCTGCGTGGGTTTTTCTTCGGGTCCCCATCAATCTAAAACATGCATAGGCTCCATAGTCTAAGGCCCATAGTTGCTGGGATAGGATCCAGACACAGATTACCTCTAAGCCGGAATAAGAAAGAAAAGGAATACAGATAAAAATACTTTATAATACTATTACAAGTGTAAATGCATGTAAGGGGAATTGTAGAAGACCTGTGTATCTTCCTGTAGTTGAGGTGAGCTTGTTACTTCTCCACACATTGTTCTCACACTGTCTGGATCACAGCACCAGGATGAGCTGACGTAACGCTCCTAGAATCACACTCTATTTCAGTCGTGTGAGAGGGTAAGTGCAAAAAGGGGACGCACTCATTATTGTGTGTGTTTGAGAAGGAGGCGGGGGCTGGGAGGCTCCACACCAAGCATTATAGCTCATATTTTACCATTTGTAAAGTGCTTCATATAATGGCTTGAGTAGTACTACACTGAAGCTATATTTCCTTATTAGAAAACAAAATGCTAATGTTAGCTTTGATTTGATATGACAGTCAAGTGAGCCATTCTTATTGCAGTAGTTTAGTGGTTAAGTACATAACTATAAATGTATGGAGCCAGCGTTGGTTATGGAGGTGTTTTTATAATTGAACTGCTGCTAATGGCTCAAGTTTATGACATGGCTTGTCAAAAAAAAAAAAAAGCCAAATATTCATCTGAAATGGTAAACAATGCACAATTAAGGAACATTACAAGGTCAACTCACAACATGCAGCAGTTACCACACTTTTTGCCAATGCTAATGATTACATTCGTTAGCATTAGTGAAACAGAATTTGATCTAAATATTTAAACTTTATATTATATTCCCCTTATCTCTGTTTCTCTCATTAGTGTATGTATATCACAACGTGAATGTATATTGTTCATGTAATAAAAAGTTCATTCAGCTCTTGCCCAAACTTGAAAAAGGCTGGCTTCACACAAAAGGACGCTGGAACCACTCACTCCTTTTAATTTCTTTTATTAATGGTTTTCTTTTGTTGTTGGATGTTTCAGTTCATTGTTTCATCGACATTTTTTAGCAGGTAGATGTGTGTAGACATGAACATTGTAGATTGGTTGAGTGGAGTAGGTGATAACCTACAAAGACACAAAATGCACATGAAAAATCACCAAAATGAACTTATTTTAACTCTTACAATTTAAATCACATTTTATGAATCAAGTTTTAAACTTTCATTTATTTAAAGTAACATTTTAACCCTAACTATAAACCCAATGAATTGTACATTAAATTATTTTTAAGTTAATGTACAATTCATTAACCTTTTAATCAATGGTTTACATAATGAAATTAGGTTTTACCCAAATAGTTTAACAAATTAATGTTCTTAAACTAAATTATTAAATCAACTTAAGCCAATTATTTTAACATGAAACTAAAGAAATCCACAAATGAATTCAGTTACAAACTTCAATGTACATTTTAACTTACCAGCTGAACCTCTGTGTCCTGAGTAGTGAGCCACAGGTGAGTTTACTGATGTGTGAGTGGTTGCTGTGATTGGGAGGCAGGAGAAGTGAAAGGAGCGTTTGATTTTTCTCAGGCTGCAGCCAAACTGGGTGGGCAGCAGGAACACTTCACCAGACCCCACACTGCTCTGGTTTTACTTGACAGTAACAATTTATAATATGCAATTATTTGCAATAAGATCATATCTTTTTAAGTTCTTTGTCTGGTCCTTTCATGTGAGTTTCATTTCTGGGCTTAACAATCACAGGTGGAGTGACCAATCCGAGAAACAAATGGTGGGACATAAAAAGTGCACCGCTGAGCTGACCCATATCCAAAATGGCACTTATGAAGAATTGTTGCTGGTTTTGCCATAAAAAAAACAAAAATAACATTGAGCAGGCTGTACTTCCTGAGGAGGCTAGCGTCTTTTAAAATATGTGTGAAAAAATAGCAAAGCTGTTTTATCAGTCAGTGGTGGCTAGTGCTCTGATGTGTTGGGGGAGGGCGTAGAGTTTGAACATACTGATTAGTAAGGCCTCCTCTGTGATTGGGGCAGAGCAGGATGCTGTGGTGGAAAGGAGAACATTTGGGAAAAACTGCTTTCTACTATGGACAACAGCAGCCACGTCCTGGTGCAGGATCTGGTGATGAAGCAGAGGAGCTCCTTCAGTGAGTGGCTGAAATCTTTCCTGCCCAGAGCTGTGAGGCTCTACAATACATCTGTAAATGGGAGGGGGGTGGTTGGCAGCTGTGGGCTGAAGTGAACTCAAGCTTCACTTCACTTACTTATGTATTGAAAGTATTGTCCTGTTTATTTATTTATAGTACTGCCCTATTTATTGTTAATATAAATTGTCTTTTACTATTGTTGTTTTTACTGCTTTTATAATAGCTGTGTATTCATGCATTTTGTGTGTTTGTGTGATAGTGGAGCAGCTGAACAATTTAATTTCCTTCGGGATTAATAAAGTATATCTATCTAGCTATCTATCTATCTATCTATCTATCTGGTTGTTTCCAAACGGGAGCAGCAGCAAAAGCCAGTTGCATGAAGACTGACTGTCATTACATCGGACGTCAATGGGACTTTACTGTTGTTAAAATGGCAACAAGACAAAGAAAAAAAAAATCACAGAGGATTGAACAACAACGCAGACTTCATCAGAATCAACAAGTGACGAAGGAAAGAACTAAACGCTGTTAACAGGTGAGAGAAGTTGTTAAATTCGCTCTGTATTAGGCCAGCGCCATCTAGATTACCGCATTTGAAAGATGTGCTGCAAAAAAACAGCTGTGAAAGGCCGGGTCCAAATCGACTGAAATACTAAATACACTATTGAACCTGAAATATAAAATAAATCTATTTCCTACACTGTACACTACAACTTATTATTTTGGATACTTTTTGTTATCTAAAGTCTGTTTTTTGAACTTCTTTCTTTCTTTGACTTCTTTGTATGTAACTCTGAGTGGCTGACCTAAATCTGCCGAGATAAGGCCTGAGGATGAAGGGGACTCCATTTGCCGAAGAGAGGCTAATGATCGTCCAGCGCTGCCAGCTGTGTGACGTCTCCCGGGGGCCGCTCTGGTGCACTGTGCTGCACGATTAAGCGTTTGCGTAAAAAGAAAACATAATTAAAAGCCTTCCTCATGCATAGTCAATCAAACTGAGAGAACGGCATGGAGAGAGAGAGAGGGAAGAGGGCGACAGCTTTGATGGATAACCCATTCTGGACACACACACACACCATGCCTGTAGATCACATGACATACTGTACATAGATAGAACAATTGATGGTAGCTGTCTTGGAGATTCAGTCAGCATTGTTTTGTGTGGCGTTCAAAGGCCACAAGGAAAGGTGGCAGCTGAGAGTTTTCATGGCCACATAATTCAGCGGTGCGTTCGCATCATGAGGCTGGGGATGACAGGGAGATTGTCTCACGGACAGCCAGGGAGTTTAGGTCGGCTGGTGTTGAGCAATGTGGGTCGTAAATTTGGCGCCTTGTCATGAGCTTTACACCGAATTTGAAGTTTGGTCACTGTGAGGGAAAGTGACTTACAGACCCTTGAATATTAACTTAACAGTTAATATAAGTTAAATGGGCTACAATACCTTTTAATTAGGAAAAAATGATGTATCAGCCAACACACCATGCAAATCATGCTGAAACACGTGTCCAGTGGTAACTGCCCAACTGCTGTCAGTGAGTGGGTAGAGAACATTAGCTAGAGTTCAATCTGAAAACCCACTACTTCTCCTTGGCATTCAAATCTAGTTAAGCAGGGTATCTTAGTTGAGTTTATTCTTCTTGTAATTTTCTTTTATTGTGTATTTATTGTTATTTTAGTATTTTATTTGTTAGGCTGTCATAGATTGTATTTATTGACACCAACTGTATTTGTATAATTTTTAATTTGATTTTTTTCCTGTACATTACTGGGTTTGTTTTAAATGTGCTATATAAATAAAATTGGAACTGAAGTCAGTAGTGGTTCTGCATCTATCTGCTCTTCTTACATAAGCATTTTGGTCATTGTAGTTGCCATAGTAATAGTACTAGCAGTAGAAGTACTACTAGTAGTAGTGGTGGTGGTAGCAGGAGTGGATATAGTGTTAGCTGTAGTAGTAATAATAATAGGAGTAGTGACAGTAGTAATAATAGTATATTTTAGTTAGGAAAAAGTAATGTAACAGCTAACACACCATACAAATAGCAGTAGAAGTGGTGGTGGTAGCAGTAGTAGAAGCAGAAGTGGTAGTAGTAGTTGCCATAGTGATAGAAGTACAAGATTAGATTAGATACTTTATTGATCCCAAAGGAAATTCAGGTACTAGCAGAAATAGTAGCAGTAGTAATAGTAGTTCTAGTTGTAGAAGTAATAGTAGTGGTGGTACAGCTGACAGGTTTGCTGGGGCTGGGGGCAAGAAGGCTTCACATGGGCCCCTTATATTAGAAAATATATGAAGATAACCATTTCTGGGCCCCTCTAACCCAGAGGTCTGGGACAACAAATCCCTTTTGTCTACTCCTGTCACTCCAGGATGTGGAAGGGCATCTGGCATAAAAACTTGAAAGAATTTGTGCTGCGTTATGTGTTCTCATTAGCTGCATGTTGAGTTCAGGTAATGAAAATCCACCTTGAAATGACTTTCAATAGATATCTGCATAAACTGCATACAGTACAACGCTAGAGAGTCCAAGTAACTGAATCTAATTTATGAGCATTTTTTTCCATAAAGCACAATACATTTTAATAAATCTTTCTGTGCAATGAACTTGTCACCCAGAAAATGCACTAAATCATAAAAATGCAGGCTTCTTGGATTGCTGTAAGCCTTGTGACCGCGTGAAAGGCTTCCACCACCATCTCCGTAATGACTTGGCACGCCTCCGAAGGCAGCTCTTGATATTCATGAGGAGTTTTCTGTGCTCCCATACGTCACCGTGGGGTGCACTCTGCAAAAAGTCATCATCTCGGCAGGCAGGCAGGCTGCACCGGGCCCGCGTGTCCCTCATATTTAAGTGTTTGTGTGGACAGATGTGGTTTAGCTGGAGTTCAAATGGTGGACAGAGAGCGGTTTGAGTGTGCACACGCTGTGGGGAGGACCGGGGGGGACAGCTGCTCACTCAGATGTACTGAACCCGATTCTGTGTTTGGAAGGAGACCAGCTTGTGTCCAGTTGTGGCTCCCGGGGCCATGGGGAGCTCTCCCAGACCAGCTTCAGCCTGAGCACAGTGGACACAGCACACAGAGGAGACAATGAAGTTTGATGTAGCATAATATTATTCAAATGGCTAATTTTAGAAACACTAGATTATTTTCTGCTCATTTTGAAATAGCAAGAGACAATGGCAGAATAAGCTGTTTGGCATTTGGGCAAATTTTTCATGGGCACAACCTACACAACAATAAACAGATCTTGATCTTGATGGGAATGCAGATAACAGCCATGGCAGTAGTTGTCATGATAAAATTAGTAGCAGTAGTGCAAATAGTGGTATTAGAGGGTTGTACTAGCAGGGTTTGGTGGTTGCAGTAGGAGGAATAGCATTTATATTAGTAATAGTAGCAGTATTAGCATTCGATAGTAGCTGTGGTGGTTGTGGTAGTAGCTTTCTTTCACTTGATAAAACTTCACACCCAATGCTTTGTTACCTATTCAAGCAATAAATTTGTTCAAGACAGCAGATTTCAAGTACTTTGTCCACTCCGGCTTCTTACTACATTTAACGCTCTTCTTATCAAAGCCTGAGGTTATTAAGGACACATTCACTGTCTTTAAACAAATACAACAGTGCAGTATAATATAGCAGAATACAGCAGAATACAGCATAACAGTGAATGGTATATCTTCCTGAGCACTGCGTAAATTGAGGTAATTGTTATCTCTACATTCATCTTTGAGCAGAAACCACATTTTTGTATTCTCTGATCCAAAACTAAAGAATATTTTGGGTATAATGAGGCCACGAGGGTGTAAAAGTAGTAACAGGTGACCCAACGGTGAGATGAGCTGAGCATCTTGGGAAATCAATAGGTGTGCATCTAGCAGTTTAGACGTAAAAACACAAATAGCATGGGTTTATTAGGACGCTCACTTGGGACATGCTTGACAATGGCAGGAGGGCGGCACATGGGTGTTGTTAAATAATAAAAATTTAAAAATTTATTTTGTTTCTACATTATTTAAGAAAGCTTTATGTGATGTGGTAAACTTGATTTGTTTTTAGACAATCGTATGTCCCTGCAGGGCTACCATATGTGCTCACGAGCTGTAGAAAAGAGATATGGATAGTGTGGGGTTGCAATTTGGGGTTAAATTACTAAATTTTTTTTGTTTCTACATTTTTTTAAGAGAGCTCTTTGTGATGTGGTCCACTGGATTTGTTCTTAGAGGGTCGTATGTCCCTGCAGGGCCACCATATGTGCTCACAATCTGTAGAAAGGAGAGGTGGATGGTTTAGGACTGCAATTTTTCCACCAAAGCTACATATTGCATTTTTATTGAAACTAGAAAAGAGAAGCTCAGGTGGAGGCAGGTTGATAACATTTGTAATTTGCAGTTTACATCCAAGAATAAAATACATAAATGTCTTTAATGTTTCTGGAAAAATATGAAGTATTTTCTATTGATAGATTATGTTAGCTCCCTGTGGAATACTGTCAGATCGAACAGAATTGCAAAAAGCCTCATAAACAGAAAGAGTGATTAAATCTACTGAGTCTACGCTAACGCTTAACTAATGCTGAACCCCCAGCGACATCTCATGTATATTCAAATCCATAACGTGCATGTCAATAGTGATAAATGATAAACGATGTCAGCATTAAACTGCAGTTAGCCATTAAAGCTTCAGATGCCCCACCCCCCAAACTCCCAGCAATCAGTGTTTATGAAGACAGATGATGCTGTGAAATAATCAACCGGAAATATTTATGGTTTCAGCTGGAGACATAGGAAGACTTCACTGTAAAATCCATGTAATTTTATTTTGTCATTTTTTGTGTAGTTTTTGTATGGATTGTGTTCTAATGTGGACATAATTAAACAACAAAAGCTATCATGCTTTCTTTGTTATAATGTTGGATGATAGTGCTGCGTTTGTGGCCCACTCTAAGTTCAAAAGTAATTTTCATATGTTTTTAATTGGGCAGATATAGTTTTACTCTGTACAAGGTCAGTTGACATTACTAATTGCTTAAGTTGTGGAGGGAATTAATTGATTACTTTTATATTAATGTGATTTTAAAATGTGAGATCTTTAAGTAATGTTTTTTTTTTTTTTTTTTGTCTTCCAAATGTATATTTAATTTGACAAGAAAAGATTTTAAAATGACAGTATTGGGGACTGAAAGAGTAGCAGAAACAGAAAATGCATTAGTGTAGACGTAAGACCTCAGAGTTTAGAAATAGTAATGCCTCTTCTAAAATGTGATGTCAATGGAGATCATTACTGTGTTTATAAACAATATTTTTGCACACTTTTGAGTTGAGCAGACCACAATACATTTTCAATGTACAAAATTAACATTAGCCTTTAGCCATCAAAAACTGCAAATTGTACATAAACAAAATAGGTATGGCAATTGGAGACCAACTGACTATACTGTATGTGTGTAATGTCTAGGCCTGGGCAGAGAACGTTGGTGTGCAGTTTAAAGAAAAACTTACTTTTTCACCTTAAATAAAGTCTGTGAGATGGTTAAATGAGTGGTTGTGTGGTCAATGAAGCATCCCCACATCTCCCCATGGTGTCTCGCGAGAAAGTGGCACCTCATGAATAGCAAAACAACAAGCTAGCGATGGCTTTATTTCTTGATTTTCAAAGCAGTTAGCACCACACGGTTACAGAAGCAGTGTAAGCAGCAAAATAATACTTTAAAATAGTGTTAGCCTACATAATATAATGTATATGTTTAGAAAACGTCATCTTTTGGGGAGCTGTTTCTTTGACAATCTTTTGGATTAGGTGCTGGATGACCCCTGACCTGCTGGCAATGGCGACGAATGGACAGAGCATAAAATGGCTAGTTAGCATGGCTATTGGCAACATGACGCGTTTTCAGCTCTTGAAAAGGGAACAGGCTCAGCTGACACGATTGCTCAAACATAAGTGAATCAAACAATGTACTACTCAAGTTATGTTTTTTTTAGGCACAAACAACATTATAACATGGTTAAAAGCTCAAAAAAGTTGATTTAGGATAATAGGGGACCTTTAAGTTGAGCAAACTGCAGTGCATTTCACTGCAAGTGACATTAGCATTAGCCCCCAAAAAATACAAATTGTGTGTAAACAAAACAGTTATGGCAAATGGAAACAAACTACATGTTTTTAATGTTTGTGACTGGGTAGAGAACATTAGCATAGGGCTTCATAATTAGCTGTAACAACTTGTAAGAGCCATTAGAGCTACATGAGCTAAGGGTAAGTGCTAAAAGTTACCAAATTCTTAACTTACACTGACAAAGTAGTTATAGAATGAATGTATGCTTGGGTTTTAGCCATCAAGCAGCAAAAATCATACTTTTACATCAACTTTGGCTAATTGAACTACTCAATTTGTGTGCTATAAAATTATCTTTTATACAGTCATATTATTTACTGGTTGTAGTTCACTCTCTTAGCAAATTGGATGCTTTCTACCACCAAAATTCACACACATTTTTCTTGATTCTGAACTATAACTATTTTAAAACAAAACCGCATTGGTGTGGACGTAACCTCAGGCTTACAACCTAGTAAATAGTGTACCTGCAGCGAATAATGCAGAATTATTTCCTTCCCCTGTGGCACAAAATAAGATCTGAGGGCTAAATGACTTTGAACTGTCGACACATTTGGCAATGGGGGCCCATAAATCAGCTGACGCAGTGGAGGGGGGGTGGGGGTTGCAGCAGGTAGGGCCCATCTGTTAGCTGCTGGTGTATTGATTGCAGAATAGCATTAAGGCGTAGCTTTGGGATTCCACTGATTCAGCAGCTAGAGTAGCCCCACGGTGGCTCCTGATTGGCTGGACTTGCTCTAAATGATCTCTGACTCCCTTCATAACCTTTAGCATTGATCCTGCGCCTGTGATTTTAGTTTAACATGTACAGCAAAGCATGGTTTTATTGATTTATGTTAAAACAGGTTTAGCGTTATTATGTAAAATAATTTTGGGCATGTTTTATACTAATGGTTCTAAACTGGGGCAATATTTTTAAGATGTACTGCCTTTTCTAAGCACTAAAGCCCGCCCCATTTGAGACAAAAGGTTACAATTGGTTTTCGGGAAATGACTGCCAATAGAACTGGCACCACCTTCTAAATGTCTGTGCTCCATATAGTCTCTGGAAAGATCAACCTTTTCGGACGCAGCACTAATGGACTGCACTGTGGAACACTCATCAGGGGCTGCCCATACTAAACTGTAACATACCAACATGACCAGCGTCATACTGCAAAGAGGCTTTAGGCAGAACAAAGCTTTCAACTTACAAATTGTAAAAGAGAATGTTAAAGGGGATATACTATGTTTTTACTTATCTTTTTAAACCTGTCTTGGTCATCTCTAGAACAGTACTGCATGTTTTACAACCTTTAAAAACATTATGTGACTAAAGGAAAGTGTTTCCAATAAATACTTTACTAATGCCATAAAGAAACAGGTCTATTTTGAACAGAAACGTTTAATGCCATTTTACTACAAATGAAAAACAGCTGAATCAGTGGAAAAGAGCTGTACACCTTTTTAAATAAAATAATGAGAGCAGACTAGATGAAGAGCAGGGGTTCTCAAACTTTTTGGGGCCAGTGACCCTCAGTGTCCCCTCAAGTGTTCTCTGCTTGCAATCAACGTGACTTACATAGTGCGTCACAATCATAAGGAGATTTAAACATCCTAAAACCAAATATAAGTGAGGGAAATTCATTCAGAACGTTTATTTTATTGCTGTTGATGCTTTTTTTTTTCCATGACAAAATTAATAATTAAAACTTATCAATTATCCTTTTTTTTTTTTTTTTTTCTCAAGGCCCCCGAACCTATAGTCCAGGGACCCCTGGACCCCAGTTTGAGAATGGTGGATGTAGAGAGCTTGTTGATTGGTCATTGCTTCTTGGAGTGGATGGAGGTTTGTGGAAAAGGCGGAGGTTCATGGAACCAAGTGTTCTGCGGCCTTAGAAACTCAGTGCCAGAGACTATTGGGGCAGCAGCTCAGTCAGTAGACATTCACCCACTTACACAAAGGTTGGTGGTTCGATGCCTGCAACCGGCATTGCAAACTGTTATGTCCTTGGGAAAGTCACTTTACCTTGTCTGTAAAAATGTGTCTGTGTGATTGTTTTTGGTGGTGGTTGGAGGGGGTCTTAGGCGCAGATTGGCAACCATGTTTCTGTTAGTCTGTCCCAGGGCAGCTGTGGCTACAGAAGTAGTTCACCACTACCAAATGTGAAGAGTCAACAAAAAAAGGACACAAGTAAAATGTCAGTTGTAAATTCAAGGTATGGAGTTGACCGACTGAGATCAAATAGCAACATGGTCAACCCATTTCAAATAAGTGCTTCATTGTTCAAAAAAGACTGATTTGGTTAGATTGGGACTATGGGTTTAAGACCTACCTTACTCCACAAGTATAGACTTACTTAGCGGGTCTAAAACCCCCTCCTAAATGAACCCATTTCAGTCTTATTTATTTAAAATGACTTTATGCCATGTTTGGTTTTTCTGTTTGGTTTCATATTTTTTTTAATTTGCACTGGATGAGGTAACTTTGTATATGCTACTAATGCCCACTGAATTCTGATTGGCTGTATGTCTGTCTATTTGCAGTCAGTCATAATGGGTGATGTAGGGGTTTTAGTATATGAAAAAGAAGTGGCTTAAACGGGTGGCCATTGTAATGTAATAATGCACTTCATTTACTCTTTAGTCACACTGGCGTTGGTGACAGGCACAGTTGCCCTGGGACAGACTGACGGAGATGTGGCTACGACCTCTTTGACCACCAAGCATACAATCACACAAACCACACATGCCCAATGACGCGAAAACATTTTGAATTTGGTAAGCCGCCAACCATCCAGTTACATGACGGCCTAGTGTCGATCGGATCATCATTACCCCATTATCCTATTCTCCCTTGCATATGACAGCACAGTGCAGTAGACTATTCCTCCCAATCTCATTTGCAGTAATGTAGAGACATGCAGCTCCTCTCCTGTGGTGTTACCTTTGGCGTTAAGACGACACCAGCTCTGGAGAACCCAATGTGATAATTATATCAACACTTGCACTGTGCCTGCTATCATTTTGATCAGCTAAGTCTCAGAAAATGCCTCCAAGATGACAGTGTATTCTGTTGTGAACAAGTGGAAATCCCTAGCACATAATGGCTAAGGGCTAATTCTGCTTCTGGCATGGAGCTGGGTGGGATCTCGCGTGTGTGGGTGGGGTGTATTGGCTGGACGGTTTGGAAGACAGGATTTCTCAGGACTAATTAACGCCTGGATAACAACTACAGCATGCAGCATACGTTTCCTTGTAGCCCTGCAACAGCGAGAAAGAACAGCCAGGCATATGTGCTGCAAAGGGTTGTGGGAAATGTGTGCAAGGTGTGGATGTAAAGTCATGGGTCATTGTGAAAGTTCTGAAAATTTATAGAGGGAGCAGAGGTAAAAATGCCAGCCAATCACAGTCTAGGTAGTAACACAGTAGCCAATGACAGATCAGACATACAAACATACCAGTCAATCACAGAGCAGAGGTAATAACACCAGCCAATCACAGAGCAGAGAGGATAATGGACAGTCAGAGAGTAGAGGTAATAACACCAGCCAATCACAGTCTAGATAGTAACACAGTAGCCAATCACAGAGCAGACATACAAACACACCAGCCAATCACAGAGCAGAGGTAATAACACCAGCCAATTACAGAGCAGAGAGGATAATGGCCAATCAGAGAGCAGAGGTAATAACACCAGCCAATTACAGAGCAGAGAGGATAATGGCCAATCAGAGAGCAGAGGTGGTAACACTAGCCATTCAAAAAGCAGAGATAAAAGCCCTCCAGCCAATCACAGAGCAGAGGTGATAACACCAGCCAATCACAGTCTACGCCAACACAGTAGCCAATCACAGAGCAGACGTACAAACACACCAGTTAATCACAGAGCAGAGGTAATAACACCAGCCAATCACAGAGCAAAGAAAAGAAGATAACAGCCAATCAGAGAGCAGAGGTAATAACACTAGACAATCAAAAAGCAGAGACAAAATCCCACCAGCCAATCACAGAGCAGAGAACATAACAGAAGCCAGTCAAAGGGGAGAGAGGATAATGGCCAATCAGAGAGTAGAGGTAATAACATCAGCCAATCACAGAGCAGAGGAGATAACCCCAGCCAATTACAGAGCAGAGGTAATAACAACAATCATTCTTATGACAGAGTTAAAAAAAACAAAAAAAAAACAGCCTATAACAGTCAATGTAGTAACACAGCAGCCAATCACAGAGCAGAAGTAAAAACACCAGCCAATAATAGAAAAGAGACAATAAGACGCGTCAATCATAGAGCAGAGGTTACAAGAGCCTATCCCGAGCAACTATGGGCCTGCGATGGAGTACACAGTGAGCCAGTTTGGACACACTGAAAAGAATGACAACCTTTGTTTACTAGTGCAAGTTTAGAATCATCGATGCATGTCTTCAGATGGTGGGAGGAAGCTAGAGTGCCAAGATAGATGTGATAATAACATCTGGATGACATGCAGACTGCAGAGATTGATGATAGTCAGCAAGGGATCAAAACCACAATTTCCTTTAGTTTGGCTGGCTAGGTTGCTAATAAACATGTCTGACACTTAACTCATGCATACGGAGACAAGATGTAGTTGTTTTTTTTATCTCCTCTGTTTGGTTTGAGTTAGCTGTAGTTGTTACCTCCAGCTCTTGGATAGTTTTGTTTTGGGCTTGTGAGCTAGCATTCATGTCCTTTTCCAAACAAACAATCTCACCTCTTAATAGTGGTGTTTACCTCTTGAACTCCAGCGTCTATTTTGGGACACATTTCTTGATTCATAGGAGAAAGTTAATCTCGGAGTACCGGCCTTTGACTGGTGCCATCATCTGATTTTGGTGGAACACTTTCTTTGCCGTCCTTTTTTGTACTAGACCTTGGTAGCATTGTCTCTCCTATGCAGTTAACCACAATGTTAGGCTTCTTATTGCTCAGTAAGTTAAACTTTTAACAGTGAAGTGCATCTTTTTTTATTCTGTATCCAAGCAGTACCATTTTGCTCCAGTGGAAACATGATGAATTCACATATTCACTATCTTTCAGGCCAAGGACAGTTTTAACTTTCTTTAGATAACTTTGAGCACTAACTAACACTGCTGAACACGCACTGATAAAACTATTGCTCCAGTTTTCCAATCAGGAAACCATCCAAATGACTTTTATAGATATTAAAATGTCACACAGTAGAAGCTCATATCCCATCCCTATCCTCTTTTCTCTTTGCATTGTCCTGAGTCATCATCTTAAAAGGTGCTTCTCGTATACCGCAGTCACAAATCTTGCTGTATGGCCATTACGTGCTCTGTCCCATGTGCCTACAGGACCCCTACCATACGCATCCTATTCTACAACAACGGCAGTGATGGTATTTCACTGGGGACACCTTTACAAATGAGCTTCTCCATTTCTCCAGTGTGATTTCCGAGCTGCAGTAATATTGTTGTACAAGTGCATTCGGCAGCCGGGCCCTCACTGTCTGATTAAGACTTGCCGGGGCCGCTGATTTTTATTGGCCGGGTAATGGTGCAGAACCTAAACATTTCTCAGGGTCGATGGGCCGTGTGTAGTACAAGCTATTAGGAAGCGTACGGGAGGAGAGCGGGGGGTGCTAACTCAGTATGTGGTACAGTGAAGCGTCACCTCTGGAGAGATTAAAGATGTCAGTCAGGGGACATGCTTCAGAGCTGGTTAGAGATGCAGGAAGGTCCAGGTCCAGGCTGATTTACATTGAGAAATGCATTACTGGGGCACTGGGGATGGTCTTAAAAGAGACTTATTAACCTTTTGTCAAGCTTTTTTAAACTAATTCTGGACATCAGTGCATTACTATTTCATATTTAATAACTAAAAAGTATGAATATTTATTGAAAATGTCTTTTTTTAGGAGCTTTTGCTGTTACACTATTGTAAAACAGAAGTGTGTCTCGGTCTATGGAGTCAAATTATTGAATTCTTTTAACACTGAATTTAAATGCTGCACAAATATCACGAAATTAAAAAAAAATGTATAAGGACAAAATATTGGCATGCTATGTAAAAAAACAAGAAATGTAAGACATGAGTAGACTGTAAAATATGAAAGTAAATGTTAGGTGAGTTGGGAGGGTTAGGGGCAGAGTTGCAATGAATTAAATGAATTGATTGGATTTTTTCCATTTTTCTTTTTGTCCAGTAAAAGGAGCAGGTTATATAAGATTATTCTTCTTCCTGTTCTCTTTGTGTATGTAAAAAATGTTTGAAATATATATGCACTGTGCAATGTTGAATGAAACAGACATGAACAATAAAGTTAGGTAAAAAAAAAAAAAGTTTAATAAAAAGTAAAAACATTTGGATAGGTGCATGTCTCTTTAAGGCCCTCTCTCTCCCTCGGCTGGCCCCACCCACTTCACTTCGTCAGCCCAAACCAGCATTACAAACAACATAATTTCAAAGTTCACACACAACTGCCTCTGGTTCATTTCCTTTGAGTTCACTCATAAATACTGTTGGGAAGATTTGAGTTCAGACATGAGAGGAGAATCCCCGGTGTTTACTGAGTTGGTCAGAGCAAAGTATTATGGCCAATTAGCACAGCTATTAGCAACATGAAGCTAACTGACATAAATTAGCAGAATTAGCAGTACTCCACCATCCAAAGACATGCATTAGGTGAATTAGTGACTAAATCGCCCCTAGTGAATGAATATAAGAGTGAATGGTCTGTGTATGTCTCTGTGCCAGCCCTGTGACTATCCAGCCCCTGTCCAGAGTGTACCCCTCCTAACGCCCATAGTGGCTGGGACAGGCTCCAGTCATCCACAGCCCTTAATGGAAATAAGTAATCTCTGAATGATGTAATGAAAATATTTCTTAAAACAACAGCACACAGACTAAACAAAGACCGCACACTATGTTCCATTGTTTTGATATCCCTCTAAGGTGACCCGTCCTGGAGTCCACTGTCCCCTGTCCCGATTAGGACACCACAGAGAGAGCACACACAGACACATGCGTTTTGGTGAAGAGATGGTGTGCCGTGTCCTCAGTCCAGGTGCGGCCTATCCCACCGTGAACCTCTGCTTGACAAATCGCTGTATAATCCCGTAATGTTCTTAATCCCGGGGTCACATTAAAAATGGATGAGAAATTAATCTGCGGCCGGCTCTGTCAGGTATATAGTCTGTCAGCTCTGGTGCTTATTTTCCACCAAATCCTGGTGTACGGGGCCAATACTTTCCCACCTGCAACCACAGCAGCCAAATCCTCCAGATCGCACCTCCCCGTCTCACCCCCGCCCCCGTCCCACCACTGCACCTCTGTGTCCTTGTAGTGTGAGGATTTGATTAACACTACAACCATCAGGGTGGGAAGCTCTGCACTCTCTGGCACTTATATCTCTATGTGATGGAAATATTCTAGAACAAGATATCTATATTATCAAATAAAATATGGAATTTCTGAAAAATGATTTGGGAAAATGAATATAAATTGCTCTGTACTCCAACTTCCTCCCACCATCCAAAGACATGATTGGGTTAACTGGTGACTCTAAATGTCCCCTAGTGAATGAGTGAGTGAATGAATGAATGAATGAAAGAATGAATGAATGAATTAATGAATGAATGAGAGAGTGAATGGTTGTCTGCCCACCTAAAACCCATAGATGCTGGGATAGACTCCAGTCACACACAACCCCTAACAGGAGAAGATGAATGGATGACTCTATTGTCACTTTCTTATACTAAAAGGCTGAACATTAATACATTTTGCAAATATAACTTTAGCCAAAGAATTGGCTTTGGAAATGGCTGGTTTAGAACAACTCACCACAATTAAGCAGTAATAAAGCATTAATAAATATGTAATTAACCTTTTTTTTAATCATACATAGTTTATAGATATTGTATTAACCCTGGTGTTTATAATTTGGCACTTTACATGAGCTTATTACTCAAGTTTACATTAATAACAATGTTTATAAAGCAATGCTGTTGAAGTAATGCTTTGTAAACAATCAATTAACTGTTTACTAATCCTTAACTAATACTTAAATAATGCCTTATAGTGTGAGTTATTCTAAAGTGTTACAGAGATTTTAAATAATGTCATAAAACTGGAGTGATGTGTGATGTATTGGGTTGGTTAAAGGCCAAAATGTATGAGCTTAATGAAATATTATGAAGCATATTGTGGTATAACATGAATAATAGCTGTTTATTGCTGCTATCTTAATAAGTGAGCACACAGACCACCAGGGCACTCCTTATTTGCATGCCACACCCAGTTGCTTAGTAACAAGAACACCCTGCAAACACCTGCTGACAACGCAGAGATACTGATCTGACATATTAGGTTAACAGCTTAATCACATCAGTAAATGCAGTAACAATGAGACTTCAGCATCTGTGGTTAGCCAAGTAAGCTATGTCTTAAAGGTTAACTGGAACTGTCAGTCCGATGTAGCGCCAGCCCTCACCCTCTGTGGCTCTCCTGGTAGAGCGCGCGTTCTTATTTGGACATTTATTTTTGAATTTTTAATATTATTACCAAAGTACTGGAGATGTCTTATGCAATAAAACTACAGACTACCCAATGAATGTTTGTAATCTACCATTGTCTCTCTGGATCTCTGCTACCAGCATTGCATACTGTTGTTGTGTTCTTGGGCAAGACAGTATACCCACCCTGCCTGCATGAATGTGTTAAGGCCTCCATACACCAAGGCGACGATCGCCCATCTGAAGCCGTCTGAACGGTTCTTCTACGTCGCTCATTTCCATCCTTTTGATATGTATGCGCCGTCTGCCCCCATCGCTCCAGGACGGATGCTGTCTGACTAGTTTTCTGCCGATTGGCCTTGTTGAATCGTCGTCTTTGGTCTTTGGCACGAAGCGCTCTGATAGGCCTAGCACTACAGCTGCCGCGCCAATCAGCGCACGGGAATTTTAGCGGAAGTGACGGAGTGACGAGAGGTGAAAACCGCTGTGGCAGCGTACTGTCACCATTTTTGCATTCTTCGCAATTCCGTGCGGAAAGTTATCTTCTTCAAGTAACAGAGCAGCGGCACCTAATCCACACAAAACAATGTCCAAACCGGCCATTATCACGCTTCTCAAATGTTCAAACAAGCTGAGAGCAGTGGCAGACCAAGGCGCGCTACATGCATATGTACTCCGCAAACATTGTGTCACTTCCGTTTATCTTTGTTCACTGGCTAGCGCCATCTGCCGCTTTGGAGGGGTAATTACATCACGCGCATGTGCAAGACACGGTCTTTAGGTCGGCTGTCGCTTCGGTGTATGAAGAGGGAAAAAGGTCATGCGACGTGAGGAAACGGGAGGGAACGAGAGGAGACGAGAAGAGACGAGCTGTCGCTCCGTCTTTTCGGTGGCAGTCTGGGAGTCGCCTTGGTGTATCGAGGCCTTTAGTGTGATATTGATAGTGCGTTAGTCTAGGACAGTGGTTCCCAACCAGGGGTACAGGGACCTGTAGGGGTATGCAAGCAGTTTGGATGGAGGCACTTGAAATTATTTCATAAAATTGATAATAAAATATTTGTGATTTTTTCATAATAAATGATGGAAACGTATGACTGATGAAAAGGAGATGAAACAATTATTTGATGATATTTTGAAATATATTTTTAGTTATTCAAAGCATTTTGATTTTTCTTTGTCATAAATGTATTATTATTATTATTATTATTATTATTATTATTTGTTACATTTATTTTGAACAAAAAATATATAGTAAAATAACTCGATTTAATATTGTTATATTGTTATTTAATATTGACATTTTAAAGGCAGAATAAAGAATAAAATTATTTTAGTTTATTTTTATTTTTTGTGAAGAACATTTGAGTAAGTGGGCACTCATGGTCTAACAAAAAGTCCAGGGGGTACACCAGAATGAATAATGCACCCAAAAAAAGAAACTATATACAAGACTGGTGCATTATTATTATTATGTCCCACTTTAACTTACATAGTGCAGTTTCTTAGCATCTTTAAAAGAAAATGGCTGAGTTCCCTGTTGCTGCTTCTTACACAGAGACGCTGAAGTTTACTGACAAAGCCCCTAAGGAAGAAGCTCTGAGGCAAGTGTTGCTCCTTCAGAAAATAAAGGGTTGTGGCTGGAGACAGATAAACTTGCTCTGGATGGTTCTGGCAGACCTGGTCCAGGACTTGGTCACAGTTACCCCTACGCACTTCAAACATCAGAGGTTCTGTTTCAGTGAGTGCCATATCAGTCCATACCATACTGTACCATGAGCTAATTTGATTGCTTGTGGCTGAATGGATCAAAAAAGCCCCGGCCACTGTTTTCTTCAGTTTGTATCCGTTCTTTTTGCAGTTGTTTGTGCAAAAGGATGGATTTAAACATCACCTCTCACAGCCAGTCTTCTCCAATTACTGCACTGTACTGGCAAGGGGACAGGCTTATATCCAATTCAGTTTTATTTTTACGGCAAAAAAAATCACAGCAGCTGTGGCATTAAAGGGCTTTTTGTTTTTTGTTTTGTTTTTTTATGGCACTATTTTGTCCCCTGTTCAGTCATCTTCTCCCACTCTCTTGGGTTCCCCTTTGGAGGCTAGAGTGTGTCCCTGTAACTATGGGCCCTTGGACACAACTACAGCCTGTCCATCCTGGGAGTGGATCCCTCCTTCATGTGGTTCTCCCTGAGGTTTTAACTTTTTCCCACAGCTGGGTTTTTTTTTAGGAGTTTTTCCTTGCCAAGCAGGAGCCTCTAAGAATGTCCTGGGACAGTCTGTTTGCCTGTTTGATTGTTTGTTTATGTCTATTTCTGTAAACCCCTTTAAGGCAGCTGTTGTGATATTGGGCTATATAAATCAAACTGAATTGAATCGTAGCCTCTCATTTATTCACATTAAGCATTACTGCGAGACTTTCTATAGTATCTCTATTCCAGTTACTTGTTGACCTCCTCCAGCATGCCATCTATTACAATAATGATACTTACAGAGGATTCTCACTGAGAGGATGAGGATAGAATGCTGAGTTAATGATAGCCCTGTCCTCTACATGACCATTACATTTTTTCACAAGAGTCTGAGAGAGTGGTGCTGAAGTCGGGACAGCTGCTCATAGAATATGTGTGGAGAATACTCAGTACTACAGCAGCCATTTAGCCTTATTGATTTTTACACGAGACTATAAGTATCAACCAGAGCATGGCAAACAATAGTAGCATTCTTATTCAGCTGCTGACCGGACAATATGAAAATGTACATTGCAATGATCTGATGTGTAATGTTTGCATGACTAGCTTTACAGAATATGTTTACTTACTGCTACTGTAAATTCTGCAAATTCTGTCTATTTTTTATTTATCATGTTGGACCTCAGCACCTGTGGGTATTAATGCTCACTACATCTTTTAAATGTTGGTTAACTAAGTCAGTAAAGTAAGGTTAGGGTTAGAACTAAGAACTAAAACTTCTAATTCTTCAGAAATGGGACAAAACATGTCCTGCAGCTGTAACATCTTTTGAATCTAATAATAAGATTATGTTTTTTTAGAAATATTAACACAAATTAGATAATTAAAATTAACTTTAAAAATAAAACAATTTAACACAATAGATCATTACATTTACTTCAGCTGTATATTTATTAAATTTGTGATTGTCTCTGTATTAAACTATAATGAGCCTGTCCTCAAACAAGTATTCATTAAGTAATGAACAATTACCTAAATAAAAATAAAGTATTGATGCTAAAAGACCTTTTTACATCAAAGTAAATCATTCATTCATAATGTCTCATTTTCAAGCAAAGTTGTTTTTCATCGATCCACCATTTTAGTTTTATAGTCGTGTCTCTGTCAACTGCGTCAGACATTTATCAAAATGCCATAAAACCTGTAATATTAGCCTAACCCTAGAAATAGTAATCTTAGCAGGACTCTGGTACTATTCAGATACTGTATCCATGTCTGACAAAGTCAAACAAGTTATATAGTTTTTCAGTATTTTTAATGTCAGTGTTAGTATTTCATGTCACATCCATGACTGTCAACTCTGTCAGCCAATTAGTGAGAAAATACCTCAAAATATTAGTCCATTTTAGTCTCCTAAATAACTTCTGTTGTCACAGAGTATAGTAAGTTGCTGCTACAGGTCCTTCATGTGTTTGTGGAACAAAGCTCCTCAATGTCAACTCCATCAGTGTAGACAGATTAACCTTTTTTAGTGCAACCAACTTTTTATTTTATAGAATTTTTGTTTGTTTGTTTGTTTTGTAATGTCAGCATCTAATTAATGTGTGAAAAATTACAAGAAATTATATGTAACGTCCATATATACATTCTACTGAATTTGCTACAAACTTGTTTTGTTAAAAAAGAGAAAGAATGGGAGGTTGTATTAATGCAGAACTTAGCTTAGCAAAAGACAAAAACTTTCAAGTAGGTAAATATTTCAGTTTAACTTTTTAATTTTATATTTCTTCAATATTAGGTCCTGTTTTGTCCCACTTCCACAGAATTAGTGATTCCACTGCTCCCTGGTTTATGTGTTAAAATGGTAGGGTGTGAATTCCATTTTCAGTGTATGACAGAACAGTGTTACATGACAGTATTAAAACCTACTTGAACTCTTAAAAATATTGACTAGTGTTTTTCTAGTCTTTAAAAATAAAAAGAGAAAGGCTTTTTTTGCAATTTTAAGAGGTTGTTTAAGTTAATAATTTGGTCTTTCAAAACAAAATCACCTTTTTCACTAGGAAGAATCACACCACTATGGAGGACCGTGAGCGCCACGCAAAAAGGAATAATGCTTTTATTAAAATAGTTTTTAAAAGAGCATTTAATAAATGGATTACTAAATGTTTTTATTAAAAGAGTTTTTAAAAGAGGATTTAATAAATGGATTACTAAATGATTTTAATTAAAGAAGGATTAATAGCGTTATTCATTAATCCATTTAGGAAACCGATTTCTAAATGCATTTACAAAACCTTTTCGGAAAAGCATTTGCAAAACGTATTAGCTTCTCCGATTAGCTTCTCCTTTTAGCTTTTCCATGGCGTTCCTGGTCCTCCTGGCTAAAGTTAAATAAAATAAAAAGAAAAGCGATGTAACGAGCTCTGTGATTGGTCAGAGCTACTTGACCTCTGATTGGCCAGAAAATTTGCTCGTCATCCTTAGCCGGCCCGGTGACAATAGTGGTTATGTTTCTGCATTCGGCTAAACGGAACGATCCACTTCACAGCTTGTAAGCGAGCAGCCGGACAAGGGCAGCTTCAAAAAACATATTTATGTCTTACACATCGCAAAATAAAATCACTTCATCATCCACTGAAATAAAGTGCGCCGGGTGACGGCTTTAGTTAATTGACACAACAATATCCCGCATCCACGCTCAGTGATTTGTTAAATATTTAACACACAAATGCTAAAACCCTTGTTTGAAGGATAAAACTGCATTAGTCCAAAGCAGCATTAGTTTGGTGATTTTATTTTGCGATGTGTACGACATAAATATGTTTTTTGAAGCTGCCCTTGTCCGGCTGCTTGTTCCGTTTACCCAAATGCGGAAGTAGTTAGCGCATAACCCCTATTATCTGGCCAATCACAGAGCTCGTTATATCGCTTTTCTTTTTATGAACTTTAGCCAGGAGGACCAGCAACACCACGGAAAAACTAAAAGGAGAAGCTAATCGGAGAAGCTAATACATTTTGCAAATGCTTTTTCGAAAAGGTTTTGTAAATACATTTAGAAATTGGTTTCCTAAATGGATTAATGAATAACACTATTAATCCTTCTTTTATTAAAATCATTTAGTAAGTAAGTATTTCGTAATCTCTTAAATAAACTTTTAAAAACTCTTTTAATAAAAGCATTATTCCTTTTCACGTGGCACTCACGGTCCTCCATACACCACAACAGCGGAGTATTGAAAGGAGGATGAACCGGATAAGATGAAGGAATGATGAGGGATGTTGGATGCAGAATGCTGAAAGCAAGATGTTGGATGCAGGAGGCTGAAAGCAGGATATTGGATGCAGGATGCTGAAAGCAGGATGTTGAATGCTGGATGGTAAATGGAAAATGCTGAATGCAGGAATATTAATGCAGGATGCTGAACGCAGGATGCTGGATGCAGGATGTTGAAAGCAGGATGTAGGATGGTGGATGCAGGGCGGTGGAGACAGGATGCTGAACGTGGGATGCTGGATGCAGGATGCTGAACGCAAGAATCTGAACTCAGAATGTTGAAAGCAGGATGCTGGATGCTAAATGGAGGATGTTGAATGCAGGAATATAAACGCAGGATGCTGAACACAGGATGCTGGATGCAGGATGTTGAAAGCAGGAAGTAGGATGGTGGATGCAGGATGGTGGAGACAGGATGCTGAACGCGGGATGCTGGATGCAGGATGCAGGATGCTGAACGCAGGATATTGAAACCAGGATGCTCGATGCAGGAATCTGAACACAGGATGTTGAAAGCAGGATGCTGAACGTCAGATGCTGGATGTAGGATGCAGAATGCTGAACACGGGATGCTAAACACAGGATGTTGAAAGCAAGATTCTGAATGTTGGATGCTGGATACAAAGACAATTCACTGTTACATGCATGTCTTTAGACTAAGGGAGGACGCTCTAATACCCAAAGAGAACCCACTGTAACATGGAAGGGAAATGCAGAGACTGCAGGGCAGGAGCGCTAACCACTCTGCCACTGTGCACTCTGATTTAGGTATCTTGTGAGGGGTTAGAAGTTCAGTTACAGCTTATATGCAAAGGATTTTCGCTGGCTGCCACAGGTCTTAGCACCGCTCCACTGTACCTGTGTTTATGGTTATGAGAGGCAGAGTCATAAAGCTCTATGCAGGGAGTTATGAGTTATGAATATGTAGGTGCAGTAAACACAGATTAAGTCCTGTCTCTGTGTTTATCCAGAGCAGCAGCAGCAGAGCTAACAGCTGCGGAGCTCACCAAGGCTGGCTCTATTTAAAGAGACGACACACAGAACAGAACAGGAGGCAGTGCAGGTGCTTTCTAATGTGGAACATGGATATAGCCCTAATATAAACACTGGCTTTATCTGAACTGAGTGAATGGCTGGATAAAGGCTCTTGCTTTAGGTTAGGGGAGTGAGACTGACGTTTTTCCTGAAGAGCACTACTTTAATGCAGCTTTTATACTTGTATGTACTGTGTCTACAATGACAACACAGCAAAAACTAATGATTTTAAACCAAACTCAAAATACTTTGTACTTCAAATCAATTAAAAAAAGCACTGGAGTAAAAAGTACAGATACTTACTCTTAAATGTAGTGAAGTAAAACTAAAAATAGCCCTTGTAAAATTTACTCAAGTAAAGTACAGGTACAGGAAAATTGTACTTAAGTTAAGTAATTAAGTACTTGTTACTTTCCACCACCCGCCACTAGGAAGAACGGTACGGGACATGTCAGTATGGGACACCTTGGAACAGGTAACCCCGAAAAAATTTCATAAAAATGTGTTTGAAAACATGAAGGCGGTGGCAGAGAAGAACAGAGGAGAGTAAATCCTGGTGTGTGTCTGTGTGAGACTGGTGTGTGTCTGTGTGAGACTGGTGTGTGTGTGTGTGAGACTGGTGTGTGTGTGTATGTGTGTGTGTGTGTGTGTGAGTGTGAGGGCGGTGTGTGTCTGGGTGAAACTGGTGTGTGTGTCGGTGTGAGGCTGGTGTGTGTCTGTGTGAGACTGGTGTGTGTGTGTATGTGTGTGTGTGTGTGTGAGTGTGAGGGCGGTGTGTGTCTGGGTGAAACTGGTGTGTGTGTCGGTGTGAGACTGGTGTGTGTGTGTGTGAGACTGGTGTGTGTGTGTGCGTGTGTGTGTGTGTGAGGCCGGTGTGTGTCTGGGTGAAACTGGTGTGTGTGTCTGTGTGAGACTGGTGTGTGTCGATGTGAGGCTGGTGTGTGTGTGTGAGGCTGGTATGTGTCTGTGTGAGACTGGTGTGTCTCTGTGTGAGGCTGGTGTGTGTGTGTGTGTGTGTGTGTGTCTGTGTGAGGCTGGTGTGTGTCTGTGTGAGACTGGTGTGTGTCTGTGTGAGACTGGTGTGTCTCTGTGTGAGGCTGGTGTGTGTCTGTGTGAGGCTGGTATGTGTCTGTGTGAGGCTGGTGTGTGTCTGTGTGAGGCTGGTGTGTGTCTGTGTGAGGGTTGTGTGTGTGTGTGTGTGTGTCTGTGTGAGGCTTGTGTGTGTGTGTGTGTGTGTGTGTGTGTGTGAGACTGGTGTGTGTCTGTGTGAGGCTGGTGTGTGTGTGTGTGTCTGTGTGAGGCTTGTGTGTGTGTGTGTGTGTGTGTGTGTGTGTGTGTGTGTGTGTGTGTGTGTGTGTGTGTGTGTGTGTGTGTGTGTGTGTGTGTGTGTGTGAGACTGGTGTGTGCCTGTGTGAGGCTGGTGTGTGTCGGTGTGAGGCTAGTGTGTGTCTGTGTGAGGCTGGTGTGTGTCTGTGTGAGGCTGGAGCTAAAGCTGCATTAGCTTCAGTAAACAGGAGACTCCTCCAGGTTTACCGCCTGCTTTCTATGCAATAAATTCACTACGGCTGTTTATCACAAGGACAAGTACATGTTTTATTTTTTATTTTTTTTATTTCCTCTTTATGTCTGTCCTTTGGTTTGTTGTTTTTGCCAGAGTGAGGATTCTCTCTCGTCCAATCAGCTCGCAGCAGTGCCCACCTTTAACCATTCCAGACGTTTAACTGAGCTGGACCCCATCGGGGAGGAGTGGCAAAAGCAAAACTGTTTAGAATGCTTTTTGGGAACACTTTGGAAAGCGGAAACAACCCAAAACCGTCCCGTCCCGCCCTGGTTTGTCCTAGTAGAAAAGCTCCTTCAGAGTCACCAATGCACCTAACACATGCATGGACGATGGGAGGAAGCCGGAGAGAACCCACAGTGATACAGAGAGGACATGCAGATTTTGGTTGTCTGACCCGAGAATAAAACCCACTGTATTGTTTTGGCCCAGCCAGCCATAATCTACATCCACTCTGCTCTCATTCATTTATCCAAAAAACTGTGTGCGGCTCTGTTCCCTTTGATTCCTCACTGCTATTTTCATTTTGTGGTAAAATGGCACCATATAAAAAGTTTAAGAAAGTAAAAAGCTTTTTTTTCTCTGTTTCTGTTCAAAAGACCATTACAGCTCTGCCCTCTGCTGGTCTCTGCACCTGTTTCTTTATGGCACTAGTGAAGTAATTATTGGAAACGCTTTCTTTTGATCACATAATGTTTTGGACTGTTATTGTTATTGATGTTTTTTTTTTACAATGTTTTTTATAAGTACATAAATCATGACGATACTTCTTTACACTGGGATGTAATAAACTTCATTATACCCAATTTATGTAGTATTAGTAGTATAATCAATCATTCCACTCATTCTTGTTAGGGTACACAGGGGACTGGAGCCAATCCTGTTCCTTAGGCGGGACACAAAGTATATATTTATGGAAAAGTTTAGTCTTGCTCTAATATAGATCTCTATGAAGCAGGTGAACGAGTGCAAAGCAGAGGCACCGCATTGCATCAGTGGAATAGACAAACGCGCCTCTCCTCCTCCTCCTTTACACATATTTCCTTTCCTCCTTCAGTCCGGCCAGCTTGCACAGTCATAGTCGAGACACAGGCCCCACCCACTTTACCTGCAGCTGCCCCCCTTCCTATCCCGTAAGACTCTGTCTCGTCTCTCCTCCTTGTGTGTGTCTCCTCATTGTTGACCTTGATGAGGTGACTTCCCCGCCCCGTGCTTCTCCAAATAGTGCACAAAGGGTAGCCCCGCTTTGTCTTGCTTTATGATCCTGTCTCTTTTTTTTTTTTTTTTTTTTTTTTTTTTTTGCTCTTTAAGGGATGGTCAGCAATGTTTGTTTTTGTACACTTACATGCCCTTGTTGATAGTGAATCTATTTTTGGGATACCCCCTCTTGTGACCTACATGACATCTGGTGGAAAAATCACCAAAACAGAAGTTTCTAAACCTTGAAGGGGCAGATAGTGTCTTTTGCAAAAATATATAAATGAATGAATAAATAAATAAATAAATTATAAATGAATGAATAAAAAATGTATAGATATAAATAAATAAAAATAAATAAATTAAACAATACAAATAAAAAAATATGAATTAATAAATAAAGATAAATAAATTAATAAATAAAGATAATAAAATTAATTAATTAATTAAAAATAAATAAATAAAATAAATTACGTGGGTTTTTGTTGTTTTTTTATCATGTTTTTATAAAATATCCTTCTAAGTATTTTTATATAATCTGACCTTTATTTAAACAAGAAAATCAAATTAAGAAAACAAATAATAATGAATAATCATAATAAATTTACTATAAGGAATAAATTAAATAATTAAAAAAATACTTGTCTTTTATACCTTAAAAATCTGTGACAAAGTAATGTTCAAATAATGTTCTTAGAGTCATTGAGACACTTGAGCTTGCTTGTCTTTCAATAGTTTCAATAGTTCATTATGTAAAGATTGCAATATTTTCTTATTATAATAAGGCGCTCCATAGCCCTGGTTGGGAAACAGTGCCATAGAGGACCTTATGTCCATGTTTTTAGAAGTAGAACTTCTGTGTTCTACACGTTAATTGCTCCATTTGCAATAGCACATATTCTCTGTGGCACTGACAACCATTAACTGTAGGGAATAAATAAGCTTTATCTAAAATGTTGTTGAATCTAAAGATAATTGCATGTCATTGGACTAAAAAGAAAAACAGGCTGTTTATTAAAGTTGTACTGTAAAAGGCAGGTATTAGGGTAAGTAATTAGTGGCGTTTTACACAGCAACCCAAAATGATCAACCCCTGGTCAGTATACCTCTTTTTATTTATGAGTCAGGGTTTAAGCCCACCCCAGCCACGTACAACCAATGAAACAGCAGCAATATTGCAGCAATATAGATGTGTAAAGGTGGCCAAAACTTGCCTACCCCATCTTTAAAGCTTGTGTTTTAGTTGAAACAAGGGTGAAATAATTGCACGTCCTTTTATGTAGTAGAATAAAAGGCACTCCCTGGCTTCTAAAATTCACTCACAGTACAATTCAATTTTTATTTTACATGGTGTTGCAGATCCACTTAAAAGGTTCCCTAAAAACTATAGAAGTCGATTTTTTAGAGGTGTAAAGGTGATCCATCCCACCTAAAGATATCTCTTTATGCTGGCATTACCTTGAAACTGATTATTGGTTAGTTATTGCTTGGACTTTTATGTCTTTGAAATACAAGAATACAACTGAACAGCTGAATGATCTTGCTGACAATACACTACATTTGTTTGTGGGATGTTGAAATTTTATAGTGAATATACTTACTCTAGCTTTAAAATGTTTGAAATATCAAAAAATGAAATTAATTGACAGCACACTTACATGTTGTTACACAAATTGACACAAGAATTACCTACCCTATCTTTAACTCTGCTTCTAAACATTTGTTTCAGAGATAAAAGCATTTTTCAGACTCTGAATGATTAGTGTCACTACTAGTACAAAATATTTTTAAACGTTTTTATTATACAAGGCAATACAAAATTGTTTATTCTAGCTTTAAATTTTGAAAAAAAAAAAAAAAACTGCCTAAATGACAATGCATATCGCAGCTTGAAGGAGTGGTTAGATGTATAAAGGTGACCCAAAGCGTGGTGTTGCTCTTTGAAGTGTTGAAAAACTGGTAGTAGTGTGTGCTCTTGTTTTACAAAAATGTTAACCCTAGCTTTAAAGTTTGAAATATGAAATCAGTTCACTACAGTCACAAATGTCTAACAACCAGAGCTGAGGCAGGTATTAATATTTTTGTTAGTTTTTTACCAAGTGACTCAGAGATTGCCTACTTTGTCTTTAAACACATTTTGATTTAATCAGGGCTTAATCATCACTAAACAAGATCTAATTTATTACAATACTTAAGGCACTCTTTTTTTCTCTCTCAAATGTATTGAGATGTATTTTTCTAAAAGTTACACAAAAAAGCTTACCCTAGCTTTATAGTTTGAAATTTGAGTTCTCTAAAGCCACAATGTCTAAAAACCTGAGCTGAGGCTGACAAGACTATTCCTACATTTTATTTATTTTATTTAACCAGATAGTACATGTTTTTGTGTCTGCAGAGTGACTCAAAGAATGATTCCTCCATCTTTAAACACATTTTGATATTGAATGTATTGCAGTTCCTTTAGTACTCCAGCCTCCTGATTTTTGGGGGGCTCAGATGTATCTGTTTTTCTAAAATTACACAAAATTGCTTACCCTAGCTTTAAAAAGTTTGAAATTTGAAAGCAGTTTTTTTAAAGCCAGTGTCTACAAACCTGAGTTGAGGCTGACAAGACTCTTATTAAATGTTTTATGACTTTTTCCAAAGTAACCCAAAGATTGCCTACTCCATCTTTAAATAAATTTAGGTGTTAAATGTATTGCAGTATTTATAGTACTCTAGCATCTTGATTTTTATTTATGTTTTAATGGTTTGGCTCACATGTACCTATTTTTCAAAAGTTACATAAAAATGGTTACCCCAACTTTAAATTTTAAACTTTTGAAAGCAGTTTTCTAAAGCCCCAATGTCTAAAACCTGAGTTTAGGCTGACCAGATTATTTTTAAATGTTTTTGTGACTTTACAAAGTGACCCAAAGATTGCCTACTCCATCTTTAAATAATTTTTGATGTTACATGTATTGCAATACATCTTTAAATTGTTTGTTAAATATATTTCAACACTAATAGCCTCTTAATTGTTTTGCCTCACTTGTATCTATTTTTTTTTTCATCTATTTTGACAAAAATGCTTACCCTATCTTTAATGTTTGAAATTCAAAGTAGTTCTCTAAAGTCACAAATGCCTACAAATCTCAGCCGAGACTCACAAGACCATCATAAATGTTTTTTTGTAACTTTACAAAGAGACTCAAAGATTGCCTACTCCATCTTTAAATACATTGTGACGTTACATGTATTGCAGTTCTATTCCAGCCTCTTGATTTGTTGTATCTATTTTTCCAAGGTTACACAAAAATGCTATAGCTTTAAATTTAGAAAAAGTTTGCCTGAAGTCACAGTGCCCAGGGGCCTGGATGAGATTCCAGTGTATACAGAGGTTCCCTGAGGCCTCCCCAGCCTTGAGGTATCGACTGTGCAGCGTCACTGTTGCACACACACATTGCGGTGTTTGGATGCGTAAAGGTGCGTCCTGCAGCAGTTTGTGGGTGTGGCTACTCCTTCACTGCACCAAGCCCTCTCCTCCTCCCTGCCTGCCTGCTGCCTACTGTACGGGTCAGAGAACACACAAGCAGCGCACACATGGGTGGTCTACATCAATCCCACTTTTATTTGGAGACAGAATAAAGATGTTGCTCTTTTCCTGGTCTGTTTTTTCGGTTTACATTTGAAAACCATTCTGTGAAAAAAAACCGTAGCACCAGAGCAGGTTCTTATCGCCCGTTCTCTTTTGGATAAAAATGTCACTTTGTGCTATGTTTTTCCTCAGCCTTGATTGGGAAGATATATCGTTCTCTCTTTGATATAAAAAGGACTAGCACTTCTTCATTTTTCCAGTCATTTGCAAAAAGAAATCTGTATACCTTTCAGTCACAACAAATACATTGAGAGCAAAAAAAAAAAAAAAATTGGGCGGCATTGCGCATAATCCAAGCAGGGAATCAGCTTTCATGATGATTATTATTATATTATATTTATATATTTATATGTATACATTTATATTATGTTATATACAAGTATGGCACTTGATTACACAAAGCAAGAGAACACTTCACAAATAAAAGCAGTGGGCGCTTTGGTGTGTCAGAAAATTAAGGAGTAAAGTCACAGACATTTGCAGCAAAATGACCAGATAGTGTTCGGCTGTAAGCGATGGAATGGTTACATATGTTTAAGGTAAAGTGGTGCAACACAGGCAACAGAAAAGAAAAAACAAAAAACAAACATGAAGGACGCTGATGACTCCCAGGGTTCGGATCTAAATCTATCTGGTGCTATAGATTTGTCCCATAAGAACCCCGGGTGATGTTTAATTAGGTTGGTGCCAAAAAAGAAAAGAAAAAAATGAAACATCTCAGAAAGAGCGTTTTGTTTTTTGTTTTTTTGGATAAAGCCAGGCTCTCAGTGTTCACCTTTTAGTGCAATTTAGCATCGACTCCCGGGACAGCCCACTGTAACAGCCTGGAACGCCTCGGACCCGGTAAAAACCGTACTAAAAAGTTGCATCAGTGCAGTAATAAATAAGTCAACAAACGTGTAATCCACGCCTGAGTCTGGAAACAACTCAAAAAGCCCACTTTAAGTCATGGCGACAGTCTGGTCATCTCACACGTACGCAGAGTCACTGGACTGAGTGCGCCCGAAGTTGGGCACACTCATCCTAGGCAAGTCCTTGTTCCGGATCTCGTAGATGGACTTCCTGCGCGCCTGTACGCCACGCACGGCTGTTTTGATTTTCCTCCAGCCCAAGTGATTGAGCTCGGCCAGGTTGAGTACCACGCAGAAGCCGCTCACGGCAAACATGAAGACCAAAAACACGGTCTTCTCCGTGGGGCGGGACACGTAGCACTCGACATCTTTTATGCACGGGTAACGGTCGCACTCGTACACGGAGGGCACGTTGAAGCCGTACAGGAAGTACTGGCCCACTAGGAAGCCTATCTCCAGCGCGTTCCGGAACACCACCTGGATGATGTAGAAGCGCGAGATGCCCTCCTGCCGCCGCATTTTGGACTTTGTAGTTCTCATGGCCGAGTTGGGGATCTCCTTCACCTCTAAACAGTCCGGTTCCGCCTCTTTGGTGGAGTTCTCCGTATTCTGGAGCACTCCGTTCACGATGGTGTTCTTGATTTTTTTGCTCTCGTCGCGTTTGAGCGAGTCTTGGTCCTTGTCCAGCGTCAGGTAGACGGTGGAGTAGCGGCGCTCCTTCTGCTTGGCGGACTGGTGCACGGAGTAGGTGATGAAGCAGAGGCTGGGCGTGCACACCATGATGATCTGGAAGACCCAGTAGCGGATGTGCGAGATGGGAAAGGCCTTGTCATAGCACGCCTGGTTACAGCCGGGCTGCAGCGTGTTACACACGAACATGGTCTGCTCGTCGTCATACACAGTCTCCCCCACGATGGCCACGATCAGGATCCGGAAGATCACCACCACTGTCAGCAGGATCCTGCGAGACAAGCACACACACAGTCAGCAGGCGAGGGGCGCGCGCCAGCTGCGGGCTGTGCGCTCGCGGGGAGCTATCCGGTGCTGAAACACGCTCCCCGCTCTGCTCGGGTCCAGCGAGGGATACTTACTGCCCTCTGCCCGCGCATGTGTGTGTGCTGTGTGTAAAGGGACATATGTGACAGTGGTTAGCTCTATGTTTTTTAAAAACAGAAAATACATACTGTATATGACAATAATTATACTCATAATCATAATAATATCACGATAGATAAAGATAGAGAGAATAAAGAGATGTGAGAGATAAAGTGTGTATGTGATCCGTGGTGCTCAGAGCGCACAGCCCGTTCTCGGCTCAAACACTGGAGACGTGGATCGACTCAGCAGCTTCCCAGGCTGAGACACAGCCGGTGGAGTCACAGGAGCACGAGGACATCACAGCACAGGTCCACAACACAGACATGAGGACTGACTGAGGACTGACTGAGGACTGACTGAGGACTGACTGAGGACTGATTGAGGAGTGAGGACTCAGGGAGCCACTGGAGCACAAGACAGAAACGGGGGAATGGGGGCCATGCTAAAGACGGTCCTGGAGGCTGCTGGGTCTTCTGTCTTACCTTCCTATCATAGTGGAGTGCTGCTGGACAGCAGCCTCCAGGAGCCTCTCTAGTATAGTCCATTCCCCCATTTCTGTGCATCCGGAGAAGACGCTGGCACGGCACTGTGGTCAAATCCCTCCGAAAAGAGGTGTTAGTCCCGCACGGCTCTCCGCTGGGCTCGGTGTCCAGAGCGTCCGTGCGCAGCCGAAAAGCGCATCCGTGTGGACGCCGCCGCCGCCGTCCTCCTCTCTGTCCGTGCGTGCGAGCGCTCTGCCTGGTTATGTGCGGAGCGCGCGGCGCCACTGAGCGTCCTGCTGTGTGCGCTCCCACGACGCGTCCACGCTGCTCCCTGTCATGGGGGGGGCAGCTGATCACTGTAAGCCCTCCTATTTTCGATCTTCAGATCACGCTGATGCCGCTGCGTCTGCGGCAGGAGGCTGGACTTAATGTCTTGCCAGCGTTAATCCGCCTTTAAGTAGTCTCCCCCTCCCTTGCGTCACGAACGTGCAGACAGGTCGCTGGACCTCCGCCAGGAGCACCAGCCTCTCTTTTAGGCTTTCACTTTTGTGGAAAGCACGCGCCGTTTAGTGGACGTACATGTCCACATCTCTGTGAGATCACATCTGTGACAACACCAACCCTAACATTAACTGTATTAACTGCAGTGTCCCTGTCTCACCGCTGCAGCTCGCACACAAACACGCACCAATAGTAAGCTTTTCATTTGTAACTGAGTCTATAAGATAACACTGACTATAACTGTGTTTAGTGTAAAGTGCATCCCGTGAGCGGCCCCTCCTCTCCTCGTGCGCACAGCCCCCTCTCGCGCTCGTGCAGCAGGCTGCTGCTGGTCCGGTCTGTGTGCGCCTCGGGCAGAGATGAGCGTGTGGACTCAGTGACTGAAAGTACCATCCGAGTGTTAATCGCTTTACCAGCTCTGTCCCTTTGTCCCTGTCTGTGGCACGGAGTGGGTTTAGCTGTGCGTAAACATTAGGGCCTGCTGCTGCTGAGATTTGACAACATCAGCTATAAAAGGCACACTTTCACTTGTCTTTCCTTTTTACGCACAATATTGAGCGTATATCTAGTATAGGCCTATATAGAACGTGCGCTCAGGTCATGACATGGCTATTTTGGAGCGTTTACTTCCACATAAATAAGTAATCAGTCATTTCCGCCTCAGGAGTTAAACAGACCGGTAACGTCACACAATCCAAACACAAATAATGCAGCTGTATTGGGTTACCAGCCCGGAGAGCAGGTGCTGCCAGCCAATAGAAAGGGCGGAATGAGCGCTGCGCACCGTCACGTGACCTCGCGCCTTTCATTGAGTGGAACTTGGTCAGGTCTATTTCTCCTGAGGAGGCTTATCCCTGCCGCTCGCGCTAATCTGCTCTAATTCAAATCTTTAATAACCTTTACTCATCCATCCCGAGATGAACGTGCAGAGAGGGATTCTGAACTTGTGCTGCTTTTTGCTGTTGTGGATAAGTAACCCCAATATACAGCACTTTTCTAGACACTCAAAGTCGCTTCATAATTAGATCCATAATTCATTCACTCCTCAGTCAGTGGTGGTGAGCTAGATCTGCCACAGCTGCCCTGGGACAGAATGACAGAGACGTAGGAGCCATTCAGTGCCTACAGCCCAAACACACAATTACACTAACACGTTCATTTATAGGAAAAGTGGGTGAAGTGTCATGCCCAAGGACACAATGGCAGTGTCCAATGCTGGTAGATCGATCTATCAACCTTCAGGTTAGTGGGTAAACTGCGCAACTGTCTCCCCTAATCCATCATGTTTCACATTTTAAACCACTCTCTAGCGCTATTACAGTAATACTGCTACTATTATTACTACTTTTGCTGCACCTGCTCCTACTATAGGGTCAACTTCAGGACCTTTTATTGTGAGGTGAGCATGCCACCCACCTTACCATAGAGTAAAACACTTTTACTTGAGTTAAAAATTACATTTTCACCATTTAAAAAAAAAAAAATGTACTAGTGAAAGTATGTTTTAGAAAAAAGTACTAAGACAATACAGTTTCCCAAATGCAAAGTACCTTTTGCCTGCTCCCTTCTTTTTAGGGGTGTCCACAGTAGATCATTCGCATGTGTACCTGCAACCCTTTTCATTTATCCAGGCATGGAACCAACACAAATCCCTGACCTCCCGCACCATAGGCAAATTGACCTCCTGACTTTTTGTTTCTGTAGTTGTAAATGTAGTATGTGTTAGGGGAATTGGCGACTATTGCCCCTAGTGCGGTAGTTCCCAAGCTGTGTGAAAAAGCTGTAAAAAGTCATTGGGGGTACGCCAAAAAAATTCAAAACATAATTTGTAACCAACTTAATTTTGAAACTGGAACTTACTGTATTTAAACATGGTCTGAGGTGCCTTTCTACATTGTCAAGATATAAACATAGGACTAGTAAGGCGAGCAGTAGTGTTCAGCAAATGAATGTTCAGTAATCTGGTAATTCTAAAGGCTAATGCTCAGTAGATTTCTCTTTGCTCATCAAAATTGCTCGTACATTTTTAATAAATAATTAAATTTAGTGAGAAATAATTAATTGTAAAAGGTTTTATTTATGGGGGTCACAGTGTAAGACCGGTTAGTGTCTAGGAGATCATGGGTTCAATCTCTCTGGGTGGAGTCTGCATGTCCTCCCTGTGTTACTGTGGGTTCTCTCTGGGTATCCTGGCCTCCTCCCACCGTCCAAAGACATGAATGTGTTAGGTGAATAAAACTGCCCCAAGTGTATAATTGTATGTCTCTGTGTCAGCCCTGTGACTAACTGGTCACTGTCCAGGGTGTACCTCACCTAAAGCCCATAGTTACTGGGATAGGCTCCAGTCACTGCAACAGAAATAAGCTGAAGCTAATATAATGCTTTTTGTCTCATTTTTCATTCATAAAGCCCAAATCTCAGCAACATATAAATCTTTCTGTATAAAAGAAATAAGTAGTCAATAAGGTTTGCAAGTCTGCGTTTTCCTTAATTTATTATAAACCTATACATTTCCACATAAAAATTGCACTTGTGTAAACAAACATTTTGGTGAGGACACATTGGAGCTGCTTTTGAAGCTGGAAGGCACATGAGGAAGAAGACAAGGGGGAGGAAGAAGACGTGGTGCTCAAAAGCACTTCCGGTGGACGATGGAGGGGCCTGCCTCGTCGTACTCCTGTTTGCTGATCCACATCTGCTGGAAGGTGGAGAGGGAGGCCAGGATGGAGCCTCCGATCCAGACTGAGTACTTCCTCTCAGGTGGGGCAATGATCTACGCACCATACAAAAGAGCCCGTGAGAAGTGTGTACTTATCATACATAAAATTCAAACTCAGTGATTTAATATGTCTAGTAAAATTCTTGTGGTAATGCAATGTAGCAATCTATTGGTATGCAATCTTCTGAGGCTAAAAGTACTCTTACTTTTTAATAGAAATCCTCAAGTAGAAATAAAGGGAGTGAACATGCTGATAATATTAATAATAATAACAATTAGATTTACTATATTGCACTTTCCAAACCTCCTTGACTTCTCAAGCACTTAGTAACGTTGTTGCCATTCTGTGCCGACAGCCTCTCCAACCGCCACCAAACACACAATCACACAAACACATTCATACAGGCACGGTGGGTGAAATGTCTTGCCCAAGGACATAATAGAAGTATGAACTAAGAAGAGCAGGATTCAAATCGCCAATCTTCCCAGTTATAGGATGACCACTCAACCACCTGAGCTACATTTGCCCATTAATATGAATTATTAGGAGGTTAACAGTATCAAAATACTGAGGATAGTACTTTTGAAAGTAGCTGTACTCCAATTTATGGAGAACATTTTGGTTGAGGCTAAGTGTTAGTTAACTTGTGGCCGAGTTCCAAAAAAAATACCACTATAGCTTTGACAGTTAGTTAGTTATAGACAGTAGATCATATACTACAAAATGCATGAAACTGGCCATTATGTCATGTCTTTACCTTGATCTTCATGGTGCTGGGGGCCAGGGCTGTGATCTCTTTCTGCATCCGGTCAGCGATACCCGGGTACATGGTGGTGCCTCCAGACATGACGTTGTTGGCATACAGGTCTTTGCGGATGTCGATGTCACACTTCATGATGCTGTTGTATGTGGTCTCGTGGATGCCGGCCGACTCCATGCCTGCACCAACACAGCAGTTTAAGTGAGTTATTTTACCCCCTCCCAGTGCATCAGCTGCTGCAACAGGTGCCCTATTCATTCACTGCCCCCGTCTGCAGCTGTTGGTTAAGTGGGCAGCAGCAGCAACAAACATGACCAGTTGGTAGCCATTAACACATCTCAGACAATTATTTCTAATAGGAACAAATGTTAATGTCAGCGAGGGTTAATAATTCATTAATACAAATATTGCATTGTCTTCATATTTAGAAACTTAAAAAAAAAGTCTGTTGTTTTACTATATTATTGTTAGCAGTAGTGGAATCTAACAAAGTTAAAGTACTTCACTTCATTTTAAAGAAAGTATATATATTTTTTATTCCACTACTTTTTTTAAATTAGTTTGAAGTAATAAGCATTTGAACTGTGGTTTAAAATTTGTCTTTGCAGCGTCATCATTGTGGACACAGTACATAGGTGTAAAAAAAGCATTAAAGTAGTACTCTTCAGGAAAAACCTCACCTCAGATTCAGTCTCTTCTATTGCACTGTTGACCATTATTTTTCAGCACAGTTTTTCAACAAAATCCCTCACATTTAACAGATTCATTAGTTCTTGAAACTGTGCTAAATACTTTAACTTTTTACTCACAAGTACATTTGGAGGTAAGTACTTTCATACTTTTACTTAAATAGAAATGTTCCTGTAATCATTTGAAAAAAATGAGTACTTCTTCCACCACTAATTGTTAGAATGAAAGTGTGTATTGCAAAACAGTTGTGGGCGCGTAATTACGCATGACGCACCGATGAAAGACGGCTGGAAGAGGGTCTCGGGGCAGCGAAACCTCTCGTTGCCAATGGTGATGACCTGTCCGTCTGGCAGCTCGTAGCTCTTCTCCAGAGAGGAGGAGGAGGCGGCGGTGGCCATCTCGTTCTCAAAGTCCAGAGCCACATAGCACAGCTTCTCCTTGATGTCACGCACGATCTCGCGCTCAGCTGCAGGGGGTCACAAGGGGTCAGTAAACACTACATGTATGAATAATGAGGGTGGTTAATTCATGACCGAGGACGCGCACCTGTTGTGACAAAGGAGTAACCCCTCTCGGTGAGGATTTTCATGAGGTAATCCGTCAGGTCACGTCCGGCCAGGTCGAGACGCATGATCGCGTGAGGCAGAGCGTATCCCTCATAGATGGGCACGTTGTGCGTCACACCGTCACCGGAGTCCAGCACGATACCTGTAATAAACTGTTCGTTAGCCACGTAGCCCAGTGCGTAAATGAAGGTGTGTTCTCATGCGTAAAACTCTCACCTGTGGTACGTCCGGACGCGTAGAGGGACAGCACGGCCTGGATGGCGACGTACATAGCGGGCACGTTAAAGGTCTCGAACATGATCTGGGTCATCTTCTCCCTGTTGGCCTTGGGGTTGAGGGGTGCCTCTGTGAGCAGCGTGGGGTGCTCCTCAGGGGCCACGCGGAGCTCGTTGTAGAAGGTGTGGTGCCAGATCTTCTCCATGTCGTCCCAGTTGGTGATGATGCCGTGCTCGATGGGGTACTTCAGCGTCAGGATACCCCTCTTGCTTTGGGCCTCATCTCCCACGTAGGAGTCCTTCTGTCCCATACCCACCATGACGCCCTGCGAACGCGCACAGTGCACGTGATGAGTCACGCTGAACTACATTACGCAGACAGTGTAGCGTCATGCGCTTAATGTTTACCTGGTGACGGGGGCGACCCACGATGGAGGGGAACACGGCGCGGGGAGCGTCATCTCCAGCGAAGCCTGCTTTCACCAGGCCCGAGCCGTTGTCGCACACGAGAGCGGTGGTCTCTTCGTCGTCGCACATGGTGGGGGGTCTGCAAAACACACGCGCCGTTCAGTCAGCTGTGGGCATCTAAGATATGCTCCAGGACGCAGAGTCCTGGAGTTCGTTTTATTGTACCAACCCAAAAGCTGTTCATATGAAAACAATATGAACTTGGATTGGCCTACAGCAGACTGTGAAAGATAGGCGCTACTTGGAGCACAGAATACGCATGAACGCCCACACATTTCTCACAAGTTATTAATCCACTATTAATATTGCTCTAAACCCCTCCTTGAGTCTGCCTTTGACCTATTAGTTTTACGCACCGGAGACTATGCTAGCAGTAGTTAGAAGTCAATAACAAAATAAATAATAATAACACAACTACAACTACTATCACGACAATAATCCACGTGGACGCGCATAGAAACAGCTGAGCGCGTCCATGTGAGGAGATGACCACCTTTATCCAGCTCAAGACGCCATTAAGTTAGACTAAAGTGGAGTCAATAGCGTGGGAAAAGCGTAAAAATCCCGTGCGTCTTCTGGTGAAAACTCCATGCTTCTTTATCCAGTTACTCACCAGATAAGCTCCTAAAGCAGCCCTTTCCTGAGAGCACCAACAAAAAAACAAGGGGGTGTCCCTACGCTCTGCCCCGGGCCCACTTATATACACCTCCTTCGTGTCTGTGGGGAGGCTCCGCGCGGCGTAAAAAACCCCTTCTTCTCCATATTTGGCAGCGCACCGCTCCATTGACAACAGCGCACCATGAATGGAATGGACGCGGGCAGGGAACTCCCGCGCGGACCGTGCGCTCTGATCCATGTATGGCGCCCCAGACAAACACACTTCTGCTGCTGTTTGATCTCTCTCTCACCCCCCCCCCCCCCCCCCCCCCCCCACCCCCCTCCATCCCACCACCACTACTACCCTCAGCCCCTCCCTACCCATCCTGCGATAAATCACCTCCTAAAAATTACTCCACGGTCCGTTGTGGGGCCTTACGCACGACGGGCTGAAGGACGGTATGTGATAACAATATGTCACGGTCTTTATCCAAACTGATAGAACGCTAAAGGGCACGAGGCGGTCTGCAAGTAGGTTTGGATTTGAAACAAGAGTGCACCATGGCCTATTTTGGTACTTAATGCTACTTAATGAATCACTTTTACGGGCTATATTGTTCTCCAGACATTTTTATAGGGGTATCATTTGTACTTTTGTTCTTCTCTAGCCTTGGTTGTCATGCAAACTGAGCATCACACTGATTGAATATCACCAATTAAAACTGAACAACTATGAACTATGAAATTGCATTGGATCTAGCTATAGAAACAGTTTCAAAGCATTTACAGTAGAAGCATGGGTACCTCTCTACAACTATGGAGCCTAAAATGGTTTAAAAAATTAGGTAAATAATAATATGCAGCCTAATTTGTAAGCAGGGTAGTGTTGTGGCGCTTAAGACCGAATTTGAGACCATTTTTCGGCAGCAGTTTTACTTGGTCTTAGTCTCAAATCTAATTTTACTCAGTCTTGTGTCAGTTGGTCTCAGGGATTTTATACACACATTACACATTATAAGAAAAAGCCCTTCATAATTTTGGAATAATTCACTTTCAGCATTTGAAGAAGCAGGAAAATGATCTGTTCCTGTTTGTTTGTGGAGTCTTTTGCATTAGAACCACTTTTTTTTTTTTTTTTACTTTTCCCCTTTAGTTCACAGGGTTTGGTCTCAACATTATCTCGGTTTGCCATGCCCTTAAAAGTCTCGGCCTTGTCTTGGTCTCAGTTCACCCAGGACGTGGACTAGTCTCGGTCTCGATTAGTATGGACTTGACTACAACACTAATGTTGGGGGTCTTGCGCAGTAGGTCCCAGAGGCCCCCAGTACATAGCAAAACACTTAACAAGTAAAAGGACATTGTATTCACATTTAAAAAAAAAAAAAAAAAACCTCTAAAATAATCTTTTTTCTTGTAATCCAGCCACCAGAGGTCACAAGCCAGCATTGATTTTGAACACTGACTTGGGCCAATCCTAAGCACAGAAAAATGGAGAGAGTTGCATCAGCTTAAAACCTATCCCATATGTTAAAAAAGAGGAAAGATTTAGCACTGCATTTGTTTTGAAATAGAATCGAATAAATACCCAACTATACTCTGCTGAATCACTTTTAATGTTTAACACTGTTGCCAGTAATGGTCATCAGTGCCGGTCTTATATAACTGGGGGCCCTAAGCATGAAAGGTTTGGGGACCAAGTCGCTCAACATTTTTTTTACCCCAGTTTCAGATTAACTTAAGCTAGCTGAAAATTACATAATCAGGCAACCAAAAGAAAAAAAAAAAGTTGCTGATACAGTCAAATATACAATGAACAAACAATGCTAAAGTATTGGGGCCCTATAACTCCTGTTGTGCCTTATGCAGTTGCTTTCTTTGCCAATAGAAAGGGCCCTGATGGTCATGAATAACCTTTCAAGTCCACCTCATGTTCATGAATCCTCATCCTTATTTATGAAGTTGGTGCCAAGTGCTTTGGTACATGGTGGTGATGCAAATGATGTGCAGTGGAAAAGGGAAAAGTGGTGAAAAGTGACTGCAGATATCATGCATGCAGGTCGAGAAAACCCAATTCTTGCCTTACTCCGACTATAAACAGGAGTTTTAAACTGCATGTAAACCCCTCTTAATCAGATTGGAGTACCCGGATAACTTGGTTCATTGTCGGACTACTGCTGCAGTCTGATTAAGCTAGGAGATGCATTCACCAGCACTTAGTACTAAACAGACTGCACAACATTAGTCCAGTGTTTAGAGCAGCAAAGACACATATTATGGGTCCCTCTGCCATTGTCTTTTATTGTTTTGGTCCATTGTGTGTAAAATTGAAAGCTTGACTGCTGTAGCTTTGATCTGTGTAAGGAGCTGTGTGAGATTTGTTCTAACTTTGGAAAGTTTTATTTAGTAAAGTAAAAGTGATACCGTTTCGATTTGTTGGCAAAATTGATTGGTAATTGGACTCTCTGCTCTGCATGTAGACTCACATAAGAGTGATTTAACCAGTTCTCTACAGAAATTGGAGTAAAAATGGAGAAAGAATAGTCAGAGTATGCTCTGGATGTAAACGCAGTGAATGTAAACCATGCTTCAAGAAGTACATTTTTCTTATAGGCCCTCCTACAATACAAAATACTATGGCACATGTATTTTTAAGCACAGATGATCATTATGAATTACAGTATAAACATTTTATGTGGATTTATATGAATTCAGAGTTGAAAAACATACTTAAAATCCATACTCAGTAAAAGTACTCAATAAAATTATTACTTGAGGAAAGAATGTCAAAAGTACTTACGACTACTGCTCCTACTTTTACTACTACCAGTGCGCCACGGTTACTACTTCTATTTTTAATCTCTACTATTACTATTACCTACTTTGTCGCTGAGGGGAAAATACTCAGCAAATACTGGTAATTATAACTAGTGAAAAACTGTAATCTGTAACTTTTCATGTGGATCCAGTGAGTGACCCGCTCAAAATAACTGCGTAAATAAGTTTCTTTCAGAGCAGAATGACGACGCCTGCAAGCCAGAATAGTAACCAGGAGTCCTGATGCTGATTGTTGATTTGCATGTGTGTGGAGAGTGGAGTGTAATTTTAGACAGCTTTTATCGACAGAGGACACAAGTGGGACCAAATGGAGGCCACTTGTGCCACAGCTGGTGTGAGCAGCTGCCCTCGCACTGCCTCCGCCAGAGAAAACACTGGAGACTCCACTGCAGACCACACAGGACCTGATATGGAATTACACAATAGTGAAGTGATAATAGAGCAATGAACTAGTAGATATCAATTTACATTACCAATGTCAAATATTAAGTCAAATGGTTTGTTTCTGATTCTGTGTGTGCATTAAGAGTGTCACACAACTTGTTTAAAGTAGATTTCTGAAATGTAGATGCGCTTCAACCATGTTCCTATATATGTCATAATCATTTTCAACATTTTAGAAGCTTAACATTTCAGTTGCAGACTTCTGCTTGTATAGGTTCTCATTCGCTTTGGCTCAGTTCTTGATTGAGAAAAGTCTGTTCTAAAATATGTTTTCTGCACAAATCTGTGTAAAAATCACATTCATCTCTATAAACAAAACCTTTTAATTAGATTTTTAGCATAATGTTCATTTTTATTAATTTATTTTCTATGTGATAAGACAGTTATAAACATAACGGAAGCAATAAGATGTGTTTTTACAATTTGCCAACAGAGGCAACAACAAATCAACTTTATGTTTCATGTTTAAAAACCTGAATTAAAGTTTTAGACGCACCCATGGGAAAACAAAAAAACAGTGCCTATGTACCACTCCAGTAGATCTATGCATTTTTTCATCTTTTGAACAAATACAGCATTATGTGCTTTACTTAAGCATATATCAAATTGTCACATGAACAAAACATTTGCAAATCTAGCATCAATGCAACATGATATAAGGTTCTGGGAGACTGCAAACATATTCTTGTTAAATAAAATCATATGTAGTTGAAAAGATAGTTTCTGGTTGTATCTCAGCTTTTTAAAATATGACACACCATCAAACAAATGACAATATCATTTTGCAATAGACTGAATTTACATAAAATCAAAGCTTTCCATAACGAACTAAAAAAAGTGATTTGTTAGCTATGAAATGTGAAGGCATGGAATAACTAGAATGATTCAGATTTATTCATTACACTCATCTTCTATTGATTTTTCATCTGCATGTTTTTTTTTTTTACCTCGTGCCAGCTTCACTAGAAGAGAACAGTTCAGTATTGAGGCAGTAGAGAGGGAGGGAGGGAGAGAGAGAGGAGAGAGAGAGAGAGAGAGAGAGAGAGAGAGGAGGGATTCCCCGAGTTTAATGTCAGAGGTTATCACAGTCCACTGTCAGGACACAGCTTTGGCCACAGCACAACATATTTATTTTACTGTGCGGCCCTAATACAATAACTTGTATAGTTCTAAGTCCTACTGTTCTGCTGTTGGTAATGTACAGGAAACATCCTCAAACCACAGAATACAAACGTTCGATCCTCCTCTTGGTGGGAAATTCATGAAAGGCATGCAAAACAGATGCCAGAATTTCATGGGGGCCAGTGTGTTGTGGATTAGGCAGTGTTTGCTTGACATGGAGACATGACAAAAAGTGGCTTTATGCATTTTGTATTGAATGAATTGTGCTTGTTTACAATACCAATGTTTTTAGCATTAGCCAGCAGGAGCTAAAATTGCTATAAGCCACTGCAGCTTTCCACAGTGATTTTAAAATAGGGTACAAATGACCCCACTGAATGTTTGACATATTTTCTGGTCATCTATCCCACTAAGGTAAAAAAAAATGTATATGAACAAAGTTATAAAGGGGGTGCAATAGACCCCACAATATATTTGAATAAGTTAAATTTAAGGGAGATGTCACAATGCACAAATAGTTACATAATTGGCCAAGACAAATGCTAAGGGGGTAAAAGTGACCCCACCATGGTCCCAGGTAAAAAGATATTTCCTGGTTCACTAAGGTAAATAAAGACTTTATACAAACAAAGTTAGATTTTTTAAATTTGCAAATACATTTACATAATTGGCCAACACAAATGCAAATGGGGTAAAAGTGACCCTACTGTAGTTCTATGTAAAAACTTCTTTTTCTGGTCATCCATCACACAAAGGTCAGACTAGACCTGTATATGAAAAAAGCAACAAGGTTATATCATTATAAAACTGCAAAGGGAGATAAAAATGACCACATTGTTCCTCAAAGGGTTGGAACACTGGGACTAGGCTATGTTACAAGACTAAATTAGAAAATGCAGAGGTACAATTTATCTCCTTGTTATTAAGAATAAGTCTTAATAATTTCAACTGTATAATATAATGGGTAACAGGAGGGTTGGCGGTTCAAACCTCGCTTGAGACGGCAAACAGCCGTTTTGTCATTGGGCAGGACACTTCAGCCACATTGCCCACTCTTGTCACAGTATGTGGCTGGTTGCGACCTAACAAATAAGGGAGCAGCTGAAAGATAAAAACAAACAAACATGAATTAAAGTTACGCAAATGTAAAAATGCAGAGGGTACAAAAGACCCCCTGGCACTTCTGGTATTAAAGAACTATGGACTATTCACTACTTGTTTTTTGACAGTGGTACTAACCTCCATGCTAATACAATACCCAACATAAGTTTTCTCCAAGCTCAAAGTGACCACAGCAGAAGATCTTATTGTGACATGTGCCACATTCACTCTCTGTTTGTCTGCCGAGGAAGGAGGAAGGCGTGGGGATGACTTTGCCCATGCACCGTGGACTGGAGCACTGGATGGTCCAGCACGAGGAGGACAAGACAAAAGGGCACCACTGTCCGTGAATCATCTGCTCCCGTCAGCGACCCCGAGCCATAACCCTCCACTTGCTGTGTGACTCTTTGTTTGGTCTTATGTAATGAACGATGGACTCCAGGCTGCTGTAAGCATACTTCTACCTCGCTATTTAGATAGAGCTAACATTTTATGACCCCAGTTTGTTCATATGGTCTATTTATGGAAACATTTGACCTTAAATGCTTTGTTTTAGTGTCTGCGTCTTAAAGATCATTCTTCGGTCAGCTCACTCCTTTCTAAATCATTCCTTAGCAAGACTAAAGCCCCTTGATGCGCCTCTTAGTGATATCCTAAATCACGCTTGTGTCCCATTTATGCTCCAAGAGTGAGACTCCACTGTATTTTCTAATGGGGAAGAAAACAATGGCCATCAAATCTGTAAAAAAAGAGAAAATAAATGAATGAAGCAGAAAACAGGCTTACATATGAACAAAATAAGAAGTACATGGCTAATTTGTATAAAGAAACAAAAAAGTACCAATAAAATATGCTATATTTTTGGGTGTATTTTTGGGTCAGTTTGGCACTGGATAGAGAATTGTGTTTTCACTCAGCCAGCCCCACCCACTTTCCTTGTGGAAGGTGCTCTCTATTGGTCTCTATTTTCATGAAATAAACAACATTTCTCTGATTTGTTGCTCTGCCTCTGTCTGTTCCGCTCCCTTGAAATCAAACTCAAACCAAGCAGTACCAAACTAAATTCTTCGTATAGAACAGGAACAGCCATACAACCATGCATTGCAGTACCCTCAGTTTTCTTCATATTCCTGGTTTTCTGTACATTACATTTACAGCACTGCACCAAATTGCTATATTTTAATGTCTTGCTATTTAAAATTGGTTGAGCTTGTATTAAAAGCCATGTGAACAATAGATGCAATGTTTTGATTTATTATGCAAGAGTCAAAAACTGCTAACATCTAATACTAATGAATAATAAAATAGCTGATCATTAGCCTACCAATCAACCAAATGCAAAAAGCAGTTAAAGTAGTACAAGCTTCGATTTCCTTTTGAAGAACCCAAAGCCATTGCATATTTCAACCTGAAGTCTGGGACTGTCCTCAGAACGAAGCATGTCTGGCGCCATTTTTATCACACATAAATAACTGTCGATACGATATTTATGAATTTTAGTCAGTCACCGGTCTACACTTGGCCTAAAACTACTTTCTTGTTTTAACACTCCTCCTGTGCAAGCAGCTTAAATCACTTTAAGCAATCCAGCACCAGCTCTGGACCCTTAGGAGACCGGCCCCATTACTCTACCATATGTGATGAGATAATAAGGCCAAAACTATCCCCAACAACAGCCCTATTGATTTTCTATGGGAATATGACATCATAAAGAGAGCGGGGAGCTTTTCCAGGAACCCTGAGGGGAAGTCATTTGCCTGATGCAGCCAAGGTTTGGACCAGGATCGATCATGTGCACATATATAGGAATGTCCCCACGCCGGATTGTAGCATTTGAGCTGTTCATCACGCGCGCTCAATACCAGTGCACTACCACCAAAGCACTTTGTTCTTTCCAACGTTTGTCTGCTGCAGTGTCAGGGGATGTTTAGAGGTCAAAACAAAGACATGGGACTGAGGGAATTCTAGATCTTGGGTGTGCTAAAAATGGCCGTAAATAAAGTAAACTAGAACTTGTTTTAATGCCAACTTCGAAATATTTTGTTCACTAATTGTATGGACATATATGGCAGAAACCAAATCCAGCCAGCGGGTCACAAGCCAGTGACAGTCCCAAGCCTGGATTAATGGCATCAGGAATGGCATCCGGCATAAAACTTATGCCAAATAAATATGCAAATCACTGCACATGAAGTGGCAGATGATTTTTTGTGGAAAAACTTGGAAGGGAAAAGCTAAAAGGAAAAGTCAGTTGCAGAAACAATATGTATTCCTATACTACTACAGGATACATGGCTTTTTAGCACAGCTTTTAGCGACATGACACTAACAGATAGATACATGACCATAGAGAAAAACAGAACACTAGAGAGAATTGTGGCAGCCATCTTGTAACTACAGAATAAGGCTAATGCTGCATTCCAGTTATCCTCAGAGTCGGAGTGACGTTATCTCTGAGTTACTGTGTTCCAGTTGTTAAGTCGGAACTAATAATGACAGCAATGACAAATACAAATAAAACCACAATGATGATAAAAAACAAGTCAAGGGGTTTGCGATTGCTACCCAAGTTTCTGAGTAGGAATTCCAAGATTGGAGGGTGTTCCAATTGAAATTTACAACTCTGAACAACTGGAAGGCAGCGTAATTCAAATGGTAAGTAATATAAAAACAATGACATAACTTCAAAAAATAAATATTGGAAATTGAGAAACAGTGATAGTTTTGAACTCGTATTAAGTCTGGCAGTCTCAGTCAGTAAATTTTTCACTGAAATACAAAAATAAATATTAACATTATTAACTTTGGTATGTACTTTTATCCAGGAGTACTGCATGCTTGTATTTGTTGGTCAAAGTTATATTATTGTAAAACTGCATATTTGAATATGTTATATTTAAGGGAAATGTTAGAATGTGCATATACATTTACATAATTGGCCAACACAAATGTAAATGGAGTAAAAGTGTCCCCACTGTGGTTCTAGGTAAAAACTAACATCTTGTTCTGGTCACTTATCACACTAAGGTCAGAATAGAACTGTATATGAACAAAGTTATATCACTTATATTTAAGAGAGATGTTAGAATGTGCATATAGGCACCTAATTACCTAAACATAAATCCTCACTGAAAAACTGTCTGACTGAAGAATGTACTTTATCTCAAGGGACTTCCTGGTAAAATAAAGGTAAAATAAATAAATAATTGCCCAACATAAATGCAAAAGGGTAAAAGTGACCCCAGTGTGGTTCTAGGAAAAAACAAACATTTTTCTGGTCATCTATCACACAAAGCTCAGAATAGACCTGTATATGAACAAAGTTATATTATTTTAAATCTGCCGGGGGGTGGGGTGCAAATGACCCCATTGTTCCTCAAAGGACTAGGCTTTGTTACATGACTTCAAATGACCCCCTTTGTAAAGGTATTAGAACAGAAGACCATTGCACCAAGTATAACAGTGTAGGGACAATGAATTAAAATATGCCTTTATACCAAGTTGGTAACCGAGAACTGTCCAAAATACACTGAGTAAGATTAGATATTAGATGAAGCAAAAATATAAAAAAGTTGTCAAATTAACAAATAATAGACCTTGAACTATCCAGTAACTTGTAGCGTGTACTCTGGTGTAGCCAAACTCCTTACATTTATCGTCCAGCCAAATACTGACCCACATTAGGCCCATGTTCCCAACAACACACACATAATTACATCAGTTACCATGTACCAAAATCATCTTTATGCAGAATTTACACTTTTAGTCACTAATGTCCTGTCGTTCCCTAAAAATATTTTGTGCTCTGCCTTGTCTGAGCAGTTTCCATTATTAGCTGTCTTCTAGGAATAAAATGAAAAATCTTCGGGGCATGTGCTTCTGTCCTCGGGAAGTTTTGCAGCCGACTTTGACAAGAGACAACTCTAACTCCAGCTCATATGACACACATGAATATTGCATTACACATTTGGGACTGAGACTCACCCTACTTCATTTTTTAACAATTAGCCCAACGCGAGGCTGCCTATTTAGGAGAGCAGTTTCGACGATGCGGGCCAGTAAATGAGGTTAAAAAGCACTCTGGATTGGAGATGAAATATTCATGAGTCCAATTTAAATAAGCCCAGCGAATAGACAGCTAACAGATTTGGGGCTAGGCTGCTCAGCATGAGTATTCTGGTAAGCCTTTAGTGGGTATCCTGAGCTATTTTGGGTCGGGAGCTGAGAATGCATTGTGCCAGTCAGAAGTGATAGGAAAGGTTTTTACATTTTGAGCAGAAGTGCTTAAACACCTCACGGAGCACAGGGGAGTTAAATTAAGACTCGCAGTTAAGGATGTGCAGTTTAATTACACTGTCAGAGTGTAGTGCAAAGCAGTGCTGATTCCAACATGGGAGGGGTACTCATTAATGCATACATGAGCAGATTTAGGACAAAATATACTGACATATATTCTTAGAACAGCTTGATAGCTCGAGAGACTTGATAAATCAGAGTCCAGATTCAAACCTATGACGCAGAGGCTATCTGTAATTGCTCTGCCACATAATTTAGAATTGAGTATACTAAAATTGCTTTATGTATGTGCTCCTATATACAATTGAACAATAGGACAGTCTAATTTTGGAACCCCCTGATGTGTCCTGGAAGCGGTTGCCTGAATTCTGGACCAGTTGATGGATGTTTGTTTTTTTTCCCCAATAATCTAAACGGGATGTGACTAGTGTGTGTATGAGAATGGCAGTGCTGTGTAGGGTGAGTGATGGACAGATGCACAGGTGGATGTTAGCGATGTTAGAGATGTGAGCAGAGAAGGAGACAGTGCTGTCAAGGATCACACCCAGACTCTTTACCTGAGCAGAGGAATGTGGAGTTATTAATGGAAAGGAGAAAACTGTTTTTGAGAGTGTTGAGAGGATTTAGTAGCAGTGTGAAGTATTTTAGTTTTCTAGAGCCAGAACCAGGTTCTGATTTCCAAAAGGCAGTCTGAAAGAGAAGAATGGTTAGAGCCCCTCCTTTTCAGGAGCTGGGCTTGGCCCCTGGAATGCTTCAGCATACCAAGGGATTTTGGACAATTCCATCCTTCCAACTTTGTGGGAACAGTTTAGGGATGGCCACTTCCTGTTCCAACATGACTACACCAGAGCTCAAAGCATGGTCCATGATGAGTGAGTTTGGTTTGGAAGAACGTGACTAACCTGCATAGAGTCCTGACCTCAACCTGATAGAACACCTTTTGGATGAATTACAGCGAAGACAGCGAGCCAGGCCTTCTTGTCCTACATCATACATACATACATCCTACATACATATTCTGTTGCATTTTAGATGATGTTATGATATTTTCAGCAGGCTACTACATTGTAGTAAAAATATGGATGCAGCTCATTTAGACAAATCAGTTTATTATAATAACGTATGAGCTGCATCTACACTGCTACATAAACTAGGTTTTATATTTAATTAAATTTTATTTTTGTCTAAATGTGTGACCAAGTTTCTCTGGTGGTGGTTTCCCAGTGGAGCCCCCAGCTCTGCTCCGCCCCTGCAGCACAGGGTCACAGAGTCTTCAATCTCATCACTGAGCCTGGCCAGAGGCTCCAGAGAACATTGGACAACGATAGACAACATAAATAGCATTGACGTGCGGTGAGGTTCATGCCTGGTGAGTCACTGATATTAGAGTGGGGTCTCCAACTAAAATTTCTCAGGGTCCACAGAAAGAATTAACCTTCTATCTCTAGGCTATATTACAGTGTTTTATGTACTTATTCTGGAGTAAAGTGTACAAAAAAAAAAAAAAACAACAACATGTAGCTATCATTTCCACTTTGACAGCAGCTGATGTTTGAACTTGGGTCAGACTCTGATCATACTGGACATGGATTTATACACAATTTTCCACTCTCCTCCAGGCAGCAGCATTTGGATAACACTGTTTTATTCATATGGAATGCGAATGATTTAGGGGAGTGCAGCTTCATTCTACAGGCTAGAAGCACAAATTAGCATTTATGCTATCAGCAAAACTAAACATTTAACACATAAATATTAAATACATTAGCCTAACTATGGAAAATTAGAGTGCACATTAAAAGTGTCTGAAAACATTTTATTGGAGACGTGAAGAGAGACAGAAACAGGCACAGCCAATGACAAGCCTCTGCCCAGTTAGTGAGGGACTCGCCCATGTATTTGAACAGGAAATACACAAATTCAGCATTTTTGACTATGAAATCATGGATATTATTGGATTCAAAAAGAAATGAATATAAAGCACAGACCACAGACCTAAAATTTAAAATAATTTTAATTTAATCATTATTTGTTTATTTTTTACTCTTCATGATGCAGGTGAGGCTCTGCCTCCCCCTCCCCTGACCGCACGTTCCTGAGAAATAGTTAAAAATAACACCTCTTACTTTGAGTCGGAGTTGTCTTTGCTCTTGTTTACTTTGTAATTTTCTGTCAGAGCCGAGTGTTCCTGAAGTGGGTGAACACTTCACAATGACAGCATACACTTCAAGCGAGGTTCGAAGCACTAACCCTCCTGCTGGTGGGCGAACACTTAACCCACTACGCCCTGTTATGTAATTATGTAAATTGCCCAAGCCATGATTGTTCTCACAAATTAAGTTTTTGAGAGGATGTATGGTGTGACTTGATGATGGTGATGATGGTGGGTCCCGAAGGTAGACCAGTTGAAAACCACTGTTGTAGCCCTGTTCATTTCTATACAGACGACATACTGATATGAACTTGTTGCTGTATTCTGTTTTCATGGGAGGGGCATTTTTAGTGTTTAGTTCAGCCAATTCTATCTCACATACAAAATTAATGTACATTTAAACTGTGTGAGAAGAGGCTAAAGCATTTTCCAAAGCCATAATAGACCTGAATCTGAGTAGACTGAAAGATGAGCATTTGATTGACAGGACGACAGAAGAGGTGACAGTGCGTTATAAAGCTTACATTCACAGTTCTTTTTAGAATCCTTCCTTTGCAGACCCATTGTTCCTGGAACCGCTCAGAGAAGCTTAAAGACACTTGCAGACCCCTGGCACAATACCACCGCTTGACTTTGACTTGATCTTTCCTGGCACCAGTCTCTGTAAAGGAGAGCAGACAAGTAACAGCACACAATAAGAACGGCTTTGAACGTATCCTGCGAGCTCCACAGCCGCGGGCCTCACGCTAGACAAATCTGCGGTGATGCAACAATTGTGCTGCACTCAGGGAGGGGGGCTAAGGTCAGAGAATTAGTGTGTGGAAAAATGGGAATGGTAATTTAGCATGATATTCCTCTAAAATGTTTGGTCAAGCACAACCGCTCCACCACCATATTGGTCATGAGAGCTGGGAGCGCACACGGCTGAGTCACGGAGGGCTGAAACTAAGCGCTGGCCCTTGAGCAGGGTGATTAATCATAGCCCTATCTTGGCTGCTCTGAATGTACATGGGCAGGATGGACTGGACTGGAGGTCAAAAATTTAGTTTAAGGCAAATTGTGAAAAGACAGAACACGTAGAAGGAATTAATCGGTTTGGGGGCAGAAAAAACAACAACAAAAATAATCAGTGGAAACATACAAAAATATAGTGATAAACCTTTAGAACCCCAACATTGCATAAGAACTTTTGATTATTGAACATGACTTACCCTTAACCTACTCAGGGTAAGGTAAACTCCTTCCAGTGTTGTTGGGGAAGCCCTCTCAGGAGCAGTGGTGGACCACAGAGCCGTGTCCATGTCTCCAGATCTTAAGCCAGGATCTTGGACAGAAGAACCTACAGGAAGCACATACCGGGAGGAAAGGTGGACAGCTGACGTACAGAGTGGTTTTGGTCACATGACTTGGGCCTATATGACAGATAATTTAAGTCATATGTCTCAAGTTAAACCAGGGTTTACATGATTGGTCAAAGAGATGTCTTTTTATCTTATACTGGGACTTATCCTGCTCTGGACCAGGTTAGCCATTCAGTGTAAGTTTCAAAAGATGTCTGCCTAGATCAAAAGAAAACCAGCTTTGTAGTACCAAAAAACCCAGAGTTATCTCCAAAGTTACCCCTCTAATCCAGCTGTGTAGAACAGAGCCCAGGTGTGTGCACGTGGTCTGGTGAACCAAACAGATCTATGCTATACATTATATCATGAATCAAAATCTGCTGCACATATTGTGACAGTAATGATGGATGATATCTAGAATATACCATTGTAGTACCAGCATTGTTTATTGATCACACAGTGATTTCAGAGTGCCTTTTGAGCTTCAGATAGTAATCTACTGTTGTTGTGGGCCTTTAGCTGAATGTATAACTGGTAGCCGGTTCACTTTAACTGGTGACATTATTTGAAATTATTAATTTGTAGCTACTTCTATTAGTCAGTTCTCTGTAATAATAGTCATGTTTAATTTTCAAACTGTTTTTTCACCAGAAGTTTACCTTCATCACAACAGGTTGTATGACTATCAGCCTGACTTTCAAATGGTTTCTAATAACTTCACTATTGTCCAAAACAGACTGCAGAGATGTACTACAAAAAATGCAACCAGCTATTAATAATACTTACCTCTTTATTGACACTATTATTCAGAGCATTTAGACTTTCTGATAGACTAATCCAACTAAATGAGAATAGCATTTTTCTAGGCATCAACTCAACCTTTGGGCATGCAATATTAATACAACTAATACTAATACACAGTTCAGTTTATGAGTTTCATATGATTTTCCCAACAGATCTTGAGCATAATGATTCAACTAGACTGGAAAGCAAGCTCCAAGCAACTTGAATCCCATTAGATGTTTCCATACAGTAGGTTTATTAAAAAGTGCCAGTGGTTAAATTGTCATTTAATTCTTGACTTTCCAATGTAGCATCAATGTTAATGAAGAACAAACACACTTACTTACAACATTAGCTGCATATTTATGTCACATACATAAATTACATATAATATAAACCTATTTCAAAAACAAAAAGCACAGATTTTTTTTGTTTGCGCCTTTAGCACAGAGGCTTGCTGTGTCTCATGTTGAGTGCACAGGTTCGACCGATGTTGGCTCCCTCCAGCAGCAGGTCAGAGAGTCGGTCCAGGCCCAGGCAGGTAGTCAGGGGGCAGATGAGGCCGTAGAGCCCCCCCAGGGTCACGCTGAGGGGCCAGCCGATGAACAGCAGGATCAGGAGCCACACCAGAGTCCAGATGCAAGAGCCAAGGCTAGCCATTCTTGAGTGTGGAGGCTGGGAATACTGGGGAAGAAACAAGATGAATACTTCAAGAACAAGACTGGCTTTATACAACTTTTCAAGGCATTGTCAAGGTCTACTTTGAAGCTCTGACAGTAGAGTGGCAATACAGGGTCAGAGCGTGTGTGGTGTCTAGTGATAAGTTCCATGGAGCAGAGTGTATGTGCAGCGGAGGGGGCAGATTATCAGATTGAAGCGTGGCCTGTTGATGATCTGGATAGACTTGTCAGGATTACTCTGCGGCCTTGACACAGCGTGATGAGCTGCCAACAACAGCAATAACCAAAGGCCTGTGGTGCCCTGGTCAACAGGGTGTTCAAGACAAACATTAGTCACCTCTAAAGGCAGCTCAGCAGTGATCAGGAAAAACTCTGTAATAAACATTAGCCTGTCAGAGCAACATCATGCGCTACTGTTTAGTGCTGTATAAATGTCTTGTAATCAGAGGAAAAACATTTAACTGCAAAGGCCATGCATCTTTACTATGGCACAATGCAAGCTCTTCAAAGGTCAACTTACATCCCCTGTCAGCATCATACAATAGTACAGAACAGATGGCATGTTTACATATAAAACCTGTTTTTTAGGACCAGTCAGTTCAGTATAAGGCCTTATGTAGTTCAGCTCTCGTCAAAAGAACAATTGGATTTAATGTCTACTCTATGAACAGAAGCCACTACTTTGGATACATATCAGCAACTAACTAGAATGTTTTTCCACAATAAAATGGCTAGCCTTCCCCAATACCACGAAAGAAGTATCACCCCAATACCATGAAAGAAGTATCAGGAGAACTCCTAATGGAACAAAATGGGCAAGCTTTTTGTAACACTTCACTGATTTTTTGTATGTCTATCCAGAGGCAATTTATTCTGCATCCATTTGTATTGCCACTGAAAATCACACTTGAATTCAAAGAGTCCTGGATGACAAATTGTGTTTTTGGAAACCTAGTAACAGTAAAACTGTGCAGCTTCTGATCTGAAACCTCCAATTTAAATTGCTTATTGGAAATGTCTTACTGCGTGTATTCTAGCTGTATTTTTAACAATAAAACTATGCATATTTGTCTTTTGGTGACAAAATCTACCTGCCCTTATAACTAATGTCTTCAATGTAAAACGCTGTGTCAGATGGATTTCTTAAGCTTTTAGTCCTCCTTTCTGAAGGCACAAGTGTCTACATAATGTACAAGTTCCTGTGGTGACACTTGTTTGTGCAGAGAATTAGACCGTCAGCACGAGGCTGTCCCATGATGAGGCACTGCTTTGGGAGGACGACCTCACAATAAGAGAAACAAACAAACAAACAAAAAAACCTCAACCAACAAGCACAATTAGTTCAAATTAAGCAAAGCAATGCAAATCTACACTTGTGAAACAATGATTTAAAATATTTTTTATACTAAAACCATTCGTCTTCTTTTGCTTATTTTCATTATATGCAGTTAAAATGTATTTCAAAATGTCATCTATTAAATAATTATATATAATTAGGGCTGTAGTTGACCAAAGAACTGGTTAGTCAACCAAAATCATTCCCAACATAGTGATTAATTGACCAAGGGCATGTGGGCTTACCACATAGGAGTGTTACATATACATAAACAAGTGATGTGTCACATTAACTAAGAAATTAAAGACACTGGCAGTAATTGTTAGCAATAAAAAATATCTAAAATTATCTAAAAATCACTATTGTAACATTGAAAATGAAAAATAAAAGTTATGATTAAGTTATTAATTAGATTATTAACAAATCAGCTTTGTTGATGCAAAGAGTGGATGCAACTAACAGACCGATAAAACCTTAGTCAACCAAGACCTCACTGACTAATTAGTTGACTAAGCAAGGCATTCCTAAAAATGTGGGGGGTATGAAGTATTATTCAATTGTTGCATAAAACATAGTGTTAGTCAAAACTGTTAGTAATTGAAATGAACAATATTAACCCAGTACTAAATTGTTTTGGTGAGGTTAATATGGGCGTCAGACACATTTTACAGTGGGAGGTAGCATTCATTACTTTGAGTGTTGTGGTCTGAGAAAATTGGATACCCCTGGACAAAACAACCAGAGGCTGTCAGCCCTACATATAACTTAGCATTGACAAATATGGCCATACACAGCATTGAAATTCTTGACATATTTTTCATACATTTTCTAAAACATACACTAGTCAAGTAAATTTTAAAGTAAAAGTATTTTTTGACCTCAGTGGGTAGCAACAAGATTGAATGTTAACCCAGAAGGTCCTGGGTTAAGTCTCTAGACATAAATAACATACATAGATTTAATGCTGTTAAAATATATAGTATTTGATTATTATCTAACTCAAAATAACTTTTACCTACAATACATGTATTTAGCATATAGGGATGTCACATTTTTGTTGCAGATCATATTCTCACATCTCAGCATTTTTAAAATCTACAACCTAGATCATAAAGCTTTTTATATAACTCAACCCTTAAGCGCTGCAAGCAGTTAGTCCATGTAACAGATGAGCCCATAGCAGCGGTTAGAAGAAGAAGCCTTTGCAAAGTAGCTATTAACCTAATGAATACCTGTCGGGTGATTATAAAAGACATGTTCACCTTCAGCTGAGGAGAGAGATTCTGGACCAACTGAGAGCCTGGTTTTCCTGGCTGTAGATTTTCTTGTCGGTCTCCAAGGTCCTGTTTCAGTGTTGCACAGAAATCACAAGCATTAGCCACTTCCCACCAGTTAGCTGTAATTTTCTACAACAAGATCCCACAGGCAGCTGGATTCTTTGGAGGCCAGGCAGGCAAAAGCAGTATTCTGTAACAGAGAATGCTTAGCACACGGGGATTACACAATGTAGTCATTCATGTGACTCTCATAAAAAAAACAGTTCCTGTCATGCGGTTTCCTTGTTATTTTACACATATAAGCAGAACTGACTGAATAAAGTTTACAAAGCCAAACGTTATGTGCAGTTGCCATGCTGACCTAAATTTACCACTTTTTAAGATTTTAGGGTTAAATGTTTATTTTATAATTTTTTTTATCTGGTTTAATATTTTTGTAAAAATATAATATACTGTAAATTGATATTGAAAGTCTTTGTCATTACCCAGGGTGAGATAAGTTAATGAATAAATGCTAATATAAGTTAGTGTAGCTAGACGTTAGCGAACAATGAAAAATAAACGGTTTTTATCTAAAATAAAAAAAGCGTGTGCTTTACAATATTTTAAGCAACACATTTTCGTGGTGGTCATGTATTTAAAGGGTGTCATTGCCTGACTGAAATAACGTTACTTTAAAATAAATGTAAAGATCATTACCGTTGAGAGGATGAATGGAGCTTAACAGATGTGGAAAAGATGCCTAATTAGTTTGAATTTTAGAACTCAATCAGAATTACATTAAAGTTTACATTTAACGTTATATTTTATTATTAAAGTTTTTGGTTTAATAATTTAGTGAAAATAAAATATGCATTTAATACTGTACATTTACAGTGAACATCCTTGTAATCCAGGGTGAGAAGATAAGTTAAGGATAAGCTAACGTTAAATGCTAATATTGTATGCTGTATCGTTGGACTAACGTTAACGTTAACGTTAGCTGACAAGTGATGCTAACGTTAAACAAGCTGTTTTTAATCTAAAATAAAAACTAATCTGGAAGCATATTTTATTAACACTTTTTTAAACGTGTCATAGACTGAATAAAATACATTAACTACTTAAATAAAATAAATAATAATAAAAAAAATCATTACCTTTGGGGTGGAGGGTTGAAGCTCAACAGTTGTGAGGAAAAATGTGCAGTTGGAATTTTGGAACGTCTCTAAGTGAGATGTCACGTGATGCACAATAATTCTCACTTGTTTAAACAAATAAATACATTTATTTTAAAAGAAAAAAACTACATATTTATAAAATACATTGTTGTTAGTTAACTTGTACTTCTGCCTAGACTTGTTAGAAAATCCTAATATTTTGTATAAGCTTTTTAGCACAGTAATGATGTGGAGAGAGTGAAAACAATATAAATCTGTATTGGTTAGGCTAGACTTGTAGTTTATAATAGGTATCTGTGGCTCTTCTGCTCTAATTTAGGCCCAACCCCCCTTATTTTTAAAATGCAAATGTGTTCAGTCCTATCCAATGTAAGTTAAAAAGGAGGGGCCCCAGTGCAGGTTTTCAGAATGTGCCTTAAAGTTCTAAAGCACATTCAGGCCAGTTAAGTCTATACGTCCACATCATTGATGTACTTTTAAGTAATAAAAAAGTACACTGTAAGTCGACTAATACTTTGTAAGCAGGAAATATTATGAAAAATTCTGAATATCTTACACTTATAATCTTTTATAATCCAATTAAAAAAATATTTTTTTAAATGGAAGCATGCCTGCTGTGTAATTTATAGCCCAGACTGTGCATAACTCACTAATACTGACTATACTTAAGGACTCTCAGTGAGGCAGTGCAGCTCCATTGGCTGCCCCTTGCCCTGACACCAATTTGTGGAGGAAGGCGCAGGCTAAAAACATATATTATGGGTAATGTGGTGGAACAACCCATGTGCATCAAGGTGGATCATATACTGAACATTAACCATTCTTGGAAGTAATCTGACGTAATAGAACAGCCAGCAATGATGAAATAGGATGATGCGCAACAACGGCTGCGTCTTTCCCAGCCTATGAGATATGAGGTATATTATAGGCCTATTAGTTTTTTTTTTTAAGGAACATCAATACATTACATGAATTAAATAACATCATTTTCCTCCAGGTCTTACTGCAGCAGGAGCAGATGTGCAGCTAACCTGTTCATTCAGTCGGCCTGGAGTATGATGCAACAACCAACCTCTGCTGCATGGTAATGAGTAAACTTCCTGTCTGTTTCTGCCTGTGGGGCTGTGGACTGTCATAACCTCTTTCATTTTAACTAAATCACAAAAAATAAATCATTTTTTGTCTAATCTAAAATAATTAATATGTTGCAATGTCTTGTTCTTCGACGTGTAACCCACCTCAGGCCCAAAGCAGGGGAGGACTTTACCCATAACTCCTATCAGGAAAAATCCAAAGATGAATGAAAGAAAGTATGTATGACCCATCTATTCTTTTTTACTTTTAATAAAAAAGTACAGATTATTACCAACCACTTGTAGAAAAAAAACAATTTCAACATTTATTTTCCTCATTTAGTTGAAAACACCTCTAGAATCACTGACTCTGCACTACTGTTTTTAATACGTCCAGATCAACAGTTGTAGTTCTTAATCAAACGGCAGTCCCGGATCTATTGCTCCTCTTCACTCTCCCCTTCATCACTGTCGCTGTCCCGGCCTGGATGTTCTGGCATCTTGGTGTGTTCCGTTGTATCCATCTTCTCTTCCTTCTCGCTGGTGTTTGGCTCCGAGTCTTTCTCCTCTGGTTTGTCCTGCTCCATGGGCGTTTCCACCTCCTCCTGCTGCTGCTGCTGCTGCTGCTCCTGTTCCCTTGGAGGTTCTGGTACTTTCTGGTCCTCAGCAGGTGTCTTGGTTTGTTGTGGTGGTTGGGCCAGCTGCTGTTGCTGCTGCTGGGGAGGAAAAAGAAAGAAATATTAGACTACTGTGCAAGAGTTTTGGGCAGTTGTTTGTATTTCCAATGTAGTTTTAGTCTTACTCTGTGTATCGATTTTATGCATTTATTTGTAACGGTATTTATTGTGGACAACAAGAAAATAAAGTCTGGGTCAATGTACACCGATGGTTTCCAAATCATGGGTCAGGACTCAAAGAGGTTCAAGAAATTGTATACGAGTTGCCAAAGAGTAAAAATCTGCCAGTAAGTTTATAGTGTTGTACTTATTTGTCACTATAAATGTCTAATGCAACAGGAACAAAAGATATTTACACTTAAAAGAGGAAAAGCTTCAATCTGAATTATCCATCCAAGGACATCTTTGATAGTGCTTCAGCTACAACCTTGGAAAGAAAATGGCACTCCAGCCTTTCCTAATTGGGGGCTTTTTAGACCATACATGAAAATAAAAGCATGTTATGTCCAAAGACGTTTAATAAAAATAGCTACCTTTGGAAATTTGAAATGATAAGACTAATACTATATTAAACCAAGCAAAAGGACACTGATGAACAAACAAAACTACAAGGAAAATGACAGAGTAAACTGGCTTTTAAATGCAAAAGCTACACGTGGAATCAGTTCCATGCCTTTTACCTGCTCGAGTACTGATGGATAATTGAGGGAAATTGCCCAATGAGCTCATGAAATAGCTTTTGAGGCAACTGCCCCTTGATTAGGAGGCAGTTACATAATAAAGAGCTGTAATTCCTAGACTATTCCTCTGTTTTGGATGTGAATACCCTCAAATTACAGCAGCAAAGCGTGTCAGTGTCCAGATATTTATGAACCATAACCAAGTTTGTGAAACACAGATGTTCCTGAAATCTATTTCTCTATAATGTTTACATAACCTAATTTTACAATGCTATATATGCCACAAAACTGGTGTTAAACTTAGGTTAATAATGTTAATAATTAGACCTCGATGTTTACCTGTCTGTGCTTCTGTGAGGTCTGGATCATGTGCATGTACATGTTGTAAACCAGGTTGGCCATCTCAGGCATGTTTTTTACAACTCGATCTGGCTGTGCAGAAGCATCTCTCTGAAAGACAGAACACAAAAGAAAATAGTTTTGAATTAAAAATGTGATGTGAAATGAACAAGTCCATTTCTGCACTGGTGAAAGTCTAAAACATTACACAGAAAATATTGATTCAAGCTAAATGCACGGGGATCTTGGGATTGTACTTAAAAGACAAATGTTTGCTTGCTGCCTCCGGACATCACTGCTTGTGCATTATAAAAAGGATCCGAGGGGCAGAGTTTAAAAACATTGGTATGCAGACAGTCATGCAGCCTGAGGTACGGAGCGGAGCAGGCTAAATATTCAGTCCACTGGGATGTTACTGCTTAAATTGAGGAGAGAAACTTACACAGGCCTGAAGGGCAAGCCTGTAATATTTATATGGATGTTGACAGAATAACTTGAAAAATATACATCATTCAACATTCAACTCTCCATTATAAGTGCTCTTTTTTGAGTGAACACAGTTAGATTTGCCTTGAATCAGAGGGAAGAAGCTAACAGACAGAGGTTGTACTATTAAAAAACAAAACAACAATTGCCAAGTTTTTTGTTAAGAAAATTTAAAGCAACACTGCACTGACCCATCCTTCAATGCCACTAGGTCTTACAAAAACGCTCTAAAAACACTTGCCTCTCCTCTCCTTTTTAGTTCACACATGAATAAAGTTGGGAAAAATTTAGGTCAGACATAAAAGGAAAATCTCCGAGTGCTTGTACTGAAAGTTGGGGGATAGACAGGCCATGATAAAACGGCTAATTACCACGGCTATTAGCAACATGGAGCTAACAGATATAAATAACATATTGTAGTGGCCACGGTTTCAGCGCTGAAATGATCAGAATGAGGAGCATTTCCTGGAGAAGGCAGAGATACGTGGATTTGATGTATAGCTGTGGACCCGAGCGTTTTCAGTTTTTGAGAAGGGCAGCACCTCAGCATACAGGGTTACACAAAGATGCATAAATAAAACAAAATACAAATTTAGGTATGTTTTTTATAGCATGGTAATAGCGCAATAAAGTAGATTTAGCATAATAGGGGACCGTTGCGGTAAGCTCCAAATCTTTGGTTGAATGTAATGAAGTGCAACTGCAAATTAATTCACTTTTTGCTTACTGCAGCTTTGACTTCACAATCAGTGTGCAAGCAGCAGAGGTTTACTAACTCTAAATAGATGGTTAAAGCAGGGGCCACATGTGTCTGCCCAAAAGAGCTGTCCCCTCTGGGAACGTACACTCTCAAGTCAGAGGAAGTGTCAGGGGCTACGGGGTATTTTAGACACCTCTGTTGCCACAGACACCAGCCACTGAGACCAGAGCAGACAGGCATTGTTTGACACTAGCAGGCCTGGCGGGATTTGGCTGAGTGCTTTCGGATTGTGACCTTCGGAGAGTAATTATAGCCGGGCCTGTGTTTCCCATACTTGCAGATGGCCGCTGTAGAATGCTGCTAACGGACTGGGCCAGTGGGTAAATCTGCGCTAAGACCTGGGACCAGTGAAGACCGAAAGGGATGGAGATTCCATTCAGAATATAGAGGTGGGATTAGACAGAGAGGGGCAGGAGTGACGCGAAAGAATGGGAGTGGAAAGTGAACTCTATCAAACATGTGGGAGTAAGCCTAGCTCTTAACACCATATTTGGAGCTCCCATAATCAGCTGGAGAAGATTATTACGCTTCAAGGAACTGGGATATGTGCGTGTGTGTGAAAGAATGTGTACGCACAGGCTGTTCCTGGTGGTAGTACTCATGCGGTCGAATGTGCAGCTCTAGAGGTCTGGCAGTCAGCTGGTTGAAGACTGGAGTCAGCTCAAAGCAGTTCTGGAAAAGAGACACCCGGGCGAAGATATACAGCCCCAGCCTGGCTCTGGACATGGCTACCACCAAACGACGCACGTCTCTGTGGAGGGCAAGGGAAAAAGGTTAACAATGTATTTGGCAAGAGAGAGACTATGTAGATGCCATGTCATGCTTAAAATAGCATTGTTGAAACAAAAACATAAAAAAAAGTTCTCTGTTCACAGTTTGCAATTGGAAAATGAAAGCTTCCCAAAGTTGGCACATCTACTTGGAAATTCAGATTAGATGCTTGCGCTTAACTTTCCATATATGGGGCCAGGACTCCCCTGGAAATGAGATTCTGTATCTCAGTGGGACTTTCCAGGTTAAATAAAGGTCAACTAAAATAAATAAAAAATAAATATATATTGGGCTTTCATTGCCTGTGTTTGGCAGAGTAGACAGTGGGGCTTCTCAGTTATGGAAATAATCACAATCATGATTATTTTGGTTTTAAATTAAATCACTTTTTTTTTTTTAAACAATTAACAACTGAAAATATGTTTAATTTTTGAGTGAGCATAGAGCTGCTCAAAGACACAGATACAGACCATGCAGCCTGTGACCCATTTAGATTTTGGACAAAGACAAGAGTACACATAGCTCTGACAGTGGTCAGTTTTTACAACACAAGGACACACGTTCTGGTTTTACTTTCATAGAAGTAATTTTTTGGACATCAATTCCATTTTGGAAGCAACAAAAGGGGCCTTTGATGGTATTTTCAGTGCAAGGCAGGGCTTGTTGACTAGTCAGTGCTTTCTGGGGTGGGCAGGGTTTTGTGGGAGAGGTGGGTTTTGTGGGAGAGGCGGGTTTCGTGCAACCCAACATTTTGAAGGATTAGAATGGCTGTGAGAGAGAATACAGGTTTACCTAGACATGCATGAATAAAACAAAACACAACTCAGAAAAGTTGATTTTGATAATTAGAACATTTATCAACAATATTCTATTTGTTTTATTAGATCACCATCACCTCTTCCCCCTGCAGGACTATCATACTGTAGCTATTCAACTGCTAAAGTCTTAGTTGTTGTATGTATACTTCAACTTTACACTGCCACATCACAAAAGTAAGGATTTCTGAAGATCCCACCTCAAAGGTTTAGTTTATATTTGGAAAAACGTGGTATGTGAACATGGTGTCCAAGTCTTTTAAGACAAAACATATGGTGGAACAATACCTCAAAAGCAAAGGCAGAAAATATATTATGCAGAGGGAAAAAACAAAAGCACAAGTACAGGGATCAAAGAAAAAGGCTGGAGAAAAAGGTTGAGGAGGAGGTGTTGTAGTGTAGTGCTTTAGTTAAGGATAGGTGAGGTGACAAAGGACTCAAAGGGCAAGCTGACAGACGGAGAGAGCAGAGGAGTGGGATGGGGTTATCAAGCTTTCCTTTTTCGGTTGAATGAGGGGATCAGAGGCAGAAGTTTTATCTGTCAGACGACTGGAATCCGGCTTGGCTCGCTTAAATGGTAAGAGAGGATGTTTACCCATTCCACTGTGGAGGAACGTAAAGGAATGTCTAGATCAGCAAGCAGCAGTTCACACAAAAGATATGGTATTTCCTGATTTAAAAGACAAGACAAGTTATGGTTATGAAGAATAAGTAGTGCTACAGCTAAGATGTCAGATGAATCAAAATTAAAAGTAAACTTTATCTTGATTAAAATGAATAGAGGACTGTAAATATGCCATGCTAGGTTTTTCTTTCCTAGACATTTATGTGCGCAAATGACAACTGTAATGTATATGCCAGCGCTCCTGCCATTTGTAGAAGTTATTTTTTGGACATCAGTCCCGTTTTGGAAGCTACAAAAGAGGCTTTGAATATATTTTCAGTGCAAACAAAGGCACAATATCAAATCAGTTTTATATACTATCAGTTACCCAAAGCATATTAGAGACTTTTTGATGTAAACAATTTTAGCCATTTTAATCACTGATGAACTTTTCACTGTTCAAACTGGTTTTGTTAACTTGGCAGGACCCATTGACTGAGGTGGGTGAAGTAGCTATGGAACCCTTCCCATTCAAACTTTTTTCTACCAATATTAATCATACCATTTATCTAAAATAAGGCAGTCGATCGTAGGACAACATATTAAAGAACTCCAGTTATTGCTCAAAATGTGCAAAATATAAAATAATTCAAATGAAAATTATTCATAGAGCCTATGATAGACCCCAAAACATTAAAAAATAAACCTGTCTCAGAGCTATGCAGGCATGGATGTGGTCAGGTTGGTACACTTATTCACTTACTTTGGTCATGTCCTGTTGTGGAGAACTTCTGAAATCTAGTTATTGACTTTTTACAAGATCGGCTGAATGTGAATATACCCAAACATCCTGACGTGTGCATCCTTGGAAACACTATGCAAAACACCACACCTAAAGCTATACAAAGCAATGCATCATTAGGATTTATGTCAGTAAAAAGAATTATATTAATGAACTGGAAAACACACAAACCAGACCAGTTTTAATATCCACAACTGGCTGAGAGACTTGTTATAAATGGAAAGTGTAACCTATTTCTCACTGACCATTGTATTAAACAGCCTGAAATAGCATGGTCCGACATAAAGGAACAATTAAGAAGAAAACTAATCAATTAACTGAATAATCTAAATTGAATTTAAAGAAATTAATTGTGAATACATATTATTTTTTGTTCTTGTCTTTACTAATTTGAAAGCATAATAAACAGCTATGAGTACTGCAATAAATAATAATATGAATAATAATAAACAACAGTAATGAAATAATAATGTAAACATTATAAAATTACACAAAAATGTATAAACTGTACCACTTCCACTAATTCCTCACAGGTATTTTTCATTTTGAGGTAAAACCGTATCATACAAAAAGTTTCTCTTTTTCTTTGTGTTCAAAAGGCCGCAACACTCTGCTGCCCTCTTCACCCGTTTCTTTATGCCACCACTAGAGTACTTAAAACGTATTCTTTTAGCCAGATGTTTTTAGAGGTTGTAAAACATGCAATGCTGTTCTACAGGCGACAAAGATTAGTTTAAAAACATGAGCAAAAGCATAAAAGCCCCTTGAAGGAGTTTTTGTAGTAAATTCTCATTATCTGTCATTAACATTTTTATATTGTCTTTTGTGCTTTAAACATTTCTGATTGCAAGTAAATGTCTATATGAAACACTTGAAAATGGTTGAATGATCTGAATGGCTACTGGAAAGTTTATGTAGATATGATTTCAAATAACTTTACAATTCATTGTTTTTCAGTTTACGTTTTTTCTTTCTAAGAAATCATGTAAAAATCTATGAAAAGGAGTTGACATTTAGCTCAACTATGGTTCAATTTGAGAACATCTGATTGTGTGCTTGATACAATGGCAACAATGAAGCAGCATGGACATTAATCTGATGTAGCTAAATTTGGCACACTGCAGTCTGTGTATTAATATATACACTGAATCCTATCCAAATTATGGAATATGGAGTCCACCTGAACACTCCAGGAGATTAAGAGGATTAATTTTTGCAATATGCATGATGGCTCCATGAATATGCAAAGGGGCTTATGGAAAATGCATACTGAGTTTAGAAATACATGAAAGCATCACTAGTTTAACTGCGCAAAGGTAACAAAATAATAAAAAAAAAAAATAGTGATGAATTGTGAAGTATTTCCAGTGGACCCAGAGCTTTTTGTGCCATGGTATGATATGGAGCACTAATGCAGTGTGCTGTCCCATCTGTGCGTGTATGTGAGAGAGCATGTCTGGGTCATCTCGTCATACGGCTGCTGTGGCTGTCACGGGAGCAGATTGCCATGAAGAAAAATGCAGGGCAGTGCAAAGTGCAGGGGCGAAATTGTGAGACAGCTCAACAGTGCACCAGACTGAGAATAAAAAACATGCCAAAGGATCATGGCCATATATCAGGACAGAATAGTCCTAAAGGCTGACAATGTTAGCAAATAAGTAGTATAAAGTGATTACCTTAGATGCTTTTTTGTAGGACATATGCTTAAACAACTACAAAAACACATGGATGCTTCTAGGGCTGCAACAAGTTGGATTATATTCTATATAATAAGCTAAACTAATTTCATAATAGATGAATTGCTATCTGGGGTGTATAAACATTAACTATGGTATTAACTACTAATAAAAATAATGATAAATCCATGGATACTGTGTGTTGCAACAAACTTTTAGTTACTTATTCATACGTCCTCCAGTGGCATACTTGTAAGTTTGCTTTATTCATATATTAATCATTTTACTATAAAAAATTTTTTAGCCAACTGTTTATGTAGTCACCCCACATTAACCTGCACTCTCTACCTAATAATCAATTTCAATTCAATCAATTTTATTCAATTTTGAAAAAATAAACATCTTAGTTGATTGTTAGCTGTGGACTTTTGGAATGCAGCTGGAATCTGACACGAGTGCTGCTGAATGTTTCACAATGAACTGTGTTTTTATAATGGACTCTAGATAATTTATTACTGTTTTTCTTTTTGTAATTTTTGTCTTGTCTTACATGTGATGGTGAGCCAAATAAGAATTTCCACCAGAGTGGACAATAAATATTCTGTTCTATTATTGTAATAATTTGTTGCTGCCCTAGTTGCTATGCTTAAAGGTCTCCCATTATGCTAAATCTACTAGCTTTGAACCATGTTATAATGTTGTTTCCATCTCAAAAACACCTATTCTGTTTCTTTCACGCTTGTTTGAGTAATTCTGTATGCTGAGCCTGTCTCTTTCTCAAGAGCTGAAAAAGCCCAGTCTCATCGCTCCACATAGACACATGAAACCAGCAAGTCCTTCTGCGTGTTTCTAAAACTCATACACCGTCACCGGACCCATTCTGATCATTTCAGCCCCTAAACTGCAGTCATTACAAAGCAGTCAGCTCATTTATCTATGTGTATGGGTCCTGTTACAGTCGTACTAAATAGCCATTTTATGCTTTGTTCATTCCTCTGCAGCAGGCGGCAGACACTAATCCAAACATTCTCTGCAAATTGAATGTAAGAGGTCCTCAAAAGAAGACGTTTTCTATACATATACTGTACATTATTTTAAATTACAAATCGTGAAATACTAGTGTCCAAACGTATTTCAAAAAGCCTGGGAAAAAAGGAGTTAAAACTGGACTACTGTCTACTTTACATGCAAAAAGGTTGATAACATTTTTGAGTCCACAGTGGTCTGCTGATTGCACATTAAGGCACATTTCCACAGTACAGGTCATGTCAGCAACAGTTTGGTATAGTAGCCCCTGAAGACAGTGTTCCGCTTACTCAAAGTCAAGAAGATCTGTCTGCTATGTAAACACTGATGTCACAGAAGTGCAACAAATGTGAATTAAGTGGCTTTAAAACAGGTTCATGCCAGATGCTTGACAAAACCATGACTAGAACACTGCATTGCTACCTATAATTCTAGGTTTCCTCAGATGTGTGGGAACCCTACCATCACATTGTGTAGCACAAGCCTTTGCCTTTTGATAAGCATCTTGCTCAGAGTGGGCTGCGAATGCGAACAAGGCAGAGTGTAATATTCAGTGTTAGGCGAGATCAAATGAGTGATACAGAGGCGAGCGGGCGCTGCCAACAAGATAAACTACCCTCTCCGCACTTCTCCTCCACAGCTCCAGCGATTCACGTCTTATCTACAAGATGAAGAACAAAATAAAGTTCTTTCTCTGTCAGCTGAATGGAGCAGGGTTTAGTGGAAGGGCATGAATCTAAAAAAAAAAAAAAAGAAAAAAGAAAAAAGGAGAGGTTCCAATTTGCAGACAGTGTAATGTAAGGGTGAATGTACAAGGAGAGAGTTTTGCAATTCCAGCTACATCACAGCCATGGGGCAAGAGTGGCAGGCCCAAGCACCGAAAAGGACTTGAGCCGCAATTGTCTGGTATTAAACCGTAGAGAGTATTAAGTGTGAAGAGCTCATCGGAATCTCGTGGCAGCTGAGAGGAGTGAAAAGGCCATTTCAGAAACATATCAATTGAGTGAAATGAGGAAGGAGGCGGGGGGGGGGAGAAGGAGGAGGAGAAGAGATAAGGAGGCAGAGCTGGAGGAGAGGAGGAAGCGGGGAGAGGGGTAGAGCTTTGGGACAGAATGTGAAAAGAGTGATAGAGACCTGGCTTTTGGATGTTGATGAAACTTTTAAATGTCTTTTTCCATATATAAAGGGGAATGTATTGGAGTGGCTCAGTATATCAATATATGCCACAAATGTCCTGCCTTCCTATCATTATGTAGCCTGGCCAGCCAAACCAGGCCAAACACAGGTAGATTTCAATTCTGGCTAGTAACACATTTAGTCTTAGTAGCCACTTTGTCTGGTTGGATTTTAACATACATTTTAACAACTTCAGGCCTGACTTTCTGCTGCTATATTTATAAATGTCCACCTAATTAACCTAACCTATACTAACTCATCAGTGGAGGAAAAACTGTGCTCTTAATGGGCCCTTAAATAACCAGTCTACACTTACTATGAGCCCGTAAGATATGGCTTGCCAGGGTGGCAGCAAATGGCAACAGATTACATGTGTGCTGTCAGTGAGGGGTTAGAGAACTTCCAACGATTCAGTCCATGTGATTTTTTTTCTCTAAAGGTGCAGTTCCACTATGGGGTATGGCACAGGTCCATTACCGCAGGTCCAGAGGAGCACTGCCTGTTAAGTAAATACTAATGGTAATAACACTATAATAACAATAACTAGAGGTGGTAATAAATGATGTATGGGACTATATTAGGCTAACTGTTAAAACATGAAGGCGTTGCCAATATTTAATAAAAAGAGGAGAGTCAATCCTGGTGTGTGGTGGTGTGAGGCTGGAGGTAAAGCTGTAAACTAAGTCTTAGTAAGTAGTGGTAAAAGACAAAGGCTGCTCATGCTCATGTTTTTTGGAGTAGTATAAAGATTCGAATCTAGTCTTTTAAAGCCTTACCATACTGCTTAATTTGACAAAAAAGCTTTTTTAAAGAGAAGGTTAACTTAAGGAAACAGGTTGTTTTGGATCCTTTTTTTTTTTTTTCTTGCTTTGTTCTTTAATTCAGTTGTTTCTGTCATGGCCCCTACCCACAGAAACCCTGCAAATGCTACACTAAAATCTACGAACTGCACTCTACAGCCTTGTTTTACTACTAAGTTCACTATGACAATACCGCTGTTATCCTTAAGTATGCATGAGCCTAATTTAATGTGGGGAGCGTAAAGGTTGCCTCGGGACAGCAGCATGTCTGAGGTGTCTGCTGGTAATTGTCCTGGAGAGGAGAAGTCATTGTTCCGAAATGACTGGAGTAAGAATATAGAACAAAGATCTGGGTCTTGATCAAAGGCACACTACTATACGCTATTTAAGAGGCGTGCCTGTTAACTAAACCGCTGTAGTAGCATATAGTATGTCTATATTTTCACTGTCCTGTGGTTGCTTTGAAAAGGCTTGAATTTGAATGTGTATAAACACATTTTAGTGGTTGAAAGTATTATCAAGTTGAGTTCAACATGGGTTTTCATACTTTTTCCAAGTTATGCTCTAACAAGTGTAGCATTTCAGTTAAATGTTACACACACAGACAAAAGCAAAAAAAAAAAAAAAAAAAAAGTCATTAAATAGAGTTGTATTATTGAAACAATTTTGATGGTTTGATTGTTCCATACATGTTCACAGTTTTTAGCATCCAGTGGCCTTGTTGCTTAAATGTCTGTTTGTAGACACATCTAGTGTCATTGCCCTATTTGTTCAGGAAGCACAATTTGTCTGGCGAGTACATTTGTGCATGCACAAACACAGTTACAATTACGTCCGCAAAAAAAGTATTTTAAAGGTTTTTTTTCAAGTTTACATTTGATATTGTTAAGCAAAAATGTGATAATTGAATTGATACTCATCACTAAATTTTGTTAAGAGAAAAGCCCAGCTATCATCAACAATATTACGTTTTATCGTCTGTTCAAGCTAATGGTGGCTAATAGCTAACAGGTGAAGCGGCCTCCTTCAGCAGATGTGTTCACAAGAATAAAAAATTTACGTTACACCACTTGTTAAAACATATGGATGACTTTTTACAATGGCAAGAAAAACAATATTGCCCACATTTTCTCAGTACGTAAATTGATATTTATACCGTGGAACATATGATAAACAAACTGGAAAAAATATCATATTTATTTCATCTATAAAAATAAAAGCGACTTGTCTCACTTGTTAAAAATATAGACAGTTTATAAAAATAAGTAAAATACACTATTTGCCAAAAATACCTTACATGAAGTAATTGTGTCTGCACATGCGCAAACGTACTCGCCAGACAAATCATGCTTCCTGAACAAATGCAGCAATCACATCCAGGTTAGCAATAACAACAAATTAGCAATGGCTTTATTACTTAGATTTCCGTCATAGCAGAGCAAATGCAGGAGGAGCTCCGTAGAGAAAAAAGCAACCAACTAAATGCAAAGTTATATGGTTCCTCTTAAATTAACCATGCAAAAAGAGGCATTTGCAGTTATTGAACCACGTGATCATTGACTGATTTCTGAGTAGCAACTTTTTGAGCTGATAGCCACAACAAAAATGTTGTTTAAATTTGCAATTGTGCTGTCCAAAAAGTACATGTATGCATAGTTGGCTCCATATGTTGGATAGGGAACATGTTCACTTAGGATCTTAGTCCGACTTATCTCTACATGTCTTAATTTGAATCATGTTATCCAGGTGTTAGTTTGACTAAGGGAAATTATAATTTACAAAATTCTAGTCAATTATAATCTGGTCAGGGCATTGCCTCAAATATCAACATACAGGTAACTTTGCAGAAAATGTTCATAAAATAAAAAAAAATTGATTTTGAAAACTTGACTTTGGAGTTTGGTGTACTGAAAATATCGATATATTGCATTTGACAATACTGTATCAATATCAACAATGGCTATATCAATATCTTAGTATTACTTTATACTGAAATATATCTTTTAAAAAACAGGATCACATGACAATATTTTTTATATTTATATAAAATAAATGTTGGCAGCACGGTAAATTTGTTGCTTATTAGGTTAAAGGGGACTTGGTTGTTTCTCTGTACTGATTACTAAATACAGTAAAATGATATTGAAATATGAAAATCATTTTGTTTAAAAGAAAATTGCAGTGAATATTGTAATATATTGATATATATCTCATTGTGTGGCGTATTGTATTGCCAGATTCTTTCCAGTACACAGCCCTACTGTTTATTGTTGACATGCACTCAAGTATTTACCTGAGGTGACCCACAGCTTTGGTGCGGACTAGTGAGAGGATGATGTAGTCATTCTGCTGACCCTGGAACCTGTCCACTGTCGTCACCTGCCACACACAAAGACATGATTATTACACAACAACTCAGCCACAAACACAACAAACGCTAACCAAGCGAGACTGATATACTCTGCAAAGTGAGCCGTGTTTTTGAAGGAAGGATTTATGAAAAAAATGTTTATGAGGGGAACCACTTTCCGCCTTAAATTTGTTCTTCTTTCTGAGAAAAGATGAGCGGCGCTGCTTGTGTTTTCTTGTTACTGCCGTTATCGCCGCGGGCCATGCGGGCAGCCAGCGGGACTAATGCGGCTTAGAGGGCATTTGTGGCCCTAGCCTCTTACCTGGGCCCCTGGGACTTTGGGCCAAGGTGCTGGGGCCCGGAGAAGCTAGACATGCATGGGAGATTATTCGTAGGAGACAAGAGAATGAAAGGGAAGTGGTGGGAGATGTTTTTTCAAAGCAATAGGAAACTGGTGTCAGCCAATTTGCTTTCAGAGCTGAGTAATCCTGTCTCGCCGCGTAATGTACTGCTCCACTTCAAGGAGAGAGAAGCAGTGTTTTGAGTCAGTCACTGATGTGCATCCATTCTGAACTTACTTTCCTTATAAATATTTCATTTACAATGTCTGTACTATTTCCATGTTTCAGTAGCGCATTACCATTTAAGAATTGGAAAGTATAAAATTCAGATGATAACCTTATGGAGAATTAACTATTAAATGACTGTAAATGGTCTTGCATCATACGCTCATGTGATGAAACTAAAAATCAAAAGCATAGGACTTTAAGCTCATAAGGTTTAAGTATACTTTAAAATTTATAAAAATTTGTTTTCTGCATTTGACCCATCCTTCAATGTCGCTGGGGCAACCGGTCAGGAGGAGTGTGCAATCCTTTTTTTTTTAATTTAACCTTTATTTAACCAGGTAAAAACAACCCATTGAGATCAAGATCTCTTTTGCAAGGGTGACCTGGCCAAGAGGTCAGCAGCACATGTCACAAAACATGATAATATATAAAAATAAACAATTAGATTAGAATCAATACTATGTTCAAATTAAAGTGCAACAAAACAATTTGATGTTATAGAGTGCAATAGATGTAAACAGTCAGACATAAAGTGCAATAGTTGTAAACAGTAAGATGTTAAAGTGCAAATGATACAAGGTGCATTTGTTTACAGTAAAAAATTAAAAACACAGGCACTTGCTGATGGACTCTCTTTGTCTGTTACACAGAAGAGAACGGAAAGTTTTAAATGAAACAAGTTCAGGCATTTTTAGTTCAATTTGGAGAGAATTCCAAGCAGAGGGGGCAGAAAAAACTGAAGGCTTGTTTCCCAAATTCAGTCCTAACACGAGGAACATGCAGGTGATAAATGTCTCAAGAGTGCAAGGCGTAATGACTGGTGGTTCTTTGGAGAAGACAGCAAAGGTACAAAGGAACCAAGCCAAGCAGAGCCTTATAAACCAAAGTCATCCAGTGAGTGAACCTTTGCGCACTCAGAGAGGGCCACTCAGCTTTGGCGTACAGTTCACAATGATGAGTGAGGCGACTACAGCCTGTCACAAACCTCAGAGCACAATGATAAACAGTGCTCAATGATTGAAGACAAGCTGACGAGGCACTCATGTAAAGAACATCTCCATAATCAAGCAACGGTAAAAATGTAGCTGCTACAAGATGTTTGCGAGATCTGAGTGAAAAGTAAGATTTATTTCTAAAATAAAACCCGAGCTTCACTTTTAGCTTGTGTAGCTTGTGTAAATTGGCAATGTGCACTTTAAAAGCAAGTTCTGTATTAAGCACAAAACCAAGGTACTTGTATCTATCAACTAATTCTATTGGCTTGGGCAGTTGTTATAACTGGAATGTTCTCTGGCAACTCACGTTTATGTGAAAGTACCATCACTTTGGTTTTCTCTGCATTCAAAACCAATTTTAATGACTGCAGATGAGACTGAACGACACTAAAAGCAGATTGTAAAAACTCAAAATCCTGAGTAATTGACAGAGAGCAACAATAAATAACAGTGTCATCAGCGTAAAAATTATAAGATGCATTTGACAGACTGTGACACAAGGTATTAATATAAATGGAGAACAAAACAGGTCCTAATACCAAACCCTGTGGCACACCTTTTTTGACCTCAAGAGCAGTGGAAGCAGAACCAGATATTTGTATGCACTGGGACCTATTTGACAAATAATCATCAAACCAAGCCGCAGCTTGATCTGAAATGCTAATCTGAACCAAAGTTTTAACCAGGAGAGTGTGATCCACAGTGTCAAATGCCTTAGAGAGGTCAATAAAGAGTGCAACACAATATTTTTTACAATCAAGTGCCTGGATAAAATCATTTAAAACTTTCAAGGTGGCTGCAACAAGGGGGCTCCTGGCTCAAGATCTGGATCCGTCTGGAACTCTTCTCCACAACCAGAGGATTAGCCTATTGTGCATGTTTCAGGTTCATGGGAGAAACTGGAACACCCGGAGGAAACCCACCCAGATACAGGGCAAACATGCAAACCCCGCATGGTCAGATGTTCGAACCTGGATCCTTCTTGCTGTGCTAACCATCTGTCATTGTAGTGGGTTTATAAAAGAATGGAAAATTTGTTTCATTCATTTTAATATAGCCAATGCTTGGTTGCAATAGTCTTCAAACAAATGTTTTAATGAAGCTTTATAAGACCACACCTGCCCTTGCTGACACAGTCCTCTAAATTTTTTGTGATTTGCGTAATCCTGTATGCTAAGGCACTACCATTCACAAGAGCTAAAAAAGGTCAGCTTCACAGCTCTGCGTAGACACGTAAAAACTCGTCTTCTTCAGGAAATACTCCTGTGCTGTTTCCTAAGCACATACACCATCATCAGATTCATTCTGATAATTTCAGGGCTTAAACTGTGGCCAATATGAAGCAGTCAGAATATTTATCTATCTTTTAGCTTCATGGTGCTAATAGCTGTGCTAAGTAGCCATTATATCATGTTATCTCTATCCCTGAGTTGGCCTTAAAGCGACAGGCCTAATCCATGTGTTTTCTGCGAAGTAAAAGCTCACTAAAATAAGACCTTTTTTTTGATAAATTGGTGCCTTTAGTGCGAGTCTGCGGGTGCAGCGCCTGCGTGCACAGCCAAACCAGGTTAAAACACAGTGGACTAAAAAGCAGACAGCTCCTGCAGCCAGTTTTGACAACGTCTGAACGAAAAAAACATGCACACGAGAGCAGAGAAGACAACGATGAAAGGTGCTCCTCTCAGACACACGGACACATGGGCTGCGTTTTTACTTTCTTTTTCCATTAGCAGCTATGTGCTGCAGTTTAAGCCACAACACGCACAGTTTTCTCCACGTAACAACACACAGGCTGACTATGAACTTTCTTAATGCTTTTAACGTAAATGTTAGCGGGTTAGCTCTAGCTCTATTTGCGTTGGTGTTTGCAAATACACACACTGCTGCGCCTCGGTTCTGTCCCGTGTGCTCCAGGAGCAGGTGGGGACAAAGCGGGGACACAAAGCAGCACCTCCAGGGCAGGTTTGTGTTAGTTATAACCAGGGCTTTACTTAAAAACACTGCTAGAATAACGCTAGTGCTGTTTAATCAAACCGGAGTTGCAGGACAGTAAATGTGAGAGCCTCGTGTGTTTGTTGTAATTCAATCGGCCCTTCTGATCAGCCCATTTTACCGATCACTCTATTTTTAGCCATGATCAGCCGATTACCGATCGCGGCCGATCGATCGGAGCACCTTTATATATAACAAAGAGAAGAGTCTAAAGTAGCCTCTTCATTAGGCATGTGGACTCTTGAGGTAAACCATTAGTCCCCCAGCTCCATCCAGAAGTCAGCCAGGGACAGGACAAGAGCAGCTAATGAAGCACAAGGCCAAACCCATCCTCTGGTGGCCATGGTAACCAGAGGGTGGACTGTTATTGTGGTGATTGGTGCTTCAAACATGACTGAATGGGGACCAATAAAGACACAAGAGCTTTTTATTGCCACAATTTGCTGTTTTTTAAATGTTACTGTTAACAATCACATCAAACAGTAAACACGAAATATAGAATTAAGTCAGTAAATGTGTGGGAATGATCATAAACTACTACACAACCTAGGGCAATATTTCTTCAACATTTTTTCTTTTTGACTGTATAGATTTTATCTTGTGCGTCCTAGAAACCATTAGCTTCATTTGTGACAGTTGGTGTAAAGGGCAGTTTACAGCTACTTCAACTAATTGCTTAGTGGTAAGGAAGTAAGGAAGTCAGGTGACATTTTGTGGCTCCACACATTTTTTTTTTTTTTTTTTTGATTAGTTGTGGGTTTTGAATGGTTTGTTTTCCCCCATGGTGTAATCAGATCTGATGTTGTTGTGGGCGTTCCTGACTTTCTGCAGTTGCTGACTATTACCAATGGTAATATATAATGACATCATGACAAACCACATTAAATAAGATGGCTTCAGTTGATGAGCAACAATTACAATCATGAAAAAAATAATTTAGTTTATTACCTTTGTTGTTTCATCCTCAAATTTATAAAAAGTTTTGGGAATAGTTAAATTATGAATTGTAGACATTAAAACAAGCACAATCCAGCTAGGTACTCCTGACTAGGATCCTGAGTCAAGAGCTGGAGAAAGGTTCCCAGGGACTCAGTCCCCCACAGCTCCTGACAGGTTGCCCCAGTGGCACTGACATTAAAGGATGGGTCAAATAGGACAAATTTCTCTACAGGGACAATAAAGTATACCTTACCTTAACCCTAAATAGATCCTATTAATTGTGACCAGCCTAGAGCTGGGCAATAAATTGAATTATTTGATTAATTCTTGTTTTTAATTTTGGACAAGGTTAAAATAGCTAAATTGTAAAATCTAATTTAGAAAAAAAAGTAGTGTCTTATTGCTTCACAGTTGTTTTGTGCAGCCATTTAGCATAAACATCTCATAAAAATAATAAACCTACATTTAAGTAGCATATTTACATTTTAAAAAATGTATCGTACTGTCCAGGCCTAGATCAGCCCCACAAAAATCCTGAATAAAATACTTTTTAAATGTATCACTGCAATGATCTTAATGGCTAATATAAAAATGTTTGCTTGGATGGAAAAGGAAATGGTGACTGTCATTAATGGTCCAAGTACTTCTCAAATCCAAATGTAAAAGAGTGTAAGCCAATTTTTATTTATGTCTCCTTGTTGCTAAGTCGAACAGGTGCAGCACCGGAGGCAACAATATGTCTGTTTTTTACAGTAGCACTGAGGAGTGTTTTAAGTCACACATTTCAAATCAGATCACAGAACGCATGTGTGCATATGTAAATATGTTGCATAAACATGTACTCAAGACACTATCACACAATAAATGGCGTAAAGTAATACGTATTTGTAGTGCAGGATTAATTATTAGTCTAACTGCAGTCAGACCCAATCAACACCCTCAGCGGCGAATTCTGTTTTACAGTGTGAATTTCAGAGGGGAATTTATATTTAATGTTAGGCTTTTAACAGTCTCCAAATCTTTCCTGTCCAGTCTCCAAATATTTCCTCATCAGTCCTAACCTTGTTCTGATAATGGGGCCACTGTTTCTCTGCTTGTCACAGAGCACAAACATGCAGCTGCACATTCTCCACTCTTAGTTTCTTACTTACTCTAGCCATTCAGAAATGACTTTATTTATGTAGATCTGGAATGAGCACAAGGCAGATAGATAGATAAAGTCCTCTGTTTGTGTTGCAAAAGCTCACCTGTAGCACATATAATACAGTATTATGGACGTATGGACCATGTGACAGTTCTGCTTTAGACTGGAGCTGGTTTAGTACAAAATTGGTTGTTTTCATTTGACCAGTAAAAGTTTAAAGGATTGTATTTTGCACCATACATGTTTTTATTATTATTATTATTATCACAATACTTAAAATTGTTATATCATGTTTTTCATGTACTTACATGTATTCTCTTTGAATACAACTGTTTATCATGAGAGCAAGACACGCTTCAAGATTTTCCTTTTATATCATTTTTAATTTTTGTGCAAGTATGGATTATCTATGGTCAGTCCCAACATGTGGCCATGTTTTGCACTTCCTTTTGGAAAGCGGACTCATAAACAGTGCCAAACATGGAGAGTATGATGTGCTTTTTGGGCTTGCTTTAGACACCTTTGGAAAATGGAAACACCCCTGAACAGGCTTGACCCATATTATACTAACATAGTGGGAACATGCCTTTAGACTGTCAAAACATAAAATGTGACTCAGTAATTCTTGCACTTCTGAGTATGTTTCTAGTACTAAACATCCATCCCTTCAGAGCCTAATTAAAGTCATCACACTAAAGAACGCTGGCTGCTGACATTTGCTAGTTTTAGGGATTGTGACAAACTGTCAGACTCACTGTGGACCCGGAGCTCAGCGCTGTGACCTTTCAGCTGCTCAGCATTTTCCCACCAGAACTCCCTTCTTCATCTCCCGCCTCTCCGGACATCTTTCTCCTCAGCAAATTTAAACGCCTGTCACCCGTGTCACTTTATTACAGCGGCGTGCATACTGACTAGGATCATCAGCTCACTCAGCGCAGCTTTATGGTTTAACTTTACGGGACATTTAACAAGACCGGCTCGAGGCTTACTGTCACAACAGGCCGTATACGTGGTGATTAAAGGGAAGTGAGAGGGCAAAACACAGAGACAATTGTCAGTTTTAAGAGCTACAATAACTTAACTTAACAAAGAAGTGGTTATGTTTATTTACGGAGACTCAACTAGTTTGTGGTCTGTTTTGTTAAGTTAAATTGAGTTAAATGAAATGTTACTGTCCCTGCATGGAAAATTTGTTTCTGTATTTAACCCATCCATCCAATACTGCAACTTTTTAGGTGCCTGATTTTCAAGCAACCCCACCTGGGCATGGAGAGGATATGTAAAACTCCACAGAAGGCTGCATATTGATTGGGCTGGTGCTATCCACTGTGATGCTAGGTTGGTAAATTAAACTTAGTACTAACAGAAATTTACTTAATTCATTTAAGAGGGGCCGGTGCCTATTCATTTTGGGGCCATTTTGGAGGGTTAGGGATACACACACTAGACAAGATACACAGACTAGACAAGCTACAGTTAATCTCAGGGCTAGCACCCACAGACAGACTATAAGAAATCATTTACACTTTACTCATTGTGAGCTATTTAGATTTACCACTTCATAAGTACATGCATCTCTTTAGACAGAGCATGAAGTCAGTGATGTATAAAGCACAGAAGTATAAAGCATAGAACCATCATACATTTATGCAGGCTTGGTACTTACACTAAGGGTGGCTGGAGTTCAGGCCCATCAGGAATTAGAGGTCGACTGATGTGGGGGTTTTTATGAGCGATTTTTAAAATCCAGATTAGCTGATAAGCACTGACAATTTTTGGGGGGCAATATGTAAGGCCAATTTTCAGAATTTTATGAAAGAAATTAATTTAATATAGTCCAGTGTTTTTGTAATGCTTATAAAATGTAAAGAAATATGTCTTTATATGAATTAGACAAAGAGAACAGTATTCACTTTAAAACTGCTGTAAAGTCAAGGGCTGCTTTAGGGGCAATGTATTTACCTATATTACAAAGTCATGCATAGATGTTAATGACTTGAAATAACAGCAAGGCTTGAATCACTTCTTCCAAAGGCTGCGCAAGTAATGTTTAACACTGAAATGTATTTTTGCAATGAACTATAAACACCCAGATATGTTAAACTGCATTCAAACACTGAAACTAAAGCCTCCTTTAATTGGCTAGGTCAGCAGTGATTGTGCCACTGCTGAGGCTCATAGCCGGGGCTGCAGCTGGGGTCCTTCAGTCACATGGTCGCCCGTACAAGTGCCTAATTAAAAATCAACATTAAATTGGCCAATTGTTTAAAAAATCCAAATAACAGTAATGTAAGTCTATCTCTACCAGGGCATTATATCATGAAGGTGTTCCTCTGTCTAGTTTGTATTTTTATTGTGGATATTTGCTTGCTGGGAGCTAATAATTTGAAGTACCTTACTATAGACTGTTGAAGATGAACAAGCATCCACAATTGCCAACACTTTCAATGCCATAGCACTAGAGTGTACAAGGCAAAACTGCTGCTACACTCTGTCTTTAGCATAACAAGTTAGAATATGTACAACATTGCCAACAAGGAGCTGTGCATGATGCCAGTGCAGAGACAGTGAAGTGTAATAGTCCCATAGCAGTAAGTGAGAAGAACGATGTGGTTGTGATTCTGTGAACAGACTACAGATGACATCTTGAGGTGTGAACAACTGTAGTGTATCAGTGTTCCCTCTGAACAAGGCTGACTCCTGCATTTGAGGTGGAAACAAATGTGTTGGAAACAGGATTCCTTTCCCAACAAGAAAAAAAATAATACTGTCACCTAAAGTTATATTAGAGGTGTTGCATCTGCAGAGGCCTCCAGTGTCTCAAGCTATGCAACTATTGCCCACTGCCTCGATATACAACAGGTTTGTCTTATATAGGTGTGGTCAAATATGTTGCTATGAAGCTGTGACAATAGTTATTGTTAATACTTAATGGCTTTTTTGAATATTTTACAGCAAAAAGAGTGGATGCGTACCTTACTGGGATGTCCAAAGTATGGGTTGTTACCGCAGCGCTGGTTGATGACGTCTCTAATCAGGTGCTTCTGTCCGTTGTACGTGGTCAGGATGCTGATGCGGTCGGCGGGATATCCCAGCAGTCGCATGTACATGAACAGGGCCACAGCGTACTCCGCCTCTGCAAGGTTCTATGCAAAGACACAGAAAAAGTAAATCAAAATGTAAATGTTAGTTAATTCAGTTCATTCATTTTTCTGAGTCGGTGTGGCAGTACCATTTGGTAGCTTTTAAACCAATTTTATATTCTATGTTAAATATGCATTTCAATACAGATGGATTCTTTCTGTCCATTCATTGCTCTGTTTTCCCAGACCTTGCAGATATTGCTGAATGGAGCAGTACATGTACTGACTGCTGGGGGGCACTAGTGAACGCAGCTCAGCATTCAAAGCAGAAGAAACAGCAGAACTTTTTGAGAAGTGACAAGAAAAAGTTAGTCACAGTATAGTATATTCAAATACTGAACAGACCGCTGTTATTTTCTCATTTTCTTTGCTATTTTTCCAAAAATTTTGTTTTTCTTCCATCTTGGTAAAATCTTTAATCTTCTAAAAAACCCCTACTGGTTATTTAACATAAAACAGCCGCTGGCATAGAAAGTGGCTGGAAGTATAAATGCTGTGATGGTAACAATGCTTTGAACGAACAGGTCTACTTACATACAAAAAGCGAGTATAAATGAGCCTTAAGAAGTAAAGGGGGACTACAAATAAGACACTTTTTTACATGCATATATATTCATTAGATATTTAGTCATTAAATAGCTATTCACAGTTCCCAGTGTAACCAAATTCCTCTGCTGCATACACTTGTACATACGGAATCCAAGACTGCACTGTGCCCTTCAACAGATGACCAAGAAACAGAAGCCCTCACACAATATGCATTATTTATCCAAATTTCAATTAGGCCTGCACTACAGCCTCACTTTTTGAAGAATTATTTATGCAGCTTCATCAAGACCTTCTGATCAGGCAGCATGAGCTACCTTTGTTCTTTGCACCAGTAGCCTACATCCTACTGTGGCACATATTCATCATTTGCACACCATATTTACACTCGTGCACAATTATGTTTTGAAACCAGTATGTTTAGCACAATACAATCATAAAAAAATCTCTAGTAAAAACGAACAGTGCCAGTGCTGTTGACAGATATAACAAAACATTCTGACATTTGGTAGATGTAACTCATGATTTATCCATGTCTTGTTGTATGTTAGAAGCTTCTTTTGATCCACAATCCACAATCTTTAAGCTCATTGTACACTGCCTGGCCCAAGAAAAAAAAAATCACATGCTAATATTTTGTTGGACCACCTTTAGCTTTGATTACGTCAAACATTCGCTGTAACAATGTTTTGATAAGCTTCTGCAATGACACAACATTTATTTCCGTTCAGCTTTGCATTCATTTTTCGTCAAGATCTTGCACTGATGATGGGAGAGTCGGACCACTGCGCAAAGTCTTCTCCAGCACATCCCAAAGATTCTTAATGGGGTTAATGCTCTCTGAAACACTATCAAAATTTGAGCCTGATGAAACCTACCATTGCCATCTTGGAATATCCTTGTGCCATCAGGGATGAAAAAATCCATTGATGGAGTAACCTGATCATTGCATCAGCTACATACTGCATCAGTTACAGTAAAATAATTTGTTGCCAGCTGAAACCACCCATGCAGTAATCATCAAATGGGAGGCTCTTACCTACTTGCTTAGTTAAATCCAGGTGGTGACTTTTTTTTTGGCCAGGGTAATATTAAAGATGGTGCTTTGAAAGCCAACCATTTCCTGAGGTGGTGCTTAGCGTAAAGGTTTTGAGAAGCATTGTTCTATTCTAACATCTATAGTAGTACCTTTATGTATAGCTACTGCCCATGCAGTATTAATAATAAAAATACTATTGCATGTACATAAATCCCCCAATGAGGAGTCCTTTGGAACTCTGTCCAAACCATGTCCATATTTATCATTAACAGCCTTTGCTCCTCTGCCCCTCCAACCTAGAAAACGTGGTAACCATAACAACAAGGTCAGACCCTGCTCACTGGAGTCCGAGCCAATAGCCACAGGCTGGACAAGGACTAAGGAAATAAGCAAGCATGGGAGAAGGGTCACTATAAAAAACTGGCTAGTAGTAGTAATACATTGCATTCTTCAGTCAACATTGAGTGTGAGCTTATTTTAATACCTAATCAAGGTCACACATCTGACCCCTTGATTCGGTGGTTGGCAGCGTATGAAACTATTAATAGCCCCAATGTGGAAAGTACTTTAGCAAATGAAGGCAGAGAAGCAAAGAAGCAGAGAAGCGCCTGCATAACACATAGCCTTTGTACCGGCATATGTACTTGTGCTCGCAGTTCCGGCCCGGAGTGCAAAAACAGCAGAAGTAGCAGTGTTTGTTCAGCTGTGACAGAGATTCTGCAGGCGCTGGATACAATTGCTCCTCGAGTGTCCAATTTATCTCTGTTGGTTGCTAGGGATGTGCATGTGTGTGAGTGTGTGTGCGAGGGTAGGGGGGATAGTAAGTCGTTCCCCCGGAGGAGCCTGAAAATGGCAACAGGCGAATGCAGTGGAGGTTCATGTGACCTGGAGTCTCGAGAAGAGCACATGGTGTGGATTTAAGGACAATAAGACATTTGAGCTGTGCGGGTCAGTGTAGAAGGGCTGCCTTAACATTGAGGTTGTAGATTTTTATCATTAAACAAATACAGCTGTATATAAAAGGAACATTTTATTGCAACAGTGAACTTTGACAGCCTGCCCGTCAGCGTTATTGCTGTCCTGGGGAGATCTGGTGGCACAAAATCTCATGCTGTACAGCAGTGGTTCCCAAAGTGGGGTCCGGGGCCCCCTGGTGGGCCGCAAAGGTACTGCATGGGGGCCACCAGAGTTTTGAAATGAATTACAATGAGGTACTTGTTTAAAAAATTTACTTTGAGGCAGTTTTTCAGGGTAGCTCCAGGTTTGTCTTGAGAAATTTAAGACCTTTTTAGGACTTTTTAATGCCACTTAGAGTGAAATTTAATGCCAGCAATCTCAACATTGAATTTTACACTAAGGAAGTTATCTGTATTACTCTCTGAAACTCAAGGGTTTTGAGTCTAATGCAGATGAAAGAACTCCTGCTCTGTATTAAAAAAAATGTGAAAAATTAACCATGCAACTAAATATATTTTGTTACTGTGATGATATTAACATAATGGTTTTACAATTTTAAGATCTAGATGAACAAAATTGAATACCTTCTTATAATATTTTATACTTTGAAGGCTTTTATTTTTACACAATCAAATTTAATTACCTTTTTAATGCTTTTAGGTCCTTGGGGCTACCCTGTTTTTTGGCAACAGCCAGTGTTTTTGTAAGGTGTTTATAGAAATCTATGAACAAAAACAAGACATAATATTTTAACTAGATTTAAGTCTTATTGTTGGCTGTTCACATAGGATTTTCTGGTTTTCTGTGACTGACATTCCTGACTTTGGAAATGGCTCCTGTACAGAATGCCAACTATTCAACTAATGACATTTTCAATGACTATTTACTGTAAACATAACCAGATTTTGTCAACCCTAACATAATCGACAGAAGAAAGGGCCAGTCAAGCTCTAAATTCTAACCCAATGGTACGCAGGCTGCTTCTGGTGGTACTTAAGAGTCTTTTGCAGTTCTGACAGACAGTAGTTTAAAGGAGCTATATAACGCAAAATCGGCTTGTCTGAGCTTTCTACCATGTTATACCATGTATCGTGTTCATTCACGCATATTTAGGTAACCTCTTTTCTCTGGCATGGCCTTTCTAAGCCCTCAAAATGTTCGGGTGCACAAACCTCTGACTCTTCCACGAACCCCCGCCCACTCCAGGAAGCACTGGTCAATCAACAAGCCCTCTACATCCAGTCAGTGTACAGCTCTGCACTGATTCCTCACAAACATTTTTCATTTTGTAGTAAGTTAAATGAAGTGAAGTTCCTTTTATTCTTTAAATTATGTTCAAAAGATGACAACAGTCTGCACTCTGGGGGTCTCTTCACCTGTTTCTTTATGGCACCAGAAACTGAAAATGTTCTCACTTAGTCATATTGTTTTTAGAAGTAGAAAACATGAAAAGCTGTTCTAGATGTGCTCAAGATTGGTTTAAAAATATAAATAGAAGCAAAATATGGCCCCTTTAAAGCACCAGTGCCAAGGCGTATACTGCACATGTTACATGTTTAGATCACATTCAGATACTTTAGATACAATAAAACATGGTTGATATGGATCACTGTACCAATACAAGTAGCAAACTAAACTTTTTAAAGGGACAGTTTAGTATTTTGCATAGAAACTTTTAGACAGCCAATTCATGCCATGCATCATAGTGGCAGTCAAAATAATTGTATACAAATACTTTCTTCACTTAAATTGATTGTGTTTTTGTGATACTTTAGAGGCCTTGCCAGTTCAGCAGTCCCATTAGCAGCTGCACTGTAACAAAATGTCTGCATTGTTGCTCCTGTCTGCTCCTCTAAACTGGAGCTGAAGGCAATAAGCTCAAGGACCTCAAAGGAATATTTTTAATACACTCTGTTGTTTGAAGGCAGTAACATGCCTGTCTCCTTACACACTGTCTCTTACGTCTCAGGAATGTCCCGCTGAAACACAATCTGCAGTAAAGGTCGAAGCTTTATGTGCAGATGTCAGTGCTGGCTGTAGACTAAGCAGGGGTTATTAATATCTCATATGAACTGGCAGCAAAACCATTTAAGATTTAAAAATGAACGAGCTGCTGCACAAAATCAAGTTGGTGTAAAATGGAGGCCAGGGAGAAATCAACTTCTACCAGTGTGTATGCGTGAGAGGACAGTCATAAATTGTGCTCAGGAACTCATAAATGTCACACTGTGTACAACATGGATTATTTCTGGGACTGCTCTGGGTTATGTATCACTGCATATACCTGAGTCGTAATAATAAACTATTTAATAACTAGATAAATCAAATATCTTTTAGTGACTTTGGCTGTACTGTGAAAATACTGATTAAACTTGATTGTTCCAAGTACTAACCTGGTAGAAGTATGGGTTAGGTTCGGACTCGCCCACTCCGTTGAAGTCCTCCACGTTGATGAGCTGGAAGTCAAAGGTCAGACCGGGGTTGGGCACCTGGAACTCTGGGAGCTGCTGCACATGGGGCAGGTTTCCCAGTTGCTTGTAGCGCCAGTTGTACAGGTTACACAGGCTGTATGGAGGAAACAACGACAGACAGTTTATACATTTGGATACAAATGAAGCGTTCTGCCCGATCTGATATGTATCACACAGCCCTATTACAGCCATATTGAACATTGTGCAGGAATGGAACAGTGGTGTCCAATATAGTGATAATATATATGAAAGAGTGAAAAGCGATAAAAACATGACCTGTGTTACAATGGATTTCTGAGAACCTGGAGAGAACCCACATTTGCCAATTTTAACTGTCTTAACTGTCTTACAGTGAATGCCCACCCCACGGTTCTAGAAGTAAAATTCTCATTCATTTTCCACACTGACTTTTTGAAAAATCCATATATTAAAAGTTCAGAGGCTAACCAACTCTGGAGCAATTCATGACCATAAAACAATTCCTTTTGCTATGTATTTAAAACTTGTCAAAAGTCAAATGCATTTTGCTGAATTTTCAAGAATTAGATAATGTTTTTGATAGAAATTAATCGAGTTATCGTCGTGAGTTACCACAGAGCTGATTAGCCCTCGTCAAGCTTTTAAACTTTTAATACAGGCATTTTATGAAAAGTCAATTGTAAAAATTAATGGGAAATTTACTTTTGGCACCAGAGGAGGGCGGGCACTGTTGAGCTCCATACAGTGCATGATTTTGGCCGTCTCAGATGAAAGATTACAAATCATGGGCCAAAGCCCAGTTGTAGCTTAAAAATGGTGGTTATATGTTATATAGTGAGACAAGGACAAAGAGCACAGATAGAGCCGTCTCACGAGCAAGACGTGCTACAACAGATATCAGGCAGTGTCAGATATTTTGGAAGATTTGTCACCGCTCTCAATGCACCTACATACTCTGTGTGGCCAACAGAAAAACACACCCTCATAGTAAAAGTAGTGCCTTTCCCAGCCACAAGTGTGACCACATTTTCCTTTTTGATTTATTTTCTTTTCCATGCACATCAACCACTATGTATAGCAAGTGGGGTTAGCTTTCACTTCATTGGCGCTACAATAACGTAAACACACCGCGCCTACAGCCTGAAACTAGCTCCAACTGAGTTCAGTTGTAGACACAATTCAACATTTGAACCATCACAGTGTGTGAACAAGCGGGAGTTTATGATTTATGCATTCCATTTTGTGCAATATGTCTTCCATAAATCTTTTAAGATAAAAAAACAACAACAAACACACAGAATATACCTGGCTTTAGACAATGGACAGTTTTTCAAAATTACAGGCTAAAATGAACATGTTCTCCTGAAGTGACAGACCTAGCGCGAGCACGTCCCTGAGCGTCCAAATCTACGGTGGGCACTCCCAGGCGCACAAAGCGGGTGAAGAGGGACTGCTCCATGTTGGAGTACTTCTGAAAGGCCATGTTCTTGATGACAGGGGGCAACTGGTGGTGGTCCCCGATCATGATCCAGCGCTTTAATCTGCTGTAGCCGTCCTCCGGGTTCTGCATGCAAACAGTCAATCATGTTAGAAACACCATGCTGTAGGTCAGAGCACAAGAGCGTGAACACTGTATGCTAGAGTAATACCACCATTTATTTACTAGCTTAAATCATAGAGACAGGCAGTTTATTTAATTTGTTTTCCAACTGATAGCCTAATGGACTAATTTGCTATAGCTATGGATTCAAAAGACTGAAAATTGCATTTTGGGTGTGGATGTTTTTTTGTTTTTTTTTGTCTCTGTTAATATTACCTGTAACAGTAGAGGGATGAATGTCTCAATTTCCAGAATCTGGGCTGCTTCCTCCATCAGGATGTTGTCATACTATCAAGAAAAAACATACAACATAGATATACTGTAAATATCTATGGAGTACTTTTTAAGTGTATAAAAACGTAAAAAAACATATAAAAAACCATAAAAAAACATAAAATAACATTAAAAAAAATAACATAAAAATAAAAAACATAAAAAAGTAGATAAATCCTACCTTAAACCCAAGTTCCACCAGGTCGTGACGCTTGAGTGCTGCATGCGTACACGTCATAGCAATGATCTTAGCCTCCTTCACCAACAGATACTTGGATCGGTCCAGTCCACTTCTGAGCAGTTCAAAGGCCCTAAACTCCTGTTACATAGATGAGAGAAAAGTAGTAGTCACAACTTTATATAAATCTCCTCTGACTAATTTTACACACTAAACAATATTAGTAGTATATTTGAGGATATGGTTTGCAGTGGATTTAATTTTTTTACAGTGTAGCGCAGCAGTCTGAAAATAGCCGCCTGTTTACCCATATTCTCTCCGTGTGTCCTCCTCACAGCGTGATTTTTATTGGTCAGTGATACCCACACCCTCAAGTGAACCACTTGCATGGTTGTTTCTCTACAGCATCTGTGTTGTAAGAAAATCTGCACTAAAGTGCTTCTCGGGCTTCTGGTATTGAGCAGTTTACGGGCTGGTGGTTTTCTGTATCTCTGCTCATGGGAACACCGGAGCCTGTTTACTAATGCATAAAGAGATAACAGTAATGACATTATAAGGGTCAAAGTGTCATTTTATCAACTTTATTTCTTCTTCATTTACTTGAATCTTTATTTACAAGTGACTAGACTTTGTGTATTGGTTGTTACTTTTAGAGGTGCTGTTACTTCACCTTATTTACTTATCCTGTCCATCACTGTCAGTGTTGCACCCTTTGCCTCAAAATTCACCCATGTCTCCAAATTTTTATTCAGATTCAGATTCAGATTCAGAATCTCTTTTTCAAGAGAGACCTGGCCAAGGTAGCAGCCAATCCACAGAAACAGATACATACATACATATTAACACTACTTTACATTTTCATAATAAATAAGTACAGTATGTTAAAACATCTCAAGAAAAGCAAGCACGTGTTTATTACCAAATTTTTTATGGAAGCTTTAAATTCATTTATGGAGATGAGAGTTTCTAGTTTAAGGTCTTTTTGTAGGTTATTCCATCCCCAGGGTGCTGAATAGGAGAATGCAGTTATAATAAATAACTAATAATAAATTAAAAATAATAGCACAAAAGGTAGCTTAGCGTTTTAATCGAAGCACTATAAATAATTTATCTACTGTAAGCAGATTAGGGAAACAGTAAATCATAGGTATATATTATTTATTTCAACTAATTTTATCATAACCTGGGATAATGTATTTTAACAACCTTCCAGTAAATCTGTAAAGCAGCATCATATGGCAGCAACTCAATACATTTGGTCATACAGACATGTTTGAGACAAGCCTGCTAAAGTTCAAATCGAGCATCAGAATAAGGAAAGGTATAATTGTATTTGAATGGGCATGGACTGGTTTGAATATTTCAGAAACTGCTGATCTACTGGGACTTTCATGCACAACCATCTCAAGGGTTTACACAGATTGGACAGAAAAATGGAAAATATCCAGTGAGTGGCAGTTCTGTGGTGAAAAAGGTTAGAGGTAGTAGAAGAATGGCCAAACTTGTTCAAGATGCCAGAAAGGTAGAAAAAAACTAAATAACTTGTTACAACCAAGATTTGCAGAAGACCATCTAAATATACAAATAGGGGTGGAGAAAAAGAATAATTAGTCGGTGCTGAAGATTCATGTGAGTTTGTTTATCTCAAAGCTACATGTAAATATGTGAAAATATAGTGCTTCATTATAGGCTACTGTCCGGAGGCATTTTGGATGTTACCAACTGAAAACTTGAGGCAAATGGGACAAGAAGTGCAGCGGTTATGAGGTGAGTCAAACAGAAGTGTAATGTTTTGGCAACTAAACAAAACACAAAAAAACGCATTTTACAATGGCTAACGTGACTGGTGTTGCAGCTAGAAAAGCAGTTCTGTCAGAAAAACTGTTTTAATGCACATGAATGCTGTGGTCTCAAAATATTAAAAAGGAGCTTATTATTTAATGTAATAGCTGCTGTTGATAAATTACTCTCGCCAACTTTCTAATTTCCAACTTTCTATACCTTGTAATTTTTATATGAGGCAACACGTTTTTTTTTTTCCTTTTTTATATTGGCCAATGCTTATTAATATATTGCCTACAGCAGTATTAGAGTTTTTTTTACAGTGTATCTGTGCACAGACGGGGCAGACAGAAGCAGACTTGGACAGCTCTGGGGCGTATAAATATTTGATGTGTTACTATTTTAAAATTAATATTAACCAATCAAACCATGCAGTATTAATGAGGTCTATTTTTAACCCCAGTGGCTCCAGATGGGTGGAAGGCTGAAATGGAGATAGTGAGGATTCACAGACAGAGGGGACGCATGGTATGGAAGAGAAACAACAAACAAAGAGAGATGGGAGGAGAGGAAATAGGATCCATCTTTGGAGGAACCCGCAAGGCATTCTGCACCGTTTGTGCACTAAAAAATAGGGTCTATGGCTGTGAAATAGATCAAAAATGTATTGTTGCAGCAGTATCATCTATCACAATATTAAAACTGCTTGTATTGTATTGTTACTTTATGTTGAATATGATGACAACATGACACACAATATTTAAATTATCCTGCTGACATACTGTAGAAAATGGTCTAAAAAGACTGAACCAACAACATTTAAACTAGGACAAAATCAAGTCTTAACTGAATTGAAGGCTCCTCCTGGACAATTATTTTGAAAGGCACCTAGAGCTACACAATACGACAACTTTTTTTTAAAGGTCCCATATTATGCTTTTTTTCTCCACCCTTTTTGAAATCGTTTTGTACACCTTTGCATTAATATTTCACAGTTTATGACTTAAAATAATGTATATAAGGTGTGGAAAACGTCTTCTTTTGGGGAGCTGGCACTTTGACTTTGCAGAGAATGCTGGGATTAGGTGTCTGTCGCCCGTCGGTGAGGACTGGACAGAGCATGAAATGGCTATTCAGCATAGCTTTTAGCATCGTGGCGCTAACAGATAGATTCATGATTCTGACTGCTTTGTAGTGACGGCTATTTAAGCGCTGAACTTATCAGATTAAGTCCGGTGGCGGTCTATAGGCTTTAGAAACACTTCATGGTTTCACGTGTCTACAAGGAGTGGTGTGACCAAGCATTTCCAGTTCTTCAGGAAAGGATGGACTCAGCCAACAGGATTACTCAAACAAGTGTGAATGAAACAAAATACTACTGCAGGTATATTTTTGAGATGGAAATAACATTATAGCACGGTTAAAAACTCAAACAAGTAGATTTAGCACAATAGGGGACCTTTAATGTCAAATCTTTGTCACAGATAACTGCATCAGCATAGTACCCTTTCCTGCCTTTTTTTAATAGAAAAAAGAATGGACCAAAATGCCAAGGCGTTCAATTAAATTTGAGCTTCAGAGCTTATTGTAAAAATCTGGCTTTGGGTTCAGGGTTAGAGTATTTGTGTCACTTTGCTTTCTTTTCTATCTAGCCAGCAATAGAAAAAAACAACTCTCTCTGAATCCATAACACAGTATTACCTGAAACACAAGAAATACAAGCACAATTATTGTTTAATGTCTAATATGCAAATTGCATATTCATTGTTATGGCACATATTAACAATAGCAGTAATATCCTGATCACAAGAAGCTGTCGTATTGCAATATAATGGTCTTGCATGCCACAATTACATTTTATCTGTTTTAGCAGTGTCAACCTTTCTTAGAGTATACAACCTAGTTTTACATTTTAGATGCTGGAGAGAGTCAGCAAATTCAGCAGAACTTGGCTCCTCCTGCATACCAGACAGCAGTGGCTCTTAATGGGTGTACAGATTTCACTGCAGCGCGAGTGAGGGAGGGGGAGGAGAGGTGCGGTGATGCAGAGATACACAGGCCACAAAGATATATCAAGGTCACAACACACATGTTGGGATATTACCTCTAGCCAATAACTTCTTTATTGCTTTTCTGAGACCTTCCTGGTGTTCTCATAAATCTGAAAGGCTATTCTCTTCCCTATAGAAATACAAGATGGTGCTAAGAAATTAGACGGGTTTGGCTTGTTGGTAGTAAAAGACTGACAGTGAGTAAAGATAAGTAATAGCTTTATGTACAGATAACAATGCAAGTAGTGTCAAGTATATTAAGTTGATACTACCACAAGATAGTGTCTGATTATGATATACTGCCTGGTCACACATAAAATGCTCACAAAATACAAATCAAGCATGAAACAGTCATAAGATGTGGTAAATGGTTTCATATAGGGTCTTCATTAGTTGGCTACAGGCTTTTTGGAACAAAAAAAAAGTAAATTAATGATCACTTTTTTCATATCTATGCATAAAAACTGCCTTTCTACTGGATCGCTTGGACATGTGTTGGAGGACTACAGCACTCTTTTAGAGGTAATTCCATCACAAGGTAAATAGGTGTTTCCACTTCCCAAAGAGGTCCGCAACATCCCCAGCAAGTGTACCGTACCATGCTAATTCAAAGACCACTTGGCAAGGGGTGCCAGCTCTGTAATTGCTTTGGAAAAGGTGGGGTAAACACAGCTGCGCGTTGATTGGACAACAGATAATTCTAACATGAAACATGAACATGAAAACAAGAAGGTAGAAACCAGAAAAATAAGGACAATTTTATTTTTTAATCAAATGCATCATATTCAAAGAGAGGATGTGCAAAAATGTTGTGACGACTTTTTCGATAAATAAAGCAGGTTTAACGCTGTAGTTTAGACTGGAATAAATGCAAGTCAAACAGGGTAAACCGGAAGTAGTGTCCTGTTTATGAAAGCTAATACAGCTTTAGCTCCAGCTCACACTGGCACACACCAGAATTTATTCAATGTGTGGCAATGCGTTTATGTTTTAAAAGTCGAACATGTTTTTTTTATCTCATTTATTAACACAACTTCTGCTGTGCTTGTCAGCGTTTACGTAAGAGACACCTGAACCCAGAGAAACATGAGCCTGTTTTGGGGTTACATGTGCAATACTGTCCTGCACTGACACAACCTGTACTGTGCTTAACTGTACAGTAAGTAAAATGGAGCTAACCACTGCAGTCTGTTGATTGGACAACAGAGATTCTGACAAAACTGACATGTTCTCTCAGATGAGGCTTGTTTTGGTTCATAAACATAAGCCATGATAATGAATGCTAAATTCCAATCAAAGCTAGTCTCCTATAGCTTATATTGCTTCATGTATCATAAACCTGCATTCACTGTTTATGTATGTAACAGACACCACTGTCCTGCAACCCACAGCAAAAACAAAAACTTTTTCAGGTGTTATAATAACTTATTATATCATATCTTAACTAATATGTAAAATGCAAACAACTTGTAAGCATCCTGGTTTCTTACCTCCAACTGGGTGAATATTTTCTTGACGTGTCGATAACAGCCCTCAGCGATGTCCATGTCCTCATCGAATGAGCGGCCCTTGAACACTGGCTGTGGAGCGTTGGAGAAATACTTGTGGAACGGGAAATGTTCTGCCACGGCCTCCACCTCCACCTTTTTGCCCTGCTTCGGCTTCACTTTGCTCAGGTACTGCTCCCACCGAGAAATCACCTGGAGTGGAAAAAATTACAATATTATGAGGACTGGGTCAGAGCATTGCCAAAACTGCAGTTCTTGGTCATAATGTTATGTTATGTTATGTTATGTTAATGTTATGCCTGATTAGTGTATTTGTATTCTCTGCCTGAACAGTGCTGCAAAAAAAAGTCTCCTATATTTTACACATAGTTAAAAATACATTACCCCAAATGAGAAATGATAGCCTCTCACTTCCAGAGGTGTTCCCGCTGAGCACCTAATAAACCAGCTCTAGCCGAACAGCAGGGCAGCCCAGTTCTATAAATATGGCTAAGAAAAACAGCTATAAGGGTAACATTATTTAGTCTGCTAGAGGGCACTTCCTAATGACTTGTTAAGTCTCTGTCTGAATGACCAATTTAGAGCCACCGCCAAAACATAAAGCATATCCTCAGGCATCTCTGATTAGAGCATTGTAAAAATGCATCACCGACTAATCAGGGAAGACTATCACCTTCCTTGTGGAATCCAATACTACTGCAATGAAAGGTGTTTCTATTTAGGAAAAAAAAAATCTGGGAGTTCAATATGGGTATGTGGAGCAAAAACACTCCAGCCACACTTTGTGCTGTTCCCAAGGCCAGATAAATGGAGAGGGTTTTGCTTCTGACTAAAAATAGTCTTAAAGATGTAACTAGGAGCAGCCAAAAAGGACTTTCTTTATTTTGGGAAAACTGTTCAATCACCTGAAAGTATTTTGTAATGTTTTGTGCACACCAATAACAAAATACTGGTCTACACTAGTGGCTCCCATCTGGTTGATCGGGGCCCAAAATAGGGTCACAAGGATGAATAGTTTCAACATTTAGCCTATTTGAAGCGTAAATATTATTCTCAAAGCAAGAAGGTCCCTGATTTGATTCCCGGACCAGGTGGGGCCTTACTGTGTGGAGTTTGCATGTTCTCCCTGTTTTCCCCATCAACTTAAAACATGCACAACAGACTAATCCTCCAGCTAGGTACTCCTGACCAGGATCCCCCGGCGCTGCACAGCAGTTGCCCACTGCTCCTGAAAGGTTGCCCCAGCAGCATTGAAGGATTGGTCAAATGTAAAAAAACTAAATTCCCTACTAAATTGGTCAAGTTTCCATTGGTAATAAAACAACAGGAAAATGTAGCTATAGTGTTTTTGGTAGAGACAAATAAAGAAAATTTTAGCATAGCATAGCTTGCAGGTTTATTTTAGAACCCCCTTTAATGAAGCAAGGGAATGCATGTGTCTAATTGTCTGCCGTTGCATTTTTTCTGCAGCTCAAGGGCACAGTGATAATTAGGTGACAGGAATAAACAGCAAGGGCTGGTTCTGTGTCAGGGTGTTGAGGAGCTGAGGGAAAACAGCAGAGACTATGGTTTATTGAAACCATAATAATGTCTGGATAGAATGGCATGGAGAAACCTGAGAAAGAAGTACATATTTCTATACATTCTAGAACTGCTACACTACACTAAATGCTTAACCAACAAAGCTTCAATGCAAAACAAATAATAAAAGGATTACATATGGCAGTATTCAACCACAAGGTTTTTCTGCCAAACCAGACTACTATTCAGACAGTGTTACCTGGTATAGGTAGAAGTGTCCAGCTGTCTCGCATGTGTAGGAAACATCTCCGGGGACGTCCAAGCTCTCCTGTAAACGGGCCACCTCCCCAAGGAGTTCCAGTCTTCTGGCTAACACATAGTTTACCCTTCCATATCTGGAAAAGACAACAGACCAAGGTTAGTCAAGTATATACTTAACAGGAGCATTTTACTTTATAGATATTACTCTTCTGAACTATTCTTTATGTGTGAAGTCATATGCTGGATGTCATCACATACTAACAGATTTTTTTTTTTGCTAAATACATAGAGCTGGGTACCGTTAAACAATACCTTAGTGGTATCAAAAGAAAAGTTATGATACTACTGGTTTCGAAAAACTATTTTGTATTCAATACCAGGATTAAATACCTTTAATGTTCCTTTGCATAAATGAATCAAATAAATAACACAGAATAAATCATAAAAACTACTGGTTTTAGCTTACAGCAAATCATTTTGCTGAAAAAATTTAGTCTTTTATTTAATATTATTGTGTTTTATGATTGTAGAAGATGAATTAGCACACCAAAAGTATCAGAAAAAGCATTGCTCGGGTACTGGTATTGAAAACCATGCATCGTTTAAGTAGTGGTATCAAAAAAATCTGAACGGTACATCACTCCATGGCAATAACAAAGAAAAAAACTGCATAATATGGTCCAGATCTTCCGCATCTTAGCGCAGGAGGTGGAGTGGAGCAGAAAGGGGCCTTATCCCAATCCCTGGTCTTTAGATTGGGCACAAATCCAAGTCTAAAAAGGTTGGACATGGGCTGGGCTTGGGCCAAAAAGGCTGAACTTGAACTGGCACAAATCTAACCCGGACAACAGCTGTGCATTTGGGAAAAGGTTGGATTTGAGTGTGTTTCAAGCAATTAAGAAATCAGAGAGAAAGCGCTACTTTTACAGGTTAGCTCCAGGTTTTGTCTTGTAAAATTTAAGACCTTTTTAAGACTTGCCGCTTGGAGTGAAATATAATGTCAATATCAGCAACAACAGAACAATAATCTGTATGAAATTAACAATAAGGAATTATCCGTACTACTCTCTCTACCTCAAGGGTGTCATTTCAAGTCTAATACACATGAAAGAACTCCAGTGCTGCGTTAAAAAATCATGAAAAATTAACCATGTATTTCACTGATAACATTTCTTTAATAAATATATTTTATTATTGTGGTGCGACTACCTTTTGTAATATAAACATAACGTTTTGACAAATTTTAAGACCTAGATGAACAGAATTTACATACTTATATTTAATACTTTTAAGGCCTTGATTTTCACACAATCAAATTTAATACCTTTTTAATACTTTTAAGACCTTGGGGATACCCTGTTTTAAAGGTGTGTGGAACCCAAGTCCTGCTATCCTGTCCTTATCGGGAAAAGAAGTGCCCGGCTCTCAGAGGAGGAAATGATGATCCTGGCTGAGCTGATGAGGTTCTGCACTGCAAGCAACATAGCTCTGTACCCAGCTGTGCTCAGGACAGTGCCCACTTCGTCCTGGCCTGACCGTGGCGGTCTCCAGCGTGCGCAAGGAAGCGTCGCTTCCTCTTCTTACCGCTACCTCTCGCCACTGTCAGGGCACCAGGTGCAGGCTGCAACACCGAGCCGAGCATTCTTACGCAGAGAGCGTGCCTTTCCAGTTACAGAGAGCGAGAGCTCGTGTGAATAACAGTGTGTGGCTGATGATCACTCTTAAAGAAGGTGAAGACATGTTTACCTGAGCTGAGAGAAGCAGTAAGAGGGGCTGGTTAGTACAGGCTCAAAAATGTAGAGCCATGTTAAAGTGCAGTACAGGAATAAAGCCCCCAAAGAGCTTCTGCTGTGTGCCCAACTGCTTCAGTAAACAAAGAGGGAAGGGAGCGAGAGAGTTAACCCCGAAGGACATACGCCTTCTGTCCTGTCCTCATGTCTCCCCGGAGTTAAGAGACCAAAGCAGGGAAGGTTAACACACATATTTAACTATAGCAGGCAGCACATACGCTGTCAATCAAACAACCCTGGATTGCGCGTATTAATGTCAGTTAAAACGTGAACAGGCTCGGGTCGGGCTGGAATTTTTAAGAGTAGACTGCACAGTAGTGGAGTGGCCCTTAAGAACGGGGAGCTCCAGGGCACACAGCAGATTTAATGCAAACAAAAGATTGTTTCTCTTACGTACAACTTTCGCTGATGCAGCGGTAACATTGGCACACTGTGTAGAGGGATCTGTGGGCTGTAGCGCACTGTGCACAGCAACTGCTGGTCCACTAGGTCTACTTGCTCGTGAAAACAAATCTTAAACCATCCCATGTGCAAAGTGTGCAACTGACTAAATGCTGCCCAGTCAAAAAGGCAGACAGGACAGTAGTCAGTGGAGCAGATGAGGCACATGCCCCGGCCCCTCACCTGTCCATAGATGTGAGGCGGAGCTCTACACCAGAGTACACGGACCCCACGCCTTTCGCAGTCTTACTCACTCTTAAGAAAATATGACTGTTAAAATTATAGGACTCAATTTAATAGCCTAAATAACATTAATTTTAATGTTATTATGACAAAAAAGATAACCAGGTTAATTGCAGCAGAGCATGCAAAAAATATCCCTTCCCCGTCTCTCCCGCGCTCTTAAAAATACATTTATTTAAAAATAGTAATAATAATAATTATTATTAGTATTATTAGGTCTATTATTATTATTATTACTTTATGTTCTCTGAAAGCACTTTGTTTAACTCCAATAATGTTTTTTCTGTATGAGTGCTTTGATGACACCAGCTTCATGCCCATCTGTGCAACACTATGTATGGCTTTTAGACCAGTCCTCCCCTTTATTGTAGACTGACACGCCCTGTGACGGAGACATTCTGAACACACGCGCAAAAAGCTGTGCTAATGTCACCTCAGTCTTTGCGCCAAGTGGAAGATCAGGCCCTAAGTCTTCAATAGTCAAAATGTTGTAGCAAAATGTTGAACATTTAAGCAGTAGTCAAAACTAATTTTATATTTCAATTCATGTGACTAGATTGGGCACATTTACAAATTTTATTCTGCTCATGTCAGTTATTATGCACTGTCCAATTAAAATAAAATAAAACTAAATAAAATGTGTTAGTGTTTCTCTGTCTTGTATGATAAACACATATTAAAAAAACAAAGGTATTTAAAGCTCAGTAGAACCGAGAGAAGCTGCACGGAGCAGACAAACCGACAAACTGAGCACTGCTTGAAGAGAAGAACACCCATGTTTTTTTGCATTTAGGACATGTATACTTTTGATTCTCCACATATTTCTTCTGGATTTCCTCACAGGAAGGATGTCCATGCAGGCTACCATATCTGTTTGCAAGGTAAGTACTATAGTAGATCCAAGGAATAAGTAAGTTGAATTGCACCAGATGTCAGGAAAATAATAAGGAAATGCACAATTCCACCCTTAAATGTGAACATTTGTGAATCAAAATTGTTTACACGACTCTACTGCCAAAATTCTGATGATCTACATGTATACAAGGTGTAATACAAATAAACAACAATATGGTTCCGATTCTGAGGATAAGATAGCATTGCAGTATAAAGTTTTTAAATACAATGCCCCAACTCTTGGATGCATGTACTATCTAGACCAGCCATTCAGACAGTTACCGCCCCCTTAAAAATCAGAAAATCCTATGTGTAATCCCATGTGACCCCAGTTTGGAAATCACTGATCTAAAGGAATCTTATTAAAAACAATAGAGTGATATATTCCTCTTTCTACACTGAATACACCTGATCTAGATAGATTGCTCACAGCGGCAGCATTACTTAATATCCACAAATGATCTGCCTGGAGTAATAGTGATCCAATCTTTGTTCCTCAGTCGTTCACTTGATTATATCTCATTTTTCACCACTGTTACTTACACCTCTGTCCATAGAACAACGCTCAATCTGTTACACTAAGGAGCTAAATAAAAATTCCATGCAAAGGTCACCCACAAGTCAGGTTATTGCAGGCCAATACTGTACTAGAGGTGATGTCTATTTTTAGAAGAAACTCCCTTAGCACGTGGCTTTCAGACCTCTAACTCTGGCTGTTCGACCTTCTGTATGTTTGCAATTGATTTTTTTTTTTTTAGCCTTCTCTGGGTTGTGCTATTTCCAAATATTTCACTGCATAATTTCTCCCCTGACCGGAGATGACATTATTCTTTGAAGGTCCCCCCTGCTGACCCCGCCTACACTCAAAATCTCATTAAAAAGGAACAAACTAAGAACACAGTGAAATGCGGAGATGTATTGTTAATGGATGCGGTTGCTTTCTCTTTGTTAAGCATTCGTGAGGAGTTGTGCCTTCCATTTTTCTTCTGGTATACAGTGTTAATTAAAACTCTGCTCCTTCCTCTTCCTGGTGTCAGTGAGGTGGAAGTAGTGTGGAGTCTGCATGTTGTAATGAGGCAGCCAGGCAGACAGGGAACATATTAAATGCTGCTTGCCAATGCACTTTCTTCTCTTTTATGTTGGTGATTTTTGCATTATTCAGAAATGTAACATGTTGCTTCCATGTACAGACGGCAGTGCCTACACATGTCTATTCATATCACAATGCTGTGGAGAAGGTAGTAAAAGTAAATGAGAGGCATCATTTGGAAGTGTTCTTAAAAGTAGCATATCATTTAACAGTTCTTAAAGCTATGTACAAATGAATACATTTTAATCTTTTACTGAACTTATGCATGAAAGCCTGTGATACACTAGTGGACTAACAAATTGGTGAAGCATTAGAGATTAGAGATTTTTCTTTGGTCGATCTATTCCACCTTTTTCTTCTTTTCATACTACAAGACAGATTTAGGAATGCTACAGTAACTAGGTTAGAGTTTGAATTTTGGAAAATGATGATAAAAACACTGTTAGTTCACAAAGATTTGTTTTTACAAGTTCACAAGGAAACAGCCTTGAATGAGTAATGAGTAAGCTTATAAACACTGTGAGACACAATAAGTAAACTTAATATAGTATCATAAGAGAGATTTGGAATAACCCATTATTAGAATTTAGTTTATTTGTTGACTTGTAAAGTCATTTAGATCAATGAATGTTTTGGGTACCATTTCACAAATCTACCATAAGAGAGCCACCACTCAAAATCACTATTTTCCACTTTTATCTCACTATGCCTCAGTAGAACAGTCTGAGTCACGCTGCTTCCAGACACTCAGATACCAGGACTCTAGTGAGACTCATTTTAAGCTGTCTGTGCTGTTGGCTGGCACATAATAAGTCCCAAGTGTTACATGTACCCTTGACATACAAAGTACATCAACATCCATTTTGATTTTAGTCTCTCCGTGGTCTGTGGTTATGGTTAAGAGATAAAACCTCAAGCTGAGCTAGTCATTCATTTAACAGACACATATCCAGATGTGATGGACTGGAAAGTTTGACAACATCAATAGCAAAATTCAAAGTAGTTTGGGTCAAATTACACTATGATAGGCTGCAAAGATCTCTTCAGTGTTGTTAGTTAGTTAACCTTTACTTAACCAGATAAAAGACCCATTGAGATCAAGAGCTCTATTGCAAGGGTGACCTGGCCAAGAGGTCAGCAGCACACATCATTTTATTTTAATTTATTCATGCGCATGACTAATTTGCATAACTGTTCACCAACAACAGTGATCTTCAAGTGGTGGGTCAGGACCCCAAAGTGAGTCACCAAGAAGGTGAATATAGGAGAATATTCAGCTTATATGAAGCTTTTAATGGGGGCCTATTATGCTAACTCAAATTGTCTGAGCTTTCTACCATGTTATAATTTCCCCCTGTCAATAACATACTCTGAATAATCCTGTATGCTGGGGCACTGACCTTCTCAGGAGCTGAAAACACTTGGGCTCACGGCTCTACATAAATATGAGAAAAACCCCATCACCATGGAGGAGTCAGTTAATTTATTTATCACAGTGGCACAGTTGTTATCATTCTCACCTCACAGCAAGAAGGTCCCAGGTTCAATTTCCAGACCAGCCAGGGCCTTTCTGTGTGGAGTTTGCATAGTCTCCCTGTGTTTGGGAGACATGTGGGTCAGGCAAGAGTGGGGGCGCACTCAGACGCAGCGGCTTAGGACTAACCCTCCATCTGACCATCTACACAATTTTGGTCAAAACGCTCGGAAATTCTCCTCTTATGTCTGAACTGAAATACTCCCAACTTTGTTCACGTGTGAACTTAGAGAAGATGATCAGGAAGTAGCACTGTCTGTCGAGGGCTTTAATCAGAGGAAGGTCATGCGGCACTCCACCAAACCACTACTTTGAAACTACGTTGTTTGAGATATTGGTTTGGCCTGACAGAATGATAGTGGGTGTGAACTTGTAGTTTGGCAAAAAAACACAATATTACTCTATAACTGAATCTGAAAAAATGAGAAAACTCTCCATGAAAGTTGTTATTCGCCTGTCTATTTTCAAAAGTAGGCTAAACATTAGGCTATGGGGGCTAACCAGACAGCACAGATCAGAGTCCAGGACTGTGAGGAGGGATCTCTTTCACTAGTGGAAAGGTCTGGCAGTCCAGTGATGCCAAATGAAGATAAAGCAGGAGCATGACGGGCGTATGGGAGTATCGAGTAGCCCTGTCACCGTGTTGGCTCACACTAATTATGTAAGTGGGCAGCTGGGCCTCTTGTTATACTTACGTGTGGGTGCTGTCAGCTTTGATCAGAGTCTGTGTGTGGCAAGTGGCGCGCATAGTAGCTTTTTAGGCTGTTACCAGTTGTTGATAGTGCGTTCACACCTTGCATTGTGTGAATTCAAGCGCTCTCAGCTTTCACAAGTGTGTTTGTGTTTGTTTAGGTGGGCTTGTCTGTGCTCTCCCGGTCCACCTGCCCCCTGTAGTCCCCACCTGCTGAAATCCTTCTCCGTCTCCAGCTCCTCCTCTCCATGGCCGAGTCGCAGGAGGTGGCGCTCGTCAATGTCCAAAGCCATGATCTTCTCGAACAGCTGGTTCAGAGCCTGAGTGGAAGCATTGTATTGCGTGAGTAAAGTTATGTGACCTGGTGACTTTCTGTTAAAAGTTTGAAAGAATACAGCTGTTCCCACATTAAAACAAACAGATATTCTTTCAAATATTTAGAAATGAGGAGTTTTTTCATACAGATATAGACCCTTTTAATGTTTGTAAACAGAACGTCTGACTTCCAAAGAATGGTACCTGAAGTTAAAAAGACAATAATACACTTTTGAAGGAGGACTTGGAATTAGCTATGGAAGCTAACTTGGATTATTAGAATTTGAAATTTAAATCTTTTTGAAATTCAACCACTGAATTTTTTTAACACTGAAAAAAAAATGTTTGAATTTGTTTGTCTCTGAATTTGAGTCACTGAAATGTCAGGATCAGGATTTACACTGTATTTTTTCAGTGATTAAAATTTCAGAATAAAAAATTATCCTTTTAAAATTTGGATGCATATAATTTCGAGTCCACCAAGCACAGAATCACACCAACCCATTCAAGGGCAAGGAGGGTGAAGTGTCTCGCCCAAGAACACAATGGCAGTGGTAACTGGGGAATTTGAACCGCCAATCTTCTGGCTATAGGACAACTATCTGAGATACAATCACCTCGACAATTAGATTTAGGTAGAAAGCAGCAAGCAGCATCAACACAGACAGAATAAAATGAAGAAATGTTAAGATTATACAACCAATTAGGAAAACTAAGCCTGCCCCTTTTTAGATAAATGTTACGGTTGGTCAGTAGGATTGTTTTCGGTCCGCAGACGTCTTCAACTGAAGATTTCAGATTAAAATTATCTTCGTATTACTTTTGTCAATGCTGGCATTTACCTTTCTTTGTATTTATACATATTTGTCTCTTTGCTCATTTGTATTATTTTAATTATTTACTGTACTTGTTTGTCAGGATTTAAATGTTTCCCTGACTTTTGTTTAAGCTGTTGAAAACCTCAACAAAATTGTATAGATCCCATTCATCTGTATAAATAATAGCATATATAAATTCCTAATTCATTTGAATGCATTCTTTAGGCAAATACCTCAGAGCTCAGTATTGAATAAGACATATAAACAGCTGTGTAGACTACTGCACAAAATAAATATATCCAGCTAACTCCTTTACAGCCAGAGTTTATTTTGGCCTGTTTCCACTGGTGTAAAACAACAGTAGATTATTTTATGATTAAATACTGACAGGGGAGCACCAGGGCACAGGGGAGCTCAATTTTAATTTTTCCTGAACCGTTTAAAATGACTATAGTCTGATTAATGGGCAGTTATGAGTTTGAGCATAAATTCCTTTTGCAATTTAATATATTTTGGATAAGGATGTCTATTTGTTAAGTGTGTGTGACATTACCTGGTTTGAATGTGTCACTATGAGGGTCCTCTGCTCAGGGAAGTTGTGATATATGTTTGAGATAATTTGGACAGCAACATCTGTCTTTCCAGTACCGGGTGGTCCAACAACCTGAAGACACATCAATTAAATGTCATTAATATTTTTATTATATTTGACCTTTATTTAAGCAGGAAAGTCCCACTGAGATTCAGAATCTCTTTTACAGGGGAGTCCTGGCCCCATGGGGGCCCTATTGTACATGTTTTTAGTGGTAGGGGAAACCGGAGCACCAGGAGGACATGCAAACTGCACACAGAAAGGCCCCACCCGGTCCAGGAATCAAACCCGGGACCTTCTTGCTGTGAGGCAGGAGTGGTAACCACTATGCCACCGTGCTGCTATGCTTAGTTGCACAGGGTTATATAAGAATTAACAGGAAATGTGCTTACAATATACTGTGCAAAAGGTTTTGATGCAGAGTTAGGTGGAAAACATTAGTTGACAAACGAATACACAAAAGTAGTAGTACATGCTTTTATCATTTATAAAAGCAAGAAAATTACAAATTACCATATATGGCTTTGTGTTTGCTTATGTAACTTACGTCTTCTGACTATCATCAATCAGGTTGTGTTCACGTTGTAGAATTTGATGAAGTCAAAACCTCAGCTAGAGGGCAGAAGCCTAAATAAATGTATTGCTGAAGTACAGTCTTTTAAAATATCCAAACAGAAAATCCACATATACTGAAGCTGAAATTTTTTAGCTACTGGGTTTATAACCACACCATAATAATCTTGTGGCTTAATGGTAAGTCTACTGACAGCAATCATGCCTTGAATAATATCACCACTTTTTGATACTAGAGTGAAGAAATAACATCTCTTTAGGTCATTTGTTTGAACTTTGTGACAGTTTTTATTGCAGGTCAATAGGTCCAAGTACTAGCAATAAAGCCATAAACTACAAGACATCTGCATTTTGAATCTTTACCAGCAGATTCTATCTGAGCTCTTAGCTGTCGCCAGCTCAGTTTTAAACTACAGGCCCTTTAGAATTCTATGATATCACGTGAACGCAACCTATTTTTTTGTATTAAAATATTATAAAAAAATACTCTTTATAAGGTTAGCACTCAACCAGAAAATTGTTTAAAGATGCATAACCTCCTCACTGAGTGTGCACAGAAATTGCACTGAAAGGGCCATTTCAAATTCTGCCTTCTGTGCCTGTAACTTAGCAATTATAAACAGCAGGTGGAGTAGAGAGCACGCACATTCACAAGAGACACGCAATTTTGTATAATTAATGCAAATTTTACTTTTTAAAAATTTTTTAAAAACCTAGGAAAGTCTCACAGAGATAAACATTGTCTTTTGCAGGATAGCCCAGGCGCTGTAGGGGACCAGTTGTACATGTTTTGGTGGGAGACCAGAGCACCCGGAGGAAACCTTCAGGGAAGAACATGCAAACTTCACACTGTCAGGAAATCAAACTTAAGTGCTAACTAGTTTTCCACATCACACCTTAGTCCTAGGATGTTCAGTGTCCCAATCAGAACCATACCTGCTGCTACATTTACATTCATTTGAAAACAAAAAGTCTGCTGGAGTAGCTCAGGACTTGATCTGCTAGTAAAGAATGACACAACAGGCTGCTGATAATATATACATTTTATGATATTTCCATTACAGCATCATCACATAGACCTAACTATGTTACAGTCAGTTACCTTTCGAGGGAAAAAAACACTCATTTGCCAAATAAATATTCATGAAATACATGGGCTTTACTATGGGTTTCTAATGTGAGTCATTTTAGCTAAAAATAGCATGTGTAATTATGTATCACTGCATAAATAAGTACATAATCAGCAAAGCCAGACCAAGCTGGACATACTGTGAGTTTATTATGGCTGCTAACAACTAGGGCATGTGCCAAAAATAAAGGTTAGAGGAGGTGAGGAGAGGGCACTGTTAAGAGTGTGAATGTAGAGTTGGTTTATGACTCTGCTGATAGTCTGTCGGTCATTTTTACTTTGGCAATGTGTACAATAAATAAGTCACACTGCCAGTTTGCAATCACCATGTTAGAATAGCACTTTAGTCTGTTAGGAATAAGTGATAAAAAAACAAAACAAAATGTGTGCAAGTTTGTACCATATTTGTGTATGAGGAAATGTGTCTCTATATGAATGATGGAGATAGAAAAGCAAAATATCAGCATAAATAGTTGGGGGAAGTTCCCTGAGGTGCACTCTATTAGATTAATGTCTGCAAATGTTTGTCACACTTGCAGTGTGGAGAAACATCTTATGTTTTATGTTCTGTGCCTCCTGTCGCTTCAAGTTAGTCTGAAAGAACTCAAAAGTTCTTCAAAACTATTTATGATAAAAAAGGTGGAAAATACTGACCATTGTGAGTCCTGGCTGCATCCCGGCTCGAATGGCTTCAATCTGAGTAGGGGTGAACTGGATTGTGTTTCTGTAAACAATAAGAGAATCATTGTAATAGATAAAATTTGATTTGCTTGGGGTTTTCAAGTTTGCCAATGTTTTTTTCTATTTTTGTTTTTTGCTAATTTCTTTGCCCTTTTTGTCCAATTTTTCCCTTTCGTGTAGAGCTCCCCTTTACATTTCAAAGTAAAGCGCTATCGTTAAAACTTGCGAGTCCAGTTGACTTCTGTGTGACCGCTCGTTCAACTTGACCCTCATTTTCTCCTCCTCATATCTGTACCTAAGATTTTCTCTATCTTTTGGCCTCTCTGCCATGACCACCGTCTAATAAAGCCATCGCTTGCTTGTTGCTGTGGCTAACCTGAGACTTCAGGGACACTTGGTTCTCCCAATCGTACAAGGCTGATTTTTCGCCAAGATACACCAGGGTGAGGTGCATGGGGCTCCACCCTGCGACAACATTTTCTGTCATCACACTGACTCCGAAGTTGCCTGGAAAATCCAGAATGATATGTCTCTGTATTATACAGAGAAATATCAGTCTGGTCACCACGCCGTCCGCTGTGGTTGGATTGAAATCCCAACCGTTCCGTGCATTTTCATTTGTTTATTTAAGTCACGTGTTCTTCGCGAGCAGCGTCCTCAACAACAACAATCAAGATGGCACACCGAGGAGCCGAGAGTGTGTTTCATTCAGCGGTAAATTCCGTTTTAAATGACCAAATACGAGTCATTAAATCCACAGCAGCTTACAGCACTAGAAGCCTTTATTTAAAAAAAAGAAAAGATGTTTTCGTGTTGCTCACTTTCTTGTCGCTTTGTTAAAGTCACATCTGCCATTTTCTGATTGGCTTACTCCGCTGTCAGTTTACTCAGGTTTGTTCCGCTCTAGAAATCGAATTGATTCAATGGTGACCAGACTCATTCGCTGGTACAGCATTGAGGCTGGAATTCCCAGGCAAACTCCATAGCAGTTTCATGTAAAAAATGTTACACAGTTCCGCTGTCATTTAAAGGTGGGGTTGTAATTAGTCGGATCCAGATTGTAATTCCACACCTCACTTCCATATTTTTACCCCTTACGTAACAGTGAGTATGCATACTGCAGCTTCTGTGTTCATATTTTGCCACATTTTTTGTGACACTGTATTGCAAACTCTTTTATAGTAGTGAGTAGTATAGACTTCTTACCTCTTGGGCTGGTTATAGGGATATGGCCCTCGGTTTGGAGCGACATATGGTTCAACAATCAGAATCTTGTCCTCTTTCTTGGTCTCCTCCCCTTCATCAGCCTTCCTCTTCTTTCCTTTGTCCGACTGGTTTGAGATGGGAAATTTGATCCTAGTATATAAAAACAAAAAAAAAAAAACATTCAGAAATAAAGTACGCCTCCTTTAAAAAACAATATAAATTTGTTTATAGTAGCAGAATTAGGGCCTACCTGAACGGGGGCACTTGCAGGTCTGGGTTCTCCTCATTAACCTTGATAGTATAACCGGGGAAACTTGAGCGCAAGTGATCGAGGCAGAGGAAGGTGTCATTGAAATCCAGTGTGGAGATCTGATTGGGCATTTTGGAGTAATGGGCGCTGCCTTGGTCACCGTACCCCAGAATGATGTCATGAAGCCAGTCTGGGACCACACACTCTGTGTTCATGAGGTGTCTGATGGTCTCCAGCACAGCCTATGGACAAAAGCAAAGGGCTTTTTACATAAGAAGTATCACACATGCCAGAGCTCAAAGTCCAAAATAAAAAGTTCAGCCTATGGTTCAAACCTTAAAGTTATTCTCCTTGGGTTTGCGTCTCATGAGGATGTTGAAAGTCTCATATGGGTCTTCGGTGCCATTTTGGATGTTGTTGGTCATGTCCTGCTGATACTGGTTTGGGTCCAGCCATACGCGGAAGGTTCTGGTGTCTCCATGCAGTTTGGGTCTTGGTTCAGGACCTATACCAAAATTCAGGAAATATGTATTCATAATGCTACACTACATATAGGCTACCCATTTAATAAACAACAGATTAATATTCATGTTAAGAGGCGACCGATATGTGTTTTTCTATGATTGATGCCGTTTTTTAAAATTCAGAGCAGCATATAAACACAGCCAATTTTTAGACCAACATGTTGGGTTCAATTTTATGAAAGGAATTCATTTAATATAGTCATCTGTTTTGCTTATTAAAATGGAAACAAATGTGTTAGAATTAACAGTGAGAAAACCATTAACGCAATCTCAATCAAACATGCTGCGCAAGTAGAGCTTGGGGAGAGCTACAAAATACACTTTGATTTTTTGTTCTACAATGTTCCATGCCAGAGAAAGGAGCAAAATCTTTTTATTAGTGCTAGGCAACGATTACAATTTTTAATCGTGATTAATTTTGTAACAAGATTAATCGCAGTCTTGCTACAAAATTCAATCAGTAATGCATTCCGGCTCATTCGGCTCCTAAATGGCTCTTTATTTGGTATATATATATATCTTTCAGAATTCAGCCAATATAAGGTACATTTTCAGGAAGTGCCTCTGTTCAAAATAGACATTTGTGATTAGATTTTTTTTTTGGCGCTAGACTTATTTTTTCTATTCAAAACTCTGTGCTCCTGTAGCTCCAGTGTCATGCTGCTGCTGCTGCAGTCTGCCCCTTCCCCAGCTCATTTCTCTCTCCTTATATGGCTATTGCTGTTATAGGAAGTAAATATCTCGTTTTTGGTAGTTTTTTTTAATACAAACCTTAATTGATACAATCTGAAAACACTGTATGTTGCAGCCAATAGTGTAAATTAGCCGTGCATATTTTTAACAGGCTATATTTAACATCAATAACGGTACTAAGACTTTTGTGGTTTGTATGTTATCTCGTAGTAATACCTGGGCCTAACCACATGAAACAAACAGGTCGTGACCAACATTATCGGCGATAATAACGCGTTAATGTGCCCAGCCCTATATTTTATTGATGTTTTGAGCTTTTCAGGCCATGAGAAAGCAACTTTGGATGTTTCCGAAGAACTGCAGTGTAAGAGGCCAAACTGCTAAAAGATGGGTGGGGAAGCTGGAGCCTTCAGTCACATGGTTGCCTGGACATGTGCCTGCCCAAAAATTGGCATAAAAAATGCAAAAATCGGCCTAATATATCGCTCTACCTCAATTTAAGAGGGGGATTTTTTTTTCTTCAATATAATCAAGGCAGGCAGTGCGCTAAGTTTTTGTGGATGATGAAGGATAAAGAGAATGAGGAAAATACCTTCTTCTATGACCCGTCCCTTGTCATCCAGCATACCCTGCACCTCACAGCCTCTCACGTATGCCACTCCAGTCTGCTCCAAAAAGGGCTGCCGCCGGTCAAAACGTGTGCCGTAGGGCAGAGAGGGCCGCACCGTAACCAGGAAACAAACATCATGCTTTCGAAGACCTATGCGAAAAAAAGAGAATAAGCTTAACAACTGCAGAGAAATGTTAAGAATAAAACTTGTGACAGAACTTAACCCTCTATTGTCAGTGCAGTAGACACTTCTTTGCACAGCACACATTACCTTCCCACTCGTGTTTGATATGATCCTGTACGTTGAGGTTAACAGTGACATCAGCGCGGACGCGGTTTGGCCAACTCTCTCCGATGTTAGGCTTAGCCACTTCTACAATTGAAAAAGCGGTGATAATCTGTGCCATCCTGGCCCAGCCTCCAAACACTACTCCTCCGTATTCTGACTCCCTAAAAGGAAGGACAGACAGGACAACAGAGGAAGATGCTCAGGGTGGCTGACAAGATTGAAATAAGCTGAATTAAGGACAGCACATTAAGTCTTATTTATTTACAACTGCACCAACAACAGAAAGCTATACATCAGCTGATAAAATTGGAGCATTTTATTAAGCAATGACTTTTTATTATTGTTCTCTGCATTTGACCCGTCCTTCAATGCTGCATGGGCAACCTGTTTAGAGCAGTGAGTGACCTGGCTCAAGATCTCTAGAATCCTGGTCAGGAGTAGCTTGCTGGATAATTAGCCTATTGTGCATGTTTTTAGGTTGGATGGGGTAAACAAGAGCACCAGGAGAAAAAAATACCAAGAAAAAGGGACAGTACTAACCACCTGTCACCATGTTATTGTAAACGTGTTATACTACACATGTTTTTTTTATTTAATCTAGCAATAAAAAACCTTACCATAACTTATGAACATATTTCAAATACTCTGAATACTTTTAAATACTGTAACGTGTAATACTTACCATGGTTTCATGCGCCACACTACGTCTTCTATGTCTTGTCTGATTTCATAGGTGGACTCCAGGCGAAACAGGTTGAAGTTCCTCAGCAGGTAGTCATGAAGGGTCAGGAACTGGAGATTCAGCTTTGGTAATGCCAGGCAGCCTGGAGAGACAAACAGGCAGAGATAAATGATGCAAAGAAACAACAGAGTTTAGCCATATCAGATGTAGTATAACTATAATGATGGATACCTTCGCCTGAATAGTACTCTGTTGGTACAATGTTTTCATCCCAAATGATCTTCTCAGTTGGATAAAGTGGCATCAGGTTCAGCTGTTCAATCTGGGAAATTCTGCGCTCATGACGGGACACCTAAGAAAGACAAGATAACAGAAAAACGTAATTACTAGTTGTCTATGGCAACAAAGACATTTTCTCAATAATCTAATCTCTGGCACACGGTAACCAGGACATCCACACCGGTCAAAATGCCAAATGTGAGTGAATTTTAGCTTTGGCCAGTTGTATATATGTGTCTATACAAGTACACTACAGGTAAATGTGGGGTTCTCGCTGAGGCCAGTGGTCATCCAGCACACGGCTTCACTCCTTTTCATTCACTTCACAACATTTAAATGTGCGTGTTCATGGTGCTGCTCATTGTTTTCACAACTGACTGAGGCACTCACACAGACAAAACAGACGAGGAATACACGTGGAGCGCATGTAGGATGCACAGACAAGCTCCAGGGTCATGTGCACTCCCATTCTCCATGCATGCACAGTGGTAGAGGTAGAATCACAAACGCAGAATATTGCCATGTTTTACCGCGATGTTAGTTTGAATTTAAATTAAAAAAAAGATACAAATAAGCTCTTAAAATGTAAATTTTATATATAAATATGGCTTTTTAATAGAAATGCAATTAATCACTATTAATACATTATAAAGCCTGTAATATTTAATTTGATTATTTTTTATCGCCTCCCACTCTAATAAATACATACAGTATATGTTTGCTTTTCCTTGACAATTAAGAACATGGTCTCATTAACTGAGACACCAGAGCAAAATGTCCTATATTTTTATTCTATTGTTGTTATTGTTATATACCCTAACACCTAACCCATGTAAAATTTCTTGAATATTCTTCTTTGCTTTAGTGTCTTAAATTACCGTATTTTCCGGACTATAAGTTGCATTTTTTTTCATAGTCTGGCTAGGGGTGTGACATATACTCAGATGCGACTTATTAAAATATTTCACGTGTTTGTTACTTTCACACTGACAGCCGTGACAGGGCACCCTAGGCTTGTATGCCACTGACAATTTAAAATGTAAACATTACCGCTAACAACTTAGGCTATAAAGACAACTGAGAAATAATTGGAAATGGAACTGATGCTGAGTCTGACGACAGCCACGCAGAGGAGGAAGAGGCGCTTCATCTACCGCCAGAGTTGTTCAGAAGCAACACAGAGGATGAAGAATTTAAAGGATTTAGCAATTAAGAGTGAGATGGTGAGTTTGGTGAACTTGCTGTATTATGTTCTTTATGCTATAGTTATGGGAATAACTGTTAATATATTACGTTAACATACGAGACACCTATTCAGTTCACTGTTTATGCTTCATGTAGCTGAATAACCATTAACCAACCACCAACCATTACGTTAGCATAGCGCACACCTGTTCAGCTGTTGTTCTATTGTTACTATAACTTGCCTTTCAAGATGAAATATCTGTTCTTGGTGTCGGATTTTCATTCATTCATTCATTCATTCATTTTCTACCGCTTATTCCCGTTAGGGGTCGCGGATGACTGGAGCCTATACCAGTAACTTTGGGTCGTAGGCGGGGTACAGCCTGGACAGGGGCCAGCTTGTCGCAGGGCTGACACAGAGACGAACACAGACAGACAACCATTCACTCTCACATTCATTCACTAGGGTCAATTTAGAGTCACCAGTTTACCTAACACATGCATGTCTTTGGACGGTGGGAGGAAGCCGGAGTACCCAGACAGGTCGGCCCAAGGCTCAAACCCACAATCTCCTTGCTGGGAGGTGAGAACGCTAACCACTCTGCCACTGTGCACCCCCGGTGTCGGAATTGGTAAAATAAATGTCCCCCCAAAAATGCGAATTATATATGTTTTTTTCTTTTTCATTATGCATTTTTTGGCTTGTGCGACTTATACTCCGGAGCGACGTACAGTCCGGAAAATATGGTACTGAAGCCTCAGAGGGTTGACAGTGGAAGTACAACAACCATTGTCATACATGTTTACAGAATGAATAACAACAACATGCGAGGCATTTGCAGGATTAACTATTTGGACTGCTGAATTATTTTTTTTAATCAATGTTCTTTTCCTTAACAAGTTTCAAACCACCTTCAGTAAAACATTAAAACTGACAAAAAAACAGCATTGTCACTGTGCTTCTAGACTTTCAGCATATTTATTCAAATCTTTCTTAATGCATAATTGCTATGCTACTCTACAGCCATCGTTCCCTGTAACCCCGATGTTATTACACAGATCCAACCAAAAAATGTGGTTGTTAGGGCAACGTCATGCGCACACAAGTCTCCTGTCTACTGCAGCAATCTAATCAGGTAATTATGAATCAGCTTCTCAAAAATGATTCTCAAATATGACCCGGGGAGAGTGTAACTGTAAATAACCACAGGACAGACTTTACACAATCTGTCTCATTATTTAGCAAGCGTAATGGTCCGAAGGGTTATAGAATATGAAAAAGAATAGGCATACATGCAGATACAAAACAAATCTGGTTTATTAGCACCATCTTTAATTTACACTATGCCAACATAAAGGACTAATTGGATTAGTATGCAGATCCAAGCGAAAAGAGGATGCTATATGAATTCCAAGGTCAGGAAATTAAAGACTTTAAAATGAGAAACACAAACTCATCATGCCATAACCATGAGTTTTGAAAGATTTATCTCAGTTGTGTATAATGTATGCAAAGACTAAAATACAAGGTGAAAGTTACAACCATAAGGGTTAATATTCATACACAGACTCAAAGTATCTCGTCTATATGAATATTTTATGAAAAGCTTGATGGATAAAATATAAAGAACCGGTGTGAAAAGTGAAATGCTTCCCATATAAGTTTTATATGTGATAAAAGTGAAGTCATTACCAGCAGCTCCAGGAGGAAGTCCTTGTCATAGGCGGTGTCTTGTCCTTCAGGCAGCTCTGGTAACAGACACAGGTACGAGGCCACCTGGTGGAGCTTATTAGGGCTGCAAAAGAGAGCAAAAAAACCCCAACATGGTTTACATTTGCATTACATTACACATATGGGAAGGTAGTCAGTGTAGCTAAATATATGCGTTCTATCAGATTTTGGACAGCCAATTTAGACAGGAGTACTGCCACAGATAGTAACCCTGCTGTGAATGGGAACAGAGAATGTCTGTTTAACAGTGATTTATGGAGAGTAATGATGCAAAATATTACAGTAGCTTAGAAATTAAAGATGCGGATAAAAATTAATGATTAGCATAGTCAAGGGTTAGGGTAAAAAAATTAGGCTAGTCCAGGGGTCTACCTTCTGGGTCCAAAGAGCCAATTGTTCCCAAAAATACAAAATTTTAATCTGTAAAGAGCAGCAAACAATTTTAATTACCAAAGTTGTTTAGTCGATTATTAAAATATAGCCTGTGGATGGTCATTAATAACTAACAAACTAACAAAGACCGTGTTAAATACCATCTCACAGAGAACTAGTGTTACAGCCTGTAACTATTTCTTGGTGCTCCTTTGTGACTCTTCTAATCAGTCCGTGTGTGCAACTGCGAGGACGATTGTGGCTAAAACAGTTTATTATAACAGTTTAACAATTAAGTCCATAGCATTTACTGGAAAACAGGAAGAAAGATTTACCAGATGCCTAACGAGCTGCAACAGCAGGGCTAAAGAGCCACATGTGGCTCTAAAACCATAGGTTGCAGATGACTGGCCTAGTAGTATTTCGGTGTCAGTTAAACTAATTTCATGAGGCAGTGCCATCATAAACAGAACAGCTTTAGGGCCAACACCACTTAAAAAGTCCCATCACCACAAACAAAACAATGCAAAAAGGCGGTATCATTTGTGATAAAAAAATAAATAAAAAAAAAAAGCCCAAAATCCAAATAGGCCAGGCAGGACTGATGTTAGTGGAAACACAGAATGTTTGAAGTGTCAGGCCAAATTCACTTTGCAAAGAGGCTGAATACGTCTAGCTGGTCAAGCTAAAGTGCAATATCTTCTTTACATACATATATATCATTTAGTAGCCATAATAATAGGTGTTAAAAATGTATTTTTAGGCGTTGACGACCCTATATATGCATATGGTTTTTGTGTCCTTGGATAAGACACTTCACCCATATTGCCTACTCCAGTCATAGTGTGTGGTTGTGACAGAAAAGGCATTCGGCATAAAAAAGTCAATGTGCGATTGATTAGCTGTGGAGATGCCAAGGGATCAGCTGAAAGAATAAATTGAAATAACTGACATTTAGAGGTGTAACACCTTTTTTGTATTCATTGCATTTTTAATTCTTGTCATAAACTATTTAACATGTCTGTTGTGCTAACTTAATAAATATATCCCTGCCCCATAGCAAAAAAATATATTTTTAACATGCAGAACTTTTGTGTGAAAAATACAGCTGTCACACCGCAAGACACCAAAAAGGCACATTTAAACTGTTTTTGAGAAAATCTGGATTTTACTAAAATTAACAATAAAATAACAGTTTATTTTGACCTTTAGCTTACACAGCCTTAATTCCAGAAGTCTTTCTGGTCTACAAGTGATAGATGGGATCCTGTAGGTTTTGCCCATTTAATAAACAGAATTTTCATGTCACACTGCAGGACACCATTTTGATTACAAGATTAAATAAGTTATATTGAAAAATTCAGATGCAGTTAAAAAGGTTGTTTTAGTAAGGTAAACATATGTAACATTATGCCAAAGATATTAGGAACTGTCCCAGATGTTAGAGGCTAATTTTGAAAATGTTTGCATTATGTATTCTGAAAATGTTACAGTCACACCGCAGGACATTTCACAGTTTAACGTTAAATACAAAAGAATAACCTACAACTTTTTTCTAAAACTACAAAGGTTGCATAGTAGACCCCTGCTGCACAGCTGATAGAATTTTGGAGGAGGAAAAAGGAGGAAGAAAAACATAATTTAGCACATTTTTTCAATTTTTACAGCAAAAGTGGCCGTCACACCAACCACCCATATACAGCATATTCTCCAAACTGGCCATGTGCAAGTTCCCCATCTCCAAGTATCTATCCCAATATACCATCCCTTTCTAACATTACATAATACTTGTAGAGGACAGCATGTAAAAGAAATTCCCATTCCCAAATATGCACACTTGTACAGCCTTATCTAGCTCTTGTTAGCCCTGCCGCATACAGCACTTCTTCTGTTTGCTTTGACAGTTCAACTCCTGCTCCGTCAGCATGTGTGTGTTAAGAGGGGCCGGGGCACACTGATGCGACGGGATTATAAAAAATCAAAGCCCATCGTCGTCTATACAAGCTGAGGTGTGGTTCTCCGCATACAAACCTGCTATTAATCGTGCTGACGTACCAGAGGGACGCGAGCAGAAGAGAGCGCACACAGAGAAGGACAGTGCTGTGGACACATTGTGACAGGGCCTGGACGTGTACGTGCATGCGTTTGTGCTACTTGAAATGCCACGCTTGGGCGGTGGGGCAGGACGATTCTGCCGGTGCTGCAACTTTGGAAGGAATGACCTGGCATGTGGGACGTGCGGATGGAGCCCCTTCACTAAGCAACAAAAAACAGCAGCAGCACAACAGTTCTGAGTAATGGGCATGACTGAGGCAGGTCATGACTGACAGCTGAGTAAGTGGTAGGGTTAGGTATGGGGCATAAACAAACAGACAACAGCAGGTTTACAAAGGGTTGTCTAAAATGTGCTTAGAATGATAGTCTAAGTAGAAAGACTTGCTGATCTGAATATACATAACTTTACTGCCTGGTAACAATCTAGTTTAGAGTTGTTGTTGGGCTATATTCTGCTTTTATTCATATTTTTAAACTAATCGTGATCATCTCTAGAGCAGCATTACACAAAAGAGAATGTTTTTTACAAAGTACTCTATTGGTGCCATAAAAAAAAAAAAAAAACAGGTGAAGAGACCAGCACAGGTCAGCAGATTGAAGGAGAGTGAAGAGTTTTGCCCTCTTCTGAACATAATTTAAAGAAAAAAGCAGTTCACTTTCTTAAACTTTTTGCATGATGCCATTTTACTACAAAATTAAAAATAGCTGTGAGTATGAATGAAACAAAACACAACTGCAGGTATGTTTTTGATGAGGCGACAGTGCTAACCCTTTTGCAACTATATGACACTTCACAATCCATAGAATTACAGCAATAATATGACTCATCTTGAGTCCTAGCCCCCTCACCCTAATCACCTAACCTTCCTTTATTATGCTTTTTTCAGGCTTTTATAAAATACTTTTGGAAACCTCTATATTAGCGTTTCACATGTTATAACTAGAAAGGATCTATATTTACAACGTTTTCTTTTTGGGAGCTGTTGCTGTCTTTCTGCTCAACAAACAAAAGTTGGTTGAAGTTTATTTCGTAAAATAAAGGTATTACTGGTTATGTTTATCGGTAAAACTATGATTACCATGCAAATTAGCTGCATTCATTAGCATTTAGTGCTACAAACAGTTAGCATAATAAGTAAATCCCTAGATCACCTCTATGACTCTGCATGTAGATTGTGACATGAGTGGTTTGACCATTTCCCAGGAGATTTTGGACCAAAAACAGACTTTGTGCCTACTCTGCATGTAAACGTAGTGAATAGTAGAGGGCACATGCTCTCTTCTGTGAGGATAATGGCAATTATCGCGACAAACAATTATCACAATGATAAAAAATTGCCGCAATTAATCTCTGTTTTCAATGCGATAAGCAATAATAATAACTGTATATTGTCCAACCTCTAGTTAGCATAATAGGTCCCCTTTAATGATGGTGGCACAAAAACATAAACAGAAGTGACCACAAAGAATAATGATAGATTGTATTTTTTTTTTTTTTTATGGAAAGGAAGACAAACTTTGAAAGTTATATTACATTCAACAACAAAATGTAACAAATAGGTTTATTATACACCTATTGCTTTCAAGCCAAGGCTACTTCAGGGTCTCAGTCAATCACTTTTAAATACCAGAGTGACATTAAACACCAGGGAAGGTTATAAAATCTGGATTTACACTTCAGCTATAAATCAAAGTCTTCTTACTTCCTTTAAATACACCTATACAAGTAAAAAAAAAAAAAACATATGCAGAAACCAGTTCATCAGAGCAAGGGCACTTTTGGGCTTTTTGGCAGGCTAATAGGATCTGACAAACACAGCTGTTCAAAGAGTTTATTCTCAAGCCGCTGCAAATCGATTAAATTAATGAGGCGTGCGTCTCTCTCTGGCTGCTACCAGCTGCTTGTTCAAGGGCTCACTAGCTGCCATTTAGCGGGGAAGCCAGGCAGCAATGATAGGGGTAGTGCCATTTTGTAACAGGACAAGTTGGAGCACACTGGTCAGTTTGTTGCTTGTACAAATATAGTATAAAGATGAGCCAGTGCCAGGCAATGAAGTAGACCTGTTTGCTAAAAACTGTTGCAAGTGTTTGAAATTATTTTGTCCAACCATGCATAGTTGACCACAACATCTGTTCATCTTTGCCAACTACCCAATGTACTTTTTATGGTTTTTGGTTCAGTATGGTGTTCACATTTACCTGAGATGGCCAAAATGCTTCTTTAAGGATTCTCTGGTGTCTACAGCTGCCACATTACACAGCGCAAAGTCCAGCAGCTCTGGAAAATGAGCAAAGGCAGCCCTCTGGAAGACAGGACACATATAGAAAAGTAAATATAGTCAAGATATAGGAGACATTTGTATTGTCTATAAACATACAAGGCTACAATTAAGCAACCCAAGAATGGATAAAAAAGGTTTAGCTACCAAAATTGCAAAAACTACTGTATGTTAGTGTGCTGTACAGAGCATTAGCCTCCAACTGTCTTCATTGAGGCTCTAATTGAACAGTTATCTTCTGAGACATAGAAAACAGTAGCATTTTTGTTATTTATTTATTTTTTGTATGATATGGGTATTGCGGAAGTAGAAAAATATTGCAATATATTGTGTAGCCCTACTTCAGACTATGTTTTGCTTGAAAATATGTAAGATCCAGAGTACTGTAGATTCTTTAGGGACATGTGCTTTCTGCCTTTTCATTTACTTGGGGGCACCATACCAAATCATTTGTATGGGTACTTTGGCAGACTTTTACACCTGATCCAACTGTTATTGTTGCTGTTGCTGTTAATTATTAGGTTTACCCAAAAAGGCATGTCCCAAAATTAAAGTATCTGTCGCTACCTGTAGAGAGGTGATTCTATCGTAGTGCAGGTTGGTCATCTCTTTCTGTGTCAGGGCATTTCCAGTCTGGTCATTGATCTCAAAACCTGTGTAAAACTTCAGCATGTCCAGCAGCTGCAACGATAACAGAAAGTATTTTACATTTTGTATAGGCAGTGTCACAATAATGATATCCATATTAACCTACAATACATTAATATACTATGTTATGTCAAAATGTATTCAGTATTTGGCCTTTTACAGGCATTTGCTGACATGGTAGCAGTCATGTGGCCTATAATATTCAAGGACATTTTTCTACCTGACAGAATAGGTGTCCCTCTTTCTCCCGCTGAGTGAGGCTGGACAGGTGACAGTGGACCACCAAGTGAGAGTCATCCAGCACTGTGTTGAACCAACGCCTGGTGGGCAGCAAGGCCTGGACACACACACACAAAAAATCAATGTAACACAGCATTCATAAAACTTTTTTTTTTTTTTTTTTTCCAAGGAATTAACCCACTTGCACAAGCTAGTTCTGGACAGACCACTCTGCTTCTCACAAATTCATTGACGCCACATAGGCTTATTACACTGTGTCAATTCTCCATCAACTGAATTTACAATGCCTTGAAAACATAAATGAGACAAAAACCAAAGCCAAAGTGACAGAAAGAGGCAAAAACTAGCTCTGCTGCTCCTATATCCATGATTTATTTACTTGTTGTGGAGGTAAACATGACATGAGGACATGTACAGAAGAATGGCTGTCAAAATAAGACAACATGGCAACTTCGGTAGGTACATAACAATGAAATATGTGCATGTTGACAACCTATTGCATGTGAAAGGGGCCATGAGATGCAAAAACAATACAATTCTTTCGCTGTATACAGAATTAAGGATTTACATTTCTACAAAATGTTTTTTTCCCCATTTTCTATCCATGGCTACTAACCAGCTACCAACAAAATAGGACACATTTTACAAGATTTTTTTTTAATTTATGGCCAATTGCTTGAAAAAAGGAAGTGCAAAAAAAGGTAAGTGTAGGTACAAAACATTAGCAAGTGGCAATAAATATAGTCATTCTGTTTATAGGAGCAATTAGCACAACATAGGCTAAAGGCTACATAGTAAAGTCACTTAGAGTTTGACCAATATAGGTTTTCCTATGGCCAATAGGAAAAATTAAAATTCAGAGCAGCCAATGGCCAATAAACGCTGACAATTTTTTGTACCAATATGTAGGGCCAAAATTTCTTAATTTTATGAAAGAACTTAATTTAATACAGGCAAAAGTGTTAGTAATGCTTCATAAAACAAACAAATGAGAAAAGAGCAAACCCTTTTTATAGCTATTTTGAGCTTTTCAGGCTGCGATAAAACGATTTTGGATGTTTACTATGAACTGCAGAGTAAGATGCCCAACCTGCTACTAGATGGTTGGGGAAGCAGGGGTCCTTCAGTCACATGGTTGCCCGGACATGTGCCTGACCAAAAATTGGCATAAAAGTAATAATAATAATGCATTAGTCTTATATAGTGCTTTTCTAGGCACTCAAGTTCACTTTATTCACTCCTCAGTCACACTCAGTGGTGGTGAGCTACTTCTGTTGCCACAGCTGCCCTGGGGCAGACTGACAGAAGTGTGGCTGTCACGCTGACTCATTCATACAGGCAAGGTGGGAGAAGTGTCCTGCCAAGGACACAACCACAGTATGCATTGCCAGTAGTGGGGATCGGATTGCTAACCTTTGGGGTAGTGGGCAAGCATCTCTACCGACTGAGCTACTGCTGCCACAAAGAAAAGTGAAAGATTGTCTAAAAAAATGCAAAATCGGCCCAATATATCAGCACCTCTAATTCTTATGTTGGACAAGTAGTTACACAGCCATGGTAGACCACAATAGTTTGTCCATGTATGCTTAGGCTTATTCATCAAAGACCCACAAATCCTACTTTAATACATTTACTTTGGCTAATCAAACAGAATACCAATAATATGATATTATTGGAAAGCTAGTCTGTACAATCATATCCCCAACAACCACTCACTTTTATTGTATAAAAAAGCTCTTCATTGGTAGCTTTAGTTTGCTCCCTTGTCAAAATGAATGGGAAACATTTCATCACTCGCAGGAGGGTCTATTATTGTCTCTAGCTGCCATCTTTGATCTCACCACATTCATAAGAACAGGCGGCTTCATCCCTGCGTTCATTCCGGGGTCATCGTTGGAGAGAGGAAGTATAGATTTCAGGGAAGTGAGGCTGTGTAAAAGGATAGTGCTGAAGGACAGCGGACGTCTCAGGAGACAGCCAGCTGGACGCTCACTGGACACTGCCAGGAACAGCAAGGCCGGTCTGTCAGCACGCAGGCACAGGAGATGTATCGAGCTCCTGTGAGTAACATGAGAGGTGCCGAGGCAGCAGCACTACAATGTGACAGCGCAGCTCCACGTGTGACAGCCAATAGTGCTGGAATGTCCAAATATCTTCTACTTTATTGCCATTTTAAAATTTATTTTTCCTATGTGCTAGATTAATAAAATAAATCCTTGGAGTATTTACACCAATGAGGCACAACAGTATGACCACTGAAAGGGGTAGTGAAAAAAAAGGTTATTTCATTATTTATATTTATTTTTTCTGTTAGTGGGTGGGATATACAGTATTAGGCAGCAAGTGAACATTTTGTCTCCAAAGTTGATGTGTTAGAAGCAGGGAAAATTGGCAAGCATAAGGATTTGAGCAAATTTGACCAAATTGCCAAATTGTGATGGCTATAGACGACTGGGTCAGAGCATCTCTAAAACTGCGCTCTTCTGGTGTCTTATGTGTCTGCAATGGTCAGTTATCACTGCAGCCACTTTTGATTCCAGCGTCCATTATAGTTTCATAGTCCTGAGAATTGGCAGTATATTTTAATTTTAATTATTTAATTATTTCACTTTTAAGGAGCTAAATGACAATAAGAAACTAATGTTTGGATATTGTGGTAATGATATTCCCTGCAATATTCCCTTCAATACATACAGTATACATATTAAAACTTGCCTTAAATACTGAACTGGGACTAAACTCACTGTAAAGCCTCCCAGCAAGGAGGTTGTGAGATTGATCCTCGGGCCAGCCCTCACAGAATCTATCTAGGAGGAGTCTGCGTGTCCTACCAGTGTTACATTGGGTTCTCTCTGGGTACTCTGGCTTCCTCCTACTGTCCAAAGACATGCATGTGTAGGTGAACTGGTGACTCAAAATTGTCCTAAAGTGAATGAATGTGAGAGTTGATGCTTGTCTGTGTATGTCTCTAACGCTACGTTCAGACTGCAGATAAAAGAGCCCCAAATCTGACTTTTTTGCCCATATGTGACCCGTATCTGATTTTTTCGTGACAGTGTGAACAGCACAAATCAGATTTTTTTCAAATGCGACCCAGGCCACTTTCATATGTGCTCTTAAATCAGACACGTATCTGATCTTTTACAATATGACTACACAGTGAACGGCCAAGACGCATTTGTCATTGAAATGTAACAGACATTGGCCAGATCAAATGATAACAAGCCTGGCAGACAATGTTGATGGAGCTACTCAGAGAAAAAAAAAAATATATATACTGTATTTTCCTGACTATAAGTCGCTGGACCAGCCAAACTATGAAAAAAAGTGCGACTTATAGTCAGGTGTGACTTATATATCAAAATATTTGATTAACTGACATAAACCAAGGAGTAAACATTACTATCTACAGCAGTGAGAGGGCGCTCTAGGCTTGTAACAACTACTGTCAGTAGTATTCAGTGATGTAGAATAAGATTGAGAGCTCAGGGAACTTGCTTACTGGTAACTTGCTTGTTGGACTCGCTGGCTTGTTATGTTCATTTAGCCTAGTGAGCCTCTCAGGTATGTTCTTTATGCTATTGTGTAGCTGGATAACTGTGAATGTGTTACGTTAACATACCAGACACCTCTTCAGCCTGTTGTTCTGTGTGCTATTGTGTAGTTGAATAACTTGCCTTTCCAGATTAAATGTCTGTTCTTGGTCTTGGATTTTGTGAAATACATTTTTAAATAAATACGACTTATATATGTTTTTTCCTCTTCATGACGCATTTTTTCACTGATGCAACATATTTCGGAGTGACTTATAATCCAGAAAATACGATACGTTTTAACCTTCATTTCTATTTCAGGTGACAATCCTGTTGAAGCTAAACTTGAGGGGTCATATCGTAATTATATTGAGGAAAAATGCAAAGAGAAATAAAATGAGAACTATTAAGAAATTAGGATTGCAGAGTGTCACTGAAAGATGTATTTAAACTAGTGGTGGGACTCGATTAAAAAAATTTATCTAATTAATTACAGGCTTTGTAATTAATTAATCGCGATTAATCGCATTTTTATCAAATAGCAATATTTATATGTCAGAAATAAAATATAGCAGCTTATTTGTATGTTTTGGCATATTTTAACTTGATTTCAAACTAACACCACGTTCAAACAGGGCAGGATTCTGCGTTTGTGCATCGATCTCCACCTCCTGTACAGTAGTCACACGCAGGCGCGCCTCTCTTCTCCTCTGTGCTCCTCCTGTGACCTCCTCGTGGACCTGTCCTCTCTCCTTCGCATCTGAACCAAACGCACTGCTGTCTCTTGTGTGCGCCCGTCAGCTGTGAGAACGATCGGAGAGACGATGAGCAGCGCCTTGAAGCAGCGCGTTTGAAAGTGAAAGAAAAATGACGCTGGTTACGCGGAGGCAGCCGACCTCTGCCCCTGTCGTGCACTCATAGGCACATTATCCAACTGTTCACAGCTGAAATCCACTCACATTTGTTGTTTTGGTCGTGTGGATGTCCAGCCCTGGTTACTGTGCACCAGAAACTAGGGCACTGAGAAAAATTCCGTGTTGTCATGTGCGATTAATTGCATTAATTTTTTTCAATGTGTTAATTCTCTGTAATTAATCGTGATTAACGCGTTAAAGTCCCAGCCCTAATTTAAACATCTTCCACAATATCCTATTATGGATAAACTGTCAGTGAAGCCTCTCACATCGCAGTCCCACCACTTCAGGACTCCATCAGGTCTTTTTATGCACATGCAGGTGACTTTAGGGCCAGAAACAGTTCACACACAAGACTGATGGAGGTCACATTTAAACTGTAGTGTGAACAGCTACACAAAAATATCTGATTCAAGCAAAAATTCAGAACTGAGCCTTAAGACCTGCAGTGTGAACCAGCCAAACTGGCCACTATCCAGGGTGTACGCCACCTAAGACCCATAGTTACTGGGATAGGCTCTATTACCCACAACCCCTTAACGGGAATAAGCGGAAGAAGATGAATGAATGAATACATGAATGAATAATTACTGATAATGCAATAGCTATACAACTGTGATTGTGCAGCCCTACTATGCAGAATACTCACAAAAGAGCCAACAGTGCCTAACCATACACCTCACACTCAAAGTCAACAGCCACAGGCTCATAGCGACTCGTGTTTCAAATAGTGCCTAGGTTTGCAGACAGCGGTGACAGGGATGCGCTGGGCGGAGGTGAAACTAGACATTCATCCACTGGCTGCTGACTGGAGCCTGACAAATGTGAAGGACAAAGCAAACAAACTCCAAAACTGGTGTCTGCGTCAGAATTACATGGCAGAGATAGCACTTTTCATACTTTCTCACATGGTTATGGAAGACGTTTATCCCACAGTTATCCATCCAAATTGATACTGTTTAATACTGTTCACAGGCAAGTATTGGCCATTGGTATTGTTGGTCGACTCAGCTGGTAAATATTGAATCGATCGAAGAAAGTGGCTATCCCAGCATGGCAATGTCTGCTTACACAGCAAAACAGCATGATTGGTTGACATACCTCTAAATCAATCAGGAGCTCGATGAATCTCTCACAGTAATGCACACTGTCCATGGATACTGTTCCTATTGAAAAAAAGCAAAAGGAAAATTAAAAATATCATACGGTATTCAAATTAATTATTTAATGTCTTTTTCTTTTGAATATTATAACAGTGTTAACCAGATGATTAAATGTGAGTAATGTTGAACTGAAAGAATAGTGGATTCGAATTGGGTTCCAAAAAACACAAACAGCAACACATCTCAAAAAAGAGGGACAGGGGAAACAAAGGTGTGGAGATGAACAGTAGAAATAAAAAGAGCTCCTAGAGATTTTAGAAAGGAAGAGTCTCCCAGAAGTCAAAATGGGTGTGGTCCACCAATTTGAAAAAAATAAATAAATAAATAAATAAATAAATAATAAAAATAGTCAAAATATTTTAGAATTTTTTATATTTTGAGATTCAAGTTTTCAAAACCAATACAATAATTTCAATATCACTTTAATATTTTTATTAAATGCTAAGAACTGTGTTGACAAAATGCTTAAATACAGTGCCCTCCACTAATGGCACAAAATGTTCCTTACTGTTTGAGCATTTTGATCGTTGTCTAAACTTCAGAAATTTTGTTGGCCCTGTCCCAACTTTGTTGAGATGTGTTGCGAGCAGTCAATAAATTTAATTCAAAAGTTAATCTGGATACAGTATGTTTATGTTAATGTTTAGTGTACCTAAATTTTGTGCTGGTGCACCTTAATTAAAAAATTAGGCGCACCGGTGGAACCCAACCAAAAAGTTAGTCTGGAGCCCGGTTTATAGTAATTGTAAATAATTATTTACATTGAACACACTTCCAGTGTTTTGGAATTCAGTGTATATATTTTTAATCCAATTTTATCTTTTTATCTTTTGGCTGCTCCCTTTTTTGCCAGACCGACCCAGCCACACACTGATTTGGCAGGTTTTTATGTCAGATGCCCTTCCTGTCACAACCAGCCACATAATATGCCTGGACTAGGCAATGTGGGTGAAGTGTCTTGCCAATTTGGTGGGCAAATGCATAACCCTCGGCGCCACTGTCGCCCCCTTAATCTTTACTATGACCAGTAGATTCAAACAGCTTTATTCTTATTCACAAGCCAGAACTGATAAATACTTAATGACAGACTAGCACTTATAAATAGCAACTACCAACCTCAAAAAGGCTTTACGCAGGACGTGAGGACAACAAACCCATGTAGACAGCACCAAGGCAACCTGCTGGGTCTCAGATCCTTACTACGCAATATTGCATGGCCAGTGCAGTAGCATGCTGGGAACTCAGTCCTAATTAAGAGCTTGTATGTGGAGGTATAAAGTGGAAGCGTGCAGTGGGTAGTAGAGTGATGAGCGTCCTGCTGGTTTTTAGATTCTAATCTCCTGTGTCACATTTGAATTCTACCTAAACACGATAGGGATGTTCTGTTTTTAGCATTCAGGTGGGGGGCCTCCATGTCGTCCTGCGTTACAAAATAACGGAGCAGAACCAATGGCTTAATGGCAGCTGAAAAACTAGCTTCTTTAGCAGACGCTCAACATAAAAAGAAAAGGTAAATTAAAAAGAAATCCTAGCAAATAATGGTAAAAAAAATCTTAATTTTAATGTAGGAGTGAACGAAAATATCATTATATCACAATATTTTATTTGCTGTATCAAGGACAAATCCTTATGAATCCTTACATTGAAGCTTAAATCTGTCCACGCAATTCGATGGTTATTTTGATGATTAGGTAAAAAAACATTGTTTACCTGATGGTGGAACCGACATCAAAACTTTAACGAACTGTTTAATGAGCGATGAAAGGAAGGTCCTCTCCTTTTTAGACCTGAGGATAACAAAAGGGAAAATCAGAAAGGCCTTGGGATTAGCCTGTAAAGATCTGAACAGAGGAGCAAAGAAAACGTTTTTACTGTTCGGCTGCGTCAGCGTCCATCTTATCAAATTTCTTCTTGATTAGATTCCAGAATTTCTGCAACTTGGGGACCTTCTTCAGTTCTTGCTGAAGCCTTGACTGCAAATATTAAGAGGAGAAAATGTAAGTTTTATTTATAAAATTACTGAACTTTGCCAGGGCAGCACAGACAGCAATAGGAAAGTAATGTAGTGTCAGTTTATACACAACACACATAAAGATGTTAATTTGCCTATCAAGTAGTTTTTGGTCTTCATATATCACTTTTGCCATATTGTATGAATAATTGTGAGGCTGTATATTATTGAACAAACTTGAAAGTCACAATTTGTATTTCAAGATTTTATACGGCAGAAAAGAAAATGACTCTATGAATGAATAATTGTTAATGTTTGAACCACATCCTAGGTTTTTTGTTTGTTTGTTTGTTTTGTTTATTTATCTTTTGATGGCTTTCTTTTTTGTTAGGGTGCACAGTGATTTGGCAGTTTTTTTTCTTCCTGCTACCCAATTCAAAAAACATAGCTAACAGCTGCCCATCCATAATTTACTCTGATTCAGGCTTCCTGCTGGTATCAGCAAGTCTAATTTAATGCTTTTTAATGCCATTTTTAATGCCACAAACATACAAATGCAGCAGCCTAAATTGTCAAAATGTATTTGCAAGTATTGTAAACTACAGTTCATAAAGCACCAATAATGTTGAAAGTCAATGATGTTTGGGTAATTCGGTCCCGTTAGAAGCAAACTCATTCCACCCGTCAAAAAGCATTGGAAGTCAAATTGAGTTTGCAAAATGTAAGGCCTTAAATGGCATTAAAAAGGATTAAATTTGATTCCAACAGACATTAAAAATTAAAAATAGTTTTGAAATAAAATTGCTGACAATATTAGTTTAATATGTAATTTATCATTTTCGTAGCCTAGTGTGATAAATGCCCTGCGGGACCCCTGTGATTGTATGTCACTCAGGAGCACAGCCGAGAAGAGCAAACTACTTCTTGTCATTATCATAAATCGGGGAGAGTGAGACAGAATACTGGCAAGAGAATTTCCAATCATATGACAGAAAGGAGAATAGTGGACTTCATGGAAACCACTTTTTCCCCAAATACATTTCCATAACTTTTCCATCAGTCATTATTTTGTTTTGTTTTTTTAAACATAAGTTGTCCCATTACATTTTCACTTCTGTTTTATGAGGAAAAAGTTGAGCATGTGTTTCTGAAATCCAACCTTTTGTTACACTGTTGTATCATATTGACATTTAAATATATGTTTGGGGAGTTATTTTTAGTCAATCAAATTCATATTACTTTTTTCTGTCTTCTTCGGTTTTCCAACAACCATATGAACCCTGTGTGAATGAGAAACAGCAGCTTTTTAACAGAACTCTTACTGGCAGTAGGCACATCCACATGGGCAGAGAGATGAGCTGCTGCACCTGCTCTCTGATCAGATCCACCTCCTGCAAAAACAAAAACACAAAGACGTAAAAAGAAGATATACAGTGTTTGACAGGTTTTTATTACACTTCAGCCAGTAGAAGAGGAGCAGCTGAAATATTTAAGAGGTTTTATAGGAAGACAATGAGAGTGCAGGGGCTTGGACAGCACATTTTAAATGAGACATCCGCAGTGCTTCCCTGTGGTTTAATGCAGTGCTGGAAAGGACACACAAGCGGTGAGAAGATTTAGGGTTCACTGAGTAGGAGAAGAGTGCCATCTTGTGGACTAAATATGAAAATACCTTGACTTAGAATTTAATATTGCACAAAAGGGTTTAAGGATGTTTATAGTATCATTTTAGTATTTAAATGTTTTAAAATATTTATATTGTATAGAGTCGTGTTGTAATCAAGACCGTACTAATCGAGACAAAGACCAGTTCGAGTCCAGAGTGAACCGAGATCAAGACAAGGCCCAGAGTTTTAAGGACCGAGATCAAGTCGAGAAGGGCAATTAAAAAAAAAAAAAAAAAAAGTGGTTCAAATACATTTTTGATAATGAAACGACCTAGTGCAACAGACTCCACAAACAAACAGAGACAGCCCATGCTCGTAGTTCTTATAATTCTGAAAACGAATTATTCCAAAATTATAAAGAATTATGAAGCATTTTCTTATAAAGTTTAGTACAAAAAATCAGAGACTGTCATTTGCAAGCTTGAGCCGATAAATTCTGTTATTAATTTGTGATAACTTAATATGCAAGGCCATCAAAAGATACACATCTACTGCTGTGGTATAACCACAGCAGGTACAGTATACTGTATACTAATTGACACTAATTTTTTACAGTCTTGGTCTTGCCTCCGTCTCAGCTGCAGTTTTACTCGGTCTTGTCTCAATCTTGGATGTCCAGATTTCAGTTATTGTCTCTGCTGAGTGAACAACCCTTCTGAGAGCCAAACGGTCCGGTCTTGTTGAGTACAACCCCCCCAGGTGGCTCAGCTGTGTATTTTATCTCAAATTTTGATATTCTAAACACAAATCTAATATTACTTCATTTTTACATTCTCTAACTAAATTTGTTAGGTTGCTCATGTTAAGTGACAAAAGTGTCCTCATCACAAAACATCATAGAAATAGTATAGTATTTTTATTTCACTTTTTGTACTTTTTTTGGCATAAATCTTCAACTTCTGTCTCTCCTGATCATAAATTTCATTTTTTGAGTGTGTTTCTTACTAAAAAAAAATGCAGATGCTATTACATTCACTAGCATAAAAAGGGTTAGAATTCTAAAAAATAATAAAATATTTGGTATTTATGATAAGGGCACAAGTCAATTAAAAGTAAAAATAATATATATATATATATATATATATATATATATGTATATATATATATGTATATATATATATATATATGTATATATATATATGTATATATATATATATATATATATATATATATATATATGTATATATATGTATATATATATATATATATATATATATATGTATATATATGTATATATATATATGTATATATATGTATATATATATATGTATATATGTATATATATGTATATATATATATATATATATATGTATATATGTATATATATATATATATATATATATATATATATATATATATATATATATATATATATATATATATGAATGCATACATGTTTTGTTATTTTTTTGTGAGGGGGACACTTTTGTCGGTAACAACCTAACTTTTTAAAATTGGGGTATAAGGGTTCAAACTGTCCACTCTCTCCACCAGAGCCCATTACTCAAATTTTTGACAATTTGGGAGAAAAAAAAAAAAAAAAAAAAAAAAAAAAAAAAAAAAAGTTTTGTGGTATGATGAGTTGGAGCCAGCGCTGGATTTCCAGTGGGTTTCCCAGTGTATGAAGATGTGCATGAACTTGGAATCAACCATACCCTTTATTCTGAAAAAATTCAGTCCCTGCTCTAGTTCCTCCTTATCAAAAAGTGCTTTATAATAAAACCCAGAAGAGGTCTAACGTTCCGAAATTCCACTGCAAGCGGAAGCGCCGCGCCATGAAGTGCCAGCGGCCGACGGCGCTGACCCACGCCCACTGGAAGCGTTTTGTAACGGCAGCGGAGCGGAGCTCTGAGTAGCTGAGGGGAGCATGTGTGGGAATTGCAAGATCGCGCGATAAAGGCCTCCAATAAAGATGGGAACGTGACCAAAACAATCTTTATTCACCAGAAGGAGGACCGAAAACAACAGTTTAACTCCTCATCCATGGCTCTTTGACTGTTGTACAAACTGAATGATTTGTGACCGGTCGCAAGTGCGACAGGATGTGACTTGATTTAAGAACATGTGCATGTGTATATAACAGATTTTATTAAGAATAAGTTTACATGTATTGTACATTTTTACAACCACATAAGCATATATATTAATACCATAATTAAAAGTTATGTACTCCATGTATGGCGTAGTACTTTTGCTTTTTTTATTTTTTATTTTTTATTGTGAAAATCCGGAAGTTACACTCATTCAGTATCCGGTTTGGTGCGATCTGATCTGTGTAGATTGACGTGGACTGGGAGCGCCGCTGCAGGAAAATAGAACTCGGGCGTATCTCCGACGAAGCGCCGCACACTCTCGAGCCAGAGCCGCGGCGCGGGCAGTGGAAACAGTCACTTAGAGTTTAATTTTTTCAGAGATGGCTTATGCAGCTATTGACTGAATAATCTGTTTTCCTCAAATACAAAATGAAAAAGGCCAGTAAACTTGGAACTCCTAACATTTCAAACAAAACATCACAGAAAATAATTGCAAGTGCTATTTTTAAAGCAGTAAAACTTCTTAAGTATAATATATAAAATAACAATATTTTGTATGCAGTTAGATGAAAGTTGGAATATTTTGTTTGTATTTTTGTTGCGTGTGTGTGTGTGTGTGTGTGTGTGTGTGTGTGTGTGTGTGTGTAGCTTCCAGGCTGTTGATATCAATTGTTTATTGTCTAAACCTTGTGTGAATAATAATTTCAGAACAGTATAAAATAAATGTATAGAATATGCTCATACCAGACTGTTGAAGCAGTGGTCCAGAAACACCAGCAGCACTGTCTGTTCTTTCAGAGTGAGTCCGGCCTTCTCTCCTTCCAGCACGGCTTCCATCACACACTTGAAGAAGAACGGGAAATGGTCCGGCTTCTTCTTGAAAACCTACAGTTTTCAAAAAGACAGCTATTATTTACTATATAGAGTCTTTTTTTTTTTTTTTAAATCTTGTTATTGCTTATTGTTACAAAATAAGAAATATGCTGATTTATTACCTCCCAAGCAGGCACATTCTCTCGGAATTTCTCATTGACTATACAACAGATAGACATGATGAAGGCATTGCTGGACACTTCGGGTGTGTAGTTCACCCACAGGTAGTTCTCCAGATACTGACTGAAAGAGGGACACATTGCAAATATTAATTTTAAGTCTTTAAACTGCATTTATCTACCGATAAGTCACAGCAACTTACCTAAACTCTAGAAGCATGATTTTCCTGATGGCAAATCTGAAAGTTAAATAGAAGACATTATTGCAATAAGCTGTATTAAGCTGAGGTTCTGTGTTGTATAAAGTCAGATGTACTTACTTAGACTGGAGAATCTCTTGGTCATAAATGTCTTTCATCACCTACAACAAATGTGATATGTGTATGAGATCAGAAGTAGGTATTGGGGAGGTGAGTTTAAATGTGACTAAGCTCTTACCTTTTGGTCAAAAGGTAGTTTGTTCTGAGCCTGGGGAGCCCAGTATTTGTTAGCCAGCTGAAACAAGATATGTATATTTCCCATATTAACAGGCATGAACAAGGAAGAAAAAACAAACAACAAAAAAAACCAAAAAAAAAACACTCAGTTGAGCTTGTGGTAAAACATTTGCAATAAACTGTATACGTTCTGCTGTTGGGTATAATTCAAATAATAGAAGTAAATACCATTCATTACAAATTGATTTTTAAAATAAACCAAGATAGGTTAGCATTTTATGATTTTCAGGTGAATAAATTACATTTTATTATTTGTGTAAAATACATATTTCTATAGCGTAAAAATCTCGTCTCATTCTCATTAACCCAGTCTCATGCCTGGTCACACCTCTAATATTTATAAATGCAGTTTGCTCAGCAGAGGCAGTGTAAGGTTCATCTTGCAATTCACTGCAAGTTATAACCTTAGCGTTTTAACATTGTATGTGACAAAGGAACTTATCTATCTAGTTTATACATCTTAAAAAAAAAAAAAAAGCACTGAGATCTCACCTTAGCCCTAGCTCTGACTGGTGGTGTCATATAAATATTATAGATATGCGTCTTTTATACTATAAGAATGAAGTCTATGAACTCCTTTGACTATTGATGATATGTGATAGTTGCATTATGTTGTATATGCATGTTAACATTTCAAATTGTCTTGTTGACTTGTATTTAAATTATTGCATTTTTTATGGTTGATGGTTTTATATACTCACGCTAAAACCAGTCAGCTGGCAGCTGATAAACTCACTAAAGCTCTGGAAGGTGTGGCTGAATGTTCTGAGCGGTCCTGTCTTAGCTTGAACATTGGCAAAACAAAAGCTATGTTCTTTTCCAAAACCAACGTGAAAACCTTAATTTCAGATATTTTTATCAAGCATGAAAGGATTGACACTGTGTCTAAATTTAAATATTGCAGGGTCACATTAGACTCAAATCTTAATTTCATAAAAAACATTAAAAACATGATCAAAAATATTAAGTATAACTTGGCAAACTTTAAACATATCAGACCTTGTCTTTCTTTTGAAGCAGCCAAGACATTTATGCATGCTCTAATTTTCTCCCACGTGTCCTAGTGCATTGCCAGTTGGGGGCAAGCTGGGGAAACCTCAAATAGACCTTTAGAGTCAGTGTAAGCAAGCTTTACTTGTCTTGGATAAAGAAACATGTCTGTACCATCACTGCTCTATTGTAGAGAAACATAACTTCATGAGCTTTGAAAATTTTGGACTTTTCTCAAATCTCTGTCTGGTGTATAAAATTTTGGCTTGGTTCCTGGCTGCTTATTGGACGTTGTCTGTTATCGTTCTGTGAGCTCTCTAAGATCAACTAGAAGAGCTTCTCTATATGACAGCACTATACCATTTCGTCACTCAGCTTTTGGTCAGTCAGCTTTTTCAGTTAAGGCTACTATGCAGTAGAACAGGTTACATGATGCTATAAAGACGTCAGAAGCTTTAAACCTGAACTAAAGAAATGTTAGCTTACATCCTACATTGCCCCATTGTTTTGCTATAGAAAATAGCTTGTGTGACCACCAATGTGACGTCACGATCCCAATCACTACATGGGGAAGAGGGGTCGTTTTTACTGTGTGTGAATATTGTATGTACTGTGTTTCAACCCAAAGTTGTCTGTTTATCTTGTTTGTTAAATATCATGTGGGTTGTACTGTACCCCGCCAGGGGACTCCAGATGTAAATTAGACTAAGGCTAACTCTGGTACAATGCATTAGATGGCAACATTTATGTTGAAAATTGTGCATGGTCCCGTTTTAAAAAATAAACTATTAATGATAATTTAATCTGAACCCCAGAAAGACTAGCAACAACTATGATGGAATCTAACGGGATCCTACTAAACAAACACATAAATAAAAGAAAGACGCTTTTGTCCCTAGAGTAGTGAGCTGTGGTGTAGTATCTCATGTGTTATGTCAGTGTGTGTTACCTGTGTGACATATTCCGCGTTGATCTGAGCCACAGACGGAGCGGCCGCTTTTTTCGCTGGGGTTTCTTTCTTCTCTGTGGTGGACATGTCGAACAGATGCAGCTGTCACTGATGTAAAAGAGAAACATATAGTTTTACAAGAGCTTTATTGATGGAAACGCGCCAGATTTTAAGCTACAAGTTCTCGAATAACCTGGCTAGTTTTAAAGTTAGGCTAAGTGTTATTTCAGAACAAAACAGATCCAAAAGTGACTACATAGATGCTATTAAGAAGTACACGGTCACAAAATCTACATACTACATAACTGTTCATTGAAATATAATAAATCAATCAAATATGAGACAAAGTTTTGGTTAGTCGGACAAGCTAAACTTTAAAATCTAGAGACCAACTGGCTAAAACAGACCGCTAACACAGAAATAAGCTAACCACGAATTTGTGAAGATGTAGAAAATCAAGACAAAATTGACTAACCTTTATTAATTTGTATTTTATTTCAGCATGAGGTCTTTTGCAAGTGAATGGATGGACAAGCATGTATACAAAACGCGCTGTTTGCGACGGACTTCCGGGTTTGGTACGTCCGTAACATTGTCCCCATTATAAAAACTTCTGTTCCTACCAATTATAGGTTCCTACAACGGTCGTCCCATGTTTGTTCATATAAAATTCCTGTAGTGATAATAACTGTGTGAATGTTTTCCTTTATTAAATGTATAACATATATTAAATACACGCTTATAACAGTTAAAGGGTCAAGAGGTAATACAGTTATAACGCTGAATATGATTATAAATATCATTACAACAAATACATTAACTAAAACTAAACTCTTTGTTTTTTTGTAGGTGTGTTCATAGTTAATTGTTTAATCGATTAATTGGCATTATGGCCATAATCAATTGAAAGAAACACTAACAATTAATTGTTATGCTGTGAAGTAGAGTAAAGGTACCACTGGAGAATTAGGGCAAATAAAATAAAAAAAATAATAATAATGTGTAATTTTATTTTAAGTGTAATTATGGTTCATGACTTTGAGTTTTATAAAGAGTTGTTTTTTTATAAATTGTAATGATCAGTGATGTCAAGCTGGTGGTTAACGGTTAATCGATAATCGTTTGTTGACTACCAAATAATCAATTAACAAAAATAAACCAAATGTACATCCCTATTTGTTAGAATTCAAAAGAAAGGGCACTTTTCTGTGTCTGTATATTACATACATCATATACATAAACACACAAAAATACTGTATCAGTAGTATTTAAAATTACAAGAGAATCTAAGTCTTTCAACAAATTCAGCCAGGGATTGTAATAAACCATGCATTCTTATTTAGAAATTTTATTTTACAAAGACACTCGCGTAAGGTTTTCTGTACTTAACTTGTGCATACAGACTGTAATACAGTACATCACTTGCTGTTAATAGGGTTAGTGCAGTTGCAGTCAGAGTCCAGTAGAGGGCACAAATGCTGAAAACAAAATTCTGCACATAGCACTTTATACTGTATATATACTTCAACTGGTTTGATCTGGTGTCATTTTGATGCATTTTAGGCTCAGCAGATTTGTTATTTGAGGTAAATTTGTTTGCTGTTGCCATTTGAAATTAGTATTATTATAGGCCTATTATTTTAATTAGCTAGCTATATCATAAACACATAACAACAGTGGAGGGTACTTTTGTCTCACAATTTATGACATAAAAGCTGCTCTTCATGCTTCTACTATACTGTCAAGGCTATAGGCCATACACTCTGAGTACTTCTACTTCAATTTATACTATCACTGTACTTTTACCTAAGATCATTGTAATCCTACCTGGTCAAAATAACACTAGTAAATGAAGTAACAGAAGCAGGAAGAGCAGTCGTAGTAGTGGTAATAAAGGTAGTAATATAGTAGTAATAGTAGTTTGTCTATAGTAGTAGTATTAGCAGTGGTGGTACTAGTAGTAAATGCAGGTAGTGCCAGCAAGTACTTTCAACTTAAACACATTTTACATTCAATAATCTGAGTACTTTTACTTCTACTTGAGTAATACCATTCTGAGGTAACAGTACATTTTCTTCATTAGTCAAAATAACATTAGTTAAAATATTAAGTAGAAGAAACAGAGGAGGGCTGTAATAGTAGTGGTAGAAGAAGTATTAGTATAATAATAGTACTAGTCCTTGAGTAGCAGTAGTATTAGTCATGGTGGAAGTAGTAGTAGTAATAAATATAGGTAGTGGCAGTACTTTCAAATATTTTCAAAATATACATTCATTACTTTTACTTCTTGAGTAATACTATTTTGAAGTAACTGTACTTTTACTTTAGTAGGGATTTTGAGTAGCCTACTTCTTCCACCTCTGATCATAGTAGAAGTAGTGGTAAAAGAGTTAGTAGTAGGCTATAACAGTAAAAGTAGTAGTAGTAGTCCTATAGTAGCAGTAGTATTAGTCATGACGCAAGTAGTAGTAGTAGTAGTGGCAGCAAGTTGTAAGCAATGGTGGACAGTAACTAAATACTTTTACTGAAGTTGTTTACTTTACTGTGGATACATTTTGTAGAAGATACTTTTACTTGAGTACATTTTGGTTGATTTTATTTGTACTTTTACTTTAGTAAATCTTTAAATTGTCTGAGGAAGTAAAAGTAGTTTTTGTTCTCTGTGGTGTAGTGGGTAGCACATCTGACTTGCAATCAGAAGGTTTTTTGATTGGATTTTTTGATTTTTTTTTAATTTATTTATTTATTTGGAACTTGTGAAAAAAAAGAAAGAAAATAAATAAAAACAAATACATAATGTAAAATTTGTGTATGTTCACCCTGTCAGAAGACAATATATCTTACAATAATAAACACATACAATATGTACATAAACATATGCACAATAAAATTTCTCTAAATCTACTGGACATCAAGCTGGATGTGTAACCACGAACCTTCATAGATTAATAATAAACATATGTACAGCCACATTCTACTAAACTGCATTCTTCGTGTCGTGCACAAGAGGGCAGCACACACCAGCGAATGACACCAACGACTCTGCGTGCAACAGATACAACAAGTTTGTTGAAGTCAAGGCTGTGCCCATGACAACAGCCACTGCATTAGAGAGAAAAAAAAAACATCTAAATCCAAACAAACCAAAGCCACAGTCAGTGATGCAGACTAACCGCCATGTCGGCAGCCATTACCACTTTCTCCCCTTACCCCAGCTTTGTGCTCGGGGGAAAGACAGTCAACACAAATGGGCACGGTTAGCCCAAAGCCAGAACAGTTAAGGTTCTGCAATGACAAGGGCTGCAGGCTGCCAACGTGTGCACAGACGTGGGACGATGTAGGCCACAATCCATGCAGCCTGGTCACAGAGAAAAAAACAAAAAAGAAAAGAAAACAAGAAACAGTGGACAAAAGCATGCAGAGTAGGAAACAGTAAAATGTCACCCTGTCTGGAGTTATTCGGGATAAAAAGGAGAAGTGAGAGGAAGTGTCAGATGTGGGGTTGGATGATGGTGGGCCAGCGGTTTGGGAAAATATTTGGGTTGAAAGAGAGAGACTCAGATGTGTACAGTGGTGATGGAGATGGCCGTGGCCTGGGATGTGTTTACTGGAATGTGTGGGGCAGGGGCAGAGGGGAGGAACGTGCTGGGAAAACAAAAGAGCAGAACATGAGAGTGAAATGACAAAAATTTAGCTGGGGTATTCTAGATAATAGTAAGGATATTGGGTATGGGTACTTGTACTTTCCCCTAATAAAATGTAAGTACTTTTGTCTGGGGGGAGCTAAATTTGGACAACAAATCCAGCTACAAAGACTCACAAGTCAGAATGTGTGCTTCATTCTTGACTGCCCCAAACTGGCACATAGGGCTGAACGATTTTGAATAAATATCTAATTCCGATTTTTCTGGCAGATATTGCGGCTATGATATATTTTGTAAAATCAATGTTTAGTTCACAGTAAATATTTTAAGCATTTGATGGAGCATTGGCACTGAAATATTTACTGCAGAACTAATAAAAGGAATCACATGCCCTTCAGTTCATGTCTGTAGAGGTCTAAACTACAGCTGTACACAGTGTATGTAGATATAGATTTTTTTGCAGCGTTAAGTATTAAGATCCAGTGGGGACGGGATATTTTGTTCTCTGCAGAGGACGTTATATCACCTAAATAACTGCAGCCTTTGCGATTTGCTAATTGCAACAGTGCAAATTGCGATTTTGATTTGATTTCAATGAATTGTGCAGCCCTACTGGCACAGATAGTACTTTTCACTGCAAGGTTTAATAGGTAAAATACTTCATACTTGTGTCAGATAGGCCTGGCATCAAGGAAGAAAAATGTGGTTGGTAGAGCCAAAAAAGTTCAGCCATACTAGTATAATTTCTTGTTTCTTTGTTTTCTTCATTTTTTCTTAGCTCGAAAGAAACTTCAAGCTCTAAGGGGATATAGTTCTATTGTTCAATTTTGTTTTTTTGATAGCAGCAATCCAAACAACACTGCAGCAGGCCAAGATCAATAATCGCCCACTCATCTCAACAAGCAGAGAAGAAGAAGACGAAGACGCCGGAGTAAAGATGTATTCTGACTCATCGATACGGTTTGCCATCTTTGTAAAACCTTCCAACGCTCAGCAATATTATTTTCTACACCTGGGCCTGCAGCTGCCATTAACCAGCCAGCCTTAGAATCAATAGTAGGCATAAATAGGGCTAATCTCTCTTCAGGTGCTCGGTGCTGATTGCCTATTACACAATAATAACATAGCGGGGATCCCGTGGAGCGAGAGAAAAGAGCGAGGCCGTAGGTTTAACAAGTGAGCAGATGGTGCCAATGGAGGAGCGAGGTCTTTAAGAGGGAGGGATTTTAGCACAAGCAGTGGGATATGGAAAGATATTGGAGTCTATGCAACAGGATAAGGAGACTTGCTGGGAGTCAATAAAATGTGAAGGGAGGTTGAAGTAAATGGTTGACATGTTAGGAAAATGTGAGTTAGGTGGTTTTTATATAAAAGGGTGAGAAGAAATCAAAGTTGGGATGTGTTGACAACATGTAACCCAGCCACAACAGGTTTTTGTGCTGGTTCCAAGCTCGGATAAATGTAGAGAGTTGGGTCAGGAAGGGCATCCGGTGGTTTATCGAACTGAGCTACCCGTCGAGTTGTGCTACCAAGCGCTACTACTGTATTTTCAGGACTATAAGTCGCACTTTTTTTCATAGTTTGGCTGGTCCTGCAACTTATAGTTAGGTGTGACTTATATATCAAAATATTTAATTGACTGACATGAACCAAGGAGTAAACATTATGTCAACAGCTGTGAGATGGTGCTCTAGGCTTGTGACAACTACTGTCAGTAGTATTCAGTGATGTAGAATGAGCTCAGGAGCTTGGTCAACTTGCTTAACAGTGACTTGCTTGTTGGACTCGCTGACTTATGTTCATTTAGCCTATTCAGCCTCCCAGGTATGTTCTTTATGCTATTGTGTAGCTGGATAGCTGTTAACATGTTACGTTAACATACCAGACACCTCTTCAGCCTGTTGTTTTGTGTGCTATATGTAGTTGAATAACTTGCCTTTCCAGATTAAATGACTGTTCTTGGTCTTGGATTTTGTGAAATCAAGTTCTAAATAAATGCGACATTGCGACTTATATAAGTTTTTTTACTCTTCATGACGCATTTTTTGACTGATGCGACTTATAGTCCAGAAAATTCAGTATGCATGGCCCAAAAAACGTGTTTTTTTCCACCCAACTAATTAAGCCACTCTGCCAAAGAAGATCCAATGGTAACTTATACTTTTACACAAAAACATGTCACTGTGTCCTTTGACCCCAAACATGTAAATATTTCTATTCCCATGCTGTCTTTACAGCAGAAAACGGAAGTTAGATGATGTTAATTATGTGAAATGTCCAAATGTAAAGACCATGTAATACCAAAATTACGATATTAAGCAATTTGACCAAAGAAAGCTCTTATGGTATGTATTGTCTTTACATAATATAAACATAAAACTCTCTATCCACTATAATGAGTAATATACAAGTTTTGTGGTACTTCCTTTTATCTATGGAGTGGAGTAATACTGTAATTTTTACAACAGAATAATGACATGACGTATGCATGAGGTTGATATGTGTAAAGATGCTTTAACCTGTACGTATAGGGCACATTAAAATATGTGTCAGCCAATAAGGATCTCCAGTGTTTTCCTGAAGAATCTTGGATGGGTTTGTAGAAATGTTTAATGAATTCCTATTGGTGTTCTATGACATAACAGCAAAAGCATTTTCTGATAGAGGTATATTGAATTACGCTACCAATGCTAATATTCATATAAAAATACATCGGTGTTTTATGACATTCTATTACAGATACATAGCAGACACATGCAGCAGTACCAAGAACATATCTTTGTGGTTAGTTTTGGGAGCACACGTTCTTTTCTGTCAGGCCAAGCAGACCCATACACACTTGTAGTGGGTCTAAAACCTCTCCCATTTAAGTAGTTTTTCACTGAAATAATGTCTTTCAGCCAAGCACAACCGTTTGAGGTGGGCTTCTTCATTTTTCTGATTTATTGTACCATTTTCAAGTCGCATTGGTTTGAAGAGTTCCAGGCAAAGAGTAGTTTATTCTGAAAATCCTGGATATGGCCCATTGCTTTCTGACCGGTTACATGTCTGTCCAATCACATTCAGAGGACGTTTAAACCACAACCATTGGTTTTGCTCCTTTAGCTTATAATTATCTTCAAGTGACCAGTGGCCTATCTACAGTGACTTGCTTCATCTTATTAAATTTCCCATTGGGCACATGAATTGGTAAAGTTGAAATGAATTGTATTAAAACTAAATACAATGGAAACAGATTTTAGATTGCGAGTACCATTGCACTGTGCTGAGTGTCCAACTGTCTTCAGGCCTTGAAATAAATTAAACATAAAACATTTCTGACAACATATAGCAGTGCACATTGCATTTCCATGTCTCATAATGCACACACAATCATTTCGGTAGCTTGTGAGCAGCTAACATTGAAACCTTGCAAGAACACAATTTTTTTCGAAGGCAATCACGTTAGAAAGTAGTTCTCTAAATTTAATAACAAGATGTTAAAAAAATGAGACAAGGAAAAACTATGTCAGAACCTTTTCCGCCTTTGAAGTGAATAATAACATAAATAATTCATTTGAAAAACAAACTGAAATCTTTTAGAGTAAAAATAAAAAAATAAAATAAACACTTAGAATAACCTGGTTGGATATGTGTACACTTAAACTAATACTTAGTTGAAGCACATTTTTATTTTATTACAGTACTCGCTCTTATTGTAGGAGTCTGTTACCATGGAACATCTCGACTTGGCAATATTTGCCCATTCTTCTTGGCAAAAGCACTCCAGATCTGCCAGATCTCCTGTGCACAGCCCTCTTCAGATCACTCCACAGATGTTCACTTGGATTCAGGTCTGGGATCTGGTTGGGTCATTCTAAAACTTTAATTTTCTTCTGCTGAAGCCATGGTTTTGCTGATTTGGATGAATGGCTTTGGTCGTAACCATGCTGAAAGATAAAATCTCTCTTCCTTTTCAGCTTTCTAACATTCATTTATTTTTATACCTTTTACACAATAATTACTTACAAATCATGTGCTTCTACTCAGCAGTACTCAGTTTGTCTGTACAGGGCAGTTGTACAAAAAGGAAGTTATGTCTTTACACTGGATTATGTGAAGTGTTAAAAGTTTATTTTGCAAAAAGTGTTATTTTGATATTATATACATACAATATAATTCTGTGTAGTTTTTTTTTTAATCTCAAAAGAATACTACAAAACTTAAAAAAATGTACTAATGTTAAATTAAGTATGTCTACGGTCTACTTTTCCAACACTCTCAACACCGCTGGTATGCTATAGCTATAGATGATAATATTTCATAAAAGTTTCATAAGGATGGTCTCAAAGCCAGTGCTACAGCTGCTGTAGTGTCCAATTCCAATCAACAACTCTACAGATCACCACTGCAGATCATAAAATCACTTGGAAACATGCTGAGCTTTGCCAATTATCAGTCAGGACTTATCAACATCAGGTATTAAATATGTTTTTCAGTTTCGTGAATTATTAGTTGGGATTGCGATGTCACTTCTCCAAAAATGTCCCATGACTCCCTTTGTCTAGTCCCCCCTTGATGATGCAGGCTGCAGTAGTTCTTATGAGGAGAGCCAGCAGGACAGGTGGAGGATCTGGGAGTCACACAAGTCCAGGACTGGAACTGGAGACATGGCCGGACTGGACTGTCCCAAAGAGTTTGGAAGCGTTTCTTGAAGTCCTAGAGTGAAGAAGTGGTAGAACAGTAATTATTGGTTATAATAAAGTTGATGTGAATTTTTTTTGTTCACATAGAGCGGTCCGGTTCCACTGGGAAAGTCCTGGGACGGCGGCTGCACTTAACCTTTGACCCCAGCGGCCATAGCCACGTTTGCTAGTCATTGGCATTCTTAAATATTAGCCAGATTGAGACCCCCACACTATTTAACTTCCTAGCACAAACCATATGGTCAACAAGTCTTCCCAACACAAAGATCTGAAGACACACAGGGGAAAGAAGCTGGGAAGGGGTCCATTTTGTCCAACAGAGCAGCTTGTTTGAGGGGACTTAGTGGACTAGAAGCCGTGTTGGGATCAGCTTTACGAGGGGCTAAGAGACACAGTTAGTGCTTTTGTGTGTGTGTGTGTCCGGAGTGCAGATGGACAGTGGACATGTGAGAATGCATCGAGCGTCTCAGAGCTTGTAGTGATGACAGCTTGTCTATTTAGCTGCGGCCCCGCTGGGATACTGCCTCTGTCTCTGTACTGGCCGGAGCGGTAATTGGTCACAAGTGTTCCTGGGTCGCAGAGAGCTGTCCTGGAGCACACTGCATTTAAACAATAGTAATAAGCTTGAGGACCTTTTTTTCTCCATATTTTCATTATTATCCTTGTTTAGTCTTGGCATAATCCTAAAGTGTGTGCAACTAGGATTTTGTTTTTATTTTATTGTAGGCTCTGTTTCTGGTTGAATTCATTAGGCCTATTCAGTCTTTTAGTGTGGATAAGTCGACTACGTTCTGTGCATTAAAACTGTCTAATGATGCGTAACATGGCTTTTTTCTTGTGAGCGCCATAGATAAACACTGAGGGTAACTTAGCTACTCTGCTGCTGGGAAATATAAGCACTCAATCTATAGCTTTATTAAGTTATACTAAGTTATAATTACAGTAAAGCACCAACTATTTGGCCAAATGTGTTCCCTCGCTCAGTCCTTCACTGTGCTCACTCACCTCGCACTTGCGCAGCCTTTTGGTTAAACAGTGAAGGGAACTGAGTGAACTCTGACCTGACAGTGACGCCTGGCCTTGTGCACTTCACAGATATGAAAATAACCATAAATGCCCCGTGAGCTCTGCGCTATGTTCCAGAGGTGGACACCTGTGCTAAGGTACAAGGCACGGAGGCAGTGCCATTTGTCTTTGTCTCACAGATACATTATTCCTAAAAACACAAGAAAAGCGAGGTGTCATTTGGCGATTTAAGGTAAAAAATATTAGCACATTTTTTTCTAATGTTAGTAAAATAAATAATGTTGCTCAGTTAGCTTGGTTAGATTAAATCCAGAGGCGTACCACTGTCACAAGATTTGGGGCAAAAGCACCCTCATACTACAAAAAAATGCATTTAAAACATAAACATGTTGAATGTGACTGTAAAACCAAGATTAGTGTTATTTTACAGTAGCCTATACAATTTATTTTGTAATTATAGACCACGGGTTCTCAACCTTTTTGGGGCCAGGGACTCCTTACACAAAAATAAAAGTCCCAAGAACCCCCTTATAGCATCCTCCGCTCCTGATCAATGTGACTTATGCGTGTGCCTCACAACCATCGGGATATTTAAATGTTCTAAAACCACATAGAAGAGACGGAAATTCCCTCAGAATGTTTATTTTATCGTTGTACATGAATAAATGTTTAAAATTATACACCAAAACAAAATGAATGATTATAAATGATTGATTAATTACATTTTTTTTCACAGATCCCCAACCTATGGTCCAGGGACCCCCGTTTGAGAATGGTGGCATTAGACTATGCAATTATGAGTGAGTTGCAAGTTCATGCCACAGAAAGTACTCTCTTTTTATTGAAACAACTCCAGTTTCAATCACAAGAATTCTATCTATGCATAATTCTCCAAAAAGAATGTAGTTTATATCCAACTTTTTTTTGTACTTTCAAAAGACAGATTCAAGCTAATGGTCATCCTCACAGCAGGGACTACTACATTTATCCCCATTTAGTTTCTTTCAATGCTCAGCCTAATCCTTTTAATACACACACAGCACGTCCACAGTCCACACCAAAAGCCTAAACTTCCTAATTAGCTAAAACGAACCACTGCTTCAAATGCTGCCATTAAACACTACAATTTTACACTTAGATAAAAGCTTAGACATGTGTTATCAGAGCATGTGGTGCACCCTGGGAAGCTGAGTCCTCTGGATAAGGTTATTAAGGGACGGAGATCACACACGGGATGGCTTAAACCACTAGACCCCCTTTTTATATTGGACTGTTTTATCTATTTGGGAGCTGAAGGTGACTTGAGAGTTCACACATTTTGGCATGTTTTGGAAAATGGGACAGAATCTTCTAAATGCTGTTGCAGTACACACACCGGTAGACTTCCCATGGTTCCTTCAATCCCCCCTTTGGGCTACAAGACTCTGAAAGAGATCGCATTTCCAATGGTTTGGAACTAAACTGTGTGTACCCAAAAGGAGCAGCCATTTTTCTGCTTCTATGCTGCAAGCAAAAAGCAAGTGGAAAGATGTTATGGGGCTACATATTAGGCAGGTGGTCATAATGTTTTGTTATGTTATGCAGCCACTTGGAATGCTAAATATGCTAAGTTGTAAAAAATGGGTTTCCAGTGTGGCTCATAATAACTAATGCCTGCTGGGCTTATTGGGCATTTAAGCTATGGCTATAAGGGCCCAGAGCCAGTGGTGGCTTATGTTGTGCTACACTGACTTCCAAACTGCTCAAATTAACCAGTAAATAGCTGGTTAATTAGCGAGTGTTGGCTCATGGAAATTCATGTGCTTCAAGGAGACGGGAGGAAAGGTGCCAGAGGGCTGGGTGTGAAGGAAGGGCCTCAAACCATGATCAGACGATGCCTTGCTGTTTTTGCGAGATGAGGTCTAGGTAAGTAATAAAAAAATGTCATTCAACTTGCCACAGTGATGGAACATAAGATAATTTTACCCCTATTATGCTAAATCAACTTTTCTGAGCGTTAAACCATGTTATAATGTTGTTTCGACCTCCAAAACATACCTGGAGTAGTATTTTGTTACATTCACACATTTGAGTAACCCTGTATGCTGTGTCCGTCTCTTTCTCAAGAGCTGAAAACGCTTGGTCTCACAGCTCTACATAGACACGTGAAACCAGGAAGTGCTCCTGTGTGTTTCTAAAGCCCATACACCATCACCAACTGTTCTGATCATTTCAGCGCTGAAACTGCAGTCGATATTAAATGGTCAGCTCATTTTTCTATCGACAAGTGTTCTAACCAAGTGTTCTCTGTCAATTGAAAGAAACAGCTCCCCAAAAGAAGACGTTTCCCATACATATACATTACTTGAACTTATAAAATGTGAAATACTAAAGGTGTCTACTAAAAGCTTAATATGGGACCTCTGAGGAAATTAAGTTAAGCATTTTTAAGTAAACAACAGTAACTATAGTAAATTTTGGTGGGAAAATTTTACTTTAAATGATTTTTTTTTTTTTTTGTTCTATTTAAGTGAGAGCTTAGAGTTAGTTAGCTTTTCTGTTGTTGTAAAGCTGTCACTTTGAGTAAAATACTTTTACTCAAGTAATTTACATTTTTTGAAGAAAAAGTACTTTTGGGTACATTTTGTAGAACATACTTTTAGTTGAGTACATTTATATATATATATATATATTTTTTTACTTTCACTTAAGTATTTTGAATTGTCTAAGGAGGTAAAAGTGGGAATTTTGCAACATTCAATTGTACTTTCTACTTAAGTTAATTTTACATTTGGGCGGCAGTAGCTTAGCTGGTAGAGCCGCTTGTCCACTAACCAGAAGCTTAGCGGTTCAAAACCCACTTCCACCGTTGTATACTGTCGTTGTGTCCTTGGGCAAGGCACGTAACCCACCTTGCCTCTAGTGCACATGCTGGTGTATGAATGTGTGAGTGAATGAGTGAATAGTTCCTTGATGTAAAGCGCTTTGAGTACCCATGGAGGTAGAAAAGCGTTATATAAATGTGGCCATTTACATTAAATACTTTTTTACTTTTACTCAAGTACAATTTTTAAAATGTACTTTCACTTCTACTTCAGTAATATTATTTTATTTTTAAGTAACAGTACTTTTACTTGAGTTCAGATATTGAGTACTTTGACCACCTCCGATAATAACTAGCTGATAATAACTATAGAGAAGTTAGTCTGGAACCTCAGTCATAGGCAGCCATTTCCACATATATGTTGTGTATGTCACCTATCACAGCTGTTTATCTGAGAGTGCTCCACATTAGCTTCTGTCATCTTGGCCAGAAGAGTAAAAACACAGTACCTTCTATGATATTAACCCTTAAATGGTGTACATTATTTTTCAAAAAATTCAATACAGGCAGCAGAGTGCTAACATGTTTTGCAGAAGCCATGCTGTCAACTTAGTCTACAGACGTCCTCTTTGATATGATCTTTCTGTCGTAAGTAACCGGCTGAGACAAGATGTTTAGAGGTTTTATCCAGAGCATATGTCACGTCTATCAGCTGTGAACGCTACGGCACAAACTGAATGGAAGTGTATGTGTGCTCAGCGACTGGAGCGCTCATGAGGCTGTGACGGCCACTGCCAGAGGTGTCACTTTTCCTCCTTTGACTTTTCGGATTCATCGCCCCATGAGCATCGGCTGTGACCCATGAAGTGGCCCCCCGGGTGAGCCGCTGGGGGCCCGCCCTGCTGCGTGCGTACGGAGGTAACGGAGTCCGTGATGAGTCAGGGAATGGTTTGAGGGGAGCACTCTGATGTGTGTAATCAAAGGAGCAGGACATTTCAAGGGCAAACATGTAGAAGGGTGTGCCCTGAGTTCATGAGCGCCCCACTAACCGACATTTATGTGGAGAGGCAAGCTGGGCCTATGTGTAAAATATTATGAACATGCTAGATATATGTTTACAATACACCTGGGAGAAATTAAAGTATGGTCTATCTATGAAACAGTAAAGATTACCCAGAGTCTAAACAATTTTACCAAGAATTTTCCATGACTTTTCCAAAACTTCTGACTATAAATAGTACATATTCAAAATGCCCAACATGGTACATTAGAAACAAGCTTTTGCTGCAATTTCATTTGTTAAAATTGGAAATTAGTCAGTAAAAAAAAAAACAAAAAAAAAACAAAAAACAGTTGGGTTCCTCCACTTCAAAAATATGTTAATCCGTTAATTTTACTGACCAAAAGCCTACACACCACTAATTAAAAGATAATTATGCTTGGTAAGTTGGTTCAGAACATATTTTTAAAAAAGTAAATAAAGATATAAAGTAATCATCTTTTCTGTTTTAAAACATTACCAAAACCCAAAGTTATTTAGTTCAAATATTCTGACAAAAATTACATATTGGTCACTTTTTCCTGCAGTGAGAATGTGGCCAAGCAGACAGCATTTCTAGTTTTCTTTTTCTGGTGGCTACAGAAAGTACAGAAATGAAGATCCATCATCAGTGCATGAGACAGGGTTAGGGTTGCTTTTAACAAAGTTGGTATAAAGACGTTAAGGGTATTACAATCTGAACTGGGATAATATGTGGCCAGATCACTATTTACATTTCAAAAACTTTTTCAAACACCAAAATATAAAATTCCAAAACCTTTCCAGAGCCCGGAAATTGCATTTTAAAAATCTCTGACTTTTCCCAGGTTTTCTGTGACTGTATGAACCCTGATTACCATTGAGAGGGGAACCATGCATACAGTAATATTAGTGAAGACATACTGTAAATGTCTTTTAGTTTTAGCACTCTTTAGCAGTTGAAAGTGTTACACCACACCAGGCTTGTGAAAAGATGCTAACTCCAGAGCATGTGGCTAATTAGCATACATAAACAAAGTACGTAAGTTTATAGCTGTCCACCACTCTAAACTTTGTTTGCTTTGGCCAAACTGTGGCCACCTCTAAATGAAGGCATTACAGAGGTAAAGGCACTACTTTCTCTGTTATTATTAGTGTTTTTAGCATCTGCAGAGCCTCCACAGTCAGTATTTAAACTGCTTTGGGAGCTAGCAGTAGCATTAGCCACAACACAGGAAACAATGCGGCACTTGAAGGACACTAATTTCTGCTAAATCCACTTTTACGAAGTGGATATTTTTGACATCGTCCAAAATTAAAAACATGAATAAATTGAATAATTAATGAATGCATTGCTACTGCTTAATAGCTGTGAATTATTCTCACAATTTATTCTCTAAATTAAAATTTAATGTTAGTGGCTTTTGACTTTTTTAACAGAGGTGAGTGCTATAAATGCATTTTCAGCAGTATCACTCTTAAAAGCTCAAATAAGGCTCATAAATCACCCATGCCATGTATTTTCAATGGGTACAATTAAAAACTGTTATACTAGACCTATGAATAATGAACAGAAAGAGTCAATGACACCTCATATATCATAACACAAAGTTAAATAGCAATTATACAATTAGGCACCAAAACAAATGCTATTGTACTGTTGTAGACATGTTGTATTCAAAGAGACACTGTTTTCCCATTCATCACTGCTATCCGTAATTTGTACATCCTCAAACAGACAAGTTATGTCAAAGCTACGACTGACAGCAAGATGGCTGCTCTGGCTCCCATTCAAAAATGTTAATTGACTGCTCCGGCGATGACTTGACAACTGAGGCTGTGTGATCGATGTGCGGAGATCTGAGAGGATAAAACAAATACCACTCCACACACTCGCCTCGAGACTGGAGTCAGGGGAAAGGCACTGGTGACATATGAAAGAGTAATGACGACAGAGACGGCCAGCTGCTTCCACCACAGACATGGCAATGACTTACAGTAATCAAACAGGAAGCAGGGGAGACTCTCTGGAGAGGAAGACCTACAATAGTACTTTTATGAGGCTATATTATGCTTTTATTTATCTTTTTTTAACTAATCTTGAACACCTCTACAACAGCGATGCATGTTTTACAACCTTTACAAAAAGTCTGTGACTAAAAGAGAGAATTTCCAGTAAGCACTGAAATTAGTAATTTGAGGACTCAGAAAGACCGTGCCAGAAACTACAGGCTCAACTCCAGGTATGTTTTTGATAAGGAACCAACATTGTAACAAAAAAAAAGTTGAATTTGCAAAATATAGCCCATTTAATTAAACATATTTGAACCACAATAATGGCATATACCCCCAACAAGGAGTCTGTGCCAGTCCCAAGCTCGGAAAAAATGAAGAGGGTTGTGTCAGGAGGGACATCCGGCGGAAAAACCCTGTGCTAAATGAATATGCGAATCCCTGCACACATGATATGTTGCAGTGACGCCAACAGGAAAAAGCTAGGAAAGAACAGCTAGCATTTCCACTCTGTACGATTTTATTTATAGCCAGCACCTTCACGTAACTTTTCAGGATTGCAAATTTTACTGTCAACAATATCTTCTATGTTTGTGATGAAAATTTGTGCTGATATGATGATTAAACCAAGATGTGCTCTCAGAATAAATTTGCTAACTAGCTATATAGAACAGTCTTGAGTATGCAAACTTCAGCCAATCAAATCTCACAAAAACATACATAAAAAGTGAATGAACCCATGTTTATCACAGCACTAATTAAGCTTTTCCACACACACACTTTTTCTGTAATTAATTGAAGAGTTTAGCTAAATAATGTTTTTCCCCCATTCAAAATTCTGTCAGAAGTGCAATACAGGGCCTACTACAAAACCTTTGAAGCTTTAGAAAGAAGTTATATGTTATTTTTTTGTATGTTAAACTGAAAAATGTCCTACGGTGTGACTGTAACATTTTCAAAATACAGAATACAATCATTTCCAGAATTAGTCACTAGTGTCTGGGAAAGTTCATCAAGTGTTTGGCATAATGTCAAATATTTGTACTTTCCTAAAACAACACTTTTATCTGAAGCTGCATCCTACAATAAAAATTAAAGTTTAATCTTGTAATCAAAATGATGTCCTCCAGTGTTACATAAAAAATCTGTATTTTAAACAGGGAGATGCAACAAAACCTACAAGACCCCATCTACCATTTATAGACCAGAAAGACCTCTGACGTTAAGGCTGTGAGCTAAAAGTCAAAATGAACTAAATCATAATTTTCTCAAAAACTGTTATTGTGTGACTGTTCAGTGTTCTGTGGTGTGAGACCTGTATTTATAACAAAATATAATTCTGAATGTTAAAAATAATTTTGTAGGTTGGGACAGAAATATATGTATAAGGTTAGCACAGTGGACATGTTGAATAATTTATGACAAGAATTCAAATGGCCAAATTGTAGTGAATGTCCTGTCCTGAAAAGTCACAAAGCAGGACATTTTTAAAACATGTAGAAATAACACTTACGCTTAAAATGATAAATTGCTTACGAAAATCTCTCTTTACACTTATTATTCAACTGATTTATATTTGAAATTATTATTTCATATTCTTTGCATTCAACTTCAGAGTTGTTTGTCAAAGAAGAACTGACAACATACAATAAAACTGGTGCTAAGTAAGTTTTTTTTTTTTTGGTTTAAAAATATTTCATTAGGGAGCTACAGTATATGATGTGAGTAATCCTGCAACATAGGGTGCTTTTTGTGCCAGTCCCAAGCATGGATAAATGGAGAAGGTAGCATCACTCTTATTTGATCAATTCCCTTAATGTTAGAGTTACATCAAAAAGCTTCCCCGTGGGCTACTTTGGATACTCACCTTTGATAATCTGCAGAGCCAGCGGATGGTCCAATTTGTAGAAAACCCTTGCACACAGCGGCACCAGCTCCGCACCCATCTTCTCCACAGCCTTCCTGAAAGCTGTCCCAATAGCTTCAGCAACACTTTTCACATCTGTCACCTCTAGACCAGCTCCAACCAGGGACAAGGAAAGAGAACCACTCTGCCCATTCGCTGACATTACACCACAACACTCTATGGATCCACACGCCATCTTTGTAGTCATGTGACAGGAAGTCCTTTGGCCGGGGTCATCCTGGACAGCAGTTACGTGGAGTTCTACAGATGCACCTTTAGGTAAAGCGGGGACTACCATGACCGACAGGGGACAGGGGTCAAACTCGGGGCCCGCCGGCACGTCCTGTAATGAGACAGATGGTATGGAAATTAAACAGCAAATTATATACTATGTCGCCCCACTCTCTACAATGGGCTCTATGGGACCCCTGCTGGGACCCCTGCTGAGTTGAAGACCACCAACACTACTCTAACAACATTAGACATGGGCTTGATGCACCTTAATATATACCCATACCATGTTTTTCTCTTGTTTTCAGGCTAGAGTCTTTGTTTCTAAGCCCTACACATCCATCAATGCAAGGCCCACTACACAGTCCTTTATAATATTGCTTATTGTAGTCATAATTGCTATAATCAGTCTTACTATTTTCCTTACAGCTATTAACAGAAGTCCTATATTGGCACATACAAATAGAATAGCATTTATGTTCCTACATTTTATCCCAAATTTGCATTGCTACTCAATTTATATGAAAATAATGGTGCACATTTGTGAGGCAGTATGCTATTTTGGACAGCTTAGATCACAACTGGCATGTGATCTGGACACCAACAACATAATAGAGGTCGGGAACCTACATCACGAAGCGACTGTTGAGTGATGGGTCCGCTATATTTGGGTTCACACACGGTGAAATATAAAAAAAGTAGCATTAGTCACAGTGGAATAAAAAGTAAAGAAATGAGGCTTGAAACAATTTTTTTAACTGCTTTGTCACTCTTGTTAAATATTTATTACACCCTTAGGTATTAAAATATTTTTGCGCAACTCCTATGGAGGACCGTGAGCGCCACGCGAAAAGGAATAATGCTTTTATTAAAAAAGCTTTTAAAAGAGCCTTTAATAAATGGATTACTAAATGCCTTCATCAAAAGAGTTTTAAAGAAGGATTAATAGCATTATTCATTAATCCATTTAGGAAACCGATTTCTAAATGTATTTATTTTGCAAAACGTATTAGCTTCTCCAATCAGGTTCTCCTTTTAGCTTTTCTGTGGCATTCCTGGTCCCCCTGGTTAAAGTTAAATAAAATAAAAAGCAAAGTGATGTAACGAGCTCTGTGATTGGTCAGAGCTACTCGCGCTCTGATTGGCCAGAAAATTCGAAAGTTCTATCTAATATGTTGATAATATGAGCACATATTTTCATTTCAGATTATCTTCATTGTAACCGACTATATAATTATTCATAAAACCGGTTAAAATGAGCTACGTGCCCGTAGCAGAGTATAGTTGTGACTTACAATCACGTCTTCGTCCGCTGAAATAAAGTGCGCCGGGTGACGGCTTTAGTTAATTGACACAACAATATCCCGCATCCGCGCTCAGTGATTAGTTAAATATTTAACACAAAAATGCTAAAATCCTTGTTTAAAGGATAAAACTGCGTTAGTCCATTGCAACGTTAGTTTGGTAAATTTATTTTGCAATGTGTACGACATAAATACGTTTTTTGAAGCTGCCCTTGTCCGGCTGCTCGCTTACAAGCTGTGACCAGAAGTGGATCATTCTGTTTAGCTGAATGCGGAAGTAGTTAGCACATAAACCCTATTGTCTGGCCAATCAGAGCGCAAGTAGTTCTGACCAATCACAGAGCTTGTTACATCGCTTTGCTTTTTATTTTATTTAACTTTAGCCAGGAGGACCAGGAACGCCACAGAAAAGCTAAAAGGAGAAGCTAATCGGAGAAGCTAATCGGAGAAGCTAATACGTTTTGCAAATGCTTTTCTGAAAAGGTTTTGTAAATACATTTAGAAATCGGTTTCCTAAATGAATTAATGAATAACGCTATCCTTCTTTTATTAAAACCATTTAGTAATCCATTTATTAAATTCTCTTTTAAAAACTCATTTAATAAAACCATTTAGTAATCAGTTTATTAAAGGCTCTTTTAAAAACTCTTTTAATAAAAGCATTTAGTAATCCATTTATTAAATCCTCTTTTAAAAACTCTTAATAAAAGCATTTGGAAATATTTTATTAAAGGCTCTTTTAAAAACTATTTTAATAAAAGCATTATTCCTTTTCGCGTGGCGCTCACGGTCCTTCATAGACTCCAGGTAACAACATCCTAAATTTCTCCATAGGCCCTTTTCACACTGACCGTTATGAAACCGGAAGTAGAAAAATTACTGATTTCCAGCGGTGTTGTTTACGGCAATAGAAATGTACTAAAATTGCTTGAGTCACTCCATAACTTGCCTAAAATTTCAGTTGGTGCTTTGAGACAAACTATAGGTTTAATGTGGTTGACATTCTGCTCAAAACTTGAGGAGGGCTACTGTTTTTTCAATTAGAGTGGTCCTTCCAATATTAATATGGTGTAACTTCAACCATTCAGAAACTACTACACTGAACAAAAATATAAACGCAACACTTTTGCTTTTGCTCCCATTTTTCATGAGATGAACTCAAAGATCTGAAACTTTTTCTACATACACAAAATAACCATATCTCTCAAATATTGTTCACAAATCTGTCAAATCTGTGATAGTGAGCACTTCTCCTTTGCTGAGATAATCCATCCCTCCTCACAGGTGTGCCATATCCAGATGCTGATGAGACAGCATGATTATTGCACAGGTGTGCCTCCGACTGGCCACAATAAAAGGGCACTCTGAAACATACAGTTTTGTTTTACTGGGGGGGGGGGGGTTTACTGGGAGGTCTGGGGACTCCAGTCAGTATCTGGTGTGACCACCATTGGCCTCATGCAGTGCAACACATCTCCTTCGCATAGAGTTGATCAGGTTGTCGATTGTGGCCTGTGGAATGTTGGTCCACTCCTCTTCAATGGCTGTGCGAAGTTGCTGAATATTGGTAGGACCTGGAACACGCTGTCGTATACGCCGATCCAGAGCATCCCAAACATGCTCAATGGGTGACATGTCTAGTGAGTATGCTGGCCATGCAAGAACTGGGATGTTTTCAGCTTCCAAGAATTGTGTACAGATCCTTGCAACATGGGGTCGTGCATTATCATGCTGCAACATGAGGTGATGTTGTTGGATGTATGGCACAACAATGGGCCTCAGGATCTCGTCACGATATCTCTGTGCATTCAAAATGCCATCAATAAAATGCATCTGTGTTCTTCGTCCATAACATACGCCTGCCCATACCATAACCCCGCCGCCACCATGGGCCACTCGATCCACAACAGTGACATCAGAAAACCGCTCACCCACACGACGCCACACACGCTGTCTGCCATCTGCCCTGAAAAGTGTAAACCAGGATTCATCCGTGAAGAGAACACCTCTCCAACGTGCCAGGCGCCATCGCATGTGAGCATTTGCCCACTCAAGTCGGTTACGACGACGACCTGGAGTCAGGTCGAGACCCCGATAAGGACGACGAGCATGCAGATGAGCTTCCCTGAGACGGTTTCTGACAGTTTGTGCAGAAATTCTTTGGTTATGCAAACCGATTGTTTCAGCAGCTGTCCGAGTGGCTGGTCTCAGACGATCTTGGAGGTGAACATGCTGGATGTGGAGGTCCTGGGCTGGTGTGGTTACACGTCGTCTGCGGTTGTGAGGCTGGTTGGATGTACTGCCAAATTCTCTGAAACGCCTTTGGAGATGGCTTATGGTAGAGAAATGAACATTCAATTCACGAGCAACAGCTCTGGTGGACATTCCTGCCGTCAGCATGCCAGTTGCACGCTCCCTCAAAACTTGCGACATCTGTGGCATTGTGCTGTGTGATTAAACTGCACATTTCAGAGTGGCCTTTTATTGTGGTCAGTCTGAGGCACACCTGTGCAATAATCATGCTGTCTCATCAGCATCTGGATATGGCACACCTGTGAGGAGGGATGGATTATCTCGGCAAAGGAGAAGTGCTCACTATCACAGATTTGACAGATTTGTGAACAATGTTTGAGAGATATGGTTATTTTGTGTATGTAGAAAAAGTTTCAGATCTTTGAGTTCATCTCATGAAAAATGGGAGCAAAAGCAAAAGTGTTGCGTTTATATTTTTGTTCAGTGTATCTCCCACGTCGGCCATGAGAGGGAATACATAAGCTCTTGCTACACCACAAGCACTTACTATTGCCAGAATAACAGGAATAGTACATTTAATTTGTTGCCTACCCAGTTCTTAGGACCTTAGGCGGTGTACTCCCTGGACAGTGGCCAGTTAGTATGAATAAACTGTAGTACCCATATTTGTCCAACAAAGCTGTAGAACAAAAGAAAACTTGTGTGGCAGCATTTCTGGACCTAAGTAATGCATTTACATCAGTATTGCAAGAGGCCATTCTCCAAAAACTCCCTGCTTTTGGTATCCATGGAAAAATGTTGGCATGGATACAAAATCGTTTTCAACAAACAAGGATTGGCCAGTCTTTTTCTTTGTCTTTACCAATGCAATCCGGGGTACCCCAAGGTAGTGTTATTGCCCCAACTTTGTGTATATTGTTTATAAATGACCTACTGACTGTGTTAGATTGTGTATCTACGGTTTTACCCCAAAGTGTTACAGTTACTCTGGCAGCATACGCAGATGATACATTAATTACTGTTTCCTGTGCATATCCAGCCTTAGCCATTACTGGCTTGAACTATGCATTAGCCATTGCAAGTGACTGGGCTAATACCTGGGGAATGAGGTTTAATGCCTCCAAGACTGTATGTTTGTGCTTTACAAAGCAATCTGTTAGTTCTCTGAACAATCAGGTTGTCTTTCAAGATTATGCGATTTCTTTTTCAAATGAGGTAAAGCATCTTGTGTGCTATTTACAAGTGACTTAAAACTTAAGCATCACATTGAAGAAGTATGCAAAATGGCTCGAAAGGAAATCTTTGTTCTGAGATTGCTTAAAACAAAGCTACCACTAAGAAACAATGAACTACTCCTACGCATATACAAGGCCTATATCAGATCTCGACTGGAGTACTGTTCAGTTTTGCTTTGTGTCATTGGAAAAACATCGGCAAATTGTCTAGAAAGCCTACAAAGGCAGTACATGCGCTTAATTCTCAATTTACCATATCAATCAGAGATTACTTCAGACCATTACAGCATATTGGGCCTAACAACATTACAAACAAGACAAAACTTTGCATTATGTTTTGCATTTAAACTGTGCCGCGTGCTTTCACCAACCGCTCCGGGACCTTACTGCCCTACACAAAAATGTTTACCCTATAATGTGTGGAGAACTTTTTATGTGTTTCCTAATGGAGAATTGCCTGGTGCCAGCCTGCTGCAGAGGTCATACTTGACACTGGCCATAAGGATGTATAAATGTGTTGGATGATGGCTGTGTTGTATGTAATCGAACTATGGGGGAGTTTAAGGAGTATTTAAAAACTAAATCTGGGGATTATTGTTTTATGCATTTTCCACATTCACATGGTTCATAATTTCTTTTTATTTTGTTGTTATTGCTGGTTGTTCCAAAAGTCATAGGATCATGGAACTTCTAACTGTGCATTTCATATTTTGTAAACAAACAAACAAACAAACTGTGAGCCCCGCGAATGCTCTACCCCACACACTGAGTAAACAGCAGAGGAAAAATAGTTATGGTCTAAACTTCACAAAAACGTTATGAGAGCCAAGTCTTCAGTAAAAGTGAGTACTTGTACATACAGTATATTACTGACAGTTACTGGACTAAATATGAACGTATGAGACAGAAAAGTGCTGTGGTTTGTGATCGCAGGTCAGCTGACATGCACCCGCCAGAGAGTCAGTCACTGTTTAGTTTGGGGCTGTTATGTAAACGTTTTCAGTAAGAACTCGTTTTTTACAGTTTACATGAGAGCGGAGTGGCTTCCTGCTGTGAGACCAGAACACCTCTTCCAGCGGATTTGGAAAACAGAAACCCCGTCCTCGAGTAAACAAAAGGCCAAACCACCATCAAACCTTTGCAGATTCGGCCCCTTATAGTCATTAGTTGCATGTCTTTGGATAGCCCAGCGTGAGGAAGGCCACAGGAACAGAGGAAGGACATGCAGATTCCACCCAGAGGGATTGTGTGACAACCGGCCCAACGATCAAGCTCATGGCCTCTTTTGCAGGGAAGAATGAGCACAACCAGTCGTATGCCTAGCTAGACAGTGAGCATTTTATGGTAATGCAAAAGTGACATTCTAGTTGTGAAACCTGTCCAAAGGGTCAGGGCAGTCAACCATCTGTACATGAACACAAAAAATACACGATTATTATACATTCAACTTGGAACAAAAATACAACATTCAGCAGGACACGAGTGCTAAAATGCTAAACCCTTATATAAATATTGCTCATAACGCATGAGGAGTTCAGAAGAGTTCATTAAGCATTATGGTAAACCACCCCACACCACAAAACTCTCTCCCCGTGCTCCAGCCAAACAGCCATTTTCACTTGACACATTGACAGGCTGCGAATTAAGGCTCGCTTGTGAGGTGACCCTTGGTAATAACAGTGTACAAACAACTCCAAAAAGAATCCATATCGAACCAAAAATGCATTCCCTTAAGAGCCGGGGCCATCGCTAACATGACAGCTCCCTATCGCTGACGACTCCTCACCTCTGCCGACGAGATCACCCACACGCAGCATGTCGGGGGGCACTTTAAGCCATTCAAGAGAGAGACGCAAAAGTCTTCATTTTCTCCCAGGTCTGAGGGGGCCCATTAGCGGCTAACAAAACATCTTGGAACTCGGGGGCCCACTAATAATACCGTCTTCATCTGCTAATTGTAGAGAAATGAGTGTTTTATCCCAGCGACATTTCAGCCGCGAGTCGATAGGCCGCGAAAACACTTAACCCCCCCCCCCCTTTCAATTTACGGAGATCAATTTTGCTGGCCACTTACACCCCAGTCGGTAAGTGCAGAATAATGACGGGTTACTTACATTTTATTTTGAGATTCGCTCGCTAAAAAGAAAAGAAATTATTGACAAGAGGAGTGAGTGTCTCTTTGTCCGGATTTTTGACAGCGCTGACCCGGAGAAGAGCGTCCACTCGAGCGCCACTTACCTTCGGATTAAACTTTAGCAAACACGTAATTGTGCGTCAAAAGATGATTTTTGTTTGTAAATAAAAATCAATGAAAGCACTAAGTTGTTCACAAAATGTCACTTTGAATGCATTCTCTTTTCTAAAGAGATTGAAGGTCTTGTGTACATCATGGTCCTAGGCATGTATTTTTTTTCCCCTTTTAATTTTTTGTTTTAATTTGTTAGAAGAAAGATATATATTTTTTGGTTCTAAATAGCTTTGTAGTAATTGTGCAACAGTTGTTGTTGTAACATTTTTGTCATTTTCTTTGGGACATTGTATTAAAAAGTGTGCCGAGTAGTGCGGATGCTGTGTTAAAAAGGCCTTAAAACACTATGGGAAAGATATTTAGAGTGTACAATTGATGATAACACATGGGATACAATTCTTTCTAATAATGGGGTTTATGTTAGAGAAGCCAGAGGCAAATTTATTCAAAATAAAATGCTTAATAGATATAACTACACTCCGCCCAGAAATCATAAGTTGATATTGGCCGAAATGACTTGTGTTGGAAATGCCAAACAGGCATAGGTATTATTTTAAGATTGTGGAAAGAACCCCAAACCCCAACACTTAAAAAGTGGAGAGAAAAAATGACTGAAAATGCTGCTGTGAAACGATACTGGAGAAAATCAATAGGCCAGTTTTTGCCTACAACATCTCTATAACATCCTAACTGTGAAACCGAGTTGTTTATCAATTAATCTTGTTTGTGCAAGTGTTCACATTCAGCTCTTACTGTTGTAAATTGTTAACTAGTTAAAATTCAATAAAAACTTAAATTTAAAAAAGGCAGGCTTTACAAAGATATATGGATCAGCCCAAAAGTGCCAATGCATCATCACCAGCTACTGTTGCCCAAGCTACTGGATATTTGGATATTTGGGAGTGATAACTTGCAATGTGACTTTCTGTCATGCTCTAACAAGTGAGCTACCTATACCAGAGCTTTGGAATGAAGCAATTCCGAAGAGAGCAAACTGAGCTTGCCATGAAATGTATTATGCATGGCACAAATCATCTGCCCCTGTCTCCATGGTTGTGTTATGGAAGTCATAATGAGCAGAGTTAAACCAAGTGCAATTCAGGACTAAAATAGGACAAAATCATGACTAATCCAGGACAAAACAGGGTCTAAACCAGGACTAAACCAAGTCTACTCCAAGAAAAAAACACGGTCTAAACCAGGACTAAACCAGGACTAAAATAGGACTAAACCAGGACGTGGTGTACACTTCAATTTAAAACAGGAATAACTGGTCTAAATTAAACTAACTCAGGACTTGATCTGCAAAAAACACCTGAGCACCACTCAAAGAAGTCCATGTATCACCATGGTACCCATACCACAGTCTGACCACTGGTCTAGTGTATGTATATGTTATAAAGGGGTGGATGCTGAAACCCGGCTGTACACACATACATCTGGTATGGGTACACAAACGGAGAGAGGGAAAAAAGTGTGACTCAACTTCACCAAAGTAGATGATGACACTGCACAGACACAGCAGTGACAAGTGTCGCAACATAGAGTGACCTGGTAAGACATTTTGCCAAACCACACCAAAAAATGGTAGGCTAACATTATGCTAGCAGCCCACAGGTGGAATAACCATAAGCGCCAATTATTCACAGCACATGTCCAGCCTGAGTGTTAAGTGCAGAGGTAAGGCTGTGATGTCTTTGGTCCGAGCAGTGATCAACAATAACAGACAGAGGAACAGAGAACACTAGCCGTGTCAGCAGTGAGCTCTTGTCCTGTCAGGCGGAGTGACAACCCACATACGTGTCCTCGGCCTTTGATAAATGTTAGATTAGCACTTCTGGCACGGGCTAGGTATTCTCCTGGAGGGGCCTGCCGCGGCGCTTGTCAATAGTGATTGAACATGGAACAGAAAGAGGGGAACGGGGGCGAGAAGTGACAGGACTGGGGGTTTGCTCAGCCAGGCTTAAAGGCCACCCTGCAGGGCCTATGGGTGCTGTGGTCCGACAGTCAAGACCAGGAGAGCTCCAGCCTCTAGCACTGCTTTAGTCACAGGGACCACTGGCTGACTTTGGTCTCAGCTGTCGGACAAGGTTACATCATTGTTTCTTTATTAATGTGTTTTACAAAATGTTACAAGAGGAGGAAGTTTGCTCAGCACTTCTACACAAAGGGCATGGGTGTGCTTCTGTGGAGACCTTGCATTTGGCTGTGCTTCTTTCAGACCTGACTGCAGTCTATAAGTGTATCCAATAGTGGATAGCAATAGTACATTGATTTTTTTAGGTAAATTTAAAGCAAAACATTTCAGGATAAGCACTCAGTAAATAGTCTTCACCTTTAGGGCTGCAACAACTAATCAGATTAATCAATCATATTCAATTATTAACATAATTGTCATTATTTGAGGTAAACATAGTTTCTGACATACCATGGGCTCAGAGAGGAGATTTTATATATATATAAAAAGAAACAATAAGAATGTTATTTAGTATTGCATTATCACATTTTTTTTTAAATGTTTTTTACAGAAACTGGAAAAAGTTTTTAACCACTCATCATTGTTAGGTCACCAGGGTCATCAGACATTAACTTGTGCTTCACAATCCCCTTATTAGTTGATTAATTGTAAAAATAGTCAACAGTTTAATCCATTATCAAAATAATTGTTAGTTGCAGTCCTAGTCACTTTGCAGTGCTGCAAACTTACATGTTTGTTACTTATAGTGAAACCAGAAGTTTACATACACTGTAAAAAAGACACAAAACCATTTTTTCCTCACTATCTGACACTAAATAAGACTAAACTTCTGATGTTCTATGTCAGTAAGAATTAACAAAATGATTTCTATATGCTAAATACCAGAATAATAATAGACATCTTTTTCATTTTTTAGACATTATTTTTGTCCAAGTTCGAAGTATACATACGTCTCCTTAGTATTTGGTTGCATTGCCTATAAACTGTATAACTTGAGTCAAACACATTGGGAAACCATCCACAAGCTTTGCACAATAGTTTGGTGGAATTTTGGCCCATTCATAGCACATTCAGGTTTCTGGAAATGGTTCCATGAATGAAGGATGAACCAGACTTGTAGATGTCCGCAATTCTCTCCCTGATACCTTGGCTGATTTCTTTTGATTTTTCCATGTTATCACACAAAAAACCAGTGTGTTTGAGGTGTGCCTTATAATACATCCACAGATCCAACTAACATCCAACTAACTCAGCTACTGTAAATTAGTCAGAAGCTTTCAGAGCATGACATTATCATCTGGGCTGTACCAAATTGTTTAAAGGCAAAGGTGTATGTAAATTTCTGACTTTGAGTAAAGTAATCAAAAAAATCTCTAAAAAATTTTCTCTTTAATTATTCTGGTAGTTGACAAATAGAAATAATTTTGGTAATTCTTACTGACCTAAAACATGAGAAGTTTAGTCTGAGTCATAGGTTTCCTCCAGGTACTCCGGTTTCCCCTACCACCAAAAACATGTACAGTAGGTCCTCCATGGGGCCAGGACCCCTCCTGCAAAAGGGATTGTTAATCTCAGTGGAACTTTCCTAGTGAAATAAAAGTCAGATAAAAAAAACAACAACATTTTTGTACATAACCACACTCTAGCCCCTAACAACTCTCTATCATTAGTAGTAATTTGGACAAAGTGTTTTGGAGTAGCTTTGGATGACACTGATTAATCTCAACAGCACATAACTGGTGAAGAAATGTTACTAAAATTACTTGTTTTTTTGATAAAATATCAATATATAATACAAAAAATCTAAAAAAAGATTCTGTGTTTGGTTCAGTCCAGTGCACTATAGTCAGCAGGTAAATCTGTAGACCCTGTATCCTTGCTGGGCTCTCTTCACTGATGATGGGGTGTACCCTGGCTGTGTTTGTTTTGGTTCCCCTCACTTTCCCCTCCTCTCTGCGTGTCCGTATGCCTTGAGCGTGCGGCGGGGTCGAGGGGCGTGAAGCCTAACGGTAAACACAATAATAAGGAAGTGGTGTGAAGGCGTGGAGCAGTGGGGGGCTGATGGAGGTTGCGCTGGTTTAGACAGTTCCTCTACATTTCCTGCCCAGTGGGAAGCCTCCAGCAGCCAGCTCTGAGGCTCTGGGCTTAGTATTATAGACCTGTCAATCTGCAACAGAGGATCCTGCCTTATAGTGCAATATTCAGGAGTGCACTATGGAGGTAGTGAAGTCATTTCTGTTTACGTAATTTACAAGTAAGGGATCTAAATGGTTGTTTTTTCAAAGCAACTTGTACAATATTGTTTAACGCTTCATTCAATAATTTTATACATCTTATTCTGTTACAGGATCCTGAACCGCAGCTACTTAAGCCATGAGGCAGGTACATCGTAAGACCAGAGCCAGTTAATCATAGGGATAGCATTGACAAACTGTCAGATGTAACAAATTCAATTTTATTGTAGTGCTGTGTAATGACAATAAAGATTCTTATCTTATTTATTCACATGTAAAGGTCAGCTGGCATTGAAATTGGCAAAACTAAGACTTAATCCCACAAACCTTCTGCTTTCATTCCTTCCAGCTAGCGCTAACCACTCTGCAACAGACTACTCCCAGTGAGGCTGCAAAGGCTGAGGCTTATTGCAATGTTTGCATGTAAAAAGTAGTAAAAATGTAATTAACTATTTAAGTACATTGAGTACATTTGCACAAACATTTTTGCTTGAGGAAAAATGTTACATTTACTTAAATCAAAACAATTTTTTTTGTTGTTTTTGTAAATGTATGTCAGAATACATTACCTTTTTTCGGCAGTCCCATGTTGTTAACAGGTATTGCTAGAAGTCCTTGTTGCTATTGGCAAATCTAAAACTTGCCAAACGTGCCATTGGCCTGCTTCGCTTGCCTGGAAATTCCAGACTCACCGCTGTACCAGCGGATGAGTCTGGTCGCCTTAGAATCAATTCGATTTCTAGGGCAGAGCAAACCCGAATTAACGGACAGCGGAGTTAGCCAATCAGAAAATGGCGGACGTGACGTAAACAAAGCGACAAGAAAGTGAGAACGTAAACAAAGTAGTGAAGCCACGAGGGAGGAACGAGGGAGTTATTTCAACATTACCGTACCATACTGCTGAATGAAACAAACTCTCGGCTCCTCGGTGCGCCATCTTGATTGTTGTCAGTGAGGAGACGCGTACGAGTGACGCTGCTCGCGAAGAACACGTGACTTAAATAAACCAATCAAAATGCACGGTACGGTTGGGATTTGAGTAAACCACTGCGGACGGCGTGGTGACCAGACTGATATTTCTCTGTAGAATAACACAGAGACATATCAGTCTGGATTTTCCAGGCAACTGCTTCGCCACCAAATAAATCAGCACAGTCTAACAAGATGGATTTTTGTGAGTTTGTGAACTCACAAATCTTGCATCAATCCAGCTTGCTGCACAAGGTAAAGTAGTACAAGCAGTATCAGCAAAAGTAGTTAGCAGTCATAGCAGTAGCATTAGTAGCAGCAGCAGTATGCAGTAATGTCTTTTAGAATTCTCAGTAATTTCACAAAGCACTGTAACAACAAAAGTAAAGTAAAATCAAGCAGGTAAATGAAAAAGAATTTCAATGCAAGAAGTAGGTCTGAAAATTACTGACAGTGTATTTCACAACACTTCAACCACTGTTATTGGTCGATCACTTGTTTAACAGTTATTGACCGCCCTCATCAGACTCTTCAGATATTCTCGTCTCTTTGAGGTTTAATGCAGTGGAAATACAGTTTCACACCAGCAGCAGCAGCAGCCACAGCTCTATCTTGCTCCCAATTAACCCTGAGACAATCTCCGTCCACCTGATTACACTCATTAACAACCAACAACAACCAGAACAACAATATGGCTTCTAAGGACTCTTCTGTGGAGTGGATTCATATTTGTTTGTTCACATAAAGGAAAGTTTACATTTGTGCTCTGATGTTCATATCATGTTTACAGCCACAATGATCACCAGCGCATGATAAGATGTTTTTCTTTTAATTTCAATGTCTCAGTGTGACCTCAGAAAAAGTCTTTTTTTTTTTCATTTCACAATTTTCCTCTTGCCGCCCCGTCTGGTCTAATACCAAAATGTCTAAAGTTCCCCCTGTCCTAAAAGTAGACTTTATTGTCCCCTTGGCAGTGCTTAATTTGTAAAGCCAGAGGTCAGGGAATACATAAAAACATATTTGGGGGCTTTGAAAAAAAAATTCTGGTAAAATACATAAATTCAAAATCTATAAAAAAGGTGAGGGATCCAATCAAAAAAGTCCTGGTTGCAAATTTGGAGGTGGGGAACACAGGAACATGTACCCTGTAGTTCCCCCTCAAATTAAGCCCTGCCTGTAGGGAATGCCCTATCCAGAGCTTGAGACAGGATCTTGGTTGGGAGTATCTAGCTGGAGGAGTAGCCTATTGTGCTTGTTTGAGATTGATAGGAATAAACAGGGGAATCTGGAGAAAATGCAAACTCCACACAGAAAGGCCCCACATGGTCTGGGAAAGTAATCCGCGAACGTCTTCAGAGTGCTAACCACTTTGCCACTGTAAAAAAAAAAAAAAAAAAAGTTTAAAAGTTTACTTTATAGGCCCCGTAGGGAACACCCTCTCCAAATCTTGAGCCAGGATCTTGGTCAGGAGTACCTAGCTAGAGGATTAGCCTATTGTGCATATTTTAGAATGGAGACCATTAGACTGATGTAAACCAGCAGTTATCGCCACTGCATTATAAACAGCCAGCGTGCGTTGTAAATGTTTATCTATCTTGTATTATTCATACTTTTCTTTTTTGCACTGGTTCTCAGCATAAACAGACGTATCCAGCAATAAAATACTGACTTACTGTACCTACTTTGATTTTGTTTTTCTAATTTAATAGTGCCCCTTATTGGAGTGTATTGGAGTATTTGAATTATTAATGAAAAAAATAAATTTAATGCGGGGAAGTCTAACATTGAAAAAAGTGACTCAAATGTCTCCAAAGCCTGTCAAATGATGTTAAAACCGGTATATAAAATCTTGCAAATTGTATGAATTATTATAGTCTTCTAGATTAAAAATATCTCAATTCATAAGTCTGGCTGCAGTGACAGTACAGTTTCCCGACAGCAGCTGGATAAGTCTACCTCCTGTTCTCAAAGGGGGGTGAGTGCTCAGTATTTGACCTGTGTTAAATATTCTAATTACACTCCTTAGTCTAATCCTCACCCCAGAGACAGGCCTTTCCTCTGAATCCAGCCCCCCGCCCTCATCACACTGTCACATCTGTCTCCACTGCTGCACAGGGAGGAGACTCAGAGCAAGGTGGGAACGCTAGACCAACGCCAACCTGTCTGTCAGACTAGAGACAGGGAAGTAGTGTCCAGTCCAGAGAAAGCCATACACACTTTCATTGCAGTGGTGAGTCTATTTCTTAAAAGACCTTTTATGTCCAGAGATAACAATTGTGTAAATGAATTAATATTAATGTTAAAAGCTATCAATACTGAGCCACTTATTGTATAAAAATGGCCTTTTGAAAATCGGTCTTTGATGGATAACCACCCATTATGGTCCACCATAACAAAATACAGTATATTTCCAAAAGTATTCACTCACCCACCCAAATAACTGAATTCAGGTGTTCTAATCACTTCCATGGCCACAGAAGTATAAAATCAACCACCTTGGCATGCAGCTGTGTGGAAAACTTTGTGAAAAAGTTTGGGGATAGCTACTTACTGATCCAACATGACCAGTGCACAAAGCACGGTCCATAAAGACATGGATGTGTGAGTTTGGTGTGGAAGAAGTTGACTGGCCTGCACAGAGTCCTGACCTCAACCTGATAGAACACTGGGATGAATTAGAGGGAAGACTGTGAGCCAGGGCTTCTCGTCCAACAACTGTGACTGACCTCACAAAAGCGCTTCTGGAAGAATGGTCAAAAATTCCCATAAACACTCCTAAACCTTGTAGAAAGCCTTCACAGAAGAGTTGAAGCTGTTATAGCTGCAAAGGGTGGGCCAACGTCATATTACACCCTCTGGATTAAGAATAGGATTAAGAATAGGACTTAAGTTTATATGCGTGTAAAAGCAGGTGAGCTAATACTTTTGGAAATATAGTGTATTTCAGTGACAGGGAGAGCCGAGTGTGGCCTTTCAGTGGTAATGGTTGTCATTCACCACCTCATTATTATTTATTCGCTTATTGCTGTTAGGGGTCATGGGTGGCTGGAACCTATATCCTAGAAACTATATGGGCCTAAGGCAGGATACGCCCTAGACCAGACATCTGCAACCTATAGTTTTAGAGGTGCATGTGGCTCTTTAGCCCTGCTCCTGCCCCTCTTTGGGCATCTGACATCTGGTTATGTAAAGTCATTAAAGGAATAAGTAGACAACTATAAAACAACCTGCATCTGCATCATCTTATCAATTTAAAATAAAATGTTCTCCCTGTTTTCTGGTATATGCTACGGACTTAATTGTTAAACTGTTAAACTGAAAATGCCATACACGAGCACCAAGAAATAAATACAGGATGCAACTCTAAGTGAGCTAATGAGTGTAGTATTTAACACAATTCTTTATTAGTTTGCAATTATTAATGACCACTCATATGCTATATTTCACTAATAGGCTCAGCGACTTGTGCATTAAAATTGGTTGCAGGTCTTTACAGATTTAAATTTTGTATTTTTGGGAACAATTGGCTCTTTGGATCCAGAAGGCAGAACCCTGCCCTAGGCAATGGCCAGTTAGTCACAGAGCGACAAACATAAACAGAGGGACAACCATTCACTCTCACATTCATTCACTATAGGCAATTTAGAGGAGTGCTTAGATCGTGCTCAAAAAATTCAGCTCGACCTGACCTGAGCCAGCACGTTCTGTCCAAACTCAACTGGACCCAACCCATTACCACCTGAGCCCATGTACATAAACATGAAAGTTTTTTTGCATTCATGTGTTGTCACAGAGCTCTAAAATTGAGATGGAGGTCAGGTCAGAATTCCATGATAGAATCTGCTGCTTAAGATTCAAAATGCAGACGTCTTGATGTGGTTTATGGCTAATATATCTGCAATTACTGGGCTTATCCACATGAAAAAAAAAAAAAACTGGCATAAAGTTCAAAGTCTTATCTGTCAGTTTCTTCATTAAAGAGTCAAAAAGTGATGATGAAAGTGATATTTAAACACACACACACATGCAACACACACACACATTGCTGTCAGTAGGATTGGCATTAAGTCTCACGATTATTATGGTGTTGTTGTCAACCCAGTTGCTAACTAAAAATGTTCAAATTCAATATTTGTGGATTTTCTGTTTGGAAATTTTCTTTTAAAAATAATACCTCACCTATTCATTTATACAGGCCCCCACCCTGCATATGAGGTTTTGACATCATCAAATTCAAGAACGTGAACATAACCTATGCCATTATAACTGACATATTAATCTACAATTCCAAGTTGTTTGACAGTGTATGTGCTGCCTGCCATAGCTAGATACGTGTCATCAACAACATTGAGAACATTCACCTTACACAGCCTTTGGACAGTAGGAGAAAGCCAGAGTACCCAGAGACAACCCAGAGAAACCCACAGACTCTGAGAGATTGTGTGTCGATCGAGCCCACAACCTCCTTGCTGAGAGGCAGGAGCGTATATCTCAATTTCCCATAATTCCAAATGGGAGTTAAAAATACTCAAGATTTTATGCTAAATGTGTCAAATGCCTGAACAAACAGACATCATCTCCTGACAGAGATTTGCAACACTCTCATAGCAAAAAGTATGCAAATTCACAAAGTACTTTTGACAATAAAATGCTCCAGTTCCAACTTGATAAGCTGATCTATTTCTGACACAAAGTTGACACTCTGGCGGCAGTGTCAAACATGCCTAAAACCACAGAGAGACACAGCCACATGTTGGAGGTGGGCTCATGCCTCCTTCCCCTTCGCCCCTATTCCCCTGGCTGCAGACAGATTACAGTGGGAGGAGAGGGCCCTATTAGGCGCACAGAGGGGGCACAGGGGGTTGTAAGCTGCTCGGAGACTTCGGGGGGCAGAGGATTAGGGCGGCTCTCGGGGAAGACATCTGCTGCTTCAGAGCTGCAGTCGACACTATCAAAGACGCCGGCGTTTCCCACATCATCAACTTTTCATGAGGGTGCTTCACTGGTAAATATCAGTCACACAGGCCGCAGTCTCTGGGGGAGGAGAGGAGGGGGGGGGGGCAAGGAACTTTAAACAGTCGACTCTAAAGGCCTCAGAAAAAACTTACCATGTCAACATCAACGGTTTAACTTATTCATTGACTTATGGGTTATACTGTCTTTTAATCCTGTGCTTCTCATACTTTCTCGCACTTTCCTTGCCTCATTTTTTCCTTGCCATGTTATTTTGTTGGTTTGTGCCTTTAATATACACTGCCTGTCAGGAGCAGTTGGTGACCACAGTGCAGTGCCAGGGAGACCCTTCGCCAGGTGTTGAGCCAGGATCCTGGTCAGGAGTACCTAGCTGGAGGATTAGCCTGTTGCACATGTTTTAGGTTGACTGGAGTAACCGAAGGAAACCCACCCAGACAAGGGGAGAACATCCAAACTCCACACAGAAAGGTCCCCATCTGCCAGGTTCAAACCCAGGACCTTCTTCCTGTGAGGTGAAAACGCTAACCACTAGGGATGGGTAAAAATATTGATTCAACAATGCATGGCAATATTTTTTCCTCAATCCAATATTGATTCAGAAAAATCCTTTGAAAAAATATAACCCCAGGCCAGTGGGGGTGCTGTGAGCAACACTCAACAGACAAATTTGCATAAATAAACCGTGACTGGAAGATATAGTGGGGTTAGTTTAATTTTAACCATTAGAAATATTGCACACATTTAAAAATCAGCAGGTACTTCACTTTTTGTGTATTTCCTTATGTAATATTGAATCAATATTGAAGCATTTAAATCAATATCGAATCAAATTGATACTGAATCAAATTGCAACCTAAAGAACCAAAATCCAATCAAATCATAAGATTCTTAACAATACCCAGCCCTACTAATCACAAATTATTTTATATTACTACATTTTGTGGAACATAGTTTTACTAAAGAAAATATTTGAGGAAAAATAGATTACTTTTACTTACTGTAAGTAACCTGTTTTGATTGTGACAAAGTGGGTAGAACGTCACAACTCACAACTCAATACACAAAGCAGTGTGGTGTTAGGTAAACACAAGGACACAACAGAAATAATCGTTTGACTAGTCGACTAATCAAAAAAATAATCGATGACTAATCGACTACCAAAATAATCATTAGTTACAGCCCTAACTTTTACACCACTCTTTATGATAACAGTGGACTGTTGCCGTAATGAACGGTATAATTGTACACACTAAAATTATTTGTAGCTTATATGACAACAGAAAGACGAAAGGCACATTAGTCTTACTACTGGACAACATGACACTAATGTGTGACTGCTATTTTAAATGTTTTACTTATACATCAAGGTAACTGCTGTATTTTTAAGTCTTCCTTCCCACTCAGAACTGGCTCTTACTCACAACTCAAACGAATCACTAAGTTTCTCACTTCAGGCCAGCAGCAGTACACTCGTACTCCTACACAATTCACTATACACCATGCAATTTGTCTCACAAATGTAATCAGTAAGTTAAATACATAAAGTTTAGCTAGTTTCACTACTATTATTACTGTCTGTTCTCAAGATAAACAACTCTAGTGTGACTCACTACTATATGCCAGCATTTCCCTTTTTATAAGTTTAAAAAATAATAGGAAATTAATAGACTGACTCAGTGACTCAAAAACCTGATTCACTTTGGTGATTCACCCATATTAACTCATGTCAGTAAAAAGAATCGAACTTCCTATTACTAATGTAGTCACGTGAAACCAGGAAGTGCCTCTATGCATTTCTAAAGCTCATACACCAGGACAGGACTCTTCAGGATTCTGATTTTTTTCAGCACTTAAACCGCTGTCACTACGGAGCAGTCAGCTCCTTTATCTATCTGTTAGCACCACGTTCCTAATAGCCATTCTAATTAGCCATTTTATGCTCTGTCAATTCCCCACTGTCATCAGACACCTAATCCAAACGTTGTGTGCAAAGTCAAAATAAAAGCTCTCCAAAATAAGATTCATTCAAACATTATTTTAAGTTATAAAAAGTGAACTACTACTTCAAAGGTGTCCAAAATTATTTCAAAAAGCCAGAAAAAAGTATAATGTGGGAACTTTAAAGTAGGCTAAAAGAGCTTTAAAGGTTATTATGAATGCACTGCAATTCTATACTTTTAGCATCAACTTTTCATGAACATTCTTCGCTTGAAAATATCAGCCGCAATAACTCCAGTCTCAAGAGAGAAAGCTGAGGCATGGAACTTTTGCTTTTGTACAGCTAGAAAACTTTGCTGTCTTTTGATCCATTAAACATGAGTGAGCAGTCGTGAGCTCAGATGATGTTTTATGATCAATATTTCCTCTGCATCAATTATAAAACACACATTTATGGAAACAAACTGTGACTGACCTCTTCTGCCTCAGTAGTCTTCATCATGTCCCTCCACACGGCCCGGATCAGGGCAATGTCTCCGGGTCTGGTGGTGGTGGTGTAGCAGTGGGCCTGGATGACGTGGGACAGGGTCAGCCCTTGGATCACAGCCTCTAAGACCTTCTGGACGTGGGTAAAGGAGAATCGAGCCTGCGTCCTGGTCCCGGCCTTCAGCAGTGCCATGGTGCAGGGGACTAGGGCTATCTGACCGGCACAGAACACCAGCTCGTTCACCTGGAGAGGACAGATGGAATAATTAAGAGATGAATGACATTTGGACAGGGGCACACGGGATAGCACCCAATAAGATTTACTGAAATTTTTTCACAAACATTACATAACACACACTGCATGTATAGTAGCCAGAATAAGTAGTAACTCATCCTTACATTTTTAGCTCAATACTACACATGATTTGTTGTTAGGGCCACAACACTGTCCACCTTCATTGTGTTACTAGTGCATAGACCCGAGAAACTGTGTCTATGCTGATCCAGAGAGCCAGGTCCTGATCCAGGTCCTGATTTAGATCTGATCTGATCTCAAAAACTCAAGCACAACTTTTATTGTTACAGTATTATTCTACATTTTTTGCACATTACAGCATTTCTCCTGTTCCCAGAAACCGTTTCCTGACAATTGGCCTTTAGACCTGTTTAATTAAAAGTGTTGACTAGATTTTTCAGTTCAGTGTCTTGTTGATAACAGACAGATTTATCAGCGGGGGGATTGTGTGTCATATTTAGACAACAGAGTGTCATTTGTACATGAGTGTCTACAGTTTTTCACATAGTGTTTGATTTTGCATATGTTCTGAGATGTTTTGTGTATTTAGTTATGGTAATAGTTTTGATAAACTTTGCGGTGGTTCTTACTTTTTCTATGAAATGTGGCTCAGGTGTGTATTTTACAACATTACGTTACTCCTGTTCAGTGACAAAAGTTATTTAAAAGTTATTTTTTTAACATTTTCAATATTTTCAGAGCAAAGTGGATTTTTCTATTACAGTCTATTATGTCTAAGATTACTAACATCATTGATTTAAATAGATTTAGGATTTTTTTATTTTTTTGTAGTAACAAAAAGTTTCATGTACATTGCTCCTGTTAAGTGACAAAAGTGTCCCAGTCACAAAACATTATAGAATGGTATACATTCATATAAAAAATAAATATTTTTAATATTCACAATGTAAAGTGGATTTTTTTTAGGGGGGTTATTACAGCCTTGCATCAAAGATTAACAACAACACTGATTTAGATGGATCTGGAATTCTTTTGTAGTAAGAAAAAGTTACATTGTTACTGTAAAGTGCCAAACGTGTCCCTGTCACAAAATATCATAAAAATTGTATATATTCATCATTTTTGGTACTTTTATTGCATAAATCTTTTAATCAACTTTTGCCCTGATCATAAATACCAAATATTTAATTAATATAGGATTTTTAACCCTTTTTATGCCAGTGTAATAGCTCACATTATATCTAAATGTTTTTGTAAAAAACACAAACAATAAATCAAATATTTTCAATACTCTCAATAGCCTTGGATATTTCAAAGATTACCGACATCACTGATTTAGATGGATTTGTTTTTGTTTTTTTGTTTGTTTGTTTTGCTTTTTTAACATAACAAACAGTTACGTTGTTATTGTCATGTGACAAAAGTTTCTCTGTCACATATTTGTAGTATATAGTATATGTTATTTTTTATTTTTGTACTTTATTTTGCATAAATCTTTTAATCAATGCCTGCCCTGACTGTTACGCACAAAAAGTACAAAAAATATGAATGTAAACTCTTTTCATGATATTTTGTGACAGGGATACTTTTGTCACTTAACAGTAACAACATAACTTTTTAAAATTGTGGCATAAGGGTTGAGCAATCACAAAAAACTTTAATATCAAGTCAAATATATTAAGTAAGTACTGTTTCAGCCAAGCATGTCATGCATCTAGCAACAACTGAGACCAAGTTCCACACAGAGCACAAGTGTTATTGCCAGGTGTTAATAGAATGACAAGAGCTGAACACTTGTGATTGGACACATACACCTCACCCCTTTAACAAACTAAACAAGAAAGTCTAAACTTGGGGCCCCTACATGGAACTTGTTGTAATAAGGTGCAATAATCAAATTAACATTAATTAGAAGTGTATGTTTGAGAATTGTTGCATTAATTTGCAGGTCCCTTCTGTCCCGTTTTACAGCATATTATCACCAACAACTTCTTTTCACAGCTCTAAGGTATTCCATGTGAAGCCATCTTTTATGCATTAGCCAGGCCCCCCATGTTATTTATAACCATAATTAAGCATTTGATAATAAGCTCAATTCGGTGTTAAGTACCTCGGTTAGAATTAAGCTTCACGTATCATGAGAGGAGAGAAAAATCTATGTGTTTAATGCAGAGAGGGAGAGCAGGGATAAGGAGCCATATTAGGGAGGTCAGGCCTTCTGAGACCCCCTGTTTAGAGCAGGACACGGGATGCTGGTCAATGCAAATATCCACTGGTGACATGGTTGGTAATTGGACAGAGCGTGGAGCGTGAGCACGTCTCCAGAGGATCAACAGGATCAATGGAGACACAATGTCCTTCAGCAGTTTGCAAGTACACAGCTAGAAGGAAAGTGTTCAGAGTGGACCAGGAGTTGTGTGTGAAACGGTTTTCTCTTGTGCAAATTAGAGCTGTATTAAGTGTAAAATGTAGACTTTTAGGACAAACCACGATGAAGTATGGAGTGTCTCAAATGTACTCCACTTATTGGGGAGCAGGTCAATGGTATTCAGCAAGAAAGCCAAGACTTCCAATGTTTTGAATCTTGAGCGAGAAAGCGGTACAATCCAAGTTAGCCAAACAATAAGCTAGCGATGGCTTTATTTCTTGATTTTTGTCATGGCAGAGCACCCCTAAAAGCAGAAAATAACTTTGTACATATACATAAAGGTGGAAAACAAAAGTAAAGTTGAGCACAGAAGTCAACCAGACTCATGAGTATTTAAGATGTTGCTTTACTCCAAAATGTAAGGGGAAGCTCCGTAGAGAAAAATAAGCCCAAAAACAGTGAAGAAACTAGCAAAGTTACTGTTATGTTATCAGTCAGACTAAGTTCCTCCAGCGTTTCCTTGGTCAGCCCTGGAGCCTTCACCCAGTAAAATATGCCCAGAACACCTAAGAAGGCAAATAGATTATCCATCTTAGTTGTCTCTTCTCAGTGTGGAGGAGCAGCAGCTCTACTCTGAGCTCATCCTGGGTGGCTGATCCTCTCACTCCATTTCTTAGGCTACATTCAGACTGTAGGCAAAAGTGGCCCAAATGTGACTTCTTTGCCCATATGTGACGTGTATCTGATTTTTTCAAATGCGTCTCAGTCCACTTAGTCCTAAATCAGATACATATCTGATCTTTTGCAATGCATCCTCAGTTTAAATGGCCAAGTCACATTTCATCTGACTTTTACTACATTATAATGCAACAGATGCCACAATTCTGCAAGGAAGTGACAGGAACTGGCCAGATCAAAAAATAACAGGTGGTGGAAAAGTGAGGTCTTAAACATAATTAGTGTTTTGGGTAAAAATAAATAAATAAATAAATAAATAAATAAAAATTGAGGAGTGGCATTGACTGAAGTATTAATAGATCTGTCTTGACATTCCAAAATTGTGTCAGTGAAGCCCCTCATGTCAACTCCTGGCTACGTCAGGACTTCCTCTGTGCATGTGGGTCACTTCAGGGCTGTAGACGGTTCACACACAAGACTGATGGAAGTCACATTTAAAATGGGAAAGTGAACAACCTTTCAAAAATCAGAATTGAGCATTAAGACCTGCAGTGTGAACATAGCATTAGTTACTGCCACTTTTATGGAGAAAACTGATTTTGAATGCTTATATCTAACTCCTAGTCCTACTTATAGGTGTGATATGTCATTTCAAACCTTCGAATGATGCTCAGATCCATCTGGATATCAACACAACCTCATTACTGCAAATCTTCAATTCCAACTCTGATGCCATGGTTCTGAGTCTGGATAAGGATGCTTGTATTATACAGATTGGACTTAGCATCCCTGCCTCATGTTCAGGTGTGTCCAAACAAGACTTTGGTCACAATTAGTAAAGACTTTTATTCATATTACAATGCACCACCCCTCCTGGTCTTCATCACAATGCGGGTATTTTAAGGTTCCATTACAAAATGAGGTGAGAGTCAACCAAAAAGCCGCCCTAAAAGTTTACAGTACCATTTTTAGGATGCTCTGGCCAGGGGTCCCAGAGAGCTGACGCTTGAAAATCTAATCCCCAAGTAATGTAAATGCAAGCCTCTTTATAAGTCACTATAACAAACTGTGGCATACTATCATGACCTGTACTATACCAGTCCAGTGGAAACAATACTTTCGAGACCTGGAGCAATAGTTCAAAATATGCAGTTTTAAAGACTCAAATGGGAAGGTTTGGTTTACATGCTAGCCTAAATTAGCCTAAAATATACCTTAGAAACTCTGGAGGCTAAAACTTTTGTGTAGATATCTAGTAAACTGAAGAAAAAAATCAAAACAACTGCCAATGTATCAAGGTACCAGGATTTTAGCCCAATTTGCTATCTCTGGCAATGTATCTAGCTGCCCTATGGCCCTTCTGCACAAACAGGAGCACATCACTACTCGTTTAAGGGCTTGAAAACCAGATTCCGTCTTTTGTGGAACAAGACATTTCCACACAAGTGTTTTGCTAGAGGGCGCACACGACTGTGGCTATTTCCATAATCAGATGGGTTCGCCGCGATCCCCCTCCGCTTCCCCGGGTTCACTTGTCAACTTTGATGAATCTTTGGCTTCCGTGTCTGCTGCTCCAAATTAACCGCTGAGATGAGATATTGAAAGGAAGAAGAAAAAAAAAAGAAGGGGTGGGGTGGGGGGGTGGGGGGGCTTCTGACAACCGCTGGATCATTTACCTGCGAGCACAATCTACCACAGCACATAAAAGCCCGGATCGCCGCGCATCAACAACAAATTGTCATTGGCGTTGCGTTTACGAGCCGTCACGTGCCATCATATCGACTCGACAAAAGGAGATCTATCAGGTTGGGCGGTTGGGCCTAGGATCTTTTAACAAGCTGTGGAAAAAAAAAAAAAAAAAAAAAAAAAAAGTGGCCCCCATTTGGAATTCATACGATTTGAATATCAAAAGGGGAATAGCGCTGGGGCCCCTAGACTGTTAAAACTAGACTCCCATCGCATCTAGCAAGCAGGTGTGTGGTGATCAATTATTAAGGATCCAGCGCTGGTTTACTCTTGGTGGGAGGTGGAATCGGGGAATTGGGGAAGGGTGTGTGGCAACCATTGCTAGACAGTGGAGATGGGGGGAACGCTATTTACATAAAATTAACAGTTCAAAAGCAAGGGAGTTCGCACACCAATCAAACTTGTTAATTGACTGTCAATGGCGCGTCCCAGAGTATACAACACAACTACATTATTCATCGGCGGGCCGTGACAGCGGAGACAGGGCGATTTGCATGGGCGTTGATCAACAAGCGCGACGCCGCATGCATTTTTAATAAGGCCGGCAATGGGAGCCCTCAATATTCATAAGGGTCAAACAACGGCGTATGACATTAAACTTTCTTTAACAGGATAAGTATTTCTCAATGTGAGGCACAGGGCTCTAAATGGCCCTCAGAGAGAATATCATATCTTACATTTTTTATTGCCTAAGTGAATGGAATTGTATTTTTTTTAAGAAGAATCCAACATATTTTTATTTAAATAATACATTTTTTTATTGAACTTAAAAAGTGAGTAAGCTTTTTGTCTAAAATTTGAGGAAACCTTTAGTGGTATTTTGTATTAGAAATCATCTGTGAAAAATCAGACCTTCAGAAGTCATATCATATACAGTATGTTTTACAATTAATGATAATAAGAAAAACATAATATACAAACAGTGAAGCAAACGCAGATAAATAATGCCAAAGCAAGATGTGATGTTTATAAGGTCGAAATTATTGCTGGTTTGTGGTCTACAGCTAAAATAAAAGTTTTGTAACAGCTCGCTATCATATTTATTAGTTATTTGGGGGTGGCAAGTTCATGGTTATTTTCAATTGGTTCCATCAGGTTAGGGTCCCTTTCACAGGCATTTACACAGTAATTTGGTAAAAATTCTATTTAACCAAAACAAAACTGACCAGACCAGGCTGGCACCCCTGGTAGAGCACATGGACATACTTGGGTTTGCATCCAGTTCGGGTTAACATGCTCAGTGTCTGTTCTATGTCCCTTTTCCCTGTTTCCTGTCAAGGAAGATGTTAGAATTCTACGTTAATGGCAACAAGTTCATTAAGCTCATTTATCTTTACCCATCAATCGGTAGCATGGCAGTTCCTTGGTCTGTTATTCCTCTCAAAATCCTCGACAAGAAGTTTACATAGTTTTACATTTAAGAAAAAAGAAGGAAAAGTAGCTGTGCTGTTATTGTGTGTACGTGGTCAGCTTGGGACTTATAACCAATTTTTAAAATAGCCCGGACGACAAGATTAAAACGGAGTAGAGAATAATTATTTGTTTCCACTTAATTAGCATTTATTGGACTGGATTAAAACAATTACATTTATACATTTTCTTCGATAAAACAAAAGCAGAAAGCATAGCTATGCTGTTGTTGTGGGTGTCAGAAATGCAAGATATAACACAAGATGGGTTGGCAAAAGTAAAACTGAATTATGCTGCTTTAAGCATACCCTGGATAAGAGAGTAGTTTCGGTGGCCTCATCTGAAAATCTTAAATACCAAGTTATACAATTAGAGTTCCAATGATTATAGTATTTAAGCATTTGGTTAGCTTTTTTCTCTGCAAAAAATATTGAGTTTTTCACCCTCTTGTCATTAAGGGTGAAAATGCACTATTACTTTACCAAAGGTGACACAATGTTCTCCTCTCTTCTTTGTATTAACTATGCATTTCCTGCCACTCCGACCTTTATTCCTGGACTAATCCACCATTATTTTTGATATAACACCGATGGCATGTCAAAAGGTCAGCAGTGGCACAAACACGGCTTGTATGGAAGAGGCCGCAGACAGTTACAGATATGGAAATAGCGCCTGGCCGTGTCAAAACTTAATGGTGTCTCCTTTCACCGCGCCTTGTCTGAGGTGTTGCTAATTGCGGCTTTTTGTCAAAACGTGGCGAGATGACCAGACGGTGCCAGACTTCGGGCCCCCCTAGCCTGTTGGAGCATGAGTCTCCTGGTGTCATTATAGCCGGGGAGCTGGGGGACCGGTGTGGATGAACTGGGCTGGCCCTGGATAAAGTGACCTAGTATTGATGAACAGTCAGGTTCCAAGGACAGAGAGAGGTGGAGGATGGCTGCGGTGCTTCTATCAGATATGCTAATGGTCACATTTCTCCCCTACGGAGACCTCATGCATAATTTACGGGGAAAAATGATCATACAAAATGTGTAAAATAGGATAAATTAATAAGGTGTAACTTTTCTTTCATGCAAGGATACATGTAAGCAAGCTAATGGATAGTGATAGGAGAGTATCAGCTGCTAATTACATGACGCAAATGTAATTATAGCAGCCTTGTAAATGGCTATGCTTTTTCAGCTTTGTGCTGTACACCCTTGACTACTAAATTCACTTCTTAAAGTTCTGCTAAAGTTATGTTAAATCAACTTTTTATAGCTTTTAACCATTTAACCGTTATAATGTTGTTTGCTTCTCAAAAACATAACTGGAGTTGTATTTTGTTTCATTCACATGTGTTTAAGTAATCCTGTGTGCTGAGGTTGTCCCCCTCAAGAGTTAAAAACGTTGGGGTCTTGTGCTCTTTGTAGACATGTGACACTCATACTGCCATTACAACAAAGCAGTCAGATCATTTATCTAGCTGTTAGCATCATGTTGCTAAGAGCCATGCTAATTAGCCATTTTAAGCTCTGTCTAGCATTGCCAGCAGGGGACCACAGACCCATAATCCAAGCGTCCTCTATAAACTCAAGGTAACAGATGCGAACAGATGCCAAAACAGATGCTCAAGCCAGCTCAGCTGGCTCCTCTCGATGTGAAGGAGCAGTGGCTCTACTCAGAGCTCCTCCCGGGTGACTGAGCTCCTTACCCTATATCTAAGGGAGCACCCAGCCACCCTGTGGAGAAAACTTATTTTGATTAGTAACACCTAATCCAAGTGTTCTCTGCAAACTCAAAGCAACAGCTTTCCAACAAAGACATTTTCCGTACAAGTTATAAAACAAGTTATAAAATGTAAAACTTAATGCAAAGGTGTCCAACATTTATTTCAAAAAGCTTGAAAAAGCATAATATGGGACCATTAAAGACTTAGGCCTTTTGCAATTCAACATAGGGGTGCACACTTCCCACCGTCCAAAGACATGCATGTGTTAGGTGAATTGGTGACCCTAAATCGCCCTTAGTGAATGAATGTGAGAGTGAATGGTTGTCAGTCTCTGTGTCTCTAACTCTGTGACTAACTGTGTGTAGGAAAATTAAAGACTACCATTTTAAATGAACTTCTAAAAATCCATTTAACAAAATGAAAAGAAATCTATCCATCCTTCTGTCTTCGCTTATTTATCAGAGTTGCAGAGGCAACAGTCTAAGCAAAGATGCCCAGACTTCCCTCACCCCAGACACTACCTCCGGCTCTACCAGGGGAATTCCAAGACGTTCCCAGGCCAGCTGAGAGACATAGTCTCTCCAGTGTGCCCTTGGTTTTCCCCAGGGACTCGGCCATGCCCGGAACATCTCTCAAGGGTGACGTCCAAGAGGCGTCCGAAACAGAGGCACCTCAGCTGGCTCCTCTCGGTGTGAAGGAGCAGCGGCTCTACTCCAAGCTCCTCCCGTGAAAACTTAGTTCGGCTGCTTGTATTCAAGAACTTTATTAAAACATCAAAACCAAACTCCCAAAATATTTCTATTATAAACTAACATGAACTATAACTTCCTTTAACCACACCCTCTTTGGGTTAATCCCTTATGGAAGATCCCTCACAGTGGTGACAAATTCTCTCATATTTAGTCATTTTGTTGAATATTTTAGCTTTGGCAAATGCTCAAAATAGTTCAGGGATCAAAAACTGAGGTTGAAGTTTGGTTGAATTAAGTGCATATATTATTTGCTCTTTTTTTTTGGTGGGGATTTGACGTGCAACGCTGTTTAATCCTGGTGTGTTGGATGGCAGTTTGTCACTTGTGTGTGCTGTGATTTCATCTTTAGCTGGTGCCGAGTCTGTGGGGCTCTTTCAGTATTAGTGCGTTCAAAGCAGATCAGTCGGTGGTGGTGGTGATAAGAGATGGTTCATGTTGTGTGGAGCCTGGAGGAAATCCCGCCGTCTCTGACACCTCATCTCTGCAAATATAAGGCTTTCGGAGGGAAATGACGACCTTTCTAGCTTCTGCAAAATATCTTGGTGCAAAAATATCTCCTACAATCATGTGTCAGTGGGATATGTGAAGAAACAGAGATACAATACATCATGTTTACATATGGATATTTCATATTTTTTAGTTTTTGAATTAGTTTGAGTTATATTACACCGCAAGAATACCACTAGTGATGCATTACTGTCTTGGGTGACTGGGTTTGGGGTTTGCAGACTGCAACAAGGTTTATACTTGTAAACAATATGGCAACGTCAAAAGACACTAATGTAGATGCTGCTTTACATTTACACGCAGTCAATTTTCAAATGTTAAATTAACACTGTCATTGTGCATATGTTCAATGTAAAATTAACACAGCACTATGACACTGGGGAACAATGCCACACTTGATCAAATTGTCTTTTATTAATTCAGTAATACACTCATTCATTCCTATCATTGAATGGGCTGACTGATCAGTAATTCAAAATAATTTCAGTTTTTTCAAAGTGTTACACATGACTCCTGCATTAACTGGACAGAACAAAATGAGTATAAAGAGAGTCTATTACCCGTTGATGCAGGAGTCATGTGTGTCTGTTTCTCTGAGTCATGGTAAAAGTCAAGTTAAAATGTAAACTTTGTGCCTTCCCTGTTGCTGCTCCAAAACTCTAGAATGAGCTGCCATTAGAGATTAGACAGGCTCAGTGTCTACCTATTTTTAAATCACTTCTAAAAATGCACCTTTTCTCTCTGACTTTTAACACAGTGTGAGATTGCCTTTTTACTTATTTAGATTTACTCTTTTGCTTTTACTAATGTTTTGTATGAGTGCTCTATTTTATTTTATTTTATTTTATTTTAATATGTGTTTTCCTGTTGTGTTTATATTGTCTGTAATGTGTTTATTTGGTCTTGTTTGTTTTATAGCCTGTGTACAGCCCTTTGGCTGACTGTAATAGTTTTTTAAAGCGCTTTACAAATAGTATTGCACCATGACTGATGTAGACAGGACCATAATATACAGTATACAGTTTATTTTACAAGTGGCATGTTCTTTAAAAAAAGAAAAATTAAATGATTTTGAATATTATTATTATTATTATTATTATTATTATTATTATTATTATTATATTTTTAAATTTTGAATTATTTAATTAGTTCCCAAACTATGGTCTTGGAGGAAGACAGTACTGGGAGGTAAGTCCAGCCCACTTCATCCTCCTCAAAAAGTAGAGGCATAGGTGAGTCTTTTTAATGAAGCAGATGGTGTTGGCTGCTCTTTGCCCTTTTAGAAGTGAGCTCACTAATTAAATATTTCCTAACAACTTTCAAATTGTTTATCACATTGTTTATCAAATTGTTTAATAGGCTATTAATAACCCATTTATAAAAACTTTAAATGTGCCTCTTTCTTTAAAAGTAGTACAATTGTTGTTTGTTAGTGTCTTGCATCCCTAAAACTTTGATTTTGATTTTTTAATTTTATTTCCTATTTTAGTGAATATAATATATAATAATTATAATGTATAAATGATTATGTATTTTTATTAAAATGCCTATCTAGATCCATAACAAGGAATGCATCAATTTCTGCTATGATAGTAAGGGTATTATGCATTTGCCTTTTTGATTCCCACCTCATCTATTTTTTGTCCTGTTTACTCCAGTTTGTGCCTAACCCCTGTGTGCCCAGCTGTCACACACCATCAGTGTTACTAAACTGACACATAAATATCAGTCTGAGGTGCACGGAGAAGGCAGATACAATGTATTTCATCACTGCTTCTCTCCACTGTCCAAATCCTCATTTCTGTTTACGACACCAAACACAAGCACATGATGTATTTGCAGAAATATTGTAAACTGTGATGAGGAAATGCAGTCCGGCCTTCTAACCCTGCCCCCACCATTTTGTGCGTGGCTTCTCTGTTGATAGATGTAGTGTAAACAGTGAAGCGTGTGGAAGACTCGGACTGTCATGTCAGCTCTGGTCACATGGTCACATGATCTGCTGTGGTCGAGGTTAGGGGTCATGGAGGGGACGCATCTGATCGCCAACAGGCAACAAGGACAGTTATGTTTGTACCATAAGCATAACCACTGTTACTCTATGCATTGTTTTGATTTGACTTTGAAACTTATTGCAGACTATTGCATTTAAATGTGTTTGACCTGTGGAACTTACAAAAATTCTGCTGTCTTTCTATACTCATTGGCTAACCTCGTTTAATAGTGCCCACAATTGACAACATTCAGGTTTTAAAGGGGATATAATATGCAAAATCAACTTTTCTGACCGTTGTACCATGTTATAATGTACCCTCATTAGAAACATACCTGGAGTTGTGTTTTGCTTCGTTCACACATAATTAAGTAATCCTCAAATCTCTGGCATAGCCGTTCTGAGCCCTCAAAATGCTCGGTTCCACGAGCCTCCACCTCTTCCATGAATGTCCGCCCACTCCAGGAAGCACTGACGGGTCAACAAGCCCTCTACATCCAGTCAGCTCTCTGCATTTATCCAAAAAACGGTGTACAGCTCTGTTTCCATTGATTCCTCACAGCTATTTTTCACTGTGTAGTAAAATGGCATCATACAAAACGTTTAAGCAAGTGAAGTGTTCTTTTTTCTTTGACTGTGTTCAAAAGACGTCACAACTATCCACTCTGCTGCCCTCTGCTGGTCTCATCATCTGTTTCTTTATGGCACCAGTAAAGTACTTATTGAAAACATTTTGTATTAGTCAGATAATGTTTTTAAAGGTCGTAAAACATGCAATGCTTTTGTACAGGCGACCAAATTTTTTTAGTTTTGTGCAAAATTAGAATTCATTTTAAGAAACTATAAAACAGTTTAAGTAACTGGCCTATATGTCAGTGTTGCTAACTATTTTCAAAAGTAGATAAATGTCACCAAATGATGCCACTCTTCATTTGAATATTAATTATGTCATCATACCAAATTTGCATATTACCTCAATAAGATTATTATTATAAAATCCATTATTGTTTTTTCCCCCTAATCCCTTCCTACTTCCTGCACTTTAATAGATATAGTGTCCTATAAAGCTTTTTTAAACCTTTTTTTTTAACCTAACTTAACCTATAGCACTGATACTGATACTCTTGGAGAACCAGCATTGGTGGTCAAAATAATACTATGAAAAGTGATTAGTCAGTTTTATTAATATATATCATGATAACTGTTTATACAATATTAGAACTGAATTTGTTCATACCAAAAATCTTTTAAAATCTTATTTGATGCAGAAATTGATTCATAGGAGCTTTGCAGAAAATACAAGCAAACAAGATGTTTTTTTCCTCCCACATTAAATTTTGCACACAAAGAGCAAAATGGATGTACATTTTTAACATTAGCAACATTTGATAACATGGCTTTATCCCACCAAGGGCACTTTCTTGAGCAGCAGATTCAATAATTAGCATAAGGCAAATCATTTATTGTAAATGTAAATCCTTCTCTGTGTTACTCTGAGTTCTCTTTAGGTACTCCGGCTTCCTCCCTCCACCCAAAGACATGCATGTGTTCTAAATTGCCCTTATAGTGAAAGATGGTGAGGGTGAATGAAGAGCTAGTGGCATAGCAAGACACTACAAAAAATATTAATGAATGTCTGACTTCCTCTACTGAAAATACTCTTAATACAATATGTCAGAATATTTTAGACTGGCACAAAGTGGGCAGACACTGATGGAGGGCCATTCTTTTCCATTGCGTGGGGCAAAATGTCTTCTCCCTTCAACTGTCCCGACCTCCCTGTTTTTCTTCTTTCTTTTTTTTTCTGACAAATTGGTTGTGAGGCTTTTACGACTGATGCACATATCGCAAAAATCAGTTCTGCCAAGCCTGCTCTCTCTCCACGTCTCTCTGACCTGCCCGTGGGACATGCCAAGCCCCCCTTTGCCACGCGTCGCTCGATCAAACCGCATCTTTCCAGGACAATGCAAATGATGACAAATTCCATCATCCCGAATTAATGCCGCTTTCCCGCTAATCTGCCTAATTCGAGAGAGGGTCCGAGGGGCATGATGTCTGACTGGATGATGCTGAAGGAAAGCGCATCCCTCGGCTGCAGCTGCGACCGCGGTGGCTCCTCTTGTCTTTTCACATTTGCTCTTTTCCCCCAAAAAAATATATCATAATCTCGGTCTGCTGGTGAAGCTGACACAACCTGGGAACAAGAGGATTATATGACAGAGAATTGTTGGGCCTAGATATGAATAAGAATGAGAAACAACCAGCAAAAGTCATTATGTAAGCAGACTAGGCTAAAAGCTTGATTAAGTTGTCTAACTGGACTGGCATTTGGTAGAGCATCGTCCTCACTGGGCTCAAGTTCAGGGCTCCAGTGATTTACCAAATGCTCTCTCTTCCATTATCTCCTGTCACTACTCCACTGTCCAGTCAGAAAAGAAGAGGCTCTGTACGAATAGCTCAGTAGGTAGAGCATGAGACGGTGTGTCGTGGATTCGACTCTGGACTCCGACACAAAAAGTCTCTCCCTGCTCTCCCCCATTATTTTTAGACACTTCTGTCCTGTTAAATGAAGCCATTAAAAAACAAAAATATCATTGAAAAAAAGAAACTATAGGCTGAAGTTGACATTTATTTGGAGTGTTAAATGATCAGAGGGAGAAGAAGTAATAGTTGTACTCAAACAAAAGTATTTTTAAAAATAAAAAAGGAGATCAAGCAAATTGCTGAATTAAAGCAAAAGCAAAACTAACTTAAGTAAAAAGTACTTTTTTAAATGCAAAATGTACTATGCTACTACTACTGCAACTACTACTAGTTCTTCTGCTGCTACTACTACAGTTAACTACTACTACTGCTGCTATTACCAGTACTTCTGTTACTACTGCTACCACTACTATTACTACTACAATTATTAGTTTTTTAACTACTACTATTGCTAGTACTTCCGCTACAACTGCTACTACTACTACTACTACAATCATTGGTTTATAAGTACAACTATTGCTCCTGCTATTATTACTAGTACTTCTGCTACTGCTACTGCTGCTACTACTACTACTACTGCTATTACTACTACAGTTATTTACTTTTAGTACTACTACTGTAACTACTAGTGCTACTATTACTAGTACTCCTGCTACTACTACTATTACTACTTGGCTAAAAAAAAACTGTACTTATTTATAGGGTTTTAAAAATTACATTAGACATTGTTCATGTTATGTATGGCCTAAGAAGCCCAATCACTGCTTGCGAGTTTCTTTGTTTTAATGGACCTTGATTTGGTCTCTGCGTTGTTGCTCCTGTCTGCTTCTCCAAACAGGGTCTGTGCTGACAAACACCTTGTGTATAAAATAAGTTGCCTATACCTGAGTAAGTGCTTGTATTTGCTTTGAAATTATTTAAAAATGTTTGACAGAAGCCATAACTATAACATAGATGTAATTCCCCCTGTGGTCAAAAGATGGCAGTCTTACTGCACTAAACAGGCTTTGGCGCAGTTCATGCTTTTTCTTTTATCAAATGTTTGCTCAAATAATTCTTCAACAATGATATGGAGTTTTATGAATGAGGTAAATTAGTAAAGCAAATATACATTTCTGAGCATGCACTGTAACATTTTAGTTTACTTTGAATGATCAGAAAAACAGAAGCATAAAAAGCAACAGAAAAAGGCCTTGTTGTAACTGTGGGGTAAAAGAAATCACAATTAATTATTAATACATAAATACAAGGGGTGATGTATTAATAATGCCAGTATGGGAAAGACTTGCAATGCACAAAATCCATAATTAAACATATATGGCTTTTTGGTTTGAAAATATTGTTACACTAAATTGTTAGACTAAATAAAAATCTCATTAGATTATATCCACGCACAGGCTCTGATACATCCTCCAGTAAATCCATAATATCAATAATAACTGTATATTAAAGGGAAAATGCTGAGAAGTGCTGAACACAGGCACAACTGAAGCTCTGCGTTTCAGCTTTCATGACAATGGCCTTTAAAAAAAAAAAAAAAAGAACGTTCCCGGGTTAAAAGTTACTTCACTGAAGAACTGCTCTGAAATTTATGACAAAATATGAATATGAATGCTCACTTTTGTCTGACTCAACGATAGCGTTGCAAAAAAGTCATCTTAATAAATGGTAGCATGATGGGATATGTGCAGACAGCAAATATGTTTTATTTCCAGGTCTTTATCAGGACCGTACCAAAATTAATATGGCAACAAAAATGCAATGATGATATACTTTAGACATGACACACGGGATTATTGGATAGACAACTATAATGAATGCATTCCTTAATAATGTATATGTGTATTAAACAAAAGCTTTACATAAAAAGCTGTATCTAATAGTTTCTATTGCCAATCACACTAACACGTTCACACAGGCAAGAGAGGGTGAAGTGTCTTGTCCAAAAACACAACAGCAATATGCAACTCCAGTAGTGGGAATCGATCCACCAACCTCCCAGTTAGTGGGCAAACATGTCTACTGAGCTACTGCTGCCCATGCATCCATATTATTCCCTAAAATTCTAAATAAATAGGGGCACATGCTACAGTTAGTCTTTTACATTACTGCAGATTAATTTCTATATACTGGGTAGCACATACTCACCAGATGAAAACATTGTATATTAATGCAGCATTTATCTCTTATGTCACAAATGTATGTATGAATGTGTGATTATGTGAATGCAGCTTGTCTGGCACTGTAGCTGAAGACAAATTTCCTCTTGAGAACAAAAAAGTTTATCTTATCTTATCTTTACTGTACAGTATATTAAACTGCATACAAGTAAGCAGTAGCCTCATATAGATAAATATATAATTGTACATGAGCATATCATTCACAATTAACAGTATTAACAATGCTTAAAAAATAAGGATAATTATTAATATTGGAGAAATTAGTAAAAATAAAAAATAGTGTGTACTCATAATAAAGTGCCACACTCATTTGTTATATTGTGCAGCCCTGTTGAACATATCCTATTTCTATAAAAATAAAAATATTAATGTATAACACTTTAGTGCAAGAAAACTGGTGTGAATACAACACAGTCTGCGAACATCTAAATTCTATTCTTTGCCTATTGTTGTGAATAAAACATTGCGTGGTTGCAGCGGTAAAATGCTGTCAAGGGGGTGCAGGTTAAAAATTTCCCATTCCTGTAGCGCTCCTATTAGCCCGCGTGTGTCACCACCTAGACCAGTGCTGGCTCGGCATTGTTCTGTCTGGCTTCTTCCACACATCTCCTCTATCCTGTATGTGCGTGTATGAGTGTGTGTATGTGTGTGTGTGTGTGTGTGTGTGGAAGGCCTGTCAGCTCGGCCCCCTCGTCACTGCGGGGGGAAGAGGCAGCGGCTCTGAATATAGCGCCTAGTTACCATAGTAATGGGCTGGTCATACATCTCGGCTGTGTCAGGACGGTGATGCGAGTGGACAGGACACGGCGCTATGCTTTTTATCTGCGCATTTGCTTTTTTTTCTTTTTTATCATTCACCGTTTTAAAAAAAAAAGAAAAGGCCCTTCTACTTGAAATGGAAAGGGGTGAAAGAGGAAGTAAATAGTTAGATATGGGCTAATAATTCGCACCGGGGAATAGGAATAATTGATGTGCTTTGACTGTGGGGTGATTGTGGTGGTTGTGGTGGCAGCGGCGGGTTGAATGGCCCCTCTGCTGATCAACAGCAAGATGACAAAAAGACAGAAACACAGAAACAAACAAGAAACACCACACACAGCAAAAAAGGTCAAGGATTAAACATTAAAGACATGCATTAATTCATAGGTAACACTTAAGAATATATCAAAACTATTAAGCAGTAATAAAGCATTAATAAACATGTAATTAAAAATAATTAGAATAAACCATTTCTAGATCGTGAATTACCACTGATGTTTATAATTCTGCACTGATTCACATGAGCTTATTACTTAAGAATTAAACAGTAATAACAATGTATATAACTCTATGGTGTTTATCAATGTTACTTACTAATCCTTAATAAATGCTTAATAGTGTGAGTTATTCCAAAGTGTCAGCAATAATGTTAACACTTTAGAATAACTCACAACTATTAAGCAGTAATGACGTAACGTTAATAAACATGTAATTAACAGTTATTTAACTAAATAAAGAGTTTATTGATGCTGAATTACCACTGATGTGTATATTTCAGCACTGATTGACCTGAGCCTCTTTCTAAAGAGTTACACATTCATAACAATATTTATAACTCAAAACTGTATACATTTGCAGTAATGCTTTGTAAATATCCATTAACTGGTTACTAATTCTTAACTAAAAGATAATGAATGCTTAATAACAGTGGTTTAGAATAACTTGCAACTATGAAGCAGTAATTACACACTAATAAACATGTAATTAACAATCATTAAAATAAATAGTTTATAGGTGCTGAATTACCACTGATATGAATATCTCTGCACTGATTCACGAATTTATTACTAAAAAATTAAACATTAATAACGATGTTTATAACGCAATAGTGTTTATAAATGTAGAGGTAATTCTTTGTACACAATCCATTAACAGATTACTAATCCCTAACTAATAATTAATGCTTCTGAGTTATTCCAAAGTGTTATCAATAATGGTAACACTTACAACTATTAAGCAGTAATCACACTTTAATAAACATGTAATTAACAATCATTAAAATAGTTTCTAGCACTTTAAATATGCTGAATTACCACTGATGTTTATAGTTCTGCAGCAATTCACATGAGCTTATTACTCAAGAATAAGAATAACTTAATGGTGTTTATAAATGTTGCAGTAATGTTTTGTAAATACTCCATTAACTGGTTAATAATCCTTAACCAATACTTGCTTACTTTGCTTAATAGTGTGATTTATTCTAAAGTGTTACCAATTCATTGCGCATGGCTGGGGCCTATCCCAGCAACTTTGGGCCTGAGGCGGCGTACACCATAAACAAGGGCCAGTTAGTCGAAGGGATGACTCACGGCCTGACAACCATTCACTGTCTACCACTGTTATTACTACCACTACCACTACTACTACTACTGTTGCTGTTACTACTGTTAATACTAAAACTGCTATTACTACAACTATTTTTGGGTAAAAAAAAAAAAAGTATGTCCCACCAATGTATAAAAAAGGAAACTGAACTACTGAACTAGACACATTTAAAATAACTATAACATATATATACACACACAACACAACTGATACATATAGTGTTTTGTTTTACTATGTTACTTTGTGCACTTTTTTTTCACTTGCACTATAGACCTTTGGTGAGGGCTCAGGATTCCAGTGCCAGGTGGAAATGAGGGGCCTCAGTGAAGGTTATCAGAATGGGCGCTAAAGTTATAAATCACATTCAGGAAGTCCATATGTCCACATGTCATACTTTTAAGTTATAAAAAGTGCACTGTACTTTCTTAAAGTCGACTAATATTTTCTTTTAAATATTCAAACATGTCAGTGCCACAAAAAATAGATGTTTATCTTTGTTCAACTAAACTTTGTCAGCATTAAGTAAAATTGTCAAGGAATTATACACATCATACATATTTCATATTTTTTAATCATAAGAAAAGCTTGTTTTTAAATGGAGTCATGTCTGCTGTGTACTGCCCAGACTGAATATATAGTAATAATAATGGGGCCCCCCTCATGTCCTGAGCCCCAGTGCAGCTCCACTGCCTGATGTTATATCCCTGGTGGATTCACATTAAAAGCAACTTAAGTTATTACAGCAACCATTGATTTGTAATGTGTTCTTTTGTGACAGGTGGCGTTACAGTATAAAGCAAGGAGCTGAGCATAGATTGTGTTTAGAAATTCTACTCAAATAAGGTGCAACATTCCTGAAGCAACAGAGGAGTAGCCAAACGGAGTAGACTTTGGTATACAGTAATTCCACCCAAACTGAGAAACTATGTGGAAAATTTTGATAAAATGTATTTTTAAACAGAGATAGTCTTTTTTTTCCCTCTTTTCTGTTGTATGAATGCATTTAAAATTCTGCCTACTGTACCTTTAAGAACTCCCAAATCAAAAAAGGTGGTGACGCCACTGACCCACGCCTATATATTTATCTCAATATAGTGTTTACATGTTAGCTGTACACACTTGTCCATATGAATATTTATAGCCACCTTCACTACAGTGCGTGCGAGAGAACCAGGGTAATGGGTATCCTGTCCCTTAGCTTCCCGCGGCTTGTCGACACGAACCGATGCATTCAGCCACCAATAATACATGAAGAGCTGTTCAAAGGCAATTAGGATCAGTTGTCACGGCGGGGCCCATTAATGAGTGGGGAGTGTGTCGGGGGGTCCGGGTCCGGGATGTGGTGGTGGTGGTGGTGTTGAGTTGGAGAGGTGGGTGTTTGGAGAGAAGATGTGCTCTGACAGATCCAGTGCTTCCCCTGTCCTCGCCTGGTACAAGCCCATACCAGCCTCATGCCACACGCTAGTGCAAAAACAGTATACAATACAGCACAATGGTCACTGGGCAGACCAAGACTATTCCCATGGTGCATTGCATAGATATAGGCATAAAGCGTAATAGGAAGGAGTGTATATTTTATCCTTTCCAGTTACCAACACGGCCTAGAATGGGCAAACTGAGCACAGTTAGTACGAGAAGTACACTTAAGTTTCTTTTTGAGCATGAATTCTTAAATCAAGGCCTCAAGGCAATTATGAAGCACAATTAGACTCATTTACAATGTGTTTGTTTATAGATGACACCATGCCCCTGCAGGGCTAACCCTAGCTGTTATTATGGCCACAAGATGCCCTCAAAAAGACCAACCTCAACACAACAAACTACACATCATGCTGTGTACAAAGTTCCCCAAAGAGAGAGTCAAATCTAAAGTTGGAATACAAGTGTCATGAAACCTGAATAATCTGAACTGGACTTCTGTTTACATAAGACTGCTCTTAACTTTATCTGCATGTAGGTCTATACTGTGCTTGCACACACTGGTTAGCAAACATTGGTCCACAAATGTTTGTCTAAATGCATGTGCATATGTTAGCTCATGATAATAACATGATAAAGACCCTCTTCAGACCCTGCTGTACAATTCATCTGTTTTCTGACACATGGCCTTTTCAACTCATATCCACACACAGTATTCACACACATCTCCAATAAATTTATTCTAAGTTTCACATTTTGTATGTGAACCTACGCACACTTCTACTAATTTTCTATTTACTTTAAAATGAACAGTAATTGTTCTTTTATCCATGCAGTGTATTATAAACAAAATAATAAATTCTAAACATATGTAGATTTTTTTAATTCCTTCTTTTTTAAACTTGTTGACTGTTAAATTTTTATTCATTTTATTCTGACACAGATTTGACCTCTATTATTTTTCAAAATTATTTTACAACATCCTTTTGGGCATATATAATTTTAAATCTTTTTCAAAATGTTGTGCATTTAAAACAATATTTAGTCCACTTTTTGTTCCCAACCCATGAGTAGAAAAGATAGCCCACAAGTATTCTTAAGATGGATAGCAAGTGTTGCAATGTGCTACACCAATACTGGCTAAAAAAAATCTAAACCTAATCCTTAGTTTTCAATGACAGGTCTGAAGGTGGCCAATGTGTATGCTCACTTATTTGTTTACCTGCTGCCAGTCCTTGACTCACTCTATAACAGCCTATAACCAGTTGAGTCTGTCATGCTCCTCTCCTACGGCAGAAACGTGTGTCTTTGGCCTGGGGCATCCAGCCAACATTGCCATTGTGCCGGGGTCTTAGCGCGGTTTGATCAGCCCGTTTTCTCGTGTGTCCAGTTCAAGTGAAGACGGTTGACCTCCGGTCTATGGCCTTAGATGTGTAAAGCCCTCAGAGACAGGCTGTGGTGAGCTGGAAGGGAACTGAATCAATGCTCACTTGGGGGAAAGGCTCGGAGATGAGGGCCGGCTGTCAGTCAAAAGAGTCTCCGCACAAAGGCTTCTAGTCACTGTGCTAAATCCAGGCATTCAGCAGAGGAAGCAGCCCGTCTATTCAGTGAAAACAAAAGTGTGTTAAGAAGAGCTGGTGTGGCTATGAGCAGGTAGATACATGTATCCAAGAACAATGGGAGCCATTGACTTAATCTAAGCAGTGCTTCCAGAGGTGCAAATAAGTAAAGTGCAAATGATTCAGAAGAAACAGCACATTTATATTTCTATGACATTTCTGTGCATATTCACAAGTTCTTGTTTTAGTGCTGCATTGTGTTTCATGAGAATAATAATAGACTGCATAATACCAGTTGTTGTTGGTGATAGAGACAAAACAAATATGATTGCATTTGATCAACCGCTGTGCTGCGCCAGGGGCCCTTCTCCAGGTGAAGAGTGGATGGCTGGTCAAATAAGCCCAAAACCAAGACCAAGCCTTTTAGAATCCTCCAGCAAGGTGCTTATGATCAAGATTCTGAGTCAAGATGCACAGCAGTTACCTGCTACTTGTGACAGGTTGTCCCAGTGGCATTAAAGGATGCGTCAAATGCAGAAAAGACATTTCCCTATGGGAACAATAAAGTCTACCTTATCCTTAATCTTAAAATCAAAATCAGGTTTAAACCAGGTCTAAAACTGGACTAAACCATGACCAAAACAGGACTATCCCAGAACTAAAACTGGACTACACCTGCACTAAACCAGGACTAAGCAGTGGTCTACACTCCAAAATTAATCCCCCCAACCAGAGCAGGACTAAAACATGACTAAAACAAGACTTGAACTGCAAAAGACTCCTGTGTACCACCTGAAAAACCCTGTATACCATCACTGTGTACCACCAGCAAAAGAGCGACCTGAATAGAAGCTGGAGAAACTATAGAAATATACCCAATATCTGTTTCTAGTCTTTCACTTTTCACCACAGTGGCAAGAACGCAGCTCCCATATCACATTATCATTTAACACATTTCAAAACACCCACATGATGTGCCATTTCCCAGCATTAGGAATCCCCCTGTGCAGCTTCTCCCCCAGATCTATTTAAATGAATGCAGCCTGTTTCGATGGCATTCCCTTCGGATCTCACGTTTACCGTGGCGAACACAATAGCCAAACGCTTGCTGAATGGAGAGACTATCAGCCGAGCGGGTTGTTAAACATCTCCTCTTTCCTGTTAAGGTAAGTGGCTCACCCCTGGGATATTTGCAGCCCAAATTATACTCACTGATCAGATTGTGCGGGGTGCGCGCTAGCCTCGGGTTGCTCGCTAACGCTAAACCCTCCTCGCCTCATTCACCTAATTGTGAGTGACAGTCAATATTGCAGGGAGGCCGCCTCACTCATGGCGCGCGATGGGATTTGCATTGAATTTTTCTTTTTCTTTTTCAGAAATTGTCAAAGTGGACGGTAGGAGGCGTCAGGAGGGAAGTGGGTCTGACGTTGACAATTAGTGTCAAAAAACAGTGGGGGAAAAGTCAGTGCAGGACGTTTAAATAATCTTCTAAATGTCTCAAAACAGTGACGTGAACTTCAGACGACCCGCTTGATTAAAGGTCAGAGGTCGGGCTGAGTCAGTGGCCACCCGTGAGCGAACAGAGAGAGAGCACTCGCCGATGAGTAAAGCAACAAGACAGGTAGAAAGGATAGTGTAATGCTCATTCAGAGACGCTCATACCAGTCGACAGGTTGGGGCATTAACCATTTAGTTACCACTGAGCTCAGGGTGAAATCATTTCTGAGTGCATGTCAAATTAATGCAAGAACATGGAAGTAGAGAAAGGTTATAGAGCTATATTGAGGAGTATGAAACACAGACTTAAAGCTGCGGTAACCAAAGAAGAAAAGGCCTAGGTGCATTAACGGCTACAGCTTGCTTGTCTGTCCTTTGTCCTGTCTTAGCAAGTAGAGTTGACCACTGCAGAACTTTAAGGTGCTGGAAGCAACATGTGCTAGTACTGATTTGAAAACATGTACTGCAGTCTAAATCAAAACTATGGCCGGTGCATTTCCAGTCTTTCCGCTTTTCTGATTGGACGATCAGCAAGGCAGGATTTTAAAACCAAAACAAAAAATGTAAACATAAACAACTTTGGCATTATGTTAATTTTTTTTTTTTTTTTTATTGTGAATAAATCAGCGGTACTATTTTTTTCAGTAAAACCAATAGTTGATTTAAACATGTTTATCTCATGGAACACATGGGTAATTTTTATGAAATATAAAAAATATATACTGCTGACAGTACCTTTAAGCATAATATAGTATAGTACTGATATTAATAATTATGAAAAACATTGAAAACAACTTCACAAGTGTACAATTAGGCCATAGATATGAGAAAAGCGGTTCATTAATAGCAACAGCTTATGCAAAATTACATTAACATATTAATCAAGTAGAAGAAAAAGTATTTCAACAAAATATTAAGGGGACAAAATCAACTTTTTTGAGCTTTCCACCATGTTAAAACATCGTTCCCTCATCAAAAACATACCTGGAGTTGAAGTTCATTCACGCCTGTTAAAGTAATCCTGTATTCTCTGGCACTGAGTTTTAGAGACCTCAGAACCCCCGCCTTCTCCAGGAGACAATGACCAATCAACAAGCCCTCTACATCCAGTCTGCTCTCATTCCTTTATCAAAACAAACAAAAAAAAAAACTGTGTACAGCTCTGTTTTCACTGATTCCTCACAGCTATTTTTCATTGGCAGCATACTTTTGCATGCTTTTTTCTCTGTTTCTGTTAAAAAGAGGGAAACAGAGCTGCACTCTGCTGACTCTTCACCTGTTTCTCTATCGCAGTGGTAAAGTAATTATTACAAATACTTTGTTTTAGACAGGTTTTTAAAGGTTGTAAAATATGCAATGCTGTTCTAGAAGTGACCAGAAGATCACTTTAAAAACATAAATAAAAGTACAATATATCCCCTTCAATAAAACTAAAGACATTTTGAGTGTAAAATATCATATACTATTACTGTATTTATATATTTTACTGGCTACCACTACTACTAGTTTGCTCTTTTGATTGATTTACAAAACAGACTGTTGATCCTGCATCTCAATTATTAATGCAAAGAGAGTACATTCATAAAATGACTGTTATATCAAATAATAGATGTAAAGCCAAAAGCTGAGAACATATATTTGACATGTAGTATTATTTTGCTGTGGCAAAGTAGTCCAGGGTTACTTTTTTTAATAACATATAAGCAAAAACGCAGTGTATTCTTAATGCTATCAGCAAACTCATCACCCACCACGGTAAAACAACTACTATATAATATTTTTGAACATTTTAAACCCAAAACCTCTAAATTCATTCAAGTTCATAAAAATGATCACCCTGATTGTGACATCTGCAAATGATGTATTATAACTGGGAAAGCAACTATCCTGTGATGAATAGCAGAAATTAATTGAAGCACTCACAGCATAGTATAACAGCCAATACCTTCCTCCCCACTACTTCCAAAATTTTGAGATGCCAGTCACCGTAATTACCAATGTGTGGAGGTATCATCTTACTTTCCAATACAACAAAATGTATTCTATAAAAAAAGAGTGGCTCTCGAATTGAGGCGCCTGTCAGTTTCACAAGTCTCTCCCGTTGGCCATGATCTATTAAAACTTGTCTTTTATCTCACCTCTCCCACCCCACCCTCTGTCGTACTTTATGGATTTTTTCATAAACACAGCCCATACTTCATAAACGTCTCAATTTCCAAGTCTATTAACATTACTTCAAAAAGCGCTTGATAAAAAGAAGAGGGCATGCGTGAAGTAATGCACCCATAATAACCAAACGCTGGAGGGGAGAGAGGAAAGGCAGGGGCAGCAGTGGAACAATGTAAGGAGATGTGATTGAGTAAAAGAACAAATGATCGCTTCTGTCGGAGCTGGGGGGGTGAGGTGGGAAAGGGGCAGAGCAGGGGTGGAGTAATTGAGTACAGAAAATGGATCTTAAAGCCTTCGTAGTTGGATCAATTGAAATACTGAAGGGTACTCAAAACTACAGGCAATATTGTCAGAAAGAAAAATACGCATCAGTCTTTTTAGTATTCCTTAAAGGTCCCGTATTCTGGTGAATCAACTTGTGTCAACTACTGTTTGCACCTCAACAACATATCTGGAGTAGCATTTTGTTCATTCATGCATGTTTGAGTAATCCTGTATGCTGTCGCTGTACCCTTCTCAAGAGCTGAAAACGTTCGGTCACTCTACATAGACACATGAAACCAGCAAGTGCTCCTGTGCGTTTCTAAAGCCCATACACTGTCCCCGGACTCATTCTGATCATTTCAGCACTTAAATTGCCGACCCAAAACTACAAAGCAGTCAACTCATTTATCTATCTGTTAGCGTCATGTTGCTAATAGCCGTGCTAATTAGCCATGTTCTGCTCTGTCCATTTTCCATCATCACCAGCAGGGGGTGACAGGAACCTAATCCAATTGTTTGCTGCAAAGTGTAACTATCAGCTTCCCAAAAGAATACGTTTTCCATACATACACATTATTTTAAGTTAAAATAAAACGTGAAATGCTACTGCAAGAGTGTTCAAAATTATTTTAAAAAGCCTAAAGTCTTTGAAACAAGCTATTATGTATGTATTATCTGACAAAATATAATATTCAAATAATATTTGTAGCAGTTTTTATCAGTCATAAATTTCAATAGTTCAAAAGGAAAAGATTGCAAATATATTCCCACGTACCCCCTGCAAAGTGCTCGCGTACCCCTAGGGGTCCCCGCACCCCTGGTTGGGAATCACTGGTATACACTTCTGGTCAAAAGTTTCGAAACACCCCAATTTTTCCAGTTTGTTATTGAAAAGTATGCAGTTCAAAGTCTCATTGTACTCTGAAATGAGAGCATAGAACAGAAAAAAAAATAAATCATGGACATTTTTGGCAGATATTACAGCTTAAAACATCTTTCTACAATGCAAACCAAATTCATTCTTCTGTTCAGTCCAAACCAGCTTGATGGGGGTTAAAGTCTGGGGAAACTGTGCTGACCAATGCATGTTTTTAAGGTCATCACCTTGTTCTGGGATTGCTTGAACTTTTGCTTGCACTTATGTACCTGGTGTATGACCATCTAGGCGCATACCAGAGAGTCCTTCATGGCACTGGTAGCTGTTTTGGTTCAGAGTGCCTCTCAGGTGATAAAAAGGCCTCTCTGTCAGTTTATGACTTACCTTTGTACCATTTCAAGCTTTTAATTGGACTTGAACTGCTTGAATTTCAATACTACAAATGGAAATCTTAGATTGCTCTAAAACTTAGTATTCCCTTGTGACCCCACCTAAATAGTACGCCTCATAGCTATTTAGAGTAATATATATATTCTTAATACAAGCACACATCAGTCAGCGATCCGTGTGAAAACAAAGCATAAATTAAAAGACAGTTTCCCTCCTTATAGCTCGCAGTCCTGCCATAGCTCACATTTACATACAATCATCCCCGAGCCCCCAGCTTTGACATCATAAAGGTTAACTAATTCTTTAAATCAAGGGGGGATCTGCATCTGTCAGCCTACCCGCTTCCCAAGAGGTGGGCCCGGGAGACGTGACAGGCCGCCAGATGGGTCGGGAGATGGATGGAGGTAGAAGGTCCAGCATCCATCACACGCCGAGCATTAATGTGGTTATTGTGCAGCGCTGAATGGAAAAGCTGGTGTGGTCAGAGTCTGCATCCTCCAGACATTTTACTGTCAGTGGGCATGTGCTGTCACTCAAAGCAATGGTTACCTCTGAGACAGGAATAAAGTGGACAACAAGGCAAGTGTAATAGAGATGCAAAGTGATCAATCATAGTCAGACTTCACCAAAAGACAAGGAAGATTTATTATTTCTGCTTTAGACTTAACAGCAATGGGTAATTTGGTTTACCTTATTAACAAGTAGTACTAGCCTTAGCAAAAGTATTAACCTTAATTTCAAGTAATAGACTTATTGAACATGCATAAAGTAGGATGGATGCTTTATGAAACAACATTGACAATCCTTCTACTTTCGGGTGTTCACTTTCCGCTCTAACCTTAGCAACCCTCTACTGATGAGCTGTCCACCTGATGTACAGTACTTTCTAATACTATCCATCCTGCTCACTCCCAAAGAGAACCTCAAAGATTTTTAAGATAAACCCACTGCAGCACCACAAAAATACATTTTGCTTGCAGTGATTCACTAAAATAAATCACTATGACAATAATAATATTGGCTATCTTTGGTATAGTTGTAATAATTTAGACCAGACATCTGCAACCTATGGTTTTAGAGCCAAGTGTGGCTCTTTAGTCCTACACTTGCGGCTCCTTGGGCATCTGACGTCTGGTTATACAAAGTCAATAAAGGAATAAGTAGACAACTATAAAACAACTTGCATCAGCTTGTCAATTTAAAATAAAACTTTCACCTGTTTTCTGATATATGTAGTGGACTTAACTGTTAAACTGTTGTAATAAACCGTTTGTTCACACAGTTGCACACACAGACTGATTAGAAGTTCCACACAGGGGCACCAAGAAATAGTTACAGGACGTAACTCTAGTTCTCTAAGATAATCAGTGCAGTATTTAATAAGTTCTTTGTTAGTTTGCAGTTATTAATGAACACCCATATGCTATATTTCAGTTATAGGCTAAGCGACTTTTGTGCATTAAAATTGGTTGTAGCTCTTTACAGAACTGAAATGTTTTGTCTCTTGGATCCGGAAGGTTGCAGACCCTTGATTTAGACCTTACTAAATGTTTAATTCCTTGATGGATGGCGTTGTGTACACAAGTGAGGTTGTGACTTGTGGTGTGAAAGGTCAGGGGTTCAATTACCTGACCTATAGCCAAAAACTCCAGCCTCAAAATGTGCATGTCAAAGATTTCTGGAGTGTCTGCTTGTAAATAGCTCTTGGACCTAGACACTCTTTAGCTCAGGGTTACAAAAATGGAAGTGCCAATTTTTTATGTGTAACAATTTGTGAAGCTCCTAGTAGCTTCATATCATTGATTGTCTTCACTGCACTGCAAAATCCTAGCCAAAAGGATAAGGACATACAATTCTACACAATTACAATATAGGCTCCTTACCACTGTTATGAAGCTATGAAGAGTATAATAATTATTAGAAATTAGTAGATGGTATAAAACAATGTAAGTATCTTGGTCCCAGCCAGAAAATGCAAAAAAGATCAAGGTTTACAAACCAGCAGCACCATCCTGTAAAGGCTCCATTAGTTTCTATGGGCATTTGATGTTGCAATAAAGTTTACCAATACATGACTGCTCATTATACAGACATTAAATTAAAATGTCAATTCAAAATTTCCACCCCCTGTGAACTCATTGTATCAGTGGACCCCTATTCTGTATAGAACTGTGTGCTATACATTTGCCTACGTCTCAAATAACTGCTTTTTTGCAATGGCCCAGCACACATCAACAGTATACAGTGTCATTAAAATTAAGTCATTGTGCTATTTGTTGAAGAGAACACAGCATGGGGCTAATTGTACTAATATGTAAAAATCTCTGCAGACAGTGAAGAACTGTTAATCTGTTTTTGATGAAATTAAGGCAGTGTAATGTGACGGAAGAGCAGTCACACTGGGAGGCGTATTGTTTATTAAATTATTATTAAATGGCTTTATGAATGATGATTATGTTGATGAGAAATTAGACATAACCACAGGAGGCGCCAATTTAATGTCTCATTGATCATTCATTGAGAAACATCAAATATTGGGCAAATTAAAAGAAAACTGACTGAAAATCACTGATTGGTCCCGAGTCCCTATAATGTGCAATTCATAGTGGGCGGTTCAAATTACATTTTCAAGAATTCTGCTGTTTAATGTAATGTACAAAGAAAATGCAGTGTATCTGATTCACAAAGCCTTAAGCTCCCAGGTTATGAACATTAAGATAATATCCTGGAACTGTAGGGGTTTAAATAAAGTGAGTAAAATGAAGCAGGTATTGACCAGAGACACATCTTTCAACCAATATCTCTATAATAAGAAAAAGATGGCAGGGACCAGTTCTTTCTGCATCCTTTGGTTCCCATGCACAAGGAACTATGATTCTTATGCATAAAAGCATTCCCTTTGAAATAATTAATACCATTGGAGACACAGCAGGCAGGTATGTAATTGTACAGGGTACTCAGAAAAACTATATCTATTCAGTATATGGTCCAAAAGAGGATAACCCTAATTTCTTTAAAGATTTGTTTTTATTGCTTTCAATATTGAATGGTCAAAATATTGTTGAAGGTGATTTCAAAATAGCGTTAGGCTACCTTAAAGATAGGTCGTCGAACTTTACTCCTTAATGTCCTCAAGCTAGAGAGAGCATTAAACGCTTCATGTAAGAAATAAATTTATCTGAGATATGGAGGCAACTAAAACCAAATTATACTATATACTTTTGTTACTCTGTCCATACTGAAGCCAATCTGTGCAATACCACTCCAGTGAAAAAAGCCCATAGTCAGTTAACAAACTACTTTGGCCACTGCCCCTACGTTGCATCTGAAGAGTCCAAAACCTTTAATGACATACCACTGAGAAACACTGTCAAACGAACAGCTAATCCACACATGTTCTCACTCAAGAGTCGCATTTGGCCGGGGGATCAAGGACAGCGCGGAGGAGATGGACACTATCCTTGTTGACAGTACCTTGACAAGCGTAATCCCATATAATACATGCTGGGTAAACAAAACATTGAGCCAAGCGTGCAACCGCGGCCCACACTTCCTCTTTCCGGCCTTTGAATTCCACATTCTCTCAGAAACAATATGAAAGAATCTTTGCAAACAGGCAAAAAAAAAAAAAAAAAAAAAAAAACTGTGTTGGTAACTGGGATACTTGTGCATCAGTAAACACCAAAGGAGCAAAGAGAAAAAAACATAGCACAAAACTACAATCACAAACTCCAGCAAACACAACAGAGATACATAAACAAAGATGTGATGGACAAACAGAAAGTAATCTGAGACTTTAACAGTCCGAGGCTACATGAATTACAAGGATCAGTTTGTTTTATAGCCATAAAATGCGGGTCTTTTACTGAATCAGGGGTTTAAAATGCATGGTAATATAATATGCATATAAATCTATTAGGGATGTGACAATATTCTGATCTTATGATATTGTTCTGGACTAGTACAATATCAAATGGTGAGCTCATGGGGCTAAAATGCATTGTTTTGTTGCAGCCGCACAGTAAACAGCAGAGTAAACTGCATAGACCACGATCCTTTGCTGTGTTTCAGCACAGTCAACATGGCGGATATCAGTGTTATTAGAAGGGACAGTAAACAAAGTATGAATTCAGATAATTATTTAGTCTTAATATTTTGAAATATGGCAATAGTTAATGCACTAGGACAACAATTGCACTAGGAGTGAATCCCTCCTTCATGCGGTTCTCCCTGAGGTACCTCCTCCTCCTAAAGCTGTTTTTTTTTGTTTTTGTTTTTCCTTACCGAGAAGGAAAGTCAAAGAACATGCTCAACAGGCCATTTTTAAAGAATAGGTTTTGTCATTTCTTCACCTTGAGCCTCCCCACAATATTATAATACATATCGTACCAGGAAGTTACTAATACCGTACCCAGACATTTGTATAATGTTACATCCCTAAACCTTGTGCCTAAGCAGAGATTGGTTCAAGACCTAATTTGAGTGACTTTAAGAGTATATGCATGCTTGTTAGTACTGACAGGCTTGTCAGTAGATCAACTATTGATCTATTGGGATTTTCTTGCACAACCACCTCTTACAGAGAATGGTCCACAGAAAAGTAATCCAGAAAATATCCAGAGAGTGGCAGTTTTGTGAGTGAAAATGCCTTGTTAATACCAATGTTTTGAGGACAATGGACAGACTGTGATAGAAATGTAACAGTAACGCAATTTGTTAAAACCTGGTCTGCAGAAGACCCTCTCTGAATGGATAAAAAGTCGAACTTTAAAACAGACGGGATCCAGCAGTAGAAGAACACACTGGATGTCACTTCATTAGATAAGTGGACTACCTTAAAGTGGCCAATGAGTTCATAAATAACCATCTGACTTTTCTCAACTGGTTTACTGTGGTTCGTTTAGTTTTAACAATTATGTATTGAAAGATGCCATAACTGTTCCCATGCCCTAAACAGAATGTAAGATGTGAGTTAGGAATTCCCTCGAGATGCCAGAAAGACAAAAAACAAAACAAAACAAAATCAATCAAACAAAAAACAAACACACCTATACTTCCTAATTTCACCCAGACTGTCTTTCTTTCTTCAGTAGTGCTGTCTGCCTTCATCTGACAACCTCTGCCCTCTCTCTCTGTCGCCTGCTGGCTTTAGGACTTACCCTGAAGGCCTGACTGTAGGGTCCAATGTTGGCAGGAGCCCAGTGGGACAGACTCTGGACGTGTAGGGCCTCTCTGCGGTGGAAGCAGCCTTCCTCTGGAGGGCTGGTCTGGTCATGGAGCAGACAGTCCATCTGCAGCTGTTGACTGGCCAGGAGAGGAGCCTGGACACATACTCTGGAAAATAATTAATTTAGTTATACCAAAGTAACAGCAGTACATTCAACATGATGTGACAACATTTCAGATTTAACTGTTGTATTTGCCTGCTTACCTGGCTGGTGGGTTTATGCCAAAGTACTTCTTATAGATGGTGTTGAGTGCAGCAAAGTCATCCATGTTCTTCACATAAAGATGGACAAGGACAATGTCTTTCATCTTCCAGCCTTTACTGTCCAGCTCACCTGAGGAAAGACACACACCAAATATGGTGTTAAGTGTTTAGAGTTGCTCGGGAAAATAGCCCATCCATCCATCCATCCATCCATCTTCTTCTGCTTTATCCGGGGCAGCAGTCTAAGCAGAGATGCCCAGACTTCCCTCTCCACAGACACTTCCTCCAACTCTACCGGGGGCACCCCAAGGCGTTCCCAGGCCAGCCGAGAGACATACTCCCTCCAGCGTGTCCTAGGTCTTCCCCGGGGCCTCCTCCCAGTGGGACATGCCCGGAACACCTCCCCAGGAAGGCGTCCAGGAGGCATCCGGAACAGATGCCCGAGCCACCTCAGCTGACTCCTCTCAATGTGGAGGAGCAGCGGCTCCACTCCGAGCTCCTCCCAGGTGACAGAGCTCCTCACCCTATCTCTAAGGGAGCGCCCTGCCACCCTGTGGAGGAAACTCATTCCGGCTGCTTGTATCCGGGATATTGTCCTTTCAGTCATGACCCAAAGCTCATGACCATAGGTAAAATAGCCATGGATGCCAAATGAGAAAGGGCCACTGTGGATTTTTACAGTTTTAATTAACTCTAACTTGACTGCTAAAACAGTAAGCCAACAACTGCATTAAAACTTTTCTTTTAAACTCCTGACTCTTTGTTCTAAACCTTAAACACAATTTTATTTGCAAAGCTCTTACTCTCTTTTGCAAAACACTTGGCATATTCTTGCTCTGTAAACATATTTGCCCTTCAGAGCACACATGACGCAAGAAGTTAACATAAGGAGGCAGAGGTCAGACACAACTCCAAGTTGTCTCTATTAACACACAACTGCTCAAAGGTCCAAACTTTGTCACTTGGCTAATTGAGTCAATATAAAGGCAGCTGTGAAACAACTGAGCTGGCTGTTCAAGATGGAGGTCAGAGGAACAAGAAGTCATGTTGGAAGAAGAAGACCAAGAGGACAAGGAAGGCCAAGACCCGAACCAACACCCAAACCTGAATGTAGACTTAAAACCAAGATTCGAACCTTAACCCGTAACAAGACCCAAACCAAGACCCAACCCAAGAACTATTATGATTATGATCTTTATAAAATTACATTTTACATGTGTTCATCTGTGCCTTTTCTGTTTTCAATTGCTGATTGAATTGACCATCCTATATTCACCACTTCTGCCCACCGCAATTCCAAAAATGTTAATAAAAAAATTATTACAAAAAAGAAAAAAAAGAAAGAAGTATGACAGGGCGCACAAAGGCCCAAACTGGGGTTCAAACCTTGACCACTCGTGATGTCTTTAGTATTTGAAATTTTCATTTTGGGGTTAACATTTTAAGTGGGCAAAACTAAAACCACCTTTCCACATTTTTTTTCTCAGGACTGCATAACAGATCTTGTCTGTTTAAAGGCCATTGTTGTACTTTTAAGCTGCATGCTTCATTCAAAGTGACAGTGATATATCTGAAAGTGCTTTGTGAAGTGCTAATGCTGTTTGTCCCTTGTGTTAAGTGTATTCCTGCACACATTCTAGGCTTCGGAGGCAAACACCAGAACGAGGTCTCAAAGCAAAGCAAGTTTCTCTGTACAGCGTTTTGAAAGAGCTTCAAGTTTGTTTTTCCTTTGCCGACACCAGTTTCTACTCAGGACTACTTCGCCCTCATACAAAGGGCTTGATCATTAAATATTAACTTGTTTAATATTGTCTCTACTCTGTGAAGGCTGTTCTGAGGAGCGCCACGATAAACATTAAATATGCTTTTCATCTTTCGCCCCTCTTTCTCCATCAAAAAAGAAGAGAAGGGAAAGAAAAAAGACTGAGATGCACTGTAAAAGGCTACAGTTTAAAATTCTTCGGGGCAAAAACAATAACCCACCCAACACGACTGAGCTGTGCATGTGTTTAAAAAGAGGGGAGAGTTCATTTGAAGAATTTGGCCTTGTTTGGTGGCCAGTGTTGGGATAGATGGAGATTTTTGACACGTAGGCTTTGTCTGCAGTGCTGACAAGCACTTCTGAATAAGGAATGACTCTTCAACCACACCTCCTTATGTGTGCTGAGCTAACACGAGAGAAAAGACACCCACGGGACAAAGCTGCTTTTGGTCTACGTAGAGGCATTCGGTTTAGACATGCTAAAAGGTACAGCTTGCTTCTTCCACTGAACTAAATACTAGATAAATAATGGACAAAAAAGTCCTTGTTGATAGTGAACAACTACCCAAAACATTCTTTCATGAGGTCCACTAGTTGCCATTTTGTCTAACCTTGCAGTTGGTTGAAGGCTGCTGATGTCTGCTCCTGAATGTCCAGCTCTTGGCACTGGAGGCCTTTAATGCCAGCTATCCACTGGAAACCTGAAGAATTCTTTGGTGACCAGGATGGTGGAAAGTCTAAAATAAATAAAGATAGAGCATTGTAAATAAAGAAGTATTAGCAGTAGCACTGAATTTGACAAGCTCAGTTAATAAAGTCCTGGAAAAATAAACAGTCTGTCTGTCCTGGGAGTGGATACCTCCCTCCTTCATGTGGTATCTCCTTTTCCTTTTTTTTTTTTTTCTTAGAGAAAGGGAAAGTCTAAAGACAGGGGATGTACTGAGACAGTATTTTTGGTTGTTTATGCCTACTACTGTAGGGCCTTACAAGGCAACTGTTGTGATATTTGGTTATGTAAATACATTAAATTGAAAGTTAGAAAGAACAATTTATGCACACTTAACGTAACGTGGACATTCAAAAACTTTTGCTTGTGTTGCCTCGCATTAAACCTTTATTCATTATTTTAACAGCTTTTCTAAAAAGATAATGTATTTGGTGACCAAGATTTTAAATGAAAAACAAGCCCCCTTTCAGACCTTGCATTGCAATCTGTCCCATCAACCATATTTTGTCCTATGTCCTCATTAGATCCAAATACACCCTAATACTTTTGAACAGAACCACTTTCAAATGGTAGCTCAAATTTAAAATCTAGAGGTCAACCGATTTGGGGTTTTCAGTATCGATGCCGATACCAATTTTTAAAATTCAGAGAAGTCGATGACCATTAAACACTGCAGATTTTTTTGGACCAATATGTAAGGCAGATTTTTTTTATTGTATGAAAGAAATTGATTTAATATAGCCACCCATGCCATAGTAATGCTTATTAAAACAGAAACAAATGTGTTAAGTTAACAGAGTTTTTTTGAAAATCCATTAAAGCCATCTAAATCAAACTTTCCGGGCAAGTACAGCTTGAGGAGAGCTACAAAATGCATTTGGATTTTTTGTTCTATGAGGTCCTATGCCAGAGAAATGAGCAAAATCTTTTAATTGCCGTTTTGAGCTTTTCAGGCTGAGACATAGCAATTTTAAATGTTTTCTATGAACTGCAGTATAGAATGCACAGACTGCTAAAAGCTGGTTGAGGAAGCTGGAATCCTTCAGTCACATGGTTGTCCGGACACGTGTCTGACCAAAAATCTGCATGTAAGTACAAGAATGCCGATATATTGGTCAACCTCTACTGAAATCTCAGAGCGCGTTCAGGATGTAGGAGTCGATTTAGAACCAATGTAAAGGGGGCCTTAGATACAACCAAATTCAATTTTTATAGCATTTCATTTGGACATACTGATTTTTTTATTTATTTTTTTTTTCATTCTGATCCAAAGATCACACCCCCAACACCAGTGGCAGATGTAACTGGGGCCCTGGGCTGAGCCTGATTTAATTTTTCAGTGTATTTAATTTGAACTTTGATTAGGACCAGCATTTTGTTGTTGTGTCTCCATAACTAGGACACTGAGAGTGTGAGTGGTAATCCATGCATATGCAGTTTATGTCAAAGGATAAATGAATTCAGAGACTGTCACAAATCAGCGACCGACCTGACAGCTCTTGTCAAACAATCACTCAGCGGCACGCGCACTGAGACGCTGGCCGAATGACACGGATTCAGGGAGCACAGATATCAGCAGCAGACACACCCCCCGTACATAGAGACATAAATACGCGCGCTTTCGCATTCATGTCAGCGTGTGCATGCCTCACAATAAATGAATCTCACCGTGGCCCTGCTGACAACTAAGGTCACCGTTTGATGTAAATTCTTGCTGGTTGTCTTCAGCTTGATCAGCATATTCCACCTCCTCAGTCATCTTGTCAATGGCGCTCTGGCAAGGACAAGTACCATGGGGCAAAGCTCCTGCCACCGTGTCCTGCAAAAGAAAGCACCACGGGGAATACATGAGGCCAAATGCCCGGCAAAGAGTGCAGAGCCTTTTGCAAAGACAGACAAAACGCTGTATAATTAGCTAACCCTTTTTTTTCTCCCCCAATAGCCCACAAAGCGGCCTCCGTGCGTGTCAGTCTTTCGTGACAAGAGTTCACATAACTTCAAGGTGAATGAATATGAAACATCATGCTAACATATTCAAGGTTTAGGCGAAAAGGGAGCGGTGTTTTCTGATATTGTAGAATCAATCATGCTGCCTGTCAGTCAAAACTCGGGGATGCGATGTGCGTGATGTTTCCGGCTTTCTGACAAAGTGGTGTTTTTTTTTTTGTTTGTTTGTTCTTTAAATAACAAATCATTATAATTCTCTCAAGGCAGACATATTACCTGCCAAATCCTGCTGGGCATCATGCATTTGAATACATATTTCAGATTTACTTGACACTCCTCTCACCCTGGCCAGCACTCACTCAGCCCCCCTTGTCTGCTGTCAACCACATTACGCCATATGATAATCAAATTAATTATACTTCAGCCCCTCTTCTCCTGGCTGGCATGGAAAATAGCTTGACTAGCATTAACGGAGGGCAAATGATGGTGGTCTGCACACCCCCAACCCGCAACCCCACCCCTTTAGAGCCTGGCGCGGGTTCTTCTGGAGCTGGTGTCACCACCGATCTGTCACCCTGACGAGAAGAGTTTCAGAAGGCTGGAGCAGGGCAGGTTCTCCCCTGTTTTTTTTTTTTTCCCTCCCCTTGCAAGCGCTGGATATTCCTGCTCTATGAGGGGGGAGTTGTGTGTTTGTGTGATGGGGGCAGCAGCGGCCTGAATGGGGGGGGTAAAAAAAAAAATATAGCTGTGGGGAGTGAGGCTGCAGGGTCACGCAGGCAGTGGGGCAAAGGGGGGTATGTTTTCTGTCCATAACAGTCCCAGCCCCCATGAATCATAAGCATACACATGCATAACAAGGACTCTAATAGAAATGTGCGTAATCTTGTAAATGAACATAGAAGTAAACCATTATGCCACAGGGACAAATTTTTGCTATAAACAAACTTTACTACTTTACTGTTGATTAAGTATTTAACAATAACAGACATCAACATATTTATTTATAAATTGTTATGTCACTTTGTACCAATAGATGAAGTCCAGAGCAAGTCATGAATTGATGCTCCTCGTTCTGGTAGTATGTTGCTTTAGTAATGTGTGCACCCACTGCTGCTTACATCAGTTGGCACACACATCACTGTAGCCAACAGTGTCAGGGCCAACAACAGCATGGGATAATGATGGAGTAGTAGCAAAGCTAACATCGAATTTACACTGGAGGCATTGCGGAAGCAGATCGATTTACGTACGTATGTTTAAAAGCTTTCGTTTACACAGAGGACGTCAGAGCTGCAGCTGCTACGCTGATTGTGTTGAACCCCCCCACCCCCGAATTGTCAGAGTAGTTAAAGAGAAAGCAGTTCACAGGGGGCTGTTGTTACACGCAGCTGCTGCTTTTATTGTAAATTGGGGATAACAGCATTAGATCCAACAGCAGCAGCAGAGCTAACAGCAGCAGCAGAGCTAGCAGCAGCAGCAGAGCTAACAGAAGCAGCGGCGCTAACAGCAGCAGCAGAGCTAACAGAAGCAGCGGCGCTAACAGCAGCAGCAGAGCTAACAACAACAAGGCTAAAATACAGTATGTAGCAAAGCCTATAATAAATGAATGTTAGCAAACAACAGTGAGCTGAATGATAGCAATGCTAACAGGTGGCAGCAGATCTAACATTAACAGAACTTATGACAGCAGGGCTGATGACTGCAGGAGTAACAATAGCAAACATCCATCCATCTTCCTCCGCTTATCCGGGACCGGGTCGCGGAGGCAGCAGTCTAAGCAAAGATGCCCAGACTTCCCTCTCCACAGACACAACCTCCAACTCTACCGGGGGCACCCCAAGGCGTTCCCAGGCCAGTCGGGAGACATAGTCCTTCCAGCGTGTCCTAGGTCTTCCCCGGGTCCTCCTCCCAGTGGGACATGCCTGGAACACCTCCCTAGGGAGGTGACCAGGAGGCATCCGGAACAGATGCCCGAGCCACCTCAACTGACTCCTCTCGATGTGGAGGAGCAGCGGCTCTACTCTGAGCTCCTCCCAGGTGACAGAGCTCCTCACCCTATCTCTAAGGGAGTGCCCAGCCACCCTGCGGAGGAAACTCATTTCGGCCACTCGTATCCGGGATCTTGTCCTTTCGGTCATGACCCACAGCTCGTGACCATAGGTGAGAGTAGCAAACAATACTATAGCTAATGATGGCAACAGAGCTAACAACAACAAGGCTAAAATATGTAGCCAAGCTAAAAATACGGGAGAACCATGGAGTAGACAACAGCATGCTAATCACACAAATATTAATGAAAGCAGGGTTAACAACAAAAAATTATCTCTATTAGCAGAGAAAACAGAGGTTCTCTGTATACACTTACAATTATAAGCCAACCTACCCTCTATAGCAGAATCAATAGTTTTGACTTTTACAATGATTATTCTATTGTTTATTGTACACTACAAAAACAATACTCAACACTGACACATTATTTACAAAATAGCCTCCTCAAGATAAAATATTAGGTATTAAGACTTAAAAGCCTAAAGAATCCTTGGTGTATCCTGCTAGAGTGGCATAGAAGTACTGCCGATCACCAGAGACATCCATCATCCAGTGGGTCTCTTATTAATATGGACAGTTAATAGCAAAGTAATTAAAAGCCCCCCGCAAATTAGCTCAACGCCTTAATTGACAATAATGTTAAGATTATAAAGTCGTCTGCTGTTGTGGAGAAAGTTCCCAAGTGTCACTTTTGATGTCAGTGAAGCCCCATTCAGCTCCTTCCAATTTACCGAAAGCCAATTCCTGCCGCCTCCATGCACACCCCCCCCCGCCCCAGAGTGCTTAGCCAGCTACCTGAATGCAAAGCGCCTTAATGCGAGCGGACATGTTTATTAAGCTGGGCCTAGTTTGGGGCTGCGGCGAATATTGCGGACGTCAAAGTAGGCCATGTGGGGCTAGAGGAGCGAACGGAGGGGATGAATAAGAGACTAAGGGCTGGAGGAATAGACTCGAAAAGCCCCTTTGGAAGTGGATCTGAGCCCTACCCTACAAGCATCTCCTACAAAGTTATCAGACTAAAGGCTTCTGTTCTCCTATTTATTTTTCCCTCAGTTTTTTAGTGATCGAGCCCAAAGCCGTTCAAACTTTTTTTTTTTTTTTTTGGTATTGTGATTGCTCATCGAATGGCATTGATTCAATTTGGCGAAAAAGCGAGTTGTGCTTTTGGATTCCGTCAGAAGTTTTTGACTCACGCTGTCTTTGTTCTCGGTATGCATCTGGGTGAAGCGCAGGTAGCCGACTGGAGCGAAAGCATCTGCTGAGTGGATCACTGTCTCTGCCGCATCGCTGCACAAACATACATATAAAAAAAAATGTGCTGAGATATCACACGGAATAAAGAATTTTTCAAACTCAGAGCAGAGCAGGGGCCGAAAAGTGCAAGTGTATGTGTATTGACTCACATAACTATCTTCTTTTGGAAGAGAGGACAATCCAGGGTGAAGGTTTCGTATTCGCCCCCTTCTCCGCAAATATGGACTCCATACTTCTGGGAGAGCTGTACAAGACATATTGGATATAGTTATGTATTGTCATATAACACGGAGAAACTACAAAAAGCAGGTTCAGATAAACTGCTGACAAAAAGTTACAAAAACAATACTTAATGTGAAATGTTAAATATAAAGGTCTTGACAAGAATGCCAAGAACAGAACAGAAGTGGTTCAGCAAAATGCAGCTGTATGTATGAACAAAAAGACATACAGTGACAAGCAAAATTATGTACCCCTCTTAGCATTTTTCCTTTATTGGATGGATCATTGAGAGGTTCATGTCAGTCACTTTACATCACATGACAACAACTATGAAAATGCATTTTTTTTTTATTGTGAAGCAAATTAGAAATATGACAGAAAACTTGAGTGTGCAGTTTTTGAGGCTTCAAAGCACTCAGTTCCACAAACCCCCACGACTTCCGGAAGCACTGACCAATCAACAAGCACTCTACATCCACTCTGCTCTCATTCATTTATCCAAAAATTGGTGTACATTTCTGTTTCTACTGGTATTTTGCATTTTGTAGTAAAATGGCATCATACAAAAAGTTTAAGGAAGTGAAGTGTTTTTTTGTTTTTTTTTTACTGATTATGTTCAACATTAGCCTACACTCTCCTGCCCTCTCCTGGTCTTTTCACCTGTTTCTTTATGGCTCCAGTTGAGCACTCAATAAAAACGTCCTCTTTTAGTTAGATCATGTTTTACAGGCTGTAAGTACAATGCTGGTCTGGAGGTGAAAAAGGTTGGTTTAAAAAGATGAATAAAAGCATAATATAGCCCCTTTAAGGTTGAGTTCTTGCAGTTACCCAAGATTAAACACTTTTAAGCACTTTCAATGCCTGTTTAAAAGAGTTCCTTACCTTCCAACTGTGGAAATTACATATTTGTATATATAGCATGTTTAAATAATTAGTTAATATTACAAATTTTCAAGCCTTGTAAATACAATGGGGTACAACATAAGACAGACACATCATACAGTATAATAAAATAACTAAATACATTTTCAAACAAAATTCAACGAAATCTTAGAAATTGTCTCATGTGGAGTTATGCAACTTCATCATAGCAACATAACATTCATAGATGGCAGCTGATACAGAGCATCACTAAGTAGCCTACCGCCTCCTAGAGATTGTGTGCGAGAAAAAATCATCTTTTTTTTCCCCATCTTTTCCTTAAATATATATGTTAGGAAAAGAAGAACAGAAGATTAGTGAATCCATATGACCAAATGTATAAAGTGCAGTGGGAGGTGAAATAGGGTGACAGAGTTCGTAGCTGTGCCTGACCTGTTTGAGATAAGGCTGCATGTCAGCCAGAGGTTTCCCCAAGTGCTTCTCTGGATCCAGGCCTAGAACACATGTTGGAAAAAAAAAACAACCATTACATATGACCACATCAACATAGAATCGACAGAACATTGTACACATCACAACTGCACGCAGACACACATTCAAATAGAGGTCTGATCATGTCCAGAGACTTTGATTGAAGATGACAGGCAGAGAATATAACGGGCACTGGCTTCAAACCTGCAGCCTGGGTCTATTTGTTTAACTGTGGAAGTAGTGTACACATGTCTCTCTGGTAAGGACCACAGTTTTCCTCATGCCTTACCCTTGTCCAAGGCTCTTTGAGAAAATATAAACGCTAGAAAGAGAGGTTGTTTATTTGCCTTGCTGTGAACTGGAGAATGGTAGGGAGAAAAGAAAAGCTTTGGTTGCACAACTAGTGGTCAGTCCAAAAATACCTGACTAGGACTGATTTAATAATGGCAAAAAGTAGACCTTTCAGATTTCAGAATACAATTTAGGGATCTAAATTTTGCTCCTTAATTTTGTATATAACACGGTTCAGAAGCAGTCATTTTCAGCAATTACTGCACGAATTACAGCAGCCTCAGAGGGTCAGAATTCCCACATATTCTGATGCTGCATAGTTTTAGAAAGGTTGGTGTATGTTGTGCACTATAGTACTTGTGAAAAGTATACTGTATAAAAAAATACATCTTTAAATATATTTGAAAGTAGGTTTTATAGTTTTTATATGTCAGGTCAACGTTATTGCATACAATTTATATGTACACCTCTCTCTCTCTCTCTTTTATTTGTGGTTCTCTGTACATGAGAATTTGTAGTTTCCTTGACTTTTGAACAGCTTGGAAAATTGTTGATTTCATATTGCAACTAATAAATAAGTTATATAGACATGCCACATAATTGAGTTCTGTAAAGATATGCGGCAAGCAGTTGCAAAACATTGCTTACAACATGGTGATTAGATTGCCTGCCTTGGGAAAAAATACATTCAAAAGCTCTACTGAACCCAATAGAAGAATCCATCCAACAACTCCCTAAAGAAGGCAAACTGAGCCTAAGCAATGACCTTTTGTTGTTGTGAGCTAAAAATGCATCTATATTTAAAGCAAATTTGGAACATTTAAATCAGCCATTGTCTGCACTCATGTAAAGTGGCATAAGTCCATTCCATCCAACCATCATTTTTGAAAAGTTCCTCAAACTCAAAAGCCCTGTCCTAACTTCTCTTGTACATCTTCTAATTCTCTCCCTGTCTGCAGAATCCTATTAATTGATTGACATAATCATTAACAAGTTGGTGATGACCTATGGAAGATGATGTTCCATTGTGACAGTAATGCCATCGCGATCCGAGTGATTTTTTTTTTCCAAATAGCCCTTAATAAATGGGAATCGGGCTCTATTCCGTATAATCCTCCTCCTCTCATCGGCACATTCATGTGTTTAATTAAGGGACTGTTAACTTAATCGTAACGTGTGAATGTCTCTTTCCCGTCGCCTGACATCCTCAAAGGTTAACGTGTCATCTCGCCAGGCCCCCATGGGGAGTGAGTGGTGCTGGGAGTGGGGTGGGGGTAGGCCGAAGCAGGGGTCCGTCCAGGGTTCACGGTAATCCCGACTGCTATAGGCCTTGGTGGTCTGCCTCTATGGGGGAAGGGGGGGCGGATGAGGAAGTCCTTGTTCTCTTCCCAGGAGATGGTTGGTCTTAATTAGTGTGAGAATATCTAATCTCAACATCCTTCTCATCTTAACCCTGCCACAAAGGTAATAAGACGAGAGAGATAGAAAGAAAGAAAAAAAAAGCATTAAAATTCAATCCCATTTAAATATCCTCTTTAATTAGTCATGCCTTTTAACAAATTTTAATAATTGGCTCCAAATTGCTAAGGGGATGCCGTGAGTTTAATGTGTTCATTAGCTTTGCTGCTTTTAATAATATATGAAACATGATTTGATACTCTAATGGCAGGAAGAGCTGCCTGTGTCGATAAAATTAGTAGTAGACTTTTTTCAATGCACTGTATTTGAGGAAACCTGTTTAATCACCTAACAGCATATTGTAATAAGAATAATTTGTGGAGAAAAAATTAGGCATTAAGATGTCATATTCATTTGTTAAATTCTTAATTAATCATAGTAAAGGACTTAACAACTGAATATGTTCAGCGATGACAGCAAGCTTTTGTTCAAGTAAGGCATGCCCCGATTGGCTGGTTGTTCATACTACTGGTCAGCATTGAATTAGTGGAAGTGGAAAATTCTACTTGGAAAGTGGCCGTTTCAGCCAAGACCACCAAGACCTCAGCTCGCTTTTTTTAGGTAATTTTTTTAAAAACTCATTTTAAGAATGTCAAAACAGTTCCCACAGTCATAGGTTTTAAGTCTTGCCGTAAGACCCAATTTTATTTTATTTTTTTTAACTCTGCGCGAGTTGTGTGACCCTCTGTGTCTTTTATTGATTTTGTTTTTACTTATTGCTCTTTTAGTGTAATATACTCTATACTATATGATTACTATATGATTGTACTAGTTTTTTTTATTGTTTTAATGGTAACTAGTAAAGTTCATTCATTCATCTTCTGCTTATTCCCATTAGGGGTTGTGGTTACTGGAGCCTATCCCAGTAACTTTGGGCCTTAGGCGGGGTACACCCTGGACAGTGCCAGTTAGTTAAAGAACTTACAGAGACAGACACAGACAGACAACCATTCACTCTCACGTTTATTTACTAGGTGCAATTTAGAGTCACCAATTCACCAAACACATGCATGTCTTTGCACGGTGGGACCCACAGTAACACAGGGAGGACATGCAGACTCCACCCTGAGAGATTATGTGTAGGCTTGCCCAAGGATTGATCGTAAAGTTCAATGGAGTGTTTATTTATTGTTTTTATAATTCTGTGCAGGACTATGGAAACTGTCATTGTTCATAAAATGTGCTAAATAAATAAAGTGGATTGGCCTGGAAAAACTATAGTGGTAGAAAACTGTCTTTTGGGTTTTTCTAGTTTTGGGTTGCTGCGCCCAGGAGCGTGTGGACATGCAAACACAATCTACCCAAATTTTCCCACCCAGATATTATTCTAGTACAGACATCTACAACCTATGGTTTTAAAGCTGCATGCAGCTCATTAGCCTTGCTCTTGTGGCTCTTTGGGCATCTGAGATCTGGTTATCTAAAGTCAACAAAGGAATGTGTAGATGACTTTCTGCCTCTTTTTCAGTATTGACTATGGGCATAACTGTTAAATTTGTTTAAGCCTCAATAGTCCTGCAGTTGCACACACAGAATGATTAGAAGTGCCACGCATGAGCACCAAGAGTAACAGGATGTAACTCTAGTTCTCTAAAAAGATAATCAGTGCAATATTTAACACAGTTCTTTGATAGTTCATAATTATTAATGACCACCCATAAGCAATATTTTAGTCATAGGCTAGGCTGCTGTTGCGGCAGCTTGTTTGTCCCTAATTATGTGTCATACCTAGCTCTATCCTTCACCCCAGAACACAGTAAAACCACCAGACAATCTTCATTCTAAGTCAAATCCTGTCATACTTCCTACTACTCACATATGAACTCACAGGTCATGATACAGTCAAAAGGCAGGTGTCCTGACCTCCTCCAAAGGACATTAAGGAAAAGAGCCAACTAATGAACCAAAGAAGACAAATGCTGCTGCAAACTCACATAGCCGGTCTCCACAAAATACTACTGGGTGATTAAGCAATTCTTAAATGCATGAAAAATATTTGATAGTGTCCTTTAACCAGTGTAGATGAGAGTGAGTGATAAAATGAACATGGCATGGACATGGGAACATCCTCTAAAGACCACTTAGCACTTGTTTTCCTAATTGATGTTCCTGGCCAATTTGAAATGGAAGACAAGTGGGACAGACTTGCAGCAACTGTGCTTTGGGAAGTCTTTGGTCCGCTAACGCCGCTCATTTACATGATCTTCACATTGCCGTCTCCTCTCAACCTGCCTTACAACTTGACCTAAAACCAATTACCTAACCTCATTATGGCACATTAAACCCAAATAAGCCCAGTAGAAGGTGCCATTAGTCTGCCGCGGAGCTTCCCAGAGAGGGTTGAGAGGAATGGCGCTGGTTTAAAAGGGCTTTTTACCTCATATTATCCAATAAAACTCCAATTAAAGCAGGTGAACTTTAGAGCTGGGGAGTCAGGTAATGAGCCAGAGCATTTTTCAAGAACCTCGTCGACATTTAGGGGGGCTGGAATTAGTGGGAAACAAAAAAAAAAGTTTTACTATACTAGACCATTGTTAAGATGAAGAGTATGGAAAAGAGATGTTGTAAAATGTCTGTGGATAAATTTTGGAGTATTTTTAAGTGGAGGGCTTTAATTGCATGTGTAAATGCCCCCAGTGTTCATTAAAGAGACAAAGTAGCACAAGAAGGTACCTGAAGTGAAGTGTCGAAAGCAAGAACTTAGTGGAAGATAGTGATATATTGATGTAAAGCAACTAAAAATAAAAACTTCATTTTCAACTGAGTAAAATATTTTGTTGTGGTTCGCAAAGAGGCAGAGCCTGTCTAAGCTGATTTGGGCCTCAAGTGGGGCTACACTGTAGAAAATTACCAGATATTCACTGACAAAACAACCACACAGACTCACATTCATTCTTTGTGGGTAATCTTGATTCACCGCTGATGTATGCGGCATCACACAGAAAGGGTGCCAAACCAATGCTGAGGTAGAAGCGCTAACCACTCTACCACTATAGTAAAATATCTTATCTAATATTATATGTATGGCAGTAAATGTATATTTCCACAGCAATATTTTATTTGTCCACATTTTTTGTAAAAAATATTTACAATCAACAAAATGACTAATTTAACAAAGATTTGTTTCTCGTAATTATGAAATTGCTGAGATTGTATTGATTGTATGTCCGTTCTGTGTAAAACCCGTCTTTCATTAAAATGAGACTTCATATTCAAATCTCGATAATGTAGCTCAAGACATTGCATATGCACATCTTTTATGTATTAAATGTTAAAACTGGTGGTGGACCTAGGGAGAAGCATGAGGAACCCATCTTTGTTGCCACCATTGGAGTGTAACTGATAATTGTAGACTGAAAACAACAATGCTGTCTTCTACAAATTAAATCTAGGGGAAAAAAGTGCTCTTGGGTGTTTTTAATTTAAAATTCAGAAAAAATCATGTCAGAAAAAGAGAGACAATGCAAAAGACACAATGCTTCATTCACCTCACAAAAACTCATTTAACCATCACACTGACTCAGAAACTGTTTATTTAAAGTCAAAAAAAATTACTGAGTTCCACCTTTTTATAAGGAGTGGGATTAGAGAGGTACAATATGGGAAAAGTACTGCCACGAATCAAGGCCATTCAGACAAAAGCACAAATAAAGTTTTTTGTAGTGAACAGATACAATTAACTAAGTCAAAGACTTCTTCAAATTTCTGTAATGTTGTACTGAACAATTTGGACCATCCCCTGCATACAGCTTTTGAACACTGGAAAGCAGCCTGTGGACGTCTGAGATCAGCAAGCTAGAGGACACATCGACTGAAGAAGTCCTTTTTCCTGACAATCACGATAAAGTCTGAATCAATTCATTTTTAAATAAAGTTAAATTAAATAGCATTAAATCTTGATTCAGGGGTGCACGGTGGCAAGGAGGTCGTGGGTTCGAGCCCCGGGCCGACCAACACACCATCACACGAACTCTCTGGGTGGAGTCTGCAGGTCCTCCCCGTGTTACTGTGGGTTCTCTCCGGGTTCTCCGGCTTCCTCCCACCGTCCAAAGACATGCATGTGTTAGGTGAATTGGTGACTCTAAATTGACCCTAGTGAATGAATGTGAGAGTGAATGGTTTTCTGTCTGTGTTTGTCTCTGTGTCAGCCCTGCGACAAGCTGGCCCCTGTCCAGGCTGTACCCCGCCTACGGCCCAAAGTTACTGGGATAGGCTCCAGTCACCCGCGACCCCTAACGGGAATAAGCGGTAGAAAATGAATGAATGAATGAATGAATGAATAAATCTTGATTCACAGATGATGCATATATCTCAAAGATCAGTCTTAAAAATACTTTAAATGAAACTAGTGGTACCATGATGCCTTAACTGTTAGTGTGCAGGGCAGTCTGGTTTCAAATCCTGGGCCTATGTGTCAACCCCATAAATTCTTGTTTACTGGTATACTGGCGTCTTTTCATCTAAGGCCAAACATTTTTTAGAATATTTAACATAACCATAATGATGCCATGCTAAAATAATATTTTAGCTTCCCCTTTGGACAGCAGTACAGAGGAGTTCTTTAAACAGTCTATTACACACACTTACTTTATCTTCATATTTGCCTTTTCTTTTAATTAGAGAAATGCCACTCAAAGAACAAAATTCTCACTTACACAAGCATATTCCTAGATGTCAATGGCAATTATTTCCAGAGCAGACTTTTTGTACGAGTCTTTTAATGATCCTGATAGGCTTTTGGCTACCGCAGAGAGACTCCCGATGGAAATCCACAGCGCTCTTACCTATTTAATTGAAACTGCTTGTAATTTTGCTTACCGAGCCTAATGCTAAATTAAAAGAAGGGGGGAAGATTGGAGATACTGTCTTGAGCCGTTGCTGGTTGTCGTCAGATCTGGCAACGCAGCTGACAGCTTGCCTTTAATCCCAGCCTTCAGACAGAAAAGCCGGGGGAAAATTGGATTCATGATGTGTAACATTTTAGCCTTTAAATGGGTAAAAAATAAGCATCCGCTGCCTTGGTAGGTAAAGCAACGTGCTCAAAGACAGCCCATCTGCAAAACAATAGCGCTTCACTATCGGCTAATCTGCTGTAGAGAGGGAGAAATGCGCGGTGCACAGGAGGAAGGAGGCGGCGTCGAACAAAGTGTGATAAGATTAAGGTTATATGTGAAATTTGTCAGCAGCTTATCGGGAATTCAGAGTCTGTGAAGGGAATAATGGGTGGTATTAGTGAAGCAGGAATCACATGAAGATCAAATCAGTGCAGGCAAACATATCAAAATGAATGAAGTGGAAAAATTAACCTGTGGAGATGAATAATGTGGTGTTAGGTATAGGGAGACCCAATATTCTGCAGGCTAGATGTGGTTGAAAAATGAAAAATAATATCATTCATGTATCTGCTGTGTGCCTAGTATACTTCTTTGGAGGTTAAGTGGAAATTATCAGTTAAAACAACACCAACAAGAAGTACTGGAATACACCTGAAGGTATCATTTAAAGGGAGCTATATTATGCAAAATTGACTTTTCTGAGCTTTCTACCATGTTATAATGTTATTTCCATTACAAAAACAAACCTGGAGTTGTTTTTGTTTCATTCATGCATGCTTGAGTAATCCTGTATTGTCTGGAACGACAATCTCGGTTTCACAAACCTTCGCCTCTCCCATGAACCCCCACCCACTCCAGGAAGCACTGACCATTCATTTATCCAAAAAACACTGTACAGCTCTGTTTCCACTGATTCCTCACAGCTATAAAAATATAAAGTAAAATGGTGTCATTCAAAAAGTTCAAGGAAGTAAAAAGCTTTTTTTCAATGACTCTGTTCAAAGGCGGTAACAGACCTGCAGTGGTCTCTTCACCTGTTACTTTATGGCAGCAAAGTAACAATTAGAATAGCTTTCTTTTAGTCACATATTGTTATTTTAAGGGTTTTAACATGCAATGCTGTTCTAGAGGTGACCAAGATTGGTTTAAAAAGTCAAATAAAAACATAATATAGCCCCTTTAATGATCAAAGTTGGCCTGGGGAAAAAAGCACACTTTTGCATAAAAAAAGTTTATTTTATTTTATTCTAATTTGGACATCTCTTTAGAAAAAAGCTTTTTTTTTGTTTTGCAAAATCAAATTCGCAGGGCTTTTTTCCAAAATAGCTAATAAAAAAGTTATGCCACAAAGCAGAAGATACCCAGTCACAAAAAAGTTATTAATTGGTCGATACAAAGGGGTTCAAGAGAAGGAAAGATTGTGTATTATGTGTAACTTGGGTGTAGTCGAGGATGAATTTCAATTTGTGTTTTATTGTCCACTGTATAATGATTTAAGAATTCTACTATTACAGAAAATTCAATGTAAATAATCCAAACTTTTTTTCTTTGTGCTTTGATGATAGTGTCATGTAAGCCTGGGGGTGGGCATGCAATTATACGGCACTCAAATAAAAAATATTAATTCATTCATTCATTCATATTGAAGTAAATGAGTTGGAATTTTGAAATGTAAATAGTCAACATTCTACATTCATATTGCATAAGTTAGTGGTCCAGAATCTTCAACATGCAAATCATCAAAATGTACTCAGTTTCACACCTTCTCATTTCTTTATCAATCTAATTGTCTTTTATATTAAATATATCCCCAAATCCTAAATGTAGGTTGATCATAGAAGCTAATTTGTGTCTTCTCAAATCACAAAGACCATGTTCATGCGAAGGGTAAAAGATCACATGGCGATGAAAGGTTTTCCTACGGACGGACCTCTATTCCACATGTGCCAATTATCTCCGGAGCTGACGACCAATTAACCGCTCAACCCATGCCCCCAAATACACCTGTGCTAATCAATCAATTAACGAGATATGAATATTTAATACCGCCTTTTGGAATCGCCAATTACCAAGGTTAGTTCAAAAGACACAGCATAACAACAATACGCTTTTCCCTTGGAGGCTTTCCTTGCTAATTAGATGTATCCTGACATCCGTGAGCGGCAATAGTTCAAACTTTTCCTTACAATTTGGTGTCTTCAAAGACTCAAATCTTTCTTTTTCTCTTTTGTGGTTTTATATTGAAGCAGCCATCAGCAAATGAGCACTGGGGAGAAATTTCACTTAGAGGATCATCCCGCATTTGGACAGCTGTCTTTTCAAAAAACAGGGATTTGTCATCAAGGAATATATCCCAGCCTTAAGAAACAAAGTCGTTCTGCGCCTTTATCCGCTCGCTGCTAATTTCTACCTGTCGTCTTGAGTGGCTAATGAAGGAATATTAATCTTGAATGACTTGGAGCTATTCAGACGCTGTGAAAAGCTGGGAAGAAAATCATACGCTGTTTTGGCTGCCATTTTAGACTTTTACACTTAATGGAAAAGTTGGAATGAGTGTGGTATGTATTAGTTATATAGTACTCTGCAAAAGGATTCCAAGAAAGGGTATGAACAAAGAAAGGTGTATCAATGTACAAACATATACCAAAATTTAAAAAATATATTAAAAAAAAAAGGAAAAAAAAAAAAAGAAAAATCAACTAGTTGCACTTAGAGAGCATAGACCTTAGCCAAAGCACTGGTCCTGTCTCACAATGGTAAAGATATAGTGCCAAAACCTGTACTCAAATTCAAAGATCTTCTAGTTCAAGAGTAAATCCTCTTTCCCCTTTAGCCACAACACCCTTACATCTCAAAATGGTAAAGCTTTGACTAGAACTAATCACTTGTGAGCAAGTTGGTATCTTCAGTCCGTATCTCAAAATGGTACAGTATCCCTTAAAACATTGATAGAATGACATCACTTCAAACACACTGCACGTAAATACACGTCTAATTAGAGCTATATTGTGGAAAGTTCCCGGGGTGATTTTGCTTTACTCTAAAAACAGTCCGAAAAGAGATATTTACTGGCCAAAACTTAGCTTTTATATCCAGAAGTACAAGGAGGATAGAGACGAGATGAGGGGCTGCTGCTGCTGCAACATCACTCAGGGAAAAGAGAGAGAGCTTGGGGAGATCAGCAACTCACAGACACACGAGAGGTTCAAGGGGATTAGACTTTTACTCAAATAAACAATCTAAATAAAAAGAATATGTACAGATAGAATTACTCTTATTTGAAGCCTGCCAACATCTGACAAAGGCCAGTAGAGAACATTGTATTGATACTGTAAATATACAATGTACTGGGACATGCTCCAGGTTTATTTTTACCGTTGGCTTTTTACTGTAAATCATCTTTTATATGTTGTTTAAGAACATGTTTTCACCCTGATAACTTGCCAATTTTGCACTTGTTCAAAATGCATTTTCAATGCAAAACACTATATTTCTTGAACAAATGTATTGATGTGTCTTATAACTTAAGGGGCTATTAAAATAACCAATTGTTCTGGATCAATGAGATTAGAAATTTGGACCTTTGAATATAAAGCTTGAGAAGAAAAAGTGGCTTTGCTTGGCTCTAATTTGAAACTTAATCTTGCGCACTCAAAAGATGCAGCCAATCGGTGTGGAAAAAATATATTAGAATATAGAGAAAATTTGACAATTTGCAGAGACTGTCAAATTGAATAGCCACAGATGACTATTCTATGAGATATGCAGAAAAAACCTGATGTTTTCTTAAAATGAAACAGCTTCATAGTAACATTGGTAATGTAAAGATTTCAGTCACTTCCAAGGTGCTGTTGTAGGAAACCACAGCAGCAGACAAACATTGCCCTAACGTTAAATAAATATTATTAAATAAATATTGGTTGCATCTTGCAGCTCTAATGATGGCCTTCATTACATTTTTGATTAGGTTAGGTTTTTCAAACAAGTACAATTCATAATTACATAAAGCTGCCAGAATATAGCTCTTTTTGTTTTCTAGTTGCAGTGGTACATAGTAATCTATTGTAAATGCAAATAATAATTATACATATTCAAATCTCTTCTTGAGGTTTTTATTGTCTAGGCACAGTTGAGTTTGTTTTTTATAATGAAGGGCTCTTATTTTGGGTATTTGGATTCAATGGCTATTCATATTTGTGGAATTAATAGGTGTGAATTAATAAAAAAAAAAACATGTTGAACATTTTCATTTATATGGTTTTAATTTTGACAGTAAGTTTAAGTTTACACTACAAAGCAATCTTACAATAGTGAAATTATGACTAAAATAAATAATTTATCAGGTGGATCCCGGCAGTCTGGAGCCTATGCCTATACATTTGGGTGATGGCCAGTTAACAATGGGCCTAATACTGTACTCAGAGACATACACTGACAGACAACCAGTGACTCTCAAAGCATTTTTTATTCCAGACACGACTTGTATTACAGCTTTGCTCCTGACTTGTAACTACCATACAACATTACAGCAACTAATACTACACACAACCTTCTCAACTATCTTAGGAAACCAAATAACTGCTAATTTCTACCTGTCGTCTTGAGTACCTAATGAACTCATTTTTATCTTGACTGACTTCCCGCTATTCAAACAACCCATCACGCCTTGGCACAGGATCATAAACTGTTTTGGCTTGTCATTCTGGATTTGATGCTTAACCTTTGGCCCCTGCTTGACTTGTTTTCCACCGTGAAGCTCGGTAAGAGTAAATCCTTTTTAAATCTCTTTCTGTCCGCCGGCTAAAAAACCACCAAAGGCCACCAGGTACGCCCCGCTGTCACCCGATCTTCTCCCCATTTTAAACAAGCACACCTTAGCGCTTAGACCTGCAATTATCTGAGCCCTGCCAAAAACGCCCAAAGCACTCATACCTCCATTCTCAATTCTCTCCTTTCTAATTATAAGCGCCCCGGGACAGGTGAGGAGTCAGAGCCGATAAGATCTCTTTTTTTTTTTTCCCCTTTTAACCTGTAGCCAAAACACACTGCAGCACATTCCCACATAAACAGTCGCATAGGAACGACGGCACCTGAGGTAATTTTTGCTTTTTAATTATAATCTGCCAAAAAATGCAGAGAATTTGCAGAAGTTGAAATGTTGGCCACAGCTGCGGGGTTTAAGGTGAGTTAGGTTGTGAAGGTGTGTTTATTTTCTCTACAAGAGTCATTTGGCAAAAGGGATGATCGATGATTACTATGGCGCCCGTTGTGGGCCTTTGCAACAGCTTACAGCTATTTCCTTTTTTATTAACTTTCTATCACTTCATTAATTTCAACTTTTGCACTGTTGAGAATTTATGGATCCTGCATACATTTTGACATATACCAAAGCTTGCGTTGATGGCTTGGGACAGTACTGTGGATTCCCCAGGACCCAAGGTGGAGGTAGACATTAGGTATTGCAGCTGGGGGCATATAACGCAACAAGGTAGCAGTGCTTTTAAAAGACCAGGATCCATACATTTTGACATATACTCAAAAAACATAGGGCTTGCATTGCTGGCTAAGTTGAGACAGAACTGTGATTCCCCAGGAGCCAAGCTGGAGGCTGACATTCGTTATCGTAGCTGGGGACAAATAATAGAACAAGTTAGCAGTTTTTTTTAAGCATTTTATGTATTTCACGATCAATAAAATACATATTATTTACAATTATGCTTAGATAATATTACAAATATTATTTTAAAATGATCCTGCATTATCCAAAGAACATTGTAAAGACAAGCTGTTGCAATGCCACCCAAAGACAGAACTGCAGTTCCCCAGGAGCTAAGGTGGATGTTGAAGTTCTCATGGCCAAATGGCACTAACAGAAGTAACTTAAGTAGAGCAGTAAGTTATTAGTTAAGCCCGCAACAAACAGATTCACTAATGATAAAACATGATGGAGACAACCTCTGTCTGGCTTGGTTGCCAGAATTGAATGCCAGACTTAGAGGTAAGACACAGGGGTGACGCGCAATAAATGGTTCACAGCCATGTTTTAGCATATTAAAGATGTCGGTTAGTAATAAATATCACTTTCTGGTCTAGCAAAACTTACTATATTACATTAACTGCCAAAATCTCATGTCCATAGAAAAAGAGTGCTTTTAGCAGCAAGTGTAATAAAAACATTGACTCATACCCTTATTATTTTAATAACAGCTTCTATAGCAAGTAAACAAATGTGCTGAGCAAAAAATACAAGGAAAAAATACAAATTCATTTATACTATAATTTTGTGCATAAATAGATCTGTCCATTCCGAGTATTACTGTGACAGCATTTATTCTTGCAACCGTTTTCTACATGATCATCTGTGTTATGTTAAATAACCAGTAGGAGGCAATCGGCAACAGTCAAAGATTTTGCCAAAAGATTTTGTCCATAACCCCAAAATGTGGGAAAACAGACCAACATATACACAGAACAGATGGAGAAAATAAATGCAGAGTGCAGACAGAAAGCTCAGTCAGAATCTAAATGTGTATTCAATGTGGAGCAGGGGTCAGTAATAGGCGAAGTGCGAGCCCAGACGCCTTCCCATTCAGACCTGAATCTCTGTTCCGCACCACGGACCTGTTCGGCCCCGTACTCACCGCAAGCGCAGCGGCCTCTTTCTCTCAAGGCACACCAACCACGTAGCGTGTCCTAGCACTTTAAAGATTTAACGTAAACAGTGCTGCATTTCAATCAGGTGTTTTCTGTTATTATCCAACAAAATGAGAGCACTAGCTCCAGGCAGGACTGTTTGATTTACAACATACAAAAGTTTTCTCTTCACTGATCAGTGAGAGGAGCTGGCCATGATACACTGTTGTGAGCAGCTCTGTCCCTGCTGCTGCTCGCCCCTTCCCTCTCAGTGTTTGTCCCTCTGTCATACAAAGGAGAGAACTGCCTCATATTAACCACAGAATAGGAAGGCAACATGTGATTTGAGGTGCAGTACAGAGCCCTTAATAGGTGCAGCTTGTCCTGCATAAAAGTAGACCGAAAATGTTCACGACACTATCAGTCAATCAAGTCTGCAGGTTTGACTACACGGAGTGGTTTGACTGTGAGTGAGGCAGACGGTGGAGAAGATGTAGAACAGATGTAGAAAGGAACAACTTTAATTTCTTTACAATGCTTTTTCAAGGCATTGTAGTTACATTCAGAAAAAAAAAAGAGGTAGCACAGGGGCACAGTGATTTGCACTTTTGCCTCACAGCAAGAATGTCCTGGGTTCGATTTCCAGACCGGACGGGCCTTTCTGTGTGGAGTTTGTATGTTCTCCCAGTGTCTGTGTAGGTTTCCCCTATCTAACATGTGGGTCAGGTTGGCAGCGGCGAATTGCATTGTACACCTTGTATGTATAATGAGAAATAAAAGCACTTTACCTTTACCTTTAAAATAACCAACACTGCGATGTTCCAGATCTTTGCTTGAGGACATTTTCACAAAATGGACCACAGTGAATTTTAACTGATGACCCCTGACGTAGAGTATAAATGAGAACTAGACTATTTAATTTAACTCTACTCTGCTAGTGCTATTATTCTTCATTTGTATTCTTTATTGATTCAAGTGGCAACTTTTGAGTTATGGAAGTTTTAACCTTTTGATTACCCCACTTTGTGATTAATAATGCACACCTAATCTTATCTCAACTGCATACTCACCTTATTCAGTAAGTTAATTTCAATATTTCTTCAGCCTAATTAAAAATGACATCAGCACCATTTTGACAGTCATCTGCCATGTCACATGATTTACGATACAGAGCTTGTTCATCATCAAACCGTTAAATAATGAGCAATGAGCCACAGAGATTAAGTGATAAATGACTTGACAAGCGCATACCATGGAAGTGTTGAAAGATATGCATAATATACTTGGGTCATATGTCAAGTGTGGACCAATTTGGAAAGACAGCTATTGCTAGGCCACAACAACCACTTAAGTGCAAGTAAACATTGTACAGAAGATAATGTATAGAGGTTGCAGACTAGAAAGAGCCTATTTGTAGCCGCAATTACCATTAATCATTGGAGATCCGCTTCAGTCAAGTAGGTACAGGTAGGAATCTTAACATCATGTGTGCAAGAAAAAAACTCCCAATGTTTTGCAGCAATCTGATCCGTCTGTCCTGGGGCGATTTCATTGCACCACGTTAACCTCTTCCCCGTGCTTGAGCAATAACTAAATGCGTTTTAATCTTCATGCACCATGTATTCTGAGTGCAGAATGCTATGTTTTGCGATGGAGATTTGATATTGACAGCTTTCACTATTATAAGGGCAATCACCTGCACTGCGACTTTCAATAACAAGAACGTTTAGCTTCTCTTGCACACTCCCCCGCACACCCCAGCTCTGAGCTTCTTATCTTTTCATATTGTTCTCCGCTTCAATAAGTTCGCCCCTGGCACAAGTCTCAACGCTGCTGCTAAGCCCTAGATTAATGATTGGGGCATTACTCTAGCTTGTCTCCCTGTACTGTTCCATTCTTCAGATCGCTTTTTTAGCCAAGTTTGGGCGTTTGATGCTTTTGCCAGAAACAGAAAGGGTTCTACATGCTTTTATATACTTTTTCAGCACTTTCCTGCAGAGCAATCAAATAGTTGTGGTGAAATTATTTTTTAACATTTGGCTTTTTGGGCAGCAACAAAGTGAGATGGAGACATTTGAGTCAGTGAAGGACAAAAGGGCACTGATGGACAATCCTTCACCTTCTTCACTGGACAATATAGAGGGACAGCAGAGCTCATTCTCCAACCAAATTATCCAGCTCCATTGCCACAGTAAACAAGATAGGACTTAGTTTATATCATTCTCCATTCATCTGCACAACAACTTACCTTCACTGAAAGCGCCATTCATATTGCAGCACAGTCACTGTATATATATTTTTTTATACTTTTAGGTGATGTAGGTTGGTCCAAATCCTGCATTTTTCAACAGCATCATAGTGCTATTTATGTTTTATAAAAATAAAAAATAACAATAATAATACACGTTAATACACAGAAAAACCAGTATGAACTGGAGAGAGTGGGATTCTAACCACCAACCTTTGTGGGTTTTTTTGTGTGTTTTTTTTTTTGCTACTGTTTTCCAAGAGTGTTTTGTGTGCACCTGAGCTACTGGAACCAAGCAATTTCCCTTGAGGATCAAAAACGTTTAACTTATCTAAAAGTCTAATCTAATGCCATACTGCAAAGGTCTAGTTTTGTAAATTGTTAAATGGGTACATTTTATTTGCATACATTTTTTTAAATTGTAAAGATTCTGGCTTATGATTATTGAAAATTAACATCCAGTATAGTATATCATGAAATAAAATAAAAAATCTTCAATCTTGTTTGACTGTACTGTGTCTATAATTGTTTTATATTTGTATCTGTTTTTCTTTCTTTCTTGTGTACAGCACTTTGGTCAGCCTTGCTATTTTTAAAAGTGCTTTATAAATAAACTGGATTTGGATTTTGAAAACTGTTGTAAATCATCCATAAAATAATGTGTGCATGGGGAAAACAGATTCTGAGCTTCAAGACAATTATAACCCTCTAAATAATGTAAACAAGTCCACCCTGCATCTTGTCTGTATTTTTGTATTCTGAATAATGTTCTACAAAACGTACTACAGAGTTTTGCTAAGTCTAAACAACTGACTTTGAATCACATTAACTACTTTATTTGCAGCAAATTCCTGTTTTATTGTTTATTATTCTTTGGATAGAGAAACTTGTTTAAAGACCATTTTGTGTCCTATAGCATTAATGAACTAAATTACATCTAAGTGCATGTCAATTTCCATAACTTTATTATGATTTAAAGCACCAAAGTAGAGCAGTAATGCACCTTTTTTTAAGCTGGCTGCCAACCGCTATAAAACACCAAGAAGCAAAGTTATTTAGTTACAGTATGTAAATGGTCTGCCACCAAGATGACTCACAGCTGAATTTAATCCTAGCCACACGGCAACCTGTCCAGACTCTATTGTTGTCTCTTTTTGATTCTTGCTGACGTTTCCTGTTGTTTATTAGACTTAAATTACAGGCTACAAAGAAGTACGCATCTCTAAGCACAGTGAGACTTGTAAATAATCCTATCAGGTTGCAAAAGTCAGACACTGTGACAAACTGCTATCCCATGTTTTCTGAGATGTGGAAGGCCTAATTATTTAACAAAATCTCCAGAGAGAGTAAAAGCTGAAGATGGTTGACTGAATGGTGCATTGGTTTTGGATCAGTCCACTCGCCAGCTGCCTTTCCACACAAAAGACAGACACGGACTCACCTACAGCAGCCACTTTGATGAGGATGGCGCGGAGGTTAGCTGATATCATCTCGGACAGCAGCGACTCCTGGTCCCGGCGCCACAGGTAGGCCAGGGGCTGCAAACCAAGCCGCAAACATCTGCACGACAGGTGAAAAGGTATTATAGAATATTTGCCAAATTCTGAACTACTTCAAAGCCGCAACGGGATGGGTGTCTTTGTCATTCTGAGAGAAGGCTGGGTCATTCGTGGGTCAACGCCATTCAATGCCAAACTGTTACCTCAACAGCTCTTTATTCAAGTGCCAAAGAACCACAACACAAAGCATGTCACTGCACTAAATCACAAACACTGTCTTGTTAATTTTTAAAAGAGCATTGTTTGGTATAAAAAATGGATCAGAGGCTTTGTCATGTAATGCAATATGTCAACATACTGTAACTACATTGTTTTATTCAGATGGAGCAGGTGTGTACCAAAACTAAGCATTACCAACGTCTGTCTCTACCCAATTTATAATTTACATCCTAACCATCTTGTCAACCAAACCTATAGATATTTTAAGCATGCAAAAACAACCCAAAAATAAATAGTGCCAGTTGTTGAACATTTTATGCTGGCTTTATACAGATAATTGCACTAAAACTAATGGGCATCATTGTTGCCAGATGAAGCTGGTTGGTTCATATATAACCCCTTGGAGTGGAAAAATAGCATTGGGTTGGTTTATAAAATTTGGGCTGCTTTTCACAATATTTGGCGGGTTTTTAGAAAATATTCTGGAGAAAATACCAACAAAATAGCTGTCAATTTATGGCAAACAATGTAGAAAGACACATTTTAATAAACTGGTGTGTCCTCCCACTCATATATTAGCTCATTTGTTTTTGGTTATTCACATTTCATGTTGGTATTTCATATGATGCCCTGACCAGAAAGAACTTGGATGTCTGATAGTGAACTCTTTGTGGGGAACCTGTTACTTTTTTTAGTGCTGCTGTTAAGTTTTGTGTTCTTTCTTGCATACAACAGTTTTAACATTTAGAGTGGTTGTGATTTGGGATGTTTTTTATTATGGTGGGCGGGTTTTAAGTTGTTTGGGTTGGAAAACTGGATCTGGCAACTCTGATGACCATTATCGTGTATTAAGCATGTGTTTATGTAGAAAGCTAAGAACAATGATCGGGCAAACAAACACTAAATAGGCATTAATATGTCCTATACATACTTTATCATCATGTGAAAAATTATAGTATGGCTTATGAGTCTATAAACGTCAAAAAAAAAAAAAAAAAAGGAAATGAGTTGTATTAAGGAGTAACTGTAATGTGGTTTACTTTCTTCAACACAGTCAAAAAGTCCATCCATATACGTAACATCTACATGTCTATAATATCTGAAATACACAAATTATAGCCATTCCAGCACTATGTTACATAAGCTAAATCCACTTTTTGGAGCTTTTAACCATGTTATAATGTTGTTTCCACCTCAAAAACATACTTGGTGTAGTATTTTGTTTTATTCATGCATGCTTGAGTAATCCTGTTTGCTGAGCCCGTCCTCTTCTAATAATCTGTAAACGCTTGGTCTCACTGCTCTTTGTAGACATGTGAAACCAGGAAGTTCTCCTGTGTGTTTCTAAAGTCCATACACCTTCAGCGGACTCATTCTGATCATTTCAGCACTTAAATTGCCGTCACTACAAAGCCGTAAGCAAATTGCCAGCTGATCTCAGAGGCCTACGGGGTTCATATAGGGTTAACAGCTCAGATAAATATTTTGGACCTTGACCAATAAAATCAATTTAAAATCAGTTCTTTGAGGAACTGGAAGCCGGTGCAATGATCTTAAAACGGGTAATATGGTGTCTTTTTTTTTTTTTTTTTTTGTGACTACTCTGGCTGCAGCGTTTTGAATCAGTTGCAACTGTCTCACAGCTGACTTTGAGAGACCTGTGAATAGACCATTACAGTGGTCCAGCCTACTTGAAATAAATGCATGGACTAGTTTTTTCTATGTCTTGTCTGGATATAAAGTCCCTGAGACGTGAAAGGTTTTTTTAGATGATAAAATGCTGATTTTGTTATCATTTTAACATGACTATTGAAAGTCAAGTCACAGTCAAGAGATTAAGCCAAGATTTTTTTCTTGATTTTTGCAAGTAAAAGACAGACCATCGAGCTGATCACATACACTTTTGTCTATCTTTCATGGAACCAAAAACAATAACCTCAGTTTTATCTTCATTTAGCTGAAGGAAATTATTGCACATCCTTTGACCCAATTTATTCATACACTGCGGAGCCGTCTCAGTACTGTGATGGGCTCAAAATCCAGACTGAAAGGAGTCAGGGTAATTATTTACAGTTAAAAATGTGTAACTTGTCTAAAAATAATTTTCTCAATAATTTTGCTAGTAAATGGCAGATTTGATATAGACCTATAATTATTAAGGATAGTTGGGTCCATATTAGGCTTTTTTAAAAGTGGTTTGATCACTGCCATTTTAAGGGCCTTGGGAAAAACACCAGAAACCAAAGAAATGTTCACAATTTGTAGAATATCTTTCTCCAGACAAGGAAAAACCTTTTTTAGAAAATCAGTAGGCAGTGGATCAAGGCAGCACGTGGAGGATTTGAGGTGAGATACAATTTCTGTGAGTGTCTTTTGTTCTATAGTCCCAAATGTTCTCATTTTAACACAATTTAATTCATTTAATTGCTGGATAAAAATGTTTTTATGCAGAGACAAGGTGATAGTATGTCTAATTTTCTATATTTTTTTTCATTAAAGAATATGGCAAATTCATTACATAACTTGACAGAGTGAAAATCAGCAGGCAAAAATGGATCAGAATTAAGTCTGTCAATAGTAGCAAAGAAAGTGCGTGCATTAGTTTTTGTGATATGATCTGAGACAGAAATATGTTCCTTGCATTCCTCAGTTTAAGGTTATATTTTTGCAATGACTGTTTATATAGATCCAGATGAATTAATAATTTAGTTTTCCGCCATTTACGTTCTGCCTTTCGACATGTTCTTTTTTGTTGTTTTACCTGTGGGGCATTTCTCCATGAGGCTTTTGGCTTATGTGATCTGACTTTTGCTGTATGTGGTGCAATTGTATCCATTACAGACAAAATTCTAGAGTTAAAACTATTGACAAGATCATCAGGTGATGATAGCAGGTGATGATATTTAAAAAATAACTCATCGCTAATGCTCACTGATAAATCTTTTTTTAACAAACTGAGATTGAGCATTTTTAGGACAGGAAACATTCCAATCAAAGCAAATACAAAAATGATCTGAGAGTGAAGAGTCAAAAACAGTGACATTTGAAACACTGTAATCCTTAGATATAACTAGGTCCAGTACCTATCATTTGGGCTATCAATGTGTATGTTAAAATCCCCAGAGATTATAATGCAGTCAAACTCAGTTAAAGCAGCTCAAACCAGTTCCATAAAGTCATTAATAAAAAGAGCAGAATATTTTGGTGGTCTAAAAATTATTATTAAAACAGTCTGCAGCGCTACAAAGCTTCAGTAGGGATTATGATTTGGCAAAGATAAAAGATTTATTGTGTTTTTCTCATTTCTTTGATGGTCATAGTTAGTGGTTATCATTTTATAATCACAAATTCTCTCAGAAAATATGTTTTATTCAGTGAACATGCAACACAACAGATTTCCCAACCCAATGCAACATTTAAATACTTTTTAGGTCACATCTATTTCTATAAAATACTCAAACTTCCCAGGCTTTCCAGTATTATGTTTTTGTACATCAAATCATAAAAACTGTGCCATGTCTTAAAAAAATCAAAGCCATTCTAAATGCAGCCTCATAAACAATATTGTGTGTGTGTTTACAAAAATCTCAGTCTAAGTTTGGAGCACACTGGACAGAGGATGTAGCCTTTTCCTTAAGCGTGCGTCATTAGGGTTCAGAGGCCTAAGAGTGTGGTAAGGTGACTGTAGATACAAGGTGTGTTCTGAATTACACTTACACATTTTCCACACGGACCCTCTGGTAATCTGACAGAATGGCCCCAACAGACACTGCCTCCACGGCCTCCTTTTCCTGAAGAGAGAAACAGAGAGAATGTCAAGCTCTTTTTTTAAATAAAGGGTAGTCGACAGTGGACAACTACTGTAAAAATAGAGCTGTGTGAACAATTTGGCAATATAAGTTAAGCAATACAAAAAAATGTGCATAATAAAAGAGCGACTGACTATTTGTGTGCTGAGCTGAGCAGTTAACACCAACACTACAAGCTACAAAGCATTCCATGATTAGGGCATGACTTTTTCTGTCACATCACAGGACATTCACAAAAATGTGGTCATTTTGAATTCTCATGCTAAATTATTCAACGTTTTTGTTGTGTTAACTTAACTATATCCCCATCCCACCCTAAAAAAAGATTTTAAACAGTCAAATTTTCCTTTTTTGAAAATTACAGTTGGGACACCAAATAGGCACATGATAACAGTCTTTGAGAAAATTAGGATTTTACTAAAATTAATATTAATATATATAATATATATTATATATAATATTAATATTAAAATAACAGTTCCTTTTGACCTTTCGCTCAGAGCCTTAACTCCAGACGTCTTTCTGGTCTATAAATGGTAGATGGGGTCCTGCAGGTTTTGCTGCCTACTACCTGTAAAAATACTGGATTTTTCATGTCACACTGCAGGACACCATTTTGATTACAAGATTCAACTTTTAATTATTATTGTAGGATTCAACAGCAGTTAAAATTATTGTTTTAATATTTATACTATATACAAGTAAAAATATGTAACATAATGCCAAAAATTTTATTAACTGTCCCAGACACTGGTGACTTATTTTGGAAATATTTATTTCCTGTATTTTAAAAATGCTACAGTCACACTGCAGGACATTTAAAGGTCACTGTTAAAACACAAATAAATAATACTTCTTTCTAAAAATACGCATATTGTATAATATTCCCTATTTTTGAACTGCTGGTAGAATTTTGTAGGACAAAAAACATAATTAAGCAAATCTATTAATTACAAAAAAAAGAAAGGCATCATATCAAGTACCCATTTTCCATTTTGCATTCTTTCAATTTTGGTCATTAAATAATTGGTTTGTTATGATTTAGCATAGTGTCCTGTCATGTTGTCATTAAAGGCAAATCATTTTTTTTCTACTTTTTGAAGTGTTTGAAATATAAGCAACCCTCCAGTAAACATCTTTGTTGACCCAACATTTGGGTCTAGACCAAGTGTCTGGGAACCACTAGTCTAGATAATATTTGTGTTGCAGCATTAGCTGTATGTATATTAAATAAATGTATAAACATAAAACCAAAGAGAAACCAACTGCTATTGTCTCTCCTGTCAGTGAGTGGGTAGTATTCAGCACCAACACTAGGTAAAGCTTAGGTCAAACGTATGCCATTAAACCAACTAGAGAAGCCAAAAAGAACAGTTTAGACTAAGAAGTAATTTTTATGACAAACACAAAATGCAAGTATGTTGTACTGTACGTTTTATGTCACAACAATACTTTTCAGGCCTTTTCCATTACACTCTTGATGCAATGTGCCTTGTAACTCTCACCTGACGTCACTGTCCCACAGGGCCAAAAAGTGCTTGCTCAAGCTACAATGGGATCCCAAAGTGTTATGTGAACAAATCCAGCCCAACACTTGTAAACATATACAGACAGTCTGGAGAAACAATGCAAACAGAACACTGGCAGAGCTCTCCTTTCTTTCCACTGCGAGGCTGTGGGATGTTTACACTTACAGCAGTATCAGGGACAACATGGTCCTGCCCATTTCCCCGAGAGACATGTTGCAGTGAGAGAGTACTGACATTTTATAACAAAAATGAAAAGTTATAAAGATTCAACAAGGACAACTGTAACTGTAATACTTAAGACATTTAAAGGCAAAGTATGCATTTTTTTTTATCTTAATTTAACAATTTTGGAGTCAACGAGGTGGTTAAATAAGTTGTTGCAGGGTGAATGAAGAATGGGAGCACCGACTTGGTGTCCCTGAAGTCTCGGGTCTCAAGATAAAACAACACATCTAGCTAGCAATGGCTTTATTTCTTACATTTTTGTCATGGGAAAGCGGCCAAAAGGCAGAGGAAACCTTTGCACGGATACAAGGAGAAGAAAACAGGAGCCAAGCCGAGCAAAGGGTCACACAGGAGTCCAGAGTTTTTATAATAGTGCTTTACTCTGAAATGTAGGGGGAGGCTGGTAGCTAAAAATGCGACAAAAAAACACGTAAAGTTGCAAGGTGCTGTTTTAAAAGTAAAAATGGTCAAACTATTGACCCTGGCATTTCATATTGATCAGTATAAATGGGATGCATGTAAAATGAGTACTGTGCCAGTAGAAACACCCTTGTTTGTTTATTACTGTTTCTGCAGTGTCTCCATAGTGAGATTAACCAGTTTTACTCCAGAGGCCCTTAAGCAACCTCACATTTACCCTAGTTTGGGACTGGCAAAAATGGCCAAAAAAATTTTTTTTTTGGCATCACCTTCCACTAATTCCCATTTTTTATCCTTAATGCCAGGCACATCACACACAAAAGTGCTTGTTATGGACGTACTAATATCAGTTGTGATTGTTTTTTTTTACCTGCGCTTTTAACCTTGCAGCACTATAAGTACAAAGGTATTGCCTGTGCCAATTTGGGCCAATTGAGAATAAAGACCGCTGGCCCAAAATAATGGTCAGCGGTCTTTATTCTCATATCCGCATTTGGGCCCTGAGCTTGGTCTGGACACCCCCCAGACCATTAGAGCATGATAGTTTTTGACCACTATTTCTTTACAAAAGCATGTCCCTGCAGGTTATTTCTGTGTCTTAAAAGTGTGTGAGATTTGACACTGCAATTTAAGTAGAGGCCAATTCTTGCACTATGATGCAGATTTTTGGTCAGGCATATGTCCAGGCAACCATGTGACTGAAGGACCCCAGCTTTCCCAACCATCTTTTAGCAGTTTGGGCTCTTACACTGCATTTTATAGGAAACGTCCAAAATCTCGTCCTGAAAAGCTTAAAACAGCAAAAATATTTCGCTAATTTCTCTGCCACAAACATCGTATAAGAAAAACTCCAAAATGTATTTTGTAGCTCTAACCAAGAGCGTTTGATTGAGATTGCCTTTTAACTTTTCTCAAAACACATTTGTTTGCATTTTAATAAGCATTACTAAAACAAATGTCTATATTACAATAATTTCCTTCATAAAATTATGAAAATCGGCCCTCTATATATATCAGTCCAAAGAAATCTGCAAAACTCAGTATCAGCCATAGTAAATTCCATATCGGTCGACCTCCACACAAGATTTAGACAAAAATACCAATAATTACAGTCCACCTTTATAATGAAATCATACCATAGACTTCAACCAAATATACTAAGTTATATTACAAAATTAAACAAAGCTTTTAACATTTTCTTAGTAGATAAACCAAAAAAATAGATATTGTTGTATTAAAAATGTCATAGTTGCAGCCTGCATTTATAAGTTGAATGATGTGGTTAGTTAGATTGCTTTCTTAAGTTGGACTGTTCAACTTTGTTCATATGGGAGGTTGTAATGGTCCACCCCACTTCCCCCGGAGCTCTGTTTGTGTTATGGAAAGTGTGTTTATATGTGCATTTCCCAGCCCTTATCAGAAGTCTGGAGCGAGCGACCCTCTACACGCCCAGCTGGATCCTCCGTGACAACTCCAACGTATCAACAGAGCATTGTGCTTGTGAGTGGCATGTATCTTTAATATTGCTGAGGGCCCATCTAATTGCTTTTCATATCATATTCATATTTCACAAACAGCGCGACAACTGTGCACTCGGGAGAGAGGCGCCAATGCAGCCGTGAGATGTCGTCTATCCTCACTCGCGCAAAAGGCAGGCTTGATCTGGAGTGACACAAACAAATAGACATGTAAATCCATAAACATAAAAGCAACCCTCTTTCTGAGAAAATGTTGTTACTATTTTCAGTATTCCCGAAAGATGGACCAAAGATGTTTATATGATGTGTACATTTGGAAATAGATCAAGCCATATTGTTTTTATTTGTCACTTTTGGCAATGTATGAGCTTTCTGAGTGGTTGAACTAGGTTTGGGTTGCAAATGGGTTCAAAAACACCATTTATTTCTACTCAAGAGCTTAATTGACTTCCAAATAAAAGTTGAAATTGTTGTGCATTAATATGGCTGCTAGTAATTGGAATCAATGTAGCTTTGCTCCCATGTTAGTGCTGTATTATTTGGAAGTTGTAGCATACAAAATGTAATATTCACATTACTATTAGTATTATACTTAAGTGCCATCCAATAAATTAGAATAACATGTAAAAGTGCATTTTTCTCTCAGACGTTCAGTTCAAAAAGTGAACCTAATGAGCTAACTACAGCCAGAGAGTGTCAGAGTTCACCACTGCTTCATCTGAGGGTTAAGCTGGTATTATTCAGTTCAGTAGAAAAGCTTGATTTTTCTAATTTTAATTCAATTTGAATTTGAATGTGTTATCACTGCAACATGACAATTAGATTATACAGCTAATAATTATTATAACCAATATATTAATAGGCTAGTAACATTGACCCTCCACAACAGTCACAAAACCTATATCATCGCCACATCAAGCCTCTATGGCCAGGAGGAAACACTGAACTTTACTACCAATAACCTAGAAATTATTATTATTGTATAATTAAAATTCCTCTTGTGGTGACTTTACCAGAGCACTGCATTAGATATTTATTGTATAAGGGGGCATTTAAAGACACATTTTTGGAATTATGCAAGATACTGTCTAATTATCATCAAACGAGATAATCCAAAGAAATATTGAGATATTCATTTTTGTCAATATCACCCACATCTACTTAGACCCTCCTTCTCTGTAAGGAAAAAAAAGCTTAGGGAAAAAGTGAAACCTCAGGGAGAACCAAATGAAGGAGAGAGGAAGGTTTTATCGACCCATCTTGCACTTCTCTTCCAACAGTGCTCAGTTTGTCCTCTGTGACAGCTTCCACTAGTTTTTCTGGAACTTTGAGTACTTATTTCTGAAAACTGGCAACTGCAAAAAAGTGATATTTTAAAATTATTACTTACATTTCCAAACATAATATTTGAGCCAATGTGGGTCTATTTCGCAAAACTGCACTCCAAAAGCTTACATACTGCACTTTTAAGTTAATGTATTGCAAATGAGACCTTATTTATAAAAATATTGCATCCCATATATAAATTCATATGTCCATATACATTATTCTCATCTGAGTACCTGCACTGTACTCAGATAACAAACTTAGTATGTGGTTTACATGCATGCATACTATACTTACACGCACAGTAGCCCCTTGATGCTTACACCTTACTGTTCATTACAACGTTACAAGGGTTGTAATTAGAATGAAAGGCGCGGCTAGGAGCAGCGGAGGGATGCACGAGCCTTCCACTAAATTACCTTGTAGCCATTATCAATTTCCCTGGCTACTGGTCCTTAAGATAACCCGCCGCCCCTCCTCCTCCCTGTGGTCCCTTCCTGCAATTTTTCTCTGCCTGATAAACATGCTGATTAAAGCGAACAGCGTGTAAACCTTTGATACTTCTCTAAATGAAATCCATGGCCTGCCTAAGGCTTGTTGCACACACATAGCTAATCAGATAACAGATGTGCTACGTGTTAGAGGATGGGAGGGAGAAAAGCAAAAGCTAAACTTGTGACTATCTAACTCTCTGACCTAAAGTTAAACGCTGAGATGTCTCAAGAACTTTTGCACTTAAGTTTTGGTATCTTAAGGTAGTTCTCCAGTGGTCATATTTGTGGGTAGACCTGCTTCAAAATGCAAGTATCTTAACAAATCACATTGCAGCAACAGTGCACTGCGACATGTTTACTTGTTGAATTTAAGTGTCTTAAGGTTAAGGTAGACTTTATTGCCCCTGTAAGAAATCCTTCCATCCTTCAATCAGTACAGCTGGGGCAACCTGTCAGGAGCAGTGGGCGGCCGCAATGCAGCGCCCAAGAGCACTTCTCTAGATCTTGAGCCAGGTTCTTGGAACATGGCATATTTTTTTTTGTACCAAATGGTCTTGAATTACAGACTGTTGCTGACAACTGCTGATCTACTGAGAAACAATAAAAAATCTACACAAAAGGGTTAGAAAGTGAGTTCTTTGGGCAAAAAACAGGATTGCATTCATCAAAATTGGACAACAGAAGATTCTAGAAACTTCTAGTTGAGCCTTATCTGAGGAGTCTTGGTTTCTTTTACAACATTCAGAAAAGTAGGTTCAGGGAAGTACTCATTCTCAGCTGCCTTGTGTTTTGTGCTCTTTAATGGTGAGATATATACTTGCCTGTCACTTTTGCATTCAGAACTAAATGTGAGGTGGCTGCCGCGTTGTCAAACCAGAGCAATTTTCGCAGTGAGGTAGATGTGAAAGTTTAGAATGCTTTGTGTTATTGGCATTTTGGCCACACACAAATCACTCTATTGAGTTTTTTTTTTTTTTTTTTTTTTTTTTGCAAAGCAGACATCTTCAGAACTTTGGCACCAAAGTTTTGGTACCTTGAAGTAGCTCTCCAATTGTCACGTTATTAGGCACATCCCTTTTGCTTCTAAATGCATCAATATCTCATCAATACTTGCACTTAAGTTTTTTATCAATTAGGGCTGCAGCTATCGATTATTTTGGTAATCGAGTAATCTATCAATTATTTTGTTCGATTAATTGAGTAATCGAATAAGATACTCTTGCGTGTCTGCATATTTTAAAAAGTAATACATTTTAATGCACATCTGTGAATCTGTCAGTCTAAGTGTTATACATATTTTAATGCATTACATTGCAAATAGCTTTGTAAATGTAGGTTTTATTATTATACATTATGATATGTTCTACTAATTATATACTTACTTATACTTTATACTTATACTGGGCTATATTATTATATATTTATTCAGAATATTTGTAAATGCCTATACAAAACAATGCAAAAGCTGCAGAGGTGAGCATTCCCCTCACAGTTTAAAAAGTATTTTAGTTGTAACCCTCTCTGCTTCTAAAAGTGATATCTATTATCATTTATACACCAGGGGCCTATTAAAAGATGCTAAACACCACTGAGCCCACACGGCTAATTAGCATACATAAACAAAGTTCGCAAGTTACAGCTGCGGATTGCACATCACGCTACGCTGTTTCTGCCAGTTTGATGCCACCTACTGAACAAAGGTTTTACAGAGGTAATAAGAATACTTTCTCTGTGATTATTCGTGTTTTGTTGTCTGCAGGGTCCCCAGAGTCAGTATTTAAGCTGCTTTGTGCGTTAGCTGTAGCATTAGCCAAACAGTGCGACGCATGGAGGACACCGTTTCCTGTAAAACCACTTTCACGATGATGCTGTTCTCTGCGTAGTTTATATATACATTTAAAATGCAAACTACAACTCAAATTTATTCAGTTTATAGCCCAACCCCAGACTTACTGTTGCTAGTGTGTTGTGCATTAACCGTGCAGAAATTTCATTCTGTGCATGCAAAGTTCCCAGCGCTATGCGCCACTTTTATTTACATTAATTAAACGAAGCTTCGACTTCAAAGAATGCTAATCGAAGCTTTTTACTAATCGAAGTACTCAAATAACTCGATTAATCGTTGCAGCCCTAGTATCAATGAAATCTGTTCTTAGGTGACAGGAGTAGCACTTGTGGTGTGGTTTTCTGCTGCTGCTTCAAGCTTTGATATGTTGTCTAATGGTCTTCTGTAGACCTCCACTGGACAGGTTATTTGACTTAGTGTTGCCATTCCATCATCTCAAACCTGACCATTTTCCTCTGATCTCTGGCATCAACATGGCATGTTTGCCCACGGAACACCAGGTCCAGAAATTCTTTGGACCATCCTATGTAAATCATAATATACCAGCCAACAACTATTCACCATTCAAAGTCACTAAAATTGCCTTTCTTTCCCATTCAATTTAGAAGAATTACCACAGGTTGGTGTATATAATAATGTGACCAGTGAGTGTATATCACAGTCAAATCTATAGCCGGTGACAGTAATTAAGGTAGACTGATAACATTTAAGCAGAAGGGAGCTGCAGGCAGAGTCGTGTTCCAGGTATAAGCCTCAGGGCCAGCTCTCTATACTAACACAATGATAACCCTTTACCTAAATGCGGCTGTCACTTCCTAAAGAGGCAAATTAGGAGCTAAAGAGTGGGATGAGGGCAGACAGAAGGAAAGAAAGGGGAGAAAGAGTGTTGTAACAAGGGCAATTTGTTCTCCAGGTTTTAAAGAGGTAGATCTGAGGCTTCCTATGGAAGATATTTTAACATTTTGGGATCATTTTTTGAAAAAGAACCCTGCAAAACAAATATATCTATTTGATCAAGGAAAGGAGAAAGTATGTTTATTTTTTAGTTGTTCATTTTCTGCTTTTGCCTGTTAGCAGTTGTAGGTGGCTGGAGCCTATCCCAGTAACTATGGGCCTTAGGCAGGATACAAACAACTATTAACATTTACTATTGGGGCATTAGAATCACCAATTTAGTGACCACATGCATGCTCTTTGGACTGTGGGAAGAAACCAGAAGTACTCCTGAAAGAACCAATGGTAACTCAGAGATAGGAGATAGGGATTGAACCCACAACCTTCTTGCTGAGAGGTGGGTCCGCTGACAACTCTGTTAATGTGCACTCTTGTGTTGAGCTTTAAATTCAACATGTTATTGCAAGTTTCTAAAACAGGTTTTACTATTTCCTGTGCCTGTTGCTGCAGGTGACTAGAAAGAACTGGAAAGAAGTACACACAATTATAAACAGAGGCTTTTCCTAGTCAGTTACATTTTCTTGCTAGGTCCCAATTCTGAACAATAATATTTCCAACAAAATACATGCAGCAATGTTAAGAGCAAAATCAACACATGCAGTGACAATCATCTTTAAACCTATTCATACTCATTAAAGTAGTAGTACTGGGAATTAATTATTCCATTGAATAACTCCAATAAAATTTTATCAACGTACACCACATCATATATCTAATGTAATTAGCTTATTGAGTTTTTTTTTAATATATATATATAAACTTCTGGATCAGTATTTCCCAACCAGGGGTACGGGGAACCTCAGAGGTAAGCGAGCACGGGGTACTTGGAATTCATTTATTTCCCAAGATGATAATTATTTCCAATCTTTTTACATTGAAACTTCTGAAAGTCAAGCAATATTATTTGAACAATATCTTTTGTTACAGATTTTTAGATTCAAATATTTGTTTTATTATAGGTTTCAGATTATTTTTTATATTTTTCTTAATTATATTTTCTTAATTTCATTTTAGTTCATTTTGAACACAAAATATAGAGTAAAATAAGTACATTTAATAGGAGTATATATTTTTATATTTATATTTTCTTGTATTTCTTATTTTTTATTTTGAATTTGAGTATACAAGAAAATATGCAGGGGAATTAATATTTACAATGAACTAAGTTTAAAATATTTTACTAATATCTGTTAATATCCGTACTAATAAACATGTTTTATATGTGAAGAATCAACACGTATGTGAGAGGGTACTCACGTTATGACACAAAGCCCAGGGGGTACTCAAGACAAAAAAAGGTTGGGAACCACTGTTCTAGGCCACTAGAGCAGTTGATTTTGAAAGTACAAAGATAGTTATATACTGTATATATACTGTGTATAGAATGCATCCCTTGGCTTGTTGTGGTGGAGGATAAGTAAGGGTCAAAGGAGGCGTATGTGTATATACTGTAAATCTGAATGGAATGATGATATTCATGAAACCATAAAAATACTAACATTGAGTTTTATGTGAGTCAGAATATTTATTAAAATGGTTTAGTGCTGGAATTCCTGAAAATGCAGACAAGATAACTCAGGAAGCATGGTATCACAATAATAAATAATAATAATAATAACATCTTTATGGCTAAGTGATATTTTGACTACATTAGAGGTGAGAAGCCAACATAAAAATAAATCAATGCAGAGGTCATTTGGACTCCAGTGGGCCACAAAACACTTCTCCCCATGATTCTTGGCACTACGTCCAAACTCCCCACTCGGCTGTGACATTTCCACACTTAACGACCCTAGTTCATTAAAAGAAGCCTCACCTGATCCTCCACTGCCCAGAGCGGGACTAATTCTGGCATTCAATTGTGCAACAGTGCAGCGCCCCGTAGCAACCCCATTGGTGGAGGGCTAAACAAAGGCCTGGCTCTGGCTATTAATGAGGATCTATGGCCCTGAGCAATGGAAGCCCTCCATCCCAGCAGCCATGTCCGTCGGGGTACTTAGCCCCATGCCGTCATTAGCTTCTGTTACTAATTGTCAAATTCATTAAACTAATCCTTCCCCCGCATCAGCGTATCTCCAGTGGAAAATGGATGGAGAGGTCTGAGTTATTAAGATGTCAGCCGCCGGGAAGATTAAGGCCAGCGGACATGCTCCACAAAGAAACGATGCGGCCATTAAACTCTATATCAAGGTAGCGCTTGTGATATACTTTGTAATTATATATACATTCATCTAGGTAAAGGAAGTAAAGAGAGTGTTGCAAATGTATTCTTAGTCACTGACATGCCTTCGATCTAGATATGCTTCTGCCCTAAAGAAACATGAAGGAAGATGGCAATAAAATACAGGCTCAGAAGGCAGCCATTTTATCTATTGGTAATATAATAGATGGTATTGTTAATAAACATGTATGACTGCAGCACAAGCCATAAACCCTAACAAGATTAGTATTAGGGGTTGTTAGTGCCCTTGTCTCCCAGCAAGGAGGTCATGGGGCCAGCCAACACAATCAAAGGAAACAAAGTTACTGGAATAGGCTCCAGTATCAGCAACCCCAACACAATGAATGAATGACAGATTAGTATTATGTAATTCAAAGGCGGAAAGTAGCAAGATACATCCACTCAAGTCATTTAGTTTCACTTTTACTATTACTTGAGTTAAGTTTTAGAAGTCAAGTGTTACTTTTTACTCAATGTTACGTTTTACTCAAGTAACATTTTATTTCACAAAATGACTAAAAGTATTCCTTTTACCTCAGTAGCAAAGCATACTCGACTTGCATCCAGAGGGTCCTGGATTAGATGTCAGACCCAAAGTAATTGTAGTAGTAGCAGTAGTAGTAGTAGTAAGCAGGAGAAGGAGTAATACTCTGCAAGTACCTGTAAGATGTGTAATGGACTAAAATGAGGCTCAACCAGGACTAAACCATGACTAAAATGGGACTAAAACGGCTCTAAATGAGGTCTAAACCAGGACTACACAGGACTAAACCAGGTCTAATCCAGGACTAATCAGACACTATACCAGAACAAAATACCAGAACAAAACCACAAATAACCCAGGACTAAACCAGAACTATACAAGAACTATACCAAGACAAAACCAGCACCAATCCAGGACTAAACCAGGACTAAACTGGAACTAAACCAGGTCTAAAACAGCACTACACCCCATTAAACTAGGACTAAACCAGGGCTATATAAAGACTATACCAAAACAAAACCACTACTAATCTAGGACTAAACTAGGTCTAATACGACACTAAACCAGGTCTAAACCAGGACTACACAAGGACTATACCAGGACCAAACCGGGACTAATTCAGTACTAAACTTGAACAAAATTAGTAATAAACCAGATCTAAAACAAAATTAGGACTTGAACTGCAAAGAAATGTAGAGAAATTAAATATTTTCAAAATATAAATATTATTTTTAAGCAAAAATGCCTAAATCTATTGTATAAACAGATGTGATTTTGATGTGAAACAATATCATTAAATATCTTGAATACATTAGCTAACCAGAACAGTTATTCAATAGATTTTCAGTTCATCTTATCAAAATAAATGAAATTTAGCCACTTTTATCTCGGAAGCAGATTGAGTCCAAAAATTTGTAGACCAGTGTGAAACATGTACCAGAGTTGGAAAACCACTGTCTTAGGATGCTGCTTTGTTTCTAAACTATACCTATTGTTCCACTTTGTTTATTTACAATAACATGTTTTTGCAAAGGCTACCGTAGCTGCAGATGTCTAAAACTGCAATCTGCACTTTCACCACTAGATGCTACCAAAACAATACATTCCACCTTTAAAGGTGGAATGTAAACAAGGGCTGTGGTTTTCTACAGAAGATTTAAACCCAGACAGAGTCACAAAATACCAAGAAATACAGTATTTGTAGATTCTCCTGAGTTTTTGACTTTAATTAAAAACATCTAAAACTCAAGAATGACATGTAGAAAATGGCAGTGCGAAATTTTGCCTCATTTACATTGAACAGTAGGGGGTGCTATTACTCTGTCTATCAACTGCAATAGTACACAACATATATTCACTTACCTCACACTGAGCCTTAGCATTATTCAAAAGTCATTAGTGGCAACTGAGGCAATTAGAACGCCATCAAATATTAAAATTTCAATATTCATATGGAATACATCAGAACCCTCATTAGCTCTTGCTCAATGGCCGTCACAATGAGCTCTTAATTACACACCCTAACAATACAAAGCTCCATTTGGAGAAATAGTCGGGTTTCCAAAATACACTAAAGTACTACTGGCAGATCTTGAAGACACAATGGATTTATACGGCACCCTCGCGTCACACAATGCACTTTTCTGTTGACTTCTATTAGATGATTGGCTTGGGTATAATGGCAGTGGAGGCGGGCAGGAAATTAATTAAAGTGCTCGGAGTTTGCTCAAGGGCACCACGGTACACCTTTCTACATCCATGGTCATATCAACACCTCCCCCCGATATGTCCCTGGATCCATCAAGTAAGTGACTGAGTTTTAATGCTGTGTTCATTTTAGATCATGTAATGTCATTGTCCTGGCCTGGTTCCTACACAGTGGAAACATGTTGTAGAGGGGGTAGATGGAATAGGGTGAAAGGGGGGTCAAGCAGGTAATGTGTAATGGAACGCCGACATAGCCCTGGGTGTGTTGCGGCTGTCCAGACAACTCAGACGTGCCCAAGTGACAGCAAGTGGAGTCATGATTACAGGAGGAGGTCCAGGGTATTTGTTTTCAATAAGCATTCTCATTATTATTCGGTAGAGGCAGTTCCACACCAAGGTGACTCTTGAGTTGCTGAAGGAATGTCCCGATGTGAGGTGGGCACCAACAATAAGACATTTTTTTGAATCTAGCGTACTTTTTACTTAAGACAGCTTCTTCTTTCCCTCTTGGCTGCTCCCTTCAGGGGTTGCCATTTAACCCTATTCTCAGCACAACAATGAACTTCATGTCCTTTATTTACTACTTCCATAAATCTTCTCTTTGGTCTTTCTATAGAATTCCTGTTTCCTGGAAGCTCCAACCGCAGCATCCTTCTACCCATACATTCACTCTTGCTCTTCTGTCCAAACCATCTCAATCTAGGCTCTCTGACTTTACCTCCAAAACATCCAACATGATCTGTACCGCTGATTGGCTGAACCCTATATATCCTCATCACTCCCAGAAGAAAACCTCAACATCTTCAGCTCTGTGTCCTCTGGCTCTGCCTCCTCAGTGCTAGTGTCTTGAAATCATACAACATGGCGCTCTCACCACGGTCCTGCATTAGGAAACAAAAGAGCGAGAGCCACCAAAACTGCAAAATCCCATTTTTAATAAGAAGTGCATCTGACTGTACCTGAAGTGTGTGCTTTCAATGAGAGAACATGATACACGATATTTAAAAAAAAACATGCAATATGTGATAACTATGTGGAATATTGTGATTGCAATATGACAGGTGATATTTGAAAGCACTTATTAATGTTAAGGCTTTGCATTCTGTCATTAGGAATTTTGTATAAAAATTTATTATGCAATTGGAGGACTCTAAAACTGAAATTAATTATGGTTACGAAGAGCTGTGTCCGCTACAACTCTGGAGGCTTTGGAGAAAGTGCTTTTATGGAATATAGTTTTAATAATCTTTCTGTGTTGTCTGTTTGTTTATAGGAAACATCCTAAACCGCTTTATCTCAGCCTGAAAAGCTCAAAACTGACAATAAAAAGATTTTGCTAATTTCTGTGGAACAGAACCTCGTAGAACAAAAATGTAAAAGCATTTTGTAGCTCTACCCAAGCTCTACTGGTATAGCAAGTTTGATTGAGATTGCCTTATTAGTTTTCTCAAAAGATTAATCTCTAACTGTTCTCACTGTCACATTCTAACACATTTGTTTGTGTTTTAATAAGTATCACTAAGACAAATGGCTATATAATAATAAAAAAAATTGGCAGTGTTTATCGGACACAAGCTGCTCTGAACTTTAATTGGCATCGGCCACAGAAAAATCCATACTGTTCGACCTCTAGTTTTTACATTTCATGAGGTTTTTTCGCAAGCTCTGCAAAAAAAAAAAGAATTTTTTTTTTGAGAAATACCACTATTTCTGCCACATGTACTGGATTTCTCCATATTGATGACAACATTTATAGTAGCGTCTATTGAAAAATGCTTTCACAGAGATTAATAAAAAACAGAAATATAAACAAGCCTTTTCTTAATGGATATATATTTTAATACCCTACATATACCAAACAACAAGTGAGCTTTGCAAATGCTACAAATGGCCACGCGGATTTGCAAATGTATTGGTAAAAATAACACCAGTCGAACCTTGTTGGGAAACTGCTTTGAGAAACATCCCCATTGCTCGAAATGACGGCAGTGTCTGTATGAAGCAAGCCGCTGACAGACGAGCTCTGCCTTTGTGTTTGTGGATGAGCCGGAGAGATGACTCACCACGTGTCAGTCCTCGAGCACTGAGAACAGCGGAATAAGAAAAACAAACTACCTCGAAAGACAGCTGCTTAAGACAGAAATGTCCTGAAACCATGCAGGTTAGAAGAAGCACAGACTGGAGAGTGTCGAGGAGACGACGCAGGTGTGTCCAGCTGGAGGAGGATATGACTTGATGTGAGATGAGTGAGTGACAACAGGCCAGGATATGTGATGAGAGAATGACAGCTTTAGTCTACACTACAATTTACCAATAAACCTTCGACAATTTGTAACAATTCTATGTCAGAATATTCTTCAATTTAATTGAAAAAAGCAAAGTCCTTTTAATATTTCTAATACTTTTAGCTGCTTTGGTTTGTTGGTCTGTTTGCAGGATTCCTCAGAAACATGCTGGCTGTATTTTGATAACATTCATAGGAATCGACAGTAAGGTCCAACCAATAAATAATTGTTATTAGGTGTCGATCTGGAACACTCTCAGGCTTTTTTAAAGGGTTTACCATTGTAAAGTTTTTTGTTTTTTTTTATCTCTTAGCTATAGAACTTCTAATTGTTAAAACAGTATAGTAACTATATAGCTCAGTCGATTTAAAGATACTAACTACAGCCACAAGGGGTCAGTGTATAAACAAACTATCTGGATCACAGTCTACTCTGTCAGGGTGCTTCTAGATTATTTTAGTTATAACTTCAAAAACAAACCCTGAGCTGTATTTTGTTTCATTCATGCATGTTTGTGTAATCCTGTGTATGCTGAGGTGCTGCCCATCTCAAGAGCTGAAAACACTCTGCCTCACTGCTCTATGTAGACACGTGAAACCCCGCGTTTTTCAGAAATTGCATTTCTAAAGCACATACACCATCACCGGACTCGTTCTGATAATTTCAGAGCTTAAATCACTGTCACTACTGAGGCAGTCAGCTCATGTATCTATCTGTTAGCTCCATGTTGCTAACAGTCATGCTGATTAGCCATTATATCATGATCTGTGCTGAGTCACCTGAGAAAAGGAGGCATGGCCAGTAGGGTCTTAAAAAGGCGGACACCTAATCTAAGCGTTTTCTGCGAAGTGGAAGTAACAGCTCCCCAAAAGAAGACATTTTCAAGAAATATGAAGTACTTTAAGTATTAAATGTGAAACACTAATGCAAAGGTGTCCAAATTTATTTCAAAAAGCTTGAAAAACAGCAAATGTCTGTCTTTAATGCAGTGGTGTGCAACAGGCAAACTTTTGATCAATCATAATAACACAACTTTAACACCATTTTATAATACTAACAGGGCTACAAAGTGCGACCAATTTAGTCGAAAATTCAACCAAAAATTATACGGGTACACGTAAATATTTTCCTTGGTCACATCGGCACCCGTCAAATCCTCAGGACACCTCCCTCTTGAGCCACTGTCACTGTGTGAGGACTGATCAAGGACAGCAGCAGGATGATAGAAAACCTGCCTCAAGCAACCTGCCTGAGTATTTTGGTTGGACACTGTTTTTAGGATGCATTCATGACAGTGCTGAAAAGTTAGTCTGGATTCAATGTGTTAATAATTGTGGTGCACCTAAATTTTGTGTTGATGCAGGTAAATCAAAAATTGCTACTAAACAGTCTGATCAGGCTGCCTTGAAGGGTCAGAACGGAAATCAAATGTTTAAAAATGGTACAAAATTGTGGTGAAGACAGGTTTGAGGAGGAATTCTTATTAGTACAGTATCCAAGCTTGAGATTTAAACGATATTACACACATACACACACGAATACTCTTCAGTGCAGCAAAGTGATTCATTTACAGTGACAGAGCTGTTTTCAGCGATAGAGCGCAAGCATAAATATGCCATGGTGTGCAGCTGGAAAACGTAGAAATTCATCAGGGTTAAAAAGTGGGCAGATTAACGTTTCACGAGTTTCCCCTCAGATATATATGGTTACGTAAACATAGGTCTAGCCAGCCGTCATGCAGGGAGGAGGTATAGGGAGGAGGTAAGGGGAAGCCCGGGCCAAAGCAAGCACAAAGCCCCCAGTCTGAGCAGGCCAAGGACAGGGAGGCGTTCCATATCAACACAGTAAACTAAATGTTGGGAGATTGACGGAAGACACAAGGCTGTTTATCACTGCAGTGTATGTCCGCAAATACTTGGAATTTGAGCAAACAAATTTACTGACCTTTTTAAAGGGAGTTTCTATGTTAAACAAAACATTTGAAGACTTGGGGTAACTTTCTACACAAGTGCAAGGTCATCCAAGATTTAAAGCGCAATAGTTTTAACAGTACTTTCCAACTGAGGAGTGGCAAATAGAGGTCAACCAAAATTATAAGTGAAAGAAAAAATTGTTTGGTCCTGGAGATTTTGTGGATTTCAATTGGACAGTGAAAATAAACAGAAAAAATCCTACAGAAACATGTAACTGAGAAAAATAAACATTAAAGCTTACCCCATTTGAAATTTACAACTAAGTACAATTCTATCAAGTGTAAATGGCTGTGAAGGAAAGAAATTAAGGACCTTTTCACAGAAAGGGCCAAGGGAATAACTGGCTAGGCTGAGCGAAGAAAGGATCTTACACTCTACTATATAACTATCTATGTATTTGTAAGGCTTGTTATCATACAATCAAGATTTTTCTCCCCAGTGGATAAAATGTGATTTTGTAGCTTCCTTTTAATACATCCATCCATAGCATAGATAGCCACTGCCTCCAATTGAGTATCAAGTATCAATTCTTTGATATCCATAATAGTCAAACATTTTCACAGTCTAGTCTTGTCTTGTTTTCTTTAATAACACAAAACAATGTCATAATCTGGTGTTGATTCATAACACCATTCCTTCTTGGCTGATTGTTGAGACAGGAAGCAGGGTTGAGAAAGTGATTATGACCAAATCAAAGCTGCGGCCAGATGCCACAAAGAAGTAAACAGTTACTTCTTTAACAGTGCGTCTCCAGCATGTACTGACACACTACACTGTAAATGTTTTTCTGATGAGGTCACGGTCCAGGCTCTTGGCATCCTTACTCTGCCGTCCTCATCTCCCATAGCTTCAGAAACTCCACCATTTTTTTTTCCTCCCAAGAGAGACATAGCAGAAGTGATGCTAGTTTAACCCACTCTCCCGACTCCAGACAGTGTTTTTGCAAGAGCCGGTTATGACTTTAGCTGCGGGAGGTGATGGGGCCTGCCACAAATATTTCTTGAGGGGAATGGCTCGCTCTCTTAATTTTGGAGTAGTTGACTGGCAGGGAGCTGAAAGATGTAGTGTTGCTCCTCTCAGCTGTCTGTACAAAGATAGACAGTGCTCAGACAGACTGCTTACTGAGAAGGCAGTTTGCTTGCACTACTAGATTGCTCCAAGGTTGTTAAAAACTGGTTCTAAAATATTTTGATGTTAAGAAAAGGACTTTCGATGCCCAGCTTTGGGTACTCCTCACCATACAAATATATTTAATATTCAAAATAATTCAGATCTTTCTGGATATGAACTTTTAGGAAGTAATACCAACATAACAAATGTAGATCAAACTGGCTTTACTTGCAGTCAGTAAATACTAAGTATTGGAAAACTCATGCACCATTTTAGATAAAACAGTCACAACTGGTCTGACAGGACGTCCAAGCAGTGGAAAGGTATATGAAGTCACGGTGTGGTTACATGCAACTAGCAAAAATCAAATTACTGCCAACTACAATCAGAATCTTAAAATCCTTTAAATTAGAGTTTAGATGGGACCCAAAAAATCCAGCCTGACAGACCCAGTTTATGTTCTGTCCACACCCAATCCAGACCCAAACCATTACGTGCAATTATGAGCCCAACCCGAGTCTGTGCACGTTCTAACTGCCATTTATACGCACAATCCCGAGTTGTTTGATTGACAGCATATGTGCTGCCTGCTATACGTGTGTTTACCATCCCTGCTTTGCTCGCTTCACCCCGGGGGGAGATCCAGGACAGAAGGCAGTCGTCCTCCGGGGTTAACTTTCTCATAAATATGCTGCATTAGCTTGAATGTAGTATCATTGGACAAAATCAGAAGTCCATTAGTTGGCCATATTATATAATATAGTTGCTGTGCCCATGAACCTAGTGACAGAGATATGAGAATTTCTGTAAAAGAAGTGGGTACCGCAATCCAGGTGAAGCTGAGGATGTGCACAAAATTGCTTACTTCAAAGCCTAAAGCTGTCAACAATGTCTTGACAAGTCAACTATTGTTGCCATAACATACAGCATGTACCCAATTGCCTTGTGTGATATGTCTGACAAAGAAGCACAAAAATAAAAGCTTCCAATGTTCAAACCTTTCTAGAATTTCAAGCACCTGATATACTCTTCAAAACCGCTGGCTTAATCCAAGCAATGCACATTCCGGGATCCAACTGTTTTCAAATTAACCCAAAATAACAGAACAAAGACATAAGTGTGAACTCTATTTTCATTAGCGCTGACAGTGGAGATGAAATATCCTTTCTCTTATGATCAAAGATAGCATCTGTTTTTGAACAAAACAGCTGAACTAAATGTCAAGAAGAAATCTAATTTGGGCTAGAACTATACTTCTTAATATTTAATACTAACAAAAGAGAGACTTTTCAGAAAAGCATTCATAATAAATCATATACAACACATCAGGTGTTGAAAGTAAGACATTTTACCATTTCATTAAAAAATAATGGCTTTCTGAATTTGATGACCGCAACACACATCAAGCATCTGGGACAGGGACAACAGATTGCCGGAAAGGTAAGTACTACTGCACTGGAAATCATAGCATGGGCTTAAAAACACACCAGAAGTCTTAGTTCAACACCTAATATATTTTTTATATGCAAGTCATTCTGTTTTTATTTATATTTTACACAGTGCCACCACTTCTGGGGAAATTAACCTTGAGTTTAAATGCATTTTTTATATCAGCAATGTCCAGAGTAAAACATGAAAAAGATTCCAGCTAGGTTGCTCACTGGAACCAAGAAGGCAGTGGCTCATGCCCTTGGCGGGGCGAGATAAGGCTATCAGCTTCCATCATCGCTAAACAAGATTGAGCAAAGTACATTAAGCAGAAAAATACAAACAAATTACAAAGGCTGGAGGCTAGGCTCTTTATCTAATGTTGGTGGGGGGACTGTTAGCATCGGTCGGAGGGAAATGGGCCCTGCATCTAATAGAGCCGACCCACCACTTCCACACAGCCACTGAACAATGCACCGCGCCATTATCTCGACGCTAATGCTATCCTTCCTCGTGTGCAAAACAAGGCTGCAATCTGAAGCCCACTGCCACCAAGCCGAGCAACACAAATACGAGTGGGCTCCGACCGGGAGGAAGGATAACAATGGCTATCACTTAGACAGGTCACACGGAGAGGCAGCTGGTTAAGGGAATCTGTACTAAGGGAATGAAATACCAAGAGTGCATGACAATTTTTTGATTAAGGCATTGTAAAAAGGCTTTGGAACTGATACTTCTAGTTACAGCAACTCTTAATATGTTGTTTTTTGATTATGTCAAGCATAAGTAGTTTGATATAACTAACAAGGTGTACACACACTGTGTGGAGGCTAATCTTGCTGCACCCATTGCAGCTGAACGTAAGAAAAGGAAGTTTGTTACACTGGTACACAAGGTATGTTACACTGATGCATATCTGCCTACAATCAGACTACAAGTGCAGCTACTAGTCTCCTGAAACGTACCCTTGTGTTAAAAGTAGCAATTCTGAAAGGACTAGTGCTCTCATTCAGACATTCAGTATACAATGATCCACAAAACAGAGAACTATTTCAAAGAAAAAATATATTCTCACCAACAAACTCATTTCCAACACAACAGTGCTTAAATTCGACCATACGTTATAATGTTCACAGGCAATGCAGTGATTTATGAAGCTATAGTTGATGCACAGCAACTTTTGTAACATTTTACAAACTCATCACATGAATATTGATTAGAAATCTGTGAAAGCTCCAATGACTGCCCAATCAATGCTGGAATAACAGTAACTTTATTTACTGCTGCTGACTTCACCAGAACCAATAAGCGAATCTTGGGGGGCCGAGCCTTCGGTGCTGCTGCCCCAACTCTTTGGAATTACCTTCCACAACACTCAAGAACTCAGACTCATTACAGACCTTCACATCAGTCACCTCACTTCATGACTTTTTAAGTGTCCTAAAAAGGGTATATACATTATTATTATTATTATTATTATTATTATTATTATTATTATTATTATTATTATTATTATTATTACCCTTAATAAGAAAGGTGTGGAGGTTCCAATCTAATGACAAAATGAAAAAAAACCTTTTCTATCTCCATTCTTCTTGTACTGACAATTCAAGCAGTTATCATGATGGAAATCATGCAATACAACCAGGTCTTGGACATGAGGAACTCTCCAAGGCATGGCTGAAAATATTGCATATTATTACTTTTTTATTAAAACTTTCTATTATATCTTAGGAAAAGTGAACAGTGTATAACAAATTCCTGATACCATAACCTCTTTAACTGGGACTGGCCTAAAAACTGCAGACTATATTTTACAGGCCTTTTCAATATGATATGCTTGTAAAATGAAGTAAAACAAAGCATAACAAGTGATTATTGCCCACTTTCCTTGTAAGCTACTTCCAATTGCCCTCCTCAGAGGTCTCTCAGCTCCATAGAGCAGCTCCGACCTGGCTGCATTAGCTCTGTTATTGATCCACCTCCTAAACCCTCGCTGTGACCCCAGAGGTCATGATTTATGTATTAAGCAGCTTTTTAAAGAAATCCATTTTCCTGTTGAGCCCCAAATGTACATCTAATGCGGCACCCTGCCGGTAATCAGAGGCTGAGAGTGTTTGATTCAGACTGACCCCTCCCTCTCTGCTGGTTCACACCTCTCCACTACAGCATGCTGATCAATACGACATGGGTCCACTGGAGATTCCAGCACCTTCACAGTCTGGCCAGTATTCCAATACTTCTTTTATTGTATACAGGAACTGGTGTGAACTCTGTGGATTAAATATGGATTTCCAAGGGCCGGTACCAATAAATACATTATCCACTGAGCCACAAAGCTATTATAGCTCCCAATGGTAAAGAACCCACTGAGACTTACGTATAATTGTTTCTTTACTGGTCCCTTGTGGCTGGAGTTAGTATCTTTGGCCTTATCTTGCAATGGTACTGAATTCTAAGCAAAAACTTTTTTTGCCTACCTATAGAGCGCAACAGTGCTCACCCCCTCTGGTGCCGTAAGTACATTTTCCATTCATATTTCCCATAGACTTTTCAAAAAATGTGTGTATTAAGAGTGAGAGAGGCTTAAATTACTTGTGTTAATTATTATTTACTGCCATAGAGGTTGTCAGTTTACTGCGCTGATGTTTGGATGATTCTTCTTTTCTTTTTTCCTTTGTATGTCTTTTGTGAGACAAATAACCTGCACATGAACAATTGATTGTCAAAAGTAGGGTAACTATCAGCCAAATTTATTTGTAGCTTTGCCTTTTTAGTTTCAGATTTTTATTTTTTATTTTTTTTTTACAAAATGAATTGCGCTCTGGTCATGAGTTACCACATAGCTGCTTAGCCTCTGTCGAGCTTTTAAACTCTCAATAAACACATTTTTCAAAAAGCCTGTGGGGAAATTGAAAGGAAAATTTACTTACGGCCCCACAGGGGGTGGGCACTGTTGGAATGTCTCCCCTTGAAAATGTTTGTAAAGTGAAGGAACTTTCAGTGGGACGCGATTGGATAAAGCAATAGTTAGTGACCATCTACCATGATTAATTTTTGCCAATTATGACAACTCATGATGTAGCCAAACAACAAACTGCTACAAGAGTAAAACGATGAAATAAAAATGTTGTTGGAGTATTTTTGCTGTTTTTGCAAATGTGTAGCAGCATACCTTGTGTTCTTCAGTGTCACCATCAGGGTTTCCCGCAGCACTATGTAGTTAAGATTGCCAACTTGCCAACAAGTACTTACCTTGGCTACCACTCAATATACTCTATCAGAAGTATTATATAGTATTATGTAAGATTCAGTTTATATGCCAAAAAAAATGATTGTGACGCTTTTGTGATGTTGTTTAGTGATGAGTGTTTATGTTTTTAAGGATTGTAAATGTGGTGTATAAATTACAGTACTTTAATTTTGAAGCACAATATGTTGGTTACCACCTTAACTGAGAAGTTTTCTGTGGTAAACACTGACCAGTTATCACCAAAAGTGCTCGACTCTGTTGGCAAAACCTTACACCCACCCACTCACGCCAGCACTGACATACCATTGGCAAAACACTAGCTGCCCAGACACAAACCAATCAGCATGAGCCTGACAAGATGGATTTGCTTGAGTTTGTGAACTCACAAATCTCGCAACAATCCAGCTTACATTTCAGACCTTTCCGGACAAATTCAATAAAATTCAAAAGCAGTTCTAATTTATAATCCTGACTTATATTTAGCTTGTCACTGCAGGGCTACTGTAGTTGTTCTAATTTGTACCAGATGTCACAAAAAACTATCCACCTTCAGAGAAATTCTATAGTTATGACTTGTAAAAATGAAATGTTTTGGGCATTTGTACTTGCATAACTTAAATTATGCACTAATTGCTTGAAAGACTCTATTGATAATGTAACCATATTTGTATGCAAGACTCTGCAAAATTCATCCAGAGAGTCTACATCAGGTGTAAGGATTTCCCAAAATGAATTCCAATTCCATCCAGGAATAATTAATATAATGAGAAGTAAGACAAAAAGTATTAGAAGTAAAAAAGAAAGAAAGGGGTCTCTAAAAGTTGAATGCAATAAGGGATAAGAAATGCGAAGTGAAAGTAACATTTCCGTCGTAGCGAGAGCCGGGTCTCGGTACGACAGAGATGTCACGGTGCTGCTAATTAAAGCTGGCACAAAGGAAGGAGTGCGTAGATATCAGCTATTGTTCCTCATCATTCTAATGAGCTAAATGTCTTTGTCTTTATTCATCAGCACAAAGGTTGCACAGTCGCAGCAATACACTCATTAGCTAGTTTTCTTTTTTTTACAAGTAACACATTAAATGAAGTTCCGGTTTGGTCTAAAGCTTTCCGAAACTTTTTTGCTTACACACAAAGAAATGTATGGTACAGCACAATTTAGGTCAAGATGCAAAGGCCTGTAAGATACAAGTAAGTTATATTTCTCTGTTGTTTTGAGTCAAGTGTGAATGTAGAATATAGCCTGACTATAACTAATAACCAACACATTTTAGTTCTTACTAGGGTGAACTTAGTTGGTGAGGTGGTTAGTATTGACGCAGAAGGTCAGGGGTTCATATCTGTGACGTAGGGACAAATTTGCTCATGCTTTGGTTTGTGGAGAGGACGGGGCATTCAGAATTAAATCTGCTGAAATCAATTGGTTAGTGTGTGCTCCTAGTCTTTTCAGAATCTTTAACAACTGAGAAAATCGTGTAGTATGTCCCCAGCTTAACATACAGCATGGACAAATACACTATATTTCCAAAAGTATTAGCTCACCTGCTTTTACACACATATGACCTTAAGTGACATCCCATTCTTAATCCATAGGGTTTAATATGGCGTCAGCCCACCCTTTTCTAGATGCCAGACGTTCTTCTCGTCCAACGTCAGACACTGATGTTGGACGAGAAGGCCTGGCTTGCAGTCTTCGCTCTGATTCATCCCAAAGGTGTTTTATCAGTTTGAGGTCAGGGCTTTGTGCAGGCCAGTCAAGTTCTTCCACACCAAACTCACTATCCATGTCTTTATGGACAATGTTGGAACAGAAGTGGACATCTCCAAACTGTTCTCACAAAGTTGGGAGCATGGAATTGTCCAAAATCTCTTGGTCTGCTGAAGCATTCAGAGTTCCTTTCACTGGAACTAAGGTGCCAAGCCCAGCTTGTGAAAAACAACCCCACACCAATTCAGTTGTTTGGGTGGGTGAATGAATACTTTTGGAAATATAGTGTAGTATGTTCAAAGCTGCCAATATAGGTGCCATACTATACAATATAGAGCGCCCTCTACACAGTGTTTAAATAAACATTATGGATCTGACAAATGGCTTGTGCAAAAATTAACGATACTGATTATTATTGACTGAGACATGGGTGACTGAATCTCAACACACACACCTCAAAGAGAGTTTGTCAACTATGTGCATGCAAACTACATACTGAATTCTATATTCTGGGTGGTTTATAAAGGGCAACTCAGAAAGTCATCTACATGATTCCTTAATAGATGTTAGTTGAAATGAGGAATAGTCAACACCCCACCAAAACATTTTAGGGATTTGCAAATAAAGATTTTTCAAGAAGACAAAAAGATTGTGGGATGTAGAGGCCTTCTTAGACACCAGATTTAAATCTCACTGAAAATCTTTGGTTGGACTTAAATAAGGCCTTTGCAGCACGGAGGCCACCAAACATTACTGAGCTAGAGGCTTTTGCACATGAAGAATAGGGAGAGGTTAGAGGTTAGAGGTTATTAAAGTTATTAAAGTTAAAGGGTGCTCCACAAAGTACTGAAGCTAAAGGCAGAATAATATTGCCCATGGATATGTATTTAAAGAGACGCATTTTTCATTTGACTTGTAGCTGTAAAAAACAAAGCATCAAATCTCAGCTTAAATATGTAAACACTGGACATGAAGGTCACAAGTGTCACAAATTTCAGTAAGATTGAATGAAAAAAACATTAGTGTGAATGTGTACAAACTCGCATCCATCGCCCCTTCAGTAAAGCTCTGAAATAGGACGAAACGGGACATAGCTGAGGGGCCGAGGTGTGTGACAAGGAGACAGATAGACCCTGTGTGGTGTAACAGAGGCCTACTTTGACCTGACCTTGAAAGACAAGAGTGTGCACGTCTTCACACACACACGCACACACACACACGGATGGGCAGGGTCACGGGGCATAAAGAGCCACTGTGTCAGGTCACGGAGCACACAGGCAGGATGAAGCACTTGAGGGATGTGATATGACTAATATGAGGGGTCCACTGGGCCTTCGGGGGGGTTGGCGTTACAGCCTGGGGTGACTGACACTGCTGATCTGTATCACACATCAGAGCGGATCAGAGAGGAGCCAGCAGAAGAGGAGCCAGCACGTGATGAGGAAGAGGAGTCAAACCTGCAGTGTGCAAGTAATAAAGGGATAATAACGTTCTTACACTAAGATGGTAAATAAAATGATGAATGGAGATGCTGAGGTGTTTTACCAATTCAATACTGTCCACTACATCAAACATACAAGGTTGCAGAATGAAAAAAAAGAACTGTTGAAAATCAAAATGGCTTGGTAAGTTTGATGATTATTCATATGCCTTGATAAATGGAGATCAACAGTGCCTGCCCCCCTCTGGTGCCGGCAGTAAAGTCAGAGTTTAAAAGCTTGATGGAGGTTAATCAGCTATGGGGTAACTCATGACCATAGCGCAATTAATTTTTATTTAAAAAAAAAAGTATCTGAAACGTGTATAAAAAGCAAAGCTACACATGTATTTCACAGATTTTTCTAGTTTAAGGTAATTTTTGGGGATTGAAATTAATTCCGCTATGGTCATGAGTTACACAATATAGTTATATATATATATATATATATATAGTTGATTGTATACAGTTAGTTACAGTTAGTAGTTGCTATACATATCACTTTGTTTTTGAAATAAATACTATACAAATACAAACTGTGGCATTTTGGCGACAGAAATGTGGCCAATAAGCACTTTTTAAAAATCTTTTTATTACTGCCCTCCTAGGCCTGTATCCTATTGTGCTGAAAACATTTCTAGTCTAGGTTTGGCAAGCAAAAAAAAAAAAAAAAAAACAAAAAAAAAAAAAAACGTATATAACAAAATAAATAAATAATATCATTTGCCTAAATTTGTCATAATACTTGATTGTTGAAAGTTTTATTTTGTTTTTTTAATGGCAAAATTATTTAAAAAAAAAAAATTACTTTTACCATAAATATTTCTATTTAAATACTTGAATAGCAAATCAAATAATTTACTTTAAATACAAATAACAGTCAGAAAGCTCCAGCTTTTCTGCACCTATCCACCTTCTGTCTACTGTCCTATACATAAAAACTCATTAGAACAATTTTTTCTGACTTTTGACCAGAAAACTACACATTACATTTACAATAAAACACCTTATTATGGGAATGCAGCTCATATAGAAAAAACTTTGCAAAAGTAACTAAATTACATTTTTCTACATACTATGATATACGTTTGGTTAATTTATAGGTTAAACTTAAAAAATAACCACACATGCTTTACAAGAAATACTTTCACACTGCTAACTTCTATCGACACTGATATTGTTTGAGTCACAGATCCAGAGGTGAGTTGCAAAAGTGTGCAGTTTACTATTACTATTATTTTAGATTCATGATTACCACACTTCTCGCATGCCATTGCCTGGTTTTACCTGTCCATACTCCTGCTTGCCTTTGAAGCCTGGCAGAAAGAACAATGTCTACTCAAATCCCAAATCTAGCCTTACAGCGATAAACGTCCCGGAGTAAGAGATCCCCCCTGCCACTGACAAAACTGTTATTGCTCCCCTTCAAAAGTCCCTGGTTCAAAGATCAGCACCTATAGCAGGATGGGTCTGGGTGCGCTAGCCTTGCGTGTCTATCGGGTTACCTACTTCAAAGAGGCGTCCCAAAACACAGGCGGTGATGAGAGCTTGAGGGGGGTGCGGCGTTGTCAGTCCACTATTATAGCTGCTGCCACGGGGATGGTCGGATTGTTTCTTCGATCATATTTGAAGCCGTTTTTTTTTTTTTTTTTTGCCGCTCAATCAACAATGGTTTGGAAGAATATGATCTCTTCCTTTGAATCTTGTGAATAACTTCAAACGGGGGAACCTACACATTTTTCCGTTTCGGAATTTCATAGTTTTTCCAGACTCGGATTTCTGGGCTTTTTGATGCGTTTGTCAGACCGTCTTTGACAGAAAGACCATACAGATCTGAGATAGTTCATTACAAGTCACAATTTCTGCAACAATGTCAGTGTTTCTTTGAAGTTCTGGTTGAATATTAATAGGAAAATTCTGAATGGAGGCACCACAATGGCTCACCTGGTAGAGTGCATACCATGTACTTGGGCCACCTGGTTTTGAATCCAGCTCTGGTTAATTTGCCCATCTCTCTCTCACCCTGTTTCGGTCAAATAAAGGCTAAAAAACACTAACAAAATAACAGATGAGTAATATATCATGCAGCAGCCCTATTCAGAAGCATGCAGTTCTGTTGCGCTGTTTTGAACAAAAACTGTGATAAAAGCTGTTTATTTCCTTACACTTTCTGTATGATGCCACTTTACTACTAAATTAAATACAGCTGTGAGGAATCAGTGGAAACTTTTTCTTTTATAAATAAATGAGCGCAGACTGGATGTAGACGGCTTGTTGATTGGACAGTGCTTCCTGGAGTGGGCGGGGGTTTGAGGGAAAGGCGGAGACTTATGGAACCGTTATGAGGCATCAGAAAGGCTGTGCCAGAGAATGCAGGAATAATCAAACAGGTGTGAATGAAACAAAACAAAACTCCAGGTATGTTTTTGAAGCTCAAGTCAATTTTGCATAATATAGCCCTTTAACACAATATGAAAGAAACACAAAGCCCTGCTAATACTACAATAATATTCATCCTTTGCAAGTCAAAATCACTGACCTATCACAATCCCTAAACCAAACTGTGAGGTGACCATATGCAAATGTAAACCCTTGTCTTTCCATTTTTACTGCAATTCGACTTTTCCTCTTGCAAAGTTGGTATTTAAGTATTGCAAGTGGTATTGTTATTGCAACATTCAACATAGCTATTGCAAACTGTATGATTTCCCAGTGCCTAAATGATGAATTTTATATGCAAGAGGCATGGTGACAGCCTTTCTGCATACAGACTGTACATCCATAGTTACCATAATCTGTGGAGACTCAGACAACCTCCCACACTCCAAAAACACATGCATAGATAAGATGTGAGAATGAATGGTTGTCCGCCAGTGTATGTCTCTATCTCTGGAGATTAGCAAGTAGCTGTGCAAGGTGCAGCCTGCCTCATGCCTAAAGATGCTCCTCCATGACAGGAATTAGCAATTTATTGTGGATGATTTCAAATGCACTGCACTTTTTTACATGACTGGAAGACTGATATTTGTGACTTTGGCCATCACTATAAGACATAGTGCCTTAATAGACTGATAATGTTTTTTTGTTTGTTTGTTTGTTTGTTTTTTTATTAAAGAACAAATAAAATGACCTGTTAATAATTAATAATATTTTGTCGGTCTATTCCAGGACTTAGACAGTTTGATTTAGATTGATGGCTTATTAACAAAACTCTTCCTTTTCTAAATATGCACATGACAAAAAACAACTCATTCAGTCTTCCAAGACCTGAAAAAAAATATTTTGTAATCAAATATTAAATTCTATTCTTTTTTTTTAATATTGCACAGAAGTCCAAATTGAGCCTTCTTCAAAAGGCCCAAATGTGTGTAGTGGTCCGTAGATGGCACTGTTGGCTTATGATTCGAGGGTGTTGCTTGTGTTGTGAGGAAGGAGGAGGTGAAAAGAAACAAGAATATCTCCTTAAACTCATCAACTCTAGATGTGAGGAAGGGGGAAAAAATGCTTTCATCTGCGCTGGAGTGTCATTTGCCAAATATAATCTTGTAACTTCTAATTAATTCAAAGTGCTAGAAAGAATCAAAATATCACACTTGCCTAACAGAACACTTTCTTCGTGCTCAAACTGTTCTTTTCCAGTAGCACAGATTTAACAGCTCATTATCAAAAGACCTGTTTTTAATGAGTTCTTTTAGATATACTTTCCCCCCACACCCGTCAACAACAAACTTTAAGGGGTAGAAAATGACAGGCTTTGAGAGAAAAGAGACAAACATGAACATTGATAGGAAATGCAAATGTGACATCCATATGTTTGATGTTTATTAGGCTGATGGTTTAATTAAATTCAATTTAATATTAAAGATTAAATGTTACCTAAACCTATGTTTTACTGCTGAAGTGGATTTACCTGTACAGAATTTTAACAAGTCTGACCTAGATCAGACATGTCCAAAGTGTGGACACTTCAAGGCAACAGCTAAGATTATAAACAGCCCTATAAACAGCTTGCATCAGAAAATATAATGTACTAGTACAACAGCATTTCAGTAGTTTTTTGTGCATTTGTGCTTTTAAGACAGATTTGAAGTTTTCATTAGTTATCCTAAAATAAATATTAAGCTGAATTAAGAAGTAGAAGACTGAATCATGTACATATTTATTGACACTACAGTAAAATGATGGATATACACTTTGAACTGGGCAGTTATGACACCATTTGCAAAGAAATTCACCTCAATTCCAATAGATTACATTATGAACACCTTTGTCTAAAAGATCTTATTAAGTTTTACACATTTGTTGAATTGTTACTAGATATAATGCCACTATCCAAGGTATTAAACTAAACCAGTGTTTTCTGATTCTCAAAAAATGTAAGAAAAGTTATTTTGTTAAAACAGTGTTAGATTTGGTTTTAATGTAATACAAAAATTGACTATAGAATTGTTTAGTACCACCACACAAACTCTCTGGGTGGTGTCCATGTCCCGTGTTACTGGCTTCCTCCCACCGTCCAAAGACCTCCATGTGTTAGTTGAATTGGTGACTCTAAAATTACCCCTACTGAATGAATGTGAGAGTGAATGGTTGTCTGTCTGCGCATGTCTCTGTGTCAGCTGGCCCCTGTCCATGGTGTACCCCACCTAAAGCCCAAAGTTACTGGGATAGGCTCCAGTACCTGCGACCCCTAATGGGAGTAAGTGGAAGAAGATGAATTCTTACAACCAGTCTTTTTATATTTGTGTTCAGCACTATCCTCTGCATCCACTTCATAAACATTCAATGGATAAAATCAAACGTCAAAAGGAACTGTCGGCTCTATAACATTTTTACATTCTCATCTCTGACCTTCTTCAAAAAACATTTAGACACCCCTGATCTAGATGGTACCACTCCAAAAATACACATCTAGGAAATCTGACAAATATGTTGTCATGACTCGCTTATATCTGCTCTTACATCAATTTAAATGGCCAGTTAAATTTGCACTATCCTTTCTTACGAAGTGTGGGCTATATTTTTTTTTTTTTACTTTATTTTATTTTATTTTATAGATGTGTGCCGAGGTAATGGCCAGTCTTGAACATTATCAGTAAAGCCTAACAAAGCATTTCACAGTCTCTGAAGAGCAGAAATGTTCAAATTCAAATTTTGACTTTTTTGCACAGAGCATATCACAAAAAAACAAAACTCAGAGAGCTTATGCTTAAATATAGGATACTATAGCAACCTAGGAGGGTCAAAACTCAAAATATACAAGATGACGCATATTTATCTACAGTAAATGTCCAATAAGTTTCAACACAAATGCACACCAACGTTTAAACATTTAAAAATATATATATTGCAGGTATTTTGCAAAATATGTGGGAACCCTGTTAATCCGCTTCACTAAGCTGAGAAAATGGTCCAGCCAGGTTACCCCCTGATTAGTCAGATCAGCAGCTCTGGCTCACAGAGTGGTTAACCCGAGTTCGAGAGGGGCAGAGAGGAAGTGGCTGTTTATGAGACAGGCCTGCTGATGACGCTACGGGAAGGTAAACACAGAGACGACTGGGGGTCTGCAGGTCTGTCCCAGCCCTCATGGGAGTCTCACTGCCCTGATCTATGGCCTGTCAGACTGGAGAGGTCACACCAGGGGGCAAACAATGGGAAATGGGCATCCCTGTGCAATTAGGGGCCTGGGCTGAGAATCGAGTTGTGTACTTTAGTTTAGTTTCATTCATGTTTCAAAAGTGCATTGTGTCAAATACACTGCAAAATTCAGCTTCTGTTCCTCTTCCACTCGGTTTAGTATGGTCTCATTGGCTGGTGGGACCTGTCTCTATCATAGAAGATGTATGACACTAATTGAAATAGTGGCTCTTCACAGTAATGCAAAACAAAAATTGCCAAATTGTAAAATTATTACAATTTTACAACATAAAAATGAAAGGCATAGGGTGTGATGGTGAGTCCCATCCAAACCACTTTCTTACTAGGTGTGGGCATTGTGGGACATCCCAATATATTACATAAATAAATGAACAAATGCTCCATTGGGCTGCAGATTTTGAGTCCATTCTTTAATTCCATACATCTGCTATATAACCCAAGAACATGGAAGTATTTTATTTTATTGATGTGACATTAATGAATCTTAATTTTAAAAAATCTACAAAAATATGCATGTAAGAAATCTAAAAAAATCTGTGGTCATGACTTATTCGCTTATACCTTCTCTAACAATACATCAGTTTAACTGGCCAGATGCAAATTGGTACAACTCTAGCACTTGAACATTCTTGTTGGAAGTGGACATTTGACACATCACAAAAATCTCCAACTCTGTGATCCTTTTCCGGCAAGCCATTTCAAGCAGCATGACAGGATGCAAAAAAAATGGCCGTATTCTGAATGTGTGGCACAAACTTTACCAGTCACTTACCAATTTGCTCAACCATGTGTTATTTCAAGTCTAAAAGTAGACCCCACTTGCCAAATACAACATGCAAGTTAAAGCATTAGGACTTGAATATAGTTTGAATGAAAGAATAAATTAGTTAAATAAAAAATGCCTTTATGCATTTATCATTATAATTTCTTATCTTTTTTATACATTTCTACTCAGTCCAACTCAAACCATAAACGCAACTACATGACATTGCTTATTTAAAGACTTCCAAAAGGTAACCAGGAGCTCTTTTATGCTGCAACTTGCGTACATCCACGGATCTCAACAGAAGATGACAGACATGCGGCCAATGTGAGGCAAAGGCCTGAGGCGACTGACCGGCCCTTGCCACTGCGGACATGTAAGGGCCCCCGGAGCAGGACCCCCTACTACACCACCAAAGCCCTTACCTCAGATCAACATGTCTCCGCACAGACCTACAGGAAGACGCACTCGTCCTGCAACATCGAGTCAACTCCCAAATCAACAACCTAGGGCCGTGCCATTAAAGACGAGCTTAAATTTTGATGTTGGCAGCTAAAATGAGTGCTTGTTTGAGGGGCAGGCGTTGCACCAATCAATTTATGTCAGGAAACAGCAGTACCAGAGACTGAGCTGTGTACAGTTCATAGACTTGGCTTATTTATTATTGACAAGCAAAGTTGCACAGCTCTATGTGAAATGTTGCTAAACTTGATAACCTCCAACCTTGTGACTGCAGCATGCATTCCCAATATAAGCAAAAAGCAAAAGTAAAAGCACCATACATGTTGGAGTTACATCTGGATTTAAGTGAGGTAGGGTGGGGGTGACTTTTGACTAATAGAAACGGGTATAATGCACAGCTAAAAACTCTAAATTTGGTCAAACTATTCGCAATGATCTGCCAATATTGATAATGCTGGAGGTTACGCAAGAAACTCCAGTACCAATCCAAAGCCTTCAGGGGATAAAAACTTAAGAGCACTGCAATAACATGCGTTGACTCTGGATAGCTCAGTCGATAGAGAATGTGGCACATATACAGACTGACTATAGCACACCCTGGCGTTGTGCAGGTTCGAATCCAGACTATGACTATTTACCCAATGTCTCTTTGTGCTCAAATTTTCTGTAACTTTTCCATTGTCCACTCAAATAAAACCAAAAAGGCCAAAAAATACTCCATTAAATGTTACATGTACTTCTGGGATAACTAATAAAACAGAAACAGTAGGTTAGGAGGTAGAGTGGTTGTTCTATAAACATAGGGTTGGTGGTTTGAATCCCGCTCTCCCCAGTTCATACCGTTGTGTCCTGTCACTTCACTTGCCTTGCCTATGTAAGAAGGTGTGTTTGGTGGTGGTCGGAGAGGCCGTAGGCGCAGTGATGGCAGCCACATCTCCGTCAGTTTGCCCCAGGGCAGCTGTAGCTACAGATACAGATGTTACTTATTGCTTTAATTTCAAGCAACTTTAATATTTAACAGTTACGCAAACTGTTTTTTATTAACCCTTATGTATTCCTGGGGATGTTTTCAGCCACTAGGGTTCATTCTTCACTCTTTATTTGGTCATAACTTCCAATGTACTAGAGATAATTGAATTATTTTTGTTGAGAAACTTTAATTTGACATACAGTTTGGAAAAGATAAAACACTAATTTCAATTGCTGGAAAAAAAAAATTGCAGAAATGTTTTTCAACTTTTTTTTGCTGATACCTGGCAATCTCAGTTCTTCTCAAAAAAAAAAAAAAAAAAAATCCAAGCTTTTTTTTTTTATTTACCAGTTAAATATGCAAAATCACTAATGTATAAAATAACATGTCCAAGGAATAAAAGGTTAAAAAATCTAGCTCACAATAACTTTTTGTTAGCCTGGCAAGCCAGACTGTCCTACTTGCTTTTCACAAGCCAGACAGTCTGGTTCCCCTCTCAGGGCGGCGCATTTCTCTGGTTCAATTTGGAAATGGTCAATCACTGTCATTTAACTGCAGCGCATCTTACGAAAGCGGAAGAGCTAAGTAAGGTAGCGCTAGCTACCGAACTAATTTAATAACTTGTCCGACCTGATTATCGGCATTTATAGCTTTTCTTCGTCACCTGTTGGTTCTGCTGAAGTCCACGTTATTGTCCAGTCCTCTGTGGGATTTTTTTTCTTCGTCTTGTTGCCATTTTAACAACAGTTAAGTCCAGTTGACATGCGATATAACAAACAACAAGTCTTTGTACAGCTGGCTTCCGCTTCTGTCCCTTTTCATAAATAAGTACAGAGCTGCTCATAATACGTTGTATTCTGGTGTTTTATGAAAAAAAAAAAAAAAAAAAACTCAGGAATCCATGTTTGTTTGGGTCAGCAGTGCACTGCTTATCTCCCTCATTTCTATGATTGGTTACTCCGCCTGTCATTGTTCCGCCTCAGAAACAAAATTTATGAGAAGAGGTACCAGGCACCAGACTTACTTCTTTGTATTTAAATGTAAATTTAATGTAAATGTAAATTTGTATTTGTATGTAAATTTTTGTATGAAAAATAGTCCATTTTGTGTTTGTTTTTGTTGTTTTTTTGAGCCACATCAGTGACTTTGCTTATATATTGAAAATTAAAAAAATAAATTAATAAAAATTAAAATATATATATATATATTATTATTACTTTTTTTTTTTCAGATTTAGTAGTTTTGATCAGAACTGAGATAGATTAACAGATCTGAGCAAAAAATTGAAGAAAATATTAATCTGCAATATTTTTACAGCAGTTGAATTTAGCAAAGGTTTTCAATCACAAAGGTAACGAAAGGGTAGTGTTTAAAGCTATGTGTAAAAAATTTTTTTTTTTTTTTTACGCCATTTGCCTTTGAACCTTATTTGTTCAACTCTGCCCAGTAACTTGTTTCTCCCCTGGAAATTTTTAGATGTTTTGGCTTTGCTCTTTAACATGTTTTTGGCACTGAATTGCATTAAAAAATAAGGAAAGTTAATTTTACCTCAACAACAAAACTCACTATTATTCCCAGTGACTGTGTTTTGTGAATGGCTCCAGGCGATCAGGTCAACACCACACACACTCTTGTCTCAGCCCTGTCAGTCAGCCACCCTGCGCCGCAGCCCACCACCACACTCTCATACATAATTTGCCATCAAATGAATATTTTCTCAACGTCCTGGTTGAAAAGTGCCATTTGATGAAATATTAATTTGGTGATTAATTTTTGCATCTGATCTTCTGTCAGCCAAGATAAAAAAAAAAGAGAATGGGATTGTTCCTGTGAAGCCGGTTGTTCAAGGGCACCTTACTCCAACTTCATAACATAAAACTTTCATTAACTGATAAAACACTCAATTCTCACACAAAAACACACATCTGGGTACAAAAGTGAACTCTAGATGTGCTAAATAAAACAGAAGAACATGGCTTTTTAATGTCCTAGGCTTGTTTGCACTTTGCAGTAGGTGCTGAATGTGGTTAGTACAGATGAATTGAGACAGCGTGAACTAAATGGCTTTGAATCCACTGAGAATCACTTGAAAAACATCTCAGCGGCGTGGCATATGTCATGACACGAGGTGCATAGTCATGAAAAGCAGTCAGGCATACGCAGCGGTGGTAACCAGTCAAAATAATGACTACTTTTGTTTATGCTCAATGAAGCTAATAGTCACTTCATATGTAATTATAATCCACCTTCTAGTTTATTCATTGGTCACAGTGGTTATCTCAGTGGGTTTTATATCCAACTGTTAATTCAGATATATTCATTATAATGATTAGGATTTATGCAATTATGCTTATTTAGCTTTCAACTTGCATTTGTATGTTATTTCATATATTTGCAGTCTACTTGAATATACTACATGTATCAATTATACTAAAAAGTACAAAAGTAAGCAGATATCTAAAGTAACGCTGGCCTTTGAGCATTTCTATTTTTAAAATGCAGTAATATTTACAGTACCTTTTAAAAGTTTGGACACACCTTCCCACTCTTCTAATATAACAGTCATTCTCAAACTTTTCACACAAAGTACTTTCAAATACCACCTATAATGGAGTAAAATGATCATTCTATAGAAAATGGACTAAACCAGAACCAAAACAAGAGCTAAAGCTGGACTGAACCAGGACTGAACCAGGTTTAAGCCAGGACTTAACCCATAACCGCAACTAAACCAGGACTAATCCAATAATCTAAATTAAACTAAATCAGAAACTTGAAGAGCAACAGAATGCTGAGTACCACCAGAAGTAGTCTGCAGTTATACAAAGATGTGTCCAAACTTTTTGTTGGTATTGTAGTTCATAATTACCATTTTATTAATGGCTACATGTTTTGTTTTGTTTTTCTCTTTACTGCTAATAGAAACTATGATGTATCGGCTGGAGGCCAGGGTTCTTCTGTGCATAGCCTTGAAATAAAATCATTTGAGATCTTCAAATAAAGATGCGGTCTTAATTCCTTTCTGAGTTATAACTTAAAGTGGAACTCAGTAACACTGTTCGTTTCTTCGCTGTTTTGCCTTATTTTAGATCTCCCCCTACATTTCAGAGTAAAGCACTATCGTAAATACTCACAAGTCCATTTGACTCCTATATGATCCCTTCCTTGGCCTTATTCTCGTTTTCCCCTCTGTGCAACTGTACAAAGTTTTTCTTCCATTTGGCCGCACTTCCACAACAAAAATCGAGGAATAAAGCCATCGCTGGCTTGTTGTTTTGCTAAACATGCTACGTTCCGCTCTCTCGCGAGACTCAAGACTCTGGGTTGGCTACACTTACTGTCATGTGTCACACAAGTGTCATTTCAGCACAGAGACACCAAAGGGAGATGCCATTCACCCCACAACAACACAGTTAACCAACACACGGACTCCAAAACTGTTTATTTAAGGTAAAAAATAAAGTTACTGAGTTCTGCTTTACTAACATAAACTTAAACTTGCAGCTGGTAATGAGATGCAATGTAAAACCACACACTGTGCACCAGCCTTTGGACAGGGCCTAAAAGTGAAAGCCATTTAAGGCAACTTTACATAAAAAGCTGCATGGGCCAATAAGCTATATCATCTTTTCACACTATAAATTGTTATTAATTTCTGCATTATATAAAAAACATGGGTAAATCAGTAAGCAAAAAAGGCAGGTCAACATTTATACAATTCTGCAAAATTCATCACTATGAGTATCAAGATTAATTGCATTGTTTCTTGTTGATGCTGATGAACCAAATCAGATGCAGAACATTTTGTGGAATCTGAGATGTGTCTGTTTGAGTGAAAAAGTGGCAAAGTAGGCATAGATGTACGAGGAAATAACAGTATATTATTGCTTCTGTATAGCAATCTCCCCCACTTAGTTTTTTTAAAGCATCTTCCAAACTTGCAATAAACCCCCTATTATCTCTTTATAAACAAACATAGATGTACCTTGACCCATCGCAGCAGCTCGTACAGGTCCTCCACCTCATCTCCTTGTGTCTGGGTGTAGTCTCTGCTGGTGTCCACGCTGGAGCCCTGGATGGTGCGCCTGTACAGGGGGAGGTCCATGGCTTCTGCATACAGCTCTATGGCTTGGTGTCCCACTGTCTGGTACATGTAACTGTCCAGCTCGTCTGTCAAAAAAAACAACATCACGCAAACGTTAACAACTAGCTTAATATCAGTCTTATTAATAAGAGCAATTAGTGCTACATGCTAACGGTTACATTGTAAAAAGTCACTACATTATATTATGCTATATTATGCAATTATTAACATTTTTAAATCAATCTTGGTCACCTCTAGTCTTCCAATAAGTACTCTACTCGTGCCATAAAAAAATAGACCAGCAGAGTGCAGCCGTGTTGTGCTTTTTTTAACATAATCAAGAGAAAAAAAACTTTTTACTTGCTTAAACCTTTTGTTTAATGCCATTTACTACAAAATGAAAAATAGCTGTGAGGAATCAGTGGAAACAGAGCCGTACAGCATTTTTTGGGATAAATAAATGAACACAGACTGGATGTAGAGGGCTTGTTGATTGGTCAGTGCTTCCTGAAGTGGGCAGGAGTTCGTGGGAGAGGCAGAGGTTCGTGAAAGCAACCAGGGAATACAGGATTACTTAAGCAGGCATGAATGGAACACAACACAACTCCAGGTATGTTTTTGATGAGGGAAGAATATATAACATTGTAGAAAGCTAAAAAAAAATGATTACATTTTGCAGAATATAGCCCCTTTAATGTGGGGTTATGGTAGTATCTTTCCTCCTTTTAGCTTTTCTCTTTTTGGAGTTGCAACAGTAAATCATAACAGTGTGCAGTGATTTGCTTATTGATTTTATACCATATTTTGCTTCCCGACACAACCTTCTCTATTTTTTTCTGGGCATGGCACCTGCACAAATAGTTCACTGTCCCTTGCGGCTACATTACCATAATACTTTTTTCCCGTTCGACTTTTTCTCCACCAAAGATGCTACATTTGGCCAGGTGTACCCAAAATCTGCCCTCAACTACATGTGCCATAACCTCCAGTATTAGTTGGAGGCCGTAACCCCCACATCCAAATCAGACAAGTTGAGAACCACTTGATTATAAGCAATGAAAATCACCTGAAAATATTTACATGTAAAAACAAAGATTTTTTTTCTTACTTAAAATTAGCACATACATAGATCATCATCACATTAGTACTACAATCCACCAAAAAAAAAACAATATTTATCAAGCCCTTCATCAAGAAATAATAATGTGCCTAATTTAATTTATTGTTTTCCCCGAAGGTAGGCAAATTCTGTTCTACCTAAATCTGTCAAAAAGGAGGGGAGAAGCAGCAACATGGTGCGGCTCTGGACTCTGCCATATTTCATATTCATGACATGGGTGATTCATTTGGGCTCTTCGGGCTGCTATTGCTTATGAGAACAATGCCCGTAGTGAAACTTTTGTGCAGCCCAACACACGTACATGTTACAGATACTGAAGTTGGACGCTCCGCAAAACTGCTTATGTTGGGGTCTGCACAAGAGCACCTGGATGACCTACATGTACACAGAACCTTTAATGTTTAAACAGACACACATGGACTTTTAATGTAGTGATAGGGTTGTAAACTTTTATTCAAGTTATTTTAAGTGACAGTAAAGTTGATTCCTTACATGAGTGAGATTTTGTTTGAGAAAGGTATAAAGGTAGATCAACAGCCTGCTCCATTTGTAGAAAGAAAGGTCCTCATATCATGCAGAGAATAAATATAACAAATACTGTAAAATAATTATATGGAATACGGCAACAATGGGGCAACAGTAGTAGCAGGTAATGCCATTAACGGCACTGCATACAGACGTTGTGTCCTTGGGCATGATACTTCAACCACCTTGCCTATGTAAATGTGTTAAATAAGTGACTGTGTTTGGTAGGAGCTGGAGAGGCCACTGGCACAGAATGGCAGCCATGTTTCCGTCAGTCTGCCCCGCCCTGTGTTTGTGATTATCGCCAAGAGTGACTGAATGAAGAGTGAATAAATAATGCTTGCTGACGCCCTAAAAAAGCGCCATATAAATTGAAGCCATTATTATTATTATTATTATTACATTTACCAAAGCTCCAATTAACTATTCTGAGCAGAACAACTTTTTAAAAGAACAGACACTTCCAGGAGTGACATATTTAGAAAAGCTGCACACACAGCCTGTACTGTAATTATCTGCTCTGCCCCATTCATTTCTACAAAGGAGCAAAATAAAAATTTGAATTTTGACATTTTTGGATAGCAGAAATTGTTGTTTATATATTTATTAAAAATTACTCTTTACCCAGAGCTGAGTGTCAGTACCACTTGCTAAAGTTAAGTCAACTTAACTTAATCAAAGTAGGATTTGTAGTGATTGATTGATTAAATCTGAGCATACAGTGTCAAACTATTGTTGTTCGACACATTTGTTGTTACTACCTGTTCCTGCTTAACATTGAAAATAAGAAATGTAATCTATGTATTGTTAAGCTTATATGGTAATTATAGACACTAATTACTACGGCTAAACGTTGACACACTTGCTAATGTTATCAAACCAGGCTCTGAAATTACTTACATGTGGTTGTGAGTTGCCAAATATATCTTGCTTATCTAAAATCTGCAATTTTTTTGTGGCTAATGCTTATTCATCCATAGAAAAGGTATTATGATGAGAGTTATGATTGTGGCAGACATAAGCATGGCTTTGGCCCGATGGTGGTGGAAGTATACTCCCTTAAAGTGCATTGTAGTAAACCACTGTCCATCTTTAAAAAAAAAATAGAAAAAATTAAATAAAGCTATCAATGTACTTTTAAAACAATAGGTAGATCAGGGATTGCATTATGACAGACAGATGACATGGATAACACAGATCATCTCTTCCTCATGGAACTTGTTAGTGGGTGGGAGGTGTCAGAAGCAGAAAAAATGGGCAAGTGTGAGGATTTGAGCGAGTTTGACAGAGGCTAAATTATTATGGCTTAATGAGCATCTCCAAAACTGCAGCTCTTGTAGGGTGGTCAGTATTTATCCAAAGTAGTAACAGTGGTTTACAGGCGACAGGTGATGCATGTTGGTACTGTATCTCATATTGCTAAAGGAGTTAATGCAGGTTCTGATAGAGAGCTGTCAGAATACACAATGCGTAATAGTATGGGGCTCCATTTTAGACAGGTGGTCATAATATTATGCCTGATCAGTGTATTTGTTTTTTTGTTTTTTTGTTTTGTTTTTTAAATTGGTATTTTCAAAAAAGTTAAGAAAAGTCAATTTTGTATACTTGAATCTTTATATATTGCACTTTTTTAATTCTCAGTAGCACTTTTACATTTCATGTACATTGGATAAAAACACCACAGGAATCTGTTAATGAAATCCTCTGACTGTCATATCAGGCTTATGATCAACTGCTTGAATAAGTGACTGGCAAATTTTATCAAGACAGAGACTTGAAACTCAGTTGTAGACTTTTTATTTTGTGTGTGCATGAAAGCACAATTGAGTCAGTTAAGTATGCTTAAGTTATTGACGTGAAGACTTTAAATTAACCTGCAACTAATTAAATTTAGAAGGAAATAGTTCTGTGCTCTGAAGCAACGCCCCTTGCCCTTGATCTTTAAATGTGTTTTTTTGGGTTGCAGACTGATATTCTGATATTATACTGTCTCAGGATCAAACTGCACAATGTCTTTTTTCAATGAAGTTGAAACATCTCTTTTATTTGGGTCGTGCTTTGTGATTATACGGGTGATGGTGTGTTCTGAACCACTGCCTTAGGATCTGTAAAGGTGAACTAAATGGTTTGAAATATTCTGCTTCTTTCATATGTGTACACTGACTTGCTAAACACAGTACACTCACCTGTAATGTGTGAACGCCTGACTTTTGCAAAACAAGCCAACATGTACAGTATATTGCCCACACTCATATTGCTTTACTAATATATTGTACTGCCCTAGTGAGCTTCCTCACCTGTGTCGGCAGGACGCAGGTTGGCCAGAGCCACTAGACGATGTCCGGCCGCAACACACTGCATCATGTTGTAGCAGCTGTCCTTGCCCCCACTGGAAGACAGTAAGAGGAATAGCGCAGGGATGAGCTGGATTCAGGCTCATTAACATACACACATACATTATCAGGCTATGCACGCTGGACAATATGCAAGCAGTAATTTATATGCAGCAGCTGTGGAGACTTATTTGGATAGAAAAAAGTTACAGAATTCACTGTTATAAATTTAATACTAAGTAATAAATACAAAAACAAACATAGATGTACTGAGTAGGCTTTCAAAATGATTTGTCTGTATGTAAAATGTACTGTATTGAGCACATAGTATTGCACATGTGTTCTATTTATTGATTAATGGTGCAGGTGTGTTTCCCTTCTTATGTAACACTGTGCAATGTATGGTATTGTTCTCAAACTGTGGTACAAGTACCATTGGTGGTACACACAGGCCTCTTCTTGTGGTACTAAGTACTCTCTTGCAGTATAAGTCCAAGTTAATATTGTTAATATTAAACATAGACTGATATGTTTTTTTTCCAGGACCAAGGGCAATACCGATTATTAGAAGTCATAGCTGATATTTAGAGCCGATATTCGTTTGCAGTAAAATGGAGAATATTGGTGTCAAAATTTTTAATAATGCAAACTCAAACACATAGCTTTGTTTAAATGCCTTTCAGCATATGTTTATTAAATAGCTTAACAGATTTGCATTAAACATTAAAAGGTTCATCTTTTATTATTGTTAGTAAAGGTTTTTTAATAATCTTTTTTTATCTAAAGAGATATCTGTAAATCAGTGGATAATTTTTTTTGAGTGTCACAACAACTACCACAAAATGACTCGTTTTACTAGCAGAATTTGATCTGTTCAGTCTGATAACATTTCTAAAGTCTAGAAGAGCCGCACGATGGAATTGTTTGATCCCCATTCAAGTTAGCCTGCAGTGCTAACTCCCGCCAGCCGGCGGAAGTCTCTCGTACACACGCTCCTTGTACACTGTATCCAGTTTTCTTTATACATCCATGTTTGAAACATATATCTGCTCTCCGGATCTTCTCCATTCGGCAAAACTTTTTCTCCTCTCTGCCATGTGTGTGAGCACTGTGCATACACAGCTATCACTGCTGATTGGCTGTTATCTGTGCTGTGGCTCTGCATGTAACCAGAGAGTGTAACCAATTAGATGGTGCTGAGGGTGGGACAATGCTGGAGACAGAGTAGTGACAGCAGACAGAGAGGCGTGGCTGCATCAGAGCCAAAATAACCCAGTTTTAAATTGATCTCTTATCGGCTGTCAGATTTTTAAAAATGCCGATGCCAATATGCATCAAACGGCCAAATATCAGCGCCAATAATCGGCCTGGCTGATAACCGGTCTATCCCTAGTTAATATATAATATAGTTTGATCCAATAGTGAAGTGTAAACCACTGCTTAGACACTGTTAAGTCTGGGTTAAATCCTGCTTTAGACCAGTTTTATCTCTGGTTTAGTACTGGTTTGGACACTGTTAAGTCTGGGTTAAATAGTCCTAGACCTGGGTTAGTCCAAGTTTAGTTCCTGGTTTAGACCTGTTTGGACACTGTTAAGTGCAGGTTAAATAGTCCTGGCCTAGCCCTCTCTAGACATGGTTCAGTCCTAGTTTAGTTACTGGTTTAGACCTGGTTTGGACACTATTAAGTCCAGGTTAAATCCTGGATGAGTTCAGGTTAAGTCCTGGTTTACCCCAGGTTTAGGCACACTTTAGTCTGTATTTAGTAATGCATTTTTCTGGTGTATTCTCTATTTTACTCCCTGGTTTAGACATGGGTTAGTCCTCATTTTGGTCTATCAAAATGGTGAAGCGCTAAATATTGTCTGAGGTGGTACTTGTTGCAAAACCTTTGAGAATCACAGATATTAATATTTTAAAATAGGTCCATGTATCCAGAATGTGCACTGACACTGCTATAGTAAGTTTTAGCAAGTAAGAATAGTCATACATTTTGCAAATGTCATCACCAGGGATTCCCATAATATTACATGTTGTCTATGGGGGCACAGGGGACTCTTTAACTAAGTTATCCAAAACAAAATCAGCAAATACCAGTTAATATATGCAATTTATTTCATTTTTATATGTATTATTATGGTAAGAGCATTTTACATACTATAATAGGTTATAGGCTACTAAATCTAGCTAATGTATATTTGTTTTATTATTTTTTTTATTTTTTGACTTACTGTACTAATGATGTGCGTCATGAACTTGATAGCTTTTAGGTAATCATATTTGTTAAATAATAATGTTATATTAATGTTAAATGTTAAATTGGGGAGATATCCAAGCAACTCTACCATAGCATTTAACCATAAATACTCCAATACAAACCACCCACTATCATGACCAAACTCCCAAAAGCTGAGGGCTAAGTTAAGCTTAGGCTGTTAGCATTTAGCATTTACCTGATTAACGCGACCACTCTCATCCTCTCAATGCCCGCTATCCGCTCTCAATTAATGTTCAAAAGCTGGGCTGGGTGTAGTGTCTCTTCATTCAACTGAAAAGCTGTCCATACCGGCGTGTCTACACAACAACAACAACACGTGAAAACCCTACTTCCGGGTTGCTGAGGACCCTATTTCAAAAGTAGGTGTTTGTGGATATGCCTGAGTAAAATGTTCGTATCTTCGTTACTTGTGTCTTCCACGAAGAAAATAATTTCCAAAAAATCCAACCGTGGCATAGGACGCATACAGTGTAATTCTTAACCCCCAGGCCCTCCTTAAAAAATCACATTCTTCCTCTTAAAGCCCTTTTAAGTCACTGGGTCACATTCAAAAATATAAAACATGAAGAAAAAAAACGTTTTATTTTTTTGTCATTAATACCTGTCCTCATCATACATAACAAAAGTGAGTTCATTTTTATATTTTTAATCCTCTAAATGCCAGTTTGTCCACATAACTCAGCATATTTGCAAATAAAACATGCATTATTTACAACTTAAAGGTGGAGTATTTTTGTGTGTGTGCAGGGATTATCAGTCCCAGACAGGCCACTGATTAGCTCTAACACTGATTTTGACATTTTTACTTTTTGTGGTATTACAAAAAAAGAGCAGAAAATCACACACAAAAAAATGTCTGAAACGTCACATTCTTCCTCTTAATACCTAAAAGTCTACATTCACTGCTATCTAATGGGAATTATAAGGGAATTATTTCCCACAATGCAATGAGAAAATTGTGGATCTGGTGGTGATTTTTTTGTTTGTGTATTTTTTGGCCTCTGGCTGACAGAGAAAAATTAACATTTCTGTATTGCAATTGCAGTAGAGTGAAAAAATGTGATTTTAACATAAATCAATGGCTTTAAAAGAAAGAATGTGTTTGTTTTTGTTTTGTTTGTTTTTTTCTAGTTGTGACACTGAAATTCATAATACATAAGAAATGCCTAAATAAGAGCAAAAAATACACTTGAAAAGCCCTAAAAAGGAGCCAGGAGGGCTCCAGGAGGGTTATTTCTTTAATAATACATTTCAATATATAATTTAAAATAATTGCCTTAATAATAAATAATGAGTGAATTATAAGCACATTGTAAATTATAAGTACATAATTAAGTACAGCATTAGAATATTAATTTAAAGCACACATTAAGACATTACATTTAATTTATTTGAAGTTTTATTATAGTAAATGTATAGTAGTGATTAATTTAGTCCTTTGTGTACAGTACAATTTGTGCTACAAGTTGTGTTCTTTTAATAGGCTAAATAAAGAAAAGTATTTTTATTTAGGGGTCCAAGTAATACTCTATACACAAACAACTTCATAAATGTACATGTGTTCTGTTAATGACTATTTACTTATTGCATCTATAGCAAGACCTGCAAACTCTACTCTACTCCTCTATGCATAACACTATAGACCACATATTGTTTCAAAAAGCATACAGTAGTAGTTGCAGTTCTGGTATAATACTGTATTTAAGGTAGATTTTACAACAGAGCATTAGCATTGCAAAAAGAACCTGTTGTTATTGCACTAAACTGCTTTCACCAGTGCTAACCCTGATGTGAATTGGTTTGGTAGGTTCCCCGGAGAGGCGGCTGGTCCGTGCTGGTGCTGTTCACAGGTTGGTCGTCCTCTGGGGCAGCCCTGCTCTGCTCACAGTTAGCCTTTGAAGCTCTTTTTGCTCTGTGTTGTTGTGCCAGAGCAGAATAATTGCAGCCCTTTCGTGCGCTTCCCTCACCTTTCTCGCCCTAAGCAGGCCGTGGGCAACGTATTCTTTCTCTGTGTACAAAACTGAGCAAGACATCTCGGCATTGCACCGCTTTCAACCGCCTTTCTTTTTGTTTTGATTTTGTGATGTTTTTCACTCAGTACGTGGCAAAACATACAAAATGCAAATGAGTTTTTGTTGCCATGCAGAAAGTACCAAACAACTAAATAGAAATGGCAAAAAAAATGATGTTAACAAGCTTAAGTTTAACGTAGTCATCATCCAGAACTACTATTAGGTTTAAACACAATGGCATGAACCTTCTGTCCATGCCAGTCACTTGAGGTAGGGGTTAGAAACACAACAGAGGTAACGTTGGATTTTTGGTACTTCAGAGCGGGTTCACTTCTTTCAATCAAGGTAAGGTAACTTTTAGGCTGAACGGCAAACCTGGTCTGGAACAGGATAAGTTCAGTATAAGATAAGAAGATTTTATTTGGCCTGCCACCTCCTCCAAAGCTCTTCTCCTCCCTTTGGCTAATTTACAGAGGGATGCACAGCCCCTCCTCGCAAAAGAAAAATTGCCCACAAAGCACTGCAACCACTACCTACTCATGGAGGGTTTGGTTTTTAGTGCACATGTTCCAGACATGTTCCCATTGCAACCAGCGACACACTGTGACTGGAGTAGACACTGTGGGTGAAGAGTCTTGCCCAGTGACACAACAGTACGCACTTCGAGCAAGGTTCAAACCATCAACCCTCCAGTTGGTGGGCTAACACTTAACCCATTGTACCACTGTCAAAATCCATCTAAGTGCAAGTTTGAGCCATTTTTAGGCGATATTGATAGGACAGAGTACAGTAGGAAATCAGGGAGAGACATTGGCAAACTGTTAGAGTCCTGGATTCAAACCCTCAATGCTGAGGCAGGCTTTAGTTGCCCTGCATATATGCCACAGCTCTACCACTGAGCCATATGCCAGCACAAACTTTTACTCTTAATTGTGTCAAGTTTTTGAGGTAAAATGTGGCGTTAAGAAAATGTTCACCTTGCATTCTACACAGGTTTGTGAAATTAGTGATGGTAGTAGCAGTAATAGTAATACTTGTACTGCTAGTAGTAGGAGATTTAGCTGTAAAAATTGGAGAGAGGCCAGTTGCAGAAGAGGCGGACCCCTTTCCTCCTGACTCAGCTTGTCCTTCACTTTTCAAATCTCATTAATACACCACATATGTTTTCCTGAGCAGTGCTTTATGTCCCACTTTGATTGCCTTTGGTGGTTTCCATTACAGCCACCACAGCCCGGCGGACATGACTGATGCAAATGTTGTCACTTAGCAACTTTAATTTATGTCATTTATTACTCGGACAAATAAAGAGGTGCGCCGTTGCCCGATTTTATTTGTGGATGCATTCTGCTGACGTAAAAGAGCGTTTTATGCTCCATATTGTCGGTGTGATGGGGATACAAAGTGTTTTGATGGATAGCTCGGAAGCGAGACGTGAATATGAGAAGCATAAATACGCGGGGACGCCAGGCAGCCAGGATTCAGACGGCACCCTTGGCCTTTTGTTTGGGAGGCTGTGTGTGCATATGACAGGTGATTTACACGTGCACGCAAAACTCATTTTGGCCGCGCAAGGACAGGGGAAAAAACTTTAGAGGTAATGAGAAACTACGGGCCTCAAATCACAGGAGGATAAATCGAGTGTCACCAAGAACGGGGCCCGGACCAAGGTTGAACGGCGAGCGGACAGAATGCAAACACACATAAGACACAAGGCTGCAGGCTTAAACAACATCAACAAGGAAAACATGAGCTGGTGGGGAAAACATTTTTTTTTTTTGCAAGGTATTTGTCTAAATTCTAAACAAATTTACCAATAAAGCAGTAAGCCGTTAGTGTTGCATTATACAATCCAGCCTCAGCTGTTCACAAGTCTGGATAAGGTAAGAGAGGGTTGGGTCAGGAAGGGCATCTGGCATAAAAACACTTCAAGTTAGGAGGCAGAGAATTTGCTATAAAGACCCCAGAAGGGAAAATCTGAAAGAAAATAGTGTAAAAAGTGTTACCTTTTACCCATCCATTCAAGGCATAGTGCAGTATTTTGTAAAAGTGGTTGTAGTAATTTTGAAGCTCTCCAACCAGGGATACATGGGACCGCTTTGTGTACGTGAGTACCTGGAATTTTTTTCATAATTTTTAAAAAAGATTATAATAGATCATTTGCAATCTTTTCATATTGGACTATTAGTGCAAGCTCAAGTATCTCACTACTAAAGAATATTAATTGACGGCACAGGTGGCATTGTGGTTAGCTCTCCTGCCTACAGCAAGAAGTCCCCAATTCCGTATCATGTGGAACCTTTGCATGTTCTCTTTGTATCTGCAGAGGTTTCCTCCTGGTGCTCCAGTTTCCCCTACCACCAAAAACATACAGTATAAGTCCCCGATAGAGACAGGACTCCCATGTAAAAGAGATTCTGAAGCTCAGTGGGACTTTCCTGGTTAAATAAAGATAAAATAATTAAATAAACATATTTTACATACAAGGTTCAATAGGTTCATAGGGGAGTTAGTGAAATTATTTTAATTTCTTTTTTTTAATTTTAATTTTATTATTTAATCTTTATTTAACCAGGTAAGCCCATTCAAGTTCTCATTGGCAATGACAACCTGGCCAAGAGGCATGTTATATAATAAAAGCATTATCAAGATTTCAAGATTACTATTTATTTTACTTTAAGTATTCTTTTTAATTTAATTAAATTTTTTTATTTTAAGTTTATCCTGAACATAAATAATATTATATTTTATTTTATTTTATTAGCTCAAAGTTCAAAAGAAAAGAAAAATGCAGGAGAATTTTTCTTTGCAATGAAGAAAGTATAAAATGTATTTGAACTAATAAACACAGATGTTTTAAGCAGCTTTTGACAAGTATAGGGTTACTCATAGTGTGATAAAAAGCCCAGGAGGTGCACCGGACAAAAAAAGGTAGGGAAGAAAAAACAAACAAAAAAAAAAAAAAAACAGGAGCAATGCAACAACTGTAAATATATTTTTATTAACACAAAATGGTGAGACAGGTTTTAGAACACTGTGCCATAAATGTTGTAAAATTCATTCATTGATCTTCTTGCATTTATTTCTGTTAGAGGTCATTAGTACTGTAGCCTACCCCTGTAACTTTGGGTCTTAGGTGGGATAAAATTTTGTGTTAGCATGTTGGTGTAGCCTATGTATTTATGATCATTCGTCCAGAATGTACCTCGCCTCGGGCCCATAGTTGCCTGGATAGGCCCATGTCTAGAGAATAAACAAAAGAAGATGAAAGAACAAATCTTAATATGTCTTTTGAACATAATGAGTAAAAAAAAAAGCACTTCACTTCCTTAAACATTTTGTACATTACCATTTTACTACAAAATAAAAAATGTCTGTGAGGAAGCAAAAAAATCTATTTTGCATGATACAGCTCCTTTAAACAAAATGCATTTAATTCATAAATACCCAAACCAACCATGCAAGATTCTCTACTCTTTAAGAACAGTACTTCTGTTCAAGCTGTGCTCAGTTGTCCACATAGGCAGTCCTAAAAACCAGACTGGGATGTAATGGCTCCTTCCACTTGGTTTTATGTCACTTTTGATGTCTATTTTCCCCGATAAAGGCATTTTCTGAGTGTTATTTAGAAGCAACTATTGAAAACAGGACAATTTCAAATTCAGGTCCCATGCCAAAACACAAAAATCTATATAATCAAAATTATACAAAATTGCCCCCTTTCCTCTCTTATTCCATCAGAATCATAATACCCCAACTAATTCTGATGAAATTACATAAGAATTGACGACAGCTGAGTGTTATGTTAAAATAGTGATAAATCGTCTCCCTGGTGAGTAATGGTGCCTCTGTTTTTTTTTCCGTACAGCTCTGTGTGTGTGCCATCTTCCATCGGGAGACTCATTTTCCAAAGCGCTATCAACATAATGATACCTCTTTAGGGCCCTAACCGCATCCAAATCAGTTAGTAAACAACCCAAACAGGGATCTGTACACATTTTTACACACAATTAACTGTTATCACGAGGGGCCCGAAAAGGATTAGCAGCCTCATTAATGTCGCCGGCTAATCACTGCTTGATTGGAAATGTGGGAGAATGTGAAGGGAAAGCGGCGGTTTGATCCAAATTGTGTTTGATCAAGGCAACATCCTCAAATGGATAGTTTTTTTTTGGAAATGTGGTTTGGTTAGATACTTCAGAAGAGCTACAGTATTTTGGGCCCTACAGTAGATAATGGGCAGCACGCTTCTAGTTTGGAGATGAAGCTACTACATCTGGCCTTAACACAACTTTGCCTGTGTCCTTCCATTTCCTGATTACCACCTTAAATACCTTTTCTCATTATTGAATGCAGCTGTCTATGAAGTTCAAGGCTTAACTCACTAATCTAACAAGTTTTGTGTTGGAAGTAATACATTTTGAGAAGTTCCATGCATTCAAATCAGCAAACTTATGCCCAAACATTTGCACTGACATTTTTTCATATTTCATTTAATTTCATACACCTAAATAATGCTACACTAAAAATTGTTGTCAGGAAAACACCTCTGCAATCTTTTTTCATGAAGACAGAGTAAATTATTATGCAACCTCAGAGGAGTGCCCAAACTTTACATATGACTGTATTTTATTTTATTCACACACATGTTTGAGTAATCCTGTATGCTGAGGCACTGCCCTTCTCAAGATCTGAAAATGCTCTACCTATACACATGAAACCAGGAAGTGCTCCTGCATGTTTCTAAAGCCCGGCATACACTGTCACCAGACATGTTTTGATCATTTCAGCACTTAAACTTAGGGCTGCCCAATTATGGAAAATAAATAAGCTTGATTAATTTAGTCATAATTGAAGGATTATTAACTTAATTTTTTTTGCTTTTACAAAACAATGTAAAATATATTCCTGGCACAAAAATAAAAAAAGTGCAAAATATAAAGTAAACCAAGTTGTTGGATTATTTGCTGGACGTCTCCCTCTTCAAACCCAAAGTGCCCACAAAAAACACAATTTGTCTCATTTAGCTATTTGTTAGCATCATGTTGCTAATAGCCGTGCTAATTAGCCATTTTGTGCTCTGTCCGTTCCCAACCGTTGCCAGCAGGGGACGTCAGACACCTAATCCACAGCAGTTCTCTGGAAACTGAATGTAACAGCTCCCTAAATGAAGACATTTTCCATACATATACATTATCTGAAGTTATAAAACATCAAATACCAATGCAAAGATGTCCGAAACTATTTCAAAAAGTCTGAAAAAAGCATCATGGGAAATGGCTTGGTTAGTCTGGGGGCAACCATTCACAATATGGACAGTTTACTATAATTATACACCGATTAACTTTAATTCAATTCATACAGACGTCACACAGAAGGATTGTGGGAGGCCAGCCCAAAGATGAATGTGCTAACCACTCTGCTACTTAAGCACCTCAAACAATATGCTGTATGTGGTCAATGTAATTTGAACAATTGGCATAAAGGGTCACAGTACACCAGCTCTTCGGACCAAGATAAATGATGTAAAGCCTGTGTGACTGCTCCTGTCTGCTTCTCCAAACTGGGAATGGTGTACTGTAGGTAGAGATGTGACGTTCATGAACAATCCGACTGAACGACTCTTCACTGTGAACAATTTTATTATCATCAATGAATACAACAATAATAATGTCACACCAATTGAATACATTTCTGACTAAAATTATATTGTATCACTCATCCCAGTGTTTATTTTCTAAATGAACTGACTGGCTTCTTAAAATTATGAAAATCTAAAAATGAGCCAGTCTTTTGAACGGCTCTTAGAAATGAACTGATCCCAAAGATTCGACTCCCATTAAAAAGTCATAAATTCCATCTTTTACTGTAGGGAATGCTACATACAGGCTGCTTTTACAAAATACTACCCCAGAAATGTTTGTTTCTTACCTCCCTCAGTAATGGGTTTCAGAAACAGTTCCAAAGACTTTTTTTTTTTTTTTTTTTTTAATAAATACTCTCTCTGAGGAAAAAGGCCTCCTTCCAAACTCCAGACCGTCCAACCATCCCTAACTGCAGCTGTCATTTCCTGAACACACTTCTCCTTGATTTGAAATTGTCTTTGCCTGTCTACCATCCCCTTGAATCACGTCTCGGCTTTAGCGGTGGAGTGGCCTGTGATGCCTCTGCCAAAAAGGATGTGGTCCATTACAGTAGGCCTCCATTCCGTTAATTATGAAAGCAGCCAAAGCAAACTGCACAGCGCTGCCATCTCCTGACCTCACGCCAAACCCCCGGCTTAATGCTTTGCAGAGGGAAACAACTGCGACTACTGGACACTTGGATTTGTCACTGGATAGAGCCTTCCACAAGAGATGTTTTGCAAAAGTAGAGAAAGACCTAGACTTAACATAAGGATTGATGGAGTAAAAAATAGAACAAGTTGCAAGTTTTAACTATCTAGGCCGGCAATTCCCAAAGTCAAGACTGTCGTGGGCCCTTTATGTTTCCAAAAATCCCCTGCGGACACCCATTTATAGAACTTCTCTCTATTAAAAAAACTATCCTATTTTTCTCCACTTAATTTTATAAAAACTGTTACAAAAAACACTGACTGTTGGCCAAAAACTAGGGCTGCAATTATGTTGCAAATTATGATAACTAAATTATTGCAATATTTTAAAATGGGGCCTACTTTTCTGACAAAGTAAGTTAAATTCACTTAAAACTAAAATGTATTCACAAGTCAAAATCCAAACTTAACACAGACTAAACCAGGAGCTTTTGAGATGTGGCCTTACAGAAAGATGCTAAAGATCACATGGTTGGACAAAACAAGAAAGTCCGAAAAAGAAATGGCACCACACAAGATATGATCAAGACCACTCAGCAAAAAAAAGAAGATATTTTGGACATGCTGCCCGCCACAACACCTTGCAAAGAGTCCTGCTTTCTACTTTAGGGAAGGATAGAGGCAAGGAGAGGATGTGGACAGATAACATAAGACCGTGGACCCTTTGTAGGATGGAACCCAATGATGATGAAACAAAATTTTTAGACAGCAAAAAAAGATTACTTTCAATTAAAGCAAATTCATTTCAAATATTAACTTATCAAAGTAGGAGTTGTGGTGATTGAAGGATTAAACCTGAGAACACACTGACTTAGGGCACTGAACACGCAACCAAAATTAGACAGAGCAGCTCCTCAGACACAGGTTTCAAAATATGGAAACATTTTTGAACATGAAATATATGATGAAATAATTCAATTTAGCAGAGGTTTATATTGTTATTTATTATTTTTTATATTTTTTTATTTTAAAGGCTTTTTTTAACCTTGAATTCTGTTTTCAAATCCAAAAACACATCTAACATTTACAGTAAAGCACTTCTGTCTATAGTTGAAGCCATCTTGAAATTGACATTTTGTCCACCTCAAGACACATTGATCATTGTTATCACATGATCATACTCATTTATTACTCATAACCCCTTGCGTTTCGGCTGCAGTTTATTTTATTCCACCTTATTCATAAATCTCTTGTCTCATTTCCTTCTATTTGTGATCCATCTCTGTCCTTGTGGCTTACCTACATTTTGCATCACCCCCCCACCATCCACCCCATCTGTATTTTCTCTGCAGTAAGACGTCACCTGTGCTAAATCGCTGGCCGCAGCAAAGCTATAAGACTCTCAAAGAAATGCCAGAACGCAGCCGGGCCCTGTTCTGCCATTTGTCTTGTGGTTTTTCGGGACGGGGGGATATTTGTCTAACTGGGCACCGTCCAGAGTCAACACTGGCTCTAAATACTCTCTCGGAGCGGGTCAGGATTAATGCTGGGAAGGTGGGAGAGGAGCAGGAGTAAAGGAGGACAGAAGACTATAAAAAGGTTTGATATAGATAGGTGGAATAAAACAACCAACAGAGACCAAGCAATAGAGGAAATAGACAATCATATCACTATTCAGTTTAAAATACTTCGTAGATACTATTTTACTGGACATAAAACGTTATTAGCCACCAAAACAATTCGACACAATAATTTGGCAAGCTAACAATGTGTGTGCTGTCAGTGTGTGGGTAGAGAGAATGAATAAAACCTGAAAGAACAAGGTACAAGTCGCTGGAGTTGTATACGAATTGCTTTAGGACCTGTTGTAACAATAATGTAATACCTGACAAAAACATCGTCATTTTGTCATTTATAAATGTAATAACTTGTCAATAATGTGATGAATATGTTGAGCCAGTAATGTTGACTATGCAATATCCAACAGAGACACTGACAAAACAAAATGATCTTGGATAAGAGAAAAAACATCTAAAACGCTGATTTATTTTTAAATATTTTTTGTTGTGATGTAGACAGCTTGGATGATGAAGAGTCTTTGCAGACAAAAGTAAGCTAATTACTAATATTCTAAATGGTTAAACTGGCTCTTACAATCATAAGTAACTATTATTCTGCATTATTCTGATGAGCAAACTGCACAACAACAACAAACAAATAATAAATAAATAAATAAATACAAATAAAAAATAAAAAGCAAAAAGAAAACATATTACTTCCAAGAAATGCAGTCCTTGGTCTATTTATATATTATAGGCTGCAGTTATTATGTTTTTAAAGGATTTTATTTTTTATGCTAGGCCAGTATTGTACTAAGCAGCCAATAACATAATGACTTATAACATTATTGGCAAAATATTATTACATTATTAGCAAGTTATTATCTATCTAGTCAGTGGGTTAAACAATTTCATACATTTAAGACACTTCAATTAAAACATAAATACATTAATAGTACTGATAAGTAATGATATATATATATATAAAATTACATGGTCAGCATTTATATTAATAGTCAATAAAATAATTAATGTTAAGATAAAAAGATCAAACTCCAGATTACAGTCAGGTAATTTCATATTCATGACTGTAATAATTATTACAAGAATTATTATTTTCGTCCTTCTCATTATGTTCTAATCTAATTGGAAGTTTGAATTTTAACACTAACTGACTCACACAGTCAGAGTTCAGTAAAAGCCTGTTCAGTTTTATGTTGCCAGAGAATGCTGGAGAACCTGAAGGACACTCACCCAAGCACAGGGAGAACTCCACACTGAAAGGCCACACAGAGAGTGGGAATTGAACACAAGACCTTCTTGCATTGAGGCAACAGTGTGAAATACTTTGCCACCGTGCCACAGAGTTAAACCAAGATCTGCCTAACAGAATTAGCTGAAGCTGCAAAACCTACATGATGGACGTTGCTTATTATTCTATTATACATGAAATATAATGCTGTTGTGTCCCTGGGCAAGACACTTCACCCACATTGCCTCCTGTAGCTTATTTTTTGGATACTTTAGAAGCCACACACCCCAATCACATGTTTACAAAATGATGTATGAAGGTGTTCAGTGTGTTTCTATGACGCAGCATGTACACGGCCGTCTGAGGCAGTGGCAGTGTGAGAGTCCAATCAGCCAGCAGCACCACTCACCTGTGACTAACCATAAATAACAAACAGACCCAAGGCCTCCCCTGGCCCGCTCCGGAACATGACGCATCGAGACGACCTCAACTTTACCACCCCCAACCTGTGGATCCTGAGGGATTGATGGTCGTCCATATAGCACCCACGCCCTGTCCTGCAGCAAAAGATATATTGTTCCCACGTTGGCTGATGTTATGGGATAATGTATGTCTAGTGTATTTGTTGAATGGGATTTGCAGAATGAGCAGGAGCCAGTGTTTTTAATGTTAGCATCTGACTTGAGCCTATCCAAGCAACTATGGGCCTTAGGTGGGGAACACCCTGGACAGTGACCAGTTAGTTGCAGGGCTGACACAGAAGCACTTTTCACACATGCACTGTCACTTGGCCCCTCTATTAACTTCTTACAGAGCGCCTGGTTGTTTGAACACAATCCCCCTACACCTTTCTCATCTGGGCAAGCTACTAGGGGCCACCTGAGCACCCCCTGTGGAGGTTTGAAAAGACATGGCCAGCTGATAATGCATATAAAGTGTGTTATTTTGTGTGCCAAATTAGCCTGGCAAGCTTTTCGCAAGCAGGACAGTCTAGTTCCCCTTTTGGAGCGGAGCATTTCTTCAGTTTGATTTGGAAATGGCCAATCACATTCATTTATCTGCAGTGCATCTTACGAAAGCGGGAGAGTTAACCAAAGTAGCACTAGCTGACGAGCTAATTTAATAAGTTCTCTGACCTGATTAACGGAGTTTAGATCTTTTCTTTATCACCTGTTGGTTCTGCTGAAGTATGCGTTATTGTCCAGTCCTCTGTGTGATTTTTTTGGTCTTGTTTCCAGTTTAACAACAGTTAAGTCCCATTTTATATCCAATGTCCATCCAAGCGCATAAAAAAAAACAAAAAAAAAAAAAACAACTACTACTTTTTACACAAGTCTTTTACAACTGGCTTCTGCTGCTGTTCCTGTTCAGAAATAAGTACAGAGCTGCTCATAATACGCCATATTCTGGTGTTTTATGAAAAAAAAAAAAAACTGCAGGAATCCATGTTTGTTTGAGTCAGCAGTGCACTGCTTACGTCCCGCCCTTCGTTTCTCTGATTGGTTACTGCGCATGTCATTGTTCTGCCTCAGAAACAAAATGTTACAGAAGAGGTACCAGACTAACTTCTTTGTATCGAATAGGAAAAGAGTTTCTCTGGCAGGCCAGGCTACCGAAGCCTGGTGATGGCAGTGTCCTGCTGTGGGGAGATTTGTCATTGGTATGGACTGGGAAACTGCTCCGAACTGAAGGAAGAAGGATGGAGATAAACACAGGACAATTTTTTGAAGAAAATGACTCAAACTGTGCTGTACAATGCATCAGATTTGAAGGAGCTGGAGCTGTTTTTAGATGAAGAAAGAGCACAAATCCCAGTGATTTTATGAACCAAGCTCATAAACACTTATCCTAAAAAAGCTGGCGCTGGAAGTCCTTCAGAAAGTGATTCTACAGAGAACTAACTTGAGGGGATGAATACTTTTGCACACTCAAGTTTTCTGTTTTTCTGTCATATTTCTATTTTGCTTCACAATAAAAAATATTTTGCATTTTCATAGTTGTTGTCATGTGATGTAAAGTGACAAAACCTCTCAATGATCCATTTAAATTCCAGGTTGTAAGACAACAATAAAGGAAAAATGCTAAGGGGGTACATAATTTTGCATGCAACTGTATGTCATCTGAAGGTGTGGTGGCATCAGTGTTGCTGCTAATTGTTGACCTAACCCAGGGTCCACTTTGGGGGTTAAAATCGTTTAAAAATAATGAATATTTGGCATCAATAGCTAGCAGAGATGTGGGTGAAGCAGAAAATATCAATGAAAATAGAATATAAAAAGAATTTATAACTTATACAAGTATTTTTGTATACTGTGTGTGTATTTTTTACTTCCTGTAGGAGCTGAGCTGTACAATTCTAAAATTCGCACTATGGTACCAGAGGGTAAGCATCACCCCCGCTCCGCTCAAGTAAGTCCAGCTTGACACCACTGTGGTAAACCAATACCGTTCACGCCCTGGAAAAGTCCTGGAAAATGATCTCTACAAAAACACTACCAGGACCCTACCTCTGACATGACATCAGTGGCCCCCAGCTTTTGGTTTTACAAGCAGAATTCCATACAGCGGGCCCAATCTCCCAGCTTACAGGAGTCCGGTGATTAAAGTGTATAAAGAAAGGGGCAGCTCCTCTAAAAGCAGGTGATTTAGTGAGCTGTCAGCCAGGTTCAGACGGGACAACAAGTTCAAGTCCCACCAGGAGGCTTGTAATGAAAATGAAACAAGGAATAAGACAGAGGTAGTCCGGGAGGAGGGGGGTGAGCTGCCGGGGTCGGAGGTCAGCGGTTCAGAGGTTTAGGAGACATGAGGTCATTTGGAGGTAATCATTAGGTGGATGCACTGGAAATGGTAATGTCTGCATATGTTTTTTTTTTTTTGTTTGTTTGTTTGTTTTTTGTATTTAAAATTATTTCATTTTTTCTTAAATGTCTCCATTGTCAGCCCTGCACACTCTCTCAGGACAGCTCTCTCTCAGTTCTCTTTTACTGTTTTACTTTTGCTGGTGTTATATCTGTTTTACTTATATTAATCTTAGTTGTGTTCTTATTTTCTTTATGCTGTATACAGTACTTTGTTGTTCTATAAATAGAGTTGGATTGGATTAATTCCCATATTAATCTCAAGAATTTTTATTATATTTATATTGCATGTATACAGTCAATGCAAAAGTTTGGCCACCCCACTGAGATTGCATAATAATTTACTCTGTCTTCACGAAAAAAGATCACAGAGGTATGTCATTCATTTTCTAGTATCTACAATTAACAGTGGTTTCAGATCCTGTCAAAAAAATAACAACTGACTACTAATTAACCACTTCACCACTTCATCAAATTAGTTGCCACAAACAAAATGAGACAAATTTAGACTAGGTTTACTTTTTTTTTTTTTTTTTCAAAATAAGATAATTGCAAACTGTCCAGTACTGATCTATGAAAAGCTATGAGTCTCCTTTACTGCATTACTCAGCACAGTCACTCATGGGTGTGACCAATTTAACAGACTCAGCCCTGGATTTAAAGTACGGATTACTGAGTCCCCGACCCCTTATCTGGCCTTGAGCCGACCTCGTAAAAACCCTGACCCTACCATTGAACCCCCCCCCCCCCCCCCCCCCCCCCCCTCCTCCTCCTCTTCCTCCTCCCCCCTTCCCAAGATTCATCTGTGGGAGTGGGCCGCGATGCCTTCAAGTACACCCGCCGCCTGTAAACGACACATCCTGACGGGCCTTCCTCTGTTGTATTTAATAGCCATCCCATCTATAGCCCCCCTCCCTCCCTCCCTTGGCCCTTGGCTCACCCCCCATATCCCGAGTTCAGGGTCGGGACAGCAGACTCCCAGTGCTCACATGCGGGGCCGGTAGCGACAGTAAAGACACGGAAGAGACCCTTGTGATGTTCCCTGAGAAGTTTCCGAAGACGGAGAGGGCTGCGGAGTGTTTACAAGATCTTAAATTTAAAGGAAGGTGGTGGTGATGGTGGTGGTGGGGGGGTAGGGGGCAGGGGGCAAGGGGGCGGTCCCGCATGACGAAAGGACTGTTCAAATACTGTAAGTGTCACATAAAAATAGCAACGTGACCAAAGTTTACTGCGGAGAAACAGCTGAAACTAACTCTGAGCTGAGTCCTGGAGAGTCTGAATACTGCTCTATTGTTTAAAATGGGTATATAATATAGGGTATATTGTTATTATGTGGAATTTACAGTAAGGCTGGTGGCTTTGGTCATTTTGTGCTTTTTTTGTTATTGCACGGCAAAACCTACTGCTACTACTAAGTTCAAACCTTTGGACCTTCTGATTGCAAGTGTTATTTGTGGACACTTCCTTGTGTATAGGTGAATGGGTTTAATTCAAATTAAACCAGTTTTTACATTTATCAGTTGTTTGCAGTCTACATAATTGCTAGTTACTTTGATAACTTTCACCAGCACACAGTGTTTTTGTGTGGAGTCCTCCCTGTGTCACTGTGGTTCTCTCTTTTCCCCTCCCATCATCCAAAAACATCCATGTAATTTGGGGAATGGCAGAGGCGTTAGTGCAACACAATCTTACTGTGAGTCTGCATGGCCTCCCTGTGTTACTATGGATTCTCTTTGGGTACTCCGGCTTCCTCCCACCATCCAAAGACATGCAGGTGTTAGGTGAATTGGTGACTCTAAATTGCCCCTAGTGACTGAAAGTGAAAATGAATGGTTGGATGTCAGTATTAGCCCTTCAACTAACTTTCCACTGTCCAAGATGTACACTGCCTAAACCTCAAAGTGGCTAGGAAAAGCTCCAGTCAGAACCGTTTCAAGACACTATAGGGGCCCTAGGCAAGAGAGATATCAGAGGCCCTATATAGGCTCCAATTTTTTTGTTTTGTAAATCCCACTTCAAACCAAAAACATGGTAAAAATGGGCATTTGATAAAGTTTTACTATGCTTTAATGTAAGCTTTCCTTTTGCCTTGTATCATGAATTGTGACAATGTAAAGCAGGGGGCTCCAGGAGTCATCGCCCAGGAAAGTTTGAACAAAACATATGTGATTTCCGGTATTCTGGTAATGGTAAATAACATTTTAGACTGGCTACATTTTATGGTTTGACTTTTCTCCAGATACGGCCTTAAAGAAGAATTCACTTCACTTCAGTGGTTTGTTTTCTGTCACTGAAACAGCTTGTTCACTATTGTACAGGTAAATGACCATCCTTGGGGCCCCCTTCAGGTCTGGGCACTCGACAACTACCTACCTTGCCAACCCTATTGTGACGGCTCTGGCTCCGGCTCCCGAATGAATGAATTTTCACCACAGTCAATACAAGTAAACAAATGGGTGTAAATTGAATATGAGTGAGAAGATGATGTGTTTTAGTTTGGTCTTTTGTCATAAAACAGAATAAGAAAATAAAATACTTGATGTATTATATGCTTTTTACATAGGGTGACCAGATTTTCAGACACAAAAACTTATTTCACTAATCATGGCACTTACCACTGTCTAAAAAGCTTCCGAAATTCATACAATTTTCTATCATGTTATTAAAGTACGCAACGGTGGGGATTAAGTTTTGAATTCTGATTGCAATTTATTGGCAAAAATAATTATGTAATTTATATTGATAATTATTTTATGACAAAAGTCTTTAGACAAATGTAATTTCAGTTTCCTGTGCTTTTCTATTGATTAAAATGGGGACAACTGGGGCATGGTTTAATGAAAACTGGAACATATGTCTTGACATGGGACAAGGGGCCTAAAACTGGGACTGTCCTGGTTAAATAGGGACATCTGGTCATCCTATTTTTACAGTATTAGTCAATTTATTCATTTCAATAATTTGAAATGTGTTCATTGAAGATGAAATAAGTTGGAAGCAAGACTTGTCTAACACAAAATAAAACTATAGAACATTGCTTAGTGTTTTGCCTGAAACAATTCTCCGGGCCCTTGAGGTTGGTCTTTGCTTGTTCATTCCTTTGAACAAAGACAATACCAACATCTCTTTGCATTGACTTATTTATATTATTTATATTAAGTCTGTAAGAATCTCTGACGTGATCCCATCTGAAAATATTTCTTTAGTTTCCTGCGGATCTGAAATACCACTGAGACACTTGTTACCACTTATTTCCTATAAGCAACTCCAAGTGCCACACAATAGAAGTGCACAGGTATTTCACCGTTTCCCAAACAAAAACATCCTGAAATAGATCCCGCTGAAATAACAAATGTGTGCTGCTTATGGCTCTCTGATGGCTTCATTTTTCACTGGGATTAACTCACTAATTTTTACTGCTCAACGTCCTCCACTCAGCCCGTGTCACTAAGTCATAAGCATGCCTCTCCGCCTTGATGTATGGGCCGGCAGGATGATGTCAGCGAAAAAACACTTTCAATAATTGCTATGATTAATATTCCCAACCTTCCAACACCTTCCTTCTTCCGCACGGCCACATATCTGCAGAAAGGTTCATCTATCAGTCTGCTCTCAAACTGCTCAAGTCTTCACGGTGATGCATGGGCCACTGCCAGCACGGAGCATCAACCGGCACTATTTACATCCATTCAGATTAGGAGGCGACGAGTCTCCAGTGCATACAATTACACCCAGTTAAAGAGGTGGAAGTAAGCAGTGGAAATGAAGCGTTTAATTGGTTTAAAGCAAATAGCATTTTTTTTTTTTTTAGGTCTAAAGGCCAATGGACGTGTTAGAAATTACACATGCAGGTCGTCAGAGTGGTACAGATTTTGTTTACTGCATTTGACCCATCCTTCCTCCTGTCAGGAGCAGTGGGCGACTGCTATTAAGTCCTAGAGTTGAGATTTTCAGAGAATTTCCCAATGTATCTAGGGTGACCACCTCAAAAAGTACAAAAAGTGGGCGATTTGGTGGGACAAGGAGGAACGGACTCGAGAAATAAATGTTTTGATATACAAATCTAACTTACCAACTTACTGAGATACAGGTTGATTCAGTTTAGGACCTATAAAACATATGATGTGCCGTATTTACCCCAAAACCGTATTAAACCATATATTCCAACCTATCAAGATGGGTTGCCCACAAATGTTTATTTTACATTTTTATTCTACATTTTATACAAGGAATACTGACTGTACCTTGGTCTAAACTTGAATCTCACTTTTTAAAGATCCATTAAGCCCCAATGAAAAAATGGTACATCACTTAAGAAGTGGGACACTGGGACAGCTGCCTAACAAAAGTGGGACAGGTGGTCCACCCTAGCTGTATCCCTCTGCAACATTATTAGATTACAAGGAGTTTAAAAGGCGAATACCCACTGGGATAAAGAATTTAGCATATCGGTTTGTTTTACAATATGGTAAAACATAGCAGTGACCTGAAGGCAACAAACAAAATTGTAGTGGCTTTCTGGATGATCTGCTGGTTGCAGAAAGAAGCCAAAGCCCCAGCAGAGGTCTGCTGTGTGCTTCACTGCTTCAGTAAAGAAAGAACAAAGGGAGCAAAGAGAGCTAACCCCAGAGGTCAAACAACTACTACACTAGTACTACAATACTACCTAAAAAGTAGTATGCACAAAGCCTTATTTTAAAAGTGCATCTATTCTACAAAAAATAAGCGCAAAGATTTGTTGTTGTTGAGTAACCCCCATTTTACATGAACTCAGCAGTGGAGTTGGGGGGCAGCAAAAATCTCCCAAGCCACAGCCAGAGAAACACAAAAATTAGACTTTAAGGAATTAAGTCTAAATAAACTTTAGCAACAACATCAAAATGAAGGCTCACTAAAAACATAGCAGTATTACAGTATAAACATTGCACATCACACTCAGGTCTGTGAATATAGCACCATGGACAATGAGAAGTAAATACTTGAGGTGGAAAAATGTAATTTGATTTATGACACCAAACATCCATTTTATACAGACAATGTAACGGAGAAGGTAAGGTGCTCAATAGCCACAACTTTAGGTTTAGATGGTAAGTAGCTGTCAAAATAGAAGGATTAAACAAGGATTAAACAAGGACCAAACCAGGACTAAACTCGGACCAAACCAGGAATAAACCAGGACTAAATCAGGACTAATCATGGACCACACTAGAACTAAACAAGGACTAAACCAGGTCTAAACAAGGACCAAACCAGGACTAAACAAGGTGTAAATAAGGACCAAACCAGGACTAAACTAGGACCATGGACCAAACCAGGACTAAACCAAGACTAAATCAGGACTAAACCAGGACTAAACCAAGACTAAACCAGGTCTAAACAAGGACCAAACCAGGACTAATCAAGGACCAAACTAGGACTAAACTAGGACTAAACCGGTCATCAACATGATAGATCTCAGTATTTCTAAAATCCTGTGTACGGCCCTGAGTCTCTCCCATCATGCTCTTTCCTTCCTGCTGCTAACAGACATGCTCAATAGTGCATGCAGTCTCACACATACACACATTAAAACAAGCAGAGCAGTGGTCAAAACCAAAAAATATGCATTATAATCTCCATAAATCCCATAGAGCCCCTCATTTCCTCTGGGGCCTGTACAGTTGCCCAGAGCTGACAAACTGAGCACTGCTTTGGTGGAACGCACATTTTTATTTCTTATCCATTCATGAACTGAACCTTTTTTTCGTTTTCACACACATCACAGTGCCAGATGAGAAGTGAGAATTTACAAAAATATATTTATTCACAACCAGAAAACAGTCCTTGCTGTGAATGAAAATACCAACAGTAAGTGTAATCAATTGATAGGAGTCAATTAAGCATCTATTATTAATCTCCTCTGGTTTACTGACAATTATCTGTCCCATTACCTCTCTAATACTGTACGCAGCGTGTGGGAATCCGCCATGCCTCATATCTAATCTGCTCTCAGCAAAAAAGAGCCACAAATGGTGACTTTTAATGCCAATTGAATTTAATGAGATTTAATGAAATGGTTAAGGTGTTTTACACCTACGTTGGCTGCATGATTCTTTGGTGATTTATAGGAATAATAAGGTGAGATGATATAGATTACTCATAAATTCACCACAGTCTTAAAACCCTGGCATAAAGATGGTCTTCCTGCAGAGATTATCATATTAAAGATAATGTTGCTGTTCTCTCGGTGCAGGGGAATTACTTACAGCTATTTAAAGGCACAGTACTTTTATGGATTGAACAAAAAGGGTAAATACTGTGTTACATTACTTTTTCCCAAACATATTTTTGCCGAAAAGTTTGCAGAAAAAATGACTGCTAATAGTCTAGACCAGTGTTTCCCAACCAGAGGTACCGGGACCCTACTTTACAGGTGGTGTTTAGAGTTATTTCATAGTTTGACTGAACGATTGAAACTTATGAAAAATAAGCAAGCACAAGTGTTGACGATTGTGTGTGTGTGTCTGTACTAATAAACACAGATGTTTTCTATGACCACTTTCTGAAAAATGAACATGAAGACAAGTGAGGGGGGTACTCACGATATGACAAAAGCCCTAGGGGGTACACAAGACAAAAGTCTGAGAACCACTGGTCTAGGCCAGTGCATCTCAAAGTGTGGACCACTTGTGGTTCCCCAGCACCCCCCATGTCGTTAAGACATTAGACTTTATATCAGTGTTTCTTACATTACCCCCACATGATTCCTAGAGCAAGCTTTAAAAAAATAAACTAGTCAGATGTACTCTAAATTGAGACAGTAGTCTTTTGTCTGACAAGGGGATGTCCAGTCAGTCCCATGCAGAATTTCCCTTCTCTCCCAAAGTGGAGTCTGTCCAGGGACCCGGGGGGCCATGAAGTTACTGCAGGAGGCTGTCTTTTTTAAATATATAAAAAGAAATAGAGTTTGAAATGAAATACAGCTATATACTTGTTTAAAAATATTTCTTTAAAGCAATTTTTATCCAACAGTCAGTTTTTGTAAGGTTACACAGAAATATATGGCGAAAAACATGACATAGTTTTTTGAATAGAGGGGAGTTCTATATTTAGGGTTAGTGTTGTAGTCAAGACCATAGTGATCAAGACCAAGACCAGTCTGAGGCCAGAGTGAACTGACACCGAGTGAAGGCTGAGATTTTCAGGGTTCGAGACTGAGTCAATACCAATACCAGGGCGAGACCAAACCCTGTTAACCAAGTCCAGATGACTTCTTTTGTTGTGACCTATTAACTAACATTTAACCAAGGAGAAGTGTAAAAAATTTGTGGTTCAAATGAAATAAAATAAAATGTAGCCACAAAAAATCACAGGGCAGTGTCCTTTTTGTGCTGGTCCAAGCCTGCATAAATACTGTAACATATGTATTAAAAGATTCCACTGTTTGTAGGGCCCTCAGGTATGTAGGGGCCTTCCATAGCTGGGGCCAGCTCCCTGGAAGTCTCCCATTGTATGGAGTTTAGTTGTGGGGGTGAAGAAGGTAGGTGCCTGTGGACTGGAGCTGTCTGGTTGTTGTGTGGGTTGTTAGTAGTTCTGTTAAGTAGTCAGGGGCATGGCCATGAATGCACCGATATGTCAGTAGAGGTAGATTTTGTATTTGATGTGTTAAACGATGGAAAGCCAGTAGAGAGTCCAGGGAGTGAGAGTGATATGTTCATATTTTTGCATCCTTGTTAGGATCCTGCCAGCAGTGTTTAGATATGTTGCCTACCAGGGATCACAAACTTATCTAAATTCCAAAATAAAAGACTTAGAGATGGAAACATCGCGTGGCAAATGACACCTCTCACTCATAAAACTCTTTGCTTTTGTTCAACACTCCTGTCCTGAGACCAGCTCCAGCCGCGTCCCTGTTAATGTGCATCTGCAAACCGCTGCACTTGTAACAGGAAATCATTTTACTGCTGCTCCAGCCGCGTCCTATTTACACAAAGACTTCTAACACACTTAAGACAGGATATGTGATTGTGACAGCACTTTTCCATGTTGTTTTCCCAGCATCGGCCATCACCATAGTTACCAGCCTAAACATTTGAAACACAGACAATGAACTTCTTCTCTTGTTTGATGTCATTGTTTTAATATCGATTTTCTTCAACCACTGGTGCGCAGAAGTTGCCGTCAGCTGAGGTCAGTAAACAGATCACATTCTCAAATATTTGGTGCAGCTTGGTGCAACACAAACAGAATGAGATGTGGAGTATTATGGCGCAATTGAATTCTTGTAGCTCAAAAAGAAAGCATTGGAACCACATAGATCTTAAAATGTGGTTGTCTGGACATGAGAAGCAGGACTGCAAAGCCAGACGTGTTGTCATGAAAACCAAACAAATGGTCTAAGAATTCAGTATTTGGACATCATCTGAGTGTTGCAACTTGCTACAGTGAGTTACCAACCTGTTTAGTTAGCTCTGGGTTTTTCTGTTGAGCTGTGAGCATGATTATGTGAGACAGGCCAGGTCAGCACAAAGTGAAGTTCAATCTGGAAAGACTAAAACAGAGACATAACGAGTTAATTAGAACAGCTTCTTTTAAAAACAGCATTTGGTGCTTTGACCTTGGCAGGAAAGACATGGCGCAATGGTGAATATGGACATAGTTGGCCGTGTCTTTTTCCCGGAGCCTAGAGACTCACAGCAGAGTCCTTGGGTTTTGACTGTGTGTTTCTCTATGGAGTTTGCATGTTCTCCCCTCCTCCTACAAAGACAATATGTCAAATAAGTTTAAGACATTTTCTCTGTCTCATTGCTTGATATTCTTGTCTCCATGGGTGGGGAGACCAACTCTTCCGAGTCTTGGTGTGCAAGTGTGACCAACTGCCCCAAGCTCAAGTGCTTTTAACTGTTACAAACATTGCAAATGTGAACACAACCTAAACGTACCTACAGATCTAGGCACTGACCTATTAGCTACATGTTTTTCATTATCTCCTTCACTATGAGCAGAGAATACGCAACTCCTTTGGTAACAGAATAGCAAGTTGCAAGACCAGCACTGTTTTCTTGTGGCCCGGTCTCTGCCAAGTGTTTTTTTACTAATGGCCATAGCTGCATGTGAAATTTATGACCCAGAGACATGGACAATTAGAGAAAGAGAAACACAAATGTCCACCAGCGCTGCATGGGAAAGATTTACGGTGTGCGGAGATGCTCTTTTTGAAATTGAAAGTGTGATTAGTGCTGATGCCTGGTCCAGGAGAGGACGCTGTCAGGCCCACTCAGGTGTCACTAAAGTGGCGCTCTCATTATACGCTCCATTTAGCATAATCTCGCAAGTGGTGTGCTGTGATTGACACCTTCACAATGGTGTTTGAGATCTTAACAGCGGGCCAGTATGGTTTATAAGTCAAAATGAGATGAGGTATATGGATGTCATGTAAAAAGTGCTTAATATGGCCTTCACTTTGTCTGTGATGAGTATGTCTCACCACTGAGGAAGTCCAACAGGAAATCTCTTGAAGTCCAAGTTCCAAGACTCCGGAAACTCAAGTCCAGGGTGCAGACCGGATGTACGGCTCTGGCAAGAAAGATATAAACAGAGAACATGCAGGAAGAGGAGGTGAAAATTGATTATAATCCGAAGGCGGTAATATACTGTTATACTGCTTACTACTGTACTTTTAACCTCCGTGACAAATGCATTCCTACATTCATGAAGCTAATGTGCTGCAGTTAGATTACATTAGCTTGCAGTTTTGTACAGACTAACATGTAATAGCCCCCTGCAGTTGCAATAATTCAGTTAATTTTAGTCATAATGTAGCACGTATGATTATTGTTCATTTATACATACTTTAAACCACTTAAGTGTGAGAGTTTATCTATAGATGCCCATTGAGCAACTCTGCTTATGGAATAATATAGAGTTATTATGTTGCAAATGTGCAGAATGGACGCGCTGCTTGGTAATGGGTCTGGAGATACTTTTGTGCCGACCAGAGGAGATGTGAGGAGACAGAGCAGCATTTTCTGACAGCAGCCAGACATTGGGTTGGTGTCACAGCCTACACAGCTTGCAAATGTAAAAGAGGTCCCGATTATGCTAAATCAACTTTTTTGAGCTTTTAACAATGTTACAATGTTGTTTGAACCTCAAAAAGATACCGGGAGAAGTAATTTGTTTCATTCGCACTTGTTTGAGTAATCCTGAGACCAAGAGCTAAAAATGCTTCGTCTTATTGTTCTATGCAGACACTTGAAACCAGCAAGTACACCTGCGCATTTCTAAAGTTCATACACTGTCACCAGACTCATTCTGGTAATTTCAATTGCCGTCACTATCTGTTAGCACCATGTGGCTCAAACCAGTGCTAAATAGTAGGGGTGTAATGATATGTTTTTGCAACAATCAGATTGATATCAATCAGAATTGTTTCGATTCACGAACAATACTGACTAATTTGGAACAATTCAATTTTATGGGATTCAACACCTTCAAATCGATAATCAATACAGCAACTTTTTCCCAAAAATCATAAAAGTTTACTCTCAAATATAGCAACGCAGCCAGGGTTGATTATGTCCAGTAGGCAGAGAGCCATGAAAAGTTGAATATAACATTTTATTTAATTAAAAAATTACATCCAAAAAGCCATATCTGGTTCTATTTTAACATGCAAATTTCTAATATCAATATTTCCAATATTATCAACATTTTTCCATGTATATCGATATACACTGCCTAAAACAATACAATACACTACAAAGTAATGTGTATCAATATAGTTGTATTGTAGGAAAAAAATGTATACATCAATATAGCTACTGTATTGTTGCACCCCTACTAAATAATGGGGTGCTAAATAGCTGTTTCATTCTCTTTCAACTCCCCATCGTTGCAAGCAGGGGGTGACAGACGCCTAATCCAAGTGTACTCTGCAAAGTCAAAGTAAAGGCTCCCCAAAATAAGATGTTTTCCATACAAATACATTATTTTAATGTTAAAGGTGCTATGAGCAGTATATATTTTTATATTTCATCAAAATAACCCACATTTGTCCCAAGATATGAGGTAAACATGTTTAAATCAAATATTAGTTTTACTAACAACAATAGTAGAGCTGATTTATTCACAATAATAAAAAAAAAAATTAACATGATGCCTAAGTTTTTTATGTTTACATTTTTTGTTTTGGTTCTAAAACCCTGCATCATTGATCGTCCAATCATAAAAGCGGAAAGACTAGTAATCCAGAAGCATATTCATGCAATAATTCCCATATTGATTTGACATAAGTTTTTATGTCTGATGCCCTTCTCTCTATTAATCCAGGCTTGGGACCAGCATAAAGAGTACTCTGGTTTGTGACCCCTTGTGGCTGGATGATCCTACCTGAAAAAAAAAGATCCTTGTAAAATAGCCAAAGTTTGTATGAATCATTGGTAATTCCTCTCTTCTAAATTCTAAACCCTCTTCAGGCCCTGATTGCTGTATAGTTAAGCTCCCATAAGTCTGTACATCCTCCAGCCTCTCCTCTCGCTGCTCAACATATTGCTCAGTGATTGCTCTCTGATTGTCCGTGTTTAATGGCAGTCTCCATATGCCAGCCCTGTGTGTGTGCAGGCTGGCGGCCCGCGGCGGCCCACATTAGAGCTGTTGGCATGGGCCCCAGGCGCACTCCGCTTCTGGAAGTGTGATTATTGAGGCCTGATTACAATGTCTGCGACCACCATAACAAACCAGCCCTCAGCCAGCGCTTGGCAATCTCAGCCCAAAACAAAACGGCAGTAGAATTAATGATGCTTCAAACCCGCACAGGCTTTTTACTGCTGATAATCTGGATGGAAGGTAATTTGCAGCAATTGGTGGCATATGGTTTGGCTCTACATTGAGTGTCCAGCAACAGATATCAAATCTGTTGGGAAGCTCAGGACAGGAAGTGATGGGGCTTCATAAACGAGGCCGCCATCACATTAACTATAGCCCACTGGCATTCTGTGGTCAATGTTGATACACTTTGCAAATTAATATTTCATTTATAGTTTAACTTGTGTTTTTTTTACGTCATTTATGAACTTCAATTAAGTATGTTCATCATTATCCCAAACTTTTTTTTTTTTAATAAAAGATGCTAGGAGAACCTAAAACACATGAATAATTTAACTAACATAAAAATGCACACATTAAGAATTTTCTTTAAAGCAACACATTTTATTTAGCTCTTTTTACTATAATAAAGGGCTGTTCCTGCCCATACAAGAGTTAATAATAATAAGGGGTATTATATTGCTCTTTACAAGCTCCTCAAAGCACTTTATAATTTGGTTCATTATTCATTCACTCCCCAGTGACACTCAGTAGTGGTGAGTTTGTGGTGACATTCATACAGGCAAGATGGGTGTCTTGCCCAAGAACAAAACTATACTATGCAGTGTAGTGGGCAAGCATCTCTACCGACTGAGCTACTGCCACCACTCCAACTCCAACTGACGCACTGACTGATGCTCTCGCTTAGATCTGGCCACAACTCTTCCACAATTCTTTCCACTTTTCTGATTGGACGATTAGCAGTAATAGGGTGTAGAGCAAAAAAAAAAAAGTAAACATAAGCAACTTGTCCATTATTTAAAACATTTTTTAATTGTGAATAAATCAGCTGTACCATTTTTATCAGTAAAACTATTAGATTTACATTATATCTTGGGATACACAGGTAATTTTGATGAAATATAAAAAACTATATACTGCACCTTTAAATATCCCTAGTTAGCCACAATAAAATTCTCTGCCAACAGTGGCTGAGAAGGTAGACAGGGTTTTCTGATGGCTCCAAAATATGTGATTGTGTGTGTGAATGGGTAAATAGATAATGGTTGTAAAGAGCTTTGAGATCCTATGCAGGCAGTTACCATTCAACAAAGTAAAAATTGCATGTTTTATGTTAAAAAGAATGAATGGGTTTAGTCTTTTGATAAACTACACAATACTGCACAAAAGGTCAACAAGTAGTGATCTAAAAAATCGACACAAAAGAGAATGCTATAGATCACAGCGGCCATCTTCCCAGCAGGTCGTCTGTCTGTGTGCAGTTTTTTTTTTAAAGAGGATGTCCGTGGGGCGGCTAAAGTTCCGAAACCAGAGAACAGAGAGCTACAGAGAGCTACAGAGAGCCTGCTGCTAGTGTTTGACTCACACCTTATCGCCCCCGCGGTCCTCCTCTGTACTACAGCCTGTGGTGGTCTCCCAACTGCCCGCCTGGTTTTGAGGACCACTCATTGCCTCATCCCTGCCTCCGGGCTAACACTGCACATCCCAGCTCACCCTCCCCCCCATCACTTCTCACCCCGTCTTTTGCTCAGTCTAACCCTTTTTCTGTCCATCCATCCTCCTACCTACCTACCCCCCTCAGGGCAGCAGGTTCGGTGGAAGTCTATTGCGAGGGATCAGAGCTGATAACCTGTTTTGTGGACAGGCGAGCCACACGGGGCCACACCTTGCCCGAGGATAGGTCCATCCATGCTGGGGGCGACGGAGTGCGCTGGGGCAATAAGGCCAGGGGCTAGGTCTGGAGTCGGGGCTGGCAGTTTGAACTACAGCGGGGAAGGAGAGGAGGGGGGGTTGAGGTGGATGATGGAATGACAGGTCGGTGAAGCAATGGAAAGTACAAAGAAGTGGACTTACAGCAGGATGTTATCTGTTTTATTAAAAGTGTAGGAGGCTGAATTTCACACTTCCAACAATAATGACAATAAACAAACAACCTATGTACAAGCGTTTTCAGCTGTTGAGAAGGGCAGCGCCTCAGCATGCAGGATTACTCAAACAAAATACTACTCCAGGTATGTTTTTGAGGTGGAAACATGGTAAAAAGCTCAATTTAGCATATTAGGACCACTTTAAAGTCCTGATGTATCTGCAAGGTGCAAGGCCTGAAAAGAGTCATTAGGCATTTTTTATATATACTTACTGTCAAGAAATTGCAGAGATGCTGATGACAAGAAACAAGAGTGCACAGGCATTTGTGCAAGAAATTGTAACCATCTAAGTCCATTTGTAATGCAGATTTTATTAAAAAGGAATTAGGTTAGGCTTAGGCAATTGGATGCTAATGATACTAAGAAAGCTCAGTTCTTAATGGAGCTTGTGTGTGAATAAACTGCACAGAGACAGACATTAACTAAAGCAAAAGCTACTATAACCACAAGGATTAATGAGAGTAAGGTGTAACAAGACTCACCGTTTTAGCTTTACTTGTTTAGACTGAGTTTTTGCCGAGTTATAGGCTGTTTTAGGAGACTTCCCACTCCATTTATCGACTCTTGGGACCAGCATAAAGAGTACACCAGTTTGTGATCCTCTGTGGCTTAGACTAACTTGCCTCTTATTATGTTATTACAAGACCACTAGCACAAAAATATACCAGAAGTGTGTTGAAATCTAAGCTAGAGCCTCCTAACACTGCCCACTCCCCTTTCTTTACTGTCAGTGCTTCCACCTAAAAGGTCAGCGAGGGTAGCCGAGCAGGGCGAGAGGAGCGCATGAAGACAGAGAGGTGTCAGTGCGTGAGACGGGGCTGTGCACGGTCCAGCTGAGGCCCTGTGATCCATGGTGGAGAGGAGCTGACAGGTGAGAGAGCGCTGGCACCTCTAATGATGGCGAGCCGGCCAGGGGTCGGACAGAGGCGCGGGGGGTTCCTGCAGCGGGAGAGTTTGACGTGCCGACAGAGCAGTGATGGGCTGCAGAGAGAGAGAGAGAGGAGCTGAAGGCGGAGGCGGGCCTGTGGAGAGTGATGGAGGAAAAGCAGAGTGGAAAAGTTCGGTGGGCGTCAATACTTCAAAGCAGAAATCAGTCAGAGGTTGTATGAATCCAGTCTTGTAAAAAACGGTGCTGTACTTTTGAACTCTAAGAAATATAATTTTGTGTACCTGAGCATGTTTACTTCTACTTGAGTTTACATTATATGGAACTAACAGTACTTTAACTTGAAAACAAATTTTGAGTAGTTCTTCCATAGGGTGGCCGGATTTTTAGACCCATACACTGGGACAGATGTTTATTTCGGTGCATATGAACTTAGAAAGTGACAAAAAAGCTTCCAAAATCTATAAAATTTTCTGTCGTGTCATTAAAGTACATGGCGGTTGGGCTTAAGTTTTGAATTTTAATGGCAATTTATTAGAGAAAGTAATCATTTTTGTGAGAAAAGTCTTTAGACAAATGTAATTTTAGTTTCCTGTGCTTTTCTATTGATTAAAAAGGGCGACAGCTGGGACATAAAAACTGGAACATATGAATGTTTTTACAGATATGCCTTGGGACATGGGATAAAGAGCTTTAAACTGGGACTGTCCTGGTTAAATGGGAATGTCTGGTCACCCTATTCTTCCATTACTGCTAAAAACCATTAATTGTCCCTTGGATGAGGAACAAAAATTACTGGTGTTCTTATACATAATTTTTGAAGCTTTCTTAAGAACCTTTCAACTATTCAATACAATGCCAGTCCTGCAAATATGGGGCAACTCATAAGGATAAGATTGGGGGCCCAGACTCACAGTTATGTTGTAGCCTAAGTAACATTTAAAACAACAACTTTGATTTCTTTAAAATGCTAAGTTAAATAGGATAAGGTGGATTGATGTTTGATGTTTGATTTTTGACTTGCGAACTTCACTCGTCCAGCAAGAGTTGCCCCAGCTAAACAATACAATGCATTAATTTCCAAACTTGTACTCATTTGCAGATTAATTTTAGCAAAAAAGCCTGGCAATATCAGTTTTCATCAAGTTGCCAAATCAGTTAAATTAACAAACTTGGATGTTTTTTGCAGTGGTTCCAAACCTTTTTTTCCTCTGAAAATCTTAACACATCCATGGGTGGTATTATTTATCCTGTAGCTTCAGTACATTGTGGAGCATCCTTTAACTTTTATAACACCTAACAAACTTTTTTCTTACACCTCTTAACTGGAATCTTTGCCTATTTCTTTGTGACTGGCTTCTTTAAACCCCACCAAAGATTTTCAATGAAATTTAAATCTGGGGACTGAGAAGGCCACTCCAGGATGTCCCAGGATCTTATTGTCTTCTTTAAAATATTTCATCAATAAATCCTTTAAATCTTTAGGGATGTTGAATATGTCTCATTGCAACTTTAACTGTATCACTATGCCAAAAATACACACAAAAAGATAACATGCATGAGATGAATTAGCATTGTAAAGTTGGACCTTAATGCTCTGATTTTCAATTTAAATACATGACTTATTAACTGTTTACAATATTGCGTATATATTTATAGACACAACAATGCTCCCTCTGTGTCGCTCTGATTCAGTCTGAGCTGTAGTAGTGGGGTGGAAGTGTACACAAAAGTCACCCTGAATCTGGCGGCTGATTAATCAAGGCTGATTTGGCGGCAGTGCAAGTCTGCCTGCTCCTTCCTGGCCAGTCCGTGTGTATTTATTCAGTGTAACCCATGGCCGGTCACGCTTTGACCCCAAACCATCAGGAGCAGCCACGGTTCGGCCAAGCATAAACAAAATATGTGTAATGAATGTAAGAGGACAGAGGACTGGGGCCAGGGTGGTGGTGGTGGTGGTGGTGGTGGTGGGGGGTGGGGTGTGTGTGTTTCCCTTGCACACATCTTAGGAGCTGTCCACTATGGGTCTTGTGTGAAAAATAGCAGTAGTCGTACTTTTCGCTATCACAGAAAAAAAAAAAAGCATGGGGTTGACATGGTGGCAGAGTGGTTAGTGCTCCTGCCCTCTCCGTTAATGTCCTCCTGTCACTAAGAGAGTCGCCGTGACTGTGATGGCAGCTCAGGTCAACTCAAAGACCAGCACTTCTGCACGAGTTTCCAAGAAAAAATCCCGACCTTCTAAGGTAGTTTTCTAATGTATCATGAATGCAGCATGACTTCACTGACTACAAGAACAAATTAAATTGTTTGAGTAGATTTGTTACTGTTGTAAAATGTAAATATTTTGTAGCTCAATTGAAAGAGCATATACCCCTGAACTAGAAGATCTTTGAGTCTGAGTCCAGGTCGTCATTGTCTTTTGTTGTTAAGAAATTATCTTAACAAAATAAAAAAATAACAAAACTATAAATTGATTTCCACCTTTCATTTTTTTTTTTTTAAGAAATTCTTAACAAAATACAAATTTTGTAAGATTTTGTAGCTCAATTGAGAGAGCATTTACCCCTGAACTTGAAGATCTTTAAGTTTAAGTCCAGGTCTTGGTATTTAATCTTTACAACAACAACAACAACAACAACAACAACAACAACAACAACAATAATAATAATAATAATAATACTTTTTGTTAAAATTTTTTATTAATAGTAATGAATAATGAATAAATACTACTACTACTACTACTACTACTACTACTACTACTACTACTACTTATGACCCATCTTCTTGTTCTGATTTGCCATTCTTGGTCATTTGTTTGTAATAAACAATCGTGAGGCTTAGCTGATACTCATTGTGACCCAAATAAACAATTAGGTGCTATAGTTTTATGTCTGAGTCAAGTGTTTCAGAATCACCGCTCAAAAGCAAAACAAACAACACAATGCTGCTGTGTGCCCCAGCGTGTGTGGGTCCTGGAGTTCTAATCAACTCTGGTACAAGAAGGTGTCCTCTCCCAGATACAGACCACTGTAAGATGGATGTACTCTGGCCAGTAGAGCAGAGGTCAGTGCTTTTGCTTCCCACGTCAGCAGCAAAGTAAACACTGGAGGAGATTTCTCTGTGTGTCAAGAGCTGGAGGTCTGCTGGAGAGCTTATGAGACCCACAGAATGTATCTTCTTTGTATTTTTTTCCTATTATCCAGGGCCATCTCTAGGTTTTTTAAAAAAAAAATTTGTTTGTGGCCCACCAAATGACACATACACATAGACAGTATATAACATGATAAAGATAAGAAATGAAATACGCATATTAATCACAAATCTCTTACTTTATATGAACAAGGTCTATTGTAGCAAATGAACCAATAAATAAATCAGTTTGAAAAATAATGGAGTGCAAAATAAAGAATAAAACACAAACAAAAACAAAAATGCGCTCTTTTTTCGATCTCCAATTTTCTTTTTTTCCACCCTTCAGCACCACTTCTACATTTTCTTTTAGGGCCCATTTAAATCTTTAATATTACTTTTGGTTTAATATTATAAGTTCCAAATCCAGATGAACTTTACAAATGCCACTAGTAATTGAAAATGAAAACAGTGTGCATCTAAACTGAATGCAGTCAGTTTCTTTAAACAACTGCATAGAGTGTTTATGCCCTGATATTATCTTATTGTACTCAAAAACAATGCCGCCTTTTTTTTCCTGCCTGCCCTCTTTTCCAAAATAATCTAGTTCATATAGAGGTTAAGAGCATCTCGCTTGATCAATTTCATCATCTCAGCAGCGGTGCAACAAACAAGACTTTTTTTAAGAGATAGAGCCTTGGAGACTGATCAAACATGAAGGTTCTGCTGTGTCTAAGCAAGCTCTCATGTGGCGGCCATCTTTAAGAGAAGACAAAACACAGAAGAAGAACAAACAGGAGGAGAGACAGGAATCACACGGGCCAGAAAAATAAGTGGGGCAGTAATGAAAACAATCAAAACAATTAAGGATTCAGTTGCATCATCTGGGGTGCTGTTGCTAGTGAGGTGTGGTGCTCGGATAGGCAATGACCCATGTGCTCCTCTGATGCTGATGGAGTCCATATGTTGATGCAATGATACGTGCAAAATTAATCTGTTTTTACAATATGTGCGATTTTAGCAAAAAACGTGTTTGCAATAATAACATGCAATAATAGCCTTAACCATTTAGGTTTAGGCAGATTATTCAGGAAAACATACTCATGGTTAAGGTTAGGGTTAGGTCACTGGGTTCTTTAATTGTATGAATGGCGTAAATCAGCAAAAATCACAGCCTAAAGTTTAGTTTAAAACAGTACTTTAATTCTGACAAAAAAGCCAAGTTCACAATTAAATACAAAATAAATATGTAACTAGTTCTACTTTTACCAAACCTGGCCCACACCTGCCAGTTTTGTTCATCTACATAAATGCATAGGAATGTACTTTAAATTTTAAAAATTCCATGCACGTGCTGAGCCCGAAAATACTGTATGGGTAGGGCTGAGTACCGTTAAACAATATCTTTGTGATATTGAAAAAATATTTACAACACGTATCAAAAAAATATTTTTTTACTCAATACCAAGTTTCAATACCTAGTGGGACTTTTAATGTTCCTTTGCATGTAAGAATCAAACACAGAGTAAATCATACGATCTACTGGTTTAAACTTACAGTTAAGAATCTATTCTTAACTCTTTTATTCAATATTATTGTGTTTTATGATTGTAGAGGATAAATTAGCACACCACAAGTATCAGAAAAAGTATTGTTCAGCTATGGTATCAAAAACCAAGTATCGTTTAAGTACTAATATTAAAAAACAAAACAAAAACAATGGTACCCAGCCCTACATATGACACCATTCAAAAGATTTTTTAAGTTTATGTGCACCCGCTGCACACAGTGGTGCCGTAACATGACAGAATACATTTTTGAGTAATGTATGTTTAATATTGTTGTTGCATTGTTTTCAATCAAGAGCTAACTTTGAAGTAACAACTTTATTAGAGATGCACAATAATAGCCGACCCAATAGTTATCAGTTACAACAATTGTGGCAATTGTGGCATCATACAGATAATTCGATAATGAAAAATTCAACCGATAAGAACTGATAATAATAATAATAATAATAATAATAATAATAATAAGCCAAAATTGCTTTGATTATACCGTTTTCACCTCCAATGGCTCTCAGCCTGTGAGTGTTCCTCAGCCCCGCCCCTACTGCAGACTACTGTCAGCCTGGGACAGTGAAGCTGACCCTTAGTGCAGGCTTTCTTTACAGTGTTTGTCGAGGAAAGAAAGTTTCTGCATGTTCTATAGCAGCTCTAAATGGTAAATGGCCACTTTATATATAGCACTTTTCCACCTCCATGGGCCACTAGGGGAAAATGGGCTACTAGCTTTTCACATCACCTAAATGTATATATGAGAATTATCAGTTTATTATCAGTATCAGTGCAAAAAGCTTCAATTTATTGGTTATCGGTTCCATTATCGTGCATCCCTAATAATACTATTCCCCCTAGGTTACCATAGTTCCTGAAAACATTATACATCATCTGCATTAATCAACACAGATTTTTTGATGGTCACTGGACAATATTTAATACACGCCTGACTAGATATGGAAGGATAATTGTTATTGCATCAACACCAAGTCAAAACCTAGTGTCCAGACCTGCCTTTTCCTAGACATAGGTGAGGACAGAGCATTGGCCATCTGGAATGACTCAGTATCTTCCCAAACTGGCATGAGCCGTAGGACACCACATTCACACAGATGTGGGACAAGAGGTGCTGTTGTTGTTTACTGCCACGTCCCTGTCCTACATCTGGCTCCCCTCCTGGTTCAGTCAGAAAAGTGACAGTGGGGAGCACCCAAAGGCCTGGTGTGGTAGAGATTGAGTACCGCAGAGGGTCAGAACCCCTACAAGCTGTGCAGGGGAGGCCGGGCTGGGGGTCTCCGCAGTGCCAGGTGGTCCGTGTGTCCCGCTCCCCACCTGCTCTCACCTCCACACCGCTGCATCCTGACTGACCCGAACAAGGCCAGAGGAGGCGGACAGACGCGCCGAGGGCGATGGGGTCGGTAAACAGGTGCACGAGTGAACACCTGCCCTTGTCACAGCCGGGCCTATCCTCCCTCTGTGCCTTTAAAATAACTTTGGTCAACATGCAATTACACATTTTGGACAAATAAAGTAACTAGGGCAGATCCCAAGATGTTTGGTCAGTGGTCCTCCTTGGATCTTGGGCATGTCACTGAATGTGTTGGATGAGTTTGCAGTTCAAATGCTTGTATGCAATGGGATACATCTAAGACTAAAAGTAGGGTTTGCACAAGTTACTGTGGAAACTCTTCAAAGTTAGCCCTTTACTCAGTGCAGTCAGACTGTTGTTTCAACCTGGACAGACTCAAGCAGAGACGAATGTATGCCATTATTGAAATAGCTTTGACACTTAGACCCTGGCAGGCAAGATGTTGAGCAATGAATTGAAGGTGCAGAGCAGAGTAGACAATAGGACGTCTCCCCCCGGAGCTCATACACTGGTGGTGGTGAAGATGAGGTGGACCTCTGGTGCAGAGATGAAGAGGACATATTCACTGATGAGCTGACTGCAGAGGTGATGAGGCCTGTTTAATGCTGCCTTCATGATACATAGGAATCTCGGAAGTCCCGACTTAAAAAAGCCGACTTCCGAAAAATGGCCGTTCACGAGTTCACCTCGGAAAACACGCGTGGATCAGCACAGTAACAACAAAACCATATTTGCATTTTTATGTTGTTTTATAGGAAATAAATAAATATCTTGATAAAACTGTTTAGTGTGGCACTGAGTTATCAGGGGATGCTTCTGTTTCTGCTTAAGTAATTTACTGATAATATATATATTATATATTATTCTCTTTTGAGCAGAACAATAGCAAAAAGCTTTTTATTTCCTTAATCATTTTGTATGATGCCATTTTACTACAAAATTAAAAACAGCTGTGAGGAATCATTTTTGTTTGTTTGTTTGTTTGGTAAATGAATGCGAGCAGACTGGATGTATAGGGCTTGTTGATATGTCAGTACTTTCTGGAGTGTTCTGAGGCCTGAGGGGTTGATTTTGCATCACATAGCCATAATATAGCCTCTTTAAGGAAAAAATTGCAGTTGCTGTTAATAATTATTACTCTACATAGTTGTATTAAAGAATTGTTTTTTCATCTTGTTGGGAAAATATGTCAATAAAAAATAATGTACTGGTCGTTAAAACCCTATTATCTGAAGTAGAACCTGATGTAAGTGAAGAGACTGAGAACTCCATCTGATTGAAAAACAAGAACACATAACCCTTTGTCTTTTGACAGTTTGGTATTAGACACTATACTACAGTCTTCCATCCATCCATTTTCTACCACTTATCTAGGGCCAGAGTGGGAGGCAAAGATGCCCAGTCTTTCCTCACCCCTGTACACTTCGTTCAGCGGTCAAAAAGAGTGTTAAAATATAAAAATGCGTTACTAATTTTACCAGCACTGACACAAACCTCCTTGTGCATATACCAGCAGTCGTACACCACTCTAACCTTGAGCTCTCTCCCGCTGCCGCCGCTCCCTGACATCTCTGAAAACATGTTATTTTTATTTTTTTTTCCTCTTCTCCCTGTTGTCACTGGCATCAAGAGGAGGGACACATCCGGCTGTGGGAGGGGGAGCAAGGGGGTAGCGAGGGGGTGGGACCTCTTCTGTAAAGTCGCTCGGCACACTTGCTGTCACGGTTAAGTAGACAGGTGCTTACTGTTAACACCCCGCTAATATCTTTATGCATATTTATGACTCTCCCCTCCCTCCTAATGCCGCGCTCGTTACTGTCACGGCTGCCAAATATTGACGATGACTTTCCTTTTTTAAAAGCGCATAAATAAACCGGGCTTTTAAAGACTCTGACCTGCTTAAATACAGCGCTTTCCGACTCCCTTTGATCAAACGCCGTTTCATTATTTAAGCCCACCGTGCTTTTTTTTCTTCATATTCTGCAAAATATATCTTTATTTAGAACAGCTACCTAGCCCTTCATCTCAAATCCAGGCTCTGAGATGTGGTCCGAGATGTTTAAGCGTCCTTATTAGAGTCAGTAAGTAAGGCCTGCTCTCATCCAAAAAGGAGGATTTAGTCGTTGATTGCTCCCTAATTCGGACTCCTGACTTCCCGGGAGAAGTTGGCAAACTAGTTGGGAAGCTGTACGGAGACGTGAATGACTTTGGACAAGTGGCTCGGCTGCAAGTGAGGGAAGTCTGCATTGTAATCAGATGGAGTTGAGAGGAAAGCTCCCAGATATTGTCTAGATTAGGCTAAAGATTATAAACAATACATTGGGCTAAATTTGATGCTACTAAGTAGAAGGATAGAATTGCAATTGTGTGTTTCAAGAGCGACTCATGTATAATGTGTAAGTTCAAGAAGATCTGACCTACAGTTCACCTCTTTTAACTGGCATTACATCATGAAGACACATTTGGGCTAGTACAACAAAAACAATATGACTATATCTTGCAACTGACCTTTCTGCTTATATGTGTACTGCATATGTACTGTGTATTTTCTACCACTTATTCTGTAGGTTGTGTAAGAATGGAGTTTATCCCAGCGGGTTGGGACCTATACACAGGTAGTCACATGGCAAACAATTGCAGGGCTAACATTTAGAGACATCAACAGTCATTTACATTTCATTTCATTTGCTAAGAGCAATTTAGATTCACTATTTTACCTGTAAATCTCCCTAGAAGATGAGAAGAAGCTAGATTGCCTGCAGCCCAGTGAGGGTATACAAATTTCACAGAAAATTGTCATGGCCTGTCCATTGTTGCTTATTTTTAAAGACATAGTGCCTTTGAGTTAAACTGGGCCTCTATCAGAGTAAGGGATAGTGGTATTGATTATTGATCAGTATGTTATTTGTCTATTCTTGTGGATAAGCAAGCAAAAGCCATCATGGGATTGAAGTACTCCTTGCCTATGCAAAGTGAACTCATATTGCAAACAAAGCCCTGGTGTGGGGCTAAGTTTTAAGCTGGACCTATCTCTCTTGGGTGTCCAAGTCTTTTTCTGTGATTGGCTGGTCACCTCAGTGATATCATACTATGTTCTTCTTTCCATCTGGCTTTTCTTTTTCCTGGGTCACCACAACAAATCATCTGCCTCCTAGTGTGCAGTGGTGTGCTCTTCGAGGTTTTAGTGCCCTTCCTGATGCAATCCCCGCAACTTATCCAGGCTTGGAATCAGCACAAAGACTACCCTGGCTTGTGACCCATTGTGGCTGGATTTTACTTAAGTCTACCCTTGAGTCCTTAGATTTACATCTGTGAATTTCATTGGAAAAACATTGGTGATGGCTGTTTTAGTTAGTTATTTCATCCTTTTTAGTGTTTGGACCTTTAAAATTAATGAAATATCTGTTTGAGATATAGCATTTATCTTGGATTTATTAATCTGAAGCTAATGGATTGAGGAAGTTTTCTATTTACAAGTGAAGCAGTGATTCACAGAGTGCCAGAAGCTAACAATTTTTGGAGATTTTTTTTATTTATTTATTTATTTATTTTTGGAGTCTGCATGTCCTCCCTGAGTTACTGAGTGTTTTTTGCGGGTACTCTGGCTTCCTCCCACAGTCCAAAGACATGCAAGTGTTAGGTGAATTGGTGACTCTAAATTGCCCTTAGTGGATGAATGTGAGAGTGAATGGTTGTCTGTCTGTGTATGTCTCTGTGTCAGCCCTGAGACTTACTGGCCAGTGTCCAGGGTGTACCCCACCTAAGGCCCAAAGTTACTGGGTAAGGCTCTAGTATGTTTAACAACTATTGGAATGTCAAAATTTTGAATACCAAATTTCATTGTTCTGTGGCAGTCTATCTGACTATAGCACTTTGCTATACCGACTTACAGATTTCTATCTGAAGCTTGCCCCAAAAAAGTGTTTTTTTGGGGTCCTCGGACAAAATGGTTGAAACAATAAATTACAAACTCATAATGGACCAAGGTATACACTAGCAAATAATAATATAGTTAAAAAAAGGTAGACCTTAAAGGTCACATTGTTATGATCCCTAGATAGTTCACTTAACCCTCTGGCACCCTTTAAAAAATACTACACTTGTACCATTAGTGTCACAAACAGTACTATAGCCTATGAAGTGCTATAATAATTGAATAGATTAATATTTTTATCTACTTCAAATCTTTTATCCACCTCTCTCCAGAATTTTAAGTGTTATTTATCCTTTTAATATATTTTACTATTGGAGCAATTTTTATTGCAAAAGTACCCCATTTTTTTAGTGAGCAAAAACACAAAATATGAAATATTTTCCCAAAAAGTGCAAAGTGGATCATTTGAGTTAATGTTATTAGAGCCTTTCATTAAAAATTAATTTTGCTGCATTATTGTGTTTTGAGCAGTGCCCGTTTGTACAAACTCACACTTGTACCAACTTCCTAAAGTTTATAAGAATCACATTATATTATGTCTAAATTGAAAGTAGCACCAAAAAGTGACATTATAATGTAACCAATGGGACACTTTCGGTCCTTAATGGTACAAGTGTGCAGTTTTTGTGGTACTCTGTGAAAGCTGAAGTTAAAATTTTAAACTTTGGTAAAAAACATTAGTAGTTGGAGATTTTCATGCCTCATGACATTAAAGCATAAGAATAATTGACCATGAATATAATTAGCTAGTTGGGATGTCCTTAACACTGCCCAGAGCTTAACCATCTTGTTCTACTAATTACAGTTTATTACTAAAACTTTGTACTCAGCTTTGCATTCTGTGGAGCCAAATTCTATTTCATATGATAGATGCTTAAATTAGGGAAGTTCCAGGCGAAAGCAAAAATACCCTTGAGAAGCAACATGGCCATTCCAGCTTTATTAAATTGCATACATAATGTCCACACTCAAACCCTGACACGCTGACATTGCTGTGGGTTTACAGTCTGTCCCTCTCCATCCCGGGAATAAACAAATTAGCCCCGTGGATCCATAGGTGGGGTCAGAGGTCACGGCTGACACAGGGAGCCTCCGGTGTGTGACAGGCTCAGGCCACTCTTCGCCCGTCGAAACAGATGTTAGCCGCGGCCCACGTGATTATCGCCACGGCGGCCGAGGAGCGGGCCCTTTTTGGATGGATGCCGGTAATTACCCGCTGTCCCCCGGGAGCGAGATGACACGCGGACGCCACTCTCCGGGATCACAGGGGCGTAATTAAAGCCGCAGTAACAGTTGTTAATAGGGGGCCGCGGAGAGCGTCTATGTCCTCAGCTTTGTTTGTTTAGATTACTGTGACCTTCCTGCAGCGACAGAAGTAAATTTTGTGATTCCATTATGTGGTATGGTCAACTGGCACAATAATACCAAGTACATACAGTAGCTAGTGTTGCAAAAATTAAAAAATCCAAGCAACTATTGGCTTTAGGTGGGGTACATTCTGGACAATTTCTTGTTAGTGGCAGGGCTGACAAAGCAGAGACGACATTTACTTACATCAACTCAATAGGGGCAAATAAGATATTATGACAGTTACCTTTACATGTTTTTGGATGGTACTACTACTGGTTTAGTCCTGGTTTAGCAGTGGTTTTGTTCTTGTTTAGACCTGGTTTAGACCTGGTTTAGACCTGGTTTAGTCCTGGTTTAGTCCTGGTTTAGCAGTGGTTTTGTTCCTGTTTAGACCTGGTTTATTCCTTGTTCGGTCCTGATTTAGTCCTTGTTTAAACCTAGTCCTGGTTTAGTCTTGGCTTGGTCCTGATTTAGTCCTGGTTCAGTCCTTGTTTAGTCCTGATTTATACCTGTGTTAGTCCTAGTTTAATTCTATTTTTTGCCTGGTTTAGACCTGGTTTAGATCTGGTTTAGTCTAGCAATAGAAAATACAAAATAAATACTGTCAGTCAATTTCAGTGCTTAAATTGCCATCACTACAAAGCAGTCAGCTGTTTGCGTCATGTTGCTAACAGCCGTACTAAATAGCCTTTCTATGCTCTGTCCATTCCTTACCGTTGCCAGCAGGGGGTGAAAGACAGCTTCCCAAAAGAAGACCTTTTCCATACATTTGAAGCTATAAAACGTGAAATACTAATGCAAAGGTGTCCAAAACCTTTCCAAAAAGCCTGAAAAAAGAATAATATGGGACCTTTAAATTAAAATTTCTAAATAAAATAAAAAAATCCTAAAAAAGTATAAATTGGCAGTGTCAGGGCATTATTATTATTATTATTATTAGTATTATTATTTTCTTCTTCTTCTTCTTCTTATTATTATTATTATTATTATTATTATTAGTATTATTGGGTAAAAGTATGTTTGACATGCTCAGAAACTTTGTCTTCATAAAAATTAACTGAAGTAAATTATTTAAAAATTCAGTTACTTACCACCTGTGCTTTTAGTCCAATCTTGGAAGCCATTACCTGCACACAAGCTGTCAAACTGAAATTCTTAAAGGCCAAACTTCATGTACTGTAAGTGCATTGATTCTGTTCAGAACTACAGAACTTTGATTAATTACACACTCCACCATCATGTTTTGGCAACTTCTCACTTACCCAGCACCACTTCAGCCTTTTTTGACATCCATAAAAGGGCCCATACCGTCAAAGCCAAAACCATTTTTGTTGTTCACTTTTTTTTTTTCAGAATGCCCTCCCACAATGCACTGCAACACGCATTTGTCCGTTCCGAGCTCTCCCTGGAATTCATCGGCCTGTCAAGTGCCATACAGGGCTTGAATGTGGTCATTTAGAAGGAGCCGAGTGGCGCACACAGGGGGAAAAAAGCGCGGGCGGCCATTTTGGTGCTGTCAGAGGGTTTTGTGGCTCTAAAAGGCCCGCGGTGATGTGCTCTGACACTTGGCTCTTGTGTAGGGCTTTTAAGAACGCGGCGTGGGCACTCTCCGCATCACACACCGCCGGGACGGACAAAACCGAGCCGTCACTTCTAACCGCAGCGGCTGCACTTAAAGAGATTCCTGGCTGGTTTGGTGGAAGGGATGGGGGGTGGGGGGGTGGAAGGGGCGCACTGGAGGGGTCTGGAGGTGACTGGTGTGTGGCGGTCTTATTGTACCGTAATGTTGGATGTTGGTAGTTCTTCTGGTGAAACTTTTTGTTTGAGTTACTATGGAGAAAGCATGTTAGGTCTGGTATATAAAGATTTGTGGTCCTCAACTGCACAGCAAGTCCCTCAACCATTTATTCTTCTTTCTTGCTCCCACTAAAATTAGGGCTATGCTTTTTATTTCTCTTTATAAACCAATCTTGTTCACCTATTGAACAGCATTGCATGTTTTACAACCTTTAAAAAACATTATCTGACTAAAATAAAGCACTTCAAATAAATACTTTACTAGACCATAAAGAATCAGGAGAAGAGACCAGCAGTGGGCAGTTCTGTTGTGTCTTTTTGGACAGAAACACTAAAAAGAGAGCTCGGGACTTAAGACTGAGCTGGTGTCGAAGTGGCCCCCATAGTGGACTGTTTTAAGTCTTGTCTTAAGACACACCTACTGTATATTCTATGGCTTTTAATTTGGCCTGTTGTTTTTTATAGATTTGTTTTGAATAATGTTATTGTTTTTACTTATTTATTGTTATTTTAGTGCTCTTATTTGCTCTAACTGTTTTTATGGGGCCTAGTGAGCCTAAATAGAGTAATATTTATAGTGTTGTTCTGTGTGCAGCACTTTGGAAAATGGCCTTGTTAATAAAATTTGCTACTTGGTGTGGATAACAAAAAGCTTTATACTTCCTTGAACCTTTTGTATGCTGCCATTTTACTACAAAATGATAAACAGCTCTGAGGAATCAGTGGAAACAAAGCTGCACAGTGTTTTTTGGATAAATGAATGAGGAACTAAGCATTCTGAGACCTCAGAACGGCCGTGCCAGAAAATATAGGACAATTCAAACAGGTACAAATGAAGCAAAACATAACTCCAGGTATGTTTTTGATGTTGTATATTATATTATATGATGTATATTATAATACGGTAGAACGCTAAAAAGGATTTTGCTTAACACAGCCCCTTTAATGCTATAATTGCATGTGGTCTGGCAAAAATGTTCAGAACAATTCAATTTCATAACTATGGGCAAATTACAAGTCTAAAAATGTGGACTTCCATAAAGATTATTATAAAAATGTGTTATAAATTAGCAGACCAGTGTGTAAATGTCCTCCTACCTGGAGCTGTGGTAGGACAGCGCTGTCTGCAATCCAACTTCTTCATCAAGATTTGGACATTAGTTTTGATTTATTCATGCTTGTTTAAGAAATCCTGTTCTCTATGACCCAGCCTTTCTCAGGCCTCAGAACGCTAGGTTCCACAAACCCCCACCTCTCCCACGAAACTCCGCCCACTTCAGGAAGCACTGACCAATCAACAAGCCCTCTACATCCATTTTAAATTATGGAGTAAAATGACATCACACAAATGTTTTAAGGAATTAAAAAGCTCTTTTTCTGTGGTTTTATTCAAAAAACTCTGCCCTCTGCTGCCCTCTGCTGGTCTCTTCATCTGTTTATTTAAGGCAGTAGTAAAGTAATAATTGAAAACTCTTTTTTTTAGTCCCATAATGTTTTTAAATGTTGTAAAACATGTGACAATGTTCTAGAGGTGACTAAGATATAAGGAGGACTAAGATATAATAGTTTAAAAATATAAATAAAAGCATAATAAATCCCCATTAAAATGAAGGACCTCCAATGGAAGCACTATATATAGCGTTACAATTACTACTGACTTTTTAGCATTCATTGCCACTGTCTCTAATCTTCCGTCTTTGGCACTTTGTTTGCAGAGGGAAGTTTAAAGAAAAAGCCGATTGGATTACTGCGGTGATAATGCCTGTGTTTGCCACTCAAGTCTGTCGTCCAGAGCCGCGGGATGTCCCATAGAGAATTACCCACGCTGGGTTTGACACAGGATACCCACCCAGATAAATGGTGGCGCGCTGGCAGGGCATATAGTTACGGGATTAAGTCAGTGACCCACAAAGATGATGTCCTCAGAATCAGACCACCAGGGACCAGGCGCGGAGAGAGGCAGGGCCGCTTCTTTAGCTGCTGGAGATAATGTGAGAATTTAGAGCTATCGTTCAATTACTGACATTTACCCCTCAAACAGAAGGGATCCACCCAGGGCTATTTGTCCCGAGTGTCAGGGCTAATGGACACACAGGATTTGGAAAGACAAGAGAATGGTTAATTAAGTGTAGTAGTAAGCATTGTAGCTCTTAAGGCAACTTTTACTATGATGCAAAAATGATATAGTACATAGACTAGAATCATAAATCCTCACGTTTATATATTTACATTTATATTTTTAATAAAATGCAAAAATGTTATCTTAACCATAAGGACATAATAGGCGCTCTTTGCCTATTCTTCACAGTAGGGGTGTAATGATACGTTTTTGCAATGATACAATATGTATCGATTAGAAGTGTTTTGATATGATTCAAGAACAATATCGACTAATTTGGAATTCACCACCTTCATATTGATAAACGATACAGCAACTTTTTGCCAAAAATCATAAAAGTTTACTCTCACATGTAGCACCATGGCTAGGGTTGATTATGTCCAGCAGACAGAGAGTGAAGAAAAGTTGAATATAATATTTTATCTAATTAAAAACACAAAATTTATCTCCAAAAAGCATTATATGGTTTTATTTTAACATACAAATTTCTAATTTTTATATTTCTGATATTATTGATCGATACTTCATGTGTATCAATATTGACTTCCTAGAAAACGATACAATTTGATACAAAGTCATGTGTATCGATGTAGTTGTATCATAGAAAAAAATGTGATACATCCATACAGTTACTGTATCGTTACACCACTACTTCACAGCCTTTACCTTGAATATACCTGGATTCCAAATGGATTCCAATCAGAGAAATGAAGCATTGTTTGAATCCCATGATTGATTAGTCCAACAGCATTTTCATCAAGTAAAAAATTAAAGTGAAAGGAAGGGATTTTAGACCCATTTTAGCTACAAACATTACATATTACATTAACATAACATTGAGGAACTCAATCGGTAGAGACGCTCGCCTACTAACCCAGAGGTTGGTGGTTCAATCCCTGCTACTGACATTGCTTACTGCCCTTGTGCCCTTGGGCAAGACACTTCCATCACCTTGCCTATATATGAAAGTGTTAGTGTGATTCTGTGTTTGGTGGTCAATGAATAATGCCATGTAAAATGCTTTGAGTGTTTAGAATGGTGCTATATAAATCCAATGTATTATTATTTTTATAGTTTGTTCTTCTTCTATTACATAACATATTAATGAAAAACAAAACAAACCATGAATATGACCTTAGAAGTCCCTAGAAGAATGTCCAATGTGTCTTTTCCCATTACGTCTCCCTCTGTCCTCCTCTATCGTCTCCACATCAGAACCAGCTAACGTCTGCAGCCCTGTGTTTCTGAGCCGGTTGTGTTTGTGTCAGTCTTTCATGACTTATTCACTCCTTTTATTCCTCTCTGAGCATCAATATTTCATGTGGATGGAAGCGTGTTTTCCCAGAGCTTAATAAAAGATATTGTGTGCATTCACAACACAAACACTACATGAATGCATATGGGGATGTTTTGTCTGCACCTCTCGATGTCTGTTCAGGGCCAGTCAGGCAGATAGTGGATAATAAAAGAGACATGTACTCGCAATAATGTACTTTTAACGAGATACGACATACTGTATTTAAAAGGTAACCATTTGCTTACAGATTATTTGGATTATTACAATGTATCGGACCTACAACTAATAAAATCCAGATTTTTCTGCATCATTATCTTCGTGAAAATGCATTAATTATCGCATCAACCTTTGACCTTGGAAATGTAGACGCATCACTTAAATTTCAAATGTTCTTAAAATTAACATATTGGTCAATACTGCAATCAGTTATCATTATATTAACTACTATATCCAGTATAATTAATCCTGATATCTAATATATTTAAGGGTTTGTGTATGTGTATGCATGTGTTAACTAATGTAAATATATATAGCATATATAGACTATAGCAGCCACTCCCAAAGTCAGGAGTGTCATGGCCCCTTTAATGTCCGAAAATCTTAAAACTTCACTCTATTGAAAAGACTATGTCATGTTTTTTGCCATAAATTTTCATAAAACATTGCAAAAACACTGACTGATGGCTCAAAAGAGTTTTAAAGTAATATTTTTAAACAAATATAACTGTACTTCATTTCAAACTTTATTTCTTTTTATGTATTTAATATAAATAGCCAGATAGCCTCTAGGGGTCCCCATGCAGTATCTTCACAGACCCCCAAGGACCCTGGACCCCACTTTGGGAACCATTGGACTATAGCATAATATATTATGATTGGATAATTATTGTAGGTAATAACATTATCAACATGAGTGTATTAATCAATTATGATGTAATTAGAACAGTCTCTCACAGTGAGTATAGCCTATAGCATTATAATTATTATACAATATTATAATTATTATACAATATCTCATTGTAAGTGTGTTATTGTATGGTGTTTTGTATTGTATTGTTTTATCTATACTATTATTACATGATGAAACCAGGAAGTTCGGTTTATTATAAAGGTTAATAAGTTAATAGGGTTGCACTTCTTTCCTCTCCTTTTTTTGAGCAGATAAAACACTTTGTTAGTTATGATTAATGTAATATTTGGTCTTTTCTGTTGTTTTCCTATGTGCTTATTTATATTGTCAAATGTGCATGCTCAAAATAAATGTTAACATACTACAATTTGGATTTTCAAAATAAAATTACACAATGGGTCTTCAAAGTTTGACAACAAATACAACAGATTATGTACTGTAAAGCCTTCACAGTATTAGAGATAGTAGTAAGTAAGGTTGTGTATTGGCAAGAATCAGGTGACATATCACAATATAGGCATCACAATACACAATATAACAATATATCATGATACTGTAGCTAATGTGCAATACTGCAATTTGTTTAACACCACACAATTTTATGAAATATGCTGCTAAAATTTGTCAAAAGAAATATATGTTTGATATTTTTCAGTAAAAAATTACCCAAATATTATTATAGCTGTTTTTTATTGCAATATTTTCATTTTTTTGTTTTTTATTACACCCCAAATAGTAATGTATAAAAGCATTGTAGGCAGTAGCACAGTTTAGTACAAATTTCATGTTTTAAATGATATAAAAGCTTGTTGTTATAGCATTAATATACTGGATATTAATATGTTTTTAGTGTAATTTAAAATCCATGGTTCCATAAATGAATTTTTGTTTGGCAAAGCTATCTTTTCATAAAATTAACACCAAATAATACCACTGTTGTGCTGCTGCTGAAGTAAGTTACATATGTGACTCGCCCTATTCCATTTTCCTCAATCAAAACTTGACTGTTATAGATAGACTTTATCAGTATTCAATCTCCTCCTTGTCTTCTTTGAACCAAATCGATTGCTCTACCCCAGTGCAGCAGCGGGACAGGCCTGACTGCATTAACATACTCTGTTACTTGATTATCCTTCTCTAGCCCCAGTTGTACCTCTGTATCAATTTAACAGTTAACACTCCTCAGATGTAATCCAGGCTGGACGTCCCTGAGCTGTGGCTGTCATATCGTGTTGGCAGCCTGAATTTAAACAGATTTGGCAACCTTTAGTCTCCTCTAATCTGCCCGGATCAATACAAACATACGCCCTTGATCCGGCTTGGAGGCGCTGGGGTCGATATGAATATTGATCAGTAAGTGCTATTGGATGTGTTGGGAGGTCAGGGCGCGCTGGTGAGGTCGGTCCTAATCAAGTTAAGTTGCCCACAGGCAGGAAGATGGGGGCTAAGTGGTGTTTAAGGAGTGACCTGGGTTCAAGAAAGAGTCCTTGGATCTTTCTGTGTCATTGGAGGAGGGAAAAAAATGTTTAAAGTAATATGTCACATTGGTGAATGAATTAGTGAATGACTTTTTTCTGGTCACAGTATCACCTGAATCAAAATGCAGTGCTTTTAGAAGAACTGTGCTGATGTCTGCAAGATGAAAATACTGCATTTTAAAGTTCTCGCTCCCATTATTGAACTGGCAGGGGTTTAAAACTTGACTTCAGCTATACCATTAACAGTAAAACTAATATTTGATTTGAACATGTTTACATCAAATATCATAGTACTTTTAATTAAAAATAATTTTAAAAGGTTCTAAACGGTATGTTCCTGGAAGAAATGTTTTAAATACAAAACATTCAGTTGTATTTAATGTGTCAATATTTAGTCAAGTCAATATATAACATGGTCCAGTCCACATAAATACTGTACAACTGTAATACAACTTTTTTTTTGGTCAGGTAGTGTAAAATCCATAAACATTTCACGTCTCGCTTTCACATAGCAAAATTTCTCTCGCATCTTTCTCCAGAGTTGGCCAACGTCATTGTTTGCTTCCAACCTTCGTCAGTGTTTTAACAAAATCAAATTGAACTGTAAGATAGTAAAATTTAAATGGTCTCATAAATGACTGAAAGGCTAAACTTATCCTGCATAGGGCCCCCAGATGTACAGGACCGGCACTGTGGTCAGGAGTACCTAGCTGGGGGATTAGCCTATTGTGCAGGAACCCATTCAGACATGGGGAGAACAATTAATGGATGAATTTTAGGGGATTGTGTCCATCCATCAATGTCACCAGAACCCTAAGTTCGAATATCTTTTTTTCAGCAAAGTCCTTCCACACTACATTGTCGGGCCAGTCCGAAATGTCTCCCCCTGTCTGTTTTTAAGCTTTAAGATCCTGTGATTAATTTATCATGGGAGCCTTACACTTCCATCATTTCCTCTCTGTCACTGCAGGATATATGTCCCTCTGTCTGAACCAGGGTCAAGGACACGCTCCGCCCAGCACAGGCGAGGGAGCTCCCAGAGGTCACGTGATATGACTGATCACACGCTCAGGTCATATGACATGAGTGATAACACGCTCAGGTCACATGACATGAGTGATAACATGGTATTCTCAGCCCTTAAACACAGAGCAGACTTTATAAAAGAGTAGAAGAAGAAGAAAAAGGACACATGACCTTTACAGAGAAGGGCCCTCAGACAGACTAGAGCCAAGGCAGACTTTATTTATAGAATGTACCTTAAAGTCTGTGTCCCACTAAGAATAGTGATGAATTCTACTTGGAATTATGTGAACTCTTTGTATTGTATATTGTTTATGTGTATTTCAAATAAAACTTTTCCTTTTTCTGTGCATTTTTCTAAAAGAGTGTGTATTTGACTGAGTTATTGAGTGGCAACCATGCAGATTCCCACAAATTTAGGTCTTTAGGTCTACAGCATATGAGCACCTATGGTAGCCTTATAGGGACAAGCTGTTGTCTATGAACAAATCCCACAAAAAGTTTTTTTTTGTTTTTTCCACTTACTTGTGTTTTTTTGTGGTTGACATCTGCAAAGAACTGTTCATTCGTGCACGAGAACAGTGGTTCTCAACTGGTGGGTCAGGACCCAAAAGTGGGTTTTAAGTGGGTCGTGGGCCTTTTCCAGGACAATTTTTTTTTTTTTTTTTTTAAATATATAATCGTAGGTGGCAGTGGGAGTATGGGACATTAGGAATATAGGAGTTTTTGTCCACTCGAAAATTAAAAGCAGAGTAGATTCTATTTAAAATCTAGCCTTAGGAAAAAAATAAAAATAAATAAATAAATAAAAAAAAGGAATGCACAAAACATTAAAATACATGTCTATATTAAAAAAGAAGCACCATCAAAATTACTTTGTCCACTGGAAAAATAAAAACATGATTTTTAAATGTGTTGTCTCAAAATTTAAAAATAAATAAATAAATAAAAATAAAAACACCTCTAAAAATCAAAAAGAAAAATAAAGCCAATTTGCAAATTTAAAATGCTTTTTTCAAAAATTCATTCATTCATCAAAATAAAATATTTGGTACATATTTTTAAGTTTAATAGCTTATTTCAAAGGGGAATTATTTAAATTAGTGTTATTATTTGTTGTTATTAGTTTATATTATTTTTAATTTAATTTATTTTTTTATTTATTCTGAACATAAGAAGTAGAGTAAAGTAAGTAATAGGGGTTTATATTGTTATATTTGTATTTAAAATGCTTATTTTAAAGGCAGGGAATTTATTTTTAATTATTTTATTTATTTATTTATTTTTCTTTTGTTTTTTAACTCTTGAGTTTAAAAGAAAAAAAAATGCATGAGAATTTGTATCTACAGTAAAATTAAGTATTAATAAACACCAATGTTTTATATGACCACTTTTAGAAGAATAACCAACACAGATGAGTGAGGAGGGTACTCATGGTATAACAAATAGACCAGGGGGGTACATGAGAAGTATCAGTTTAAGTAAAGTAGCAGTATTACTTTTACTTGAGTATTTCTTCCAGCTCTGGCTGCAAGACTCGAGTGTATCTTCCCGAGATGAAGGAATGAGAGGAAGGCAGTGAGGGGCAGAGAACAACACATGACCTTTTCAGAGACAGACCCTGACACAGTCTAAGGCCGAGGTAGAACGTATTTATAGAAAGTATTTATAGAAGCGGTTTTCCTGAGGTTACCCTGAGCAAAATGCCACTTCTCATTACCAGCCGGGTCTTTCCATGGGCCTCATTTAACGGCTGGATGGGCCCGGGCTGGAGAGAAAAAAGGTTGTTCCCAGCATGGAGCCCAGGGTCACCTCTTAAATCCTCAGGTCCCGCAGAGAACCGTCATGGCCGCATGGTTCTATAGTGGGCGGGGGCTGTGGAGCGGGCTGTCCAGGTGTGAGCGAGATCTATTTACAGTGTCTTACTGTGTTTAACTTTATGTCCTGTCTGTTCTTTTTACAAATACTGTTGGACTGTGAGTGATTGTTCTGGAAAGGTGCAGTAAAATAAACAAGGTGAGATAAAACATTTGGTTGGCTCATTAGGGAACCGAAAAATTGAAATGGAGACTTTGCAGAAAATACTATATACTAGATATATCATGCCTACTATGTATGATGTAGTTAAACTCACTGTACTTAAATTCACTGGGAAAAAAAACAAAATCTGTAAATTTTACAAAAACTGGCTGCTGTGGTTGCCAGAATTCTACTGTAAAAATACAGTCACTTTTTTTTTTTATTAACAATTAAACATATCAGGCAAAACTGTAAATAAATGTTAATATGGCAGATGGTTAATTACTGTAACCAAAATATTATTTTACTGGTATACTGATTGCAGTTATTTAACATTAGGATTTTACAGATTTTTACAGTGAAATTTACAGATATTTTTACAGTGTTGTTTTACAAAGCAAGGGCTCCACACTTTGTTTGAGGTACAGTGTTAAAAATAAAATTTCAAAATTATTTTTAAAAGCAATCATTTGGGGCCTAAGGCCCAAAGCTACTGGGATAGGCTCCTAATGGGAATAAGCACAAGAAGATGAATGAAAAGATGAATAAAATGATTTGAACAAATCTTAAAAAAAACAAAAAAACAAAACAAAACTAAATCATATAACAATATATTATATTCAAATAACATTCTCTAGTAGTTTCACCTGCTTTTCATCAGTCATACATTTAAATTGTTCACTATGAAAAGAAATGAATATTTTTTCATCATCTTGCAAATATTATTAATACAAAGTATCCGCATGCCCCTAGGGGTTGCTGTACCCCTGGTAGGGAAACACTGGTGTTTAGCACCACAAGATGTAACCCAATGACAAAGTGATTTTAGTTCACGAAACATAACTCACATAAACTTTGCCATAACAATTCTTCTGTTTCTACTCGACTACCCATAATCCTACACTATAGACAAGTTACAAGGGTATAAAAGGTAGCATAATAAAGTAAATCACATCCTTCTTATGTTGTAGCCAGCGTTAAATGCTTTATTTGGTGACTTTTCTTAGCTGACAAGGACCTCAGCGCCCCTACATCTCTAATCCTAAAATCGCCCTTGATTAGTGTACAGCAGTGGTTCCCAACCTTTTTGGTCTTGTGTACCCCCAGGATCAGGCTTAGTCTTGGTTTGGACCTGGTTTAGTCCTGGTTTAGTCTTAGTTTAACCCTAGTTTAGACCTGTTTTAGTTTTGTTTTTTTCCTGGTTTAGTTCTGGTTTTAGATCTGGTTTAGTTCTTGTTGAGTTCTAGTTTTAGACCTGGTTTAGTACTGGTTTAGTTCTGGTTCTAGACCTGGTTTATTTATTGATGAGTTCAAGTTTTAGTCCTGGTTTAGTTCAGGTTTAGTCCCTGTTGTGTCCTTTTTTAGTATAGCATTTCAGTGTAGTCCTAGGTTAGTCCAGATTTTGGTTCATTGCAGTGTTTGACAACTAAATATGTTCTAAAAAGGTCCTCAAAATAACTCCATGTACCCCCTGCAATATGCTCACATACCCCTAGGGGTCCCTGTACCCCTGGTTGGGAAACACTGGTGTACAGTATAGCAACATTATGACGTTAAATTCTGAATTCCCAAATTCATGTCTGAACTATATGTTTACTGTCAAACAAACTTTGTGAATATATGCACTGTGCATCTCAAAATAACCCTTAATTTGTACTTTGGCCCTTTCTGTCCACGTCCCACATGGACACATGGAGCCACAACATTGGGGCCCTCACAATCTAAGGCCACACTAGCTATTTATGTCAACTCAAAGTCAACCAGATGGAGCAAAGAGAGACAAAAGACATAGAAAACTCCTTACAACATGCCCACTTTGCTAAAACAAAAACTTCTGAAACAATGACTCTGTTCGTTACTGATGGAGCTGCCACAAAACCAGGCCTTCAGCCCGATTCTCTTCCCAGACGGTGAGTGTAGAAACAGATGAGGAGGCGAAATCTCCACCACACCTGCACACTCATCAGCGTACCTGTCCCGGGACAAGCTCACTGGAGAAGTACTGTGTGGGGACAATGGGGGAACCCTAGAGAATACTGTCTATTCACACAGCACAGCAAGATGCACCGTCAAAAATATGCTCTGCTCTTAAAGTGAACAAGCTAAAGGATGCTATAGGATTCATTTTTATTCAGCTAATCCATATAAATGTCACATAGCATGATGACCTGGGAGCTTTTCTGTAGTTTATCAAACTGTGGGTCATACCTAGCATTACTAATACCAGTGTACAGGTACTTGATACTTGTCTACTGGTCTCTTTCGACCTCCTTAGATACTATGAATACTCACGTCTAGAAGAACGTACCTGTCCACTTGTTATGTAAAACTTTCTTGGTCATTTTTGTATATATTTCATCTTGGGAGTATGTCACATTTACAATAAAAAGTAAGTCAAAGTAAAAATAACAGGAACGGGATAGCGGTACCAATACAGAGAGCAATGAGGAAACACAAGATAAATACAGCCATAAAACTGTACACTACACTAAGACATCTATCTATCTATCTATCTATCTATCTATCTATCTATCTATCTATCTATCTATCTGAGACAGAAGCAGTATTGGGTTCAGGTGCGCTTCCATGCTATGTGCACTCAGAGTAGGGCTGCACGATATATCGCAAAATTATCGTTATCACAATATCAGCAAACGCAATATCCATATCGCAAGAATCTAAATGTATCGCAATAACACTATGGTCTTCCATATGACAGAGATTTACGCTGAAAAATCATTTTCCACCAGAGCCTTAAAAGAACATGTGTTGTGACTAATTAAAAATGTGTAAAAAGTCCAGTTTTAATGATAATTTAATTAAATAAGTCACAGCTTAGCCTTGTTTTATTCCTGGTTTAGTCTGTGTTAAGTTTAGATTTTGTCGCTGTTTTGACTTGTAAATACAGGAACTTACATTTTTGTGAAATGTAGTGAATTTAACTTACTATGTTTGAAAAGTAGGCTCTATTTTCAAATATCGCAATTATATCGTTATCGCAATTTTCAACATAGTTATCAAATATCGCATGTTGTCTCCATCCACTATAACGTTTACTATTCGTGTAGGACGCCTCTAATGTGATTGAGGAGTTAGGGGCTAGGGAGTTTCAGACACAGTCTATGACAATTTTTTTCTCTACACTCAAATTATTAACTTCCAAAACATTTCTTTACCAACAAACATAACCATAAAACTAATTGTGCTGACTGTTGCTGTTTAGGTAGAACTTGAATTTTGCTTTTGCCCTTGAATATTTTATCTTCTCTTTGTTTATTATTGTGTGTAAGGCGTGTTCTTTTTTCCATCTCAGCTCAGTTTTCTGTGCTGCTTGTTTGGTGCAGTCTTGTGAATCTGTCAGTGAATCAGGACACCATTAGACCAGGCCCTGACAGACTGTGGGAATGACAGCCGGTGGAAAGAAAAGCTAGGAGGAATTTTTATTTATTTATTTATTTTTTTTGACAGACAGTATAGCCACATTTACACGTGCATTCTTACTATTGAGGCTGGCATGGAAATATGAAAGAAGACGCGCTTGATTTTTCTATGTTTTCCTAGACTGTTTACATTTTGGTTGGTTTTTAACTACTTTTCCATTACTGAGTGATGTGGTTGGCAATTATGGCATCAGGACGTTTTTCAATACAAAGAACAACTGCTTTTTAGTGAGAACACAAGCTTGCAAGAAAAAATTGGCATACATTATATCTCTATCTTTAATAGTTTTGCACTTTCACACATTCCTGCTGTTTTGTGGCCTGAAAACTCAAGTCCAAATGCACAGAATCAGAGTGGCATTTTGTTGTTGTTGTTTATTTATAGAATGAGGCCATTAAGAGTGCATTTAAAAAAAAGTTGGGACATCATAAATAATTAGCAAATCTCATATAGCCATATTTACTTAATAATAGAACATAAACAACATATCATGTGTTGGAACTGAGATATTTTACCATTTCATGACAAATATTAGCTCATTAAGAATTTGATGGCAGCAACACCTCTCAAAAAAGTTGGTACTGAATCTAAACTAAATTAAAATGCACAGAAAGGGCCATGAAAAGCCACAGCACTACATACTAGTAATACCCAGGGACAGAATACAACAAGAACACAAACATGACGTTATTTATAAAATACCATGCCTAACATGCAACAAAACATACATAGGTGAAACAAGCAGATCATTTGGAACCCATAAAAAGGAACATTAGGCAGAATGTGAAAATTAAACATCCAACAGACAAACAAGAGCAATAAAAGATTAAGCAGAATAAAAAAAAAATCTCAAATCAGCCATATCCAACCACTGCAAGAGGAAAAATCACATCATGGACTGGAATAATGCCAGGGTCATCCATGCTGAAAGTAAAAATGATCACCATTGGATCATGGAGTCCATTGAGATTAGGAAAAGCGCACCACGGACTATGAACCGAGACAAGGGAGCCTACACCTTATCCCACACCTGGGATGCGGTCCTGGAAAAGACATGAGACAATAGAAGAAAATAAAGCAGGTAAACAAACACTCCTGTCTGACTAAAAGAAATGTACCTAACAGTAATTAACTTAAGAAGACAGTATGAACTTTTATCAAAGAACAGTTTTCTGTTTTGCCTCAGCCTGTTTTATGTGAGCTTTGGTCCAAAGACGACAGTGTAGGTACAAAATCTACTTGTAGCATTGCTTAATGATGATGTTACGCATTATGATTGGACATGGCGTGGAGTAACCGCGTGATTGGCTGTTCATCCTTGCTGACTCAGAAATGTGAAGATGAACAGACCTGACCATCAAAGTTGAGCAGATTTAGCAGATTTGATCAGATGGAACTTGTTATGATTATGTAATAGAAACATATATATTCTTAGCTATTTATTGTTTGTATTAATATTTATTAAAATAGATTATTTATATTTTTGACTGGGAAATCATCAGTTATGGTTTTAGCTGCTGCTACAGATTATCCATCTATCCTGGTTCAGCTGCCTTCTTATGCACAATACACGCCCAAAAAATCCTTCATAATAGTCATACAAACCTATTTGCCCAGTGTTTTGGAACCAAATTAACATTATATTCATAAGTAAGATTTTTACTGGCCTCATTCAGCAGTATTTATGTAATTTCCTTGTCCCTTCATTGTATTTGGCATTGTTCTGCTTAAAACTGCATAGTTTTCAAAAGGCATTACCAAATAATAAGAAAGAATAAAAATCACTTACTATTTCAGAATTTTCTGAATTTTGTTTGTAAAATACATCTTAAAACTGGTCTTACAAAGTCGAGGTTTTCCAGGACATTTAAAGGACATAAAGTTAGTTCTTTGTACATGTATGTAGTTCTGAGTAGAAGACAGTAAAGAGTCAAACTTGCCTGCAGCCGTCATACATTTCCTATCATTCACAGAGATTACAGTCAGAGAGTATTTAATCTGAGGTCCTCCCACTCATAGATCAGATTGGAGCATGTGGGAGAGACTGAAGGCCAGGTTTGACATCATGTTTATGCCACGTCTGGGCCTCTCCCCGTACTGTCACTATACGGGACGGGGGGATAGGTGCTTGTCAAAATCTTTGGCTCTGGACCCATTCCCTGAAAAAAAACAACCCACTTCATTCTCCTCGAAGTCTGACTGCTGGTGGCATTAACTATTGAGATGTCACTTTTTCCATCCCTCAAAGTTGTTGAGGATGGAACGACAGGGATTTTGGCTCAAGATTTTGTCTGTTATGGTGAAATATGGCCGTGTTCCATCCTCAGACAAAGTAAACAATCTTCAGAAGTTTGCTAACTGTGTAGTAGTAGTAGTATAAATAAGACAAATCACTATATTTTATTGAGTGTTGGAAATTTTGTAGGCACCAGAAAAATGTGCACTAGTTTTTGAGAGGTTCTGTAGTATATTTTTTGTAGTGCTACTAAAAGAGCAAGACAATGTTGACCAAGGATGGGCCAAGAACGTCTCAGGATGGATTGTCCGGACGTCTCAACTTATGTTTTATGATTCTCTGAAGTATATATGCAACCAAGATAAGGAAAAAAAAAATGCTTTTGCAATTAGAAATCGTGTCATATATTACAGCATGTCTTATTTTCAACCAGTTATTTGTGATCATATCTCAGCAAACAAAGACTGATTTGAAGCTTAAGAAGAGTAGATGCCTTCAAACTATTTCTAGTGTCCATGATTTCTTGAAATTTACTGTGATTGGTGCTCTCCAGTCCTCCAGCAACCTTAGCGTTTGCCTATATCGCAGATGCCACGGGCCAGTCCTGGGCTGTGGGGAATCTAACTACAGGAAGGTAAAGTTGAATAGGAGGGGTGATGCTGTGCGACAATAGGACTGTGCCTCTGCATGCAGTGACCAGGTGGCTAGACAACAGACACACCTCAGAAGTACACTCCCGGTGCTCCCGATTGCCAGTCCAGCCCTGGCTAAATGTGATTATGAACTGAAAAACAGGCAAAGTTGTTGGTCAAGTGGGTTGAGAATCACAATCTCACATGCTGACAATGGGAAATGAGGAGGGACAGTCTTCCTTACTGAGTTTATATTTTGGCTTAATTTTGTGTGTGAATCAGAGACGGACAACAGTTGGACAATATGTTATTAGTTAATTAAACTAAGGGTGGAGTCTGCATGTCCTCTGTGTGTCATCAAGGTTCTGTCTGGGTCTTCCTCCCACCATTCAAAGACATACATGTGTAAGGAGAATTGGTGACTCAAAATTGACCCTACTGAATGAATGTGAGAGTGAAAAGTTGTCTGTCTATGCATACTATATGCAATATTCACTTATCCACCAAATAACTGTATTGGGATTATAGTGTGGGTTTGTTTTCAGGAGCTGGGCTTGGCCCCTTATTTTCAGTGAAAGGAACACTGAATTCTTCAGCACACCAAGAGATTTTGGACAATTCCATGCTCCCAACTTTGTGGGAACAATTTGGGGATGGCCACCTCCTGTTCCAACACCAGTGCACAAAGAACAGTCCATAAAGACATGAATGAGTGAGTTTGGTGTGGAAGAAGTTGACTGGGCTGCACAGAGTCATGACTTCAACCCGATAGAACACCTTTGGGATGAATTAGAGCGAAGACTGCGAGCCTGATCTTCTCATCCAATATCAGTGTCTGACATTGGACGAGAACATCAGACACGTAGATGTCTGATGTAAATAGTATTAAACCTTATGGATTAAGAATGGGATGTCACTTAAGTTCACATGCATGTAAAGGCAGGTGAGATAATACTTTCTGTCTCTGTGTCAGCCCCACCACTGTCCAAAGTGCACCCCACCCAAGGCCCAAAGTTGCTGGGACAGGCTCCAGTGCCTGCAACCCCTAATAGGTAAAAACAAAAGATGAATGAATAAATAATATTGCTGTTTTGGGTCTGCAATTCAGAGACATCCAGATCTCCCACTCCACAGACACTTCTCTTCGTTCTTTAATGGGACATGTTAATAATATTGTAAATACTTTGCACACTGATTTATTAAAACATAATGGTTTGTAATTAGGGTTTAATTTTAGCAGCAAAACATGTGATAACCATGTTACGCAAAAATCAGACCCATTACTTCTTCAGGCTAAGTTAAGTTAAGTGCTAACAACAACAACTGCCACCCTGTGAGTATTATTTTGCTTTTACACATTTATCTTTATTATTGTTTGTCTCTTGCAGTATCCAACCGCATTTAACTGGTGCACTGGTACCTCTCTGTTGGATACCTTTATTTTTTATTTTTTCCATAGCCACGTAATTCCCAGCGTTCCGGTGTTTGGGAGCGCTCCCTGTCCCCCTGGGCTGTTTGCCTGGCTGTCTGACATCATAGACATGGGCATCTTGTGATCCGCCGCCACCGCCAGACGATCTGACAGGCTTAATTTACTTTGTCAGGCCTTTCAAAAGCATTTCCCCCCTCACGTTGACAGCAAATCCCGCATTCATAAATTAGCAGAAACATTAACCTTTCCACTGATTCTAACGCGTTCCGAGGGAGGCAAATTAACTTCCATTTGTTAATGTCAGATTTAGGGGGGGGGTGTTCCAATGTTCCAATGGCCCCCGAAGAAAATGGAGTGGAGAGATGGAGTAGATAATGCGATGTATCGTGTGTCCATGACTGAAGTGCGTGCTGATGAAGACGATATTGTTTTTTGAGGGAATGTTGCTCGGCAGGTGAAGCTGGGAAATTGCAGTCAAAGGTCTTATTGTCTTTGAAAATATATTATAATGTGCATCAGCTTATGTCATTTGCAAAGATGTCACCTCTGTAAAAAAAATAAAAAAAAATAAGGAGGTATAGAATATTATCACAAAATTAGAAATGCCTAGATAAAGTCTTGTTTACCTAATTATGCAGGGATTCTCAACTAGTGGGTTGCGGCACAGTGTTATAAGTGGTTAGCTGATATGATAACAATTTGTTACCTCCATCATCCATGTTTTTGGTGCTGATTTGTTGGTTTGATGTCTGCAAGTAACTGTCTGCAAGTAACTCCAAATTTGGATGAAATTCAGAAAACTGTCATGATTACCGTATTTTCCGGACTATACGTCGCTCTGGAGTATAAGTTGCACTAGCCAAAAAATACATAATGAAGAAGAAAAAAACGTATAGAAGTCGAACTGGACTATAAGTCGCATTTTTGGGGGGACATTTTTTTTACAAAATCCGACATCAAGAACAGATATTTCATCTTGAAAGGCAAGTTAAAGTAATAGAAACAGCTGAACAGGTGTGCGGTTTGCTAACGTAACACACTGATGGTTATTCAGCTACATGAAGCATAAACAACAAACTGAATAGGTGTCTCGTATGTTAACGTAATATATTAAGTTATTCCCATAACTATAGCATAAAGAACATAATATAACAAGTTCACCAAACTCACCATCTCACTCCTAATCGCTAAATCCTTTAAATTCTTCATCCTCGGAGTCGCTTCTGAACAACTCCGGAGGTAGACGAAGCACCTCTTCGTCAGACTCAGCATCAGTTCCATTTCTAATTATTCCAGTCTTTCTCTGTTGTCTTTATAGCCTCAGTTGTTAGCGGTAATGTTTACATTTTAAATTGTCAGTGGTACAGGTGCAGCAGATGCTGGTACACAAGCCTAGAGTGCCTTTTAACCAACACGTGAGATATTTTAATATATAAATTGCACCTGAGTATACATTGCACCCCTAGCCAGACTATGAAAAAAAGTGCGACTTATAGTCCAGAAAATATGGTAGTTTAGGATCTGGAATGCCTTTGGCCTTTGCCTTTATTATTGCACATAAGTAGGCGATACTTTAAAATCTACAGTTAGGTCCATAAATATTTGGACACTGACACAAGTTTAGTTATTTGAGCTGTTAACTAAAATATATTCATATTACAGTTATCTAATTAATATGTGCCTAAAGTGCAGACTCTCAGCCTTAATTTGAGAGTATACATGTCCAAATCAGAAAAAGGGTTTAGGAATTATAGCTTTTTAAAATGTAGCAGCCTCTTTTTCAGGGTTGATGACTGCCTGATGTCTGGAGCCCATGGACATCACCAAACACTGGGTTTCCTCTTTTGTGATGCTCTGCCAGGCTTTTACAGCAGCTGTTTTCAGTTATTGCTTGTGTGTGGGTCTTTCTGCCTTAAGTTTTGTCTCATGAAACAACATGTGAAATTCTGCTTTATCAGCCCATAACATTACTTTTGAGGCAACTGTCTAATTACTTTTAAACCCTTGAAAAAGAGGTGGCTACTTTCTACAGAGCTGTAATTCCTAATGGTAATGTTGGTAATGGACAGAGCATAAAATTGCTCTTTAGCACAGCTAGTAGCAACATGATGCTAACAGAAAGATCCGCTGGACAAAAGGCAAACTTGTGGTGGTGATTTAAAAATATGCTCAGGACTGGATGTTATTAAACACTGCTGCGCTGCTGGGCTCCATCAGCGCGGATGCTAACCCGTGCCCATCAAACACAGAGAAGTCTTCACACATTGGCACGTAACAGCTTGTCACCAGGGAACTGTCGGAGTAATATTTGTGGCTATTACCCTAATTAGACTCAGGCGCACAGATGGTGTTGCTTCACAAACGCACAGGCTGAGAATCCGAACATCAACGCTGCCTGCCAGGATTAGTGATGGTCCGAGAACGTCACCTCAAAAAGAAAATAAGAAAAAAAAATCTCTTCTCACAACTCCGCGATCATTCTCAGAACTTCTCTCATCCTTCCTGTTAGTGGAGCTGACGTTAAGTGGCCTCTCCTGCTTGATGAAACGGCGCGCTCTTTAGTGCTGAAACAATGGTACTTGCGGAACATATGGTGCGTTTAAATGCCGTCGGACAGCTGCACAGCCGAGTGTTCCTGGATCTGGGCCAGCTCCCAGAAGAAGAAAAAGAAGAAGAAGAAGAAGAAGAAGAAGAAGTCTGGTTGAGCTGGTTGGGGGAAAAAGAAAAAAAAAAAAGTTTCCAGTGAGAACAGGAAGAAGCCACTTTTGGACAGAGCTGCTTCCAGATGTACTCCACTGAGGATGGGACGGTCACATGTGGGGGGGTCATGTTGGGCATGTGTGTGACATTAGAACACTTTAAAGCACATTCTATGTCTATTTTTATAACAAAGGAAGTAAAAAGCAGTAGAAGACTTTTGCAGGTGGACGATGCACTGAATAGTACAGATTTACCTTTATGCTAGCATACATTGTAAAAAAAAAAAAAAAAAAATGGTTGTGAAAACTCAAAAACTCAAGGCAACATGATTGGGGCCAACTCAAAATGTTTGTCAAAAGTTTTCAACAACTAATATTTTTTTGTTCACCTAATTTGATCGTCTAAAAACTTCTCTTTTGAAGTTTTACTCACTATGATTATTTTTTTTAACTCATCTAACAGCCAACTTATCCATTGTTCAGAAAAAAGTAATAATGACAGTGAGTAAAACGTAAAATATAAAGTTTTTAGACATATGAGCATCAAATAGAGTGAACAAAAAAAAAAGTTGTTAAAAACTTGAGATTTTGAGTTGGCCCCAAAACTCAAAGACCTTGAGGGATCCTGTTGCAGCAGTTAAGATTTTGCAGCATTTTCTTTCTTTCTTTTTTTTTTTTTTAACAGTGTAGCATTACATTCTATAGGATTACCATTCCTATAGACCTCACTGTCAGGATGGAGGATTGCAAACAGAAAAATGTGACCAAATAAGATTGAACGTCCAGTAACACAGAATTATAAAGCTTTTAATAATCCCTCCTTATTCTGTGTCACTACATTCTACAACTAATTAGCTACTAACATTAACCCTTAATAAACTCAATTACTGTTCATTCGTAGGAAGTAGGCACATTGTTGGACATAAATTGTGATCTTAATAAGATTTTTGTGGTGCTATTCCCTAATAATGCTCATACTCCAGAAATCTTATTAAGATCATACCTTTGTGGTATCAAAAGAAAAGTTACGATACTACTGGTATTGAAAATATAATGTATTTGATACCAAGTTTTGATAACTAATGGGACCTTTATGAATTAATCAAATAAATAACAGAATAAATTATACAAACTACTGGTTTTAACTTACAACTAAGAATTTTGTTTAAAAAATGTGTCTTTTATTGAATATTATTGTGTTTTATGATTGTAGAAGATGAATTAGCTCACCATGGGTATCGATCCGATCTGTGTAGATTGATGTGAATTGGGAATGCTGTTGCAGGAAAATAGAACTGCTGTGTATCTCCAATAAAGCGTCACACACTCTCGATCCTGAACAGCGGTGCTGGCAGTGGAAACGCTCTCATTCACTAGAAAGGAAGTGTATCTGAAGCGCAGTGTGCAGCAGAAAAAGTATCGCTGAGGTACTGGTATCAGATTGTTTAAGTACAGATATCAAAAAACTCTGAACGGTACCCAGCCCTAGTCGCCACTGCGAGTCATTCACATATGTTTTACACCAGATGCATTTCCTGACACTTTCTATTTATTGCAGGACATTTTGGCTTTATGGCTTTATGAATATTTTACAGTGTTATAATTCTGTGGATGTGCTTTTGGGGATTATCTCTTATGTTAAGGTTGCAAGGTCTCAGACTAACTCATGTGCAGTGTGGTACATTCTCTTCACAAACAGGTGACCTGAAGTTGGTCTTGGGTTTACATCCAGGAGCTGCGGCCAATGAGACAATTTGATCATGTTTTTGATCTTTACCCCTGGCAGTCAAAGTCACAACCCACCCAGTAAATTTGGTTCGCTCATGGTGAAAAGGAAAAAGAAGCTAGTGGACCTGGTAAAATACCACAGCCCACAGTAAGGAGGTGACAGAATAAAATAGAATTCATTGTTGCCCTCGGTGGAATATTTTGTCCTATGCATTAAACCCATTCTTCCAATGCTGTTGGGACATCCTGTCAGTAGCAGTGCGCGAATAGCAGCGCCATATTCTTCCAGATCTTGAGCCATGATCCTGGTCAGGAGCACCTAACTGGAAGATTACCATGTTTTGAGGGAACTGTGGAAAAATAAGAGCACCCAGTGACCCAAGCACAGGGAGAGCATGCACTCTACACAAAAAGGCCCCACGCGGTCTGGAAATCAAACCGAAGACCTTTTTGCTGTCAGGTGTCAGTGCTAACCACTGAGCATGTGATTGTAGTTACCATTTGACCAACTACAGTGGCCCTTGAGGGACATGCTTTTGCCCAAGCTCAAATGTAATCTGTATAATTCACAAATGCCCATACATAATTCTGTGTTTATAAAAGGCTAAACCAGGTCTAAATTAGGAAAAAAAAAAAAAAAAACAGCTCTTAATTTAACTAAATCAAGAACTGAGTAACACCAGAAGAAGGTTATGTACCACCAGCTGTACCACAGTTTGAGAACCACTGCACTACAACATTATACGCAATGCACCTTTAGCCGTTACCTTCCACTCACTATAAACAGCATTTCACCTAACATCCAGGTAAGTGTGAATACGTAGCTCCACTGTTGTCGAAAGCATCTGTCAGTCAAACTGGGACTCCTACCCTGGGGTAGTCTGCCGGTGCGGCTTCCCAACAACGTTACATTGTTCACTACATACAGCCTATGTACCACAGAGAGGCTCCAGATCCAATAAGGAGTCCAAAAGGTAACACAATCGGCTTTGTTTCCCAAAGAATGCGGAGGATTGTATACTGCTGAGGCCAAGTCTTGTGTGATGTCTGAACACGGTGAAGACGAGGTGAGAAGTTTCCAATAACTCCATGCTGCCCCGGAGCGAAGATTAAACTGTATGTGTGCCCAAAACGCTGGATTCTCGGATTACAAATCTGGAGGTTGCCAAAGGGAGGGCTTAGCTCGTCTTTGTCATTTTTGAAATAATCTGCTCACATAATGGCTGTTTTGTAGTGCTTCAGAAAAGTAAATATGAGATTCTGTTACGGGACGGTTCATATTGTTAGGTTTAGTGCGGTTAGGAGGTTGGTGGTTGGTTTGTGGTCGGCTTTACCTGGTGGGCATATTTTATTTGAATGTTACAAAGGATTAGACAATGCTCAAACGAGGTAGCTGCTATGACATTTGGGCTAAGGCTTGGAGTACAAGACATGGGTTTGTTGGGCTCTAAGCAACTGGGGGCCCAACTTGTGTAGCACCAATTATTATTATTATTATTATTATTATTATTGTTAATTTATTTAGCTATTTTAAGAGAGTCATACTGTCAATTCACCACCCCAAAACAATATTATTTTTAATTCATTTATTTCTTTACTACCGACCCAAAATACATGAAATTTAAGTTTTAACTCATCTTAAACGTTGAGCTCCAAGTTGATTATAGGAAAATGACATGACCCACATCTACAGCTTCTTAAAGGTAGTTTTTACAGTATTTAGCTATGTTTCTCTTTGTCTCGTCTTCTTATGTTTTCCATGTTTTGTGCTGTTAGGGGTTGACCAGTGTTGAGCAGTGTGGACCTTTGACCAGGGTGGAAGAAGTACACAGTCTGTACTCAAGTAAAAATAAATAAATACCAAATACCTGAGACATGAACAAAAAAAAAAAATCACTTTGGAAACCTGTCCTGCATTACTGAAACCATGTGCTTGCGACATAGATTTTACTAATGATGCTGAAATAAAAACTCTGCAATCATGTATCATTTAAATTAGAAATATTGCCAAAATAAAAAAAGATGCTCTTGTCTTTTATCAACTAGATTATCACGATGCACTGTACTCTGGAATTCTTCAGAAATCCATCAACTGTCTACAGCTTGTACAAAACTCATCTTATTTTGTATCATCAAACTGTAAAGGACTTTTTCACTGTGTTTTGAACAGTGCTATACAAATAAAGTTATTATTATTAAATGTTGCAGGAAAACAGATCATTACACCATTTATCCCCCTTTCCCAGTACATACAATCTGCCTACCTACTCTATATTCCAGGTTTTCCAGGACATGTGAAATGTATGAAAACCCACAGACTAAAGAGAATGAGATGTTTTTGCAGGGGAAGTGCGCTGGCGTCAGATCCTCCTCCTCCGAGCCTCAATAAAACGCACCGCTCATTACTTTCCTATGAGTATTGACTTTGGCCTGCAGTCATGAGCAGATAAAATGGTGTACGGCCTTGTCCTAAGTGATTACCCTGAATTACAAATCTGTCTGTGTGTGTGTAAGCTTATACCGGCTGTCTGCTCACGGCGCTAACACTCTAACACTGACACACTTATGTACTGCTGGAATGAGGGGTTATTATAAATGCTTTATTCATTCTTTTTTTATTTTTTTAGCACATCGGAACAAACATGTGCACGCTTAGTAATGTTTTCAATAAATACTGGTGCTATACAGAAATAGGTGAAAACACCAGCAGAAGGCAGTTCTCCTGTGCTCTTTTGAACAGAAACAGAGAAAAAAATAAAGGTATTTACCGCTTTAAACTTTTTCTATGATGCCATTTATCTGCAAAATGAAAAAAATAGCTGTGAGGAATCAATGCAAACAAACATGTACGTTTTTTTGCTTGTTTGTTTGTTTGTTTTTTGTTTTGTAAAAATGAATGAAAGCAGACTGGATGCAGAGGGCTTGTTGATTGGTAAGCGCTTCCTCGAGTGGGCGGGGCTTCGTGGGAGAGGTGGAGGTTTGTGGAACCAAGTGTCCTGAGAAAATAGAGGATTACTCAAGCGGCATGAATGAAACAAAGCACAACTCCAGGTATGTTTTTGATGAGGGAACATTATAACATGGTAGAAAGAAAAAAAAAGTAAATTTAGTATAATATAGCCCCTATAAACAGCAATTTAATGCTTGCTTGTGGTTGTCTATTATAACAATAATATCAGCTGTAATGAGTTTTTATGAAAAACTTAAATTATCCAGAGCCACATGACACTATACTATTAAAAATATGAATCTGGAATATTTGTCACATAAAGGTACCGACAGGACATCCTTAAATATGTTGCTGTGTGATCCAATGGAAAACACTGTAAGACGAGCCTACACTTAATGGACCAAAGAGCACTGGCCATCAAAGACAGCAAATTGTGCATAATCAGGATGATTTGGAGACATTGAAACTGACTGACTATTGTATGTAGGTTGTCAGTTAATAGGTAGAGAACTTGAGTGAGTGGCTAAAAAAATATGTAATATTATCATACACACCAGGAAAAATATAAACAAGAATACAGAATAGATGGTGAACTTATTCATTTTACTTGGTAAATATTACATTTATATAATAGAAAAACAAATAATCAAACAAACAAAAAGTTTTCAAGAATTTATCATAGAACTTAAATATTATTTTACACCACTGTTAAAAATCAAATAAAAAAGCAAAACAGAATAATACTATATAATAAAACTTAATATATAAGCAGCAACAAAGCCACAGTGTCTATTAAAATAGCAATGTCCATTGCCAAACTATGTTTTTATTTTAATTGTATTTTCATGTATTTATTTTTTCTCCTAATATGCCATTATGTGTATATATCTGTACTGTTGTTCTATTTTTCTTTGGAGTTACATTTATGTAAGAAAATGTATTTATTTATTTATTTATTTGCAAGTGGCTTGAAATTTAACTGCTATATTTACCATCTAAAGGCTACAAGCTACAAGTCACTGGATGCCTAGGCCCATGCAAAGCTGGACTTGTGCAAAGGGCAAAGGTGATTTGGGATTTTTTTTTTTTTATTATTATTATTATTTTTTTTCTTCTATAGATCAATAAAGCCTGATCTAATGTAAACCTCAGAGGCAACATACTGTGGCAGGTCTATTATTACTATCTCTTTACTTGTTAAAAGACTGCTAATCTGCTAAATTGACTTTAACCATGTTCTGTTTTTGCCACCTCAAGAACATATCTGGAGTAGTATTTAGTTTCATTTACGCTTGTTTGAGTAATCCTGTATGCGGAGGCCGTCCCCTTCTCAAGAGCTGAAAATGCTTGGTCTCATGGCTTCTCTGTAAAGTCAACGTAACAACTCCCCAACACAAGATGTTTTCCATACATATACATTATTTTAAGCTCTAAAATGTGAAATACTAATGCAAAGGTGTCTGAAAACTTCAAATTTGGAATTTCAAAAAGCCTAAAAAGCAATAATATGGGCCTTTTAAGTACTGACAGTCCAGAGTGCACCCCACTTCAGACCCAAAGTAGCTGGGACGTGGTAAAATACAGGCTTTGAATAAATGTGAAGTTAGGCAACAGGCTTTCTTTTTATGGCTACAAAGGTAAAGTGAGCAGCAGAGGGCTGGTGTAAGGTGTAATCAGGTTATTTAATGGTGCAAAAACATTATGCTTTTGAATACATGAAAAACACAGCCCATAGACACACACATACACACAACAGCCCCACACTGCTGTTCCAGTCACAGTCAGTCACCCAGCCCCTGTACTGCTCTGACAGCTCCGTTTTAATTGGCCGAGCTGCTGCTGCTGCTGCACGGGCCGCTGTCATGTGGATGCCAGTCTGAAGGGGGATTGTGGGACAGGGCCCTCGGCGGGGGCTGTCAAACGCCCCACGGTCTTCGCCGGGAACCCCCCGCGGAGGGTGTCCCGCCTCATTCAGTGGGCGAGCAGACAAAGCGCCAATTAAGAAGGGCTTTAAACAATCAAACAAGAGATCCTCCGGGGTCCATAGACAGACACACAAACACCGGAGTATCAGGCCACACAAGCGAAGCACACAAAAGTGGTAAGAATAGACGGATCATGATCTGAAGACATAATTAATGGCTGTTCACAGGGGCGCGCCAACTAAAGCGGAAATGAGAAGTGACTGACGACAACAGAGGGGAAACGCTTCCAACTGAAAAAGTTTAGGGTATTTTTGGGAAAGGCTCTTTGTTCTTGGCATGGCTGGAAGCGATTACAGGCGTCATACTGGTTCCTTCTTTTTCTTTGGTTCAACTTTTACGTTTTATTATGCATGGTTGCTCATCAAGTTGGAATCAATTTGTTTCTGGACACTTTTTATTCCTATTCATACACATGGGGAATGACGAGGTGCAATGAGTGCTAGTAACTCAGGTGAAACCAACTGATGCATAAAACAAAAACATCATGTAATAGAAAATTGTAATATGAAAAGCATCAGTCTCATACAGGCATTATTATCAAAGATTGAATAGATGAATGTTCAGTGTGGACCAATCATATTCTTGCATATTCAAAACATACTCAAACCATTGGCTGTTGTTCTACACCACTTGTCAACACAAAAATGTATTATCTAGGCCTCCTCAGGGCCAAACAGTATGTCAGTGGATCTTTTAGGGTATTTTGAAAGGGTTATACGTCATACTGTTTTGTTTTGTTTTTTCATTAACATTGGCTCAAAAGCGAATTTGTAAACTATCTGAATACACCTTTTGTGTCAAATACTTTTTGACCTAAGATACGAATCATAAAAATAGGTCAGAACTCACTACATATGTTTCTTTAAATACCTTTTGTCTCAGTTGATAAGTGCTGTCTTAATCAGACCAAATACATCCAATACTTACTTAGTAAATACAAATTAAAATAAATAAATATATTTTTAGTTTTAAATATATATATATAAATATAAATATAAAATAATAATGCATCAGACAAAATAAATAAATAAATAAATAAATAAATAAATAAATACATAAATACATAGAAAATACTGTTGGGCAAGACACTTCACACACATTGCCTATGCCAGCCACTGTGGCTGGTTGCGACACGTTATTATCGTGATTAATTCATTAATGCCGGTATTTATTTTAATGTGCGTTAATGCAAGTTATGGGTCAGTCATGAAAAGCCAGTTGACAGAGCTGGGTCCCATCAGCAGCCGTGTGTTTGTCTGTCTCTCTTTCGCTCTCCACGCAAAGTGCAGCCATGACAGCAGGCAGGGGGCGGGGCACAAGGACAGAGGAAGAACAGAGACCTGATGGTCTCAACAGAGCAGACTTTTAGGTTCCTAAAAGAGTTTTTTATTTTATTTTATGTAGATCGGTCCAGGACTCACTGAGATACAAACCATTAAAGTCTTACAACCGTTAATGATGTTAAATAAAGTCTGTTAAACATACATGCAGCTAATTAATGCTATCAGCGACAACATGTGGTGTTTTCAGAAGGTGTCAATGTTGTTTTACTTGAAAAATTACCAAAAACGAGTTATTTACTTCCCATAACTTTTTTGACAAAAAGGCAAAGTGGTTATAGCACTAAGGCCTCAGAGCATGAACATTCCCAGTTCAATTCCTGGACTAGACAGGGCCCTTCTGTATGGAGTTTGCGTGTTCTCCCAGAGCCTTCACATGCTGCGGTTTCCCCTACCTCCAAAAACATACAGTATATACTCAACCCTGTCTGTATTCTGATTACTCATGGCCATCTTTTGTTCACCTACTTTGTTTAAATGAACACCTTTTGCTTATGCAGCAGCAGATATTTGGGCAAACACATCATATTTCCAAAAGTAAGGAGAACTAGTAGAATCTTTTTATTTTTTATTTTACAAATGCAGAGACCTAATGTACAACTGTTTTGACAAATGAACTAAAACTGTGACTTAAAGGAAAAAAAATCAATTGAAAAAGCTGCAAAGACAGAATTCCCTGCATCTGCCTGTATTTGTCTGCCCGCGGTCCCGGAACTGACGGATCTCTCTCCACTAAACTGATGAACCTTGCATTTTTAAGAGCAAATCGCTGTCTTTTAATGTATATCTCTGTCGCTCCCCTCCTTTTGGCCCAGCTTCCACTATGAGCTCCCATATGCCACTTCCATATGGCCCTGCACCCTCTCCTGACAAGCCCGTAGCTGGGAACCATCCATCATCCCGGTGGAGAGAGCACTCACTTGTTATCAGCTCAGCCCCAGAGCACCACCACCGCAGTCAGGGGAGGAACTCTTGCAAATTGGCCCCGGTTCCCTCCTACAACCGTTCTGTCTTGACTTACACACTGGCCTGTTGGATATTTTATTTATTTGAGTGTAATTTGAATGACAGATTTCAGAATGGAAGATTGGGAGATTGGAAAGAGGTGTGTGTGTGGGGGGGTTGTTCTAGGATTTTTTGGGGAGCAGGATGCGTGTTTTGTCCTGGAGGGGGAGATGCAGGCATGCAATGGAGAGAGGCAGGAAGATGAAATGGTACACAGCACTATGTGGACAAGGAAGACTGGGCAATTGTGCAAACAGAAGTGGCTTTATAATGCACAAAATACTGTAAGTAATATTGGCAATACAGGCCCAATACTGTAAATACATAACAGTTAATATACAACAGAGAAGTATATTGTTTAAAAAGCAATGCCTATTTGAACCAATATAGTTTAAAGAAGTCTAATAGCTGCTCTGTCACCTCATGTCTCCCTTGGATGGCACAAAAAGGGTCTCCAGACACAACGGGGCGACCTAGATCCACTACAGAGCAATGTGTGCTTTCTACACATGTGCAAGACATAGTAACTATCCATAACAGCAGGTGGCGCTAATGGCTAAACTCAGCTTTTGTAAACAAAGTCGCAGCACTCAAGTGGTTCACTCACTATCAAGGAATAATAATAATATGCGCAAAATTCAACACATCTTATCACATTAAAGGAGTGGTTCATAACCTTTTTTCCAATTGGCCAAATTTGACATACATTGCAGTTACTGTCAGTAGAGAAACTAGAATGATTACCTTAGCCCAGCCATTCTCCAAGTCAAGAATGTCGTGGCCCCTTTAAATTTCCAAAAATTCCATGTGGACCCCCAACTCTACAACTTCCCTCAATTCAGAAGACTGTCATGTTTTTTTTTACATATACAGTATGGCTACAAAAACCTTACAAAAACAAGTATATAACTGTATTTAATTTCAAACTCAATTTCTTACTTACTGGACTTAAAAAAGACAGTCAGAGGGCCCCGGACACCACTGCCTTAGCCATTTTAAAGGCATAAAAATGTTATAGTACAATTAGGATGGCCAAACAACTTCACTTCTTAATCAGAGTAACACACCTGGACGATGCAATGAGTACTGTATACAGTTTACTCAGATTAAGCTTGGACAAAGCACTCTGAGCATGTTCCAGACAGTGGCTCAAAGTAACACATGGAAACAATACAAAAACATGAAGAACAGTGTTTTGAGACATATCGTGAGTCACTGTGTCACTGGCTAAACCTGTTAGCGAATGGTTTTGCATAATAAAAGCTAGTTCAAGCCTACTTTGTTTGCACTAAATGGCAGTTAATGAGCTCTAATGTGAATATATTCTTTATTTTTCAAAAAAGCTGTTGTCAAAAACAGAGACCTCATGAATGCTTTTCTCTTTCTTTATTAATGGAGCTAAAATATGATTTTCCATATGGGAGCTGACTGAAGAGAGTGCAAGCCATGTGACACCTATAGATATGGATTTGGCTATTTTAAATGCACAGCACCAGCTAATTGGAGGTCCATTCTTTCTGGGTTTTGCATTCTCAGACAAACAAAAACAAAACAAACAAACAAAAAACAATCAAGGTAGGATTGTTTAAAAAGCTACCAAGTAACAGATGCAGACATGACAATATATAACTTGAAATTATGAACATTTTGACAATAAGTGTTTATTATAAATGAAATGTGTAAGCAGCAGCATAACTGCACAAAGATCTGGTACAATCTCACCTCTGTGACATTTTGGAAAAATAAACAGTTTCCTCAGAGCAGATGCTGGCTGGATTTATGATGTTTATCACTGTGAGCATAAACATGGGCCACAGTTGGTTTACATTTGGTTTTCAGAACTGCTCTCTGTATTAGAAGAGAAATATTTTAAACACAAGCTGGTGTATAGTTGCTTCATAATTCCAAAACATTTCTTTGGTCAAATGGCATTATGGTGATCCTGAAGGGCAAGTCACAGCATAGTGCAAAGTGCAAAAACAAATCTTGAAGGCCAAAAATGTCAAAATGCCAAATAACAATCAATGAGGGGAATTTCTCAATTTCTTTGCTTTGTCATGTGTTTTTGAATAGTCAATACTGTTTTTTGTTCCTCAATTGTTTCTCAGATTGCTTTTATGTTTCTGAATTTTTGTTTTTACATTATAAGAAATTAAATCTGCTTTTTTGGTTCTAAATTTTTGGAATTGTTGGAATTGTTAGGGTTTACACAATAGCTGTTGTAGAGCAGTCAGGCTTTCACAATTTGTTTTTGTGTTTTGGAATTTTCTTTTGTGTTTTACAATTTTTTATTTTATTGTTCAGTTTATTTTCCATTTGCAGTATAAAAAAAAAAGAAAAACACATCAGAAAACAGTTGCAAGGAGTAGAGAGTTGGTCTTAAGCCGGGTATACACTGCATGATTCCATCCATCTCAGACAAAAGATTCTTTATCATAGAGAAAAGTAGTCCGTTGTAGCTCAAAAATGGTGGTCGTTGTACGTCTTGCAGTGAGACAGGGACAAAGATCACTGATAGCACCGTCCTACGATAAAAGACGAGCTGTGACAGATATCAGGCAGTGTCAGACATTTTGGTAATATTTAGTAAAGACAGTGTGTCCATCTCTTGCTGCACCTATGATCTCTGTCAGACGTGTGACCAATAGAAAACCATCAGTGCATCCTCATAGTAACAACAGTGTCTTTTCCAGCCTTTAAAATGACCACATTTCCACTTTTCTCTTTTTATTTATCTACTTTTCCACACACATAAACACTGATATAGCATATATAGGTTATAGGTTCTAACTCACCGCGTCTGAAAGATCCTGAATTTTGCTTCGGCTGACTTCGGTCGTAGCCACGATTCAACCTCTGAACCCTCATACAGTACGAACAAGGAGTACTTTACCATTTTATGCACTCCACGTTGTGCAGTATCACTTCTATAAATCTTTTAAGACTAAAAGAAATTTTGCAGCGTAAACCTTGCTTTAGGGACCACCTTATGCCATGTTTGCCTATAAAATGTATATCTTTGAGTGCTTTGCAAGCTGAATGCGTATGCTTAAGGTAGACTTTGTTGTTCCTTGTTCTCTGCATTCGACCCATCCTGCAATGCTGCTGGGGCAACCTGTCAGGAGCAGTTCTCCAGATCTTGTCAGGAGTACCAAGCTGGAGGATTAGCCTATTGTGCACATTTTAGGATGGGAGAAACCTACAGAATCCCACCCAGACACAGGAAGACCATGCAAACTCCACACAGAAAGGCCCCACACTGTTTGGGACCTCTCTGCTGAAAAATAAACACAAATATCATTCAGAAATGATAGCTTTGTTGCTAAAAAAAAAAAAAAAACCCAAAAACTGTCAAAACCCCTGGAAGAGGACAACAAATCTCTGGCAGCCATGTTGAAACAGGAGAGAAGGTGCCAAATAAACACATCCACCTTGAAACAACAGCAAAGGTGAGGAAGATGATGCAAGCACAGATAAAACCAGGACGTGAAGGTGGAGTCCGGGGGGAAGGGGGGGCTCTTTGTGGTCGTCTTGCGGTATCTCTGGTGCCAGACATTCTATCTGAGGCGTGTGCAGCTTCCAGAATGCCTGTACGGTCACACTAGTAGTCGGCAGGGGAGCGCAGCGTGGGTAATTTTAAACCCCATTAACAATCGCCATATTTATTTATGAGGCCCGGTGGCTGCTATGTATCGCTGGGCCACACTTACTTACTTACTTAGGATGAGTCGACTGGACAGATGATCCGTATTTTGAGGCTTCACAGGAGGAAGAAAAAGCCTGACTTCCTTGTAGACACATTGATAGTATGAATTATTGAGAGGTTGTAAGGGAAGGAAGCGACTTAAATGGGAGATGCGGCCTCGTTACTGTCTCCTGCCTTTTTAAACCGGTCAGCTTTAATTAACGCGGAGGATACGGAGAGGCCCGGAGAATGATGTAAAATCTATGTATGCATATCTGTGGCTGCCCTGGTGTCGCTGTTGGAAATGACTGTCTGAATAATGGTGTGTTTAAGAGTGTAGGGTTTCACAGAAGTAAGATTATATTCTCCATTACTCAGACAGTATGAAGAATGTACAGGGCTGGATGGCATCACCTGGACCTGGGACTTTTGGTATCCCAAGACTATCTGCTCTCTCATGCATGTTATTATTTGTCAAAAAAAGTTATTAAAATAAATACATAAAAAACAACTTTTGTCCAGATAAAAAATAAATAAATAAATAAATAAATAAAATAAAGCCAGAATAAATTCAGCAAAATAAATGAATCTGCTTGCCTTTCAAATATTAATATAAAATAAAAAATATCAGAATATAAACTCCTATTACATTCAGTTATTTTACTATATGTCTGTGGTTGTTTTGCACTGTTAATTTGATATTTTATCGTGTATATTTATATATAATGTTACATATTTTTGCTTTTTCTGGTAAATAATTTATATTGCACTTATTTTTTTTATATTTTTTTTTTGCATGCTCACTTTATTGTTCTTGCTGTCTGCACTTTGTTCTGTATAAGAGCTGCCCAAACAAGTGAATTTCTCCACTGTGAGATTAATAAAATTCAGTCTAATCTAATTTATGATCAAAATAAACTAAAAAATAGAAATATCTGTAATCGTAAACACATAATAAATTAACAATAAACAAAAAATAAATAAATAAAAGGAAATTAAAACGCATAACATCTTTTAAAAAAATCTTTTGAAAAAAATCACAAATATTTTCTTATCAACTTTTGAAATAAATTAGGAAATATATTCGAGTCCCCCCTGCAAAGTGCTTGTGTTGGTGCTGTGGTAAAACATAAACAGTGCACAGATCTTATTTCTTGTATTATGGAGTCTTTTATAATATTAAACAGCATTTGTAGCTGTCAATAGTGTAAGTAGGATTATGGGCTACAGCGGCTACAGTGACTTTTGTTTTTGACCCCTAATCATATATTTACAGTACAGGTAGGGCCAAAGAGAGCAGAGGCCTGAAGGAGAAAAAGGGGAAAGTGTATTAAACCTTATGTAACCTTGTGAATAATATCCATATTGTCAATATTTATACATCACATAGCAACTGGGTGACATTTAGGGGTGCCTGAACTCAACATAAGGGTGCTGTAGCTCCTCTAAAAATGGTCTAGCTACACCTATGCCTGAGAATGACTATTGGCAAGGCCTGATCTGCCCCTGGCCTAAAAGAGCTGTAAACATCTAAAGTGGTAGAAGACAAATTAATTAAAAGTGTGGAACTCTCCAATTATATTTATCATATGATGCATATTACTAAATACTTCCCATTTGTTTTTTTTTTACTTTTGACAATGCACTAATGTTGAAATATTGGCTAACTATGAATAAATTTGTGATACAACATCAGCTCAAATGGTGTTTGAGTGCCAGTCTTGGTCTGGGTGTTTTTAATGTTGATATCAGTCTCATACATTAATGATTAGGACCAGCCAAGACCACACGTCATTGCAAGCCAACATCTTTCTTGTCTTTAACACATTTGGACATATTTGCTTCAACATTTCATTTCAACAGACACTACTGCCTTGTCGTGATCCTCTCCTTTCTAGTTCACGCATGAATAAAGTTGGGAGGATTTGATTTCAGACATGAGAGGAGAATCTTTGAGTGCTTGTACTGAGCAGTGGAGAATAGACAGAGCATGGTATAAAAAATAATGACTATTAGCAACACAAAGTTAACAGACGGAAAAATAAGCTGACTGCTTCGTACTGGCTGCAGTTTAAGTGGTAAGTCTGGTGATGCTGTAGGTGCTACAGGAGAGTTTCCTGGAGAAGGTGGGGCTTCAGCTAAGTGTTTTTTGCTCCTGAGATGGACAGTGCCACAGGATACAGGATTATTCAAACATGTGTGAATGACACAAAATACTTTGCCAGGTGTGTTTTCAAGCAGGACACAATATAACATTGTTAAAAACTCAGAAAATTTGATTTTGCATAATAGGGGACCTTTAATCAAACACTAGCTCTCCATAGTTTTAGATCTAGGCTTGATCCTAGATTGAACTTTGGACTAGAGAGATTTTTTTTCATATGTTACAGGTATTACTTATTTTATATGACACTTATCTTGCTCTCGGTGCTGTTACTATACCAGAGAGAGTGTTTATTGTTTACTACATTTTAGTCTTGGCCATAACTCCATTTCTGTTCGGGAGAGTTAGAAGATGTCATTCCATTCCAACAATGCAAAATCACAGCTCTGGTTCTAAACACAAAATATGCATCATTGCACTTTACTCTCTGATTGAAATCACTCTACTGATTAAAATTTTACCTATATCTCTAATGAGTGCATCCAATATGGCTGCTTGTCTTCATTCTCTCTGGGTGGGATTGTTCATTACCACTTCTCTGGATGACTTCAAAGCCCCCCGACCCGCCTCACCAGACAGACGGACAGGCCAGGACGCTACCCCTGTGTAAATAAACACTCAGGCATTTGACCATCAAAGCGTCCAGGCCATTGTTGTGGTCAGCTCTGTCTCACACGTGTCATGTTGGGTGACGGGGAAGGCAGAGCGGTGGTCGTTTTGATGTACAGTGGGGGCCTTTCGTGACCTCTTAACGGGCCGGTGGGAGGGGGGGCATATGCTTAACCACAATGCTGAAGCTCTATCGATCAAAGTCAAGTGTCAAAACAGCAATCGTGTGATATGGTTAAAGAGCTGTCTTAAGAACATTAGGGAAGAGTTATGTCAGAGGTCTAACAGTCATCTTGGGATTACCAACAGACCACACTAATGCTTGTTCTTTTACATTTTAATACTAATTCTTGTTAGATAACATTATGAAAAAAATAGTTTTATTAATATACCACTAGACGGAGTATTGAGCTACATCTTGAATATCTTTTTTGTCAACTGACCAACTGTATAGGAACCCAAACCATGCAACATTGTAAACAAACCAGACAATGGCAGGCCCCAAACATGTGCCATTACAAAGTACACATTTTCATTTGCAAAACTATAACTAGAATGACTATTTAAAAAACAGCTTTTAGTTGTTCATATTCATATTAAATGATGTATAAAACAAAGAAAACACATTTTATGTATTAAAACATATTTTGAATGATTTTTCACTTGTCCATGCAGAAATTAGTGGCAAAGTGGTGGCAAAATGGTCTTGAGATAATTTTTTATGGCCTTGGCCTTAGTCTTGATTCCACTTTCACTTGGTCTTGTCTCAGTCTTGGTTGTGGTTGTGTCAGAGATTTTATTTACCAAACATCATTTTGGAGTAATTAGTTTTCAGCATTAGAAGAACCAGTAAAATGATCTGTCTCTGTTTGTCTGTAAGGCCTTTTACTTTAGGTCATTAAAATAGTAATGTTTGTATTTGTTTTTCTTTTCCCTATTATTTAGTGTTAGTTCACTGGGTTTGGTCTCAACCTGGTCTCGATTTGCCTTTGTTTCAGTCTCTTCTCAGTCTCAGGCCTTGAAAGTTCTGTATCAACTTCGTCTCTAATCCTGAAAGTTTTGATCTTTTCCTGATCTTGGTCCACTCTGGACTCTGACTGGTCTTGGTCTCGATTAGTACACAGCAAGAAGGTTTAATGCAGAGAACAAATTTCTCTACTGGGACAATAAAATCTACCTTATCCTTAGAACTTTTTTGATTTTTAAATGAAAAGAATTGACATGGCCACATCTGATTCCCTTTCAGCCTTTCCCAGCATATTCATTTTGAAAGGATTTTACGCCGAATGTCCTTCTTGATGCAACCTCCTCCATTTATCCAGGCTTGCAACTTGATATGGCCAAATAATGTGTTTTAGTCATCAGGCCCACACCTTCTATGCCCTAAAAATTCTATAAACAGCTATGACTACAAGCAGTGTCAAAAAATGCATTGCTCATTTCTTCCAAAAGTGAAAAGCGTATTCTTAAAGTTAAGACCAAGCATGTCTATTATCACATATCTCCAGCTAAAACTATTAGACAGATAGAATGTAGTAGTGTGCTTCCAGGCTCAGAGACCTGGGTTCTTGCAGTCTTGAGGCTCCATGTAAAGACTCTGGACAGTAAGCAGTTTTTCTTCACATGCCAACGGCGACCATTGTATTAAAAGAGCTTTGTTGATGTTTTCTCTGCTCAAACTGTCTCTTCCCCCTTTCTCTGCACTTCTTCAGAAGCCCTGTCATATTCTCTGTGATGGGCCCAGACCTGCAGCACGGGCCTGTCCAGCTCTGAGGGCCTGGGAGACTGATGGGTCAATTTGGGATTAGAGGAGGGAAGAGAAATAATGCTTCAAGGGGAGTGAGATTGTCCAGACATGCTTACACCAGGCTTCCACAATGCAAATCTTAAAACAATGCTGGCTTTTAATGTATCTCTGTAACATCTGGAGAAAAGTGGATGAGAAAAAAAAAGTCTTAACACACTGTGATCTTAGGTAAATGCAGGAGTAAAGTGAGTGGAGAAAACGTTTGTGAATATTTTTTACACAAATGTGAAAATGTTAAATGTCTAACCCATGTTCAATTCTGGGTTTTTGTGGTCTATCCTTGACCCCAACATCAAATTCAAATGTGTAGGAAATACATCAATGAGTATGAGTAACTTTCCTCGTTGTCCCAGTACCTAGTAAAATTGAAAAAGAAAGCAAAATAGGAGAAGATCACTATTTAACTATAAATACATCAAAGTCACATTCAGATATAGGTGGGTAGGACTGACACCTCATGGCAAGGAAGTTCTGAGCTTGATTCCCAGTCTGAGTGGGCAGTGTGGGTAGTTTTAACACATCCTAAAATACACTTCGAGTGGTTGAGCAGTTGAGAGGATAGGACAGCAGCTACAATCGCTGCCCCATAGAGCAGAAGTTCTGAAGTGCCGTAGTTTAAATGTTGGCCATAATTTTATTGTGACCCACTTTTTACTGAACAAAATAACTAGACATTTTGAAATCGGTCTCAATATTGTAAATCATTATAACAATAATTAGGCTTCAATAGGCTGAACACTAAAACTACATTCAACCTCCCTGTAATCTACTTTTGGGTCCTGAGTCCACAAGTTGAGAACTGCTGCCATGGAGGCAAATGCACAAAAAATTCACTCAAGTACATAATTTGAAAATTAAAATGATTAATGTATTGTTCTTCATCTTTACCTTTTGGTTGCTCCCTTTTATGTTAGGGATGAACCAGTCGCACTGAGATTTGGCAGGTTTTTGGGCCAGATGCCCTACCTTTTGCAACTAGCTACCCACTTGGCCACTGTTGTCCAATGTATTGTTCTATATTGATCTTCATAAATTGTAAAAAAAAAAAAAAAAAAAAAAAGATTTTAATAAAGCACAAATACAGCTTTATTTCATTTTAAGGACATTTCAGATTGTATTAAAGGCCCCCTTTCTGAACTTTAATCCATGTTATAATATTATTTGCACCTCAAAAACATACTTGTAGTAGTATTTTTTTCATTCACATTTGAGTAATCCTGTATGCTGAGGCACTGCCCTTCTCAAGAGCTGAAAATGCTCGGTCTCACTGCTCTTGCACATTTCTAAAACTCATACACCATCATCCAGGCTTGTTCTGATAATTTCTCCTCTTAAATTGCTGTCACTACAAAACAGTCAGCTCATTTATAAATCTGTTAGCGTCATGTTGCTAATAACCATGCTAAATAGCCATGTTAGGCTCTGTTCATTGCTTAGAGTTGCCAGCAGTGGGCGACTGACACTTAAATCCAAGCATTCTCTGCAGTGTCAAAGTACATAAACATTATTTTAAATGATAAAACATGAAAAAAGTAACGCAAAAACTCTGCCTGAAAAAAAGTATAATATGGGACCTTTAAGCACATTACCAGATTGAATAACTGCCTTTTACTCAATCCAAAATTGGACAATGTGACTAAAATTGCTTCCGACTGTCTTTGAGTATGTTTGTAAAGGGAAGAATCCAGGCCTGTATATGTGCAGCCAGCCATCCCAGTGAAGTCATTTCCAGAGCAGGTGGTCTGGCTCAGCCGCCATCTGGAGTTCACGATGGACTGATAACCTTCACTATTTACTAACCCCCCAACTGTTTATAGAAACTCCCCTAAAAGCTGTGTAATGGACAAAAATACTTATGGCCCACTTTTGTTTTTAGCAACATTGGACTGGGAAAGTCATGGCAAATTTCCCCCCAACTACCAGAAGAATCCTTCAACTGGGGATGTGTAAATAAATAGAGAATTAGGAAAGGATTGTGCACAGTGACATTTTGCATACCAGAAATCAGAGTTAATTAAGACTTTATAGAGGCTTTATAGAAATGCAAGCTTTTCCCACAGAAAAATAATCACTCATTTACAGGATGGAAGTTGTTGAGCTTGGCATGGGAAAAACAAAATTATGCAACACATGTTTCAGTATTCCCCAAGATATGCAAAAATAACAAATTGCAGCAGATAAAATGGAAGCATATTTAAATATACAATAGAAAGCTCTGTTCATATTGATGTTTGTTTTTTTTTTAACTATTGTCTATTTTCTAATTTCAAGAAGGGGGGACTGGAGGGTGTGTGCCAACTACAGGGGCATCACACTTCTCAGCCTCCCCGGAAGGTCTACGCCAGGCTACTGGAGAGGAGAATTTGGCCAACAGTCAAACCTCAATGTGGTTTTTGTCCTGGTTCTAGAACACTGGACCAGCTCTACACTCTCTGTCGGGTGCTTGAAGGTTCATGGGAGGTTTGCCCAACGTGTCCACATGTGCTTTGTGGATCTGAAGAAGGAGAGGGAGAGTTTGATCATGTCCTTTGTAGTGTCCGGGGGATGGGGGCTCTGGGAGTATGGGGTCCGGAGCCCTAATGTCTGGTCCCTGTATGACCAGAGCAGGTGTTTTGTTTGCATTGCCAGCAGTAAGTCAGATCTGTTCCTGGTGCATGTTAGACTCCGGCAGAGCTGTCCTTTGTCACTGGTTCTGTTTATTATTTTTATGGACAGAATTTCTAGGCACAGTCAGGGGCCGGAGGGAGTCCAGTTTGGGGACCACAGGATTTCATCTCTGCTTTTTGCAGATGGGGTTGTCTTGTTAGCTTCATCAAACCAGGACCAGAATCAGCACCTCAAATTCCGAGGCCATGGTTCTCGACCGAAAACGTGTGGTTTACTCTCCTCAGGTGGGAGGAGAGTATCTCAGGGTTTTGTTCACGAGTGAGGGAAGAAGCATCTGCAGTAATATGGTCGTGTCGGTGTGTTGTGATGAAAAGGAGCTGAGCCGAAAGGCAAAGCTCTCGATTTACTGATCTACATTCTTACTCGGGCATCTGTTCTGGATGCCTCCTGGATGCCTCCCTGGAGAGGTGTTCTGGGCATGTCCCACCAGGAGCCTTCTGGCTGGCCTAGGAACACCTTGGGATTCCCCCAGAAAAGCATTAATTGTTATTAATGTTGAATTCTTGAGTAATAACCTGAGGAAAATCAAAATGCAAAATTATAAACATCAGAGTCAATAATGTATCTATATAACTATTTACAATGTGTTGTTACTGCTGGATGTCTGTTATTTACCCCAAGCATTAGTGTGATATAATGTGTTATTTCACTCTTTAATAAATAAAAAGCAAGTTAGCTTTGCCAGTGTTAGATTGGGATTGAAGAAAAATTTAAATCCTCCACTGGCCCTGAAGGGAAAGTCACACACTGACTCTGTGATTCTGTGTGCCTGTTCCTGAATGTGTGTATGTGTTTCCAAATTTGTCTGTGTTTCTGTGCATGTTTTAGATTTTGTTGATGTGACTTCCCCTTCAGGCCCACAGCTTGTTTGATACCATTGCACAAAACTTTACTTTTTCAGACTTACAGCTCTGCTATTAACTTCCTAGCCAGCGCTATTTATGGACTTTTAGGAAAATTTGGGTCATTCACTCTGGAGATACAACACCTGTGAATTTGGTTTGAACATCCTTTTTCCCAGCCTCTCTCGGTGATTGGGAGCCTAATCCGGGCCGGCTGCATTAAAGCCATTTCCGCTAAGTGAAATATGTGTCCCGCCAGAGCGCCTCATTCATTATTTATCCGTTTGTTCAGACCCCCCCAACACACCCCAAAAAATAAAGCTGTTTATGGGCCTATTGGTTGATATATTCTGAATGTTTTTAACCTATCCCTCCCTGGAACGTCCCACTATTCACCTTTTTGTGGAGGGAAGGAGGGGGGGATTTGGTTGCTCCAAGTTCGGGTCAAATATAGGCAAGCCCTTGTTCCCGAGTTCAAAGCATGATAGCATATGGTTTTCTGCTGTCCTGTGAGTAATTATAAATGGTAAAAAATAAAGATATTGCCATAGCTGTGCTGCGGATGACTTCCAGATGTCACTCACGCACTAATGCATTTGCTACAGCCATAAAAATACTTTCGATTAGATTTTCATTTGGAGAATTGAGATCACTGCGAGTGGAACAAAAGCACATGAAAAGGGAGCGCGGATCAGAGAGACGGGATGAGGAGCTAAGGTTTCAAGGAAAAGTTGGTAGAGAGAGCAAAGCAGAGATGTCCCCACTCTCAGTATGCAAGCGTTCATTGTCAAACTGCAAAAACCAAGAGAGCAAATTTTAAAAATGTATTCTTTGAGATACTTTGAGGTACTTCTCTTTAGCAGACTGTTGTCAACACACAACCAGTTTGGTGGGACACCTTACTATATTTTGACCCAGCATGAAGAAAACAGTAGCTCACCTTTTTTGGAGAGAATCAGTGGTTGCACATTTATTTTTGGAATAGATTTTCAAATGCTCTTCCTCTCTATTCATTACATCTTAGAACTGGCACAGAGCAGGACATAAATGCTGTACTGTTTGCTGTCTGCTGTCACAAAACATCATAAAAATGTATACACTCATATTTTTCAACTTTTTTTGTTGTTGCATAAATCTTTTAATCAACTTGTGCCCTGATCATAAATACCAAATATATTGCCTATGCCCCTGGTCAGCTCTTCTTAAGTGAAGTACACGTTAAAATAGTATGGACAATGATTAAGGTCACTTTAAAAACATTATGCAAAATCTTTTCTGAGCTTTCTGCCATATTATATTGTTGTTCCCTTGTCAAAAGGAGTTGTGTTTTGCTTCCTTTACCCATGATTAAGGAATCCTCTATTCTCTGGCATGGGCATTCTAAGGTCTCAAAATGCTTGGTTTCACAAACCCCCGCCTCTCCCACAAACCTCCAACCACTGCTCTCATTTATTTATTCCAAAAAAAAGGTATACAGCTCTGTTTCCACTGATACCTTACAGCTAGTTTTCATTTTGTAATGAAATGGCATCATACAGAAAGTTGAAGAACATAAAAAGCTTTATTTTTCTCTTTATTTTTTATGTTTGTGTTTAAAAGACTGTCTGAACTCCCCTGCCCTCTGCTGGTCTCTTCACCTTTTCCTTTATGGCACCAGAGAACTTATTAAAAATGTTCTCTTTTAGTCATATAATGTTTTTAAAGGTTGTAAAACATGCAATGCTATTCGAGAAGTGACTGAGATAGGTTTAAAAATATGAATATAAGCATAATATAGACCCTTTAAAATATTAGTTGTTAGTTCTGAGAAAAAAAGTCATAATTCTTTGCACTCTAGTGCCAAAGGGTCTGGAAGCTGGTAGATAGAGATCAAAATTTTCTTTGAATTCAAAAGTCCCATTTTGCTTTTGTAATATTTATCCAGATTTTTTGTCCCTTTTTAATTTTAGTTTATCTTTTTTTGCACTGGTTTTACACACGTTGTTTGACATCTGTTATTGCAACCAATGGCAACATACTGTAATGGAGCATGCATCTTTTGGTACATGTTTTTGCATGATTTAATTAAACTCAAATTCCAGAAGAAATACATATTTTACATCAAAATAGTTTTGAGATTCCCACTATACCCATTTACATCAGCACTTGGTCTGTGACATTGTTTTCTTCTCCAGACTGAGAGAATAAATCAGCTATTCTAAAGTATCCAATAGCACCGCATTTAAAAAAAAAATCCTGAGCTACGCCTTTAAGAAAATCAATCCCGGATCTATATAAATGTTGCTAATGGTGGATATAGCCTGGCTTAAATGTGCAGAGAATGCAGCTCAGATTGGAAAAAAGGAAGAAAAAAAAAAAAAAACTCGTGGAGGGGGGTGTGCTGGAGGGGAGCTGTGGAGGCAGAGGGTCATCAATCACGTCTGGGTGACACACAATGAAATCTGACCGCGGCTCGAGATGTTTTAATACGGCATCCATTAGAGCCCTCAAATAAATTGCAATTTGGAAAACAGAACATAATACGGGCCAACTTTTCCTCATCCATCTTGCGGCGTGTCATGTAATGTAATTGCGTTGTTAATTTATCCAAGAATTTCCTTGGTACACCATTTCATCGGCATTGCTTAATTTCCCTGTAGAGTATACTCCCCCCCACCTGCTTCGGCTAGCCTGTCCCCCTTCCCCTTGCACCCCACCCCACCACCTCCTCTCCTTCTCCTTCCTCTGGTTGTATAGCTGTATAGCAGGCAGGGGTGGGGGGTGTGGGGGCAGAGTAATGTTTCTGCTTAGCATGGCATTAGTGGAAAGGGCTAATCAAAGCTGCCGGACACTTTATCAATGGCTCGCAATGTTGTGCCGACCTCGCCGTAGTGCACTGGCTTGTCATTATGTCCGCGGATCACTCAAAAAAAAAAAAAAAAAAAAAAAAAAACTGCAGTAGGATTACATCAATAGTATCGATGGCGAGTTCGGGGAGGGCATTAAAAGCCGAAGCAGCAGCAGAAGCAGCAGTACTAGTAGTAGGAGTAGAAGAAAATGCATGGGTTTTCATGTGTAGAGGCATTACAGGGAGAGATGGTAGTGGAGGAGATGTATGGGCATGGTCAGAGAGATGCAAAAATCAATAGGTGGTCCTAAAATCAAAGAGTAATAACGCGGAGTAAAGGGGTAAGTGGGTTGGGTTTACTCGAAAATTGCCAATGAATAAATACGAAAAGGGAATCAGTGGGAGTGAATGGATCTTAGAATCACCTTGAGAGAATACAGTAAGGAGAAAGGGTAAAGCCTTAAAATAAAAAGTAATGGTCAATGGAAAATGTATGACACACATCAGATGGTTTTGGTAAACATAATATTGATGATATATAAACAAGGATATAATAATTCATTTACTTTTTCCCCACTTATTCTCATTGGGCATCATGGGTACTGGAGTCTAGCCCATGGGCCTATGGGACAGTGGCCAGTCCTAGGGTTGACACATAGACAAATATCAAAGTATCAAAACAACATTCACCTCAAATGGCTCCACACAATCAGACATAACACACGATCAAACCACTTGTGTTACCAAGAGAAGGAACAAATACATAGCAAATGCAAGTGGATAGATATGTTGATAACCAATCGGAAATCAGTTGACAGTGCCAACATACACAGAATATAAATCTGACAGAGATACATTGGATTGATTTCTTGTAAAATGTTTTAAATAGGAGGAATTCCAGACCTAATTTTTATTGCAAATTAGGTGAATGGTATGGTGACCCTAAGGAACAAGTCACCCCAACAAAATCACAAACATGCAAACAAAAACTGCACACAAATTCTAAGCACACACACAAATTCAGAAACACGCATACAAATTCTAAACACAAACACACAAATTTGGAAACATGCACACAAATTCAGAAACATGCACACAAAAATGAAAACACGCACTTAAATCCCGAAAGCATGCACACATATCGAAAACACACACACAAATTCTAAAGCATGCACACAAATTTGGAAACGTGCAGGCAAATTCTAAAGCAAGCACACAAATTCAGAAATATGGAAACATGCAAAAAATTCTGTTTTTGTTTGCATTTTTCTTCTTTTTTCTTTGTTTGTGTGACTTGCCTTCAGGGCCACTGCAGAATGGGTCAGCTAGCTAAACCTTTGTTAGCATTATGCAGTGGGTTAGCTCACCTGTCAAAGATACAAAAGCCCTTAATGCAACAATAACATTCATCCTTCATTCCTAAAATAGCTCTGTGTTCATGTAGATTGGCAAGTTTTGACTTCTCCTCAACAGTCTGCTCTCCACAGATGCTGACCTAATCCTGCCTTAGAGAAACAACACTAACAGTGGACTTTTAGGGGCCCCTCTTGGATCTATCCCTGGAAAAAAAAAAAAAAAAAAAAAGTCCTACCTCCAGGATGTCACCTGACTTTAGTTCACAAGGAGGAGGGGGCTGGGAGAAGGAGGTGGAGATGAACTGGCCCTGTGGGGAGAGAAAAGTTCTTCTTCTTCTTCTCCCGTCCCAGCAGAGGTAGGTATGGAGGTAGGGAGCATTAGGAAGGAGGCAGCCATGATGATCAAAGGATGACAGGAGGAAGAGAGAAAGCGAGAGGAGGAGAGTGAACCAAAACAAAGGCGCGTTGTGAAGGCCCCAGACGGGGGGCTCCACCCTCAGCCAGCTCTCATCTCCTCTGCTGGACACATCACAGGCAACAAACCAGCCCCTTCCTATTCACATCATCTCCACATTTCATATTCAAAGGGTTTTGGAGTGTGCTTATATCAGGTCGAGGAATTTCAAGTTCCATAGGGTTATAAAATGTTAAAGGAAATGTTCTGAATTAAGTTATGCTTACTTCTTACCTATTGGCTTTCCCTTCCTGGTGCAATCCTTTTTATTTATCCAGGCTTGTGTCCAGCACAAAGAGTACACTTGGGGGTACACAGAGGCAGAATGTCAGGCTGTGTTACTGTGGGTTCCTCTGAATGCTCTAATTCTCCTCCTACCGTCCCAAAATGTGCATGTTGTATGTAATTTGGTGACACTAAATTGCCCCCTGTAGTGAATAAATGTGAGTGAATGGTCGTCAGTGTATGTCTCAGTTTAGGGCAGTGTTTACCAACCAGGGGTACGAGGACTCCTGGGAGTACACAAACACTTCTTAGGGGGTACGTCGAATTTTTTTTATCATTTATGTGGAATATCATAAAAAATATTTGCAATTTTTTCATATTGAACTGTTGGAACTGATGAAAGACGAGCTCTAAGTGTCTCAATGACACTCAAATTTAGTCCAAAATGACAAGTAACCTTATTTGAATTTTATATTTTGTTACATATTTTTGATATTTGTAATAGCTTTTTAATTTTCTCTCTGCGGTTAAAGATTTTCTTGTCTTGTGTATATACTCATGGTAAAACAAATGAATGGGAGCCACTAGTTTAGGATGCCCCGCCTAAGGCCCACATTTGCTGTTGCTATGTTACACAGTTAAATGGACAGAAATAAAGTCCAATCCATCCAACTGTCATTATGTCAAGTTCTTATAATGTGAGTTTCACAAACTTTCCAGAAACTTAGAAACTGTATAGATTGTTTTTTTTGTTTTTTGTTTTTTGTTTTTTTCAATTTTACCTCTAACAAAATGACTTTATATTTGTATAGGGTAGACAAATAGTATTGTTGTATTGTAGTATATTGATTTGAAAGTAAAACAGTAAAGACACTAGTAAGTAAATATGAGTGAATGGTTGTCTGTTTACATATGTCAGTGATTGGCCATTGTCCAAAGTGTACCCCACCTAAGGCCCATAGTTGCTAGTATAGACCCACAGTAGTAACATTCTAGTTCAATCTTCAGGCCCATGTGTGTAGGATCAATTTAAAATATGCCTTAATAAAAATAAGTACAATAATGAGCTTAGACAGAGATATTCAGTTACCAGACCCTACTGTATTGTTACTGTATTCTTTCCGATGTACCCCCCCCCCAAAAAAAGACTCATAAACACCTTTAGAAATCATTTTAGTGAAAGTTCCAAAGCAGATCTTGTAACCACAGGTTTATTTAGGCCTCAGATTGGACCATAACACTGCTGCCATGACTCTGGCTAAGAAGTCATTTCTCTGTTCTCTGTATGTATCATTAGAGCTGTGGTGGTTTCATGGAGGAAGTCTCAGTACTTCCAGATAAATCAGTGCAACAAAGACGGTTCCTTTCATGCATGTCCAACACGCCGCGGCCGTCCAGCCTCACAGACCTCAAAGCCAAGGCTGCAGAAAGACATATTTATTTTCATGGTTTGCAGAGCTATAATCTATGTCATTATGTGGATTTGGCCCAGTCTGACTCCCCCATCTGTTGGGAATGGTTAGAGCTTCAAAAAGAGACGTCTTTTGTAAAGAGTTTCAGCGCAAACTTGAGATAACTGTATTACAGCATTTTCTGTAAAAAGCAATGAAGTTGATATGTTTTGGAAATGTATAAACTCAATCTGAAAGTTTCCGCAGATTTGATGGTCTAGCAATACTTCTTCTTATAAAAAAAATATATTTCATTAGAGGTTCATCGAATTTGCAATGTCGCCACATGAGGCCACCAAAGGGCTACATATATAACCTTTAACCCAACCAAATAACTTCCAGATGAGAAAAAAAACAAAAAACAAAACATAACTTTTTGTATTGGAGCGCAAACTACTAGCACTGCTGCCTCAGAACAAAGGTCATGGGTTCGATCACTGCACTATCCACCCTGCCTTAGGCCCATAGCAGCAGGGATAGACTAATATTAGGGTTAAGTAAAGGAATCAATCAAGCTATTTATACCAAAGCTAGTATCATATTGGATCTTTTTTTTTAATGGATTTTTTTTTTCTTTTGTGCTGATTGTATGTGAATAAAATATATATATATTTTTGTTTTTGGACAAGTTTTGCTTATATCTGTTCTGGGTTTTAACATGCACTTAACAGTAGAAAGCAACAATAACAAATAAATGGTAAAAAAACAAAACAAAAAAAGTAGGCTTATTCAGATTCAAGCTTACATGATTTAGTTAGTTAGACATAAAGAGTTATGGAAGAAAAAGGTGCACATTGGCAGAGTGGTTAGCGCAATCTTCCTCTAAGCAAACTTTAATTTAACCTTTTTTTTTTTACCCAGATAGTACATGTTTTTGTTCCTGTTTACAAAGAAACTCAATCTTTAAAGACATTTTTATATTAAATGTATTGCAGTTCTTATAGTATTCCAGCCTCCTGTTTTTTGTGGCACACATATCTATTTTTTTTACCCTAACTTTAAAGTTTGAAATTTGAAAGCAGTTCTTTGAGTGTCCTTCTCATGTTACCGGGGGTTCTCTGTGAGAGTGAATGGTTCTCTGTGAGACTGAATGGTTCTCTGTCAGTATGTCTCTGTGTCAGCGCTGCATCTAACAGTAGATTGTACACGATCCACCTAAGATGAATGTATGAGATCATTTAAATGTATGTATAGAAAAGAAACATACAAGTTGCAATGAGATGGGGTTTGTGCAAGTTCAAAGTGACTGACCCATAGCGTTTGCATTACACAAAGCAATAGATTTACATTTGAATCTTATTTCCTACACCTGTATTTAAGACTGTGTACTTTATTTTTCTCCCATGTCCTCCCCTGTTGCCTGTACTGCCATCCCAGCTTCCCCTCAACACCAGTAAATTGCATCTCCGGAGCCAGAAAACACTTGCTGGACGTGCTTGCTCTCTCAATTCCCAGGCTCCTCTTGCGAGCTCCGGCTATACAGATGTGGGAGGTCCCGCATGTTTCGCCCTCTCCGTTGCCTCCGTGCAGACCCGCCTGTCACGACCAATGCAGCTGAAGACGACAGGAAGGCCAAACAAGCTCTTGTACGTCCGTCACCGATCTGACAGGTGAAGCTAAAGGTTGACAAGCATCGAAAAAACTAGTTTGGCCCCCAGACGGCTCCGAGTCAGGACTAGACAAAGGTTGGGAGATGAATTAGTAATAGTTTTTTACCTGTCAGCAATGCGGGCAAGCAATATTGACAAGTCCTAGGTTCAGACAATACGACGTGTTAAGCAAAAAGTTAGAAAATTGCAAGTTTGAATCTCTGCAGCGTGGTCGTCAGAAAGTTTGGGTGGTGGTAATCGATCGGATTTGCTGTTGAAGTGTCCTGGAGCAAGGCACCAAGGTCACAAAGTGGGTATTGACACTTGTAACTCTTTGATTGTTGAGTAAAATGTTTGACAAGACCAAACCTGCACTCGGTCAGCATACTTTGATCAGGTTTTGGAGTGTTTGGAGGCAAATACATGGGAAACTGCTGAAGGCTCGTCAAACCAAAATATCTTAGAAGTAGTGGGACATAAATTAACCATGCACAAAGCCAAAAGGCAAGTTGACTGGTACATATACAATGCAAGAGCCTTTCTCCAGATCACAGTCAGAATCCTGGTCAGGAGTATCTAACTGGAGGATTGGCCTATGGGGGAAACCGGAGCACCCAGAGGAAACTCACCCAGACATAAGAAGAACATGCAAACTCCACACAGAAAGGCCCCACACAGTCCAGGATTCAAACCCGGGAGCTTTTTTTGCTGTGAGGCCAGGGTGCCACCGCCATAATGAGCCGCCCATAATAATGAAGCTCAGACCATGAGGTACCAGACTAAATTCTTTGTATAGAATAGGAAAAGAGTTAGTCTGGCTGGCCAGGTTAATATTTTCTGTATGAGTTATCTTTGGAAATGTGACATGAAGCCACTAATTTCACAATCATTTAATAAACATGACCAAAACATATTTCAAATTACAGTTCTGATACCAAATAGCACAATTTTGCACCTTACCTTAAGTATTTGTACTGTACCTTACCTCCAGTGAGTTGGAATTTGAATAATTTTTCTCATAACAAGTCTGTTCCATCTCAGTTGCATTATATATAGCATTACTCTTCATAAATCTCTCACCATAATAGAAAATTCCAAATGTTTTAATACCAACAACTTCTTTTCCACAAATGTTCCCGTTTCTGCCTAATTTCTGAAAAATGAAGCTTACTCTGTAGTACTATATGGTTTTTCCATGATGCTGCATTCCGCCCCCATTGCTGTGACCCTTTTGCAGGATGCTGTTCCAGGCTCATTTTTAACCATAAGATTTTCATGGGCCCTTAAATCTTTCCGGAGCATTCTACGGCCTGGTAAAACGGTTATGACCTCTTTATCTGTTTTATGGACTCCCCGGCCGTTTCAGACGGGCAAAAATCAATGTCATTTTTGAGTCAAATCAATTGAATTTACTGGTGGTAATTTGAAGATGCAGCCCGTGTGAAGCTGCAGGGGAATTGTGGGCTGGAAAAGCACTGACGGAGAGCTTTTCATTCACCCTTACATGCTGGGACATTGATTAATTGAAGCCGTACAAGCTGTCAGTTAAGCAAAGCTCCTGTAATGGCAACTATGGATTTAAAAAGCATTATGTGTTTAAATAATTAGATATTAATTATTGTGGATGTTTCTTTTTTGATTATTATTAACAAATGCTATCCACCAGAAGTCTCTAAATTGTCTCATTATTGTCTTACCATCTAGAGCAATCCTTCCCAAAGTGGGGTGCGAGGCCCCCTTTGGGTCAGCGAAGTTACTGTAGGGGCCCCCCCAGAGGCTGTCTATATTAAGTGCATAAAAAATGAGTTTGAAATGCACTGCAGTTATACACTTGTTTAAAAATTTTACTTTACAACATTTTTATCCAACAGTCAGTGTTTTTGTAACATTTTTATGGGAATATATGGAAAAATCCATGATATAGTCTTTTAAATAGAGGGAAGTTGTATAGTTGGGGGTCCACATGGGATTTTTGGAAATTTAAGGAGAACAGTCTTAACTTTGGGAATGGCTGATGTTGAGTTTATCCCACCTCAGGCCCTAAGCTGTCCGAATAAACTGAAGCCACATGTGACCTGTAATAACAATAACACAAAACAAATCAAATTATTAAATCATTTCCTTTATTAGAAACCAGTCTGGCCATTGTCCTTAGACCTCTGGCTGGTATTTTTGTCAAGGCACTTTCACCAACAGAACTTTTTCCCCAACCCTAAATATGATTACGCATGAAAAAAATCCCAGTAGTTCCACAAACATTGAGACTAGCCCATTGATGTCACTTAAGTCCTCTATTCTTCTCCATTCTGATGCTTGTTTTGACTTCAGCAGGTTTGTCTGAATGCCCTGAGTTGCAGACTGGCTATTTATATTAAAGTTGAACCAGTGTACCCTTACTAGTGTCAGGAGAACTTATACAACACTTAACCATGTAATATGTAGATTTTTCTTGTCACAGAAAAGGTAGTGTATGTCATAGGTCATCATTTTCAGTTTTAGAACTAATGAAAAAAAGCACAACATTAATTTAGCAAGCAAACGAGTTACATAGTGGTAGAAGATATGAATGAAAAGCAGTTTATCCCATTAAAAGTCAAGCTATCATTAAAATATTTTTTTGATTATTTTAGCTCCAAATACTTTATAGTGTTGCTTTACATTATCTGATACTGTACATGTCAATAATGAGTTCCTAATACTTCCTTGCTGCTGTTTTAAAGATAGGGTGAAGAGCTCGGAGTAGAGCTGCTGCTCCTCTGCATTAATAAGAGCCCACTGATGTTGTCTGCTGCTGCCTTAGAGATAAGATGAAGAGCTCGAAATAGAGCTGCAGCATTGATAAGAGCTAGTTGATGTTGTCTGCTACTGCCTTAGCAATAGGACGGGGAGCTCAGAGTAGAGCTGCTACTCCTTTACATTGATAATAGCCTGGTGGCGTTATCCGTTTTGGATTCTCACTGGACATTTTTTTTGGTAGGTGTTCTAGGCATGTCCCATCACAAGCAGGCCCCAGGGTAAAACAAAACAAAACAAAACAAAACAAAAACCTCAGTGGAAGGACTTTGTTGAAGCGTATGGGGAGTGAAAAATCTGTGCATCTCTGCTTTAACTGTTGCTACTGAATAATCTGTATAAGATAGTACTATGTTAAAAAAAAAATTCCCAAAAGTTCAGCTGCGGGTATGCTGTTACCATACCCCGGTTTGCTAATTACTTCCAATATCTTGCAAAACATTTGATCTAGTACCATTGCTGTCTTTGCTTGTCCACAAATGAGGATGAATTCCCAGGGCTAAGAAGATGCATCTGGAAGTTATGTGTGCGCAGGACACTAAAAATACTCCATACTCCTTCATAACTTCACACAATATGTACTCCACGGCTTTTATATGACAAGACAGAGACATTGATCAATTCGTGATAGCATTTCCGTAATCCCTGTCTTCCTGTGTAATGATGCACAGATTGACACCATGCCCGCCCCCCTCCCTCCGTTTCCTCTTCGCGGCCCATCTGTGGAAAAGACCCCAGCGAATATACGATAGTGCTTGTGCATGTTGTCTTAGAAGTGCCTTCCAGCCAGGCACAATAAGCGATTAATGAGGTAGATTTATCTTCTGTGCTAATACAGCCGCCATTGTCTTCTCTCCATGCATGTCCTAAATGTATCCCAGAGTGCCTTGGGACAGGGCTGCATCATTGCGTCCCATAGATCAGTGGTCCATTGTCTGTACACAGTTCTCTTTACATAAAAACACATTGGCTTATACTTTATTTCAACATGTGTATTTTTAGTTTTGGACATTGTGGGATGTTTTTATGTCTTAGCTCAGCGTTATAACTTTTTATAGGTTATGTGTGTTTGAAATAATACAAAATATAATTCTGTCTTAGCTCTGTGTTTGGTTTATAAGTGTTGTGGTCCAAGTCTGAACAGGTCTTGATCCAAAGACTGTTTGTTTAAGTTACATTTTCTTCATATATTTTCTGCCGCTCTTGTTCGTAAACAAATAGAAAGAGTTTCTTGATATGAATTTAAACCCATTTTCTCAACAAAATAAATGTATGAAGTTTTTTAGATTTTTCACTGTGTTGTGTTGAAAATGGACAGACTGGAACTGTGTCATGTTGCTGTGTCTTCTTGCTGTGAGGTGACAGTGCTAACATTTTTCTCACTGACACCAAGTTCAAGTTCAACTGACAAATCAGTTTTATTACAGCTGATGTTGTCAGATGGAACAATCCCATCCATAAACCACTGTTGTAGGTTTTTCAAAATCAGCTCTTAAAGCAGCGGTTTCTATGTTGAATAAAACTAGTTTTATTTCAGAATAATTACTCAAGTAAAACTTCTTTTACTTCAAAAAAATATTATTCGAGTAAAACTATTTTTACTTCAAAATAATTATTACTCAAGTAAACTACTTTTACTTTGAAATATATTTTACTTAAGGAAAACTACTTTTACTTCAAAATAATTTCTCGAGTAAAACTACTTTTACTTTAAAATAATTGCTTGTGTAAAACTACTTTTACTTCAAAATAATTACTTCAGTAAAACTACTTTTACTTCAAAATAAATATTACTCATCAACTACTTAAAGGTGCAAAAGTTTTAAGTCCTGCCACAAAGGGTCAAAAGCAAGTGTACTTTTTGTGCCGGTCCAAAGCCAGGAGAAATGAAGAAGGATTGCCATAGTAAAGGCAACTGACCTAAACCTACTGCACTGTAAAGCCAAAAGGAAAGAAAAAGAATGGAAATTTTAGGTTTTATGTCCCATCCACCACCCCAACCCACCTCTCACATTTCCTTAAGGGGAGACATTAATGCTCTTTTTTTTTTTTTTTTTTTTTTTTTTAGGCCCATTACCATGTACTTGCTTAGACACTGAAATAATAATAATAATAATAAAAAAAGAAGTCAAAATTTCACATAAAGGTGCTTAGTTTAATACATTTAGTCACTTGCATCCATAGATTTCTTTCTGAAATATTCATTTCAAAGGCTGTTTTCTCAAAACGCATTTTTGTCACTCTCTGAGTCAGATATCTCCACTTCAGCAGCTCCTACAAGCACCAACATCTCCAACCTCTTAACAATATTTTGAAGGCTTTTATTGAAGGTTTTGTTATCGTGTAATTCCTAGCCTGATTTACTCCTAAAAGCTTGGTGTATTTAGATTTCTTACTATCACTATTTTCTAGTTTACTGAAAGACAAAATCAGATATTCATCCATCTTATCTCCTCTGTAAAAGCCTTTTTATGAAACATGTCAACAAAATGATTCAAAATTCAGATTTTGTTTTTGCGCAAATTTGCACATTTTCACTTATATTACCTAATCTGCATCTGAAAACGTTAAATGACTCAAAACTCGCATGTCAGTAATTAACAGGAAAACTTTCACAGTGATATCTGATAGTTTAAGAAAAAATCCCTATTCACCTGCAGTGTTTTGCCTAAAAAAACAACTTCATTATCAGGTTTGTAAAACACAAATACAGAATGTCTCTTATTTTGAAATTCACACTTCCAACATGACTTTTTTTGTCTCCTGGGCAATAATGAGAACTGCCCATATATTACTGTAACTTGGGGACTCAGATAATAATCATAATTTTAAAGCTTTAAGCAAAAAGACATTTCAACGACAAATCACTTGTGCAACGCTCTAATGATTACCCCTCAATCCACTGCAACACCAGATTGTACAATTGACTGGGAATACATACATGAAGTCATCAAAGAGTAATGTGAAACATCCCGGAGCTAGTCGTGTACATGGCCAGACGATTACTGTTTCCTTAGGAGAGTAGTTAAAAGGCTGGAGTCCATAATGACTTACATGTTCTTATTTGGGGCTCGTCGATGTCTCGGCCTCACCGGGAAACAGCCTGAAGGATGCTGTAAATGAGCCCAGAGTTTTTACATTACTGCTGCACAAATGAATGTGTGGAAGAACTATCAAGGCATTATATCATTTAGTGAGTGTAAAGCAAAACGATATGCAATTATTTCAAATGCAGTTAAAGCAACTCACAGCCACTTGCAGTTGGTGAAAATTCGTCCATTCATCTTCCGCTTATTCCTGTTAGGGGTCATGGGAACTGGACAGTGGCCAATTAGGGAGACATACACATATACACAACCATTCACGCTCACATTCATTCACAATTCCAGATGCATGTCTTTGAAAATTTGTGCGACGTCTGGCTCAAGGGTCGATCTCACAACCTCCTTGCTGAAAGGCAAGAGCACTGGATTGGCCTGCAGTCCAGATCTGTCACCAACAGACAACGTTTGGCACCTCATTAAACAAAAAATATGTCAAAGACCACCACAATCTCTTCAGCGGCTGGAAACATGTATCAGGCAAGAATGAGACTAAATTCCAACACCAAAACTCCAGAAACTCATAACATCGATGCTCACACGTCTTCAAACTGTTCTGAAAAGAAGAGGAGACACTACCCCATGGTAAACATGCCCCTGTCCCAACTATTCTGAGACCAGTTTTTAAGCCACCCTCTGCTCAACACTGAGCCTTAAACTGGACTGTTCACACAAATGTTGTTATATACTCTGTCCTGTTCTCTGATTTGGTTTGCACTGCACCATGCAGCAAGAAAATAAAATGGTTCAAGAGCAGATCACACAGCGCATATATTTATATATATATATATATATATATATATATATATATATATATATATATATATATATATATATATATGCGCTGTGTGATCTGCTCTTGAACCATTTTATTTTCTTGCTACGGATGCAGGTACAAAAATACATCTCACTGTACATTGTACTATGTATGTCTGAGCATGTGACAAATAAAAACTTATCTTATCTCTTGCCTGTAGTGGGCATCAAATTTGAAATGAGCTTATTTTGTGCACAGAAGTGTAAAATTTCACTGTTAACATTTATGTTATTTATGTTCTATGGTGAATAAAATATTGGCTCGTGATTTGAAAAAAAAGTTTCTCTTTTTTTTTCAAATTAAAAAACTGGAATTTAGGTTGTATAAAATTTTGGCTCCAGTGGATATGTTTTCACAGATGTTGATATTCTAAACACAAATCTAATTGTAATTCATTTTTACACTCTAAATTTGGTAGTGTTTGTTGTTGCTGACTTTGTTAAAAAAATTTTTTTATAAATCTTTTAATCAACTTCTGCCCTGACCCGAAATACCTAATTACCTAATTTAATTATTTCCAGAATTTTAAACCTTTCTATGCCAGTGTATGTAATAGCATCTAATTTTTTTTGTAAAAACCACAAAAATATATATTTTGGGGATTTTTCTAGGGGGGATTATTACAGCCCTGGGTATGTCAAAGATTACCAACAACACTGATTTAGAGGGATTTGGGATTTTTTTTTATTTATTTTTTTTTTTTTTTTTGTAGTAACAAAAACATATGTTGTTATTGTTAGGTGACAAGAGTGTCCCCAGTCACAGAACATCATAGGATATGTAATAATAGTATACATTAATATTTTTACTCCTTTTTCCCCCATAAATATTTTTAATCAACGTGTGTTCTGTTATGCACAAAAAGTTAAAAAAATATATATAAATGTTTACTATTCTTAATGATGTTTTGTGACAGGGACACTTTTGTCACTTAACAGCAACAAGATACCTTTTTAAAATCGTCGGGAGATAAGGGTTAAGTAAGTGCACAGTGAGGCCCACAAGCCGCTCCATCTCCATAACTTGTTTCTCAAATCAGCTGCTAACCCTGCAACAATACTCTCTATAATTATCAGCACACAAACCGCAGTCTCCCACATTCAGCCTGGGTGGTAGACCAGAGGAACGCCGCCGTGACCCCCAGAGAGTGGCGGGTGTCGTGCTAACAGGTGAGTGGGCAGCTTTCAGCGCGCCTCAGATCAGGTTTCAGCACAGACCTGCGGAGATGGCTAACGTTACACAGGTTCACTCCCAATCACAACAGCCCAGAGCCGCGCAGGCACCAGTCTACCACAGAGTTCCTGACCTCTCCCCGCCGCCAGTGGCAAATGTTTTGGAAATAAACGGCAGGAATGATTAGCTCATATCTGAATTCAAACGAACAGCCAGCTTTCTGAAACCTGAGCGAGAGCACATTTAGGCTTTTCCTAGCACGGCGAAGGACTTCTGGTGAAATGGCCGGGTTACTGTTTTTAAAATAGACATGTTCCTAAGTGATAGACAAAAGATGGCTTCTATTTAAGAAACATTCAAGTGGAAGTAGGCCTGATACTATTATGTACAGTGGCTTGCAAAAGGATTCAACCCCCCATAGCATTTTTCCTTTATTGTTGGCTTACAAACAGGAATTTAAATGGATCTTTGGGAGGTTTATGTCACTTTAAATCACATGAAGATATTTTTTATTGTGAAGCAAACTAGGAATATTGCAGACAAACAGAAGTATTCATCCCTAAATAAGGTCCAGTGGTATTTACCCTCAGAAGTCACAAAAATAGTTAGATAAGGTCGGCAATTCAACTGTTATATTGTCACAAAACATATTTTAATTCATCTTTACAACAAAGATAAGGAACCACACCAAACCTGCCTAAAGAGGACCATCTAAAACTCACAAACCGGGCAAGGAGTGCATTCATCAGAGAGGCAACAATAAGACCAAAGGTGACCCTGAGAGAGCTGCAGAGCTCCACAGCAGAGACTGTTGTATCTGTCCCAGGACCACTCTGAACCATACACTCCACAGAGCTGGGCTGTGTGGAGGAGTGGCCAGAAAGAAGACATTGCTTGGAGAAAATAATTTTTTTAAAGTGTTGTTTGTTTTTTATTTGTTTGTTTGTTTTTGCTTTTTGTTTTGTTTTTTTGCCAAAAGGCACATGGGAGACTCCTCAAACACGGGGAAGGTCCTCTGTCCAGGTGAACTGCAGAAATGGAACCCCGCACACCGAGTCTCAACTCACCCAGCCATCATCCTCTGTAGGCCATCTCCTCATCCCTCTCCCTGCATTCAGCATCCTGTGTTCAGCATCCTGTGTTCTAGATTGAGCATCCTGCATTCCTCATTATCTCTTCATATTATCCACTCCATCCTCCAATAATAAATATTTGACATCCACTCCATTATTGTGCCATGGTCTTTGCTAGTGAGTGGCGTTTAGTTTCCTACATGTGAGCCATTTATTTTACATTTTAAAAAAGCTTGAAATTTTCAACTGTGTGTATTGAATCTATATACATAAATACGTGATTTTCAGTTTGAACAGAAGTACTGAAAAAAATCATTTAAACAGAACTTTTTAACAAACAGAAATCAAATAGCAAATCAATAGCTCATTTAAGCATTGATTCGTCTTCTGTTTATGAAAATAGGGTTTGTGTCCAAGCATAAGAGTTCCATCATCTCTGTGGGTATATTTTATCATTTATCATTTGTTAAAAATAATGTTTGAGTATTAGGGGTGTAACAATATGTTTTTACGATACGATACGTATCGATTAGAATGTTACGAAATGATTCAAGAACAATATTGGCTAATTTAGATCAATACAATTTGATACGATTCACCACCTTCATATTGATAACTGATACAGCAACTTTTTTCCAAAAATCATAAAAGTTTACTTTATTTAGCATTGCGGCCAGGGCTGATTATGTCCAGGAGGCAGAGAGTGAAAAAAGCAGAATATAACATTTTATTATTATTTATTTTATTTATTTATTTTATTTTTATTTATTTTTATTTTTTATTATAATTTTTTTTATTATTTTCTTAAAAACACTATAAAGACATCCAAAAAGCAGTATATACATGGTTTTATTTTAACATACAAATTTCCAATATCAATATATCTGATAATATAATATTTTTCCCCCTTGTATATCAATAAAACTTCCTAGAAAACAATACGATTCAATACAAGGTAATGTATATCAATGTAGTTGTACTGTACTATAAAATAAAAAAACAATACATCAATATAGTTACTGTATTGTCACACACCTATGAAGTATATTCAGTAGTATTCAAATGACTACTTATAGTTACTTTATAAAAATACTTAATTTAACCATAGATCTTATTTATTGTTTATACAATACAACTCTCCAGTGATTACAAACACTGCAAAAAAAAAAAAAAATCATCTTTGAACAAAGTATTGCATTGAAGGGTTGCTCATTGCTCACATCTAAAATATATCAATCAGATTTAGTTCACTTCATTTCACTGACTTTCATGTTTTTCTTTCAAACTTGGAGACCTATGGTATCTCCTGAATTAAGTGGCTTAATTTACCATAAGCAGCCTATACTCACGAATCCTATTTAACATTTACTGTATATATTCTGTATATAATGATAAAATAATTATAAACTTGGGCTGGTAACAAAAAAACTTCAAAGTCATGGTGAAATTTCATAAAATGAGCATAAAAAAATGTAATAGCTGTATCTACAATGGTTTACTTTTTGTCTCTAATTTTACAGCCGACTGGGTTCAGTACTTTACATTCAAATTCTATTAAGATGTGAGTGGTTTGATTCAATATTCTGGGCACATTAATTACACTCTAACACTGAAGCGTTACTATTATAGTTATTAACAGAACAGGATGGAGGACTGCTGTCTGTCCACGTGTCAACCTAATAACAACTCTCAAAGTCAGGAGACATTTCAGCATCATTTCAGCTGTACTTTCTGACGGAGACTTTTCACACTCAGAGCAAAGTAAGTTGAGGAAAACACACTGTGCTCTAAATACTACACAAAGTTGCATTGCCGGAGAACAGAGAACTAAGTAAATAGGTAAAAGCCTCCCTGCAGTGGAGTAGTTTACTGTTTCAGTCACACATGTTTGAAGATCAGGGCTGAAAATCTGAAAATGCTCACTCTCACAGCTCTACATAGACACATGAAATCAGGAAGTGCTCCTACATGTTTCTAAAGCTCATACACCATCACTGGACTCATTCTGATCGTTTCACCTTTTAAACTGCCAGCACTACTAAGCTGTCAGCTCAGTTATCTATCTGTTAGTGCCATGTTGCTAATATCTGTCATAGCCATTTTCTGATCTGTCCATTACCCACCGTCACCAGCAGGGGGCGAAAGACAGATAATCCAAGCATTCTCTGCAAATTGAAAGTAACAGCTCCCCAAATGAAGACCTTTTCTATACATATATATATTATTTTATGTTATAAAGTGTAACATACTAATGCAAAGGTGTCCAAATCTATTTCAAAAAGCCAGAAAAAAAGCATAATATGGGAAAGCAAAGCATTTATCACACAGGCCCTTTCCGTTCCAGTCTGAGACAGAACATGGGCTAAAACAACACAAGTTATTCTGAGAAAAACATGACAAAAGGTGCTGAAGTTATTTTTACCATGCGCTACCTTAGCTGTTGTTTCATTTGTCATCAAGCTAGCAACAAAACGGACTCACTGTGGGCTGACCTAAGAAAATCACAAGACAGACAAAGTTGCGAAAACATTAAGATCACTGAAAGAACGTCGCATGACTGTGAGCATTACTTGTGCATTTTCCTTTAAAAATAACTTTCATATTATGATTATTTTATAAACACTTAACATAAATACACAAAAATGACCACAGAGCTATATGCAGAGGTTTTGTTTACCTACTGTAAGCCAGTTAATGTCTTTACAAACATCTCTTAGAAGACTGAAAAATGCCAAAAGGTGGGCGTGTCCGACCTAGTGCCATACTGTCCGACTCGAGACACACTTCCGTTAACATCTTAAAGTTAATTCACTGTATTTTTATTTTGCATTTTGTGCCAACAGCCTCTGTGACCACCGCTATGTATCCATTGTTTGCAACCTTGAGACTCAAATACGCACACACACCTATACACACACACAGACACACATACACGTGGCTCTTTAAAGTGTTAGCTTCGGTGCCACCCTCGCTCCTCTGCGCACACATGCACAGCCATCAGCGGGTTAATTAGCTGTGAAAGGCGCTCACTCGAAACCTTAAATCACTCATTCAGCGTTATGTCACGAGCCGCCAGCTTAGCCGCGCTGACGAGGGTTCCGCCTTGTTTAGCCAACACTCTAGACACATGCGCGGAGGTGGGGATAGCGGATGGGGGGGCCTGTCAGGTGCTCCACTCTGCCACCATCCAACATGCAAATTCATGTACTTATATCTCTTCCAGGATGCATTCATTGGAGCATAATCTTTTCTTGTGTATGGTGTAGTATGGTTTATTTGACGCTGCCCACTCAAGTGCCACCCCCTTTACCATGAGACCACTTGTGTTTTGAATGTAATCCTATACAGTTTTATGTAAAGACCTGCATTTATACCGTCTTATCTTACAGACCATTCCTCGGCTGCGGGGTCCAAAGCGGAGGCATTTCCAGGATTCCACAGCAAAGGTGGCGGTGGCACGGAGAGTGTAAGGTGACATGTGTCTGCGCCCCAGTCAAACTCGCTAGCACTCACACACCATAGCACTCATATTCCAGTGTCAAATTTGTTTTAGTAACTTGGAGATGTAGTGGAATTCATGCCAGGTGTCCTTCCTGATACAACCATCTCCATTTATCTGGCGAAGTCCTTAGTCTCCTCCATGCCAGTATCAGTTTAGAGTTCCGAACTAAAATTCCCATTCATTTTTCTAATTAACGTTTTGAAAAATCCGTATATTAAGAGTTTAAAAGCTTGATGAGGGCTATGTGTGGTAACTCATGATAATATGATTAATTTCTATCACAAAGATTAACTAAAACTTGCCAGTCATCTCGCTTTTGCTGTGAGTCCGCCCTAACATTAAAAGGACATGCAAACTCAAGGATCAATCGTGTGACCTCCTTGCTAGGAGGTAAGAGCACTATACGCTCAACCCCCCACCTTCTGTTGTAATTGCTTCACTGTTGGACTTATTACATATTGGAATTGATTGGAATCCCTGAATTCAGTTATTTGGGTGGGTGAGCAAATACTTTTGGTAATATAGTGTATATTTTCCAGTATGTGGCCCTCAATGAAAAAAGTTTGGACACCCCTGACTTATTTTCTCCAAAGAACCAATTTATTTTCCATACAATACAACCCTCCAGAGATGACAAACATTTTTGACCCACGTATGGCATTGAAGGATTTTAAAAAATTCCATTGCTCACATTAAAAGTATGTCCCTGTAGGGCTTCCATAGCAGCTAAACAAAGAATGGCTGCCCTTCACAAACACCAGAGGCCACCACAAGACCACAGACTATACCTTTAAATTAACTTTATATTTTTTACTGTGCATAATTCTGTTTTATTCTACCAACCTCTTTCTATCCAAGGCCTGGAATTCCCATCATTCCATAGTCAAGCTGGCATGAACTCTCATATTCCAGCTCCTATAGGTCATCCATTACACCCTGATGTGTTTGCTTTAGTCCCACCCACCCCGGTTGCTGGCCTGTTTTCCCTCATTACTCAAAAGCAGGCTCTCTTTTATAAAAAACAAAACAAAAAACAGGTTGGACATCTCCGAGCTTCATTTTGTTCTCACCGTGGGGGTATTGACCAGTAATGGCACCCCGGGGAGGTGCCCGCTAATATGCTTTCAACAACAGCAAATTTCTGGTCTGCAGATTGGGCTCCACTTATGCCTGTGAAAGAATCCATTCATTAAAAAAGATGAAAGTTTGGCTACGGGGAGAACTGCCCCTTGACGGCTAAAGTGCTGACAGTATTGATCATAAACAAAAAGCTTTGCAACACCGCTGCCATTTTATATCACAACTATAAATCAGGCCTTTCCTAAATATAATCCCATACACTTTTTTTTTTACAACGCTCATCAGCATTCTTTGTTTAACATTAATGTTTATTGATAAATGAAGATAGCGCTAAATAATTCAGCGCAAACATTAGCTTTGAGCCGGGGAGATTAATAATTGATGGCGTGTGTAGAGGAGCTGGCCCCACTCGGGGAATAGATAATATTAGCTTAATGCAAGCTCTGTGCGAACATGGGGAGTGTAATGGACCCGCCAGCTTTAACGGATGATGGTTATTGTGGCCTGAAAGTTGTTACAAAAGGGTGCAAAAAAAAAAAAAAAAAAAAAAAAAAAAGAGGTCTGGAAGGGTGGGAGGGGCTGGCGGTGTGGTCATAGATTCGGGCCTCATGGAAGCTGACAGTGCAAATTGTGGTTTTAATAGCAGGAGGTTTACACATTCAGAAAGAGAGAAAGAAAGAGAGAGGGGCCCTAATGGCTTGACTCTGTGCTTAGCATAAAGGGAGAAAAAATGGCCCCGGTGCTATTAAAATGTAACCAGAGAAGGTCCGCGCTCTTAGATTTGGTGTTTTCGTTCTTTCCCCGCAGTCAGACCTCGACGCTCCATCACTCATGTTGCCCCATCGCCCCCTCCTCTTGTCCATTTCCTGGCCCGGGGTCGCACTTAAAGGTTTCAGCCACACACACACAAACACAGGAGAGCTTGCGGTTGGAGAAGTGAGTCAGTGCAATGGGGCAATGTGTGTGGCAAGTGTATATAACGGTTGGTTTACGCAGAAAGTGAGGACTAGATGGGGACAGTGGGGATGGAATTGTGAAACGTGCACTACAGAAGAGCTTTAAAATATCTTGGCATCTCTTGTGAAAAGTGAACTGGGCAACAATGAACTGTTGCTGAACTGTTCCTGGTGCACTGCTCCCATGGCCCAAGGGAAAGCATTAAGCAATAATACACTGCATTTTTACCATTTTACTACCAATATTACTAAATGAGTGGTTAGTGCCTCTTTCTCCCAGCAAAGAAATCATGGGTTCAATCCCTGGTAAGCAGCCAACAATCTCTTAAGTGGAATGTGACCATGAGTTCTTTCCTTGCATCATCCAAAGACGTGCATGTAAAGGTGAACTAGTGTATCTAAATTGTCCATAGTAAATTAATGTGTGAATGGGTGTGGGTTGCTAGGCCTGAGTGTCTCCAAGTGTTAGCCCTGCAACTAACTGGCAATTTAAGGTTAAGGTTATAAATTTGTTCTCTGCATTTGACCCATCCTTCAATGCCACTGGGGCAACCTGCGCCCAGAAACCCTTCTCCTGGAGTCTCATCTATAAAGCTTGCATACGCCCAAAAGGAGGCCGAAACTGGCGTACACCACTCTTTGCACATTTTGGAGACACGGCACAAAGGCGACCCTCATGGCGAGCTGCTGAAGTGAAGCAAGTTTGACAAATTCATGTTTGGTGCATGTTTGATGCAGTTCACTTTCACTTTATATCTCTCAGAAAAAAATAAGGATTTGATTCAGACATCATTATTTAAACAAGTAGTGAGAAAAAGTGAGGGAAGGCCATTAGATTTTTCATAATTTCACTCAATATTCTTGACAATAAAGCCGTGTGCTGACTCCATCCTGGTCTATGGTGTGAACTAACAGCAGAGATGATCACTGATGAAGTAAAGTACAGTGAGCACAGTAAAAGTATATTCATGTGTGTGAACAGAACGCTTCCTGCACGTCTCATGCTCTTTCATTTATTATAAGTCTCAATTACAGTGCAGGAAAAAAATCCTAAAACAGCGATACCCGCAATAATCCAAATAAAACATTTGTTACGTTTTAAACTTCTTTTTAATGTTTAAAGTTATCTATATTAAGTGGAGGGGTTCTTTGTGTGATTGCAATCATTTTTCTTTATCAGAAAAGCGACATTCTCTTTCCAACACAGACCCAGGTGTGTGTGTGTGAGACTGCGTGCAGTGTCTCGTGCCCCCCTCTCTTCCGTGTTTCTCGGTGAAACCCTCTCATTAGCCGCTCATGTTTAGGTAAATCTCATTCAGAAGTCACTTTGTATTGTCCTTCTTTGGTGGATTCGAGGCGTGGAGAGAGCGTGACGTGAGGTGGGTTTATGTGCACACCTTTCTACTCCAGGTGGGATCTATAAAAGGGAAATTGCGTGCAGCTGTGTGTGCAACAGTTTTATAAGTGTGAATATTTTCTAACGTACGCAGCTTTTGAGTTTCTGGCATACAAAGACTTTTAGTAATAATTCCATGCACAGTTTTATAGATGAGACCCCAGATCTTGAGTCAGGATTCTGGTCAGGAGTACCTAGCTGGAGGATTAGCCTATTGTGCATGTTTGAGGTTGAGAGCACCCAGAAGAAACTCATCCAGACACAGGGATAACATGCAAACTCCACACAGAAAGGCCCCTCACACAATACGGTTGCTGTGAGGTGAAAGCACTAATTACTTTGCCACCAAGCTGCCACTATTTGCTGGAATAGGCAACTACTGATAGGAATAAACAAAAGACAAATAATGATTTACTACTGTCTGCTGTCTGCTACTGCTACTGTCTCTACTGTACATCATAGCTGGTCTTGTACACCTTTCCTTTTGTTTTTGCTGACACTAATCACACCTGACACTTTTCTCTACCCATTCCAATCTGCTTGTTGTGTGATAAACGACTTGCACATGCCTCTGAACCTTTGACGCTATGCAATTAAAAATTCTGCATCTTCTGTACCTTTTCTTCCTGCTTTGTGTTCAGTGCTCAACCCTTAACCCTTTACTCCCAACCATTTCATAAGGGGTGCCTTCCTATCATTTCACGACCTGTGTATTATCATGTGAATGAAGTTGTGAGAATGATGATAGAATTTGAGTTCATACATGAGAGAAGAAAGTTAGAGTGCAGCAGAGCGGTAAGCAGGGTATGTCCTGAAATATGTGTGACTGTCAGCAACACAAAGGGATAAATGTGTTGAGTCCTTTACAGCAGTGGTTCCCAATCTTTTTTGGTTTTGTGTACCCCTAGGACCTGATTTAGTCTTGGTTTGGTCCCATCTTAGTCCTGGTTTGGATCTGGCGTAGTTCAAGTTTAGACCCAGCTTAGGCTTAGTTTAGTGCTGTTTTTTGGCATGGTTTAGTTCTGGTTTAGTCTTAGTTTTTCTCCTGGTTTGACCTGGTTTGTTCCTGGTTTAATTCTTAGGTTTCAGAGTTATTGTTTTAGACCTGGCTTGGTTCATGTTTTGTCCTTGTTTATGGCATCCCTTGCTATAGTCCTGGGTTATTCCTGATTTAGGTTTATTTTAATATTCAAAAGCCAAATATATAAAGGTCCTATAAATAATCATATAACTCCATGTACCCCCTGCAATGTGCTTGCTTACCACTAGGGGTCCTTGCACCCTTGGTTGGGAAACACTGCTTTACATTGATAGTGGTCTAAGTACTGAAATTAAGAGTACAAGTATTCAAACAAACAAAGAGGAAAGTGAAGTTGTAGAGCTGCAGGCTTCAGCTGGCCGTATCTTTTCACTCTAGATATTCCTCCACCTGTTCCCTGCTTCCATTGACCTTAACTTGACTTGAACAACACAGCCTGCTATTGTACCATGTAATGATTTGAAGAAGAGCATGCTACTATGCACCAACAAAGCCATTCTATTGAGGCATCATTATTTCTGGTCCACAAAGACAGCGGCGTTAGATATTACCCATATGCTTATGTTAATGGCTGCTTGCTGCCTGCAGGTCAGCCTCCAACAAAAGGCACTCATTTACTCTCCCAGGGATGCTGTTCTGTGCGTGGCTAGTAAAAAAAAAAAAAAAAAAAAAAAAAAATCAAAGGCAGAGGAGAGGACCAATCCTTGCATATTGCTATCACAGCAGCATATTAGCATCTAAACAAAGGAAGCAGGTTCCCCCCGCAGCGCTGCAACGTTTCAACTGGTCACTCACTGCCCATATTTTCTTCTCAATCCTGCATGTTTTATGCTGAGTAGCAGAATTTGGAGTACCAGTACCCCCCTCCACCCCCCACCAAAAAAGGCTCTTGCACAAAAGTGGAGAAGAAGTTGCTGCATCTCGTCTTTTTTTATAATCTCGGTGTTGGTGCTTCTGCTTTGAGTGCATGTGTGAGCCGTGACAGCTGTCATCTCCGCTCAGCACGCCTCAGATCTACTCCTTACAGGTTCATCAGATTCTGCTGGAGAAGATAGCTTATATGCTTGGAAAACACTGTCTGTGGATCAACAATGGATAATAAGGGAAATATACATAAACAAGCCATAATAAAATAAAATAAAATAAAACAGTATAATATATAAAAGGAAATGTTCTGGTTAAACTAAGGTTAAAAGTTCATATGGCCATGGAAAAATGAGAATTTAAGCAGTGTAGAACCCAGTGAAAGTGCCATTACTTACTACAATTGCCAAAAGTGGACAAACTGAGCACTGTTAAAAGAGAAGCACATATGGAATTCTGCACAAAAACAAACAAACAAACAAAAAACATGTATCAATTTATTTATAATTTCAAGTTTTTCCCCATAAAACAAACATGTCCCTCTAGGGCACCCATAGTTGCAGAAAAGGGTATGCATTTACCTCTAGATGTTATAATTAGCCATAAAAAATTACTTCATTCATCTTCTTTTGCTTATAACTAGGTTTGGAGCTTCGCCCAGCAACTATGGGCCTTAGGCGGGGCACATCCTGGACAGGGCTGAGTGACACGCATTGAAGCAATTGCTCTCAAGTGTCCTCCAGGAAATATTGGGCATATGCATAATGGGTCAATTGCCCATACCATTAAGTGTGTAATATAATTTCTGCTAAAACAGCTAAATTTTAGTTTGGCCTTGAATTTCTTTCTTTTTACTTTAAGCCATGTTTTCTTGCCTGCAGAGAGAGCACTAATCAAGGCCGAGACAAGACATTCCATCAAGCTTCCCCGCTCTTGTTCCAGATTTGACAGACAGTTTATTTTCGACCCTGAACACTCCCCTTTAATGCTGTCAGTGTCAGATTTGAAGTGCCCTTTAAGACAGCAGTTTGACTGGTCAGCTGGCGACCTGGACAGACCGCTCACTAAGACCCTCGGTGCAATTTGGAAGATTTCTCTATGACAGCACACTGTAGTGGATCAATAATAAGCTGTCAGGAAAAGGCTTGCATTTTACTCTGAGTTAAAGGTGACTTAGTGCTTTAATGCTGTAGACAGATAGATAAGAGTGATAAAGAAAATTATTATTCCTGTGCTCTTGAGTGTTTGTTGGGGGATTATTTCTGTCTTACGTCTTGGCTCATCCTAAAATGTGCATTGCTGGCATGAGGCATGTGAAGTTGTCCCATCAGGAGGTAACAAAGACATCGCACAGGGGAGGTGGCTCAAGAAGGTTCGAGAATAAAGGGGACACATGAGCATAACAGTTAATTGATAGCATTTTTTGTGCATGTAGAGGTAAGCACAAAAACTAAATTAGGGTGCCTTTAATACACTCAAGACTTTTTATATCTAGTTTGTAATATGTTGAGCAAGAAGCTGGTCAGCTTTTTTACAAACTGCCATGACACCACAATAAAACTGATTTTGGCTTGTCTGTTTGCTGTGACAGTGGTTGGGATTGAATGGCATGTACACATAAATTACATATTATAAGCTTCTGTAATACTAAGCAACTTTTTGCAGGCAAGACACACTCTGATCACCCACGATCCAAAGGTAACGTAAGGTAGACTTTATTGATCCTGTAGCAAGATTTGTTCTCTGTATTTGGCTCATCCTTCATTGCCACTGATGTAGCCTGTCAGGAGTAGGGACCCTTCTCCAGATCTAGAGCCAGGATCCTGGTCAGGAGTACCCGGCTAGAGGATTAATCATACCTGAATGAAACCCACCCAGACATGGGGAGATATGTAAATTTCACATAGAAAGACCACTCACACAATACGGTTGCTGTGAGGTGAAAGCACTAATTACTTTGCCACCAAGCCGCTGCTATTTGCTGGAATAGGCAACCACTGATAGGAATAAACAAAAGACAATTAATGATTTATTACAGAATAGGCCTGAATGTATGCCTTTGTTTTCTTGGTGGGCAGTTGTGGTACTAAACATGTAAACTTCACACAGAAAGGCCCCATGGTCCGGAAATTGAACCTGAGATCTTCTTGCTGTGAGGCAAAAAGAAAGACATTGGTCAATGGATAGCACTGCGGGTCAATAAAAGACTGACAATGAATAGAACCCGAGCCACTCCGATACATGGTATCTATAAGGTGAGCCAGTGATGCCACCCCAGTGTTTTTGTGGAACAATCCAGCAATAAGGGATCTGACTCTTTGTGCCAGTTTCATGCCCTGACAAATGGAGAGGGTTGTGCCAGGAAGGCATAAAACCTAGAGGCCCAATCACAATCAGAAGACGCAAACCAACTGTTCTGTCGTCTCCCCTGATCGGCATAAAACTCTGGACAAATCCGGGGAGTCCTAGGCCGATTCACATTCTGCACATGCACGAGACGTAATAACTATCCATAACAGCAGGTGGCGTAAGTCACTAAACTCCGCTGAGAATGGGCTTAGTCAAGTGGCTCACTCTAGTCTTTATCAATAAATAATAATCATGTGATACATTAAGCACATCTTATCATGTTAATGAATAAAAGGAGAGTAGCCGTTTGCCTCAGAGTGAGGCTATCATAACACTGCAGCGTAAATTCAACCAGGAAGACTCTCATCCAATCAGCTTTCAAGTCATTCTTACATGTATACATACCCTCTTCCCTCAGTCATCCTGCTGTTCAGATACGTACCACAACCCTCCTCCACCCCCAACTCCACCGCAGCAACAGCACTATTATCCTCCTCAGCCTCTCCGTCTCCTCTTCACCATCAGTGTATCCCAGGAAGACAAAATTCCCTAACTCAGCCTTTCCCAAAGTCAAGACCATCACGGCCCTCTTACAAATCAGACAATCCCATGCAGACCCCCAACAATAAAACTTTACTATATTCAAAAGTCTGTCTATTTGGTGATACTCCCTCTGGAAACTTACACCCTTCATGGCAATACTGAGGGGTTCCTAGACATTTGCCACCATACTATTTACATTATGTTTGCAGTTGTGATTGCAGGTATAAAATGCTATAAGCTTGTCTGGTGATCTGATGATGAGGGTTTTTTTTTTTTTGTTTGTTTGTTTTTTACCTGCTGTTTGTTCAAGTTGGTTGATGATAATATTGGAATGTTGAAAAAATTTAAACATTTTGATGTATGATGATATTTTGACCACCCAAATAAAGAGATGAAAAAAAGTCTGTATGTTTTTCTCCATAAATTTCTATTAAAAGGCATTACAAAAAAACACAGAGTGATAGCTAAACATTGCTTCAAAGTGATATTTAATTAGTAGATATTTTAATAACTGCTTAATGGCACTTTATTTAAAACTCTATTTTTTCATGTACTTAATATAGACAACTTTGGCAGGCCCTCTGCAAGACCTTGGCAGCCCACCAGGGGGCCCCAGACCCCACTTTGGGAACCACTGCCCTAACTAATCTATCAAACTCTCCCTTTATGGCATTGCTGATGGTTCTACCTGCAGGGGTCTATGTGCCAAAATTATTCCTTCTGTTACACTTCACTCAATTTGTCTTTTTTTTTTTTAAGTCTCTACTGGTTAAAATATTTTCATCTGTAGAAACTAAGTTCAACTAACGGCAGTCAGGGATGTAGGAAACATGTTGAGTAATTTCCCAAATAAGTCCAGAGCTGCATGACAGATTGTGAATGGAGCACATGTCCGACCAGAGCACTCCTTTGAGGCCAACGCCTGATACAAACTCGGCCCAAACTAGATCCTACTGTCTCCTACTACTTCAAACCGTGCCTGACTGCAGATCATCGGCCCAGTGCTTCCTAGCCTTAAGCCAAATCACTACACTCTAGGAGATGAATGGATGTAGCAAAGCCAGAAGGAAAAAGCCAATGCCAAAGCCTGTTGGCAATTTCCATCATTGCATTGTGCTAAGGGTCCTACACTGGGCTGTTACAGACCTAACTAGACTAAACCACATCCCTAAACGTGCCCTTTTTGACTGTATGCTTGGAATGCTACAGAAAATTAAAGCAAATATGGACTTTCCCATATCCACTGCAAAGTTCAATACTGACCAGATGTTGTTTAGTGGCATGGTATTGAACTAGCTCCTACACAGAGATTGGCAACACAGGACAAGTTGAGCCAGTGACTGTACATTGGCAAAACAAGCCTTGTAAGAACATGCTGGGAAAATCTAGCCGGAAAATGCCCTTTGTTGTTAAGAATGTTGTGCGAACAAAAGCCCAGCGCACTGCCATGTCGCCATTGTCTTTATAAGTTGCTGCATGACCCGTGGGCATTGGCTCGCCCCGTGCATATGTATGTAACTGGGCTCATTTACACGCGGCGCTCACAGCCAGCTCCTCTCCATAATTCACATTTGTTTGAAGAAACCAGACAGCGCTAGGTCAAGGCGACGCTGCAGCTACGGCTAAGGGCTGGCGTAGATAGCTGCAGGCCTACAGCGAAGAGCCACATAATGGGTAAAGGTACAAAGCCGTCATATTTCGATACATGCGTGAGGAGGGAACGTGCGGTCGTTACGGCGGTCCAAAAGACCAAAAGACATGTCATTGGCCTAAAGCTAATGCCTTTGTTATCTTCTGTGAATTGATGAAGCCTTTTTGTCTGGACCGCCTTACACAGGACAGGGCAATTACACACATAACACAAGGGCTGCTCCGGCACATTTGAAAATATTTTTATTCATTATTTTGGAGTTCCTTTTTTTTAAACTAGCCAGAGTGGGCAGATAGCACTGACAACTGGATGGGTATTGTTTTTTATAGGGAATGATTAATAGTATAAGTTGTCTGGTATGGTTTAGGTCAATGCCGAACTTAAAAACAATGCAGCTGGGGCTTATGTGCTTAAGAAATAAGACAAAAGTAAAAGCTGTAAAAAACATGATACAATAGATGATAAAGAAGAAAGACTTAAGAACATCAATGGCTAAAAAGGTATAAAGGTATAAAAGGTATAAAAGTCAAAATATAAGAATTTTACAACAAAGAATACATCTGTCCTATCGCCCCCAATAGAATTTGCACATTTGGAAAAAATACTGTATATCAACATCCAATAAAGGCCAATTAAGTAAAGCTAAAATTGGTTAAAATTGGTATGAACAGCTACATCAATCAGCTGGCACAAGTCTTATTTTTATTTATTTATTTATTTTTTTTTATTAAAGGTCCCCTATTAAGCTAAACTTATTTTTTAAAGCTTTTAACCATTTTATAATGTTGTTTGCACCTCAAACACATAGCTGGAGTAGTATTTTGTTTGATTTACGTATATTCAAGAAAAACTGTATGCTGAGGCTGTCTTCTGAGTTAGAAGCACTCAGTCTCATGGCTGTACATACACATAAAGTTTGAAGTACATAGACAAGAAAAACTATTAAACTGAAAAGAGAAGAGTGCAGATAAAACACTTTCAGTTGTCATATGCACAGCTAAAAAGAACAGTTTTAAGTCTGGACTTAAACATACTCAGAGTAGAGGCTTGTCTCACGTTGTCAGGAAGAATGTTCCAAATTTGAACTGCATAAAACTGATCATAAAACACTGCTTCTCTGTGTTTGACAGACACTTAACTCAAGCATTCTCTGCAAAGTCACAGCTCCCTCAAAAGAACACATTTGCCATACATTATTTTAAGGTATAAAATGTAAAATATTAATGCAAAAGTGTCCAAAGCTATTTCAAAAAGCTTGAGAAAAGCATAATTTGGGACCTTTAAACTAGAATCTAGAGGCCATACATGTTACACTCAAGGCCTGTGGGCCCATATCCAATCTTCTATCTACCTTTTTTTGTCTAGTTGAATGGGGCTATCTTATGCTTTTATTCATATTTTTAAACTAGCTTGGTTGCTTCTAGAACAGCATTGCAAGTTTTATAATATTTAAAAACATTATCTGACTTTTTGTATGATGCCATTTTACTCCAAACTAAAAAAATTGCTGTGAGGAATCAGTGGAAACAGAGCAGTACACAGGTTTTTGGAACCCCAGGATGGCTGTGCCAAAGATTAAAGGATTATGCAAACACTTACTCTGAATGACACAACCCTCTCTATTTGTCCAGGCTTGGGACCACTTCCTTCTGACCCTGACTCTGTATATCTTGTTAACTAATAGGGCACACTCTTTGAGTTTTGATGTTTCTAAGATAACCCAGACTTTAAAAAGTGTTTACTTGCACCACAGCTCCAGATAGGAGAGGATCACTGAAAGAGCTTTTTGACGTGACACTCCTCTCTCTAAAAGTCCCATTTCAGAAGATGTGCAGTGCTTTGGCGACTCTTCAAACCTCAGAAACGCTGGTCGGGTTCCTCTGTTCCTCCTTTTTTTTTTTCTTTTTATTTGAGATTCTCCCGTTCACTGCACTAATGGTGTGTGTGTGTGAGTCTTCCCCGGCTGCCTGGGACCAGCTAGAGGCGCTACACTTGTCACAGCCCATCACTTTAGCGCTCCTCTGAACTACAGGCGTGAATAATTTCTTCAACATCCCAAAGTCTTGCATTTTTTTTCCCCCCACTCCTTCCAATCTTTCACTCTTTGCAAAACTACCAAGTCCTTGTAACTATTTCAACACTTGCAGAGAAGAAGCCTACACTAGTCTATCTTTGTTTAAGTAAAGTTTGCAAAAGTGGCCTCAGAACTTGGCATTAAAAGGGAGAGCTTCTGGAAATAGTCAGCCGTAGAGAAAGGAATGGTGGGTAAGAGGAGTTCCATCGCAGCTCCATGGGCACTCGTCATGCACTTGTCAAAACATGGCCGCCTGTGATTTCGGTTTGTTTACATCCAGACAGGCCTTTTATATTCCCAGTTAGAGTACACAATCGGAGCAATTACCCTCGGAGCTGAAGGTGCTGTAGAGGCAGAGACAACACAGAAAAGTGCTATCACCAACACAATTATTGCCTCATACCAGAGTTTGGTTTCTGCCTTGTGCATCAGCTTGTAACAAAGGGTTGCCCATTTGTGCGCTGTCCATCAAGTTCTCTATAGAAAGGAATGTAATTATGATTTATTAGCTTCAGCAAAATGCACCACACTTCTCTGCTAAAGTGCATGCGCTAAGACGAGTTATGGTTTCATTCAAGTTTGTTTTTTGGTGAAGTCTTCTACTGCATCACACTCAACACCACATATCTTTTTTCCATCAAGTCTTGTAAATGCACCCTACTCACAGCAAGAAGGTCCTGGGTTCTATTCCCAGACCACATGGGGCCTTTCTGTGTGGAGTTTCCGTGTTCTCCCTGTGTCTGGGTGAGTTGCCTTCATGTACTCCAGGTTCCCACATCAACCAAAAATATGCACCATAGGCTAATCCTCCTGCTAGGTAGTCCTGACCAGGATCCTGGCCCTTGATCTGTAGAAGGGTCCTACTATGGGTAAGGGTACTACTCATGAATGGAATTTAGGTATGGGTCAAATACAATGTCAGTGTCAAAATTTATTTATATAGCACATTTAAAAACAGACACTACTGCCCCAAAGTGCTGTACAGCGTTAATAAAACAGAATAACAGTAAAAACACAACAGTAAATAGAAATAAAACAACAAAAAATAGAAGAAAAAAGCTAGAATTAAAAGCCAGTGCAAAGAAGTGTGTTTTTTAGCAGCGATTTGAAACTTTTAATGGATTTAGCGGCTCTAATGTTTAGAGGGAAAGAGTTCCACAATTTGGGGCCTGCTATGCCAAAACCTCTGTGTCCTCTAGTTCTCAGTCCGGACCTTGAGCAGTCTAATAGCAACTGGTCCGAGGACCTCAGCGCTTTGACCGGAGTATGCAACGTGAGCATTTCAAACAGATATGAAAGTGCCAAATCATGAAGAAATTTAAAAACACACACTAAAATCTGTTTGTTTAAATAAAAGTGGTGTGATCCTGGCATCAAACCTTTCTACAGGGACAATAAAGTCTAAAAAAATAATAGTTAAAAAAAAAAAAAATCTCCCAATGGTTTAAATCCATCTGTTCTTTTTAGTAAGTAACTGCTGTGTGATTGCCACCACTTGATAGCGCACTTCTCTTAGTTTTCCTAAAGTACATGAGACAATGGAACATCCTCGCTCTCCAGGTGTCACTGGACGCACGGGGGTCAAAGGTGAAGGAAGGAAAAGACAGTTCTGTTTTTCAGCGCCGCTCTGGAACTGCTGACTGATGCACTTCCCCGCACAGGCCCGGAGCTGTGATTGTATGCTAATGTTTTCACTCATACAACCCCTGCATTATCTGCTTAACAGAGCGAACGATTACACAACAAGCCTCGATCGGTTGCATTTTGAAGATTAAAAAACAAAACAAAAAACGTCTTTTTGCACTTTTCTTTTAACGCTGCACGGAATTAATATCACGTAATGAGTCAGATGTTGGTTTCTGTGGTTTGGAGCATTAGAACTTGATGCGTTTCCACACTTGGCTGTAAAACGCCGGCGGACCTCTTAATGTGCAGGCAAATGCCCTTCTGGGTTGGATCGGCTGTAATGGATTAGTTTCAGCGACAGATCTGCAGCACTCATAAATTGATTTGATCTCGGTGGACACACAATGAGAGATGATTTTTACAATTGAGACGTCAATGGAACACCGACCACAACACACAAGATGGAGAAAGTCAATCTGCGCCTGTAGCGGGTGAGGGGGCCAGAAAACACATTAGTAGGGATTATCTCAGTGTGGCTTTTTTGTAGCATACTGAAAATATATACTTTTACTTCAAGAATAAAAGAGGTTATGTGCTTTTTTTATATTTAAATGGACAGCAGAAAGTGTTAGAACTACTGCAGAAATTGTGGCAGAAACCTAATGGCTGTTTCCGAATTTCAAGGATCTTTCTTCCAGAGGCTTCTTGGAGATGTCTCGTCTAACTTGAAGAAGGCAAGTGTCCTGCAGGCGAATGCTTTATGTGTGTGTTGTCATGCTTTATGTGGAAAGTGCTCGAAATGCATTTTGGGCAAGTTGTATCAAGACCGGGCTGTGGAATTAGCCGAAACAACATGAGGAATACAAGCTTAGGAGGAGGTGGGGGAATTTAAAGCAGAACTCAGTAACTTTGCTCATTCTTCGCTGTTTTTCCTCATTTTGGAGTAAAGCACTATTGTAATACTCACAAGTCCATTTGACTCCTATTGTGATCCCTTGCTTGGGTTTACTTTCATTTTGTCTGCCACTTAGCCACACAGCCACGACAAAAAGCAAGAAATAAAGCCATCGCTTACTTGTTGTTTTGCTAACCCCAATGGTGCAGATTTCACTCAAGGTCCGAGACTGCTGTGACGCCGGGTCAGAGGCGCTCACTGTGGCATGTATCATTTCCGGCCCAGAGACACCAGGGGGAGATGCCGGACGCTTCATTTACCCCACAACAACTCATTTAACCATCACACAGACCCTGAAACAGTTTATACAAAGCAAAAAAAGTTACAGAATTTTGCTTTAACCATTTGGAACACCTTTTGGCATTTCGCTGATGTGGAGCTAGGCAGGATCCTTGAAATTTGGAAACAGTCATTGAGTGCTACAACAGCTCATCACTCCATCTAGTGGTGCAAAGTGGCTTAACAGCCCACCAGGGATGGCACTTTCTAACTCTGAGTGCTGCCATAGAGTGTTTCAAAACCAAAAGACTTCCAGTAGAACACATACGTATTAATATACAAAAATATTATTTCTAATACCATGACCAGGATAATAGAGCGGTTGAGGATGTGTAATCCATCACGGCCTCTATTTTTAAAAGCAGTCACTCAGCCAAACAGAGTCCGATTGCTCATAAATTCACCATCGAATCAAGTCATCAGATTACATTTAATGCATTTTTTGTATCCGCGGCCCGGACCATAAATTAAACCCATCGGAGAGCGTCTGGAGTGCGTTTCATTTGCTCTTGATTCATGCGCTGTAACATGAGCCGGCTCTGTTCCCAGTGTGGCCCAGGACAGAGGATGGGAGTGGGGTAGGGAGCGACAGGAGATTAAAACCTCTCCGCCAGGCCCGCACTCGGGATGGAGGCATCGGGTAATGTAGGAAAGATATTATGAAAGTGTAAACAAAAACCTGGAGAATGAGACATGCCTGTTTGTACAACGTCCTCTGTCAGTATATTAGAGTAACACACTTCAATATGACTAAGAACTGTCTGTGATTTTACATTTGAAGATTTCAGCATGAATACAAGTCATTTTTTTAATAACTTTGCAGTGGTTCTTACCTTTTCTATGAAATTTTGCTCAGGTGTGTATTTTATCACTAACTTTAATATTCTAAATACAAATCTCATATTACTTCATTTTTACACTCTCAAATTTGATATGTTGCTCCTGTTCAAAGACAAAAGTGTCCCAGTCACAAAACATCATAGACTATATATATATTGTTTTTCTATTTTCTTCCAGTCTTTTACTTAACTTCTGACCTGACGATAAATAGCAAATGTTTCATTTTTTTTTTCTTTTTATGCTTCTGTATATAATAGTATCTCTCTTTATTTTTTTCATTACAGCAATGGGTATGTCAAAGATTACCAACAATATTGGTTTAGAGGGATTTGGATTTTTTTTTTGCAGTAACTAAATGTTATGTTGTTACTGACAACATAACATAGTGACAAAAATCACACACAAGTATACATAATAATAGTATACGATAATATTTACTTTTACATAAATCTTTTAATATGTATATAATAATGTATGTAATGTATGTATATAATAATATATATAATATATTCTAATAAAATAAGAATTTATAATAATTTGTGATGTTTTGTGGCAGGGACACTTTTGTTACTTAACAGCTTTTTAGACATTCAAATTCATTTTAGCATTTGGTGCATTATTCATTCACTCCTCAGTCTGTAGCCATGGCTGCCTTGGGACAGATTAATGGAAACTGGCTGCCAATCTGCGGCTACAGCCCCCCAAACACCACCAAACACAGTCTCAATGACACATTAATATGGGTGGGTGAAGTGTCTTGCCCAAGAACACAATGACAATGACAATTTCATAATTATGTACTTAAATGTGGCAAGTTTTAACATGCCTAACCATGCACAACAAATTACTTTTATGTCATATTCTACAAATACAGTGTTTTCTGTGTACACCTGACGGCCCAGATGGTCTGTGACACAGGACGTTGGACAGCTTCCACAATAAGCCTTGGAAAGAGCAGGTACATTAAATAAAAACCTGAGATGATGCATTGATTTCATAGGGAGGCCTATGAATGGAATGAATAGAGACTCATATCCTCAAATTGACAGTCCATTTAGACTTCCTTAGCAGGACATACTGTGATGTATAAGACTTTTGACCCCCGCTACCCCCACACTTTGTACATCACTGCCCCCCCCTCCTGTTTTCTGCTGTCCCATCATCTCTTATCCCATCCTGTCTGGGCCTACACACCTCATGTCCTTGTGTGGTCTTCTGAGTGCTGATAGATGCTTGTACGTCCCGGTGTTGGGAGCAGCCCTGAGTGGGACAGCTGTGATGTTGGCACACAGCTCTGCCCCCCTTTTACCCCCTCCCCCTGCCTATCCTGCATACCCCCACCCCCCCATCCCTCCCCCGTGCTCGGTGCTTACTGCCAGCCTCCTCCCTGTTGTGCCCTGATGACAAACGCACACGTCAGGACCTAACAGCTCACTCCGCTGTGTCCCGGGCCAAGCCTCAGTGAAGTGCTCCGTCAGTTTGGCACACAAGGTCAGCCTGTGTTTACAGAGCCACTGCATCAAGCGGGACAGTTAACTATAAGAGTGAGTGTGCAGTTCGGCTCAGTGCACTTCACTTTAGATTTAGATTTAGATTTATTTATTTGCACAAAAAACAAAAAAACAATAATACACAATTTAAAAGACTGTGCAGGAGAGGTGAAGAAGACCAGAAAGTCTTATAAAACCACCTCCCCATATGCCAACATTAAACACAAAATCCAATGAACACCAACTATTTAAAAAATGTTAAACAATATTAAAAAATTAACTTGATTCTTAATTGTCTAGATAAAAGTGTGGATATAGACTGAAGAGCTGGAGGTAAACTGTTCCAAAGAGAAGTACAGAGTACATTGATTGACTAAAGTTCTACAAAATGGGAGATGAAAGTCTCTGGAGTGACGTGTTGAATAGGAGTGAATATCTGAAGAATAAGTGAAAAAATTATGAAAAACAATAGGTAAATCAGTAGTTAAGTGTAATACTTATACATGAAAAGACAAATACAATAGATATTAACATTAAATATTGTCAAAATTTTGTATTTTCTAAAAAGAGGTGCTGATGAAGACAGTCTATTTGAATACTTCATTATTCTCAAAAATTTCTTTTGAATTAGTAGAATCTTGTTAAGATATGTTTAGCTTGTAGCGCCCCAGATGATATTACAATATGTTAAATGTGGATAGATTAAATAATGTCATCATACATGGACAATTAATAAAACAACAAATTTTACTCAAAATGCCTATTGATTTCATAGTTTTTCTACAAACAAGTTGAGTTTGTTGTTTCCAGGTTAATTTTTCATCAACTGTAACCCCCAAGAATTTGGTTTGAGACACCTGGCTAATTTTGATGTCATCAATTAATATTTTAATGTCTTCTTTACAATATTTTTTTGTTTTTCCTACTGAAAATCATAAAATTTGTTTTTTGTATGTTAAGAGATAGTTCATTAAGTCTAAACCATTCTGAAATATTACACAGTTCTTCATTTGCTTCTCTTATCAGACTGTCAACATTTGAATGAGACAATAAAAGACATGTGTCATCTGAAGAGGCAGTACATTTTTACAAACATTTGTTAAATCATTAATATAGATTAAAAATAAAAGTGGCCCCAAAATGGAACCCTGAGGAACCCCACAAAGTAGCTTAGCTCTATTTGACCTCTGAGTATTAATATAAACATACTGTTCTCTTTCATCTAAATTTTTTTATCCATTTTAAAGCAACATCTTTTATACCATATAGACTTTTTTTTTATCAGAATTTTATGATTAACTGTATTAAATGCTTTTGCCAAATCTAAAAATATACCAAGAGAAATATTTTTATTGTCTAGATCTGTCGTGATTTTACCTACAAATTTCAAAAGTGCCATTTCTGTTGACATTTTTTCTCTAAATCCATATTGAGGCTTATACAGTATACAATTTTCTGTCAAATCTTTAAGAATTAGCTTATAGACAAATCTTTCAAGCACTTTAGAAAAAACAATAACACACAATTAAAATAAAAAAATAAAACTAAAATGGTATAGTAATAGCAGATTTACAATAAGCTTTGAGTTGCTCACCACTCCATCTAGAGGCTCAAAGTGATATGATCTGTACATCTGTTTGTATGTTTATTATACAAAACATTAATTCTGGATAAAGTGTATATCAACTATGCCAAAGAAGTAAAAAAAAAAAAAAAAAAAGCAATATTTACAGCAAAATAGTGTAAAATGGCAACAGTAAAAATGTGGTATCTGTTTAAATAAAATTTACTAAATTAATCCATATTTATGATTTGAATTTGATGATTTGAATTTTAAAAAAATGGAAACAGTGCCAATTTTATAATGTGGGGAACATAGAACCTAATTTTAAAATGTGGGAACATAGAGTTGTGGGAACATATGGCTGTGGGAATATAGAACCTAATTTTAAAACATGGGAACATATGGCAGCATTTTAAAACATAGGAATGTAGGGCCTAATTTTAAAATATGATACCATAAGGCCTAATTTTATAATGTGAGAACATAGGCCTGTGGGAACATAGAGCCTAATTTTAAAACATGGGAACATAGGGTCTAATTTTAAAATGTGGGAACATAAGGCTATGGGAACATAGGGCCTCAGATAAATTTGACATAATCTGGTTAATCAAGCTGAAATTGCAATTTGTCCAAAAATCATAATGTCCCTATATTTTTTCATGGTAAAAACAAAAGCCCCAGTTTTTTACTATATATACATTTTTTCTTTCTTTTTTCTTTTCTTTTCTTTTTTTCTTTTTTTGTATTAGCAGCATGTTTTCAAAATATTGTGCAATTAAAACTCTATCTCTATAATTGTATATGCTTACACTAATGCACAACCAAATAAACTGACTTTTTTTTTTTAATTCTGGAAAAAAACAATAGATATAGCCATTAATAAAGAACATTTCACAAACCCCCTTTTTTTCTTATATTTTTTTCTTTATCATTTAAGCCTAAATGCATAATAGCATCCGCACTTCAAAGCATGATACACTTTTAAATCTTTAACGTCTTAAATAGAGACATTCCTTTACCTTACATGAATCCGACAACTTGTGATGAAATATGTAGCGTTAATATGTGATTAGCATTTTCCTCTGGCACCAGACTGCATTAATAAGAGATGATGAAAGATCAATAGTAATCATTACCCCAGCACACAGGATAAAATATTCACTAGTTCTGAAACTGACCTGGAAGGCTCCTTTTCCCCCAGCTCTGCACCTAATGTATGCTTATGGATATGATATTGGTAATAAACACCTTGAGCGCCGCGACTGGCAGGGGAAATATCGAGTGTCCCAAAGAGTGAAAGAGGAGCAGTTAACCTTCAAGATAATTAGTCCAACCTGCTTCATCTACTGTATATGTAGACAGAGGAGGCCCGTGGAGGTGTCTGAGAGCATTAAGTAACACTAGCCCTGGGAAACTCAGGCGTGTATTAAGCTCTGTTTCCATTGAGCAGAAGTACAGTATGGGACAATTCACTACTGTATGGTTTAGAACAACAAACCTTCAGGGGGCTAGGAAAATAAACCAATCAAGAACTCAGACACTCCAAATGTGTAAAATGGCATATGAAAAGCCTGAGAAAATGGCAAGTTTTATTCTAAATCTAGGTCTTAATGGGTCACAGTGTGGGCCTATGAGTAGCGGCCATATTATTAGTGCAAACTTATTTTAAACATGCATTTTAATAGTAGCACCTAACATGAAATTGAAGCAAAGATTCAACAGCAGCTTATGCATTCATCACTTTAGCTGGAGGTAGAGAAAACATTGCTGGAGTGTACTGCTGGGATTAAAATTGGTTTGTGTACAAATGTAGTCTGTGGTGCTTATTTGAGACTTGAGAATTTTTATCTCTTGGAAAGTTGAGGAGCTTTGTCATCCTGGAGGAGCTCAGAGTATAGCCGCTGCTCCTTCACATTGAGAAGAGCCAGCTGAGGGGGCTTGAGCATCTGTTTTGGACCCCTCTGCTTTCCCGGGCAGGTGTTTCGAGCATGTCCCACCAGGAGAAGGCAAAAACTGAGTTTGGGGTTCCACGGCACTGCAGAGGTTTTTTGTGTAACAGACAATGTTCTTCTCTTCCTGCAATGTTGGTCATAATTATGTACCAATGAAAACATGGAATGATAATGCATCAGTCTGAGCTACTGCCACCCCAAATATACACGCAAACTATATTTTTGTATGATTAGCATTTTGCCTATCCCAAATATATTTGTTCATATTTAAGTAATGATCAGTCTTAATGATGCTGATAGTGTGTAATGTAAAGGAAGCTGCAATCAGGGATGTTAGGCATTTTGTGCCTTTCCATGGCATTTGTTCAATTTAATGGTGAGCATTCTTCAGCATAGAACACTTGACTCCAACCATGTTTACACAATAACACATTATGTTCCTACAGCCAAAAAGAGAAACTCTTGAATTAGCAGCAGAAATTATAATTTTTTTCTCCCCACAGCAGACCTGTAGTTTTCAATTGGTCTGATTGGAGGACACAGTTTTATCACTGATCATTTCATTGTGACCTACTTACATGTCTAAATTAATATGGCTAAGGTATTTTTAAAATCATTTTCAACATTTTGAGGAGCTAGGTCACACAGGATGGACTTGGAGTAGAGCTGCTGCTCCTCAACATCAAGTCAATTGACAATACCTTCTGAATGGGGCAGGATCTTGGTTGGTCTGAGAATGCCTTGGTATTCCTCCAGAGGAGCTGGGCAAAGTGTCTAGGGAGAGGGAAGTCTTGACATGTTGGGATTTCAGTCTATACAAAATCTGAACCAAACATACTGGTTTAAATGGTCATATCCAGAACCATGCTTCAACTTAAATGGGATATTATGCTTTTTTTAAAATCTTTTTAAACCAATCAAGAACAGCATTGCACAATTTACAACCTTTAAAAACATTATGTGACTAAAAGAATATATTTCTATTAATTACTTTATTGTTGGCATAAAGAAACAGGTGAAAAGACCAACAGAAGGCAGCTCTGTTGCACTCCTTTGAGCCAAAACATCCTTTTACTTCCATAAAATTTTTGTCTGATGCTGTACACAATTTTTTTGTATAAATGAATGAGAGAAGACTGAATGTAGAGGGTTTGTTGACTGATCAGTGCTGGAGTGGGAGGGGATTTGTAGAACCAAGTGTTCTGGGGTCTTTAGAACAGCCGTGCCAGAGAATAGAGGAGTTCTCAAAAAGTGGTGAATTAAGCAAAACAAGTATGTTTTTGATAAGGGAACAATATTATATCATCAAAAAAGTCAATTTTACATACTACAGGCTACCAGCATTGGTCTGTTATGAATAAACTCATTTGGTTCTTTTCACAACTTCTTGACAATGGAAACCCAAGTAAACCCGTCTCATAGTATACCACAAAGCAACAGTGAGCTTGTACTGACCCCTATCCCCTAACCACAAAACACATATCCCCTGCTTGTGCAAACATCTGTCTCTGTCACATTGTACCACACTAAACTTTGATCACTCTGAGCTACTTCAAGTGTGAAAAGCAAAGTTCGGTTTTCGCCGGCATATTTTGATTATATGAAAAGCATAAGCCTGAAAGAGGAAGCAGATGATGTCACTAACCAAATCTTCTATACATTGTTCTCACTGTATCCAATTTTTCATTCTTTTTTTTTTTTTTTTTTTTGTGAATGGGTTCCCAGTGGAAGCATCGACATGGATTTCACAAACAATTTATCCCAAATTGCAGGAAAATTGGCTGCAGATCTTTAGCGGGGAGGAAAAAGTAGAAGGATGATACATAGGCTTTCATGGTCGTTCCACGGAGTTCTCCTCTTTCAAAATAACCCAAAGATGTCAGACTCCGCCGCAGCCCCCACCGTTATGCTCTTTATACGCCGTTTCAAATGTATTAATGGTCCGGAACCTTCCTGGATGATCTTGGCCATCTCCCTAATGCAAACTGCGGGATCTCAGTGGAGTAATCAAGGCCCAGTATAGCAGGGAGACCTCAGAAGTGACCCCCTAATAGTGTCCCACTATCACCCTGTGTTGGCCCCATGATCTTTTGGGGCCCAGGACTGAAAGTAAAGCGAGCTCACAGTGCTAGAGGCCATAGCTAAGTGTATACATGAGGGGACTTTGACAGACTTGTGCAATCACTTGTCCCAAATGAGTTGTTTATGGAACTTGGAAATGGCAGTAGTCTTTCTGAGGGCTAAAGTTTGGGTACATAATGTTTCTTCATTAACTAAACTACAAAAGAGAAAATTGGGTTGGACCAACTATGGACCCATGTGCTTTCTGACAGTGGACATCTAAGGTATTGAAGCAAAAAAATAAATAAATCCCCCGTGGCCCAGAGAGGATTTTCCCCTGCGGTGCTCAGCTGACAGGCCAGCTTTAACTTCCAAAATAATGTTCTAGAATATGATGATGTCAAAAACTCAGACGGCAGACAGGGGCCTGTATTACTCTATGGACTAGCAATTATTTTTTAATGAACTCTCCGAACAGAAAATCAACAAAGTTTGAACCTGGCCATATTTTGTTAGCAATTGGGACTATATTTATCTAGTCAACTTGTCTACAAAGGTCAAATATGTGATTTAATAATATTACCACTATGCACATCAACAGTGACAGGATTCCAGACTAACTTTGGTTAGTTGGTTGTGCCATTTTTTTATTTATTTAGGTGCACCAGCACAAAATTTAGATGCACCAAAAACATTAACACATTCTATCCAGACTTTTCAGCATTGTCCAACCAAAAAACAGTGTCCAACTAAAATTCTCAGGAAGTTGCAGGCAGATTTTCTATCATCCTGCTGCTGTGCATATCCTCCTTGATCCGTTCTCACACAGGTGACAATGGCTCAAGAGGGGGTATCCCGAGGATCTGATGGGTACACCGGTGTGACCAAGGAAAATATTTACACATATCATTTTTGGTCGCATTTGCTACTACATTGGTTGCATGAGCCCTGAGTAAAAAAAAAAAAAATCCTGTCACTTTAGTTCATCAGTGTTGACAGAGAAGACTTTGAACTTTGTGCTAGTTTTTGTTTCGTGTCAAAAGGCCCAGTAATTTCTGAGATAGTAACCATAAACCAAGCCAAAACAGCTGCATTTGAGCATATTCTAACATAGAATTTTAGCCTGCCCTCCATCTCAGCGTCTCATAGGCCCTTTAGAATGTTATGACTTCATATCTTGGTCTTTTTCTCTGTACATCACTGCACTATCCCAACTTTTTGCCCAATGACCAGCAAGTTGGCTGTGTTTTAGGGCTATAATGTGCCTGCTGTGTGGGCCACACAAAGCGGAAATAAACTACATAAATACAATAATACAATAAACTTCCATTAGGCATCCAGCTATAATATATTTATAATTCTGACCAATATGTGCTGAAAAGGGGTTATTTCTGAATTTCCTTCCTTCTACTTTCGAAATAGTCATTGCTGTGTGTACATGAGCTCGCAGCTAAGAAGGTAGAAAAACAAAAAACAAAACAATATACCGATGACGAACAGCAGCACAAGCTCAAAAAGTCTGTTTATTTTAAAATACAACTTGGGTGTAAACTGTGTGGATGTTATTTGTGAAGTAAAGTTGTGTCATGTATTGCATCTGTTACATCACCTTTAACTATAAAAGTGGAAAATGTATGTTCTGCCCTCAGTGTCCACATTTCACAGCACTAATGCATGCACGGCTGTCTTTTCAGAATATCCACCTTTTACACTCATGAGGATTCAAAAACACTGCAACTATCATTTTCAGCAACAGCCTAAAATCTATTGCGTCTACTTTTAAGTATACAATCTGAATTAATTTATTTTTTTAAGAGTACCCAAACTTGTGAAAGCAGTCAGTGGACTCAGGTGTTATAGAGAACTGTACAGTACATGTATAACGAATTTGAATTGAAGGCAGAAAACTTAGATGTTTTATGCTTCACACACACTTGTTTTAAGCACAACAATTTTCCTCTTTATGTAGCCCTGCTGTAGTCTTCTCTGGAACAATTTCTGAGGTGCATTTTTGGAATTACAAGTGTTACACTGTGTGTTTGATAGTGCTAGTTGTGACTTAAAGCTTATTCCTTTCCCAGTGAGCGTCCGGACCCTCGCACAGTGGTACACATGCAACAAACAAGTGGTAGTTTATTAGTCTGGCGAGTCAGCCTATCTTACTTTCTTTTCAAAACTAGGACAGTCTGGTTCCTCACTCAGAGGGAAGCGTTTCTTTGCAGTCGAGTTGGAACTGGCCTATCACAGCCTAAACGGCTGCAGTTGTGTCTTATGAATGTGGAAGAGCTAATCAAGGTAGCGCTGGCTACTGAACTAATTTATTAACTTCTCTGACCTGATTAACAGCGCTAAGTGCTTTTCTTCATCACCTGTTGATTCTGCTAAAGTCCTCTTTGTTGTACAATCCTCTGTAGGATTTTTTCTTCATCTTGCTGTTATTGTTGTTATTTGAACAACAGTAAAGTCCTGTTAATGTCTGACTGCATTCAAACAAAACTAATTTTTCCACAAGTCTTTGTACAACTGCCTTTTGCTGCTGTCCCCATTCAGAAATAAGTACAAGCTTCTCATAATACGCTGTATTTTGGTATTTTATGGCAAAAATGGCAAACTGCTATGTTTGTAATGTAAGCAGTGCACTGCTTACATCTCGCCCTTCATTTCTCTGATTGGTTACACCACTTGTGATTGTTCCGCCTGTAGAAAGTACCAGATTAACTTCTTTGTATGGGATAGGAAAAAAGTTTGTCTGGCTGGCCAGGCTAGTAGTTTACTATTTTATGCATTCCATGCTGTGCAGTGTGACTTCAATAAATTCTTTAAGCCAAAAAAAAAAAAAAAAAAAAAAATTGTACAGTGTATTACCGGCTTCAAGCAAAGCTAAAGTGCTGCCTGAATGACCGTAGCACTACCTTCTTATTCCTTCTCCAGACCTGTTTCAGATACAGTGAGTGTGAACCATGCATTTCTCTGTGGGGTCCACTTTTTGAAAGGTTGGTGGTGACAAAACAGAAGTGGGAGCCATGTTCGCGGTCCCCCTCCGTTTAGCTGCTGCTGCAGTCTAAAGCCTCTGTTTGCTCTGTTCTGACAGCTCCACTCTCTGTCCCCCCTCAGGCCTTAGCCTTTAGCCCGAGGTAAGCCCGGCCAGATGTGACGACCCAGGGTTCTTTGCAGCTCCCTGTGTTTGGGGGGGGGGCACTAAGATGATGGGACGTGGTGCATCATGTGTTTGAACTTGTCCGTCTTTAGCTGACAGACTCGTCAAGTGCTATTTTCATTCCCCTCCGATAATATCTTTTACAGTTTCGCAAATCTGTCAGCGGACCGCAAGCGCCCGAGCCCCACCTGCCTGAGCTGTGGGCCATCATGACTAATGACAACCAGACAAGCTCACAGACAGGCCACTGAGGTGCTAACTACCCCACTGAGCTGTGGCTGGGCCAGCTCCACAGAAACATTAAGTATAGTAACATTGTGTGGAGGCTGCATGCCGTCCTTGCGTTATGGCGGGTTCTCAACAAAAGGGTACAATTTTGTATGGTAGTATTAGCTATTTAGTGTCAGCCCCGGGACTAACTGGTTTGTGTTGTACACACCACCACGGGCCCAAAGTAGTTAGGTTAGAGTCCATGGGTTCTCCTCTAGACGGTCTTCTTTTCCATCGTCCATAGACTTGCATGCATTAGTGAACTGGTCAATCTAAAATGTCCCACAGTGAATGAATTTGGGACTGAAAACTAGGCCTTTGTTACTGTGGCCCTGAAAGGCAAGTCACACCAACAAAATAAAAAACACTGAAACATGCACACAAACTTGAAAAAATGCAAACAAATTCAAAAGCATGCGCACAAATGCTGAAATGCTGAAATACACACACAAATTTGAAAATATGCACACAAATTGAGAAACACACACAAATTTAAAAGTACACGCAAAAATTTGAGAACACGCACACAAATTCAGAAACACACTCTCAAATTCAAAAGCATATGCACAAATGCCGAAATACACACAAATTAGAAAACACGCACACACATTGAGAAACACAAAAATTCAGAAACACACACAAATTTAAAAACACACACAAATTCAGAAACATACAAATTCAAAAACACACACAAATTGAGAAACGCACACAAATTCAGAAACACACGCTCAATTCAAAAGCATGTGCACAAATGCTGAAATACAAATTCAAAAACACGCACACATATTGAGAAACACACACAAATTAAAAAACACACAAATTCAGAAACACACACACAAATTCAAAAACACACACACAAATCAGAAGCACACACCAATTGAGAAACAGACAAATTTAAACACACACAAATTTAAACACACACAAATTTAAACACACACAAATTTAAACACACACAAATTTAGAAACACACACAAATTCAAAAACACAGATGCAAATTCATAAAACGCACACAAATTTAAGGAAACCCATAAAAATGTAAAAATACGCACCCAAAATTCAGAAACGTGTACACAAATTTAAAAACACACCCAAATTCGTAAATGTGCACACAACGTACACGTACACACTGTTTCAGAATTTTTGTGTACATAATCATATTTGCGTACATATTTCCAAAGTTATTTGCGTGTTTTTGTATTTATGCTTGTGTTTCTGAAAAGTTTCAGCTTTTGCTTGCTTTTGCTTTGTTGTTTGTGTGCCTTGCCCTTCATGACCACCCTACTCTGCAGCTTCACAATCACATTTCATTTGTCTATTAGCTAATTGTCTCACTTTGTTGTTGCGCTCACACACTTTCTTCTCTCTTTAAACACTTTAATGTCAGATTGAAAAACTCTTCCGGTCCATTTCTGCCAAACGCTGCCCATTTGAGGTGTGTAATAACCTAATGGAGAGCTGATGTCACTCAACTACACGGCAATAAAGGCGATAAACTCCAAGCACCATTTTCCCCAAATTGTCTTTTTACGTGAGTTTATGCAGGACACATTAATGCACTTTTTAGGGGCCAATTTATGTGAGAATAAAAGAGGAGACAGCCTTCACATGTGCTAGTGGAGCGTGTGACAACTACACTATGCTGCGTATTTGTTTTTCTTGGCCACTTCCATTCTTTTCTCCCTGACCTTGGGTGGGTGGGGGGTCGGGGGGGGGGGCAGCGGGCAATTGTCTGGTGTCTCCGACGGTTAAGTCAGACACTTTGCCGCGCCACAAAGAATCCTCTCGAAAATTACGTGGAGGAGATAATGAAAGGAAATCTGTCAGATATGAGGAAGTTTGGGGCTGTTTTAGTGTCAGCGCTCATCCAGGCAGAAAACGTTCCATTTAAGAAAGGCTTTTTTTTTTTTTTTTCCAGAAACAAAGCGTCCTGGCACAGGCTCACAGGTACTGATTGTCGGAGGAGCTCGGTAAAGATTTCCAACCCCCCCTTTCCCACCATCTTTATTTTTTATTCTTTACAGACCTCCCATTTAACTCATATAAAACATTCCACAGCTCACATTGGGGACTTGAAAAGCATAGAGGTAATGCTGTGATGTAATAGGAATAATTTATAAACTGGATATCTTATAAGCCTTAATTTAACTTAAAAAAAAGATAAAGAATATTGAAAGTAAACTGAAATAAATAAAAATTTATGCCATTTATGACGCAAACCTTTCCATTTATTTGTGCTTGAGCCGGCTCAAAGGTTACCATGTGGCTCAAGTTTTGGCCTTTCCTAAACTTAAAAAGCAAGGCACTCACTCTTCATTTTCCTAACCAGATTGCCAACCTACAGATCTACTCTAGTGCTCAAACATATTGTAAATGTATGTAATGATATACTATATACAGTAGACGTACAATAATACTACAGATATTCCAGTTGAAATAAGTCATTATCCAATCCAGCCCAGTTCACCTTTATTTGTACAGGACATTTTACCAACACACAGTCTCCAAAGTGCTGCACAGAAAACCAAAACAACAGCAATTTAATAAAAGCAAACACAAATAACTAAGTACCATAAAACAGTGTAGCTAATTAACAATTAAACAGTAAAAGACAATAAAACTATAAAAGACTGCCAGAGGAACACACAACTCTCATGCTATGGTAAAAGCCAGTGAGTAAAAGTGCGTTTTTAATTGAGACTTAAAAGCATCAACTGTGGGTGCTGTTTTGACGTGGAAGGGTAGGGCGTTTCACAGTTTTTGGCCAATCATGGAGAAGACTCAGTCCCCCAGACATTTAAACCTCATCTTCAGAACCATAAGATGAACTGGTCCTTGGACCTCACACCAGATTCACACTGTATGTGTTGCGTGTGCAGTTCGTCTCTGGTGCAGTTTTCTGACGGACTCCAATTCACACCGAGTGCATTGCGTGTGCGGCGCGTCTCCGACCAGAGCCAGCAGGGAGACCATGAGTTCACAGGAGAGGAGCAAGTTTATGCTGGAAGTTATAAGTTCACGTGATAATTACCATGTATACAGAGAACGGCTTGTATAAAGCCACGTTTGCCTCTTAGATTTAACCAAGGTTAAAGCACAAAAGCCACAGAAATATATACTTCAACCCTGGGTAAGGGTGCTACGTATATAAATTGTTTTTACTCACATTTAATGCTGTCCGGTCTTGTTTGTGACCCCTGTCCCCAGTTAAGACCTAGTGTTTACAGCAATGTAAGCGAGAGGCTGCACAAGCGTTTTTATTATGTTATATTATCCCGGGTCTTACTTCCTGTCTGACTCGATCTGCTCTGTTCAACTTTATGCCTGGTGGGTCCTGCATCTGGCAAAAATAGACTTGATACATATTTCTGTTAGAGAGCCAGACACGGAGATGTACTGCAATGCAGCCGTTGTGAACTCGTGCATTGACTTGTATTGCATCTATTACTTGTGGAGGTCATACAGGCCGTGCACGCAACAGATTCAGTGTGAATTGGGCCTCAGCGAGTGGGCAGGTGAGTAAAGTACAATGAGGTGAAAAATGTACCCGGAGTTCAGTCTATGCAAAGCTTGAACTTGAGTTTAAGTAGAAATAACTGTAATTAAACACATTAGAGAATAGCACTCCAGCTCTGAAGTTAGCTCACTGAGGAAGGAGATTGTATTCAAAAAGGGATACCTTAGTTCAAATCCTGGTTGTTATGTGGGTATGATACACACTTTGTTAAAGCAGAACTCAGTACCTTTTTACCTTAAATAAACAGTTTCTCAGTCCATGTGATGGTTAAATGAGTTGCTGTGGAGTAAATGAAGCGCCCTTCATCTCCCCCTGGTGTCTCTGGGCTGAAAGTGACACAACAGTGAGCGCCGTTGACCTGCTATGGCTTTATTTTTTTCATTTTCATTGTGGCAGAGCCGTCAAATGGTAGAAAAACTTTGTATGGATATGATTACTCCAAAACACAGGGGGAGCTCTATAGAGGAAAATGAGGCAGAACAGTGAAGAAACGAGCCATTACAGAGTTCCGCTTTAATCAAAAAGGAATGAGTGATCAAAGCTATCTTGAGTAATGGAAGGTTACTTACTGCATAAAAAAAAAACCCACACACACACACAATAAAATTAATATAAATATCCAGACAGTTCTTAAAAATAGCCAGAACAGATGATAAATTGGTTCACAAAATGCTGAACAAAAAAAAAAAAGACAAAAGTCAACCATTACAGCCCCACCACTACCACCACCAAAAACAAAATATAATAAAGAAAGAGAGAAAATTTCAAAATTAACATAATCTATCTTGTGACAGTTCCAGTCAACAGTGAATTAATAGGATGGCTGGGCTGATTATTAAACTGTACCATCTTGAGCTAATCTCAGCAGAGTGACTTTTTTAATAGGCTCTTTCTGATTTTCTGATCCAAACCTTTCCATTCCTCCCAACCCTATCCATTTATTCCCAACCTTTTCATTCCTCTCAGCCCTCCCCATTCCCCTCATACGAAACATTCCGCACCAGAGCTGTGAGGCAAACTTGGGAGAGACAAATCCCTTTAAGTCGCCTTGAACAACATAAAACGCACCCGGGCTTCCATTATTCAGGGCCTATAGGCTGCTTGTTTACAGTGAAGAGAGAGAGAGAAAGGGGGCCCTGCCTGCACCTGCACTCCGGATGGCCTGACAGCTTGATGGGCCCTTTAATGGTGATTCACTGGCTGGATCTATGTGGATAAAAATGGAATTCTGGGAGAGCAATCTAATAAGGGAATAAAGTGCTGAATGCTTGCCATGGCCGTTGGATGGGATCGTCGTCGGGGCTCCGGGGAATCGAATCCAAACTTTGATCTGGCGGCTTTATTACATGCTATCACTGCAGCTACGGGTCTCCTCAAATAGAATGTCATAGGGTCAAGTGTACGGTACTTGAGGTTTAGCTTTTAAAAAGTCTGGCGTTAACCTTGGCGCTCGGTAAACAGGAATTCAATCCCAGGTTGGAGAACATTATTTGGACGTATAAGCGATAGTCAACCATATATTTGACACAGAGCGAGAATAAAAAATCAGACTTCATATCTGGAAGGTTTTTTTAATCCCATATATCCCATAAATAATACACAAGACATGGCTATATACCTCACACTGAGATCAGACAGACATGAAAAAGGCAATCCAGACAATAGAACTACCAACGGGCCCCTTGACTTCCCTAGTATTTCTATGCAGAGATGAATCATTTCTTTATTTCTATATTTTTCCCATTGTTTTACAGTGCATATGTATTGAGCTGTTCACCCTGGCAGAGTGGGCAGCATTCCTGGGTCATAGCAGTGGCAGTGTAGGATCCTTGGTTCAACGGTGTCTGTGTGCCAAAATGTGTTTATCTGTAGGTGACTGAACAATGCTGCATGAATGAAAGTTGAACCGAAAAGTTCCAGGGAGTCATTTTTGGCCTCAAATTTTGGCAACAAGCTGCTAGCAGATTCTGTTCTTAATATTAGACATAAATACATAGATGCCACGTTGGTTGCTTTGGTCTGTTGCAACGATTCTGCAAAGTCATCACCAATGGTTGCCCTGGCCAATATGGCCTCTAATGACAACGCCTTCAGTTTCCATGTCATCAGCATTGGGGCCATTCATTTTGACTTACTCTGACACCAACTTAATAAGTTGGAACTGTGCTGATTTATTGATTGATTAAACATCAACATAAACTGTGGTCTATAACTGCTGTCGTATGCCACATTTGTGTAACTCCTGTCCAGCAGAAACCTAGTATTATATTAGTTAGCCTTTAGCCTACATGCTAATATATATGCTAATTGATATATTAAATAAAACTTCTCCCTAATCCATGTAAATCAGTGTTGTTGGTAATCTTTGAAATACCCAAGGCTGTAACGCCACCGAGAAAAATCCACTTTGCAATAAAACTACTGAAAATATGTCTTTTTTTTCTTCTTTTTTTTTAAAACAAAGAAATTTGATTAAAATATCTATGCAAAAAAAGTTGAAAAAAATATATTAATATTTTAATATAACCTTTTTTATGATGTTTTGTGATGGGGACACTTTTTTTACTTAACAAAGTAACAAATTTAGTTAGAGTGTAAAAATGAAGTCATATTAGATTTGTGTTTAGAATATTACAATTTCCAATTTGTAATAAAATACACACCTGAGCCAAATTTCATAGAAAAGTTAAGAACCACTGCAAAGTTTTCAAAAATATAAAACTTGAAAAGGACACCTTTGTCCTCATTAGGGCACAAGGGTTAAAGAATATTATTTTAAATATTATATTGTATTAGTTTTTTGATTTTAAATTGTCCTTGTAATAAATTTATTAGGCATTTGACTTTTTTTGTACATAAAATATATAGTAAAATATGCAAATGCAATAAGAATTTATGTTGTTATATTTTTATTTTTGTATTTTTATTTAAAAGGCAAGCAGATTATCAGTTGTTTCACATATTTATTTTATCTTGAATTGGAGTTTAAAATAAAAGAAAAAAATGCAGGAATTAGTATGTACAATAAAGTATAAAATGTCTTTGTACAAACAATCACAAATGATTTTTATGCCCAGCTTTTCTAAAGAATCATCTACATGTATGACTGATGGGGTACTTTATGGTCTGACAAAAAGCCCAACTTAAATAGGCCTATATAAAGTTTTATAATGCATTTTGACCTCTGAGGCATCCCCGCCCCTTTTCTGCGAGCTGTAATGTATCCAGCCTTAGTCGGGTCTCTAAGATGTTCAACAGCATGTTCCCATTAAAGCCAATATACCACCCCCCTCTCCCCACCTCCTTCGCCTCCCCAACCCCATCCCATCACCGACATGTGTGCGCAGATACGTGCACATCGTCCCAGGGCTCTAAGTCAAAAGCGAGCATTGATCTGCGCTGTCATATATCATTAATGAGGGTATTCAATCCATGTTTAGGAAGCAGAAGGCCCGGCTTTAAGTGGGCTTCGCTGGAACACAAAGACCATCCTTGAAATCTCCCCTCAGGAAGTCCCACTGTTGGTTCTCGTCAGGCGGAGGAGGAAGAGCATTAACGGAGTGATGTCATGGCGGTTCGTATCACTGCCAGCGTCCCGGGACAGAGAGGAAAATCACCCGAGTGACCCTTAATGTGACCCCAAACTGGCTAATGATGATGTCAATCCAATCTCCCAAATTTGATATGTATTTGTAATAGTTGCATAATGGTGCATAAGTAAAAGGTAGCATTTTCTGAAAAAGAAAATTTACATTACATATAAGCGCATATTAATGTATGTTTTATGCAGATTTTAGACGTATTTCTGCTTATGTAATGCCATGAGCCTTGGATATAGTTATCGATTAATCAGTCTTTATTTCTACAGCACCGTACAACAACCAGAGCTGACCAAAGTGCAGTATAACATAAAAAACTAAATAAAAATCAATAAACAATACAAATACTTGTTGTAAGTTTGTCTTTGAACAGAGGCAGGTCAATGATGGAGCTGAACAGAGAGTTCCAGCCACTGCAAAAGAACATTCGCCCCACTTTTTGCACCGGGACTGGGGCACCTCCAGCAGGTGTTGCCCAGCAGATCATAGAGCTCTGGGTTGGTGAGGGGTCAAAATCTCAAACAAATAGGAAGGTGCAAGGCCGTTGATTGCAATAAAAACAAACACAATTTTAAAATGTATGAACAAAGCTGAATCGTCAATGAACATAACAGGCCCTGACTTAGCTTGCAAGATGGCAGAGTCATTAGTGCTTTCACCTCTCAGCAAAGAGGTTGTGTACAAACATGCGCTGTCTCCCGGACCCCTCCTCAAATCTTCAGGAGTGCGTTGTTTGTATGCAATCTCCCCCAAACTTTTCACGCCCGGAGGTGATTCCTGGACGGCCCTAATGCTGTCCATGGGGCCAATGTATTTTGCAGAATCCGCAAAGGTTCAATTGTAGTTTGACCTCTCATTTAAATGAGGGGGTTTCTATTTTCTGGATTCACAAAAGTTTGAAAACGCTGGAAGAGGTGTTTTGACCTGCTCTCATGTAAACTGTGAAAACAGCGTCCTCACTGAAAACAATGACGTAACTGCCCCAATCTGAACTGTGATTGGCTGTCTGCCGGGTGCACGTCAGATGACCCGTGAGTGCAAAATACGAGGCTCCAGAAAACCACAAGATCTTAATGTAGTTACAGACCTGAACTATTAAAACTTCCTGTATGTAGATGTATGTAAATGTAGCGCATTTGCGGGGCCCACAGCACCATTTGTTGGACAAATATGGGTACTACAGCCTCTGCAGACCACTGTCAGCAGAGGCGGGGCGACTGCTCGTCTCCTCATGTCTCTTCTTGTCGCTGCTAAAAGTAGCTGCAGACACACTGGAGCGATTCAGACCCACGACCGAGCAGTGCACATGTGCAAAACGTAATAACTATTTACAACAGCAGGCGGCGCTAGTCACTAAACTCTGCGGTTATTTAAACTCTATTAAATAAAACTCCACAACACGTGTTTAACTCAAGTATTTATCAGTCAATAATATTTATACTAGGCCTGGGAAAATTATCTAACTAGTAGTTATTAATCGCGATTAATTTTTTTCAGATTTGCGATTAATTAGTTAATTTTTTTTATCGATTCCCGGCCCTAAATTATACACACTAGATTAAACTCGCCTGATCACAGTAATAAATAAAAGGGACTGGATTACTGCAGCTGTTTGCCTCAGAGGAGGATTATATTTTTATCTGCATGAGGCTACAAGCTAAGGTAAGCTAACTGCAACACATTAGCATCACAGATGTGGAAACATAATGAAACAGTTGTAGAACAGAAAGTTCCTTATATTTTGATGTTAAACTCAAGCTGTTTGACAAATTGTGAACGGAACACACAGCCAATCAGAGCGCTCGTTGAGCACGATGGCCTGACGCCGATTCGACATGTTCAATCAGCCAGAACTATGCCCAACTGTGTCCCACTACGTTCAATGGTGCAGAACACACCAAACAGACTCACGTTGCCGACCGCGTCAAACCATCCGACCGTGCCCAACGGCCGATGATCGCCCCGGTGTGTCCTGGCCTTTACACCTCAGTGTTGTTGTGTAAATGCAAATCGGAGGCGGCATGTTTTCCTGGGCAGCGGTGTGATGTAAACAGGCCCTCTGTGTCAGCCCTGTGAGTAACTGGCCACTGCCTAGGGCTCAACGCCCATAGCTGCTGGGATAGGCTCCAAACACTTGTAAATCCTAACAGAAATGCTCTCCGTGGCAAAAAAAAAAAAAGAACTATCCATTGTCTCTGTGCTAGTACAGTATGTCTTAGCATCATTTAGGTACAACGTTGCGTCTCCTCCTACAGTACAGTAGAGTCACTGTCATACTGTACTCTGGCAGTATTGATCAGTGTAAAAACCCTGCCCTGTGCGCCTCGCCCCAGGGTTATCATCGCGTCATTACCATCCGGAGTTTGGTCAGACCCTACTGTATGATATGGCAAATGGACTCCATATTGATTTTGTCAGAGCGAGAGAGTGGCAGATGGAGAGGAGGCCATCAGGGAACAGAGGAAGGGACAGAGAGGAACAATGACAATATGAAGAGAATGAAAGGTATTTAGTTTAGCAAATACTTTTAAATTTAGAAACCATCATAACTATTGAAGTATCCATCACTTTTTTATTTGACGGCCAAATGCAGTCATCACCGCAAAGTAGTAGGCTTGGCACAATGATTCATTTATTAACTTGAATATCATGTACAGCATTTTGACATGAGTAGGACCTGTTAAAAAGTACACTGTGGGACACCTTGGTTGGTCACATGGAGAATCCAAAGCAAGGATTCCCACAACCAATGATCTGGGGCCTGGCATGCGTAAATTTTGAAGACATGGCCCAAAGGTGACCCACACAGCGAAGTGTGTGGTTGCACGTTTGCTGAAGTTCACATTCACTTCATATCTCTCAGAAAAAACAGAGGATTTGATTCAGCTGTAATCATTTAAGCAGGTAGTGAGTAAAATAGAGAGAAGGCCATTTTATTATTATTTTTTTTATGTCACTCAGTATTCTTCAGGGTTCAAAGTTGCGCACCCTCATTCTGTCTAAAATTACAGCGTGAGGAAATCCTAAAAAAGTGATACTTGCATTGATCTAAATAAAACAACAGTTACGCCCAATTTATATTGTATCTGTTGCGGTTCCGTTACCACACCCGCTGCGTTGTAGTACATCTTCCTGTCTAGCGCTCCGACAGAAATAGGAATCGAGACTATTTTTGCCAGATGCTGGAGCCGAAGCTGAACAGATCAGATCGAGCCAGACAGGAAGTCAGACCCATGACAAAGGAAGAGGATCCAGAATATTTCAAAATAAAAACTCACTCTCTTCCGCTTTTCTCTGTGAAACTCACTTATTAGCGACTTAGAGTATGTTTAGGCTAAACACTTACATTAGTCACTTTGCATTAACCTTCTTTGGTGGATTCAAGGTGTGGAGAGGGCATGATGTGAGTTGGGTTTACGTGCCTGCCTTTCTACGCCAGGTGGGAAATTGCATGCTCATTGCATACTCAAGGTTTCATAAATCAGTATAGTTGTTGACATGTGTTAAATTTGGCCCCTTGCTAAGTAGAGATCCTTTGCAATCTTTTCTAAATGACCCTGGCTCTTTATTCTTATTTCTCAATGAAGGATATTCACTGTAGTGCACAAGCATGATTGATGTTATGGTAAACTGATGATGTATTGCACATGTGAATAAAATCAATAGTGAAATATGTATAAGATGCTGTGGTTGTTTATTTATGCAAATTAGCCATGTGCTTTCTGAAACCTCAACATTACCAGCCAAACAGCTTTTTACACAACACTATACCAAAAATTAAATAAAATGAGAAAGTGCTTTAGAAAGTACGAAGATATTCAAAAGATATTTTGAAGAAATTCCAACCAATATCATAAATAGAAGTATAAACAGACAAATGAGTGGTTAGGTTTTTTTTTTTTTTAGGACTTTTCCTCACCAAGAGGAAGGGTCTAAGGACTAGGGATGACTTGGGACAGTTTAGTTTGTCTTGTTATGTTTGATTGTGTGACTGTTTGTGAAGCCCTTTGAGGCGACTGCTGTTGTGATATTGGGCTAAATAAATAAAATTGTATGGAATTTAAATACATTTTATCAGGACAAAACATAATTTGCCAAGGCTTGTCAATAGTTTACATTTCTACATAGTTCAAATTTAGTCCAGATCCATAAATTGTAGAGTTATAGATCTATCCTACACTCTTACCTTTTTAATTTCTCATGTTTTCTGATTAATCCCATTATGGACACATCTACATCTGAAGTGTTAATATGATGAGCAGCACGAGCATTGAGAAAAAAAAAAAAAAAAGAAAAACCTGAAATGGGGCAATCCTTCCTTTCGGGAAGAGGATATCCTGAGGCACAGTCATACAGACCTTAAGTGCTGACAAAGAAGATATTGTGTTTTTTCCAGTAATCCTTTTAAACACTGCAGGGCATCAGCATGCTGCACATTTAAGAATAATGTTGCAAAAAAAAAAAAAAAAAAAAGACTAAATTTTAAAGTGAAAGTATGCATAATTAGAGGTTTAGTCAACTATATTGTAATAGAAATCAGACCTTAATATGTTATCTTGGCTTTATTGTCACATTAATGACTGCTGTAACAAAAAAAGCCAAATAAAAACAAATAATTGAGAGCTGTATTTGTATTAAAATAATAATTAAAAAAAATTATAATAGGCTTGCTTCTTTATAAAAAAAAAGATAAATATTGTTAAAGCATCAAGATCTTTAACCAGGTGAAGACAGTTGCAGGGACAGAGTGGTTCAATGCAGAGCCTGAAGGTGGGAGGTTTGTCCATCCATCTTCTTCCTCAGGGTAGCCCAGACTTCTCTCTCCCTGGACACTTCCTCCAGGGAGGCGTCCAGGAGGTACCCGGAACAGATGCCCAAGCCGCCTCAGCTGACTCCTCTTGATGTGGCGGAGCAGCGGCTCTAGTCTGAGCTCCTCCTTGGCGACCGAGCTCCTCAGCCTGTCTCTAAGGGAGTGCCCAGCCACCCTGAGGAGGAAACTCATGTCAGCCGCTTGTATCTGGGATCTTTTGGGTGGAGGAAAATTCAATATAGTTTCAATGTTCATCCTTGAAGCTAAATTATAGTTTTATTTACAAAATATACAGTATGTTAATGTACAACTTAGAGAAATAGGTTTCATTCTGTATGAGGTGGGTCACAATAATGATCATGCATGCCAGTTAGTTTTTTTTTTTTTTTTTTTTTTTTTATAAACAGGAATTACAGAAAAAAAAAGGTTTACCGTCATTTTTGGTGGATTTATTAGTATTTTTCTGTATTGGAGTGAATATGGCAACGCTCACTTTTAACCATAGAAATTAGTCTAAAATAACGTTTCTCTTAAATTAATTTAAACAAAACCACATCAGAATGAAGAGTGGTGACGGAATTTTTTTTGTTTGTGTTGTGTTTTTTATTAAAAAAATATTTAATTCAATTGTCTTAATATGCAGATTATATGCAAATTTATCAAAATAATAATTTACAAACAGAATCTTTTTACTTGAAATGACAGTTAACACATCACTAATAATAGCTAAAGATAAAAAAAAATCTCAATATTTTGCTATTTTGCTTGTATTTTTGTTTTTTACAGATTTGTAACTATGGGGTACAAGCTGACCTCACTCAGTAATCTATGCATGTAAAACAGGTTGGTAGGATGAGGGTTACACAAAGTGAAAGAAAATTGATATGTTATCCACAAATACTGAAGTATATGTATGTTTTATAAAAGTGTGGTTACTTTCCTTGCAGGCTTATTTTAAAAGGATATTTAGGTCAACCATATTCTAAGCCTTTTTAGTTTTCCCCCCATTTTTCTTCTTCCCACTGGCTCTGGTTTGTTTCGTTCTGCTTGATTACACCAGGAACGCTGGCGACTGTTATGTATTGTTTCCGCCCCATGAGCAGAGCCCAAAATATTTGCTGTGCCTTTTTAAATACTTTAGGAGACAATCAAAAATCCTTTCAGCACTCCCTAACACGCTCAATAGGCTTAAGGAGCAAAATAATGTGCTGGGCATGGCGCTTTTCTCAATAACATGTCAACAATTCCTCGGCGGCGGCTGTCAGGTGGAGCTTACCAGGGGCTACGATTAGCAAGGGTTGGTGTGTAACCTTGGAAAAAAAAACAAAAAAACGCTTGCAACATTCCACAGCACGTGTCAATCACTTCGCACCTACAAGGAGATACATCCGTCCACCATGACAGTTCTTTGAAAAGGTAGAGCACAACAAGAACGCCAAGTCTGCTTCAAAAATGGCTGATGATTTTCTCTTTCTGACATGGCGGCGTGCACAAGTCAACATTTCTGACAAACTGACCTACACTGGTGCCCTTAAGGGTTAGATTTTGAGAGGGATGTTGGTTAACTTTTACTGGTGCTAAGGAGGAACAGAGCATTAAATAAAATAGTGTGTGCCTTAAGGGCTTCGTTGCTGAGTGCAGACCTTGAAAACCATTGACTTACTTTGACTCTGTGTAGAGGCAAAACCTTTCTAACACAAATGAATACTTATATTTCAGCCGGTAACTTTTATATAAAGCTGAAAACGTATTTCGTCTCTGTCCCAACCTCATGCCTTAACATAGCCAGCTCTTTTTCTTTTTTCTTTTTTTTTTTTTTTTTAAGAAAAGTAAAAATTCAAATAATTTACCAGGTGTCATCCAAATTTTTGTCTTGTGCATACCAATGCTGCATTTATTATGGAAGACTCACACTAAAATCTCTTTCCTAAGCTCAGTTTGCTCTATTCATGTGGCTAGCCCCCCTCCAGATTGCTGACGAGGGCTGAGAGGTTTAAAATGTGACTTATGTAGGGACCAATTTTTCTCGAGTGTTTATGAAATATTGTTCTGTGACTGGCGCTCAGTTCGGCAATGTGGTTCCATATTTGCCTAAAGTTGACTTCTGTTCAACTCATAAATATACTCAGGTCACTTGATTTGTGTTGCTTGTGTTGCTTGTAGCACACACCAGCGTACATAAGAAATGAATTATTGCTGGTCGCTTCAGTCACTCATGACTCTTATAATTTGAATACATTTAGTCACTTGAGTCCATAGATTTCTACTGGAAATATTCATTTCAGGGCTGTTTTCTCAAAATGCATTTTCAGAGTCAGAAATCTCCACTTCAGCAGCGCCTGCAAGCACCAAAAGTTCCAGTCTTGTACTTAACTTAATTTTGAAGGCTTGGATACACTGTAAAAAAAAAAAAAATCTACAAATCTAAACATTTACAGTAAAATATTGGCAGCTGCTGATGCCAGAATTTTACCATAAAAATAATCTGGTGACTTTTACATTAAAGTAAGCACTTTTTTTCTGCCTTGTCTCTGACTTACTGTCCCTGATCTGCATAAAAAATATTGTTTTATGGTACTGTAATGGAAAAATTAAGGTATATCATTGTAAAGTTTTTTTTTTTTTTACAGTAAAACTCTGGTAACCACAGCTGCCAGTAATTTACTGTACATTTTACAGATTAGTTTTTACTGTGTATGTAATTCCTAGCCTGATTTATTGGGCATTTTTCTGTTTTCTAGCCTGGCCAGTCAGCCCCTCCTACTTTCTTTTCAAAAGCAGGACAGTCTGGTGTGTCAGCCACTTCACTGCAGCACAGGACAGCATAAAGTCTGTGCAGAAATAGCCACTTTTCTAATTGACTGTCATTGATTCGGTGTTGACAAGCTTGTGTAAACAACAGCCAATGGGGACATACCTAAACCAGAATGCATGTGCATGATTGGCTAAACGTTTACCATGACGCTATGGACATAATGAATAAATAAAATTATTGATATATATAAAAAAAAAAACGTTTCTAAGTTTTTTGTTTGTTTGTTTGTTTTTACACAAGATTCCAATTGTAAAATGCTAAAAAAAAAAAAGCACCCTGTCTGATCAACAACATTAGTGAGTGCAACAGCATATTTTATTTTATGAGAAATAGGAGGAGGACAGGAAACACGTTTTTTCTAATTCATTATTAACGGGAAGCATCTTTCAGAGACGTCTCCGTTATTGGCTGACCTGTGCTGAAGGGTTGAACGAGTTTCACCCAGTGGTCAAGGTAGAAGAGTGACTTTTAGGAAGGGTTGGGGTCAGACACTGTGTGCTTTTTAACATTCAGTCAGAATTACCAGCCAAGAGTTTTAGAATGTTGGAATACATTTGGTCCTATGAGACAGCCATCTTCCTTGAGCCTGGGTCAGTCAGAGGTTTATGATGTCTTAATTTTACAGAATTATTATTTTAATTTTGTTTTATTTATTTAATTATTTTTGTGTGTGTTTTATTTTATTTATCCTTTTTATTTATTTATTTATTTTATTTTATTCACAATAGAACACAAACTACAAATCAGGTGTAGAGACTATGCAAAGGGTGCAGACATTGCAAAAAAATGCTTGGATTAGATGCCTGTCACTTTAAGGCTCTGTCGGCCCCGCCCACTTTACTCCATCAGCTACCACTCCATTGCAAACACTACAGTTTAAAACAGAGCTGCTGCAGTGAAAGAACTGCAGAACTGAGGCCTTTCTCTGACTAAAAGCTCACATCGTGAATGAAGTTGAGAGGTAAATGACAGATAGAGATGATAAAATGGCTAATTAGCAACACAAAGCTAATGGATAGATAAATGAGCTGACTGCTTCATAGTGGCCACTGTTTACACCATTTAGCATACAGGATTAATCAAACATGAGTGAAGGAAACAAAATACAACTGCAGGTATGTTTTTGAACAGGAAATAACATTAGAACATGGTAAAAATCCACGCCACCATATGTCTCAGTGGTAGAGCTTGCATATGCAAAGCAACTACAGCCTGCCTCAGCATTGTTGGTTCAATTTCAGACAGTTTGCTGAATGTCTCTCCCCATTCTCTCCCCGATTTCCTATGGTACTCTGTCCTATCAAGAACAAAAAGAAAAAATTTAAAAAATTAAAAATTCTTAAAAATCAAACAATAAAAGCTCAAAAAAGTCAATTTAGCATTATAGGTCAGTATATCATGTTATATGACTAACAAGTTTGAAGACATTGAGTTTCTTTATTTATATGTTCAGAAAAACAAATAACAATATTTGAAAGTTAGCATTAAATGGTCAGAAGCTTTATTTGTTTGTTGCGAGATTTGCACTTCCCAATAAAGTTAATTCCTGATCTTTTTTCTCTCTCTCTCTCTTAGTGACTAGTAATGTAACTACTGCTGTATCTAACTGCTTTTGAAATAAAGTACTCAGAAAAAGTGAAAATAGATTACTTCTGAGAAAGAGTAATCCGTAATCAAATTACTTTTCCAGAGTAATCTGGCTTAATCAAAATCACTCCATAACAGAATTGAAATATCTGGGATTGGTCCCAGAGCCACTTAATACATTTATACAGAGACAAATCAGCAACTGAGTAACCAGAAGCACCACAAATCAAAACCGCAAAATACCGTACTGTAGAACAACTTTTGGACAGACAGACAGACTCTGGAACTCACTTCCATCTGAAATTAAGACCATTACTGATTCCAAAATGTTCTTCCAGGCTAAAGTCTGGCAAACAAACACTGTACTCATATTTAAAGAGTGTGGCTGTTCTGTAAGGGTGAGTGAATGAGTGAATGTTTGGATTCATGCAAATGAATTGAGGTATTTATTAGAATAGAACTGTATTATTGATGGCTATTGTGATGTGGTGTAGAAGAAAAGCCCAACCAGGGACAGGAGTTAAAATTTATTTGCAGGCCTTGTATTGGTAATTAAATGACAAAGCTATAAAAATTGCACGCCAAATTATTTTATTTCTCTTGTGCTTTAGTAGACCTGTGTGAATGGGAACTCTCCCAGACTTGATTATTCAACAAAAAAATATTCCTGCCATTACAGTCATTTAATCTTTCTCCCTGAACTTCCCTGTAGGTCAGCTGTAATGTTAAACACACAGAGTACAGAGAGACCTGCTGCTCTCTCCCTTGCACGGCTGCCAGTGAGGTGGAGTTGTTAATAAGCTGGATAAACCCTGGGTTAAGCTTGAACAATTGTCCATAACTGGTGTGAAATCCTCTCCAGTCCCCAGTGAGGTGCTCAGACCGCTCGGACCAGCACACCTCGGCCCGTCTTCCTCCCAGTGGGACTCCCCCAGAACACCTCCGACTTCCCCTCATCAGCAGACACACTTCCTCAGGTCCAGGCTCTGACTCTGACATGTGCACAAGGCCCAGGCAATAAAAAACAATTCTACCACAACTGGAATTTTAAATCAATCTTGAACACCTCTAGAAAAGCATTTTTACAACCTTTAAAAACATTATGTGACTAAAAGTGAATGTTTTTGATAAGGAGTCTGCTGGTGCCATAAAGAAACAGGTGAACAGACCAGCAGAGGGCAGCAGAATGCAAAGTTTTTAGAACATAATCAAAGAAAAAGAGCACTTCACTTCCTTCATTTTATTACAAAATTAAAAATATGTGTAAGGAATCAATGGAAACAGAGCTGTACACCATTTTTTAGGATAGTGCTTTACTCTGAACTGTAGGGGGAGCTCCACAGGAAAAGAAATGTGACCAAAACATTGAAGAAATTAGCAAAGTTGCATAGTTTCAGAACAAAGAATCTGCCTCTTAGTGACTTGTGTATGTATTTGGCATAAGTGTTATATCAGATGCCCTTCCAGACACAACCCTCTCCATTTATCCAGGCTTGGAACTGGCACAAAGAGTATTCTGGCTTGTGAATTAAACAATCACACACACATGATACTCATTAAAACCACTATAACTGTAATGAAGCCAAAATATGTTTGTTTATTTTAGTTTAATTCTATAATGATTTTTTTGAGGTTATAGTGCCAGAGTCTTAATTCACTCCTGTTCATGTTTGCATCCAGACCTTAAAGAGTGTGTCCGGCCCCACTTCACCTCCCAAAAACAAATCCCATGAGTCACAGCGAGCTCCCATTTCACTATAATCCCACAGCTAACTTAGATTATCACTGTTTTTTTTTTTATGTGGATAGCCTCTCTCAGCAACACAGACTGCACTGTCATGTCGTTCACACGTTTTTTGTTTTTTTTGTTTTTTGACTGACAGCTGGAACAACAAACAACACATTAAAAATAACTTGTTTCCTTAGCACGCTGCCAATAGTTTAATCCCCTTCCTTAATACTGTATAATTACAAACACTGAATGGGCCTTAGTGTTGTCATTAGGCCTCGCCCTCCTCCATTCCTCTAGAATTAACTTTTTTGGCAAGCTTCGCCCCTGTCAGTCACCAGCGTGTCGGAACTCATCGAGCACTAATCACGAGTTTATAAAAGTCCGTGACAGGTTGAGGATGACTGATAACCTGGCAGTATACAGGCGGCCTTGCTGTCTCAACATGCACGTCACATCTCATCAGCGTTCTCCGAATCACAAACACCACACAGTAGCCACAGTAGGTTAACAACTTTTGTTCTCTGACTGGTGCCTGGGTGGAGTTCACTGTCTACAATGATAATGGGCTGTTGTATTAAAGGTGCGTACTGTGTACAGTTGAATGAAATGGAACATATCAGAACATTAACCTGTAGTGGTTTTATAAAATCATATGATGCTAATGCTGTACCAGATGTACCTGAAAGACCATCACATGTTCAAATATGTTCATAATTACCTTCAAACAATACAAACATTATAACCATTCTAATCACAATTATTTTTATTCTATACATTTAGCAATTTTTTTATGTAATTTATTTAAATAATTATGTATTCATCTATCCATCTATTATCTTCTGCTTTATCTGGGTCGCGGAGGCTGCAGTCTAACCAGGGACATGCAGACTTTCCTCTCCACAGACACTTCCTCCAGCCTTGCCTTGTACTAAGTCTTACTCGGGGCCTCTTCTTGGTGGGACGTGCCCGGAACACCTCACCAGGGAGGCGTACAGGAGGCATCCGCAGACCACAACAGACCAGTTCATCCACCACATTACTGCAGACTCTGCACTGGGCCACCTGTCAGTCTCACGCAGCCTCCTCTCGCTCGTGAACAAGACTCCGAGATACTTGAACTCCTCCACTTGAGATGAAAACTTTCCTCCAACCTGGGAACCAGCCTTTTTTGGTCAAAAACCATGGCCTTAGACTTGGAGTTTCTGATTCTCATCACAGCTGCTTCACACTTGGCTATATATAATATTGGGTATATTTATTTAGTAATTATTTATTTTTACTGTAAGTACAAAATATTTTTTTTCCAAGTTTGGTGTTGCTGTATCATAATGGCTGATTGTATACTGACCAAAATTAGGTTACATTAGAATAGAAATAGTAGCTTTAAATGCAGTCCAATGGAAGATTTCTGAGTGGACTAGCTAAACACAGAACAGATACACTGAGCACTGATGGTTATGGATGAGTAAGTATATGTTCATGTTTGTTTCTGAACACACAATCTCACCTTTATCTAAATTCATAAATAAATGTCAACTTAACTGCAGCAACTGAAAAAGAAAATTATAATATGAAGAATATACAATCTATGCAGGGCTTGACATTAACACTAGCTAACCGGCCAAATGCGGATAGATTTCTATCACTAGCCACTTTGTCTGACTAGATTATATATATAAATATATGATTATATATATATTTATTTATTTATTTATTTATTTATTTATTTTTACTACTTTAGACCTGACTATGCTTATATTTAAAACCTATAGTACATCATGAGTGGAAAGACAAAATTTTGCTCATTAGAGGGTTGTAATTGAAAACAAAAAGAGAAAAAAAAAGAAAAAAAAACCCCCAAACAAACACAAATATAGCAAAAGCAAAAATATACAGGTTATGATAGATATATTTGTTTTTTTCTTCTTCTTCTCTTTCTCTTAACTAACTTTTACCGTTAGTTGATGTTAGCTCATTGCGCTGGCCAACATACTTTTAAACCAAACAGGCCCTTTAAGACAAATGCAAATGGCTGCATTTGGCCCGTGGGTCTTGAAAAAGGCTGGCGTTGTCATTTATAAGTACTGCCTGAGTGCTCGCTGCCATCAGGGTTGTATGGGGCAGATTTGAGTGGCATGGTGTCTGCCAGTGTGACGTAAGGCCAGTGTTTATGCCACATCATAAATATGCATGCTGCTTTGTATTATACTGCAGGCTTATGACAAGGGAGTGACAGCATTAGCACTTTCCGAGGTCATTTACCTGTCATCCTCCGAGACAGGCGCGACTAACCGGCCCAGGACAGACACGCATTAGGAGGACGGGATGGTTTTAAAGCCCAGTAAAATGTAAAGTACTGTAATTAAATTTAATGCTGCAATCACATAATGAATGCTTGTGAGATAGGTTAAGCAAAGTTAACTTGCCAAACTTTTATACAAACATAATTATAGTTTGTGTAAGTTAAATCATGAGCATGTGAGCATTTCATTGATTATAATTGTGAAATAATGATTAAGATGTTATGAATGTAGTTAGGTGTTAGCTAGATGTGTGTACAAAGCAGGTCAGTCAAGTTAATATGCAAAAATAAACTGGTTAGAAGCAGCAGAAACATAGCTTAGACAGTTTTGCACATGCTTAATAGTTTTCAGTGGTATAAAAGCAAGCGCAGACTCACACCAAAAGTGACAAAATCTCTTTTTCAAGGTCAGTTTGCTTTATTTGTGTCGTTAGCCCTGATCCAAGTCGCTGACAAGGGACGGGAGGTTTATAATGCCACTTTTGTGCGTAAAATAGATCCTCTGTCTGTCTGTCAAATGTGTTTTGTTTTGTTTTTTTATTGGTGGTCATTTTGGCGATGTTGCTCCATATTTAAACTTGACTTCTATTCAAACCCAAAACCACAGTCAAGTAGTCTGACTTGCTTCGCTAGGCACAATTGTGTCGCTTGTTGCCTCTCTGGTGAGAGTACATAGTCGCTTGAGCCACTTTTGGTCATTTTCTTCCTTATTACATTTTGTAGACGATCATTGTACTACTAGTTCAAGAACTTTTTGATAACCAAATGTTACTTTTAGTCAAGTCTATTTTAAAATTCCGAAAATTAATGATCATTTTTCACCTAGGTGGAAGAGTGGAATCTGAAAAATTGCACTCTGCTTGTGAGGATTTTTTTGCAGAGCTGAGCAGGAGCAGCTGAAGATTGGCCCTCATTTATGGGAGTCAAACGGCCCATTACTAATTCTAACCTCTAGTTGGCGACAACAGTAGAGCAGTGGGCTAAGCCAGTGGTTCCCAACCTTTTTGGTTTTGTGTACCCCCAGGACCTCTTGGTTTGGACCGGGCTTAGTTGTGGTTTAGTCGAAGTTTAGTTCTGGTTTTAGATATGGTTTAGTTTTGGTTTGACCTGGTTTAGAGGTTGTTCGGTCTTAGTTTAGTTCTGGTTTAAACCTGGTTTGTTCCTGGTTCAGTTCTGGATTTAGTGCTGGTCTAGTCCTGGTTTTAGACCTGGTTTAGTCTTGGTTTAGTCCTGGTTTAGACTTGCTTTAGTTCTGGTTTAGACCTGGTTTTAGTCCTGGTTTAGTCCTGGTTTAGACCTGGTTTTAGACCTGGTTTAGTCCTGGTTTAGACCTGGTTTAGTTCTGGTTTTAGTCCTGGTTTAGACCATGTTTAGTTTTCGTTTTAGTCCTGGTTTAGTCCTGGCTTTAAACCTGGTTTACTCCTGGTTAAGTCCTGGTTTTAGTCCTGGTTTAGACCTGGTTTACTCCTGGTTTAGTCCTGGTTTAGTTCTGGTTTTAGTCCTGGTTTAGACCTTGGTTTAGTCCTGGTTTAGTCCTGGTTTCGACCTGGTTTAGTTCTGGTTTTAGTCCTGGTTTAGATCATGTTTAGTTTTTGTTTTAGTCCTGGTTTAGTCCTGGCTTTAGTCCTGGTTTAGACCTTGGTTTAGTCCTGGTTTTGTTCTGATTTTAGTCCTGGTTTAGACTTGGTTTAGTTCTGGTTTTAGTCCTGGTTTAGACCTTGGTTTAGTCCTGGTTTTGTTCTGATTTTAGTCCTGGTTTAGACTTGGTTTAGTTCTGGTTTTAGTCCTGGTTTAGACCTTGGTTTAGTCCTGGTTTTGTTCTGATTTTAGACCTCGTTTAGTCTTTGCTTTAGTCCCTGTTTTGTCCTTCTTTAGTGCCCCATCCCTCTATTTAGTTCTGGGTTAGTCCTGATTTAGGTTTATTTTAATCTTTGAAAGCCAAATATATAAATGTCCTATAAATGATCATATAACTCCATGTTCCCCCTGTAATGTGCGTACCCCTTGGGGTCCCCATACCCCTGGTTGGGAAACACTGGGCTAAGTGACTGGTGACCAGCATGGAAGGTCGGCGGTTCAAACTTCGCTCAAAGCACATACACTCCATCCACATTGCCAACTCCAGTCACAGTATGTGGCCGATTGCAACAGGAAGGGCATCTGGTATAAAAACCTGCCAAATCACCATTTGACTGGTGCACTGTGGCAACCCCGAAAGAAAAAGGGAGCTCCCAAAGGATTTATTATTTTAAAGTGACATTCTACTCACATTGTTATTAGTCAACCAATTTAACGCCAAAATACTTCACTTAACTAAAACATAACTTCAAAAATGAGCCTCAGGTCAAAGTGGGGTCACCATCACTTTACCCTGAGGTGTTATTTTCCCGACATTCTACTGTCCCACCATGTCCTCCCCTCTGTCCCGCTTCAGGTTATGTGATGAGCTATGTCCAAATGAACACAGGTGCTCTGATTCGTCCTGCATGTTCCAGCACAAATCCAGGCCCCCCCCTCCCCCGCCTACCCACAGGCCATCTGCCCGGGGGTCACACTGATCCTGTGGCTGTAATGTCAGCACTGAGGGGTGTGTGGTAACCCTGAAGGAATCTCACTGAGTCAGAGCGGGGCATGTGTGCGCAGTACTACGGGCCTGAGGTAGGGTTACTGACAGATGACGGGATGATGACTATCAAAAACAGAACATTCTTCAGGACAGAACTACTCTAAATTTTTTTATTATTTCATTCAGTACAGATGCTCTAAAATGTAGTCAGGTAAAAGTAAACGTACCTCTTGTAAAATTTACCAAACATGGCACCCTCAGATGGCTAATCACTTCACTGAGTGGTTAGTTCCCTGCCTTTGCTACAATAGTAGGTCAGCGGTTCAATTCCCCCATGGGGTGGTCAAAATAAGCGCTCAAGTAGTCAACGTGGACCTCATAATAATTTGCATAGTCCCGTGTTTCCCAAAGTGGGGTCCCTGGGGTCCACGAAGGTACTGCAGGGGGCCCCCCAGAGGCTGTCCATATTAAGCACATAAAAAGAAATTGAGTTTGAAATGCACTGTAAAAAAACAATGCTGCAAAAACTCAAGGCGACTGGACCCCTCACGATTTTTGAGTTTTGGTTATCAACTCAAAATCTCAAGTTTTCAACAACTAATATTTTTTACTCACCAAATATAATGTTCATACATCTAAAAACTTGAAATTTTAAGTTTTACTCACTATCTTTATTTTTTATTTTTTGCAACTTATCTTACAGCCAACTGACTAAACTGTTCAGAAAAAGTATTATTGATAATAATAAAAATTAAATATACTGCATTTAACTTTTTCTGAACACTGTAAGTTGGCTGTAAGATGAGTAAAAAAAAAATGAGAGAGAAAAACTTAAAAATTAAAAAAGTTTTTAGACGTATGAACATTGAAAGTGAGAAAACTTGAGATTTTGAGTTGGCCCAAAAATCTTGAGGGATCCTTTGCCTTAAGTTATTTAGTTTTTGCAGCATTTTTTTATTTATTTTATTTTTTTACAGTGTATTTGTTTAAAAATATAACTTTAAAACACTTTTTAGCCAATAGTCAGTGTCTTTTGTAATGTTTTTATAGAAATATATGGAGAAAAACATGAAAATAAAATTTGGGATTGAGGGAAGTTGTATGGTTGGGGGTCTGCGTGGGATTTTGGTAAATTTAAGTGGGCCATGACACTCCTGACTTTGGGAATGGCTTGACATAGTCAATAAATAAATGGGTATAAGGTAAAAAAAAATGTTTTACCAAGAAATGAGTTTAGGCAGGTCCCAAGACTTTATCTTGTGCAAAAATAATTTAGCAAAATAGATTCCAAAGTATGTAGCAAGGTTAATTATCAAAACACTTGCTAATGTTCTCTACCAGCTCACTGACAGCACTGAAGTGGTCACCTGCTTTCATGTTTCTAATGACCATTCTTCTTTTTCTCTATCTTCTAACGCCAAATCAAGTCTTGCTGGAAGTGAAAGGAAGAGATTTTCACTACACCTAACTATAAAATATGAATGGAAAAATGAACAAGGTCCCAGGTTTAAAAATGGAACAAGTTTGGACAAGCTGAAAGATTTAAAGCGACTCTCTGTTACATGTGTAAGTAAGTTGAGAAAATTATAAAAAAAACAAAAAAAAACAACCAGAACTGCGCCTGCTGAGCTGAGGGCTTGCCGTAAATCACAGTTTTCTTCTTCTGGAACACCAGCCAGGACAGTCCGAGTGGTACATGGCACTGGTCCAAAACTCAAAGTCTACAGTCAACACAGAGGGCTGCAGACGTCCCAGGACTGGTGTGGAGGGACAAGGAGGCCCGGGCGGGATCATCCACACAGACACAAATGTGCAAATAATGAGCTCTGGAGTTCATGTTTTTGTACATTGCTGCATTTGACCTTTTCTACAGCATGGGGGCATTGCAGAAAGAGGACGGATCAACCTCACACATTACACACAGTCTTTACATAATTAACCAAGGGATTTAGAAGAAGAGAAGGACCCTTTTAGTTGTTCCCTTTTATTCAGGGGTCACCACAGTTCAGGCCATAGGCGAGGTAGGTTTATTTGTAAAGCACAATTCATTCACAGGGTAATTCAAAGTGCATTACAGAAGAAGTTAAAAATATATGGACAAGAATTACAATTAAACAATAAAATCAATTAAAACTAGGAGGACTCGGAGACCGCAGACCTCCGCCAAACCATAGAGTCACTCACCTGAGGAAAAACCCCTAAAGGCCCGGGTCAAGCTCAGTAAGTATTAAAGATACATCAAATCTGTGAACATAGTACTGAAAAAGAAAAACCTCAGCTTTCATGTGGTGTTATTTACAAGTGTGTAGCTATATTTGTTGCTGTGCAATATGCAGTTCATATATACCTCCTATATTTAGAACCTTCAGGCTCACTAGAACCAGAATATCAACATGATCCAGGTCCAACTGTCAGATTATAACATCTACCATGATGTCATCTTGTAATTAATTGCCAATGATTGTGAGCATTATTAGTTAGAAGCTGTAATGGCAAAATTAGCCCAATAGTAAAGAATCTTTTTTTTTAATTCCTGGATCCAGATGGTGATCTGGATCACCCCAAAATATAATCACTTGTTCCTTGTTTCATTTTCTGAAAATTTCATCAAAATCCGTCCATTAGATTTCATGACTGAGTTAGGTAAAAATTACAATTAAGAGTCAATTTTAAATAAAAAGAGAAGAGTGCAGATAAAACACATTAAAGCTGTCATACACAAAGTTGAAACAGTTTTAAGTCTGGACTTGAACATTGTCAGAGTAGAGGTCTATCTAACATCGTCAGGGAGACTGTTCCAGAGTTTAGCTGCAGAAAACTGAAACACTGCTTCACAGAGTTTAGTCCTGACTCTGGGCACCAGCAGAGTCCTGTCCCTGAGGTTCTCAGAGTCTGAGATGGTTCATATGGGACCAACAGGTCAGAGATGTACTTTAGTGCTAAGCCATGGAGAGACTCGTACACAAGCAGAGCTGTTTTAAAGTCTATTCTCTGAGCAACAGGAAGCCAGTGCAGAGACCTGAGGACAGGACTAATATGGTCGTACTTCCTGGTTTTAGTCAGGACCTGAGCAGCAGTATTCTGGACGTCCTGCAGCTGTGTATGTAGTAGTCTATACAAAGGAGTGACTCAGGGACTGGTCACTGCTTAGAGTGCAGCATAGCAGTTTCTGTTTCAGATTTTATACTTGGTCTTTATCACCATGATCACTGTTATTCTATTAAATAATATTATTTTTATAAGCAATAACTTGTAAAAATATGTAATTCACAGTCAGACTGCAAATATATACATTTTTGTTTGTTCCATTGTGAGTTTGATAATATTCTAAAACTGCAGATTTTCAGTGCATAAAAGTCCTCACGATTGTTTTTGGGATTTGTTCTTCCAGAAGAATATTTAAGAAAAAAATGGTCAATGCCAAAAGTCCTCCAAAGTAGGTAAGAATTGGGAGTCTTAGAGGCTGTTGTTTAAATAGGACCACATTCTCATTCCTCAGAACATTTGAGGAGATGTTTGAGAATGCCATCAAGTCATCTGAACGGCAAATACAGCATCCAGAGTAAAAACAGATCCAACACCTTTACTACATTTGTTATAACCTCACATTGTGTAAAAGATATATACATAAAAACCTTAAAATAACCTGCAAAAAGGAAACAATAATGAGGAAGAACAAGTTAATGTATTAAAGGGCAACGTACAGAAAATACTGAAGAGCCCCATGTTAAAAATGCCATGGGTCTTGTAAAGCCACTTGCTGCTAACATTAAACTATTTATGCAAAAGCCACCCTGAACCATCATACCCATAATGCCGTTTTTGTCAGTGCGCCCTTGTTTGCAGAGCTGGGAGGTAGGCAGCGGTAGCCTGGGGTTATGGTTCAAGTTTGTCCATTGTCAGTGAGCTAACAGGATTAGCCGTCTGTGTGTGCTCAGTGCATGTGGAGGGTACAGTGTTTTGGAAATAAATCAAGTAAGAGAGATGCCTATGGGGGATTGAAGTAATGTGCATGTATGGTTTGTATATTATGTGGAAAGAAATGGGTAAGGAAGAGGTGGAAGGCTAAAAATGTTTTGAATTGTTTGGGGCCTGTGGCTGATGTGTCTCTGGCATGGGCCCTGGTGTGCAGTAGGTGAGTTTATTCTGTTGCAGTTGCATATATTGTAGTTTTGCATAGTATATTTTCATGTTAACGCTGATGTTACTGATCAATAATTGTTTACATGTCATTTTTGGTTATTATACTCTATATATTAGCAGTGTACTTTATAATTTCAATTACATTAAACCCATAATTTACTCCGAATGCGCTGTGGTACGTGTCCGGCTCACAGATATATGCAAGAAGTCTGTTTTTGACGTATGTGGCAGCCCTCATGCATAAAGTTGAACAGATGTGATCGAGCCAAACAGGAAGTCAGAGATGGGACAAGTGAAGAGGATTCGGAGGAACACTAAGAAGGCCAGAATCATCATTTTGACTTCCAGTGTAGTGCAAAAGAAAGAGCCATTATGATCAAAATATGGCACTCAAATGGTTAAAGAATTGTAAAAATGATTGAGTATTTGATATTTATGGCTAGGGCTGACCTTGATCTACAAAAATACATAGACAGAGTGACAGGTGTGAGTATTTGAGCTAGCACAAGCATTAATAATACATATTCTAGGGCTGACAGCCTCTGGTCGCTTAGTTGATTAATCGGTCAGTGAAGTCTGGGTCGACTAAAATATTATTGGTCGATTAGCTGGATCTACTTTTTGCATCAGTAAAGCTAGTTTAGTTTATTACTTGATAACTTTTATTTTTTGTTTTATTTAAGATAGCATAGATGATTTTAGATAATCTATTTTACAGCCATCTTTTTTCCATGTTTTATCACGTTATTAATGTAAAGGCACTTGTTTTTGGTCGATTTCGGTTGAGTAATCGCTACTGGGCATAACTTCGGTCAACTAACAATTTCTTTGGTTGACTACAGTCTTAGTATATTCACCAATGTTGGAGTAAATCATTGACATATGGAATTCTGCAAAAATCAAACAATAAGTGATCCAATTTTTATCTACTATACTGGAAAACAATAGTATTTATTAGGGTTTCTTTTTCATCAAAAGTTTGGTTTGTTTACATTACACATATGGCATTTTTAAGGGTAAAAAATATGACAATCTTTTTTTGTTTATGACTGAAGTTGATGAAATACAAAAAAGAAAATGAAAAAGTGGGAGAATTTATTATTATTTTTAAACAATATTGGCCCTGAGCGCAAATTATGTGTTTTCGATGGTTATGCAGGATATTTTCTAAGAATTAAATTAAACAATAACAGATGAACGTAGAGGTTGACAGCATGATAACTTTTCTTGACTGATAACTTGTAACTAAAAATGTACTCTACGTCAAATGTCAGGGGCACCAAAGTTACTCCAATAAACAAAGTATTATAGTAATTTCAGAATCAGAATACTTTATTGATCCTATAGGAAATTATGTGGTTGATGTAGCTCCATATAAAACTCCACATTATACAGTAAAAGCAATAAAACACAATAAAAAAACACAACTCACAATAATAAAACACTAAATTAGTTGTACTCATTACATTTCCTTTTTTAGCATGTGTTTCATTCATTCCAGAATCATGTACAGTAATATACTAAAGTAACAGTACTACTTTGACCATCAATCTGACCTTTGACCCTAGATACCAAGTGCACAGATTGACTCCATAAACACTCTTGTATGATCATGCTCTAGAATAAACACTAGTCCCTCATGGCTCAGTCATTATGATGAAAGAATATGGAGGATTGTTTTGAGGCACAATGACACAGGCAGGAAATGATGCAAGACTATAAAAAGATGAACTGCTGCCCGATGCTTATTTTCACTTAAAGCAGCCTCCTCACAAAGCTGGGGCAGTCGCCTTGGAAGTGACCCCACTCTACAAATAGCACCTTCTGCCCGATTGCCCTTAGCGTCATTGTTTGAGCTGTGTGTAGAATATAGATGGTTCCTATGGGGTCAGGATCCCAGGAGATGGATACTTCCCTCACGTCCGTATCAACAGAGGAAAGGAAATATTAAACAGCATTGATATTTCTGCTCGGTGCTGTTTAGAGGGTTTCCTGGATGAAAACCTGCAGGCCCCACACATGTGACGTTAACGCTAGTGTAAGCACAAATGCGAACAGATGGATTTTTAATAGTCAGGAATAGCATTGTACAAACTGAATTCCAAGAAAAATATAGAGAAGTGAAGAAGTGGGTATCTGGAAATCTCATAGAATCAGATTTAATTTACAATAGAACATAAACTGAGACCTTTTACATGAAGGATAATAGAAAATGAATTTGATGGCAGCAACACATCTCAAAAAAGTTTGGACAGGGGCGATACGAGAATGGAAACTAAGTGGTACTCATAAAGACAACTTTAGACCAGTGTTTCCCAACCAGGGAACCCATAGAGGTACACAAGTGCGTAAAAAAGCGTACTTGGCATTATCATTAATTTACAAGATCATAAGAAAATATTTGTAATGTTTTCATAAAGACCTTTTAAAACTCACAAAAGCTGAGCTCAAGTTTCTCATTGTCTTCAACTTTAAAAATCCAATCCAGATGACTGCTTTTTTTTTTACTTTTTGTTACGATGCAGTTACTCTGGACGAGTGAGAGTTTTCACAGACATACATTTAGTTAGGTGTGTCCATCAGAAGTCTCTACTTCAGTAGCTCCAACAAGCACCAACATTTCCAGTCTGGTACTATGGTGAAGGCTTTTACAGAGAGATGTGCTGACATGTAATTCCTGGTCTGATTTACTGGGCATTTTACGCCTAAAAACAAGGCAAAATTTAATTTTAATTTTTAAGGCCATTGTCAGTATTTTCTAGTTTACAAAAATCAGATATCCATAATCCCCTCTGTAAAAGCCTTCTGTTGTACCATGTCGACAACATCTTTTTAATATTCAGATTTTTTTTTAAAGTATGCAAAATTGTGCATTTTTATATAATGCCTAAATGTCTTATGAAAACCTTAAATGACTCAAAACTTGCAATACACATATCTATATGTCAGTCAGTAAGCTACAGGAAAACATTTACACTGATAGTTAGTTTGAAAAAAAAACTCCAATTCACCTGCAGCAGTCTCGCCTTATTAATGTAGAGCCAGAAGCCAGAAACTTCAGCCAGTCACAAGCCTGGAAAAAATGGAGAGGGTTGTGTCCGGAAACACATCCAGCGTGATTTTTTTTTTTTTTTTTTTTTTTTTTTTTTTAAACAAATTGCCAATCAATTTGTTGTGGTGATTGCTGAAGGAAAGCCAGCAGCTAAATGGTCTACTGGGAGGAAAAGATTTGCCAAAAGAACCCTGGTTTGAGTTCCAGTCTGGTCACTATATTTTACCATTGAGAGATAGCGCTTCTTGTTGAGTTTTAAAATGTATCCTTTTTATTCTTTGGAGTATGATGCAGAAAAAAACATGGCAAAGTTTAAAACAGCTCCAACACAATTGCAATTACTATTACTTTTCTTAACCTTCAGGATGTAAAGTAGCATTGTGCTTTCACATGTTGGTATACAAATACTACTTCATCGACCAGTACCAGGCCGGATGCTCGACAATACTGCAGACAGTATTACCAAGACCCCTGGAAAGGATGGGCAATGACTCAAGCTCCTGGAGGTGGTCTGGGGGATGGTAGAGCCGTTAGTCCACAAACCAGAAGGTTGGTGGTTCAAACCCTGCTCCCACCATTGCAGCTTTGAGTGCCCATGGAGGTAGAAAAGTGCTATAGAATGTGAATGTGATTTATCAGTTAGCTTTGTGTTGCTAAAAGCCAGGCTTCTTGTGAGCACACAGTTCCTGAAATGATGGGGAGGCACTCCTTCTAAAATGGTCGGGACATGCTGTTTGTAAAGGTCTCTAGAGTGACGTGATTTGCATTCCAGTTTGGGATATTATACCAGATGCCCTTCCTGATGCAACGCTCTCTATGTAATGTAATGTCAGAGTTCAAGGAATTTTTAAAGAAGTGGTCAGTTATGGGCTACCAGGCAGATTCAGAAATTATTTTTAAAAGTGTGTACACATTAGTTGTATTTGACCCTGAACTTGAAGATCTCCAGTTTGAGGTCTCTATATCTTTACCATAGCAAAATAGGGCCAGTGCATTAGCAGATGTTTAGATTGCTTAGTGCTTCTAGCTTAACCTGTTTTCTTACCATTAAAGAGTAACAAAGTCTTTTCTACCTAATCTCTTCCCTTTTCTAAGCAACACTTACAGCGCAGGCAGCCACGATTAGTCTGAGTCCATATGCGCCGTGTCCATAAACCGCTGGATGCAGACAGGCCCAGCATGAGGCCCGCGCCCCCAGTCTGAACACCCCTCCGCTATAGTGAGCCCATGGGAGCCCTGGGCCGAGCAAAGTACTATCCCAGCCACTGTTCTGTCTTCTGCAACTAGCATCAGGGAGCGGCAAATGGAGGAGGCAGCGGACTTCCAGCTCTGTCTCTCCGTCATTAACAGCCTTCACTCGCTCAGATTTATTACCTCATGATAAATGTGTGTGAGACTAAGTACAATAAAGACACATCCAAGGATAACAGTTTATTTTTACTCCACCGCCTGACTGAGATTTGCACTCGACAAGTCAGAACAGAAATCCCACTGTTTAATCAAGTGTAGGACTAAAGTCTAAGGTCAATAGACTCTGAAATGCACAGTTTTACTGATATTACATATGGGCGTGTAGGCATTTGCAGACAAAGATGTTACTGTATTCAAGTTTGGAGATACGTTTGTCTGTGGCGCTGTGGTGATTTTTTTATTCATAGAGCTCTTTATTCAAGAACACTAAAGAACTTGGCTTGCTAAAGTGTTGTCCCCTAACATTATGAAAAAAAAAAAAAAAAGTCCAACTTATTTTTTTCTTACTTTGTGTATAAGTAACTTATGTTTGTAAATTGTAACATTAATTCATCCTTTTATCATTAAAAGTATAAAGATTCAAGACCAGGTTTTAGTTTTAATAAATATTGTAAAAGTGAATATTGTAAAAGATTGCAAAAAATAATAATGAAAAAAAAAAGGTGTGGGCCAAAGATAGACCCCTGGGGCACCACACTCACTGAAAAACTGCAGAAAACTGCAAAAGTCAGAAAAACACAAAAACTAAAATTGTATTTGATAAGCAAAATGACGTCTTAATGTTTGCAATATACTTCATGGAATGGTTCAGAAACAACTTGGCTTGTCAATGTGCTGTTCACCAACATTACAGAAAAAACAAAAGTCCAATTTATTTTTTAACTTGTGTATAAAAGAACCTAGGTCTGCAACATTCATTAAAAGTAGAAGGCCAGGTTTTAGTTTCATTTTGAGGAAGCAAATATGGCTGATTACAGCAGAAATAAAAGAGGACCTATTATAGACCCCTGGGGCACCCCACACATGAAACACAGTGTCATCCAGACGCCAAAGGTCCTGTTCCAGAAAAATAGGACCCAAAGCAATCAAAACCAAAAACTGTATTTGATTAGCAAAATGGTTTGTCTTTATATTTGTAATACAGAAGATATAGGACAAATAGTTTTAGTTGTTTGTTTTTGTTTTATTAAGATGCTACATACATTACATTTTATAATTATGTATTGTAGCTGCTTTATCAACCTGCATTGGAAACTTTCGCTTCAGTAAATGTTCACAACTGATCCTTGAAGTATGTGCATGTTTTGGCTCATGCACAAGTTCCAGTGTTTCTTAAATATTGGCAGCTTGGATCAGGTTTATTCAGGGATATGCAAGGTTATATAATATTCTCCCATGTGTAGTCAAACAACAATGTGTAGAATATGCCTGGCGTTCAAAACATAACAGATGCTTCCATGCACTATACACAACAGTTTAAAAAATGTAAATGTATTGAATTGTGAAAGAAAGCCCTTGGAAGTACTACGCACACCAGGAAGAGTGATCAGTAATGGTTTTTAGAGCTTTTTTTTTTTTAGAAATCTGGGACAATCACCTTGATTACGAAACTAGTTAGTTTTCACGACCTCAGTATTATTTGATTACCAAAACTAGACATCCACAGGCTTACAAGAGGTAGCCTATATTTGGCTTAGGCAGATCCAGTAAATGCAAAAACATCGGAGTACACAGGAGTATCTGTTAGCCATTGCACACATGTTTGGGCCAGTCTAGCCTGTATTTCACATCAGCATGTAGGTAGCTCTGTGGGCTCGTAATGATAATGCCTCGTAGTAAAAAACATGGGTCCGGACTGCCACTCACACTGACTGGACAGCACCAGCTAATTTATGGAAGCATAAAGAGGAATCAGCAGTTAAAGTAGCAGAAGACTTAATTGGAGACATGGGGATTACTTCACTTATGCAAAGCTGCAGTAAAATGTACATTAACAAAATATTCCAGCATTTTAATTTTTTCCACCAACAGTTACATTTTTGTTGTTTGATGTGTTCAGAAAAAGTTTGATATTTAAAGTTCTCTGTGAGTGCCAAATGAGAAATAGCACCTTAGTGGAGTTTTTATCCAGGCTTATCCACAGTAAGACAATGACTGCATGTAGGTAGATAAAGGTTGGACTGCTCTGAACATGATCCAAAGCCAAACAGAGGAGCAGAGTAATGCATGTAAACAAATGACAAAACATGAAGACCACTGTTTACAGCTACACTAGCACATTTTAGATCAACTTCTCCATAGCAAATCTCTTGCCTCAGAATGTGCATTCATTTGCGCACTGATCTGTTCTTTTTATTTAGGCTGAGGACCGGCACTAGTAGTACTTTGTCATTGAACTAATGTCATTATGTTGTAAAGATTTTTTTTTTTTTTTTTTTTTTTTCACATTTCTAGAGGAGAACCAAAGAAGGGCCATAATTTCATCTTTTTAATGCAAAATTTGTCACAATGGATTGAATCTACTTATACAACAGTTTACATTTATATTAAAATGCATTTTAACATAAGAAAAAGTCATATATGCCTTTTAGCTCCAATGTTTTTTTTTTTGTTTGTTTGTTTTTTTTTACATTATAGAAATTAGATACACTGGAAGCACTTTTCTGTTAGGACAGAAGCAGGCTGGATGGGTCGATTTGAGGGTATTTCCACTTTCCAAAATGTTCCAAGGCGTCCCCAAAATGCGTTTCAAAAATGTATTCCAAGCCATTCTACTTTAGGGACACCTTTGTGATTTGTGCCTGCACAGTCTCTAATGGTTAGAGGTGGGCAGTGGCGCAAGTTGACTGGACAAGAAAAAAATCCACACTCGGGCAAAAACAGCAAAGAACAGAAATAAAAAGGAAAATTATTTTCAATCAAATGCGTACTCGTCCTTGTGATACAGTCACATTCTAAAAGAGGACAAGCTAAATATTGTAAATGCTGACTTTTTCAAAAAATAAAGCTGGTGTATGTTAGCGACTGCTGTTTCTGGTTTAGCGCTGTATGTCAATCGCTTGGAGAATTAAAACATTTCATTTATAGTTTAACCACTGGCTAAACTCATGTCATTATATGGTGGTGCAAAGAAGAGAATTGAATCTTTTGTTTACTGTAGCCGGTCTCCTGGACCCAGAGTAATAGAAACACAAGCAGGTTTTGGGGCTACCTGTACCAAATTGTTTTTCTATTGATATGATCCGTGATGTACTGTCCAATAGAAAAGCACCTTAACTTCTATGTTCAGAGATAGAAGTACCGCTCCAAAGAACAATAATGTAACCTTGCAACAATAAAGGCATTTTAGTCAAATGTCAGTTTTTCAATATTTCTCATTGACTGGAAGGGTTTGGATCAAACACACAATTCCATAACCACACTAACCTGCCTTTCCCCAGCAGCACACAGAAGTAAAACTAGTGGATATATCTCAACTGCACAGCCATCCAGCCAGCAATCTACTGATCTGACTCTAGCAGGAGATGGGAATGTTGGGATTAATGACAAGATGAAGGCCGGGGCTGCAGGTTGTGTCCTCGGCTCGCTTTGAGACCAGAGGGAAGAAATCAGACTGTACGACTGGAAGAAATTAGGAGATAAAGAGTGGAAGTCTGAACTAAAAGGAGGTAGGGGATCAGGGGGGAACAGGGGGAGTGGGTTGTTCATTTGCCCACTAGATAGATCAGATGGAATGGAAGAGTGAGTCAGAATGAATGCAGCTTTTGGCAAGGTCTTTATCTGCTCCATGCATGATAGTGATGTGAACTTAAATTTCAAAAATGCAGCCGAGCCTATTTTAATCTCAAAACTCAAGGTTAAAGAACATTTGTTAGCTGCCTAGATCTGCCTAGTAGCAAAGCTGTAATAACAAAGATGAGAATTTATAGCAAATACTAGCAAGTTAGTCCTAATCACATGCTAACCAACAATGCAAATAAGTAAGAGAGTGTCCCATTAGCTGGTAGTCTACATGGCTTGTCAATATAGCATCAATGGTGGTCAAAATTCACATATGGAAATAAAAAAAAGTGTTAAAGAGGCTGATAATGTCTTTTTTAAATCTTTTTAAACCAATCTTGGTAACATTTAAAAAAAAAAAACATTATGTGACTAAAAGAAAATGTTTTTAAAGTACTTTACTGGCGCGTTACAGAAACAGGTGAAAAGACCGGCAGAGTGCAGTCCTGTTGGGCTCTTTTGAAAATAAACTGAGAAAAAAACTTAAAATTTGACCACAATCTGAGGAACCAGTGGAAACAGACCAATTTTGGATAAATTAATGAGTGACGACTGGATGTAGAGGGCTTGTTGATTGGTTAGTGCTTCCTGGAGTGGGAGGGGTAACGTAGAAGGGGTGGGTGTAAGTAGGAATGAGCCGTCTGGAGCTCACAGAAAGGCAGTGCCAGAGAATACAGGGTTACTCAAACAGGCGTGAATGAAACAAAACACTACTCCAGGTTTTTGATTAGGGAGCATTATAACATGGGACAAAGCTCAAAAAGTTTTTTTGTTTTTCTTTCCAGTTTTTAATCAAATCAAGAGGAGGGCCACCACATTCTTTTTTTTTAATTCATTTTTATTTTATTCATTTATTTAGTTAGTTAGTTAGTTTTATTTTATTATTATTTTTAGGCATTGCAGCTTTATTGCTCTTTTTTTTTTATCACTTCCAAATTTCAGAGACTGTTAATGTCGACAGGTTATCCCCAGTACAGGCCCAATGCTCCAGGCCTGGATAAGTTCACTCACTGATTTCCCAGCCCCCTTCTCCCGCTCTGGGGGCTGTAGCCAGGGGAGTGGACTTTAGCAGGCCCTGAAGGCACACAGTCACCCAAGCAGCACTAAGACCCAGACCTGCCTCAGATCACCCGTGTGTTCTCTGACTGATAGCACCACTGGGGGAGTGTCTTATGTCTGTGTGTGTGCCCACTGTTTACTGCATTAAACCTGGGCCCTATAGCCCAACCTTGTTCATTTTTGTCAGTTTTTCTTCCCTGAATAAAAATAGAAAAATCTGTGTCCTGAAATCTTTTTTTATGTGTTTAAGCGTCATTTTTAATGTACAGGGCCTCCCACAATTTCACAGTTGGATTCATAAACATTTGCTCCTAAACTTAGGATTTTAGTGTAGTAACTGTGTTGCAGCAGCTTTTTTATCAGTTTAATTAAAAGTGCATTGTGTAAAGTCTTGACCAAACTAGAACACATTAGTTTATCTGTTTTCAACACTGCTCAATAACCTTCAATAATATTCTCTGCACCTGCCTATACTTAAAATCTATACATTTTGGATATGTTAGGACCTTTTATATACTAATGTGTGGAGCAAGAGCAATTGCAAACAGTGGGTTTTCCTCAATTGCCAGGAATCTTCGCGGCTGAGCTTCTTCAGAGTTATCCACATCATCAGTGCCTCAACAAGTGCTCTGTCTCCTCTGTTTGCCCTTGCCTTGCTACAAATTGCATTTTTTGCTGACTTTATTTAACAATTAAAACAAATGTAAATACGATATAAAAGTCCTTCCAAGAGAAAATAATAAAATGTTTTACTGCATCGCCCCATACAAAAAACATATAAAAAGCACATTTTAGTCTTTGCTGATCGAAGAAAGTCTAGCCTAGGAATTTTTGCTTGTTTCTTATTATTTAATTTGAACTTATTTTGCTATAATTATATCAGTATGTTGATGTACATTTTCTTATAGGGATAAATTGGACCTGCTAATGATATGTAAAGTGATTTTTTTTTTTTTTTTCAACTTTTCAAAGCGTTCTTCTTTTCTGAGGATACTTCTGCTGTTTGACCACTTTCCACTCATAAAGAAGTTGCTTTTTTGATTCTAGATCCATGTGCAAGATTTGATCCCATGACACGACGCAGCATGACGCTCCCGAGCATGCTTCAAAAGCGCTCACAGGCGCCATTTGCAGGACACTCAGCTTTGCTCTGGAGAGACCGACTCTGGAGGAAGGATCCTGGAAATTGGCACTGCCCTTCCGAAATTTTACTATCAGACAGTGCCAAGCTCAAGCAATGTATTTAATTAAACATGTGTTCTGAAAACCTTTGATGGCCCAATCACCACATCACCATTATGCCTCCCAAAAACAAAAACGTGGCTCAAATTTCACCCAATTTCTCATTCATGTCTATTCCAGTGATTAACTTCAGAGCTGAAAGCACTTGTTCAGGGTTACGGGACAACTTTGGTTTGGGTTAAGGGGTTGCCAATTGCCCATTTGGTACTTCCCTCTCTTTCCTTTGAACCGGCTCCGGTCTATATTGGAAAGGCTTGAAAGTGAAGGGTCAGCCCGGTGACAAATTACACCGGCTTTTAATGAATTTGCGGTTTCGGCGGAATGTACGGAAGCTGGCGGGTCACGGTGGAGGCCCAATGATGAAAGCACGGTAATTAAAAGTGAGGGTTTCAATAGCTGCAGAAACAAATTCGCTGAGCTGTGTCGATGCTTGGAGACTTGGCTGATTGTGCACACTTCTGAAAAGGGGGAAGCGAAAAAAAAACGGCATCATTAATTAATTCGGTTTGTTAGCATACCTGAGTCAAATTCCCCTTTCAAAAAATGTCATTAAATCCATTTGTTCAAACTAACCAATGTTTAGAACTCAAAGGATTTGTGTGGCCGTGGCTGCAGGGGCTGCCGCGTAACCCGATCCAAACCAAATGCACAAATAAAAGGCTGTTATTAGAGAGCCGTGACTCAATTAGGCCTTTCAACCCAAGCACCGCAAATAAATCACTTTGTTGATCAATGTCTTCAATAATTAAATGCCGTGCGATAGCCTTTGCTGTTTGGCGGCTGTCAATAGCGCACGAAATTTATGTCTGTACACAGTGGTGCCAGACGTCAATGTTTACAGCCTGTTCGATTTTTGACTGCAAATAATTTGAAAGGGGAGTAAAACGCTCTGTACTTAGACGCCAGTGTTTGTTTGTTTTGGGGGCGATGACACAGTGAAAATATGCTGTTTTATGTTTGAAGACTAACTAAAAGCATATATTTTTTTATATGTACGTACAGTATATAAAAGGTTTAACAGTCTTCTCCTTCAATGTGGTCTTCTTAAGGACCCCCCACACACACACACGCACACTTTTTTCAGCTTTTAACCATGTTATAATGTTGTTTGCACCTCAAAAACATACCTGGAGTATTTTGTTTTAGTCACACATGTTTGGGTAATTCTGTATGCTGAAACTGTCCCGGCGAGCTGAAAAACACTAAAATGTCCAAAAACTATTTCAAAAAGCCTGAAAAAGCACAATAAAGCCAAGTAAAACTGAAATAGATATTGCTACTGCATTCACAAGATATTATTTGAGATAATTATGGGATCATGGCTTTGGTCCAGAGTAGCTCCAGGTTTTGTCAAGTGAAAATTCAGACATTTTAAGAGTTTTCAGTGCCATTTAGATTAAAATTGGAATATTATCAACAATAATCTGTATGAAATTCAAGGAATTTTACTCTGTAAATGTGAAGGTTTTATTTTCAAACCCTAATACAGATTAAAAAAAAAACAATTAAAAAAAACTTAGTGCTGGATTGAAAAAAATCATAAAATAAATTTAATTTTTATATAATGACTTTTTATATTGATAAATGTCTGACAAATCTAAGACCTAGGTGGAAAAAAAAAAAAACACACTCATAAGATTTAAAACTTTTAAGGCCTTGATTTTGACACCATCAACATGAATACCTTTATAAAAATTTGAAGAGCTACCCTTAGGTCTAACGCTAAACTCAGGGTCAATGTTTGGGGGTTAACTCTAAACTTAAGTTTGATGTAATTTATTGTATTTACTGGTGGCAAATTAGAACAGTTTTTCAGTGTAATAAACTGTAGCTCTGGTGGTGTTTGGGGATGTCTTTAGTTGCCTTGTTTGTCTTGGGACTGCAACATTAATCAACAGTTAAATTTGGATCTAGCCCCAGGTATTAAACGCAATCTGAGTACAATGTGTTGGTACTCCCCTGAAACATGAATATGAACAGCACGAGATAGCACTAGCATCCACTATGATGAAATATATCCACTGAAAGCATTTCAAAAGTCGATTTTTTTTTTTTTTTTTTACATGGGTCTGAATGTGTCCCTCGCCACAGCGTCCCACCGGACACCACTGTATATCATTATTTTCTCCTAACCTCAGGCTGTTTACAACACTTTACGCTGACGAAATAACTTAGGTTCCATTGGCAAGCCCTGGCCTCTTTGTAAGGTAATTTCCCCGGCTGAGGACGGAGGAAGCGAAGGGACAAATTATGCCGGGTGTCTAGACGGGTACACAGGGCAACAACAAAGGCCCAGCTCTCTGGAGTACAGATCTGAGGAACGCACTCAAGACTCTCAAGGCTGCAACTTAGAAGTCAATGCAACATATGAATTCTGTTACTGTGCTAAAAAGCAAAGAATGTCTCACAAAAAGAATCCATTTACAGCAGGTAAAATGAGTATTAAACATATAAACTAATACAAATACATTTAGAAATTCAGTTCTGTGTAATACAGTAGAATGACGCAGGGAATCTGAAATCTATCAGTGATCAGAAAGCAATCCTGCCTCTTTTCTGACCCATAAAAAAATTGTATTTTTACAAAGATGTTACACAAGAAATGTCTCATGATGTGTAAAAGCAAAGAGCTCTCTCAAGACCTTTGCAACATGTTCTCTTTTGTTGCAGAACATGTTGATGGCAGTGGATACAGATACAGTTTCTAAACTTCTGGATGTTTCAGGGAGCTCTGTTGGGGTCAGAATCTGGAAGTGGTAAGAACATTCTTCCACCATAAACCAGCCAGGTCTCAAAATAAACTATATTAACAGTAGTAGCAGTAGTAATAGTAGTAATAGTAGCATAATAATAATAAAAGGCACGGTCCCAAAGCGGTTAGTACTCTCGCCTTGGTTTCGGGTTCAAATCCTGAACCGTTTGGGGTCATTCTGAGTGGAGTTTGCATGTTCTCCCTGTATCTGGGTGAGTTTCCTCTGGGTGCTCTGGTTTCCACCATCAACCTAAAACATGCACAATAGGCTAATCCTCCAGCTAGGTACTCCTGACCAGGATCCTTACTCTGTGGTCACCCACTGCTCCTGACAGGTCGCCCCAGTGGCATTAAAAGAATGGGTCAAATGCAGAGGACAAATTTCCCTTCCCGGGTCAGTAAAGTCTACCTTAACCTTATTTCCATTCCTCCACGCTTGCTTCTCGTTTATCCAATCAACACAACCAATATTTAAGCTCCACCCTTCCTGAGGACACATTTCGACCTTTTCGTGATGGAAACATCCTGTTACCCACTTGGCGCCTATTTTCAAATTCTCTTACACTCTGATATCATCTTTGTAAACATGATAAACATATCGTCTCCCTTTTATAATGCTAGAATAACCCTGGAAACTAATTTACAATATGATGCGTAAGTTTCATAAAGCATTTAGGACACTTCAGAGGGGTGGCCACTAGGGGGCACAGGCTCACAGTTACAGGGGCACCCCCTAGAACCGGCCCTGGATTTAGTGTACTACAGGTCAGTCCATCAGGTTCAACTCTTAAATGGCCTTGCATACTAAGAGGAATAATTCTAATAATACATTTTACCCATGTAACATCATTTATTTTTCAGATTGTGGCAAAACTTTATCACCAAAACTTTGTCTTGGGACTCTTTGTGCTAAAATATTACTTGTCCACATTGTGACGAAATTTAAAAATATGAAATTCACAGTTACAAAAATCTGGTTTGAGATAATGACAACAAATAGGTCTAAATAATGAAGTTGTCAGGCCGTGGGAGTACTACTACACACGGAACATAAATCACACAGGTATCACAATGTAGCACCTCCTTCGCCCCAGCTCCCGGGGGATGTCCCAGGGCAGACTCAGGCCCTGGACTCTCTCTCAGCTATGTAAATCATACATACCCCCCCAGACCCCAGCCGATTTCTCAACAGCCCCCTCCAGACTCCTCACAGCTTCTCCACACAACTGTTAACTCAAACCAGAAATCCCAGCAGCAGCAGCAGCAGCAACCTCACAGGAAGTGGACTAGGACAAAGCTCCACCTCACCTCCAAGACTTACTGCACGAGGACCCGATCAGGTTTCAGTGGTCACATGGTATTTAAAGCATCCATTGTCCATGTCTAAGTCCAGTGGTTCTCAAACTGTGGTACAGGTAATAGTAGTGGTATGCCGATGTTCTGTTCAAGTCCAGATTTAGTTTAACTTAAGAGGTTGGGGATTGACTTGGAAGTGTAGACCCTTGCATAGTCCTGGTTTAGGCACAGTTTAGTTTTTGGTTTAAAACCTGGCCTAGTCCTGGTTGTCCTAGTTTGTCCTGCTTTAGTCCCAATTTAGTTTTGGGTTAGACCTGGTGTAGTCCTGGTTTAGTACTGGTTAAGTCCTGGCTTAGTCTTGGCTTTGACCTTGAGTTCTATATTTCTTGAATAGCTCTGGTTTAGACCTGGTTCAATCCTACTTTTGACCTGGTTTAGTCCTATTCCTGGTTTAGTCCTGGTTTATTCTTGCTTCTGGTTTAGTCCTGGTTTAGTCCTACTGCAGTCCTGGTTTAGTCCTGGTTTAGTCCTGCTGTATTCCTGGTTTAGTCCTGGTTTATTCTTGTTGTAGTCCTGGTTTAGTCCCACTGTAGTCCTGGTTTAGTCCTGGTTTATTCCTGCTGTAGTCCTGGTTTAGTCCTAGTTTATTCTTGCTTCTGGTTTAGTCCTGGTTTAGACCTAGTTTAGTCCTGGTTTATTCCTGCTGTAATCCTGGTTTAGTCCTGGTTTATTCCAGGTTTAGTGCAGATTTAGGCTCATTTTAGTCAGGTAAAGATAACACTTATAAAGCCAAATGTTTTCTGAGGTCCTACTTGTTCTTAAATGTTTGAGAATCCCGGATCTTAGTCTATTTTAGCTTCCAAAAACCATCAACATATTTCTGCATTTTATGTCTAAACACGAGCAATATTTCAACTGCTTGTCTTGTGTTTTCTCAACTTAAATATTTTGCTAAAACTTCATGGTTTCTTCATGGACCTGTTTTAACAATGTCTCAGCATTCAAATATTTGCACACCATTCCATTTTACAAGCTCTGGTGACTGTCCGGGTGGTGGAGGGGACATAAATCTGATGTTTTTGTTTCCCAATTCAAAATACAAGCTTCATTTGTGAAAAATTAAATATAGACTTAAGAGTGTTTTGTCTGTCCCAAGCTCAGATAAATGGAGAAGGTCGTGTCAGGAGTGGTTTCTGGCATACATCTGTTATTGCATAGACCCCAAAAAACAGTCTGACTTCCATACTGGATGGATGAAGCTGGATGAAGGCAGATGATTTTCTGAAGGGAAAGAGTAGATTCTTTACTATTGTGAGATATAAGGACTTTGTCGCTTATTTGATACAGCATTTACCCCTAAAATAGAAGATTCCTATAGAGAATTAATCCCTGCATTGTCAGTTAAAAATGGTCCTTTGAGAGCCTGCATTTTTTGAGGTGGAAGATTGTTGTGAGAAGTTTGAGAACCAGAGCTCTCAGAGTAGCCGGACCTTAAACTTGTAGACAGAAAAGACTTGTGTGTGTCGGACTTCAGAGGCCGTGTTTGATCCTCAGCAGACACTTCATCGCGATCTCAGCCTGAAGAGAGAGAAGGAGAGAGAGAGAGCAGGAGCCGTTGATGGAATGCAGCCATTTGCCTGACCCTGTGGCCGTCTCGGGGAGGGGGAAGGCCGGAGACAGGTAGATATATGGCCACTTTGTTATTGTGAATTCCAGATCCTGTGATTATCTCCGACTCTTGGACTTTTTTTAATCTGGGGATTTCTGGGACGCTCGCTGACGACGCATCTCGCTCACCTTTCCATGACCTTTTTTTTTTTTTTTTTTTTACATTGGACATACACATACAAGCTGCAGGATTCCCTATTTAGGAAAAAAAAATGAGGAGGAGGAAAGAGAAGTACTTTACAGATTCCAGGGCCGGGGTCAGGTTTCGTTTTAATGTCTGTTGGTTGCAGATGGGGGCTGTGGGAAGACTGGGGGTGAGAGTGGGAGGGGCGTGTGGGGTTAGCAGGAGTTTCCTCATGGCTAGAGTCAATCGTACTGATGTACTGACACACAAACAGAGGGAGATAGGAACTAGTTTTACTCACTTTACTACAGTGGAGTAACTTGGGCTTGTAAAGGTGTTCTAGGTTTATTTCTGGGCTCAGCAGTCAGGCAAAGATTGAATGTAATCGGATACACACCTGATGAAAATTATGAGACCAGTTGAAAAATTGCAAGAATTAAAATTTTGCACTGTTGGGTCTAAAGGAGGTTATAAGTAGAGCTTCAAAATGCAAAAAGAAGAAATAGGAGTGGGACAAAAAATAATAATAATAATAATAAATTGAATAAATTAAGGCAAGAGACTATAGAAAAACTTTTTTTTTTCAATTTTGAGATTTTGGGCTAGTTTGCTGCCCTAATATGTCAACCTTTATGCTGAAATAAAGAAAATGTTCAACCTACGCAATAAGGTGTTCATTTCATTACAATTTGTCAACTTGCATCTATAGATTTCTATTGGAAATATTAATTTCAGTGTTTTCTAAAAATTACTTTTTCTTATTTAGAGTTATATACTTAACTAATGTGAAGACAGTTAGAGAGGGATATTGACATAATTATTAACATGATTTATGTGACTTTTTAACTTTTTTTTAAGCTTATGGTGGCATTTTCTAATAACAATGATGATTTTTTGTTAAATTTTTTGTTTTATTTTTTGTTTGTTTGTTTTTTGCAAATTTGCACATTTTATGTATTTCAATGACGCATCCATTGTAATATCCAAGACCCAACATCTCTGGCTGACCAGGCTAAATGGCCTATATGCCAAAACTCATCTTTGTGTTGATAATACGAGTGAAGGGAATAACATAGAAACCTTTTAAGTGTATGTGTATGAGCAAGTCTGCATGGGCCAAATTGTGATGACTAGATGACTGGATCACAGCATCTCCAAAACTGCAGCTCTTGTGGGGTGTTCCTGGGCTGCAGTGGTCAGAATCTATCAAGGGTCTCCACAGTGAATCATATTGCTATTTTGGCATGGTTTTTACTCCACATGCCCTTCCACAACCTCATATTTATCGATGCTTGGGTTCGACACATACTGTGGCTGATTTTATTTCTTTATTTTTTCTTAATGTCAGGTACATCTCACACATGCACTTTATATTTGGACATTATTTGCACACCCCTACTGATGTATTGTAAAATATTAAATACCTTCCTCATGACTGACTAGTTATTATCCAGTATGTACTCTTGAGGCTCATAGTTGCTGGGAAAGGCTCCAGCCACCTGCAACTTTTCTAACAAGAATCAGCAAAAGAAGAACTTGTAACGTGAACAAATACTGTATCTTGGCTACAACTCCTCTCGTGCACTTTTTATCTCCACTTTCCTGTCTTCACATTTATTGCAGATACCTTCAGATGTAAAACAAAACAACAACAAAAAAAGACAGTGATGGACAAGACAAACAGGAGAAGCTCTGATAGCGCCCGCTTCTAGACAAAAGGAATCGAGTTTCTTCGCCTTGCTCCTGACGATGGGGCGGCTGATTGGAACCAGATAAGGTTCAAATGGAACTGTTAGGTCCAGTAATGAGATTCCCCCAGCGTATGTTTGGATTAGGTGATTACAGAGCGAGCCTTCCTGCTCGCAGTCACTCACACATGCATTTTACACACACACACACACACACACACAGACACACAACCATACAGAACATACAGACCAGAGGAGTGGGCCATCATGAGGAGGGAAAAGTTCACAAAAATGGTGCGTACAAATCCTCGGTGCTTTTATGAGGAGCATGCAGACGGCCAAGGCAATCTCTTCCTGCAGTGGCAGAGATATAACGGTCAGAGATGGATGAAAACTGAAAATCCTCTAGTTCAGGGGTAAATGCTTGATCCATCAAGCCACAAATTCAATATAGAGCCACACTAGTAAAGAATTGTATAGAATTACTTAAGGAAAGATAGACCATTTTCCATTAACATTTTTTAAGGTTTTAGAAAATGTTTGAAAAAAACAAAACACGTAATCTTAAAAAATTTACAAAACGAAATTATTTAAGTGAAAGTATCTGGTTACTTCCCGCTGGCATCCGCTAGTTCAAGCCACAAAGTCATGATATGCCACAATGGTAAAGAATCCATTAAAACTAAGCATTTCTTTACTGACCACTTGTGGCTGGAGTTATTGGCCCTATCTCACAATGGTACAGTGTTACTTGGAGAAAAGTAAGCCAGGTTTCCTTAAAATATCTTAGAAAATTCTTTTTTAATTCTTTTCTAAGCTTAAAAAAATTACATAACTGAATTATTTTAGTTAAAATATCTGGTTACTTTCCACCGGGATCCTCTAGTTCAGGGGTAAATGCTTTATCCTCCAAGCCACAAAGTCAATAGATGCCACAATGGTAAAGAAGTCATTAAAACTAAGCATGTCTTTATAGACCAATTGTGGCTCAAGTTTTTGGCCCTATCTCGCAATGGTACAGAATTGGAAAAAAGCTGCAAATTTTCTTCAGTTTTCTTATGTAAAAGTATGTTTTTGAAAATGGTTTTAATGAATACAAAAGCACTCAACTAAAGTATTCCAGTAAAAGTATCTGGTTACTTTCAATCCAGGCATCCTCTAGTTCAGGGGTAAATGCTCTATATCTTAACCAACTATGATTTTTTGGGTTATCATGCTAACAGACAAACAGACCATTTTCTCTTAAGTGGAGGTGAAACCACCAATTTACACCCGCGAGTGAGTGGCGAGGGGAAAAGTTCACTAACACGGTGCATACAAACCGCTCTTCCTGCCTCTGTACTTTTATGGGGAGGTGTAGCGGGACAAAGGGAGAACGGGTTATGAAAATAGACACAGCTGGCAGAGCCTAAACAATGGGCCAGCTGGCTCTTTGAGAAAGTTATGGTGCTTTCCTCGAGGCTTCAGTAGATCTGACAGACCCGGGCTGATTTACTCACACAAGAACTGAGGAGAAGAGAGTGGACACCTGGTTTGGTGCATTGAAATGACTTAGATATGGTTAAAAAAATTCAGGTTTAAACAAATGCTTTAACGATGACATCATTATGTGCCAGAAGCTTTTTTTCTGGACAATACTAGAACGTCGTTTTCAAAATGTTTATATTTTTTCATTGACACACAAATTTGATTCCACCCATTGTACAAAAACATGTATGTGTTAGATGAATTGGTGACTCTAAATTCCCCTCAGTAAATGAATGTGAGCAGGCCCGTCAGTAGGAGGGGGCAAAGGGATCTGTTGTCCTGTGCCTCAAGGTCAGAGGGGCCCAGAATAGGTCCCTCTTCCTATATTTTTGATGATAAAGGGCCCATGGGAAGCCTTCTTGTCCTGGGCCCCAGCAAGCCTGTCAGCAGGTGGGAGCAGGATGGATATGTGTCTATGTACTTTACTCTCTAAGCCCTGCAACCAATTGGCCACTGTCCAGGTTGTTCCCCTCCTCAGGCCCATAGTCGCATAGGCTTCAGTTACTCACAACTAATAAATAAGCCAAAGAAGATTGATGAATAATAAGAAATTATGCTTTTTGTACACCACTGTATACAGCTTTTCTCTGGTGGAACTACAGAAGAAGTAGACTCACTGTGGCCTACAATGATGCTTTTAGACTCTTACTAAAGGTTCCCAGGTGGCACACAGCTATTTGTGGACTCTCACATCCCCAAATGTGAAGCACTGTTAAGACAAATATCAAGCCTGGCTCGTATAAGGCTTGACAAACCAAACTCAGAACGTATTTGCTTTTAGGGGTAAGGAAAACCGGAGCACTCTGAGGAAACCTACATACTCACAAGGAGAACATATAAAATCCACACAGAAAGGCTTCATCCAGTCCGGGACCTTCTTGCTTTGAAGCTGGAGTGCCAACCACTATGCCACCATGCTGCTCAGTACGCTACTACACATTAAAATATATGCAATCAGTAAACAATAGTCTGTCACAACAGCAAAGCCGACATGAGAGTGGCTTTTCAAAATTACACTGTGACAAAACAAGAAATGGAGAGAAGTTGCTTTGTCTTTCTCCATCTACACCAAAGAAATGCCCCTTCTGGCACAGTGGAATGCAAGTATCTAAAGTGTTTGAAACTGATGATAGCTAGCTAGTTGCAGAAAAGCTGTGGTGTTGCAAATGGCATGAAATTTGCAGAGTTTGCTTGATTTTGCATTAAAAGTTGGAGGGATGAATTAAGATAAAGCGATATGCTGGGTCTTTACATCATGGTTTGCCGAAACATTCCATTTGATTCAAGCTTTAGCACCTTCTTTAAAAACAATACAAGCCCTTGGCCTACATATCATTCACTTATCATACACTTAGTCCTGGATTTTCTATATTTCTAAATCTAACACTTCCCTTTTATTCTCGTTCCCGACTGTCTCAGGTTAGTTCTTATCATTTGCGCCTAAGGATTGTCTTTTACTTGAACATCTTTTATTCCACTCTGGGTACACACAGTGCTGGTATATTGACACGCGTTGAAAGTTTGTAGGTTTAAGCATTCCGCGCACATGCATAATTAAGTTTTCCATTTTTGAACTGCCTCTGTCACCGGAACTTGGAGCCTCTCTCTCTCATGTTCTCCTTCTTCTTCTTTTTCTTCTATCCTGGTGTGTGTGTATTGTTCTTTTTGAGATGTTGTCACCCGGCTTCTTGACATCGCCTGTCATGCTGAAGATCTTGCCTCGGTTGCTGTCACTCCTTATCAGCTCTCATTTCTTAAGTTGCACATATATGGGAAAAAAAAAAAAAAATTACCATACCTACCTGGGAGGAGGGGTGGGCATGAAAGACGGCAATAATCTCTTCTGCCTTCTTTATCTGCAAGCTATCCTTCAGCGAGAATCTGTGCAAGCTTGGAAGGATATTAAGGTTTTTTGATTGTTTTTTTTGTAAAGTTCGTCTTGTAAATTATGCTATTTCACCTCAGGTTAGATGGCGAACTCACAAAGGAGCGCATAGAAGTGAATTAAATGCGGAGCACAATGGGCGAGGGGGTAGCGTGGGGGCGGCTTTACACGCACGTTTAATTGCATTACAAGACAAACATTTAGCTTCCATAATGCGAAATCACAGCGTAGCAATTTCACACACACAAAAAGAAATAGCTATACTGCCTGGCAAGTGTTGGGGCGCATCCGTCACAATGCCGCTATCTTCAAGGTGCAGGGTAAGAGGACCTGAATTAAGGGCAACTTATTGGATTTGCGGGAGGGACCGGGAGAGGGGCGGAAGGCAGAACGGCAAAAAAACAACAGAAAAGGAAAGATTAATGGTGACAGTTTAGACAAAGAAGTCCATGAAAGAGTCTAGAATGATTGGAAGACTTAACCACCGGCGATGTTCCTCCTCCGACTTCAACTTGTCAGGTGGAATCATTTTGTTAAGCTTAATGTTTTATGCAAATGCAAGGAGAGTTTTTGTCATGGGGAGGTGTACAAAAAAAGAAAGAGAAAAAAGGGGGGGAGTTGGTTTTTGAAAGCTTGCATGAATGTGTGTGGTATTGTCTTTTATAAGCTCTGGGAAAACATTTGCATTCTTCAGAAGCCGGAATGTTGCCCTAAAAAAAAAAAAAAAAAAAACATTCCTGGATGCATCAGGGTGTTCTCTCGTCGGAGATCACACGGCTGGAGTCACGTGACCATGAAGGGATGGGAAGGGAGGGGGAACAGAAAGAGAAAGAAAGAAAGTCGCCTTCTAAGAGATTTTCTATTCCAAACATGATCAATGGAATAGGGTTTTTTTTTTCCTTCCATCGACAGAAAAGAACATGTATTGACAGTAGGGAAAGCTTTATTAAGATTTATGGACGCTTGGTCTAACAAGGTTTGGGATTTTGATGAAAGTCAATGTACAATACCAAGGTGACCAAAACCCATTTGTCCATTCAATAGTTACATCCATAGAAGACATATATTCTTTAAAAGTATTATGTTGATCAAAAAACATTAACAATCTTCCTTGTCCTTGTAAAGCTTTCACTCTGAATTAATATTGCATAGTTCTTTTTACCAATCTGCACACAGGACTGTCTTAGTTTGTATTAGGCAACATTTGTGTTGATTGTAGTTGCCCCCGTGTTCCCATCCCATAAGCTATCCTTATCTCACTTTACAAACACTTTGTTAGTGTAGCTGGTATTGCATTTAAATCATATAAACTGGACAATATATTTATTCAAGCTACAGTACACTGTATTTACACTTAGGTCCATAAGTACAGTATTTGGACACTGACAAAAATGTTATTTTTAATTTTTTGCCAAAACATATCAAAAAATACAGTTATATCATTAATATGTGCTTAAAGTGCTGACTCTCAGCTGTAATTTGACAGTATTGAATTCCAAATTGGATGAAGAGTTTAGGAATTACAGCTCCTTATTTTGTAGCTGCCTCTTTTTCAGGGGCTCAAAAGTAATTGGACAGTTGCTTCAAAAGCTGTTTCTTAAGCTGCATGGGCTATTACTTTCATTAATCAATCATAAAGCAGGTAAAAGGTCTGGACTTGATTCCAGGTGTTCCATTTGCATTTGCCAAAACAAAGTTGATGGACGACGCTTCATAGCACAGATAGACCATGATCCAAAACATACTGCAAAAACACCCCAACAGATTTTAAGGCAAATAGGTGAAATATTCTGCAATGGCCAAGCCAACAGATCTCAGCCCGATCGAGCATGATTGTTGTTTAAGACTAAACTTCAGGCAGAAAGACCCACATGCAAGCAACAACTGAAGACAGCTGCAGTAAAAGCCTGGCAAAGCATCACAAAGGAGGTAACCCAGTGTCTGGTGATGTCCATTGGTTCCAGGCATCAGGCAGTCACCGCCTGCAAAGGATTTTCATTGAAGTATTAAAACTGAACATTTTATTGATGGTAATGCTCATCTGTCCAATTACTTTTGAGCCCCTGAAAAAGAGGCGGCTACACATTAAAGAGCTGTAATTCCTAAACCTTTTCTCTGATTTGATAAGCATAATTAGAATTTGTTACCAGGTAAAGAAAAATGGCAGACAGATTGTAACACATAAACCTTGTAGAGCTGTAGTAACCTGAACTCTCATTCAGTTCTGAGTTTTGGTTTACATATAGCAGCTGCTGAGCCAAACTTGGAGAATAATTTATTGATGGATTTCAGCCCATGCAATTAAGTTTTGCTCATTGTTTTGACGGACAGTGAGTTACTATCTTCAAAACCTGCCAATAAACAGAACAATATTCCAGTATCAGTTCATGGGAAAACTATTGAAATGATCAGCATGGGAATTAGCAAACACTAGTGGGCTGATTGAATAAATGCTTTTATTTATAAATCTGATGTAATGACAACAAAATATGCATAATGTGTTTATGAACAATTTGGATTTCAGCTGTCATCCATGTTTTTTTTATATTAAAATAGCACATATTTCACATATCTGAGGTAGATAACTCAATTCCCCTAAACTCTCTTTCTATTGGACAGATTTTCTCGCCTAAATGTATTACTGTAATTTTTGCAGCAGGTTACTGTAGAATCAATCTATTTACCACATTTCCTTGAAGCATTACAGTAGTATACAATATAAACCCTCTACAGTAATATACTGTGGATTTTACAATAGAATACCATTGTAATTACAAAATTGTTATAGACCTTTTTTCACACTTTTCAACTGTAAGTCATGATACTTCTGGCAGAAGTTGCAAGTGACATGAAGTTTCGAAGCCCATAAATAAATGCTCCAACAACTACCAGCCCCTCAATTACCCTTCAAACTATACAGATGCAAAGATACAAGATAAAGTTTATTACATATTGTGATTGTGATAAAATAGACTATAATCTATAATCTATACATCACCATCAATCCCACTGTGAGTCAAAATTGGCTTTAAATACATCAACTACAGGTCTTTACTACATTATAATTCATTTGAGACATTTCCAGTCTAACAGACTTGAACACTACACTGTTTCTCTGCTATCATCTGTAGTTAGCTAATGCTAATGATGACAGCATTCAAGCTGTCATCAGTAATCATGAATAAATTCTTCATGAAGACATTTGTAGCCTTTGTCTGGCTGTTGGTGGGTGTCTTTGCCTCTGTAACTGTTACTACATCTACAAATGTGAAATTTAGTGAATTCGTTGAAAACATTTGCTCCATTTTGCCTTAGACAAGCCGCAAGCGCTAACCAGAAATAAGATAATGCAATGAGTAACTACTTCTGTTTTTTGTGAAAAAATTTATCTATTTTAAAAGTGACTACAAAAGGTATCACAATTTGGATTTTATATTGTGATATTGTATATCTTGAGTGTAAAACTCATTTTAAGCATTAATCTGAAGCAAAAAAGACATTTTTGGCTTTTGCCACAAGGAGTTATGACCAATTTGCCAGACTGTTTTGCCACACTGTCACAATTTTCTGATTGGTCAGTTCCAGGCCCAGTTAGTAATTTCCTTGGAGATCTTTTTTGGAAAACAAGTAAACCCAGAATCTTCCCTGTAAACCACTAATCTGGCTTTGTAATACAGTATGCAAATGAATCTAATCTATCTATCTAAAACATATGAAAATATGAGGCAATTGGCAGTTACCCCTTGATGGGCCTTTAACAATAAATAGTCTTTAGTTGTTCCAGTGCAAACAACTCTCAATGGACCTAGCTGCCATAACACCAGCCCACTAACTCTGAACCATTTCAAAGCATAAATATCCAGGTAATCATGTTTAAAAGGCAGCGGAGGGAGAAGAAATGCATCGGCACGGCCCAGACCTAACTCACCCCCCAGGTCCACTTTATGAACTCTGCTCTTTTTGTTCTTTTATTGAGTGATATCATTTTTTACGGTTCGTCATCATCATCAGAGTGTACTGTCAGTGTTGAGGGAGGGAGGTTGAATGCACTCATAGCCCAAGGTTTCATTTTCAATTTTTTTTTCCCCTTCCACACGTGCCTTAATTCTCTGCCAGATGTAATAAAAGCGATGTAGCCTGTGGAAAGCATGTGGCTGTTTTATCTACAAGATGATATTCACCACCTCAGATTTTTATCACCTTTAAAACTGACTTGTGTCTGTGTGTGTGGTATACAGCAAACAAGTAATGGAGAATTTTTGATACTATTATTCCTGTAAGAATCAGGATGTCGAAAATGGTTTGGCACACAGATAAGTGAAATATGAATAACCTACATAACATACATACTGTACATTTGGAAGATTGGTCTTGTGTAACAAAAATCCTACTTTTTGGATAATAGGAAGAATGTTTTAAGAGGAACATACACATAGGGTGAGGAGCCTGGTCACCAAAGATGCACAACCCATGCTTTAGTTTATTTGAGGAAAATGAATGATTCATTCAATGGCAGCATAATAGGTCATAAGTCAAATCTTTAAAAAAAAAAAAAATAGACCTTATCTGGGCTTTGTTCTAAAGCGTTTTCAACAGTGAGGGAACTAGAGCAGGGACTGAATTTTTTGACCAATCACACACACAAAAGGGGCATAGTCCCCAAAACACAAATAAATTAGCTTTTTTAAAACTTGAATTTATTTTTCACATTCTCAAAAACTTAGTGGATCTTTAGGGAACTGAGGACAATAGTACACCTACAAGACATTGCTATCAAGAGCTACCAAACAGGAAACAAATGAGACTTTGAGTTTGAAATGCAATAAGTCAAACATATTTAACTTAAAAGGTTTCGTATTATGCTCAATTGTTTTGTTTTGTTTTGTTTTGTAGCTTTTAACCATGTTATAATGTTGTCTCCACTTCAAAAACATACCTAAGGCCCAGAGTTACTGGGAAAGGCTCCAGTACATGCCCTAATGAGAATAAGTGGGAGAAGATTAATGAATGAATGAAACATACCTGGCATTGTATTTGGTTTCATTCACGCATGTTTGAGGAATTCTGTATGCTGAGGCCGTCCCCTTCTCAAAACCTGAATACGTTTGAAACCAGAAAGTGCTCCTGTGTGTTTCTAAAGCATATACACTCTCACGGGACTCATTCTGATCATTTCAGCACTTAAATTGCCCCCACTACAAAACAGTCAGCTCATTTATCCATCTGTTAGCAGCATGTTGCTAATAACTATGCGAATTAGCCATTTTATGCTCTGTCCATTCCCTACCATTGCCAGCAGGGGGCGTTAGGCACCTAATCCAAGAGATCTCAGTTGAAAGAAACAGCTCCCCAAAAGAAAGCGTGTCCCATACATATACATTATACATGTTATAAAAGTTGAAATTGTAACCCAGGTGACAAATACCAAGCAGGGCCTTTCCTTCCTACAGGCAAACTAAGCAGCTGCATAGGGCCCCACAGACATTAGAGGGCCCCAAGGTGTATCCATTAGTTGCTCATTTGATTAAATTGCAAGTTCAATTTGATTAATATATAATATTCTGTTTGCTATCTAAAAGTGGGGGCCAATGCAGACTGTATATTAAAGTGTTTTACTTCCTGTTTACATGGCACTTACTCTCTTGGTATTTACTTTACACTGTGTAATCACTTCTCGTGGGAGTAGTTGTTGTCACAAGAGTTACGTCTAATGCAAAGATGTCTGAAATTAATTCAAAAAGCCTGAAAAAAGCATAATATAGGACCTTGTGTAATAATAGCTTCATTTAGTACATTTTTCTCATGATTTCTAATGCAAAAAAACACAAAGAGCTATAATAAATATATGTTAATGGAGTATGTTAAATGTACGACTAACAATAAATGAATGCATAAAGTTGTTAAAAGCATTACATTAAAGTCATTGAACTTGGCATATGGAGCAGGTTCTTGTTTCACTCAAACTCAGCGCAGACACATTTGAAATTCATCTGCGCACTTGGAGCTCCCTGAATCACTCTTGACAAATTGCTGGTTCCAATTCCCTCATGAGTGTGCCCCTCAGCTCTCCCACTCGGGTAAGTTTAGCTAACGTCTTATTCATCATCGTCTGCACCTCAAACTGTTTGAGATGGGAAGTTTAATGTTGATGATTCGTGACTTTGAAATTTATTTTTGTCTCTGAAAAAAAAAAAAAAAGGGAAAAGAACGCTTGGGGAACTTTAACCTCTGGCTTCTCCCAAGAGCATACAAGTCACGGTGAAAAAAATTCCATGGTCTGGTTGAAGTTGACATGACCTACAAACAGGAGCAATGGAAGGGGGGGCAACGGGAGGGGGTAATACTTCCAACTAAAATTCTACTGAGATACAGAAACAGTAGATATTAATATGCTTAAAGGGCCTTTATTATGCTTTTTTGGGGGGTTTTTTGAAAGAAATTTGGACACCTATGCATTAGTATTTCAAACTAACTAACTATAACTTCAAAAACTGTTGCTTTAAGGCTTTGTTGGCCCCGCCCATTTCACTTGGTCAGCTCCATCTTCATTGGAAACACTGTAGTTTTCATCAGACACTACTGCTTTATGATCAATAAAGTTGGAAGGATTTGAGTTCATCTCCGAGCGCTTCTACTGAACTGTGGGGGATAGACAGTGCATGACTAATTAGCACGGCTATTAGCAACGTGAAGCTAACAGATTGATAAATGAGCTGAGTGCCTAGAAGCAATCGTGGCCCAAGTGCTGAATTTACCAGAGTAGTTCCTGGAGAAGGCAGAGTTATTATTACAGTTATTATTTTGTCATTGCATTACATAAAATGCCGTAAAGTTTAACAAAATATTATTGGTATTAATTAAACTTGATAGAACCCAGTGGAAGAAGCCATTTGTTGCATTACCTGTTTATCAAAGCTATCCAGAGGGGACAAAGTGAGCGCTCCTGGGGAAGAAGCACATGTATAGAGGTTTAAGACATTTATAATTGAATTGAACTAATTGAATCACAAGAAAGGGTTTAAAAAGCAGTCATCTGGACTTGGTTTTCCCTAACGACTGTCCCCTTCACTCCAGCTGAGGACAAGGACTCCTAACAACCCAAAACCACTCAGGCGCTTTCATAGTCTATTTAGTTTCCTGAACCAATAGAATTTAGTTTCAGGTCTAAAACTCATCCTCCTAGGAGCAGATAAACCAACTCTCTTACCAGTCCAGTTTCAGAATTGAGAAAGCTTCTTGGATAAGAGGTGAAACGTCTTCTACTTTGAAAAAACAAGTCCAGATGACTGCTTTTTAACCTTCTGTTGCAATAAAATTCTTATGATTCACTTTTTTATGGTGACATATAATCATTAATTCTTATTTAACAAGCAAATACTATTTATTAAGAATATATGGCAGCACGGTGGCAAAGTGTTCACAATAGCAGTTCATAATAATCTGTTTTTGGTTAGAATCACTCAGTGGTTGTTATGGAGAAGGGCCACCTCACTGCAGATGGCTGCCACGTGTCGTCAGTCCATCCATTTGTCTTGTCAGCGAGGTTCAGCAGGACTCAAGGAAGTCACTTCATCAAAGAAACGACTGACGTAAATTATAGCAATGGACTCATAAAGAAATTATGTCATTGTCTCTCCAGACTCCTCAGTAAAAGGTGTAGTTTAATGAGATGACTTGGCAGGAGCCTATCCCAGCCACTTGGAGCCTGAGGTGGGTGGACAATAGCCAGTTAATATTAGTTATTATTAGCAATCTCCTATTGCTTGGTCTACATCTCAACACTGAATTAATGTCACTAACAGCACACATTAATATGAGCACACTGAGATAATCGTGATACAGCACAGGCTAAAGCTGAACTTGGACCTAAAAGTTTAAGGTCAACTGAACACTTTTTGGCTTTTTGCCTTCATTAGACAAACACAAAAGACTGACAGGAAGAAGACAAAGGTGAACAATATGGAGCAAATTTGCTGGGAGTCAAACCCACACCACTCCAGTATGTAGTATGCACTCTACCAGGTGAGCCACTGAGGAACCCAAGAACTTCATGAAATAGTGGCAAAGTGGTTAACACAGGCTACCTCACAATAAGAAGGTTCCAGGTTTGAATCCATGTTGGTGTTTTTCTTTGTGGAGTTTGCATGTTCTTCTCATGTCTGGGTGGGTTTTCTGTGGGTACTCTGGTTCCTCCCATCAACCTAAAACATGCACAATAGGCCAATCCTCCAGCTAGGTCCTCCTGACCAGGATCCTGGCTCATCATCAGTAACATTATTTTGACTTTTTTGGTGCGTTTCCACTGGGGCGGTACTGTACAGTTGAGGCCAGTTTAGGGGGTGTTTCCACTTACGAAAGTGCTCTGAAGCAGACCCAGAATGTGTACGAAACCATGATACTTTTGGCACTACTCAGCAAAAAGGTGGTCCAGCCCTGGGTCAGCTTTGGATCGCGTTAGAAAAGGTGAAAATACGTACTTCTCCAAGTTGATAGGACAAGAGAGAATCCACAATTGGGCTAAAACCACAAGCCAATGGAGACAAATAAAAGGGAAATTTTATTTTTAACCAAGCGCATACTTGTTTGTTGTGGTAAACAGCAGTATTCCAAGATAGGACTAGCTAAATTTTGTGCCGACTTTTTCGAAAAATAAAGATATTAGCAACAGCTCTTACTTTGAGAATCAGTTAAACTCATGTCATTATATGGTCAGTTGTTAAAATGTGTTAAAGTGGTGCAGAGAATTAATTTAATACACACACACAGAAGTAGTCTCCCGTTTACTGTAGCTAATACAGCTGGACCCAGAGTAATGGAAACACAAGCCTGTTTTGGGGCTACCCGTACCTAACCAGCCCGTACGAACATGTCCCATCCCATACCGCCCAGTGGAAAAGCGCCTTTACTCTTGCTATGTAATCTAGTATATTATCATAGGTCATACAAAAACAAATGAACATAATCTTACGCACTGATGAATCCAAGCAAAATCCAAATAGTCACATTTATGGGCAAACGGAGCAGGCACATTCACATGCACTCTCACATGCACATAAAAACTGCATGCGCCCTTGACCTGCCACACTGCTTGTATACTGGGTTAATATTCATACGTTTTGCTCGCTGGCTTCGATGCCCTTCCACCCAGAAGTAAGCAATGAACACAACTGTAGCTTGCAATAAACGCCGTCTTGTGCACGAAGAGGCTTTGAAATATGGAAATAAGCGTCCGTGTGTGCGCCGTCTGGACCCCCACACAGGACCAGAGAGGACAATCTGTGCTCCAAATGACAACAGAGGACTCCAATAAGCCCTATTCCACAATCAAACGCCATACACCGGAACGCAATTACCGAATTAGTCGAAGTGCTGTTAGTGGCTCTTTCTCATTAGAATATTACCTCTGGCTCCTGTCCGCTACTCCGAAAACCCCCATTACGATGACCTTCACTGGGCACAACGCTCATTAGAGAACGCCGAAATGTTCTTTTTCATCTGCTCTTGTAATGAGGCGACCTGTGTAGTTCTGGAAATTTGAGCGAGACAGAACCCCGAACTGCAATTATAAGCACCCTTTTTGAAAAGTTCACTTCTATTATGCCCCATGTACCGCCTGGTAATGGTGTTGTGGTCATAATCGCTCCCCCCACTAAGTTAATATCAAGTATGAAACTGGCTCTCAATGGCCCTAGAGACTGTGTAGTATGGAGTACGGTGTAAGCAGCGTCACATTGTTGTTGGTAATCTTTTGATATTGCAAGTCATTCATCATCCGGGCCTGACACCTTCATAACATAAAACATACAGTAATTAATTTTGTTGGATGCGCCGAAGAGGGAAGGAAAGAAGGAGGGAAGGAAGGAGGAGCAGGAGAGACAGAGTGATGGGAAAGAGGAGGTCGGTGAGTTTGAAAATGAAGATTGAATTGATTATAGAAGCAGGCATCATATCCTGATGTAGACTGGAGTGGGCTGGAATGTCTGATGTGTCGCAGAAAACAAAGAGGAATGAGGATATGGAGTGTGAAATTGGAGTATTTGTGAGTATATGTGGAAGATGGGTCATGATTTCTAAAATATATGATACAAAATATAGACTCTGGTTAAATCATAGCCTACTGTACATCAGTAGTTTTCCAAATGGGTGCATACCTAGGTTCCCCAGTACTTACCTATGTTCCCCACTTTCTATGGACCAGCATTAGTTTGAAATAGTAAAAAATGGGTCACAGTAAAATAAAATGAAAAAGAAAATGGGGTGTACAAGCAAACCAAGTGATAACCACAGGTTCTGCCTTTTTTTATTATTTATTATTTCACCAAAAATATAGTATACAGTATGCAAATACATAATGACAGAAAACACCGAGGTGTAAAACATCCTCTAGGCTTTTTTTTTTTTTTTTGTATTGAACATTCTTCAGATAAAAGTTCAGTGCATTCTGGAAGCCTCAGCTAATCACATACTTACACATGTTCAAGCATGTGATGGTCCCATTGACTGTTGGTCTATATCGAGTTGCTTCGCCTATAACCAAAGTATAGTGTGTGGGTGGTCATTAATAACTGCAAACTAACAAAGATAAAGTTAAAAGATAAAACAGTATTACTAACCTCATTATCTCACCTAGAGGACTAGACTTGCATCCTTTATTGCTCTAGCGCTTGTGTGTGGCACTTTTAATCAGTCCGTGCATGCAACTGCCGGAACAATTGAGTCTAAAACAGTTTATTATAACAGTGAAGTCCACAGCAGATACCAGAAAACAAACAGAAAGATTTATTTTAACTTGCCAAGATGATGTAGGTTGTTTTATAGTCGTCAACTTTTTTCCTTTATTGACTTTACATAACCAGATGTCAGATGCCCAAAGAGCCATAAGAGCAGGGCTAAAGAGCCACATGCGGCTCTGAAACTATAGGTTGCAGATGTCTGGTCTATATATTGCCTATCAACATAAAATCAGCGGATGCAGAAATTTTTTTATTTATTAAAAATAGGGGAAAAAAACTTGATGATCCAGAACTAAAGCACACAAAAAAGAAAAAAAAAAGAAAAGCTTTTTATATGAGTTCCTAAACTGTATAGCAAACTCTTGAAATTCTCTTTTGATGTTATTCTTAGCAGGAAACCTTCAGTTAATGACAATGGAAATGCATATGAGAGTTCAGTGCAACCGCAAAAGTATGATGTCCTTACTGCCAACCTTAAAATATTATCAAAGTATTGCAGTATACAAAGTATTGCTTAATTTTTTCATTTGTAGCAAAGCAAATAATACCACCACTAAAAATGTACAAGTGAAGTGGCGTGTACTGATTCTTCTTCATCTGAAAGTACTTGACGGCTGCTGTTTTTTTTTTTATTTATTTATATTTTTTTTTAGCCTGTTCCACTGCTGTGTTGTGAACTGTGAACAGAGCTGTGGACAGCACAGATAGATGCTTACTGTGTGGAAACAAGAAGGCTGAGTGGTGAGAGTCTGACAGCAGACTCCTCAGGACACAGACAGGAGATGGACAGATCCAGCATACAGGGGGTGGGGGGCCTGATGGAGTGCTGCAGTGTTCTGTAGTACTGTAGGATATGGAAATATGTATTGTACACAATTATAAAGTATGTTAGGGACACCTGAGTCAGTATGCAACAAAAATGCTGTGTATTTAAATGAAAATGAGCTCAGAGGTGTGCATTACCAGGTGTCAGTGTGTGATGACTGCAACAGCAAGGGACCATGTAAAGTCAAAGTGCAATTTAAATGGTATTAATGAGTTGATAAAACCAGCCTATACTGTGTCCATTTTACCAGCCAAATAAAATAAATCAAAAACAGATTGTTGCTGTGGTTACAAATTGTCAGAATAATGTCAAATGTTGTTTGCTGCAAGGGTGCTTATAGTGGGGCTTCTGACCCCCAGGTTGGGAATCACTTGACTAAATGTAATCAAATGTTCTGTTTTTCAGTATATTCCCAAGCTCCCATTTTCCCACAGGACACACAAGATCCAAAATGTTAAATTAGGAAGAAAAAAAAAGATCAATGAAAACAATGAAATCATATACAGGAGTGTAAAAACGTTCATATTATTTTGCCACCTGTTTTTTAAATCCAGTGTCCACGCCACATTCCTGGACACACATCCTTCGGGCCATGGGTACCTAACACATGTGCATCTAAATTCAGGATTACACCAACACCATCACAGCGTTACTGTAACTAATTTCTTTCAAGCTAATGTCTCGGATGTAGCGCTCTTTCCGACAGCCTTTACAACCCCCTCCTAACCCCGGCACAGGTGTTTCCCATTGGCCCATACAGTCTTCCTCACCCCAACACCAACATTGTTTTAAGGCCGAGGACTGTGGTGCTCCTGACAGGCCGCGACTCCATGTTTATCTGTGGTATATAGAGGAGCAGCATCGCAGTTAGTCCTCTGAGGTCTCCGGGGAACACATGTGGTTTTGACATCAGGCTTTTAGTCCAGGGAAAGGCTAACAGTGTTTCTTGAAAGCACCATTCATAAGTTACATACAAGCAACTGCATTGTGTATTTTAAGACAAATTTTGCATCATGTTTTTTCAACTTATTTAATATCACACCATTCTATTTTTTGATGAAACACTTTTTACAAATCACTACATATGAAATATGGTTGGTTTACAGTGGATCCCTCCTTCATGTGGTTCTCCCTGTAGTTTCTCTTTTTTCCACTGCTGTATTTTTATTATATATTTATTTCCATACAAAAGGGGGGGTCCTGGAACAGTTTATTTGCCTCTTAGTTCGTCGTTTATGTCTACTTGTATAAAGCTGTTTGTGGCGACTGTTGGCTATAGGGCTATATAAATACACTGAAGTGAAGTCACAAAGGAAAGCATAAATGTGCATAATATATCTTGTTAAACATTAGTGTACATTTTGTTATTTTCAGTGTTCGATTTAAAGTTTTTCACTGATATTGGTGACGTCTTACCAGAATATGTCTTCTAGTGTGCAGCCTCTATGTGCGTTAGTGTGCACATGTCTGGAACAGTCCTTTGCCACAGATTTGTCCTTGTGTAAAGTGCTACAAATAAATTCAGTTTTGATTCTGTGTGTAACAAAATTATCATATGAAGCCTGATAATTATTTTAGCTTTAGCTTTAGTTTTAATAATAATAATAATAATAATAATAATAATAATAATAATAATAATAATAATAATAATAATAATAATGCATTAGTCTTATATAGCGCTTTTCTAGACACTCAAAGTCGCTTTACAAATTGGTGCATTATTCATTCATTCCTCAGTCATGCTTGGTGGTGGTGAGTTACGTCTGTAGCCACAGCTGCCCTTGGGCAGACTGACAGATGTGTGGCTGCCTGTCTGTGCCTATGACCCTACGACCACCACCATACACACAATCACACACATTCATGCAGGCAAGCTGTCGTGCCCAAGTACACAACAACAATATCCAATGCCAGTAGCGGAGATGGAACTGCCAACCTTTGGGCTCACTGAGCTACTGCTGCCCAGTATGACGTAGTTCACAGTTTTTCAGTGGATCAATGGGTGGCCTTTGCACATCATGATGCATACTTGATGTTTATTGCATGTTTCAAAATGTATCTAATACAAAAAAGCAAATTAAAACTCTCTGTTTGAGCATTAGAGACTAGTGCATTAATGTTAATTGGTTTCAAAATGCTTTTAAAAATGCAAAATTCCATTGTTTATTTTGATATTAAAAATGCATTGGTCTTAAATAGCCGATATCTAGTCACTCAAAGTCACTATTCATTCACTCCTCAGTCAGACTTGGTGGTAAGCTACTTAATATGGGAATGGGAATGGTATTTATATAGCGCTTTACCTATGACACAAGTCACCCAAAGCGCTTTACACAGAAGGGAAGGGGTATTTCATTCACTCCATAGTCGGTGGAGGTGAGCTATGCCACAGTTTCCCCTGGGGTAGACTGACAGATGTGCAGCTACACACATCTGCACCAATGGACCCTCCAACCACCACCAACCACTCACTCACTCATATGTAGTAGCCACAGCTGCCTTGGGGCAAGCTGACTGAAATGTGGCTGCTTTTTTGCGCCTATACGACCACCACCAGACACACAATCACAGTGCCACAAACTGGAGGCAAGGTAGCTGAAGTGTCTTGCGCAAGGACACAACAGCAGAATGCGAGGGATCGCTGCTAGTATTCCCTGTGACCCGTAGCCTGTGACCTGAAAACCTTTCAGTTAGTGGGCAAGCGGATCTACCTACTAAGCTACTGCTGCCACAATTTCAAATGAAACAATGTGGCACACCAAATTAAGACATTTATGGAAATGAAATGATTTGTCAAAGGCCTTTATACAACATATGAAAAAACATTTACTCAATTAATATCTTTAACCCTTGATTCTTATTATTGTAGCCCCTGGTGAAATTGACTTTGACACCTTTGCACTGCAGCAGTATCAAGTAGGACATAGGAGTGCACAATAGTCGCCTTAGAATCCTACAATGCAGTGTGGTCTGTACCTGAACGAATGGCAGCAGCACGCAGTCGTCTCGATAATTGAATTTAAGTGCGCCCTGAGGTGGAGCAATCTTCATTTCATCAGCTTAAAGTCCTTTATTTCATTAAAATGTCTCCTTGTCCGTCAGTGAAGACCTGCTCTGGTGGAGATAAGCGCTCCCCGGTCGTCATAATTGCAAACGCTCGGCCCGTGATGTACAGAGCTGCTGGGGTCTCGTGTTCAGGCGGATGAAAAAGCTTGTCAAGCATACAAATGGGAACAAGTGACAGTAATTCCACACAACATTCTTCGATTAGCGGCGAAGAAGTGTCTCAGAGCTGAGGGGCATTGTAATCTGACCTCACGCTTTGTTCTGTACAGATGTGGGTAATGACTAGTTGCATTTACACAAGTGCATTTACTGTGGGGTACGTTGAGAGTGCATTTCCGAAAACATACTTGTTACATTTGCTCAAGAAAGATTTAACCCTCATCCAACCAAGGGAGGTAAAACCTGACACCGGCATATATTTTTGTCATATCTCAGAGATGTTTTATTTTATCGCTCTGATTTTTTATGACTTTGTCAGGTTACTTGTAGTCTACAACTTAAGGAAGTTGTTTTTGGTTTCTGATGTCATTTTTAAGTTTGTCCAGGTTTATTGAGGCCCTCAGGACCGCACTGTCCACACATAGCAGAGAGGAACCTGTGGTCACATATGGGTCTCGCTGTGGGCTCTAACTGAAGCAGAAAACTATTCTTTACAGTAAAAAAAATGATAAGAGTCACTAAAAACAAAGTCCTGACAGTCTGAACAAAGCCAGGAAGATGTCTGAAGTCAACCAGGTCCTGCTCTGGTCCTACACAGACCGGACAGTCCTGGACTCAAGAAACATACTATTAGAGCGCCCTCTACAGGAAACACAAGCAACAAAACACATGCAGCCTGTTCAGACAAACTGTCTGCAGCATTTCAGTTCAGAGAGAAAGTCCAGAGTTTCAGCACCAGGACAATAACAGCAGAATCTAACCCTCACTTTTGAGGCCTATGAATGGGCTCAGAGACTGGGCCTGATAAATCTGTATGATTTAGCTTCATTACTTTATTACAAATTCCTGTTTTAAAAAGTTCAACTTTAAATTATTTTTGGTGAATTGATTGGGATTATTTTGTATTGGAGAGAATATTTCCCTGCCCACTTTTAACATAAACATACACATAAACATTTGTCAAAAATGACAAACTAAACCACAGAATAAAGAGTAGAGAAGGAGCTTGGTTTGTGTTAATGTCAATGGTTTCTGACATAAAGCCTACTTTTTTATTACAGAAAGTCTTTTATTTCAGGTGTCTAGATATGTAAATGATATGCACATGTATCAAAAGAATAATTTACAAACATCACTAATGACTAAACAGAACAAATCTCAGTATTGTGTTGTTTTCTTTGTTTGTTTGTTTTTTAGATTTTTATCTCAGGGGTACAAGGTGACCCCACTCAGTAATCTATGTATGTAAAATTGGTAGGATGATGGTTAAAAGGCCGCTTCCCAATTTAATTTTTCCCGGTTACTTGGTCGAATAGACCTGGTTTATTTTTGTATTATACAGATTAAAACTGGGCGATTTAGAGCAAGTTCTTCATACGCATTGCCCCATATGAGTCCAGGAGAGGGAACAACATGACAGACAGTGGCTGCGGAGTGATCTTCAATGAGCAACTGCGATAGGAAAAAAAGTTTGTGCTGCCAACAGTAAAATGCCTGAATAGTGGATTATACAGTACATTACCAAAATAAAGCTTCAGCGTTTAAGATCTTGTTTATTCATACACAGCGCAGTGGCAAAGAGGCTAGTAGTCTCGCCTCACAGCAAGAACATCCTGGGTACGATTCTCAGACCGTGTGGGGCCTTTCTGTGTCAAGTTTGCATGTTCTTTCCTGTGTCTGGGTGGGTTTTCTCCAGGTACAACAGTGTCCCCTAATCCTCAAACTAGGTACTCCTGACCAGGATCCTCACTGCTCCTGACAGGTTGCCCCAGCAGCATTGAAGGATGGGTAAAATGGAGAAGACAAATTTTCCTACATGGACAATAAAGTCTACCTCAGCTTAGAAAGAAAATACACAATATCTCATGCCCAACTGCTCTTGTTCTGTAAGTATGTAATGCATCATTGAGCAGCAGTAATACTTTCACAAGAGTACAGATTTTTGTTTGAATAGTTCTTGTGCTGGTCCTTTGTAGTGTTGCAGTCATGCCAAGTTCACTCCAACTAGCACTGCTATTGAAATTCCTCCCCTAAAATGAGTGACAACCCTGCTCTTACCAACTTTTAATTACCTTTTAATCCCCTTTCACTCCATTTAAGTTTCAATTTTCACTCCCACGCCAACTTGTATTTACAGTAAGCATGTTAATGTATGCACAAAGACCTCACACACACAAAAAAAACACACACACACCCCTCTCCCACTCACATCTCACCGCGTTGGACCCGCTGACAGGCTAATTCCAGCCAACATGATTGACTTTATGATCACTTCAAACGCTCCCAACCAGTCTTTAAGCTTTCAAGAAATGCCAAAAAGTTTGCGGCGACAAAAGTGGCGAAGAATCAAGCCGTGAAGGGAACAAGGAGGTAGAAAACATTGTACGGCTGCCTTCAAAACTCAACCTCCCACCCGCACAGTCACTTCTTTTTTTCCCCCCCTTTGGCACTTTTAATGGCATAAAATTACGGGCCTACGGGAGCGACAACAACTGTCTAAGGTTTAAAACATAATAGGTTGACAGGCGAGACATGGCCATTTTCTCCTCCTCTATTAGCAGCTGAGAGGTGGCCACCTACTTTGCTCTTAAGGAACCGAACTTGGCTGGCAGGCCGCACTTGTCACGCGTCACTTCCTATGTCATTATCGGCTGACACTTGGACGGATGCCGCTTTCAAACTGACACGCACAGAAGAGAAAAAAATAATAATAAAAAATATATATATATATATATAGGAGAAGTCTTTCAGGAGTGGTGTCTTTGTATTGTTGAAGTAATGCACGTTAATCACAAGGTGCCTTTGAACATTTGGAAACATTGAGCAGACTTTGTACGTAGAGGTACAGAGTAAGCAGTGGCTATTTGGAATGGAATGAGGTTAGTGCTAATGTGAAATGTCAAACTTAAAGAGTACAGGAATTATTTTTTTGAGTAGCAAGTGAGAGACATTTCCATAAGCTCAATGCTACCAAACACTGTCAATAGCCAATTTATGTGACCTATAGTCACCCTAATGAGACATGAGGCATTGGTTTCCAATAGGTTGTGGTTACACGATGTCAAGGAATTCTAAAGGGCCTATAGTTTAAAACTGAGATGGACTGCAGGTAAGAAATCTATGACAGAATCTGCTCCTTAAGAGTCAAAATGCAGATGTCTTGGTGTGGTTTATAGTTAATATTTTTGCAAGTACTGGGTTTATTGACATGAAACAAAAACTGACACAAAGTTTAAAGTCTTATCACATGTTAGTACACATGATCTAAAGTGAAGTTATTTCTTTACTATGGTGTCAAAAAGTGGCGATATTACTCAAAAACACACAGACAAGATCGCTGCCAGTACACTCTGCATTAAACCATATGATTATTACAGTGTGGTTGTAGACCCAGTTGCTAGCAAAAAATTATCTCTTTGGATATTTCTTTTAAAAATAGTACATCACCTATATTTTTATATCAGGACCACCAGAATGCCAAAGTATGCCAGGGAACGTAGTACTGTTGAACAAAGGTACTGGGCTTTCACAAATCCGAGGTACCTATGTTCCCTGTCCTGGTCCATACAAACTGGAAGCATAGGTACTTTAACAAATCCGAGGTACCTATGTTCCCTGTCCTGGTCCATACAAACTGGAAGCATAGGTACTTTAACAAATCTGAGGTACCTATGTTCCCTAGTACCTTTGCTTACCTGATATATTTACATATACTGTATATGAACATACTAGGTACGCATCCATCTTTAACATAGCCGCTACTTACACACAAAGTGCTTTTGTGGACAAAAGTGCATTTAGAGTGTCACAGTACACATGTGCATGTTTGTGCAAATAGGTCCAGACTTTTAGATTTGCTATCTTTGTATGTGCAGAATTATTTGGAACAAAAGGCTGTTGTGGTCAAACACAGATGCCTACAATTTAGTGGAGAAGGGACATATAATATTAGCCATTACCAACTGAGAATTTGTGTGTAGAAAGTTGCTCAGCTCAATTTACATAATGTAGCTCCACAGCAGCTGATCCAGTGCTAATGATAAGAGACTGCAGTGGGAACTGTTTCCACGTGAAAGAAAAATACAATTGATGACAAAATTAAAGGCACATAAAGTTGTTTAGTTAGTGTGTATTGTACTAATTCGTAAATTATTTTATTCTTCTAGTAACACCTAGTTTAAAGATGCTGTCAAAAACAATAGTGGGGAATTTGACCATGAAAACATGCTTTGTTTCTTTTTGAATAAACAATTCAATGATATCTGGAAAATATATAACATTAGTTAGTTGTAGGGCTGACAGCCTCTGGTTGCTTAGTTGATGAATTGTTCAATCCGTTAATAATCTTTACACCTGCCTTTACACGCATATAAACTTAATTCCTAATCCACTGGCTTTAATATGACATTGGCCCACCCTTTGCAGCTATAACAGCTTCAACTCTTCTGGAAAGACTTTCCCCACTGTTTAGGAGTGTTTATGGGAAGCACATTTGTGAGGTCAGACACTGATGTCGGAAGAGAAGGCCTGGCTTGCAGTCTTTGCTCTAATTCATCCTAAAGGTGTTCTATCAGGTTGAGGTCAGGACTCTGTGCAGCCCAGTCAATTTCTTCCACACCTCATCCATGCCTTTGTGGACCTTGCTTTGTGCACTGGTGCTCAGTCATGTTGGAACAGGAAGTCATCCCCAAACATTTTTACAAAATTTTCCACAAAGCTGCAGCCTAGATGCTTGATTTTATCCACCACCTGTGACCATGGAAGTGATTGGAACACCTGAATTCAGTTGTTTGGGTGGGTGAGTGAATACGTTTGGCAATATAGTGTATACAGATCACTTTTTGACTCAGTCAGGTATACCATATTAGTTGCTTTTATAAAATATAAATAGAATAAGCATGTCTGGAAAGAGTAATATAGCCTGCTTAACATTTGCTCCATAAACCCATATTGCTTTAACTGTATTCCCTGTCTGGGCAAGGTGGCTTTACAGGAGTTGCAACCTTTCACCAGATCCTCCACCTGATTAGTCCAAATGACCTACGACACTTCATTAGCTCATGAGCCTAACCTCTCATCTTAATATGTCAACACTGGGGATACTCACCATATTAACTACCTCCATACTGACGCTGTTTATTCTGATTACCATCACCAACACTTCCATGACAGTGAGGTTAATAGAACCTCTGGACAGGACCTCTAACACTGGCCATACATACATAGACACACCAGCAGCACACTAATGTATTATGGTTTTCTATATTTGGGCACATATCGCCTTTCTGTGGTCTAGGAGGCTATCATAGCGAGCATGAAAAATAAGAGTGAATGGCCCAGGAGCCTCGGCTTGGCTGGCTGTCTGCACGGAGGCTCATTAGGGACAGTGATGGATGGGGCTACTGCTAGCACCGTCTCGGCCGCAAAAGCTCTGGGTATTATTATTAGTGTTTGTGTGTTTATGAACTGACACTTAATTACAGGTGGAGAGTAGTCCAGCACATACATTAACAAGGTACGGCCCCATTGAGGAGAATGGTCGGTACCCAAACATCCTTCATTGTAATTATGGCATTACGGTGAAATGGTGAGCTCATTATAAGTGAAAGCTGCCATAGGAAATGTTTTGAAATTTAGAAAGAAATGCTGTTTATTAACTTTAAGTGAATTGATTTTTTTTTTTTTTTTTTACCTCAACTTTCTTTGTTGACTTTAGGTACATAATAAATTTATACTATATAAAGTCTCAAAGTGCAAATGTTTCTACACTGTAAAAAATCTGTTCAATACTGGCAGCAGTGATTGCCAGAACTTTGCCATAATTTTTTTTTTACAAAATCTGATGACAATATATACCAAAGATGTTATCCGAACTGTACTAGAAAAATTTAGGTAATTTATTATTCTTTTTTTTTTTTTATTGTTATTATTATTATTATTATTATTATTATTATTATTATTATTATTATTATTATTATTATTATTATTCATCCTCTTCCACTTATTCCCATTAGGGTTTATGGGTCTATTCCATAGACCTTAGGTGGGGTACATCCTGGACAGTTAGTTGCCAAGCTGATAACCTCTTGCATTCATTCATTAGGGGCAATTTAGCTGTAGCATTGTCTCTCTTGTTATTATTATCAGTAGCAGTAGTAGTACCAGTAGTAGCAGTATCTGAGCACTAAAAGAGGTACTCCAGCAACTATGGGTTTGAGGCAGCGAATAACCTAGACAATTGTAAGCAGCACCTACAGTAACTAAGGGCCTGATTTCTAAATGAAAAAGATGCATCTCTCACAGGTGCTAAACGAACGCGGCGCAGATTTTGCTCCTTGCTCCACTTTTTCTTTCTCTCGTATTCCACTGAACTGCAGCTGTCTTTAAAACTGGGCTTCCATGAGTCTGTTCCACATCCTTTTAAAGTCCCTATATGCCGTGATAATGATGTTGCTGTGTTAGTCCACTTTAGTTTGACCTGTTGTCTCCCCAATATGCGCTGAGACGTGCGTGTCCTGATGCACCTCTGGCCCTCTTGAACTTGTGTAGTCCCGCTTCAAACTGTGTCGCTTCTATAGAAAAGACAAGATGCTCTTCTTTTCCTTTGTCCTTCCCTGATACAGCACATGTCACAGTTAAAACACTACACTAATAAGTCTCTAACACATCCATTTCTTCATCTGCTGCAGTTGATTGACAGGCTGGACTGGATCAAAGAACTGCAGGTGCTCTCTCAGACACACTAATGTTTTTTTCTTATTATTATTAGTGTTATTATTATGATTACTTGCATCCATTTTTTCATTTACAAGATAGGCACATTGTAACTTCCTTTTTAGTGCTGACAGTACAATTTCCTTAGATTCTCCATACTCTCCCTAATGCCTCCTACACTGTGTTATTTGTGCTGTAATCTTATAGGATGATTGCAAGTCGCATTTCAGCAACTTGTCACACTGTGCAATCAGCGATGGCTAGAGAAAAGGCATCTTTTTCTACTTTGGTCAACAATATGCAGTGTCAACTTGAATGGCATTGTGTTTTGTTTTGTTTTTTTACAGTATTTGTTACTATTGTCTCTGAGCCATATAACTGGTGTGATTAGTGTTCTGAATATCTGTATCCTGCTCATCTATTGGTCAGTGAAAAGCAACTAACTTTTCCGTCACAAAAAATTGGAGTGGCATCAGATTCTAGCAATGTTAGGATTTCAGTTTTGGCTTTTGCAAATGTGTCAGACATATACGGTGCAACAGTGGACTGAGATGAGGCAGCAGCGCACGGACCATGGGGGCAGGCGACTGAGGAGGCTAACTACGTACACTAGTCCTGTTGTCCGTGTTATATAGACAACGAGCAAGGTATGGCATCCTCACTACAACTGCGTGCCATTTCTCCCGTTATCCGCAGTGTGCTATGGAAGCTTGTCTAGACCCCAAAAAATGAATCTGAGATGGTTTGTGTTCTCACTACAAACAAACTGCTCTGGAGTCTGTTCAGAGTCATACTGAGATCATCCCAAAAGGTGGGTATGATTTGTTAGTCCACACCAAAGTTCACTGGACTGCTTTTACACAAGCTCAAATGATTCACGCTTACTAGCAAACTGGACTTTAATTTGTTTGAATTGGACTAAAATGGGGCAGGTATGAAATTACCCTGACACTTACTTTTTACAGGAAATAATGGCATCAACATACAAAAAAATGTCATTGCCCCATTTGTTCAGGAAGCATGATTTGTCTGGCAAATACATTTGCACACATTTACTTCTGCAAAATGAGTACTCCTAAAGGCTTTTTTAAAGTTTACATTTGACATTGTTAAGCAAAAATATGATACTTATGTTGCATAATTTTTTTTAAAAGAAAAGTCCAGCTACCATCAACAGTGGAATGTTTTAAGTCTCGTCTTTAGACTCATTTTTATTCTCTGGCTTTTAACTCGACATGAATTGTGTGGTCCTCTGTTGTCTTTTATTGTGTTTTATTGTTTTATTTTTATTATTTAATTCTTGGTATTTATTTATTGTTATTTTCTTGTATTACTTTTATTTGGTTTTACTGGTTCTTATTATTTAATGGGGACTGGTGGAGCTGAGTGGAGTAATTTATTGTTATTTAGTGTTCTATGTGCAGCACTTTGGAAACTGTTTTGTTTGTAAAATGTGCTATACAAATAAAGTGGATTGGATTGGATTGGATCAACGATATTACTTTTTATCGTCTGTTTAAGCTAACAGTGGCTAACAGCTAACAGGTGAAGCAGCTTCCTTCAGCAGATGTCTTCACAAGAATGTGAAATTGCAAACATTTAAAAAAAAAAAAAAAAGTTACATCTCTTGTTAAAACATACGGATGACTTGCATTTGTTTTATAATATTGCCCACATTTTCTCAGTACATGGATTATTTATACCATGGATCATATGATAACAAACAAACTGGAAAAAATAATCATATTTATTTCATCTATAAAAATGTAAGCGACTTTTCTCACTTGTTAAAATCATTTTATAAAAATAAGTAAAATACACTATTAATCACCAAAAACCATGCAGGAAGTAATTGGGTCAGCACATGCGCAAATGTACTCGCTGGACTTCCTGAACAAATGGAGCAATGACAATGGCCTTTTTTTTTTTCCCCACTGAAAATCCTTTGTTTGAGCTAGGCTATATCTAGCATATTCTGCACATGGTCAAAGAAATGGGTAATTATTATATGCATCAGTACCAGTATTGGGTATTGGTACCAATACCATACGCATGTATTCATATTTGGAATGATAAAAGTGGGCTGATACCAGCAACCAATACCACTTTACAGCACTGTCACATGACTTTTACCTCTCAGTTGAGCAGAGAGAAGCAACGTGTGAAAGGATTTCAAAGTGAACTGTGGAGATAAAAGCAAAGTAGAATTCACATTATGCTTAGCTTCACAACCAGACATCCAAAATCAGCTGTGACAGTTGTCCTTATGTTGTCCTTATGTTGTCCTAATTGTCCCCAAAATGATCCCAGTGCAGAGACTGAAGCAGTTCGAATAAAAGCTTAGCTGTGTTTAGTGCACAGACAGACCACTCTGCTGGAGAAATTAGTAGAGCACTATAAAAAAAAAAGTTTCAAAAAATCAAGGCAACAGAATCCCTCAAGATTTTTGGTTTTGGGGCCAACTCAAAATCTCAAGTTTTCAACCTTTTTTTTTTTTTTTTTCACCTAATTTGATGTCCATACGTTTAAAAACTTTAGATTTTTTTTTTTTTTTTTTTTTTTTTTTTTTTTTTTACAGTGAGTGGAGTCAGGAAAGACGACAACAAAGAAAAACTTACTATGGTACTAACTATATAAAGGTAAGTACTTATATCTGTACTCGGTATTGGCGAGTACTCCAATTGAAATACTTGTACCTGCATCAGTTTGAAAAAATGTGGCATTGGTGCAACTCTATTATATTATATAATTCTATGTTAATACTGGGCATGCATACTTGTATTCATGCAAGTAATCACGCCACGTTTTGAGCCCACCTTTTCCAGATGTCCCAAACTATTTATCAAATGTTTACCAAATCTTTTATCGGACTCCAATACAACAAAATCAAAACGGTTGCCTTTACATTCTTCATACAGTAAATACAGTAAAACAGAAAATCCAATGAGGTCAGTCCAGGATCCCCTTCTGTTTGTACAGTACATTCTGCCCCTCCCTTTACTTTGTGTTAAAACAATAACTTGAGTGTCACCATGTCACCACTCCGAGAAATCAGTTGTGAAAAAAGACCTCTTGGGTGTGTCTATGTTTTCTGAGCTGTAATACAGAGTAAACAGTGCGACAACGAGGTGACATTACCCAGACCTTGGACTTGGCCTTAGATTTTGAACCAAAGCAGCTCTCTGTGGTGACAAGTCCTCAAGATGGCAGGAAATGAATTGGATCTATCCATAACGCCGACGGCTGAAAAAACATTAACAGTTCTTGTTGCAGATCAAAGTGGCCATCTGGTTAAATTCACACTGGCTATAGCATATTCCTCTGCCTTTTTTTACAACTCTCGATGGATTAGCTTAATTTTCTGCCCTCCCCCCCAGGTTTGCAGACAGACTCTCTCAAGAATGTGTCTAATTTAGTGGCTAAGAGGCAGATTTATACTGGTGCTAGTTACGGGGAAGGCTGCTCCCCGGAGAAGGCGCGCAGTGGCTGTTTACAGCGGCCCCGACGATGCCTAAGCAGATGATGAAGCACCTGCCAGAGCGGCTCTGTCTGTCTGCACACCTCCCTCCTCCTGCTTCACTCCTTCACTCTTCCTTCCTCTCTTTCCTGTCTCCTATACCCTTTCCCTCACTTTGTTTCATTTCTCCGCTGAGCCAGTGGAGTAAGCTAAACACAAAGGGCTTTGGCACAAACTATACACAAGACAGAAAATCATGTCTCCAAATGTGCAAGTTTTTTACATATTGAAAGGAGGAGTGAATGAAATCATAGTGACGTCACACCTGGAGTAGATAAAATAAAAAATACTCAAAAATAAGATGTGGATTTGTGCCATTAAATGAGTCACTGTCGCCATCGAGGGTGAACAGTGGTAACCTTATAGCCTTAGACATTTAAATACGCACATACTTGTAGGAAACATACTGTATTTAAATCAAATTGCTTTAAGCCAGCTTTGGCTAACTGCAGTTTGTGTTTGTCTGTTTGCCGTACTCACCTTTTATGATGAAAAACTAATGCCATTCCCATACGGCGGGTTGATGACCCACCCCGGCTGAAAAAATAACTTTTGGTGTGTTCTAAATTTCCTTTGCATCCCCCCAAGCAGTACAGGGAGACAGGTTTCTAAAGTTCAGCTCTGGCAACGTCCTGGCCCAGGTCACCAATATTTATGGTTTTAGTCTATATCATATACTTGTAAGATCATCTAAAACCTTATTTGGCTGCATCTTCTCATACCTGCTGGAATGCATATTAATAATAATAATAATAATAATAATACCATCTTATTCACTATTTTATGTAATTAAAAAGTTTGTAAACCACTAAGCTACAAAAGCCTTGGCCAATCACATGCTTGCATAATCACAAAGGAACAATTTTACAGGATTGGAACCAGGCACAAAGGGGACCCCTTGTTGCTGCATTTGTTTGTGGCTCTTTCTGCTTCAGATAAGTACCTGCTCAGTATGTGGTTGAACCAACAGTGATTTGGATGCAAACACATTGCCCTGAGCATGACAAGGTAGATCCTGGATAGAGTTTGCGAGAAACCATGCTGCTATTAATCAAAAAACACCTTATTTTAATAGCATCACATATTTTTCACTTTGTAAAAATACATCGTCATCCATCCATCTTCATCTGGGGCCGAGCAGTCTAAGCAGGGACCCCTAGACTTTTCTCTTCCCGGTTACTTTCTCTTGCTCCCAGTGGAGGAACCCCAAGGCCAGCCGAGACACATAGTCCCTCCAACATGTCCTAGGTCTTCCCCAAGACCTCCTTCTCCCAGTGAGACATGCCCAGAGCACCTCCCCAAGAAGGTATCCAGGACGCATCGAGAGGGGTGCCCGAGCCACCTCAGCTGGCAGCGGCTCTACTCCGAGCTCCTCCTGGGTGACCGAGCTTCTCACCCTATTTCTAAGGGAGCACCCAGCCACCCTGCGGAGGAAACTCATTTTGTTCGCTTGTAGCTGGGATTGTGTCCTTTCGGTCATGACCCAAAGCTCATGACCACGGGTAAAAGTAGGAACGTAGATCGACCAGTAAATAAATTTGCCTTTGGGCATTTTTATTACACATCAACGTTACACTGCTAGAAAAAGTTACTCACCACATCCTCATTGGCTAGCTACTACAGCACAACTTCACAGTGGTTACAGTTACACCATCGCTCCTTCAGTTACCATGCAAGTGCTTTTTACAGCCCCGGCCTGCCTCCGATTCCCCCAGAGTGAACCCATCTACTGTCTGCCACCGAGATGTCACTGGGTCCCTCCTCTGCAAGCTCGAAACATGGCCGTGGTCAGGTTCTGTTTATGACAGTAGGGAAAGCCAATATCCAGATTGTTTCAGAGTAGTGTCATCACATGGAACGGATCACTGTCAGCACTCGGCTTTATCCGTCTGGGCTCTAGCCATTTTGGGAAACAGAAAATATTGTCCTGTGGTATAAACTATCAGCTGTGAATCTGATCCATGACTGGAGAAGTGTGCGGAGAAGGGGGCGGAAATGAGGTGCAAAAGACAACTATTTGAAAATGCATTTTGGTTGAGGCTAAAGGAAAAGAATGGGACTATATTATTAAAAGCTCAAGACACAGCTCTACTGAAAGATTGAATATTTGCAGCTTGGTTGGACGCTTAACTGGGAATGATTTGGGCTCTTTAGCTCCCTGCTGCTCCATCAGACTTACATAAAGATTATTATTCCAAAGATAAAACATTTAGAATCTTTGCGCTCTGACTTCAAAAACACATAGGACTGATCCAACACAGGAAATTCCATATTACAAACTACTATATGTTATGTCAAAATCTTGCAGCATATAAAATCAAATGGAACACTGTTTAAACAGACTGGAAGCTCAGTTACTTACTCCTGTACAACTGGACAAAGTAAGCACTGCTGCAGGTGAAGAATGCTCTTTTCTGAACACAGAATATTGCATGAAGGGCAACTTTTCATTAAATCTAGTATTTCATTTCTTAAAGGGGTTATATTATGCCTTTATTTGTCTTTTTATACCATTCTTGGTCACTTCTAGAACAGCACAATGCATTTTACAACCTCAAAAAACATCTGACTAAATGAAGTTTAGTTCTGTGAAGCTATTTTGAACAGAAACATAGAAAATTTGCTTTTTTTAGTACAAAATTAAAACCAGCTGAGGAATTGGTGGAAACAGAGCTGAACACAGTTTTTTGATAAAAAACAGAGGGCTTGTTGATTGATCAGTGCTTCCAGGAGTGGCATTCGTAAGGCCTCAGTAAGGCAGTGCCAGAGAATGCTGGATTACTCAAACAGCTCCGGCTCTGTTTTTGATAAGGGAACACCATTACGACATGGTAGAAAGTTAAAGATATAGTCCTAAATTATCTTAGTATTCATGATTTTATTTTTCAGTTTTGGGGTTGCTTTTCAATTTTGTTTACAATTACCAAAAAACAGCATTAATAACAATTTATGTATGTTTCTAAGTGTTGTATCCCGCCTCATACCCAGAGTTCATAGTTCTTGACCCCTAAAGTCAATAAGTCCATAAAAATGTATAAATAAATGAACAGTATTTATAATTCAATGGTGATTAATATTGTTTGCATAATAATGTGATTCCTTAATAGTGTGTCATTATTGTAAAGTCATACTTAATGTTGTTTTACTGGAATATATGACAGTTTAAAAGAATTACTATTTGTTTCCACATTTGTTTGCACTGAACACTGTTAGCTTAGTTTACTTTGGCTTTATCTGAAGAAAAGCCTCGACCTTCGACCTGCCTCTCCCTTTGTTTGACCCACAGGAACAGGTTTTTGTGGAGCTGCCTGCTTGAACTGGCACCGAACAAACAGGTCGTGAGTCAGAGGGAGGTGATCTGTGAGCTTAACCCACATGGAGTGTTTGGAGACGGAGATTAGCCTCCTGTTGCCACACGGAGCGGCACACTTCGACCGTTGTTTGCAGGGGTTTGCAGAAAAAGTTCTTAAAGTGATAGATAGGATTCAGTGAAGCTGGAGTGCAGATATGGCAAGTTAGGCATGCAAATATGGCTTTTGTTGATTCTGAAAGTTATGAATATAAATGGAACATAGGCATTTTTTCTTGCATTTAAGGAAAAATGTTCTAATAGAATATTGCAATGCTCTGATCTGGGTGCCTCACAGTTTTATGTAATTAAAGCAATATTTAAGCTTAAAGAGGCTATATTATGCAAAATCTACTTTTCTTTTATAATCTTGTTCCCTCATCAAAAACATACCTGGAGTTTGTTCTGTTTTATTTCATTCCTGCCTGTTTAAGTAATCCTGTATTCTCTGGCATGGCCTGAAAACTCTCGGTCGCACAAACCTCCTCCTCTCCCACAAACCCCCGCCCACTCCAGGAAGCACTGACCAATCAACAAGCCCTCAACATCTAATCTGCTCTCATTCATTAAGTAAACTTTATTTTTATAGCACCTTTCACCGATAAAGAGAGGAAAAAGTGCTTTACAAAGTGCAGTAATATGAAACAGAAGAAAACATTTAAAACTACAAATATAAAAGGTCACCTCGAGTTTTGAAATGAGTTTTGGAGACTTTTAAGGATTTTCTGGCCCGAGGACCGACGACTGCAGCCAGAAACAAAAGGACGTAAAAGGTCTGTGATGTACTGAGGAGCATTTCCATTCAATGCTCTAAATCACACACACACAAAAAAAAACTGTGTACAGCTCTGTTTTCACTGATTTCTCACAGCTGTTTTTCATTTTGTATTAAAATGGCACTGTCTAAATGTTTAGGGAAGTGAAATTCCTTTTTTTCTTTAAATTATGTTCAAAAGTCTGCACTCTGCTGCCCTCTCCTGGTCTTTTCATTTGTTTCTTTATGGCACCTGTAGAGTACTTATTAAAAACATTTTCTTTTAGTCATAATGTTTTTAAATGGTGTAAAACGTAATATTGTTAATAATAATAATAAAAATAATACATAAAAGGAAAAGCTGATGAATAAATGTGTTGTACTTTCAAAATGTGGCAAAAATCTTTAATTCAGTTGTCCATGCTTAGTCCAGTTAAGAAGAAACTCCATTGTGTATCAGTAGACGTGTGTAATGTTAATGTCTGAGGCAAGTCGTCCAGTTTAGCGTGACCATTCACTGAAAATCCCCACAGACCTTTTTAACCTCGCAATAAAACATTTTTTACAGAGTGGGGCAAGTGTGAATTTGGAGAGTGATGTAATGAACAAGTTAGTGAGGCGAGAGATCATATTTTACTTGGAAATCAAACAGTTTTAACTAGCGTGGGACTTACAAGAAACCATATTAAAAAGTAAGAAAGGATGATAAAATAAACTTTCATTTTGTATTTGGTTCATATTTATTGCATGGATGGTAATTGCTGTCATAGGAAATCTTTCATTGTAATCAAATTCATATTAATTTTATTTTGACATATAAAAATAAAATACAAGGCTTTGGCTGAACTTCAACAGGTCATCACTCCTTTTCACTTTGGTTGTGTTTTGGCTGAACTACTAATTTTACTTCATCTGTCCCAGGTGCTGTAAAAACGAAATCTGTTTCCTGTAGCATTTCGTTGTTTTGTCCTTTGTTGTTGACCTAATATGATGTTCGTACACCTAAAAACTAAATTTTAAGTTTTACTCACTATCATTATTTTTTTAACTCAACTCATCTTACAGCCAACTTACTATCCATTGTTCAGAAAAAGTATTGTTATTGATAATAATAAAACCTAATGTTCTAAATTTAACAAAAGAATAATACATTTTCTGAACAATGGATAGTAATTTGGCTGTAACATGAGTTTTTTTTTAAATGATGATAGTGAGTAAAGTTTTTAGACATAAAAAAATAAATAAGTGATCCAAAAATATTAGTTGTTGGAAACTTGAGATTTTGAGTTGGCCCCAAAACTATATATATATATATATATATATATATATATATATATATATATATATATATATATATATATATATATGTATATATATATATATATTTTTTATTTATTTATTTATTTATTTATTTATTTTTTACAGTGTATCTGTGCATAATTTGTCCATTTAAACCTTTCTTGAGTAAAAACAGACATAACCCAAAACTTCATTTTTGCCTCAATTTTCTCTGTAGAGTTCCCCCTTACTGTTCAGAGTAAAGCAGTATTGTTAATACTCACAAATCCAGTTGCTTGGTTTTACTTTAGTTTTACCGCAGACAATGAGAGGCATACATACTTGCTTATAAAACTGTGATATTTATTATTTTGTGTGGACATTTTTGCATAAACATAAACAAGTCTTAGATGGGTTTTTAAAGCTATGAAAAAAGAAGGGTGTATATACAAAAATAGTAAATGCAAATGAATAAATAAATAAATAAAATGAAATAAAATAATATTAAAAATGTAAGTAAATTAAAATAAGACAAATTAAATAAAAAAATAAATAAAACATAAAATAAACTAAAAATTTAATAAATTAAAATAGCAGAACCTATACTCAAACTTGAAAATGTTGTAGTTCAGTGGTAAATGCTCTTTCCATTGTACTACAAAACCGGTTCCATATCTCAAAATTGTACAAAATCCTTTAAAACAATCTAGATTTTGTCCTTGGCCCATTACTGACCATACCTAAAATTTTCATAACAAAAAAATAAATAAATAAAATTAAATCAATAAATAAAAATTATTTAAACATCTGCATTCATTTAAAAAAAACAACATTTTTAACTAAATGTATTTCCGTAAACATTACAGACATCTTCTTAAATTTTGGAGACTTTTGAGTTCTTTGGACTGTTAGTGCTCGCTCAATCGACCACGCCATAATCAACCTTTGATACAATAAGCCCCGGCGCTGACAGAAATAATCCACCGGCCACCTTCTTAATGAATAATTGATGGGCATCTTAACGGCCTAATGAATGGATGTGGTTTGGCTTTGAGTGATAGGCCTCGCGGAGAGAGAGATATCCCATGAGGCACTGGGCACGGGAGACGAAGGTGCCATCCTCCATAAGCTGCATAATTGGTCATTTGACATGTCAGACTGGCCTGTGTGTGTGTGTGTGTGAGTGTGTGTGTGTGTGCGTGCGTGCGTGCGTGCGTGTGTGTGTGTGTGCCCGTGCCCTTTGGCCTGTTGTTTATCCAGGCCATTCCAGGTTATCACTCCAATTAGGCCTGGGATAGCATGGATACGAGGTGGGCAAACAAAAGTCCTAAAAAAGCATACTATTAGCAGTAAGACAGTAAAACCATAGTCAAAGTGCCTGAAGAAGTCACTGAAGTAAAATTTTGTGAAATTATAAATATTTTTAAGAATTTGCAAATTTAGGTGTCATTTTTTTGCCCTACTTCATTATCTTTTTTTAAATGGATAATAATTTGTGCCACCTAAGGCCCAAAGTCGCTGGGATAGGCTCCTGTTACACGCAACCCCTCAACAGGAATAAGGGAAAGAAAATCTGGTTAAAATAAGGCTTAGTCCCAAATTTAGTCCTGAGGTAAATTCTTGTCTCATTATCTATGGGCCTGTTCTAGTTTCTAAACTCTTTGGTTTAATCCTGCCTTACTCCTGTTTAGTTTAAATGGACTATAACATGCTTTTATTCCTATTTTTAAATCAATCTTGGTTGCCTTTCTTTCTACTGCCAACAGGTGACCAGCAGAGGGCAGCAGAGTGCATAGTGTTGTGGTCTTTTGAACACAATCAAAGAAAAAGAGCACTCCACTTACCTAAACTTTTTGTATGATACTATTTTACTACAAATTGAAAAAACCGCTGTGAGGAATCAGTGGAAACAGAGGTGTTGATAAATTAATGAGAGCAGACTAGATGTAGATGGCTTGTTGATTGGTCAGTACTTCCTGGAGTGGGCGGAGGTTCGTGGGAGAGGCGGAGTTTGGTGGATCTAAGCATTTTGAGGCCTCAGAAGGGCTGCAACAGAGAACAATGTATTACTCAAACAAGTACGAATGAAACAAAACACAAGTCCAGGTATGTTTTTGATGAGTGAACAATATTGTAACATGGTAGGAACTCAAAAAAGTTGATTTTGCACATAGTTCCTTTATTTTTAGGCCTGGGATTAGTTCTAGGATTAATCTACTTTTGGTGATCAATCAAACTTTTTTTATAAATAAACATATGTCACGTGAATTAATAAGTCTTTTATTTTAAACATAGGCAGGCCAGTTATAGGTGACAGGTCAATAGGTTGAATATTCCAACATCTGGGTCTAAATAAAACTGTCTAAATAAAAAAAAAAGAAAAAAAGATAGATTTATTGTTGTTTAGTGTTTAGTTATGTGGTTTTAGTCCTTGTTTATGCATGTTTTGCCATGTTTTAGTTCTTGGTTTAGTTGTGTTGCAGTCCTAGGGTTATGCTGCTGTGGTGCTGAGTTATAGGGATATTTATATCTGCCGGAGCCCTGACTCTGGTATAGTCCAGAGTAAAGCCTGTTTAATCCTGGTTGTGGTCTTAGGTTTATCCCTGTTTTGGTTCTAGATTCAGCCCCCGATTTACTCCAGGTATGATTTCTGGTTTTGCTCTGGTATATTCTTTTGTTGTCCTATTTTAACCCTTACTTTAGCAGCACTGTTTCAGAGCTGGGTTTAGTCTCAGTTTATATAGTGAGGAGTTTGAGGTCTGTTTAATTTTGGCCCAGTGGCGTAATTTGGTAATGAGGGGCCCCAGTGCATGTTTCAGTTGATTTTATTGCGGTTTATTGAAACAAAAAACAAACAAACAAATAAAAAAACAAAACAACAATTTAACTTTTTCTTTTTACAGTTTTGTTTTTAACAATCTTCTTGAAAAAACATAAACATAAGGAATATATTCTGGTATTACATTTTGTAATAAGTTCATACATTTTATAAGTTCATACATTTTATAATTTAAAGGTATTGTGAGCGGCATGTGCTTATACTGGTTTGAAAATGGTACTGCAGTCTATATCAAAACAATGGTCTCTTTTCTGATCAGCAATGAAATTTTAGGAGCAAAACTAAAAATTTAAACAAAAACAACTTGGCCATTATGTAATTTTTTTAAAATTATTAATAACTCACCTGTACCTTTGTTATCAGTAAAGCTATAATTTGATTTAAACATGTTTACTTCATATCAGATGAGGGTATATTTATGTGTAAATATAAAAAGTATATGCTCCTCATTGCACCTTCAAGGTAAAAACTTGACTCTATTACAGATTCCTGTGCTGGTCTTGTTTATTATGAATATTTCAAACCCAGACATGACAAGAGATGTAACCTACAGGCGCTCTTATGGGCCCCTAAACCCCCTGGGCCCCAGCACAGTTGCACTGGCTGCACTGCCTGATGTTACGCCCCTGTCTTACTTTGTCCTAGTATTTTCCTAGTTCTAGCTTGGGCCTATTTTGGTTTATCCCCAGGCTTCATTCTCTTCTATTATCAGTTCATATTAAAAGAAATACAGTATCTTTACATAAACCACTGCCTCATACTTACTTGAGTAAATTATAGCTTAGAATTGTAATAATAAGAATGCTGCCAGAGACCAGAACTATGTGTTTACTTATGATAGATACACAATATAATAACACATAATCTGGATATCATGTTCCTCTTTAAACCGTCTCATATTCACTGCTGCCTTGCTGTGTGCATCTACAGCTCCGCTCACCGAGGTGTCAAGTCTCCTGCCTGCTCCCCTGTTTGCTCTGGGCTTGTCTAAACAATCATACTTACATTTTAGCACTATTATGTGCACAGGGCCACTTCCACCGCTCCGATAACATTCTCCCTCGCAGGTTTCGGTGCCGCGCTACCCCCCGGAACCAAACAATGCCTTTATTGACACGAGGGCCCTTGCCTCACAATGGCTACAAAACATCAGGGTTCCTGTTTTTGTTGACACTGCCAGAGCCCTGCCATTGAAAAAGCCCCCCCCCCCCCCAAAAAAAGGCTGGTTGTGGACACAGCCATGCATAATTGGAGCTGTATGTCATGCAATACAACGGATCGAGGCTTTTAATGTTTGTGCATGATAAGGCAGGGTAGAAGGACAAAGGAGGAGGGGAGGGGGGAGGAAAAAGTCAGGTAAAGTTGATAGGATTGACTTTCGGGGGGCGCCACTAGAGGACAGTAGTAAGTCACGAACGGCGCCAACAGCAGTGGATGTGTAAAGCCTTGTATATGTGAGTGCAGGAAGATAGTGTGGTTGAACAAAAGACTTTCTTTGTTGCACTCCCGGATAATAAAGGAATTCAGAAATAGCTACTTGACTGCTTTAGAAAAGATCTTGACAGTGCCCGTAATGCACAAGAACAGCGCGGCATTTCCATAATCATATGTAATGTAAACCACTACTATGCAACAAACAAACGCAGCGCGAGAAGAGAGGAAAGAGGAAGAGGAGAGAGTAGCTTTTTGGCCCCTATGGAATTGTTTTTTAAAAGTACATTTTGCTCTTCATAATAATAGGACAGTGCTTGCAAAATTATGTGTCTGATGATGGCGCAGAAAGTCTAAGCATCGCAGGTAGAATGTACTTAAGGCCAAGAGTGAGAGGTTGAGATTGTTTTTAAAATGATTTATAGCTTTAATTACTGCAGAGAAAGTCCAGCTCACACAACGGAGTATGATTGCACTCTGACAAATATTAGAAATTATAAAAGGAAGTATACATGCGTGTTAATGGGGAATAAAAAAAAAAAAGTAACATAAAAAATGCAAAGTATGAAGATGAATGGTGTTGCTCGGCGCTAGGCTTTTGTCTACGTTAAAAGAGGTCATTTGTTCTGTAATCGAGAAGTTAACACCTCCGCGTATGGCTGTGACGTTACATATTGCCATCAGGAAGGGGGGGCCCAATGTTTGGTCTCCTCGCTATGGCAACCAAGTATGTATATTGCAAACAACACCTCCTCCTACTCTCCCTCCTTCCTCTTCCTCCTCTTTCTCCAGCGGCAATTAAACACACAACAATAACAATATTGCGGCGTTGACACGGGCGCCTGTACAGTAGTTATGGCCTTCGTTAGCCTCGGCGCACTAGCTCATGAATTAGTTAGCTCTGTTAATTGCACATTTATTACACTCAAGGCCACGGAGAGATGCACTAAACGGCACACGGAAGGGATAATACTAAAGGAATGGGAGTAAGGCCTGGATGTTGCATTACAACTCAGCCGTGTGTGAAGCGCAGTTAAATGTATATAAACACTATTGTCACTGATACTTATTTGAAAGCACATGAAAGAGAATGGTGTTTGTTAATATCGTAACGTGCTACAGAGCTTCAGGAATAAAGAAGAAAGTGTTTAGGTAAACAAATAGAGATCAAAAGATTGTATAAACAAACAAGTGGAATTTAAAAAAAAACAACCAAGTGAAAAAGGTAAACAAACAATTTGGATACAAAAAATAGTGAAATAAGTTACATTTTAAAACAAGACTTTTAAAAAGAACATGAAAGAGAATTAAAAAGTAAAATAATATTTGTAAATGTGTAAAATAATATATCTGTAAAATAATACATTTGTAAAAAAGTAAAATAGTAAAAATAACGGTAACAATCACCCTAGTACACATTAATTAGGTACCAGTTAAGTATTAGTAAACTGTTATCTGATTGTTTACAAAGCATTACTTCAATGTTTATAAACACCATAGAGTCATAAACACAATGGTTATAAATGTTTAATTCTTTAATACTAAACTCATGTAAATCAGAGCAAAATTATAAACATCAGTAGTAATTCAGTGTCTCTAAACTCTTTATTTGTTATGTTATTGTTAATTACATATTTATTTATGCTTTATTACTGCTTAATACAGTAGGTGAGATTTATTCTAAAGTGTTACCAAAATAATGAGTGAAATTAACTTTTATCTGCAAGAAGAAACGTGAAACAATGTAAGGTAAAAAGCCATTTCAAATTGTGTTTGTATTGTATAATTTAAACAAATAATATAATGTTTTAAGTTCAGTATGCATAAGTTATAAGATATGCCATCATTTTGAAAAAAAAAAAAAAATGCAGTTGATTTTAAAAATGACAGATAGGTTGAACTTTCTAAAATACAGTAATTGTGGCTGTTATATTTCATATCTTGGTTCAAGTGCTGCCAAAACTACACATCATATTCACGCACACAACAACAAAATAAGGCCAGCCTGATCCGGCATCGCGGTGTCTCCTCACCGCAACCGGCCATGTTTCATTATGGAGTGACGTTTGAGTGACAGTTCGCCGGGCTTGTCACCGCCATGTGCCGCCGTTCCCTTCCCCATCCACCAACAATAATACTAATAACAATAATAGCAATAATAACAATAACAATGCCTATTCCCTTTCTGTTTGTGTTATTGTAGCTCGGTGTCTTGCTTGCGGCCCATTTATTTATTTTTTTGGTTGCCGTTCGCCGTTCGAGTGTCTTCTGCACGCACACATTTGCTTGAATTATTGACCTTTATCTCCCCACTTTTCTCGACAGCCTTCTCCAGTTATTGACAACACAAACACATGGGACGAAGCATAACCTTTCATTTACCCCCGGCGTGCTCTCTCTCTCGGCTGTTTTGTCTGTTTCTTCTTCTTCTCCCCCCTCCATCCCCTTCAAGCTTGTGTCTCCACGCCGCTGCCATTTATTTAAATCAAACTGGGGAGGGCTAGACAATGCTACTGCTCATTTCTGCCATTTTTCTTTCACTCCAAATTTCAGAAGATAATATCATTAGAGCCGATACAATGGCTGCTATTCTGCCTCGGATACACAGATATTTCAAGTATTCAATATAGTTTTGACATGCTGACATTAGGCGAGAGTGTTGTTTCCCTATTTGTTTGCTTACAATGTCGATTTTGCCATAAATCTTGTAATCCTAAGACGATTGCTTTGTTTGTTTATGTTTTTTTATTTTTTTATGATGTTTCGAATTACGCTGTATACAAAAAGATGAGCAAATAAAAGCTAGTTTTAAAGATGCGGCTGAATTCTGAATGGGAAATCTATATTCCAACTAGTTATTAATGCGCAATAAGAATCATCTGAAAATGCGACTGAATCTATATCCTTGTAATAATTATTTACAGCAGCGTTGAATAACAATAAGTCGTAAAAAAAAAAGGCACTCTGCTAATGATTCTTCAAGGAGAGGATTTATAATGTTTTTCAATGTGTGTCCGCTTGCAGTTTGGCGTGAAAAATGTCGCACATAAACTAGTGTTGTCCCCACTAACGTGCTTTCAACCAGCCAAAGCCACTCCAGCAGTTAGACCACACTATAGCCACACACACATACACACAAAAAAAAGACATTTAAAACAATCCTAGACCAGTGTTTGGTGGTTAATCATCAAGAAACAAAGACATCAAACAATATTTGATAATGAGAAAAATGCCTCCAGGATATTAGGCGGTGTAGGCGGGAGGGGGGCAAGAGTATATATATGTGTGTGTGTGTTTGTGTGTGTGTGTGGGACGGGGTGAGGGTGGGGGGGTGGGGGGGATACAAGAGAGAGGCCAGACTAGACACAAGCTCCCATTCGCATGATGCTGTGTCTGCTGTGCGTCGACGCAAGCATCAGTTTCTATCTAACGGCTTTCATTTTTTTCTCGCTACCCTTTTTTCTCTCTCACACCCCGTACACCACCGGCGGAGTTTAAAAAGCCATTAAAACATCACCTCTTTTTTTTTTTTTTTTTTAAAGTTCATGACAAGATAATTAGAATTCAGCGGACGGGGCCAGTGCTGAGATTAGGGCTTTGTGGAAAATGGTGTTTCATTTTGAACTTGACTGCATCGCGCCTCAAGCCAATTATTATGCGGTTAATATGGACCGCACTCAGGGGCCACACTGACTGATCCAAATTTTCGATACCACCCAGAAATTTCTATACAAATTATTATTCACATTCATCTCAAATTTGCTAGTTACTTGTTGCCTTCACACTTACTAGTGTTATTATGATTCCGCTTGTAGTTAGTGTTGTTATTATCTCTTATAAATCATAATGGTATAAGTACAATTTTTTATTAAAGTTTGGAGCCTGACTTGACCAAAAGACAGAGTATTCTTCAAATTGGTCATCTATTTGTTTGCACATACAAGTGTTATTATTAGGCTTCCAGATAGTGTGAGTTTTTAATGGTAAAAGAACAATTTTGATAACATTTTGTTGCAGAAACTTACTAATTACTAAAAATCTGACAAAATAACTGGCCAAATTATTTCCAATACTATACCAGCAAAAGTATTTGTTATTCTTCATGTCATTCAATTGTCATTATTATTTTTATGAGGCTTGCAGAGATGTCAGATTTGCATTGTTTTCCACTCTTGTGCATAGAAGTGTTTCCAGATAATGGTAAAAGTACAATTTTGATAACAAATTTACTAATTACTAAGAGTCTGACAAAATTATTGGCCAAATTACTTGCAATACTCAAAAGTATTTGTTATTCTTCATGTCATCTAATTATTGTTATTATTATTATTATTATTATGAGGCTTGTGGAGATGTCAGATTGTGTTTTTGCATTGTTTTTCACACTCTTTTCATTAATTGTGTCAACTCAAACTAAAAATTACTATATTTTTATAACTTTTGAGCTAACATTTACTAATTGATGCAGTGTTGATTCATTTTCAGCAAAACAAAATAGAAATTTTATAGCCACTCATACATTCTTTATATGTACTTTATGCAAAATTCATATAAAGAATGTATGAATGGTTTTATTTTAAAAAGGTTTTCAAGTTTATTGCTAGAAGTACATAGGGAATGTTATAGGTTCATTTTGACACACATGATTTGCGAATACACAAAATAAACTTGTCCAGAAAAACAAAAAAGCTTACATTAACATTTAAATTTACGTTAGGACATCTCTGTTTCTCTTATATCTGATATTGATAAATTACATAATATTGATTTTGAGGAAAAAGAAAAACATACGGGTAACACTTCAGAATAACTCACAACTATTAAGCTGTAATAAAGCATTAACACATGTGTAATTAACTTTTTTTGTGCATAAACTATTCATAGCTACTGAATTAACAATGATGTTTAAAATTTTGCACTGCTTTACACAAGCTTATTACAGAAGGATTAAATAATAACAATGTCTATAACTAAACGGTGTTTATACCTTTTGAAGTAATGATTTGTAAATAATCTATTAACAGGTTACTAAGGCTTAATTAATGCTTAATAGTGTGAGCTATTCTAAAGTGTCACCCATACACCTTATACAGTAGAGATGCATCAAATATTGGCTAAAAGATGATGCTGAGTGACCACAATCATCTGAATGGATTTAGCATGAGCAACAATAACAATAATGTAAAAAAATATATGATTCCCAACATTTATTAATACCAGTCTTTAAAATTAGCAGTGTATAGAATGTTGAGCTTGTCAGTCGGGGCAGGGACGGCTCTGGTTAATGAGGGGAAGATGCTTGCTCCTCTTCCTCTGTCATCGTCTTATTGGTTTATCCTTGATTGACGCGGCGTTAACGGCGTGGCCAAATGGAGGCAGATCCGCGCCGGGGCCGTACGGCAGTGTGTGCAGCCACCTCGGTCATGCAAATCGCACCGGGGCCAGACGTTGACTATGATTAATGATCCCGGGCTGCAGCCTTTGTTTCCACATGCGGCGCCTTCAAAAGAAATATGCCTAAATGTTATCAGCTCCCCTATTAAAGCAGGATCATTTGTGCATGTGTTCTTTTGTGAATGGTGAAATGTGCAAATATGTTTGAAGAGCTTTTGCTTTTAATTACACGAATTTTATTGGTATTTTCTCTTTGCAACAACAGCTTTCTTGGTATTTAAAAAGACATCTTATAAGTCAAATAACAAACTATGTAAAAATGCCTATTTAATAACTACACACTATAAAAGATTAGTATTTTTATTATTAGTCTTTATAATAATTGTATGTAAAATTGTGTAATACAGTGGTTCTCAACTGGACCCAATATTTTGTGCCCCACTTTAGATTTATTTATTTATTGTTGTTATGTGTTTTTTTTAAATAAATTTTAATAAATAAAAAAAGAAAGAAACTCTTAAAATCTTTTTTTTTTCAACATTTCATTAATTAAAACAATATTTTGCCTCAAATATGCTAAACTTCATAATCATATTTAAGATTCCCACTTTGACCCACTCTTCAGTTCAGATCTGTCATTTGGGAAACAAAGTTCTGGCATCAAAGCATTTTATAGTAATTACATAGTTTATTACATATAAATTAACACTCTGCTATAAATTAATAGCTAGACCTTATTATCAAGTGGTACAAATTAGTTCCACATTGACGTCTATTAATTTTTTTACTTAAGTATTATTTTTATTTACATAGTTTATTACATATTAGTTAATGAACAAGTTAGTAAATATTTCTTTAAATTGTAAAAACTGAGAGAATTTGAATAAGTTTGCATTTTTACAATTCAGCCACAAAGGCTTACAATCTAAAACTCTTTGTGCCAGTCCCAAGCCTGGATAAATGAAGAGCGTTCCGTCATGAAGGGCTTCATACAAGCTGAACTTTGAAACTAAGATCACCACTACACACCTTTAGGTCCAAACCCACCATTTGGGAAACAAATATCAGGCATTACAATATTTTAATTGATATATATATTCAATATCAATATATTGATAATATATTGTTTATTACATATTAATTCATAAACAACAAAGTGAAAAAATCTCTAAATTGTAGTAACATTTTTAAAATTCACTCTCTATTTATTTATTATTATTATATATATTTTTTACAATTCATCCACAAGAGGTCACAATCTAATACTATTTGTGTCAGTTCCAGGCTCGGATAAATGGAGAGGGTTGCGTCAGAAAGGGCTTCATCACACCAGCTGAACATTGAAACTATATTTGAGATTTCCATGACCCACTTTTAGGTTCCAACCCACCATTTGGGAAACAAAGTTCTGGCATCACAACATTTTCATAAATTACCTAGTTCATTACATATTAATTACTGCTTGCTATAAATGAATAGGTTGAGATGAACATGGTACACATCTATTATTTTATTATATATATTTTTTGTATTTATTTATTTATTTTTTTTATTATATTTGTATTTTTTTTTTTTTTTTACTTAAGGATAGGTTGTCAATGTGCATTGTGTATTTATTTTTTATTTATTTTATTTTATCATATTTGTATTTTTTTTTTTTTTTTTTAACTTAAGGATAGGTTATCAATGTACATTATGGAAAACATGAAGAAAAGAAAAGAAAAAATATTCCCATAGACTGGCTTGTATTCCAGCCCGGTGCCAAGACCACCACTGTCTAATTAAATTCATTTAGGATAATAAAATGAATGGTGGGAGCAGCTTTGAGAGCAGGCCCGAAACACATGTGTCCTGTCTCTCTCCCCCCCAGTGTAAAATATGGAAGTAGGGTTTGCTGGGGCAGTCATGCTGTTCGGAGCGGCTGAACTCGATACCTTGCTAATACTACAGGCATTTCCTGGTTATGGCTTTGCTCATGTTTAAACTGTGATTTCTTTTTCGAGCACACATCCCAGACTCCCTGAAGATTGGAGAGCAATTCTGCGGTGCAAGAGAGGAGGAGGAGGAGGAGGAGGAGGAGTGAAGAGTGAAGTCACCGGCTTCAAGACCGGAAAAAAAAAGAGAAATATTATGACAGTATAAGGCAAAGGATGGAGCAGAGGTGGAAAGAACTAGAGGCTTTGTTTACTTAAGGCATCTAGGAAGAAAATTGTACTTTCTGTCTATACAAAACGCTAAAAATTCTCTAAATAAACAGCCACAGAGGGTTATAGGTCAGAGTACTCTTTGTGCCAGTCCCAAGTGTGGATAAATGCAGAGTGTTATGTCAGGACAAGCATCCGACAGAAAGAAAGAAGAAGACGATACTAATACACTGTAAAAAAAAAACAAAAAAAAAAAACTCAAGGCAACAGGATCCCTCAAGATTTTTGAGTTTTGGGGCCAACTCAAAATCCTAAGTTTTCAACAACTAATATTTCTTTGTTCACTTAATTTGATGTTCATACATTTTAAGTTTTACTCTCTATCATTTTTTTTTTACTCATCTTACAGCCAAATGACTATCCATCTTTCTGAACAATGGATAGTGAGTGGGCTGTTAAAAAATAATAATAATAAATAATAAAAAATAATATATTGGTGAGTAAAACTTAAAATTGGAAGTTTTTAGACATGAACATTAAATTAAGTGAGCAAAATATATTACTTTTTGAAAACTTGAGATTTTTAGTTGGCCCCAAAACTAAAAATCTTGAGAGATTCTTTTGCCTTGAGTTTTTGAGTTTTCGCAGCATTTTTTTTTTTTTTTTTTTTTTTTTTTTTTTACAGTGTAGTAGTCATTGTTATAGTGGGAATAATAGTAATAGCCATAGTATTAGTAGCAATAATTGCAGTAGCCATCATAGTAGTAGTGGTAGCAGAAATAGTAGTAGTGGTAGACTTTGTAGTGCTAGTAGTTTAAGTAGTAACTATAGTATGAGCTAGCAGGCTGGTGTTTCTAGTAGTGAGTAGTAGTACTCATAGTAGCGACTGTAGCAGTAGTACATGTAGTACTGGTAGTAGTAGTAAGTACCTTCTACTTTAGAAAAGTTTATGTAAAATTATTTCAGATTTACTCAATAATACTTCTCTTTTTTGTTTTTGTTTGTTTGTTTATTTGTTTGTTTACTAATAATTAGGCACTTTTTCCTAATCCACACGGGGTCACAATTCAGGAAAAGCAAGAAAGAAAGAAGAAGAGGTATTTTTTTTAAAAGAGGGTACTAGTAGTCATTGTTGTAGCAGAAATAATAGTAATAGCAGTAATAGCCGTAGCATTAGTAGCAATAATTGCAGTAGTGGTAATAATAAAAATAGTAGTAGTGGTATTTTAGATAGATTTTGTAGTTCCATAAAGTATTAGTAGTAGCAGTATCACGGCTAAAGGAAAAGACACAAGATCTCTGAAGATACTGTTGATAAAAAACTATTTCTCAAGCCGCAAGCAGAAATGTAAAGGTTTTGCAGTCATTCCTGTGTGTAAGTGTGTGTAAGTGGCATTATCAGTGCAGTGGTGAGTGCGGTGAGAGCAGGGGGAGCAGGATCAGCGCTGGATATATCATGGGGACACACATCCTTTTTGTAAGAGTCGTCCCCCCGCTGAGAGCAGGCTTCACAGCTGGTTAGCGGCGCCGCGAGTATGCCACTGGCCTGTTTACACACAGCCCCCGAAGATCCATGCTATTCTACACAGATAATCAGAGCCGTTTCCAGACTCTATAGGGGCCCTAGGCAAGAAAGACAACTGGGGCCCTATATAAGCTGCAATTTTTTATTTATTTATTTGTTTATTTTTTTGTAATTCCCACCTCAAACCAAAAAATAAAAATGTGTTGTGACAGTTCTGTGGCTAATGCTCAAATGTAGTGTTGATAGGGTAAGTAAAAATGGTCCATGAGGAAAAATATAGTTTATTATTTACAATGCAGAAGTCTGGATAATTAAAGATACCTGGTGCAAAAATAATGTGTGCAAGTAAACAAAATGAAGAACATGAATCTAAAGGATGTTTTGAGCGGTGTAGGGCAAGATCAAAACAACACTCATGGAAATATAGATGTTCATATTGTATATGCATGACAACAGTGGAAGTTTTGATATATAGGCTATTGCTTTGATTCCTACAGATGCCTAGAGGGGACAAACTGAGCACTCCTGGAGGATTTTTCTGAGCTTTCTACCATGGTATAATGTTCCCTCATCAAAAACATATCTGGATTTGTGTTTTGCTTCATTCACGCCTGTTTGAGTGAGCCTGTATTCTCTGATCTAGCCATTCTGAGGCTTCACAAAGCTTGGTTCCACAAACCTCCGCCTCTCCAACGAACTCCCACCCACTCCAGGAAGCACTGACCAATCAGCAAGCCCTCTACATCCAGTCTGCTCTCATTCATTTATCCAAAAATATGGTGTTTTGCATTTAGTATTAAAATGGCATATACAAAAAGTTGCAGTATTATTAGTAATGTCATTATGTATGAGTTAGTAGTCTAGCCGTCTACTCTAGTAAAGACAGTAGTACTCATAGAAGCAGCAGTAGATAGAGTGATGATGACAGTTGTATTTTCCCCTTTATAGTTAACTATATACTAATACTATATATTTACACAAGTAATTCAATACTTTGACTTAATTCAGCCAACTGTACATCCAGTCTGCTTTCATTCATTTAGCCAAAGAATGGTTTAAGGAAGTAAACAGCTTTTTTTCCTCACTGTTTCTGTTCAAAAGAGCACAAAAGAGCTGCACTTAGTCAGATGATGTTTAAAGATTGTAAAACGTACAATGTTGTTCCAAAGGTGAAGATTGGTTTTAAAAATCATCATCAACAACAACAACAACAAAAACATAATATATCATTGGGAGCCAAATGGAAACAATATTTTGGGACACACTTTGGGTCTTCTTGAAAAAAATATTTAGGTTCCTTTCATGCCCAGATTATCCTATGGCGTAATAAGATATGATTAGCATTTCAGGAAATTCTGATAAACAGTAACAAAAATGATGGTTGTATGATGATTGTATCTTAGCCCAATGCCAGGTTCATCATTGTGGTATTCAATCTGAGCACACACAAAAGTCCACATCAGAGCAGACACCTCCACATAACAAAGCCTGTGATCCTTTAGCTTTTTGAAATTGTTACATCCCAGCCCCTCTCTCCCCTCTTGGTGATTTTGATCTCATACCATCACATTACACTGATCCTTTATACCTCCTACGTACAGCCCAGCCTGAACCTCCCTCCCCCCTAGCCGCTGATCCAGTGATACCTCCATGAGTAAACTGCTCCTCCTGCCCCTGACCTCAGCCCTTTGTAGCAATCAGAGCAGACTTCCTCACCACTGCTGATCTTATCTGGCCCAGGCAAGCTCACCGCACACAGCTCCCTCCTTTGTAGACCCCCACCCCCCACCCCGCCCCGCTCAGCACTGGGGCCTTTCAGATTCAGGGACCAGAGAGAGCGGGACCTCAGTTCATCTCAGACATCATACTACACTGGCCAACAACAATGAGCTCTATATAAGGATGCGGCGCAGGTCAGCCGGGGCCTGTCTGCTCACACATGCTTTGTGCACCTTCAATGGAGACCAAAGGACGCCGTGTCAGAGGACCATGACTCTATAGTGTCTGACTGTGTGATGAAATGTTTCAAAGCAAGGCCAAGGTTTGCTCTATAAAACTGGCATTTAACCTTAACTTTGATGCATTAGAATTATGAGGTTCTATCTGATATTTTTGTCAAAATTGAGTTATTCACATATTCTTGTTCCTGGATATCTTATTTACACTATATCATGTGTTGTTTTTACAGTTTTAAGCATTTTTATCTTGGAAAATAAAAGGTTTTACAGAATCTGCAATGTCAAACTTTAACTTTGTGTTATAAGGTCCTATCTCTTTGAGACAATCTGAACATAAAAGGACCAATCATTTACTGTCACCTTAGGTTGTTGGCCTTCCTGCATGGCTCAGGTAGGTCTACAACAAACTGCTTTACTTTTTACAAAAATTACGTCTCACCTAGGGTGACCCTTTGTCCCTATTTAATGGGACTGTCCCATGTTAATTCTTCATGTCCCAACAAATACACTATATTTCCAAAAGTATTAGCTCACCTGCCTTTACACACATATAAACTTAAGTGACATCCCATTCTTAATCCATAGAGTTTTAAATGACATCGGCCCACCCTTTGCATCTATAACAACTTCAGCTCTTCTGGGAAGGCTTTCCCCAAGGTTTCAAAGTGTTTATGGGAATTTTTTACCATTCTTCCAGAAGTGCATTTGTGAGGTCAGACACTGACATTGGATGAGAAGATCTGGCTCGCAGTCTTCGCTCTAATTCATCCCAAAGGTGTTCTGTTGGGTAAAGGTCAGGACTCTGTGCAGGCCAGTCAAGTTCTTCCACACCAAACTCACTCATCCATGTCTTTATGGACCGTGCTTTGTGCTGTTGTGCACAGTCATGTTGGAACAGGAAGTGGCCATCCCCAAACTGTTCCCACAAAGTTGGGAGCATGGAATTGTCCAAAATCTCTTGGTCTGCTGAAGCATTCAGAGTTTCTTTCACTGGAACTAAGAGGCCAAGCCCAGCTCTTAAAAACAACCCCACACTATAATCCCAATTCAGTTATTTGAGTGAGCAAATCATTTTGGAAATATCTATCTATAAACATACTAATGTGTCCCAGTTTTTACCCATTTCAACCAATACAAGAAGCATAAGAAACCTGAAAATATTTATCTGTCACTCAATGTATTTACCATGTAACTGTTTTAATAATTTGGCTTTTATTTTGCAAGAAACCAATCTTTGTTCACATCAGGCATCTTCCTTTTTTCAAGTTTGTATTACTTGGACAACAAGAAATGAGAAATACCCATTACAACAAGTATTTTCATTTGTCAACTTGAACAAGTGCAAATAAATTATACTTTGTACACCGCCTTTTTCTGCAATGGAGAAAGAGACAGACGAGACATGCAGTAAAGAGTTGAATACTTCCATGTTTGGAAAATTAATGATTGAAAATTTGAAATAGTGCTATGCAGTTATATCTATCCAAATTAAATAGTATTACATTCAAACTGACTGCTACAGTGTTAAAGCAGAGGTAGTAAGAATCATATGGGTCATGCAAGTACAGATGGAGTTTAAAATACACAAAACCTATGCTTAAATACAGTACAACAGCTACTTCTACTATTAGTGCCACTAATTCTACTACTACTGCTACAGCTACTAACTCTAACAACCACTAGTGTCACTACTCTTATCATTGCTTATAGTACTACTGCTACAGCTGGTATTGCTAGAACTACTACAAGGGTTACTATTACTAACACTAGTACTACTCCTACTACTGATCTTTTGTGAATATATCTACTTGATTAGACTCATCTCTAAATATATTTGTTTTCCACATGGATGATCATGCTGTGTTTAAAATTAAATATGCATACGTTCATTAAAAATACAGTACTTCAGAAAATATTTGGCTTTTTATGTACTATCTTCAACAGACTAAAATGAACATAAATCCAGGTCCAAGCCAGGAATAAATCAGGAGCTGTTTCTTCATAAATTCTTAAATATTATGACTTTAAAAAACATAATTTACAATAAAAATTCTCACCTAAAGCCACCTTGCTTCTTTTGCCTCTAATTTAGTCATAACACAGACTTGTCCTTTAATTCAACATTGCGTACGTGTCTTCCGGGTATTTCCTCGGCTAGCCTCCACGTTATAGCCTATAGCGTCATCCTTGGTCTCATTACGTATTCCTGGGGGCCACTTAAAGCAGCACCATCCTTGCCGAGGTGAAAGGTGTTGATGAGTGTGGGGGGGATGTCCCGCATACATTCCTTCAGGTTGTAAGAATTAATTAAGGACAGCCCAGACCAGTGCTGTCTCTGGGGGGAGAGGGAAGAGCACGGTGCACATCAGCAGCAATTTCAACAGAAACAATATGTATGACTTTATTATGACTGGGCTACATATGAATGCTTTTAATCCAGCATAGATAGTGAAGTGACCACATTGCAGTAGTTTATGTCTCTATGCTGTAGACAAGTAACTTAAATATATTTAAATAATTTTATGTTAGGCTTAAGATATGTAGGCATCATCAACCTTTAAGCAGAGACATGTGGGGGTGCAAACAAGAGGTAGGTCCTGCAAAGCCCTCCAATGCACTCAACATATATGGTAGTGTATTAGGTTTAGTGATGGGCAATCCAGCTCTTTTTTTGGCTTGGCTCCCTTAATGGCTCTTCATTTAGGGAGCAGTATCATTTGGAGCATTTATTTAGACCTAATTTAGCACTTATGAATGGTTTGTGTGTTGGTAAACCATTTTTAATCAGTGTTTTTGTAAAAGTCTTATATTTATGGAGTTTTCAAGCAAAAATACAGTTTAAAAATTCTGTACTCATCTTTGCTGCCTTCTGTATAGTCCAAATTGCAGTCTTTGGAGCCCACCTCAGTTCTTTTACCTATTGATATGATACTAGTCTGTCCTTACATGTGATAGGCTGCATGGTGTGCCAAATATCAAAATAAAATTCCACTCTGCTTGCATGGATTTTTACCAGAGCTGAGCAGGAGCAGCTAAAGATTCGGTTCTTAGAGCCAGCTTGTTCACAAACAACCCATCACTAATAAGGTTAAGGTAGACTTCATTGTCCCCGTAGGGAAATTTGTTCTCTGCATTTGACCCATCCTTTATTAGTCTCCAGATCTGTGCCAGGATCCTGGTCAGAAGTATCTAGCTGGAGAATTAGCCTATTCTGCATGTTTTAGGTTGATGGGGGAAACTGGAGCACCCAGAAAAAACCCACCCAAACATGTAGAAAATTCACCCAGGCCGCACCGGGACCATTTTGCTGTGAGGCGACAGTGCTTACACTTTGCCACTCTGTTGCATTTTTGCTAAAGCTACACAACCCCATTTTTTAAATGAAATTGTAACAGATTATTATCACAGAATACTAACACAAGGCACACAAAATAAAGTTCTGGGGTGCCTCAGTGGCTTTTTATTTTACTTTTTACTCAGATTATTATTATTATTATTATTATTATTATTATTATTATTATTATTATTATTATTATTATTATTATTATCTTTCAACTGCTGCCTTTCTTATTTCAATCGCACTGTGATTAGTTTTTTCTTTTTTACCTTTCTTTTTTTAACGCCAGATGCCCTTCCTGTCACAACCAGCCACATACTGTGACTGGAGTGGGCAACAAGGGAAAAGTGTCCTGCCCAAAAACACAATGACAGTATACACTTAGAGCGCAGTTCAAATCCCACTGTGCCACTGTCACCCCTTCTTTCTATCTAGCTATTGAAAATATAAATATATATTCTATCTATCTATATATTGAAAAATATATACATCAGTTGTCCACCTTCAGTCTGTTAGGCTTTTAACTAAAATGAAGGGATCATATTAGGCCACTACTGTTTAAGCAAAGAATAGCCTATGATAACTTTATTATATATATATATATATATATATATATATATATATATATATATATATATATATATATATATATACTCCAACTTGAAGTACCTATTAGACATTTTAACAACAAATGATTCCCACCAGGAATTGTTTATCAACATATTTAATAAATGCTGCCTTTGAAACATCCTGAATTTTAATAGATTATTATTATTATTATTATTATTATTATTATTATTATTATTATTATTATTATTATTATTATTATTATTATTATTATGTTCAAATAACAGTGGTCTCAGCGACGCTACAGCCAAGCACTGTACAGCTTCATTCACTCCACACTACCGACGCTCCTCCACAAGCCAACCAATCACAGTCGAGTATATTCGGACTTCACGGATCAACAGCCAATCAGCGCGCTCCTCATTCACAAGTCAGTGCTTCAACTTCCTAGCGGGAAGAACGGAGCTGTCCACCACACAGCTACAGGGTATGGTAAACAAACCTGTTATATTACTAATCTTTACGACTTGGCAACGGTTTTAAATAACATAACCAACCATTATTAATATCGAATAGATTATCTAATGTGTTTTTGGCGCGATATTGTTCTAGCATGGCGTTAAACGTAGCATAATGCTAAGTTAGATTAGCTAAGCATGCTGGCTTGTTTTGGACAGCTGACACTGATCTGAGGAGTTTTGCAGGAGACCAAGTAGTCGAGCGCTTGAATGTGAAATGCTTTCGTCTGTCCAGGTTCAGAAAACAGCGAAATGAAAAAATGAAATTGTCTCGAGCAGAATATAAGGAGATAGTGAGATGGACAGAGCAGCTGAGACCTACTCGTCAGTGTATGAAGATGCTCAAAGAGAAATTCCCCAGGTAAGACTGACTAATTTTTTGCAGAATGCATGAATGGAGATGACAGAAATGCTCTACATGTGTTTTTGTATTTCTGTTATTATTATTAAGCAAACAAGACTTGTGCGTTTAGGAGCAGGAGTTTAAAAGGACAGCGTTTAGCTTTGTTGGTGACTATGAGATGATATTATGCTCTGTTTCAATGCCTGCCAGATACAAAAAGCAATGCAACCACCTCCCAGTTGATACTATAATTATCAGCGGTGTACTACAACTAATAGTAATATAAAGGTGATGGAAACCAGGTTTTGTTTTGGGATATGCCTCCCAAGTTCTGACACCTTAATGTCATTAAAGTTTTTGCACTTAAGATTAAAAAAACAGAGGCTTATTCAGTTCCACTGACAACTTCCCTCTAGACTTAGGTTCCTTAACTGAGTTTATAAAACCTGCAATAACAAACTTAAGAGTAAAAATGGACAGTGAGTTTGAATTAGAGTCACAAATTAGTGCAGTTGTGAAGTCGAGTTTCAGGCACATTGTGTCTAGGTATCACTTTGAAGTGCTGATCCATTCTTTTATCACCACTCACTTGGATTATTGTAATGATTATTCTAATTATTGTGGTCAGTCAGACTTCTCTTGGCTGTCTGCAGTTGGTGCAGAATGCAGCAGCATGTCTTTTAACTTCTAGCTGTTGTATATACAAGACTATATATGTTTCTCTTTTTACCCTTGTACAGCGTCTTTGAGTGTCATGAAAAGCGCTTTTTATAAATAAAATGTATTATTATTATTATTATTATTATTATTATTATTATATCACAGATTTAGCATCTCATCACTGGCTACCAGTGGGATTTTCCATTGACTTTACAATTCTTTTATTTGTTTTTTTTTATATGTCTTAATGGTCTTGCCCCTCAGTACCTTTGTCTGACCTGATCCAGCCATATCTCCCCTCTCATACTCTCAGGTCGGCAAATCAGCTGCTTTTAGTTGTCCCTAACACAAAGAAGAAACTAAGAGGTGACCAGGCTTTTTGTGTTGCTGCTCCTTGACTGTGGAATGGGTTACCCTTATATGTTATGTTTTATTGTCTTGTGATCTTTTAGTAGTACCTATGTTTTTATTTATATTTCTGCTAATATTTCTACTGTGTACAACACTTTGGCCAATCTTTGTAAATTGGATTGGTTCTTTCAGTCTAATTTTAATGTAAGAATCATAATCAGAAACAGATATTTTGACATTTCTGGGATTAACACAAATATTTATATAACATGTCTAAAGTCAGTATTTACATATCTGTGCTGCTTGCTTAAAATATGCTTTGTTAGTTTAATGTATTTAATAATTTTTGAATGTATCAGAGCCCAAGTTGGATTCTCTCAAGAAAAAACAAAAACAAACATTTGTATTCAAATCAAGTCACTGTTGAAGCTCTGTGAAAACAATACAGCACTGAAATCTGTGTTCATGGATCATATTTACTAATCAGAGTACTGTCAAAAATATCACATTGTCACAAAATATGAATACATATTAATGAGTTTTGCTTATTTGCTTTTATCTGGATTATGGACACATCAAAATATGCCTCACTGTATTGTTCTAATAAGTAATGATGTACCTTAATATGGCAGTGATAATGTGCAACTAATGCTAATGCAAGCTAAGATAAGCTTATGTAAAGTAATGCCAAAATCTTGTTATTTTGTTCATTCATCTGTGCTTTAATATTTGATTCAAAAAGTAAGGTAGCACGACCAGTAGAGACAAATTTACCTTTACCATACCAATTAGCTCGGCAGAGGTTTGGGTCCAAAGGCTTCAGACGTACCATAAGCTGATGTGGTGTGGTGGCTACACATTCAGAAATCAAAGAGAGAGGTTAATGGTTGTGTTTGCCTTTCTCCTTGACACTGAGGGCCCTCACTTTATTGACTGTAACATGTGTAATCCCCCAAGGCCAGCAGGACACCAGGGCTGATCCCGCCGAGGTCACTTACAAAGTCGCATGCATTTGGAGCTTCCTCCTTCCATTGTGCCCTAATCACCAATCTAGAAGGAGCCACCAGGTCCCAGAGGGCTGCGGCACGGCTTGAGTTTGCCTTTGTTCTTACTGTCAGCATTTTGCACAGTATGTTGTACATCCAGTGCGCTCTCAGTATGTGAATAGTGATTGGCTTGAGAGCATTTGATCTCATTTTAGTTTCCGATGCTAAATTGTCACATATGTATAAGGGTCACAGGTGTCATAAGATTATTTTGTAAGCTGTGTTGAACACCCGCCACAGTTGCTAGATTTTACAATTTTACAGTACAATAAATGGCAATGGCACAAACTTCAATTTTAAAGGAAATTGGTCCACCAATTTAGTACTGTACATTGGCTAATGCTACTGGTGGCAGGTGAAGCCTATGCTGTGGTTTAATTCTGTGACGTGATAAGAAATTTATATAAATATTTACATGTGACTAAAGGCTCCCAAATAAACAAAGAGGAATATTGTTGTCAGATATAAATAACTAAGAACCGAGTCTACAGCTGAAACATTACCTTGCTCAGCAGCTGGAATCTGATGAAATTTGTGAGTTAACAAGAAATTGTGTGCTCAAGGCAGTGCACAACCTGTCCCGGTGCATATGCTTAAGCAAAGTTTATTGTAAACTAATTAATGAAAATGTGTTTTTATTATGCAGCAACTGACAGTTCGTTCATCCAATCACATTCAAGTTGTCATCCTAAAATGGATTCTATTGATGCTTTCAACAGAATCCAGATCTGTGGAAACTGTCAACCTGCGTAGTCAGCATTGGCGTAGTTTGACATTTTCTCTAGGGGAGGCAGATTTTTTTTTTTAAAAACAACACACCAACTACAGTCTGTCTGTGAATGTATTGCATATTGTAGCCTACTTAATATATTGCCTACTGCCGCCATATTGTTACCTTTATAAGAATGAGTGAAGAATATTATAAGAGCTACATTTAATCTGTAAATGACATGAGTTAAGTCAAACCGAGGCCTCTATGGTGTGTCTCTGGGGAGATTCTCTGTGCCCTGACCCGCTCTGAAAATGCTGAAGTTTGGCTCCGTGGGCCACGGCGTATTGAGTATGTGCCTTGCTATGTGCCTCGACAGTTTTTTTGTGGTTAGGAAAAAAATTGCACCCCGCGCTCATGGAGCACTGTGTGGGGCACGGGAGGATGCCCCTCGAGCCTTCAATACGCACCACAGCTCACTCGGCTTGAAAACTAAAACTAGCACTGATGCTGCTATATAGCACTTATTATGTCTGGACATTGCCAATGTGAGGCACAAGAGGAACTGCGTAAGGACTGGACAGGTCGCTCCCCATGAGATCCACACACGTGGACTTGTGCCACAAGTGGGCCTATAACCACATCTGTTTTGTGTCTGATTCTTCTTGTGCTAAAACTATCTGGATGTTAGCGTGCTGCAGGCTAATTAAACATCCACCATCATCATTCGTGTCACCTTGCACTTGTGCCCAGAGTGCACAGCTAGTTCTCCCCAGAGCTAAACAAGTCAAAAAAAGTAGTAATGTAGACTAAGAAAGTCACCAAATGAGCAGCAATACAAATACTGTATGCCGTCCTCCTTTTTGGGTTAACATTATCCAGTTAAACACAGTGCAAACATAAAGGATGCCCCAGTGCATAAAGACACACAGAGTATTTTAACCAAGGCTTAAAAATAGCCTATTTTGACAGTGTTCTTATGCATTAGCCTTACAAACAAATTTTACTCTGTGTTGATTAATTATTGTAAAATTTGTCAAACTCTGAGATGAATGAATTGATGTACAGGTGCTTTTCTATTTGCCTGTGCCCCAGTGCTGTGTGTGTTTGTACTCATGCAATAGGCCGAAGTACTTGATTAGTGAAATGCAAAGAAAACTAGAGGGATAATGATAAGAAATGTAGAAATGAGGTAGATAATCATTTAGATTCACTTCTGGCAATTGTTTTTCTTTTATTGCATTACTTTAAAGCAGAACTCAGTAACTTTTTTACCTTAAATAAACTCTTTCGTACGTTAGGTTAAATGAGTTGTTGTGGGATGAATAAAGCACCCTGCATTTCCCCCTTTCTGGACCAAAAACGACACTTGCAAGTATGAGCCCCGCTGACATGGTGTCACGGAAGTCTTTACTGTCACGAGCTAGTGATGGCTTTATTTCTCTATTTACATCTTGGCAGATTTGGTAAATGGCAGAAAAAAACTATGTACAGATATGAGAAGGGGAAATAGAAAGTAAATTTGAGCAAGGGGTCATATAGGAGTCAGCTGGACTTGTGAGTATTTATGATTTAATGTGCTTTTGGTTTAATGGAACAAGGTTGTATTTCTTATTTTATTAGCTAATAGATAAAACTATATTAAATATTTCTGGGCAGTTATTTACAGGAAAAACATTTCAGGATGTATCACTTAAAAATAAGTGAGGAACATAAGCCAAAGCATTATTTGAGCATTTATGAACTTCAACTCCAAGAGATTTCCAGGTTTATTATTAAGTAATAGCTAGTTTTGTATAATAAATATTAGTCATTGTATTAGTCATTGTGTTAAGAGTCTGAGGTTTTTGTCATCTCCCATTAGTTGTGGCAAAATCACCTCAAGACCTGAATTTGATGGCAGCCTATTCCATGTTGTGCAGTACAAGTGCAAGAATCAAAAGACCACCAGTTTTAACGTTGTACAACCAGTTGCCAATAGAAAATATTTATTTGCAAAATTAGGACAACCCTGGAGTATCCTACTACAAAATAAACACAAATTAAATAACTTGAACACACAAATATAACACCGTCCACATGGCTTTTAAAAGTGCCTCCGGTGAGTACAATAATTAAAGGAAAACATTGGCCCGTTTTGATTCCAATTTTTCTGCTCAGTCTCTCTCCTGGAGGTGCCGCTCTCTTGTTTAGTCTTGCTGCTTATTGTTATTATTTCCTCCTCCATAACGGATCCTGGAGAGGCCCTCGCTCTTTTAAAAAATCCCTGAGTCTCGTCACTGGGCCTGACAGACAGCCGCGGCAGCAGTGTTTTCACAGCCTGCGAAATTATTCTGCTTGTCCAATCAGCTGAGCCAGGCTCTGGAGGCTTAGTGATTGGACTGGCAGGAAATCAGGCTCTTAAGACATAACATATCGACTAGGCCATCCATCATCTGTTAGCATGCGCCCAGGCACGGCAGTGGGCCACCCCCGCCCCACGTCCCGCCTGTCCCCTCGGACCGTGTGGGAGCCCTGCCACTGCGTAAATATTGGCCAGGCTCAGGATGGCAGGAGGGGTGAGGAGGAGGAGGAGGGAGTAGCTTGGGTGAGGATGGGAGTGTGGTAGAGGGATGGACATGCAGGTTGTGTTGTGAGATATAGCGGGTATTCCATGAAGCAAGCTAACTCGACAAAAAGCCAGACTTATTTGACAAGTTTGGATTATTTTATTGACATTTTTGTTTCATGAAGCAGGCTTATTATGAGCTGGATTAAATCACCATGGAAACAAGTGTAGGAAGTCAGTCCTTGTCCACACCAGTTTTAAGATCAGGCTCAGCTGGATTTATGGAGACTTAAAACTCTTATATAGAGTTCAGGAACCTATGTCATGAAGCGACCGTTGAGCGATGGATCCACTATGTTTGGGTTCACAAACAGTGAAATATAATAGAGTTGCATTAGTTACAGCAGAATAAAAAAATAAACAAACAAGCCTTGAAACAAGTATTTTAACTGCTTTGTCACTCTTGGTGACTATTTATCACACACTTAAGTATCAGAATAGTTTTGAGTGAACGCTAACTCGAATATGTCTGTGAAGACTCTCACTCATCCAGGGGGAATTGCATCGCAACAAAAGGTTCAAAGGCAGTCATCTGGACTTTTAAAAGCTGAAGACGTTTCACCTCTTATCCAAGAGGCTCTCTCAATTCTGGATTGGTGGAGGAAATAATGCAACAATACTAACTCGAGTAGTTTAGATCCTAAATTGTTTTACTATTGAAAAATAGCTTGCATGACCACCGATGTGACGACATGTTCCCGATCTCTATATCATTCAAAGTCATTGTTAAAGCAATATTACAATATTGTAGTAGTGAACTGTAGGCTAGGCAGTAGCTCAGTTGGTAGAGACGCTTGCCCACTAACCTGAAGGTTGGTGGTTCATTGTGGCCTTGGGCAAGACACTTGCCTGTATGTTTGGTGGTGGTCAGAGGGTCCGTTGTGTGCAGCCACACTTCTGTCAGTCTACCCCAGGGGTGGCTCCCCACCACTGACAATGGGGTGAATGAAATACTCCTTCCCTTCTGTGTGTAAAGCCCTTTCCCCTTCTTGGATCAGAAATAACATTTGGCCAACTTAAAATAATATTAATAGTCATAATTTATAATAGGCTATGTCTTTACATGTTTTCTGTAGCCTGTTAGGCTTGCTTTTTCTGCAGTTTCTGTAAGAAAATATTTAGAGACAAGTTGGATTCCAAAACACTTTTTTTACAGTCATTATTTAAAACAATCATCATCATCATACACTTATCACTCCTGGCTGGCCTTAGTCTTGCTGTGGAAGTCGCAGATAGACTTCATGAAACTACTTTAGCCCAGAGTCCCAAGTTGACGCGAACTCTAATAGGATTTTGTCTGTAAGCTGTGCTTTGTTAAATTATGTCAATATTTGTCATTTTGGTGTTGCATGTTGCAGTTTTTAGGTACTGTGGAGCCTCACTATTAACACCAATAATGTTACAAAATGTTCTTAGCTGAAAAAACAAAAACAAAGCAAAAAAACAAAAACAAACTTATTTTGTGTGGATGTGGACATCAAACCCTCAAGCTACTCCTGAATGGGCAGTAAAATAGACTGGGGTTATGTCATAAACAGGAAAGTTGTTACAAATCACGTTAATGCATTTATTTGCAAAATATATCTGCATCACTCCTGCCTTGCAGTGTGATTTGAGCCACAAACAGCCTCCCGATGCAGCCACTATCCAGGCAGGCAGTTCATCCCAAACAGCCTACTTTCCCAGGATCTCGCAAAACTTACTCAGGATCTCGCAAAACTTACTCAGGATCTTGCAAAACTTTCTTGGGATCTTGCAATAATTTCTCAGGGTCTCACAAAACTTTCCTTAGGATCTCTTCACACTTTCTCGGAATTGCACAAAACTTTCTCAGGATCTCGCAATAGTTCCTCAGGATCTCGCAATAGTTCCTCAGGATCTCGCAATAGTTTCTCGGGATCTCGCTTTTTTTCCTTCTGGCCTTATATTTTTTCACTTTGTCCTTTCCCAGGCTCAGTAATTTATTAAATGTAGCTAAAAAACTTTTTATTTATCTATGAAATATGAATAATGAACTGTAAAATATGATACACTAAAGTATATTTACATGAAATTTAGTTTAGTAGAAAATGCTAAATGTAGATGTATGCTAAAGCAGACGATATGTCAAACACTGTCCATTTAGTTTCCTCAATGAATGCATAGTCTCTGTAATAGCCCCAAATGGCTCCTCCTGATTGGTTCCTTCATAGTCATTGCTTTTGATTTGTGACTAAAAGGGTGTTAAATGTAAACTTTGACCAAAATGAGAGTCAGGGGCCCATATTGAGTGTAATTTCCATGGAAGGTCTGTCAGTCTCTTTATGTGGTTGTGGAAGTGTGGCCGGTGGGAGGGGCAGAGGGAGGGTCCCGTAGACAGATAGGAAAGGAAAGATGGTGATGCGGACTCCCTCATCTGTAACGGCTGCATAACACAGATGTTGGGAGTCATCTGTCAGCCATGGACCCCTTTCTCGCCGGGCCGTGGCTGCTCCGCTCTGGGGGGAGAAGAATTGGACACGGTGCTGTCACTTTTTACCCCCCCCCCCCTTCCAACTCACAATGGAGGGACATGCAAATCCCCCCCTCCCAATCCTATAGTGCCCTGTCTTGTATCTGGACCGAGGCTAGGTAGTCAGGGTGGGAGGGGCTCATCTTACCCCGGCGTGGGCAGAAAAGTGACATCAGTCCCATCAGGTCCATCTCTCGCCACATATTAGAATTGGAAATGATGGCTCTCTCTCTAAGGCCTTGCCCAGCTTCCCCCTTGAGTCTGGAAGAAGGGGGACCCCCAGTACCTTCCACCCCTTTGTCCCTAGAGGGGTCTGGGTGGAAAGAGGGCATGGAATGGAGGAAAAAAAAAAGAAAAGTGGGAGGGAACGGGAGTCCTCAGTGTCCTTCTGCTGTATTATGAATGAATTTGGTTGTAATGACTTGAAAATGGCGTTCAAGCAGCACACCCCACGTATGGCTCGGGCACGAGTGGGAGGTGCGTGCAAATGGGGCAGATGCCACTGTTTTGGAAATGTGCTTTAAAGTGGGGAAAGTCCCTCCTCTCCAAAACCAACGAACCCTGAATCAAGAGCTCACTTGTTTAAGTTTAATAATTATTTTGGTGTTTATGTTTTAGAGTTAAAGCCATACAGATAATACAATTAGAATATCAAAATTTTCTAACTTTTGAAAACCACCCAAAAAATCTTGTGTTGTGAGTGGTTACATCTTATAGTGAAACTGCACAGTTCCACACCTCACACTATTTTTCTGTTTTGAGCGTGTGAACAACTAATGGTAGTTCTGCAGAGACAGGCTGTTGACAGTGAAGAAACTGAGTATAGATGTTAATGTTTCTCCTCCAGCAGCTGTTCATTCTGCACAGTAGCAGGGACAGAAAATAAAGGAACTTAAAGTGATTCTACCAATTTATATTAGAATTTGTATTTTTTTTTTGTATTTTTATTTTTATGCTTTATATGTATTTATATATACTATATTTATATACTTGTATTCATATGAATGAAAAGTAGTTCTTTCTAGAAAACATTGGCACTTGTTAGCGTGATTTAGTCCAGTTCACCTTTGGTCGATGGTGTTCAAATAGAAACCAGTCAAGCTACTGAATGTTGGAAGGAATGAGATTTTGTCTACTGTTTTGGAAGTCCATAACATGTAAAATAATGTAAAATTTACTTGTAGTGCTTATTTTGCCCAGTCTGGGCTGTTGTAATAAAAAGGGCAAGCTATCGGCTATGCAAAAAACCCACAAACCCAGTACAGGCTTTACATTTACATTTTTAAGATAGAAAAATTCATCTTAAGTGATAAGCTACTAGCTTTTGAAAAGATATGGCTACCATTTGTTGCTTACCTCGAAAGCAAACCCGTTTGAATCAGAAGGTAATGTCTGGGTGTAAAACGGATGAGAAGGGAACAGAAGGGGTGGGAAACCTATGTTTTTTCTTTGTTTTGAGTTAATTATTGTCTGTTTATTTGTTACTGTACTGAGGGTTTCACTGTTTTGGAAAGTTAATATTTATTTTTGTATGGAGCTTAAGATGTTTATGCAACAAAAAAAAAGTCTCCTAATAAAACATTTAAATATAAGGTAGACAAATGCAAAAAAAGTGCTATGGTGTTGTAATATAAATCTAAGTATTGCAAGTACTATTTTAGTATCATGTAGAAGGTTTTATCTTTTAACAATGAAATGTTATATATATATATATAAAATCGCACTAGTGGCTTACCAAGCTACATTTCATATGGAGTTACTCATAATAGATTTAATTTTTCTCAATACAGAAAAATCCTTAATTAAATATGTGAAAAAGTCTTGTATTGGTTAAAAGTGTTAAATATCCCATCTAACCCCTAACACTCCTGTCTTTTACCCTCTGCACTCACACCCACACACTCTCAGCTCCCCGGTGAGGGCTCCCTGAACGTTTTTCCAATCGGGCCCTAATGTGCCGTTTTCATCAGCGCTGAGGCGGGCTGCAATATGGTGCGGCGGCTCGCTCAGGGAATATGAATGTTGATTAAGCATGCGTTCAGCCTTTTGAAATTCTGAAGGAAGTGTCAGAATAATGGATGTTGAGCAAATGTCAAGCATTTGTTAATTTCTCTGTTATTCGGGGTTTATCTAGCATGATCTTCTGCAGGGGAAGCGCAGGGCAGCCATTGATATGGTGATTTCTTGGCTCCTGATGCCTTGTTTTTGATTGTAATATCGCGGCTCAGGACGGGGCTGGGGACTGGCTCATTGATTATTTATTGTGGCTGCAGTGTGTTTGTGTTTTTTAACATGCTGCTTTAAGTAAAGGATTTGGTAGCTCACAGGGTGCATTACACTGCTAATCTCTGTGAATTTTGTCCATCTTAAGAGCTAATTACAGGCTTGAGTGATCTTTTCTAAGTGGCTATTTGACTAATATGTAATGTGGGATTTGGCCGTTTTGGGCTTGTGTGGAACATGTCCCCTAGTTTCTAGCAATGTTTTAACCTCCAAACTTGATGGCAAATTCAAAGATCGAGAGTTACCAAATGAATCAGCTAAGATAAAAAATTATTGTAATGCTTTTTCAAAACACAGTTATAGGTCAACAGGTATATCAAAAGAAGAGACCAGAAACTCCATTTCGATTCCCCAGTGTGTCTGTAGATATAGAGAAATTGACAATAAAGAATCTTGAATCTTGAGTCTTGAAGGTCTAGTAGTTCAGAATCTGGCTCACTTATTTAGTACAAAACACCATATGTTGAATTTCCCAAGAAAAACATGTAACTTCCAATCAAGTTTTAGTTTTTTGTTATTTTGATATGAGATTTGTTTTAATGTCCAATAATTTAAGTGTTTTTCCCTCTCAGGTGTTGTTTGGGAATGGATAGACTTTAAATCCAGAACTTACGCAATGGAGTCCACTGTACTAATCTGAACAAGTGCTGAGCCTCTATTACTTGATTCACTTGCAGTATAGGGCATTTTTTTGGTCAAGCTGGTCAATTTTTGAAGACCTCCACATACACTTAAACAGGTGAATACTTGGATTATGTTAAAAGTTCATTTTCTTAAATTGCCCCTGCAGACCAAAAGAAGACAAAAGGACTCAGTATCACTACAGTATAAGGTACGATATAATGTACTGTACTGGATGGTTGACGTGATGCCCAATTTTCTTGTAATCAATTGAAAAGATTTGCTAAATGATGTTTTTCCTCCAAAAGTCTATTAGCAGCGCAATATCGGGTCAACTATGCAACCTTTGAAGTTTTAGAAAGAAGTTTTATGTTATTGTTTTTGTTATTTTTTTTTTGTGTTAAACTGCAGTGTGACTGTAACATTAAAAAAAAAACAATGTACAAACATTTCCTGAAGTAGTCACACGAGTCTGGGATGGTTCCTAACATTTTTGGGATAATGTCAAATAATCTTACAATAAGAATTTAAATAAGTTTAATCTTGTAATCAAAATGGTGTCCTGCAGTGTGACATGAGAGATCAGGTTTTTAAACAGGCAGTTGCAACAAAATCTACAATCCTGTTAATGTGATCCAATTTCACATCCTTTACACTTTTTGTAAAACTGATTTATATTTTATATTATTATTACTTAATATTTTTTGTGTTCAACTCCAAAGTTGTGTCGCACCACAGGACAAAAAAAAAAAAGAAAAAAGAAAAAGAAAAAAAAAAGGTGTGACACCTCCAAACGTCAACTACCCACTCTTACTATTTTAAAAATACACATACTTTTTTTTCCCACTGGGAGTATGCGAAAGCTACCTAGTTCTTGCAGTGCACTTCAAACTGGAATGTAGTTCTATAGATAGGTTGGTGTCATTTTAACATTGCATAGTATAATATGTTTAGACACAAGATGTATACCAAGTATATTTTGTTGTCTAAATGTGTGTTTGTCTTGAGTGAACTGAGAAACACAATAAGGTTGGCTTATTTGATGTACTTAAAGTAAAGTGTTACTGTCTAAATTAAAATTTCTTAAACATTAGCATTGTAATCGTGTTTTCTTGATACCATATTACGATTCACTAGTATTATTGAGACATAATCATTGACTAAAATTGAAAATCTACACGTGTTAAATGTAAACTTTTTTTTTCTTTTCATATATTATTTATTTACAAAAATGCAATGCTGAAGATTCCTTTCCCACTTCTAACCTTTATCCATCTATCCTCTCAGCAGAATCAGTAGTCTGGGAAAGCTAGAATTCTGCGGCCGTTCAGCGCCTAGAAGTGGCAATGACATTACCCAGAGTCCAATCTCCCTCCAGTGCACTGCCTCGCACCTTTGGCTGCCCATATTAAACCAAACACAAACTGGCAGCTGGGGCTCGGGGCTGCAACCCTTGAAGGCTGAGAGGCCGGCAAACTAATTCTGCACTTTTTCATGCGGTCAGATGAGCAGTGAAAAGGTGCAGGGATGAATGAAGTGTAAGCAGAGAGGAGATGGAGTAAGAGGAGAAGGTATGCTGACTTTACAGCCTAATGTCAGCCTAAGGAGCGCATGAATAATAGATGCAATCAATTACTTGATTAGGAAGCACAGGAATGACTACTTCCTCTTGATATCACAGAGATGTTCTCCGGGCTTACTATAGATTGTTTAGGTCTTTTTCAGGGGTGAAAAAAGCCTGAGGTAAGCAGCTCTTTGTATTGTGTTGTGAGCAGTTTGAAATAAGTCTACAAACAAACAAAAACAGAGTACTGGCACACCTACCTGTCTGGCCTCATTTCTGGTTTTAAATAGGCCATTACTGATTTTGTAGTTGAAGTTCAACACATGCTGGACATGCAAATGATATCACAACTTTGCATGTTAACTGTTTAGCATGGTTAATTTGCACTGACAGTGGGGGCGTTAAAATCACAGAAAAAACTTTGATTAACCACACACACCCTAATCGGTACAGTTAATCGATTCATCAGCATTATGGACAAAATCAATTGAAAAAAAAATACTAACAATTAATCGTTTTGCTGTACAGTAGAGTAAAGTTTGTTAAGACTACCAATTAATTGATTAAAGAAAATTAATCGTATATGCATCCCTACTACGGATATGCAGAGGGGAAACGAAAGTTAAGCTGAGCGAGGGATCATATAGAAGTCAATGGGACTTGTGAGTATTAACAATAGTTCTTTACTCCGAAGTATAGGGGGAGCTCCATAGAGGAAGTCAAAAGTACAATAGCGCAGAAACAAGTTCTGCTTTAACCCTGAAAGCATTCAGTCTCAAATGTATTTTTGTATTGTTGAAATAAAGACTCATTTACAAAATTTAGTAGTGAAAATGCTCATATAAATATAGAGAGAGTAACGGAATATAAAGCCAATTGCTAATGTTTTCTACCCACCTACATGAGATGCTAGACAATAAATTTGAATTGCACACAATTTAAGAGGTGTTTTTTAATCCTCAAACCATTCAGTTCAAACTTACAGCCTGATGTACAGCAGCTGTGGTGCCCTACCCAAGGTCCTTTGTCCACAATGGCACACCACTGCAAGATATGAATGGAAGAAATTGCCCAGAATGGTACAAGTGCCTCATCTTTGCTTGAGGAGCTGGACATTAGACCAGTGTAATGGCTTCTTTTTCCCAGACCAGTGGACACTCGTTACTTGGTGCACACATCATTTTGAATTTTCAGTGAGACTCTGCAGAAACAGCAATGGCTATAATCACACAATAGAATAGGCACGTCACCTAATGGCTGTAACCTGTTTTGTCATACTCCGAGTAACAGAGATATTTTGCCTTCACAAAGAATCACAATTAGAGGCTTGAATGTTGGCTCTCTCAGCTGTTTTGCCTTCAGTTGTCACATCTAGGAGCACCTCAGAAGACGGCAGTTTTAAAGATTGGAATAGAGAAAAAAAAAATAAGGTTGGTTATGGGTCATATGTTTGTGCTATTAGGAGAGTGTAGGATGTGAGATTGACCGCTGTAGTGAGCGTCTCCATCCAGTACCCTGCAGGCTGCTCGGTTCACAGAGGTGAATGGACTACAATCTTCTTCAGTCACTGGATATGAAAACAAAATACAATGTGAGCAAAGCAAGGAAATGGCTAGAAAACATCTGTCAAATATATTTTTTCTTGATTATCAAATTTCATAGTCACAAAAAAGCAGTAATTGCCTTAAGTCAGTTTGATTCTTCAGACTAACTTTGAATGTTGAACTTTGGGTGTACTCACACTAGGCCGACTGTTGAATGCCCAGGCCCGAAACACCCCCTAAATCACAAAACGGTTGCCTAATGTGAGTACTCCCATACATGCCTGTGTACGGAACGCTTCAAATCTTTCTGAGGAATAAGAACTATAGACAGAAATAGTTGTTTTGAAGCCTCCCATATAACCTACTGCTCTTCATATTTGTGCGTATTCCAAAATGTGATGGAAGACCGTGTCTCATGAACATGACTAGAAATATGTAACAGAATGAATGCCATTGGGCTTACCTTTTCTATTCCACTGTTACTGACTTCATGCTTCTTATAAACAATAATGTGGCAGTCTGTTGTAGAAGGATGATGTGGTAGCCCATTGCCCTAGGAGCTGATGACATAAAAGCGGGACGGCTAGCAGAATTGGAAACCAGTCCCTTTTGGCTGCTGATGTTCTTTCAGGGATTGCCATATTGAATTTTTTATGCCAGATGTGTGTTTCTGATGCCACCCTATCCATTTATCCAGGCTTGGGATGGCACATTCTGTGACTAATGAATTTACTATCAAGGGGCCCAAAGACATTAAATTGTAGATACAGGTGTAGATTAATTTGGCAACTTCTTGTGCAGAATATCTAGCAAGAACTTCTATTTTAAACTGTAGTTTAGTATTTTGTACAGAAAGTGGATCTTCAAATAGGTGTTGAAACTTGCTAATGTCTTCACTACAGTAGATGGTTGTCAGCACAAATTGGTGAAGCAAAGAGGAGCAGTGCTACACCAGTGTTCCTCAAACTGTGGAACAGGTACCACTGGTGGTACGCAGGCTTCTTCTGAAGTCTTTTGCTGTTCAGGGCCTTATTTAGTTTGTTTTAGAACCAGTATTAAGACATGTTTTAGTCCTAGATTAGTCCCTGTTCTGTCATGTGATGCATTTTTTTCTGTAAATTCCTATTTTATTCCTTGTTTTAGACTTGAGTTATTTAAGATTTAGTCCCATTCTGGTCTGCTAAAATTGGTACTTGGGGAGCCAACAATTTTCTGAGGTGGTACTTTTGAATAACACAAAGATCATTACTCCTGTTTGTTTCTACAAATTCGAGGTGTGGCTCCTCAGGGAAAAGGTTACCTATAGATTTCTCTTTACCAACTTTACCAACAATCCCCACAGTAACCTCAAAGTTTTCCAAATACTATGCAAAGTGTACTATCATTACAGTAATTGCACATCATTAAATGCTCCAGATGATTTCTCTGTGATGGAGAAATTGCAGAAAAGTCAAACTCATTTCATCCGTAGTGTGCTGATTGAGCAAGTATTTGTATGAAGCTGCGTGACACTGTTTGTTTCTTATCACTTGTCAAAATACATCACATTTCCAACATTAACCCAGTCATTTTTTTCTCATTTGTTTTGCTGCTGCTGACGGTAGGCTTAGCTGCGAAAACAGATGTTAGCATTTAGCTTATCAGCATGCATAATTAGCACCATTTGCATATCCAGACAATCTAATCGTTTTGTTTTTAATGCATAAATATATTGATCTATGTAAGTCAATATCAAAATACGTCCTCAAGTAAATGTCATATTCTTATTATTAAATATGACAGGAAAGCATTCGCTAATAGTGCTAGCAAAAGAGATCAACAGAATGGAGCATAAAATTAGGAAATGCTATTTTAATCATGCTATTCTCTTCAAAATGGCTTCCATTAGTAAAAAAATCAGTGCTTGCCTTAATTAGCCAGCCGCATGCCCCGAAGAGTCATGCTATGCAACACTGCGATGCATGCAGATCCACCAAATGCTAAGTACTGTCGCAGCATATGATACCGATGCCATTAGCCAGGTGGCTGTCATTAGCCAAATTACAGCTATTGTTTATAATTAATTATTTGTAAATAGGAAGATTCTGAACATAATTGATAGCTTGATTTCCCCCCATCTCCTATTAATTAGGCTGATGGGAATTTTTTGTGCAACTGTTTTTCCCTCAGAGATTATATGCAGCCCATTACACCAGTAAACCAGTTGTACAGTTTTACTGGTATCAAAAACAAGGCTTTAGGCCTTTGTAATATATTTTATGGCCAGTTAAAAAATGGTGTTCTTTTAGGTCTTTACAAATTGCACCATCATCTTAGCCTTGCCTTTTCAGTGTTCCAACTAATTTAAATCAGCAAATAATTAACAAACTTGGCCTCATGTCATTCAAGTCATCCAGCTCTTGCTAATGTTAAAAGTAAGAGTACTTATAGCCAAACAAAATAGATAGAGAGAGAGATAGATAGATCAAAATGTAGTAATACTTAGTAACTAGAATAATATGGCTTGACCCGAGAGGGACACCAGCACCTGGTCAGTTCTCCTATTCTTGCAAGGCTGATTTTTTGCCAGATACGTCAGGGAGCTTTATTTGTTCCACAACAGCTTCTTTAGTCATCACATAGATTCCTAAATGGTGTATTTAGGATAAGATCACATTGTTCTCCATAAAGTTTTATTATGAGTGAGAAGCTCTCGAAAGTCTTAAATTTTATCAGAGAAAACCTGGAGGTGATGCGTTGTAAAGCAATTTCAACATAAGCTGTTCTTGACATATTATAGAAATACATAGTCACTGTTTTACTTTCTAATCTTAATGGCATTTCCTACTGAGGAAATGCTAGTAAATCTTGCTTAAATACTGGATGATATGGGTACATGGAGTTCTGCTGACTTTTGTCTTATTTCACTTACATGCTTCACAGCTCTTGTTAAGCAACCATAAGACTTAATCTAATCACCATCTTAAAAACACCTAATATTGGAAGATGGGAGCGCTTACTTAACTAAACGCCTAAACATGTAAACTGTCCCTGTGGTGTTCAAGAATCAATCTTACAGCTGCAGTTACATCATGACATCATGACATCTGCACTTCAAAGAATCCTCTCTGTTCCACAACTGTCCAAATGGTCTTTATCAGTAACATCAGGGCAGACATGGAGGCCCCAACACTTCCTGTAATAAATTATTGTCATAAAATGATATTAATGTGGTTAGTACAAACAGGATTTCTACGCACTGACTCAAACTGGTCTGCAGTCAGCAAATAGTTCATAACAATTACTTTGACTCATCTTAATGTTGTTAACTTTGAAACAATGGCAAATCGTAAGATGTAAACATGCATAACTCTATGGAATAAGCATGAAAACATTGGAGTGATTTAAAAACTGCTTGAATTGTGGTGTCAGGTTAATAAAAAAAGAGGACACCCGACTTAATGAAGCCTAAACCGCTGACCAGACAGCCATACCAACTCATGACAAAGTGAAAAAGCTCTACTTGAATTCAGTCTGCTGCACTATTTTGGGTAAATGAACATATGACTGCTGTGTTATGTGCAAAAGGGGGTAATTAGGTTGAGCGTGAATGATTCCCTAACCACTCTAGTGTCTCCCAACCTTCTGTTTCTCCATGTTCTAAATGATATCCAAGAGAGAAGCATTTTTTTCTAAGCACTAATAAAGGTCACAGTAAGGATTCAGGGCAGCGGAAGTCTTTGTAGTTTCTATAGAAGTAGCTGTAGTAGTAGTTTCTTTTCAAGCCTATTGGTTGTTAATCGTACAGCTTTCACACTTTTGCAAAGCTCTCAAACTGTATGTTTCTTTACTGTATTTGGGTGGTTGGCGTGACACCCACATTTTTGGCAATTGATTGAAAAGATTTGCTAAGTGATAATTTTCCTTCTCCAAAATTCTATCAGCAGTGTAACATAGGGTCTACCTTACAAATTTGAAAGTTTTAAAAAGAAGAAGTATGTTTATGTAGGTTCTCATTCATCCAGGAGAATTTAGTAAAAAAGGTAAACCAAGAAGGTCATTTGGACAAAAAAACAAAACAAAAAAAAAAAAAACCTTGTCCAGATGACCTTCTTGTTTAGCCTGGGACACACCAACCCAACGCCTGACCATTGTCAGCAGTGGCAGGGCGACTGCTCGTCTCCTCACGTCTCCCTTTGTTGTCACTGAAAGTAGCTGCAGACACCGGAGCGATTCAGACCCATGACCAAGCAGTGCGCATGTGCAAAACGTAATAACTATTTACAACAGCAGGCGGCGCTAGTCACTAAACTCCGCGGTTATTTAAACTCGAGTAAATAAAACTCCGCAACACACACGTTTAACTCAAGTATTTATCAGTCAATAATAATTGTACGCACTAGATTAAACTGGTCTGATCACAGTAATGAATAAAAGGGACTGGATTACTGCAGCTGTTTGCCTCAGAGGAGGATTATATTTTTATCTGCACGAGGCTACAAGCTAAGGTAAGCTAACTGCAGCACATTAGCATCACAGATGTGGGAAACATAATGAAGTAGTTGTAGAACAGAAAGTTCCTTATATTTTGATGTTAAACTCGAGCTGTTTGACAAATTGTGAATGGGACACACAGCCAATCAGAGCGCTCTTTGATCACGATGGCCTGGTGCCGATTCAACATGTGTAATCGGCCAGAACTACGTCCAACTGTCTCCTACTACATCCGATGGTGTGGAACACACCAAACAGACTCACGTCGCCGACCGCGTCAAACCATCCGACCGCACCCAACTGCCGATGATCGCCTCAGTGTGTCCCGGCCTTTTGACTTTTTTTTAAAGAAATAGTATGTATTTTTTTTTTTTTTTTTACCTTGAAGTGTAAAATGTCCTGCAGTGTGACTATAACATTTTCAAAATACAAACATTTCCAAAATTAGTCACTGGGCTTTTATGACAAGAATACAAATGGCCAAATTGTAGTGATTGTCCTGCAGTGTGACAGAAGAAGTCACCCTGCAGGACAATGTAGAAATAACAAATTATGAATTGTTTACTTTACACTTTTTATAAAACTGATTTTATATTTGAAATTATTATTTAATATTCTTTGTATTTTACTTTAAAGTTGTGTCATGCCGTAGGACGCCTCCAAACATCAACCACCAACCATAATGTCTGACTCCAATGGTGATTTCGACCTTAAAGTGGCACTGTGCAACTTTTTAATTAAACAGCTTCAGAGTCAGTGTGATGGCTAAAGAAAATGTTGCAGGGTGAATAAAGCCCCCTGCTTCTCCCCCTGGTGTATCTTGACAAGAAATCAGCCTTGCAAGAATGGGAACACTGACCAGTGTCCCTGAAGTCTCGGTTCCCACTCCACAGTTAGCCATAACAGCAAGCCAGCAATGCCTTTATTTTGTAGATAGCAGAGTGACCAAAAGGCAGAGGAAACCTTTTTACAGCCAGACTTTTTATGAAAGTGCTTTACTCTGAAATGTAGTGGGAAAAAACTGTGATGAAACAAGCAAAGTTGCATAGTTCTGCTTTTACAACAACTTTACAAATACAAAATTGTATGCTAATCTGGTCAGGAAGTTCTGAGTTTAGTGTTCTTTGATGGGGCAACACAGGTCCTTAAAATATATAGGTGCTCTCTGCCAGTCCAACATAAGGTACACTAAAGCACCAATGGACTAACCTTTAGCTTCTGTGGCCCAAGTACTTGCCAGATTGTACTTGTCAGATTAGCAACATTATGTTACTAACTTTAACACAGATTCTTACGCTTAAAAACAGTCCCCCTTTTTCCCCCTTTTTCTTAATCTTATATTTACAATCTTATAATTTGTGTACTTTGTGTATTTAAGGTCACGTTGTTCATCCAAGGCATTTCATCAGTTCTCCTGTTCTCTTGCCAAAACCAATACTGTTAATGCAGTGAATCGAGTGCTAACATGACTTACTGTTTAAGTGTGATGCTTGTGTGGAGCAGACACTATGTAATGCTCATTGTATGGCTGGCCTTTGCTTCATAGTGGAGTGGGAACTGGGAGTACTGCGCCCCGGAGAGTACAGGCTGGATGTGCATTAATGTAAAGACTGCAATAACTTACTGTTAATGTCTGTTAAATGGAAAATGGGACATGAAGCATTATGAGAGCAGGGTAGAATCTGACAATGGTTTAAAAGCAATACCTTTCTTGGTTTATGTTCAGATTTCTGCACTTTTTTCAGACTTTAACTCTCACTTTCCTTTTTCTCATCCAGGAGAAGTTGTTCTTGCATTGATTTGATGACAGCTGAAAGTGTTGGAAGTTGGACAGAAAAACAAGTCTGTATGAAGTTCTTATTGTTTCTGAAACAGATATGTTTTCCTAGATATTAAGAGCAGTTTGTGTGCCTTTAAAGTTAACAGGCTATAGATTTAGCAATTAAGCAGTAATCATGCTCATTATAGTGAGTAATCCATTTAAAACCTAACAGATGTCTGTTCCAGCAGGGGACTGTGATGGTCCCATGCCAACAATAAGGCAGTAATGTTGTTGAAATGCTCAGGTGCAAGTCTGAAGTGTGCAGGATTTTTTCCTCTTCTTTAAGTGTCCACATGTTGACAGTTGACCATTTAATGGCCCACTTAATTGCAGTGGCCCCTGCTTCATCCCCGAGCGGAGATGTGAAGTTGTGCTGAGACGGCAAGCCCAGCCCTCTGTCTGCTTTAGTCACTTGCCTTCATGTTTGAGGGAGCTGTCAGTAACATGGAGAAAATTTACAGTGGTATTCGAGATTGTTCGTTTTGTTTGTAATCTAGTACCATTCCATTTTTTGGTAACATAATATGTGGTTGTACATGCACACACTAGTTTTATATGAATTGTGAAATGACAGAAAATCATGGGGGACAGAGTGGGTAGACATTCAGCAAAGCGTCAGAGTCTGGACTCGAACCCACAACATTGAGGCTGGCTGTAGTTGCCATGTAAATGCACTGCAGCTTTACCTACTGAGCTATACCACGGTTATTGGTAAGGTTATTATGTGTATCATTCTCAGCTGAAATGTGTAGCAGTTGTAGCATTTGAAATTTTGGGAATATCCTCTGTTGAAAGCATAACAACAATGCACAAGCCAGTGCTTGACTGGTGTGTGAACCATAAAATATAAAAAATACAATTTGTAATATGGAATTACTATTAAGGCTCATTTGTGCTCTATGTTAGATACGCATTCGGATACGGATGAAGCGTTCTATCAATCTTCTGAGTTCATTCTCGCGTACGTTGATTCGTTTTCCCAGAGCTTGCGGGTACAGACGAACAAAACAGTGCATGCGTTGAGCGTTGGGGACACTAGTGAACACAGCTCAACAAGTCACAGCAAAATAAATGGCTGGCTTGCTTTTTAAGAGTGACTTCAGCAAGTTAGTATCTGTATATTCAAAGACTGAACAGACTACCACTATTTTTGTCTTATTTTTTTGGCTGTTTTTTGATAAATGTGGAGTAAAAACCTATGCCAGCGCCGCCATGTTTGTTATTGTTGTTGCTCTTTTTTTCCCCGTCTTGGTAAAATCCTTGATGGTCGCCAATTGCAACACATGGAGCGGACGTATCTATTTACGTATGAAAAGGGAGTATAAATGAGCCTTTAGATGTTACCCACATGGCGTCCTTATGGTCAGGACTAGTTAATCAGTATTATTACATTTATTATTAGTACACTAGTATTCATTATTAGACCATTATTACATCATGAAGTCCTGCAGATCCTGAAAAGTTACAATGACCTTGTTGCAGCAACAAGGTTCCATTTTAATTCAGAAAAGCTAGTTTTGTAAAACTTGGAAATGACTTAAACCAAGAATTTGCTTTGCACCATTAAATAATTAGTTGTAGAGTCTTTCTGTTATATATACTATTAAGACATAAAGAAAAAAGTAATATGAGTGAGCATTACACAGGAAATATATTGTGTTACAAATGACAAGAGTATATAGTTTCTATCTCTATTTAAGCCTATTTTAAGTAATAATTTATGGAATTAGTGAATTCATAGGCTTTGTTTTAGTCTTTTGCTTGTGTTGGTTGTATAGAAGGTGCAGTATTTGCTACATACTGTAATGTTTATTTTAACTGAATGAGTTTTGCAGTCTGCATTGAAACATGAGGCAAAAAACAGTATTTTTTGTAAAAACTCAGCTGAATATAACAATTGCATGAAGTGTGAATATCTGCACATTTCCATTGTACTATACTGTATACGGCTCTCACTGTTTGCATGTATTGTTGTTTGTATGCAGGGCGGAGGTACAGTATGTATCATCCAATTAGAGCCATATCTGTCACTGCTTTAAATATCCTCCGCTCGGGTGATGCCGTGGGGGCTGGGGGGGGGGGGGGGGGGGGGGGGTTGGTGTCTGCCTGTTTTCCAGCATCTCCCCTCTCTCCGCCAGGTGTTTGACATTGACTGGAGTTGGAGATGAATGGAGCTCATGGCAGCCCGTGGAATTGACCGACTCTTGGGAGTGCTAGCTTCCTGCAGTGAAAGTTTCCATTTTCAAAGCCCATCAGTTGCAGTGGGAGGGCTCGGCAGCGGCCCATATGCCAGCGCTTGACAGTCAGGCAGAAAACTTTGTGTTGGACGTGCACTGCTACACCACTCCGCACAATTGTACACAGGCTTGCGGCTTCACCTCTGCAAGGAGATGTCAACAAAACCAGGCTACGTAGTTGGCAAAGAGTGCTATTTTTGTCAGTGATTGGACCGTATCAATTGTTGTTTTTACAGCATACAATGATTTTGTCCTGGCTCCCCTTCACCAAGGTTGATAAAAAAGATCAATCCTGTTCTAGTTCTAGTACTAGGTTCCCATACATCCTTGCAATTTGCAAATAAAAGTAAACGTGTTTCCCCTCTTGAAAAAAAAAAAAAAGGAACAATATTAACAGTTTGTGTAGGCTAGGACAACTGGTATTATAGATATTCACTCCATATTCTATCTACCATCTATGGACAGGACGTGTATCAATAGGTGTTCAAAATTAGGGCTGAATATGGTGATATGATATGTTTGTTTTTTGTTTTTTTTACAGTATGCTTTTGGAAAACCCCACCTGTATACTAGCACACCAGTACTTGTTCAAAATTGTATTAAATACACTTTGTTTAATAATCAGAACAGTGAACATTTCCACTGTATTTTACAAAACAAGAAGCTTTTCTCTAAATAAGCAACACAATTGACTATACTGCCAGATTTTATGTATAGTAAAATATAAAAAAAAGTCAACACTTTTATTTACAAGATATTTTTCTGAAATATCTGACATTTTTTATTTGACACAGTATTGCCAAAGAAAATTTTGTGATACATCAATATTTCAATATTTCCTTATTAGAGTATTATGTCCCTGAGTGTTAGCCCTGAAAACTCTTAAAACTGGTGAGTTACCTGTGTGTACTACCTCATGCCCAATGTAGCTGGGAATTGCTCCAGCTTGTGATCTGTAATGCTCAATTTAAACTTGCTTGCCTCTGTATCACAAAAGGTTCCTTGAGAGGACACATCTTAGATATTACATACTATATAATACCAAAGTACTGTAAGTAAGTGGATTTCTTTGGTTTGATGTACTTTTGCCAAATGCATTGTTCGACTGGCACCCGGGTTTCCAAACCCATGACTGCTACACTTATATTGTGACTCTTGGTAGAGGCAATGTCACGTTATTCAAAATTACGTGGTTAACGCCTTGTGTCACTAGCTTTTACTCAGCAGTGTGCTCTTGTGTCGTCATGTTTGGTTACATAGTCACATACAACCACAGCTATAAATGACCCTGATGCAAATGTCACGCTCATTTTCTGAAGTCCTGGACCATGGACTTATCAATCTCATGCCAGCAAGATGATGTCACAACAAGCACATATGCAAGGATAAGTCAGAGAGAAAATAAATATCTAACTAACTTTGTAGTGCCTTTCTGGTAAATTTTAGAGGTACATCCAAATAATAAATAAAATAGGTCAAGCAAAATAAGTTGATGAGAGAGTGTTTTGTTATCATATGTATTGTATGTTTTATATAATTTTTTTTTATGTGCATTTCAGTTTTACTTACGTGCATTGTAGAATGCACACAATGTTGAATTTAGTTTGTAACTTTCCCACTTTACTTACTTTAAACAGTAAGAGGGCAGAAAAGGTGAATGCAAACATGAATGACTGAAAAAAATCAGCCTATATTTTTCTCATTTCTCATCCATCACCTCTCCTCCCTCCCACCTCCCACCCCTGCAGCACCGTGGCGGGAATCCTTTGTCGGAGGTGTTCATCTGGAACAACTTTGCCACACTTGTTTTCATGTTCTTTTAGATTACAGGGCAGCTGGCCCCCGCTTTGAAGCTCTCCCCTCCCTCCCTCTTGCCTTTTGTCTGTGTGCAATGCACTCTGGTAATTAACTTTGTCCTTCTTTTATTTGTTCCAGTCACTCGCAGTCCACTCTTCTGAGCATCTTCTCCCTGGAGTACCAGGTTCGAAGTTTTCTCTCTTTGTGAGCCCTGACAGGTGCCTAATTGAATGATGAATGTCCCTTTATTTCTTTGTAATTGAACTGCCAGCTTTCTGATTGGTCCCGAGGATGCCCCCCTCACCGTACCCCCCGTATATTGCGCCCCTCCTCCTTCCTCCTCATGCACAGGGCCCTAGCTACTTGCCCGAGCCTCAGTGGATGTCTGCCAAGCCTTCCCATCCATCTGTCTAATAACATCTAGCCCCTGCTTATTTGGTGGACCTGTAATAAATTATGCTAAACCATTATTATTCTGACAATAATAATTTCCCCGTGTAGTGCGGCTGCGTGTGCTAAATGTTTGCTGACTCGCACTGTCACTGCCGCTTTCCACGGCTGACAGCGGATGATGATAAATGGCCGCCGAAGCCAGTGGCAGAAGGCAGCGCGGGCAGAAAATGGAGTCATTTATCATCCGGCTGACAGGTGTCACTCACGCCGCCCTGTCTCCACGGAATTACATTTTTTTTAGTGTGTGTAGTAGTTTTTAAATAAGTTGTTTTTTTAACATCCAATGCTCTTCCTCCTCTTATCCCTTTTCCTCATTCCTTGTAATTGAATGCATGGAAATGTCAGAGCAAGGAGGAATGCGGGATAGGGTCATTGTTTGATGGAAAAGGGGAAATGAATACACGATTTGAGTGAAGGGGGTGTGGGGCAGCGGAGGTGTTGAACACGGCTGCCTCGGCACTCTTTGACCCTCGACAAACTTATTGAAATTAAATGACTCTGACCCAAGATCTCTGCTGGTTGTTCAAATACAACAGATATAGTGGGGTTTTATGTGCATTTTTACACTTTTGTAACTGTATAAGCTGCAAAAAAAAGTATTATTATTATGCTCTTATTACTATTATCTTATTTATAATTATGTTTTTGTTTTGTAACAGAAGCGAATAAAAAGGACAATCTCCAGACACCACGCGCCAGATGTTATCGAAAGCTATTACAAAAGGTACAGTCATATACTAGTTTTGACAATGTCCACAGTGATGCATTTTGAAAACCTATTGCCTGCAAAAATACCAGGCTTTGGGGCGTTTCAGTGGCTCACCTGGCTAGACCCCGGCTCTGGTCGATTTCCTCAACGTTACGCCTCTCACTTTTGCCTATGGTTCTTGTCCGTATATGCTCTCTCTGTCAAATAAAGACTAAAAAGGACCCAGAAAATAACAAAAAAATCTGCATTTGTCGAAACTATGTCAGTGTAAGTCTGCAGTCTTACATGACACACTGAACTTTTACTCTACTTGTGCACTAAAATTTTAATAATAATGTCATAGAGTAAGCTTTTTACAGTGATAGATAAACATGCAATACATTGTGATGATGTTATGATTAGCTATATGCAAATGTTCTCTTTGGTAAATGAAGCATTATATTCAGTTATTAAAAATGTGTAGACCTGCTAGGCTCTCTTAAACCAGCCAAGCCAACTTTTTTCTAGGGCTGCACATTATACCACCATTCTATTGTTTTTGCAATTTTCATAGAGCCACAAACTATAAAATATATCTCAATAATGTTTTAGTCCTTCATCTGACAAGAGATTTACAATGTCACATCATTTTCCGGGAACACTTTAGAATAATTCACACTATTAAGCATTAATTAAGTATTGGTTTAAAATTAGTAACCAGTTAATTCATTGTTTACAAAGCATAACTTTTAACATTTGTAAACACCATTAGTAACAACATAGTTACTATTGTGTAAGTCTTTAGTAATAAGCTCATGTAAATCAGTGCAAAATTCTGTGATAATTTGGGATCTATAAACTGAACAAAACAAAATTGAATGCCTACACATAATATTTAATACTTTGAAGGCTTTCATTTTGACACATTCAAATTTAATACCTTTTTAATGCGTTTAGGACCTTGGGGCTACCCTATATTTTGCCAACCTATATTTTTGTGATATTTTTATAGAAATCTATGAAGAAAAACAAGACATAATATTTTAACTAGATTTAAGTCTTATTGTTAGGGATCCGCATAGGATTTTCTGGTTTTTAAGGGGGCCGTGACACTCCTGACTTTGGGAATGGCTATTCTAGACAACAGTAATTAAGCAGTGGTCCACAGTGTAGACCACCTCAGGCCCATAGTTGCTGCTGTACAGGCTCCAGCCAACCGCTGCCTAACAGGAAGAGCTACCAATGTAGCATAAGAGTGGGTAGGCCTCCATGACATTGGCCTCCACATCTCCTCCAAACAAATGACTCTTAAGATGAACTCCAGACGTCCACTTGCACCTGCTAATCAAAAGCTCTGCTCTCTGTATCAAATCTGGAAAAAAACTAACAAAAAACCATAATCAGCCACTGGACATTTGCCTTACACAAGCTCATGATGGGATGATTATGTTTAATTGAATAAGAATGGATTAAACTATGCTTTAGGGAAGATGTCTTCTTTTGCATATCGCAATTAGCCTTTATCTCTCTCTATTAAAGCATGGCTCTGAGAAACACAAGGCTATTTAATCCACTTACGACAACAAACCTCAGCTGATCTGGCAAGGATCTGACGGGGGCTGCAGTTGGTCTCATCAAGGGGGGGGGGCATTTTGGGGTTAACTAACTATCATATGCTTGTCTGACTTGGAGGAAATTCGAAGCCCTTCAAGCAGTGCTGTCTTAACCGCACTGAGCCTGCCATATGCCACCTAGGGCAAAGTCATCAGGGACATTAGCAAGTCTCGGCTAGCCCGGTCTAGTCCCCTCGAACCCCTCTTTTTTTTTTTTTTTGTCTGCATGTTTTTTCATGGCTGTCATTGTTCTTTGTTCTAATGAAGGTATCTGAGTGAAGCCCAGGCTTGTCCTGCTGACCCCGTGCTGCTGGAGTTGGCGAATAAGGTAAATACATAACATAAAAAAACTACTAAAAATACACCGAGCACCTTCTCTTGTCTGTTAGCCATTACCAAAATTGGTAAAATGACCTGGGCCATTATCAATTATTGAATGTAATTAGCGCTCACCTCCATGAAGCAGATGTGAAAATAGTTTTTGCGTTTGATTATGTCATTTTGTTAAATTGCAGCTCACAAAGTGCGGACAGCTGACGGCAGGGTTAAGTTCTCTTTCATCATTGTTTCACCACTTGTTGACATTTAAAGGTTAATGTCTACTTTTTACTGTGATAGTGATGTGAGATATCTGCCTTTGTAAATAGCAGCTCTGTACATTTTAGCATAACTCTGATCAGCAGTGTTTTAATAGTCTTCATATTTTATACACATATTAAGTACAGTTAATGCTATCAATTAGACAAGATCATGATATAGGTAAACAAAACAAAAAGGGTTTATTGAAGGTAGTGTATTAATACAATTAACTTGTACACTTAACACTGTTGCTGCGCAGCAAAAAGGTCCCGGGTTCAGTTCCCGGACTGGGAAGATGGAGCCTTTCTGTGTGGAGTTTGCATATTCAGGCTCACAAAGGGTTTGCAGGTGCTGCACAGTAGTCGCCCACTGCTACTGGCAGGTTGACCCAGCAGGACTGAAGGATGGGTCAAATGCAGAGTATCCCTTACCTTACCTAAATTTAATAAAATTTAAACGTTAAATATTGAATTGTTAAAAACAAACTTTATTGGTAGAAATGGCAATTTTTTGTACCATGGTTAGCTATACAGCAGTAGCAGGGTAGTAAGGGTGGCATACTGCTGTTGTGTCCTTGGGCAAGACAATGAACCGCTCCCTGCCTAATGAATGAATGTGTTAGTGTTACTGTTGTGGTGGCGTGGTGGTCGTCGGAGAGGCCTTAGGCACAGAAAGGCAGCCTTATCTTTGTCAGTCTGCCCCACAGCAGCTGTTGATACAGAGAAGCTTTATTATTTATTTATTTATTCAGTTTTAACAGTTTGATCAAAAGCTCTTATTGGACAGTTACGATTTCACTTGGAATGCAATGCCATGCAATACTATACAATTAGCAGTTAGTTGCAATTATTCTTATTAATGAATAAATTGCAACAATTACCTGTATTTAATATAAGATTAAGATTTAATTCAATAACTGACATAACATGACATTTGGTAACTGACATTTATTTTCTAAATGCTTTTGGCATTTGGATTGAATTTTCTTTTTTTTATTATTAGGATATTTGGATCTCATTCAAATAGACTATTTTTCTAGGAGGAACAGTCTGTGTAACCTTTGAACACATTGAAATGCACATTTGAATTTTTATTGGCGCTTACATGGGGCAATGAGATTCGAGGGTTTCTAATCTGAAATCAGAGCAGTTCCCATGCATCAGGCCGCACCTCAAAGCTAACTGCCATTATACATTCATTTTAATTGACACATGATTTTTCTTCTCCGAGGATTAAATCCGGCTCTGAGATAACTGTCTATGAACCATTTAACTGTCATTTTAATACGCTACTTAACATTTAAACCAAGCACTCGCCGTCTCCCAGTCGGCTAATTGATGTAGTTTCATCCCTTTATTAGACAATATATCTCCAGCAGAAGGGAATGATTAGCCATGATGGAGACCGCTCAGGTTCCTCTTCACCACCAGTCTTATGAATATTGGTTCTAAACCTGACATTTGGGGGATTTTGGCTTTGAGCATTAAACAGAGATTCAGGTAAAGGTCACTTAAACTCCATGGGTTGGATTCACAAAACTACAGATCTGTATATAATGTCAGCCCATTCATATTTTTGCTAGGAGATATACAATAGGCATGCAGCTAGATACTATTACTCAAGTACCTTTTAAAGAAAATGTATTTTCTGAGTGCATTTTCTTAAATATACGTCTACATGAGGTTAGTGAGTAAAACTGTACTTTTACCAAAGTGAAGTCTATATAAGTAAACGTATTTACTTATTTTTTTTATTTTGTGGCAAAGAGGGTAGCACACCCGCCCTGGAGTCAGAGGCTCGTGGGTTTGAGACAGTTTTGGAGGTAGTAGTAGTACTAGAAGTAGTAGACTTTACCGTGCAGTCTTTATATTTTGTACTTACTTTGTTTACTTTTTACTTCCACTTCAGTATTATTTGGCAGTACCAATACTTTTACTTGAGTGCAGATTGTGAATACTGCTTCCACTAAGTCCTGTATCCTTAGGCGCTGCCCTACTCTTGAGCTGAAAATGTATAGTTTCGCAACTCTAGGTCACCACAGCAAGTTTGATTGAGATTGTCTTATTGGTTTTTTCAAAAAACTCATCTTCAACCGTTCTCACTGTCCAACGCATTTGTTTTAATTTTAATAAGTATTACTAAAACAAATGGCAATATTACATTAATTTATTTCATAAAAATTAGAAAATTTACCTTTTATCTTTTGGTCCAAAAAAATCTGCAAAGTTGCATCAGCTGCTCTGAAATTTAAAAATCGTCATCTGCCATAGACAATCCTCTACTTGTAAGCCCTGTGTAAGACTAAATTGCTTGATATTTTGCACCACAATAGAGTCTGAACCCTAAAGTTCATCTTACCATTACTACACTGACCATAAACTCCACATTAGCTTGCAGGGCTAATAACAGGAGATTCTGAACAATAATTATTTGAGTAGATTCGACTGCGTTTCCACCTCTGTGAGCCTTAGCCACACGTTAAAAGCGTGATGTGCTGAGATGTGACTGGGGATGGACTCATGATTAATATGAAAATTAGGATGATGCAAGTACCTGAACTAATCAGGTGGTCCTTATTCAGGCTGGCCCCGCACTGGTAATGTCGCCATTTTTCATGTGTCAGCCACCATGCACGTTCCCGGGAATCTACTTTGGTCTCATTATTCTGAGGCGCTAATGAAGTGTACAGGGTTCCCACGTGTCCTGGAAAACCTGGAATATTGTTTGCTATGTGTGGGCTGTTCTTGTCAAGCAGACTGGTGTAACTGTGTTTGCACCCTCCAATAATAACAACCATAATTTTTTGACCTTCCTGGGGTGTTTTTTTTTTTTTTTTGCATTTCAGCCAGCATAACTTAGTCTTAATGGTAGCATTTTATATTACTGCTTTGTAATGGCACGGTTGAACTGTAAGAAGAGAACGAAAAAAAAAAAAGTAGTGACAAACAAACACCTTATTATCAAACTCCTGTTGATTGGTCTACACCACTTGTAAAAAATAAATTACTGGCTACCGATAATACAAAGAAAGTTGCTTTTTCAGTGTAGCCTATAGGTTCTTGCATAGACTGATGGCCAAAAAAGAAAGTAATATAAAATAGTAGTAAGCTATAGTAAGTAATAGTAGGATGTATTTTAGGGTTGAAACATGTGAACTATAAAATATGAATCTATTTATTTTTCCCGCTAAATATAAAACTTTTTGCTAATGTTCTACCCACTTACTGACAACACACATATCCAGTATATTAAGCAATAAGTTGTAGTAAGTAATAGTAAGATATATTTTAGGGTTGAAAATGTGAATTATGAAATATCAGTCTATTTATTTTTCCTGCTAAATATTTAACTTTTGGGTAATGTTCTACCTACTCACTGACAACACACATATTCAATTTTGTAAGTCATAGTAAGTATTTTGGGGTTGAAAACATGTGAAATATGAGGTATCAAGGTATTTATTTTCCCCCCTAAAGATAAAACTTTTGGCTAATGTTCTACCCACTCACTGACAACACACATTCAGTGTAGTAAGCAATAGTAAGTAGTATTAAGTAATAGTAGGATGTATTTTAGGGTTAAAAATGTGAAATATAAGGGGAAGGGAATGGTATTTGTATAGCGCTTTACCAATGACACAAGTCACCCAAAGCCCTTTACATAGAAGAGAAGGGGTATTTCATTCACTCCATAGTCGGTGGTGGTGAGTTACGTTTTGTAGCCACAGGTGCCCTGGGGCAGACTGACAGAAGCGCGGCTGCACACATCTGCGCCAACGAACCCTCCAACCACCACCAACCACTCACTCACTCCGGCTTCCTGATGTTCACCAGGCCCTACCCTGCTTGGCTTCCAAGGTCTGACGGGATAGGGCATCCACAAGGCGGTATTTTTCCCCGTAAATATAAAACATTTTGCTAATGTTCTACCCAGGCACTGAAAACACACATATTCTGTGTCATAAGCAATAGTAAGATGTATTTTAGAGTTGAAAACATGTGCATTATGAAGTATCAAGCTTTTTATTTTTCCCTTTAAATATAAACTTTTGGCTAATGTTCTACCCATCCACTGACAATATACATATTCAGTGTGGTAAGCAATAGTAAGTATTAGTAAGTAATAGTAGGATGTATTTTAAGGTTGAAAATTAGTGAAATATTAAGTATGAAGCTATTTATTTTCCTTGCTAAACAATAAAGGTTTTGGCTAATGTTCTACCCACTCACTGACAACACACATTCAGTGTCATAAGATGTATTTCAGGGTTGAAAACCTATGAAATATGAAATATCAAGCTATGTATTTCCCCCATAAATATAAAACATTTTGCCAGTGTTCTACCCAGGCACTGAAAACATAATATTCTGTATCATAAGCAATAGTAAGATGTATTTTATGGTTGAGAACATGTGAATTATGAAGTATGAAGCTGTTTATTTTCCTTGCTAAATATAAAAGCTTTGGCCAGTGTTCTACACACTCAATGACAACACACATATTCAGCACTGTAAGTAATAGTAAGTATTGAAAATGAAAACTAGTAAATTATGAAGTATCAAGCTATTTATTTTTCCTGCAAATATAAAATGTTTTGCCAGTGTTCTTCTCCCTTATTGACAACACACGATGATTTGTAAATTGCCATTTGCTACATTAGAAAACAGATCTACTGAAATCAGTGGGAATTCCTGTGTAGTAAAGAAGATGAAGAGTGGGGACATGTATTAGGACAAGAAGGAAAGCCCCAAGCTGCACGCTACTAACGCAAAATGTTATCTTCCCTTAATGAAGACATAAACTCTGTGCTCCCTTAATTATTATAGACACGTTTGGCCTTTTTTACAAGCTGCCGCCTTAATGTAATATTATGGAGATGTGAACAAATTCTGCTGCGGGGACAGAGTCATTGTTTAGACAGAGGAATGGGTGCTTTCAGCAGTAGCAGGAAGCATCACAGAGAAAGATGAAAAGCACTCTTCTCACTACAGGCTAAAGGCAAATTCACTTTTGCTCTCCAATTATGCTAACAAGAGAAAAAATGATCTCTGGCTGCAAGAATGTTGTGTTTCATAATGAGCTGGCGAGGAGGAATGGCACCGTCTTCAAGCAACGTTTTAATTCGCTCTATACTGAAACATCTGTGGAGTTTAGCAGTGGATGACTCAATGTGTTTTGCTATATCTGCTAATTACAGGTTTATTTTATAGAACACTACAAAGGTTAAAGTGGTATCTTTTACAATGGTTTGATGTCTTGTCATCAAACCAAATTACAAGTGACTGAAGCAGAATGTAGACAGATTATATACTCTATGGTGTAATGGAAAAGACAAAAATTTTTATTCATATTATAATTTCAACATTTTAAGGAAACATTGTAACTGCTTTGATCAGTGTAACTATGAAAGTGGGTTTAGCCTTTGGTAAGTTTTTAGTCCCAGTTTTGCAGTTTTACAATGCAGTTTTATTAAAGCCTTAACTTTATTTAGGATATTCACATACGGTATTGCCAGTGATATTGTTATTGCAGTATTTAACATAGGTATCGCTTATCACATGGTTTTCTAATATTGTGCAGTCCAGCCAGCAACATTTGGTTTGAGGTAGTGTACAAACTAGACAATGGCCAGTTAATCGCAGGGCTGACACTGGACTCACAGCAAAAGCGACAGAATCTCTTTCCTAAAGTCAGTTCGCTCTTTAAAATGTGCCTGTTGAGCGTGAACCAATTTCAGTCAAGTGTCTGTCAAATCTTGTTCTATGATTGGCGGTTGCTTCAGCGATATTGCTCCATATTTGCATAAAGTTGACTTCAGTTCAATTCAAAACCATGCTCAAGTTGCTTGATTTGTGTCGATTGATTTGCATCGCTCAGCACACGTTTGCATCGCTTGACGCCTCTGCATGCGAGACTATATAGAAATGAATGGTCACCTGTCGCTTCAGTTGCTCATGCTGTTTTTGGTGCGAGTCCACCCTTATAAACACAGAAAGACAACCATTCACGGAGGGGCAATTTAAATCGATCAATGCCTTTGGACACTGGGAGGAAGGAAACATCAGAAGGATATGCAGGCTTTACTCAAAAGATATTAAGAAATACTAGCCTTTTAACTAATGGTTTTACTAGTGCCAAGTAATTAATTATGTTACAATTCAGCCAAAGATTTTGACATGAAAAGTTCTGTGTAATAAAGATATTGTGCTTGTTTATACTGTGAGGATACATTTGCAGTCTAACCTACTGCTATGTTTAATATGCATGCTCGACTAAAAAAAAGCTGAAATACACTACTAGCCTCATAACTGTTTTTGCTGCTGCCAAGTATTTTGTTATACCAATATTCAGCCAAATATTTTGACATAAAAAGTGTTGCACGTAGGACTATACCAGTATTGTGAGACAAGCAGTTCTTTGCAATAAGGATATTGTGCTTGTTGGTACTATGAGAATTTTTTTCGCTGTCCAACTTCTAGTGCTATTTTTGTCATGATGCATTACTTTTAAAATTACCAGCTTTTAATGAAATACATATTTAAAAACAAATTTTTGCAATCTGACCTTTTAAGTGACCTGTAAGTTAACTAACCTTAGTTTAAAATGTACCCTTTTAAAACACAATTTTCCCATCTAAAACTAATCCTAAGTGTCTATTCCAACTTTAGCGTGCTCCCTATTTGCACTAATTGTTGATCTCTCTGTGTCCAGGTGGATCTGTCTCCAGCGCTGATGGCCCGTCTCATCCTGGACAGGTTCCTTCACGACTCGGACGGTGGAATGCGTGAGTAACACTTTTCCCAAGTCCTCTTCATCATTCTGTCCATCAGTCTTAATTGTAGCACTTTGTCTTTTGAGTTCCCTTTTCGTAATTTCTTGTTCTAGCTTTCTTTATTCCCATCCCGTCTAAGCCTAATGAGAGACAGACCACATTTTAGCCGTTGCTGCATCCCAAAGCACAGAACTGGCAATTAAGCCCTGGGAGGACCACCCACCTCTCAACTGCAGCGCGGATCAATGCTAGCTCACCTCATCAGGGTTATTTATAACGGGCCTGATTTCTCCTTCATCCCCCAGTGCATCTGAGTCCCCCTCCGCCTCCTCCTCTTATCCCTTCCCATTTCTCCATCTTCACTAGTCCACCAGGGAAATGGATTCAGGGAGTTAGTAGTCTGCAAAGAAAGTAAACAATTACCTGCTGGAGACACATCAGATACAGCTAATGCCTATAAATGTACTTAAATATATACATTTATCATTATTTCCTACTAAAATATTGAATACTATACATGCTTTTTTTTTCTAATTTTACAAATTAATAATAATAATAAAAAAAAAAACATACCTCTGTAAGTGGAGACTTTTACAGTGGTCCTTTTTGGAATATAATGTAAAACAATATTAGTTTTTGGTGTGGCTTTTTGCAGTTATTTTATGCACCTCTAGATTGTTTTTTTCACAAAAACAAAAAGAGTGAATGAAACAAAATACTACACTGGGTATGTTTTTGTGAAGGAAACAACATTATAACATTGTAGAAAGCTCAGAAAAGTTAGCATAATAAGTATGCTTTAAAGGATTCTGTACCATTGCGAGATAGGGATATCCAATTTCCAACAAAAATACTGCATCCACGGGTGGCGACCATTTGGAGATAGGGCCAATGCCTCAGCAGAGGTCAGCGCTGTATGAGTGGTTCTACTTGTACTGTGTTGTGTAACCAATTGGAGTTATATTTTTGTCAGTTTTGTTAGTTTGTTCATTTTTGGTGTGGAGTCAGATGTGAATTTTCTCTACCATTGCAAGATAGGGCCAAATGGACTGCAGACATAAGTGGTCAGTAAAGAAACAAATGATTAGTCTTAACAGGTTAGATAATAGCTAGATAGATCATGGCTATGGGCGAAGTCAGCCAGAGCAAATTTTAGGCTCTGGCTTTTAGGCATTTAGAGCATCGTAGCTGGGTGATGATCTGAATGATTTTTCCCTTGGTTAGAAATGTTTTGTCTGAGACGGCCAAAATTGTGCAGTGTATACCCGGCTTAAGCCATTTAGCCATGTGTCCAGGAGCTTGTAGCGTCTTTTACAGGGCTTGGTATGATGTATCAATTATAATAGACCTGGTCAAGCAGAACGAGCTAACCGATAAACTAAAAGACATTGACATATATCTTAACTAATGTCACTGTGAGAGTAATGCACACTGCTGCTTCTTTACTCTTGTTTTGTGTACAATATATACATGTATGTAACATCAAATATAAGTGAAAACAACCATAAATCCTTGGTGACCAATTTTAAAGAACCTAGTAGTGTATGTGTGAAAAGTTATATAATAAAAGCTGCCTCTGTACTGAAGGTTCCACATTGTTGGTAGATAAAACAAGAAAACTATTAGATTTCTATTATACTTTGGCCTAAATTGAATTCTGAATCTTTTCAATACGGCCATACCGATGATTTGGGATGTATGCAGTCGGCGCTCAGAAAAACCGCACGATGTCAGGAAGACGTGCCTCCAATTTAATCAAGAAAGAGATTAAAGTGGATGTGTGTTATTCTCAACTTGAGCACAGCGCAGTCATTTGTCAAAGTCAGAGATGTGATTGCTTTGGACCCGCCGTTATCCAGTGCCTGTCAAAATACTAGTCTGAGCAGCTTGTAGAACAGGCCATTCATCCCGCAGAAGCACTCCGTCGCAGATAATAGCACACTGCATTCCCCCATCTCCATACGCTCCCGAGATGTTTTATTATTGCTTACAATGGGAGCCGAGATGATAACATTCTCTGTATTGTCTAATTTCAAAACAGTGTTGTCAGGATTCAGCGCTTACTGTCTGGCATGTAATGTTACATTCTTGGAATATTGATAAGGTACATAAAACATTTTTTTTTCGCTTTGTTAATTAGATGTGATAAATTGTGAAACTTACTGTATGACTCAGACTCAAGGAACACAATGTTGCCTATAGTGGTGTGTAAATGGTAAATTTTCCTAGGTACATGGGACTTGATTAATATGTACCAAAACAATAAATGTATTGACTAGGGCTTGGCAATATTTTGTGAGCGATTCTATCCAAATTGTTGTCTTAACAGTATCCAAATCCTATTATTGAGTATTCACGTAGGAGCATCATCTTTAGTCGTGTCTTTTGAGCAGAACTTAAATCTTGAATAGACTTAAATCTTGCTCAGGTGTGCACAAGGGACCAAATACCTGCATCCATATGCAGGGGCGCTGCCAAGTTATCTGGGCTCTCTGAAAAGATATACCATTGGGCCATATCAGTGCAAACTAATCTCAATTTATACGGTGCCCTTGGCCAGATATGTAAGGTATGGTAAAGTAAGGTATACTTTATTGTCCCCATAGGGAAATTTGTCCTCTGCATTTGACCCATCCTTCAGTGCCGCTGGGACCCTTCTCCAGATCTTGAGCCAGGATCCTGGTCAGGAGTATCTGACTTGAGGAGTAGACTATTGTGTATGTTTTAGGAAGAAACCTGGAGGAAACTCACCTAGCCATGGGGAGAACATGCAAACTCCACACAGAAAGGCTCCACACTGCAGTCTGAATGCAGCCTATATTTCAAAGTAAAACATACAAACCAGGCAATATGAAAGACTTATTAACTTGTTAAGACTTATTAAGTGCAACAAGATTTGACTAAAACTGACTATTTGTATAAAATCATTGTAAATATACCATATGGCGAAAAAGAATACTTCAAAAATAAATCAACAAATGAGATCTTTGATTCCATGAGGGTTGCATATCACACCTGTTACAGCTGCTTTGCATATGGCCTTAAGTGCGACTAGTGTTTTGACTCCTCTCCTCTGCATCTCCTCATGACCCGCATGGCCTTTTTAAATAAATTGCTGCCCGCATGAGCCGCGCGGTCAAATCCTCCACTCTCCCTCTGCGTATATTAGATCGGAGTAATGTCTTTCCATTATGAAACAATGCAAGGATAATTGTCTTTGCCGGCAATTAGCTAACAGGTTGGTCCAGCGCTATTGGCAGCTATATCCGTCATGGCCCCCCCTGCCTGCCTCTGCTTCTGTGCGTGTGGGTGTGTATTTGTGTTATTTTGTTGCACTCTGGAGAGAAGGGCAGGCAGGCGCTGTGCAGAGATCAATAGACTTCTATATAAGGGACATTACCCCCAGCCGGGTGAGTGGCTCGCCTTTGCCTAGCATTCTTTTTTATTTTCCCCTCTACCTTCCCTTTGCATTTAAGAGACACCGGAATGGGCCCTTTGGGAAGCTGGAATATATGTACAATCACTAGCACCAGATCGATAGGCAGTTTTAAATTGTTTTCCTGTGCCTTCCTTGTTTTGTTTTCGCTGTGGCTGCCTCATCTTTTTGCAACCGAGCAACACCGCCAACGCCGAGGCAACGCCTCCATGTGACCCCCCCACCTACCTGCTTCCTCCGTTTTGGAGTGAGTATTGGAAAGCGCATCAGTCAAGCAGAAGGAAAGTCTATCTGATGGAGGTTGTAAATAAATCAATGCAGTCAAAGCGCGTTTATCACGTATTGAATATGATATCAGCATCTATAATGCTCTTTGTCTGGTGGACACAGGCAAGGTCACACTAGCACAGACTCCCTCCCAACATTCACTGTTCTTAAGTCAAAAAGCAGAATTATTATAATGCAAAACATTATACTCTTAACAGATGATAATATTCCAAAATCTGCATGTTAACTTGTAGCGAACACATTTAGGAGGCTGAAATACTCCGAACTAGTAACAGAGTGCATAGAGGCCGGCTGGATGATGATTATCTATCCTGTGGAGGTTGGTTGTTTGGGGTTCAAGGTGAAGTCTACAATCCACCTTCTCAGAGATGCTGGTATTGCTGAGGAGGGCCACTAAGGAGTTGGCAGAGGAGGTGGAGAAGGCAAGCTATTGGTTGTGGGTACGTAGGAAGGATGAAACATAGGTAACACCACCAAAGTAGGGTCAGCTGGGAGTAGGGAGTAGCAGGAAGATGTCCCCATCAAGCCACTGCCTCACCACTGGTGACACTAGCTGACGAACCTGCAGCTGACTTGGTAGGCACTGTAGGAGGTGCGTCAAGCAAGTTTGCTTAGGAAAAACACCACCTGTACAATCTACAGTATATTTTATTATTACTGGTCATAAGACCAGAGCCTATCAAAGACACCTGGGCCTATGGTGGGGTACACCCTGGACAAGAGCCAATTAGTAGCAGGGCTAACACTTAAAATTCTAATCATATGATAGTATTTCAAAATGTCCATGCAATGGTATGTATAGAGATAGATTTTTAATATTGGTGTCCAAGGGACTGGTGCCTATGCAAGCTACTGTGGGCCTTAGGTAGGCTACACTCTGGACATTGGCCAGTTAGTCACAGGGCTGACACTTGAAGATAAACTAGCAGACAACCACTCACTCTTTCACTCAATCTTTATGGTCATTTTTGATTCGCCAATTTCACCATAAAATATTATGGAGGGATGAATGTTGGATTTGGTTGGATTTTGTGGTAGTGGACAGAGGAAACATACGCAGGCAAAGTAACTGAACTGAGCATGTGGCACGGAGAGCAAAGTTTGCAGTGACATTTGTGCGTTTCCTGTCCTTCAGTGCGCGCGGCAGTTATCGGTCATCTGCGCAGTAAATTAAAGTCATTATTCTCGGTGCCGCGCTGGCGAGAGAGAACAAACTTCACACAGAAAGGCCCTGTCTGCTCTGAGATTTGAACCCAGCACCTTTGTGCTGTGAGACCAATTTGCGGATTTGCTGTGACCCCAGAAAGGCAAAGCCAAAAGGAAAGAAGACGCTATGTCATTACAATACCATGTTTTGGCAATTCATTCTGCATATGTTGGTACTGTCCCATGTTTTCTAATGCTCTATCCAAATGCATTTAGAGGTAGTTTAATCCTCTGCAATTTGTCCCACCACCTGTGACTCAATATTACATGAAGACAATTTTTATGTAGAAGCGAAAAATAGGATGGGTTTTTAAGGATGCTTTAAAATCTACACTACAGCCTACAGATTTCATGTAAAGTAAATGTAAACCTATAACAAAACTGCTTCTTCAGGTTATAAATAAATGTTCATTGCATCTAAAGTGAGAAAACCCTGCCTTTGTACCTTTGTAAAGCCACTATTTTATCCGCATTGTGTCCCTGTCCTGCTATCATTTGTTCATCTTTCTTCCTCCACCCTTTCTCTGACAGGACTTGATGTGCCTCTAGATTTAGACATACTTTTTTTGAGAAGGCAATTTTGCTAGCTATTTGACCTTTTCCATTTTCCCAAGGCCCCGCTCCAGATTAGATTGCTGCTCCATGTTTTCTAACTACTGCGTTTCGAGCCTCTTCGAGATTTATTGTCACATTCCCTCACTTTCCTTGCCTTGTATGCTAGGTTGTGTTTGATGTTAATGCCATGAGAATGTTAGATCTTTGACATGAATTCATAATGGTTTTGCTCTATGGCAGATCACATTTGTTGATAACTGAGGATTGCTTCATGAAACCACTTGCACTCATTGTTATACGCCTTGCTCTTGTCTAGCTATCCCTATTGGATCTGCTTTAATCAAACTCTAGTTTGTTCAGTTTGTGTGGACAAGTGTGATGCGTAAGAGTTCAGCTACTTTGGGCCTGAGGTGGGGCTTGGCTTGCCAATAAAGATAGGTCACTGTTAATTTGAAAATGAACCCAGGTATGAAGCAAAGTGGACCAAACAATGAACCAAAAGCAGGAAGTAAACCAATATATGATACTATATAAACAATTATATTTAGTTGCTTTGAACAGTGAACAAAGATTTCTAAAATTTAAATATTGCGCTTCAAAATCTATAAATATTTGCAGTATGATGTGGAGGTATGACTTGTTGTGAAGGGGCAGACTTTTGACTCATATATGAGCAAAATTTATTCTCAAAGTGTTGATTGAGTGCCTCTCTCAGGCTGGGGGTATTAATGCATTTTGTAATTCAGTTTAGTTCATTTGACAGAGCGCAATGTGAAAACAGACCAAACTAATGGAAACCACCACAGTAGCTCAATAGGTGTTTTGATATTTTATTTAACCTTTGTTTATCCAGATGAACCTTGGTGAAATTAAAAATGTTGTTTTCAAGAGTGTCCAGCTCATGTACAAGTAGGCTCTACCTACTGAGCTACTGGGATGGCAGTGGGTGAAATGTCTTACCTGTTGTGTCCTAGAACAAGACACCTCACCCACCTTGCTTGTATAAATGTGTTGGTGTGATTGTGTGTTTGGTGGTGGTCAGAGAGGTCGTAGGTGCAGAATGGCAGCCACATCTCTGTCAGTCTCCTCCAGGGCAGCTGTGGCTACAGAAGAAGCTGAACACCACCAGTGTGTGACTGAGGAATGAATGAATAATGCAATAATGTGTTAAGTGACTTTGAATGTCTAGAAAAGCTCTATATAAGACTGATATATGTATGTTTTTAACTTTAGTGCCCAATCAAACTGACTCTAACGGAGTTATAGATGTGAAAATGTCCTAAAACGGCCTGGGACCTCAATTGGCACGCTTGTTAATTTTGCATGAACCTCATGCTATATAGTCACGTTTATTTAATTAAACTTATTTTTGTCATCTTATTAATCAATGTTTGTTCATTTAAAGATGGGATGTGTAGGCCTAATTGGAGAAATAGGTAGGACACTCTGCAGACTGTAAATTTGCATCTCACACTTCTTTTTATTGTAGCACTGCAGGGACATGCGCGAAACAAACTCGATTTAGTTCATAAATGTTTGTTACCGTCATACAAAAAATCTTGTTAAATATAAAACTTTTCCAGCGGTTCTTAGCCTGTCCTCTCTGAGCACCTGTAGAAAAACAGGAAGAACCAGAAGTTATAGAACTTCCATGGGGTTGTAAGATAGTGGTTTAAATCTCTTTCTTTTTTTCCCCCTCTTTCTACAATTATAAATGACAAGATTCTGTATCATACAATGCAGCACAATTTGTTATTTTTAGCATCATTCAGCTATATTTTGATTGTACTTAAAGTGCCCTTTGTATCCTGACAGCCACCAAATTTCAAGTGGAAATTCAGTCTTTGTTCCTGCTCTTAAACGCATCGCCTCTTCCTCTTGTCTCCAAGTGCTCCTCTAGTGTGTATACAAAGGCTTTTTCACATAATGAGCACTAGGGCACTTTATTAGCAAGGGTTTAGGGGGAAGGGGGGGGTGACTGGCGAGGAGGTATAGGCTGTGTTTCGGTGTAATAATAAAGGGTGGGTGCAAAAAGGGAGGTAAGCAACAGCGTGGCAATTCACTTGACAAGTATACTAATTACTCCTCTCTCCAGTCAGCTCCTGCCACAGTCTAATGGCCTGACCCGGAGTAAGCCGCTCTGGATGGTAGCGCCTTTTCCACAGATCTGCTATTACCAGCACGCACACACCTACAGAGGGATGTGGAGGCTCATCTCGGGCCGCTATCAGGGAGAATCAGGTAGAAGAGCCATCAGTTCTGCCCCAGTAACCTCCTCAGGGACTGCACGGGCTCCTCCTGCACATGCCGAGATAGGGGTTCATATAATCAAATAGCACCTACGCAGCAGTATATGGATAGGTTAGCCTGTATATGGTGAATTTAAAGCACATGGGTCCTATTCAGCCTTTTGGAATTGCTATGTGCGGCCCACATGTTGGCATGTAGCTAATATATTGTAGCACAGGGCCGTTTCTAACTATATGCAGACTATGCACATGTGTAGGACCCACAAGTTTCTAGGGAGCCCCTAAGCTGAACGTTGACGAATGAATATTAGGCCTTTTGTTGATTATTTTTGACTATTGTTGCAGTGCATTACATGTTGCTTTGAGAGGATTATTGCTACTACTCAACTGAGTTCTCCCTCATTGTTTTTTTGTTTTATCATTTTTTATCAGTTATTGTGCTTGAGAGATGTTTATTTCTAATATGAGAGGTTATCCTGACTGTTTAAATGTAATAGATTGTGTATGTTTATGGATCATCATGGATTAGGAATCTCTCCATCACAGTTTTGAAAGCTTGGAGCCCTCAAGCAGCATCTTAATTGGGACCCAAAGCTAGGAGCACTCCTGTTGTACCTATTAACTATACAGTATAAGGTAGGTGTCTAATGATTGCAGCAATATGACATCTACCGATTTAGAATTGTTTCGATCTGATTCAAGAATGAGATTGGCTAATTTAGAATGATACGATTTGGTACGATTTATCACTTTCATACCGATACAATCGCTACAGCAACTTGTGCCAAAAATCATAAAAGTTTACAGTGAAATCTAGCATTGCAGCTGGGGTTGATTATGTCAAGCAGACAGAAAACAAAGCACAGTTCAATATATTATTTTATTTCGTTAGAACACAACAATTACACCCAAAAAGACGTATCTGGTTTTATTTATCATTAAAATTTCTAATATTAATATTTCCAAAATTAGAAATTATTTTTCCCATGTTGATATTCACTACCTAGAAAATTATACAAATCAATGCAAGGTGATGTGTATCGATATTGTTGTGTCGTAGGGATAAAAAAAACTATACATCAGTATAGTAACTGTATTGTTACACCCCTAGTAGAAGGGGTTTGCATATTATATATTGTCCCACATATTTGTATTTCTGTGAAGAAAAAAACAAATTGATTTGCTTCCTCAATCACACCCTACACAAATGTATATATTATCTTCATCCAACCCGTTTGTTTTACCTAAAACAAATTATGTAATTTCACAACAATGCAGGATTCAAATGCACTACAAGTTGTTTGCCTTTTGTTACAGCCAATGAAATTATGAAAAAGTTGAAAATGCTGCTACTTAGTCATTTTGTTCCATCACCTTCACCCTGCCCTCTCATTGGTTGTAACTTGTTGCAGATTAGTTTTAATTTTTTGACGCTTGGTATTGCTCTCTGTTGGTGACAAACATGGTGATTGCATCAATGGTGATTTGAGCAATGTTTTGTTGGTAACTGTTTGCAACTTGGAACTGTGTAGTCTTAGGTCAGGGGTGTCTGAACTTTTTTTATTGAGGGCTACACACTCGAAAATAGACATGAAGATGAGGGTCATTTAGTAAATGCCCTCATTATATATATAAAAAGTACCTCTCGCCTTCCCCCTTTTCTTAGGGGTCTCCACAGTGAATCATTCTCTTAGATTCTTTGGCATAGGTTTTACCCAGGATTCCCTTCCACAACCCCACATTTATCTGGGCTTGGGTCTGACACATGGCTGAACTTTTTTGGCTCCACCAACCATACATTTTTTCCTCATTGTCTTCCTTGATGCCAGGCCAGGTTAGTATTCAGGGTATGTGTATTCTTTTCCATTATGTTGGAGTCACCAGAATTTAAGGTCAGTTGGGCCTTGTCTTTTTAAACAATAAAATTCTGACCCTAAGAAAACGAATGGGTTAAAATTAGAAAAAAAAAAATCTGTCTGTTCCTTACCCATCGTGTGCTTTTTTTCAATACAGGAGGATAAATTTAAAAGGAGTAAATTGGAAAATCAAATGAGGGGCTTTAGGCAGCCGTGGAGATTTGCAGAGCTGTCGGCCGGCGTCGGAGAGCCTCATCCATCATGTCCCACAAGTAGTCAATTCCTCTAGTATCTGTAAATGTTTTCAGATATTAGCCAATTTATATGCTCCGAGATTCATCATGGAAAATCAGCTTTAGCGGCGCACATTATCAAGACCTGTCTCTCCCCTTGCTCCATGAAGTTTGATGAACGAGCGCTCCTCCACGGCCCAATGGTTCGCGAGCATGGCGGTGGGGGGAGGGGGGTGTAAGTGGGTTGGAGGGTGGGAAGAAGACACTACCCCCCCATCCTTCTCCCTTTACATCCCTGCACACGCACACACGCACCCGTTGGATTTTTTGTAATTAATAAACAAACTTGCATCGGAGATCATCAGTGTCAGGGGCAATAACAGTCGTCATCAGTTACTGTTTATTACGATCCTCCCTCTACAAATGTTGCTATATAATGAGCTGTTTTCGACATTTTTTTCTGTTTTTGGAGATAATGACTTTTTCACCCTCTTGGAGATAGTGCGTACAAATGAGACAAGTGGAGAAAAAAAAAATCAAGGCGAGGTGATGTTATCCTGCTTTTTTGATTTGAAAAGGGACTTGTTTACATTAGCTCCCAGCAGAGGTGTTTTTACATTTTATTGTCTCCGACTTTCCTTTCTGCCACCGTGTGATAGTCACAATTATATTACTATTCATTCCCTTATTATTCTTATTTTTATTAAGAGTTCACATGTGGAGCCTGGCAAATTTGGGCCTGAGGTGGAGTACATTCTGGACAATGGTCAGTTAATAGCAGGGCTGGGGTTAACTACACACAGACCAACACTCACTCTTGCATTTCTTCAGTAAGGATAATTTAGAGTCACCAATTCACCTGTACATGCATGAAGTCTCTAGGTCATTGTTGGCCAGCCCGGCAAGTGAACTCACAATCTTCTTCCTGAGAGATGGATCATGCACCCCCAATTATAGAACTCTATAATTATAACTTTTTAATAAAATGTTTATGTAATAATTCATAGATTTATTCATTGCAGTTTAGATAGATCAGTAAATATATTTGTTAATTTGGCAGTAAATGCATAGCCATATTCTGATGACAGCTGGTGGCGAGTGCAGATTGTAATTTCTCACCTGAATAGCTATGGAAGCCCTGCAATGAAATGATGTTTTATTTATATATATATATATATATATATATATATATATATATATATATATATATATATATATATATATTATATATATATATATATATATATATATATATATATATATATATATATATATATATATATATATATATATAAAACATCATTTCATTGCAGGGCTTCCATAGCTATTCAGGTGAGAAATTGATGTCAACTTTTTGTAATCAATTAAAAGACTTGCTAAATAATGTTCTTCCTTCTCTAAAATTATATCAGCAGTACAAAATTGGCAATATTATACAATATGCATAGTTTTATAAGGAAGCTTTGTGTATTTTCTTTTTGCATTTTAACAGCAACCTGTAAAATGTCTTGCAGTGTGACTGTAACATACAGAATACAGACATTTCTAAAATAAGTGCCTGTCTGGGACAGTTAATCGTTTTTGGCATTGTGTTTTTTTTTATTTATTTACTAAAACAACACTTTTAATGCAATCTGACAATAATAATTAAAATAAGTTTAATCCTAACAAAATGGCATCCTACAGTGTGACATGAAAGATACGATATTTAAACAGGTAGTGGGCAACAAAGCTCACAGGACCCCTCTATCATGTATAGACCAGGGAAGGGCCTCTGGAGTTAAGGCTGTGAGCTAAAGGTCAAAAAAACAACTTCTTTTTTTATTGTTTTATTATTTTCATAAAATCCTAATTTTCTCAAAAACCGTTAACGTTTGGTGTCCTGTGGCGTGACAGCTGTATTTAAAAAATAAAATAAAAATACAAATCTGAATGTTCAAAATCATTTTGTAAGATGCAAGATAAATTTACTAAGTTAGCACAACCAACATTTAGAACAATGTATGAGATTTCAAAATGTCTTTTTGAATTGTGGTGAATGTCGTGTGGTGTGACTGAAAAAGTCACGTCGCAGGACAATGATAAAATATCTAGAAATAATAAAGTTGCGCTTAAAATATTTATTGCGTGCAAAAAGATTTCTTCAAACTGTTTATACGACTGATTTATATTTGAAATTATTATTTATTATTCTTTGTATTTTACTTCAGAGTCATGTTACACCACTGGATAAAAAAGTGTTACACCTGCAAACATCAAATACCCACACTTTTTTTTTTTTTTTGATACAATTGCAAAAATACAGTGTAATGCTGATTTTGGTGACCAATAGTGGCTGAAGTGCAGGTTGCCGTTTCACACCTCACATACCCAACTGTTATGGTAGCCCTGCAGGGACATGCTGTTCTCTATTAAATAACAAAAAAAGAGAAATATTTTTTGTTTACACACATTATGTCTTTATGCAACAATTATGCTTAAAAAATAAGTGTGCTTCTTCTTCAGCATTGCTTAGTTTGTCCACTCTGCTGGGTTGCATCGGAGCTCATTAGTGTCAGGGGCAATAACATCCGTCATCCATTGCTGTTTATTACAGTCCTCCCTCTACAAATGTTGCCATATAATGAGTTTTCTCTACATTTTTTTCCCCCTCACCCTCTTGGATATAGTACTTACAAATGAGACAATAAAAAAAATCAAGGCTGAGGTGATGCTACCTTGCTATCTTGTTTTTGAAAAGCGACTTGTTTACACTACCTCCTTTCTTGAGCGAATCCCAACGGAGGCATTTCACATTTATTATTCTCTTCTTACCGTCTTCCTTTTTCTTTCCTCTGTTCTTTGCGCCGTGTGATAGTCTGAATTTATACCAACCCGGGACAATTACAGTAAATTTGGCGAATGTTTACAAGGTGCAAAGTCGTGTTGCTGCGGGGCTTTGTTCTCCGGTTGTTTTCACTACAACATTAACGCTTTGGTGTTTTATGCGGCTGCTTTAAAAAGACAATGGTGTGTGTGTGTGTGTGTGTGTGTGTGTGTGTGTGTGTTTGTGTGTGTGTGTGCGGCGAGGAGGAGAGGAGGGTGTCACGAAGGAAGAGGAGAGCAAGGCAGCCAAGGAAAGGAAGCGAGGCGGGGGCGTCTTTAATAAATGTATGCTGATGTCGGAGGCTGCAGCGACGCGAGGAGAAGGAGGAGGAAAGGGGGGGGTAGAACGCAAGGAGCCTTGTTGTTATTTACTGCTGTGTTTGTGCACCGCGGCGAATCCCGGGCCGGCAAATGGCATTACGGCCCGTGATGAATGAGCATTAGGCTAAACTCATTTTAAAAGCATCCTGATTTATTAGCACGCCGGCCTTCCATTTTCATCAGGTCAATGCCTGGCTGGAAATTCCACAATGTCAGCGTCAAGGTCACCCCTTTATGGCTATTTTTAACCCAATCACTCAAAAAAAAAATGCCACAGAAAAAAGGTGGACTATCACTTGAGGTGACCAGGTGTTCCCATGGGTGTTCAGAAACCTTGGAACCTGGAGTTGTAACAGAGTGGTTTCAAGGTTTGAAAAGTACTAGTAATTTGTCTGATTTGTGTGCTGTTACACATTGGTTATGTCCTGATTTTTTTGGTAATCTGGTGAATAAAAAGCAATTTACATATAGACCCTTTTAGTCTTTGTAAATAGAAGGGCTGCATTTGTCCTTTTTCTATGGAGGATTTAGCATTAGCCACAAAATATCATGAATTATGAATAACCATGATGGTTTTGGCAACTGACAACCAATCAATTATATGTAGGTAATACTGTAGCCTGGTTAGAAAACATTAGCAAGTGTATCAGCGTTTTGACATTTTATTTAAAGTAGCAATTAAGCTAAATGCTATATAATGCAGTATATGTTTCTTAATTATATGATGCTGTAGTTACAAAAATAGTTTACTTTAGTAAATGGAACTGGCTGTCAGATCTGGATGCTATTAATTCTCATTAAATTTTATCAAATATGTAAACAGCCATTAATTTCTGCCATCTCAAAAATGTCTAATGTTTTAGTTTGCTCTTTCGTAAAAAATAATGACAAAATGCTAATCTTGAAAACTGCGTGCACAACTTATTTGAATACGTCACTCGTGGAAGGGTCAATTCCACACTTTCACAATTAAAGTCACCACCCACATTGCATCAGATGTGTTCATATTTACCATTTATTTATGAGTGTGTAGGCAAAATTTGCATACAAATTAATCAGGTAAATATTTTCAATGCATAACTTCCAAGCATGCACCGTACGTTATTTTGTGGATTTAGCAGTCTATACACGTTGTTGTTAACAGTCTTTGATGAGGAAGCACAGGTCCAGAACCTCGCCATATATAGCTGTTCTTTATAGTGATTAATAGCCTTTACTTTGTGTAGGCTGAATTCACTTACAAAGTAGGTAAATATTGAGCCACTTGCTAATGTTCCCTACCCACTCACTGACAGATTGCACAGGCACAGTCATTTGCCAGAACCATGTTGTTTAAGCAGAAATTTTATACTTTTCTGTGACTAGCTGTAGTTTGTTATTGCCAAAAAAGATGGAGGCAGGGTAGAGCTGGGCGATTTAGCCTAAAAAAAAAATCTCAGATTTTTTCACAAAAAATTTGATTTACGATTTAAAAACGATTTTTTCCCCACTTACTTAAAATCAAACTGAAGACAACAGAGAAATTGTCCAAAACAAATTTAGCTTTATTGCTTTGATTTCCTCTTGAGGTTAAAGTGCAAGTCTGATATTGCATTGGGCTCCTGCAGCTGATTCTGATTCTGTTCCTCTCAGATCTTCTCTGGTGATTCCTGTTGTGTGCTGTAGAACATCCAGTCATTAAAAAACAGAAGAAGTTTGCTGTGCTATAGGTTTTCAGGAAGGTTATTAGCCTGCAACATTAACGTTTAAAGAACAATGACTTCAAACTTCATTGTTGTCTAAATACTCTGCCCATTCAACTTTTTAGGCAACTATATCACCATGGCAACACAGAGTGACATCTGACAAAAGTAGAAAGCACCGCGTTCGTCTCCTCCTTCAGTCCCATCCACACCGCTGCTGCTGGTGAGCACCTGCGACATCATGTGCGCTCGATCTCCGCGCGATAGCTCCGTGCTGCACCGCACCTCCGTCCTCCGCATCGCACCTCCACACCGCTTTGTCTGTGGCTCAACCCGACCTCCGCCGTGCATTACAGGTGCGCTGCTGCTGAGGGAGTTGCAGAGTTTGGACAAAGTTGCAGGGTCGCGCTGGATTTTGTGTTAATAGTTGCGATCGCAATATCGCAAAATCCTGGAGGGACTGACTTTGCAGCGGGGCGCTGTTTGTGCTCCGTCTGACTCCACAAATCCGAACCAATTCCACACAACTGACGACACTGTGCCTTTCTTAGGAACGAGTTCTTCCCTGCTCGCTGCCATGTTGTTTGTATACCTCTAGCACGCGGAGAGAGGGCAGGCGAGAGGGCGGGTGGGCAGGCCTACCCACTGTGAACTACGGGAGCCCAGAGCGCTGGTGGTGGACGTTTTTTTTAAATCGATTTTTTTATTTTAACAAGGCGACCTGTCCTACAAATTTGATTTAATCGAAAAAATCGATTTATCGCCCAGCCCTAAGGCAGGGCTTAAGTTATGTGCCCTACAGCTGACCAATGAAGAACATTAGAAAATTTTTTATTATTTCAGATTTCAGAAGTGTCTGGTACAAACTTTACCATATTTTTTTTAAAGAAATACCTACAATGAATAAAATACAGTATATGTAGTGCAGTGTTTTTTTGTTTCACAGTTTTAAAGTGGTGGAACTGTTTGAAAATATAATCTAAAAATGCTTGAAAATGGTTTAAGTCTGACCTACCGTAAAGGTGACTGAACCATGTATGACTAAAAAAAAAAAAAAGTATAAGAACCTTATAATCAGCAAGGAGTAGTGTGTTCCGTGAGAGACCAAAATGTGCTGGTGGTCAACCTCCAATTATGAGCGTTAGTAAGACAAGAGCTTTAATGGCTGCCGCTTGCCTTCAGGGAGGTTTATTACACGCCACTGTTTTGCAGAAGCAGCGTCAAATCTATAAAACGACCATTAGGAAGAGGGAGAAAAATCAATCAAAATGCCATTACAGTGGAATAAGTTGCCAATATTGCTGATGTGGTTGCGGCTCCTTTGATTTTCCTTCAGATTATTAGGCACAGTAGTGGAGTAGTGACTTTGTTAAGGCAAACCTGTGTTGTTGGGGAGTAATATGTCTCCCAGCTTCATAAAGTTTGCTGCCTCATATTTCCCGCTTTATTGATTATCCATTATCATTTGTCATGAGGTGTCCTAACTCAAGGGGAAAATATAACCGTCTTTCTTCAGAGCGGGCGCGGTACTATGGATCTGCGTGTGGAGGTAGCAATCTGTGAGAAAAATGAGCAAAGAAATAAAGTGCTGGTGCAGACCTGTGCCTCGCAGCTCTAAACTGGGAGAGTGGGGGGGGGGTGGGGTTGGCTGGGGGTGTATCTCAGTAACTCTCAGCTAATATACAAAATGTGGTGGTGTGATGGTAAAAATATAAGGGGTAGAATATTGTCGGGGAAAACAATGGTTGAATTTCTAATTTACAAAAGGTATAGTCCAATTGTTTCAGGATTCAGGTTTTTAAATGTGTTGTAATAAATAATTGAAGTGATGCAAATTGTATTTATCAATAGTTACACACCTAATAATAATGGACTTTATTTATTTTTTTAATGGTAGACTTTGTAGTTTTTGGCCTTTTTGCCAATATCTTGTGGTACAGCAGTCCACCAGGGACATGTGGCAATGTCATAAGTGTGCTTCTCCTACAACAGTGCTCTGTTTGTCCAGCAGCTGAACGGTAATGGAACTAAAATCTTTTTTTTTTTTTTTTTTTTTTACCAAAACAGACAATTGCAAAAAGATGCCAGTCAAGCATTGGTTATGTTTTATTGCTTGAAAGTCAATATTCACATGCAGCATAAGAAAATTTGACATTACTTTTAGTTGTATCATGTACTGATTGTTAAGTGGGTAACAAAACATATTTATTCTTTGCCAACTTATTACCATGGACATGTACTCACTGACATGACAGTTATGGCGCAGATTGGCAGCCACTCTTCCGTCTGTCTGCCCGAGAGCAGCTGTGACTCCAGGAGTAGCTCACCACCACCGAGTGTGACTGAGGAGTGAAGGAATAATGCACTGTAAAGTGCTTTGAGTATCTAGAAAGGCGCTATATAAATCCAAAGCATTATTATTAATGAGTTTTTGGAAAATGGCCAGATAAAGCCAAGTATAGCCTCCTCTCTGATAATTATCTTAATAGAAGCTGTTTGAAAAAAGATATATACATATTTTTACCATTATAAAAAACAAAACGCGCACGTACCAATCAACTTCAAAGCAAACACATTTTATGTGGTTACCAATACTTGTAGCTCATTTTAACGGTTGAGCAAAATTGTTGTGTTTTTCAAGATGCTTTTACTAATACTAAAGCTTGGATATGTATTGTGTGAGTGCATATCTTATCTTTGTAATTTTAAAGATAATTGAAGGAAGCACACACAGATAAACTGTTGACTATAGCTTTGGGCCTGATATCCTTCCTTTCAGCCTTGAAATACATTGAAATAGTTCATCTGGGTGACAGTGGGTTGATTTGAGATGTCCATTTTGATTATTTTATGATTAACAGATTTCCTGAAAGAAATATCTCCAGACAGCAGCAGCAACTCCATCTGAGTCACACGTTGCCTTTTCGGATAGTCCACAAATTTGATTAGTTCAGAAATTGTGGATATATTCAACAGCTAAAGCAGTTTGATAAACACCAATTATCCATGCAGTTAATGTAGTGAGGTGAATTTGCTTAGTTCATTAGAATGTAAGAGAGGTAGAAGAAGTACTCCAAACCTGTACTGTAAATCCATAACATAAAAGTACAAAATTTTACTTTACTACAAATTGCTTTTTAAAGTTGCATTTGTAATTGCAGTAAAACCTACCACTGAAACCAGCACTACTACTGCTTCTACTACAACTACCATTATCACTACAACTAGACAGCATTTTTACTTTAATGCAATTTTTTCATGCAAAATCAACTTTTGTGAGATTTTTACTATGTTATAATGTTGTTTCCTAATCAAAATCATACCCGGAGTTGTGTTTTGTTCCATTCACACATGTTTAAGCAGTCCTGTAGTCGGTGGTGCTCAGGTTTTGTAGCCTCAGAAACTTGTTTCCACAAAGCTCCACCTCTCCCACGAGCCCCCGCCCATTCCAGGAAGCACCGACCAATCTACAAGTCCCTCTTCATCCAGTCTGCTCTCATTCATTTATCAAAAAAATGGTGTACAGCTCTGTTTCCACTGATTGCACACAGCTGTTTTTCATGTTGTAAAATGGCATAACACAAAAAGTTTAAGAAAATAAAAAGCTCTTTTTCAATGGTTCTGTTCAACAACTCTGCACTTGCTGGTCTCTTCATTTGTTTTTTATGGCAGTAATAAAGTAATTCTTGTTTTCTTTTACTCACATGATGTTTTAAATGTATAACATTAATGCTGTTCTACAGGTAACCAAGATAGGTTAAAAATATAAATAAAAGCATAGTGTAGCGCCTTTAAGCAGAAGCATAAGTTAGAAAAAAAAATGTAATACATTTTAAAAATGTCTTAACAAAATATCTAAAATATACTTGAATATTACTACTGCTACTACTACTACTGCTGCTGCTACTGCCACTTCTACTATTGTTACTACAGGCTCTACACTGCCTCTACAACTATAACAACCGCTATTATACTACATACTACTAATATACGTATACTAAAAAAACATGTACAATGAACTCTCATTTTTAATAAATCTTACCGGTGTCTTGACATATTATTTTGTCTTAAGCTGTTAAGCCATTTTCCAGTGCAGTTACACAATAAGCTATAAGAGAATCCTTTTGTAGTGTTGGTACAGTCTCCATCCATGCCTGAAACGTGAATAGAAACATCCCTTGTATTGTGCGAGAAGCTGCCGAAGTCTGTCAGGAACACGTGCCGTATATATCACTAAAATGGCTTGTCTCGACCATTTCGTCACACAATGATACAATCCATTTAATCCAAATCTTTTTAAAGAAATGATTTAAGGATTTTTGTTGCTGTTGCTGTACAAGGAAATCAATCCGGCGGGCCTTCCTCGCACTGATTTATAATGTTAGTAGAGCAAGAATGGAGATGAGAGATGCAGAATAGTCGGCGTTGGTAACATGGATAAACTACATGGACTGCTGTGCTGTGGAGTGAAACATTTGTCTATAGAGAGTCTGTATAGACGCCAGCAGCAGCCATGATGGACTAGAAATATTGCACTAGTTCCAGGGTGCTTAGGCTCTATCATAGATTTTATCAGCTTTCGTGTCTTTACAATAGATTCTATACTAAAGGGGTTTTCAATGTTTTTTTCCATCTCTATTTTTGAAAGGAAAGTGAATGTGTTATATTTTGGTTGGGTTTGTTAATATTTTGCTATTTTTTGCAGCCTCCAAAACGGTCCTGAACAGCATGCTGAAGGAGCCATCTTTGATTCCGGACCAAACTTTAGCTAAAAATGTCTACCAAGTAAGTGATAAATTCATTGTGCATGCAATTACTTAGACAGTAGAATTATAGTGGACACTAACATGGACTCTTTGTTGATTAAGAGTCCAGCTTTTTCATTCTGAGGTCACTGCAAGTCAACTGCCTCCCAGCATGCAGTAATTCATTGATTTGGCATAGGTTTTATACTGGATTCCCTTCCTGACACAAACTTCACTATTTATCCAGTCTTGGGACTAGCGCAAGAGTGCGCTGGCTTGTGGCTGGATTGAAAGTGCACTCTAATTTGAATCTTGAAAACCCCAAATTTAACATAGGCTAAGGCTATGTGCATTTATGCTCCGCCCATTCTTGGAGCAAAATTTAACTTGAGATTTTGGGTTAAAGATCACATAAAAGCTGGTGGTTTTAACAGTGACCTGTCATCAAAGGACACAATTTGCTAAATATTTGGGCACTTACATTATGGGAAGCTAAGCCAAAGAAAAGCGCCTTTGGTTGCCAACATACTAAAAGCTAACATTAATTTACAAGTGGCTGCTACTCACTGATATGAGTCTGTGTCCAATTTGCATCAATATTCATAAACCTACATGCTGAGATTCTTCACAAAAGCACACAGCACAGTCTGCCATATTGGTATAGCAATAGTAATTGGACAAACTTTTTTTGACATGGGTGTGGCTTTTGATTGTTGTCCTTCTGAACAATAAAGGCTTTGCCAACCTCTGATGCTAACCAAAGCTAAACATAGCACTCATCAACATATTGTTTTTCAAAAGCAAGCATGGGTGTCCAAACTTTTGTTTATCATTAGAGGTGATGTATTTCAGCAAATTCCTAAATCCCATTTGACTGCTCTTTTAGCTGGATCTCCCCATGACTCCATATTTATACGGGCTGTGGACCAGCACAAAGCATGGGTATTTTTTTCAGTGCCCCAACCTAAATCATTTCACCTTGTGATAAGAAGTACAAACTGTTGCAGTTTGGACCTATTGAGAATGAAGCTCAAGGGCCAACTAAAATTGGTCTGTCAGCCGCATTTGGTCACCAGGCCAGAGTTTGGACACCCTTGTTCAAAAGCTTTGAAATATGTAAAGAAGAATGTTGATTTGCCTTATGCCTTGTTTTTTTAATCTAGCCAATATGTTCATTGTATTTTCAATATTGTCCAGACAAAGATACAATATATTTTTGGATATGTACAATCTCATGCATATTTTTTTATGATTTTCTTAATGGGAGTCAATGGGATAGTAGTGCAGTTATAGTGATAGAAGTTTTTTTTTTTTTTTTTTTACCAGTTTTACCCCTCTCTCCATTGTTATTTATTGTCTGTTCCATTGTTACAACCTTCCATTTTATTGTATACAAATGTTTAAAGCTTTTTTAGTGTACATTTTTTCTTGTACCAATCCCATGTGCATTGAGTTTTGAGAAGTGTCTTGTCTGACAGTAGGCATGGCCCGCTGGTGTTTGCTGATGAACTCACGTGAGAGCCCGTGGTCATGCCTGCCAATCTGCCCCATGTCTCCTGTGTTTTCTCCATTCCCTCCCCTCCCACTCCTTTCACACGCCATAATATTTCTTCCCCCTCTTTTTCAGTGCACAATAAACGACTGCTGTTATGGACCGCTGGTAGACTGCATCAAACAGTATCCTCTCCCATAAAATTTTAAGTCCCGAAATTGACGAGGAGCTATTCAAGGGGGATGAGATGTGTCTGGCTTCACCTGACATAAAAGTTCTGCTTCACGGAGGAAGCATTCCATCCTTGCTATCAGTGGTACGGTGCTGGGAGGTGATGGAGGAGAGAGAAGGAGAGGGTAGGCTGCTCTAAATGCATGTGCAGACAGTGGAGCAGACCCAGTGTTCTGTGTAAGAAGGGAAAATTGACATACATAAGGCCTGTGCTGTTAAAGGTACTGGAAGCAGCATATGCGCTCATACTGTAGTCTAAATCAAAACAATGGTGTGTGGGTTGTCAGTCTTTCTGCTTTTCTAATTGGACAATTGGCAATGCAGGGTTTTAGAGCCAAAACAAAAATGTAAACCTGGATTTAACTAAGTAAATAGGTAAGAGCATCCCTGCAGTAGGTCAACTCTAGGTTCAGCAGTGTTATGGGGACAAAAAAATGAGGTCAGCTGACTTTCTGCATATACTGAATGACCAGGTTACTCCATCAGTGGATTTTTTCTTCCCTAATGGCACAGGCTTGTTCAAAAATGACAATGCAAGGATTAATTGAGCTCAGATTGTGAAAGAGTGGTTCAGGGAGCATGAGACATCAGTTTCAGACATGGATTGGCCACTACAGGGTCCAGATCTTAACCCCATTGAGAATTTTCGGGATGTGCTGGAGAAGGCTTTGTGCAGTGGTCACACTCTCTCAAAAAAAAACTCTCTGAAAAATTAATGCAACACTGGATGGAAATAAATGTTTTGACATTGCAGAAGCTTATTGAAACAATGCCACAGCAAATGCATGCTGTAATCAAAACTAAAGGCAGTCCAAAAGAATACTAGTGTGTGACTTTTATGGGGGACAGGCAGTCACTCCAGCACATCCCAAAGATTCTCAGTGGGGTTAAGGTTAAGACCCTGTGGTGGCCAATCCATGTCTGAAACTGATGTCTCCGTGAACCACTCTTTGACTATTTGACCTTGATGAATCCCGGCATTGTCATCTTGGAATAAGCCCTTGCCATCAGGGAAGAAAGAATCTATTGATGCAGTAACCTGGTCATTCAGTATATTCAGGAAGTCAGGTGACCTCATTCTTTGGGCACATAACATTGCTGAACCTAGAGCTGACTTACTGCAGGGAGGCTCTTACCTATTTGCTTAGTTAAATCCAGGTGGTGACTTTTTTTGGTCAGGCAGTGTATATACTGCTCATAGTATACTATGACTATAGTAGTCAGTTTTGGTTTATTTTTATAGACTGAATTAGTATTTTTACTTGGCCCATTGCAATATTATAAACATTTTTGTTAAATTAACTTTAGTGTAACTTTAGTGAATAACTAGTTATGCAGTTAGACATGTTTTAACTTATTACTATTTAAGCCAGAAGTACCCCTTACTTTTTTGTATTATTTGACATCTCTTTAAAAAGAGTAATAAAGATTCCTGAATATATTTTTAAATTACAATCCTACTAAAAAAAAATTCTCTATATTTCTCAAGAAAGCCAATAGACTACCAATACTGTGTGTACATCAGTTCGAGAACCACAGCCAATATATAGCTTGATTTAATTGGTCACATTTATATAGTGCTTTTCAACCTTCATGGGTACTCAAAGCGCTTTACATCAAGGAACCATTCACTCACACATTCATACACCAGTGTACACAGACACTGGAGGCAAGCAGTGTTACGTGTCTTGCCCAAGGACACAACAACAGTATGCAATGGTGGGAGTGGGGATCAAACCGCCAACCTTTGGGTTAGTTGACGGGCGTCTCTTCCAACTGAGCTACTGTTGCCTGAGTTTTGTCAAATATTTTTATCAGCTGCAGTTGTAGTATTTTATATAGTAATTTTTTGACATCGACAGATGTGTATGTTTTTTTTTGGGTTTTTTTAAATCATGAAAACAGCCACAACATAAGGCTGCTCCCTGTATCACAAATTAATTGTCAGTATATAACAAGCACATTATCAATATTGCAAGTAACTACATGTATTGCAATAAAAGTATAGTCTTCCATAGGCACAATTCCACTGGGGATTTTTTGGGGGTTTATTTGGGGGTGTTTCCACTTTCCATAGCTTTCTGAAGCAGCCCCAGAAAGCATACCAAACTGTGCTACTTTTGGCATCCCTTGGCAAGGAGGTCCAGCTCTGGGTCCGCTTTTGATTGCTTCGGAAAAGGTGGAGCTACGCACTGCTGCGAGTTGACTGGATGAGAAAGAATCCATACTTGGGCAAAAACAAGCCAGAAGAACAGAAATAAAGGGGGAAATGTTATTTTTAATCAAATGTCCTTGTGATAAACACTAAAGCTAGCGTATATAAGCAACAGCTGTTTCCAGTTTAGAGAATCAGAATAATTTAATTTAGCTCAGACTGGATTAAACACTAGTTTTATGTACTCATGTTGTTATATGGTGAGGTGTTAAAATGTGTTAAAGTGGCGCAGAGCAGTGAATTTGATGCACAGAAAGCTGACAGTAAACTGGAAATAGTCTCCTGTTTACTGACGCTAACAAAAGTCAGCTTCAAACAAGTTTTAATGAATTTATTAACTCCACTTTTATTTTTGTTTGTGCTTGCGTGACATTAGTATTAAACAGACAGCAGGCTCCTAGACCCAGACAAACATGAGCTTTTGGGGCTACCTCTACCAAACCATCCCGTACTGACACGACCTGTGCCGTACTGTCCAATGGAAATGTTCCTTATATGACAGATGTACACACCTTCATTATTGCAATTAGTCAGTCAGAGCCTTGGATCAAATTGCAGAACATTATGACATTTGTGAAACTTGAAGATAATTTAGAGGCTGTTTACTTTTTTCTTTTATTATTTGAGATGTGTTGCTGCCATTAAATTCAAAATGAGCCAATATTTTTTATACATGAAACGGTAAAAAAAATGTCTTACTCAACATTGATGTCTTGTACATAAGATTTTCATATCATTGCATTCTGTTTACATTTTACACAACCCCAACATCCCAACCCTTTTTGATATTGGGTTGTAAAATATCTCATTAATTTGCAATGTGGTCTGATCAATCTATTAGTAATTGTAGAACATACCGTCCATTTGTCCATTTTCCCTGAGTTTTATTTCTGTTGTTGACTTTGTGAGGTCTGCCCTGCATCTGGTCCAACAGCTGGGATGTGAGTGCTGCGTTCTGGAGGAGGAACCTTATTTAAATGAGTGTATACGGTATAATGGTAGTGTGTTATTGTCCACAGCTTTCATGTGTATGTCTGGGCTGGGTCGCTGTGTTCAGAACCGCTCAAGCCTGTCCTCTTCTGCCCTCCCTCCACATGGGCCCTTTGTATACACCTCGCTGTCCCACTCCTGTCTTTAACCTCAACCTAAACTCCACTACAGAGACTTAATTATACCCGCCCCCTATACTTATGTGGTCCTGCCAGCTAAGCAACACATTAATTACAATCCTTTTATGCTGTAATAAGAAACAAAATATGAACATATGATGCAAAATGACAATATTTTGGAACAGCGTGTTTTGAGTTTAAGAGGAGCAGCAATCCCAGGCGCTCTATGCATTTGGCCAAATTGGAATATGCTTGTCTTAATTTAGGTAATGCACTTGTAAAATCAGACTGAATGCAATAGTGAATGAATGAGTGAATGGTTGTCTGTCTGTGCATGTCTATGTGTCAGCCCTGTGACTAATTGTCCACTTGTGAATTACAATGCATTATTAGAGAAAAAAAAAATTGTCTGTTGGATTCCTTGACTCTTTTCTCAGTGCTATTGGCCAAGAGCATGAAGTACTGCTGCGGGACAAGCTGGAGGAGAGGAACCTGTCCTTTTTAGGTAAGCTATGTCACATGAAGTTCAACCATTAGCATTTTAGAGAAACTAGTGTAAAACGTAATAGTTATGGAATTGCGTAATAGTTTGCAAAGAACTTATAGTTCCCCTAACGCCCCCTGGAGCTCCACCTGAGCCCCACCTGAGCTCCACCAAACTCCGCCCTCCCAAACAGCAACACCCACTGCTGGTTCAGTGGGCAACACCCACTGAACCAGCAGATCCCTGAACACTTTACACTAGCTTGTTCCTTTAGGTTCTATGTTAATTTCATTTACATACATCATTTCATTTATATATCAATGTTTCCCAATAATTGAAAAGACTATGGCGGCCCACCATAATCTAATTTCTACCCCATAGTCAGGCTATTCCAAAAGTCAAAAGAGTCGTGGCCCCCTTAAATTTTAGAAAATCCCAGACCTCCAAGTAGAAAGTATTCTAAAACCATGTCATGTTTTTCTCCATATATCTCTATAAAAAACTTACAAAAAAAAAAAACACTTACAAAAAAAAAACACTGACTGTTGGCTAAAATTGTTTTAAAGTATCATTTTTAAACAAGTATATAATTTTAATTCATTTCAAACTCAAGATCTTATACATGTAAAGAGACACCTTACATGTATGATATATTTGTATGTTAGAAACACTTTAACGTGTCTCTAACATGAATAGGAAAACTGCCAAGATCTACCAAAAAACTGCAAAATCCTTGTTGTTTTAAACATGATGCCTTGCCTGTGCCGAATTTGTTTTTCTTTTATAACTTTTTATTTACTGTACAAGAATATTTAGTGACTTCACCATTTTTGTACTGAAAATGGTCATTTTTATGTCAGATGTACGTCCCTGAGTTGTTTTGTACATGTTACTTGGAATAAAAAACAATATTATTATGTACAGCCTCTGGAGCCCCCCCTGCAGTACCTTTGTGTATCCCCAGGTGGCCCTGGACCCCACTTTGGGAACCACTGGCATAGTCTAAAAATGAACTCGGTACTGCTGTATAGGCATTAATACAATAAACATATATTATTGTTTATACTTTTATGGAATTTAAATAAAAATTACATACTTATTAAAAACATGTTTGTAAAAAAAAAAAAAAAAAAAAAAAAAAAAACAGCTAAATTTTTAGAGAGAATATTTAAGAACTCCACAAGTCTTGTTAATCTAAAAAAGGAAGTCAACTGGTGTTCATTGTGTTACCCATCACCCGCATAGACTTATTATAAACTTGGGGAAACTGTTTATATAAGAATTACTCACAATTCTGAGATTTTTTTTATGAGTTTGTTTTATGAGTTATGACACTAAGGTGTCATAACTCATTCCTCACTCAGCTGTTTATTCAAACAAACCTACGCAGACACATGACATATGTGTGGAGTGGACCAGTGGTATTTACTGTAAAAAGGCCTTGTCCTAGGCTCTGAGTCAAATAAACAACACTAATAAAACATAAAAGTAACTCCTGTGGGTTATTAGGCAGCCCATAAATAATCTTTTAAATAACTGTGAGTTCAGTGATGTCCCAGATAATTGAGATTATGATTATTTCGATAATCAAGCAGCCCTATTGCAAAGCCTAAAAGTAGACATGTAAGATAGTTGACTATAATACTAATATGTCATATTTTAAACAATAAAACTGTTAAAAAAGAAACACAGCTCTTATAACATGCCCCCACTAGATTGTCTTTTAGTTATAGTAGTCATTTTGTCGTTTGTTAATCCCTTTGCCTTGCCTTTCAGCTCTATTAAATCAAGGTAGGGTGTCCAGGTGTGAAATTGTGGACCGGCATGTCTAACACCCGCCATTTTCCACCCCCCCCACTCCCTCTTCCCTTCCCTTCCCTGCCATCTCATCCCATCACATCCCACTATCCCGGGTCAGATGAGCGATGAGGGATAAAAGTCATTGTCGCTGTCGTTAGGGCTATATCATTTATGTGGGCCCGGAGTACTGACCTTTCTTGAGGAGGGGGGCTGGCTATAGTTCTAAAAGAGTTTAGGGGGCATGAGGGCCACTGGGGCGGTCTTACCCCCCCATCTGATAAATGGATTGGAAATAAGCTAGCCAACAGCGGGGATGGCCCATTAATTTTAATCAAAAGTGGTGTGAAAAGGCGATCAGAGGCACCTGACAATGTCAACAGTCCAGTAGGTAGGAACAGAGGACTCTTGTAGTGCCACAATGGGATGTCCCTTTGTCAGTGGTATATAGATGTACAAGTACTTTTCAGCTTAAAATTGTAAAGTACAGTTTAGCCTGGCTTGATCTCTAGAAATCTTCTAACCTTGTCTTTCTATAATAATGGGGGCTTTATGCAATGCCTTGTTTTTCCAAATATTTGCATGTCTATCCAGTTACATTTAGAGGCAGTTCTATGTCTAATAGTACTGCATTTCTTGCTGAAACCCCAAATAGCTGCAGAGCAGATTAATTGTTGTAAAAAATTTGAATTAGGCCAACTAACTCGGAGTAAAGCATTATTGTAAAATCTCAGTCCGGTTGACTCCTGCTCAGCTTGACTCTCGTTTTCTCCTCCTCATATAAGCCATCCCTAGCTTGTTGTTATGGTTAACCAGGAGGTGCAGGGGGCTTTATTAACCCTTCTTTAAGCCAGGTATACATTGTGCGATTTTTTGTTTTGTTTTTTGTTTTGTTTTATTTTGTCTTAAAAGAGTTATGGAAGGCACCCTGGACGACCTGGAAAACATATAATCACACACTACTGCTTGTTCACACAATACAATGATTCAAGCGTTAAATCGTGGCTATGACCAACATCAATCGGAACAAATTTAAGGCTCCAGATGCAGTGTTTAAATATCATTGTAGCATTGTGGTCTCATTTAAGGCTAAGAAAAGGAACTGTTGATTTTCTATTGGTCACACGTTTGACAGGGATTGTCTGTGCAGCAAAAGGCAGGCACACTCTGCGACAGATCTTCCAAAACATCTGACACTGCCTGAAATCTGTCACAGCTCATCTTAAGTCATGAGATGGTTCTATCTGTGATCTTTGGCACTGTCTTTAAAGGGGCTATATGATGTTTTTTCTGTGTTTTTTAAATTAATTTAAGACACATCCAGATCAGCATCTTACGTTTTGTTGGTCAGAAAATGCAATAATTATTAAAAAAAAAACTTATTTGAAAAAGCTTATCATTTGACTTTGTGAGAAATGCTTGGATTAGGTCCCTGTCACTTTAAGAGCCCCCCCCCCCCGCTGCACTGCCTGCTGTCATGCCCCTTCAGCGTGTCCCAGCAACACATGCCGGCGTAGAAGCGAGTGTTTGAATGTTGTCCACTGTAGTACGTGTGGGTTTGTTTTTTTGCTGCAGGTGAGGCATGAGCTGTAGAAGTTCTTCCTGAACAGGACAGGACCGTGAGGGGCAAGGGCGTGGTCAGGTGGAAAAGGCAGATACCGGTGAAACGAGCCATTTTGATTTCTCACAAACTCACTGTGGGAGACTAGAGGACTACTCAAACATACATGAATGAAACAAAACACGACTCCAGATATGTTTTTGATGAGGGAACAACATTATAACATGATAGAAAGCTCAGAAAAGTTGATTTTGCATAATATAGCCCCTTTAGGACATATGGCCACCATTTTTGAGCTTCGGCAGGTGCTTTTTCCCATGATTAGCAATCTTTGATCTGAGACGGCTGAAATCATGCAGTGTATAACCAGCATTAAGAATCACTGACTCCAAAACTGTTTTAGGTAAAAATGTCAAAGTGTTGCACTTTAAGCTATGATACTTTAATGCAGAACTTCCACCTTTAGCAATGTGTATGGCTTTTTCAAGTCAGAATTTTAACAGTTTTTAATGAGAAAGAAGTTCTTATTCTACACGTAACAGCTCACTGACAACATGTAATAAACATAGACCTAACCATCCAATAGATGAATGCAGACAATATTGAATTGAATGAATATAATTAGTAGTTAAAAGATGCCCAGCCTGGGGAGTTAAAGCTGCATGCATGTGTAATAGAAATATATTGCCTGTAAAACTTTGCAACACCATTACCAACATTTCTAAAAGCATCACCTCCTAGGTACATTAAATTTCATAGATAGGATTGCCTTTGTACCACAGGCCACATGGCAGACCCCCTGACCTCCCCGGCTCTCCTCTCTTTCTTCATCCTGCGCTGATGCTCCCGCCTCGCTGCCCCTCCATTCTCCTCCAATTCCCTTCCATGGTCCATTAGTTGAGCTTGGCTGGAGACAAAGAGGCAGGCCCTTGGAACGGAATGACCTGGTCAGCCTGAGATATAATGGAGAAATCAGGTGTTGTACGGATAATGGCTCAAGTGCGCCAAAAGTCAAGGACAATGGCTGCAGCACACGCAGTCAGGGGTCAGGCTTACACAGGCTATAATGCCAACCTTGTCCCCCTTGTTATATATTTTATAAAGCTGGAGCAAACTGCAAAGTGGTGAGCGGCTCTGTAACCATCTCTTTACGGGGTTTTGTGCAACGGCAGCAGATATGCGCCAGGGGTAGTTAATAGTTTTTACGGTGTGTTTTCTGCCTTGACACCACTGGAAGGTTGAGTGTCTCCTTGACTGTTAAAAGTTAGTGCCCTGTAAGTAAGTATATGGTAGTGTTAATGGTGTTTTTGTAGGGAGAATGCAATCACACTTTGAACCTGCCTTTAGATGGCCCCTTGTAGATTGGTCATTGGTTGGAGTAAGCATGTTTGAACAAAACATATTTAATTCCCTGTATTTTGGTGCATTGCATTTTGCGTTTAAACATGCTGCCGTTTTACACAGATTGTAGAATATTTAGGTATTAAAATTTTGTGTCTAATATCTGACCAATCACACATTTTTCTTGTAGTGGTTCCCAAATGCCCAGTGGAGCTCCAGTTCCTGAGTCTGTACTGCCCCTGCTTTAGCTCCCAGTCACACAGTCTTTTTTATTACACTGGGCTGTGGACAGAGGCTCCAGAAAACACTACAAAAACTTTTCTCAGGATGTCTGAACTTATTTTTTATGTTGCTTTTATAATAATAGAGCTAAGATTCAGATTGTACAGTATAGGCTATTACTGCACATCTTATTTCAGTGAGCTATTTGAAAATGGGGTATAAAATGAGAATCTTGTTTTGAAGCCTCATGATATTGTCTGATGATTGACCAGGCTCATGTCGGCAGCTTACATTACTGACTGTGTGCTGCAGCATGGGGCAGTGGCTGGTGCCCCCCAGTCATTTTGCGCCCTTAGCATTTGCCTATGCTTTCCTACTAAAAATAACTAGTAAATATATTGTAATGTCAGCAGTGATCAGCTAATGACAAATTGTAAATTACTGAAGTAGTGTAAGCAAAACATTACTTATATTATTGCAATCTGGTCTATAAAAATACAAAATACAGTATGCCTTTTCCCACACTAATATTGTTTTTTTAATATTCCAGTTTTAATTCTCTTTTTGCGCCCTGATAGATGAAAACCAACTGAGGACCATGGGTTATGACAAAACACCTGATATCATCCTGGAGGTTCCAGTTGGTTAGTATTTTAATTTTATGTAATCAAAAATATGAAATAAAATTGCTGTAAAACCTAAAAATGCTTAATTGAAATTATTAAACTCATGAGTTTGTTATGGTTTACAATAGTCATAAAATTATTGTCATAAGAATATCGTTTTTGCCATCATCATTTTGATCATGATTTTTTTGTTTGTATGTGTAAAAAAGCTGTGGAGGGCCACATCGTGCACTGGATTGAGAGCAAGGCTTCATTCGGAGATGACCACAGCCATCGGACCTATCTCAACGAACAGTTCTGGAGCTACTGGAACAGGCAAGTCTTCTCTGCACTTAGTTATGCAATTTCCATTTAACCACATTACCCTCATAGCACAATTGTGAAGGCATGAAAGCAGTTCACATATGACAACATGGACCATTTCCGTCTTTGCATAGTCATCACAGCTTTCACATACTCTGTATCACACTCCTGTGGCCGGAGCTGAATGGCCTAATTGTGAGTTGGATTGTTTTCCAAAGTCAACACATTGTTTTGGGAGGGAAGTTGGGAAAATGAGTGATTAACCCATTGCATTTTTTGGTCATGAGAACGAGTGAACAGGAACAAACCTTGAATCAGATCCTGCACAAAAGCACAATGTGAAGGGTATTATTTAGTCACAAATAATATTTGTCAGGAGCAAGTGGTTTTGGTTGATAGTTAGATTGCTTTTTCAAAATATGGTATATGACCGTAGACCTCTAAACATAAAGAAGCGTTTAGCTTGACTCCTTATTCATGGAGTCTCTCCAGATGCCTGAATGGAAACCTGAGAAATAGTAACTGTAATATTATAGTAATCAAAAGTAAGTTTTTATTTTTATTCAGTGATTTACAAGTAGTTAAAGACAAAGTTATGTTTATTTACTGTAGACACTTCCCTTTAGTGAAGGGTAAACTGTCTACAGCTGTCATAGACACAATAGTCATAATATAGTAAACTGAAGAAAATATCAGCTAAGGTAAATTGGTAAAATCTTGTCAAAAAGTGCTATGTGTGTTCATTGTGGCCTTTTGAACTTACAGAGCTTGTAATTAGACAATAGCAGTGTTTGATTTATAATTTACAAACATGACTACCCTATGATATAGTGTTAGGCTAAATAAAATGAATGGGTAATTGAAAGAGAATGGACTTGCGTGCATTGTGGGTGCAACTGTGGGTTCCAGTTTTTAAACTGTGAAAGTTACTCACACTATAATGAATGGCTTCACATAGGCCTAGCACTACAACTGTGAATTAATATGTTGTGACATGAGGCCAGGTCTTGTATTCACTATCCAGACTGTCTTTCCCTACATTGCTATTTGATGTATATTGGATTTTGTACTTTTTGGGGCGACAGTGGCGCAGCAGTGGGTAAAGCGTTTGCCCACCAATTGGAGGGTCGGCAGTTCGAATCTTGCATACTGTCGCTGTGTCCCTGGGCAAGACTTCACCCATATTGCCCTCCCCCATGCACAGTATGTGGCTGGTTGTGGCAGGAAGGACATTCTTTGTAAAAACCTGCTAAACCACCATGTGACTGGTTTGCTGTGGCAACCACAAATTAGAAAAGGAGCAGCCAAGAATAATTTTGTACCATTTGCGTACATTTAAAAATTTATATTGTTTATGTGTAAAAGGATAGATAATTTATATCGAACAGTTTAGGTAACAACTATCAAGGCTATTAAAACTTAATTTTATCCACTACTAATGCAAGTCAGTATTACACAGAATTAGAGCTGTGTACTGGCAAGAGTCCGATGAAATGATACATATCACAATACAAGCATCTTGATACGATATTTGTCACTATTTCACAGTACTGCAGCAAATGCCCATCACTACATGCACAAAATGTTATTTAAAGATCAGAACAATGAATAATGACACTGTGCTGTTAGAATATTTTTATTAACAAAATGTCAAAAATATTGTCAACACAAACACACTATTTTTCAGTAAAAGAAAATGATATCATGATTATGATATCAATACAGTATCGCCAAATAAAATATTGCGATATTGATATTTACTGCTACATAGAAAATTGTGAATTTTATTACATTCTTTATTTATAAAGCCCAAGAACTCAAATCAGCAGGATAAGCACCTCAGTAAAGCTGTTTGAACCAAACCGTTGGCCCTTTCATAGCTTATATTGTAGACCGTTCTATCTTATGCACTACACACTGAAATATACATGGAAGTAGCAGAATATTTGCAAAATACCCAATTTTTGTATTTGTGCTGTATATTTCCCACATTGTCTCTTACATTATAGATCAAAATATCATGACTGTAACCACCTGATTGGACAGTTGGGGTTTGTCTGGGCCTTGTATTAGCCCAGGGGTGTCTCTCAGTAGAATCATTGGTATTCAGTGTGGCGGCCTTGTCGGAGTGTATTAAGAAGTGTGCTGACAGTGGATCCACCTCCATGTCATCCAGCAGCCCGGTCAGATAAACCCAACAAAAAACTGTCAGTCCCTTCAGACGCCGCCTCTGTTCACACCGGTGTCATTTTTAATTGACATTTACAGCTGGCATTTTCAAATATGACCTGTCTGTCTCTTATTGTTTCTCATTGTCATCTTTGATACGAGAGATAATTTGTGTATTTTAGACTATAGATTTAAGGTCAGTGACAGATTGGAAAAGAGAACTAATAATCCATATGTGAAAACTACAAAAAGTATCCTCTAAAATATAAAAATACTAGAAAAGGATACTTTTTGTAGTTTTCTCCAACAATCCAAAGACATGCATGTAAAATGGTGAATCAAAATTCTCCATACTGTATGAATATGATAGTCGTGTTGTTGTCCTGTGATTCACTCGGCATTGTCCAGAGTGTACCCTGCCTCAGGCCCAAAGTAGCTAGCTATCAAAAGGAATTATTTATTGCAAATTGTTAGCCAAAATGTTAAAATTTGCCACATCCTGATTGAATGAATTGAGAGCCATGGTTTGGAAATTACATGATTTTCTGTGCAAAAAAGTTTATCAATAACGGCTTGATGTTCAAGACTATTACTAACTTTTTTCTGGTTAACCTAGGAACAGACTAGTTAGTGTAGACAGAATGCTACTATATAAAGGGCAGCTAAATATTGAGCTACATGCTAATGTTCTCTACCCACTCACTGACACTTAATGATGTAGTTAGTCCAACATCATCTGAATTTCTGTACATTTTGCTTATTTTGGAGGCTAATGCTTTTTAATTCTTGAAAATATACTGGTGCCAACATCCATTGCCGAGGCAGGCTGTGGTTTCTGGGTATATGTGCTGCAGCTCTACCAACTGAGCTCTACAGCAGCACAGTTCTTATTGCAGGTTGAGAAAACCAAATTATTATCTTAGTTCGATGATAATAAGAGTTTTAACCTGCATACAAATGCGGTACTCTTGTCATTCAAAAAACATGAAATGTCTTTTATTCCGTGTGCTCTTAGATTGTTTTATAGGTAATTTTTATGGTTAATTTATAATGATTTTTTTATTTTATTTTTTTTCATTTATGATGTGATTGATGCATTTCAGGTTTCACATTGTATGTTGTCTCCTGCCATGTCAATCTTTTAATAATAAATCTAAAAAAATCTAATCTAATCAAATGTCTCTTAGGCTGGAGTCACACTACACAATTTATTGGGGTTTATTAGCATTTAGGGCTATTGGTAAATCCCCAGACCACTTGAATGCATCACAGCACTATGTGTTCGGCTGTCCAGTGGGCATGTAGCCTGGTGAGCCAGTCTCATCTACTTTATTATTGAAAGCAGGATAGTCTGGTTCGTTCCTCACTCTGATGGAAGTGTTTTTTTTTTGGTTGATTTTGAACTGGCCTTTCACAACCGTTTATCTGCTGCGCGTCTTACAAATACAGAAGCTAACCAAGGTAGTGCTGGCTACCGAGCTAATTTTATAACTTCTCTGACCTGCCAGTGATTATTCCGCCCATAGAAATGAAATTTAAGCGAACCAGACTAACTTCTTTGTATAAAATAGGAAAAGAATTTCTCTTGCCAGCCAGGCTAGTGGGAATGAAAATTGAGACAAAAATAGTTTGACCGGTTCCCTGATGAACTCGGACTGATGATGTACTATGAGCATGAGGCAGATTATGCTCGGCATGTAAACGTAGTGACTATTACAAGTCTAGTATTTGAACTTCATTCTTAAAATCCACAACAATCTTAAAAATAAAACTTCTCATATCAGCATTGTATTTTTCTTTCAAGTCTGGCCATACACTCTTTAGGTGCAGACCTCACATAGGCTTGCATAACGAGGCGACAGGAGAGTGATTGGGTGACATCATGGCTTTTCACTCCTCATTAGTGGCTCTGAGTTCACGGGCCCGGCTTTTGAAAGACTGCTGTTTAGGCTGTTTGTCCGTTCGCTCATTCCTCAAACTCACATTTCACCGCTCCACTCCGAACCCTTCGTCTTTCTGTACGACTTGCCCTCGGAATCACACTCCACTGTTTGTGATTACTTCATTGCCCCTGATTGACATTCGCAGTGATTTGCTTATTTTTCATGCGCCCCCTCCTGCTGCAGCCATTGCTTGCGTCGTTTCTGGTTTGCCCTCAAGCTTTGTATGGAAAGAGCTATGGGACATTTTTTTTATTTGCAATTTAAGGAAAGGGGGGGAAAAAAGACTAACACAAAAAAATATACAAAATATACAAAATTAGAACCACTTGGAGAGCATAAACCTCTGCCAATGTCTTCACCTTATTCCGCAATGGTAAATATGGGGATCTTCTTGTTCAGAAGTGAATGCTCTGTCCATTAAGCGACAAAACCTTTATATCGCACAACCAACCATACTAAAAAGTAATAATTTATATCTTTACTGACCCCTTGTGGGTGGAGTTAGTATCTTTAACCCTATCTTACAATGGTAGACAATCCTTTACAAGAAAAGACCCAAATGGTAGTCACGAAGGATCCACCGCAAAAACAAATATTTATGTTCCTTGGCCCATTACTCACCTTTTCTGAAAATCTAATCAACATAGAAACCAACTAACACTGGCATTGGTGAAAGTAATAGTAGCTCATTTTGAATTTGATAGCAGCAACACATCTCAAAGTTCTCTGCCATTAAAGAAGAAATGATTGCCCTTAGTGGCGTCTTTGCCATTATTCTAAGGGCTTTGTGGCTCATTGGTGGACCATTTACCCCAAAACTTGATGATTTCTGGTCCAAGTCCAGGTCTGTTGACTGTGTCTTTACCATTGCAAGATGAAGTCAATGCCTTCGCAGAGGTCTGGGCGTCCTGAGTGCGTCTCGTTTCCACGAATCATCTTTAAATGTTTGAAAGTACACTGCTCAAACTTCTTCAGCGCTATGTTTTGTGTTGGACCAATGGGATGATATTGTTTGTTTGTTTGTATTCTCTTTGCTAATCTTTTCTGTTTCTTTTCTTTTTAATTCCATTTTCTCTGTCAGCGACAACCATTAACTTAAAATGTCTAATATGTAACAAAACAGTAGGAACTTAAAGGTGCTACATTATGTTATTTTTTTTGTATCTTTTTAAACCTTTCTTGGTCACCTCTAGAACATCACTACATATTTCACAACCTTAAAACATTATGTTACTAAAAGAAAAGAAAATATTTTCATGAAATACACTACTGGTGCCATACTGAAATGGGTGAAGAGACCTGCAGAGGGCAGCAGATTGCAGTTCTATTGTACTCTTTTGAACAGAAACAGAGGACAAAGCTGCTTACTTCCATAAACTTTTTGTATGATGCCATTTTACTACAAAATGAAAAACAGCTGTGAGGAATCAGTGGAAACAGAGCTGTACACCATTTTTGGATAAATGAATGAGAGCAGACTGGATGTAGAGGGCTTGTTGATTGATTAATCCTTCCTGGAGTAGGCAGGAGCTTGTAGGAGATTTGTGGAACTGAGTGTTCTGAGGCCTCAGAAAGGTAGCCCAATGAATTACAGGATTACGCAAACGTGCATGAATGGAGCAAAACACAACTCCAGGTATGTTTTTGGTGAGGGAACATTATAACATGGTAGAAAGCTCAAAACAGTTAATTCTGCATAATATAGCCCCTATTGTCTTCTGGTCGTGTTTTTTTCATAATAATTACTATCTGTAATATCTGTAATGAACAGTTTTCCTCACATAAAAGTAAAAAATGCATGCTCTGTTCAGTTATTGCGCTTTTTAATATCAATTATGGGGACATGTTTCTTTCATGGGAAAGAAGAAGAAGAAGAAAAAAAACGTAACTAATTTTCCCTCCGAAGCCCTCACCAACTGCATTTATCATCTAAACAATAGTCTTGCCAACAAGCTAACCCTATAATGAACCCCTCTTCAGTGAAGTGAGGGGTAATGACGCTTCACCTACAACGCTCCCAAGAAAGAAAGGGGGGGTGGCGGTGGGGGGGCTGGGGGAAAAAATGGCTCTTGTGTGGAATCAAACGCCGTGTTCAGGCCCGCTGCTTGGATGAGATGGTGAAGCTGCCTCGATCGGTGTCTCGCAGTCATCAGTCTTTGCTGGTGGCGTTCCAGAGCCAGCCAGCCCCCTCTGCTCTTTGACGGATGTTCCCGTAATTGAGTTATCCATCTCGATCCCAACTATCAGAGTTGCATAAAAATTATTCACCTGCTGCTGAATATTAAGCACATAATGAGCCTCTGGTGTGTTTTAGGAGAAGTGGCTAAGGTTAAACGCAGCATGTAATGAAATATGGACCCCGGCGTCGGACCAACTTAACTGCCCTTCCTTGATTATGGCGCGTTTAAATCAATTATGGTTGGCAAAGTTCCCCACATAAGTCTAAAGGTGCAAAGTAATGTTCAGGACTGGTATTTGTCTTATTGATTTTATTATGTAACAAATAAGAAGTGACTTAAAGGATATTTTTTGCTGAATCATTTAATAGACATTTTAGTTTAGATATGACCACAGCTGTGGAGAGGGAAGTCTGGGCATCTCTGCTTAGACTGCTGCCCCTGTGACCCGGTCCCGGATAAAGCGGAAGAAGATGGAAGGATGGATGGATGACCATAGCTAGATGTACTAAGGTGGTTTAAAGCTTTACCAACCCCACCAGCAACACCAGTATAGCTATATTTCTTGCTTATCTTATTTAAACTGGGTCATTTTACTGCTACAAGTAAAATGCCAAGGAATGGAATTGTTCCTTATTTTAAAGGCCCATTGCCCTCTACCCTGTTATATATTTGCATTTTATTTTAAGTTCATGTCAGATTTATGGTTGGCTTCTCTTCTTTTCCATTTCTGTTTTTTTCTTCTTTTTTTTCTCCTGTTTTGTGCTATAAGCAGTTGAAGCCAACACTGGAATTGGTATCTTTCCAATTGGACTTGCCGTTGCCTTTACTCCTGTGTTGTTTTGTATCCTGATGCACCATAGTTTGTGTCGTCAATAACTTATTTTTAACTTTTACGTGATTGCAATATGCTATTACCAGTAAGAAGTAGAAAAAAAAATATATAGACTTTAAAGTTGATTTCACCACAAAAATTGACCTACAGTGTCTTTGCACTGTAGAATCTGTGCTACAGTAATAATGATGCTATCTGTCGCCTTCAATAATCCATTTTGTTTAGGTGGTAAGTTCCTGTGTCTTTGGTACAGGAGGTCGGGGATTCAGTTCCCACACAAGGTGCTAAAAACTCCAGTCACATATATGCTAGTCCCAAACCGAGATAAATAGAGAGGGTAACTTCAAGAAGTGCATCCCATTTAAAAACCTGCCAAAGAACCCATGCAAATGATGTGTTGTGGCAACCCCTAAAGATAATGAGCAGCTGAAGGGGACTTTTTATTTATTTATTTTTGTTTTAGATATTTTTTAGGCCTTTTTTGGCTTTATTTGATAATGTGTGGAAATGATTAAGCTCTTCAGAGTAAGGGCGAAACGTCTTCCAAAAACAAACCTTGTCCAGATGACCTTCTTGTTCAACCTTTTTATTGATAACGCAGTCAAGAAATGACGGGAAATCATGGGGGAGAGAGACATTTGGGAAAGTGATTCTGTGTCCGGACTCGAACCCACGAACCCAAGGCTGGCTATTATCAACCCTGTTTTACTTAGTGGCTGGCTCAAAAAGCAGTAGGTTTTGAACCACATCTGAGCCATTGCTAGTGTTTCATCATAGTAGTACTTGTCTCAGTGACAGCAGCCCTTTTGGCCTGGCAGATTATCAACAATTACCTGCTGATTATAATGATGAACACCATTTGCTAGCAAATGCATAGTGTCTTATGTTCTTTTTCCCACCATCTTAGTCCAGCTTATACAACCCAAATTCCAGAAATGTTTGGATGTTTTTTAAAATTTGAATAAAATGAAAACTAATAGACTTTCAAATCACACAGGAACATTTTATTCACAATAGAACACAGATAACACAACAAATGTATACACTGTGAAATTTTACACTTTTATGCACAAGATGAGCTCATTTCAAATTTGATGCCTGCTACAGCTCTCAAAATAGTTGGGACAGGGCCAACAAATGGCTGAAAAAGCAAGACATTTTAAAAAGATTCAGCTGGGAGAACATCTAGCTACTAATTAAGTTAATTGATTTCATGTCTGTAACATGTTTAGCTGTAAAAGGGAAGTCTTAGAGAGGCAGAGTCTGTCAGAAGTAAAGATGGGCAGAGGCTCTCCAATTTGTGAAAGAGTGTGTAAAAAATTGTGGAATACTTTTAAAAACAATGTTCCTCAACTGCAAATTGCAAAGGTTTTGCAAATCTTATCATCTACAGTGCATAACATCGTCAAAAGTGTCAGAGAAACTGAATAAATCTCTGTGCATAAGGGACAAAAGCAAAGACCTTTATTGGATGCCCATGGTCTTCGTGCCCTCAGACGACACTCTAACACTCATCAGCATGATTCTGTCAAGGTAACAAATTTGATGTGTGCTCATTTTTGGCATAAAAGTGTATCATTTCTCAGTGTAAATATGTGTTATGTCAGCTTTGTTCTATTGTAAAAAAAAAAAAACTTGCTCATGTGATATGAAAGTCTTTTGGTTTTCATTTTATTTAAATTTAAAAAACGTCCCAACATTTCCAGAATTTTGTTTGTATCCAATTTATGCGTTTACAAGCCTAGTTTCAGTTGTACTAATAAAAATGTAAGTCTTGTCATCATGTAAGAGCAGTGTCAACATGGAACTGTTGTTTTTATAGGCTAGGCTGCTGGTACCGACACCTAAAGTGACACATATTTTCTACCATATATGTACAGTAAGATACACCAATACAGTATTTCTCAACTATGAAACACAAATGAATATTTGAATATTTGTGTGTGTGTGTGTGTGTGTGTGTGTGTATATATATATATATATATATATATATATATATTTTTTTTTTTTTTAAACAAATGGAACATTTGTAATCTGTTTTTGTATGTGGAAATAGATACAGCACTTTTGCTTTGAGATACTGTATTTTTTTTATTAGTTTTATTTTTGAAAAGTTGAATATTTACATGCATTCTTACTTGCCTTTTATTCTATTCAGCAGTTGTCATCTAATTGTATAATTATCATATGCAGCCATACAGTTAATGCATTTAGATGCTGCTGTTGTCATCACCATTTCTCATTAAAATTCCTGCCAAGACAATGGACAGTGTGGAAATGAGCGTGGACACCCCCCCACCCCCCACCCCACCCCACCCCAAAGTAAATCAGCTGTGAGATTCGTAAACTGCAAAATGTGTCAGAGTTGAAAATGTTAGCACTCTTAATGGAAGCTTGAAAAGGTTAGATCTGATAAAAAGCTGTCAGCCGTCCACAAAAAATGATTTATGGCAATATAATAGGACAGTATGGCTCATTTCTCCCTCGTATGAAATGGGGGTTAGGACTTTTGGGTTCGCCATTATACATCATCTGGCTTGACCACTCGCAAATTCACTGAAGGGACACACATTGTTTCCACTTTCATGTGGCTCTTTTGTTTTGTAGCAGTGGATGGAGAGAATTCTTGTCCTCCTCATTATTGTCTAGCATTGCTGACTGTATGCCTTTTTCATAAAAATAAGCATTTTGTTAATTATGTACCCAAAATGCATTTAAATGGCATTTTAACATTAGAATGGTGACTCATTTAAGATTGTACTAATAGACTGTTTTAAGACTCATTTATACTGTATGTTAGATACACAGTTGGTCCATTTTCCCAGAGCTTGTGGGTGCGGCTGAATGGAGCAGTACATGCGTTGACCGTTTGGGATGCTAGTGAACACTGCTCAACAGTCACAGCAGAAGAAACTTTTTAAGGAGTGACTAGAGAAAGTTAGTCACGATACAAGACTGAACAGACCACCACTATTTTTGGCTCATTTTCTTGGCTCTTTTGCAATAAATGTCATGTAAATACCTCTGTCAGCGCTGCCATGTTTGTTGTTATTGTCTCTTTTTCTCACGTTTTGGTAAGTCCATGTGTGTAATGTCAGTGCCTTGGTAGAGAACATAAATGACTGAGTCAATATTTAGTATATAAGCAAATATCTACATGATAAACTTCACTGAATTCTGCTGGACAAGTAGGTACAGAAGTATGGCAGACCACAGTTGTCAGTGTATGTGTATCCATCAAAGACTGTAAATCCATTTTTTGCTAATAGAAAACTGACTGTCCAATCAGTGTGTTAATACTGTAATAGAAAGTTGCTTTGTACCATGTAAGTAAATTATTTTTTTTTTTTTACTTTTTTTCCCAGCTCCATTATCAAAGAGAATGTTAATGACTGCTTTCATCAAAATGCATGCGTTTTTCTTTAACTATGTCACCCATGTAATAGTGTGTGGTATATTTACTCTGCTGTTGGCACTTAATACCAAAACCTTGCCTAAATTACTGACAGGGGGTGGAAAGTTGAAGCTGCAAAGTAAAAAGAAAAGTCTTTGGTGACTTCATTGGTTCATATGGTTGTCAATGGAGCAATGGCACTCCTCTATAACGTTAAGCTATCTTTGCAGCCACTGATGCACCGGTTGGCTGTTTGATACTTTTTTCCCCTGAAATGAACTTTCAGCCATCTCTGACTATTAGAAGTTGAATGGACTAACTGGTCAGTTTCCCTCTGTATTTTCCTGAAAGACCTAGGAGAAATGTCTAGGGAGAGGGAAGCCTGCACTTACTTGCTTAGACTTGTAGCCTTGTGACCTGGCCTCAGAGCTTACTTACCTTTGAAAGTACATGTATTCTATTGGTTGTTGCGCAAACTAACCATAACTAGGAGAAATTATATTTGTGTCCTGCTCCCACATTACTATTCTCCTCACTGGCTCTGTGCTAATGAATAGACAGCATTCTCATTTACGCACTAGTTTATATTAGTTGGCACAGCTACTATTAGACATCTTGAGTTCTTTGTAACTTTTTTCCAATTAGATCTGGAAGTCCTCGGTGTGTAGACTTTGCCACTAAAATTGCGTGGTAATTCTGTTAAGCGTCAATCAGTTTGGCGACATCAAATTAGTTTTTTGATTGGAGATATTGTTCGCTGCCGTCTCGTTTTAATGGACATGTCTATCATTTTTTGTTCAACTTTTCAAAGCGGTGGGAATCCTTAATGAGTAAAGCATTATGATTATGCAGTGTGTTGTTGCTCTGTTGAATTAGATTGTTATCTCAGAGTAATCGTAATAATAATAGTAAAAATAAGTTCTTCATGTTTTTTGTTTTTTTACATATTTGAAAATAGTTGACCAGCTCTGTAAATTACTTGGAAATTATGAACCTTGTATGGCCACTATGGAAGAAAATCATGTAATGTAACCTGAGAGACAGACCCACAGGCGTTGCTGATACAATGGATATGGACAGTATTAGTCCAAGGGAACACATACCAAATGCAGCAAAAGGAACATATGAAAAATAGTGCTTCCAAAGTCTGCCCAAAATGTACATGGGAAAAGATTATGTCCCATTATTGTGATTAAGAAAACAAGTTTTGACCATGTCTGCATTACAATAATCCAGTTTCTGTACTGAAAACTTGCATCAGTATTATTCAAAACCACATTGTTGGATTAAAGTATCACAATATCTTAGTATAAGATTGAAAGTATTCAAATTGTCGTTATAGGTAAAATAGCAAAAGCCATCAAATTGAAGTTTTTCTGATGGTATAAATTATGTACCTAATATCCAACTCCTACACATTTCCATTTCTTCCATTCACACTTTTCTGTTTGGTTGCACAGTATGGTTTGTTTGGTCATGCACAGTTTGCTACAGGTAACCCCTAAAGACACTCACATTTCTACAGTGGTTTGTGCAGATGAGCAGCACCTGCAGCATGAATAGTGATGCCGAACATGTGCCAACCAGGTTTTTACATTCAATAGTTTAATGGCTGTCTGTCTGTGTATGTCTCTGTGTCTGCTCTGTGACTAACGGGCCACTGTCCAAAGTGTACCCCTCTTAAAGCCTTTAGTTGCTGTATTGTTCTTTTTGAAGATTACTGAATATTACAATAACCGAAGTTTGTTCCAATTACTTTAGGTTGCAGCTGTGTATCCTTGTTAGTTTAGTGCAGCATTAATGGTTTATTTTAAATGTGTTTTTTGTATTCATTACACAAATTTACCTATACTGCACTAACATGAGTATACTAAGCCTTTTGCAGTATGTCTGGCTCAGCTTGTATTTATACTTAAGGATGCCCCATGCGGTGTGTGAACGTGGCCTCTTTTATTGTTTCCTTTGTTATGACATCCTCTCAGTGAATATTCCACAGCCAGAGAAATGGCTACATACAATGGAGGTTCCTTTAGGGCTTTTGGAGTGTTTGTTTTAGGGGCCGGGAACACACGGGAGAGCTGCGCTGGGCCCCCACAGCACAAGCAACCTGGAATATTAATGTCACATGACACGTCGTCTCGGATGCTTCAAGGATTTCATGCTTTTAAAGATGCACATTTGTGTGTCTGAGTGTAATCTGCTCTCTACACTGTAAAAAAATACTAATGGTAGAGTTAGACCTAGGTAATATATGAAAGAAATTTGGCAACTACTGTATGTTTAGCCATATTGGTATCACCTACAGTATTTGAATGATAGTAAAAGTTTTATTAATTTAAAGAAACACCATGTTCTGGATAAATATACAATAGATACAGCTATGGTGAAGTATATAATTAACAAAAACTAAAAGTCATTATAGGCCATTGTCGAGAATGTATCCCATCTGACCCCTCATTTACACTGAATGTGTCACGTGCGGTACGCCTTCAACAAAGTTTTTTGCATACTCCAGTTTACACCGAGTGAGTTGCAAATGCAACATCACACCACAGCCAGTGGAGTTCACAGGAGAGTAGCGAGTTCATCCTGGAAGTTGTGAGTTCACACCATAACAAGCATGTATTTGGTAAGCCATGTTTCCCTGTCCAAGTAATCTCCCATTAATTTTGATATTATTTCTATGACTTTGTGCTTCTAGCATTGGTAAATATGCTACATATATAGCGTCCCATGTCTGACTTCCTGTCTGACTCAGTCTGGTCTGTTTAGCTTTACACATCAGGCCTGCAGCGTCCCTCAAAAACGGACTCCTTCCATATTTCTGCTGGAGAGTCAGACATGGACACTAAAATGGCACCCATTTGTTACAGAGGTCGCCACAGAGACAGACCGCACACATAACCCATTTGGTGTAAAATAGAGCTAAAGCCCATATAGTTGCTAAGATAGGCGCCAGCATCCTGTGACTCCTAAGGACACTGTGTAAGACGTGTTTAAGATTGCCTCAATTGCAAATAATTTGTTAATAAATTCTGAAAAGCATGTTTTTCTCCACAGCAGACCATGCCTCCAACTATGTTGTAATGCTGTCTGTATCTATTGCTATTGATGATTTTTGTAGTTAAGGTTGTTACTTGGCATGGTCAGCCAGACCCATCAATATTCAACTTTTCTTACCAATGATATGGGTCTGCAACCTCTACAGTTCAAGCTGTTTTACATTGTCCTCAATCATACTGATGAAACATAGTTGTTTATTTACCTGAATTTGTGTCTATCCAATTGCATTATATTATCTAGTTTGATCTGTTTTCATTTGGTCTGCTCCCTGGACTAGCCTAATGTTTGTATAGAATAGGAAAAGAGTTTTTGCTGGCCAGGCTTTTTTTTTTTTTTTTTTTTTTGTAGAGAAAAACTAAGTATTCAGTCAGCACAGTAATAGCATAATAGAAGTCATCTCTGAGAATATGAAACTCAGAGACCTCATCTGGGTTTTTTGACGGAGGGGAACTAGAGTTCTTTTTTTAACAAAAGAGGATGGTCCCATTCAGATCCAGGACACTTTCATTGGTCCAAGCTCGTGCACGTCTTTATACGCTGGAGTCATGGTGGTGGCAAGTCCAACTGGAAAGATACCAATTCCAGTGCTGGCTCTGACTGCTCACACCACAAAACAGCAGAAAAAATGAAGATGCAAAGCACAGATCTGACTTATATATGTGTTTTAAGTGGGTCTTTAAAACACTGATATCTTTTTACAGTGTAAGCTCTCAGCAACCTCATGTTTTACCTCTGCCTAAGCCTCCATGTCTCCCATTCATTCGTGTCAGCTTGTACGTGCGCATTATCCGGATGTGTCATTTAGCATTTAGCCACTGTATGCTTTAAATGAGGCTTGGGAAAGAAGCTACCCCCAACCATTACACACACACCCCTTCTACCCAAGTATCTATGCACTATGCCCACCGCTGACACTGTGAGATGGAGGAGAGAGCCTCAAGTCAAATGAGGTGCGAGCGTGTCGACTTGAGGAATTCCTGTTTTGCTATGGAACTTCTTTTAAAAGAGGAGCGGACATTTTTTTGTCAGCTATCACCCCGTATGTCATCAGAATTGCCCCCCCCCCCATTTTCTCAGACTCGCTGTGAAAATGACCTCCTGGGTGTCCTCCACAGAGCTGCGTTTGTCACAGATGCAGAGTGGGTAGTGACGTTTGGTAAAGATAAGAGATATATGATATATGCCTGACCCCCAAATATTCAAGTGTATGCTATATCAAAGTACAAAAGTGATATTTTATAGGTTTTCACTATGGCTATGCAGAGTTAAAAATACCCTGGGATTGTAATCTGCAGACACTTGAACAAAACCTGTAACTGGTGCAAAAAAAAAAAAAAAAAAAAAAAAACGCTTGAGTTAACACCAGCCTATCAAAGCCCTTTATCTGCAGTGCGTTTTACAGAAGGGGAAGGTATCTCCAATCAAAAGTAAGCAAATTGGTGCCAAGTAGTACAGAGCAAATTCTATAACTTTTTGATTAATACTTCATCACGTCACCTATTGATTCTGCTGATGTCCAGGTTGTTGTTCAGTCCTCTGTGTTTTTTTTTTTTTTTTTTTTTTTGTCATTGTTCTGTTGCCATTTTAACAACAGTAAAGTGGTGTTGATGTCAAAGAAACCAACTTTTTTATGCAAGTCTGATGGCTTTTGTTGCGGTCCCTGTTGAGAAATAAGTATAGAGTTGTGAATAATCATCTATGTGCATCTCTAACTGTGCTGCCATGTTTGTTTTTGACACTAGTCAATGCTTGGTTATGGATTGGTTATGTCGCCTGTGATAGTTCCGCCTACTGCAGAAATTCCAAAAGTCAAGAGTGTCACAGCCCCCTTAAATTCACAAAATCCCACGTGGAATCCCAACAACAAAACTGAACTCTTTTAAAAAGTCAAGTCATATTTTTCTCCATATATTAAAAAAAAAAAAAACATCACCAGAAACACTGGCTGTTAGCTAAAATTTGTTAAAGTAATATTTAAGTATATAACTGTACTTCATTTCAAACTCAATTTATTTTTATGGACTTAGGGGTACCCCCGCAGTACCTTCCCGGCCCCCTAGGGGGCCTCGGATCCCACTTTGGGAACCACTGACCTACTGGAAATCAAACCCAAACCAACTCAAACTCTTTACATAGAGCAAAAAAAGAACCAGACACTGACTGGAGTAGGCAATGTGAGTGAAGTGACTTGCCCAAGGACACAACAACAGTATGCATTGGAGTATGAATCAAACCCCCTTGATGCATACTATTAATCTGTGATATTTATTACTGAGTGATTGAGTGCTTTTCAGAAACCAAACATTACGGTTTTCACTTAATTTTAACTAAATGAACTTCAAAACAGCAGGTACATAGTGGCAGAGTGGTTAGCTCTCCTGCCTCTAACGGAGGTTATGGGTTCTTCCAACATGCTTGGCCTAACATTGGTGAGTGTTTCAATCCCTTGCCCGTCACTCAGGAGACTGGGATTTGTTTCTGTAAGGGGAACCTCCAGTTACAAAAAGTTGTGTCAGGAAGGGCATCCGGCATAAAACCCTTTGCCATGTTACTCATGCGAATCAGATAATCTGAATCTGTGGTGACCCCCTGATGAAAAGAGGCTAAACCTACCCCACACAACACCCACTGGCCATAGTGATTAGTGTTTTAAGTATTTCATTTGATGCACCTTCACAGCCGCATAAAATCATGTCTGCACTGTCAGACCAAAGCTTAAGTAAGACTTAACCTTTGTGCAGACGGATAAAGAGGAGCTGGTTCAGCATTGTCCTCCCTGATCTAAGAAGACCACTGGACCATGAGTCATGTGACCCATCCCAGGGAATAAATGGGACCAAATAAAGGAGTACAAAAAGTTCATTGCCTCAGCGCTGTCTTCACTGCCAACAGCCTCTCCACTTCAATGGAAACAGTCTGCTCTTTTGTTCCTCTATCAGCTAATAAGGGCCTGACATTTTGTTTTAAGGAATGGCATTAAAATGAGGAGTTTTCCCTTCATGGTCTGCACGGCTGGAGATGGAATGCATATTTTGGTTCTGGATGTGCGACTTCATGACATGGCAAGTGTTTAAGAGCTTGCTGAGAGAATGGAGATTCTTTTCTTCAATTTATTGATTTTGTCTGGTCGGTCTTTGATGCGCAGTTGGTTCTTTGTTGGATTGGGTGACATTCAAAAGTGATTAAAAAGTGAATGACTTAAGAACACTTGGTTCAAAAATGAAAAAGAAAGATATATAGAATTACCATCAGAGTAAGAATATGGTAAATAGAAAATGTAAAACCTTCTAAAAACAGGTTTGATTTTTGTAAATGTGAATGAATTGTATATTCAGTTTTAATAAACTCGTCTTAAGCCAAAGGAAAATATGATCATAACTTTCCAACAACATTTTGCATGTCTTTCCACATATACTGTATTTTCGCTGTCTTTTTCTTGCTTTCAACTAAATACACACACTTTGGGCCAGATTTATCAAAGGTGCATGTTAAATGAATAAGACGTGGAGCGGAGCAAACCCAGACGCAGCTCAGGTTAGCGTCTCTCACAGGAGCAAAATGAGCCCAGCGCAGATTTTGCTACTGTGACTCGATGAATCTGTAAAACAAGGCGTTCTCGCCCGAACACACAATATTCAAGGAATGAAAAATGTAAATGAAATCGCTTTGCGGTTGCTGTTTGATTTATCATGAGTGCGAGAGCTAAAAGTGCTTGTAAATTTAACATGTTGGAGAAGCAGGTGCAAAAGTTTTGCAGAGGAAAGAGTTTGGTGCACAGATGGGGTGTTGAAAATAAGTTATAATGCTTAAAAAGGGCTCATTTACAAAGATACAACACTAATGTGTTGATTTGAAGTCAGAGGAAACAAAGAGACAGACATTACCTGCAACACTTTTTCCTTGATTCTCGCTCATATTTCCCTGAACTTCAGCCTTTACAGCTGCTGTCTCTGGGCTTTCAGTCTGTTCCATGTCCTTTTAAATCCTTACGGTGACGGAATAGTCTTTAAATGCTGCGTAAAGCCTACTTGAAGTCTCACTGGTGTTTATCCCATTGCTTGATGCGATGCTTGATTGACAGTTGCTGTGGCTCAAGGCTGCGCTGCATGGATTTGGCTCTGGATCGAGCAGAGGACATTGAAAATATGTATTAATATTTATTCATTGTTATATTTATATTAGTTATATTTATATATTTGATCACCATCAGCACTGCATAGAGGCTACTTGATACATTTTGTATAATTGTTGGAAGGGTTACTGGCTCTGACACACAGTGAATAGGACTTTAACTTTCCTCTCTGTCTCTCCACTGTCACACAGTCATGTGACTCTGATCAGTGCCAGAATTGCATGAGACATTTAACAAGGACAGACCACGCAAAGTTAACAAGAAAGTAAAATGCAATGAAATGATTATCCATCAAAGACAGTGAACATATTCAATCTCTTACAGTCAGTCCTGAGGCTGGACTCTCATATTGACTTTTGCGTTGCATCACTATAGGGAAAGATGCAGTCGGAGCTGAGCAGTGTTTCTCTCGCTGTCAGTGCGTCTTATGCTCACGCAAAATTCTCATTTACATATCAGATTTGCAGCAGCAATTATTTGTGCAGTTTCTCTTTGTATATCACCCACACCCACAAATAGCAGATGCTATTTTTTAAGCTGCACTCACAGTTTAGCACCCGTCTTAGTAAATATGGCCCTTAAAGTATGTGAGGAAATTAATAACACAATATCGTATTATAATGATTTGTTGATAAATGAGATATTTAACATGAGCTACCCATTTTCCCCTTTCTCCTTTCTGTGTGGAGTTCTCCCTGTGTCTGGGTGGGTTTTCTCCAGGTGTTCTGGTTTCCCCCAACAACCTCAAAACATGCACAATAGGCTAACCCTTCAGCTACTCCTGACCAGGATCCTGGTTTATATCTGGAGAAGGGTCCCATGACGCTGCACTGCCTGGGTCTGCTCCCAATGGAGCATGGGACAGCCATTGGCTGATTTATCAACACTGAGTCATCAGAAAATACTTCTGAGAAAGTGGCTGTTTTACTGCTGGCTATATCATCTCTCAGTTGTTGTTGATGAAAAAGCCAACATTAAACAGTGTTGGCTATGCATTTACACAATAATTAAAGAGATAGTGACGATGTGTTTGTATTTTCTAGTAGGAACATTTTTAACTTGTACTCATAAAAAAACAAAAACAAAAAAAAAAAGTTTTACTTGTCTGGTGTTGGGGAATATAGCTGCAATGTGGCTAACATTTTGTGTGTGTGTTTTGCTGAAAGTTGTAATATCGTAGGTTTGCTTTAAGATGCTCTACTATATTTTCCCTCATCATCACTCATTATAAAGCGTTTTTGACAGAGGGGGAACTAGAGCAGGGACAGAATTTTTGATCAGTCACATGCTAAGAGCAAAGGAGAGTGGTCCCATTAGGATCAGGGACACTTTTATTGGTCCATACTTGTGCACATCAGTATACACTGGAGTAATGGCGGTGGCAAGCCTAGCGCTGGGTCTAACAGCTAACACCACAAGACAAAAAAGTAAAACAGGAAAAAAAAAAAAACATTCTCAAAAATGTGGGTAGTGGGCCTTAAAGTTCTTTCTCTTTTTTTTGTGTGTGTGTTGGCAAATACTACATGTATAATGCATGACTGTGTGCTAGAGGAAATCCTAGAAAGTCCACATAAAATTGGAAAGACAAAGTCTGAACTATTTCCAATGTTATTGCTATCCTCAATGACCTCTGCAGTCTTCTTCAGTTTGCTATCCGTTCGCTTTGTTACGACCGCACAGCCAGTAGAATATTTATACTCAGAGACAGTCGAGGAAACAATGCTTCATATTTGTGCCTTTGTATTTAAAGAGAGGAGCTGTGTGTACAGATAATGTGCTGGTGGAGCTGGTCTACAGAGGCCCATCAGTCACTGTGTGGGGCTGCTGGCTGGTGATAAGTGCTTCCTTACAGATAACCCAGACTGTGGCTTCTTTTTATAGGCCCGCTGTCCCTCACATAACCTTGTGGTGTTTTTAGCACCGATGCCCATTTTTTTGTCCACGACATTACCTTGTTCCACACTTCCTTGCACGAGTTTATTCAAGTCTTGAAGTGCAACATAAATAGTGTTTTGCTGTGATTGTTTAAAGATGTAATTGAATTTATTTTTGACATGTCCGCTATTCAATTGCCCATCTATATTTTATCACACACATGTTCAGGGCTTGAAAATAAGTTTTTTTGTCCTGTGGCCCCTGTGGCTAGTTTTTTGTGGCAAGTTAGTGGCCGTTTAGGGTTTCCACACAATTTAGTTGTTTAAATGTTTACATATTAAACTGTATGTTCTGTTTTTTGTTTTTTTTTAACACTACTGGACTTCAATTTATCAAACATTCAGAAAACCAATTTATGTAGATTTTTTTCATTTTAAATTTAAATTTAAATTTTTTTTAAATGAATTTACATTTTTATTCTTGAAAAAAAAATCTTGAATGTTATACTAATTACTACTCCCATTGCTTTTAAGATTATTTAGCATTACTATTATTTGGTCACACGACAGATGACCTCTTTCACAACAATAATCAATCGAAGACATGCATACAGTTTACATAGTTTCAAGTCCACCTGTTTTCTGTAAAAATATTCTTGGAAAAATGAGCTTCATCTTTTAAAATAACGCTGATGGATATTTTGCAATGTTTGTTTCTGAAGGTAAGCTCTACAATATGTCTCATTGTTCCCGGTGGCAGTCATCCTGATTGATGTAGCAGTAAGTGAAGTCGACTCCCACATGAGCGCCCATTTGTTTTACTGAACTTTGCTTCATATTTCACTATTAATTCTCTCGGATGGGTTGTCGCCAGAAATGTTGAAAGAGATACAAGTTTTCCCCCCCCTGCCGGCCTGGCATTGGTTTAAAAACCGTTGTCAGGACCTTCTTTGCTCCCCCTCCTCCTGAATCTTTGTTCCGAGTTTCTGGTTTGAGTTTCACGTCTCTCTGCGGTCTGATTGCCTGATAGCTTAAACATCTCGGCCTGTCTATGCCGCGTGTGTAATCGAAGACACATGAGCCAGCCGGTGTCCAAGTCCTGACCTGCTGAATTTGCTCATCAATTGTGCCAGTTTATGGGACACTGTAAAATTGAAATAAAAATAAACAGAATGCAGTGATTTGGAAATCTCATAAAAATAAAAAATAAAAACATATTTTATTTACTATTTAGCCTAATCCAGTCACAAGTGTGGTCACATGCCAGTGTTCTCTTTGTGTCAAAATCAATAAACTAACTTAAGCATTAGGCAGCATGATTCGCTGTGGTGACCCTGAAAAGAGAAAATGCAAAATCAACTTTTTTGAGCTTCCTACCATGTTATAATGTTTCCTCATCAAAAAAATACCTGGAGTTGTGTTTTGTTTCATTTACGCATGTTTGAATAATCCTGTAATCTCTGGCGCTGAGTTTCTGAGGCCTCAGAACGCTCAGTTGTGGACTCCTCGGCCACTCCAAAAAGCACTGACCAATCAACAAGCCCTCTACATCTATGTCTGCTTTCATTCATTTATCGAAAAAAATAAAATGAATAAATAAATGAATGGCATCCTACAAAAAGTTTTCGGTAAGTAAAAACCTTTTTCTCTGTTTCCTGTCAGTTGAGCGTAACAGCTCTGCCCTCTGCTGGTCTCTTTACCTGTTTCTTTATGGCAGTTGTAAAGTAATTGTTGGCAACACTTTCTTTTAGTCACATAATGTTTTCAAAGGTTGTAAAACAGACAATGCTGTTCTAGAGGTGACCAAGAAAAGATTAAAAAGATAAATAAAAGCATAATAGCCTCTTTCATTGGCCCTATCTTGCAATAGATAAAATATAGTGCCTGGACCAGTTCTTTTATGAGCCATTGCTGACCTTTTCTGATGATTTCATCAAAATCCAACAGTTACTTTTTGCGTTATCTGTTAATCCAGCTTCAGGAGGTCACAAGCCAGTGTACTCTTTATGCCAGTACCAAGCCTAGATAAATGGAGAGGGTTGCATCATGGAAGGGCATCCCAGCTAAAATCTGAGCCAAATAGATATGGAAATTACTGCATGCTAGAAGGTAGATGATTTGCAATGGCAGTCCCAGAAAAGAAAAGACGAAGGGACTTTTTGAGTTATCTTGCGAACAGAATAGCAACCAGCACAAAAACATAATCTCATTGGTGAAAGTAATACGTCTTCACACACATACAAAACATACAAACCCAATATAAAATAAAGAAGAAGACAATAGCCTAAACTGTCTCCGTGTCAGGGATAGATATTAAAAATCTTTTCACTTTTACAGTAAGGGACATTTTTCTGCAATTGTTCCACAATTTTACACTTGGTTGGTGAACCTCTGCCCATCTTTATTTCTCAAATGCACCTTTCCTGTCACTGGCCTGTTGCCTGTTAACCTAATTTGTTGCAAATTGCCCTCCCATCTGTTTTGTATTAGTACAGCTAACCATTTCAAGCCATTTGTTGCCGCCATCAAATAAAGAACAGAAAGTTTAGTTATTTTTCATAAAATGTTAAATGTCTTAAATTCATTGCCTCATATGTTGTTTGTTCCATTGCGAAAATAATACTCTCTGTAAAAAGTATATTAGGTCAATAAATTTTTCTCCACCTCTTCAAATTACCCCAAAATCTTAAAAATCTGTTCAAAATGGTCACTTAATATATTTGCCTTTATCTAAAAGTGTTTTCCTCTATTCAAATAGGAGACATAAAGCAACTCATTGTAAATGAGCTTAACAGACTGAAGATATGATCCTAATTCTAATTCAATCTTTTGTGGACGTAACGTTTCATCACAGGCGGGAAACACTGACACTCAATCCTTTCCTGTGAGCAGATGTGAGATAACCTACATTTTGGAACAAGGGAAATATTAACCGTGCAAGGTTGGAAGATTCAAGTTGTCCCTTTGAATGGGTGTCATCAAAAGTCATTTTTTTTAATTAAATCTGCTCTGACACTAGCTTTTTCACACCATGCATTTTTCCCACTCAAATTTAAATAAAAAATATTGAATTAAATTAAAATCAAAGCTTTTAAGATTGATTTTTGATAAGTTCCTGAAAGATTATTGTGAAATGTATTTTTATTTTAAACAATTACTTACTTGACTGATATGTGTATGGCAATAAATCTATCATAAACACTGTTGTGCAAGTTTATTGGGAGAATTAAATAATGAAGAGTATACATATTCATAATGTTTTGCATATTCATGTTGCATGATATTTTGGAACTCTTCTGGAAATTAATTTCCTAAAAATGGTGGGAAATTTGTTTAAAGCGAGTAAGATTAACCATTGTTCAAAAATGTGTTAATGACCCATCACCTTGGGCATCACAATATTATGAAAATAACTATATGGATTGTTATGTATTTTAAATGTCCCCTTTGGTATTTTAGATGGACATGAAAACATATTGTCCACTTGTGGCACTCATTTGGCTATGCCACGAGTTAATTTAAAGCTCTAATGGAAGTTTTATTTTCATTAGTGCAAAGAGATTGCAGAGTCCTTCTATGTGTTATTTAATTTATGTTGGTAATATACAAGCTGTAGCAATGCTTGTTTTAAAGCACCTTTTAGCACCTTTTATTCTTATTAGGGATCCACAAAATATCACAAATAAAAAAAATAAATAAAATGTGTTTCGACCAAATATAAATATTTTAAAAGTCCAGATTTAGTGGTAATTTAGTCCTGTTTTATCATTGATTTAGTCCTGTTTTAAACTTTGAAAGTTTTTTTTTTTTTTTTATAGTTTTGGTTATGGTAGTGTTGACTGGTAAATACAGGGACTTACAATTCTGCTTTAATTTAATTGAACTTAAAACATTCATAGTAGCGTTTATAAAAATATCACCAATCATGTCGTCATTGCAATGACTTAGTTCTCGCATTTTGCATTATATTTTTCTCATATTGTCTGCCCTAACTTTGATTCACTTTGTGCTGTTGTAATTCTTAAGTAACTTGTAGCAGAGACTTGGCTTTAGGCCTGTTTTTATTTTTTGACATTTTTATACTTTCAAATAGAATTTTATTGTATAGTCAGTGTCCAGTTGCAAAATTCAACATAAAAGTCAAGCTCCAAAATAACAAGCGATCATGATCCTGCCACATTTGACCCAGATCTTCCATGAATCTCTTCCCATGTTCCACAACAGATCTGTCTCTCCAATGATGCTAGCGCCTTTTTAAATGACCACTCGTATTCCCACAGTGAAAGGGCAGGATAGAGCTGTCTGCCGAAAGCTCTCTGATATAAAGTGCCACTTCCATTCGAGCGCAGCTGGAGTTGAGTTCGAGCCCATCCACTGTCCGGATCCGACACTTTACATTCTCGTCTCCTTCGAACGGAATGGAAGTGAAAAGCATTAACTTCAGTGGAGACGTGGTTTTCTGGACTTCCCCCATTCCTTCCCCTCTTTCATTGCTTATCTTGGTCTTGTTTTGTCAGGACCTCTCACTGACAAAGAGTGTATCAGACACATTTACATTTGGTTTATTTTCATTTGCAGTTTCTTTGTCAAGGCCAAGCTTTTGCTCAAGATTCATTTTAACACAAAGTTTGGAGTACATTTTCAAACTGTGACAGCCTAAGTGGAACTTCTCAAGTTAATACAAAGACCAATAAACTTTTTTCTTGATCAAATTTTTTCCAAAGTTTTTCCTTTTTTTAAAATGAATGACCAAACTTTTTTTTTTTTTTAAGTTTGTGTCCTATAGTTTTCACAGTTTTTAAGATACAGACCCTTACTGTTTCTTTTGGGTGAATATCATTAAAGAAAGTCAATAGACAGCAGCAATCTAATTTGTGTATGTATTAAGCAGGCATACTGTGGGTGTGGGTGGATTCTTTTATCTGGATTTCAAACATGGCTGCTGTTTTAGACTCACACAGCACTAAGGCCATCTTGCATTTGGTCTTGTTTTTAGCTGTCACCATCCACCTTCTCACATTCAAGTAGCAAAACAACACAACCCCCCAGAAATGCAATTTTTGTCGACGAGCCAAAAGGAAAATGTTGCCTGTTAATGTCTCTAAATAACACTTTACATTTTTTCTCATTTTAATTCAGTTCTGCTTTATTAATGACCAAGGGAAAATTTGATTGTCTCTTATTATTGTTTGATAAAAAGTTTGTAGTCATAAGTAGCAGTCAGTCAGGAAGAAGTTCTTGTGGCGTTCTGTCCTTGCTGTTCTTGGGTATCTTCCAGCTCCCATTTTCACAGATAGTTTTCACAGCAAAATAACCACATGGCACAAATGGAAACTTTTTTAGCTTGTTCCTATTAGTTCTTAGACTTAGTGACTTCCACTGATAATTTTCCTCATTGAGGGACCCATTTCTCCCCATGACAACAGGGGGTTCCTTTCCAGCTATTGTTGAATGCAGATTGTCTTTTGTTTTATCTTCTCAATTTGTTCTTGTCTATATATAACAAAGTACTGTGCAGATATTGTAGATCCACTGCTGTTCATTTGAGATGTGTTAAAACTTATCTGAACTGACTAATAAGATAGAAGCCATTGGTGCTGCCGTAACTTCTTGCAGTTTTTGACATGAAGTCAATTGCTGTCAAATTTTTAGCATTAAACAAAATTGGAATCGTCAACTTTGTGTATCAGCGCGTCAGACATCTTCAATATCTGAATCAGAAATGGACCGAAATATGATTTTTAGTCAATGTCGACCACCTTTCTTGCAAGCGCTCTATTGCATTACCGACTCCATCTCCTAATTTGGTGCTGATAGCTTTCAACAGGATGGTGTTTGTCCAGCTGCTGACAGTTTTCATCTCCTTCGAATCCACTTTTCACATAGAGTTTGCAGTCAACCATCCACCACCTCCTCTTGTTTTAAATCCAGCTTGTGGTTTGCATTAGAAGGACTATAAATTATCTGTATCATAATCACAAACCATTTAGCTTCAACTGCCTGGGTGAAATGAAACACTCCAGAGTAGAACTTTGAACTCGCCTTACTTTTTTCTCCTCTCTGTAATGTTTTGTTTTAAAATTGCAGCTCGGGGTTCATGGGAACTCCACTCCGAGGTTACCTGCACCCCCCCAGTATCTCAAGTAGTGGAAAAAAGCATTACGGCGGCAAGAATGTTTTTGCAGTTACTTGAAATATTGCTAACCTTGTCAAACGTCATTTGGAACGAGAAGCCCAACATATTTTAATCAGGTTTTTTTTTTTTTCTTTTACAGGCAGGGCTTTTTAAATGTGGACGGGAGGAGAGGGGGTCAGCTAATTGCGACGTTTGATGTCATGTTTGGTTCTTGCTCAGGGTTTGATGGGAGTGCCTGGAAGCATTCCCCCCTTCTCCCTCTAGACGCACTTTATCACAAATGGCTAAGTGAAAAACTGCTGGAAGGTCTTAGAGTTCTCAATGCTGTAATCTTCATAAAGTCTCCGCTCCTATTTCCTGTCGGCCCCTCGCTCAACTTCAACCTCCACCTCTCTGAATATGCATCACCGCAACATGGTCCACTCTTTGACATTTCTGGATACACGAGCACCGGAGTCTGCTATTTTTGATCTATATGTGGTTAGTGGAGAGCAGTGACGTCACATACAAGAGGTTTAGAGAACTTTGCAAAACATTAGGCCTTATTCAATCATATTTTCAAAGGAGAAGTTTTGTAGTATTCAGTTCCAGACTTTTTTAATTTACCCCAAAAGACCACTCCAAGACCACTGTGTTAGTGCAATGACCTAAACAAGTGTTTCTCAGTCAAGTTACAAAATACTTATATGACAGTAATGAAAATATTGAAGAATTTTCCGTTTTGAAAATCTCAGGAAAAGTCAGTGATGTGCCAAGGACAAAATGTTGAATTTTGTGTGAAACAATTATCAGTGTTTAGACTGTTTAGTAGTGCTTTAAGGGATTTTCTGCCAGCAAGAGAAATAGCATTTACTCTAGATGTAGTAGATATTTAAGAGCAGAGGTTCCCAAATTTTAAAGAACACGAACCACAAAATAACGGCAGAAACAACCTGAGACCCTCCGCTATAAATGGTGATTGATGCTCGTAAAAAGCTCAGGAGGTATAACATTTAAATCCTGGGTTAATATTTTTTGCATGGTTTATTTTAGAAATAATGTTTTAAGTAGTTTCATAAATTTTTCAGTGATAGCTGGAAATCCGATCGGGACCCCACTCAGGGACACCCCTCTCAAGTTTGAGTCCAAGTTTGGTTACTGTATTATTACCATTGTGAGATAGGGCCAGTGCCTTTGTAGAAGTCCATCTCCTGGCGCATCTAGGTGTGATTTCTCTTGTCTATTTTTGTCTTTGCATGAAAATTGAATAGAAAATAGCTATATTACAGTTTTACAGTTTTCTCTAACTTCTTTACTGTAATGTGTGAAGAAGAGTGCTGTTGTTTGTGCCCAGCTTACATAACAGCAAGATGCTAATAGCGGCTACTAGTGACTAATCATCAGAGAAACGCAGTGATATTACGCCTGTAAAGCCTTGATTTTGCAAATTGTTAGCGCTTCGTGCATCACAACATGGAAATCATGGGTTCTGATCTACGGATCGCCCACCAACAATTTTTCTGTTTGGATTGTGCATATCTGTGTTATCGCACTTTCTTTAAGGGTACTACTCAGGCTTCCTCCTATTGTTCAAAGACATGTATGTTAAGTAACATTGCTAAATCTAAATGGCCCACAGTGAATGAATGTGGAAGTGAATAGTTCTCCGTCGTAGAGGTTGACAGATATGGGTTTTTCTATGGTCAATGCCGATACCAATTTTTAAAATTCAGAGCAGCCTATGCTGCGTGCTTTTCAAGCTGAGATAAAGCAATTTTGGATGTTTCCTATAAACCACAGTGTAAGATGTCCAAACTGCAAGAATATGGTTGGAGACACTCTGAGCTGCTCCTCATGACTTCCTAAAGCATCTTGAGACCAAATCTCACAGATCTGTAGCAGGGCTGCCAATGAATTGACAGTGAGAAGTTACAATTTAGTTTTTTTAAGAAAACTAGTAAGTCAATCTCAGTCATACTTGGTATGCAAGCAGAGCTTGGGGACAGCTATGAACTGCATTAAATTTTTCTTTTTCAGGAGTCTATGCCAGTGAAACAAGCTAAATCTTTTTTGAGCTTTTCAGGATATGCATACAGGAGATAAACGATTTTGAATGTTTCCTATAAACTGCAGTGTAAGAGCCCTAATGTCTACAAGCTCCTTCAGTCACATTGTTGTCCGGACATGTGCCTGACCAAAAATTGGCATTTAAGTGCAAGAATTAGCGATATATTGGCTGACTTCTAGTCTGTCGCTATACGTCTTGATGTGTAAGTGTCTAACTGCCCATTGTCCAGGGTGTTCCCTGCCCCAGGCCAAAGGTAGCTGGGATAGACGTCCGTCACCAGCCAACCCTAGAAAGTCATATTACTTTAGTTATACCTTGATTTTGTCTGGCCATGTGCTTTATGTGTATTATGTAAATTACACTATAAATGCAGTATATTCAAAAATGGGTGTAAAGTTTAGTAGCAACCCCCCTACTTATGGCTTGTCTTTTAATGTGCTTCATTTTTTAACATGCTCAAAATGAACCCAACCTGTACTGTTTATACATTTTCCATATTACAGAATAATCTTGTGAACCCAAAGTCCCAACTCAGAGCGCTTCCCATAATAACAGCTTTAGCCGAGCGAGCGGGGTAAAGGAGGGGGTTAAGGATATACATAGTAAATTGTGTTTGACAGAGTGAGGTTTGTGGTTTTGTCGCGGCTTGTCTTAAGTTATTCCTCGTACTTCCTCCTGCCGAAGATAAGCTGGGCCGGTGGAACGTACCAAGGTGAGCTCTGACACTGGGGCCCTTATCTCAAACGTTGATTTAGGGCCACAACTCGGCGACAGAGGTCATTGTGCAGTAAAGCCATCCATCATTCAGCTCTGATTTCTGCTCCGGAGCTGTCTCCAGGTTGTCTACAGCGACATATAGGTCTGTGCCCACGCTGAGGTAGGGCTGGTATGGGGAGGGGCCTTGTTGGAGTCACTTTTATAAACAAAAAAACTATAATCCTGAAATTTGCTGATTTTTAGTGACACATTTTTATTTAGTTTGAAAAATGTCAGTATTACTTTGATAAGAATGCTTTGTGACAGAATACCTGAGTGAGCCTAGAAAGTAAGGACATACTGTATACATTGATTTATCTATTTATAAATTGAAATGTGTATTTTGAGGTAGAAATGGTCCATGAAATAATATTCAACCAAAACCATCTATTAAATATTCATGAAATATCTTTTATTCAACTTTCTAACCTTTGTTTTTTTTTTTTTTTTTTTTTTTTATTTATAGTATGTGACATTCATTCTAATCTCTTATTATTATTATTATTTTAATCTTAAAGAAAGATAACGTATTTTTAGCTTTACAAAAACATACAAGTCACTGAAATCCATCTTGTTCTGCATAGGACAAAGCATATGCATCCAAACCACTGGTGTGGTGTACTGACAGCTTATAATAATAATAATAATTGATTATTTACTGTTATACATTTTCTAGTAAAACTGTTGCTATACTTTATAGAACTAAAAATGCATTTAACTGGAAATGTCTGCATAATTTGTGCATACATTAAGAAGAATAAAGTTGGATTCCATGAATCTAGCTCTTCATCAGCTTCAATCAGCTTTTTATATGATGTATAGACATTATGCAGTTAAAAAAGTTGGAAATTAAATTTTGAGCCGTGAATAGGAGCCTTCCTTTGGGCATTCAGTCCTTTCACAAACGAAGAGATGGACATAATAATCTAAAAGGTCTACATATGTTTGAAACATGTAAAATCAGGACAATTGTTTAAGATATTAGGGAGGATCTTTATAAATTCATTTTTTTGCAAAATTGATTAAAACTACCTTCATTGCCCTGTATAAAGCTTATAAATTGGTGTATTAGAAAAAATAATAATATTAATAAACTGTGGACTCTGTGGGACTTAAAAAACGTCAACCAATTGTTGTTGTCATGAGTATGGTAACCATTGTTCCACGGACTTGACAATCATTCCGACTTCCTGGTTTCGGCGATAAGTGCTCATCGTAGCACGGACAGCCTGACCTCGAAGAGCACAATGGCTGAGGAAAACCGTGAACCGGGGGGTCGAGGATGCTTCAGACCAGTCTCTTTTGGCTGAGGCTTACAAATTTGAGAAATACAATATTGTATATGTTTTAGATGTGAACAACCAAATAAAAATATTAATTCTTTCATATTCAAAAGGCAACTATTGCATATTAGATGAACATGTTGTTTGACCATATAGTATTACATTGTTTTTTTCCTTTTTTAATATCCTTTGCTGGCCCTATAGCCCCATAGCCCATAACCAGGCCTTTATGTTGAGCTGAAATATGTCTATTTGTATCTTTCCACCAGCGCTGGATTCACATCGCTTTCCAACATTTATTTTTTCTCCATGCGTCTCTGAGATCTTCTGTGCGCGCTTTTTGAGACGCTCACATTTTCCCTGATTTAAAATTCAAGGTGGCGGCGAGGCTGAGGTAAATAAATTAGCAATCATAACCACAGCAGATGAGAGCCTTCCTTTTCTCTGGGCCTTTTTTTTTTTCACGTCTATAGAGAAGTATTTATGACTGTTAATGTTGTTCATGGCCTTTGTGGCTAGACTTTTGTAACTGTTGGCTCAGGTTGTCTGTTTATCCTGGCGTCCAGTGGAGCAGCTCATACTTTCAAATATGTACTGCGTGAGTCATATATTGATTTGTGGAGGAGATATTTCATAGCACTTCTCTTAGGCTGTTGCTGGGGCTCTTAAGTGTCTGAGATTCTCCTGAAGTGACATTAGCAGTGTTTTCATAAAGTGAGGTTGGAAGCAGTTTGATACGTCTCAGTGGAGAAAGTAAAACCCCAGTTGTAAAGTCAGGTACTGCCGCTATAGTTGTTAGATAGCCCCATAGCTTATCTAACAACAAAATAGAAATGGGGACAGCTAATTGCAATGTATTGTTGAGTACACATTTCTCAAACAGGATCTATAAGCATGGTTTTAAACCGTGATACTATACTCTGCTTAACTGGACTATGAATTGTTGATATAATGGGAGCCTTGTATGGGCAAATTTTCTGCGCTTTTTACCATGTTGCAATGTTGGTTCCTCCTCCCCCCCAAAAAACAACATAAACAAAAACATGCCTAGAGTAGGACAGGGTGCCCAAGTCTCTTCACAATTTAAAAAATATATTACAAAGGCAATTGATGAGATATCTTAATCAGATGTGTTCTATAGACTCAGTGATTATCAAAGTTTTTAATCACATGCGTACTGCTGCCAGACAGTTACAGCTCCATGTTCAACAGTGCACAAAGTCCTACACAAGAACTTGCGTTTGTACGCTTACAAAGTGCAGCTCTTACAGCCTGTACTTGAGCCAAATGATAAACCAAGACCAAAAGAGTTGGCGGTTAACACTGAAATGAATTTATGAGGATGACCCCTGTTTGTTTTAGTGATGAGGCAACCTTTCATGTTTCAGGGAAACTGAACACACATAATGTGAGAATCTGGGATCAGAACAGCCACATGTGACTCAGGAATTTCACTGAGATTGTCCAAAGGTGAATATGTGCTGTGGGATCACCATTGATGAGGCTCTGCTACAGCAAACATGGCAAGAAATACAGTACTGTCTTGATGTGCTTTTTGCAACTAATGGTGCCCATATAGAGGTGGATTAAATAAGGCAAAAAAAAAACTTTAACTTTAAAAAACTCTGTTCATTTGCTTTTTTAATATATATATATTTTTTTTTATTGTAAAGAGACTTTTATGGGCACCCTGTATATTATTTTACTCATGCATGTTTGAGTAATCGTGTATGCTGAGGCGCTCTGGCCTTCTCAAGAGCTGAAAATGCTTTGTTTCACCACTCTACATAAGCATATGAAACCTGCCTTCATCATGAAGTGCTCTGTGTTTAGCGCTTAGTGCAGCACTTGCATTCCCCCTATAGAGGTCAGAGGAAGAGGCATGTAGTACTTTGAAACAAAATATTTTGCAATACCGACTCGCTGATGGAGTGAAGTGGGCGTGGCTAGCAGATGTGGAGATGTCCAAAATTATTTCAAAAAGCTTAAAAAAAACATAATAGGTGTTCTTTTAAAGAAAACACTAAGGCATAAGGAGGCAAGTTTAAAGCAGTTCGCTGTTATGGATTTCACACTCCACATTGCTAGCATTTTGGTAGCCGTGCACGGGAGTGCTCTTGTCGATAAACCAAAAAAAATGGGTCAGATGGTGAGTAATGTCAATGTTGGAAACGTTTTTATTTTTCAACTATATTATAGATTTTTAAAATGAGATTTCATTACACTTGCAAGCAACAAATTCCCCCCTTTTGATTGAAAAAATAAAACTGCCTTTTTAAATCCACATGAGTCATTGTCAGCATGTTTACTTTTCTGTAATTATTTCATTTTGGCTTTGGGGGGCAGTATGACTCTTGCCACCTGCTCTAAATATTTTCTTCTGTATTGTTAACTTATATAATTGTATAAAAAAGGCAGACACAGGCTTTCTAGAAATAGCATGCAGAATTTAGCCAGTGTTTAAGACTCTTAAAATGTTTGCACTTCTTGACATTCCAGGGAAACTTGAGTGAATGGCTGTGCATAGGCTTGAGGCTAAGGTCTATCTTTTGGGCACATGTCTCTTTACTTATGCTAAACTAAAGCCAGGCTAGCTCCACTGCTGCCGCTCGGCGGATAGCTTAATCGCTAATTACGCCTCAGTCTCTAATCAAATCCATGTCAGCTTGTCGGAGGACCCGGATTTGCGGCGGATTCCTTCTAAATACGAGGCTAGCTTAAACATTTTATGGTTCTCTCCTCAAATTAAACTTTCTCTCTGCGATCCCTTCGAAAACGTGTCATATCCCATTACACAAATTTGGATATGGTAAATTAGCGTCGGAGAGAGCGCTTATGCTGGTGAATGTGTTGACTTTTATGTGCGCTGTGCAGAGGGTGAGTGGTGGGGGGGTGGGGTGGGGGAGAAGAGAAGAGAGGGAGGGCCGGGAGTGTCTTTAACTCCTAAAAAGTTGTCTTGAATTTTCTCGGCGAGCGTGCTGATGTGTTTTTGCAATTCAAATATTTGCTCATTCTCTTCCCCGTTGCATGGCTGGGCTTTGAAGAAGAAGAGTTCTATCAGGGCCAATGACAGCGTGAGTGTGCGGCGTGACAGCGCAAGAGGCAGTGCCCGACTATTTCTAACTGCATATTTAAATAGCAGCCAAATCCAAAATCAAAAATGTATGCAAATGCGGCCATGTTTTGCATGCTGATATATATTTTTTTTCCTACCATTGAGGGCTTGCATATTCAGGTGGTGGGAGCAGTACGTGCCGAGATTTACCAACATTAATCAGAATTACTTCATATCCTGGGAGCACATTTGATCTCGCTCTAAACAAATATTTCTGTGGGTGGAAGGCCTGCAGTTTTGGCAGATAGACTTTTAATGTAAGTCGTGCTTAATGTTTTTATGTGGGACGGCATATTTTAGGCCTGAAGCATGATTCGGAAATATATAACCTAAAAGTTCAAGTCTCACAACAGGGATTTCTTACTTTTTCAGCTAAGGTTGTGAGTTTACCTTGTCAAATTTATTCATTATTCGTAACACAAATACATTTTAAGAGTGTTTTCTGTTAAATGTTGTCTATATTTTAACAAAATGGAACAAAAGAGTCAATATGTTGTCAGTAGTGCTTTTTTTTTTAAACATCAAAATAATATTTGCATTTGTTGCCCATTTTGGTTCCATTACTCTCTTTTGCTTCTATTGGTGCCCAGAATGGACAAACTGTGCACTGCTGGAGGAGAAGCACATTCATTTTTTTAAAAGGGATCTGTTCTTTTTTAAACATATCTTGGTCACCAGAACAACATTGCACATTTTACAACCTGTAAAAAAATATCTGACTAAAAGAAAAAGGTTTTATTAAGTATTCTACTGGTGCCATAAAGAAACTGGTTAAGAGACCAGCAGAGTGCAGTTCTGTTGTGCTCTTTTGAACAGGAAAAAAAGGTGTTTACTTCCTTAAAGTTTTTGTATGACACCATTTTATTACAACATGAAAAATGTGTGTGCGCAATCAGTGGAAATAGAGTTGCACACTGCTTTTTTGTTAAAGGAATGAGAGCAGACTGGATGTAGAGGGCTTGTTGATTGGTCAGTGATTCCTGGAGTGGGTGGCGGTTTGTTGAACAGAGCATTCTGAGGACTCAGAAAAGCAGCACCAGAGAATACAGCATTACTTAAACATGCATGAATGAAACAAAACACAACTCCAGGTATGTTTTGCATGAGAGAACAACATAGCAGAAAGTTCAAAAAGACAGATTTTTGCATAATATATCCCCTTTAAAGACAACAGCATGTTTATGCAAGGCTGCCATGAAAAATGCCAAATGACCAAACATTGCCGCCAAAAACTACACACTGCACCTAACAATGTTTACACAACCTAAAGATATACGAAGCTTTTAAGCTCACTGTCTTTTGCATTTTCTGGAAATGTCCAGCATGTGCTGTTAATTGCTGTCTTTGCAGTATAGTGTATTTACATTTAAAAGAAAAATATGAAAACATATAGTTCCTATATTCTTTATTAGTTTGACAGTGGAGAAATTCACTGTGTCAGCAAACAGCAGCGGAGGATAAAGAGCTCTACAAAATCAAAGCAAAATGTAAGGGCCTATAGTGTTAGATTATGCAAGATGTAAACAAAACTGTATTTGCACACAAGGGTTTTGTTCAGAGTTAAATTATGTGCACAAGAAACAAGGAGACGCTTTTGCAGTAAATAAAGATTTGTGTGCATGTGTATTTAGCTTCTCCCTAGAATATAGTGGTAAAGGTGCTGGTTGTTCCTCTTTATATACTGCATGTGAGGAGCTGTGGTATAGCCCTCAAGGGAGCCCAAAAAAGGACCAAGTGAAAATGGTTAACTCACTTTAAAATTAGAATTTAGAACAAAATCAATTAAGGTCATAGATGTCCTACATTTTAATGCTAGATTGTGTTTTTATAAAGAGTGTGCTTCTTCAGCAGTGCTCAGGTTGTCAACTCTGGACAGCTGTAGCAAGCAGTAATGGAGGTAAAATGTCTTCTTTTTTGATCTTTAAACACTGCTAACAATGACATGTGTTTCAGTAAATGGGTTAGGAATGTTGATATTCAATTTAATAATAAAAATATACAATTTATGTATGACTTCATACTAAAGATAATCAAAAAGACTCTAACATAAGGGGATGTGCTGCTCCCAAGCTTGGATTGGATTTAAATTGCAAAAAGTAGAAGTAGAAAATAACAATAATAAGCTAAATACAACCAAAACCCTAAAACAGAGAATTAGGTCATAACTTTAGTTTTTCAATAAAAAAAAAAAAGAAAAAACCTATTACATATTAAACATATTAAAGGTTTTTTTTTTTTGCCTTTTGCATTTTATGATTGAAATGAAGGTCATGAGTTACTCCTTAGCTGATAAGTCTCCATCAAGCCTTTAAACTCTTATAAGTTATGGGTATATACAATTATTTATTTATTTTTTTTAATTAATGGGTAAAAATTAATGGGAAATTTGCTTCCGTAATTAAAAGTGAGCGGTCACTGTTGATCTTCATATGGATAGCCTGAAAACTGCACTACACTACACAATAGAACAATTCTGACAAATCTTGACTTATATTTTACTTTTCAAAAAACATTCAGCTCTGGACATATTAACCCCAGCACCATTTGGGATTACATCTCACCTAAAATAAGAATAAATATATAAATATGTTTCCTTTTCCTCTATGATACAGTGAGTGTTGCTGCGGTTTCAACCCTCTGCTCTCCTTAAGGTATAGAATCTCGTGTATAAAATAATGAGTTGAATTGTCATGTGTGTGAGGAGCCTTTGCTCTGTGCACCCTATAATTCCAACCTCTCTCTTCTCCGTTCCTCTCACCACACTTTTTTTTTTTCCTGGCGCCTTTTTTTTTTCTTTTTTTTTCTTTTTTTTTTCTAAATGGCAATTAATCTCATTTTTAGTGCAATTTCCAACCCTCTGCTGGAGTCGGAGCGAGTGCCCTGTTTTGTTCCTATTTGGCTTAGTTCCTCTGCATAGTCATTAAGGGTCCAATTAATGTCACCCTTTAGCTGAAGAGTGCTCATTTTTATTGGGGAGCTGACAGTCACCGCCATGAGTGCCGCAGTGTAATATGCATTAATTGCCCCGTAACACTGGTAATTACCAGTTCTTCAAGCCTCTCAGTAAACTGTCATGCCCAGACACGACTGCTTTGAAATAGATTACTCATTAGGGGGACCTGCCCTGTTTTCCAATGGGGGCTCGCCGGGGTTGGCATAAAGACGAAAAAAAAAATCTGCTGCCTGAACAAATAGTTGCCAAGAGCAATTTCCTATTACAACTTCTCAGTGACGGCTCTTCTCTGCTCTTTTTTTTTTTTCCTTTCTACTATTTTTTGCCTCAGATGGCATTCCGGACGTCACTCGAGGTAAAGATCACAATCCCAGGGCCATCTTAGCCAGCTGACATCTGGCTTATGGTTCTAATTGGAATTTTTTTAAAATAACTTTTTAGAGCTTTCCTGAGTTTACCAGTACTAGTACTCTGTGGTTTACAAACCATTTGTTCTTGCTCAACCTCATAGAACCATCTATGACAATACTTGTGAATTTAAAAAAAATCTTTTCTTCTTTTTGCTGTTTCAAGCTTTATTAGACAGTGTATAGTGGAGTAGTGACAGGAAATTATGTGGGAGAGAGAAGGGAGAGGCATTTGGCTAAGTGATGAAGTCCGTACTCAAACTCACGAGGCCAAGGCAGGCTGTTGTTTCTCTGAATATACACCACAGCTCTAACAACTGAGCTATACCACTGCGCAAGCAATGCTTTGTTAAATTGACTTTCAGAAACAGCCTTCTTCAATACTGAAAAATGCACACAAAATGTATGTATGGTTTTCTTTTGCAGTGTTGGCCAAATTATCCAAAATTAGGTCCTCTAAAATTTGTTAATGATGATTGACCTAATAATATCCTATAAACCCATTATAAAAATATAAACAATATTTTGACTTTAAATAAGCTCAACACAGAAACTATTTAGCTTCTCAAAACACATTTCAGTGCTCACCCACAAATTGGGAACCAATTGCTTTTGATCACACTAACAAAAAAGTATCTTGGACCCAAGCCCTAACTTCTCCTTTGTTTCCATGGCAACCTGCCAAAGTCTCTTGAGACATAGACCTATGTTTTACATTGTTGTGTTAATAAGAAGTCACTAGGCCAATATAGGAATTTTTGGTAACACTTTGTTACACAACTCTTATTACAATGTAACACGCATTGTAACAAACTGTAATAAACTGTAATAGCATGTAACTATGTTGTACTTATGTAATGGATTTTTGTATTCATACAGCTTCTAGGTACAAATGTAACAAAAAAATTTTACTATGTTCATTTATTTTACACTACACTTGATACAGTCTAACTCCAATGTAACTACAATGTAACACAGTGTAACAAACACATTTGTGTGTAGGTAGATAAAAATATGTATTACAATATTTTTGGTAGAGTAGTGTAACAAATATGTTTTATTACTTTTGCATTTTACCACCCTGTAAAGTAGTCAATGTACTGTTTCTACAGAAGCAAAATGCACTTTGGCAGAGTAGTGTAACAAGTATTTTATTACATTTGTATCTACGAAGTGTTAGTACACAAAATGTTTTTTTATAAGTATAACATAGTTACATAATATTAGTTTGTTACATCATGTCTTAAATTGTAGTTACATTATACATACACTGTATTAAGTGTAGTGTAAATTAGTGTTACTAAAAAAAGTTACACTAATCAAACCAAAGTGATTTTTGCAGAATCAAAATGCACCTTGCTTGAGTAGTCAGACATATTTGTATTACATGTGTCCTGAGAAACTGTAAGTATACAACATGTCCTCATGTAAGTACAAGAGTTGCATGCACAAGTGTAGTGTAACATAACAGTGTTACTGTTTTTTTTTTTTTTTTTTTTTCATTGATTGACCGTAAAATTTCCAAATATTGCAGACACATCCCTGGTCACTCCCAATCCCTGTCCATGTTGTTGTGATGGCTGTTGTTGTGAGCTTTCTGGCATTTTAATAAGGGGCAGAGTCTTACCTTTAGAGCTTTAATCATTATGTTTTATGTTATTTTTTTCCGGGATATGTGATTTTTTTTTTTTTTTTTTTTTTTTTTTTTAAAGCATACATTTTCCTCTTGCATTGTCACACGACGTGGGGAATTCCTGCCTCTTTGTACGCAACATCAAGGCCCGGGTTGATGCCGAGCTCTTGTTCAAATATTGATGCTAACATTGCACGGGTCTGGTGTTTGCAAACTGTTGAGCCCTCTCTTTTACGAGCATTACATTTGTACACGGCCTGCCTTTCCACCGAGGAAAGCAATCGATAGCGAGAGCAAATAGACGAATTTGAAGAAAAGGACAAAAGCCGGGCATGTGGAGTGGGTGTCACCGCTGCTCGCCGATAAGATATTCTCAAATCAAACGGCTATCTCACATCCTCTTGGAGAAAAAAAAAAAAAATAGGTGTTGGCCTATTTAGTCACGCTAGAAACAATATTTAGATTTCGCCACTTGCTTTTGTAAATGCTTGGAGTGTGCCGTGCCCATTCTTTGCTCCTTCCTCCTACCTCCCTCCTTTTTTGCGCTTTTATGTCATTGCAGATTTACTCCAGAATAGAGAAGAAGTGAATCTGAAGAGCGGGGGGGAGTGGTTTTGCCGCAAACATGTCGACGGGGAACACGCGGCGCGCACACACTGCCCGCTTCACAAAAGGTTTTATCTCCCTTATAGCACCTGCTCGGGGCAATCTGCCGCGCCTCGACCCAAATGAATCTTGTCACGGCCTTTCAGATCCTCAGCCGGCGATGCGCTAATGAAAGGAGATGGTACAATTTGAAGTGACCAGGTAACGACCGGCGGTGGCAGTGCACGCGGCTGGGAAGGGACACACCCCATCTTGGAAACAAAAGCCAAGTCAAGCGTCCAATGATATACCCATTACCGTTCTCGTTAATGGCCCCTCCCCGTCCCAGACACTCCACCGTGTTTGTGTTGGTCGAGCACTTGCCGAATTGTTTATGACATCCCTAATCAGGCTAATTGAAGACATTAAGATTACCTGTCAGCCGTGTGTACCCAGAACCCCCGATCCATCTGACGATTCTTGACAAGTGAGGCCCCCCCGTAGCATAGGTTCATGATGTGAGCGCTCCCGGGGCCGTAATAAGGACAATAGGGGCAGCTCTAATTTGGTGTGGACAGCAATCCGCCTTCTCGTTGTTGTGGTAAGTAGAGTGGTGATTTGGAAGGGAGTGCAAGTGGCTGGCCCGGGCTAATGGAGTCTCTCTTTTGGTGAGGTGACAAAGCGCTGAGGTGGTCCAAAAGAGGGAAAGGGGGGACTGGAGTGTTTAAGGACATGAGAAGGAAGAAGGGGTGAGAAAGGGGACGGCCTGAGAGCAGACTGTGACTGAGGCCTGACATCTGTGTGTCTGTGGTGAGGATGTTTGAATGTTTTATCATGGACAGATGGACTAGCTTTCATGACCATCAAGTCCAGATTTTTAAATACATTTTTACTTTGGATTTGGATCCAGTGCCATTTGCAGACAGAAAAACCTGCTCAACTACTGCAAATGCATACCACCAATGTTTGTATGTGATGTTATATTGATCTTGATCTAGATATGAATACAGTTGCAATCAGAAATGGTTTTTTTTTTTTTTTTTTTTTTTTTTTTTATAAATCTTTTGGCTTCTCCCTTTCTTATTCCAGGTGCCACAGCAACACATTTGCACAATGATTTGGCAAGCTTTTGTTTTTTTTTTTTTTTTTTTACCTTTTTTTAGGGTCACAGCCAGCCACATACAGTGGCTGAAGTAGGCAATGTGGGTGAAGTGTCACACACAATATTTGGGCGAGATTCGAACTAGGTACCCTCTAAGTGCTGGGCACCCCAAGACATTTTAATAGGTTGAATAAAAGATAATGAGAATAAATAAAATGTAAAATCTTATTAAACAACAGATACTATGCACTGTTCCATCTGTTTTTTTTGTTTTGTTTTTTTTATTGTTTTTTGCAAGAAATTTTTATGCTCTTTTATAAGCTTTTTTGATGGGACGGAGTATAGTGGGAAATCGTGAGAGTATAATGGGAAGCAGGCTGTAGTCTCCTTGCATATGCGTCGCAGCTCTACCACTGAGCCACCCGGCAGCATTCTTACAACAGAAGTTGACTTAACTTTGACTGAGACTCTTTTAACACATTTCCATGGGCAGTATTATTCAGCCCTTAGCTTAAGGAGTTCATGGAGCATCCTTTAACTTTAAGTTCTAACAAACTTTTTGGGTATTTGCTAACAAGCTTCCATCACCTCTCGACTGGAAGCCCATTCTTTACATGCAAAAGCCTCCAGCTCAGTGGTGTTTTATGGCCTCTGTGCTGCAACTGCCTTCTTTAAATCCCACCAAAGACTTTCAATGTGATTTAAATTTGGTGACTAAGAAGGCCACTCCAGGACATTATGTCTCTCTTTGAAAAATTTTCCATTAAAATCTTTAATGGATTGAATATTTGTGATTGCAACTGTTTATGTGTATATATAGATTTTTTTCATCATTCCTACCTGCAGAGACTCAGAAATTTGAGCTGGTTGTTTTTGTACTATTACTAATAATAATAATAATAATAAAAAAATTCCCATCTTTGCTCCTCCTTGTGTCATGTTAATATAATATTAGTAATATTTGTTTTACTGATAACAATAGTACGGCTGATTTATTCACAATTAAAAAAAAAATATTGAACATAATGCCCAAGTTGTTTAGGTTTACATTTTTTGTTATAGTTCTACACCCTGCATTGCTGATTTAGACTGCAGTACCGTTTTCAAACCAGGATGAGCACATGCTGCTTACTGTACCTTTAAATCTTATGAGAAGGTATTGAATTTTGGTCATCTAGGCTTTAAATTTGTCAAATGTTTGCTAATTTTAAGTATATAAGAACTGACGCCACAATAACAGTATCTACAATTTACTTATTAATACTTTATTATTGAAATTTCTGATTCACTTTTACAAGTTTTTATTGCAGTACTGGAGTTACTTTATCTGTATTCATCTTTAAAATAAAACTCTGGTGTTTCAGAGAATAGTACGGAAAATTTCTGTGTGCAAATTTTATATATTTTATATCGTATATTGGGTTTGTGGGTTGTGGGTTTGATCCCGGACTGGCCAACTCACAGTCTCTTTGCATGGAGTGTGTATGTTCGACTTTGGGTTCTCTCTGGTACCCCGGCCCCCTTCTCATTGTCCAAAGACATGTTAGGCCCATAGTTGCTAATGAATATAAGTGGAAGAAAGTGAGAAAAAAAAATGGATGAATAAGCAGATTTGATAACTAAAGTTTAAAGATGTTGACATTTCCAGGCCAGACTTGACTTTTCTTAAGCATCCCTAAGTCCTCCTCTTTTAGAATGTGCTTGTGCATATCTGTATTCTCCGTCTCCTCTCTCCTGTGTGGCTTTGTGCAGGGCTTTGCAGTGTCATCTCAGTGACAGATCAACACTGTCAGCCCGGGAGATCCCTCTGTTTGTTTGTTCTGCTCCGAACGGGGGTTAAACTGTCAGCTTGACAACTGGAGACCCTCTGCCCTGTATTCTGCCTCCTACCTCCTTCACTCCTCTCCCTCCCTCCTCGTTCCCCTTCCTCCTCTGTCCACCCTCATCTCCGAACCAGTGAAAATCAATAGCAGATTGCCCGAGGAGCACTGTTTGGTGTGGGCTTGACCCTTGAATGTCCCCCCACTCGGCTTCTTTCATTACATGTAGCCCACTATTTAACTTCCAGCCTGATCCCTCGCCTAATTAGTTTCGATAAGCTCAGAGGAGTGCCCCCCTTCCTCCTTCCAGCTCCAGTTCGTCTGTCTGTCTTTCCTCCACAGTCTTCGGGCCTGCCAACTAGAATGTCTCTTCAGTGGAGTCTGCATGCCCCCGCCATAAATATGGGTTCTTTATGAGTACTCTGGCCTCCTTCCACATCCAAAGACATGCATATACTGTAGGTGAATCGGTGATTTTAAATCAATGAAAGAATATAAGAGTAAGTGGTTATCTGTTACTGTATGTCTCTGTGTCAGCCCAGTGAGTAACTGTCCATTGTCTAGGGTGTACCCCAAGCCACAGGGTACAGCCATTCGCAACCCGTAAGTGGAAAAGGATGAATCAGTAATCTTTTTGGCCATTACATTGTTGTTGTTTTTTTTGTTTTTGTTTTTTTTTTAAATTATATTTTTATTTGGAAAGAACGAGAATGCATACATCATCAAATATCTTATTACACAAACCTTTGCCTTTCACATTTTCTGAGTTTTGTGGGCATAGGACCATACAATACTCTGTCCAAATTCAATGTGTGTTCTTTTCATGTAGACTTTAGCCGTTTCACGTTGTTTTCAGTACCCACATCACCCTTTATAATTAAAGGAAAATAGAAATTAAATAAGAGAAAACAAATGTATAAACTATGTACAATACAGGGGAACTTGAAGAGAAAAAAAAGAGGAAACATTTTTTACAAATAAAAACGTACATATCCATATCCATATCCATATATATATATGTTTTGTTGTTTTTGATGGTCTTGTCCAGGGGTGTGCGGTTGCAGTGTGGTTTGAGTGCTGAGCGAGGTTGTAGGTTCTATCCCTCCATCGGATGACTATGATCTCTCCTAAGTAGAGTTCCTTATGTTACTGTGGGTTTTCCTCCTACCATCCAAAGACCTGCACAGAAAACAGTAACTGAATTGGTAACTAAATTAAGGAATGAATATGATAGTATCTGTCACTTTATTAATACATCAGTTTTATATAGCGCTTTTCACACAACTCAAAGTCGCTTTACAATTTTGATCTATTATTCATTCACTCCTCAGTCACACTCGGTGGTGGTGAGCTACTTCTGTAGCCACAGCTGCCCTGGGGCAGACTGACGGAAGCGTGGCTGCCAATCTGCGCCAACGGCCCCTCCGACCACCACCAAACACAGCCACACTAACACATTTACACAGGCAAGGTGGGTGAAGTGTCTTGCCCAGGGACACAACGACAGTATGCGCTTCAGATGGGATTCGAACCGGCTACCCTCCGGTTGCTGGGCGAATGCTTAACCCACTGCGCTACCATCGCCCACTTTGTCTCTGTGTCAGCCCTGCAAGTATCTGTCCAGTGTGTACCCCACCTAAGGCCCTTAGTTGGTCGGATAGGTGCCACTCCCTAATATGAATAAGCAGAAAAGAACAGATTAATGATTTGCCTTGTCCTATTTTTGGTTCTCTATTGCAAAGGCAGATTGTCCACACAAGGTTTGAAAATTCTGGGTATGTCCTAGATCTAGCCATTGTCTGGTATTTTGTAGGGCTTCAACAAACTAAATGCTTAATTTAAATTACAGTTATTAATATAAAATTCAACATATTGCAGGCAATGATACAGCAGAGTGGAGCAGTAATTATTGCATACTGCAGTACCTCTGCAGTCCCCCAGGAGGTGTCTGTATTAAGTACTTAAAAAGAAATTGTGTTTGAAATGAATTTCAGTTATATACTTGTTTAAAACATTTTTTTTATAGACATACTGGAGAAAAACATGACAGTCTTTAGTGATTTTTGGAAATTTAAGGGGCCAGTTTTGACTTTAGGAATGGCTTGCAGACTGTATTTATAGGATAGTAACCAAGAGAAGAATTTGTGCGCCACTGAAAGTGTGGAGGCAGCAAAAATGAGTTTGCCATATGAGTCAAAAAGCTTAGTAGAAAGGTTAGACTTATCGGATCTTTAATCAATCAGCAGATCAGACGAGTATTAAATATTGTACATTGCAGCCCTACTCCTTTGATTACATGAGGTTTTCTATTGGTTCTGGTTTCAGAAAATGATCTCCATGGATGTCTAAAAATCCCTGTTGCTGTGATCCTGGCCAGTCCATGGACAAGGCTGGGACTAATAAAAGCCAAAATTCCCAGCGTGTGTGCACAGAAGCTCCCAGCGGTGCTCCTCGAGTCCAGATCATTGTTTTGTTTGCCTAGCAGATTTTTAAAAACTACAATGAAATTAGATTTGCACCCCAGATCATCCAAGAAAACACTGGGGATATCCTGTGTTGGCCAAAGCTAATGGCGCTCAGCAGTGGGCCTGTTAGCCAGACTTAGCCTCCACTTATGCGGTTTCCACTCGGCCCCTCAAGAGCTGTCCGGACCAACAGAGTAGCTATTGATATAATGTGGAAAAATACATTTGATAGTTGTTTTAAATTCCCCTTGTAAATAATTTCACGGTAGATAACAAAGTGTTTCAGTGGTTGTGTTTCCGAATAATTTGGAGCAACGTTTTGAATTATATGTAGTATAGTTAAAATTTGTGAGGTTTGTGAGATATGGAGAAGTGAATAAACTAGCATATGTGCAATTGTAGAAGTTGGAGATATAGACTCTTCCAATGGCATTTTTTTCCCACTGCTTTTTCTAAAACCAATAGACCCTTCCATGAGTGCGGTTTTGTATATTGATATACAGTCACCGCACTTGTTCTTGTTCTGTTCTAAATTGCCGTCAATACAAAGAAGTTAGCTCATTTATCTGTTAGCATTATGTTGCTAATAGCCGTGCTAAATAGTCATCTCACTCAGGGTGCGTCAGACACCTAATCCAAGTGTTTTCTGCAAAGTCGAAGTGCCAACCTCCCCAAAATAAGATGTTTTACATACATTACATTTTATATATATATATATATATATATATATATATATATATATATATAATCTAGGACCTCTAAAGTAGGATTGATGGTGAATTATGTAGCATTCATTGGCAAGCTATTGTGTCCGCTATATTTCTGTAACTACTTGTCCAGCGTACCCTTAAAATTAATGTAAACTGGGTACCCTTTAGCTTATATGCTAATTATAGACCCTAAGAGCTACGTTAAATAAAGAGGCTAAACAATGATACACCGGCTAATTCTTACCAGCCACTCTCTGATATTACTTACATCACGCTTCTGATTGGTTGTCAGTTTCCAAAATAATTTTGTTAATTTATCATTAATGGCATTCCTTGGTGGCTCATGCTAATTCCTTCATTTAAAATGTGTTATTGTTTAGTTTTGTTTTGTTTTTTTTGTTTTTTTATTTCCCAATATCATTCTTGGAACGCAGACGCTCTGTTCACAAACACAAAAAAGGGGTCTATATACAGTAAAAGATGTTTTAAGATGGCAACAATGTCGATTAACAACAACTGCTGCTCAAATTGACTTTCAAATAATAGCTCACAAATCTGGTAGTATTAGCGTTCGTCAAAGCTCTCTTATTAAAATATAATTTACAGGTTTTGATGGACAATATGGAGTGTATACATGATTAACTGTTAAGTATTAGCATGGTCATCTAACTACTTGTCCAGTATAAAGTTGGTGACTTGTTTTAGCATGTAGCCTTATTTAGCGCTAATCGCTCCTACAAATAAAATGGCCAAATAATGACCCTGTCGCTATAGTTCTTTATTCAGGCAGTGACAGTGCTTTTTATGCACAATTGTTTTTTTGTTTTTTTTTTCTTCTGTTTATTTGTTTTATGAATCCATCCTTTTATTAAAATGTTTAGTATTTTACGACCACTATGTGCACATGGCCAATGCTGTTTACCAATTCTATCGCAAAGATTCTAAAGATAATTTGTACTACTGCTTATATAAGCAGTAAAAGAACTTCTAAAATTTGGCCTAGTTTTTAGACATTTTGGACACCATTTTTGGCAAAGTATTGATTTTTCCACAATTTGAAGTCATCTTTCCATTTTTACATTTAAAATATTAGAAAACACAACCAATTTAGTACAACATGTCTGTCTGGCAGCAGTTTCTGTGGCGTGGGAACCCTGGATTTCACTCGACTCCTAACCTGCCGAGACAGAACAGAGAAGGCCATGTCACGGTATCCCAAACCTCAACCTTGGCCTCTGGTTCCAAAATGGAAGTTGTCCCAGTTTGGGGCATGTTTTTGAGCCGGACACAGGCCCACAGAGTACCCTGTGCTTACTCTGCAGTCTGTTTACATTCCTGGGGGTAATTTTAGCCCCTGGGGGTGGCAGACCAAGGGAGGCCGGCATGTCTTTGGGGCTTGTCAGAGGTGGACAGAGCAGCAGGGGAGTAGTGGGACCTGGACGTGGGTGGTATACTAAATGCACAGAGGTCAAGACAATCATCGCACATTTGTATTGTACTTGCATACTGGAGAATATAACTGAAGAAATAGATTTTTTTAATGATTGCAGTTCGATGAATTGGAAAATAAACAATGAATTACTATGCAAACACTTTAATTTTAGTGTCAAAGAGGTATAGTACTGTATAGACCCTTTTAGTGTTTGTAAACAGAATGTCTGCGCTCCAAAGAATGGTTAAAAAGATGATAATCCTTTTTTAATGGAGGAATTCTTAACCCTAACCCCAAGCCCTGCTACTAATGCTATATAAGAATTTGTTTATAGAATTATATAAAATGTATTTGTCCATAATAAGAATAATTTTGTAAATGTGTCAGTTTTTCATTTTTTTATGTTTGCTTTATGTTTTTTTATTTGTGAATGAAATTTTGTTTATTTTTTGTGTAATTTTTATTTCATTTACTTTTTAATACCACCCCATGTAAATCATATAGAAAGTAGATTATCACTGCTAATGTCCCAAAAAACACCTGTAACATGATCTCTCCAAACCTGTGGGAACCCTTGCCCTGACTTATTGAGTGTTTCTGTGCACACTGATGATAATTTATAATCTCCAGTGCCCAGACTGAAACAGCAATATTTTTCTTCTCCTCCTCTTCGTATCGGGCTGGTCGGGGGGCGCACAGATGGGCATTCACGCCCGTTCATGAGGTGTGTGGGGTGGCTGCGAGTCTGGGGGAAGAGTTCACTGGGCCCGGGTGCTGACATGTTGATTTAGTGCTGGTAACACGACTGCACTTCCAAAGGTGCTGACTTGAACGAAAGCCAGGCCCCACTCTGTACCAGGGACACATTAGGGGCCACAGTCTAAATTTGGGGGGGTCCAGGGTCCTACTCCTGGATGCATGCTGGGGCCACAACAAACATTCACACCTGCCCTTCCACGGCCCACTTTTGATTCAGCTTAGATGGGGGTTGACAGTGGAGTTATGTATGTTACACCGCAGCCTCGCCTCACAGTGACACGCAACATGTGCACAGGCAGATGCCAGTCTGTGGAAGGTTCGGTTACGCACAGGCCCACAGTATGTTTAAGGATAAGTGCAGCGGGTTGTATCAAATTTGAAAAGTTTCTGAAGTAGGCTTGCACAATTTTAGGAAATTTTGTCATGTGCACTATGCTGAATATTGTGTTATGCAATATTTTAATTTACCGGTTGAAAAACATAAAAATGAATTAATATTAAAAAACTATGAAATGCATGGAGCCAGACTAACTTACTAACTGTGAGCTAACACTTGCAACACAGGTTTTTATTGTTTTATTAGATCCCCATTAGCTGCCCATTTAATGGCCGCTAGTCTTCCTTGGGTCTGCCCACAAAGTTTACAGTTACATGGAATACAATATAAAAATATGTGCTTAAAATAAAAACAAATAGTAAAAATAATAATGTAATAAAATAATAGTAGGAATAAAGATAAAATACTACACACTGCAAAAAAAAAAAAAATCTAAACACTAAACACTTAAGGATTTTTATTGATATTAATAATAATTTATCAATTTTTTTTTTTTATTTGTTTCCACAATGATTTAGTAAGAGCATCAGTTTTGATACAAAATCAATGACAGTATATTGTACAGTGTGTTCTTGTAGCCCCGTGTCCCATATTCCCTGAAAAAAATAAATAAATAAAATGATAAATACATTAGGTGGAAAATCTACATTTAAATTTAAAAATTCAAATTGGAATATTTTAATTTATTTTATTTGTTATATAACAAAAAAGAACTTTGAATTCAGTCCTCTTAATGGACAATGTAATCTAAATATCATGTCTAAAATATCATTCACATTTTGGACTCTAGCGCTCCTCAACTGCGTGACTGAAGTAAATGCCAGATTTCATGGAACAATCTAAAACTAAAAATCACTTTATGTTGGAAAAAAAAAAAGCATTTGCTGCCTAAATTTTCACTGACTTTTCTAGTATGTAAAATATACTCAGTTAGGTGGGCTGGCAGATGAAGGTTCCATGATGTTTTGTGATTTAATGTATTATTTACAAGAGAACTGATAAATCCAGAAAATGGTGGAGGGAAATAATCCTCATTTTAACTCATTTAACTGGGTGTTAGTAAAAATTATCAATATCATTTTATGAATTCATATTTTTCTAATTATTTCCATAGCCTTTGAACATGTAATCCAGACATCTTGCTTGTCTCCCATGAGCTCACATGTAAACATGATCTCACATACATGCGTCTTCATACATTACACCGAGCAGGACACTGGAGTCCAGGAGTCTCTGGTCAGGCTGACGTGGCCCCAGCCTGCCCACATATAAGGTTACAACCCAAACTGTTGTTGATTAGGCCTATAGCCCTGTAGTGGGGGGGATCATCCTAAATTGAAAACACATTAGTGGCCTGGGTTAAGGGCAGGATTAGGACCAAGGGCTTATAGACACAAAATGGCCGCCCCTCTTCTCTGGTTGCCTTTGACTCCCCAGAGACAGGTGGCAATTATCGGGCCGGGGCTGCTGGGAGATCACAATAACAGGTTAAAGGAGCATGTATCCCCCTGACGATAGCCGAGCGCCCGCCGTGGTGGGGGCTTCCTGTCTCCGAACGCAACGCCGAGACGCAGGCGCTCATCAAAGACCTCGGGGACTCCTGGTCACATCGCCAAATTAGCGCCACAGCTAGTGTTTGGCTTTGGAGCCTAATAAGACTCATCTGAAAACAGTGACAAATTTGAAGACTGAGGTTCTCCAGTTGTTTTTACATTGTACTTAGAACATAACATGAATGTCAATAACCCAACTAAGGAGTTACTCAATATGTGATGGTGTTGATGGGTTCGTCAGAAGGACAGCTCATGTTAAATGTTTTGGAGACAAAATATGGGAGGTCAGATTGAGATGTTTGGACATGTATAGAGGAGGGATAGTGAAGATATCAACAGAAGGATGCAGGAGGTCTAGAGGAAGACCAAAGAAAAGGTTTGTGGATGTAGTGAAAGACTGACGATTATTGGTGTGAGAGAAGAGGATGCAGGATAGGGTTAGATGGAGGCATAGATTAGCTGTGGGCCGAACTTTTTTGAAAATATATCTAATTGCAATTTTTCTGACAGATATTGTGTTTGCGATGAGATTTGCAATTTATATTTTTTCATATCAATGCTCAGTTTAAAGAAACCATTTTAAGCATGGGGTGGAGCATTGACACTTGAGAGAACATCACATCCCTTTCAGAACATGTCTGCAGAGGTCTAAACTACAGCTGTAGCACAGGTTAGACCTTGTGAAGACGAGGTATTTTGTTCTTTGCAGAGGACATCATATCACCTAAATAATTGCAGCCTTTGTGGTTTGCTAATTGTGACAATTCACTTTGCGATTTTGATTCATTTTTGATTAATTGTTCAGCCCTGGTAAAGGTTCTCATCATTTGAGTGTTGTGTCGCACCAACATAACAGTCTTTGCATTTGGGGGTGCAGGTTTGTTTATTCCTGATACAATCTTATGTCAGTTCAGTGGAACAGTAATCCAGTGTTTTACAATAACAAAGCTTGCCATGGTATCATTAGGATCTGTAGAATAAGCAATAACAATTTTGCTTGACTTTTATATTCACCAACTTGTCAACTTATTTTGTTTCATATTTTTAACAGTGCAATTACCATTACAGTATTTTCAAGTTGGTTTGGACATAGGTGGCAGTGTGTCCCCTGTTGGCTTACCTGTTGGCTTAGGTGTTCACATGCTTCAAACAGGTGAGAAAAGAACTATAACCCCAAATTTACACTAAAGCAGCAGCAGCGTATACACCAGCCTCACAGCAGCTGAACTGCTTTCTGTTTTATTCAATCTGACATTTCACACCAGGGACCACACAAACGACTCGCCGCGACGCTATGCTCAAGTTAGGTTGGAGTTCTAGTTTTCTAGTGTCTATGCGATGATCAACAGCAAGCTACACCTTCTACTACACTTAATTAATGCCTCACTAAAACAGTGATAATGTAAACATTGCACATTGCATCTAAATTACGACCGCAAACAGTCATTTTACAAAATCAGCATGAAGAAGGAGAAGGCATGGGGCTCAGTGGCCACAACTTTGTGTATAGACGGTGAGTAGTCTGTAAAACAGAGGGGGGAGATCTACATAAGTAGCGTAGCAGCAATGGCTCTGATGCCCTGGGAGTAAATTGACATTTTTAAACAGATGCGTAAAGCAATCTACTGTCATGATGTCCTCATGAAGTTCTTGGTGTAAAGTCGGGGATAAGATCCACATTCGACCTTCAAGTTCAAAGATAATACTTTTTTAGACTTTTCATGTTGCAGTATTATTTCTGAAAATCAAAGAATATTGTTTAAATTCTCATTTATAACAAAAAAATCACAAAAATAGTTTGTCAAATAATGCATGTTTTTCATTTCTATCTCGGTCGTATTAGTGCTTGATCATGGTTTCAGTGCCTGACTCGCTAAAGCCACACTGCGTGAAGCCATTGCAGTAATAGAATTAAATAATATGATCATTAGGTGTTAATGAAGCTCCACTCAGAGTGTCATAACTGAAGAGATCAGGCCATTTCCGTGATGTACAGTGTCATTACAGAGGATGGGAGTCCATATGAGAGAGGAGATCAGGTGAGCCCAGTCTTAACCCTTACACAGCCAACAGCATGTGTCAGACACCTTCACATATACAATTTTCAGGCTCATTTATCTAGCTTTTTTGACCATTTTGGGATCTGTACATGTGCAAACAAGATATGAGGTCACAGAAGTTACCCTCTTCTGAAAGTGCTTTCCACAGTGAACACTTAAGTTTATGTGTAGATGCCATTTGAAGCTTCCTGTAGTAATGCCTTAACTTTATTTGTCTATGTTCTGTGCAATGGGTATATACTATATATCCATCAACTACACTGGCGGTGGTAGAACCTTGGGCAAGACACTTCACCCACATTGCCTGTATGAATGTGTCAGTGTGACTGTGTTTAGTGGTGGTTGGAGGGGCCGTAGGTGCAGATTGGCAGCCACACTTCCATCAGTCTGCCCCAGGTTAGTCATGACTTTAGTTCAACTTTAATCATGGGTACCTTTTTGAACTGCAGTTTAGGCTTTGTTTACTAGAGCTGGGTATTGTTGGGAACCTCACAATTTGATATTGATTTAAATAATTCATTATCAATTTAATAATAGGTAAATACACAAATAATTAAGTACCTGCTGATATTTTTAAAATAATAATGTGTGCAATATTTCTAGTGGTTAAAAAAATGATCCCACCATATTTTTTTGTCATGGTTTATTTATGTGAATCTGTCTGTACTATGCAAATCACATAAGGGTGTTGCTCACTGCGCCCCCACTGGCTTGGGGATTGAATAGATTCATAGGATTTTCTGAGTGGATATTGAATTGAGGAAAAAAATATTATAAAGTACTGATGAATCGATATTTTTCCCCACCCCTAATGTTCACTTAGTTGGTTTTGTCCCATTTCAGTTCGGTTTTAGTTTTAATTGTAATGTTTTTTTCCTGGATTAAAAACTAATTTATCCCCTGATTTAGCCCTGGGTTAGTTCCGATTCAGGCTCCTTTTAGATCATGAAAACGGTTCTTAGGCAGCTACTGGGTATGAAAAATTTGACAACCATTACACAATAGATCACTAGCTGATGCCAGTACTGTTTAAAAATGTATTTGTGTGGATACATTTGGCTTAAGATAATCTAATCTAAGACTTCTTAAACAATTAAACAAATATTGCACTTCCTTGGGCGTCCCCATGGCTTAGTAGTATATGTGTATGAAATCTAATGTAAATATGACTTTGAGCAACAAGTTTGAGGTCACCAGGAGGACACAGAAGGTCACTAGAAGATGACCTTTTACCTTTCAATTTGTGTTTAAAATAGTGATTTTTTTTATACCTCATGATTTGGAATTAAAGTTGCATTGTGTGTTGTTGTTCTTTTTGTTGCTTCCTGTTTTTTGCTTGCAACTGCCCAGAGTTGACAAGCTAAGCACTACTAGAGAAGAAGCACACTTTCTATTTCTTTTTGATCACATTCTTGCATGAAGCTATAGGACATTTGTGAACTTAATGGTTTTGGTGTTTTAAATTGAAATCCCCAGACTTATTTCCTCTAGCTTTTTTTATACTAAGATGTCCCTGCAGCTCTACCATATCTGTTCAGTCCAAAATGGGCAAGTGTGCAGTTTTTGCAACATTGTGGATCGGTAATATGAATCTTTTCTCTGGGATTATTAGCGTTTTAGCTTTGCCACAGTCAGTATTTAAACTGCTCTGGTGCTAGCAGCAGCATTAGTGACAACTCAGTGGACAGCTGCAGCGCTTAGAGGACGCAATTTTGGCTCATTTGGATTTTATTTTTATTTATTTATTTATTTTTGACATTGTTTAGAATTAAAAATGCAAATAAATACAGTTATTAATGGAATTCATTAATTTAATACAAATATGCGTCACCTCTTGTAGTAGAAGAGAAAACTAAGCTAATGGTCTACATGGCTGTGCACATCACATTCAAAATAAAGTCAGAAATTATCTGGTCACATATTCATGAGTAGTTGCGGTAAAATACTCACAAAGACGCATAAAATGGTTGCAAAACGCAAGAATTTGGTTGCAGTCTGGAGCCCCGTGTGAGTTTATTTAGGCCAGAAGATATCAAGTTTTGCTAAAGCTTCTAATTGGTTCCAGCACTCCAATGTGACTCTAATACAAACCGTTTTGTTGTAGTCGTTGGTACATTGTTTTGTCAGTGTCCCAGGCCATGTTTGGAACACGAACGCTCAGGCCAAACCACCCCCTTGTTTGGTTTCAGCATTCATTCGAAGCAGATCGGTGGACGTCGGAGTGTGTTGGACCGTGACAACAGAGATCTAAGTAAGAACCAACCGGTCCTGTACACACAAGACACAGTTGTCCTTTAGCTGTGCATTGCAAACGGGGTCAGTGACATGCTCAGTTAATAAACACTGATTATGAACTCTAGTTATAGCGGGATATTGTTGAGGAGCAAAGTAGGACCAAATGCTTCTTTCAGAAATGAAATGTTTTCACTCAGGTTTGCCATATCACAATTTCTGTGGTTTCAGTAATGCACATGCTCCATTAGGCAGAGGTCAGTTTAACAGTCTTTGATATGGAAGCACAGGTTTTAGCAATCTGCACATAACTCGCTGTCATGTTACGTCCTGTATAACACGGACCAGAAGCATTTACTTGTATCTTGTTGTCTTTAACCAGTCCAGCCTAAATGCTTGTATACAGAACAAATCTATTGAGACACTCTTGAATGTTCTCTACCTACTCACTGACAGCACTGTCTCTACATATGAGCTGGTACTTGTCTTGTTGGTGGAGAATTTGTGATTTGCATTTTCACCCGTTGAAAATGTGTTGTGGTCTTGTGGTCTATAGATGCAGATGGTCACGCGTAGGCAAAAACTGCAAGCGAAAATGTCAAGCTACGCATTTTAACCTTTTATTGCAACTTTGTACCAATTAACAGGGAATTGATCCAAAATGCCTAATATGCAAATCTTGATCGCTTTTACATTAAGATGTGTCTAAAACCTTGCCTGGAAATTCAGGCAAGACTAAAGTAAATCTTGTTTACTTTCAGCTTTTCCTTGTAGCCTCCTCGTGTGCAGTGATTCACATTTTTTTTACATAAGTTTTATGCTAAATGTCCTTCCTGACACAGCCTTCTCCATTTATCCAGGCTTGGGTCTGGCACGAACAGTACACTGGCTTGTGACCCCTTGTGGCTGTCAGGCATATTACATTCAAATACATGAAAAATGGGTTATTCTAAGTCTTTCTTGCCTTAATAAGTATGTTGATTGTCACATATTTGTCTATGGAAACTACACAATAAATCTTTTAGTGTTAAATTAACACTATCTAAATTGTTCTTATGTATATAGTGTTAAATTTACTCTCTACTCTAGTGTTGAAATTTCATTGTAAAATTAACACCGCACCATGACACTGGCGAACAATGCCACACATGACCTGAGGTCTTTAAGATAAAAAGGACTACATTTTAATGCACTCACTCCCATCATTGAATTGGCAGTCATTGAAAACTTCACTTTGATTCTCACTTTAGTGAACATTGCATTGCTGGGGTAATTCTAAAAGCAGATTATACAGTAATAAAATTATTGAAAAGGAGGTGTTTTCCTGGAAGAAAAATTTTTGACTAAAAAAGAAAAAACATTCAGCTGTACTCAAACTCAATATGATCCTGTCCCCATAAGTCATGGTCCAACCATGACTCAGAGGAACAGTGCCACACTCGAATCCTGCGTCAACTGGACATACATTTTTTTATATAAAACTTTTACTATTATGATTATATTTCTGTCATATTGATGTCACTCATGGCTATGATTCTCTCAACTAAAATTTGAACACTCAAGAGCATCTTGAACATTTTTTTGTGTAGGGTAAGATAATATTACAAGTGTTTATTGTAATGATTAAGTTTAAAGACACCTCTTGCAACTCAAAGCATTATTGGTCTATTTTGAATGTTTACTAACCACCGCTGATGTATTTTTGACATAGTGCCTTTCAAACCATGCTGTATCTTGACACTAGTGCCACCCCATGCTAATCCCCAGGTACTAATTTGTACATGTTAGCCCCATTATCAATCACCTCATTGATAGTGCTGTGGGTGATTGTGTGTTGTCTGATAAGGGTGCAGTGAATGTGAGAAGGTGGCAGAGGTGATAGGAGCTGGGAGGCGACCTGGGGTCAGCCAAAGTGATAATGTGTTAGTCTGAGATAAAGAGAGCAGAGCCCCATACTGTCACAGTTGGCTGCCTTATTTGGAAAGATTGATCTATTCAGATTTTTAACAGCCAATACTATCAATTTTGCTAAGTTGTGGTTTTTCTGTTTGCTTGGAGTTATTGTGCAAAATGAATGGAAATACTGCCCATTATCAGGTATTTCTCTTTTCCTTTGCCATGTTGACAAAACAGTGCATTTGTTGAGCATGTTGCATACTACATGGAAAATATTAGTGATAGACTACTATAAGTTATTTTCAATATTACCTCACAGCTTTTGGTGAGGGAGGAAAGGGATTTTCTGACATGGAGCCACAATTGAGCCAGTTCCAAACGCTTATAAATTAAGAGATTTGTGTCAGGAAGGAACTGGATGATGATCACAAAATATAAAATACAGTAAATACATAGGACACTGTAGTATAACTAGGGATGTCCTGATCAACTTTTTTGACTCCCGATCTGATATCGAACATTTAATGTTTAGTTTTAGCCGTCTTTTAGACTATTATTTTTTGCATTTTGTAATAATACTTAACAACAAAGCAGCAGCAGCAGTGTGCATTACTCTCACAGTGACATGACATCAGTGAAGACATAAATGTATTTTAGTTTAAGCCTCTGCTTCTAAAGGCCAGGCCTATTATAATTTATACTCGCTATATGAGGCCTGTTAAAAGACGCTACACAATCCATGTGGCTAATTAGCATACATAAACAAAGTATGTAAAGTTAGCACTGCAGGCTGCACATCACACTACGCTGTTAGTTTTTGCCAAAATGCTACCACATTTTAACAGGCATTAGAGAGGTAATATCTTCTTTCTCTGCCTTTATTAGTTTTTAGCGTCTTCAAAGTCAGTGTTTAAGCTGCTCTAAGTGCTTAAGTCTAAGCAGTAGCATTAGTCACAAGCACTGCAGCTCTTGAAGGATGCTCTTTCCACAGAAGTTGATTATACAGTAAAACCTCTTTTAACATTGTCCAAATTTAAAAAATGCACATTAATCAAATTATTTTGTTTTTTTTCACCCAGCCCTACTGCAGACATGTTTGGTCACGTTGCTGTCGGTTGTGTTTTGACTTGCAGCAGAAGTAGAACATAAAATCAGCCCAATACTTGATCGGGCTCAGGACATCCCTACACCCCACACTATACACCCGTTAAATGTCTCATTCATCTAATGATATTCATTAACATCATAATATAATACACATTCAAAATCAGCTTTTGATTTCACCATAAAACATGACACATTCACATCAGTCCAATATACACATCCTACACTAAGCAGGCTATTCACAAAAGATATTTCATGCCACAGTGAGTGCATACATTTAAGCCACAGAACATACAGTACATTTAAGTCCAAGATAAGAGAAGAAACGGTACAGCACAGCAATGGTCAGTGCTAACAGGTTTGGCCTCCTAATAATCTCTAAAGGTTAAAGCTAAACTACCTGATCTTTCATCCAAGTGGCAAGAATATAGTACTGCAACTATCTAGTTTGCCCCCCTCCCTCTTCCCTGACTCCTCCTACACTTCTCATGCATGCTCTGTGCATATAATGCACATAAACTAGCTACTACATTCATTCAAGATTTTACCATTTCTTACCTGTCAAGAAGTAAAAAAGATAGCTTGGCATCCAGTTTTAGACCAATGCAATCTCAAAGCTCTCTCCATCTGATGAATGCGTTGCTGATATTTACTTGCATTTTATTTCTTCTCATGTTTGATAAATGCTTTACTTCTGTTTTTGCTGTCTCCGGTTTTCTTTTTTTGGGCTGTTTTGCTGTGTAAGCTGTAGTTGCTAGGCCTGGAATAGGTATCTTGCCACTCGGGTTAGCAGCCATCATTGCTTCCGTATACAACTGTGAACGTGCTTGGGCTCTACCTATAAATGTGTCCCTGATCCGAGTGGGAGGAACTTCACTTTTTTCCGAGCCAGTGATTGGCTACACATTCGCATCCCTTGGCAAAATTCCCCCGCTGTAGCATACAGCCCAGATAAGTTATAGGAGTTTTTTTTCACAAATGGCTTCATATAGGCTCTACTGATGACTGAAAAAATTGCATCTATGGAATTGCAAAATGGATCAGGTAGTTAAATTTTAAGGTATACTTTATTGTCCCTATGGGGAAATTTGTTGTCTGCATTTGACCCATCCTTCAATGCCATTGGGGCAACCTGTCAGGAGCAGTGGGCTACTGCTCTGTAACCTCCATGGGCTGTTCTCCAGATTTTGATCCAGGATCCTGGTCAGTAGTACCTAGCTGGAAGATTAGCCTATTGTGCATGTTTTAGGTTGATTGGGGAAAATGGGGAAAACATACAAACTCCACACAGAAAGGCCCAATGCAGTTTGGGAATCAAACCCAGGACCTTCTTGTTGTGAGTGCTAACCATTTTGCCACTGTGTCACCCTAGTGAAGGTTACATAGTTTTAGTGTTTGTAGGGCACTGGAGAGACTCCTATAGAAAATACTAAATTGTCTTTTTAAACAGATTTTTGCTGCAGGTAAGTAACTTGTACTATTTTATTTTTTAAAAATACCGGCTATGAATTCTGCAGACATACATGGCATTATTAAAGTAACTTTATTTAAGGCTTTATCAACATATCTTTTTTTAACTGAAGGTGTTCCACTGTATTCACTACTGTAATATGCTTTTTATACATCTGCTGTTCACTAATCTTACATGTGGTCGAGCCACTCCAGGCACGTGTTCCTGTAGTTATCCGTTAACACACTGTAATTGTTAGCTACTGTAAATTACCGCGTCGAACACACTTAAGTTGACCTGGCCGATCCCTCAAACACACACATTAGACTTCCACGCCTCTGTGTTAACCTCTCCAGCAGCCCGTACCCACGCTTCTCCCAACAGTGACAGACGCGGCCCACATCTGCGTCACGTCCCATTCTCCATAGCCCACTGACACAACACATAAAACCGTGGTGAGAATTACACCTGGTGGAAGCTGTTTTTTCCCTTCCTTTTATTGCCCTCTGTTCCACCTTAATTATAGCGCTTGTGCGGCTTTGAGAAACTCATTTGGACTACTGTTTGTGTTTTGCATACCTGAGCTGAAGTGACATTTTCTTAAAGGGGGTAGGCGGGGATGAAGGGGTTCTGTTCTAGATTGTTGTAATCTTAAGTACAGCGCAGCGTGTGGGAGGTTGATGTTATTTATGGCCAGTGGGATGTACACTTGGGAGCAAGTGGTTATTTATCTTCCAGTTGGAAGTAATAATCATAAAAATAATCATATCGTGATTTTTCCCCCCAATTTTTTTTTTCAGATGATTTACGATTTTAATCTTTTTTTGTCTAGCTAACTGACCTTGAAAGCAATTTAAGTGTATTTTTATTTTTTTATAACCAGAATTGCATAGCTATATTTTTATGCTAAATGCCAACGCAAAACAACAGTAAAGCAGCAGCAGTGTGCATTACTCTCACAGTGACTTTAATGAATGCATAAATGTCTTTTAGTGTTAACCGTATCTGCTTCTAAAGGCCAAGACTAATATGATTGATACACCAAGGTAAAAGGTGTTAAAAGATCCAGAACACATGGCTAATATAAATACATAAGCAAAGTACAGAGTGTTGCATACCAGACTACACTGTTTGTTTTTGCCAGTTTGCTGTCACCTGCTAAACAAAGCCATTATCTAATTATTTAGATTTATTGCCCAGCCCTTATTGTAGCTAATAATAATAATAATATATAGATTAAAGTACTGTATGTGAGCTTTGGGATTTCATTGTTAGCCTGGGTCTTTTACAACCCAATGTAATGAAGTTATAATAAAAACACTGTTCAAGTGTCAGTGTTACAGTTGCTAAAGATATTAACATTAGAGGTTGACTGATAAATCTTTTTTTTTTTTTGACAAGTGGCTGATTCTTGAACTTATGCAAATTCTTGGTCAGGCACATGTCCAAGCAACATTGTTACTGAAGAACCCCACCTACCCAACTATCTTGTAGCAGTTTGGGCTCTTACACTGCAATTCATAGAAAACTTGCTTTATATCAGCCTGAAAAGCTTAAAATGGCAATATAATGATTTTGCTCATTTCTCTGGCATTGAACCTCATAGAACAAAAAATCCAAATGAATTTTGTAGATTTCGCCATGCTTTACTTGTGCAGCAAGTTTGATTGAGATTGCCTTGTTGTTTTTTTAACTTATCTTTACCTGTTCTCTATTAAATTAATTTATTTTATAAAATTAAGAAAATCAGCCCTACATATTGGTCCCAAAAATCAGCAGTGTTTGTCTGCCATTGGCTGCGCTGAGTTTTAAAAATTGGTATCAACATCGACCATAGAAAAACCCATATCAGTCAGCCTCTAATGAACATTCTAGATCAGTGTTTCCTAGAGCAGCAATTAACAATTATTTTTCAATTAATCGATCAGTCTATCGATTATTTTTTTCTAAATGATTAATTTGTTTTTTTAGTTCTTTAAATAACTAGTTAAACGTAATAAAATAATATATATTTAGCTTTTTACTTACATTTTTGTACATATAACAAGTGGGATATCAGTTAGGCTACTTAAACTAAAGGGCATGGATTTAACCAAAACTGTCCCATAAAAACTACAGAAAAGAAATAATATCTATAGTGTATAACTCACTTTAAAGAAGTCTAAGTTAGGATTAGGATTTTAGTTTTATTTAAGTGCTGTTCATTTAATGTATAGACTATAGCCTATGCATAAGAACATTAAATAAAACCTTAATGATAACACTGTACTCTACAGTGAAGTGCAGCCACAGTCTGCTGTAATAACACTGGTCCACTCCACACACTCATGAGTCTGGGTGGGTTCATTTGGATCCATAGCTGATCGAGGAATCAGCTGCCTTGGTGTGATTAGTGATTAGGCCGCTCCATAAAAAGACTCCACAATATTATCACAGAGACAAACACTGAGACTCATTTGAAGTTTTGGATAATGTTTTGGTAGAAGAAAAAGAGTGCGTTTAGCTCTGACAGTGCTGTGAGGTCTGTCTTTCACAACATGAGAATGCACCTTTACTTTTTAGTTTTGTTTTCCCCTACAGCTGCAGGTTAGCAACGGCTCACCCGCCTGAGTAGATAAACACACTTGTAAGGATCTACACCATGTTTCTTTCACATATTTGAGTAAATACAGTGCAGGAGTCCAGAGTGCACCTGTACCAGTTATAACCAGCTCAGTTTAGGATAATTTTGAATAAAAGGCAACACACTCCACATCCATCGGCGTATTTATGTAATTGATGTTGTCGATTATGCTGACGCGTTTTCAGCTCTAGTATTTCTCAAACTGGGGTGCGGGTACCACCAGGGATATACAAAAAGACGCAACATTTACACAAAATAACTTTAAAAACATGATTTTCTGGTTACATTTTGAAAATGGAATATAAAATAAAAAAACATACAGCCTGAAGTGCATTCTCACATTGCCAAAAATACATATACTCTCGAGTGTTCTGCAAATAATTTCAATGTAGTGAGAAATAATTCACTTTATTTAGGTCCTACTTGCTTACTGTACTTACAGACACTTTTTTAAAGTGCACACAAGTAGGGGGTACATGGCTGGGGTGCAAAATTCTGAAGGGCTATGGGACTGTGAAAAGTTTGGGAACCACTGTTCTAGATGCATTCATCTAGATTCCAACACTGTTGATAAATTGCACAAAGTTATACCAAGTTTTTATACAAATCTACATTTTTTAATGATTTTGTCTGTATTCTTGATACCTATGCATGCCTTTACATGGGATTTGAACAGTAACAGATTTGATTACTTTGATATGTCTTTACCAAAATATTATTGATATTTTGTAGCAGCACATAATAGGATAAGAAGTGGACCAAAACAACGTTATTTTAAAGTTTTGTGGCAACTACAGTTTGGAGTAAAAAGAATCCAATTACGCTCCACACACATAAGTGAGGACTCAATCTTAATGAAGACAATTTTTATCGATATGCATTTTGGAAAAGAATAATGAAGCGGGACCTCAGTGCCTCACACACCCATACACCAGGATGAGGTTAGGGAAGGTATCAAGGCTTTTTTTTTTTTTTTTTTTAGAAAAAGTAGACTCAAGTTGTCATACACCAGACACATTTTCTTTGACTATGGATTTTTTGGAATGTAAGTTGAAAAATGACTCAGCCAATATTTATATGTGTAATGGCATTGTAATATATTGTGTAGTAACTGTAAAACAAATAAGACAGACACTTGCTAATTGGAAATACTGAATTTCAGACACACCTTTTTACATTATCAAATTAATACCACATGACAGACCACAAAAGTCAACACCACCTTTAAATCCTATTATACACTGTGAATTTGTCAACCTTTCACACAGTTAATGCTCTTTACACAGTTCTGTTGGTTCTCAGATAGACTTTCATTTCAGTTGACCTCTGACCCCAGCCTTTCCTCCCAGCAGGAGGAGTTGAACGGGCTGGACACCTGCAAGTGCGGTCGAGCGAGTGACTAAAGCTAATGTTTGGTCGTGGGTTAGTGGTGCTACCAGTGAGCTGATGTATGGATGCTGGAAACAAAGAGGCCATTGTAGGGAGCGCTCAGAGACACAGTTCACCCTCAGGTAAAGGCTTAGGCTGTCGAAATCATCACCGCGCGGCTGTTTAAAATGACTCTGAGGTTAAAAAAAAAATAAAAAATTGTTAGGGTGTTTCAAAGTTGAGTTTTGATTTTATTGATAGATCTCTGTGGCGGTTAATGGGTTCACACAGGAGGTCATGGCCTTAAAAAAGTGTTTTCTCATCAAATGTGATAAATGTAACTTCATGTGTGTTGAGTTAAAAGTTGTGATGGTATGGAAACCAATATCTGACTCTTTCTAAAGGGCCTGTAGTTTAAAATTGAATGAGGGCAGGTCAGAATTCTATGATAGAATCTGCTGCGAAAGATTCAAAATGCAGATGTCTTTGTGTGGTTTATGGCCAATATCTCTGTAAGTATTGGGCCTATCCACATGGAGCAAAAACTGTCCCATAGTTCAAGTTCAGTGTTCTTTGTCAGTACGAACGTCCTAAAGTTATTTCTTCACTAAAGCGTCAAAAAGTGGTGATCATATTCAAACACAGTCATGATTGCTGTCAGTAGTGGTGACCAATAATGGTGTGGCTGTAGACCCATTTGTTAACAAAAAATGATCAGGTTCAATATTCTGTATGGATATTTCATTTCAAAATTGTGTCTCACCTATGCGTTTACATAGATTCATCTGAGTTTTTGAAATCAACAAATTCTAAAACATGAATGCAACCTATTAAAAGTGTAAAAGCAGAAGCTAGACTTCTATACTCAATATATTTTTGTGCACAGGATAACCTTAGTGTCTCAATTGAAGAATGCAAAAAAGTATTAGCAGGTAGATAAATATAGCAGACCAATGTTATTTTCTATAGCTTTTTCCCATTTGCAAGGGGCTACAGTTATGGTCTTGAGACGGGAGCCCACCCAGTTAGTCGGAGGGCTAACACTTCAAGACATACACAACCATTTTTTGTCACCTTCACTCACTAAATAAAAGATGGGGACACACTAGAGGATTTGATTTAGTCCAATTCAGGGCCCCTCTTGCCTTTCTTTGTGGCCTGAATATAGGATTTTTGTAAATGATTATTTGTTGTGACACTCCTCATGTGTGTGTGGTGTCAGTACGATTACGACTCTTTGTCTTTTCTCACATCGTAAATACCAAACATGCTTGATTTTTACCCCTAACTACTGATGGAAAAACAACAACAGCCAAGTGAGTGAAGCGTCAGGTGTTAGGCAGACGTTATCGGAACCACTGACAGAAACTTTGAAACACAGAAGAGCTAAATACAACTACTTGAAATACACTCCTACTCACCTCTAGCTCACACTGAAAGTGATCCGGAAGCACCCTCTCTTTTTAGCCAGATTCTTTTCAGCACATTCAATGACAGACTGTTTAAACATAAAGGTCTTGCTGCCAAAATTTCATAAAAAGAGGAGAGTAAATCCTGGTGTGCGGCGGTGGGGGTAAAGCTTCAGTAAACATGAGCCTACTTCCGGTGTGCCACCAGCTTTATGTGCATTAAATTCAATTCTGCCAAGTTCTCTGCACCACTTTTTCACTTTTTTTTTCTTTTTCACAACAACTTATCATGTAACAACACAATTTTGACATCTGTTTACTGCAATCTAAACTGCAAATGCAATGTTTTGTTTCTCGAAGCGAGAGCTGTACGACCAGAAACAGCTGTTGCTAATGCATGCTAACTTTCTTTTTAGAACAAGTCAGCTCAACATTTAGCTTGTGTCCTTTTTTTTTTCTCTCTTTTGTCTCTACTTTTTTGTAGTCTGGCCATCTGTAGAATCCTGTAATCTGTAGTCTTAATTGAAATTTTCATTGTCTGTGGTCTACGCTGTATGTCTTCCAAGTTTGTATATTTCTGTTGCTATGTTTTTACAGTTGCAGTGGTTAGAGCACGTGCCTTAACAGCATGAAGCTCATGGGTTCAAATCCCCAGGCCAGCTGACTGCGACTTGAGAGTTATGGGTTTTTTGTCAGCGTGTGGCTCAAAGTGTGTCTTGGCCCGACCTATGGCCCAAGGTTTATCCCGTCTCAGGGCCATAGTAGCTGGCATAGGCTCCAGCTCCCTGCCACCTCTCAAATAAATGATGATATGAATATTATAATGACTGGTACAATAATGATACAATAGAATTAAACTGACATTTTGAAACAAATTTCTTTGCAATATTTCAGCTGCTTTCTGCCCATATTTTTTATCTTTTCTCTTAGAACTCAGTGTGCACTTGTTGCAGTTGTATTTGAGTTGCTGTGTCTCAGTGTGGCTCTTGGCTGGCTGACTTGTGTGTGTACACCAGACACTAATAACACTTCCCCGCTCCATGGCTCGGTCTCTCTAAGTGGCTCGCTCTCATTAAGCCGCAGTATAGAGAGCTGCTTGGCACCTGCTTTAAAACGCAACCGCCACCAGCCGCTCATTAACACTAACGAAAGCACTCCACGCCCAGGCTTGTCAAGCGGGCCCCCCGAGCTGAAATTAGCTACATTTCACAAACAATTTCACCAACTCGTTACATAGTTAGGTGTTTACTGGGAGATGGCTGACTTCAAGGCGGCGTGCGTAACGAGCGGACGCCAGGTTAAGACGGGCCGGCCCATATAATGAACGGCAATTTGCATACATGCTCGAGTGGAACCTCGCTTCACGCTCTAAGCAGTCCATTAAAGCTTCAAAGAGACAATGTGTGATGATATAATGTAGGTATTAACCATCAGTTCTAATTCTGTTCTTTTAGCTCATCTTCTATTCATTCACCACAGGATTTGAAATACTGTACATTTGCGTATTGAACATTCTAATTTAAATGCATCCGATTTTTTTTTTTTAAAGGATTAACCTATTTAACAGCCCAGAGGTCTTAAAAGCAGTAAATAGGTATTAAATTTGATCTTGTCAAAATCAAGGCCTTAAAAGTAATAAATATTATGAGAAAGTATTCAAGTTTGTTCACATTGTTAATATTACAAAAAAAGTAGAGTCACATCTATAATACAATATATTTATTGAAGAAATGTTATCATTCAAATGCATGATTAATTTACTCAGGATTTTTTTTTTTTTTTTTTAATACAGAGTTTTTTTATCTGTAATGGACTTTAAAAAAAAAAACTTGAGTTTCAAAGAGTAGGATGGATAAATCCTTAGTGTAATATTCATACAGATTATTGTTCTGTTGTTGACGAAGCTGGCATAAAATTTCACTCCAAGTGGCATTAAAAAGGTCTTACATTTCACAAGACAAAACATGGACCCTGTTTAAACTAAATGAACTAAATGAACAAATAAACCTTTACTAAATCCGTTTAAAATAATAGCACATGCACATTAAAATATTTTACAAAAAAGAAAAATAATACATTTGAGTGAAAATAAAATAAACTCAAAAATTAAACAAAAAGTGAATTAATGTCAGTAGGTTAACTCAAAAAGGAGGGTATTGATACAATACACACACAGTGAAATATTTTTAATACATTTTTTATTGTAATTACCAATGTGACCTATACAAATTATTGTACTAAATAAATCATTGCATTTTAAGAATTATGCATGCATTGTTTTTATTTCTATTGGGATAATTTAACACAACGCTCTGCTGCTGTCCAACTTTAGTGGCTAATGTATAGCTTTTATCCAGTCTTTTAACTTTTTATCAGTATACCTACAGATGTTTGTATTTTTATTCTTGTGATTGTGAAGTGGACAATAAAGTTACCTGGAACCCTTGCCTAATGCACTAATGTCCCATTGTGCAGGGATTGGTCAATAAATCTACATTTACAAACATTTTGCAATTCGGGTTCAGTCTTACAGCATTTTTCTACAAACATGTCCAAGTAACCTAGCAAACACGACACAATACTGCAATAAGTATAATATATAAACAATGAAAATGCATCAGATTTTCAAGGCACTCTACACTTAGATACTTCTGTAACCACAGCTGCCCTGGGGCAGACTGACAGACGTGGTTGCCATTCTGTGCCTATGGCCTCTCTGACCGTACGAACTGGCTACAGTGGGATTCAAACCACCAAACACCAACATTCTGGTTATGGGACGACTGCTCTAAAATAAAAATAAGACATTGCACTGGATCTACTCTATAGAAAGATGGGTATTACGTCAAGAACAAGCATAAATGGGATATATTATGCTTTTATTTATCTTGTATTTTAAACAAATCTTGGCCACCTCTAGAACCGGTTTTACACCCTTTTAAAATATGTGACTAAAGAAGGCGTTTGTAATAATTACTTTACTACTGCCATAAAGATGTTATGCTCTTTTGAACAGAAACATATGAAAAGAGCTTTTATTTTCGTTAACTTTTTGTATGATGCCATTCTACTACACAATGTAAAATAGCTGTGATGAATCAGTGGAAACAGAGCTGTACACTGTTATTTTCTATAAATTATTGAGCGCAGACTGGATGTAGAGGGCTTGTTGATTGGTAACATTGGTTAATTGCTAATGGGCGGGGATTCGTGGAAGAGGTGGAGCTTCGTGGAACTTAGTGTTGTCAGGTATGTTTTTAATACAGGTGAACAATGTAACATGGCAGAAAGCTCAAATATTAAATTTTGCATAATTTAGCCCCTTTAAAGACACCTTATAGCAGAGCGGAACAAATTCTGTAGTTTTTTTTTTTTTTTTTTTTTTTTTTTTTTTTTTTGACTCTATTATAAATATGAATTTAGAGCAGAAAAAAAGAAAAATTGTAAATTAATGTAGCATTAGACAAACCCAAGTGTGCAAACTGAATGATTACTAAACATATATTGTGATGGTATTATGTGCATACGTATATATCCACTCTCTCCACTGTCTGCTGCCTTATTCAAAACTGTACACTCTCGGTCTGGGGGCCCCTACACTGTTATTGTTTCTCTTTCCCAGCCTCTTTCTTCATCAAGGTCCCCACAGCATTGACTTGTATTCATTTTTGCACTCCATTCCAACTCCATTTATTTTCTTTACGGTACGGGGAGGCCTTGGTGACATGGCTCCCCTGTGTTTATAATTTTGCTTGTTTCAATTTGCGCTCGGCCTCCCCTGACAAACCCTGGACATGATGTATCGTACGCCGCCGCCTTATCTGTTGATGTACAGTTTTAACCTTTTCAGAAGGTTGCAGACTGCTCTCCTTTTTGGAAATCCATGCCATACATACAGTACAGTGACTCCATAAAGTCATGAGCATAACCCCTTTTTGCAAAGTAATGTAAATGTTTAGGTTTAGGTTCCATAACAATTCCATATTAAGAGTTAGCGGCTACGTACAGGAGTTGGAGTTTTTTGCTAAGAGCCATGACATTCCGTTGAACTTGCAAAATGCATCTGTAAGCTGTAGCCAGGCCTGTTAGCTTTGGCCTGTTTGCTTGAAGATACAGAAACTGTAAATCAAATTCTGCAGTCCGTAGAATGCGGGATGGGGCGAGGACGCATGGAGAGCTTTGAGGGCCTCTTAAAGGTAGAAAAGGTGGAAGATTTTTTTTTTTTTATGCTTGTGTCTGTCTGAATGTGAACTGTGTGTAGAACAAGAACTGCCTCAAGGACTCAAAAGCTGCACAGTGCATACATAAAGTAAGAAGTGTCATAACACCTCACTCTTGGACTTGACTGGTATAATTTATGTGGTTGGAATGGCTTGCCAAAGTTACTGGGTCATCTAACTGGATACAGGTTGGGTTCATGCAGTCCTTAAAATTCAGTGTTTGTTATGTCTTTAAAGGGGTTATATTATGGAAATTTTCTTTTTCTTTTAGCTTTCTACCATGTTGTAATGTTCCCTCTTCAAAAAAAAACAAAAACAAAACCAAATTACTTGGATTTGTGTTTTGTTTCATTCACATCTGTTTGAGTAATTCTGTATTTTCTGAGTTTCTAAGGCCTCAGAATGCTCTGTTCCACAAACCTCCGCCTGACCAATCAATTTGCCCTCTACATTCAGTCTGCTCTCATTTATTTATCCCACCAAAAAAAAAAGTGTACAGCTCTGTTTCCATTGAATCCTTCAAACTATTTTTCATTTTGTAGTAAAACTGCAACATACAAAAGGTTTAAGGAAGTGAGAAGCTCTTTTTCTGTGTTTCTTTTCAAAAAGAGCAACTCTGCTGCCCTCTGCTTGCATCTTTACGTGCTTCTTTATGGCAGTAGTAAAGTAATTATTGGAAAAGCTTGTTTTTAAAGATTGTAAGGCATGCAGTGCTGTTCTAGAGGTGACCGAGATTGGTTTAAAAAATCACCTTTAATTGCAATCTTGTCTGCTATCATCATGGGACAATTACACTACATACTTTGGTTCATAAAGTTTGTACTCAGACGTAAATTGTATGGATTTATATTGCTTTTTCCAAGTTTTTCAAGCCCTTCTACTGTCCAGTCTTAAGCTGTAAGAGCAACTTCTTGAGGACAGTTTGTTTTGGATGCTCCTGCGTCCTGTTTTCAATCTGAGGGACAACATAGTGTAGTTCATAACTTGGGTACAGGACCAGGGCTTGACATTAACACGATCCAACAGGCCAAAATCGGATAGATTTCCATTTTGGCCAGTAACATATTCAGCCTCACTGGCCACCTTGTCTGGTGGGATTGTTTTTATTTATTTAAGCGACTCTAGACTTTCTGCTGCTATGCTTATAAATCTGTATCGTTAAAAACCTTAAGTAAATCATCAGCCAAGAGACAAATTCAATTCTTAAACTGAAAACATGTAAAAAAAAAAATAATAATAAAATAAAAGACAAAAAAAACAAAAATATACAGATCCAGAGTCTAAATAGACTTTTACTTTTTGATGATGATAAATTACTGTTTTAAAAAGTACCTTTTTAGCATTTTCAAAAGAATTGTATGTAATTGTATTGTACATATTATTGTCATATTTATTACACATGAATCAATATTTTAACATCTAAACTATGGCTAGCAAAAAACCTAAGTGGCTAGTAACCTTTAAAGAACACTAGCCTAAATGGCCAGTGAACAAAAAAGTTAATGTCAAGCCCAGTATAGGACATAATCACAATAAGAATATTTTACACTAGCCACCTAAAAATATCAGACAACACTGCTAAAGTGTAAAAAATAAATGAAATTACATCAGTTGTAATAAAAGAGCTCAACAGCCTTTAACATGTTATTTTTAAAGCTCTCTTTAAAATGAATCAGGGATCAAACCACCAGCCTTCCTACTTACTGAGCTACAGCTGCCCTAATATATGCATCAGATCGGAGCAGCCCTAAAAGTCTTACCTCTGATTTTTACAGAGTGTGCTACAGCCCTGTGAGCGTGTAAGTTCATAAATCAGAATACAGCGAACCCTAAAGAGTCTTGTACTTATGAAGCCAACAGCACCGTGGGGTCTCGGCGTCACTTTTTTAATTGAAATGATTGATCACAGGTATGAATTTTACACACTTTACCTTGAGGCTGAACCTGCGCGCCTCTCTCTCCCTCTCTCTCTCTCTGTGGCCCTTTGGTTCACTTCCTGCACACATCTCCTGGGGGGGCCCTCAACGTTGTTAACTGTCTGTGAATATAGTACCTGGGACACGGCCTCCCTCCCCGGTCTGGGTCTGTGTTCGGGTCCTGGAGGTGGGCTCCGAGTTGAGCTGTGACATGTTTTTATGCATGGCAGCTAATGTTCAAAGAATACTTAGGATCTATATGAGGCATAAAGGGGCCGCTGGCGGCTCTCTGCGAGGAATAATAAACAGCCTGGAAAAGATGATTTATGGCTTTTGCGAGAGGAAAGGGTGAAATAATGTTGCACTCCACTCCATTCTATTTGACCCTTTGCTAAACCCCTCAGAATCTTGTGTTAGCAGCCAACTTAGAGCTGGAAGGATGAAAAAAGTATGCTACATTAGTATGTTGTGTATATGTCAGGTCATGTACAGTGATGTACACTCAAGTCACTATTTGATTTACAATTTTAAGGTCACGATTACAGACTTCGTTGTCTAAATATGACCAAAAGTAGTTTTTTGTTTTTGTCTCTGTTTTTGTTTGTGTCCTGATCAAATTGTTTTAATTATCTTAGCTACCGAATTTAAATAAAAAAGTAGATTTTAAACAATGACAATTTTCAATAACAAAAATATACATATTTATAATCATTTGTTAGTGCCAACTTTCTACTATCCTCCAAAAAACAGATACACTGTTGGCAGCACAGTGGCTTAGTGGTTAGCAAGAAAGGTTCAATTCCCGAACTGTGTGGGGTCTTTCTGTGTCGGGTTTGCATGTTCTCCCTGTGTCTGGATGGGTTTCCTCTGGGTGCTCTGGTTTTCCCCATCAACCTAAAACATGCACAATGAGTTAATCCTCCAGCTTGGTACTCCTGACCAGGATCCTGGCTCAAGATCTGGAGAAGGGTCCCCAGGTGCTGCCCACTGCTCCTGACAGGTCGCCCCAGTGGCATTGAGGGATGGGTCAAATGCAGAGAACGAATTTCCCTACGTGGACAATAAAGAATACCACAACCATAACCTTAACTTAACCTATATTAGCAATGCATCTTAGAAAAGCAGGACATCATAAATCCACACTAAATAATAATTAGTATATGGACCTGATATAGGCCTAAGTCAAGTCTTATAATAATACTGTCTCAGTGAGGAAAGACACAGCTCCATGGAAACGCTTCGAGGGAGGGGGCTTTTAGGCTGTTGTTAGCCACAGCAGTTGTTAGCTTTCCTGTCGCTTGCTGCTAACAACAAGCTACTTTATCACTGATGGTAAACAGAGCAAACAGATGTGTGCAGCTTAAATAATACCTTCAGATGTGTTTCTCTTGCCGTCCACCCTGGGCTTGTTGTCGTTCCTTTGTAAATGGCAGCGCCATGTGTGCACTGTGTGTGTGTGGGTAACGGAGGAGAGAGAGCGCAGTCCCGAGCCGCTCTGAGTATTTAAAGGTACTTTAAGCAGCATGCTCTCGTACCGGCTTAAAAATGGTACTGCAGTCTAAATCAAAACAATGGTCACTTTTCTGATTGGACGATCGGCAATGCGGGGTTTTAGAACCAAAACAAAAAATGTCAACAAAACAATTCGGCCATTATGTAAAGCATATTTTTAATTCTTGCTTTAATTCGTGGGTAATTTTTATAAAATATAAAAAATATTTACTGCTCATAATACCTTTAAGCTCTTTCTTGTACAGCCTTTACACATTCAAGGAGCATTGAGCTAGTGATTTTATGAGCCCTGTAAACTAAAACTTAATATATATTAATGTTTCTCTTTAAAAAAAGGGGCAGGTAATGATGTCTAGCGCCGGAGAAGTGAGCCAGAACCTAACCTCTGGTAAATAAATAAATGGTCACATTTATATAGCGCTTTTCTACCTCCATGGGCACTCAAAGCACTTCACATCAGGGAACCATTCACCCATTCACACTCACAAGCAATCGCACATTCATACACCAGTGTACACAGACACTGGAGGCAATGTGGGTTAAGTGTCTGGCCCAAGGACACAACAACAGTATTCAACACTGGGAGCAGGGTTTGAACCTCCAGTGTTACCTGAACGGTAAACTACGTACTCCATATAACAGATTCAAAAGTATGCATTTGTAAAGAGAACTTGTGGTCATTGCTTATTATTACACAATTTAGCTAAAAGTTATACCAGATCTTAGGGCTGGGTATTGTTTAGAGCAGTAGGTTCTCAACTGGTCTTGCTTCAGGACCCACGATCGTCCTAAAATGGCTAGCTGTGACCCAAATAAAAGATATTTCAAGTGATCAAATGTGTTAAACCTGAGACAGAATAAAGTCAGAATATCACAGTACGCCAACACAAAAAGAACAGATTTAACAAGCAAGAGGCAATGCTAGAGACTAAACATTCCCTTTTACATTTTTTTAGATGCAGTTTATTTTAAAACCAAAATACATGAAATAAAAAAGTGCAATTCAAAAGGATTCAAGAAACAAAATGTACTTTTCTTCTGATGAACTTTTCAGAGGTAAATACTGAAAGACATTGTACTTTGAGGAGAAATAAACAGCACTCACTTCAACCTTAGGTGTAACAGTAATGTACCTTTTTTTTTTCTTTTTGGCAAAGGCCCGCGACCCACTGAAAATGGTTCCGCGACCCACCTTTGGGTCCCGACCCACCAGTTGAGAATCACTGGTTTAGAGCCTCACGATTCGATTTAATTCCCGTGCCTTCATCCCGCTTCCGTGTCCCTTCGTCCACTCAGCTGTGTCAGAGTTGTGTGACTGAGCAGCTCTGACAGCGGTCCACTTTTCTACGGTGAGCTGAGTGTTGGTTTATTGTTTTTGTACGCCTTGCACTGTGAACAAGTTGAATCGATTCATAGTATTTTCTGAATCGATATTGAATTGAGGAAGAAATAATTGCAATGCATTGAAGAATCGATATTTTTACCCACCCCTACCAACTCTCATTTACAAACATGACCTGGACAAGCAGCCCTGGCAGAAATAAATAACATACCTACAACTGTACATAGAGAGTATGTTCAGTTTGTTAAATCCGCTGCAAGGAAGTATTAGGACATTATTTATTGCTCTTTGGAACTCCTCTGGCCTGCCTTGGCAAACCTGCTTTGTAATGGGCTGGGCAACATTAAGAGCTCCCCATCAAATGTTCTGGCCCCAGACGTGTTGAACTCTGTGTGATCTGTTATGTGCCAAAGGCTTCCGATGACAGCTTCCGGACGCCTCGGCTGGAGCTTTGTTATTTCACAGATTATTGTTATTCCGCCGCCATTGTAACGCGATCGTGTTTGTATCACCCTGTCACAAAGATCCCTATCTCAGCGGCGGCGGGCCTTTCTGTTTGATTCAATCCGAAGTTTCCTGGACCCCGATCAAAGTGGATCTCAGCAGTATCTCCTCACCCATTTATTCCTGTTTGTTAGCCTCCTAATCCAAAGTCAACAGCCTGAAGCAGTACAACAACAACACCAGTGCACTTATCAATGGCTGATTTTGATTTTGTTGTGTGTTTTTCCCCCATAGGTTTGGTCCAGGCCTTGTCATCTACTGGTACGGTTTCATTGGCGAGCTCGACTGCCAGCGGGACAGAGGGATCCTGCTCAAAGACAGCTTCCCCACGGACATCGTAACCCTGTACCAGGCCGACCAGACAGACCGGCCAACAAAGGTAGAGCAGGAAAATTCGAAGTGAAAGATGAAGAGGGATGAATGGGAGGAAGGACAGAGGAAGGGAAAAGGAACACTTAACTCGGGACTCGCGCTGGGGTGGATACACATAGCCGGAAGCAATTTGGCTTTCCTGCCGAGAGAGGACACCGGCCAGAACTCTGAAATGAACTTCCACTGACCCGTTCTCTCCGTCTGACCCCTTAGCACCGGATTTTACAGCCTTGGATGACAATACAAGACAGAATTTTCATATCAGCAAAGGTTAATTTTTTATTCCTAGAATCTTTCATCCAAGCATTACAAGCATAGTTCCCATTAGCACGTTATAGAAAACCAATTTTACTTTCACTGCGGAACCAAAATACTGCAATGGTAACCAAAATCTAGGTAGACGCACAGGAGCCATGTTGATTGTTTAAACAGAGAATCCCATGCTAACAATGCTTGCGTCTGTCTCCTTGTGATAAACAGCCGTGAGAAGAACCTAAAATCCAAAATGTCCTCCATTGTTACCCTTTGTCTGCAACGTCATCTCGTATTTTTTTTATTTTTTTTATATTATTGACTCAACACGCTTCCATGAATTCAAAGCAACGCTATAACTTCTGAAATTCACGTGAGGTGTCAATATGTATCTTGGAAAATGTGTGGGAATACGTCTTGCTATAAGATGTATTTTTTTCTGATGAAATGGTAGCATGCCCCATAATTTCAAATACATAGTCCAGTATTGTCTGTGATGAGTGCTGGTCTTTAAAAAATGGGGATTTTGTCGCTTACTGTAATGTGTCTTTTTACATGGGGATAATAATATATAAAAAAAGAAAGAAAAAAGGAAGGGTATCTGGAGTAAAAAGAAATAAAAGAATTTCTATTTTTTTTATGTTGGGTATTGTCATAATGGATTTATAGCACGATTTTAATGAATTGATATGTGTGATTTATGTTGGCCTTGGTTTATTGAACAATTAAACAGTATTAAATTTTGCCTTTACAAATATTGTTCCAGATTTTTATTTTTTTTTCTTCAAACAAAAGATTGGAGAACTTGGCTACCTGCATATACTTACAATGGTTACTTTCTTTTTCTTCTTCTTCTTCTTCTTCTTCTTCTTCTTCTTCTTCTTCTTCTTCTGTTTTGTGACAAAAAAGAAATTTCAAGCTGGTGTAGACCTGATATAGTCTTGGTTTATTTTTATTTATTATAGTTATTAAAAAAGCTTGGAAGTGTCACTCTAACATTCGTTGTCCTTGGCACCTTTAAGGGCCTTGGTCGGTTTGGGTCTGACTGTAAATGCATATAGCAGCAGTAACCCTTTGTAAAACTTAATATTGTATTGCATCCATGTAACTTTTCCCTTAATATTTTTTAACCGTTATACAGAATGAGAAGGAAAACCTGGCTCTAACCCTAACTCTTGCATGTCTTATATAGACTTTTTTCCCATCATATCTACTGATGTAGCTATTCCTAACACATCCCATAGCTCTGGCTAAAATTTGCCTTTACAAATGTTACAAGCACCTGAAGAAGTTTTTTGTTTTTTTCAGCCAGTGGCCCCTGGATGGCCTCTGCGTTAGTGCTCAAGGGCCAGAGCAGGACACGGGGCCCTTCCTTATCACGCCCAGAGTCCTGGCCTTTGTCACTTCTTCCTTTTGCGCAGTGCTGGCAGATAAGAGCAGGGTGGTGCGAGGCTCCTGTCTCACCTGCGTCACTCACTGGCCTTCACGTTCCCTCCAGAGCTAAACAGGATCATCTCTGATTAATGCTGACCTCAGAGTGACCCCTCTCATTCATAATGTAATATTATGGGCTTATTATGGACTTCAATGTTTCTACAACCAAACTGTATGCATTTATTAACTTCATAAAAAATGTATACGTTCATATTTTTTTCTACTTTTTTTTTTTTTTGCATACAACCCCCTTTAGAAAAATCCACTTTGCTTTAAGAATATTAAAAATATTTCATGTTTTGTGTTTTTTACTAGAAAATTTAGATGCTATTACATATACTCAGGACAGAAGTTAAATAAAAGATTAATGCAAAAAAAGAAAGTTAAAAAATATGAATGTATACATTGTTTATGATGTTTTGTTGACGAGGAGCAAAGTAACAAATTTAGTTAGAGTAAAAATGAAGTAATATTAGATTTGTGTTGAGAATGTCAAGTAACCATTCAGCCATTCACACACGCAAGTACTCACACATTCATACACAATTGTACATAGATATTTGAGGGCAAGGTGGGTGAAGTGTCTTGAGCGGGAATTGAACCGTCAGCCTTGTTGTTATTGGAACTTGCTATTCCTCCTTAGCTACTGCCACCATGACAGGTCTGAACAGTACAGACAGTTACAGCTTTGTTTAGCTTTAACAAAGACCTCAGCAAATCCTGTCTGGCTGTATGTGTGTGCTGTTAATGAGTGTATACAGAACATTAGCAACTTCTATCTTGTAAACCAGTGTTTGGGGTACACCAGCCTGCTACAAGCAACAAGGCCCTGCATGTGTGAGAGTTGGAATATGTTCAGTAAAATACTACTGCTGCTGCTACTACTACTACTACTACTACTACTACTACTACTACTACTACTATTACTACTACTACTACTACTACTACCACCACCAGACTATCACTACTAAGCACTACCACTACTATTACTATTACTACCACCTACCACTACTATTACTACTACTACTACTACCACCTACCACTACTATTACTACTACTGCTTCTACCTACCACCACTAAGCACTACAACTATTACCACCCATCACCACTACTACTACTGCTACTGCTACTACTACCTCTACCACCATCCATTATTACTACTACTACTACTACTACCACCTACCACTACTATTACTACTACTACTACCATCTACCACTACTATTACTACTACTACCATCTACCACTACTATTACTACTACTACCACCTACCACTACTATTACTACTACTACTACTACTACCACCTACCACTACTATTACTACTACTACTACTACTACTACTACCACCTACCACTACTATTACTACTACTACTACCACCTACCACTACTATTACTACTACTACTACCACCTACCACTACTATTACTACTACTACTACTACTACCACCTACCACTACTATTACTACTACTACTGCTTCTACCTACCACCACTAAACACTAAGGGTGCTCCGATCGATCGGCCGCCGATCATGATCGGCCGATCATGGCTAAAAATAGAGTGATCGGTGATCGGTAAAATGGGCCGATCAGAAGGGCCGATCAAATTACAATAAACACGCGAGGCTCTCACATTTACTGTCCTGCAACTCCGGTTTGATTAAACAGCAGTAGCGTTATTTTAGCAGTGTTTTTAAGTTAAGCCCTGGTTATAACTAACACAAACCTGCCCTGGAGGCGCTGCTTTGTGTCCCCGCTGTGTCCCCGCCTGCTTTAGGAGCGCACGGGACAGAACCGAGGCGCAGCAGTGCGTGTATTTGTAAACACCAACGTAAATAGAGCTACAGCTAACCCGCTAACAGTTAAGTTAAAAGGATTAAGAAAGTTCAGAGTCTGCCTGTGTCTTGTTGCGCGGAGAAAACTGTGCGTTTTGTGGCTTAAACTGCACCAAATGGCTGCTAATGGAAAGAGAAAGTAAAAAGGCAGCCCATGTGTCCGTGTGTCTGAGAGGAGCACCTTTCATCGTTGTCTTCTCTGCTCTCTTTGCACGTTTTCTTCATTCAGACGTTGTCAAAACTGGCAGCAGGAGCTGTCTGCTCTTTAGTCCACTGTGTTTCAACCTGGTTTGGCTGCGCGTTACGCGGACACAGGCGCTGCACCCGCAGACTCGCATTAAAGGAACCAATTAAGAACAGCTGATTTTTACATCAGCGGAGCATTCAAACAAAGCCACAGACACTGGGCACACATTAAAGACCAATAATGCAACAAAACCGCTTCTAAAACAAAAATAAGTAGTATTTTGTTGTTCTTTTATATTTACAAAGGCTACAGTATTTTTCAAATGGAACTAATAATAGCCTGCATACAATACATTACTACATTGAAGACCACGTGATCGGTATCGGCCATGATCGGTATCGGCCGATCACAGCAGAGGCTGATCGGTGATCGGTGATCGGCCTCAAAAACCCTGATCGGAGCACCCTTACTAAACACTACAACTACTACCACCCATCACCACTACTACTACTGCTACTACTACCTCTACCACCACCCATTATTATTACTACTACTACCACCTACCACTACTATTACTACTACTACTACTACCACCTACCACCACTAAGCACTACAACTACTACCACCCATCATCATCACCACCACCACCACCACCACCACTACTACTACTACTGCTACTACTACTACTTCCACCTACCACTACTGTTACCACTACTACTACGACTGACTGCTACTGCTTCTGCTACCACTCCTACCCTGCACCACTACTACACTACCACCACCCACTACTTCTACTACCCCTACCCGCTACTACTAATACCACTACCGCCCTCTATTACTACTACTACTGCCACTACTATCCTTTCCATGATGATAGTTTATTGCTTTTTGCATGCAGTGTTATTGAGTGATTGCAATGATGGGCCTATGATGACTCAGACTACAGACCTTTAGAGATCATATGTATTGTTTCTACAACTACCACCACTACTACTACTACTACTACTACTACTACTACTACTACTACTACTACTACAACAACTACTTGGGCCTTCAATAGAGGCTGGGACCAAACAACAACAAATGCATGTACTTTCTAAGGTTTTAAATACTTGAATCATCCTCCTCTCAGACTACAGACCTTTGGAGACCCTATGTATTGTCCCTTAAACCAAAATATCTAGCCCCCATCACTTCTTACATCCTGAGCTCTGCTACATTTAGAATCTTAATAAGTGTTTGTATACAGCCGAGTCATGCAGGGCCCACAGTTAGCCAGAGCTGGTATGTAGGGGTTAAATACCACTAAAGTGTTGCTTGATTTGTTACCCTTAAACCTCTAACCCTCAGCCGGCTCCTATTTAGGCCTTGATCCTTCCAGTGAGGAGGCCACAGGGTCGCGGCAGGGTCACCGGGCGGCCATGGCTTCCTCTTATAACCCTCCTTCCATTCCATGTGCTCCAAAACAACTGTCCCCATGTGTCCCGTTAAAGTGGGCCCTTTTCGGCTGGACCCTGGAATGCCTGGACGCAGGAGTTTATGGCTCCTGTTAGACATAGTTTACTCAGGGAGGGAGGGGTCAAAAAAAAAAAAAAAAAAAAATCAGCTTCGTTCAAATAAGAGGCGAAAAATGCAAAACAGCAGAATCAGTTCCTCAAGCCTTCCTGCCATTGTTTTCCAAGATGGCTGTCACACAAAAGCGAAGCCGGGGTCAGCTGCCTATAAATTAGCTTGGAGTGCGCAATGTAAACTAAATACGAGCCACTTCAAAGAGAAAAAAAGGCCAGACATGAGCGACAGTATTTCAATGGCGTTGGTGTAAATATAGAAAAATAAAGCAGCCATTTGATGATTTTTAAGAGCGGGAGATGTGTGCTGTGTGTTTTGGTTGCCCTTGTCTGACACCTTATTTTAGAGTCATTGTTCTTGTCACAACAATGGAGCGCTCCGGAGCTCTCCAAATAAGGCCAGGAGAGGAGAGGTGGCTCTAGTGGCCTTGAACACCAGTGATGTGAGTGACAAGTTTAGTAAAAAAAGGCCCAGCTTACATTAAATTTGCCATAAAACTTAAATAAAATAAAAAAAAAGAAATAAAACCTAAATAGAAGTATTGATGTGAGTTGATAAAAAGCATGTGTTACATATGCAGTGGTGGAAATGGTACTAACCTGTAAAAGTACTCTGATTTAAAAGTGAAATACTCAAGACTACTACCAATACTGGTTACTTTTTTGGAATTGATATTGTTTAAAATATTTCTCATGAACCAAAACTAACATCTCTGTCGTACACAGGTTTCCAAATGATGGGTTCTGGACCAAATTTAGACCAAATGATATAAACAGACGCTTTATTCTTAAACAATTTAACTAGAACTACCATATAACAGATATTCTGGACCAGTTTGTCATCACATCTGGGCAACAAAAGGTAAAATGCTGCTGTTTTCAATATAATTGAAGCTGACCATGTCTAACAAAAAGATTGATTTAAAAATTATAGCGCGTTCCTTTATTGGTGCTCATATGTGGACTATGGCTTACGACAGCTGCCAGGTGAGTAAAAATAATTTAGTTGGCATTACATTTTAATGCGATTTGGTGTTTTATGTTAGAACAAGAAAATGACTGTGTTTTTAAAAGATATAAATTTTTTTTTTCAAGACATCATGTTTTAATAAGATAATAGGTGTAACAAGATACTATATGTAAACACTTGATACCCCAATATCTGGTAATAACATGATAAATCAGTATCACATATAAACGTGATAGTATCTTGTAAAAGCCTGATGTTTTTCTTGTAAAATCGTGATAATATCTTGTAAAAATGTGATAGTATCTTGTAAAAGCTTGATGATTTTCTTGTAAAAATGTGATCATATCTTCTAATAACGTGATACAGATAAACTTTATTTTTACTCACCACTCTGTAATGGCTGAAAAATCATTGCCACTATTAAGATACCTGCTAAGACAAATTAAGAAAAAAAGTACATAATGTAACCTGCCTGCTACAAAAAGACAATTTAAACCCCAAAAATATTTCATGACAACTGCACACTTACCTTTTTTTTGTGCTCATTATGGGTAAGTAAAGAAAAACATCATTACGTAAATATTATTATGCTTTGAAGGAGGTCTGTATTCTCTTATTTGTGCCATCTGCTGGCTATAAAAAAATGTTCTGGCAACGTCAAAGATCATTTTGTATTTTTGCTTAAAAGCAGAAAGGTGAATATATGTCTCCTCAGTAGTAAGGCATTTGTTAAAAATGAATATTCTACACTGGAAACGCAATGACAATCTTTTTTGCCTTAAAGAGAAACGTTTGAAAGCTTCTCATGAATCACTCTCCTGCTCCTGATTTATTTCCAAAGACTTCCAAACAGAACTTTTCCTCCTAACTTTTACTCTCCACTGTGATATTAGTTACACGTCTGAAGCACCGGACCCCAGTACGTGGTGATACCTTCTGTCTGGCCCCTAGCCCCCGGGCCCCTCAGATTGCTGCAGCCCACTGGCCCCTCAGATGGACATGTTGGCCTCATCTCGCACACATCCCGCTGCGTTTTGGCCCTCCTCAAGCCAAAACTTTCTGACAGGCCGTCCAGATGAGAGAAGGAAGTGAGACGGAATGGGCCGGAGAGACACTGGACAGTAAGCTCTGGTTTCAAATACTTATATTGGAAGTATAAGTTACAGAGAAAATACTCGAGAGATATTGAAAAATGCTTAACTTTGTATATTTGTTTGAAGTAAGCACCACTAGAAGCAATACAGTGTTAGTTTTGAGGATTTTTTTATGGAGCCCTACTTTAGTGTCCAGGGCATTTACTTGGTTGCTCAATGAACAGGGTGCAATTTAGCTAACATACGTTTTTTTACATTTAATTGCAAAAATGACAACAAAAAGAAACTAATCTTAGCTTCATTCAGCTACACATACTGCTTATCTTTACATTATAATTATTATTATTTATTTTTTATTTATTTTTTGGATTTCACTAAATAACTAAAAAAACTAGCAAAAAAAAAAAAGCAACTTCAGTGCTGCCTCTTTATAGGCTACAGTGACTTGCAAAAGAATTCATCCACCTTAACATTTTTTCTTTATTGTTGCCTTACAACCTGGAATTTAAATGGATCATTGAGAGGTTTATGTCACTTTACATCACATGACAACAACTATGAAGACTTTTATTTTTTATTGTGAAGCAAATAAAAAATATGGCAGAAAAACAGAAAACGTGAGCGTACAAAAATATGTACCCCCTCAAGTTAGTTCTCTGTAGAATCACTTTCTGAAGGACTTCCAGATCCAGCTTTTTTAGGATAAGTGTTTATGAGCTTGGTTCATAAAATCACTGGGATTTGTGCTCATTCTTCATCTAAAAACAACTCCAGCTCCTTCAAATCTGATGCATTGTACAACACAGTTTGAGTCATTTTCTTCAAAAATTGTCCTGTGTTTAGTTCCATCCTTCTTCCTTCAGTTTGGAGCAGTTTCCCAGTCCCTACCAATGACAAATCTCCCCACAGCAGGACACTGCATCACCAGGCTTCACTTTAGAGAGGGGCCACAGTCAGGTGCTAGGTTTGTGTCATAGCATCTTTCATTGATGGCTCATTTTAATTGTTTCTGGACAGAGGACCTTCTCGTGTTTGGGGAGTCTTCCACGTGCCTTTTGGCAAACACAAAACATGTTTTGTTGTTATTTTCTTCAAGCAATGGCCACTCCTCCACACAGCCCAGCTCTGTGGAGTGTATGGTTCAGAGTGGTCCTGGGACAGATACAACAGTCTCTGCTGTGGAGCTCTGCACCTTTGGTCTTATTGTTGCCTCTCTGATGAATGCACTCCTTGCCCGGTTTGTGAGTTTTAGATGGTCCTCTTTAGGCAGGTTTGGTGTGGTTCCTTATCTTTTACATGTTGTAATGATGAATTAAATTGTGTTTTGTGGCATATTGACAGTTGAATTACAGTCAGGCCAACCGTATCTAACTATTTCTGTGACTTCTGAGGGTGAGGAACACTGGGTCTCAATTAGGGGCCTCTTTAAAAAGGGGATGAATACTTTTGCACGCTCAAGTTTTCTGTCATATTTCTTGTTTGCTTCACATTAAAAAAATATTTTGCATCTGCATGGTTGTGATGTAAAGTGACTGACATAACTCTCATTTAAATTCCTGGTTGTAAGGCAACAATGCTATGCTAAGGGGGATGAATACTTTTGCAAGCCACTGTACCATGTACTGTACCACTTACAGATTGTTTTTTTTTTTTTTTTTTTACCAAAATCAGAATGATCTGAAGCATAACAAGGGCTTCACCATTTTTCTTAGCTGGGATCATGAAAATTACATACAGTATCAATATTAAGTTGTACTTAAGCTGTACTTAAAATTGAAAACAGACATACAAGCTTTGAGATAAGTAGTATCTAGTATTCAGGGTTTCTGCATGGCTTAACAAGTTGAATTTAAGACTTTTTTATACCTTTTAAAGACCATTGTTGATTTTCATGAGTCATAAACGGCTGACTATTGCCGCAAAGCATTTTGTTCTTGGTAAGAAAAAATCTGAGCTCTCATATTGGCAACTGTAATATGCCTTTGAGAATTGGGCATTTTAGAATGAGCTTTGAACACAGGTAGTTACATCAAATATAAGACCTGTTTAAACATATTTTACACATACAACACATACTTTTTAAGGCCTTAAATTCAGATTTTTTATTTTTATTTTAAGACCCTGCAGAAACCCTGTGCAGAGTTCATACAGTCATTGAAATCCTGGAAATATCATGGAATTTTAAAATGCAATTTCCAGGCCCTGTTTTGGAATTTTATATTTTGGTGTAAAGTTTTGGAAATTTAAACAGTCTGAGTAACAAACCTGCACCAGCCTGCCTTGATGATTACTTTATATCTTAATTTACTTTTTAAAAATATATTCTGAACCAACTTACCAAGCATAATTATCTTTTAATCACTGGTGTGTAGTCAAGTCAGTAAAATTATTGCAGTAATATATTTTTGAGCCCCAAATGTTTTTGTTTTTTTTGTTTGTTTTTTTTTCTCCAGCTGCCTAATTTTTAATTTCAACAAGTAATTTCAGTCATTCGGCTCTTGAAAATAAAAAAAAAAAGTCATGAAAAATTCTTGCTAAAAAGTGTATGAACCTGAACATGATCTGATATAGCGCGGTGGGCCGTACCCCTGCAGCAGACCACCAAACTGACTTCCTCCACTCTCGTATCTTATTCATGTCTGGAGATCTCCGGCCTCTCTCAGCCTCGGGCGTGTGGATGTGTGTTTACAGGGCTCCTCTCAGTCTTCTGCAGGCTCCCAACACATGAAAGTCCTCCTGGAAGACCCACACCAGGCAGTTTGGATTCTAAAAGAGAATTTTACACAACATGAATAACACCCGGAAAAAAAAAAAAAAAACACCACCTCCTCCTCCCTTCACACGCAGATGGAGCTGATATGAAAAGATCTTTATTTTTAGGAAGCGCTGGTCGCTAATCAGTGACTGTTATTTAAAAAGCAACAATGGATCCAGAGAAACGGTCCGGGGATTTGGAATGGAAGTGGTGGATGGATGATTGACAGCAAGCAATGTTTGTTTGAGAAATACAATAATCTGCACAGTAAGGGGGAGATATGAATGTATGGGTGTTAGTACATAGCCATATACAGGAACAAATAAGACAAAGAAACATGCAGTATTTCAAGTTTGTCTTAACGGTTCCACAATGCAAATCATGAAAAGTTATTATTTTTTACATAGTTGAAGCAGTAATAGAGAATTTTGCTTTATAGGAGTTGCAAAATAATATTGGCCAGCCATGTATTATTATAGGAACAAAGAACTAGTATTCAGCCATTTTAGGACACTGTAGTTTTTTCAGCCTACACAGTTGGATTACCTCTAATGCTTTGTCAGAGGTCTGACTTTGGTACACGGCATTTAGGGGCTGGCTTCATGTACACAGGCATTTTTCACTTTTTTGTATCTCTCTTTCACATGCAAGTTTTAAGCCACAAAACATATTTTCTAAAATGCCATTCCAAGTTAAAGTTTCTTTGCTGTTTTGTTTCATTTTCCTCTACGGAGTGCTCCCTTTCCTCTATGGAGTCCTCGAGCCTGGCCGTCCAGACAAACTCTTTTTCTATCCTATACAAAGAGGTTAGTCTGGTACCTCAAAATTTCTATGGGTGGGACAATCACAGGCGGAATAAACAATCAGAGAAAGGAAGGATGGGATGTAAGCAGCATTCTTGCCGGTTTTGCCATAGAACACCAGAACAGCCGTATGAGCAGCTCTGTATTTATTTCTGAACAGGGACAGCAACAAAAGCCAGTTGTAAAAAGACTTTCGGAGATAGTGTTTTTTTTTTTTTTATGCTAAAAGTTTATACTGTCTATTTCAGGTAATTACTGTCTGATATGTTTGTTTTTTTGTTTAGTTTTTTTGTTAGACAGGAGTGTTTGTTAACCTGCTTTACTAGTTTTGGCTAATTCCTACAGCCTTTGTCAGTTGTATGTAGTTTTGCCAGACAGTAAGGAAAGCTTGTCTGACTCCTTCTCCAGGACTGCATCCCAGGTGTGGGATAAGGTGTAGGCTCCCTCGTCCTGGTTCATAATCCTTGGTGCATGTTTCCTAATCTCAATGGCCTCCCTGATCCAGCGGTCATACTTGTTACTTTCAGCACGAATTACCTTTCTGACAAAAGCTACAGGAAGTAGCCGTAACTAGTAAAGCAGGTAAACAAACACTCCTGTCTGACTAAAATAAACTTATCAAACTGTGGGTTTGTTTGAATATGGCTGTTACGACGGACATCAGCGGGACTTTACTGTTGGTTAAAACAAGACGAAGAAAAAAGTCCCACAGAGGACTGAACAACAACGCGGACTTCGGCAGAACCAACAGATGTCGAAGGGAAGCATTAAACGCTGTTAATCCGGTGAGAAAAGTTATTCACTTCTGTGGTTATTTCTGATAGGATATTAGCTTCTGTATTTACAAGACGGTTGTGATAGGCCAGTTCCAAATCGACCAAGTGGAAGTGGTTTGCAGTGAGTGAGGAACCAGTCTCTCCTGCTTTCAAAAAAGAAAGTAGGGCAGGCTGACAAGGGTTTTCTGCCATGACAAAAAGTGAGAAATAAAGCCATTTCTAGCTTATTGTTTGTTTAACTGCACTCATGAGACGCAAGAGTTCCCAAACATTTTATATACAGTATATGCTCCTATGCAACATTAGACAACATTTTCCTCAGCAGCCATATTTAACTAAGCCCATCCTCTTCCTTGTCATCTCCTATTCCCCACTATTCTAACCTATACTGTCAGATTAAAAGTTAGAAGGGGGTCCAGTAGAGGAGCATGGAAGAAAAAGGTCTCGGGGCAGATTGAACGGAGCGAGTGCTTGTGTTCGGATCGGCGGGGGTGACAGCTCGACCCTCTCCTGCATCAGCAACCGCAAAGGTCAGACCCCCACCACTACAACCACCCCAGCTCCCCCAGAGTGGCATTTGGACCGTGACAGGAGTGACCCAGAAAGTCTATCGTGTCCCAATCGCAGCGAGGGTCCCCGGGAAGGCTGAGGCGAACATCCCCCAGGTGTAGGGGGCAGTGTGGAGGGCAGAAGGAAGAGGGGAGCGATGAAGGATTTTAGGTGACTTGTGGAGAGATTAAGGGCTGTGTGTGAGGAAAAGCTGACTGCAGAGGTGTAGAGGGAGGGAAGGTGAGCTGGAGGAGGATGGAGAAAAATGGTAACCTGACCATTTTTGTCCTAATATCCTGGGGTGGGATATTTCAAAGAGGGTATACGGGTATTTCCAATATAAATGGCAAGAAGAAGAAAAAAAGTTTTAAATAAATCTGATGAAACATTTCTCTAAAGACTAGAACAGCTCAGTCTATAACTAAAGATAACATGGGGCATTCTTTAGTTGACTGTATTCACATTTATCCATGTTTCTATTATTTGAGTTATACAACATAAAAGACATTGCATAGAATATTCTGAAAATATTTTATCAGTTCAATTAAACCCTTATACGCCAATTTTAGGAAGTTCTGTTGTTACTGTAAGTAACAGTGTCCCAGTCACAAAACATTATAAAATATGTATACATTCATATTTTGTCTCTACTTTTTTGTTTGCATAAATCTTTTAATCAACTTCTGCCCTCAGCATAAATACCAAATATTTAATTATTTATATTTTTTTATGCCAGTCTGTGTAATGGCACCTCTCTTTTTTTCAACTAAAACAAAATAAATATTTTTAATATTCTCAAAGCAATGTGGAATTTTCTAAGATTACCAACATATATATTTTAGGGATAACTTTTTTTTCTGTGCTATGGAGAATCTTAAAACCAACTCCCATTAAAACCCTTTAAACTGGTTGTAAATTTTGTTCCCACAAAAAAAAAACATATATATATATATATATATATATATATATATATATATATATACATACATATATATATACATATACATATATATATACATATACATATATACATATATATATATATATATATATATATATATATATATATATATAAAATTTTAAAAAATCCCAAATTCATTAAAACCAATATTTTGGGTAATCTCTGAGATACCCAAGGCTCTAATAACCCCCTCCCTTTAAAAAAAAAAATCCAATTTGTGTGTGTTTTTTTTTTTTTTTTTTCAAAAAAATGTAGATGTTATTACATACACAAGCATAAAAAGGGTTAAAATTCTTAAAATAATTAAATATTTGGTAATTATGATCAGAACAGAAGTTGATTAAAAGAGAAAAAGAGTTGAAAAAATATGAATGTATACTGTAAGCATATGCTGTGCTATGATGTTTTGTGACAGGGACACTTGTCACTGAACTGGAGCAATGTAACAAATTTAGTTTGAGAGTGTAAAAATGAAGTAATATTAGATTTGTGTTTACAATATCACAAACACACCTGAGCCGAAATTCATAGAAAACGTGAGAATCACTGCAAAGTTATCTTTTTTTTTTTTTTTTGAAAAGGACACTTTTGTCCTCATTGGGGCACAAGGGTTAAAGCAAAACTCAGTAACTTTTCTTGTTTCTTCACTGTTTTTACATCATTTTCTTCTCTGGAGCTCCCCTTACATTTGGGAGTAAAGCACTATCACAAAGACTCACAAGAGTAGTTGACTCCTGTGTGATCCCTTGGTCGACTTTCCTTTTCCCCTCCGTGTATCTGTACAAAGCCGTTTGGCCGCTCTGCCATGAAATAAAAAGCCATTGCTAGCTTGTTGTTTGTCTAACCACAATGTGCCGCTTTCTGGTGAGACCTGAGTCTTCTGTGACCCCGGGTTGGTGACACTCATACTTGCAAGTGTCGTTTTCAGTCCAGAGACAGCAGTGGGAGATGCCGGACGCTTCATTCACCCCCACAACTACTGATTTAACCATCACACAAGACTCTGAAACAGTTTGTTTAAGAAAAAAAATTTACTAAGATGTGAAACTGGTATATTTTAACAGTACACACAGAGAGCAGTTCAAACATTAAAGTGGGTTCATGTTTGGAGCAACCTGCCTGCATGGATGGATGGATGGAAGTATATTCTTGAAAACATTCCTTGTCTCCTAAGTTAATGAAGTGCTTATTTCCCATGCTTTCATTGCAGAAGGTTGGGGTGCAATTCCTGAAGGTGAAGCAAATAATCTCTTTAGACAGCCCAAAGCCTGGATAAACACAGATGGTCACAGTCAAAAAGGGCTTTCTTTCTTTTCTTTTCTCCTAAAGGTTTCCTGTCATTTTCTTTGGTGCAGGAGGTCAGGGGTTTGATTCCTCGACTTGAAGCATTAAACTTTTTAGCTTAAAACTTACACATCTCCCTAAAACCTTCTAGCATTGCATCTGTTTTTATCTACACTCATCACTTTGCTCTTCTTATTTAATCTAAAAATTAAAAGTAACTGCAAAATACTACCAAATATAAAGCACTAATTATAATATTACTCGTGTCTTTGAAGTTCAGCACTTTCAGCTGAGGTCAGACTCCGCCCACTCTGCCCAGTGCCGGACCGCAGTACCCGGACCACACCTGTCACAAAGATAGTTATTATGACATAACCCTTTGGAGGCGGGGCTACTGTACCTCAGTGGCGGGCGGTCTCCACGGTTACTCCTGTTGCTATTACGGGGCGAGCCCACCGCAGGCTTTGATTGGTGCCGCCAGCAAAGCTTTGAATGCAGGGGCCATTCATGAGGATCCTTCCATTTGTCAAACAGGTCTTTTGATCATCTATCAGAGCGCGCCAAAGCCGGCCTGAAACCCAAAACGCACACGCCAGACGACACCGGGACACTCTCTCAGCTTCTTATTCACAGGAGCACATGCGATTGGTTATGTTATTGAACTGTTGCCACTAGCAACATAATATTTTTGTGCTGGGAAGCAGAGGAGCAGGCGTTTATCATCGGGAGTTATGGACGGAAAGAGAGAAGGACTATTTTCTTAGCAGACACTTATCACATCAACAGCATTTTTCATAAATGAGTTTTGCACTTAAGTGTATTTATACAAAAGAAAGACTGCAGAGAGCCACATCCTGAGCTGGAATGGCCTTCGGGTTTTGGCAAAGGGCTACAGGATACACATGACGATGAATTTTATTTTAACTATTTGTATCATGTCCCATTCTAAGGAAAAAAGGTTGCACTGCACCCTGTTGAATTAAACACGTGTTATAGAGTTCCTCAACCTACGTCTTGAAGTGATCGTTGAGGGATAGGTCCGCCATGTTTGGATTCACAAATGGTGAAATATATTCGGGTTGCGTTAGTCACAGTGGTGTAAAAATGTAAACAAATGAGCCTTGAATTAACTATTTTACCTGCTTTGTGACTCTTGTTGCATTTTTATTACACATTAAAGTATCACAATACTTTTGTGTGAACGCTAACTCCTAAATTGTTCTATTGTTTTGCAATTGGAGTGCTCTTTCCAATATTAATGGCGTAACTTCCACCATTTGGCAATAATCTCCAAATGCCAGCCACGAGTAGAATACAGCAGCTCTCACTACACCACAAGCACTTACCATTGTTGTCAGAATAACAGGAATAATAGGTTTAATTTGTTGCCTACTATCCAATAGAAGCCTATTAAAAATAGCTTGTGTTGCCGTTCTTGACAGCCTGTGTGACCACTTTTCTCTAAATGTTTTGTGGTGTGATGACATGTTCCCGAGCTCTATTGGCAATAGTTTTGAATCACAAGCCGATCACACAGTGGCCATGAAGCAATAATAACAACAAAGAAATACAAAACAGATTGACAGTCATAACAAGACATTCCTTTTTTAGGTTGGACTACTAATACTAGTATATATTATGAGGAGTGCCTACATAAAGGAGGCATAATATGCTTTTTGAAATAAATTTGCAAACTTGAATTACCTTTTGGGGAGCTGTTACTTTCACTTTTACCACAAATGCTTGGATTAGGTGCCTGTCACTTTAAGGCCCTGCTGCCCCCGCCCACTTTACCTCGTCAGGTCCGAGCCCTTTGCAAACACTGTATAGTTTATAGCAGAGCTGCTGCAGTGGAGGCAGGGGCGTAACAACAGGCAGTGCGGCCAATGCAACTGCACTGAAGCCCAGGGGGCGTCTAGGGGCCCCTGGGAGTGGGCCCTTGTCCGTCTATAGTCAAATATTTACTTAAAAATCATTTTAATTAATGTTTAATTTAACCAACTGTGTTTTCTTATGATTGATACAAACAATAATTTTAAACATAAGTATTTTCAATTAAACTCTGCACACTGTTTTTGAATTCAGTAAAAACATCTGACTGATACATTTTATAAATTAAAAGCTTAATTCATAAACTTAAGGTAGTGCTTTATGCCTCTGGGGCCTATTCTAAAAATCTGCACAGGGGCCCCTCATTTCTGTTACGCCATTGAGTGCAGGGTTTAAATGAGCTGACTGCTGAGTCTAGTGATGGTGTCTGTGTATTACTAAAGCTTACTAAAGTTTCCTGTATGGCCAGGAAGCCGAGTGTTTTAGCATACCTTAGCATACCTTAGCATACCTTAGCATACAGGATTACTCAAACATGCATGAATGAAACAAAATACTCCTCCGAGTATGTTTTTGAGATGCAAACAACAATAAAACATGGTTAAAAGCTCAGAAAAGTCACCTGAGCACAATAAATTACCTTTAAAATGTGTTAATTTTCCCAGTTGTTATTGAACTGTATTAACAGTATTATCATTTATTAATTGAGTGACTTTCTGTCAATCACAATCAGACATTAAGGTCCTTCATGGTTTGTCGTCTGACTCTGCATAAAAAAAAAACATTGGCAAACACAGACACAGAAACAGACAAATGTCTCAATTTGTTTTTACATTGTGTGATTTGAATTGGGTAACACTTGAGAACAGCTTGCCAATATTAAGCAGAAATAAAGCCCTAATAAATATGTAATTAACAATATTGTAATGAATACATTGTTTTTGCACTGATTTGAATGAGCATATTACTTCTGTATTAATCATTAAAAACAAACTCCATAGTGTTTATTAATGACAAGTTGAAGTAATGTAAAGTAATTGTTGCTTGTTTTTGTTGTTGTTGTTGTTGTTGTTGTTGTTGTTGTTGTTGTACTTGTACTGAAACAGGACTAAGCAGTGGTCTATACATTAAATTCAGCCCCCAGTGAGCAGTACTAATATTACTAGTACTACTATAAGGTTTTTGGTCTTTTTGACTTTTTAGCCAGGAAATAATACATTTCTAAAAAAAAGTAAAGTGATGCCATGTGGCCACTAGGTCACTCCAAAAATCTACATTTTCTAGTTTATCATGACTTTATCATCTCCAGCTTGTCACTGGCAGAGAGAAGGTTCCTCATCTTGAAGAACATGAACTGTGTATCACTTTTACAGCTCATTTTCAGTCCAGACCGATGCCGATTGAAGTGGGAAGCCGCCTCATCGCAGCCGTGTCCTTGACTTGTACATGACGGTAAATAAATACACACTTCCATCCTAACACATGTCCCATATAGACCCGCACTGAATTATGGGAGGTCAGACTGCCAGGGATCAATGTAGCAGTTCATTTTAAGAGGCCCGATGATGTCACATTTGTGTGCAGGTGTCTTACCGGGACAGTAAAGACAAGGGGACAAAGTTAACAGGGGTTAGCATGGAAATACATACAGTAGGTACAGAGGATCAAAAACAGTATCTTTTCTATGCTTCGCTGCTAGTTTTCTGGTCTATATTGGTCATGGTCCAAAAAAAAATTCAATACCAAGTTTCAGTGCCTAGTGGGACCTTTAATGTTCCTTTGCATGAATGAATCAAATAAATAACACAAAATAAATCATACAAACTACTTGTTTTAACTTACAGCTGAAATTTTTGCTCCAAAAATGGGTCTTTTATTCAATATTATTGTGTTTTATGATTGTAGAAGATGAATTAACTCGCAACATGTATCAGAAAAAATATTGCTCAGGTACCAGTATCAAAAACCAGGTATTGTAAGTACTGGTATTGAAAAAATCTGAACGGTACCCAGGCCTACACAATAGGAAATATAATTCATATTTCTACATTAAAAAGTAAAGCTGCATCCCCAGATTCCGTCATGTTGATGTCACTCATGGATCTGATTCTCTAAACAAACATTTTGACACTAAAGAGAATAAATTTAACACTATAAAGATAAGAACCATATACATCGACACAGAATAAAACTTATTCTTGAAATCTGACTGTTACTTAGTTTGTACCGCTCCAAAATACTTGCGTGTCCTGTATTTTTAACAGTTTTTCTTCACAAAACTCATTGCAGATCCCTCTGTACTGTAACTACCGCAGATCTCTGGCAGCATCCCAAATCCTCCGGGATCATCGTTAGGTCACGACTGAATGAGGCCATTTGATGTTGTCATTCTGATGCCACGGATCACTTGAACCCCATTGGCCCGTTCTAATGACCCTGTGATGTGGTTTTTCCCATTGGGTTTGGGAGAAATCCTACGCCGGGCCCATTCAGGTGTACAATAAAGTGCTTTTCACTTTCTGAGGACTTCCTGTCTCCTGTGGCGTTCTCCGCTAACTCCTCACAGACACAGGAGTGGCTTCCTATTGGCCCGATGGCGTCTTTATCACAACAGTTGGTCCCCTCAGGTATACAGCACTACCTAGGCTACAGATAAGACAGGCTGCTTGTCATTAGGGGCAGATGAAAGCTCTCTGTGTATTGACAACAGTGTACACTCACTATCAGAACATGCAAGCAGACAAATTCAAATGATTGCCTACATAGCATTATAATTGGAATTTGTGTGTGTTTATCATCATCATCAGTTAGTTTAGCCTTGACTACAACACTACAAGGTTGGACAAAGCATTCTGAGTATAGGCCTACTCCAGAGCTGGCAGTGGCACAGAGTAACACATGGAAACAAATCAGCCTCTTTTGGTTTTCAATGTCATATAAAAACAGTAGAAAACAAACAAACAGAGCTGTTTTGCTGACGTTGTGCTCATGTGCTTTCAAACCATAAAGTTGAAGTGTTAGATTGACATAAAAAAACTATGAATGTGGGGTGATCTAGTTTAGTTAAATGAGTATAGTAACCTTTGTATATTTGCGCTACCTTTGGTGCGAAATTGGAACAAATTTTTAATCGTGCTCTATCAAATAAAATTGAAATTGAAAAAAAAGATGTTATGTTTGGATACAGCAAAACTATTCATCAAAATATTAAATATATCCTTAATCAGTTTATTATCCATGCAAAATATTATATTCATAAATGTAAATGGGCAAGGAAAACGCCACGCATACCAGAATTCATAATTGAGATGGACAGATACAGATCACTCATAAACAAAATGGAAAATAAAAAAGCAATAACATTCTCCAAGAGATATATGAACCTTTTTAAAGGGGACTTGTTGTGCTTTTTTAATATTGCTTTTTGATGGGACAAGATGTTCAATCCAATAGAAAAATGTAAAAAAAAAGAAAAAAGAAAAAACCTCTCTAAGCATTTAAGCATATGATTTGTATAGTTTACCCCTTTGTCGTTTTTGTTTTGTTTGTCATTATTGCTTTATTGTCATAGTTGCTTGTATTGTTATTTATTTTGGTTATTTATGTGTAAAATGTATAAGTTAATAAAAAACAAACAAACAAAAAAACTTTTAACACAACCCCATGTACATGTGGTGTATACTGTATCACTCCTTCACTATGTTTAGCCTGCGTAGCTTTGGGCTATATTTGCAGCTGAGGCTCAGATTTGTATCTTTGCAGATTGACAGTACATTTACAATTTTTTTATTTATAGATGATATTATATTATGCTATATTATTATTATGATATTATCCATTGGCAGTGTGCCCCAAAATGTGTGTCTAAAAATGAATACAGGGTGAGGGTTTTACTGTGTTCCACTGTCCAGCTCTGGAGCATGTTCAGAGCTGGTCTTTGTGTAATCTTTGTCTTTGTTGTAGCCCTTGAGCCAGGGTCATGACAAATGGTGACTCGTCCGGGAAAGAGTAAAATGCTAAAAACCAGGCTACCTTACTATACAATCATATATATATATAAAAAATACATTATTGCAATGTTATTACTAAGTTAATCTCAGAAAATCACATTTATATCATAACTATAAAACATACAAGGCAGTGTGGCCCAAAACATGTATCTAAAAATGAGTGAGTATTGCTCTTAACACAGATCTACATGTTTTCTCATTTGTTTGCATGTTTTACTCTGTTCCATTGTCCGACTCTGGAGCACGTTCAGAGTCTTGGTGTGATCTCAGTGCTTGTGTGTAGACCTTGAGCCAGGGTCAAATGGGGGCTTGTCCTGGAAAGTGTAAAATGCTGAAGAAAAAAAAAAGACCAGGCTACTTTACTATACAATTGTCCAATTATTTCTAAAAAAAAATGTTTTATTATGACTAAGTTTATAATGTTATCACTAAGTTAAAGTCTTAAAAACACATTTATACCTCTCCTTTATGCCATGACAGTAAGGAAGGACATGATAGATAAACATGGCAGTGTATCCCAAAATACAGTATGTGAGTATTGCTCTTAACACAGTTCTACATGTTTTTTCATTTGTTTCCATGTTTTACTCTGTTCCACTGTCTGGCTCTAAAGCATATTCAGAGCGCTTGTCTTGGTGTAGCTTGGTGTCCTTAAGCTAGGGTCATGACAAATGGGGTTTTGTTCAGGAAAAGCGCAAAACGTCCAAAAAACAGGCTACTTTACTCTATAATCATCAATGTATTTTTAAATATTTTTCAAGTTATTATTATGTTATTAAGTTAAAGTCAGAAAAACACATTTATACCTATCCTTTATGTCATGAGAGGAAGGCAATCATGCTAGACATAGTGTGGCCACAGAGCAGTTATTGTGTGCAGCAGAAAACAGCTATAGCTTCCCTGTGGTTACATGCCCAACTAGCCTTATGTCACAACCCTACCACTCCCCTTCTCTTTTCCAGTCGGGCTACTATTTATTCCCACCACCTGTAGATATGTGCTAAAAAAAAAAAAAAAGTTCTTGACCCCAGTGAGTGCTTTTCATCACACAGAGGTTTGTGACTGCTAACAGCTTCTGCTTTAGGTCACACTATAGGGAAATATGACAACTGTTACATTATTTACAATACAGAATAAACTAAATGTAGCTCCTGCTTGTGTCTCTTTGGTTTTGAAATTTTACAGTTTGCATGTCCTATGGTAATCTCTTATGGTAAATATGCTTACATTTAAAAGCATATTTATACAGGCCTAGGTGTAATATAGAGCTTGGTGATATATTAAGTCATTACAGTTTTCTGGTGTTTGGTTATGGAACTAACCCTTTTCATTGTCACCAAATGCACATGCGGGTGGCTGGAGCCTATCCCAGCAACTACGGGCTTTAAGCGGGGTACATCCTGGACAGGGGCCAGTCAGTTGCAAGGCTGACACAGAGACATAGACAGATATTCACTCTCACATTCATGCACTTGGGCCATGTCTTTGGACGATGGGAGGAAGCCAGAGTACCCAGAGAAAACCCACAGCAACACGGCCAGGACATGCAGACTCCATCCCAGAGAGTCCATGTCGGCCAGCCCTGGGATAGAACCCACAACTCCTTGCTGGGCAATGAGATTATTCTGTAATGCATTGCTTTAATGGCTGCAGAATTTGACATATCAAGGACTTAAAGAACCAAAAGTGTCCATTCAAATTTCTCTGGCTTTGCAAACAAACAATTACTATTTTTTCTAGTGTAATAATAATGTTTCATATCTTCCAACCAAATAAGTATAATACGTTTTTTTTTTTTTTTTTTTTTTTTCCATGCTAAAAGCCAACTTGACCAGGCTTCATACAGTCATGGAAAACCTGGCCAAGTCTTGGAATTTTAAAATGCAATTTACAGGCCCCGGAAAAGTTTTGGAATTTTATGTTTTGTTAGTTGTTGCAGCCCTACTCTAAAAATGCCCCAGTGAATGGCTTTCTGTCTGTACATTCCCTGTGACTGACCGGCCACTTTCCAGGGTGTACCCTACCAACGGCCCCTAGTTGCTGGGATAGACTCCAGCCCCCAGCCACCCCTAATGGGAATAAGTGAAAGTTTATGACACTAAAAGAACATTTTTTGACTGTCCAATCAGAATAATCACAGCCATCTTAATGCTAGTATCTCATTTCGTGTAATGGTCCCTCTCTGTAACAAATCATTATATTCTTAGCCCAGTGTTGAGTAAAATAATCCCTGGTTTAAAGTGGCACCTCCATGCTAATGCTCCCTGCTCCACTGTAAGTCCTGTGTTCAAGTGGCTGCTGATTTATGATCCCGCCTCAGCCTCTGTCTCCTTCCTCAGGGGCCTGGTGGTGCTCTTCTACCTCCATGTTGTTTTGTAGGTGCCGTCTTATGAATAGTGGTAGATCTGTGGACAGGGGAGGGGGGGGGGGGGGGAGTCCCAGGAGGTGTCCCCCCGCGGTTCTCACCTCACCATCCGTCTTTATTGATTGTGGCCTCGGCGTGCAGTCTCGCCCACGCTCTGAGTAAACACAACGAGCCCGGGCTGGACCAGCACATGATATACATCTTAGTGTGACGTACAGGTTCTTCTCAGTGGTCTTACTGGGAGCCACCACTTTTTTGCAGTAATAACACATTAATAAATATGTAATAACAATAATTTTAACAGAATATTTGTTTGTCTATGTATTAACATTGACATTTATAATTTTGTGAAGATTTATGCAAGCCTATTACTCATGAATTAACAATGTTTATAACTAAATGGTGTTTATTAAGTTGTAATTATTATCTTAAAAGATAGTTTATGGTGTGAGCAGGCCTGTCAACAGGGAGGGGCAAAGGGGTCAGAGGGGCCCAGAAATGGTCCCTCTTCTTATATTTTCTATCATAATCATGGGCCATAGGAAGCCTTTTTGTCCTGGGGCCCCAGCAAACCTGTTGATGGGCCTGGGTGTGAGTTAATCTAAGTGTTGCCCAATTGTTTTAGGAACCAAGTGAGAAATGGACCCTCAAAAATGGCATACATTTTTCACTTATACATGGGTTCAGTATGCCTACAGTGAACCAATCTAGTGTTTGTTGAGGCCCCCAAGTGCCTTCTACCTAGGGCCCCCAGGATCACAAAAAAACGTCTCTGTGTATAGTCAATGAATTTATGCTTTTTGTATATTATTACAATTTCTATTCTGTTTGCAAATGTATTCAAGATATTGTGGAATTTCACGATGTGACATTTCTCAATTACAATAGGTACTGAACATTTGATATGCAAAATACTGGCTAAAAAGCAAAATTCATATGTAAATATACCTGTAATTATTTTTTTTTTCAAACAATTAACTGATTTTATTATGAAATACCATAATTTTTGGACCGCTACATTTTTTCTATGAGCTTATGAATAAAAAAAAAGAAAAAAAAAAGAGTGGAATCATTATTTCTTAAGTTTTCAAAGCCACATCTGAATATTTCAATATTTGGATAAATTTGTGATTGCATGAGTAAATATTTGCCACTGTTTAACTGTGTGGGGGACTACTGGTGGTTCCGGGGCCCCTATAGGCCTTAGAACCGCCACTGCATCCCATAAGAAAGCTTGCATTGCTATTCCGACATATAATAATAATTCACATTTCATTAATAAAATAAAAACACAAGTCATTTTTTATTATGTTACATTATTCTTTATTATTATTATTATTATTATTATTATTTATTTTGATCCATCTTGGTCAATAAAAGTATTCCACGCGTGACCCTTTCATGCAGTGTCTGTGTCAGTTTCTGTCTTCACTTCATGTGAAATGCCACACATCGCTGCCCCCTCTTCCCTCAAGACCCCATTTTCCAAACCATTCCAGGATAAAACGCATGGCCCACTTAAGGCAATATTTAGTCTGCGTCACGACGTAATAACGTCAATTTTAATCGCTATCCTCACCCTTTACTGTCATTATTTACTGCCAAAAACCTCGAGGCGGCTCTAATTAAATCTTAAAGTGGCTAAAATAAAGCTGCGCGTGGCTGGAGGCTTCACTAAACTCCTCGTTTCCTTTTTATTACGCGCTGTTCCCGCGAGTGGCCAAATGCTCGTCTTTTTCGTCTCCTTCTTCTTCGTCTCCCTCCTCGCTCCGTGCGCGTTCACAGCCCCCGCGGCGGCGCGATCTGATCTGACTAATTATCATTTTACATCATTAAGATTTATTTTAGAAGGGCTGACGCTCGCCTTTTCGGAGAGGGGGGAGCGCGGGGGGTTATGTCACTCACTTTTAAGCCAGACAAGCAGCTCAAGTGTGAAAAAGAAGGGAAAAAACGCGTGTCCAAAAGCAAGAAGTCAAAGTTTTTTTTTTGTGGTTATTATTATGAAAAGAAGCACTTATTGACGTTTGATAGCTGTTCTTAACCCACTCCAGTGCGTCTTATAAGAAAGATACACTCCAGAGTAAATTAAAATAGGCGTTGTTAGTTGCTCCGTGTGCGTAAAGGCGCTTATTTTTTGTATTACTTCGCCAAGGCCGGTGGCTGCGCTGGCTAGACACTGGGCTTGGTGCAGCAGTGTGAGGGGCTGAGAGGAAAGCCTTTAGTAAAAATGATAAATAGATAATGGAGCTGTCTTTTGGAGACGCGTACATCGGCGGGAAATGGGAGCTGGTGCGCGCCACAGTCGAGGATTTACGCACGGGGAAAGAAAGAGACAGAGAAAGAGGGTTTGTAGCTTTTCTCCAGGGAAGACTTTGTTGACAATTAACCACAGCGTGCGAGAGACGAACAGGGGCACGAGGATGTATCACTGCCTAGTAACATTTGAGCCATGTTAATATTATAACCTGGTATCTCAAAGAAAACAAACGCATAGAGGGGAAAAAAGGCCACAACTCGTAAATTACGCACGGAGTATGAATTAAAATGACTGACACCATGACACTTTATGATGAAATATAATATGATGGCAGCTACAGAAGTCGTTTTATAGGGAAGGGAAACGTATCAATTTAGCTGTTGGAAAGTTAACTCACCGTGATGAAGCTGATAATAATAATAATTGTCTGCTTGCAAGTATCTATTTTGTGTCTAATTATTTATTATTAGCCATGACAGTATAGGTTATTTGTGCAGTTGTATTGTGCGGATACATCCACATATGTCAGTGTATAACCTAAATTAATATGTGAAGTTTGCACTCATATTTTTTTATATTCCTCTTCAAATAAAAATGTTTAAAAAAGGTTCAGAATTTTGGCATTAGATTTTTTTTAATATGTTTATATATATATATATTAATATTATAGTGTGTTTTATAAATTAATCGGTTTTGATTAAAAAGAGCTATGTCAAATAAATGTAAATAAATAAATCAAAATACACTATGAGTTATTGCTATGGAATGAGCAGATAGAACTGTGGCCTATATTTCATATTTCTTTCAAAAATAGACATAAGGGCCATTCAGCTGTTCCGGCACATGCTAGATTTTGATTCATGTGAAACTGATTTGGAGATCCTGAAAAGGATGGGAAATTATCTTCTTCTGGATGACTGCAACTTCAGTTTTTATGGATATCAAGAGCTTGGTGGACTGGTTAAGGATGGCAAAATATAGTGGGATAATAAATGACTTTTACGTTTTAAGGGAGCCTAAGTGGAAAAAAGCATCCCAAAATTAGCAAACTATATTTAAGAGCATGTGTTGAACGTTTATTATCAATTAAAAACAATTTTATATTGTTTATTATTTATATGTTTACACGTGCATTGATATTTTTATGATATTTAGTGGCTTATTGTCGTTTTTATTGTCTATGGTTTGGTGTAACTTTGTTTTTACTCAATGATAGACACTTATTATTTGACAAGTATTTAGATAATGTGCATTCATATTTTTTTAATAATAGTGTTTCAGTCTATGGAGGCCTCAGGTAAATTCCAAAGTCTTTTCTTTGTGAAGCCACCTTTTATCTCCTCAGCAGACGCATTCTTTGGCACACAACGTGGTCTCCAACAGAAATGCCCTTGTTTTCCTGTGCTATCCTCTGCCCAAACTGTACATGTCATAAATCACCAGACGTGACAACCTAAAAAAATGTGGTACTAAAACGTCTTTTTTTTAGTCTTTCTGCTTTAAACTTTACTTTTGTGCGTCATGGATAAAAACTGGAAGCGTAAAATCGCAACGAAAACTGTCTAGGTTTGTTATATCCTGTGCCATTTTTAAATTAAACTTCCACTCTTGTCTCCCTGAGTAGTTGGCATTGTGTGCTCTTTGGAAAGTGAAAGCGGCCCGGTGCTGTGCTCCATACAGGCTTTTTCTTTTGGCCGAGGCTATAATAAAGCATTCTCCCCGGGCTTTATTGATCAGTCACTCTGAGCTAATGTAATTATCCTCATCAATAGGGGGCTGCGGGGAGAATCATTATGCGGCTGACATTGATAAATGATCAGCCAAATGCAGCCCCTTTCTCCCAGGGACCCCCGCCTCTGACCCATACGCGCACGCACACACACACATGCACAGGCCTACATCACGTAGCCATAGAAACACCTTATGGCGCGAAGGAACTGGGGGAAAAAGTGCTGAAATGTTGAAGAAAAAAAAAATGAGGACAACATTTTTACGCACAGGCGCACGGATACACACAACGTGAAGTGTCCCCCCAGAGCGAGCCATTTTGGGGACAGCCAGCTGCAAAGGGAAGAAGGACATAGAGCGGGTGCGTGTGCTCATGCACGTGTCCGCTCCAACACCAAAAAATCTGAAAACTTTTTTTTTTTTCCTTTAGCCAGCACGTGCGCTTCTAAAAATACCCAGGCGTGTCACATTGTAGCCAGGCAGATGCGCACTCGATATAAGCGCACACGTACATAGGCAGTGTTTTAAATCTGGAGTGTTTTCTGTTTTGTGTGTGTGTGTGTGTGTGTGTGTGTGGACTTTTAATATGAGCGCTCGTCTCAGCAGCGCGGTGCACGCTGGGAATATATACGCGTTATTTTGTGGAGCAGCCCCGGACTGTGGCTGTGACAGCGAGGAGATGGAGGGGAGGAGTTGTTTAGCCTGGCTGGATCATCCATCATCCCTGTCACTGCGAATCGGCAAAAAGGGGAAGGCAGCAGAGGCAATCTACCTTCTGTCTCATCGGGGGGAGGGAGGGCGGGCGGGAGGAGGAGGAGGAGGGGAAGAAAAGAGGCAAGAGAGAGAAAGAGAGAGGAGAGAAAAGGGGGGAAGAAACTATTAATATTAAAATCCTCTCCAGCCACAGTAATCCACGCTTTTCTCTGTCTTTTTCATCTGATAATCTCCGCACAAAACGAGGGGCTTCTTCCTTCCGTTTTTATCCGCGAGAATAATAGACAGTTAAAAAAAAACACACACACACACACAAAAAAAAAAAAAAAAAAAAAAAAAAAAAAAAACACACACACACACACAAAATGTGAGATCTTAACCAGAGCCAAAGAGAGCTGAGGATGCAGTGTTAACTTATACATACGAGTGCTTAAGAAGGAAGTTATTACGCGCAGGCCAAAGCTGCGACACAGGCCCAACACGTGTGTCGCATTTGTGGATGTAATGTGATCAACAAACACGATGCGTAAAAGGCGCACAGATGTCCAACTTCATTTCGAAGCGGGAAATAGTAGGCTTGATAGTTTTAAAATTAGTAAACAAGCAAAGCAAACGTTTAAAATGCAAGGTTACAAAAAAGCTGGTCTAAAAAAAAAAAAAAAAAAATCAGCAGTATGTATTGTGCGTAAATGTGCCATTGATAAGTCAGTTGTAAAACTGCATTTAATCACTGAGAACCGACCACGTCATTAATCACTACCACTTTTTTCTTTTCTTTTTTTTAAACAAGGAAAAATATGGGAACAGGCCTGAGTGGTACAGCACATAAATATTATTAACATCATTCAAAAATACAGTTTCAAATTTCCAAACTAGCGATAATTTTACGCATAATAAAATGTAACAAAATCCAATTAATAATAATTAACGTTGCAAAAAAATAATTTAATAAAAAGTAGGTTAAGTGTATGCAACGTGCCAATAAAATATATTATTTTTTTTTAGAAGGCCGTATATTAGATTTTTTTTAAAGTGCTAGTCTAAAGTAATGCATTTTAGAGAATATTTACAAATAAGGGTAATTTGTAAATTTAAATATTGAGCACATTAATTTAAAAATAGTGCAAAGGTTTAAAATTGTACTGATTGCAAAATGATTATTATTATTATTATTATTATTATTATTATCATTATTATTATTAATATTTAGAGAACTACAGTCTTTCTTTTAAGTAAGTAAGCGAGGTGAGGCCAAACGCTGCTTGAATCCAAAGCGTGTGTGAAGTGAAGGACAGAGAGCTCTCCAGTCCGTTGTCATTTCTGTTTAAGGCCAGCTCCGTGGATGAATGGCCGCGGGGCGAACACGGCCACGAAGATCCACTAAAAGAAGAAGAAAATGGAGGGAGAAAAAAAAAAAAAAAAAGAAAAGAAAAGAAGAGAAGTAGACGATGGAAGGCTGTGGAGGCCAGCCGTGTGTTCCTTTACGCGCAGTACCCAGACGCACCGACAGGCGGAGCTCCTAAACGGTACAAAACACAGCCGAAGCTCCAGAGCCTCGAGAATGCACAGGGATAAAACGTGCTCTATTGTCTGCAGTGGACTGTAAACGTGACATTCATAACAAATTTCAGTATTTTAACTTTAACCAAGATGTAATTTTCAATAATAGTCAGTGTCTCTTCACTTTTTTTGTTTTTTTCCCCACAAGGATCCCAAATGAAAGTCTGCTGAAAAATAAAAACTCAATAGTACTACGTGTCTTGAGCTTCACAGTTGACATGCCTTTATATTTACGTGCTGCAATTTTTCTTTCTTCATTTGCACGTGACAGCTAATTAGCATGTTTTTGTGAGTGGCTAAATAAATTGCCAAGGGGAGATGTATTTCAGAGACAATTAGTTACTGTCATTTGGAGAATACTGTCAATAACTAATGATGCACTTTAGAACAGCTCCTACACTTGACACTGGGAAGGCTAACACAGCCATAATAATAATAATAATAATAATAATAATAATAATAATAATAATAATAATAATAATAATAATAATAATAATGCTTGCAAAACAAAAACGTGTTATCTTGATTTTGAAATATTTTTGTTGTTATATTTTTTCTACAGCTTGTAATGCAAGATAAATCTTAGTTGAAGAAGATATAAAAAAAAAAACATTTTAAAGTAAAACTATAACAGTGTTGAGAATTGACAATACAATTAAATAATGTTCCATAATATAAAGTAATAATAGAAAATCATAATGCACCCAATCAAGCCTTAGATAAAGAAGTTATATCTTTTTATAATTATAAAGGTGAGTAAAATAAAATATATAATAGTAATAATAATGCTTGCAAAACAACAGTGTTATGTTGATTTTAAAATAACAATACTGTTTTTGCAAGTTGCATCCGTATTCATTTAAAAAATATATATTTTGCTACATCTTGTCAAGTCTTGTCTTGTTATGACATAGGCTATCTCAATAAAAGTCAATTAATGATGAATAATTTCTCATATTATCAAGTATTAAATAAATACAATTTTGCTTGCAACTATGAGCTTTTCCTAACCATGAGCCAAGTTGAGGCAGCGGATGGGACATAGAAAGTAGGGTGCAATAATAATAATAATAATAATAATAATAATAATAATAATAATAATAATAATAATAATAATAATAATAATAATAATAATAAAGTTAGGGAGCAGAATAATGTTCATAAATCCAAGAACTTTTTAACTGGAGTTGCACTTTTGTGTATTAATAACAACTATTGTAAATGCATGCAAACAACACCTGTGTACACTGTATAAAAACAAAAAATCAGAAAAAAATCAGGATCCCTCAAAATGTTTGCATTTTGGGGCCAACTCAAAATCTCCAGTTTTCAACAACAAATATTTTTTTGTTCACCTAATTTAATGTTCAAACTTCAAGTTTTGCTCTCTATCATTATTATTATTTTTTACTTATCTTACAGCCAATTCACTATCAGTTGTCCAGAAAAAAATATTATTATTGATACATTTAACAAAAGAATAGTACTTTTTCTGAACAATGAAGCGTAAGTTGGCTGTAAGATAAGTTAAAAAAATAATGATAGGAAGTAAAAGTTTTTAGATGTATGAACATCAAATTATGTGAACAAAAAATATGTAGCTGTTGAAAACTTGAGATTTTGAGTTGGCCCCAAAACTCAAAAATCTTGCAAGATTCTGTTGCCTTGAGTTTTTGAGTGTTGGCAGCATTTTTTTTTTTTTTACAGTGTAGGAAACATGTATTTGACAACATGTAATACGCTGATGATAATAATAACTCACTGGGTCACTGTAAAATATTCCCTAAAATAACGCACTTGTCAAGCCATTACTAATAAACGGGCATGAGAAAAAAATGTCACGGACCTCGGATTTTCCAGAAGACAGTTAATCACACAAAAATCTAACAAAAATCAAAAAATGAAATATTTATTACAGCATTTTGTGACTGAACACCTTTTAAACATTACGTCACAGTCCTCATACAAGTATTTAATGTATTTTTGACAAAGCTTAAGGGAGACGGCATCTTATCATCTAGTGAGGAACACGTGCTGAAAAAGGAAGGAATTTATGGACATACAATATCAATGCCACAGCAGATCTGAAACTAGCAAAAACATTCTTTTCAATTGAGGTAAACACATAGAATATCTAACATGAAACAATTAATAGACTGAACTCTGTACGAAGTTTGTTACAATATTCTCTCAGCTTTTTTTCCCCCCAAAAAAGCATTGAGTTCATAATTTAAGTTTTTTTTTCTTCCATTTTTTAAGGTTTTTTTTTTTTTTTTTTTTTTTTTTTTTTTGGTGCATCCAACCACCGACGGCTTCTCCAGTGCCAACGGATCAACAGTGTCAGTATATGTCCTTTATGGCCACTTGGTTGATCCTTTGCGGAAAAAAAAGAAGTATACGAGAAGAGAAGCGCTTTGTGGGATGTTACCGCTTTTTCCTTCAACGGGCTCTGAGCAATGAGAGTCCAGGGTACAAAAAAATAAAATAATATTAAAATAAAAATGTATAAAACCAACACAATCCAGTGCTTGGGCGTTTCAAACTATTTTGCAAAAAGAAAACAAAAAACAAACAAAAAAAAACAAAAACAAAAACAAAAAAAAAAACTATAGGGTAACATTCATTCATGAACCAAAAAAAAAAAAAAAAAAAAAAAAAAAAAGAAGAGCATGACCAAATGTTCAAAGGTGAATCTTCTGGAGAGAGATCCGGTGTCGTTTAGCAGCCTTTTTCCCATCATGCCCTGTTTTCGTGTGGGGTGGTGGGGGGGGTAGGGGGTAGAAGGAAGAAGGGGGGGGGGGGGCAGGACCTGATTGCCCTCTCTGTATTTTGGAGACTCTTTTTTTTTTCCCATAGTGCCTGTGCTGCAAGACAGTTCTCCTCCAGATCCGGAGCGCACACAGTGAGAGAGAAAGAGAGAGAAAAGGTTTCTAAAAACTAGGAAACAAACCATGTGACCAACCCAAAAAAAAAATGCACAAGTTTTAACTTAGTATCTATACTTTTTATACTACAGTAGTTATAACTCTTGGAGTCTTTCTGTCCATTTTTTTTTTTTGTTTGTTTGTTTTTCTCTTTTCCAGAGTGGATTTATTTTCCAACAAAGTGTTACTAAACGCGTGTGTGCCGGAAGAAAACAAAGTGTGTCCTATGAGCGCTTTGTCCGTTTTTTTTTTTCCTCCGCGCTGCTGTTTACCAAAAAAAGCCCAAGACTTTACAAAGTGTCAGCTTGGTCCACCGTTTTTGGATGAAAGTAACAAAATTGACAAGTTAAAAAAAAAAAAAAAAAAAAAAAGTTATATCACAGCTCATCTGGAATTCTGCGTCTCAAATTCTGGTCTTAAAAATAGCATCGGGCTGTTTGTTTTCTTGTCTTAGCTGCTGTTGTTGTTGTTGTTGTTGTTGTTTTGGGGGAAAAAGGGGTTTAGTCCGGACGTTTTTTCCCTTGTACAAATATCACTGGGCGTGGATGTCCAGGCCTCGTCCTCCAGTGCTGGGGTCAATGGGAGAGAGTAGGGGGGGCCTCTGCGCAGTCATGTCCGGGTGGTGGTGTTGTTGGGACGGTGCTCCTCCGTGCATCAGCATGGCGGCGGGATGGGGAGATGGTGGTGGTGGTGGTGCTGCTTGGTGTCCGGGCAGGTAGGCAGCTGGGTGGTGGGGGTGGTACTGGTGATGGGGGTGGAGCGAGGGTCCGGGGTGCAGGTGGGTGGTCATCTGATGAGGGTGGTGGTGGTGGTGTGGGTGGGGGTGATGGTGGTGGTGGTGGTGGGGGGCGGTGAATGAAGGCGCCATGCTCATGCCCATAGGAGCGCTGTGAGGGCCGAAGTCACCCGGCATGCCTGGTAGACCTGCACACAAGACAAAAAAAAAAAAAAAGAAAAAGAAAAGGTTAGACTTAGATCTTGCTTATATAATAATCTTTCTCAGCCTTTCCCAAAGTCGGGAGCTTTGCATCCCCCTTAAACAGTCAGACAATCCCGCATGGGCCGCCAACAATAAAACTACACTACATTCAAAAGTCTATGTTACAATTTTCCCCATAGATTTCTATAAAAACATTCAAAAACACAAACTGCTTGCTAAAAATGTCTTAATTAAGTGATAGATTCAAATAAATACTTCATTGTAACTCATTTTAAACTCAATTTATTTTTATGTACTTGTTAGTGGTTCCCAAAGTGGGGTCCGTTGACATTTAGTCACACAATCAAACATAAACACTAGCTGCGCTAAACTAAACATCACCTGTCCATAGACCCTCACTCTTGGGAAGGAAAAACTCCTAAAAAACCTGGGTGTGGGGGGCAAAAGAAGAAACCTTATGGAGACTACATTACTGTATAAGGATGACATGTTACTGAATTTGTAAAGAATATTTGCACTAAATCAGTGGTTTCCAAAGTGAGGTCTGGGGCCCCTTGGTGAGCCAGAAAGACATTATGGGGGTCCCTAGAAGTTGTCTCTATTAAAGTCCATAAAAAGTAATTGAGTTTTAAATAAATGACAGTTTTAAAATATTACTTTAAAAAAACTTTTAACCAAGAGTCAGGCTTTTTTTGTAACGTTTTTAAAGAAATCCGTGGAAAAAACAAAAAACAAACAAAACAAACAAACAAACAAACAAGACAAAGACTTTTGATTATATAGAAGTTTTAATGTTAGAGGTCCATAAGGGAAATTCAAGGGGGCCGCGACTTATGTAACGTAGACAACCTCTGTCGGCCTCCCTGCAGTACCTTCACAGCCCATGAGGGGGCCTGGACCCCACTTTGGGACCCATTGATCTATTGCATAAATTCTTTACAAATTCAGTAATGTGGTCTCCATTAGGTTTCTTCTTTTGTTCCCCCACAGCTGTTTTTTTCGGAGTTTTTCTTTACTAAGAGTGAGGTACAGGGGATGTCCCGGGACTGTTTAGTTTAGTGGAGTTAGTGTTTATATTTGATAGTGTGACTAAATGTTTATAAAGCCCTTTGAGGCGACTGCAGTTTTTTCCTCATAGGATATGGCAAAACATAAATATTCATATTAGTTTTAATGAGAATGAATCGCAACTCATTGTCTTTACATTTGCCATTTTTGAAGATTTTTATGATATACGTATGGGTACAAAAATTGAGAGGAGAAGTGCTTGCAGGCTTACTGTAATGCAAAGAGGCTATGAAAATGTAATTGATATTCTGGAGTAAAAATGAGGTACAATAACTCCAAGTAGCTATCAAATGTGATTACAGCTCTTTGGTCCAAATCAGTAACTTAACATGTACTTATTATAACTGTAAGACTTGGCCAAATGACAATACTGTGCAATAAGAAGGTCAATTCAATTTCAAATAGCTTAGCACTTTCTTTTACAACGCTCTTCTGTGACTACACCTCTTTAGCCCAGACGAGTAAAGAGACACATCATTGCGCCCGAGCTATTTTGGGCTATGGTGAGTGGTTTACAATGCCCAGTAGCGTTGTGGTCAGATCTCAGGTTGGAAAATGATCCCCCGGTCCTCCACAGACACTCCGAAACGCTCCGGGAGGAGACGAGGCAGCAGGCATAATCGACGTGAAAGAAGCAAGCGCTAATATATATATATATATATATATATATTTTTTTTTTTTTTTTACAAAGAGAACCAACCAAATGCCCCAGTCATGTTCGGAGACAACACACCCGCGGTCCTCTCAAGGGGGGCCAGGACGAGCCACTGCAAACATATTTGATTTAGTATCCCCTTAAAGAAGTCCTTAAATAATTGAGGACTCGGTTAGCTGTAACACCAGAGAGCTGGGGATTAACGGCTCGGTTTCACTCCGGGATGAGAGACATTTAAGCAAAACAAAGTAAAGCGCTTTATAGATGCACGGGCTGTCACGGCCCAGTCACCTGAAGTGGGAGCTCTTTCTGAATTTGTCATTAAAAATATAGCCTCATATCGACTTTCTGCAGGATAATAGTGCTTGGATTTCTCTTGTGGGCCTTTAGGGTTGTGGCTTGCATGGCGTTTAATAACATTCTACTGAAATTTTGACATTAATATGGGTTGGAAAGTTAAGGGGAGCTAATACAGAGTCACATTTAGTTGCACTGAATAGCTTAAGTGCAATGTAATAAAAAAAGTTATATATAAACCTTACAAAGGCACAGAACTTCTCATAGACTTGTAAAGCAGCCAGATTGCTAGCTAATGATGCTAATGCCAATAAAATATAAGGTTCCAGTGGCTGGTCGAGTATAAAGTTCCAATCAGTCTGGGTAACAACTAAAATGCTAACTTATGATGCTAATGTTTAGCCCAAAATAGACCCTAGGCATAGTCACAGAAGTTTAGATTAAAAAATAGCTAGCACAAGCATAGCAAATGCAAATAAAAGGGTAAGCTAAGTGTAAACTTGTGTGTGAAGCAACCAAATTGCTAGCTAGCGATGCTACTGGCTAGTAAAGTACTGCTGAAGTCAGTATAAACTCAGGGGAACACATCTGTTGAAGGCCTAACTTAAGACCCAGAGTACAGTCACAGTAAAACAGCTATATGTATAGTGTGAAAAAAAAAAAAAAAGTTTATGTTAGAAGTGAGTTGCTGGTGGTAATTGTTTCAATGCTAATACATTAAGAAACATATGGAGCAATTTAAATGGCTGGTAGGGTATAAAGTTCCAATCAGTCTGGGTAAAAACCATAATGCTAACTAATGATTCTAACGTGTAGCCCAAGATAGGCCCTCTGCATAGTCAGAGTAGATCCAAATTACGTAAAAAAAAAAAAAAAAAAAAGCTGGCACAAGCAATAGCTCTGAAAATCTTCCTGCTAATGTATAGCATTAGCATTAAAGCGTCTTGATTGATTTTCCTACATTTCAGCACACCTGATGAGCTAGTAATACAAATACTGGAGATGAGTAAGTATACATTTCTAAAGAACCTGTGAAGCAGCCAAGTTGCTAGCTAGCGATGCCACTGGCTGATGTCAGTATGTAATGAGGAGAACGCCTCTGCTGAAGGCCGAACTTCAGACCAAAGTAGAGTAAAAGAGCTAAATGTAAGTTTTGAAAAAAATGTATTGTTTGTTATGTTACGACTATTTGATACTGGTAATTACTTCAATGCTAGAGGCAAGTGGCACGGTAGCTGTCAAGCAAAATGATTAACAAAGTGAGCTAAATATCTAGCATAGCATTTTGTGACTTAAAATGTAAACCAGGATTCTTGGATAGGGTGACCAGATTTTTGAACTAAAAAATGTAGACACATATTTTTTCACTTATCATTGAGCAATTGAACTCACCCAGTGACAAAAAAGATTCCAAAATCCATTCATTTTTCTGTCATGTAGTGAAAGTACATGATGCTAGGACGTACATTTTGAATTTTATTGGCCATTTATTAATAAAAATAATGACATTGTAAATACATTTTCTGACAAAAGTCTTAGACAAATATGTTTTTAGTTTCCTGTGCTTTTCCATTGGTTAACATGGGGACAGTTGGGACATAGTTCGTTGAAAACTGGGACATAGGAGACTGTCCCGGTTAAATAGAGACGTCTGGTCACCTTATTCTTGGAACCAGTCCTCATTTCACATATACTTTGATTTTATTTTGTGATTCTTTGGTCCCTTATTATTATTCTACTGTCTACTACAATTTTGAAGTATCTTAAGTTATAGTATGTCATTATTGTCAATCCTGGTATGCTGTGGTGGCAAACTTCCATATTTAAATTCTGTTGTATTGAATTCAGTTTACATTTTGTTATAAAGGTACAGTGTCAACACATAACACTGAGAGCGAGCTTTAAAGTCAAGTGGGAACTCCAGTAAAAAGAAGCAGGACACCGCAACAAGAGAGCGTCAGAAGATAAAAGGTAGTCCAATGGAAAGGAAAAGGTGGGTATGTGGATGTCCCCTAAGATGGCCCTATAGGTCCCATGAGCGGAGGGTTCTGAAAAGCCTTTACAATCAGCCACTGTTTGTTGGGAATCAGAGGGCCAAACTGGGACTGGCCCATGGGGAGAAAATGGAGGGAATAAAACGGGGTGTCCCACAGGAGCCAGGGAGGGGAGGGGTGGGGGGTTGGTGCCTGGCTTTAGGGACCAGGTCTGGGTCTTGGTCCTGGCTTGTAACGTGAAGCCCCGGGGGATTAGGAGCTGTAATAGGAGGGGAGAGGTCGCTGCAAGGTCACTAGGCATGCTCACTCTCTGCATTCCTCCACCTTACTACACTGCAATTAAGGAATGACACCGGAGGGCCCAACAAGGGGTGGACCAGGACTGACTAAGAGAGAGAGAGAGAGGGACAGCCCCACGCCAAGATTAATGAGCAGGATCATTGGTTGAAAGCTGGACCATTTTCTAAGGGGCTGTTTACACTGCAATGGTGCTTCATAAAACAACAAAGTTCTCATTCTTTTTGGTTGTTTTTGACTCACACCAAAAGCAACAAAATCTCTTTCCTAAGCTCAGTTCGCTTGATACGTATCACTAGTCCGCTTCTAGGTCACTGACAAGGGGCGGGAAGTTTAACACGCAACTTTTGTGTGTGAACCAATTCCTCTTGAGTGTCCATCAGATCTTGTTTTTTGTGATTTGCAGTTGCGTTGGCATTTTCGCTCCATATTTGCATAAAGTTGACTTCAGTTCAACTCAAAATTATGCATAGGTTGCTCGATTTGCGTCGCTCGGCAAATTCACGCTGCTTGTTGCTCTAGCATACATACAAAATGAATGGTTAGTGGTTGATTTACTTGCTCATGGCACTTTTGATGTGAGTCCATCCTTAAATTGCAAACTTAAAATCCCAGAATATAATCTTTTTAAACATCTCATGCTTCAAAAATGCTATAGAGACAGTGTCTCCCGTACATCTTTGTATAGCACTGCTAGCCTGGGCTGGAAACTATTAGCTAGTAACTATTAAGGTAAAAAACGATTCTATTCCAGTGCATGGAGATGTCGTAACTCTCTCTCTCAACCGCTCTGTGTCCTATGGGTGTCTCTGGGTGGGTGGGGCTAAACATCCAATGAGACAAGGAATGGCAGTCGAGGGGATACCATTTAAGAGAGATGAAATGCACGACAAGAGTGAGCTTCACAAAGATACCAAATTAACTCTTCTATGTCTGGAGCAACAAGCTGTGCAAAAATGACAGCACCGCCAACTGGCCTGGCATACACACAGCACTTTATACAGCCTCTTTTGCATATCGTTTCTTCTTCCATTTTCCAAGAACCATATTGCCATCTAAACAGCTCTCCCATGTCAATGCATTTCAACTGTTTGTCACCACAGGTCTCTTAAAACCTCACGACGGGGGCCATAAACTGAATAAATCATGACGGTACCTCTACATAACCTGCATCAACTCCTGTTAAAAGGCCTGGCAGATGTTTTTGACACTGTAAGCTGCTAATCTGCACTCTTGTAAGCCCGCCGCCATTCTGTTAAGTAGACGTGACCCCCCCTCCTCTTTTATTAACCGGAGTGGTAAAAACCATCCAGAGACAATAACCCCTGGACTGTCTCTTTCTCCATCTCCACATCATGTCTGCCTCCCTGGCTGCCTGCGTGCACTTCTGTGTTCTGCCACAGCGCTCCTGCTCAATGGCTGTCCATAATTAAGTACCAAATATACCATATTGTGTGGCTGTGTAATCAAATCAAGAGCGGATAATATTCCTCTGTATTAAGCTATTAATGTAATTGGTCATGAAGCATAAAGTACGTTGCGTAATTAAATCGTCTCCAAATTATATGGCCCTGTATTAAGAATTAGCCAACCTGAGCAAATGTTGTCTCTGTGTGGCTGTTTTAGGGAACATTGCTTCCGGATTTTTTTTTTTTTTCCTTTCCGCCGCCATTAGTGAAGACAGAAGGGACAAGGGGCGAGAGACATAGAGAAGCACATAGGAAAGAGAGAGGAGGCTAAGACCAGAGGGGTGAAATAATGTCTATCGGTTGAATTGCCGCTGTGACCCTTTGGAAAAAAAAAAATCCCGTGTCGCCATTTACATATAAAGGGATCTTTTAATCAAGGTAAGTGTTATTATATTGTGGCTCATTGGGCAAGGGAGTTTAGGTGTTAAATAAAATCTCCTCTGCCCCGCCGCCTTCGGGATGTGATACATCTTGATTTTTCAAAATGTCAGCAGCGTGGCACTGGCGGGGAAGCGGGAATGGCCCCGGCTTAATCAGGCTGCAGCCATTTAGCTGTAAATGTGTGTAGGGCCATATAGCCGTCAGTGTGGTTACATGCGAGAAGAGAAATTCAATATCCAGGTACAGGTGCAAGTTGTAAAAATGCATGTAAATGGTATATTCCAATAGGGAATAGATTTGTTTTGTTTTTTTCAGTATAAAGAACATGAAGTCCCGTGTTTAGAGTCATTACAAGACAAGTAAGGATGCTTATTTTTGGTTGCTTGTAACTTGCCAAGTTGTAATGCTAAAAGTTTATTATAATTCAACAAATCAGATTTACCCTTAGCTTTTTTTCTCACTTTAGCAAAGAATACATGCTATTAATTACCCCAGAAATTATTAATGGAATGGATAGTGATTTAGCCTAGCTGCTATGCTAATGTGTAGCCTAGTTTATAAGCCCTTAACACTACAAACAAAACAGTTAGCTCCTTACCTCAAGGCTAAATGCTACATATATAAAACAACAAGAATTATATATTAGCCTGAATTTCCGGAGAAGATGGTGGGGAGGTGGATGGACCATACAACCTAGGGCCAACATTTAACACTAAAGGGGCTTGGAGTGATAATCAAACATGCATAGCCTATAAACTTGGACAAAGACAGAGTTAAAGTTGGGCGTCCTAATCCTAAACAAGTGACTGCTTAGTTAGGCAACAACCTTATAAATTCATTCCGATCTCTCATTACTCACTGGCTAGCTTTTTTATTAGCATTTAGCACCACACACAAACCGGTTAGCTTCTTTTCTCAAAGCTAAATTCTATTAAGCTATATATCAAGATACTAAGAGACATGGATGCTGCATTGGCCTAATTTCTGGAGAGGATGTTGGGGAGGTGGATGGGCTATACAACCTAGGACAGACATTGTGTTATAGTCCAAGTGAGCTGTGCATGTCAGCAAGTGAATTTTTTAGCCTCTTTTGGATGCAACTATGTCGACAACCTTATAAATTCATTCTGTTGTCTCAATGCTCTTGTGTCTTGGGTCAGGCTACTCTTCACTGTACTGGCTCCCGCCTCGTCTTAAATTGTCTCCATCCAGTAAAAAAAAAAAAAAAATCAAAACATACCCACCACGCCGCCACCTCACGCTCATTCCTCCCTTTACACAGCTCAAAGCAAACCCCCAAGTGAAAGATCGGCCCATGTCACCCCCGACCCGTATATCTCTCTCTGGGCCTGTAATGTACTGCTGTGTTCCCGTCTTTGCATATAAGATAATTTGGGCATCAATCCTCAGCCGGACAGATTTATGTCACTCGGAGGACAGTTTCACTTCTCCTTCTTTATCGCTTCACTGGAGCCTGCTTAATTTCTCCCCGTCAGCCCCTTCCCCAGGAGATGTTATTTTTTCCCTAAATGTCCAACATTTGCATTGGCTGTCCAAGACGGCGGAGAGCGATGGCGCTGTTGTGATAAATAAATTCATGCAATGCCGTGCCAGGTTGCCCCCCCCCCCCTTCCCTTTACTGTTGTCTGGCGCCACAAGTCCGCCTCGTTCTGTCCTGGGACGGTTTACCCCTTTTCTGAAGTCTTCTATTCATCGTTGACTACTGGACCCCTCCCAACTAAATGCCTGTACTGGGATTTGGAGACGTAGAAGGGAGCAACGCTGCAGAGACTGAACCATGTGGCCATACTGCAGTGAAAATTCATTCATTCATCTTCTTCCGCTTATTCCCATTACTGGTATTGTAGCCTATCGCAGCAATTATGGGCCTTAGGCTGGGTACACCCTGGGCAGTGGACGCCCTGGGCAGCTAGTCACAGGTCTGACACAGAAACATACAGACAAACATTCACTCTCACATTCATTCACTAGGGGCATTAATTCACACATGCATGCCTTTAGATGGTGGGTTAAACATCTAATATTTCAGAAACTGTAAATATTTAAATGTACATTAAAATGTCTTCCAAAGAGTATATTCCAGCTGAGAAAGGGCCAAAATTACCCCATGCTTGAGTATCCCTTTTCTGCCTTATTCTTCCTGTGCAAGCATCGCTCCAAGCTAAATTGGTGTTTACATTGAATTTAACTGAAACTGACTTTAAGGCACATTTCCCAATCAAAAGTCTGTAAATGTATTCATGTGTGAACAATGACCTAATGCAATTAGTTATAGTTGCATTTTTTTTTTAAGAAGAAGACGAAGAAGATTTCACTGCACAAACCATTTCTTGAGGACAAAACTTATAGATGAAGCAACCCATTCTTATCCCAAGGCATAATATTGTTGTTTAGTCAATTGGTTATCCATTGATGCTGAAGGAACCCTATAGCCAAATATGTTGATGCATCAGGTTTGACAGAGGCAAAAATGCACTGGACACTGGACGTAGCTTTTCATTTGGATAGACCTGGGACCAATGATTGCTATCAATGCAAAAGGTCTAAAAAACAATGTTTCTAAAAACCAATGATATCAATTTATTAATTTAGCTTCAGCCACTGGTTAATAGTAGTTTTATGGTTCATAAAAACATAAAAAGTTGAATAAATAGCTGAACCTACCACAACTGACGAATGGATGATCATCAGACATCTTTAGATTTAATTCTAGGGTATAGCTTGGCAACCAATGTCAACCAGTGCACAATGCTGCCATTTTATGAGTTTGTTTACATACATTAGAGGTCCAGTGTTTTGGACAAGGTTTGCAGACTACAAATGCAAATTTAAATCTTTTGGAGGCTCGTGCATCAAGGTAATGTGTCCAATTTGGGCTTGAGCATAGGTACGTATTATGCATGAACCTAAACATAAGTAACATTTCACATGCTAAAGGATCACCTAGGCAGTTCATAATGTCATATAATTACACACTGAAGGGTATATTATACAAAATGACAAGAAACCTATGACCAGAAGTACACCAGGCCTCAAGCTTCCAACAACCCATCATGCTAGCTGACAACAGATGCTATGACCCAGCGGTTTGGAGCCTGCGGAGAAGGAAGTTGTTGTGACGCTCAAGTGAAATGAAATCATGGGAGGAAAAAAATAATAAACCCACAACCCACAAAGTGTAAAAAACAAGAAAAGAGCCCAGTACTTACTTCCCCCTTTTCCTTTTGCCTTTTGCTTTACATGATGGAGGTTACATGTAGTGCCATTGCCCATCCATGCCCATATTCATCCCCATTCCACTCATAGGCCCTAGAAAGAGGAGAGAGAAACGCCAGAGAGGTATCAGCAGCAGTTTTGGAATCACAGAGAAAGAAGCTTTGGATGAAAGGAGGTGGAGAGGAACTGTAGTGATAGTTTATTTGTGAGAGATTTCCCCAGATGTGACAGATTAGGTAAAACAACAAGCAGGACAGGCAGCAGAGCGTTTGGGGGCTGGCGATTGTTGGTGTTAGTACAAGGCTTAGTGCATTACAGGGGTAACTGAATATGATGCTGAACAAGGTGATAAGTGGTGATCGAGTGTGGGCTAGGTCAAAGGTGCACCTAGGCCAGGGGTGTCCAAGCTCTTTTTCATTGAAGGCCACATACTGAAAAATCTATGCGGAGGTAATGGATTTACTCGCCATAAAAGAAAGTCCTTCTTAACTGCTTCCTTTTACTTCAGGGGTCTCCACACTGAATCATTCTTATGAGTTCTTTGACATAGGATTTACTCTGGATGCCCTTTCACAACTCCAGATTTAGCAGGGCTTGGTACTGGAACATAGTATGACTGAATGTTTTTGGCTATACCAACCACTTATTTCAATTTTTCTTTCTTGAGGCCAGGTCCATCTCACACAAACATTGAGCTGTTTACCCACACACTTTAAAGCTTGTGCTAAAAAGTACTTGTAATAGGCAATGTTGGTTGGATATTTTTGCAAAGTTTAGTGAAAGTCTTTTCTAACTTTGGGTGCCAGTGTGAAGATTTTTGGTGATTGTATATTTCTCTAACTCCACTCTAAAGGTGACTGTTTGGTGTTGTTTTAATGTCGGCTTTGCACTGCATTGAAAATGTTTAATTTTAGGGACTGATTACTTGAATGAAATTGTTTGGAAAACATGAGCATGGCTTCATAAATACTAATTACAATCAGTAGGGAGTGTCTTTTAGCTGTTTCTTTCAGGGGCTGCAACAGCAAATTATTTGCATGAGTATTCAGCCACCCTCTTCATTTATTTGAGCTTAAAAAAGCAGTGAGAACCCATTTGGTCAGCAACACTTTTTGATGAAATTGAGAAATATATACTGTATCTATACTGCATCAAATCTAACAATAATACTTGATAGGAATTTGGAGTAATTGAACAAAAATGCTCAATGTCACAAATGGGATGATAAAATGATGAAATATTACATACATGCTCATTGTTTTTGATTGGAAATGGCATTAAGTGAAAAAATGCATTTGACTTTTTTAAGTTTACAAAAATGTCAAAAAATATATGTCATTTTTTAATGAAATTTTATGAAAGAAAATTTTAGTCCAAACAACATAAGCTAATTGTTTTGGTTCTGAAAGAATGGTAGTGTCACTTGCACCCCTTTGCTTCTAAGCTCTCAATAAAACTGTTTAGTTTTTAATAAAAAAATTCCGGGCCTTTTGTATTAACCATCTTGGTGGGCCCCTTGTTTAATATCTCATAGGCTTTTTGAGGACCCCTCCTCGCAGTGGGCCTTGGGTACACGTCACTCTTTACCCCCTCAGTCCGACGCTGATAAGCTATAACTGGATTGTTTTATCATATCGAAGAGTCATAGAGACCTTAATGCTGTTCACGACCATGATTGTAAATTGACAGTATTGCTGACCATTGTTGTTAGTGTTAGTCAGAGGACATGCTTGTTAATAAATATACGTATTTTGCAAAATGCTTTGGAAAACTGTCCTTTCAGAAAACACATCTAGCCTTTGGCCAGAATGGGGCACATACACACACTTACCAGCCGGTCGGATTCCCATGTGCTGCTGCCCGTCCAGCACGAAGCTGCCCATGGGCTGGCCCTCGGGACTGTACGCTGCTCCTTGGCTCACTGAAGGATCAAGAAGAAAACCTGATTGTAGTCAAAACGTGGACATGAACACGGGAAGGGGGGGAGGAAGAAGAGAAAAACACACCAGACAATCAGCAATTGTCCCAGCTCCAGCCCAAACATACTGTAAGACATTGTTGCTCATGTTTGCGGACCGCACTGATTGACGCGTGGCATGCAAACACACGTACAGTGGGTCCTCCAGCATGCAGCCTCTCGCACAGTCACTGTCATTCAAAACGCACTCACAGGAGGTACATTGTTCCAGCCCGGAGAGACAAAAGCATGCAGTTTGACAGGATGGAGAGGAATTTGTGCCATAGCAGGCCATTTAGCCAATCACCGGCGCTGCAGTCACATGCACAGAGTACACGGTTGTTTCAGTTGTGTTTAATGTGGAATTGACTTAACCCTTGTGTTGTCTGTACTCTAGGGGGTCAAAATGATTGTGTCACCATGTTAACAAGCATAAATGACCCCTTGGACTTCAAAGATGATGCCATAGTTTAGCCTCAATTTAGTCTACTTACAAATATTTTTATACTACTTTGGTCATTACTTAATGTGACTACAGGAAAGGGTAGACTTGGGCAATCATCACATTGCTAGCTGGCCTCGGGAAAAAAAACTATGACCTTCCTACTATCAGGGGGCACTTTGTATCCCGAAACATTGATTCTTTAATTTGAATATCAATTCAAAGCATTAAAAAAACAACCCCCACCCAAAAACAAAACAAAAAAACAAAACAAAACAAAAAAACAAAAACAAAATAAAAACAAAACACTTCTAGCTAGTTCATCAAATGCCTCATTATACTGTATAGTGTTTTCTGAACAGCCAAAATGGCACGGGTAATCAATAAAGGAATTCTGTACAAAAAATCTTCAAAAATGCCATATACCTAAGTTGTAGGAATGGGGTCAAAGTGACCCCTGTTCATTTTACTGTTAATCATGGTTACTTTTGGTTTTGTCATTTTTGTACCATATTCCTGAGCTTTAGTTTAACAGTGTAATCTGGGAACCTTAATGCAGAAATGCTAACCTCTCTGCCACTGTCCACATAACTCTGTTCCTTTACAGATTATGGAATATAACACATACTGAATTTACTTTTATTTATTCAGACTTAATAAACTTCCACAGGTAAGTGTAAGTTTGCATATAAAAGCTCCTATGGGAGTCACTGCATTGCTAACATGGGTGATTAATAAAACTATTTTATACAAAGCTACAAAGTTACAACGTTTTAAAAGTTGTATGAAAGAGGTCAAAGTGACTCCCTGTACACTGTTAGACCCAGTTCAGTAATGATAGCTTTGATTTTTTCATCTTTAGTCCTTGGTTTTGCCACTGACTTATTCCTCAGCTTTCTATTCTTAGCTGTCATTTTTAACCCTTACAATACACTGGTAGTTAGCATAATTATACAACAGCACAAGGGTTAAATACACAGTAATCCCCCCATTCACAACCATTCACTATTATGAATGACTGCCTGATTATCTCCCATGATAAAAAAACATCTCATAAATGCACCACTGAATGAACTTGTTGTGATGTGTTGTAACCTAACAGTCTTATCGGGGATAATCTGTGTTCCCTCAGATTAGGAGTAGCAGTTAGTCATGCTGCTGTTTTTTTGCTTTTTTTCACAAATTGCAGATTGGCACCCATCGCATGCATGCTGTCAGATATCCCACACCAGATCACAGTAATTGCACAAAGGGAGAGTCGCCCACACTCGTAAGTGCATCTCATTTTCGCTGGTGTGTGTGTTTAAATTATCTCCTGCTGGGTGTGTAGGGAGCTCTAATCAGGGAAAGCACATTTCCTTTGGTAAAATAAATGTAGAAGTCGGCGGTGCCATAATCAAAGCTGCTCAGAGCTAAGTGAATCATGCATTTAGTGGTTTCATCCACACTAATGCATGTTTATTTAAAATGGAATCCCTTTTCCATTTTAGACATTATTTTAGGAAGTAAGTAGACCAAGATGAGTGTTGTTTTATAGGAGCTCAGCTTAGATCCATCCACACTACAAGAGAACTCAAAATTTCAAAACTACATAAATTAGTGTGGATTTCATGGGCTAATTTAAATTGTCAATATTGTCAATTTAGCGTCGCCAATTTATGTATACTTGCATTAACTTCTACTAAGAAAGTATGCAGGGGTCAATCCCACAAACTTAATGCAGACCTGCTAACCACTCTGCCAACATACACATTTAACAGATTATATATACCAAATAGATTTACTAATATGTATGGACTGGTAACTAATAGACATCTGGTTTGTTTTTTAGACACAGTGACATATGACATGACTTGATTGGAAAACATTTATCTTTTTGTGAACCACTCTGCAACCTGCACCCAAGAAATAGGCTTCACAATAAAAAATGCATTAATGTGGATGGAACCTGTAAGTTTAAGCATTGCTGATATGGGAGCATTTTAAGCATTTTTTTTTTTTTTTACTTTTAGTTTTTTTCTGTGTTTATTTTCTTTTTTTTATATTGAGCCTGCTATTCTTGCATGTTGTAAATATGGCATTTGTGGATTTGGTGTGGTTTTGTTGAGATATGTCTTCTCATCCTCCATCACTCATGTATTATGCAATATAACTTTGTTGCATATAGAATGAGAAAATTGTAACACAGTATATTTATTTTATTATTTATTTTATTATTTTATTTTAATATATACTTTTTCTATTTTAATAAAATATTTGTCCTGCTTTAAATTACATGTACATACTTCAAAAGGTGCACTAAATCGGAGCCAATTTTTATTGCCTTATTGGAGCGCTATTATGAAAAAAAAGCACACCTTCTTATAAGCCTGGGCCATAAAATTAAAACCAAACAGGCCAAAAAAAAAAAAAAAAAAGATATGATAGCTGCTAGCTCTTCTGCTCTTCTGCACTCCTCTTGCGTCCAATTAGTAATTCGCAGAGATAGCCTCTAATATCGCTTTCCCTCCACTTAGTCTGGAAATCTCCAATTAGAGTCAATCAGAAACGCCTTGTACCACCACTAAACGCATCTCATTGAGAAAACATGAAGGAGGCGCTAGTTTAAATATTCCACTGTAGTGTATGTCGTGTTGTTTTTCTGTTTTTTTTTTTCTTACCTGCTCGATTCGACTGGTCAATCATGGGCTGTACTATTCTTCTCCTGGCATTAATGAACCTGGAGGAGACAAGAGAGGAGAAAAACAAACATTAAATCTTTCCCCCACATTCAGCTGCACAGAGATCCATCACGGGGCAGCACAAAGACAAAGCACTTTTGCATGACTTAATGGGCGACATTAGGCAGCGAGCAGTTTGAGGGTGAGGAGGACGGAAGAAAACGGCAACAAACAAAAGGCCGATTGTGAGTCGACTTGGGAACCCGGCGAGGGATACTTTTAATGTTCCTTATGATCTATTCGTCCCTCTTTTAATAAAGCTTTTGATTACGTTGGGTTGCTACGGGCACCGGGGAGACATTCCTCAAGTATTAAGTGCAGCGCGGGCACAGGAGAAGAACGCTAGTCGTGGCACATCCCGCCCACCCCTTTCTTCTTCTTCTGTGGTTTGTTCATTGCTCCTAGCAGCTTTACAGTATTTTCTCATTGTCCAAAGCAATGTTCAGCAGACTTGAAATGTGTATTCACTGTATTTACTGGCTGAATGAATTTGATTTGCAAGCCAAAGCCAAAACTTCCTATTGGCTGACAACATACTAATCTTCATATCAAAGCAATCATTTCCATTTAGGCTAATACATGAAAAGTTTAAAAATTGATGGTGGTGCATGGTGACAGAGAGGTTGTGGGTTTGATCATATGGCCAGCCAACACAATCACTCCACAAAGTTGCCCTGGCCCTGCCCCACTGGTCCCATGGCTGTGGCAGAGTGGAAGCCATGGGTCATCTGTAGGTGACCAAAGACAAGTGGCAACATTTGGGCTGAGAATGGGATGGCTACGACTGGACTTAAGGGGTTGCCAATACTTCACCGCCACAGTGCCCACAAAAATTAATCAAGCCATTCACCTTGTGGGGCGAAATACATTTGAGATCCCTTCTTTTCATAGTAATTTTGACAGCAGTCCTAACATTTACGTGTATGTCTATTGTTATCGCACCCTTTTTTCAGGTTCTATCCTTTTTCTTCCAGGAGCATTTTAATATTTGACTGTTGGGTCTACCTGATGGAAGTCTGATGGCAGTCCACTACCATACTAATTCTTTGGACAAAAAAGAAAAAAAAAATGGATAGTTTTGTTAGAACTTCCACTATGGTCAGCTTGTTTTAACATTGGAAATACAGCAATGGAGGAACACAAAGGTGTGGTCCCATAGGCAAATTTTGCTTAAAATCATAGGAAGTGGATGTCTGTCAAATCATGTTGCTTTGAATTTGACTGAGCCCTGCAATGGTTTCATTATATTTATCTGGGCAGTACTGAAGTCTGTACACGGAATATCACCCAGTGGAATCTAAAAGTCAGCTTTAAGTTACAAATGACTCCTTTCATTCCAACCCCCAACTCCCACCTTCCCCTCAAGTTGGGACCCCTCACTCTGGGTTGCATTGTAGGGGGTTCAACTCCCCTTTCCAGCTGTCCAGAAATGAGGACCAGGCCTGGGCCACTCCGTGCCTTTCACGAGGTATTGTTATGTCAGCGAGCCCATCAATTAGGCTGTCTGAAGTTTTATCACCAAGCACTCGCTCCACAAAGCCAGCCCTGGCCTGCCCCATTGGTGCTGTGGCTATGGCAGAGTTGGAAGCCATGGGTCATCTGGAGGTGACCAAAGATGAGGGGGAGGCAAGGTTTGGGTTAGGAATGGGGTGGATAAGACTGGACTTGAGGTGTTGCCCAATACCTTTTAGGACCTATGAAAGGAGTGATGGCTGTCTGAAGTTTTATCACCAGTGCTCGCTCCACAAAGCCTCCCTGGCCTGCCCCATTGGTCCTGTGGCTATGGCAGAGTGGAAGCCATGGGTCATATGGAGGTGACTAAAGACAAGTGGCAAGATTTGGGCTGAGAATGGCATGGCTAAGACTGGACTTAAGGTATTGCCAATACTTTGAAGGACCTATGAAAGGTCTATTAGTATACTTTAGTATAGTAAAGGTGGCAATAAAATATGAAAGTGCATGGTTTATGAAGCCGAAAATGTATTTTTCTGCCTGCAAAAAAAAAAAAAAAAAAAAAAAAAAAAGATGAAAAATGAAGAAAAATGAAAATATCATCATCATATAAAATAATAACAATTGTGGGTGATTTGTCTTGCCCAAGGACACATATGCATCATGCAATGCTGGTCGCCAGGTGGGGTTAATCCGCCAACCTTCTGGTTAAGGTGTGAATAGCTCTTCCTACTGAGCTACTTCTCATAATCATTACAGCCTTGCATCAATGACAATACAATGCAGTTGCAAGCACATGGGCGCTAATGTACAGTTTAGCTTGAATCAAAAGTAAAAAAATAAAATAAAATTATGGAAGGACCGTGGTGGCTCACTTGGTAAGGTACATATCTCATACCAAAGAGACATGAGTTCAAATCCTTGTAAAATTAGTTTTCTCTCTTTTGGATTTTATCAAGTTTAAACAGTCTCTGTGTATTCATAAAAAAACAGAGTACGTTTTGGTAAAGCCAGGTCAAGGTCTCGAGGTCAGACAGGCCACATACATTTGAAGTTGCTCAAAGTTCAAAGGTACAGTATGTCTTTATAGTATCAGCGCAAAAATCTAGAACATCCCATCCACCAATCAAGTCCACCCGTTCTTTGACCTCTCTTGCATTCTCTCTGTCCCTCTCTCGTTCCCTTTCACATACTAAACATGTAGCCTGGACTTAGCGCTACAGGTACCGCCATGTGGTTGATATTACTCCGGGGTTTCAAATCACGTCAGACCTGTCCAGCATGAAGTCCTTTGCTTGTTCCAAGGCAGAGAAAAAGTTTTTTGTTTTTTTTTGCCTTCTCGTAACGTACGGTCCGTAGCGGCACCATCAGTCGGGCCTAAAAAGAACTTGGTCATTAGCCGGCATAGAGACCTGGAACCAATTTGGGCTCCTAATCCCCCATGAAGCCCCCAATACCTGCCCTTACCTTCTCCAATGAACTTAAACGGCTGTAATCTGGCCGGCTCAAAGTGACATGGTTAAACGTACAAAATGCATGACTGGGGGATGAAAAAAAAAAAGAGAAAGAAGAGGCGCGGCGCTCATTTGCCAGAGGGCATCCAGAGTGCACGTACGCAGGGGTTGCACCAGACGATGCAAAAGATGAAACATACAAGAGGGGGAAAAAAAAATATTGCTGATGCTAATGCTGGAAATGACATGATAGCAATGCATGATGGGGGCTTTTGAAAGAAATCGAGGTAGTAGAGGGTATGCAGAGGTGCATCGAAACCAGCTGAACAGGAGAACAGTGAGACATTCTTGCTCGTGCCAAAGTCCGCTCATTCTGGGCTCCAAATCATAACCACATGCATTTGTACCTATTCTGAGACATAAACACGTAATATTAGGGAATGTAACTCCCAGGTGTGAAATTTGCCCACACAGTTCCTACAGGAAAAAGAATCATACTGTACTCAAAGGACTTCAGTAGTAAGTATGAAAATGCTATTTGAAGTTGTATTCAATATAAAATGGTCAATCAGTTGATTAACTAATGGAACCAGATTAATGCTAAATATGATGGCAGCTTATGACAGATTTTTTTTTGTTGGTTCAATAGAAATAAATAAGGAAGTCATCACACAATAAATGCTGAATCTTCTGGCATTAGAAAAAGGCAGTTATGTTTTTTTTTTTGCAAATCAGCACTTATCAGTCACTGAAAATCAGTGCATTTCATATTTCTTTTACCATAATAGTATTTTAAAGATATGCATTGTAAAGCATGCACCTGATAGTTATGGAACGTATACTGAAAATCCTACAGTAGATCTTTGTTAGTAGCAGTAGAGCAGTACAAAACTTTTCACACAAAGCACCACCTCAGATAATATTTGGATTTCCATCCTCAACAAACTAAATTTACCATTACTAAGAAACGCACAGAACAGGGAATAAACCAGGTTTCAGCCAAGACATAACAGGACTAAACTTGGACTACTAAACCAGATCTATACCAGGACTAAGCACGGGTCAACATCTACAAATTTAATCTCCCAGGACTAAAATGGGAATAAAATGCTCAGTTTTTGAAATATATAATGTAATTTTTGAAACAATGTTATTGCTGTATGAAATCACATTTTATACTCTGGATGGATGACCACTGTAGATGTCAAAAATAGAACAATTATGTGCATTGGCGTATGGTGGTAATGATGAGCCCCAGTGAAGGTTCTCGGAATGGGCCCTAAAGTTATGAATTACACTCAGGAACTCTATACATCCATATATTATACTTTTATTTTCCAAAAAGTGCACTGAACTTTCTTAAAGTCGACTAATACTTTCTTTAAATTATTCAAACATGCCCATGCCCCCCAAAATGAGATTTTTATTTTTGTTCATAACTAAACTTTATAAGCATTAAGTAAAAATTGTGGAAGAATTATGCATATCATACATTTTTATCTTTTTTAATCATAAGAAAAGCTGTTTTTAGTCATGCCTGCTGCGAACATAACCGGCATGCATTACGCCCCTGAAAATGTGCTTTTCAGAGTATTTAAACCAGCGAGCTGAACCAGTTGGTCATAAGATACAATTAAACATAAGCAGGCAATTGATTTTCCATTAATTAAAATGACATTAATCACATTGAATACCCACTGCAACACTTTTTTATAGGCGCATCTTAAGTCAACAGTCCCTATTGTGCACCTACCCTACACATACAATCTTCTGTTTGTGTGCACCCAAACAAGTTGCCACGGTAACCTGAAGGCGGGTGACCACGGGGCCCCCACTTGTGGCCTTAGAGCACCTTTTATCAGTCTGAGCAAAGCCAATTGAGATTATCAGAGGCTGGCCCCGATAACACTGTTTTCCCTGGACCCGTGAGCTGCTAATGGAGTGTGCTTATAGACCAACGCAAGCGGCCAGTCCTCCAGAGATGTACTCAGGATGGATAGATGGATGGACGGATGGATGGAGGGGAATATAGTGAAGAACCAAAACCCTGGAGGAAAAGTTGACCACAGGACCTGACAATTCCCAACCACTTGCTAAAACCTACGCGCTGGCCGTAAATCTGCACATCGACTCAAGCCGCAAGCGACACCACTAGCTTGTTCGTAGGCTAACCAGAACACAGAACGCTCACAGGGGATGGAGGAAAAAAAAATCTCCAAGGCAAAGGGCCCACGTTTTATTATCAACATCTGGTGGTCGAGTTTATTACGGACCTGCCTCTGCTCAGTGTTGAGAACGCACACATACGCACACATTTACCCGGAGTAGCTCTCAGCATGGGAACTCCACGCTGTCTTCAAACAAATAATTAAAGGCGAGGTTAGCGGGTCGCCGAAAGGTCATTCCTCGGGATACAGCCCAGAATGTGTACATTAGCCCAGGAGAGAGTGTCAGGTTTGGAGGTGTGGAGGGGAGCGGAGGTGGTCTACTGCTGTTTTAATGTGCCAGCACTGGCAACATTTTCAAGCTGCATATCAAAAAATGACAACTATGTTTTGGAGCGTGGGTGCGAATGCTTACGCACATAACTGTCAATATTGTCCATGTCAAGGCATTTTTGACACCTGACCGCCAATTGGCTGACAGGGGCGCTTTTACTTGCACGGCCTCAGTGACACGGGACATGCATGTACAGTGTTCAAAACGTGGTAAATCATATGACAGAGTGATGGTTCAACTGCATTCTGTAGCAGTTTGCGGCTAGTTCAAGTCGTAAGTCATAGTGATTTAAGTGGTCCAACTTAAGCTTTGTTAGCCAACTACTGCAACATTCACATTCTCAACCCTGAATTGTCTTAAACTAGGTCTTGTATGGCCTGGATGATTGGGAACTATTGCAGTATTGTAGCAGCAAATAGATCAACAGGTTCAGAGGCTGGTTATGTGCAATAAATCAGGACATGTCTATGACAGGTCAACAAGATTTAGAGCAGTGTTCAGCTGCTCCAAAAGGTACACGCAATGACTATTTTTGTCCCAAGGATCATAGGTTACAGAAGACAAAACAGCCCTTGAAAACTCTATTTCATATTACTGTTTATGTAACAAGGTTATTAGCTTGACCAAATGGAAGACTTATTCACTTAATTAACTTATTGTAGGACTGGGCAATAAATCAAACTAATGTGATTATTTTGCATTTAAAATTTTTGAAGATGTCAAAAATATCAAAATTGTAAAAATCTAATTTAGCAGCAATAGCAATCTCCAAGAAAAAACTATATGAGAAAGTTTTTTTTATGTCAGCCAACAAGCGTAAATCAGCTAAGAATTGGAAAAAAGTATTCTATTTTTTTTGCCATATCACCCATCTTTAACATAATGCTAAATATTAATAACTAAAATAATACTTTTAACTATAGTAAATTCAATATTACAGAATGTATACTAAAAAAATAGTAAGTTAGCTTATTATGAATGCTATAGAGCAGGGAGCTCAAACTTGCTGCCCCCACTGTCCAGCCCACTATAATCTGTCCTGAAAATAATAAGTCTTATACAGAATTACTTTTTATTAATTAAAACTTGTTTCTGACATAAAAACACACATGGTAATATTTAAGATATTTTTTTGATTAATAATGTCTAAAAAGGTCAACTGTTTGATTGACTAATAAGTGATGAGAGTTTCTGGTGCTATTTGATTGCTTCTTGCTTCTGCACTGCATATTCGGTAGTGCTTGACATACTAAACATACTAAATGTATCATCTCAATTTAAAAATCTCTTCCCAAGTGTATTTCACTACATGAGCCTTTATGTGGCCCTCCGGTGACATGACAGTCCCAGATAAGCAAGTGCATGCATAGATATACAAGTCCAATACTACTACCATGCAGGTTGCAGAGCTAACAAGCCAACAGTTATGAATGTTGGAGCCTGGGCAGCAGGATTTCATTTGACACGATGTCGCCACTGGTGCTGGATCACCGTGGCATCCCTGGTCACTAATATCTGCTCTCTCGCACAGGGGGAGCCGTCTTCAGTGAGGGCTAGCTAAGGTGTTAAATAGCCTGGCTAGCATACAATGTTATGCTATACCCAGTGAGTGTGAGTACAAGGGGGCTCAGGGGGGTAAAGGCTGCTTAGCGAGATGAGAGGTGCTTCTAAATGAGGGCTTACGTAATGCTGCCACATGCTGCATGGCTATGTTTGAAGAAAAAGGCTGGCTGTTTTTGCTTTACAACTCACTCTATGCATTTTTTAACTACTCTATGTTGCATTTGCAGAATAAGCCAAATCACATTCTTAAGCCTAGATTTCATAGCATGATACTTGACCAACCATACTCAGTCCCTTTGTAAAGTAAAAATGGTCTGGGATAACTTTTTTTTCTTTGCAATTTTAAATAAGTAGACAATTTTGCTGAACCAATCATAACTGTTTGCCTAAAATGGGGCAGGCTTGGGGATTGGTTGTATCCACTTGCACTGAGGCTAATTACTTGTATATTATTTGTAGAGCAGGGGTTTTCCAACCAGTAGCTCTCAACCACTTTTCAAGTAGCTCACCAAAGGCTTTATAAATCCTACATTGGCTTTATTTAGTCAAGTTTGATTTATCACTTGTCAAACAAACTTGTTCTTTTCCAAACAAGTTCATTGGTGCTTGCCACCTTTCATGCACAAAATGATTAATCGCCAATTAGCTGTCAATCAAACAATTGTGCTGCAATTATGCTTAATAAGCTAGTAGTTGTTTGAGATCGGCAGCAGGATGACTGCAGCTAAGAGGCTAAAACATACTACAGTACTACTAACTACTACCAACATTAGGAGACCAAGTTTTATTTCATCAATGTAGTGTCATAAAAAATGCACATGCAGGTCATCTAAATGTTGTTGTACCAGCTTTTTGTAAATGTTCATGTAAATGTAAAGGGAAAACATAAAGTGTCGGCTCTGCGACCAACTAGTCACTGAAAACAGGCCCGTAGTTAATGGGATAGGCTCCAGTACCCATGGCCCCCAATGGGAAAAAGCGGAAGAAGATGAATTAATAAATGTTACAAACACCAGTAGCTCTGCCATTTTCATTTTGTAAAAAAGGGAAGGGGGGAAGAGGTTGTAGAAAATAGGTTTGGAATGAAGCTAGGCTATACATTAGAAGTGGAGTGGTGGAAGGAACACAAAACCAACGTCCCAGTTCCCATTGATTGGTTTTATGTGTATCCCATTGTAACCAGGCTAATTTTGCAGAATGGCTAACAGAGTGATGCATAGGACATTTAGGACATATATGTTCTGAAATAAAGTTAATATTTCTTGTAGTGACTATTGTTTTTTTTTGTTTTTTGTTTTGGTTTATGTTATGTTAAAAGAAGTGGCTTCAAAAATGAATTGGGGCATTTGGAGGATTTATTAGATTTTTTCGTACTGAACGCTTTGAGCTACAATATCTGTCATTTGCAGGCGACACAACTGAATGGTAGTGAGAGTTTGCAGGTAAAATCCCTGCAGCCAAGTCGGTAAGTGCTAGTATTTAACCTAGCTTCCATGATTCGACTGTGCACTCGCTATAGGCCTTATTTCTGGTGAACTGACTTATGCAGCCACACCTGGTAACTCGCTCCTGTTGTCAGCATTCCTTCCCTGCGAAATCGTCATGCCACAACCACCCTAGCCTGGAGCTCAGCCAAGAGAGAGCGCGCGAGAAAGGGAGGGACTGTAGTAAGCCTCCGCTGCTCGCTGTAACCAATCGCCGGAGATGTTGGGGAGTATAGGGAGCCAATCGGGAGAGGGGTCACTCATTTGACAAGTTTGTGATGAAAGAAAGGAAGCCAGTCAGAGAGTGAGAGAGAGACAGAAATACGAAACATGTATGCTATGGCGGTCTAAAGCAAGGCTGCCCAAACTTTTACTATGAAGGGACCAATGACTGTCAGAGGGCCAAGAACAAATAACTACTGCTACTACTAAAATGCCAACTTTTTTCATATTTATTACTCCTGAAATTAGACCTAATGGCTAAATTAAGGGACTTTCAGGGTCTAGTGTAAACACTGTTGAGTTGAAGTACTTGGTTTGCCTTGCACATTGATGTTTTAAGAGGATTTTTTATGTACCATGACCTAATGTAGACACAGCCAAATGAAAAGTACAGTTACAACCCAAACTCTCATGTCCATGTCTATGCAAAAAGACAACTACTTGATACTTGCGGAGTCATCAAACCACAAATCTGATGTCAAAAAGTCAATCAGTGGGTTGGTAGGCAGAGCCAAGTTCAAACTATTTTAATTTTCAAGAAATGCATGGACATTTTAGGGCCAGGAATAACTTTCTAGCTTTCAAAAAGACTATTAGTGGAAGACATCTGACCTTGGCTAGCGTGGATAAAACCTGAAAGCTGAAAATATTTTAATTTCTAATCTGTGCATGGACATTTTGTCTGTGAATGTAACTCTTAGCTACACATAATAGGGCAGTATTGGCAGCAGGAGACTTTGGATCTCAAGTCTCATTGCCAAAATCAATTGGCAGAACTTCTAGTGTCAAACTGCAATGGTCAACCTAACCATTGTTGTTCCAAGGTAGGGAGTAGAGCTACACAATATTCGAAAAGTATGTGCTAACTGTTGCATTTTTGATAACAATATGAATGGTAATATTTGGACACGTTTAATAATGGTGAAGACTTTATTGACCATAGACATAGTTCAATTCTATTTTAATTTATGAAGGCTCTGTACTCAAAACCAAGGCTAAACCAGGCTTAAATGTTGGACTAAATAAGTGTAAATGCCTGCCAGATGGAATATCATAACATTTTTGTGGTACATTAATTTTCTTGCGATACAGATATTAATTATATATTTGCCAATATTGTGATGACTTTGTGATATATTGTGCAGTCAAAGAGCCCAAACAAGAAGGTCAGCCATGATGGTTAAGTAGCTACTCTATGTTTAATTAAATGGGATTGCAAACATACAACATAAAATGCTGATTTCTTGAGCTTTCGTTTATTTCTACTGTATGTAGTGCCAATTTATAAAACAACAGTAATATCAAAGTGCTAAACAACTAAACTCAGACAATCCTTGCATATACAAGTTTAGAATATTGTAGTTACTTCCTCCTGTGGTCATTTATCTTTCCGGAACACATGAGGCATGGGAACAGGCGCGTCTTCAACTCTATCCACTATCACTGCTTGCAACTGTCCTCTGGTTCCTATTACACTTCATTGTTTCCATACTTCCGTTTAAAAGATTCCGAACCTCCAGCCACTGACTCACAAACTCACAGTAACCAAAAAGGACCTCAGTCTGATTTGCTCCTCGTGCATGAAAAAAAAAAAAAAAAGAAAAAAGAAAAAAAGAGTGAAAACACGCCATGTTTTCGATCAGGAAGTGGATGCAAATTGAGCCGATGAGGAGGGGAGTGTTTCAGTGTAAGCAAACAGTCATTACGGGCCGGTCAGACACGAGGGGCAGACAGGGGCTACTGCACCTCCAACACTCATCCGCTGTAGTGTCAACAACATGATTGAATCAGCTCGCATGCTCCAGTGGGTCCCAAAACACAGGCAGGAGTTTGAACCTGAGGGTCTTTCTTTCTTTCTTTCTTTCTTCTAACCAAAACTGCAAGTCAAGTTTGAACTAAAAAGAACTTTTACTGGTGAATAAATACGCAGGCTTTATATCTATGTTTTTGAGTGAGAAAGTGGTAAATGACACTTAAAGATGCAGTGTGTAGCTCCTTCCTAAGATAGCCCTGCAGGGACAAGTTGTAAATTTGGTAAAATAAGAGATCATACAATGAGTATTATGTAGAAACAAGTGTATTTTTGCTTATGGTTCTTGTAAGCTTTTATGCGCACATTATGTTCAATATAAAAACATAAATGTGCTTCTTCTCAAGTAGTGCTCAGTTTGTCCACTTCCAGACAGCTGTATCCAAGCAGGTAACTTTTAATGCTATGTATGTTATTACTTCACAAGGAGCGACAGTGGAGCAGTGGGTTGTGTTCACCCACCAAGCAAATGGTTGGTGGTTTGAACCTCGCCCAAAGCACATACTGTTGTTGTGTCCCTGGGCAAGACACTTCACCGATTGTGAAAGGAAGGACATTCGACATAAAAAAAAAAAAAAAAGTGCAGCTTAAGTTATCTTCTCCTAACCTTAACTTCTTGTTCTGGCTATGATCAATTTTTTCACAAGTAGCCAAAATTCAAAGTCTGGCTAACTGTGCCCATTCACTAACAAATACCACTATATGAAATGGGTCTTGATTCCCTTCTCATCATAGCAATTTCCACATTCTTATTCTATGACTGCTAATACAGGTATACAAGTGTCCAGTGGCAGTTTATTCTGTGTCTGTTGGTACTGCCTCCTGAAACCTCAACCCAGAGACCTTACTACTGGGTCAGGCCGACAAAATGGCAATGGAAAAACCAAAAACATGCTACCTTCTGGAACATTCCTTTTTTCCCACACTTATCCGTAATGAAGATAAAAACTTGAATCACAGGAGCTCATCCTATCTCTCCGTGCCGTTTTCCTATCCTTAAGTTAAAACAGCAGTCAGGAGAGGAGACATACGCCGGGCCGAACATTACCTCAGCCCCGGGTTTGATTTAGTGCAGATGTGAAGCCGAGCGAGGCACCGTCATTTTTTTTTTTTTTTTTTTTTTAGGAACGTCAGAGCAAGCGAGGGAGGGAGAGAGAGACAGAGAGAGAGATTGGGCCCACGTTTAGGGCAGCCCAGTGTTTACATAGTTTTACCTCTGTTCTCCCTGCCCCGCTGCCCCCCTCGGCCTCCAAGCACCACTCTTTTGTCTGCATCTCAAAGGGGGACTGTTTCACCTCTCCTGCATGGACTTTCACTGACCTGTTTTTCTTTCCCGTTTTATTACTCCGCTCATTGGCCTTTTGCGGCACCCCCCACCACTACCTTACCCCCCTTACTTCTTCTTCTTCTTCTTCTTCTTCTACTCCCAGTCCTATATGAGTAACGTTTGCATTGCTGTGTCGAGTGCACATAGCTGCGCCGGCCATTCCTCTCCCAAAACCCAGGGAGCGCGACTCATTAAAGCTGGAGTTGAGTTAGAAAATCTGACAAAGAGTTATATATTTGTGTTGCAAACTGACACGATTTAACGAGCAGCTAATTAAAATAAATCAATAGTACTGCAGCATACTCGCTCTGTCTGTCTGTCTCTCCCACTTCTGTCCTGACTGTCAGTAGGATACTGCAGTGCAATTCCAATGATGGTTTAGAATGAGCAACTAAATGTTAATGTCATTACTTCGTGTTATAGGGAAGAAATGTTTTTGTTTCGCCAACTTTTTATAATTATGCACATTTTGTCAAGTTAAGCAATGAAGTTTGTAAAGTAGTTGTTAAGTAGTCATTTTTCATTGCAGATAAATGGTGCATTGATATTATAAGACAGCACTTGTGATGGAGGCAAACTGAGCCACAGGTGCCAAGTGAACAGGATATTTTTGTTTGTTTGTTTTTCTTTTCTGCATTTTAATCTTTTGGCTACTCCCTTTTTCATAGGGAGTATGCCAGGAACATGGTGATTTGGCCAAGTGTTACACCAGATGCCCTTCCTGTCACAACCAGCCACATCATTTATCATGATAATACTCCTGTAATACAATACAATGTCACTGAAAAAACATGACTTTAAAATTTAGCTAAATTCAATACAGCCTATATATTAGCAGCAACATCATTGGTGCCATTGCTGTCACAAAAAAAAAAAAAAAGAAAAAAAAATCTAAAAACAACAGCATTAAAATATATATACAAATAAACAAATAAAAACTAAATCAATTATATATGTATATGAATAAATAAACAAAAGAAAAAAAAAACCTAATATAATAATAATAATAATAATAATAATAATAATAATAATAATAATAATAATACAGTTTGTGCCTATCTGCCAGTCACATGGTTATCATAACTATAAACATAGTAATCCCTGTTGTGTTTATTCTCCGTCTCCAGCCCAAACCACTGATGCCCCTGTCACCCCTGGGTGCCTCTGGTCCTACACTGTCTGACCCTCACAGGGCGGGCTGCTGCTGTGCTGGCCCCAGCTGCCGACTGTCCGTCAAACACCTCCAGAGCCACGCAAGGCCAGGAAGACGGCGCTTTCTGGGTCCTTTTTGATCCGGCGAGCAGCAGCTGTGGTCCACACATAGCCCTATACTTTGTTCCTCTTGTCTCCTCTCCATGCTCTGTCCTAGGGCACAACAACACCCAGGCCAGCATAGACCAGAGAAAAGGGGGTTAAGATGTTGTGGGGAGGGGGATACAGGGTAAAAAAAACACATCTTCCCTACATCTTACATCAACAAGCTCTGACAACGGCAGCGGGGGTTTTTCTTGGCCCTGACTCTGCTCTTAGGCATCTCTTTTTTTGACGCTTCACCCTCCCTTTGCCTTTTAAGAGATATGATAGTTATTGTTCAAATCAGCCCGGGTGAACAGACTGCCCCAGGCGTCAACACACCTGTGTGAAAGAGGGCCTTACTGTAGCGGGGCTGCATGGCTAACGTGCTCCAGCTCTACCTGCTGCTGCTGCAGTGGAATATGATTTAGCTCCAATGTGGAGGCATGCTATGCAGGATTTCCAGGAAAATGTTTGTAAACAAATGTGGACCCATCTGGGACCAGTCCGTTTTTTTTTTTTTTTTTTTTTTTTTTTTTTAAACCTGAATGAGAGTAAATTTCCAGGTTTTCTATCCTTGAATAAACTCTGACCTTTTGTCTTATAGAAACGTTGCATTTCTTTATTTGTGAGCCATGATTGGCTGAAAGCTGCAATGTCCCCGAAGTTGTTTTACAGACATAAAAAATGTTATCAGTTTTGGATGAGAACTTTGGAATTATTATTATATAATCAAATAAAAGTTTCAAAAAGTGTGGTAAAGGTTAGTCAGCCTGGCTCCCGTGATGAGGGGTACTGACAATAGTCTAACTCAAACAAGTGACTTCACATTAATTAGGAGGTAACACATTTGGAAAAGATGGCTGTAAAATATATTGTTATCTTAAAATCATCTATGTTATCTTCAATAAAATGGAAAATAAAAGGTATCAAGTAATAAATTAGCCATGTTTTTTGATGCAGATCCAACTAATCGACCAATAACATTTTAGTCAACCAAGATGTCATTGACCGATTAATCAAAAAAAGTGACCAGCCCTACTATGTATACCAGGGCTAAAACAGGCTAAATTAGGAATAAACAAGGACTGAACCAGGTCTAAACCAAGATTAAACTATTATACTAAATAGGGTCTCAAGCTAACACAATGGACTCTGATAAATCTAATTATAAAGTAGTTAATGTGGAAGCAAGTTAAAGGCAGAGGGCGTAAATGAGGCAGGTAAATGAGATTTCTGAGGTTGCTTCAAGGTGGCTGTGGGTCAAGAGAGGGGACCCATGGGTGAAGTACTGCTACCCTAGGTACATCACTGATGATGTTGTCCAAGTGCATCGGTATAGTGTACGTAAAATTGCTAAAAAGCTTGTAATAAAGTGCTTTTGCTTCATATGTTGGTGCAAGAACAGCCATTATTTTTTAAGGTATCCTCACAGCTTTTCTTTCCCAGTATTTCTCTTCATTAACCACTTTCTCCTCAGAAGCTGGCACCTCTGCCCTGGGATCCGCTCGCCAACACGGTTATTTTTAAATATCGGCAGCAGACATACGGATTAGGGAAGGACTATCTCCACACCTCTCTTGTTAGCGCAGCCTTTTTTCTCTTACCCTCTCAATCCCTCCCTTAAGACAACACCTTATTAACGTGCATAGGTGCGCTAAAGGTATTCCCTGCGCCGCTCAGAGCTGTGGGAGCAACAGCTGTGCTCGGCTCCTGTTTGAAGAACCTCTAAAAAAAAAAAAACATGCAGCGTATGTCAATATTAGCCTCTGTCAGTAAGTGGTGCAGGCACATACTAGCACATATGACAGGGGGTCCTTGTGTTAGCTCCTGGTAGGACGCGCTAGGGCACCTTTGGGTGGGTGGAGGCTTTCATGCAGGGCCAGTAAGAAATAGAGCAGGAGGAGCTGGCACACAAAAAGCAACCGAGAGCTATCATTTCGAATACACCTACTCAAGAGTGCTCCCCAGATAAGTGGTGAGTTCGCAACACTCGCCAATATTCTCACAATGGAAAGTGCCGCCCCTGTTGCCCTGATTTAACCCTCTCCTGCAAAGCCAGCGTGCAGGGAGCATTTCTCTGTCTCTATGGGGAGGGCGGGTAATTTGTTTCCATGTGATTCTCAAGGCTGTTACATAAAAACATGCTATTTTCAGTCCAAAAACGCTATTCGGAAATCATTAAAATGTGGAATATTAACTTTTCAGGACAAGAGAATGCATATGTTGTGCCCTGCATTCTAGGCTAAAATGAGCCTAAATCTTCACTAAACTGGGACTAAACCAGGTCTAAGTAGCATTAAACCAGGTCTAAACCTCAACTAAACCCTAAACCAGGTTAAAATCAGGTCTACACTGGACAGAACAGGAATAAAAATGCCTAAATTAACTAAAAAAGGACTTGGGAAAAATTCTCAAGTGCCATCAGAAGAAGTCCACATACCACCTCTGGTACGTGTACCACAGTTTGAGAACCACTGGTCTAAACAAACTCACAAAGCCACAAGGGTACACCATGACAAAACCAGGTCAAAAGCAGGACAAAATCAGATCAAAACTAGGACCAACCAGGACTAAATCAGGGGCAAAAACAGGGCTAAAACAGGTCTAAACAAAGTCTTAACCAGGACAAAACCAGGGCTCAACCAGGTATAAACCAGGTCTTAAACAGGTCTAAACCAGGACAAAACCAGGACCAACCAGGACTTTTCTTATCTTTCAAGTGCTCCCTTTTTTGTTAGCAGTTGCCACAGTGAACTAGTCACAAGGTAATTTGGCAGGTTTTTACACTGGATGAGCTGCTGACCCTCTACCAAATGCTTGACCCAGTGTGCCCCCCAAAAAATGGGCCTAAAAAGCTACCATTAATATACATTCACAGGATTGGCTGAAGACGGGTTGGACCTTTACCCCTCTCATCCTCACCCTACTACTATCTCCTCATCTCATTTCTTCACCCCTCTCTTGATTCTCCTCTGCAGTTCTTTTTTTTTTTTCTCTTGCTGGTAATCGCACAAGATACTCCGCCACTCTTGCGACTCTTCCCCCTTATTGTCAAATATCAAACAGGGCGGCTTTGTGGATTACCGGGGGGAGCTGATAATGACATGACAGAGGCGTGATATTTCAAACAAAATTGAGTGTCAATTGCCTGCATCGCGGAGGCAACACAAGAGGGTGCGTCGCAGGAGAAGCAGCAGAAGCAACAGCAGCAGCAGTCGGGCAGGAAATAAGGCCAATCTATTTCCTTTGCTCCATATCAAACGCTCCTCTCCACCCGCCCCTTATGATGCTGTAATGGGCTGAGCTCAAAGAGGAGAAGAAGAAGAAGAAGAAGAAGAAAAAGAAGAAGAAGAGGGGGGCCTTTACAGAGCCATCCCTACCCACACACAGACACACATATGCACCACACATGTGCACACACTTAACATGCAGTGGTATTAGAAAATATCTAAGCAATGTCTTAAAGAAGAGACAGGGGGAAAGCCTTAGTCACTTGAAGTATGTAAATAACAGTATAAGCAGTATAACCCCTACTGAAGAGAAGAGAACATGCAATATAACCATTGTTATATGAAAAATGCCACAAACGCAGGAGCTCGGGTGGAGGTGGGATGCTAGTGATTGGCATTAAAGGGAAAATATTGTGTTTTTATTAATATTTTTAAACCAAACGCCGTCGCCTCTACAGCATTGTATGTTTTACAGCTTTTAAAAACTTTATCTGACAAAAAAATAAAATAAAATAAAATAAAAACAACACGCAGTGCCTCCTGGAATGGGCGGGGGTTTGTGAGAGAGGCGGGGTTCTGTGGAAGCGAGCATTAGGTATGAATGTAGGCCAGTGAAACTGCGGAGCAGTTTGGGCAATTAAACGTGACACTTTAAACCTGCCGGATAGACTATCAGCCCCCCCCCCCCCCCCCCCCCCAGTGCCACGGTTTAGGTGGCACTGCTGCCTGTGGGATGTGCTTTAATAGCCGCTGTGGTACAAGAGTCTGAGTGGATCTTTGTTTGCCCCGCCACCACTATCCCCTCTACCCCACCCTGGGCACCTCCCATTGGGGTGTCATCATGTCCTCATCATTGTGTTTGTGGTGTATGAGTGACCAACACGTCTCCATCAAGGGTGAGACACATTACAGTGACCACGAGAGTCATCGGTCAAATGTTGTCAGCTTGGCTCCCCCCATGAATTATTAATCACAGTTTTCGATTGCACAGAATCACCCAGACATACTGTGTATAAGAGCAGAGGTGAAAGCTAACTAAAGTGAAAGCTAAAGTAAAGCTACTTGCAGATATTATGTTTAAAAACAAAACAAAACAGATACATAAATAATAAATAAAATAAAAAATAAAATAAATAAATAAATGATAACGTAAAAAAACTAAAATAAAAAAATTAATAAAATAAATAAAATAAAAATAAAATAAAATAAGTGGTTAAGGACACAACTGCAGTATGCAATGCTGCAATCCACTAACTTACTGGTTAGTGGGGGAACAGCCTTACCCATTGAGCTACTGCTGCTACTTTTACTCAAGTACATTTTAAAATTTTTAGTTAGCAGTAGTAGTAGTAGTAGTAGTAGTAGTAGTAGTAGTAGTAGTAGTAGTAGTAGATTTTTTATTTTTATTTTTTTTACCTCAGTAGAAAGTGGTCAACAAACTACTTACTTTCTAGGCTTGGGTATAGTGTAGTAACAACAGTGGTAATAGTGCATCTTAGTAGTGGTGGTGATAGTAGTAGTACTAGGAGTAGCACTACTATTAACAGTATAAGCAGTAGCAGTAGTAAGAGAATCAGTAGTAGCAATAACATTATTACTTGTGTAAAAGCCCAGAAGTAGTACTGTTACTACTGCAACCTTAACACGTACTACTACTACTGGAACTCTGGAACTGGAACTATTACTGCACTATTGCTATTAGTGCTACTACAATATACCCAACCAACGCAACTAGTAGTATTTCTGTCAAAAAAGTAAGCAACCTTAACAAATAGTACTACTATTGTGACTAACAATACTACTACTACTACTACTACTACTACTACTACTACTACTACTACTACAACTCTTACTATTACTTTACTATTACTGCCAACTACTTTATTACTCTTATAGCTCCTATATACCCAACTCAGCATTTTTTTATGTATCTAAAATGTATGTAAACATGCATTGCACTTCTTAAAAAAACATATTAAGTAAAAGTATCTAGTTACTCTCCACCTCTGCTCTCAGCACAGCGGTACAGTTTGGGGCTAGCTCCGCCAGTAGCTTGCGAGGGGTATAAATAGCAGTTGTTTGTGGAGGGAGTGCTGGCAAAGGCAGGACTGACACGCTGAAGTGGGCCACAGGGACCCGGGATGTGGCCTGCAGCTTGCCCCTCATGCCTCAGATCTGAGAACCGCCCCCCCCCCCTGCTGTGACTGGCCTCCTTCATACAGTATGTGACAGCCCCAAAACAAATACAAATACATTTCTAGTGTCTCCCAGCCTGTATCACTTCACTGTACTCACAATAGAGCTGTTAAAGCCATTATCCAAGGCTGCGTCCACACAAATGCATTTTATTCCCACAGCTTTAATTTTTTGGTTCAATATTTTGGAAAAAATTATGTTTATGATATACTTTTTTTTCCTCTCTCTCTAAAGTAGGTAACTGTCAGCACACGAGTTTGGAGAAGCAGACAGGAGAGGAGACACAACCTTTGTGTTTTGGTTGCTAATAGGGTCAATGAACACGTGTAGCTAGCTAGCATGCCAATGTGGCCCCTATATTGACAGCAGTGTACAGTGTAGTGTCTATGGCATTGTCCAGTGGAAGGTCTGGACACAAAAAATGGCTAAAAACAGCAAAAAATAATGCAAAAAAATAAATAAAATAAATAAATAATAATAATAATAATAATAATAATAATAATAATAATAATAATAATAATAATAATAATAATAAAATAAAATAAAAAAAATTGTGATCATTTTATTATTTATTTTACAAGATGCCAATTAAACTTCATGTACATTTTTTTATGCTAGTCTGGACAAAGATTTTACACCAGAAATGCATTAGTGTGCACACAGCCAAAACCATTCCTAATGCAAATCAAGAATACATTTTATCATTACTCTCTAATTACATGTATATTTTTCTTTTAATGGCACATAAGATTCATGCTGTTCCGTCCACACTATAACAAGAACATGATAAATATGCCATATATCTTGAGGGGGCTCCAGTCTCCCCTTACCCCCAGGCAGGAAAATAAAACCCATTTCCTCTGCCCCATCTCTCCCTTCTTGCACATGCTCACACTGACTCCCAATTGAAACATCATTGTCCATAATGGGATGGATAAATATTCATAAGGCTTGGAGCAAGGAAACCAAGATTAGGCTAATATATGGCTCATTGTTCTCCTTTTCTCTAAATCTTCACATCTTGTTATGGATGTAATACAGTTGGCTAATAGCGGCTAATTCCTGCAAATAACTTCATCAGAGTGCATGGGATGTTTGTGCCTCCAGAAACGCTCCGCTGGTTTTGCTCCTAATCTCTTCCAAATTGCAGTGAAAATCTTGGGCAAGGTTTGCAGTTAATTTTGGATTCCCCTGTCTGCATCCTCCCCTCTCGGAGTTTGGCACATGCTCCGGCTGATATCTCATCCATAACGGGCCTCAACTGGGCCAAAGTGTGGCTTAAACAAACAAAAGGACCATATTGATTTATAGGGGCTTCCATGATGGGCTTATTGGCCTGCTCCTCCAAGCCTCAGAGGGCACCAGGCTGTGAATCAAACGTGGAGAAAACACAACAAGTATAAGACGGATATAGAATGGGTGTGTAACAGCTAGGTTTATTTTCCATACGCACAGATTTTAAACTTGTATGTCCCGTTGTACAAAACCAGTCTTATGAAACTGACATACTCTTACGTTTTTTTTTTAATCTTCTGGGGTCGCCACAGCAAATCATCTGCCTCCTGGCATAATAATTTGGCAAAAGTTTTACACCGGATGCCCTTTCTGATGCAACCCTCTCCATTTATCCAGGCTTGGGACCAGCACAAGAAGTACACTTAGCTTGTGATCCCTTGTGGCTGGATTGACATATAAAACAATAACAATAAAATATGACTTTCTAAACACTATCCAAAGTGGGCTGTATAAAAAAACAAAAAATAAATCCACAGTAACTTCCTTTTTAGGGAATGTAAACAGCTACGGTAACCCTGGAGGGACATGATGCCGTGAAATAAACAAGTCTTGGAAAATCAGAAACAAAATATATTTCATTTATATTATACTAAACCATGCAAAACAGTGTGATTAGCAGTACCTCTCTTCAAGCAGTGCTTAGTTTGTTCATCCTAGGCATCCCTAGGCAAGAAACAGGAGCTAGAAATTCTTTTCTTATGAAGAAAAGAAAAAACATAATTTTAAGTAATAAATATAGTAATAAAATATTCATACGGTGGTCATACGAAAATTCCTTTTTTAGGGAATGTAAACAGTTATGGTAGCCCTGGAGGGACATGCTGTTGTCTCCTTGAAGATAAGTATTTCTGACTTCTGGCTCTGACTTCATTCTGTCATTTTGAGGATTGTAACATAAATACATTTGATTCTGATAACTGTAGTTTACAATGTACGTAACTGAACCCTTTTCAACATCAAGAGCTACAGCTATTATTGTCACTCCATCCTTTCAAAACATGGAATCAGCTGATGAGTTCATAAGTTCACAAACCTTATTTCATTTTTTGTCATGTTTGCTTTCCACTTCTTTCGAATTTTGATACAACAATAAATCAAAGACTGCATTTAGCCCTTTCAAAACAGATCTATTTTTGTGTATGTGGGCTTAAGGTCACCAGAGGTCAGCCCCAAATATGACAGCCTGCCTGTTTATGTTCACATTGTTTTTCTAAATCCATACGTGGAGAGGGGGGATAGGGGGGTAAAGGGATGGAGGGAATGCAGCCAAAGAGAGGATCGAGAGAACAACATGCCTGGACAGAGAGAGAAAATACCTGCTGGAGGTTCATGGGGTTTAAAGAGCTCAGGCTTAAAAGAAGGCGCTCCTGTCCTGGCTCCACACACACACACACACACACACACACACTTACACACTTGCCCTGAAGGCCATTCTGTTACACCTGGTCACCTTTATCCCTTCGCCACCGCCCCAAGAGGCAGCACGCAAACACATATTCAAGTAAGCCCGGTGGCAAACAGCTCGGCCCCGCTATCTCAATCCGCAGATAAAAAGTCATTATACCAGATCTGCCATGTCGGGTCGTCTGATCCTCTGAGGACGCACACTGGGTCTCTCTGTGTCATAATCCAAGGAACCAAAGGTGGACTAGGACACTGACACTTAAATGCATACTGTCCACTAAGTTACTTATTCCTTAGGTTGTATGAGGTACTTAGTGTATTGCAACTAGTAGCCAGGTTGAGTCATGCTGTATAGGTCTATATGAATAGTTTTCGGTGTCAGGGAAAATTTGTTTGAAGAACACAATACAGTATAGTACATTTATCTCATGGAATTTTACTTCAAAGATGGATTTAGTACAACCAACAATAGGCTAATCCTCCAGCTAGGTGATCCTGTCCAAGATCCTGGCTCAAGATCTGGAGAAGGGTCTGGTAAGGTAAGGTATACTTTATTGTCCTTGTAGAGAAATTTGCAATCCTCTGCATTTGACCCATCCTTCATTGCCGTTGGTGAACCTGTCAGGAGCAGTGGCCAACCACAATGCAGCACCCAGAGAACCCTTCTCCAGACTTTGAGCCAGGATCTTGGTCCGGAATACCTAGCTGGAGGATACAGTCACCTACTGCTCCTAACATGTTGCCCCAGTGGCATTGAAGGATCGGTCAAATGCATTGGACAAGGTTCCCCACTGTGACAATAAAGTATACCTTAACCTTAATCTAACCACCATGTCCAGAATTGTAGCGTTTGCAACTTAAGCCATATGTATTTTAGAAGGAACTTTACCTACCAGGAAATCTGGTTAAACCACCCTATGCCTTCTTCCTAATTATGCAATTAAAGGCTTAGACTTGCCATTTTGAGATTAGCCATTGGCCAACTAATAATAAAAACTAATCTATCACAACTATTTGGGAGATGGATTTGAAGGTCTGATCCTAGGTAAGATCTGTAGTGTCTTGTGTAGCGACCCATGTGCTTTGGGCCAGATTTAAAAAAATTCTCGCTCCTGAGTACCACTACTCCCTTCAGCTGCAGATCCATCCTTAGTTTTTGGCTGTGCATGTTACTTTAAAAGCTTTGGTTTCAACTCTACAATCTTAAAAGCCACTTCTGACTCACTACTTATAATAATCCCATAATAAAGCAATAAGCAATGGGCTAATCAAATGCTTCAAAAGCTCTAACATGACATCATCTAGAGTAAGTCAGAATCCAAGAGACTGGCACTTCACTTTCTGCTGGCACCCAATCTCAATAACAAGCCAATATCTTTCCAGCTGCATGCTCCAGGACCCTATGGAGAAAGCCATGGGTCCTGACGAGCTCCAAAGACAAATGGAAGCTCATAAACGCAGACTTGACTGTATATACTCTGCATTTTATCTCTCAGCAGTTTCTCTCCCTTTTTTTTTTTTACGAGCCGGGGACCCCTATAACAGCAGAGGGAAGGATGAGAAGGGAAGGGAGAGGGAAGGGAGAGATGAGAGTATCGGAATGAAAAGGAAGAACACGGCGCAGGTCGGTTAAGGGATGGAAGAAAAGGGGAGCAGAAGCGAGGTCACAAATCTTGCTGCTATTCTAGTACGTGACATCGTCGCTCGTTTGCGGCTGCTCATTAACAAACAATACCGCTGTGAAATTGGTTTAATGACAAAGTAATAAAATTGCTATTCTGCTCACAGATGGCCCCAGGCTCAGGGGAAGGAGGGGGGGGTAGATTTTCAAGCAGGCTTAGCGAGGCTGCCCTGAGTGCGTTAGGGCTGCTTGTTCATGAAAACAGCATCCTACACTTTCTCCACTACCACTAACCTTTTCTCGCCTTTTTAAAAGTTTTTTTTTTTCTTCCTTGCTGCAAATGAAATGAATTAACCTACTTCTCTGCCTAAGTCTCCAGCCTCTCTCGGGTGGATTCTATCTCTCTCCATTCCAGTTCTCACCCCCGAAGAGTCGAAGAATTACCATCTTAAAATAAAAAAAAGAAAGAAACGGAGTGAGGCTCGCCCACGCAAAGCGACTTCATTTCAAAAGCCCTTGTTATTAAACGACCCACCAATAAAAACCAAGCCGTTGAGGAATAAAAGAGCCAAAAGGAGCAGAGCAAGTACAAAGATCTGCTGCCCCCCCCCATCCCTCCCCGCATCTCCTGCCTTCTTTCTGCTTTTCTGCACGCTCTCTCGCCTCGTCTGGCTTACTTTTCTGGGAGTCTTGGAGAGACTTGTAATGAGAAAACAAGTAAAATATAATCGACAAAGAATTTGATTTTTGATTGCCCAACAGTGCCAGTTTTTATGGAAGCAACAGCTGGTTTTGATCAAGTGGGCAGCAGTCCGATCGTGGCTGCTGTAGCGGTAGTTGGGAGAGGGTCGGAGGGGGGGAAGAGTGTGTTGTGCCATGCATGGTTTACCAATGGCCCGATATGCCCCCAGTGGCTGCTAAAGTGTGAGTAGGCCCTGTTAATGGCAGCAGCATTTTCACACATGGCATGCACGGAGCGAGGGAACATAAACACCGGTGCACATTAGCATCAGCTGTTTAAGACTCCCAAAGCTAAGCCTGGTGGGCCGCACATTTGGTCAGGCTGCGTCGTAGGTCTATATTTGGAGAGAGGTTGATCCATAAGGAGCTGTCAGTTGCAGAACCGCAATGGTAACTGATATGGAATTGATTCAAGTTCTTCCACTATTTACAACAGTGGTTAAGAATTGGCTAAATGCAATGTTTAGGCAAATTTATCTTGTGCAGGAACAGGTTAGAATTGTAAGCCCGAAACACCAAATTGAGACTGAAACCAGTGCAAAGTGCATGTTACAAGATGTTACTGGTTCAGTCCTGCGCCAATTAAAAACTCAAGGATTTGGCTAAAGCTTAATAAAGTCAGCTCTATATTGGTAATGGGAGAATTCGTAATCTTGGCGCCAAAAGTTGCAATTCTAAACATCACACCCCTGTCTTTTTAGAGCCAGTAAACAACTACGGTAGCTCTGAAGGGACATGCTGTTGACAATGCACAAACCCAACTGAAAATATCAAACAAAATGAATTTAGTCCATTCATACATGAAGCTTTATGCAAGAAATGTGAATGTGCTTCTCCTCCAGCAATGGTCAGTTTGCCCTTTTAAGGTAGAAACAGGATGTAGGGGGACTAAAATGGCTACTTCTACTTTATATGCATGTATTATACAAGACAGCAGTATAATTACACATCATTAATATCAAGAAATAAACACCAGTTTACAATAAAAAATCTTTCACTTGTTTCCTTCATTTGTTATGGGTCACCCAGTCACATTCCAATCATGCAGACATTTTGCATTTTTTTTAACGCCAGATGCCCTTCCTGTCAAAACAAGCCACACACTATGACTCGAGTAGGCAATATGGGTGAAGTGGCTTGCCCAAGGATACAGCAACAGTATGCCACTCTGGTTGGTGGGTGAATGCTTAACCCACTGAGCCACTGTTGCCCCATACAACATTTCACACAATGCACCTTTACTACTGTGTGCAAAACAGTATACATCTATAAACTTTATGTATCATATTAGTTAAATTCTTTATCTTGGATATGTTAAATTGAACTGTTTCTAATGAATCCAAAATAAATATTTGCATAAACATATATAATATGAACTAGACGAATCCTAGGGCAACAGTAAGCCCACTCTGTTCCCACTCTGCCAATAATGGAAATATGTTTGAGCAAATTTGCTTTTCCCTTCAAAACCGATAAAATGGGATTATTATTACAGCAGGGAGGAAGCATGCCAGATCAAATGAACCTAACGGGTAGGGGGTGTTGGTAGGGGGGCTGGCACTTGGGATCTGACAACAGAGTCAATTCTGCTAATTAACTGCCAATTAGCGGTCCCTAAATGAGAGGGATCATGATGCCTGTGTTGGCAGCGCCCCATAGATAGTCTCTCACTCGGTTACATGCACAGTGGCAGCCTCTCTGCACTGCAGCTGTATATTTAGAAAGCCAGGGGCATAAGATGGCCACTGCCGAGGGTCCCCATGGTCGCAGCCAAAAAAAGGTCTGACATTTGCATCTGGGTCAATGTTGGGACAGATAACCAACTTCACTCAAGGCAAAAGCAATAAAAACAAAACCGAAAAAAAGAAAAAACAAACATGGATCCCACACTTTTTGAGAAATCATTTTCCAAGACTTTGACAAGCCAGGACAGCCATTGACTGTTATATTCATGATATTTTTTTATACATACCACAGGACAGAGTCAGTTTTCAAACTACAGTAGCCCCATAGGGTCAAAACTATATTAAAAAAATATAGCAGCCACAGAAAGCCAACGTACAGAAGTCTGGGATGTTCTAATCCCAAACTACTGCAGCCTCTGAGGGTCAAAACGCAAAGCAATCCAAAGTGAAAGTACAGTGGGTTGTGTGGATCAAACCTCAAACTACGGTAGCCTCAGAGGATCAAAACTTGAAGCAATCTTAAGTTAAAGTACAGTAGGTTTGATAAGTCAAATTTCAAGCTACAGTAGCCTCAGAGGATCAAAACTCGAAGTGATCTTAAGGACAGTTGTTTTGATGAGTCAAATTGCACACTACGGAAGCCTCAGAGGGTCTAAACTCATATTGTTGCATTATTGCAGCCAGGGTTGCATATTGTGAGGCTAAAATACATTTACAGTAAAAAAAAGAAAGCAATTAATAATAAATTATAATTAACATGTATTAATATTGTTTATCCTCCTAACTATATAAGAATATGGGAATTTAATGAGAAAATATATGTATGGAAGTTTCATGAACAATAGAAAAAAAAAAAAAAGATCCAGCTTGTATAACTACTGTTTAAACCAACCAACTGCAGCTAGTAATGAAAACACTCAGACACAGAGCTGCATGGAGAGAGCAGAGCAGACGTAATGAGAAAGACCTCAAAAGCCTCTGTTACAGATTCATAAACCCACTTATAAAGAATATGAAAAACTCAGCTGGGCTCGTTCCATTGCTTTCTGTTACATTTGGAAAATATTAGTTATTATTTTGCATTTCATAATGGGCTCGCCGGCCAAACCCGGGATCATAAAAAATCATAAAAGCTGGCGCTCAGAGTGTCTCATTGGACTGATGGAGCAGGCTGGAAAAGTGCATTAGGCTTTGTTCTTTTCTCATTTTTTTTTTTTTTTGCCCAGATACAAACAAATGCACTTATATGACTAGCATGTGAACCTGCACTACTTCTTTGGATGTATGTTGGGTGATTTAAACTTTGAGGGGTGAGCGGAATGCAGAGGGAATGAAAGCAAAAGGCTCAGGAACGCGCTGTGAAGAGAATTACAATGGGTGCAGTCAATGTAAAGTAAAGGAAGTTGAGTTTGTAGGCTGTGTTATATATCAAAAGATTAAAGAGGGACTCATTTTATGTTAAAATCCATGTTGTTTACACCGGATGCTCTTCCTGATGCAACACTCTCATGTTATCCGGGCTTGGGATTGGCACATAGTGTGGCTGGAGTTTTGTCTCTGTGTCAGGGGGAATTGAACTCCTGCCCTACCAAAAGATGATGGTTCATGACAACTATGTATAAGTGGGCTGTTAGTGAGTGGGTAGAGAACATTAGCAGCCATTAGCCACCAAAAAAATGCTGATAAAACTGCTACGTGAACATTACAGGATAATGTTTTAATATAATTATTATTATATCCCTGTACCTTTTTGTACATTTTTTACAATTATTTCTCATGGGGGCTAAAAGTATTTTACAATAATAATAAAACTTGGTAATTTGTCATCCCTGAAAAGTTGCTTGCAATGCTAAATATTTTGTTCTTGGAGGAAAATTTGCAGTAGATTACAGTTAAATATGAGCCAAGTGCAGAAATTTCAACTTCACATATGCTTATACAATCAATAACAATAACAATAATATTATAACAATAATAATAATAATAAGCCGATTGCAACTTTGCCACTTATAAACACTTGGCTACATAAATATTTGTGTATCTTAACTGCAAATAACTAACAAGTAAATGAGGCGTTCAGCATCACAGCTTGATGTTTATTTGAAACAACATCTATAATGACCACATAATGATCTGTCGTTGATGCCTTAAACAAACAAATGCGGAACAATATAGCCATTGTCTATTAGCGGTGGAGTTTGTCCTCTAATAAGATAAAAATGAGACGACAATAATGCCCTGAGCTGCATGCACGGCTGAGATTGAGCCTGTTTGGTCTGTTCAGTGGGCACAGAGCGAGCTTGGCGCCGGAGTCTGGCGGATATCCTCCCCTTATCATGTGACCTGTGCTCTGACAGGGGGCAAAGGTTGTCTGAGATCCGCCCCTGTGTCTTAATAACTCACTCATTGTATTCCTTTCTGCCGCTAATTAGAGCCTCTCCCCCCGTGGGTGTGTCTGTGTCGGTGCATGTATCCCCTCTGGGCTCCAATAGCGAGGCACTCCAGTAAAAATAGAGTGTGGCTTAGTGCCCTCTTTATTGTTATTAGTGCTCCAGTGGCACAGCAGTCAGTCATCAGCCATGCCAAGAGCTGACATGTTCTGTCTCGGGCTCCCCGTCTCTTTCTCTCTCTTTGCCATGGAAATGACCAACTGACTGTGGCGAGATGAGGGAATAATGAGGGGACCATTTTCGTTCCTCTATTTTTAGGATTATACGTCTCAAATATAAGGGTTGAGGGCCAAATCTGCTCCTTTGTAATAATTTTGGCCTTCAAATAATGAATTGCATTTTGATATTTAGCCTGTGTAGCTAGTTAACGACATTAAAGGCACTTTATAATGGGCAAACAGCCATTAGCCACAATGAAGTACCTGTAAAAGATGATGGTTCATGGCAGCTGTCTATGAGTGGGCTGTCAGTGATTGGGTAGCGAACATTAGCAAGTCACTCAATACTGTATATACTGATCAATGCCACCTTAAAAACTAATAATGCCACCAAAAACAAATATTCTACATGAATAAAAAGACAAGAAATTGGCCAGTAACAACTATCTAGGGGTTGACTGTGAGTGAGGGGGTAGAGAACATTAGCGAGTCGTTTAGTATTTAGCTGCACTGTATATATAAACATTTTGGCCAAATAAGCTAAAGGCTACAAGCTAATAGTCACTGGATGCAAACACAATGTTATGCTAAACTCATATAGAATGCCTATAGCACTATTGAGGACCAAGAGTTATACATAGATTGCTGTACACTGCAAAAAATAATAATTATTGGCATTAGTTAAAATGACTTGAATTCAGATTATTAAACTTGATTTGAGTATATATTTTTTTACTATATTAGACTTATTTACTATTAGGCTAGATTATTTGACTTGTTTGTTTGACTTGTTTCAAGCCATTTTCACGTATTTTGAGCAAAATTATCTGCCAATGGGGTGTGTGGAATTTTCTTACCACATGCCAACCTTAATTTTTTTGCAGTGTAGGACTATTTCTTCCTCATCAAAGACTGTTAAAAACATTAGATTGGCCTGACAAGACTAGCATGCACATTGCTAAAGCCACAAAACTTGCATAAACCTTAACATTACATACAAATTTAATAAAAGTCAGCCCGTACAGATGGAGCCTAATGTTACTTTGATTTACTAGTATAGCCTTGCATCACCTCTTATTCAGAAGCTGCCTCTATCAGTTGTCAGTCAATCAGTGTCTTCTCCCAGGCCCACGTAATAGGCCCCTGCATGTGTGCGCTCCGATGCCAGTGCACAGTGGTAAATAATGGCAGCAGCAGCGTTGGCGTGTGGGTTTATGGAAGTGCAGCGTGCTGGGCTTGATGCAGAGACATGAAAGGATTTGGTCAGGCCCCATTTAGCCCAGACTGATAGTAGACACCAGGGGCTGCTGAGGCAGGCAGATACAGAACGGGATACTGTATAATGTAATGTAGAGGAAGCTCAGGCAAAGACAGGAGAAGGGTACAAAAAGCTGTGATATCACCTATTCTGAAACTTCTGATTGGTCAATATAGATCTGGAAAAAACAAGTTAAGATTATGGTATATAGTTAATGAAGCTAATGTTTGGTAAAGTAGGTTTCTCTAGAGGAACAAACTAGCAACATTTATTCTGCTTTCCATGATGTTGGTGGGGGATTCTCTCACCAGAATACAGTCATTCAGCCTTGTGCCCCATTTACGCTCAGCCAGTGAAAGAGCAAGTCGATTTGCAAGCTATCTAGGGTGATGCACACTTTCGTCACACAACGGGCCACTGCCAGCAATGTGTTTAAGACAGGGATGCCCAAACTATGGCCCAAATGTGTGGCCTGTGGGCTTTATTCTCAAGGTGGTATTGTTTACCACCAAGTAAAAAGCAGAGGCAAAAAGCTTTATCTGAGTCTGATGCACTGATGCAACATCTTACTCTTTCCAACCAGACCCATTTCTGCAGCTGCTGCTTCCTTGTACAGCCCAGCAGTGGCCGGGATTCCCAGGTGTAGTCAGGTCTTAACTATTATATCATGACTCTCAATAGCTTCATAACAAGAACTTTTGTGTGAGATAGACCTGCCATTAAGGAAGTCAAAAGGGTAATTGGCTTGTGATGCCAAAAGGATTTCAGCTATACCACATGCTGGTGAGGCATTCAGGAATAAACCTGATGATAAAGGTGATTCACTGTGGAAACCGCTGAAGGAATGGGCCGAGGCAGCTAAATAGTTCTATTTGTATGCCAAATATGTCACCTCTAGTGGCCCTCTGCCACATACTTTTTGGGGTGTGTGGCCCTCGGTGACAAATAGTTAGGACACCCCTGGTTTAGGACAAGGCAAGATGGAAGATGAAGGCTTAAAGAAAAAAAAAAAAAAAGAACGTAAATTGACCTAAGGCTAAGGTCTGGCTTGTTTGGCATAGTGGTTAGCACTCCTGCCTCACAGCAAGAAGGTCCTGGGTTCGTACAATAGGTCCCCCGTGGGGCCAGGACTCCCCTGCAAATGAGATTCTGAATCTCTGTGGGACTTTCCTGGTTAAATAAAGGTTAAATAAATAAATAAAAGTACATCAAAAAGCTTGTACATATAGTGATATAATTATTCTATCAACACAAGCAGTAGGTAGCAAGCTAGTGATCACACAAGCTAATCGGCAAACATGCAAACTAAAGTAGTATTAAAAAAGGCCATATAAACATGGAAACACCGTAGCTTGTATCTGAGTATGAGTCAATGAAAGCTTCATATCTCGGAGCCTCGACTTTTACACAATCTTCCTTGTCAGCAACTGATTACAGTGTCTACTGTTATTCTACTGCCAGACACCTGAGCTGATCGTTTTACTATCCACAAATACCACGTGTGACACGACCCTCACCTTCTTTCTGTAATCTTAAACAAATGCAATTATGCGCCAGACCACTCCCCGATACAGTTAGCGTGACGCCAGTCGTCTCAGACGTAAGCAAACAAACTACCTAATGGACAACTAATGGTGTCCCGCTGCGCAGTGCACACATAACATCTTTCCATAATAAAAGAGCAACTAAGACACACACAAGATACTGTTAACAGAATAATTAGCTCCTTCTACTACTTGTAGGGACAGTAACCAACAATGGACTTTACCCTTCTGCTTTGTGATTTTAACATAAGACAGTTTTAGTGCATGGACTACAACAGGTGAAGCTATTAACCAGTTATCTGGACTAGGTGACCTTGGCAAAGTGGCTAGCAAGAAGGTTCCAGACCAAGTAGGGCCTTTCTGTGTGGACTTTGTATGTTCTTCCAGCGTCTGGGCGGCTTTCTCCAGGTACTTCCAGGTTTTCCCATCAATCTACAACATGCACAATAGGCTAATCCTCCAGCTAGGTACTCCTGACCAAGATCCTGGCTCAAGTTCTGGAGAAGGACCCCAAAACACTGCACTGTAATTGTGTCAGTGGCATTGAAGGATGGGTCAAATGCAGAGGACAAATTTCCCTACAGGGACAATAAAGTAGACCTTAACCATAGATCAGATTCTGCTAACCAGCGAGCAGACATTGAATACAAATACTTTCAATGGGACAGTAAAATAAGAATCCTAGGCCTATATATAGAAAGGACAACTCTGCTTTGAATTAATGGTATTTACTATCTGTAGAAAATGGGCTCAAATATTGCGCCCATATGGTTAGTATACAGTAGTAGAACAGTAACATAGCACAGCTCATTATACAGTAGGGTAGTGTGGTAGGCTTAGATACTAAAACTATTAAAATGTATAGACCTATATTTATCTAATTATGTTACCAATAATTCTGGAGTGTTACTACCAGAAGTCCCTGAACCGCAGGTATAAAGGCATTGTGTACAAGTACAAGTACAGGTGAGCTGCAGGTAAACGCTGAGGCCATTTGCCAGCTGTAGTTATGGTCCAAGGCGGGTTGATGGGGCAAGACGGGGAGCAGGCAAATGCACTGTCCATTGACTATGACACAGAGCACCCTTGTGCCCTCACCGAGCTGCGATTGTGCCGGCGGACAAAGCCCTGATTCAGCACATCCTTTCCCCGGGGGAGCGCTGTGGAAACCGTAGAAGGCACGCCCCCCTCCTCTACCTCTTTACCACTCATCCTCTGCCTGCTCCTCTGCCTCTCCCTCCCTTTCGTCCCTATCTCCCACTCTTTTAGATTTCAACCAGTAACGTGGCGGCGCTCTGCATCAAAGGGAGCCGCTGAACAATGCCAGGAGAGGCCAAGCCAGCCAGCCAGGAATTTGAAGAGCTCTTTAGGGTTTTCATAGAGCAGAATTCTGTCATGTGCTCTAGATAATCTGAGCTGGGGCCAGAGGAGGACAAGTCAATGAGGGACACAAGTCAGCTCTCATTCATCTGATTGGCCGGAGAGGACTTCCTTTTACTCGTCTTCTTGTCTGTAAAAGAGCCAATAACGCGGAATCCTCTGCCAAATGAGATGACAATTCCCCGGAGACCCCCAGAGACAGACCACTGCGTGCTTCTGATGTCTTCATTTGTGGAAACTGCTTTTGGCATGTTGGTGTTAATGAGTGCTGCAGTGTTACTGTACTGTTTCTTGTAATGTGGATCCATTTCTTCTACAAGAACAGGCATGTTTGAGGCCAGGCTTGGCATGCTCATGCTATGGGATCACTATTTATATATTCTACTGTCAGAATTAATAAGTGAAATGTGATTTTTCTTCTATAAGTATCTTGTATTTCCAAATAGAAGAATACAGAGCTCTGGGCTGTGTCTGAAATGACTAGTTACCAAATGTCTAGGGAACCCAAATCTGATGGCCTCAAAGTTTCTCACAATGCATCATAAAAAAGTGAACAGCAATGGTCACTCAGTGGGCGCAATAGATTGAAATGAAGAACATTACAAGCCCCAAACTACTCATAAATGGAGATCAACAGTGACCACCCACCTCTGGTTCCTGAAGCCTTTAAACTCTTAATACTGCATACGGAAAATGAATGGGAAACTTCCAAGTGGGCGGTCACTGTTGAGTTCCATTGAGTTCACTATAATTCAGAATAGATTGCAACCTTATAAAATAATTGAAAGAATAGGGACAAGGAAATGGCTTACACATAACCCTGGTGACTTCTGATTGGCTAGTATTTGGTAGAGTTATCTTTTTAAAGAATTATCATTATTATTTTTGGATTTTGCCACTAACATGCTGTCCCTCATTGTTGTTTTTTTTTGTATACAACTCTCCAGATATGAAAAAAACTCTATAACGTCAGAGACTGATTCTAGTTCAAAACACATAGTAACCTACCAAATTTGATTCTAGCGGATTTCTGAAAACAAGCTACAGTGCATAATCTAGTTTGTGTGTGCAAAATAGTAGACATCTAGCTGTAAATGGTAAGGTATACTTTATTGTCCCTGTAGGAAAATTTGTTCTCCGCATTTGACCCATCCTTCAATGCCGCTGGGGCAACCTGTCAGGAGCGTTCTTCTCCAGAGCTTGAGCTGGTAAGGAATACCTAGCTACTCAGAGACCACACAGAATGGCCCCACATGGTCTGGAAAATCAAACCTGGGACCTTCTTTCTACGAGGCGACAGTGCTAGCCACTTTGCTACCTTGCCTGTACTAGATGGAGAGTCCATGTGTCTATGTACGCATTGGATCCAGTGGTCTAAGTGAATGTGATGGCCCTCGTGTCCACATGTGTAAACAGGCAGTATGGAGGATGCGAACTGGTGTGAGATTCTTTCTATATAAATGGATCTAAAGCATTTTGGCACAAGGCTTCAATTTCACGGCCTCAGAGAATTTGCGGACTCTTCCTAGATCTATCTCCGTCTCTTCCCTTTCCCATGTTAGCCGACTATTTCTGCATTAATCACCATGACACAGGCAAGGCAAGTCAATTTTCTGCTTTGGTAGGTAAGGTGCATGGCATCCCCTGAAAAAAAAAAAAAAAAAAAGAAAAAAGCAGTGGCACTGGGCATAAAAACAGCCAGACTGGAGAAAAGGGGGGGACTAATCTTTGGTTACTGTTGTAATTGAAATGCTATCCACACTGTAGGGTGCATTAAAGTCTGATAACGCTGGTTCCTGTGGCCAATTTAAGTAGCTTGCCTTGGCTAGGAGGAGCAAAAGGGGGGTGAGAGAGTCGGCGTGGAGGGAAGGGGAGGGGGAGCCCGATAGATAAGGGAACGACAAACCAGGCTAATTCTCCAGGCATGTTTCTCATTGTGATCCGGGAAAAATGAGGTACAAAAAAAAAAAAAAAAAAAAAAAAAATGAACCACAGAACCAAAAAAATCAATTGACCCTCGGGTGGCTTGTCAGGCTGTGTGTGTGATAAACCTAAAAGCTCCGTTAATGTCGGCCCGCCTGCGCCCGACAGATAGAGCACTTTGTAAATGAACCCGCTTTGATAAATATATTAAGGAAAGCTGTGAATAAAAGGCGCAGACTTGTCATTTGTAAATAGCACCCCCGCTACATGGAATTAGAATGATAAAATGGGGCTCCATATAATTAAGTTTGTGTAAGACCTGAAATCCGTGCAAATACCTTCCCGCAATTTTGAAAGGGAGCTGTCAGTTCAATTAATCTGAACATCACCCTGAGAATGTAGCGAACAAAATTAAGCCGCCGATAAAACCTGGGCTAGTATTTTGATAAGTAATTCCTGTATCATTTCTTTGCTTCTGTGATCATTTTATTTAATCCACCACCCCCAGTTATGTGCTAAGCCATCTACAAAGGGGGTCTGCTGGCCAGGCCACTGAAAAAACCTTAATCCAGCATATAGTAGCTTGTCTAAAACCAAAGGAGGGGGTGGCAACCCATTTGATGCTTTTTGGTGGTTTTTAGGTTCGATGATCTTTAGCCTTTAAAAATATCCTTTTGCATGCGACCACAAAGACCACCAATGATAACAGCGGAACATCCTCCTAGCTTACATTTAATAGTGTTACAAAGGTTGTCTATAGCGCGGGGATGGCTAAACGGTTTTGGGAGCATTAAGTGTCTTGGCTGTTGCAAAAATGAAAGGCAATGCAATGCTGGTGGTGGAGATAGGACGAGGAAATCTTGACTCACCAGTTGTTTACTTGTAAGATGGTGAGGCCTGTGTCTTGGGCTAGCTGCTTCTTCTGCTCTTCAGAAGGGTATGGGTGCTGCAAGGAAGAGAAAAAAAAGCACAAATGAGCCTCTTTAACATAGATTAACATAAATATATGCACTGAAGAAAAAAAAAAATCCAAGCAATGCACACACACACACACACACACACACATACACATTCACATATACATACATGCCCCGAGTCAAGTTCCTATTACGGTATGTATGTTGTTTTGTGTAACCCAAGATTGCTCCCGTTGCTGACCTCCACCCAACCTTGAACATTATAGACATTGGGAAACGTACACGTGTCCACCTACACAAGCAACACAGAGCTCCTATTCACGTGCTAAACCTGTCAGAGCTGGCCAAACAAGTTCGTCAAAACTGTCAACACGAATAACCCCTTTTCGCTGTCCCCATTCACGCCCACGCACGACATATAGCACACAACACAAACGTATTCAAGCAGTAACAATCATGGTGTCTGAGGATCTCTTTATAACACCATGCCATGAGAATGAGTGGGTGCAGATTTACAAGCGAATACATTTATGTATCCTTCACTGTCTGACATGTATCCTGATGGTGGCTTTTTCACCCAAAGCCAGCTCGATTCTTTAAGACTTAAAGAAAGAAACAAAAACAACCTCCTTTCCGACGCCAAGAATTTACCTGAAAATGTAATTCTGTGACAAGGGGGAAGCAATGATACTATTTGTGTCAAGTCCAATCTAGGAGAACACGGGCTGATATAAATGGCAGACCTTGGGCTTGCCGTGCTCCCCCTGGGCTTGCTATGAAGCATGACAAAACAACAGTGATCGCTGGTGACAGATGTCTTTAAGGGCCAGATTAGGAGTCGGGGCGCACGCAAACGAAACAAATGAGATGCTATGTGCTTCCATTGAGCCACCGCAGACAAGGAAAGGCACAAGAAAATTACAACACACATACAGTATATTGAGAGAACACAAAAATTGCCTATCTTTAGACACTGCCAAACCTTGTCGACATTGATTCCCTTGTCAACTTGTTACTGTTGGATTCCAAAGCACTGGAAATGGCAGTGTTGTTCAAATATGGCTACACCTACCAATACAATATTGTCATTTAAAAAAGAATAAAAACAATCTTATAACTATAAAAATAACTATCCCACTTGCAGCTCATGTGTGAAATTCTGAAGTGCGGGAAATGTTAGTCTTTTAAAAATACCCACCAATACAAAAGATTGACCATATAATGCAATATAAACAGGGCTGTGTCATTTTAAGGTTCCTTACCAACTATGTCCTAATATTAAACATTCAAATTCGTATGTGTTGTCTTTTTAACCAATCATAACCACAACCCTCTTGCAGTTCATATGTCTGTAGATTGTCTGTAGTTTGAATTGTGAAAGTGATGGAGATGGCAAATATGATTACTCACAACAATGTTCTAATATTAAACATTAAAATTTGTATGTATCATCTTTTTAACCAATCATAATCGAAACTAATCCCGCTTGCAACTTGTATGTCTGTAGATTGTCTGTAGTTTCCAGTCACACTGTTGATATGCCAAAGACAATTTTGACCATTCAAAAAATATCAAGAATACACAACACAACTGACTGGTCAATTTAGTATATACAGGATTAAAGAGCAAGGCTATTGCTAAGCTAGCTTGTTTTGGTCAAATTTTAACATGTCATGATGCCAAAAAGAAAGCTAGTATTTTCTATATCGGTCCAGCCAGAATACAACTTCTGTCCAATAGAGTACGCTGCTCATTTCCAACAATAAAAAATATTTTCAGTCACTTACTATGGAACTGTGGCATCTATTATAATAGTGTATTTAAGTTATGCAACAATGTATAATAATTTAATCATTGTAAAATACCAACTTGTGGCAAACTCTCATAGGGCTTTTGTACCCCAATGGTTATTTCTTGCATTTTTAGTAATGACTGGACTAAATTTTTGAAAGTCAAAACTAAATCCCATACAGTAGGTTGTTGCATTACCAAGTACGGTCCAAAATGTAAAGTATGGTTGTATGGTGTTAAAGATCCAAGACCCAAGATAGACCTCTGTGTTGTTCCTCATTTGTAAAACATGATGTGGCCAGCAAGTCTTTTACAATTGTTTCAAAAATCAAACACACATTAGTACGGACACGGCTCAAATTAAATTTTACCTTGAAATTCTAATGTCATACTAATGAACCATTCCCTCATTGAGTGTGCCGGCTGTATATCAGCAAAGGCAGCCTCTCGTCTCTGGGAGTCTAGTCTGTTTTAATTAAAGGTGAGATGAAAAAAAAAACTGTCTTGAGGAATGTCTTCAATTAATAACAAACAAGGCCGAGATTGGACAAATAATGAGCCCCGGTTGGAGGAAAAGGATTAATCTGATTTGTACTTGTGTATGGAGGCCCTTTTAATATGCTAAAATCATTAACAAAGGGAAGATGATAATGCGCGCATAGAAATACATTTTTTGATTGCCTGGCGCTGACATTTCCTTGGCTAGAGGAGACGGAGTCATTTTCGGTGAGTTTTCTGTGTGTGTGCCTGCAGTGTACAGTAGTGTATAAACATGCATTTGCAGAACACCATCAAACTGACCAGACTGAGCACAGAAAATACATTTATATCGATAATATTCACATTTTTAGATTTAATAGGAGATGCTATTGCTAATAATAAGCTAAATAGTGGCATTAAAGCTGAGGAAAGCCACGCTAAGATTGGACAAACCAAAGCCATGATTCTAAACTTTGGAAAATCTCTTATTTGGCCTATACTTTAACTGATTGTAATGCATCTCAACAATTAGCAGCATGTGTGTCTTAAAACAAATTAGCATGACCTGTCTAACACTAAGAAGACATACATGATTATTGCTTAATTGCTTTGCATTTGTAGCCTACTTTGCATTTCTTCAGCATTTCTGCAATTTAGAAAACCTATAGCTCATTTATTTTGGCCTTTACTGGCATTTTTATCACATTCTTTAGGGCCCTTTTCTTAACCATAACAATTGAATGCCAACCTTAACCAGATGCAAAACATTACATGAATAAGCTAAACATCTAACTTAAAGGTGCTTGCAGTCATAACACTAAACTGAATGGCTTGAAGAAGGAAAGGCTAAAGATGCACCAGCCAGTCAGTTGTGGTTGACATAGGTTAGCCTAACCCTAGCCATCCATTAAGGACAAGACAGGGTCATCAAGATAACCATGACCCCCCAAACCTCAAACCACATTTGGACCACAACAAACCTATCAGAGGATCAAGCAAAAACCCCGTAATGCAACATTCACTAGCCCACACTCTCCTACTGCTTTCTCACATGAACAATATACACAATATATAACCCAATATGCCGAGACGAATCGAGATGAGGCTGGAGATGACGTGGTGGAGGTGTGGGTGGGCAGGCGATTGGAAATGGGAGTGGGTCATTTACATTGTATTAAGGCTTCCTCAGCCTCTCAGGAGTCCCGCCTGGTCATCAATCGCCCACTGTCAGCCGTAGCGCGCTCCGGCCCGGTGATAAATACGCCAGCCAGCGGCACGGCTCGTCCGGGCAGCACCGCGTAATGAATGGTTTGAACAAACAAGAAAGATGTCTCATCAAGGAGAGTGGGGACGTTAAAGGCCCCCGTGCGCACAAAAGCCCTGAGTAAGGAGATTTGCTCTGACCATATAGACACCACTCTCAAAAATCCTATTGCGATCGGCTCATAGGCCCTCCAGCCCTGGCTCAGTCCCTTATTTGTGTCAGATTAGGTGTAACCCCAAGACCTCTATATAGTACCTACTTAAACGGGCACTGGATATTCTTGGAAACAATACAGAACCTAGAAAATACGGATAACAAAATCCAGGTGGATGTTTTAGGAGGTAATGAAAATGTCTTGCTAGGTTGCATCTCATGAAAGGGCGACTGTGGTGCAGTGGGTTAGGTATTCGCCCATCAAGTGGTGGGTCAGAGATTCGAAGTTGAGGCACATACTGCCGTTGAGTCCCTTGTCAACACACTTTACCCACATTGCCTGCTCTGTGACAGGAAGGGCATCCAGTGCAAAACCCTGCAAAATCACCGGTTCACTGTGGCAACTCTGAATAATAAAGGGAGCAGCCGAAAGATAAAACAATGTCAATTTCCTGAAAAAAAATGCACTGTATGGATAATCCTATGCTATGCTATGCTATACCAGTAATTCCCAACTGCTCGGGACCCCAAAAGTGACTGTGAGGAGGTTAAATATAAAGTTTCAATGTTCAGCTCCTTTAAAACTTAAAAATAGTTTTAATTACATAAAATAGTGAAAGAACATCTGTCAATTTCATGAAAGGCAATGCACTCTATCGATAATTAGCATATGTTTATACAGAGTCTTAGCAAATATGAATGCTATGATATGCTATGCTATAACAGTGGTTATTAACTGCTCGGGACCCAAAAAGTGGGTCATGGGGAGGTTGAATATATAATTTCAGCTCATTTAAAGCCTAAAAATTACATAAAATGGTGAAACAACAACTCTCCAGGTTTGGGACTGGCCCAAAGATTCCACTGGATTGTGACCTCCTGTGACTAGATTTATTAATACACTGTACTAAATTCTATGCAGTTTTGTGCAGTGTATTATGGTCCTGAGTCTTGAGTTTGAGTGGTTCTGTTGGAACTGGTACAACTGCAGTAAAATGAAATCATACACTACGGACCATTTTAATATTAATAGGAATATAAATCTTTGAAATTTGTTGTATTGAATTGGATCATTTTAGTATGTAAAATAATGTAAAATAATGATAACTTTAAAAGAACAACCAATAGCAACAGCCTTGAATACACCTGTGTAACCTCCATCCAACATCCATCCCCCTCTACTGTTTCTCGCCTTTTGTTGACCCCCCTCTGTGGCACACACCACATAGTTTTTATGGCTGTGACACAGGCCACCCACACTTTATGTTGCGGCGGCGTGGAACTCAAATCCCCACTACAGACAGAAAGAAAGGGTGTGGACTGGCTCCAACACACACACACACACACACACACATTAGTCGTGGGCTTAGCGGTTACAAGGCTTCGATGGCTATGAAACTGGAGAATGGCTATTTAGACCTCTGAGTGACCTCTTCATGTTAATTGCGGCGGTTAAAAAATGCCAGTAAATCAACAATTAAGAGCGTAAGAGTTGCTGATATTCAAACATGAGACAAATTCAGTGTTCTAAATCAGTGCTAAGTGCATCTTTTCCAAGCCATGTCCTTCCCTAGCCTCGGGAGACGGCAGGACATGTCTATTTAATGGATGAAACACAAACACAGACCAAGATCAAAGATGCTATTGATAACCTCCCACTAGCTTCGGCCCGCTCGATACGTCCAGTTACAAACACCAAGGCCAATATCCTTAAAAGAGGATTGACCGCAAAACATAAAACAGCCAGTCTATAAATAATTACAGGCAGAAATGAGCAACTTCCATTTATTGTCAGTCTCAAATGGAGGCAGCTTGGTTAATTACGCTAAAACCTGTTAATGACCCAAGTGTGTACTAGTGTGAAGGACTGTGTTGTAATAAATATGCAACAAAAATACCAATCTTTTCTACCTTTATACCTGAAACTCTTAAAGCTATATGCAAATAAATTATCAAATTATTCACAGTAACATATTTTCATGATGTCACAAATTTCTCCAACCCACATTGTCCAAATATTTTGATCATATTCAAGTTTAACAAAGTCATAGATCACCAACATGAATATTTTTTCACAGCTGGGGACGTTCACCCCAAACCCAAAGGTTGGCGGTTTAATCCTTCAAAACACTTCACCCATTCATGTATGTACCTATGTATGAATAAGTATGTGAGTGTGTGACTGGGGGTGGCTGGAGAGGCCATAGGCGCAGAATTGCAGCCATATCTCTGTCAGTCTGCCCAAGAACACCACTGAGTGTGACTGAGGAGTAAATGAATAATGGAGCTAATTGTAATGCAAAGTGTCCAAAGTGCTATATTAAACGGATGCTTATTATTATTATTATTATTATTATTATTATTATTATTATTATTATTAACAACAACAACCACAACAACAACATGTCGTAAGATTTTGTGATGTCACAAATGGACATGGCAGCTGACACTGATACAACAGTACTGACAAACATGATTTGTATTAGTTATCTAATAACACTTCTGTAGCAATAACAGAAGTATTGTTAAATAACTCTTTGTAGTTGACATTTAAACTGTGTTGGGCCCCTTTTAAAGTGTATTGTGACTATAGCCTTGAAACACAACGACAAACACAAGGACAGGTGGATCCCATTCTGTCAGTCAACCTGTATAAGTGTGTGTATGTGAGGCCGACTGCTGACTAAATTACATGCTTTGTGTTCTCTCATGGTGCTGTATATAATGGCTCCTGTGGTTGACTTCCCCATCACATCCTATCCTTGAAAACCCCAGCATGGCACACCCCCCCCACCACCACCACCATACATACAATAAGCCCATCGAGCCCACTCTCACTCCTCACACATGCCCTCATTCACCATCCAGCGTGCTATATTTCACATTCATACTCTCTCCTGACACCTATTTGCTGCCGTCGACAAATCCCGCGGCCCGATCATTATCCCAGGCTATCCCACCACTCCCGCCTCTGCCTTGGCTCCTCGGCTTCCCTCGCCTTCACCCACCTAACCTGCTGGCCCTTTTTACACGGAGCGGCTGGTGGACCTCATTGATGAATGACATCATCAGTGCGTGACATGAGTTATGGGGCCGGGTCATGAGGTTGCTGCGGCTTGCAAACCTATTCCATGCTAATGACTCCCTGGAAATCACAGGCCATTGACTGTTTACCTCCCTGTTGCCATGGCGACACCAAGGGCTCGGTTATGGTAACTGATATCATTTAGCCTTTTCTGTTTAGGCTTATTACATAATCTGCATATATTAACATGTCCTTCCAAAGTTTATTTGAGTAGTTTAAAAGTATTAGCACAATCGATTGTTTTTTTATTGTGATTTCTTCGTCTGCGTTGTCAACAATTTCCTTTCATAAGCCTTTCCCGCATTGATTGGGATCTTATTTGTTTTTAATCAAAGTGACTGAAGCATAATAATAACATTGACTGTCAAAAATAAATCTGCAATCAAATATAGGGGTGACATTTTAATATGGATTCTGCATTGAGCCCTGGCTGAGATTGGCACATTTTAAATATCAACTTGCTGCTGTTAATAATGTTCCAATTGGCCGCTTTGACAAATGACAATGGGACTGAATGCATATCAGCATTACGGCTAGATCAAACAGATACGACGAGTAACTGCAGTTGGACTCAATCCATCAACAGTGTTTACTAAGCACAGTGGCGCAGGAGACGTTGGTTTTTCAGGAGCACTTTCATGACAGACGGCGGCATGCTTGTAATTAATGCAAACCTTCAGATGGACTGACAACTGACAATTAAAGCAGGAAAAGTTTCATATTTGTATGATGGTGAATGAGACAATCTTTCAGGAGAAGTCTGTGCAAATGGCAGTGAGTTATGTGTGGCAGACGGTAATGATGATGAGTTTTGAAATAATCTTTGTTTTGGAAATTGCCGTGGAAGTAATTATTTCATAACTAAATCAGAAGAAATTCCTAGCAATTTCTATTTATCCGTGTAAAGTACTTTTCTGCATAATCTTTCAAATTATACTACTTATATACTATATACTATAGGTACTCAATATTAGAAGCACCTTATACACATTCAAGGTATTCTAATACTGCCATACCAGTAAAACAAACAAAAAAGTTATCAATTTTAATTAATAATAATAATAATAATATAATAATAATAATAATAATAATAATAATAATAATAAAAATCATTACTGATGTTTTACTGATAACAATGATACAGCTGAGTTATTAACAATTAAAAATAGGTTTTACATAATGGCCAATTTATTGCCATTTATTGTTTTGGTTCTAAAACTGTATTGCCAATTGTCCAATCAGAAAAGGGACCATTGTTTTGATTTAGACTGCAGTACCATTTTCAAACCAGTACCTTTTAAGACTTGGTATCAACATGTAACCAATAATCTAATCAAAAAAATAACTTTTACTGTTGAAGTCTTCCTTTTATGTTTCGAAGCACAAAGGAGTCAAATCTTTTTTACCAAGTGTTGGCCTGATCTCTCCACTAACCCCACTGCTTCCTGACAACAGTTTGCAAACAGTCAAGAATGCCACATGACTCAATGACTTAACCCCCACCACCTCCTCCTCCTTCCCCGCATATACTCCTGCAGATATGGTGATACAGTAAGCCAACTTATAAACAGAACTCACATGACGGCACCCTTTAAACTGCGCTCGCTGCATGCCAACCGCTGATAACAGCAAATGAAAGTACACTCGTATCTGCGCCTCATCCAATCTGCATTGGGAACATACCGCTACACTTGTGCGTCTCTCACTCCAGACTCCAGCGGTTAAGTCTGAAAGCTCTCCATGGACTGGCCCCTGACAATAAAACAGTGATGATTGCGAATACAAGATCGGCTATTGAAGCTCGGGGCAGCTATTATAAAGCAAAGAAAGGCGCCCCTTCCTAAGTCTGTCTGTACGCCTCTCTATAACTGGTTGGCTGGTAGGTTAGTTGGCAACGCATAAGTATTACTAGTGCTGTTGCTGGCTGCCCCCTCTCCACAACAATCGCTGGCTCAGATCCTGAAGTCGGCTTCCTGGAGACCAGCCAACAGCCTGTTTGCTCTACACCATTAATTTATGTTCATTGGAGATGGTGCAAGGTTGTAGAGACGGCATAACTGCCCCGCTCCTTTGCCAAGCTACAGTATAGGAGCAGGGGGGAATGGGTGAGGGGAAGGCAGCTGGGTGGTGGTGGTGGAGGTGGAGGTGGAGGAATGAATGAAGGCAGAGGGTGAGTGAGTAGAGGAGCCCCGGAGGATATGCGAGATATAGGCTTCTGATTGTACCAAGCTCCGTGAGGCTAAATAGCAATCACTCCCACACAATCCCAATGCACCTCTAGACTCAGCCCATCGACCGGCTGAAAGAGAAACATGTTTTAGGGGAACGTTTCCAAATTCTATCATGCATAATGGAATGATAACATATCGCTTTTATCCAATAAAGAGAGAAAAAACTGGGGGGGAAAGTGTTGCTGATCCATGGTGAAATCCATACACAGCAAAACCAAAGGCATAACCAGGCTAACTGTTCACCGCTTTAGACAAAACAGAGGGTTGGAACTAGGGCTGGGCATCCAATGAAATCAATTACAACTTGTGAAATTGCTAAACTGAGTGTAACATAAGGAGCTAACCAATGTACAGTGTTGGGAGGCTAATGCTGTTGTTGGGATACAGATCATCTTTGATAACTGCCAGAGTGTAATGCTAAGGTTTTGCAAAGTAGAATAAAACTGACATCAGCACAAAAAGAGTTGTGTCTGTGTAAAGAGCTGTGCACTTTTAGATTAAAAAAATAGCCATGTGCACTTTGCTTTATTTTGTTCAAAACATGTACCTGTTGTATTGAGACAAAGAAGGCTGAACCTCCATCCAAGCTAAATTTTGTCTACTGCCGTTGCCGGCTTGTTGGTTTGGCACTGAGCAAAAAATTATAGAAAAACTAGATTACATTACTTGAGCAATAAGTTAAGAGTAAAATATTTTTGATAAGAGAAAGTCTTTGCCTTTCTATTAATTGGCCAATGTCCTAGTTGTACCCCACATCACGCCCAGAGTAACTGGTATTAATGGCTAGTATATAATAATTAAAAAAAATAAAAAATAATAATAATATACCACATGGCTAGCTTCTGCTTTCAAGTGGCGGAACAAGATCCCATCATCCCCATACATAGACCCCAGCAGCTATCCCCTTCTATGCACAGAACAGCAGCCTCCTGACTCCAGCTCTCCTCCACTGCTCCTCTCATCTCGTCCCCCCTCGTTTTTCCAAGTTTCCGCTCCAGCTTTAAGCCCAGTCCTAGAGGGCAGGAATTTGGCCTGGTTTTTCAGACCAGTCTGCTTTGGCTTTGTTGTGGTAACTGGCTGCTCGGGGCACCCTAGTCAGATCTGTTCTGATGTCAGCGCAGCAAAGCCCAGCATAGCCACGCTTCCTACATGCTCTTCAAGCAGGACCTCTCTGCCGCTGAAGATCTCGAATCATTTGTATCTGTTTATGGTAATTGTAAAATGGATTCGCAATGGACTTTTAGGAGTCAACTATTAGACGCCAATGGACCTGCAAGAGGCCCACCCACTTTGTGTAGGACAGAGCAACTGCACAGCCTCACCTCTTGTCTACTTTCTAAACTCCTTGGATAAACATTAGCAGTGCTTTAATGGTGCTTGCAAAAATTGTATACTTTTCATTGCAAGATGTACTGACTATTAAACTTATGTACCCATATTTAAAAGGACAACACAATGGACAAATGGCTATGTTCTACCTAATTTATACATATCGGAGAAGCTAAATTCTAGAAGCATGAAGAGTGCAGACCCCTGCCAAGGCATTACATTTACAAAGATTTATTTTCATGGTTTTGCTATCCCATTAACCTAGGCTTAGCATTTGGTATACCACTGCAAACAGACAAAATTGGCCCTATCTTGCAATGGTAGTGAACTGTGCAGTAATGTGGATCCACACCAATAATGTTTCATGAAAAGCTGGTCATTCAATGCCAGCAACAACCTCCTTGACTGTGGTAATGATCATGAGGGAGGTTGGGACACTGGATGAACCTAGTCTGAGCTGAGACATCTGTGTACTAAACTAGAGTTTATATTGCAACCACTGCATTGAGGCTTTCCTGGAAAAACAAGATAGGATCAGACAAGACAGTAAAGCTTGTTGTTAAGAACTGTTGGCAAAAGGGCTTAATATTAGCATACAGTGTCTCCTTAAGTTTATCCTCCTTCCGTATTGTGTTCTTTGTTTAACTCTCTAAGTCAAAGTAAAGTGGTGCTGATCTTCAATTCAAACAGATTCATTTGCGGGTAGACGGAGAAGCAGCCGACTTGCATGCTTTCTCAAACAGGCAGCCTCTTCTGAGAGTCTCCACTTGACGATTCTCCCCTTTCTTTGTGCATTAACGTAATGAGCACAAGCATTCAAACGCACACAAATGGGACCTCTTGTGGCTTTTCACTCATTTTCTCTGGGTTGTTCCTCTGTCAAGAAGAGACCGCCTTGTAAAAAAAAAAAAAAAGAAAAACAAAAGCCCTAGGACACAACAGCAACCACTTACAGAGGACAAACAAGACGAGCCCCCAGGTCAGCCACGGAATGTCAAGCAAATTTGGGAGATATGGCAGGGGCATTTGTAATGTCATTTTTTTTTTCTTGTAGGTTGAGGTCAGAAATCAAAGGCAAACACAGTGAGTAACATTTGTCCATTACAGTCCGAGGCAGGAACACCCCCCTCTCCCTGCCGCTAAACAGCTGCAGGGGACACTTCCTGTTTGCTAATGATGCTAAATGTGCACAAGTCAACCATGTCAAATTTTCTCTCCCTCCGAATGGACAGCTGGGGTGGAAAGATTTCTCTCTGCGGCCCTCCATTATCTGCCTGCATGGTCTTCCTCTTCCTTTGTCAATCGGGGAAGCTCTTAGGTCTGTGAGAAGAATTTCTTTTCATACATGCTTTTAATTGCAGGAGAAACCAACTATTCAACATCTGGATCAAAAAATTACCTTCGCAGAATAAAGGGATGAATTTAATATATGTTGTTTCTGCAATGACCCGGCCGCGGATAAGCGGAAGAAGATGGATGGATGTTTCTGCAAAAGTAGGTTCTGAGAGTTGGGGAATGGTGTTTTTGAGGAAAACCTGCAATGGAAATGATGTATGTACAAATAGCAAAGTATTTGAACCTGAGAAGATGATAATACTGAGATGTAATTAGCCATATGGACCGATAAGTGGATGTTTTTCTGTTGTTTCTGACTGACTGGAAGAATGATAAGCGATTTCATAATAATTACATTGCAGGTTTGGGCGGTGGGACATGAAATCAAGGACCATGAGTATTGAATTAAATTCAATTGAATGCTATGCACAGTATAAACATTTGATATCCCTCTGGCCATGTTGTGTTCTGGAAATTAGACATGTCAACCTACAAGAGCAATAATCATAATTTTAGCAGACGTTCAAATCCATGCTGCTTCAGGAATGTGCACGTATCGGTCTTATCAACTTCAATGGAACACAGGTAGACAGACGAGCCACATTACTGCAAAATATGCCGGAATCTCTCTGCAAAACAGGCCAGACAGACACTTCAGATCATGCCAGCGAGACGGAGGAGTCAGTGCTAACCATTCACCTGAGATCACAAGAGCCGGAATGGAACAAAGCCCGCCAGGCCTCGATCACTCATCAGCCGTCATCTACCTGTTGTGTCTCTCTAGCTCCTTTACTCAATAGCCTTTCAGAAATGCACAAGTCTTCAACGTTCCTTTCATCTGGAGGCTGTATGACTCAAGGAGATATCTGCTGTCACCGTTCAACACCCATAGGGCGGCCGGCTGCACTGACTGTGTGGACTGACAAACGGCCCCGAGCGTCTTTCACTTTCTCAATGTTCCTCAAAGACACAGTCGACATGAGACGCTAGATAAAATGCTTTCCTGAAGACGCGAAGGAAGGAGAAATGATAAAGCTTTCGAGGCTAGAGGTCTTAAAGCTGATCTTAAGTGCATATTTTCATCTGCTCACTTCTCATTTGGTGCTCTTAGGCTCAATCCTGCCCAGAGGCCGAGGTGACCTTTGACCCCGGACGGCCTGCTTCAGCTACAGCCCTCTCGTTTGTTAGGGGCTTTATCCACTGACAAAGCAGGCAGGAAGTTGGCAGCCACCCAGCAGCCCCATGGGAGGATGACCATCAGCTAGCTCAGCTTACCGCTTATTACAGGATGGTGGGAGCATGTGTGTAACGTTTGTCCTTGTCTTTTGCATGGGTCGAGATGGGTATTATGACAACAATCAGTGCAGTTACATGCGAGTAGTGCACGAATGATTGCCTTAGTCCGATTATAGAAAGTCTGAAAGTGAGTGTTAACATCATTCTTTGACATGAGAGAGGAATTAAAATGGTCTCAATTGGCGTGGCGCACCTATATAATGTAAATTATTGTCAGAATACATTGCTGCATATACAGTACTACATGTATACAGTTACTCTGATTAAGAACTTTGAGCGTGCTCCAGACAATGGCACAGAGTAAAATAAACAAACGAGAAAACCATTTCAGACATATTTTTGGTCCCTACTACGTTGTTTTGGTCTCTCATGTCATAGAAGTTAGCACAGCATAGTTGTCAAGTTAGCAATGCATTTTTTTTACTCCTACCATGTTGGTTGTTTTGGTTTCCTGTTCCATAAAAGTTAGCATAACATATAGTTGTCAAGTACATGTGACTGTTAACATCTGAGCTTTGATGAAGTTCCGAGTAAGATCTGCATGTAGACACATTTGGGTGACTACTACATTGCTGTTTTGGTCTTTTATGTTTTAGAAGTTAGCATAGCATGGTTGTCAAGCTAGCAAGGCATTTTTTTTTACTACTCCTATGTTTGTTGTTTTGGTTTCTTGTCCCATCATTCCCTCTCATATACAGGTGAGTATTAATATCCATATTTTACTTGTACTCATGACTATATCATCCTAGATTATTAGCATTTAATGCTAAGTAGCTTTGTTTCTCTTTTTAACAAAAGCTTAATGCTAATAAATACTAAGCCTAGCCTAAACTGTGGACTAAACAGTCACTCATGTTTTAGAAGTTAGCATAGCATAGTTGTCAGGCTAGCAATGTGTTTTTCACTCTTGCTATGTTTGTTGTTTTGGTTTCTCATCCCATAAAAGATAGCATAACATAGCTGTCCAGTTGTTTTTTCTCCTTTTGTCGTTTACAGGTGAGTGCTAACATCTATATTTTAATTGTATGTATGGTTACATTATCCTAGCTTGGATAAACATTCACAATTAACAATATTAGCTTCTTTACTCTTTTTAACAAAGGCGTAATGCTAAGAAATGCAAAAAAAATAGCATTAGCCTAAGTGGTGGACACAAAAGTTTGCAAGTTCTCCCTTGCATGTTATGGCAAAAGAGAAATCTAAATAGATTCTAAATCAAGTTTGGATCATAGGCTGAGTTAGCTCTGCATGTACACATAGTGAATATTATAATGTAACTATGTACCTTCTACTCCAATGCAGACACATGTAGCCTATTGCAATCTACTCCTGTCCACTGGCCTTCACAGATGTCTACAAAGCTAAGCGCTACCAAATCAGCAGTGTGTCTGACCTTTACTTTTTATGCAGACTTTTTTTTTTCACTGCACTAGCTAATGACACACTGAGAAAAAGCCTGGGAGCTACAAACGTCCCTGTCTCGAAGCTAACCCGATCAGCTACGCATGTTAGCGACAATCAGGCAAGCGTCCAGCTGCCGGACTCAGGGGACCCCAGCACACTTCCCTCTCCCCTACCTCCTTGTCTCTCCTCCTCTCCCTTACAGCCTGTTCATCAGAGCGGCTCACTAAAACATTAGATCATAAGACACTGAGCTTTCACTCGGGCCAGTCCATAAAAGTCAGGTAATTCATACTTCATTTATACACCGTCCCATTAATAAAGCTGATGAACTTTTACTCCTTAAATCTAATGGGCCATTTGCCAGTGTCTGCCGGTGCTCAGTGCTTACTGTCTGGCTCTCATTCTCTGTCTTCAGGTTAGCTATAGCAGGACTGAAGGCTGCTCCATGTACTGTATATGCTCTATAGGGAACAATACATGTGGAAAATGTGCTTGTTTTGGCCGACATTAGTTTGGCCTTTTCAGGAAAGGTAAGTAAAGGGCCAAGGAGGAATCGCTTAATTTTTGGTGTACATTCAAATCATCATCTGGAGTCAGCTTGTTTTTTTAAAGAATTCTCTACTATTGTGAGATATAAGGGTTTTTGTAGAGCAGGTGTGTCTTTTTTCACTGAGGGCCACATATTGAAAAATATATGTGGGGAAGGGCCAGCTATGAGAAAAATAAAGTCCCATTCAGCTGCTCCATTTCTATCATCATTCACATGGGTACTTTGGCATAGGTTTTACTTTGGCAACCCTTCTACAATAACACATTTACCCAAGCTTGGGACTGGCACATAGTATAGTAGATTCTTTTTGGAACCACTTCCCCTCTAGGAGAATAGGTGAAAGACATTGATGCACATAATGATTGTTGCCTAAAACATTGGAAATTCACTTTATTTATTGAGTCACTTTTTACTGCATAGAGACATGAAGCAGTCATATAAATTTTTTCATCTTGCTGATAAAAGTACCAGTTCATAATAAGCATAAAGAAGTCACAAAGTAACTCAATAAACACACAACAACTTAAAACTGTGTCATATGTCATAGGTGATGACAAACAAGTTACTCATTTCTGTAGACAACAGACTGTGGTTTTTAGTATTGTCTTACTACAGAAAGTGACAACATCTATAGGCTACTTTAAACTTGTCATCTTGCCGCGTGTCTCTAAACCTGATTTCACAGTTATTGTTTATGCCGTCACCATGGATATCCAAAACAACATATCCGTGAGAGGGATTTCAACGCACAGAAAAAGCCCTGTTTTACCTGTCTTTATGCAAACACGGCAAACAGATTTGCAAAGAGTTGCTAGAGAGGCTTCTCAACAGGTAGATAGTAAAGACTGCATATAAAGACAGAATTAATACAAGATTATGCATCAGAACATTATGACATTCACATTGTTTGATTTCTGTAAAATTATATTTGAAGGTATGGTGGGATTGAGAGATATTTCACATTTTGACTGCCCCTTGCCACCAAGCAGCCGTGACATGAACCATATGCTGGACTTGTTTTAACTTTTGCTTATGGCTGCCTGTTTTCCACCGGCTCTCTGTATATGGGTGCACCCAAGGGTCACTGACCTTTCGGGCCTAAAGCGAGGCCTGATGGCTCCCCAGCTCGGAGCTTGTTGACAAGCGTCTGTGTTCTTTTCAACAACTCGTTGAGGCTCCCCCCTCTCCACCCCTTCCCTTCTCAGGAATGTAACACAACCACTTACTGAGGTAACCCTAGCCCCTCCCCTCCTCAACCATCCTTCATGTACAGCAAGAAGAAAAGTAAGTCAGGAGGAAACCTAGGCAGAGAGTGGGACCGACTGGGGGTGTCGGACAGCTGTCTCCCGTCTCTCCACTGGATTTTTCAAGGCTGTTTACATCACAACACACTTCCTGAAAATGGAAAAGTTGTTTTAGAACTTTTCCACACAGTCTCCTTAAGCTTAAACTTTAGTTATATCCTCAATTATAAATATTAAGAACCATGTTATGTTGAATAGTTGAATAAATGCCCAACTACGGTGGCCCTGAAAGGCAAGTCACACCATTTCTTAATTGTAGTGAATTTCAAATTTTGCTTCACCTATATGTGTAAGGCGCTGTGGGATTCAAATAAGCTAAAAATAAATTAAATGTATATTCAGCGTTTCCGTGACCCACTTTTGGATCTTGACCTACCATTTGAAAATAACTGATCTTAAATATGAGTACTGTACAAAAATAATGGTGCATCATGCCATTGTTGTTTCCACTGTATTTGCAGTGGGCATGTTTTCTTCATCATGAATCACGTGTACAACTGGAGGGTCGTGGCCAAAAAGTGAGTCGCAAAGAGGTTGAAAATACAATAGTTTCAAAGCTTTAAACTACATATGCCACAAAAAATAAAAGAACTTCTGTATAATATAAGACACTACACAATGATCATGGATAAGATATGATTCCACATTAAACCTGATGAGAATTACTAACTAAAACAGTGACACCTTAACAGTATTTTGGACATTTTAAACAGACTAAACTTTCAGAGCTGTTTTCATGCCCTAAAATCCTATTGTCTCAGAACTAACGGTTGAAACCCAACACAAGAGCCGTTGGTGTGTAAATGGCACCTAACTATTGCTTCCTCTCTGTTTCCTCTGCTCGCTTTAGATTTGCCTCTCGACCACAGCCTGCAGAATAATTAATGATGCAATTGAGGTGAGGAGCCGAGTCGCACCGGCAGGGGCTGTTCCTGAATGCCTGGGTAACCGGGTTTTATGGCGGGGCCAGAAAATAGAATGAGAGAAAAAGGACTCTGGGTGACAGATAGGCCGACGAAGAGAGGGACATAAAACAGTCAAAGAGTGGGAGAAAGAGGGATTGTTAATGTCCCGAACTCCAACTCTTTGGGTTCTCATCCCCTCCAGCCTCAGCGCCCCATCCCCCCATCGCCTCTGCCTCTCTCTCTCTGGCCTGATGGCAGGATCGGGGGGCCTGACCTGTCTGGTGATTGATGGTAATGTCTCAGGAAGTCATTTTCCCCGACAGCACCCTGCCGCCTTTCACCAGGCCTGGTGCAGAGGTGAGCCCATCACACGGACGTAGCGGCTGCTGCTTTTTTAACTCTTTGCTCGCTCCTTGCACAAAGGCCCATCAGAGTAGCGTGTAGCTCAAAACAAAACAAAGTCGTGACCACTTGGAAGTAAGAAGTTGTGTTTATGTAAACAGGTTTAAAGCACATTTTGGGATATTATATTAAAAAACCTTTATGGAAATGATAAGATTAACAAAAACTACTCCTCTACCAAACATGAGGTATAACCAAAAAACATTTAAAGCAGTTGCATCAAAAATTGCTATGTGCATGCTCTGACCTTTTGCACATAAAACTTTCTGGCTGTTCTTCTATTATTGCCACACTACATGGGCAAACATAATTAATCAACTTAATCTAATAGCTTAGTCTGTAGCTTTTATAGAGCATGTTACAGCATTAATAGGCACAACCCTTAGCAACTGATTTTCTGAAGAAAAGTGCCCATTGCTTGTCAAAATAAAAATAAAAAAAGCCAGTGTCCTGCAATGTAGCATTCTATTAACTACTATGTACATGAATATTGTATGGAAGTGCCAACATGTGAACAAAAGACATATGCGTTGCATTTCTATAGACTTTGTTAGGTTATGCTTATGTTTAACATGAGATGATGTTTACAAACACATGCCTGTAAAAAAAAAAAAAAAAAAAAAGTTTTTATTGTAAATTTTAAAAAATCTTTTGGGGTTGCCACAGCAAATGTTGGAGACTTGAACTATGATACTATAAATGAGTTAATGGACTTTATTTAACAGTCCTAGACACATTTATAGCCTGTTCCTCCTGAAAGAGGATCTCTTCTTCAATGTGTTCACCATAAGCTTTCTTCTTTGTTGTTTTTTTCCCCACAGCTGGGTTTTTTTAGGAGTTTTTCCTTACTGAGAGGGAGGGACTAAGGACAGCGGATGTCCTGGGACTGTTTAGTGTTTTGTAGTTATTGTTTATGTTTGATTGTGTGACTAACTGCTTGTACAGCTCTTTGAGGCAACTGCTGTTGTGATATTGGGCTAAAATTGAATTGAATTGTCAGGTTTTTACGCTGGATGCCCTTCCTGTCGTAATCAACCACATACTGTGACTGGAGTAGGTAATGTGGGTGAAGTGTCTTCCCTAAGGACACAACGACAGCATGTGCTCCGAGCAAGGTTCGAACCGCCAACTGGTGAACACTTAACCCATTGCGCCGCTGTTGCCCTCCATCATGTTTTAAGTGTAATATTTACATCAAAAGAAATGTTTCATGTTATTAAACTCATTCATGCTAGAAAAAACAAAACAGGTCTATTATGATTTGGGGCTCTAGATAATTGCCTGATTTGCTTGATGTCATTGCAACACCTTCATCTGTATGTGCCTGTATGGCTTCTCACGCACATTACGCAGGCTAATATTACAATGACGGCATTTTGTGTCTGGACTGAGATAATTGTGCCAGGGGAAAGTTGTCGCCAAAAGTCGACTAAATAAATGTTTGCAGGATTAAGGGAAAAGAAAGACAAAAAAAAAAAAAAAAACCCAGGGCCATCTTGAAGTGGATCTGCCGAGTGGCCCCTAATTCAGGTTGCTGGGGACGGATCCCCACAACTCCATTACTGTCAGCGCTTACCACCTCCATTATGGCAATTAGGAGCCCGGTTCCAACACTAGGAATGCCTTGCTTTGCCGCCGAATTGCTAACATCTGCCTCGTCTCCGCTTCATGTGTCAGAGCTGAGTTGTCTTTTCTTAAGCACACATCTTTTTTTTTACAGTCACATTCACTCTCTCCTCTTTTCTCTTCCTCTGCTCTCTCCACATTTATTTTCTTAATTCGCCTCAAACTGTGCCTTAAAGAGATCCCTCTCTGTTTGAATCCAAATAACCGAAAATGATCCGTGAAGAGCCTCGCCGTTCCCGTTTTTCAATAGGCTTCATTAGTTTTTAATATCTAGCCAAGGAAAGGAGGGGGGAAAAAAGGCATGGAGATAATCAATGGAAAGGGTCTGCGAGCCTATTAATCTCCCCCAAAGGATTGTGGGTTAATACACGTTCTTGCATAGGCAAACACGGCTGCGCGGTGAACACATCTGTCTGCCTGGATGGGCTACTTAATGAAACAGCTAGCGTTTGGCCGCCGAGATGGATGTGGTTCCCTCAGTGAAAAATGAGTTCTCTCTCTCTCTCTCTGTGCCGCTAGAGCCACCACACTTGATAGGGCTTCCATTCAAGTCGCTGGAGACCTGACCGTGTCCCCAAGTGAGAGCAGCTTAGACAATGAGGGTGGCGGGCAGGACAGGCAACGCATGGGCACCGGAGCAAGTCGCGCCGGAGATCATATCTGGGCCCAATCCTAATGTGAACAAGAGTCTGACTGATCTGGGAACGAGAGAAGACGAAGGGGGAGAAAGAGTAGAAGAGGAGCCGTACAGTAGACTGATAAAGAAGGACAAGGGATGAGAGGAACCGAGGCTGGGCCACCTGGGACATTAGCAAGTCTATCTAAGTCTAAATCAAACAGAACTAGCTAACATTTCCAGCAGTCTGGACTGAGTTTGGTTGTAGGAAAAAGAGGACTTCATGTATCAATGTCTATTTAATGCAGTGTGTTTGGCAGCAAGAAATACATTTAGAACAACCAGAGGCGAAAAACAACTATATATCTTTACCCCTGTAAGTTACTATATGCACGAAGATAATGTACCTTTCTGTGCATTTTCTAAAACCTATACTTTTAGGTCTTATTGTGTCTTTTTCTTTATTGGAAAGGTGAACTGTATGCTTACCTCATAATCTGAAGTTCCCAGGTTTGGGGGTGGTAATGGCAGCCCTAGCAGTTGTACTAGCAACAGTAGCACACAGTAAACAAACATTTAGAGAGTCAGTTATTTAATTTTTTAATGTCGTTTTTACATCAACTTATGTTTCTATAGAGATAATTAGTTTCTCCACTGTCAGATTACAATGTACATTTACTGCAACTCGGGCCAATCGACACTATAAGAAATATGTTTTAAAACGTCTATTTAAAAAATAAATACTGCATCCCTATTTCTGTCATGTTGATGTTGCTCACGGATTCTCCCAACTAAAATTTTAAAACTAAACAGACAGACCATATCCTCTCACACAGTGTTAAATTTAACTGTTGAACATTTATTTTCTAGCAGTAGATTTTGCTGTGTACATAAAGACAGCTTTTTAAAGTACTAGCTAAACTATTACTTGTACTACAACTTAAATTCTACTGTGAGTTATATTGTTATGAAGCACTTGAATACAGATTTCAGTGATGTCTTACACCTTTTGAGGACAATATGAATATACAATTTGAATGTGGACATGTGTGTCTGCACATCAAACAAACCTGTCCACCTACAATGCCTGGAAACATTGGCTCCTCAAGTAACCACGGCACACACCTTACAATAAGTTCAACAAAGTTCAGCTGTCTCCTTTTTGGTGCTGTCAACACGTGTCAATTATAAATAGCATCAAAAGTAAGCACAGCAATCTGGATTTTGAGTGTGTGATAACTGCCATGTTGTGGTAATACAGAATTATGTTATATAATTGTTGAACAGCTTTGCCAATGTTTCATTCATGTTTGGTCACGTGACCCCTACAACACAAATGTGATCCTGGAGGTAATTTGCATATTACCTTGTGTCATTGCGTCATTGCGATTAATTTTGTTATAAGGAAAATGCAAGGTCATGTTATGTCCTTGCAAATGTATAATTAAACTGTAGCAAAGAATATTTCAGCCCTTATGTAATAATAAGTTAATTGTGTAATAGGGCAGTTACAGCCTAAAGAATTATGTAAAAAAAAAAAAAAAAAAAAACAATAACAAAAAACTTCAGTCCAAAAATGTCAACAGCTTTTGAACTCGGTTGTAACTTTAAAAATTCTCTATCCAGACAAAGTAAAAAAAAAAATTACAAGAAAAATCCATAACAATTGAAACTAACTAAACAGTAATATTACATTATTAAATATGTACCTAACAATAATAAATAAACAAAAAGTTTACAGATCCTGAATTACCACTAATGTTTATAATTTTGCATTGATGTGTAACACTTTAGAATCTATAGATACCAAATTAACACTGTCTATAATTTTGCACTGAATTACCTGAGCTTATTACTAAAGAATTCAACATTAATAACAATGTTTGTAACTCAAACATTGAAGTAATGCTTTGTAAATAATCAATTAACAATTTGTTAACCCTTAACTGATGGTTATAATGTGAATTATTCAAAAAGTGTTACCCAATGAGTTACCTGAGCTTTTTACTATAGTATTAAACATTAATAACAATGTTTATAACTCAATGGTGTTTACAAATGTTGAAATAATGCTTTGTTAATATTCTGTTAACTGTTTACTAACCCTTAACTAATGGTCGTGTGAGTTATTCTTAAGTGCTAACTATTGATTTACCTGAGCTTATTACTAAAGAATTCAACATTAATAACAATGTTTGTAACTCAATGGTCTTTTTAAATGTTGAAGTAATGCTATTAACAAGGTTAGTGCAACATAACTGACGCTTAATAGGGTGAGATATTCGAATGTGTTACCAGAAAATATACATATCAAAATGTCATGTGCAAAAATGTCTCTTTCTGTTTATTATTATGTTTATTATGTCATGGCAACTAAATTAATACCCAAGAAACTGCACAGACAGTAAAATCATTAGTATGCTAACACCAGATTGCGTTAGCTCTTCTTAACAGATTTGTTTGTCGGTATACACGTCCCGGCTAACATTCTGCCAGCCCATGTGTGAGTGTATGTGTGTGTGAGTGTAAGTGTGTATTCTGAGGTGACCCTGGTCAGGGAGTCCTGTAACCAGAGCTCACCTCCGGTTTTGCCAGCTCTCCTCTCAGTGCGCTAAAGAGCCACCTGAAGACAGGATTAGCCATTGTGAGCCGGCCCCAGAGGTAACCGAGATACACCTCCGGGACAGACTGGAAACACACACTGTCACGTGTTGCCAGGTGGGGAGATAGACACTCAAAGATAGAAGTGCAAAGAAAAAAAAAAAAAAAGGAGATCAGTGTGTTTACATGGACGGTTAAATCAGGCTATGGCTATAAGTGGAGTATAGAGTATTTCCATGTACAACTATTTTTGTACCATTAGAAGAACAGTTGAAGCTAATATGGTAACATGGTAAGCTAATGAGCCAATGAGAAAAAAAAAAATAAAAATAAAAATCTCTACTAACTTGGCTTCCTACTGCTACTAAAACTTACAACTAATATACTTTTCACATAATACTCATTTATTAAAATAATTGAGTTGCCACTACTGTAATACTATTTACATAGATATATTCAACAAACAGGTAGTGGTAATACTTCTGCTACTACTTCTACTACTATGGCTACCTCTGAAGTTGCCATCCAACTAACTTTCTAAAACAAATAAGTCGAGCTACTATTACTACTAGTACTACAACAAAATATCACTCAAGTATTTAGTTAAATATGATAGCGCTGACCCTAGTTGTACTGCATTTGTGTCTAGGCTGGGATTCAAGTTAAAGTCTGGTATGGGGCCCCACAGAGCATGCTCAGAACACCTCAGACATGTTTGGGTTCAACTAAGGTAGTGTATATGCCATGGCCTGATTTCCAACTATAATCAGTGGTAGCAATGCTATTCTATTCCCTATATTTTAGTGACTAAGACATTTCCATGTACTTAAAAATGTCTGATTTTACTTAAACCTAACCCAATAAATCATTTACTATTTGTACAAGTGTCCTGAACTGCAATGGGACAAGGGGGGCAGGTGGTGGCAGAGGGGATTGGGAGTGCAAACAGGACACCTATAAGAGGATGAGCGCCAGCAGGTTACAGTATCATGTCAAGCGAGCTAACGGGCTAGGTGTTGGCGGTGTTTGCATTCGTCTAGGGAAAACAAAGCGTCGCAGCCATAAGAGGATTGAACGCCCTAACCCAGTACTTATGGGTTAGCCCAGATTTATGCCTTGACGGAAACTGAGGCCTGTCAAACTGTCTATGACTCAACTGTGTGACAAATGAGCGCTGCTTATTTCTCGACTGATTATGCCGGTAACCTCTAAACCCCTTTGAACTGGTAATTGCGCCTGGTTTTAGTAATGAACATTAAGACGGATGCTAATTGCATATTTCCGCTTAATTTTCCAGATTTTTTTTTTTTTTTTTTACATTTCTACATTGGAAAAAGTGCCAAAGCGGAAGTTCTGGAATTGAGTAATTCAATACATAAAGTAAGTCAAGCTACTACTACTACTACTACTACTAGGGGTGGCTGTAGGCTATCAAAGCAACTATGGGACAGAAGCAGGGCACATGCATGACAATAGCTAGTCGTAGGGGGCAAACTCTTTCTTCTACTACATACTTTGTCACTGCAACTGCTGCAATAATGCTAAAATACATGAATTCTAATGTACTTTTGAATTATTAAGTCAAGCTATTACTACTTTAGATACTATTACTACTGAACTCTTATCACCACAACCAATAGTGATGCTAAAATACTATTTAAAGAACACATAACTTCATCTACAGCTGTGGATAGCTGTGCTAATTATGACTGCAACATTTATCATTATAATACTAATGAAAAAAAAAAATTATTCATGTACTTTATTTTATTAAATACTGTAAACTGAGTAGCTACTACTACTATTACTACTATTACTACAGTATGACTACAACTTTTGCCACAAAAACTGCTTCTACTACTAATACTTTCCAAGTAGTATTAGTAATACATTTTCAAGTTTACTTCTTTGCCAACTACTTTTTATATGTCTTACCACCATGACCAATAGGGATCATAAAATACTACACACGTACTTTTGATTTAAAAAACATAACTTCAACTACTACTTTGAATACTCGTTCCTCAATCAATTATGACTGCATCTTTTATCATTAAAAAAATCTACTCATGTACTTTTTTTTTTTTTTTAACAAATACAGTTGAGCAGCTACTACTACTAGTACTACTACTACCACCACTACAGAACATTACCATTTTCCATTGTTTTGCTGGTGAAATGTCAACTATGAGGTTCTTTTGGATGCATATTGTCACCCTCTTTATCCATATAATTGTACAAGCTAGTTCAGGGGCTTTGGGGAGGTGCTTTGTGCGGTAGTCGCCGCAGCCTTGGGGATATATGGAGAATCAAGCTTTGCCTGCACGCGATCAATATTCAGAGATCCACATCTGGAGCCAAGGCCTGCTTTACTTAGATTTAGATTTATATATTTATTTTCTCCAGACTTTTTTTTTTTTTTTTTTTTTTCGATCCATCCAGCTTTTTCTTATCAGTAGTTTTGAGTTTTGCTATCGTGCATGCTCATCTGTATAGCCTTACATGCACTTAGGGCAATGTGGGTTCAAAGAAATGAAAAACTGCGAAGGGAACTAGGACAACCATATATGGCTTGATATGATTATATTATATATAGAGAGTGGTTACATTCATGCAAGAGGCACAGATGGTATGAAGTTACAAAACAGACTAGTTATTATTATTATTAAACACTACCAGATTTAACTCTTCCATACACAACCTTAGGGCAGTAATAGGACAATAATAATAATAATAATAATAATAATAATAATAATAATAATAATTTATCCAGGCTTGGAACAGGCACAATTTATAGCTAGATTTCTTTGGCTCCATGTCGAGGAATCAAACCCTTGCCCCCTCACATCAAAGGCAGGGAACTAACCATGTCACTAATGGGGAGCATATATAATCAAGTCAATAATAATAATAATAATAATAATAATAATAATAATAATAATAATAATAAATTGACCGCAAGCAATACTTTGATATGTCCTCATGATTATCATCAAATTTGCATTGGCTGGGGTGATAAATATATATTCTAGGCGGGTGCAGTGGAGGATTCTGGGTAAATGGCTCTGTTGCAGGGAGGGTCCGCCGAGGGAAGAGCTTGGAAAAGGAGCAACAAATTGACCCGCTCAGGCTGGGCCTTTGATGTGGACTGGGCTCTCTCCTGGAAAAACCGCTCCATATGTTCGGAAAGGGAAAGAGACAGAATATCAATGGCGGGGGGAAATGAAAAGGTGAGGAAGTCGAGGGGGAGAGGTGAGAACAAGAGACATGGCTTCCAGTTATAAGGACCCCACTGCGCTGGAATCTCATGGCTTGCCCCTGGACGGAGCGCGGCTAGGCAAAAAAACAAAAGCATTCAAGAGGAGGAAGAAGCCAAGAGAAAATATCACTGGAAAAAATGGCAGGAGTGGGAATTGGTGCAAGCGAGGGTCCCATGACAAACCAAACAGTCAAACACAGGGTCTGTTTTTGATTTCGATTCACCGCCTCACATCCCACAACCTTTTTGCTTTCTGCGCCTGCTGCCTTCCGTCTTTAGTTGGCTTTTTTTTTTTTTATTCCCCCTTTTTGCATTTTCTTCTCTTGGTGTGAGATGAATATCAAAGCATTGCGAGGCCTGCAGCACAATCTCATTGGCCTGCCTTGTCCCTCGCTTGCAGCAGCCACAAGCTCACAATCAGGCATCCAAGGGGGGGCTAAGCTAGTCCCACCACTACCCCTGCTACCACCACCGGGAGGCTTGGGGTAATTTAAGGAAAGATGTGGCTTATGCATTTTTTTTTAAAGTAAGATAACCCCAAATGTGTAGCAAAGGCGACACGGGCCAGAATCAGCTACCACTATCTTAATAACCTGGCTTTGCACTGGGGGCATGAAGACTATGCCGTGTAGTACATACATGATGTCATTGAGGTCCCCGCCAGTGTATCAGTGTTATGGCTACGACAGCCTTGGGTTGTGCTGCTGTGCTGAAGGCAAGGAAATGGTATTGTGGCAGGGCTCAGTCCCAGCGGAGGATACAGTAGCCTTTTAGTCTATGTTTTTGTCTGTCCACATTACTTGGCAAAGCACTGTGTTCAAAAGTTGAGAAGTCTAGATTATTGGTGGGAATCAAAAAGTAACTTAATAAGTAATATCCATGGTATGTTGTTTGCAATATTAACGATAATAACATTGAGATTTTGCAATTCAGTGGTGCCATGGGTTAGACTTACTATAGAAATTGCATGGGACCCAAGCTGCAAGTGAGGCAACAGATGACAGATGACCCAAACATTGACTGTCTGTTTCAATAAGCACATGAGCCTGTGATGCCTTCAAGGACATAAAGCAGAATGTTTTGAGAAAAATGAACAAAATACTGAAAAAATGCATAATATTCGTAGCATAGCAAGAACTAGTCACTATACATTAGTGTTGAACCTAAATGACACAGAATAAACTGCTCTGTATGCAACAAGATATGCATTCATCCAATCAGAAAACCGTAGCATAGTATTAACCTGCCCTATTTTAGAAAAGAAAAAAACATTTGTTTGGTCAGACATAATTTCTAGAAATAGCTGTGAAGGGAGGGTATTCTGAGAGGTTGTAAAGTGAATGGGTATGTCTGGCCAATCTCTATCTAAAGACATTCCTCTCATGATGCGTCATATTAATATAGCTATTTTTAAATTCAGGTATTTTAACTACACTGGGAAAGACCGTCCCCAAAAATGAGACTAAACAAAGATTTCCACGACTACTTGACTAAAGAGCAGCGTTGGATGGTGCCGCCGAGCTGAAGGCAAGGAAATGTTATTGTACCGGGACTTCGTCTCAGTGGAGCATAGGGCCTTAATTCTCAGCTGTGCTCCTCAAGGGCTGCCCCTCCACTGTTCGGAGTTTATAAATCTGACGGCCCTGGTCTGTTTACACTCCTCTGCGGTCAGAGCATGTGCAGTCACCTCTACAGGGGCCAGTGAAACTCACGCTGGGCCCCTGGTCTTCCACAAGCACCCCCCCACTACCACCACCACCCCTTGTTCTTACATCCCCCATTCAAAGACTTAGCATTGCATCATATTCCAATCCATTCCATTGTTTTTTTTTTTTTTCTTGGCTTTGTTGTTGTATTACTGGAGGGAGGATACTGTATGTTGTGGGTTGATCTTTGTTCTTTCTTTGGCAAACAATATAGACCCTTTCAGTGTTTCTAAACCCACGTGGCTATGCGTGCAACACGGTGCAATAAGCAGACCGCAAGCGAGTGTATCAATATATAGCCATATATTTTATGAAGCAATTAAATCCAGGCACAAGTGGTCACAAGCCAGGGTACTCTTTGTGCCAGTCCTAAGTTTGGATAAATGGAGAGGTTTGTGAGAGGAAGGGCATCTGGTGTAAAACTATGCAGGCTAAAGACTACATGCTAACAGTCAAAGTTTATTTGTTTGAGTCACCCATGAAAGGTTCTATAGCGTTTTATGTGACTTAACCGTCTCTATACAACAGCAAATCCATTGTCAAACACTTCTTCTTTAACCACCTTGTAAGCGGCAAAATTATCATGGAAGGGGTACAAAATGGAGAAGTAGAAATTACAATTCCGAGAGGAGACATGCAGGTATGGGGGAGATTATAAAAACAACCAAGCCCAAGTATGATTCAGATGCCAGGTTTTTCCCAAGCACACACTCCTGTAGTGCATGTAAGGTTAATGCGGAGTGCTTTATATGTCAGTGGATTCCATGTGAGGTTTGCTTGGCTTTGAAGTGGATCTGGATTAGGGGGCAAAGTGTAAAGGTGTGATGTCAGCGCATGAAATGAATTAGACCTTATTATATTTGAAAACTGTAGCAATAAGGCCAATGGAGCAGCCCCTGACAAGGCCAAGGCACACTGTAAACAAGCCAAGAAATAGTGAATAATAGTTTAACCTGATGATACTCAATTCTAAACTATTTCTACAAAAGTACATTATTACGTCACCTAATAAGTATTTCTGCAGTGACTATGCCTTTAAGATTGCCTTGCACTTAATGATGGTTTTATGTATGCTAATCATGTTATTGTGTCAAGTTAAACTGTCCTTGGTGGGGAAGCACAGGTCCTAAAACCATTTTTAAATGAGTAAAGTTGCTCAAATTGTCCCAGTGTAGCCTTATTGCTAAGTGTAAAAGTATATGTAAATATTGAACCACTTCCTAATACTCTTTACCCATAAAATACAGTACAAACATTTTGCTTTTTTTCATGGCTAATGGCCTATTGATTGGTAATGCATTGTTGCTAAAATGTGCATGTAACTAAACTATGTTTTCTAGGAATGTTCCTTACACTGATTCTGGGAAGTATTGCAAGAGGGACAGCAAACTAGACAACTGCAAAGGGCACCAAGTGAAAAGGGAAGGCCCAAAGATGGCTGACTATCTGAATACATGTATTTTGAGTGACCTTCTTCTACAAATGGTTAACCAATGACAATGCCTCAAAGTGCAAATCAAGATACAAACATCTTATCTCACTTGAATTTAACTTGTATTAGGGCCTCCAGGCTTACTACCCCCTGAGTCTCTTGGACACCCCTGGACACACACTTTCTTGCATCTTGCCCCCTTCTTAGCAGCCCCTCTGTGGTGTCCCGGACAGATGGCAGACTGCTGTGGCTTGTGTCTCTGTTTCCAGGGTCGCTGAGCTGCCACCATTAGAAACACACTGACTAGACAATGGCAAGTCACTCCCCCCGCCCCACCACCACCACCACTACCACTACCACCTACCTCTTTTCTTCAACTGTCATTATCAGTGACTTTCGGTAACTCTAAATATCCCCCAACTGTCTTGTTGCTCTGGCACTAACGTGTTTGGTCAACATGCACACAAAGCCACGGTTGTTTCCTCCAAAGCTCCTTGATGACTCTTTTCCCTCCCTGTTCTTGTAGATAGTCACACATGGCAGCAGCAGCAGCAGTGGCGGCAGTGAACCAAACTGTCGCCCGGGTTGCTACGGGTGACTGGCTCTGACTTTTGGGCTCCGAGGCAAACGAGCACATGACGGATTAGTGTGTGGGCCTCCTCTAGGGTTCCCACCTCTGTGACCTCTAGGAGTCCCCTCTCTTTAGCCCCCTGTTCACCCCTCCCTTGCTCCTAGCCCTAAACCCTAGCCTCCTCCTCCTCCTAGCCCCCTTCTTCTTCTTCTTCTTCTTTGTCCCCACCTCCTTACTCAAACTCTCGCGACAAGCGCAGGAAGTGAAAGGCAAACAGATTTAGGTTAGGAATCAATGTCAGTTACAAATATTAGTTTTTAAAGGGATTGCTTAGGATTTTGAGAATGGGATGAGCTACTTATGGGTTGTTACAGTTTTTCTTGGACTTTCTAGGACCAACTTTTAGGCTAGGTATTCTAGGTAAACAAAACTCCAACCTGAAAAAAAAAAAAAAACTTGGTCATGTTGATTTATGAAGGCCTATTGTAACAGCAACTATGCCTTATGCCGGTATGGGCAAGCACATTCTACTTGTCCCGCTTCCAGGAATACATGATTTAGGCCCTCTATCATTGCTCCTGTGTACTTCTCCAAACTAGGAGACAACTTTATGCTTTGAGATAAATACATTAATCATAAAGTGGCTCATAGAATTCCTTTTCTAAAATAGTCAACTAACTTGTTTTATGATGTTTTGCATATAGAGATTGCAAATTAGCCAATTATAATTATTTTACAAAAGTAACCTTTTGTTATATTTGATATTGGAAACATGCATACACTGATATGACTAAAGAAAAAGTAAACTGGTACTTGAAGCCTACTTTTTACTCATATGTAGTAATAATAACTACTATGACAAGTAAAGAAATATCTTTTACTTCACTCACTCCCGTTTATACAAAAATATAATTTTTTTTGTTGTTGCAAATAACATGGAAAAAGGGAAAGTTTACCAAACATGTCACTGGAAACAAGCAACTTAAGTCTTGCATGTTTATGATATGAAATAGGAACTAGCAATAAGGAATCAACTGCTTGCAGCTCCCGGGTGCAAAGAGAATAAAGGTTAGCTTTTCAAAGTGTTTGCAGATGTGTGTCTCCTAGTTAAATGCTGCTTGTGCTCGGGTAACACTCGAGGATTAGAAGGACTAGAGAAGCTTAAGTAAAAGTGGAGATGCTATGGTCGCAACTGTTTAGTCTACTATGTCGACATGCCCTCTCGTTTGAGACGCTGCTCTTGTACACTTGTTTACCGGATGGCACACAAACATCCGTTGCTAGGGTTAGGCCCAGCCCCTGCACCTATGTCTTGTGAATGACCCGCGCTGGCTCTTTTATGTGCGTCTATAAAGGGCGGTCTAGAGAGCAGCTCCCATAGGAGGGCTCGACCTGACGATGACACCCGCCGTCGCCATGGAGACTAATGCTATGTTGGGTGCTCGGGATGGGAGTGTTCGTGGGAGCAGGGTGGGGTGTGTGGTGTGTGAAGAGGGGACAGGGGTTAGTCACTGTCACTAGTGTATCTAATGATGTTTGTAGCACAATGCACTCAGCTCCTCTGGAAGTATACGTGTCAGAGCTCTGGTTAATGCTTGTACTAAAAAAATGCAGTATATGGCAGAGCTTAATATTTGAAAACATCCTATGTGTATGTAATTGTACTTATGATAAACTAAATGTCCTTCTGTCATGTTAAGTGCAAAACTTAAGTTGGAACAGCTTTTAAATTTAGTTACACTAGCACCACTTTACAATAAGAGGTCCTTCATAAACTGATTGTACTTCTGAGGTTTAAAACTAGTTATTAAGAAGAGATGATTTAGAAGACTTACTAAGATTTTGTAACTGACATGGAGCTCAACAGTGACTGCCCATCCCCAGTCCCAGAAGTAAATTTACCATTAATTTTCCCTATTGACTTTTAAAAAATGCCTATATTAAGAGATTGACAGGGGCTAATCAGCTTTGTGGTAACACATGACAATAACCAGATTCATTTCTATCAAAAAGATGAACTAAAACTTGAAAATTCAGTAAAATGCATTTGTAACTTTGCCTTTTAACATGTTTTAGTATATAAAGTAAAATTAATCATTTTATGGTCATGAGTTACCACGTAGCTGGTTAGCCTTCCTTGAGGCATTGAACTTGTAATATACATATTTTTCAGAAAGTGAAAGGGTAAAATTATTTGGAATTTTACTTCTGAAACCACGAGTGGGCGGTCACTGTTGAGCTCCATATAAGACTGGATTAAACAGCAGTCAGTTACCTAATAGTTGCTTGTGAACCCATGTTTTTGTTTGCCAGTGTATGTACATAGTGTGAACTTTGAATCAGCTTTTCTATTTGTCAAATGTGCTATAAGACTAAAATCCCACTCCCATATAATCCAACTTGTTGAGGCTTTTTACCTCACTTTTACATTCTGTAGGATCATGCAAACTTGGTGTTGCAAGGCTACTACCACCACAATACTATTGTGCATATATTTGAATATTTTACATTTATATTTACTTTACAATATGGACTAAATTTGTTAGGAATCCAAAACACACTGACTTATATATGTAATTTTAGCAGCAACATTGTTCTATGGAACATATCTTGCACCATGCACTCCCATAGAATGAAGATACTTTTGCTAAATTTTTCAGTCTGCTTGTGCTTTGCTCATACTTGGATGTCAAGGTTTTACACCTCTGCCACCTTGAGTTGTCTGGCTCTTATTTGCATACCCCACTTTTCATCTTAACAGTATGCATATCCAACAACACAAAATGAACCATCTCACACACACTACTAAAACTTGGCACACAAGCCTTTAAAACTTTACTTAGCCACCACTTTTTAACACTTTTTCCTTGTGAACATGCCGTTCCAAAGCTCCCAGTTCAAGGACTTTGCGAATGACCAAGGGATATATCACTTCCCTTCAAGGAGCCCATGGGACCAATACACCTGGCTTAGCAGCTTAACAGCATTTCCCTCAAACAGCCAGGCCAAAAGGGTGGCTCGGCACAAAAACTTGAGACGCTTGATGCCTTGGCGCTCTCTGTATACCCGCTGACCACTCTCCTCCTACACCCTCCTCCTTCTCCTGGCTCTCATCTGGCCTGCCTCACTCCTTAAGGGTCCCCTATTTATTTTCATTGGGTTTACACTGGGCCAAAGACGAGACCCCGGCCCGCAGTGGTATCTTTGTATCGGAGTGCTTCCTGTTTTCATTGCGCGGGCGACCCTTGTCTTTACAGGGGTGAGGCAGGGCTAGCGGGGGGCCAAAGGGAAGGAAGGCCGGGGGGCACGGCAAGGCTAATTGTGAGTTTTAGAGTTTTCTTTTGCTAAACAAGAGGGCAGCACCTTTTGGGGAAAAAACAGCCTGACTGCCTTCTATCAAATCTGCTTTTACATCTATAGCTGCAAGCACACAAGTGTTTCCCAGAATTCTAAACGGCAAACAACAAAATCAAAAAAGCTGGACAGCCCACTCATTCTGCAACCTTTGATACCTTTCTGTTTATGGAGTAGTATATCTGATGTATATGTCAAAAGGGGACCCAAAGGTGATAGCGGCGCAGTGGGTTAAGTGTTCGCCCACCAACCGGAGATGCATGCTGTCATTGTATCCCTTGGCACCCATATTGCCTACTCCAGTCACAGTAGGTGGCTGGTTGCGGCAGGGAGGGTAAAAGGCGTAAAGACCTGCCAAGTCACAGTGCGGCTGTTCGCTGAGGACACCTCGAATAAGAAAGAGAGCAGCCAAAAGATAATTCAAAATTGACACAAAAAAAAAATCCAAACCCAAGTGTAAACATCTAGAAATAATTTTGTCAAATATTTTTTGTTTAACTTTATGGAACTCTTTTGTAAAAATTTCAAGCCAGCTAAAAAAACTCGCATTTTTTATGTTCATGATTCCAACTGAATATTTTAATTTATTTTCCTATCACTTTTGTTCTAATTGGTAAAGCAACTTGTTGAAGCTAATGAATGAATATGAAATAAACTATGTACAGTGCTTAACAAATGTATTACACTAACTAGAAAACATAAATATGTTACACATTTTTTTTAATGTTTAAAAGAAAAAAAGTGAAATACTAATTTTTGTTTTTGTTGTTATTAATTATAGTCAAAACAGTGAATATTTTGTATGGGCTCCTTTGTGCAATCAGTCTTTGAATTTTATAAGAACAATTCCAAAATATTTATTTTTTTCTTGCATGTTTTTATGACAGGTGGTCTAATAAATTTGTTTAGCACCACATCCCTTTTAGAACCTTTACTGTCAACTGGTGGGTTGGGACCTAAAAGTGGGTCACAAGTATGTTCTGAAAGCTGTGAGAAAATATAGTTCCTTTGTTTTGCTATATGCAAGATGAGATTACAAGGTTTAAGTAAAATGTAGACAAGATTCTGATACGTATAAAGTAGGTCCCAAAAAATGATAGGGAAAAACTTTGGGTCTTAGCCCTAAAATCTCAACTTCTCTATGCTTTTGAACTGCAATGGTACATTTTAACCCTCACACAGAAGTTTACCTTTCTGATAACATAATCTCCCCGTAGTACTGAAAAGCTTATACCAACAGTCTGGGATTTCCCTCGGCCTAATGTGGCTGGAAAACATCCAGAAGTCATGAGGCGGGGAGGGGCTGTGTGGAGGGAGGGTACAAGGAGGGGACTGCACAGACAGGCTGACCCTCTTCTGCCAGCTAACACCAGCTGATCTGTCCCGCCATTTGCCAATTACATACAGGGCATTTGAGGTTGCCAGCTCACGTGTGTGCTAGTGCTGACAATATGGGCTCCATGGAGAGAGGCTTCAAGATATCACAACTTGGACACAGGGTAGAAACCTTTGCTGTCATAGTTCCTAGTAGTACAGAGTAGTGCAAAAGTGGAAAGTAAGTCAAATTATGGAATGGGATTTTTTGTAGTTATTGGGTTTCACCAATTTTTCTCATGGGGGGTAGGGACTATCCCACCTATGGCAAAAGGAAGCTGGGGATCAAACCCAGGACCTTCTTGCTATGATTTAAAACCATTGCCGACCACTAACTAATTTTGACAAGAAATTTATCTCAATGCAAAAGCAATGCAAAACATTTGCAGAACTGTGCAAACTAACCTGCCTTCTGCCATTTTATACCCTTACATTACTCTCATTAAATGCAAAATGCATGAGAACACTATGTAACTTTCCAGGATTCGTAAAGGACTGTCTGCAACTCCACCCTCAAAAATGACTTGGCTACATGTTTTAATGAATTTTATGGTAAAAGCTAATGTGACGTTGCTCTAACTTTAAGCCAGTTAGATGCTATAGCTTGCCGCTTCATTGCAACAGGCCACAAACCTAAAGGTGACGTCATGGTGGCTCCCTGCTTCGGTTCTATACAGTCCATGTGAAGAAAGCCATCTTGTGATTTCTCCCAAGAGGGTGTGAGGTCAGTGCAGACCAGAGAGAGAGTGCAGAGAGGAGGGGGGCGGACAGAGAGGGCAATTTTGTTATACTGAATCCAAAAGCCAACATTTGTTTCTATCGGCCTGTGTTGTTTTTTGTGTGTGAAGGGGGGGTCCCTGTCCTTTTGAGCTTTTCAGCAGTTGTGACAAAGGCTGGATGTTGAGAACATATGTAGAGAGACCCCCGTGGCTCATGGCAGAGGAGCTCCATGCAGACCCCGCCGTTCCACTAAATACAAGGGCGCTCCTTTCACCGCGCCGCCCTCACTTAATGAATGCGTGAATGGCAGAATGCCGCTATTGGCCATTCAGGGGCCAAAGTCCCCAAGAATTCACCTTTGCACAAATGCGTCCGGCAATGGCAAATACATTTGCTTAACAAATTGAAAGCAAAAAGAATAGCTAATGGGTGTGTGCCTGCGTGTGAGAGAGAGTTTATGGGTGGGAGAACAGCATGGTGAGAAGAGAGGGGATAATTCAATTAGTCCTCTTCCTCAGAGGAGAAATGAAGGCAGGTTAAAAGGGACGGATTATTATTTGTACAAGGCTTTACACAAAGGAGACAAATAAAGATTGGAGAGAACATCTACTGGCCGGGAATGTGATAAAGAAGTGGAGAACACAGAGAGAGAGTAAAGCCTGAAAGCTCTCCTCTGTCTGAATTAACCAGCTTCTGAAAAACGCCTGGGCCCGACAGTGAGCTTTTCTCCCTCATTCCCTTTGCACTCTTTCAATTCAATTTTAAAACAATTCTAAAGAAAATTGTGCCTCAAAGCTCTGCATGCACCGTTCTGCCCTTGTCTCTCTAAAGCTGCATCAGCCTCATTTAAAGAAAGTGAATGGTAACACTTTCTAAAAACAACAGACTATTAAAGCTGGGTAACATTTTTAGACCTCAAAAAATGAAGTCTGAAAATCATCATGGTAATAGCTTCTAATTCATTTTGACATGAAACAGAGAAACTAACTCTTCTTTAAAGAGTGTCCAGTTGGAAAGATAATCCACTTGTATAGCAAAATATAATGTCATAGTATTTATTAAACTGAAAGCCCCAGTATAAGCAATTGTTCTTGGTTGTACATGCTGAAAACTTTTATTACTTTAAGTATTTGAAGCTACTTAACTAAGCTTTGTTCGTACACTTACCGCGGTGTACAACTCAACCTCATTATAACCCGTAAGCCTCACAAAACGGAATTTTCCACAACCTGGTATTATTAATATTAACCATAATGATGCATCGGTGTAATATAGTGCTTTTGTAGACACCTTGGGGCACACTGATGGAAATGTGTCTGCTATTCTACACCAATGGCCTCTCCGACCACCAGCAAACACACAATAACATTAGCACATTCATACAGGCAAGGTTAGTGAAGTGTCTTGCCCAAGAAAACCATGCCCACAGCCCACTTCTGGGTCCTGAGTTGGCCCATCAATTGAAAATACCGATTACTACTGTTTAACTAGTTTCTACTACTGTCTTTTCTTTTATAAACATACCTGATGTTGTGTTATGTTCTGAAACACAAGTGCAAAATTCTAAAGGGTACAAAAAACAAAAATCAAAATCTACCTTCCCCATGATAGTAAATAAAGCCTGGCCGGTTTGCTTTGGCGAGTGAGGGAACAGTGGAGTGGTGAACAGCTGTGGAGTCATTTTGATAATGATGAGAATAATAAGCAGACTGGCGGACTGGCGTTGGTGGAGCCGCTAAGGCCTGAGAGGCTCGGGGCTTTGCTGTTGCAGCTTCACTGCTCCTGAATAGATAAAAGTGATTAAAGCACTCCTGATTATCCCCTGACCAATATGTAATGGATTTACAGCCCTTTCAATTAGGCCGTATTTGCTGGCCACTCATTACTCGGGGCTTTTGGTTAGGTAATCAGGGTGCAGGGCTGCTTTTGGGCAAGGAGTGGGCATGGTTTGGGAGGGGTGAATGTGTGGAACAGCTGTAAGTCAATGGAGGGAATTCATTCAGTATGTTTACATGCAGGTGGAGAAATTCTAATTATTATTATTATTAGTCTGTTTTTTTTAGGGTCACCACAGCCAAACATCTCCCTCTACCCAGTATGGAGGTCACATTAATGGATGGCATATTGATTGTGCATAGGTTTCCTGCCAGATGCACGGCGTTCCTGACACAACCCTCTTCATTTACCCAGGCTTGAGACACTGGCTTGTGACTCTTTGTGAGCGAATTGGAGATTGTCAACAACCCTGCATACAACACTGATGGAGTTCATTTCTTTTAGTCAAAGAAAAATGCGTTTCAAAGTTAAGGTTGGATAAAGTACAGAGACAGTGGCACAGAGTGACACATGTAAACAAATGAGAAAAAACAGTCTAGTGTTTCAAGAGAAAAATACATATTTTGGGTCACTGGGCTGCCAGGTAACGTTTGCCGGTTGTTTTTTGGCTCTCATAACAGAAATATCTATAAAATCTAGTCTACCATAGCTTATAGGCGTTTATGGGCTTTTGGAAGTGCTATGTTCATATACTTTCATTTCGTGACGTTGTAGTGTCCTGATTGGTAGTTATAAATGAATCATTGGTTGTGTCAATTAGCCAAGATATTTAGCATTTAGCAGTACAAAAAAAGTGAGCTTCTTTTCTCTAGATACTGGTAAAAACCCAAATCGTATGAGCTAGACAGAGAGTGAAGTGAAGCGTTTGTGCATGTAAATTTTAAATGTAAACAAATTCAGAGATCCAGTTAGACAGTGTAATCAAGCTGTAAGCACAACTTAGCTCAGCATGTAAACGTTACTGATTGCCATTTCTTGCTTGCGTTTCTGCCCATCCCTTCCCCCTTTACATTGTCGCTGTGTCTCTGGGACATGGAGCAGCTTATGTGTCCTCCTGAAACCTGACCTGTGCGGCAAAATCAATACAGCACAATGTTCTGATCATGTCCCAACATTAGCCGGGGCGGGAGTACACGCTTTCCCTTTCATTCTCCGACACAAACACACGCACACAAAAAGACTGTAATAATAATATTCTGCTCTGGTCAAAATGAGATGTTTTCTCAAAATGAAAGGCTTCTCAAAGGTATAGGATGTAAACAGAAGCAACCCGCTAAGCAGAAGGTTGCTACAGTGTGATACATGACTCATCTTGACTCGGGACAACCCTGACTTTGTATTTATGTAACATTACCAGAAGCTGTAGAATTTATACATCAGATCTTCATAACAAAGCAAACTCAAAGTTTAAAAAAATTAGGTTGTACCAATATGAAATGGGCTATAGGTTATATTTAGGCATAACACCATGTGAATAACACTAGAACCACCAACCACTCTTTCTAAAATGACTTTTTAGTCTATATAGTATGATAAAAAATAACCAATATATTAAAATCAATTAAAAACAGAATTTTGTTGACAGCCGGTGCTAGTGTAAGTTGTAGCAGGGGTTAAAATGACCTTTGTGCATTATAACTAATAAAAAAGCTAAATAAATATGCTGCAACTAACTGGCCATTGTTCGGGACATACTCCATCTAAGGCCCATAGCTGAGGGGATAGGCCCAAGTCACCCACAACCCCTGATGGGAATAAGTGGAATAAGATGAGCATCATATTATTATGACCAGACTTTATTTACGGAGTTCAGAGTAAAAAATAAAAGAAAATAATAAATAAAATAAAAATAAATAATTAATGATACAAAAAAAACAACAACAAAAAAAACAACAACTATAAAATTCCCCAAAATATTGTAGTATAATTAGAATTGTGTGTAAATATTTCTTATATTTCTTATATTTTTTTATTTACAGGAGTAAACCCTGAATTTAAGTTGCAAGTTTATATGCCCCATGCACTACCCCAACATTATTTTTTTTCTTACTAGCTTCTAAAACACATAGTTAGACAAATGACAAAACAGTTTTTTTTTTTTCAGTACAGTTCGAGTAGCTGTTTTTATGGGACGTTTATGAGCCATCCGCCACTCCAACCAGCCCAAATACTGTCCATAGCAAAGTGTAACACCAAGACTAGGATGTGAAAGGATAACACTTGGCCAATAACACTACTGAGTTGACAAAGTGCTTAGCCAAGATACCCCATATACACTTCCCAATTATTTAGCAGTGACCCCATTCATTCAGGACCACTCTGCCCTAGCCTAAATGACCAGTGCCTCTCATACTGTAGTGGATGTCAGATACTGTTTGTGCCACTGCGTCTTACTCAGAGTGCTGAGCGGAGCAAACAGTCGGCTGTGATTAGGTTGACCAGGTCAGGGTGTCCGGCTGACAGGTGGCTGACAGGTGAGTGCTCTTGCTCCCTGACAACTGTGTGACAGGTGTGCCGGTGTTTTTAAATCTGACATGAAGAATTTAGGTTTGCTGTATTCCCCAAAGTGGAAAAAAATATATTTTCAACACAATTTATATGGGTAAAATATAAGGTATACTACTCATTTTGTAAGCAACGTTGGGGCTTTTTATAAAGGTGGTTGGGGAAGTGGATGGAGAATAAATAAAAACAATAATAATGTGTCTTGCCCAAGGACACAACGGCAGTATGCATTACCGGTAGCGGGGCTCGAACTGCCGACCTCTGTATCAATGCCTGTACCAACTGAGCAACTGTTGGCTAATACTACCATTAAAATCCTTTGGTAAGACCTGGCAATTTTGACCTTTTCAAAAAAAAAAAAAAAAAAAAAAAAAAAAAAGGACCTTTCCTTGTAGACTGCATTTTTCAAAACAAGACAACAAATTTTCAACCACAGATTTATTGAATCTCCCAATCTGGTAAAGGCTGAAATCCACAAAAACATAACTCTATTTCAATAAGTAAAGATCTGACTATTATCTTCATTATGCATTACACAATCAATAAACTGTAGGTGGTTGGTGTAGTGGACAGAACTTAATGTATTGGACTTTCCTGCCAAAGAGAGTACTGCTCAAAAACCTAACTTGGTGATTTTATAGCTTTTTGGTACAAAACGGGATGGTTAAGGTGCGGGATGGGTCAAAGCAAATAGGACATTTCCATTTGAAGAGTATATACGTCAAAATCATTAGTCATTTGTTACAGATCTTGAAAGTAAACAGCTGGGGTGGTGGATGGACGTTACACCTAAACATGCCTAAACATAACCAAAGTAGTTGTAAATTGTTACTTGCAGTGTATCTTGCATAAAGCTAAAACACTCAAACAAAAATTTTCATGTCTCTATAAAACATATACATATTTCTGGCAATGTTACATAGCTACTTTTGACTAGGGACCATTCAGACTCCACACCACTCCTCACATAACAGCAGTTCTTACCGTGAGATGCTGGAACAACCACGCCCTCATGATGTTAGTGGCCACTTTGGGGAAAATGCCCCGCTTTTTCTGCCTCTTCTTATCTTTGTCCGGATCATCGTCGTCTCCCGTGCCGGGCGATGCAACACTGTTGTCTAAGCCATCTCCTGAACGGAAACAAAGCCGGCGTTAAATAACATCCCGGACATTACTACTGGCTTTTCATAGTACAATGTAGAAAAGTGTGATCCAGGCAGAAACAGACCTTAAGGCTTCTGAAAGATGGATAAATGGACAAATACCATGGATACTTATGATAGAATTTTACAGCCGTGAGCTAAGGCCGGGAGACTCCTTGGCAAAAGCTTGTGTTGTGAAGTCTAGATATGAAGGCAGAGGGATTTAGATGGCCTTAGATGGATGCCTGTGCAGAGAGTGGGGGCTTTATGCAAGAGGCCCTAGCCTGGTTGTTCTATACCCCAGAGCACGGAAGAGGGGAATGGGGGTTAATGACTCTAATGTTATGCTTGGACGCTGAAACACTAGGGTTCTCATTCCAGTTGCACAGTCAGTGAGAGGAAAGAGAGCAGGAGGGGAGAAAAAAAAAATGGAACAAGATGACAAAATGGACAAGGAGCCTTCAAGTACAGAGCTGGGCTTGGACTCGTGTCATTAATGCAATTAAATTTGCATGCTTGACATAATGTGGAGCTCTTTTTTCCAATCTTTTGAAGACAGCCAAAGGGGACACAGAAAATGAAGCGGGCAGGAGTTGCCATAAATGTATTTGCAATTTGAAATATTGTAAGTAAGTGCAGAAGTTTTCCTTAAAAAGGTTTTTGATGTTAAAATAGGAGCAGCTAATAGCTAATTTCCAAGGGTGCGGTCCAAAAAAGTATGCCAGACTATACAAATTTGGTAATCCCTTACATTTTACCAGATGAATATGTAAAGCAAAGAAAAGGCTAGTCTAGCAATAACCAGTCCCAATGCAAGAATGCTAAATGATGATTTTACATAGTTAGCAACAGCCGTTTCCAGTTTTAGAACTGCACAATGCAGCACTCGCTTCATGAATTAAAATCATTGCATTTGCTATCTACATTGCATTGAACATGAGCGTGACTAAAAAACAAGTCCCTCTTAGTGGGAAACTAGTGTGGCTTTTGGAATTTAAAGTTCAGAAAGCTGCGAGACAACGTTCATCAGTGTTCATCAATGCAGCCTCTTGCACCACTATACACAAGGAATTACTCTTCCTTAATCCAACTAAGTGCCATCTCTTTTTAAGGATTGCCTAACCAACTGTGCTGCACTAATCCAACAGATATGGTAACATGGAGCTTAACCATATCTCAAGTTAGAAAATTTGCCTGGACTACATAGCAGAGGGGCTACTGTAAGTACAAACACAAGTCACCTTCAAAATTTTGCTAAGAATTCAATGAAACATTGCAATTTCTAGCACTTGATGTCACCACAGTAGTAGCGCTACTTCATAACTAACTTTCTGTCTTAATTTTTTCTTTATAAGTAAATGCAATTCGCCCCCGTTGCAAACACAAACACGGACTACCGAGTTCATCCTGAAGGGCGTCCAGTCGAGAGGCACCGGCATAGGGATGTGATTTGGGGTGGTTCATTGTTGCACTTGGATGCACATAATGGACTTGTCTTGCCTCCCACCCCAACCCAACTCCCTGACTCACTCACTCTCTTCTTCTTCTTCTTCTTCTCCCCCCTGCACTAACAACAACCCCTCCCTTATTCCACCAGATTAGCATGACAGGCCAGCAGCAGCTTGCTTTGCATTAATGTCCATCACTTTTATTTTAAAAGAGAGAAAAAAAAAAAAAAAAAACATGCGTGCAAACCCGAGTTTCTCCTTTTTAAATCGAAGTTTCCATCTTTGTCCCTTTGCCTCTTTCTTGTTCCTCTTCCACCAGCATTAATTGTGCATTAGCAAAAATGATTTACTTTTAACAGTCATAGTTATTTTTTCTTGCCCCAGGCCACGAATGCCTTGAAAGCCTTCCTTGAGGGCATCTAAATTATGTATCTGAAAAACTCCTCCGCTACACCACGGAAGGACCCTGACGCTCGCCAAATCCAGACCCGCATGTCCTGATGTTTTTGGGGAGGCGTCAATCACGGGCACCTATACAAGCCTTAATCTTGCATAAATATTTGAACTAATAACATTAAAAAAGGAGGAAGGGAAGGGATCCGACCGGTGGCGTAATCAAATGCAAAATAAATGAAGAATACAAGGACAGCGGGGGCCCTGGCTGCTAACTACTTTCCCCACTTTCTCCTCCTTTTCATCCCTCTTGTTTTCCAGCCCCGTCTTTTCTTTCGGGCCGCTGTCTGTGCCTGTGTTTTCCTTCCACATCATTAGTGCAGGGCCACACCATACAGGCAAACAGAGAAAGTGCCGACTTTGCACTCCCCACGTTGAAGTTAAAGAAGCAACAGCGCCGTGAAGGGCATATGGGAACAGGGACGCGCGAACACACACACACACTTTGGGGTGTTGTAATTTTAGAATGGGTATTCATTAGTGGCAAATGCCGTAAATCCCATGCTAAGTACGAATCCTTGTTCAGGAAAGGCTAAAACAATAAACTCTGGTCTGGCCGTATAGCCCTACCCTGACTGTGAGGGGCTTCCTGAGAAATGTGAGCCATACGGAAGTCAAGTCTGCCTCCCCAGCCCTGCACTTCAATAACAACACAACTCGCGAGCTGTGAATTTCAAGCGCCCTCCCCTTGTTTCTCGGCTTTTGAGCTTCACTGAATAATGTTGATACACAGTTTGGCTGTTTGTTTGTGCGCCGCTAGGTTTTGTGTTGATTTTTTCTTCTCCAAATCCCCTCTCTCCCGCTGTGAGCAGCCAGCCTCGTCCAATGGAACCGCACAGTGGCCAAAAGGCTGGCAGATTAATTTTATTGACGTTTCCATTTTCACTGCAACGCGATAGCCTCACCCCCCCCCGGTCAGGGCCAAAGCGACCCGTGCGTATTTACAGACTGACCTGTCACTTCGTTACCCAGCATGCTCGCTGCCTCCTTGCCCTAGCCCGCAAGGGTGAAACCGGACTCCAAGGCTATCAAGCTCCTCACTGCTCTCACATGAACAAGGAGCTGGGCACAGGGCGGCTGTTTGAGGATGGCATTTGATAGTGGTTATGCAGTATTTTCAGCTAAGTACACTAAACATACCATATAGTAGGGTGGAAAGTTATTCAGGTTTATAATGTTGTACAATGTCTATCCAAATAGTAGTTTTGTTGCCCCATTGAACATTTCCCTTGCTGTACAATAAAGGCTGCTTCTAGTGCAGAGAAGTTTGCATAATGGTGACTAGTGTTAATGATAATGAGGACTAAAGCTTGGCATGTGTGACTTGCTGTAGTTTTGCAAAGGGGCAAGAAACTGATCAAAAAAGTATTGTCTGTGATGCTTTCCTGTATGTACTTGATGGTGTATGCAAATTAGCCATGTGCTTCAGTTTAACAGTGCATTTGTTGCCCAAAAATTACATGCAATATGTACGTTACTAGACCTGGAGAGACAGTGGCACAGTGGGTTAAGCGTTCGCCCACCAACCAGAGGGTGGGAGGTTTCAAACCTAGCTTGAAGCACCTACTCTAGTTACAGTATGTTGCAACAGGAAGGGCATCTGGCATAAAAACCTGCCAAATCACTGTGCGACTGGTTCACTGTAGCCACCCCTAACATTATAGGGAGCAGCCAAAAGACAAAAAACTAGCTACCTAATCTGCATAATATTCACTATTTAGATAATGCTTTTGTTTTGTGTCATGCAGGTTGGGCATCTTGGAAACAAAGGTATGTTTCAAATGCCTTGTTTGACACTTCTGACCACATTATGCACTTGTTTCTGTATAAGAACTATTTCTCAGCAGCAACAACATTTTTGGAATTGATATACGTACACAGAATTTGTTAGTTGTAGTTCAGTGTATGCACATTCGATGGAAATGCATTAGAGACATGTCATTCTAAACCAAAACAGGAAGTGTGTCCCAGATTACATGACCCAACTGTACTGCTGTATGTACCAGGATGTATCATAGACCACTACTGATCAAAAGAGCTGTCAATCATGTTTAGGAAAAAGGAGGCAGGGCTTATGATATGTAAAAAAAATAAAAATAAAATTCTTCTTTTAGACTAAATAGATGTAATTAATAATATACAGTTTTAGATAGACGGAAATCTGAAACCACAAAGTCCAAAAGTTGGTCAAAGAAATACTGTGAAAAAAATAAATAAAACAAAGACAGAGAAAGACAAGAAAAAGGACGGTGTATAAAAAGAATAAAGATGACCGAACTTGCTCAACCTCATTACATCTAAAGCAGAGCTGGTTTCTTTGCATCCACCCCCACTTCTTTCTTATGAGCAAGAGAAGGAATGCTGCAGGGCAAATTGTCCCAAACGCTAATGGCTTCTGACTGTTCCCTGGCAACTCTGCCATTCTAACCTGTGTGTGGATGTGCTCTTGCTAAAAAAAAAAAAAAAAAAAATGGGCAAAGAAGAAGACGAAGAAGAAGAAGAAGGCCAAAAAAAAAAAAAAAGAGGAAGAAGAAAAAAAAACACAAAGTCTAGGATAGGGCAGTGCAAGGGGGAAGCGTCCCATCATCTGGCCATGTGACACAGATGGAGGGGGGTGGCTATTAGGAGGCTGCTCGTACAGGCCTGGGGGAGCCGAGGTGCTGGAGTGTAGCCTCAGGCACTTTTGGAAAAGCAGCGCCCTTGGAGATGGAAAAAAGACAAGCCCCCCCCCCCATCAACCCCCTTTTTCCTCCTACACCCACTCTCTTCTCTCTCCTCCTTCCTTCTTTCTTTCTTTCTCCATCAATATCTTGACTTAAAGTGCTTGCAATGAAAGTTTGTTTTTGGGAGGGGGTGCATTTTTATTTTATTTTTTTATATGCACAGTCAGGGGAATCGGAGCAAGATGGAAGGCAATGACCTGATGCGATGTTGGGTGACAGTGGGGGGAACTGGCAAACAAACAAAAGTCTGGAGAGTGCATTGTGGCTGCATACATCCCATCTCTCATCACCAGTGGGTGGTTATTAAAAATGCATTCAGATATATCTCCCTGTGAGTAAATTGGTCTCAGGGTTGAGCTCATTAACGGGTTGGGGGAAAGGACCGTAAACACGAGCGCAGCTATCTAACGTCGGCACATTCAGGGTCGCTTCAGGATTTTCCTCGCAAACAAAGAATTGCCTTTTTGTTGCAGGAGAGTATAGAAGAAAAAGAAGAGGGGGAAACTTGGTAATGAGTGGGGTGTTTCATGTGTAGGACCCAGGCGCCGTACCTCGGGGAGCCACTGCGCTCTCTCCAGTTGGAGCCGGGAGCATTATGGCCGCCAGGAACGCGCATGCGGCAGCTCGATCAGCGCGCTCGTTCCTCATTCCAATACACACATGCATTAATTAATCATGTTTTGTCAATAGCTGCGAAACACAGTCGAAGCCAGTCCTGGTGGATTATTGCAGATGGTGATGTTGGTACAGAGGGGGTATATGGGGTAAGAGTTAAAAAGTGTTTTTTGTTGTAATTGTACTGTGTTAAGCTGCATAGAGCTTAACAATGAACAAAGTTGTAACTAAGCAGAGTCTATAGAAATTGTACAAAAATTGGTAAATGTTGCCAGGTCAGGAGATCGATTTCCTGACATTGAGCCAAAAACACAAGCCACAGTATGTGCCGTTCCCAAGCCTGGATAAATCAACAGGGTTATGTTTGGAAGGGCATCTGGTTTAAAGAAAAAAAAACTTCCATGCTTTGACCCCTAAAAGTTTTGCTACAGTAAATTGTTCTCAGCACACTTCACAGATATCAAGCTAGAGACTTGCTCAGGATTGATGTTTCAATTCTTCTCCTGCCCACCTGACCGCTCCTGCTCACTCCCAAAGTCTACCCTGACCTGACCACCCCAGGGATTCCCAGCAGCGTCCAACGGGTCCTAAAAAAATTGGAAAATGATGGGTTTTTTTGCAGAGAGAGAGCAGAAAACTTTAAAAAGTTCTAGCTAAAACTGAACTGCTGGGGACGCTCTGGAGCTGGTAGGTTTTTCACTTGACCACTCACTCCCACCCGAAAACAATGCCAATCCTGCCTGATCCTGCAAGATTTTCATCCCACTTTTTCAGGTCTTCAAGTCAAGCTATGTATATTATGGTTTAGATGGCCACATTTAAGATGCTTATACCTCATTTACACCCCTACCACAGAGCCTGTCATTGCTTCTGTCTGCTTCTCCAAACTGGCACTGTGCTAACAATTAACAACTGCATGGAACAAGTTAACTATTGCTACAATCCCACCACAACACCATATTTTACAAAGCACTGGACTAGCCCTTAAAAGTGAGAGTAAATGAACAAGCCTGCTAATGCATTTATTTGGCCTCATGCATAAAAGATTCAACATATGTTTTCAATAACACATGCATAATACATGTGATTTGTGTTACACACCTCTACGAAATGTCAGCTTCGCCTGTTTACCATTAATGAACAGGATTCGGAATCTTAATGTAATTTGCCATTGCCGTATGCATGTATGTATAGGTCCTTTTGGGTTGTAATCCTTTGACACAGAGTTCTATCTTTAGATGCTGTGTGTTCTGGAGGCAGCACTGTGATTTTCGAATGGGAGGCCCCGGCGTTTGTTTCAGGGTAATGAAGCACGAGTGTAGAAGCAGTGGCTTATGGAAGCTGTGGTTAAAGTGACTAATTACAAGCCCCCTCTCCCCCCCCAACCCTGGACCCTTTCACGCCCCCCGTTAGCCCAGGACCGGTCAGGCATGTTCACCCTGGCTCACCCACATCAAGGCCAAAGTACTCTTACACAAGCTTTTCATTAGGGGCTATCACTGCTGTATACACTTTCAGTACTTTCTACCTTTAAAGTAGTCACAGTCTGCACTCAAGTAAAAGTACTTCAGAATAATGTTACTCTAGAAGAAAAGAGAAAATACTAAACAAAATAATTGTGTGTAAAATCTTACCACCACTACTACAATACCACTACTGATCAAAACCAACACCTTCTAGTTGTGAATATGCTGGCCACTTGAACACTGAGATAAAAAAAAAAAATGCTTTAAAAATAAAATAAAGCAAAAATATTTGACACGGAGTTAAAAAAAAATGCTTTAATTTATTTAGACATTTTAAATCTTAGTTACTTTCCACCTCTGTACAAATAAAAAATAAAAAATTAAATAAAAATACTTAGGTAAAAAAAAATGCTTAAAAAGGGGACTATAATATAAAATAAAATAAAATAAAATAAAAGATTCAAACCATAGATGCAAAACTAGACATCGGGCTCTACTTTTTCAGTACACTAGTTTTCTCAATGCCGGAGGAAAGTAGAAATAAACTATGCCATTCAAACAATCTACATAAAAGTACAAACATTAAAGTACCAGTAATAGTATTAATAGTTTGTACTGGAAATCCCTAGTTATCAGTTACAACAACCTATGCTAAACATATTGCTAGCATGCTGTTCTCGTCAGACCGCCTGTAATCCCTGTCCTGCTCCATTCTACTGCTGCCAATGGAGCCCCTATGTGTTTGTGTGCGTGTGTGTCTGTGTGTGTGTGATGGAGATTGTGTATGCACCAAGAGCATGTGGTCCCGGAGACCCCTTCATAAATCCAGAGTAAATAAAAGGGGTAACCAGACGGACAAAAGGGGAGCCCCCACTGCTTGTGTGATTTGCCGCTATTGGACGACTGAATGTGCTAAACGCCGCTTATGTTGGCTGAAAAGTTGTGGAGAAAAGAAGAAGGGAGGGGGGGAATGGGAGGTTCTAAATCCTCTCCCCCAGTTCTTTTCAGCTTCTTTCTCTGTGGTTCAGCCTGGGGGGCTAGAGGTGGGTTAATAGGAGGGTGTATGGTGGAATGAGGATCGTGAGGCAACTAGGACTGCGAGCGAGGTAGAGGCCAAAGGAGCTGGTTCTACACAAACTTTTTAGCCCCAAAAAACAGCATGACTTTGGAACTAAATGTGCAAAGACAATAGCTTATTTTTTAAATGCCATTGCAGTTAATAATGTTCACAACCTTTGTGATAGTTTCTTTAAATGTTTACTCCTTTTAGTTGCTTGTGGTGGATGAATAACTGACAACTTTAATATTGGTTTTGTGGTCCAGCAACTAACTGGCCATTAGAGGTCTAAAGGTGCTGGGATAGGTTCCAGCCACCCCCCATGACTGCTAATGACAATCAGAAGTAGAAGAAGTAAAAAAAAAAAAGACCTTTTAGCCCCACAAACTGCATGATATTTGAATTAAAAAGTATCATTTCTTTTACATTTTGCAAACATTTCTTCACATCTTCCTTTTTTAGTTTCTTAAGGTGGATAAGTAAATGGTAAATCTGTTGTGGGCCGTCATCTAACTGGCCATTGTCCAGGGAGTTCCCCACTTCAGGCCCAAAGTTGCTGGGAAAGGCTCCGGCTGTCCCAGCAACTACGAAGCATGACAATAGGAAATGGAAGAGGTGGAAGAAGTGGAAGAAATAAGTGAAAGTAGTTAGTTCATGTTTATGTTTTATGGTGGTAAAAGTAGTAGTAGAATTATTGCTTATAAAAGTATTTATTGTCAACATCACAAAGGTATTCTGGAAGATCTGTTTTCTTTTTTAAGCAAACTACAACTACTACTGCTGCTTTCTTCAAACTTGACTTGAGACCATGACTTTCTGATTGCAACACTATCCACTTTGCCACTGAGGTAAAAAAACAACAACAACTTCCTCAGATTCTCAGACAGGGCGTTGAAAAAGCGTAACCTTGTATCTCTGCTATGTACTCAAGTAAAAGTAGTTAGAAAGATAGGCAGTGGTGTGATTTTTGACAGCACCACCACAACCAATCATTGCAGGAATAATAATTAAAACCCATATAAAACACACAGAGCAGTATTTTCTAGAGAAGCGCTAATAAGGCTAAAGCTCAAGCAAAAGTATCTTTCCACTACTGACGTCAAAAGGCCAAAAGAAAAGTGTAAGCAGCTTTTACTACGAACCATGTCTTACATCTGCACAACTTCTACCAGAACCACACATTTTAGTGCATGTTTCACCTCTGACACTTAGCACTCACAGTCAGACAAGTGCTAATGACTATAACATATTTAATGATAGCACACACTCGCGCAGTTTTAGCATCTATCAGCAGCCCGTTCAGTGTACGTTTGGCCCACCATATGGTTTAGAGCTTAATTCCCATCCATACAGTAGATGAGGCCATTTTAACAGTACCGCTTTAGTGCCGCTCCACATTTTTTTTTTTTTTACGCTGATTATTTCCTGATCTGTGCTTAAACAAGCGGCAGCCCCAAGCTCGCACTGGACCATAAAACAACAGCTTAGTAAACAGCGAGCATGCTGACAAATTGGTAGCGCTCAGGCCAGAGTCATTAACAGCCCTAAAACCTGTCAGAGCAATTACACCAAACCCGCTCTGTTAGCAAGTCTCCCTGCCAAACGCAAATGTCACTGGCCACCTCCCTCCTGACCATGTGAGGAGAAAGGAGAAAGGGTAAACAAGGAGCATCTATGGCACCTTGACAGCCACGGGGAAGAAGGGGCTAGTGGAAGACGACTTTGAATGCTCGCAGATGCACCGAGGGCTATACTTGTAGGAAAAGTTCTGGTGCACATGCCATGAAGATAGGCAGTGTTGTGGTTTTTGACAGCACCACCACAACCAGTCATGGCAGGGATAATAAATAAGACCTATATAAAAGCCACAGAGCAGTAAAAGTGCTAATAAAGCTTTTTTGTAATTGTACAGGCTAACTGACCTCTAGATATCCAGACTATTCAGAGTGGCCATATGTCTGAATGCAATCCACTCATTGTATTTTTTTATTTTTATTTTTTTTTGCCCAGATGAAAATTTGTATTTTTATTTTAATTACTGTCACTGACACTTTTTACTGTTTCTATTTGTCTATTTTAGTTTTTTTTTTTTTTTTTTTTTTTTGCAATGTAAAGCACTCTGGAACTTTAGAAAAGTGTAATAATAAAAAAAAAATAATAGTAGTAGTAGTAGTACCATAGTAGTTACCATAATTATTATTTTCTTGCACATAGGGTTTGGCTAGTTTTTATTTAGTGTACAGTGCATTTGGCGTATAGTATTTAATGCATACTGAAATTCTTGTAGTTTTTTTTTTTTTATTTGCACATTTTAAATTTTAGTCCTCACATTTTCTTTTTATCGTATTGCATGTTCTATGACACTGATAGAAAAGAGCAGAAATGGTATTTCGACTCCCCTGTATGTCTGTACATATAGATTGTCAATAAAATATCTTGAATCTTGAGTAGTAGTAGTAGTAATAGTAGTAGAATATAACTCTATAGGCAGTACACATTGAGAAAACCTATCTTTTATTATGAAGGAACTGGAGCACCAGTAGAGCACTAGAGTTACTTACACTATACTACAGTTTATGAAGTGCATTCACCACCATTATTACTATGAAATACTTTACTGTCCATCAGAGTTTGGTCTGGTAGCTATATGTATTAAATCCTCCTCTTCTGACAAGACATTCATGTATGAACACAAAAAACTATGAAAATGTTTTGACATGTCTCCAAACATTCGTGGCTTGAGCCTATTCCAGATACTTTGAGCTTGAGGCGGTATACAACTTTGCCCAATATCCCACTTCGCAATCTCACTAATTTACCTTCACTAGTGTCTTTTGCACAAACTGGGACACAACTTTCAATAAGAGAAATGCATATTGCGACATCCACATGATATTGTCAGCGTTTCCAAAAGATTGCACAACTTTCCAAGAGATTGCAATTGCATCAAAATACTGCTGGTATGTAATAGGACTTTGCTATTTTACGCACGAAGCGCTGACGTGTAAACTACACCGGGGGGAACGCAGCTCCATCCCAAACACAGCTGTACGTGCATCCTGGCCTGCTCTGAGCCACTGCCTCTTTCTTTTGCATGAGAACTAATGTGCAGTTGTCTACCCCCAAAAACACATCATTAAGTGTTCCCTTAAATGAAGTGGAATAAGAGCTTCTAATTAGATGTTTTTTTTTTTTTTCGTGCCTCCTCTGTGTGGTGAAGTGAAGCAGTCAGGCAGCAAGAAAAGGCAGGAGGGGAAGTAATGGGTGGGGAGGGGGTCGTTTGCCTTTTTCTCTCCACCCACTTCTCCTAAGCCCCTAAACGCGGCCATCGGGCAGATATCGCTCTGTCATCCCTGGAATGCTGGAGATAACTATCGTCTCTCTCTGGGTCCGCGGCTGACCTGCAGTGTGCGGGACTGGAAAGAGCATGGGAGGGGTTAGAGTTGAAGGTTGGAGGTAAAGATTGTTATGAACAGTCAGTTAGGTGAGGCTGTTTCTTTACCTTTTAACCTAAAATACAGGTCAGTCCTAACATTTAAGAGCGTTTTCCCCGGGGGCTAAAGGAGGGTCGGTTGAACCAGAAGTGAGGGGGCAGGTCGCATGGTTGGTGCATGGAACTATCTAGAGCTCAAAGAGGTTATCAGTACAGCATCTAAGATTATAATGGACTGCACCGTGGGTTACCATTAGGCAGGGATAATCAGCAGGATGTTAGAAAGTTGCCATTGTTAATAATAATAATAATTTTTGCAATGCTGTATAAATCATGAATCATGGCAATGCAATACCTTCACATCCCCATTTGGGCTTACAGTTTCTCAACCTCAACTTCAAGTTTTGCTATCTTTTATGGTTCAAAACGCAGTAAATATCTGGATTAGCATTTAGCATGTCTGTAAATAGATTTTCTCTAGTGATTATAAATTCAATCATATAAAAATAAGTCAATTTTAAAGCATTTTTGCATAGTGACAAATGGTATCTTCTTGAATGCATGTGTGTAGTGTCAGTGCCTTGGTAGAGAACATTAGCAACTAGCTTCATATTAAGCCACAATTAGCATTAGCTTTATAGTTTCAGCAACTGACAACCAAGTGTGTAATGTCAGTGTCTGGGTAAGGAACATTAGTAACTAGCTTGATATTAAGCCACAATTAGCATTAGCCACCAAAGAGTGCAATGTTTTACATTATCATGATAGTTCTGACAATTGACAACCAAGTAAATACCTACATGTAATGTCAGTGCCTGGGTAGAGAACATTAGCTTGATATTTAGCCAGAATTAGCATCAGCTACCAAAAATGCAAACTGCAAAAAATGAAGATTATTGGTTTTAGCAAATGACAACCAACCACATGTGTAATATAAGTATGATCAGTATTTGAAATCAGTAACATTATCTGACATTATCCCAATGGCAGTGCCCATGCTGTTGTATCTCAGAAATTGGCTAAAGGACTGGGTGTCAGTTAACATGTTCCAAGACTTCATCTCGGGACAAAAAGCCTCCAGAGAAAGCGACGGAATAAAGATGTGTAAAAGAAAAGGAGGCAGGCACTTGCAGATGTCAGGACCCAATTTGCATGAATGGCAAAGGGCTAAATTGCAGGGGTTGGTGGGGGCCGACCCCTTAGCCTAGTCTTTTTTTTGGAGGGGAGAACTAAAAGGGATGCCCATGACTGCCCCACGCACACACACCAGACAAGGATCAGTGGCTAATGAAGGGCCAAGGGTCTGCAGCCGGCATTTCACACTCTCTGACTCAACAGCACTCCAGACCCTGCACGGTCCACTTCCAGAATCCCAAGCACATTTTAAACTTGTTTCTAAAATATTGGTGAGATCTTTTACCATAGCTATATTCTTTGTGGTATTGTGTACCCTGTATATTCCAGCAACACACCAAAAAAGCCCACAAACACAAGTAAAACCTTTCACAACTCGTTACTATGTCCAACACACCATTATTCTTGCATTGCGTACTCCACAAATGAAAGGTTAGCATAAAAGAGTTTAGAACATAAATGACATGGAACAACAACCATGGACAATGGACAATATTTCAAGCTTTTGGAAATCAAAGATTACTGATAAAGTACATTAGCATCTTGCGTCAACACAGATCTTGCCAAATCAACACATGCAATCTAAAAGATATGTTATGTAGGTTTATTCTACAAGTAAGCAGATCTATAAGCAAAATGGGTGTTGATTCCTAAGGGAAATAATTTGCTCAGCATTGCCAAGGTAATTCAGCACAAGTTATAACACAACAAAAATGCCTATGTATTGAATGGTTTTGAGTAGCAGCTTTCTAATGTTAGGCATCAAAGCCAAAGAAACACTATCAGGATTTAAAGAAGCGTTGTGAAGCTTACGCTGCATTAGTACAGATTCTCTAAGCTCAATTACAACCCAAAACCAAACAAACAAACTCGGAAACGCCGGATTTATTATCGACACACCTGACGGACAGCGGCTTGAGAATCAGCCTCAGCACAGATCTACACAGAGATGGGGGATGGGGGAGTACATGGATTAAAAAGTTTATAAATCAACAAGTCAACCATCAGATTGTAGCCTCTGCTCGGCAGCCCTCTCATCAGCCAAATGCTATGAAGTTTTTTTTCTTTCTTTCTCTATGGTCTGTGTTTTTTTTTTTTCTTCTTCTTCCACACAAATGTCCTGCAGGCAGGGAACAAAGCGAGCAGAACTGATTACTGCGCTGTTGCCCCGCTCTGCCAGTCTAAACTCTGTTTGGCTTCCTAATGAGCTCACTAAAAACCCAATTCATCACCCATAACCCCTTCTCAACCTGCCTTGAAATCCCCCCATTATGGCTAGTCAAGGACAGTCCGTTTACAGGCGGCAGGGCTCGGGGTCAAGGGCGGCGGGAGGAGGACAGAGCAGAGGGTGGTTCAAAATGAGTTAGAAACAGCATGGGGCTGCTAGTGGTGCTGGAGGAAGCAGGGTCCGCACTGGCAAACTTTTTGAAGGACTTGTTATGAAATCAAATGCAGTTTATTGTACATTTCTTTGCTCGTAGACTCAGGGCTACATCAGTCTGGAAAGACTGGATTTGAGGATCCATTTTGAAGGTGAACTCCAGTACATGCATTTAGATATTTGCATATTATTGAGTAGGTATTTTTGATTTCTACTTTTTTCATCCAAAAATGACACTGTAGGAGTAGTATGATCTAACCCTAACTCTATGTGGGTTTTTTCTCCAGGTACTTCTGTTTCCCCATCAACCCAAAACATGCACTATAGGCGCATCCTCCAGCTAGGTACTCCTGACTAAGATCCTCATGGTTCAAGATCCGGGAAAGCACTTCAGTCGCCCACTTTGATATTGAGGAATGGGTCAAATGCAGAGAACAAATTTCCCTTGACAATAAAGTCTACCTTAACCTTAAAAACATATATTCAGAGAAAACAGACTTCGGTGCAAGGTTTGAATGAAGACACAGAAGCCTCTAGAATAATACAATTCAGATTTCTCCAAACCCTATAAGCAACAGTTTTTATATACCTCACTTGCTTTCTACCATTGACTATTTGATCTATTTATTAAGTCATAATTTGCCAACCACCACTGTACCCCATCCCATTTGCCCCCCTCTTCGCCAGCTCTTGTGGTGTCCCAGCCTGAGTGCAGGAATGTCCGGCTTGACGACTGCACCAGCGGGAATGTCCCGTTTGAGCCAGCTTTCGCACCAGACATTTCAACTTTAATACTCCTCCGTCCCATCCCCGCGAGGACAGGAATTTGGTGGGAAGGGAATGTTGGAGGGGGAATAAGAGCTTAGAATACAGTTGAACCATAAGGAACAGACTTGGAAATAGGATAAAAGTTACCTAGAATATGGTAAAATGGACATATAGGAAGGCATTGGTGATGTTTGGGGGAATGGGGAGAAGGAGGAGGTGAAACTCCCACAGTTCCTCATTACACGGGCTTGAAATGATCCTCCCGACACCTGAGCTGTAACCAAGAGATTACAGAATTGATGAATCCGTACTTTCAAATGCAGCTGTTTTATTCTGCTTTAGTAATTAATTCTTTTTCCGATAGCGTATTGATTAAGCGTAGCCCCTGATAAAGTTCAAACTGAGCGAGATCCCCCCAGGGCTCGGACTAGGCCCGCTCCGAGGAGTCAATGAAAACTTACTGCTTCCACCTGCATCTCACTCCATGCAGTTTAGACTCATAAATTAGCAAGGCCAAGTCGACTGGAATAAGGTTTAAAGGCAAATAAAGACAACATCCGTCTTGTAAGGTTTTGACTGTTTCAAGTGATTTAAGCTCGGAGAAATGCCGAAAGGTTGGATAGTTAAAGCAGAGGTAAAATTTGAAATATAATTTTGTTGTCACATTCTATGCATGTGTAGTCCAAGTTCAATTACGTCTTGATTCTACAAGTGCTTAGAGTGGGCAAACTGAGCACTGGAGGAGAAGCACCCTCCTGCTTTTGTACAAACAATACATTTTTACATAGTTTGGGCATTTATTACTTCTTGTTTCTACAAATGGTTACAAATGCTCGAGATATGATGGACAAACTGAGTGCTGTAGGAATAGAAGCACACTACTTTTATGGTACACGCATTCTTGCAGGTAGGGTTTCTGCTTTTATTATACTAAGAAGAGGTGCAAGATGCTATGATACAGGTAAATCATGAGTACAGGTTTTGGTATCTGGATGACCCTTTGTTTCTTCCTTTCAGCTTTCCCCTACTGGGTTACCACAGCGAATCCCCTGCCTCCCTGGGTCCATATTGATTTGGCATAGGTTTAACACTGGATGCCCTTCCTAACCCAATTTTCTTGCTTATCCTATAAATTTGAAAGCCATTACTCCAACACATTGCCCCTATACCTCCGTGGAAACTCTCAAAAAACTTCATTTGTGAATCCGTTCCTAGCTCACTACCATTGTAGTAGCAGCTCTTTCACCTTGCAGCTGCTTCCTTCTTCCTCCTTCTTCCCCGCTCCCTTCACACCCTTCTCCTCCTCCTCTTCGCCCTGGAACGAAAACCGGAGCGTACCCTTTCACAAAACTCCCCTTTCATTTTTTTATGGCTACGTTTTTCCATACAGCCGTGGAGGGGAAGAGGGGGGAAAGTCTGATCAACAGAGGGTTCGAGGGAGCCTCTCCGGGGAGCCAACTAGCAGCAGAAATCAGATGGAGCTTTACAAGAGAGTGAGGCGCTCATGTCTTGTCAGGACCCCTCACCTAGCAGCTCCTTTACAAGTCAATAACAGTGCAAGGCCTGAGTGTCCTCCGCTGGGCCCTGGCACACATTCACTTCCCAGCCTAGGAAGGAAGGAAGTAGCACAGAGGAACCTATGCTAACACTGGTATGGAAACGATGTTTGGTACAAAAATGCATAATCTAATATAGCTGCAAATTCAGGTTCTTTGTACATGTCAAAATATAGTCATTTAAAGCAGTAGAAGTTCCATATTGTTTTTATAAATAATTGTGTGGACAAAGTGAGCACTGTTAGAAAAGAAGCACACTCCTTTTTTGTACACACAATCCTGCAGGAAGAGTTTAGGCATTTATTCTTCCTGGTTTCTAGAAATACAGATACTATAGATAATTTCTACAAAGACTATTTTTAAAAGAGTGAACAAATTAAGCACTGCTGGAGAAGAAGCACACCCTAACCCTAACCCTAACCCTTTTTTACACACATATTGCAGGTAAGAGTTTTAGAATTTATTTTTTTTAAAAACACATTCTTGCAGGAAGGATTCTGTCATTTATTACACAATGGTTAATTTTGGTTATAGACAATTTTGCATGTCCCTGTAGGGCTTCCGTAGGTACAGAACAAAGGTGAAGGTGAGGTGTGCAAATGTGGGTCCTGGCACACATTTGCTTAACACCGCAGCAACGAAGTAGCATCCTTTAAAGCTATGCTAGCTGCTAGAATATTATGGAAATGATGTGTGTCTGGCATAAAAATGCATAATCAATTATATTGCCATAGTCCAGGCTGTCACACTACATCCAGCTCCCCAAAATCCAACATGGCGCCTTCATACTAATTGATCGTGACAAATAATCGGCGACCCCATGAAAAGACAGATCAAGTGCTTTTTTTTCAATATAAGGAACTAATGAAACAGTGAAGGGAGATGAGAAAATATAATTAGAAGCTGGAAAGTTAATACATTCACCATTTCCTTGCATTAACTGGAGTTCTGATGAGGCCTTGGTATCGACTGTCTGCCTTAAGGTAACTCCAGCAGGTTATTTCATTATGGTCCAATTCCCTGGCACTAATTTTTAGATTTTAGGAGGTTGACAGCAGTTGGCAGCGGAAATTGCAACGAGCAGTGACAGAGGAGGCTATTATCAGTGTGAAAAATACAAAATGAAGGAGAGCCATTCAGCAAACTGAGCTGTCAAGATATCAATACCAGGGATCGCATATTGACATTAGTAGACATGGTTCGTAAGCTCATCTTTTGTCCATTACTATAATTGTAAGTGACATCTAGAGTACTTTTTCTTATAAATATTGCTATTACACATAAACTTTAGGCTTGATGTGATGTTGGCAGCCATCCTAACTGCACTTGCAAGGTCTTCATAAAAGGTTTAATGATGTCAATTCAAGACTTAAGACATTTAGTCAAGCATTAACAAGAAATGAGCAAATAAACCTTGAAATCAGTCAAAACTATTTGCAAATCAAAATTTCCATTACTAGTTAAAACATTGGCAACAGTGGCTCAGGTGGTAGGGCTGTCATTATATAACTACAAGTTGGCGGTTCAAATCCTGCACTTCCCATATATATTGTCATTGTGTTTAATCCATTATTACTATTAATTATTACATTATTACTACTGCTACTATTATTACTACTATTACTACAAACTTTACTGTAGTGAAAAAATATGTGTTCCTTACTTTATTCTCAGAAAGAGCATTTTCTTAAACAGTATCTAAGTGTCTATAGTTACTTTTTGACCTCTGGACAAAATATATAATGTTTTTCAAGTATTTTTTCTCTGAGGTGGTTTTGGAAGCATTGCCAGCTTGTTTTGTTTGTGTGTTTGCCTATCTTAAGACATTATCTTTCCTCATACAACATACATGTGCTCTTCCTGACTTCCAATGTGAGCTCTTAATCGCCTTGCAACTTAATGTGCGCCATTAAAGTTCCTGACTAGAGAGAAAAAAAGCTCCTCCTCTGATGCTATTAATTAGCAGTGCTCTTCAGCCCTCTCTTTTTGAAGCTCTCCGTCTCCTTTTGTTTCGCCCTCTGCCTTCCCTTCGTTATTGACTTTTCAATTTTCCCCTTGCATCCACCCACTGCACCAGCACCAACATCAGCAGCAGGAGAGCGAGCGGCGCCCTGCCCGACAATACCCCCAAGCCCACTCGGCATTTTCTCCGAGACGCCGGCTGGGGAGAGCCCTGAGCAGTGGGCCCCGGCCTTACAGCTCCCAGCAGCCCACCACTCGTTCCCCACGGGACCCGAATCAAAGAGAGAGGCCCTTAAAATATAACCATGGGTATAATGAGGGTGCTCGGAAGAACAATAAGCGTGTACGCCAGCGGAGAGCGGCGAGTAGGAGTACAAAAGACCGGAGAAGCCAGAGGAATGCCGGCCTGAGCGCGTTCTCCAACAACAGATGATAATACAGTGCTTAAGGAGAGAGAGAGGGCAAAGGACCGCAGCCAGTGGTGATGGTAGCAGCCGAAGTGAAGAGCCGAACAACAAGGGGTCCTGCCGCATGCCGAAGGGAGCACGACTAATTTCTGCGCAACAATAGGCCTGGATGAGCGCCCACACAATGGCAGGTGCTATGAATGCGGCGGGGCTCTCTCACTGCGAAGGCTATGAGCTGCTGGCTTGTGTAACCTTTCATTTTCAAGCGGTCTTCCTTTTGACTCATAAAGGATGAAAATGATCTCATGGGGGGCCAAAGGAGTATCAGAGTGCCAGGACTGTGAGGCATCTCACACACAATTCCATTGGGATGTTTTGCTCACTTCTTTGCTTCTTCTTTTGCTGTCTGTTGCATATTCCTCCACAATATATTTATAACCAGTTTACATTAACAATTCTAATTTGTTGAAACAGTGAAGTTAAATACTTTCGAAATAACTAAGTTCAAGTCTTACTAAATACATTTTTCTCTCTGCATGCTAGGATGAGCAATGAACAATACTACTATGGCGCTAAATGACATTGGTAGATCGGCATGCAACTGATTATGTTAAATTTGCTGCTACTTTGCAAAGCTAAATGATTGCACTAACTATTTTATCATGTTAAAAAAGTTCCCAGTTCCCACCATGCATGTTGTCTGGGAAAATGGCAGTAGTCCAATGCAATGCCTAGCTTAGCCTTAGCTTGACTTACATCCACCAACACTTTACCTCCCTTCACTCTCCTGCCCCATTTTGCACTGAGCATGTTGTTATTTTGTGGAAGTCTGCTCTTGGGCTGTCCTGTAGGCCATGTTGCAGTGTTAAAGGCAGTCCCCCCCCACCCCATCCCTCTACCCCTTCTACCCCCCTCCCACCTTAAGAGCATTCTTTCCGGGGTCACGGGGTCATGCTTCACAGATGTCTCCTGCAGACACTCTAAGGACTGCATCCTTGGGAGTTCGCATTCGTACCAAAACAATGCAACCCCTCCTCCTTCTCTATAAATGCTGTTTCTTTTTCTATTTGGTCATTCTTTTTTTCTTTTTTGTAGCTTTGTTGAATTTTGAATGCAAGTGAGCACGTTTTTTCCAAGGTGGAGGTATTTGGTGTCGAGATAATGAAAGAAAGCAGTGGTTATCACAAGATAGTGCTGTTTGCTGGCTGCTCTCATTCTCTTAAACACTCCCCGTCTCCCTAAGTTTCCTCCAATTGTTCTAATGGGGCCTTAGTCATCCTCGCCCGGCGGCAGCGGAGGGAAAGATGCTTTTAAAAAAGGGCTTTCTCTCAGTTGCCAGGGAGAAAAATGAAAACATGTAGCTAACTGTCCTGAATTTCACACTACAAGAAACCCTTGAGTAAGCAAGGGCGCTAGGCAAACAAAGACAAATGAACCCAGAGACAATATTTGACGTCTTGGTGTTGCTACAATTTCAACATTCCAATGCTTCATTAAAACAAAATCAGCGCTTTTTTTTCCTCCAAGGGGGGTGGAGCATGACACTGGTAAATGAGATGGGATTGCAGCATTTAGCATGTAGCCCCAGAAGTGTGTAATCGGAACAATATTTAAAACGGTGCCATCCTAGTCTTTTCATCTCCCTCATTTCCCTCCATGGTTTGATCTCCTGCTACCCCCTCTGAACATCTCTTCTGTATTCTGCAAATTGATAACCCTCTAAATGAATTATGGTAAATGCATAATGAAGGTTTTTTGCGGCTCTAGCCCCGCAGCCAGCCAGGATTCTCGTTTGGCACGTTTGATTTGTTGCACATTTAGCCCCACTGTTCCTTAAGAGTCTTCACTTGCTTGGGGCATGTAAATAAGAAATTATCCTTGCTGACTAACATGCCTAATACCTCCTCTGGGGTAATCAAAAATTATTAGACGCATGCTTCCAATAAACATTTGGGGGCTCATGGCTGTAACCGCTGTCAAATGGCTCACCTCCACTTGCGGTTCCAATAGCCATAAAATGAGTGAACAAAAGTGATCAGGTGTGGAGAAGCACTCGTGGAAAAGTGACTTTGCGAGACTATTGCTATGATGCCTAAAAAAGCAGCCGTTGGCTCTGAGAGTCATTAAAGCATGTACCGGAGTGGGAATCAGACTAGAAAATGAGCTTATCTTGCATAATGCCCTCAAAAGCTTTGCATAAACGTGAAAATCAGCAGCAGAGAAGGAAGAAGTCGGATTGTAACACACTTCCTTTTCTCATCCTCCCACTCTTTTTGGAGCGCACCAGCATGGTTAAAGAACTACCTGTAGGGTATATAGTCGCTGCAGCACACGCTTGAGTAGTGTGTAAACCCCGGTTTACACAAGAGCTAACCACACAGCAAGTGAACAAGCTATAACCGTCCGGGCTTAAGCCACTCCAGTCGACCGCGCGGCTGTCTTTAGGGTGGGACTTCCCTGTGATGTGGGCTTTTCGGACATTAAGGGGGAGGAGAACTGGGAGGGTGGGGGTGGTGGACCAGATTAAAGAGCCAAGGGAGGCAGGAGAAAGGAAAGAAAAGTAAAAGGGCACAAGGCCCATTGGTCAAACACAAAGAGGCTGAGACCGAAGGGACATTTGAAGTCAGGGTTAAACTCCAAATAAGCACACCTTAAATGGGCCTGTGTTAGCCAGGCGCCCGGGCTTTTGCGGAGTTTCCCTGCAGGTGTGCCTTTGACGGACTTGGCCCCTGTAACCTCTTGTGTGATCTCCAGTGGGGCCCCGCAGAAGAAAAAAACAAAACAAAAACGGTGGCATCTAGCTTTGCACATTCTCAGTGCATTAGAGTGACATGCTTACACAGTCGGTAAACACACACAAACAGCGGACAGGGCACAACAAATCTGGTGAGGACTCTGGCCAATTGGATTATCACCTCTTAAGGGTGACTTCTTGGCTGACCCCCCTTCAGGCTACAAGGGCGCTCAAACGAGACAAACAAAATTTCTAGAGAAAACACTCTCCCGGCAATGTCGTCCTTATAGACACGGAGCTTTAATGGACAGGGATTGCCTCATGGGGCAGGTGCTCAAATCCCTTTTAGCCATATTACATCAGACCCCTGTGCACAGCTCTCATCACCACATGTGCTCGAGTAATCAGCAATGGAACAAGGGTGTGTAAAGCCACTATATAATGAACTGATACAATGCAATGGGCAAGAATAATATATAAAAAAAACATCTTTCTTTGCTTAGAGTTAAATGGAAAGTATGTGATCTTTAGTATATTGTAACAGGAAGCATCTTATGCCATTTAGCCTTTCTTATTAAGGATTTAAATATGCTGGCAAACTCTAATGCAAAGTTGGTCAACAATGAATTAATGGCTATCAATGTACAGAGAAAGTGTCTATTCTACCACTTGCTACGCCTGCTTGCACAGTAAAACAGCACAACAGAGAAAACATGAATGAGTTGCATTGGTCTAAAGCTAAACTTAAAGCTAGGAGTTTAAGGCAAATTCAGTAAACTTCCATAGGACGTCATATATACTGTATTTTGTGATGAATTGGTCAAGTTTTCCTGATTTTATTAAGAGAAAAGCGAGAAATGTAGGGGGTGGACCATGGGACCAGAGTCATGATTACTCCCTTGCAATACAATTTCCTTTCTGCATTTTAATTACACTCTTTGATAAACTGGCCTTCATCTGTTTCTATGAATAAAAAAAAAAGTGAGAGAGAGTGGTCTCCCCTAAGCTCCCCTTTAATGCTGCAAAAACATACATTCTCCTGAGCTGCTGTCAGAATAATCTGGGTAATTCTTTCCCTATGTTCTCCAAACATTAGTTAGCACATTAGGCTGACCCAGTTAATGCTCCCTTCCTGCTGCAGAGGACCAGGCCAGAGTGAGGACCACGCAGGCCTGGTCTGGACTAGGTCGAGCCGGGGGCCTGTTCGTGATTATGGACCATAGGGACCAGGGAGAAAGAGCAAAGGGTTGGGGGAAAGAAAGAACAAGAAGAAAAGTTGCAGCCATAGATGGAGTAGCATATTGTGTAGCATAATGTGGAGGAATGGCGATGGAATAACTTAAAGGCAGACATACTTAGAAGCTGTTATAATGCTGCATTAGTCATATCCACTTTGCATATTCTGATCTGGTATTAAAGCCTGGCTGTAGCTGGTTGCACACTTCTAAGAATTGGTTGTCATATTTGCATGCTAACTTAGGAACTATTTAACACACCATTCATAGGACAACAATACTTCAAAAATTTCCACAACACTACACAAAATCAGGCCTTTTCTGAGGTCAAACTAAGGTGACCACATTTATTTTTCCCATCCGAATGTGGATATTACTTTTCATAACTTAAATTGTAAATACAGGATTAATTCAAAGGTATCCCCACAATGCAATTCAGATTCTGCAAAGCACAGCATAATCATTAGACACTTTTTTGAGATGGTAGCAGGACCTCTATGTAACAACTAACAACTTTATTTTATGCACAATGACAAGTTGCGAATGCTTGGAAAAACTAGCTTAGTTTGCAATACTCTTGCACTTATGTGTCAGTGTGCTCTGTTCGGGACTTTCAGAGCATTGTTGGTGTTTTTTTATGGGTGAAAATTGCTGCAGCCAAAGCAACGGTGTGATTGACAACTACTGACAGTCTACAGACACTTTAAGGTGTAAGCACAATAGTTTTTATGATGATTGAAAGTTGATAAGTGAAATATTGGGGGCCGTATGTGCTCAGAATTGGGGCATATGATGCTTTTTAAATCAATTAGAATATAGAACACTGGGCTTACACTGGGATGGTCACCCAAGATAAAGTAATAGCAATGCTACAAGTGTGCAATTGCAATATGACTTAACAACTTTATTCATCACAACTTAGGCCAAAAAAAACTACACTCAATGTCAGCTTTTAGAAATAATTTGAAAAATAAGTATTACCATGATCCTTGGAATGCAAATCCCAGTCCCTGACGTAAGAAGGTCTTTGGTTTAGCCCATCAAAGTGTTGGTGGTACCCTGGAACCAATATTAATGGTCAGAGCCACCTCTAGAAAAGCAACAATACTAGCCACAAAAAGACCCTCTCTTGCATCTCATACAACTTCTTTCTAGCATTATGCTTGTACAAACTTCTATTTCCACCAAACAACTTTAATCAGACGTTTTTTTTTTTGTTTTTTTGTTCTAGTCCTGTGTTTTCAAGGTTTTGTTTCCCTCCTGATCTAGACAGGGTCAGAAGAAAGACAGAGAGAAGAAAGGAACACAGAGAGGAAGAGAGAAAAGAGAAGGAGCGGAAGGGAGGAAGGAAGGAGGGAGCTGAGGGAGCTGATCATCGGCTTTAATCACATTTTGGATGAGGGCCAGGTAGTCTGCAACGCTGAGAGCGAGACACGGAGGGGTGGGAGAGACGATGGACTGGGAGGGGGGGCAGAGATGGAGGAATAAACGGAGAGAGTGGTGATGATGAAAAGTATGAGACTGTAACAGAGGATGGAATAGCAATTGTGTGTATTAGTCAATTACTGATAACATCAAAGTTAGCGATCTGTGTTAACTTTTTGCAATCGAAGGTAGTAGCAAGTGTTTTTTAAAAGGTCTGAGCTTAAGTGGGACAGTTCAGTTAATGGAAATTAATGTATGGACCTGTCCCAGTCATAAACTCCACTGGTGGCCACTCACAGGAACCTAAAACTTGCCAAAATGGTTACCTACTATATTGTTGTATCTCATTTTTAAATTGTTAAAAATTACTTTACAAAATTATTTTAAAATATTCCCAACAATGTTTCAATATATATAAAAAATAATAAATAAATAAAAATATAATAAAAAATAATAGCATTTTTGTGTCACTGGTGGAGAATAAACAGGGCACAAGGCAGACCAAAATGGCATATTAGTGCATAAATTTCCCCAAAAATATCAGAGAAAGGTTCTTCTCTGAATTGTGTAATCTGTCTGTCTGGCTATAGTTTTATCAGTCATTTGTCAGTCTGTGTGCTGGTCTGTCTTCCTGATGGTGTGTGTGCGTGTGTAGGAGTGACAGCCGTTCCCGTAAATGCCCCGCGAATGCTGAATCCAGCAAGAATCTGGCGTTAGAGGCAAGAGAGGCAGGGAGAGAGATCCATTTTAAAACTATGTGCATTAACTATACTTTTCCCCATAGATTAAGCACTCGCCATGAATAATTGAACCTCTCTTATGCTAATGGGATCATGAAAGTATCCCCTCTGTACCGTGTGTTTTCTGCCCCCCTCCCTCTGCACCTACCCACCCACCCCTCTCAGCTTTCAAGCATCAGCCGCCCTGCCCCTTCCCAACAAACCACCGCACTCACTGTTTGCACAACACACACCTGACTAACAGCGGCTGACTAGTAGCAACAGGGCTCGGAGCTACAGATGAACACTGTAGCATTGTTAGCATTAAACAGATAGCCATTATATTACTTAGGGTTATGTTAGATGAAACAATGGTTAAGGCTTTTTTTTTTTTTTTTTTGAAATGCACGTTTAGTCTTGCAAAGTGGAGAAACTAAACTCACAGTTCCATTTTTTTTTATGTAGTATGGTAGATTAGATTAGCAGTGTTACATTATATTCATTGGGATTATGCAAAATATTAGTTAGTTGCATGATCATATTTTAATGAATATATTTTGTTTGCATTATTAAGCAATGGAGCATACATTTTCTGCTAAACAGCTATTTTTTTTTTATCTCTCTGACTTGTTATGGTCTAAGTCAGTGGTTCTCAAACTGTGGTATGGGTACAATTGATAATACGTGGACTTCTTTTAGTGGTATTCAAAAGTTCAAGTCCTACTTTGTTTCATTTAAGGCTTGATCCAGCAATAAAGTGAAGACCACTGCTTAATTTAGTTCTGGTTTAGTTCTGTTTTAGCTTTGGTTTAGTCTTGGTTGAGACCTGCCTTAGTGCTGATTTAGCTCTGGTTTAGACCTGGTTAAGTTTAATATAACAATTTTTTGGGTTAAATCCTACTTTATTCGGCTTAGACATGGTTTAGTCTGGATTTAGGTGGTACTTGGTGTAGAAAGTTTGAGAATCACTGCTTTAAGTCAGTTACAAATGGCATTAACATGAAACTTTTCCCCTGGCTTTCCTAGATTTGACATTTTTCCTCTACAGTTTCTTTAAAAAAATCATAGACACCCTAGCTTCCACCATATCTCCGGCTTATAATGTCACCACACACTCCTCAACTAGGACACAGTTGGCCTTTTACGTTCCTAAATACAGAATTTTACATCAGGTTTGCTTCACATACTCTGACAACTCCAGCTATTCTAAATGTCCACTGTTGATATCTTTGCCCTTTTTCCTCCATCACTTACTAGACCCCACCCATGCCCACTTTTACAGCCTTGGTACTTCAGGTGGTGGTGGCTGTGGTGGTGGTGGAGGGAGTGTTACTGTGTAAAAATGCTCCAGCAGCTGGGAGTGCGCGCCATGAAACAGCAGGGCTTGGGTCGGCTTTATTGTTTATCTGTTGTTTATGGGCCAGTGTTCAGCTTTAATTACTACACTAAATTAAACTCTAACAGCCACTTAGAGAGAAGCGGGCACACACATGCACATAACCGTTTACACGCACAGACACACCTCACTGGTCACTACACGCCAACTGCTGGAGTGCTCCCGGCTTCCATCTTTGTTGCCGTTTTAAGTGCTTTCTTAATATGTTGCTAATTTACATGGTCTGGCACACTTTGTCTTGATCGAGTTTCCCTCAGCCTTGATGGATGCTATATTGAGTACAATACAGTTTAGTAAAACTATAGTATAGAAGTATTTTTTTAACTTCTTTCCTTTTGTATTTTTCCAGGGTTGCCACAGCAAGATATCTGCCTCCTAGTGTGCATTCATTTGAACATTGATTTGGCATAGGTTTTAATGCCGAATGCACTTCCTGACACAAACTTCTCCATTTATCCCGGCTTGGAACTGGCACAAAGATTACACTGGTTTGTGACCCCATGTGGCTGGATATAGTAATTTCTTCTATAAAGCTCTTTTAAGTTGGGAACAATTGTGCTTTAAAAAAAAAGTATGTAGTTATTTAATTTAGGAGCCAAAAAGATTACAAAATATATTTCTTATGATTATTCTTTTTTATCATTATGTATCTATGGAGACATAAAGCTAAGTTGAATTTATAAGTAGTAATAGCATACCCATTCACTTCCAGCATGTCTGTGAAATGGGTCTAGAAACCCTTTCATTCTCAGTTCAGTAAAAAAAAATGTGAATGTTTATCTTAAATACATGCCTATGGATTACATATCTATGCTGTTTTCTTAATTTTTTTGAACTTGTATTTACTAACTAGAATTTAGTTTGTTTACCAAATAAGATATTGTCCAAGTTTAGGGAACCAGACCCACAGTTTGGGAACCAATAAATTGAAGTATATGCACTCTACATGCTCTTTAAGGATGTGGAAAAAAACAGTTTGTCCAAATAGACAAATAAATATTTCCTTGCAAACATGTTTCTTGCCAAAAGATGTCTTTCAGATGCCAAAGATGTGCTTATTATTTAATATTTATACTTATTTTGGGTCCAGAGGTTGCCGACCCCTGGGCTATCCAAATACAAATGAAAAATGAATGAAGTGTACTTCTGAAACAGCGAGCCAAAGGTTGAGGAAAAAAGCCAAATCCAACAGTTCCTGCCCTGCTCTCTGGATGCGGGGAAAGTGGTGTCCCCAGCAGGAATGACCTCTCTTCAGTCATCTCAACCACACACACCCCTTTCCCAGTGGACCCCCCTCCTCCCCAACCAGAGCCAAGAGCCAGCAAGGCCAGACCCCCAAACATAACAACCACACAAATGTACCACAACAGCATCAAGAGCGAGGTTGTTCCCTGGGAGCCCAACACTCCATCTCGGTTCCTTCCTCCCCTCTTCCCCTCTCTCCGTATAGCTGCTTTTGCCTGGCCTCCCGGGGGAGTCTGTCTATCCGCAGAGCGTAGGGGATTGTTCAATTGATGAGAAAATGTACAAAATGCCTCCTCCTCTTCAGCGCTGAGCCGCTTCCATCTACAGTGGGATGGGGGAGTTGTAACAGAAAGGCCCTTTGCTCACCACTCAAGATGTCAGCGTGGATTTGGGCTCCATGCATAGCTAATAATTACTAGTGTGGACTGGAGCCCAGACATGTGCTGCACAATAAGGGGAGTGCTACTGTACCAAGCCTACTGGAAGAAATAGCTCAATAAGGGTTTTTATCATAGACTTATGGGTTGGAAGTGGAATACCTATAGCAGACTGACCATGTTTTGGCAGGGACCCAAAAACTTTCATCTTTTTTAGCATTGCTTTAGCTATATTGTTAAATGTGATTACTATTTATATTATCAGTATTTCAATTAACTTCCAGAGCTGCAAATGGTTAATCAATGGAATAAAGAATGCTGTGGCAACTTGAGAGATGGCCATAAACCTTTGGTTCAATTAAGACACCCATTTGAAATAAATTAGACAGCAAGTGTAGCTACTATAAGGTGAAGAGGGAGGAGCTCAGAGTAGAGCCGCTGCTCCTCCACATTGAGAGGAACCAGCTGAGATGGTTCGGGCAACTGTTTTGGATGCCTGCCTGATGAGATGTTCCGGCCAGGCATATCCCACAGAAAGAAAGACCCAGGGGAAGACATAGGACACGCTGGAAGGGACTATGTCTCTTGGTTGTCCTGGGAACACCTCAGGATGAGCTAGAGAATGAAAAAGTTTGGGGGTCTCTACTTAGACTGCTGCTCTTCCCCCAAATAAAGCAGAAAAATGGATGGATGGCTTGCAAAAACAAATGTGAACTTGGGTACAGTATGTAGTAATGGTCATTTTAAGTGATATTACTGTACTTTCTAATTTTGATTAAATGAGTGCTTGAAGTGTACAAACTGAGCACTGCCTAGAAAGGGAAGCGCACTTATGTTGTTTTTTTTCTCTCGCACAAAATCTTGTATTCAACTTCAGGGCATTTATAAACTTAATTTTTATTGTTTCAAGACCTACTTCCAATGGGTTTGTTCAGAGGCAAAAGCATGTCTCTACAAGGCTACCATAAGCTATAAGGAAAAAGTGAGGTGTCAAATTGTCTCACATATATACAGATTTTGAAGATGTTAGAATAGAGTAATGTCGATATTGAAGAAGACTTTGTATCCCTGTGATTTTATGACCAGATAATGATAACTGCCTTGTATTGAACTGATAATAGTTTATCAAAGTGCCCCCATATTCAGCCATTTCAACATAAAAACCCTGCATCGTCACTCCTGTCTGCTTCTCCCAAGCAGGCGTGCACTGACAGCTATCTACTGTTAGGTACATTAACTACTCGTAAATACCTCATAGACCCTAATTCAAAAATCTCAACTGCCCCTCCAGGCGGTGTTTTGGATTTACCGTTTACGAGGCGGGTGCATTTGACTGTGCCGCGCGGTTTGCTGTGGGCCCACGTGCAACAACATTGCTCCATCGCACTCTTAACATATTACAAGCACCTGGCTGGAAAAAAGTATGCAGAGCTATCTTAAAGGCGGCGCCCATTCATCAAGTTCAACTCCCCTGTACTGATGTCTGCGATGTTCCGAGATAAGACTTCCAAAAGGAGGGTTGTTAATCACGGTGAACGCCAGCCAATTGTGTGTTACTGCCTGAACCATCACTGCATATGCTTGTTTATCTAGCTAGCACAAAAGGGAGTCAGATCTTTAAAAAAGTAACTAAGTGAGAGTGCACGATTTCGCCTCGGGGTGATAATTCATGTCTTGGAGGGAAATTTGGGAGAAAAGTAGATAGTTAAGGAAGAGGAGAGGTGAGAGCGGGCAGGCAGAGTGCTTGTAGTTAAAAAAACAAAAAAAGAAAGAAAGTCGGAACCTTAACTGGCAATCTTTGCTGACAGCTCTGAGCACGCACGGCCCCTGGTTTACGGCTTGACAATAAATTATTCCTGCAAGAGAAGCAATACATATTTGCACTCTTGTTAAATTGTTTTTTGGCACAGGTTCAGAGCGATGTGGAGATTCACGCTGCAGATTGGGGAAGTCGATTGTGCACAGAAGTCCTGTTTGCATGGTGCATAGTTTACAAAAGGTATGTCACGAGAATGCAAGCTTAGAATTCCAAAACTTAGAAGCTAACTCTTTGTTGAAGAACTGTTGACATGGTCTCAGCTGAACACAATTTATCTATTAATTCAAGATTATAATTGTGATTGGATGGAAGACCTTTAACTTTCCATGAGTTTCTTACAAGTGTGATAGAAAGTTTGTCTTTGCATTTTGCATATGTCTTCATGGTCATGCCATGGTCAATGTCCTGGCCTTTAGACATAATTTCCAGCTCTTTTAGTGATATTAAGTATTGGGTTTAGCATTTGCCTACTAACCGGAGGGTCGATGGTTCGAACCTCACTTGAATCACACACTGTCTTTGTGTAATTGGGCAAGACACTTCACCCACATTGTGACAGAAAGGTGTTAAAAACAACAACAACCTACCAAATGCACTGTGCAACTGGTTCACTGTGGCAACCACTAACAATAAAGAGAGTGGCCAAAAAAAAAAAAAAAAGGCTTACTGCAGATACTGCAGATTGCTCACCACTTGGCCTCTCAAGTTAGTATTTTTCCACCTAGCTGACTAGAGGTATGGGTTCCCCAACAATTAGTCATGGCAAAGTCCTCATCAACAAATCATATTAGTGAATAGATTTTCATAAAATAGTGATTTGGAAGTTTTTATTTTAGGCTGCATGCCCTTTCTGTTGCAACCAGACACTTTCTGTGACTGTAGTAGGCCATGTGGGTGAAATGTTTACGTCCAAAGACACCACAACAGAAGGCACTGGGTCAGACCTGGAATTAAACCACCAAACTTTTGGTTAGTGGGCGTCCTGCTCAACCACCTGCATCACTTTTGCCCCATCTTTACCCATGACTCTATAGACTAATACATGGGTGTCCACTTCTTCTCTCAGTCTCCATGTAGACCCCCCCAGAAACAAATTCTAACAGACAACCATTACTACAACACTAACTTCCCACCATTAACTTTTTGTACCTTCTTCACTTTGCTTGAATTATGTTTTTAATGACCCAAAGAACTGGAAAACTTCGAAAAACAGTGAACTTAAAAAAGGCCAGCCAGTTCTCAAGATTAAATAAGTCAGAATTTAGTTGATATTTTTCTTGGCAACACCGCACTCGACCACTGATCTCCTCCCGCCTTGTGTCTCTCCCTGGCTTCCATCTATATTCCTGCTCCTCATCCTCACCCCTTTTAACAGGGGCCAAGCTGTTAAAGACCCCATTACTGAAGTGCAGCACACATTTCGACGGACTCCAGAGCGTGGACTACAAATTTTATGTGGAAATGTAGTTGGTGCCATGGGAGGCCAGTTCATGCGTGGAGTGGAGCAGGGGAAGGGGAAGGGGAAGGGTTGGCTCTGTCAGAATGCAAAAGGGCCAGAGTCGGGAGTCAGCGAGTGCTTCAAGCGTTAACGTAATTGCAAGAATGTGAAAAATGAGGCGGCGGGGCTCCCGAGCAGAGCGAAAGGTCAGAGCATGCCTCACACAAAACAACTGGCCTCATTAGACCGCTACATCACACGGACCTATCCGCCGCTACCCACTTCTGCACCTCGTCCACCCAGCACTTCAATCATCCCTTTAGCCTTCCTAAAATAACTGTTTTCTTGTGTTTGTTTGGCATCTTTATTCACAAGCCAAAATGGGTAGTTGGGTAGTTACTTTGGAAACTTTTTGGAATAAATAGTTCTACACAAGGTCTATACCTGTCTACACTCACAGATTTTTCTCAATTGGGGTGGTGGAGGCAAGCTAGCCAGGCTTAGGGCCCCAACTTAGAAAGGGACCAAGGATAGCTGTATTTATTTAATGGATGATTGTATGTAGCCACTGATATACCCTGACTTAGAACTGTACAATAATGGACAAGCATGAAGTCTAGATATGGATGTTTTGGAAGCTTCCTGGATGCCTCTGTTTAGGCTGCTGCCTCTGTGACCTGCTTTTGGATAAGCGATAGAAGATGGATGGATAGAAGCCTAGATAATATTTGTGCCCACTCTGCCTACAGCCCCTAGTATCAATGCAGAAGGCACACACAGCATAAGGCAATGTCAGCATGGTCAAAAATGACTGAAACAACAATACTAACACCTAAATGTAGGTCATATGTTCATAGTTCTAACAATAAGCAAGGTGAACAAGTGTTTTGGGACTTTAATGATTCTACAACAAGCTCTGTGTGCAATAAACAATAAGTGTACTAATACTACTAAAATATACTACTACTAATATTGCATAAATTAGTGTTAGCCCAAGATTTTCTCATCTTTAACAAACATCTAGTTATGGGGCAGCTATTAAACGTGACCACCATTTAATAATGTCAAAGATTCAGAAATTTCTTTCTCTATTCTCTTAGCCTGTGCATCTTCTAATGCCTCTGATGGCTAGCCAACTAGCATTTAGTGCCGGCCCCCTGTAGGTCAAGACAGTGTGATCTGGTCCCGGCGCTGGCCCAGCGCTCGGTGCTGTACCGTAACTGTCTGTGGCCCGCATCGATCGGCTGTTACTGGATACGGTGCAGAGAGGAGTCGATAAGTGCTCTGTGGATTACAGGTCACTTGTACTTATGTGTGTAAGATAATCAATAAGCAGTGCATTTCTCCCCGCACTCCCCTTCGCTGCCCCCAACCCCACCCCACCCCCCGACTGCCTTCATCTCACTCACTCCCGCCGCAAAGATGAGTGAAAAGCTGTCTATGATCTGTCTTTTGATGGCTCATAATACAGTATGATCTGACGTCTTGGGTGCTTAAACCTCACACTATTTTTTTTCTTTTTTTTCACAGCCTTGCATCTTGTAAAATATAAGCTACAATGTGTGCTTGCCATTGCAGAAATATTTCAGTTTAGTATAGAGATTTTGATTATTTCAGAAGTATAGATAGGTGCAGTATGTATATGCTATTTATTGCATTACTTATTCTACAAAGAAGCAACACTTAAAGGTGCATTTTGATCATAGTAATTGACATGAAATAGGCAAGTCCTTATTAAACCACAAGGCTATACTTAATCCTGTTAAATCCTTAATTAGTCTTGAGCTTTAGTTCAGTGTTTTTAGTGTTGTGGTTAATAAGGTGCACAGGACAGGCATGGTGCACAAGGCAAACAAGACTGTCACGAGAAAACTGCAAACAGTGTTACATTCCTACAAGTTTGCATTTGTCTATTATCACAATAAGCATTTCTCCTAAGTCTGTATGATAGTCTTGTGAAGCAACTATTGGTTTAAAATAATCACTGTATATGGTTCCTCTACACTAAATTTTATAGTCTAACAAGAGCATACGGTCTCTTTTCGCTGGTTGCTTTTTTGCTGGTTGCTTTTTACTGGTATGGCTTTGTTGATAGAGCTGTGGTGCATATACAGGGCAATTACAGCCTGCCTTGGCGTCAGTGGTTCGAGTTCGGACTCTGACAGTTTGCTAATGTCTCTCCCTGCATTCTCCCACATGATTTCCTATTGTTACTCAGCTGTCCTAACAAATGAGGCTCAAAAATATCCGAATAAATAGGTAGACAACTTAATTTTAAGCGATTTTGCTAATGTTCTTTACCCACTCACTGATCGCACATAAGGCTGTTTTGATTAGCTAAGCATATTGTTTTGAATACAACAAAGGCAGCAATATGCAGTAGTCATATGATCAGTTTAGTAAGAAATTTGTTCTGGTTTGATGGGTTTTGTCCTGGTGCTAGTTTTTTTCCCCCCAAAGTATTGATTATGTACTGTAAGCTACTAAAATATTTCAACAAATGACTTGAAAGATACAAGATACAATTCTACTCTTATACCCAGGACTATTTGACCAAACCCAAGCCTTTTCTTACACTTACTATTAATCAATTTGAGTGTGCCATGCCTCTTTTGTCCTTGTCCGGAGCCTAGCACTCAAAAAAGGCGACTGGTGTCCCAACCAAGACACAATAGTCCTCCTCATTCATTCTAAAAACCAAAGCACATTGTTTTAAAACCTACATCCTAACACCATCATTCCCTCCTGATCCAACCGTTCCTGACACTTCCAACCACAGCGGTCTACTGCGGCCCCTAGCCTGTGGTCAAGGGCGTCTGATAGACCGTCAACTACTTGTTCTCTCCACTCTACAGCAGGGAGAGAATGATTTAAACGGGCCTACCACAGAGCGTCCCATCGATACTTTTGATCGCCTATTGGCAAACCGATAGCTTTGTACGCGGGTCGGCGCTGTCTCCGTTTGCTGCAAGTGTGTATCTTGGAAGGATTTGTGTGGAGATGATGTGATGAAATTTCATGCAAAACCCCTGACGCTGCCAGAAGGCGGATGCAGAAACACGGGGGAAAAAAAAACACACAGACATACAAACATAGACACGTTCTGCCCGCCAGAGAAAGGAGATATGCTGCATTCAAAACAAGACCAGAAAGGAGAGGGCATAAGCTTATTGTTGTGCATTTAGCCCTGGTTTGCATCAAGCTCTTTTCTAAATAAGACCTCATAAACAACATCCTCAGCAACAAAAATAAATCGTAATTATGTGTCTGCAACTCTTAATAAGTGACAATACTGGAGTTTCTACACAAGTATGTCGGCCACTATGTTACTACTATTAGCAGATGATGCAGAAATACTAAGAAGCTATTGCTATTTTTGCAAAGCCCAATAGCTTTGTAATACTTTACTGATAATAAAAGACTTTAATAGGAAAGCATAAGCCCACACAATTAATAGGCTACTGTCTGGTGCTATAAAGCGTGTCCAGTTACTGTAGTTAGATCAGTGATTCTCAGCTGGTGGGTTTGCAGTTTGCAGTGGATTGCAGGGTGATGAATATGGTTTCTTGTTAAGCTTATTTCTTCTTTTCTTCTCTCCTACCTTTAGCTACATGCTTGTAAATATAGACATACAGTATCAAGCCACTTTGCTAATGTTCTCTACCCACTCACTGACAGCTCACACATAGTCAGTTGGGTGCCTTTTTGCCAGTAACATCTAGCACATATGGTATTTTGCAATTTTTGGTCCTTTTATCTTTAAAAAACTACATTGCCGTTTCCTTTGATCGTGCATTTTAACCTGTTCATACCATTTTTCCTCAACGTTAATGCCCGCTCACCTCTGCACTAGCCTCCAACGCGCTTCGTCTAACTTACTTGTCAAAATTGATACAGACCGTGACTAAAATACAAGGCAGTTGCTAGTGACTCGTACACACTATCTGTACCCGACGCAAATGCACTTGTTTTGAGATCCTTTATTGTGGTTTGGCAGGTCGCGCGGCAGATAATTAGGCGCTCTTGTGCTCACAAAGTTAATATGATTTTCAATACAAGCAAGAACTGGCAGAAATATAGTGTTAATCACCCGCCTTTGTTCGGATCTTAAAATAGCAACATTCTGGGGAGACTGTTCCTTTTTAGGTGTGACTGCGTGTTTACATGGACGCCAGTCAAAATACGGGATAATCCAATGTAAAAGGGAGGACGAGGAGGCATCTATTCACATGACATTTAGACAGGGTTGGCAGATCTGTCCGTGCGGTGATTAATATGGCACACCTGAATGTATGCTAATGCTATTTCCCGATATGCTAACCTTATATACGTGCTGCTGTGGCCTGATACTAATTCAATTATGAATCATGGCAATTGTACTGGGGCGTATACTATAAGCGTGGAAATAAATGGAACATGGCCTATACCAAGCAGACTTTTAAAAAATATATAGAGAGATGAGATCACATTGTATGCTCATGTGGAGGGATGCTAGCATAGAGATAAGTTGGGTTTTTGAATTACTGATAAGGGTGTCAACTTTTGCAATTTTGTTGGAATTATGATCTAAGCGGGACGGTACACGCCTTGTAATGTTGCATACATATGATTTTAATATACCAATGGACAGAAAATTTTAGGGGCAAGAGTGAAAAACATATGGATTATAGCAGGGGTGACCAAACTTTTTACATTTAGGGCCACATATTGAAAAATATGTGTGGAAAAGGGCCAATCACTAGTTTTGCCTCTTCATGATTAAAAGTCCCATTCGGCTGCTCTTTTGGCTTCAGGGTCCTAGACATTTATTAAGCTTTTTTATTAAGCTGAAATTTTCACACAATTTTCTTTATTTTTGGGGCATTTTTTAGGCTTTGTTGTTGACAGAAGAGAGTATAGTCAGAAGTTGGATAAATAGTGGTGAGAGGCATTCGGCAGACTGTCAGAGTCTGGATTTGGACCCACATTGCTAAGCCAGGCTACAGTTGCCCTGTATATGTGCCGTAGCTCTACCACTGAGCCATACAGGGGTGCAAATTGTAGATCCTTTTCACACAAATAATGGTTTTCTCGTTTGCTTTCTGTCTTGCGGTAAGGTCTACCTGTTACAAATAAGGCCTATAGACAATGAAGCCTGGCGACTAATAAAAATCATCTGATGGCCGCATATGACCATAGTTTTGGCACCCCTGCATTATAGTATCAGAGGAAAAGTTGTTTTTGGGGTAAGCTATCACAAGTCTCTTTACACTGCTACAATTGTGAAGAAAGAAAAAAAGAAAAAAACACTTTACATGCAGTCGATCTTTTTTGTAACCCAAACTAGATTTTTTTCTCTGTATCAAATATTGCACCTTTCAAAAGATACTTGCCAGCATCGGCAAGTATTTTGCTATGTTTGATGGAATCTTGTCGTCCATAAAAAAAAATTGCACCACTTTTGCATTTACTATGTACACAAATGGTTTGCCCTTAAAGCTGGATTATCTTCTTAACTTTTTAAAACCCTTGCAACCAAAAATACCCAATATTCCTATCTGCTTACTAACTTAATGTGTGACGTAGTACATTGGGGGATGGGCCTCAAGAAAAACATGCTAATGTCTTAACAAATCTCTGAAATCATGATGTTTCCATGCATGGTTCGATTTCTCAGACCAGATTGGAGAACTCATCAATGCCAAGGGGCTAACATTCGACTTAGGAAAAGGTGGTAGATGAATGACAGATGAGGATGGGGTTTGACTAAGACTATTTGGGACGTCCCGGTATATGAGGAGCGTCCCTGAGTGCCACATGCCCGTTTCTGTCCTGGCTCACCTTGCTCACTGCTGTTGTCGCCGCTCTGGGAGGCGTGGCCCCCGCTGGAGGGTCCCGGTGTGCCGGCCGAGTGTGTGGAGGTGGCGTCGTCGTGGTCTCTCCATGAAGCTGGGTTCTGAGGTTCCAAGAAGAGAGGAAGGAAGGAGAGGACCAGTGTGGGATGAAGCCATATTTTGTCCATGGAGGGTGCAGGCCAGCAAAGCAAGAGAGAGAAGAGAGGACGAGAATATATGAGTCTTTCAACAGGGTCAAAGCTAATAGCCAGTTCAGAATCAGCATTTTTTTTCCCCATTCATTCATTCATTATCCAGTTATGTTTTAGGCCTGGCAGTCCACTAACCACCTCAACTTTAAGACTGAGGATTATAGGTCTCCACTTTTACACCCTCAATTCTTTTGGTATGTTAGAATGTGTGTACACAAGTCAAGTTTACAAATACATTTACCTACAGCCATTCACTCTCACATTCATTCGCTAGTGGTGATTTAGAGTCACCAGTTGTTCTAACACATGGATGTCTTTGGATGGTGGGAGGAAGCCGGCGTACCCAGAGATTCCTGTAGTTCGCCTGACACGCCAAAAAGATCCCCACTTCCATCTCCCCATTGCACACAATCAAGGCCGTGCCTATAATTACCGCCAAACCCCTTTCGAAAACCACTGCACCGGAGCATCTGGCAATAAGTCAGAACAATGCAATTAAAGAGTTTCATTAATGCATGAAAGCAAAACACAGCTCTGCTAACGTGTCTCACGATTCTTCCTTCAGCATCGCGATGAACGGGGCAACCGGTCGAGGGGGGAGGGGTTGTCTAAACACATATGGTGGTTCTGTTTCGTTTATACCGTAACCAATCGAGACTTCCGCGTCAAGAGCGAGATACCGAGGTAAGGAGTCCAAACACGCCGCAAAATCCATTAATCATTCCCACTGTCACGAATGAGAATAAGATATGACAGTGATTCTGCTGCTAATCTGCCAAAAAACTCACCCACGCCCAGAGAGTCGGCTTCCACACACATGTTAATGATTTAATAGTGCACGAGAATAAACACACATACTCAGAGTATGTATATACAAACATATGTGGCCGAAAGTGTTCAGGATTACTTCAAAGAAATGTTCATAAACACACGTGCTATTTTGTGGAGATCATTTTGCAGAACTTGGACGCGGAATTAGGAAGGAACTTGCAGCAACTTTGAAATGGGCCATAATGAGGGGGGGAGCACTAGAGCAGGACTCTCTAATTGCTGGACTATGAACCACAGAAGAAGCATCAGATATATATACGCAAAGATACAAGTTTATGCTATCACACAATTTCACCAGAACTAATTTAAAGATAAACTTTTGCTTTTGGACACCGATAATTCAATGTTGAAAAGAAGCAAAGCCAATAGCAGAGATATCAGAAAAATAGCGAGATGAGAAAGTTGGTGTGTCCTTTTAAGACCAATCCAAGACTTAAAGCAGGTCTAATACATAACAGTCTACGGAAAAGCAGGACTGATAAAAGACAATAACATAAGACCGATCAAAAATTAGGTCATGCCTTTACAGTACAAAAAAATCTAAAATAAAACAAGGACAAAGGTTAGAAATCTTTAAAAGACTAAACCAGGTCTAAGCAAGGTCGTAGCATCAAACAGTGCAGCCAGTCTAACTGCTCTGGGGCCCAGAAGGTATAGGGGCCCATGAGAGTGGCCCTTCTCCATCTCCAATCATGTCTGGATTTAAAATATTAATTGTAAGTCCAATGGTATTTGTCAACTCATCACAAAATTTGACACATTTATCATTTGCAAAAAATAAATCAATAAAAAAAGATAAATAAAAATTAAATTACAAATTAAGTAAAAGCACAAATTGTAAAAAAATATTTTAAAAATTCTTATTATTTTTTTTTAAACAAAGACACTACTTTACTTTATAGACTTTCTACATAATAATGATAACTTTGAAGCTTAATGCAGGAGCCTTAGAAAAGTGCTAAATGTGTTTCATAACTATAGGGCCCATTCTGAAAACCTGCTCTGGGGCCCCTCAGTACCAAGTTACATCACTGGGTCTAAGACTATAGCTTGCGAATTTTTCATTTTAAACTATATAAAATGTATGAAGCAAGTGTCTCATTGACAATTGATTAAAAAAGGCCGATGAAACTACTACAAACATGATTTCAAAGTGTATAGCTTGTTGCAAAGGAGAGGTATTTGGAGGATTATTTTTATTTTTTTTTTCTTGAAAATTTATTATGTGCTCAAGATTTTTTTTTTATAGATCATTTTATTGTTATTTTAAAGGCTTTTTTGAATCTGATTTTCAAAGCAAAGTAGGCATGACATTTCTTTATACAGATAAACATAGATGCTTTCTATGTCCACTTTTTAAAACATTTACATGTATATGAGTAAGGGGGTATTCACTGCATGACAAAAAGCCTACGCAAGACAAAAAAAAAGGTTGGGAACCAGTGCATTACATGATGGATTGATGCACCAGTGTTTAATAATGTGCAATGTGCCATATAAAACAAAATACACAAGAAATATATTTGGAGGTCTCTAAGACTTGCACCCTCCCTGCTCCCTATGAACAAAAAACAATATTTTTTCTCTACAGATTTTTCCATTGATAAAAAGCAGCTCAACAATATTCCAGACTTTCCATAACTTGTGGGAACCCTCACATTCATACTTTTGGTTTTCTCTCCTTTTTTTTTTCCCTCCCTGGTCATTCCCACTGCCCACACTCCACACATGAGGGAAACAGGATTTTCTACTGTACAGGAAAGCCTTTATCAGTGCCACATGAGGGCAGACCAAGGTGGAATTTCCTTTTAGCTTTCTAACCCCACAGACACACACTGAATACATCACTACTACTTTACTACCCTCAAACTACCCCCAAAAACACACAATCAGGTCTAAAGAGTTGATATAGCATCCCCTAGCTTACATAGGAAGTCCTAGTCTATCTCAATTTAGCATGTCACCTGAGCACGATGACAACATGTTGGCGAAAAACGCGAGCTGCCTGCGTTGTCTGAGGGCCCCTTGAGCAGAACCCAAGCCAAACAAACACAAGCTAGCACCAAGGGCTTCCCACAAACCTCAGCCCACTTCTCAGTTCCCGCTATGGGCTTTTCTACCTCGAACGCATGCATGCACAGACGAGCAGAAGGGAAAAGGACATGCCAAGAAGTTCTTTTTTTTTTTTTTTGTCTAGTAAAATTGTCGACTGCTGCCAAAGAGGAGCCCCAACTCAGAAGTCCCCCCCTTTATAAGCTGCTTATCGTAATATTTGTGGTAATGTGCCCCACTAATATCCGGTCTCAGTCTGCCAGGATCCGATTTAGGGAGAAGGGAAAGAGTCAGGATTCTTGGATCAAATGTATTGGCATCTTATGAAAAAGTCCATTGACTGTTGATTGTCAGGTCATAAACCACTTTAAGATCAATAATGAATGCAATTTCAGCACAGTAAACTGCATGGACTTTGCTTTGTAAGCCATACCCGATCACTTTGGGATACCTTTCCTTCACAACAATTTCAATAGGAATCTTGTCAGAGTAAACAAGGTAAGGCTTGTGCATCTTTGGATACAAAAGAACAGTGGTTCTCAAAAGTTTTACACATCAACATGAACCAAAATTTACCCAGGACTAAACAAGAAAACCAGGACTAAATCCAGCATTAAACCAGGACATAATCTACAACTAAACCATGACTAAATGTGAACCAAACCAAGACTAAACCAGGACTAAACCCAGCATTAAACCAGGTCATAATTTAGAACTAAACCATGACTGAATATGAACTAAACCAAGGCCTAACCAAGACTAAACTAGGACTAAATCCAGCAATAAACCAGGACATCATCTAGGACTAAACCATGACCTAACATGAACTAAACCAAGACTAAACCAGGACTAAACAAGAACTAAACCAGAACTAAATCCAGCATTAAAATAGAACATAACTTAAACTAAACCATGACTAAACAAGAACTAAACCAGGACTAAACCAAGATCTATCCAAGACTAAACCAACCTTTTGAACCCCAACCAGAACAGGATTAAAACAGGAACAACACTGACTCAAAATGAACTAAAACAGGACTTAAAATCCAAATTTTGAAGTAAATACTGCCTTAAAAGCTGAATCTAGCTGTTGCTGAGATAATATTCCAACACCAAGTGGCTCAGCGATCCACGCGCTCCAATCCTCTCACAACAGGGACACTTTAGTCTGGAGAGCTCAAATCCACCTCAGTACTATTGTCCCGGGGTCCTTCTGCCCCACTCCGGCGTAATTCCCGGCTCTTTATCTGATTGCCATGCGGTGAGCAGCTGATCCTGAGAGGCTCTGGAGTGGAACCCAGGGTCTGAGGGGGTCCGTGTGTGTGTGCCCTCTGAGTGAGCTGCTCTGAGCAAACTGCCCTCCTTCCTACCAAAACTCAGCAGATGCCGGTGTTCTAGTCTTGGCAAAACTTGGCTTATCACAGCTTTGGTGGCGTGAGAAAAAACACATTAAAGTACTTATTGATAACACTTATTTAGCTCGGCTTAATGATGGTTTAGTCATATGCAGAGATGGAAAAAGTACGCACAACCTGTACTTAAGTTGTAGTACTGTTACTTCAAAATATTGTGACTCAGGGTTACAAAATGATTCTTCTTCTTTTCCCTTATCTTCTGCATCTTCTCTCACATCGACCAACTAACTTCTCGTCCTCTTTCACTACATCCATAAATCTCCTAAAGAAAAGTGTAAGGTTTAATTAAGTACAAAGATAGTTTTCCAATTCTGAGCAATACAGTAACTAGTACTGCTACTACTACTGTCTCCAAACATGTAATGAACCCATGACCCTCTGATTGCATTTTATATTTGACTTGATAAAGTACCTTTTTTTCTCCAAACTTTACTTGTGTAGAGCAGTGTTTCCCAACCAGGGGTACGAAGACCCCTAGGGGTACATGAGCACTTTCTGGAGGGTACTCGAAATTATTATTTAAATATTTATTATAAATTTGCAAACTTTTCATGTTGCGCTACTGAGACATATGAAAGTCAAGCTCAAGTGTCTCAATGACTGACGAAAAGGAAAACGAATATAATTTATTATATATATATTTATTTTTTTTTAGGATCAGTAGCTTGTTTCAAAGTTATTTTTGTAATAAATTTATTTTGAGTTTAAGATTATTATTTATCATTTGTTTTGAACATACCAATAGTAATATGGTTAATATATGTAATTATTGCTATATGTTTATTTTTTTTTTTTTATTTTAAACACAGACATAGAATAGCATTAACAATAATGTTTCAAATTTACAAATAAACACAGATGTTTTATATGACCAATTCTTGAATAATAATAATTAACATGAATGAGTTTTTTTGCTTCTTTGTTTTTTAGAAAATTTAATTCAAAAATGACTTCAGTAAAACACTTCAGTTACTTTCTGTGTCTTTCCGGCTTATATGTAGATAGCTTCATGATAAACTATGCCTAGATTGAATCTGCAATTTACACTGACAGCTACATTTTAATTAAAGTATATTGTAACTATATTATTTCTAAGAATCAAATCATTTCTATCTGAAGCTGTTTAGACACGCTGACAAAGTTGACATGTTCAGTCTTATTATGTCAAAGTTCTGCACCTCCTGCTTTACAACAGTAACACACTGCTCACACCGCAATAAATCATGTCATCTGTGTCATCTCGGACTTTAAATCATGTCACAAAATCTACATATAATTATACAACAAAAAATACTTAGTTATTAGGTTTACTTAACAACAGAGTATAACAGAAGTCATCTGTCAACAAGTATGACGTCCTAAAGTAAATAACAAGGGTTTCTACATGACATGCAAAACTAAACAGGTATCATTTTTAAACATAACTGGTAACTTATTTTTGCATCATATTTTGTTCTTTTAATGCCACTTTAATGTTTTTCAGAGGCAGCTCTAGAAACTATCAATCAGAATTTAAGAATCTATGCCCATTAGAATACTCACTTATTCATCTTCTACCAGGTAATTGCAGGGCTGACACCTTGAGACATACACAGACAGCCAACCACTCTTATTTTTATACACAATCTCCCAACGCTAACCACTCTGCCACCATGCAACCTCTTAAAAACATTGTGTTGTTGTCTTTATTCCAAAAATTGTGGATTCCCTCACCTTTAACTATGCAGTATATCGTAGCGTTTTGGGTTTTTTTTTTTTTTTTTGGACTTTTGTTGAGCTTTATTGATAGGACAGAGCAGTAGGAGACATTTGGCAAACCATCGGAGTCCAGACTCAAACCCACAACAAAGAGGCAGGCTGTACTGTCTCTGTATATGCGCTGTTATAACACAACATACTTTTTTTTCTTCTTGGGAACCCAACCAATTGTCTTTTTGGGCTGCGACATTGCATTGCCCCATAGTTTTTCTTCCTTTTGAGTTGCAATGACAATGTCCTGCAAAAGTTCACAGAAAACAGCAGGAACCCAGTATCTCCAGCTAACAATTTGGCTCTGCACCTTGACACTGTTGTTACAAGCAAAGAAAATGCCTTTCTGTCTTCCACTTCCTTACCACACAGCCTCTGCTAGACCTGAAAAACGACCCTCTGCCTCTCTCCCTCCAACTGCTGCCAGCTATAGCCACCACCGCCGCACGGTTTTAATGCAACATCCCGATCGATAGGACTTAATTTAGCTATCATTGCAGGGTAATGTGTCATTTTTAATGGCGCTGGCACTAAATTAAATTCAAAGACACCTCAGCTAATGGTGTTAAAGGGAATGATATTTTGCCGTGATTTGCTAGCAGTGAGTTTAATGGTCTCATATGCGTACAGATATACTGGAGAGGTGTTCGTTCAGTGACTACAGGGCCAAAAGTATAAACTGACTGTTTTAAAAGAACAAGAAGACTCTGTCGTTCAAGGCGTGATTTTGATGACACAGACATATTTTGAATACCTAATATGAGTCATCTCTCATTACTGGAGGTGATATTCCAGGACTTTTCCAGGACAACAAGGAGGAAACAATGCTATATTTAAGTGGCGTGTACTCAATGGAAAGTCCCAAAAATGTTTTATGTTTTTATGGGTTGAAAATTGCATGCAAAGGCTTGCTCAAGAAGAGAGATTGGAAAATTTATTGTCCAAGTTTTTAAGTTTCTATTTGCCTCATAATGGCATTAAAATAGCTTTTTGTAATTATTATTTTCTTTTCTTTCATTTTCTTTTCTTTTCTTTAATATTTTATTATTTTATTTTTTTCACTAATAAATTCTCATTACTATATGCTATTATGTGATTAAAAAATAATTTATAAAAAAAAAGAGACATGTATTTTCTAATGGTAAGGAATATATATCATATATAACATGCAGTGGTTGCTTCCATTAATAATTTAAAATTGTGACTGGTTTATAGCAACTTAATTTAAAAAAGCTATTGTATATATAAGTTAGTTAAGGTTTGCAGCATAATAACAGTGTCTAATTATGCAACTGAAGATTTATTTTGATGGTAGTAGCTTAATCATCTAACAAAAAGTACTTTGATACTTAGAGTGTCAAGATACTATCTGAAGTGTTAACTATAGACAGAGCTGACAATAAGCCTACAGCACGACTTTCTTACAGGCCTATTACTAAACACCAAACCAGTTATCAACAAGAATAAAATTTGTAGCAGCCTTCATGTGTGTACCTACATTTACTGCATGTACACAGAGCTCACAGTAGTGGATAGTGATACATCCATACAATAGAGAGAATACTGGAGGTACAAAAAGTCATTGTTTACATAGCAATATAGCAAGTAATAGCATACAAGTAAACAAAGTCCCGAGAAAGGGCGTGCACATGAATCTTCCTTTGTCCTTTTATGTAGTCCCAATGTATTTTTTAAAAGAAAACTTTATGTACACTACTTTTTCGTTCACTAGACATTTGGACACCACTACAAAATACCATTATTACTAGTTCTGGACAACAGCTCTTTGCTTTCCAAGCTTTTCATTACTGCTGCACTGGCAGATAAGCAGACTCAATACATTTTCAATGGTTGAATTAGCATTAGCCACCAAAAATGCCAAACTGTGCATAAACAAGATGGCAACTGGCGGACTACATGTGTGCAATGTCATTGTGTGGGTAGAGAACATTAGCAACTAGCTCTATTTATCTCTTTCATTTATGGGAGCAATTAGCACTGCATAAGCTAAATGCTATGTGCTAGTGTTAATGAAATCATGCATGTTATGCTGTTCTACACATACCATTCCCATTACTAATACTAATACTATTTTAATTTGTTAACTTTTGGCTAAAGGTACAAGTAAACAAAGTTCCAAGAGAGGGCGTGTACTCAATGCATTTTCAAAAGCTGAATTAGCATTAGCCACCAAAAATTCCAAGCTGTGCACAAATAAGATGGTTCTGGCAAATTGCAACCAACCAGCTACATGCGTGTAATGTCACTTGCAGGATAGAGCGCATTAGCAACCGGCGCTAGATTTATCTGTTTTACTATGGAGACAATTAGCTCTACATAAGCTAAATGCAACACGCTAATGCTATTGAAATCACGCAATACTGGTCAAGACATACCACAATAATTTACCAAGGTATGCAACTGCAAACACTATTTTAATAAGTTAATTATGGCAGATCCGCGTGCTGTTATTGAGTGGGTATATTATTATTAGTAAGTAGCTTAATATTCAGTGGCCAAATATTAACTGTAATCCAGGTTTGTCAAGGATGCGTGGAAACCTTGTCCAAATACAGTACAGAACAACAACTTTGCACGCTCAACAAGGCTTACAAAAGCAACAGCCTTCCTTTCCCTCCCCATGAATTATTTAACAACTCCTCTCTCCGAGCTGAGGAGGGCGCATCAACAGACGCCGCAAAGACAACACAACCATTTTGTCACAAGCCCCGTGGGTCTGATAAAGTTCAAACAGTCACCCAAACAGTCGCGAGATGAACAAAATAACCGTAAGAGGCAACAAAATATGAAAAAAAAAAAAAAAAAAAGAAGCCGGGGTATTCCCTAAAGCTAGTTATAATTAGGAGTCAAAGATGGTTCAGTGTATTCTAGTTGCTAATTGTGTTAAAGAGCAGCGTTACAAACACACACACATACATGCACAGGCACACAATACGGACAAGATGGTTGGAGGAGATACAAAAGAAGCCGAGTCTCCGGGGGAAAGCCTTTTCTATTTGCTGGGGTTAGCAACTGGCGGCCCATAATACAAGTTGTAATTAATATAAAAGCAGCAGACAATATGGGGAAAGGAAGGTTGCTGTATTGTGCAAAGGCAGCCACAAGAGAGCACGGCGACTCCCCGAGTTCCCCCGTTTCTCATTTACAAACACCTGCCCGGCACAATCTCACCAGCATCCCTAGGAATTTGGAATAAAATTGATTTAGCGGCATCATTGAATTTCCTCTTAAATTACCCCTGGAAGCTGCAGAGGAGGGAATTCTGGCAGATACAATAAAAGGGAGCAAAGAGTGGTTTAAGCAACGGTCCTGAGCTTGTAGTCAGTTAGAAAACTAAAACAGAGAATCACCATGAGGTTATAGCATGCATGGTGCCAAAGGTGAAGCTGACATCAATGCATTATCAATGGATGAATTAGCATTAGCCACCAAACTGTGCATAAACAACCATAACTTTACTTATAGGACAACTTCAATTTGTATTATATAGACTAAAGATTACATAGAGTAATGTTATGACTGATGCGATACTACAATATTTTATACTCTCCATTCTCTAAAATACATTCACATGAGTAAAGTTAAGGGAAAAACAAAACAAAACACAAAAGCAAAACTTACACAACACATTTTTTGTTTTGTACCTGAGGGAAAATGGAGGAGGCTTTGAAAGCAAGGCATGCAATGTATTAGTAGTAGTACTTGGAGTAGTAGTAGTGGTAGTAGTATCAGTTGTACTAGAAGTAGTAAGTTGTAGCCCTGTGTTCCCTGGTACTTATGTTACCCGGTAGCTATGTTCCCCAGTACAGATGTTCCCTCTGTATACAGTATGTTCCCCAGTACATTATGTTCCCCTCTACATATATTTCCCAGCGCCTATGTTCCCCCTACTGATGTTCCCCAGTCCCTACCTATGCCCCCAGTCTATGTTTCCCAGTCCTTATGTCCCCAGTACCTATGTTCCCCCAGGGAATATAGGGATACCTGGGGAATTTAGGTACCAGGAAACATATATAGGTACTTTCCTGAATGCGTAGGCACCTATGTTCCCCAGTTCTATGGACTGGGGAACATAGGTGCCTACGCATTCAGGAACAATAGGTACCGGGCACATAGGTAAACACCCATCCTACACTATATTTACATGATATACTTACATAAACTAAGTATTCTGAAGTAACAGCATGTTTTCTTAATTTTTTTTTTTTTTTTTTTTTTTTTTTTTTTTTGAGTACTTCTTCCCTCTTGGCCCATTTGTCATTTACACAAACACCTGCCCGGCACAATCTCCCCACATCCCTGGGACTTTGGAATAAAATTGATTTAGCGGCATCATTGAATTTCCCTTAAATCCCGCTGGAAGCTGTAGCGGAGGAGAGGAAACCTGTCTGGTCTATGTGTGTGTGTGTGTGTGTGTGTGTGTGTGTGTGTGTGTGTGTGTGTGTGTCACAGCCAGGAGTATATGGAAGAAAGGCAGAAGCGCTGACGCACCAGAAAAAAAACGGCAGCAGGCCATAAATCACCGAATAAAGTGACATTTTCAGACACATCTCGCCACATGGCATAAACAACGCGGCCGCATTTGTGTAGCACCGGCTGTAATTAAGCGGAGGTGCGCTGCAGAAGTGTAGGTGCACCTCTGTTATTGAATGGAACAGCTGCATATTTACACACCCTCAATTACCTGCAATATAAAAACGCCTTCATTTAGCAGCTAATAATTCATCGCAGCATGTTTTAACAGACACTTGCTGGTATTTATGCCTTCAGAAACTTTCTCTCGGGCAAAATCATCAAATCCTTCAATAGAGGTAAATGGTATATTGCAATTACAAATATGTCAGGATATGTCAGAAGATGTTTGTTATTACATTGGAGAGACAAAATTATAGTGCTTGTTTAAAATTGTTTATTGGATGGTTGTTTGAAATGCATTAAAAGTATTATTATTATTGGAATGTTTTAGAAAGCAATCAGGGGTTTAACATCAGAGGGGGGCCCCACTGAGAGTCCTTATATTGTAGTCAATTTTAGTGGATTTCTTTTCATTTTTGGCTTTAAATTATATTTCAAGCATGACTCATTTAGGAAAAAGCATATGATTATAAAATATTAAAATTGTATGATAAGTATAAAACCTTAACAATATTTACTTAATGCTTACAAAGTGTAGTTAGAAACAAAAATGCAAATCAGTACTTTTTTTAAAACTTAAAGTATGATATGTGGATGTATAAACTTACAGAATGTGCTTCATAACTTTAGGGCCCATTCTGAAAACCTGCACTGGGGCCCCTCATTACCACTTTACACGCCTTAAGCTACTAAATAGCAAAATGACCAACTGGGAAAGGAAAGTGAATAAATATTGACAAAAATGCATGTGTAAGCGGGAATCATAATATATAGTTGCAAGTGGGCCACAAGGGGTCGCAAGCCAGGGATGGTCCCATGCCTGGATAAATGGAGAGGGTTGTGTAAGGAAGGTCATCTGGTGTAAAAGATTTGACATATCTTTTTTGGGACGTTTTCTTATGACAAAGTACAAACCCATTGCAAAATATGAATTATTATTATTACTGAATGGTTTTAGAAAGAATATAAAAGCAAAATGCATAAATAGGAAAAAATAAAGAGAAATAAAATTGAATCATTCAGCATTAAGTATGTAATTATAATAAAAATATTGAAAAAATGCATTCATTATAGATGTTTAATTGATAATCATAACAGATATAGTTGCAGTTGAGCCACAGGGGCTCAAAAGCCAGTGCCAGTCCCAAGCCTGGATAAATGCAGAGTTGTCCCAGGAAGGTGATCCAGCGTTAAACATATGGCAAAAATATTTAGAAATATAGTCCAATGATTACTTTGTCATTAATTATTTTGGCAAAGTCCTTTCCAATTAATGGGCCAGGCCAAAAACAGGGGTCACTGCAAATTTTATTTAAGTCACAATCTGTGGAGTTATTGTTATTATCGTCAATAATACTCAAAATGGCAAAACAATATTTTCATTTGGGTAGTCGCAATCTTTTTACTATTAACCAACCCAGAATGTGAGCTTGTGCAGTGGTCAGTTTTTGAGAAGGCAGTATATGTAATTTAACTTCTTTATAACAATCTAATGAGTTATTATTATTATTAACCAAGTTATTTTGTAGCAAGATAGTAAATAAGTCATCATCTTCTGCTTATTCCCATTAACAGGTTGCAAGTAACTAGAGTCTTTCCCAGCAACTATGGGCCTTAGGCAGGGCTGACAGGTAAAGAGAGACACTGATAGACAACAATTCAACAATTAAATTTAGATTTACCAGGTCACCCATACATTTGGAGGACAGACAGACTATTTTAAAAGTCACTGAAACAAAAACAAAAAAGCTAAACTAAATTATAAAAGTCACAAGAAGTTAACAAAATAGAAAAATGATCATAATAGCAAAAAATGCAACACCTATCAGGAAAGTATTTATGTTTTGATTAAGTCCACTAGCTGTGTTAAAGCCACCATTTATGTACTCCATGTTTAAAGGCGGAAAAGGCAGTAACCGCCTTTACTGCGCCGTTTACAGGCGCACTTTCATAAGCCCTCTTAAAGAGCAGAGCATTGTGGGAAAACGCAACAAGTGAGCAGCACCAAGTAGTGATGATTAGATATGGCTGCCAACAGCGGCGGCCCTGCCCCGAACACTAATCAAATAGGAAATGTAAGAGCACACATCAAACGCCTATAAACCATTGTGTGGACAAGGAGACAGGTCCAAGTTGGCCCTGGAGTGGGGAGTGGAAATACAGACGGTCCCTGAAAGCAACACGGCTAAGTGGGAGAACTGCAGTACTACCTCCATGTATGTAGAGATACAGTGGTGCAGTGGTTTAGTATGGCCTGAGGGCTGTAGTCACACACAACGTCAGCATCGGACATAGCAGGGATTCTCTTTTTGGGTGAGATTCAAGCACTTTTTAAGTTGTTTCAATGCTCGTTTCTAAACTTCTCTCTGAATGCCTTCTTACAAAAACATTACTAGCCTGCAGCCAAGATAGCAATCACTTCAAAATAAAAAAATAAGATGATTTTCCAAGGATTTTAAGGACCAATTTCAACCAATGCAACCATACGTTACACCATATCTCAAAATTAGTGGTACTGAAGATATAACACTGCACACCTTTTGATAAAATATTATGGCATTGACAAAAATATGAATACAAATATGACTTTTGACCTTTGCAAAAATGTTGATGTGGATCTTCTAACTGATTTGGAGCAATATACTAAGATGTATTTAATTATCAACATTTTTGAAATACTTTGTCCAAGTTCCAAAAACTTCTTAGATAGGAATTCAAGGATTTTTGGCTCATATTTGGAACAGTTCTGCCATGTTACTGTTAACTATTGTGGCACTGCATAGAAGAGTTATAATGACGTGATTTAGAGATCAAAGCTTTTACCACTGGTTTGACCTTTGACCTCAAATTGTAACTGCTTTTTTTTATTTTTTATTTTACCTTAAATGTAATGTATAAAGTTATCATAGCCAGTCAAAAACACAGATTTAGAAGATTTGCATGTACTAACTAAAACTAAAAGTTAAAAATGCAAAATTTACACCTTACACAGCTTTTTGAAAAATTAAAACCTTTGACCTGGGATTTGAAGCAGAATTTTGTTTATAGCTCTAGAATATCATTGCTACTTACATGAATTTAAAAATATCTTGACAAATGACAAAGTTGAATTCCTAATTTCTTTACAGTGGAATGTACCTCAACACTGAAATTTTGTCTCCACCACATTTATTTTATCTCAGTTTGGACGAAAATATGAACCTGAAGCTCACATTTACAGAGTTTTAACTACACTCCCAAAATGCCAACAAAATTGCAATATTCCCCCCGCATTTCATTGCTGTAGAACATAACTGAACCAGGAAATTTTCAGTCAAAACTGCTCATACGATGCTTCAATTATAGTGCAAATTCAATTTAGACAATATTCTGCACTTTGACTTCTTTGAGCCTAAGCCTGTGTAGTCTGCAACATTGGAACCCTATGTAAACACAAAAAGCTTTACCCCCCTTCTTCTTCTTTTTTTTTTTTCTCTTTCCCTGGCAGCCATTAAGAGCAAAGATAAGCTGCCGGAATGACTATCACTCCCCGAGGAAGACGCACGGCTCCCTCCCCAAAAAAACAAAACAAAGCCCTAGCTGGGACTTGCAAATCCCACACAAATTCCCAATAACAAATCTGGAAGTGTGCACAGAGCAAAATTCCCAAACAGCCTTCCAGTGTGCATAAAGAGAATGAAAGACAAATACAGTGTAGAAAGCCTGAGCGCGGTCGACACAAAAGCTAATTCACTGCAACAGATAATATTCCGACAGTGTTAATTCTATTTGCCTCGCTAATTGGATGTAGCGCGGAGGAGACGGAAATTTTATTCATTAATTAAAAGACAAGGGAGAAGACCTTTTTTATTATAGAGGAGCATTTGTGAAGCTACACGGCAATACACCATTCTATCTCCTTTCATGTGTTTTATCTTTTTTTCCTGTCTTTTAAAAATGGGGAAAAAGGAAAGAGGGGGGGTGTTTTAGATCAGAGGGAGGGGCGACGAGTAGCAAGGGAAGACATGGGTGGGCTGACATGCTCGGGATAGTCGCCACCGGGAGCAGAGATACGCAGGGAAATCAACAGTGTCAGCTAAAGGCCTCATCTCGCCTCTCTCGACTGTGCCATAATCCAATCAGCCTAGAGACATTCAAGTGTAAATACAAGTGCGCTTATTATGGCGGCCCACTGTCAGGTAGAGGGAACGGGAGGGGTGCATGCTAGTGGTGGCAGAGGGAGGGGGCACAAAACAATCCAAAAGGGATGGGGAGGGATAAGGAAGGGGGGTCTGTCTCACTCACTTCACAGCCAAGAGCGTCCTCATCATCTCCAGAAAAAGTAGAAAAAATGAGTTGTAGCCCACGGCTGTATATTAAAAATGCATATCAAAGCAAAGAAAAATGGACGGCGGAGAGAGTGGAAACTAAATAAATTAGCATATCTAACTATCAGACGGCAAGCCAGGACACAATAAATGAATAATAAAAGACAAGCCAAATACGAATGAATAAGTAAAGTAAATCAAACTGGGGCAGGAATTGGGCACGCACGGAGCAGAGAGAAGGGGATGCTCTGGCACACATTTGGCAGCCAAATGCACTCCGGCGCATTGTTTCCAATATTCAAAACACATCTGAGGCATGCGGACTCCTCGCAATTAGACATGGAGATGAGTTAACTGTTTACTGCCGGCTCTGGAGGAGAGCAGGGGGCAAGCCTAGGAATGATGATTTTAGTTATGATAGTTGAATACTGCAGAATCAGCATGGTATACAGAAACCTATTGTAATTGCTAATCAATAAACATGCTATACTTAAAAAAAACAAAAAAACTTTGAACTACTTTTAAGCAAACTTTTAATGAATACGTGTGTACTTTTTCCTCAACTGTCAGCCTGCCTGACCCAGACTTACAACTTTTGAATTGTATTGATTAGCCTCAAAGAGTTTATACACCTGTACTATGGACTGGAGAAAAAGCTTATTCTTCTGTGACTTTTGTAATTGTGATTCAAAGTGCAATCGGTCAATCCTGACTTTCCAATAGATATACAGTTTATTGAAAGCATATTGAATACAGAAATGCTATACCAACATGCCTACACTGCAGAAATCCAAAAAAAAAAAAAAAAAAAAAAAAAAAAAAAAAAAAAGTATTCCTATGGGGAAATCCTATGGCAAGATCAAGATTACACTACACATATAACATTGTACAGCAAGTAATAGCATTGAAGCTGGTATATGCATTTTTCGGGGTATAAAATGCTATATTAATTTGATGTTTTAGCTATAGTATGCATAGTATAGACAAATGTTAATTCAATAAAATTTTGCTAACAATATAGCAGCTAGCAGCTAGGATAACACAAAAGCAGGTGTAGGTCATTTTAATCTAAAATGTAATGACAACTGTGTAGTTTAAGAGGTCTCTGGGAAATGTAGTTTCTTCAGCATAGCAACATTTTAGCGGCCACTTTTTTCTGTAAACAAGTAAGCTGCAAGTCAAAATAGTCTGCAGATGCAACATGGCAGCTGTCCTTAAGTAAATACTCCAGAATTAGGAGCCCATTTGGTCAACCCTCTTCTTCACCAACACTCCTCTTACACCCATCCAGCTATTTTTGAACTTTGCCTACTACACCTTTAAGCAGTATTTCATCTCTGATTCACAAAACACACATATCTGCTCCAAGGTAAACAACAAAAAGCTGTGCACTCTCTCTTTGCAAAAAGCATATCCAAGCTTTAACTTTACAATGCACAATTCACACATATGGGAAAAACATATATATAAAAGGTGCATTCATACATAGGTTTACAGTCACATCCACTGTATTCAATTTTACACTGGTGGATCAGTCAAGTAATTACACAAATATACAGGCACGTTTCCATAACTTTTCATATCCACATTTGCACATAATACACCCCACTGGCTCCAAAACAAACTCTGTCAGCTGTGAGCACCAATAAAAAGTTGCCACAAGTTGAAATAAAGCCGTGACAAGGCAAACAGCTAATGAGGTGGTCAGCGTAAACGACTGCGTGATGAATGGCTCGTCATGGCCCTATTGTTTATGGCTGCTCCTTCACTCTCCCTCTCCCCTGTTCTGTTTTATTGGCATATTTTAATATTGTAATTACCCGAATATTTCTCACAAGTGTACTGAGCGGGACGGGAGCTCTTTTTTTTCTCTTTTCTTTCTTTTCTTTTTTTTTTTTTTTTTTCTTTTTGGCTGGAGCATCCCACACCATCTGCCACGACGCTAAAACGGCAAGCTTTATCTAATCTGCGCAATATAAACAACGCCATGGCTCATTTCTGCACTTGTCCGGGGAACGCCACAATATTGCGGAGGTTCTAAAACAGCCAAGCAGCCAGGGCAAGAGCAGGGCAGGAGGGTGATTCTGCTGGGTCCAGAGACAGCAGCGGAGACATGGGCCTGGTGGAACTGCTGCCTTTTATGCTGGAGCTATACACTCGTCTATATTAGGCCTGGAGCCAGAGCCAACAGATGTAAGCGCGGTGACTTTGCATAACACTTAAACCAGCTTTCGTTCCTAATAGGCTTGCCCTAGTGGCGCACATATTCACTTCCTCTCTTTCTGCTCCTTTTACCCGCTATAACATTAGCCTTTTTATCACAGATACCAGTCGTAATAATTCACAGATCAACTCAATAATGATCCAGTCAGCTCCGTGCAGACAGAGGAGGGGGCTTTATTACGCCGAAAATGCGCGATTTAAACCCGAGAAAGAAATCGATCGTCAAATTTAAAGCGCCTGTAGTTCAGGTGCATATAATTGAATTGAGCATTATGGAGCCTGCAGTCATAAAGTGGGGCTGTGCAGGGGGGCACTACAACTACAGCAGCAGCAGCAGCAGCGCGCATGCAGCAAAACCGCACGGCAATCAATAGGAAACAATTAAAACACATTAACATCACCCGTGGAAAAAAAAGGGGGCCGTGTACTGTGTAAGACTGCGCAGAATCCAGCAGCCCCCGGTGAACTTGACTCATATAAGCCCCTTAACCTCACATCTAGTTCAATAAGGTCCACTTTCTCTCGAATGTAATCCAAGGGGGGGCCCTACGATTGAGTATTTATAGTAAAGGCACGTCCACATCAATGGTAATTCCAAATGACGCCATGTCAACAGTTTAAATGCGCACTTACGCGTTTTCTTGCATTAAAATGTATATAAGGCCTCTGTATCTGGCTGTACAGGCACTACCAACAATGTAAATATCCGTAAGCATGCGCCATGCATTTGGTTTGTGCATAGGCTTGATGGTAGAAGCGTGCGTAAAATGAATTGGAACAGGACCCTGGATAACTTTTACTATTAAGATAATGCATAAATAAATGTATGCCGCTGGGCTACTTGTTTAATCTTTAAAGCAATATTTTGAAAATATTAGCAAAGAAAAAAATAAGAAAAATAGAGTCAAAATATGAGCCAAAAAGCAGCGTGGAGCAGGATTTTAGAGAAGAAGGAAAAATAGCCTTAGCGATGATACCACATTATGATAAACAGTGGACGCCTTATCATTACAAGTTGCCTCTATTATGAATCCATAAAAGGAGTTATGATCCCTCCCAATGTCAGAATCAAACCCACGCCCACAGCTTCACGCGCGGGGCCACGGCTCCCAAATAGAAGCCCCCTTCTTTAAAGACACTGGCCTGGAGCTACACGGCTCATAGCGCACAGCAGAAGACCCCTGCTTTCTCTTTTCTTTTTACGCACAGACCTGCTACGACGCACTGCTGCCTTTTCTTTTATTAACACCCTTCCAACAAGCCACAGACATATTTTGTACACACACAACGCACCCCACGCGCGCACACACGAGTGGCCCTATAATCAAAAGACTAAAACAATATCCATCGGATCACACACGCAGCTTTTTGACCCCCGGGGGACGCACAGCCAAAATGTGCCTTCACCAAACACACACACACATAGACACACACACACACACGCCTAATGGGATTATTAATGCGCCGCCTCATACACACATTACAAGCAGAAAAAACAGGAACAAATGCTTATTACTCACGTGATCTGCGAGATTAGTTGACGAGCCCGAGAGTTCTTCGTGGTCCGACTTGGAGCTGCCGTCCCTCTCGTCGATAACTAGGTCTATTGGCATTTTTCCTTTCAAACAGCTGATGTACCGGTGGCAGAAATTGTCGCAGAGCTCGTGCACCTTTTGTTCCCAAAACAAGGAGAGAGAAAACAAAAGAATTTTTTTTTTTTTTTTTTTTTTTTTTTTTTGTAAGAGGGGGGAAACGCTCCAGTCAAGTCCAAGAATAACTGAAGAAGTAATTAAGGGGCATTATCGGCGGCGAGGAAACAATAGTGAAGGAATAGTTGCGCGGCTTATTATTCCTCAGAGACCGGAGCAACAAGTTGAACGACACAAAATCAACACAACGCCGTGAGCTGGAGAATGGTGCGCGGATGAAACCAAATCTGTGGATCGATAACAATGCGCAATGGGACTCAGAGCTTTAACCTGTTTCATCAATAGGCTCTCCAAACGCACTAATAGTTAATACATAAAAATATATTCAAATAGACAGAGTGCTGTATTTATACGCACTGTAACATTGTCAAATAGAATAAAAACAATTTAAATATATATAAAAATATGAATTATGTTTACCTTTTCTAATTCCAAGAGATGAAACCGTAATACTTGTATGGCTTGTATCATCTGGAAAGACAAAAAATAGTAAAGGAAATTAGAACAAAAGCGACAAGGCACTTTTACGCACAGCCGCTCGTTACAGTGGTTCCATGACAGTTGTTTCAAACCCCAAAAGGACCGTGTGTTTTTTACAATCCTTAACACAGTGGTCACTCAGAGGGACAGCAGGACATTGACAATGGTTAGTGTGGTTAAACATCCTCGCCCCAAAACTGAACTGACGCACGGCTGCAGCTAAAAAAATCACAAGTCATCTCATATTTTTTATGCAGCGTTTAAAAACAAAAGCAGTGCGTAATAGACGTAGAAGAAGAAATAAAAAAATAAATAAATAAATAAAAAAAAGAGGAAAGTGCACTTACCAAATTATCCAACTCTGGATTTGATGAAAATAAAGGTTTTTCTGCTCGGACCTAAAATTAAACAGCACATTCTCAAGTTTAGTTAAGATCATATGCGTTTTGTTTTTATCTCAATCATTATATTCATATTAAGCCGTGTTTATGTCACACTACACAGATAATCCACTCCACTGGAGATTTATATCACAAGTGCATTTCTATTGCTGTAATATTCACATGTAAGGAGCAGTTTGGAAGTGCTTTTTGGACCTGTTTGGCAAAGACCGCGATGTCCTCGTTGAAGGAGTCCGAGGAGCAGACGTCTCCGCCCGCGACGCCCGGCTCCCTGGGAGTACACGTCGCCAGCTCGCACTTCTCGAAGACCAGCGCGAGCAGCGGGAACAGAGGGTGGCTGCAAAGAGACACAGCACAGGCTGAGTGAAGCCGCGCGGGGGCCACGAGCCTCGGTAAAAAAAAAAAAAAAGTCTCCGAGTGTACTCTCCCAGCGTTTAGGCAGTGACATGTTCCACTTAATAACACGGAATGTTCGCATCCCATAAAAACAAGGCGGAATATAAGGCAGGTGAAGTAGTTTTTGGGCTAGTTTTGAAGTGCTGTTTTCCAAATTGAGGCAGTGAATCACATCTAAAAGTCTTCTTAAATCATTTTAAAACATTTCTATCCACACATTGTTGCCGTATTAAAGAATATAGCGTATTTGACCGATTTTTTATTAAGATAATAATTATTTTTTAATTACTTGATAATAACAGTGAGGTCTGAGAGACATTTCTCACAACTAAAAACATATATCCCAATTCCCTAACATCATTATGATACATTTTGAACACTTTCAGGACGTAAAACATAAAGTAAAAGTCGTGCGTAAAATGTCACATTTTTACGGAGGAGTATTATTAGAGACGCAATGAAACAGTGCAGTTTTCTATTACAGGCCCGTAGAGTTAAGCCAGAAAGAAAAAAATGAAAAATAAAAAATTAAATGAAATGTTTTATGCTTAGTCTGTGTGTAACTATTGTGAGTAGCTTCCTATAATTAACGACAATTAAAAATTACAATTCTACTTTAATTTAGTGCGAATTACCCGTAATGAAACTACAAAGTGCTACAAAAATAGCACTAAGTTGTACGTGTTTCTTTACAGACTATAAAGCGATGAGCGTGGTCTATAAGTAAAAAAGGATTAAAGTGAAAAGCAGGCTGACTGTCATGACACGCTGAGGATTAGAACACTCCGTGCGTAAAACAAACGCGTCCAAACACATTTGAGAAGTTTTGCAGGGCAGCAGGAGACTGTCCGGAATTATTGCAGCTCTGAAGGAATTATAGAGACTCACTGTGCGTAAAGCGAGTCTGGAGTGAGGTTTCTGTTAAAAACCAAGCGCCTAGAACTTCCTTGGGATCACTTTAATAAAAAGGGATATGATGTCTAAGGTATAAGAGGTGTTGGGGTTTGGAAAATGAAAAGTGTGTGTTGTGGTTGACGTAGTGTGTGACTTCTCTGGCTAAACTCGAGACTTCCCTATTCTTCTGCTCCTCAACTCGAGGCTTACTCTTACTTACTGCGGGCTTGACGCTGCTTCTACAACGCGTCTAAAATTACACATCAACAAAACTCCCCTGACCAACAATGGCAATGGAAAATTGCGGTGGTTCCTTCACAAAAAGCCCGTGCACTTCGCGGTGAAGCAGGAAAAAAAAAAGTTGTGTAGAGGAAAAACGCTGGACTCCTTTTCCCGTCTCTCCTTTTTTCTTTTTCGCCTTACCCATAAATTTGGTCCTTATCCCTCTTTAAAACGTCGTTGACAGCGGAGCCCATGCTCGTGGGCATGACGTTGGGGTGCGGCGCGTGGGCTCCGTAGTGCTGGCTCGCGTGGAGCGGTGGCCCGTGGTTGAGGTGGTGGACCTGGGGAAGCGGCCGCGGGGCGTGCGGATCCCCGTACATGGACGCGGGCACGCCGTCCATCCCGCCGTAGTGGGCCAGCTCATCGTACTGCGGAGAGACACAGCGGTCACTACACAAAGCAACAAAGCACTTCAAACTCAGAAAGTGTGGTGAAAAGTGTTGTTTTTTTTTAGGTGGAACGGACCAGGAACATTGTGAGTGTGAGTTGGAGTGTCCCGTGAAAGTGCTCCAAACAAGCGCGGAGCTGAGCACGCTGTCACCCCCGCTCTCACAATCAAACTAACTCTAAAATGTCCACTATGTCCTGCTCGGGGCGTCCCTACAGTGGCTGTGGAAGTCAGGTAAAAAGCGAAGCAGATTTAAACCTACCCTTTGCGCCATGAGGCTGCGCTCCAATAAACTCCTGAATCTGTCGTATATTTAATATCCCCGTCCCGCTGAAAAAAAAAAAAAAAAAAAAAAAAAAAGATTTAGAGGCAGCGATTCCCCTTTTTCAAGCAACTTTTTTTTGCGAATTGTCCTATTCGCCAGTGTGCTTCAGGAGAAAGCGTGGCATCAGGGGACTTTTGCAATTTTACTTGTTTTCCTTCTCAAAGTAAAAAAAAAAAAAAAAAAAAAAAAAAAAAAAAAAATATTGTGCCCAAGAAGTGAAGGTTACAATCGGCCCATCAACAAGCTGCATGTAACTAAACTGTCGTGTCTCATGGCTTTTTGCCACTCCAGCTGTCAATCAAAGCCAGAGGTTGTCAAGGTAATGAATGAATGACGGTCGGCGATGATGTTCAAGAGAAGGACGAGTCTTTTTAGTCCGTTTTCATCCCGCAACTCCGCGTGTCCTTAATGCGTCCAGATCGCTATCTTGTTTTATTATCGCTGCAAAAAGTAGACGAGGAGAAAGCCGTAGAAGTGAAGAGATTGCGAGTCAGATCTGCTGCGTCCGTTCCCCCCAGTGAGGTATTCGGTCTATCTGGCGAGACTGAGATGAGTGAGTGTCAGCGAGTGTTGGCAGGTTGGCTGCTAGCTTGCTTCTAGAGAACAGAGTCAGTTCGCAGCGCCGAGCGGTGGGCGAATGAAATGACGGATCCCGGAAGTAGCGGTGGCCATAGCCAGTCCTACAGCAGCAGCAGCTCCGCGCAAAGAAAAAAAAAAAAAAAACAAAAAGAGAGAGGAGAGATATGCAGAGAGAGTGTATGCGAGGAGGCGCAGACACTGCTCCGAGCTCCACACTACCAGCTCAGAGAGGGGTAAAAAAGCCAAAGCCACACAGCAGATCCCGAACTAAAAAACTCCCACCCCAGCGCTGCCTTTGTGCGACAGAGAGAGTCCGGGGAGGAAGCAAAGTGCAGCGAGGGGAAGGTTAGCAGCACAACGCAGCCCTGCCTGGAATTCACCACGTTCTTACCAAGTTTACTTTTTACGCAATGCAACTTTACGCACAAGAATGAGCATATTACCAGATAAAACATACAAGTGGCAACATTTTTAAAGCCTTTGCGCATATTTTTTCCTTTCTTTTGATTTGTTTGGCTCGAAATATTTCTGTTTACTTTTGTCATATGCACGTGAACCCAGCGTATTGTATACAAAGAACTGTCCTTATACTTTTGGATCAAAACACTTCAAATTACGCACCGTTCGAATTGAGTGGTCAGCCATTTTATGTCCTATATTTTGCAATGGGATCCGATTGGACAAATTCTCATATTTCTGAGTGTTGTGGTAAATCTTATAGGTTTATGTGAGAAGTTTAGTCAAAATATCCCCTACGTTAGTATCTCTGTTTACGTAAACATTGGACGTTTTGTAATTTTAGCGTATAGCGCAACACAATACCCCACAATAAGTACAGCAAGTGTTGAACTGAGCAGGAGAAGGATTTAAAATCAAGATTCTGGTTTGTTGATGGTCTATCTGCGATATTATTAATCTTTTAATTAATTATTTTGAAGGAAATTCGGAGACAACTATCCGAGTCCACACGAATTAACTTTTCCAAACGGCGGAGAAAGTCATTTGTGTTGCTCCAGTCCTCACTCAATTATCAAAGCCTCACCCCCCGTTTAGGGTCATCCATCATGTTGGGAGAGTGCGTTTTAGAAGAGGAGGGGCATCGATTGCACTGAGGCGAGCCTTGGCGATTTTTTTTTTATTTTTTTTGGGGGGTGGGGGGTGGGGGGGGGGGGGGCTATGGTCTCTTTACAAACAGAAAGAAACGGGCCATCCGCGTGTCCCTTTAAAACCATCAGCGCTAATAAAGCATCATGGCCACTGATAGATGCTTCATAAAACTCTCCTATTATGTGACATTTTCTCAAGGTGTAAAAATGTAAGGGAGGGAGGCGAAGGGGAGGGAGGAAGTGGGGGGTCACTGAGAGAGGGGTCAATAAAGTCTTGCAAAATCCAAGGCGGCAGGAAAGTCGAGAGATAGAGATTTTTTTTAATAAAGGGGGCATAGATTTAATAAATGAACGCGTGACAACAAAGTGTTTGTTGGCGTGGAGAAGGGGGGGTGGGAAGTGGAGAGAGGGCTGCGGCTGAGGCTTTGACAAACGGCCGTGTGGACATTTGAACGTGCAATGCGCCGGGGAAGGGAAGGGAAAAAGCCAAAAGGGAAGAAGTGGGGAAGGAGAGGCAGAGCGCGCAAAGCCACAGCGTTCCGCGCGTCCGGCGAAGTCTCCTCTTGGTTGCTTTGTAAACACCAACCTTTTAGCTTTAAACATGGGACTCAGGGCTTCACTTTCTTTTCATTTTACATTTACTCCCTTTGGATTACACGGTGAGTACTCCCAACTTTTAACTCCTCTGAAGCGCGTCCTTATATTTTTGTTTTAATCAAGGCTAACTTTTATGCACAGCACTCTCCATTTTATTCTGTTTAAACGCTTTTAATTATCGCGCTCCTTTTCGAATAATCATTTTATTATTTTTATTTTTTTATTTTTACTCGCAGGGATTTTTTTTAACCACCTCGATTCCTGCGCGCTTCCTCGTGCAAAAAAATATGTGATTTGCCCCCGAGGAGAGTGATGTAAACAGGCGAGGAGCGTGTGAAAATAGCAGAGCCTAATTATGCGTGTCCAATCTCCAGGCTTTCATAGGAGAAAAAACTTGCACTGCGCTGGAATTATACGCTTTTTGACCAATATTTATTCACCTGGACAATTAATAAAAGTCGTAAAGTGCGTGATAATTAACAAAAAATAGATTTGATATTTTTTAATGATCAAAATTAAAATTATATTAAGATTCAAAACAAAATAGTGGATATTTTTACAGTAAGTGGCGTATTGCTTACGACTTGTGCTCGTCTTGTTGCGCGTATGAAAAGAGAAAATCAGTGGATGGCATTAACAGGCGGTAAAATTTCATCTGGTGGTGTCAAATTGAGGTCAGTTTAGGGTTAAAGCTCTCGGTGTCCAAGTGGGACGTGGCCAGCTGCGTTTGGCTTCATTAGGAGAGGAGGGGTGGGGGGGGTTACACACAGGATCCATTTCAAGGCAAACACAAACGGGACAATCAGTGGGCTAAGGACCTGGTGTGTCACATCCTAAAGGTATATAAGAACCACGACTCGGGGACCCACACAAGGATTTCAGATTTGGCAGAGGGCTTCTTGTTGTGGCTAAACGTGACCATTGTTTAATTCCCGCGATATGAAACTGTTTCTTTTTTTTCTCTTCTTTCTTTTCTCCTTCTTCCACAAATCCTCTTAGTGACCTCCGAGGAGAAACAATTGGCGCTCAACAAAATCAAACAGGCCTAATCTTGTTTGTAACTTTCGGTGGCCCTCTCCAGTCTGTGAGATTATGCAAATGGGGTTGGTTAATGTAGACAGATAAGACTGGATCATGGACTCAAGGCTGGACTAACAATACGCAACATGTATCTTTTATAACTTTGGGGTTTTAGGCGCTGTTTTTGTGACTTGGCCTAATTTTACGCACAAAAACTAGACCCAAAATTTCCTTAATAAAATCACATCGCCTTCTCTGACTCTCATGAGACAGTATTGCAAATTAAAGCAGTGGTGATAATAATTAATTTAGCAGCAAATGTATTTTACGCACAAGAAAATAGTCCCCAAAAAATCTATATCAGTGATCCAAATGCTGCGTAAATAAAGCGCATTCTCTGGCTAAAACAAAACGGTTTTACAATGTGGAGTAGGAGTTTTAGTTGTTGTTCTTGGACGCCTGAACTCCTCATGACCCCGCTCCAAAACGAGGCTGTTCGCGGAGCGGAGTGAGCGGCTCAAATACTTGTAAAAGTTTCGCGACTAACTGTAAATTCTTCAGCTCCAAAGCCTCATTTTCCCCTCCACCGCGTCTCAGAGTCCGGTGTCAGAGGGGTGAGCCTCCACACACACAGCACAGCACTGTACCGAGCAGCGGGGTAGAGTGGAGAGCAGAGGAAAGCAAAGAGGCGAGGCATCTCCCTCCGCTCCAGTATGCTCCGGTCTGCGGCTACAGAGCGACACCTGGCGGCCTCTGAGCAAAGTCTGAGACTAGAGAAGGGAAGGCCTCGGGAGGAAGAAAATAAAAACTATCCGATTCCAAATGCCACAAACATCAAAACAAGAGCATTTACTCGGTTTTAAAATTCGCCTAAAATGGATTCCTGTAATAAATCTTACTGTGTTTTGCCAAAGCCGCATAGAAAAAAAGATTAGAATCAAAGTAAAAGTAAAAGGAGTTGCTGGTTTTATTGAAATGACTTCTGCATCATGCCGTTTTGCCTCAGCAATTTTTTAATTATTAATATTCGTTTGCCTTCGAACATACCTTAGCTATAAGTGTGCATTTTTCAAACAAAATCATGTACAATTCAATTTTATTTCAGCTGTAGGCCTGTTTTTTAATGGTCCAGACTGATATTCGTTTCATTTCAAAATGCATTAATCGACTGTATTCATTGTTTATGGGCGAATTTGTACCGTGCGTAAAACTAAAAACAAAAACGCCATAACTTTAAATTTTAGCAATAATCTTAATAGATCGTACGTTAATGCGCCATTTTATGAAAAACTAGATTTTTCAAGGCCCTTGTGCCAATGTTTATTTTTTTTTTAACGCGTCTAAAATCGAAAATACACTGTGCGTAAAATAAACGAGGACAAGCTTTTCATCTGAAAATGTAGTGACAGTATATTTATAAATATTTTTAAACAATTTAGAGACTCATAATTAACAAGAATAAATAGAGTATGTCATGTTTTTGAAGCCTGCACTGTTTTTATTTATTTATTTATTTTTATTTTGATGCTATGAATTAATGCGCACATACACGATCGTATATCCGTTTTTACGCATATGGAATAGAGTCCTCCCTATCCTTGTCCCTGCGTGTCCCTACACGGAGAGCACGAGCCTCTGGTTGGGTCCCGTCCACTGACTGTGACACCCTCGGGACTAGGTCAGGGCTCAAGATAAGAGCGCGCGCGGCACCTTGAACGAACCGCGTGTAATGAGCTTGAGAGGTGTTTGTCCCGGAATACCTGCGCGCGTCTTGTTGTCCCAGACGCGCTGCCCTGCTATAATCCTCCTCCCCTCCTCTCTCCCCTCTCTTCCCCACGCAACACACGCACCTTTTTTCTCCATCCACGGACGTCTTCCTCCCGTGCCATTTTGCCGCGCGCCCGCACGCATTAGCACGTGTAATTGAGAGAAGTTTAAGTGGAGGCCGGGAACGCGAGGAGTTAATAGCGGTGACCCTCTCGCTGTGCCTCTGTCGCTCATCATTTATCAGGCTTAAGGGGCTTAAACAGGCAGCCACCTTTTATTACGCGCCGAGCAACCCTGCGCCGCCGCCTTATCTACATTTTTAGAGGAGAATCCATACACGCACCGCTGGCTGTTATATGCGGATTTGGAAATAGAAACATGTCCAATAAAGTGGCCCTCCTCCGCTGATCACACGGAATATGGCTGTAGGCGACTGCCAGCCTCCGCGCTTCACTCCCCCAGCGCCATTCGCTCTCCCCCAAACTCGAGTGGCTACTTGGACACTGTATAGACCTTCAGTCTTAGCTTTTTACCTTTGACAGTATTATTTAATAGTAATACGAATTCCTCAAAGTTACTGGTAACACAGCGAACCATCCAAAACCAGTGCGTCAAATTTGTTTTTACGCACAACAACAACTTAATGTTACACAAGCACTTAGACAAAACAGTGTGTGTATTTTGCATTTCTGCTTTGGCTGTTTGATTCTTTTTTTTTTTTTTTTTTTTCTGATAACCTGATTTATATGTTTTGCATGTGTCTTGTAAAGGACATGGAAGTGTGTTTTGTTTTTACAATGTGCTATCTTCAAAAGACATTAAAGCAAACGCATGCTTAAAGCTTTTTGTAGAGACATACAGTCCTTCACAAAGTTATTAGACCACTTGTCATTAAAACAAGAAAACATATGTAGCTTAGGAATATAAAAAAAACATGTTTGAAATAAAAATGATTTCTTTACATTTTTAGCTATTTAAAAAAGTTATTTTTTTTACACATAATAACCAAAACACTTTATATTTTGTATAGCCTTGATAACAGCCTGCATTCTTAAGTTTCATGGCTTTGTTTTTTCCCTACTTTTCAACAAGCTCTTTTGTTTTTGGCTTCAAAATACTTTCTAGTTGTTCCCTCAGACAGTTTTCGACCAATGATTCTCAAACCAGTGATTCTCAAACACCAAGTACCACCTCAGACAATATTTGTCTTTCCAAGTCTACCATCTGTAAATGAGCCTGGGGATAAAATAGGGAAAATGCATTACTACAAAAAACAAAACAGGGACCATACCAGGACTAAACTGCTCATCCACTAGACTAAACCAGGAGAAATCTAAGAAATCTAGAAGACTATACAAGAACAAGTAAACCAGGACTAAAACAGAGTCTAAATTAAACTAAATCTGGACTTGAACTTCAAAAGACTCCTGAGAATCACCAGAAGAAACCCACGTATCTCTGCTTTAGATAAAACGTTTGTGCAATCAGTTGTGGGTTCATATACTAACAACAAGACAGTCACCCCCAAGGATACTTCAAAGCAGTGCAGAGAGTATTGGACCAAGATAAAGTAATCTGGAGTACTGGAAGTGATGGACTGGACTCAGGCTTGAATCTTATAGAACACATTTGGGATTTAGTACAAAGGAGGCCCTACATAATATTCAGTGTTTTGGTTATAATTTAAAATAAGAAGATAAGCAAACCTTTATTAGTCCCAGAATGTTGCAACAGCAGGAGAACAGTGGGAACAGCATTATCATTAAACAGTTAGTTAGTCTTAGGTTCCTTGTCCCATGCCTTACAAATGTCTGTAAAATCACTATTATGTCCAATTTTTCAACAAAGCATGTCCCAAATTGTCATCATATTAAAAACTGCATGTACTTTTAAATACATGACAAAAAATATTATGGATTTCAGAAGCTTCTTTGTCAAATGCACCATGATTGACTACTGAAAACAATATCTGTGTCAGTTTTGGGGTCTAGAACTGGTCACCCTAATTAAAATAGGCTATAAACTATAAAATATGTACAGTATATAGTCCAATACACTATGAGACAATGCGTATGTAAAAAATACTTACTTATTTTTTTTAATTTTTTAGTTTTAAACATTTTTTTCAAGCTTTCTAATTTATTTTATTTTATTTTTTATTATATGTATGTATTTCCTTGACAGGTGGTAATACATTTGCTAAGCGCTGTGCATATTAAAAGCATAAGAATAACCATACGTCGTCTGAATTATGATTTATGACAGCTGACAGTGATTTTTTGGCAAAGCTAATGTGCTCAAAACTTGAATATCTTTGACAATGGCTCTACTGTAAACTCCATGTAATACTGCCTTACCAAGCCAAAATGCAGTACTTAAAGCAATCCAATGCCATTTCTATTAACTACAATGATATTTTTTTAGGTTTTTGACTTGTTCTATAACAACTCACATGGTTAGACTCTACTTACCTCCCTGTAACTTCTTTATTTGCATTAAATCCATGCACTGTGTATTGTATTGTCTGTAATCACTCATTGTACTTTTTGTACTACTGTAATCCCAACTGCTGTTTTCACATAGCCATTGTTATTCATTGTCAACACTGTTACTGTTAACCTGATGTACCGATATACAGTTGTTTGTGTAATAGTTCTGCAGTTTGGTGCAGACATTTGGGATTTTTGTACCATCTAAAAAGATTTAAGTAGGTGACACATGTCTTTGGATTTTTCAAAAGTGTGTCAAAGCCTAAAAGGACACTGGCTTTGTCTCTGGCTTGATAATGGATGGAATTACAATGTCTCATATCACTTTTTGTAATCTTGTACTAACGGAACTGATTTTAACACTAACCTTATACTATGTCCACACTTCAGGAATGTGTGAGATGGCAATATTAGATGAACATAATTCCAGGCCTATATCTGTCCGATATCCGCATATTTTACGTCAAAGTCATTAAAGGTGTGGCGAAAAGTTGTGAATAAGTGTGAAGTTTATTTATAGCTCTCCATTCTCACGGAAGCTTTGGTTTAACTTTAGCTTTTTTTGTGCATTTTGGTGGGGTGTTTTTTTTTTTTTTTTTTTTTTTTAAGTGTAAACGGTGATTTAGCATGGCTCTGGGGTGACCGCAGCTGCAATCCACGAGACGTCAGTTTGATATTCCAGTCACAGAGCGGACGTAAACAGGGCTCTCCTCTTCAATAAACAGCATTGACAAGCTTCATATCCAGACATTAGGAAGCCAGTCTGTCCTCTGGCTTCAGCGCGGCTCCATGCACTGCTCCACTGTTGCTGCTGTCTGGATGGAATCACTTTGCTGTTTAAAAATAATGTTTTCTTTATATTTTGTATATTTAGAGTTGATTTATTATAATGGCTGTTGCTATAATTTCATTAAAGGTCTAAACAAACAGGCTTGTTTCAGTCTTTTATTCAAAGCAGTCCCGAGTTGAAAGGCACTAAAATGAAATAATGTGTTTCAGCTATGTGTTTGTGCCTTGGAAATAAAGGAATTTCAAGGTTAAAAAAAGCAAAAGCAAAATTACTCACAGCCAGTTTTATCTATGTCTGTATCGTCAAATATTAATATCAAGATAATGCTTGTTTATAAGGTTTAGACTGAATCCAAAACAATAAAAATATAACTACTCATCTCCATGTAATTAGCAATATCTTTCCTTAAATGTGGTCTCACTAAAGTTTCTTCTTTTTTTACCCACAGCTGGGTTTTTTAGGAGTTTTTCCTTACCGAGAAAGATAATCTGAAGACAGGAAATGTCCCGGGACTGTTTAGTTTAGTGTAGTTATTGTTTATGTTTGATTGTGTGACTAATTGTTTTTTTTAAGCCCTTTGAGGTGATATTGGGCTATATACATAAAATGGAATTGAATTAATAGCAAGAAATATAAACCTAGTCTTAGTCCTGGATTTAATGTCCCATCCCAACAGTTTCTTTAAAATGTATATTTAGATTCTTTGACTATTTTCTCCCCAGTTGAAAGTATAGGTGCTATGCAGAAGCGTGGCTTATTTGCAACATAATAACTAAATCAAACAGCGCTGTAATGTAATTTATAGCATAAGGCTTTGGGGTTTAACTATAAATAAACAAATGTTGCCTCTTATATTAAAAGGTAAAAATTGCTAACTTTTTTAGTATTTATCTAATGGAAAGTTCTAAGTTTTATGTTATCCATCACCCAACCTGTGTCATAAACTACCATATTACAGAAATGAAATTATTGAAAAGTCATGTATTTTTTTAAATTTAGATATCCAGTTTTATACTTTGTGCCTGCATACATTTGACATTTCTGAAATAAATTCTTTGACATTGATTATTTCTCTTCTCCAGTGATGACAATGAAATATATGCGGCTGCTTTATGGAAAGGGCTAAAGTACACAGTGTCTCATTAGTGCAGGTTTTAATTAACGTCTGCACACACAGTGGTCTGGCTAATCAAAATGACTGAGCCCAGGAGACATGCTATTCATTTAGACTATCATAAACTTTCACTTAGGCCCTGGCTGGCTAATGCATGAACAGAGAGCAGAGGCACGTCTGAGAAATCCAGGGGCCCCGGGGAAGGAAGCACCAATGAGCCCCCCACACGATCAAGTTGGAGCACATAACTGTGAGGTGACATTGATTTGATGATTTTCTTTAAACACTGCAAATGGGAATGTAATAACAGAAAATAATGACTCACCTCTTTTTAAAATGTCAGTTTTTAAAGATATAGAAAATAAACAATGAAAGCTAAAGCATATTGACCAAAATGTTATATTTCAAGTATAAACCTTTCTTCTTAATTTCAACTGCTTTGAATTATAAGGTTCCATGTTGCAACAATTTAAATTTGAGTTTTTGATATATTTCTTTAGTAATTAAAACTGTCAAAACTTGACTAACTAAAAATCTGTCATTTTGCTATGTCACACATTCAGAATGTGTATGCCCCGTTTTGGTTGGTGACTGTTAAAGTCAACTTATCTTGGATAAAGAAGTAATAAAAGATAAATAAAAAAATAAATATTTGGTAACAGATTAAGGGATAAGGCAAGGTTTGGTTTACTGTTGTGATATCAACACAGTATAAGAGGAAAAATGTGACTTTACTGCTATATACAATAATACTATACTAATAACATCAACTAAACTAATCCTAATCCTATTCCCAACCTTAACCAGTTTGACAAATAAAGTCATGTTTATTGTCAAAAACAGCATAAATGCGACATGAGTCAGGGATGTGCACCAAAGCTTGTCTTGCACAGCAAAGTCTTCCTAAACCACGCTCACCCAGACAAAATGTCTGATTTTCAGTGTGTCCCATCTCAAAACTGCTCAGATACAGTGGTTTCCACACACTGGGTCAAGATCCAAAAACGGTCAATGAAAATTTTATTTGGGTTCATTAACAATTGTGACAATAGTTGTCCATAGTCTATAACAGGGGTCTGCAACCTTTTGTATCCAAAGAACCAATTGTTCCCAAACATACAAAATTTGAATCTGTAAAGAACCGCAACCTAGAGTATAGGTTGTAGATGTCTGGTCTATAGGCATTTCAATTATCTATCTATCTATCTATCTATCTATCTATCTATCTATCTATCTATCTATCTATCTATCTATCTATCTATCTATCTATAAAACACCTACCGAAAATTGTGCAAAAACAGAATTATTTTGGTATTTTGGCCTATAAAAGACGGGATAACCCTGGTTAAATATATAACACATAAACCTATATAATAATCAAATGTATATATTATTAGTAAAATGCAAAAATCTGTGGCTATTTAAAACAAATCAATCTAGCAGTGAATTTAATCAAACATTAATGGACCACCCTTCCAACTTTGGGCCTTTTTGCAAATGCCCAGTCTGCCGACCCTATCCCGCCACCCCTGTACATATGTGTTTACTACAGTGTGCTTTCCAAACCTTCTTTTCCCGTCTTATCCTCCGCTCTAGTCTGACCTCCTGCTCACTCCCCTCTCAGCATGGGTCACTCCTCACTAACCTTTAAAAAAAAAACAATCTCCCCTACAACCAGACAACCACCAGACAACGCAGGTAAACAAATGCATGCTTTGTTTTGGCCTTTATTTAGTCTCCATATCCCCCCCAATCTCCCCACTTTCTTTCTCCGAGCCTTTTCCTATGATCAAGCAGGTACCCGCCGTAATTACCTGGCGTTGTCAAAACTAAAGCGAGCCACTGATTCAAATGCGGAGCGAAATATCAAAGCACCAGCCACTATCTGCAAAGGAGAGACATCCCGGAGATCTGAGAGCCCAACGCACAGCACCCAGAACACCCCCCCCCTCCCGTAACTGTACAGTACGGTCACATAAACCTCTCCACAACACGCTCCCCTTTGTATTATGTTGCACGTTCCACTTGTGCGATATTAGCTCGACGTAGCCCGAGTTTTAACAAGCGTCGTTTTATTTTAGCCTCTGGTGTGTCCTCTTCCCAGGTCAAAGGTCAAAGTGGTTTCATGATGGTGGTGTTTTATTTGTACGGAATTAAATTTGACTCACACAAAATGGGTACAAAAAGATACTGATTGCAGTGATACTGATTGTTAATATACTAAAATAATAATAGGTCGGCCATGCAGGGATTGGGGGAAAAAGGCCTAATTTTGTTGCAGCCTTAAAAAAATATGAGTCATTTATCCAACTGGAGCATTCTGGACTGATGCAAGAGATGGGAAATTCATGCACAGCCTATATATAATTCTTTCTGGAAATGGTTTGTAAATACAGTGGAGTGATGTTTCAGAAATGTCTCTTCGTGTTATGATACAATATAGTGTAGAAATTGTCGGATTTACACAATGGTAACTTAGGACAGGGGTTCCCAAAGTGGAGGTCAGCACCCACTTGGCAGTCATGAGATGATTTCCAGAAATTATTTAAAAATTAATCAAACTTTATTTATTGATTTATTTTAATAGAAAATAGCATATAAATGTATAGTTTAAAAATAAACCATACAAATGAACTGTATTAACCCAACATTTAAATTATCACAATCACATTTTTCAGTGGGGGGGTTGTGGGTCGTTTGTTTCCTTATTTTGTGGGTCGTGGTCAGAAAAAATTGGGAACCCCTTCCTTAGAAGTTAGCACCTTGGCGACATCTAAATAGGTAATTTATCATTTCCCTTCTGCACAAGAGGCAGAATACAGTACCCACAACAACAAAGTGCAACTCTCTGATTTAACAGATTTTAAATATGTGCAGAACAGCCATTAATGTCATTAAAGGGAATATATTACGCAACATTTCTGAACTTTCTCCCATGTTATAATGTTCCTTCATCAAAAACATACCTGGAGTTGTGTTTTGTTTTATTCATGCCTGTTTGAGTGATCCTGCATTCTCTGGAGCTGAGTTTCTTCTTCTTTTCCTCAGAATGCATAGTTCATTTTGTAGTAAAATGACATCATACAAAAAGTTTAAGGCAATAAACATTTTTTTTTTCTTTGATTATGTACAAAAGACTGCCCTCTGCTGGTCTCTTCACTTGTAGAGTAATTATTAAAAACATTTTCTTTTAATCAGACAATCTTTTTAAAGGTTGCAAAATGCTGTTCTTGAGGTGACCAAAATTGGTTTAAAAATATAAATAAAAGCATAATGTAGCTCCTCTAACACATGCACAGTTCATGTACATTTACACAAAACAAGCATAAATTGCGTTGTAATGGCAAACTCAGTTTTGCCTGTCCATACATCATCTATTTGTCTGTGTTCATTTTGTGAGTTGAAGACCACAAATCCAAATAAAACAAGTTATGCTGTTGACTAGGAGTACTTTAATATATACATTTTATTATTATTGTGATAGAACTTTCAAGAAAGGTTGGGGACAAAATGATTAGCTCTGGTGTCGCCTTAAAAGATCCACTGATTTGTTGCAGTAGATTCTTTACCATTATGAGATATTATGTGTTTTGAGCATTTACTTCTGAAATTACCACATTTTTCTGCATTAGAAATACAATTTATACAATTGTCATAGATTTGACATCAGTCCAGATAGATAAATAAGCTGACAATTTAGGTGCCGAAATGATCAGAATGAGTCCGGGGACGGTTTACCTGGCCAGCCAGACTATTTTCTCTTTTTATTCTATACAGAGAAGTTAGTCTGAAACCTTGGTCATAGACAGCAGTTTCCACAAATATGTTCTGTCACAGCTGTTTATTTGAAGTGAGGCGTGGTTTATCCAATGTTTTGCACTCAAGCTGCAGAAGTCCACTCTTCTGATCAATGCACAGTGCTCGCAGGTAAATGGCTGTGATAGGTCAAATTCAAAACATATTTGTAAAAACGGCTGTCTATGACCGAGGTTCCAGACTAACTTCTCTGTATGGAATAGAAAGCGGTATGTTTATGAGGTGCAAACAACATTATAGCATGGTTAAAAGCTCAAAAAAAGTCAATTTAGAACCTTTAAGTGTACGTGAACGTGCTAAAAGTCTACTTTTGTCTTTGTGATATTGGTGGAATCTAAATGTTCCAAATAAAAACACAACAAACCCAAACCATCTCTACCCTTGCCTTATTATTATATCATGTGTTTCCAGATGACACCTCCAGCTTTCTAGCAGCTCTCTCTGACAACAGTGACGCGGTAAGTGGAAGCCGCTCTCGATGAAGAATGTCACGGCTTTGGAAACAATGGCACCGCGAGCTCGTTTCTGCTGCTGCTGCTGCCTTCACTCCACCGTACGGCAGGAGACAAGCGGCGTCCTGGGATTTCACACCGGCGCCGTTCCCCGAGAGTACCTGTAATTTGACTTGCCATGTCTAAATGGGAGTTGAATAGGTTACATGGCGCAACAACAAATAAAATGCTCGCAACGCTTTAGTGGATGCCTTTCGTGGTTGCAGGCGAAATGGGGCTCGACGACGGTTGTTTGAGCAGTTAATGCTGTAAATACATAAAGCCGCGTTCCCCTCTGGCGTATGGAAAGCTCCCTGGGACACTTTGCATGTAAATATTCCAAGGCGGATGGGATGGGATATTAATTATTAAGCAGAATGAAGAAGTGTATAATATTTCAGCGTTTAACTCATGAATTTGATTTTATGTTTGCAGCAGTGGAGCACGAAGACGGAGCTGGGAAGAAAAGTGCTTGATAGAGATGAAGTTTTATTGTAGACCAAAGGCAATGTATGGAGATATGTATTTTTAATATGGGAGATATAATGCAAGTGCCATTATTCGTTGCATAGAAACTTCGTAATGTATTGGACAAGTGGGCCCATTTTCATTCCAAATCTGTTTCCTAAAGCTGGGGAAAATAATGCTCTAGACATGAAGTGTATCACAAAAAGACCCAAGCCAATGCATAGGATTATGTCATTTTAAACATGTGGGATAATAAAATGCAAGAATCATTGTTGTTAGTGCATGCAAACTTTATTATTATATATTTGATTCAATTGGACACATAAAAAAGTTGCCAGATATGGAAGAAGACTGAAATAATCATCTTTGGCATACAGAAACAAAGAGAAAATGTCACCTTAAGTCTCTACTGCTAAAATCTACAAGTAAGATTAGAAATCTAGGGGTAATCATTGTCTCTGACTTTAAATCTATAACATCATCAGCATTTTACCATCTCAGAAACATTGCCAGAATCAAAGGTGTACTGCCTAAACCAGACCTAGAGAGACTTATTCATGCGTTCATCTCCAGCCGGTTAGACTACTGTAACTGTAACTACAAGTCTCTCCATGGCTTAGCACCAAAGTACATCTCTGACCTGTTGGTCCCATATGAACCATCTCAGACTCTGAGAACCTCAGGGACAGGTCTCTGCTGGTGCCCAGAGTCAGGACTAAACTCAGTGAAGCAGTGTTTCAGTTTTCTGCAGCTAAACTCTGGAACAGTCTCCCTGACGATGTTAGACAGGCCTCTACTCTGACAATGTTCAAGTCCAGACTTAAAACTGTTCTTTTTAGCTGTGCATATCAGTGGTGGAGGAAGTACTCAATTTCTTTGTCTTTATGTAAAAGTACAGATAAATGAGCAAACATTTGTTCAAGAAAAAGTAAAAGTGTCACCTTAACATTTCTACTTAAGTAAAAGTATAAAAGTATCTGTACTTTTTACTCCACTACATTTTTGAATTAAAAATTATGTAAAAGTAAAAGTACCTCTTGTAAAACTCAAGAAAAGTACAGATAGATGTATGTTGTACTTAAGTAAAGAAACTAAATACAACTAAACAAATAATGAAAGTGTTTTATCAGCACTTTTCTCTTTTAATTTGATTTCCAAATGATTCTTAATTATAATTTTTAAATCACATTTTACTGTTTTAATTGTAACTGTAATTACATGTACATGTAATTCTATGTACTTTTAACTTGTCTTTTTTTTTTTTTCTGTAAAACACTTTGAATTACCCTGTGTATGAATTGTGCAATACAAATAAAGCTGCCTTCAAAATAAAATGATCGAAGTACTTTGTAGAAATAAAAGTATTCCAAAAGTTTATACTTCAATAAAGTAAAATAAAGAAAGATGTAAAAGTTAACTTGAGTTTGAGTGTGTATTAAAAATAATAGCAAGTATCGATGGTTCATTTTCTTCTTGTAAATCAATTTAGGACCAACTTTTTCCACTGAGATGTATTCCAGACCCACCTAAGTGTCAAACGCACAGTAAACGTTGGACGGAATTTGACGTAAGAGATATTTCATATTTATATTTGTTGGAGAGGTTCTTGAGAGCCCAGGGTGTCAAAGTTTCCAGTCAGTTAACATTGGTGCAGATCCTGGAACATTTGTGACAGTCTGTCAGACAGTGACGGAGCCAGTGAAGGTCCATGCCTCACACTGACACCTGAGGAGAAGTTTGTTCCATTGACTCCATGGTTAGAAGACAGTAAAAGTTCACATATAAGACACTATTACCAGTGTGTTAGCTTACATATTCATATTTCTCTGTCCAAATATTAATTTGTCTCTAGAGAAGATACCTAGGGCCCAGTGATAATTTGTAAATCAAACAATGCCAGAACCAAAATTGTGTTTTGACACTGGAGTCCATAAGGCCAACACTAATACCAAAACGTACACACAACACAATGCATAGGTGCACACACGCCAAAATACTAAGCAAATGCTCATTTATACTAAATTTTAACTTATATTTGTTAGCATTATTATACATTATAGCCAAGAAATCCTTTACCGTATCTAGTTGTTTAATACATTCCACACTGCAACCATGTCCTGCGACTCCTCCTCCCTGCATCGCACTTTTGTCTATGTGTCTGGGGCAATCCTGTGTGCGTTGGCCACTCATGACCTCACATTAGGGACCAGACTGAATTTGGACAAGGGGGCTCTGACAACATTGAGAAAGCGTAACTCAGAGATGGTGAAGTGTGCAGAGAGGCTCGATTTAGGCTGCAAATCAGCTTCATTTGACTTTTTGAGCGCTACTTTTGTTTTTGGCAAATCTGCACCTTTGATCTGTGTACATGACTTACGTAAATTACCCATGAAGCATTTCTCGTACATCTGAACTTCAACATATATTTAGGAGCTCAAAAGAGTCAAATGTAGTCAACTGCCCAAGTAACCAAATCCAAGCAAACAGTTACCGGATCGTACTCTGTCAAAATAAGAGAGTTTCCCAATCTTGTTCTGGCAGGATCCGGCTCAAATTTAGCACTGCTGGGGCCCCAATTACGTACCCAAGGTGGTACCATCATCGCCAAACATATAGTATTATCAATGTTTTCTAGTTGTTGTTTTTTCCTCTTTTGTCTTGGGTCTCTTACACGGGGCCTAAAATCTATCAGTGCAGTGATTGTGTTTTATACTCAGACAAGTGTCATTTTTATAATAGTGTCTACAGTTTTGATTTTACACATGTTCTGAGATAGTTTTGGAGTTTATGTGTAAAGTTCTACTAAGTTTTAAAAAGAAGTTAAATGCATTTTTGTAATGTGTTTTTATTTTATTTACTGCTCTCAAAAAAAAAAAAAAAAGATGCAAAGTTTAAATCTATTTACAGTAGAGTGTAGTAGTTTGGATTTGCTTTTATAGTGCGTCCTGACAACTTTTAAAAAAACAAACAAACATTGAACTGCTGTTTTAATGTGTATTCAGAGCTAGGATGCCCTAATCATCCACACTATAAATTCTTAAAATTACTTACATGTAAACTGGATTATACATTTAGTAGTATCATCAAAGTCTGTCCCATTCCTTTTTATTTCTCCCATAATTACAGACTTTTTCTGCATATATGGAATAGCGGGAGCGCAGAATCTTTTCATTATGATCAGAAGATAAATGACCCAGATATTGACTTTGAGATATTGCTTTCCTTTTGTTGTTCGTGACAGAAATAAACCAGTCATCTCCTTCATTTATGCTGACAAAATGAAGAGCGACAATGATATTCTCCAACACATTCACTTCAAATAATCATTCCAATGCCACCCGAATCGAATTAACAATTTCCCATTGCTGATTTGGTCTCTTAAAACCCTCATTACGCAAACACTGTACACTTTTCCTTAGAGGAATATGGGACGCTATGCTCATCCTATCATCACATGCTTCTAATATTATAATCAATTAGCATGGATGAGCTAATTGTCCCAATATCTCACTCACTAATTAACCCGGGATGTCTAAATGGGACAAACACTAATGCGGCGTTCTTAAGTGGGATGCATGCTTTTTTTTAGTTAACGTGGCTGGCTTCTGCACTGGGTTCGTCAATATGCATGAGCTACATCAAAGAGCATGCCGCACAGCTACCAGAAACAGGGACGATGGAATAAAAAGCGGAAAGACATCGCCACAAAATGCTAATGCGCGGGGTCGGGGCTGAACTCGGCTGTTTGCATAACATGGGTTGACTCAAGAGGATGCTTGTACCGACTACAAAACACACTGTCCTCTGGGGTGTTTTATTTTTAAAAGATGTTCTTTCTATGTGGAGTGTACTGAATTTTGAAAGCGTCATTTGATTATGTGTGGTTTAAGCAAGCCTTGGAACAGCCGACCTTGATCTGGAGTACGCTGACAAGGCAGGGATGCATAGGCCACATGGTGAAGTCACATTCAGTTTTATTTAAATAGCACAATATCACTACAGCAATTGCCTCTAACAAACAATTAGTCCCACAATCAGACATAAACATACAATCATAAACAATAACTACACTAAACTAAACAGACCCATGACATCCCCTGTCCTTAGACCCATCCTCTTGTTAAGGAAAAACTCCAGGTGTGAGGGAAAAAAACAAAAAATCTTATGGAGAACAACACTGAAGGAGAGATCTTCTCTAGGATGGTTGAATAAAGTCCATTAGCTCATCTGTAGTATCGTAGTTCAGGTCTGTAAGGATGCAGCAGGTGGGGAGGTCTTCATCCAGACAGGTGTTGCTCTTCTAGTTACAGCCATCTCCAGGGTCGGCCCTAGCTTTGTTGGTGCCCTAGGTAAGATTTTTAATTTTGTTTAATTTTCAGCAGCTACTACACTGTAGTAAAAAAAAAACCTCTAACTTACATTTTAAACATGAGCTGCTTCTCTACACAGACCGGAGCATAGTGTGATTTAGCTTTAGTTTTATTTTTTAGTTAGTGGTTCTCCAGTTGGGCCCCCAGCTCTGCTCTGCCCCTGCAGCACAGCGTCACAGAGTCTTCAGTCTCATCACTGAGCTGTGGACAGAGTCTCCAGAGAACACTACAGGCTACAGAAGCTTTTGTCAGGACGTATGGACTCATGTTTTATGTTGCTTTTATAATAATACAGCTGAAATGTTGTGAGAAAAGTGTTGCACACTTCCAAGGTAACATGCCCTTCAGATTGCATCTTTCATTACTGCACGGATTATTTCATGAGCTGTTTATGATCATATCTCCATGAGTAAAAGGGCGATTGTCATCAAACCAAAAGTCATTAAAAGCTTGTAGAAGTGTAGAACACATCTATGGACTCAAAACTCTTCCCAGTGTCCATAGTTTCTAGGTATTTACTGTTACTGATCAGTCTCATTAAGCCTTATTGTGCACTGAAGCACGGGGCAGTGGCAGCTGCCCCCCAGTCACTCTGTGCCCTTAGCATTTGCCTGTATCACCTATGCCACGGGCCGGCTCTGGCTATCTTTTTTATATCAAGGTTTGGTACAGGCACAAGGACTACACTGGCTTGATCCCTTATGGCTGGAGTTGGTATTTTATGGAACGGCCCTGATTTAAACACCCTTCTGCACAAAATGCAGAGATATACTGGCCCTAATTTAACATTGTGAAATGTATGCAGGGCTGGAAAGAAAGTGAGAAAAGTTGTTATGCATCTTTCTAAACTTGACCTGGATGAGTGCATGACATATTATGTATGATATTGGATGGACTGGTTTGACAGAGAATGGCACATTGTCCTGAATTGCATTTCCACTACACTGTGTACAGAAATAATTGATCCTTATGACAATCATATGGGCAGCAAATGTTTGGCTGATAGTGGAAGATATTGAGGATTAGGTAATTAAACTTAAATATGTTCTATATGCTGAAGCCTTCAGCAGTTTAGTTTTTTAAATCAATTTTAAAATAAATTGCTGAGAATATTACTTTTTTGGAAAAGTTAAAAATGACTTTAAATAAATGTACATGATTGGAATTGCCAAAATCTTTGAAATATCTTTAAATTTGCTGAAGATATAGATGTTTGAAATTGATGATTTTTCGCAACGTACTCTTGTGTTTGGGTCAAGTGATCAAGTCTATGGAGAGAATTTTTTATTTTTTTTAAATTGAATTAAGCAAAACTAATAGCAACTTAATGCATTTTTGGTGAATTGTTTGATTTTTTTTTTTTTTTTTTAATTTTGGATTGTTTGAATGGTTTGAGACTAGTTGCGTACCCAAATTTCTGGAGAACCGAGAACAATAAGTGGTGGCTGCAGTCCTACAGCTTCCTTTATATTAGAATAGAAGAAAGCTACATTAGTCCACCTTTTGGAAAACCACACCAATGGTCTATGTAGTTCAGTATGGGGCCCATTTTAGGGAGCTTTTTATTAGATAACAGAAAGTGATCTCTACTGACCCAGCCTTTTGTGTTCCACCCCAGAGAAAATCAGCTGGTATTTCCAAAATCTGGCTCCAAAAATGTCTCAAAACACAATTTCCATGCTTACTAACATAAATATACTGCCATGCACATTGCATTGTGTTTTAGCTGGTTTGTAGCTCTGCACAATGCACTTATATCAGATAGGGCCCGAGACTCTATAAGACTCTCTAGTGCTGTTAAACTTCAGTCCAATGTCCAATCTTACCTTGATCATAGATAACCCCAAACCGAGAAACACTTGGTCAAAATGAGGTCAATTAAATCCTTCTTTAAAATAACCACCAAACATGCGAGCAGTGGCGTAAATGTCGTACCTTCAGCTCAGACCGATCATTAACATGAGTGTGAGCCTATGTGATGCCTATGTGCCACACGCTCTTTTTACATCCAGGCCAGACAAAAGGGTGTCAGCAGAGCAGGTGCAGGAGAAGGACCTGACAGCCACTCCGACAACAATCACGCACTGAGACGCTCCAGGAAAATCATCCCGACGGCTGCTCTCCGAGGTGAACGCCCGAGTTTCCGGGGAACGGCTCCTGGAATGGTTCGTCGGACAATGAGTGGACTCTGCTGTACGGAAGGTTTGCCCTCTTTTGATGTGAAAACAGAATCACAAAAACATCTCCATTATTATATATTTTTGGAGCTGCTTTGCCTTTATTCAATTGATATAGTTAAGTAGACAGGTAAGAGAGTAAAAGAGAGATGAATAATATGAACTGGATTTGAACCCTGGTCTCTCACCTACATGGAATGCGCTCTACAAGGTGAACCACAGAGGCAGCCTTTCAGTTTTATTTTAAACATCTTTACATTTGCTGCATTTTAATATTACACATTTTCATATATAACACTGGATGTGCAAGTTACTTTTTGGATACATCATATGGTCGTGGCTGGTCGTCCGCTCGCCAGAAGACTGGTGGTTCGAACCCCATTGTGTCCTTGGGCAAGACACATCACCCACCTTGTAAGAAAGGGAGGTCCAAAAAAACGTGGAAAGCCAAGACACCATCTAAAATCTTTTGCTTTAACCCTACTTTTGGAAACCACCCTGATGGCATTGGTTAGAGAAGTACTTTTTGGTTGTTTTTTTTTTTTTTTTTGGTTGTATTTGATAGGAGAGAGTAGGGAGTAGGGCTGGGTACTGTAGAACGCTACCTTTGTGGTATCAAAAAAAAAAAAAGTTACAACACTGCTGGTGCTGATAAACAAGCAAACAAAAAATAAATCAGTACAAAGTTTCAGTGTCTAGTGGGACCTTTAATGTTCCTTTGCATGTATGAATCAAATAAATAACAGAATAAATCATACAAACTACTGTTTATAACTTACAGCTAAGAAGTTTGCTTCAAAAATGTGTCTTATTCAATATTATTGTGTTTTATCATTGTAGAAGATGAATTAGCTCAGAAAAAGTGTTGCTAAGGTACCGGTATTAAAAACCAGGTATCAATTAAGAACTGGTATAGAAAAAATCGGAACAGTACCCAGTCCAAGTAGAGAGAGATATTTGACAAATTGTTGGAGTCTGATTTTGATCCCACGACACTGAGGCAGGCTGTAGTTGTTCATATGCTGCAGCTCTACCAAATGAGCAATACTGCGCAACACAGTTACAGAAGAACTTCTAAACTTCTGAATGTTCCAGTGAGCACTGCTGGGGCATTGATACCCACTGTCTATTGTTTTAAAGAGGCTATAATATGCAAAATTGACTTTATTTTATGTCCTATCACGTTATAATGCTGTTTCCTTATCAAAAAAAAAAACAAAAACAAAAAACAAACAAACAAAAAAACAAAACTAAACTAAACTAAAACAAGCACAAAAACAAAAAAACAAAACAAAAACATACCTGGAGTTGTGTTTTGTTTCATTGTTTTGTTTTCAGAACGCTCTGTTCCATGAAACTTTGCCTCTCCCTTGAATCCCCGCCCACTTCAGGAACCACTGACCAATCAACATACCCGCTACATCCAGTCTACTCTCATTCATTTATCCAAAAAAAAAAAAAAAAAAAAAAAAAAGTGGTAAAATGGCATCATACAAAGTGTTAAGGAAGTAAACAGCTGCACAACAGAGCTGCACTCTGCTGGTTTTTCACCTGTTTATTTATGGCACCGGTAAAGTATTTATTGAAATGCTTTCTTGTTGCCAGATAATGTTTTTAAATGTTGTAAAACTTGCAATGCTGTTAGTGTTAAGATAAATAAAACCATAATATAGTTCCTTAAAATTCCCAATGCTGCCTTAAAGGAACATGATTTGTGCAGTGCATCTTAAATGTCTAAATTTAAATGTCCTCATATAATCATATAACTCTCCCATTCAACCCGTGACTTTTCCCTTCAAAAACAGCATGGATGATGCATTGCAGGTTCATTTCTATTTGTTTTTTTATTCACGGCATCACCTCTAAGTCAAACCGGTCAGAATTTTCAGCCCATTTCCTATTCCTTGGCCCCTCTCTATTCTTTGTTCCATGCCGTTGTCAAATCTGAAACGTATCCTCCGCCCCGCTCCGTGCGCAGAAAGGATCTCCAGCGTCTTCCCTTTAATATTCACTGCTTGTTAATTATTAAAGGTATGTATTTGAATTATAAATATACTAGTTATACAGAAGTAGGCAAAGCAGGCATATAGCCCCGGGCTAAACTCCTCCATTACCCATTATTTTCCAGTCTGCCGTCTCCGTATGCCTGCCTCCCTATTCCGATGTCATCTCCCACCCCCCCCAAAAACTGAAAAAAAACAGCCAGGCATTCCTTTGTACTTCCCTTCCCTCCTCAGTTTCGGACACCCCCTACCCAAAAAAAAAAAAAAAGAAAAAAAAATCTCCTTTTCCTCCATACATATGTGCACCCATTCCTTGAAGTAGCTTGTCACACTCTTGTCTTAAAATATAATGAATAACCAGTGTTCAAGGCATGAATCCCAAACTGGAGAAGCCTTCCCGAAAAAAAAAAAAAAAAAAACCTTCCCCGTGTGTCACGAATGATCCGACGTGCAGCGCGATTGCTACTAAATCATTAACATTGTCAGAAATGACTGGGCCAAAAAAAAAAAAAAAAAAAAAAAAAAGACGAGAAGAGCCCAGAGAAAGTACTACAGTACGTGAGAAGGGAATATCCGATGGTAAACAAAGAGACGTAGGCCGTATACCTGCTACTCACTTTTCCCCCAGCGTTTCCCCAGCTCTTTGCCTTCCCATGCTTTGTTATATTTTTCTTCAGTGGGATTTCAGAGCAACAACAACAACAACAACAAAAAAGTGCAGCAGGAAAAAGTAAAGAAGCTGTCAAAGAACTTTTACAACTGGCGTGGAAATCCAGAGACTCTATTCTCCGAACTATACTGCGGAGTTTTCTGCCTTTTCTCCTCAGAGCTTCTGTCTAAAAGGCCTATAAAGAGCAGTATTGAATGTATTGAAATGGTCTCTCTGACTATTTGAATGACAAATATTTAAAGTGATATATAAGGGGTTTTGAAGAACAGGGTTTGTAGGTGGTGCTTGGATTTTGTCAATGTTTAGGAGCTGCAGTACATTACTGAGAGAGATTCATGGGAGACTGGTGTGCTGGTCGGAAAAAACAAACAAACAAACATGGCGCTTGTGAAGAACTGTTGCTGATTTTGCCATAAAAAACTTTTTATGTGGTATTATAAGCAACTCTGTACTTATTTCTGAATAGGGACAGCAACAAAAGCCAGTTGTTCAAAAAAGTCAGTTTGATTGTAGTTGTTACGTCAGACATCAGCAGGACTTTATTGTTTTGTTAAAATACCAGCATTTGGTTATTTATTAAAATTACCTTCTGCTTTTGTAATATGTGCTGCAGCTAAACAGCTGTGATAGGTCTGTATTTAGCACAGTGGTTCCCAACCTGGGGTCCAGGACCCTTTGGATGGGGGGTGGGGGGAAGGGGTGCCAGAGATTGCAGGGAGTCCACAGAGCTCTGTCTGTTCAGAGGTTGAGGTTATTAAAATGCATTATATATTGTGCAAATTCAATTCTAAAAATTCCACAATCCAATTGGAAAAGAAAAGGAATAGAAACATATTGTTTGTTTTTATATCATTATTGGACTATGAGTCCGGATTAAAGTTAAATAAAAACTTGAATTGACAAATCTACTACTACTGCTAATTAATGTGAAAAAATACATTTGTAACTAACCACTTTACACTTCTGATGCATTAGTGAGGCTGGGTTAGGGCTGGGTGGGCCCAGCTTGGCTTGGCTTCAAGGAAAAAAGTTTGGGAACCAGTGATGTAGTGAATCAATTGGAAGCAGCTTTCTATGGCAGACAAACCAGACCCTCCTACAGAGGGGACCTTAAGAACAATGGATAATGCAAATAATTGTGTATAATGTGGTACACACTTGTGTGACACTTTATATTTTATAGTAAAATCATTATCATACTCAATTTGGTTCATAAGCGTGTTCCTGCAGGCTACCATAGCTGTTCACATGTTCCACAATAGAGTATGAGGTGTGCAAAACATTTATCAAATTTATCAAATCTCACCAAAATACCCCACAATGATGCTCCTCACCTTTCAGACAACTCAGATGCACCTCAGATGTTCTACCATGGTCATGTGTACACTAGGTTTGATGCTACAGATGGAGAGTTTACGTTTGGAGGTGTAACACCTTTTTTTTTTTTTTTTGTCCTCTGGTGTGACACAACTTTTAAGTTGAATGCAAAGAATATTAAATAATTATGAATATAACTTTTACAAAACCTTTATTAAAACTTATAAAAACTGAAGAAAGCTTTTTGTAAGCAATTTATCATTTTAAGTGTGACTGTTATCTGAACACGTTTTAACAATGTCCTGTGGTGTGACTTTTTCTGTCACACTGCAGCACATTCACTACAACTTGGCTATTTTAGTTTGAACATAAAACATAAAATATTTGTTTATGTTGTTGCACGCATGTTTGTTTATATGTTTGTATATGTCTGTTGTGCTAACTTAATACATATATCCCTGCCCCATCCTAAACAATGATTTTTATTACTTCAGAATATTATTTTGTGAAAAATACAGCTGTCCCACTGCAGGACACAAAACACAAAACACACAATTCAAATAGCCTAAAAAATGTCTTTTGGCCTTTCACTCAGTCTTAACTGCAGAGGTCTTTCTGGTCTTAAAATACAAATAAATAAATAACAGACAACTTCTTTCTAAAACTTTAAAGGTTTCGTAGTAGACCCTGTGCTGCACTGCTGACAGAATTTTGGAGAAGGAAAAGCATCATTTAACAAAACAGAAAAAGTGGGCGTAACGTCAACCACCAAAACACAAAATACTTTACCAATCTTCACAAAATGCTTAGAGGACATATCAAGTATTGTATATAGCTGAGTTTAAATAGTTTGGTGGCAAATGTCCTCCTTTACCTTAGCACGTATGCTCTTGTAGCAAGCTTCACAGTGCAATGTTTTATGATTATTGCCGTGATTCCTTGACGTTTGTCCCTTAATGATAATCCCCCTCTCATCCAGCATTAATGGCCCTCCACACATGTGACTGCTGCCTCTCATGTAATGCTACTTATTCCCGCTTAAGGCTAACGTTGCCCTTCTATACCTAAGACACATACCGCTCCGCGCTCTCATCCATCAAAAGGATTACTAATTTACCTCCAATTTCCGTCGCTCTGGAGAGAATCTAAAGCGTGATTGATGGCGGACAAAAGGAAAAGCACGGTGCTACTGTTTTTAACCTTGCTGCAGTCATTAATGGGCTTTATACCCATGGAGGTAGTAAAGGAGACAATGAATTAGTCATTAAAGTGCAGGTCAGTTTATTAGAATTCCTGATTGAACTGTAAAAGGCCTTCTCCAGGGCTCCGGCACGGATGGAGGGATGTTCAAAACCAGCTGAGGACTGCAGATAGAGGTAACCAACATGTTTTTAACCAGTGGAGTCATAATATACAGAATATAACATATACTGACTTAGCTATGTTGTCCTATGATGCCAATAGATTGTATTATTAAAAAGAACCTGCATGGCATTGGATACAATCTATTTTTTTTTATCACCGTTTCTCCCAAATGTTGATCTTTTTGTGTGGATGATAACTCTTTGTGCCCACGGCAGTATTTAGAAACAGATATTTAAATGCCAACCAATCAGAAGCCAGTATACAGGAGTCATGTGATATTTTGTGGTTCCATACTGTGGACCAGCATGTATTCCTTCTTATGACCAATGGTGCCATTGCAGTTAAAGTAAAAGCTTCTCCTGTATCTGGAATACGGCAGGACAAAGACTAAAATTGCCACAAGTCAATGCAGAAAAGGTTATCAAAGTCTGTATTTTAAATGATTACTACTACTACTACTACTGACACAATTCTTTGTTTTTGTTATTGATTGTATGCTCATTTAAAGGCATTATATTATGCTTATATATATATTTTTAAACCAATCTTGATCACCCGCAGAAGAGTATTTCATGTTTAATAACCTTTAAAAACATTTTCTGACTCAGAGAGTGTTTTTAATAAGTATTCGACTGGTGCCATAAAGAAACAGGTGAAGAGACCAGCAGAGGGCTGCAGAGTGAAGACTTGAGTTGCGGTCATTTGAACATAATTTAAAGAATAAAAGGAACTTTACTACCTAGAACTTTTTGATGATGCAATTTCACAAATGAAAAAAAAAGTGGTGAGGAATCAGCAGAAACAGAGGTGTACATCAATTTTTGAATAAATGAATGATGGCAGACTGGATTGGTCAGTACTTGTTGGAGTGGCTGGGGGTTCATGGAACCAAATGATTTGAGGGCTCAAACAGCCGTGCCAGAGAACATGAGAGAAAAACATTATAACATGGCAGGAAGCTCAGAAAAGTTGATTTTGCATAATATAACCTCTTTAAGAAATAGAAAAAGCTTGGATGGTGTAACATATTTGTTTAGTTATTAGGATCCTCAGTACTCCACCGTACTGGTCGCCAGTCTTTCTGGAGTCCAGATTAAAATATGCAATCATTTAAATATAAAATGCATTTACGTTTTGTGCAACAATTACAAATCAACAGTCCAAAGCATTCATGGAGTGAACAATAACAGACAGATAACATACACTCATAAAATGCTTTCTAAAAAACACATTTACATGAAGCCATCAATCAAAGTTAGGACTGAGGTGAAAAAAACAACAACATTCCTGCAGACATTACAGAGGCAAAGTCGCCTCACAGCACTCCTGGATTCAGTTCCTGGACTGTTTGGGGCCTGTCCCTGTGGAGTTGCTGTATGTTCTCCCTGTGTCTGGTTGGGTTTTCTCCTGGTGCTCCGGTTTCCCCCATCAGCCTAAAACATGTCCAGCTAGGTACTCCTAGGTACTCCTGGCTCAGGATTTGGAGAAGAGTCCCTGGACACTGCAATACGGTTGTCCATTGCTCCTTAAAGGTTCGCCCCAGCGCCATTGAAGGATGGGTCAAATGCAGAGGACAAATTTCCCTGTGGGTACTGTAAAATATACCTTAACCTTTTGGGTCTTACAATCAGAGGTGGACAGTAACAAAGTAAATTTACTTGAGTTCTATGCTTAAGTATAGTTTTTAGAAAATCTGTACTTTACTTTAGTAGTATTTTTAGGGGGTACTTTTACTCCACTACATCTAAAAGATAAATATAATACTTTTTACTTCACTACATTTCTAAAAAAACAAAAGTAACTTCTGCAGAGAAATTGTCTTAAAACCGAAAGACAACATCCTAAAGATAATTATTTACTACATAATACTACTCATATTTGCTCTCAGGAACTAAAAGAACCTCTGAATACAATCTGGAAATGATTTAGCTTTTGCTTTGAACAATATTTGCACGATTCTATAATAAACCAATTTAAAAATAATGGATTAGTATGATCAAAATATGTATGGCTCGTTTTTGCTGTAGAACAATCTTATCTATTATGGTTTTATAAGTTGATCCACAAATTTCCTCACTAAAATGACAGAAAATGTATTTTATTTATATTTTTGGAGCTGCAAATTTGTGACTTGAATGTAGTAGACATTTTAACCCAAAATTCTTGACTGCACTCATTTGAAATACTTTTTTTTTTCTTTCTAATACTTAAATTTTAAACGCACATACTCCATGTACAGCTTTTACTTGTACTGGAGTAATATTTGACCAGGAGGATCTATACCTCAAGAACTGAAGTATCAAACTTCTATATCTACTTCTGAATGTAAGTAACAGGGCAGTAATAAGGGTTAAAGTTAAAGTCATTGTTATCCATTGCTTTTGTTTTAATAACTACACTACAAAGTATCACAACAAGCACCTAAAAAAGAAGAATTGTCCTAACAGAACTCAGCGGGTCACCTCCTACTGCTGTACTCGTCACTAGAATATGCCACAGTAATGATGTGAATATGTTGCTGTACATGAATGAGTGTGTTTGCTTGAAGTAGGTGACAGCGTGAGTACCGGTGCCCATCGTTCACCTGACAAAACAACAGCTAATTAGTGCACGCCACCACTGTGTACACATCCTGAACAGTCACGTGTCAAAGATGGCGGCGTGTGATCAAAGCGGATGCGTGACATGAGCGTGACAGACGAGCCGTGCGTGTTTATACAGACATACACAACACAACCTCCAGTGGGCGTTTAGCTGGACCACTCTGTGTGAATACTGCAGCCGGGGACATGTTTGAAGCAATGGCATGGAATATTCAGAATTCTGCTTATTTTCTTATAGATGCATTTATATATTTGTGTTGAATTTTAATGTAGTCATATAGTTCTATAAGATAAGAAATAAATAAAATGATCAAATAAATGGTAAATGTTTGGGCACCCTTATAAGTTTGCTGATTTGAATGCATGTAACTTCTCAAAATTGATTATTTGCAACACTATTATTTGTATATGAAATTCTTAGATAAATAAGTGGGATTTTAATTTTTAAAATAGCTTTAGATTTGCTGAAGATATACATTTTTCAGGTTGAGGTTTTGAGGCCTATGTTTGGGTCAACTGAGTCAATGGACAAATTATTATTATTATTATTATTATTATTATTATTTTGGAGCGTATCTTCACTAAAAGTACTTGCAATGTCATGTATTTTGTTTAATTGACTAAGATTTCTTGTTCCTGATTAGATCTTTGAAATAGCTTTGGATTTGTTGAAGATATAGATTTCTGAGGTTGGGTCTATGGAAAAAAAATAGGTCTGAATTAGAATTTTTTATTTTATTTTAGAGTGTATCTTAACTAAAGGTAATTGCAACTCAATGCAACTTTTGTTAAATTGTCTGAGATTTGAGAGTTTTGCTCTTAAATTTCACAATTCTCAACTCTAAATTTCCCCTTTTTTTACTTTAAAAAAAAAAATCATATGTTCAACCATTTCTTTTAAAAGTATTTTTTTAAAATTGGCTTCACCATCACAGACCTGCCCCTGCTCACAGCCAAACTTAACAGCTATATATACAGACCGGCCTTCAAAGTATTGTGACATTTTCTGTATTTTACATGTCTTATTGACTGTTTAGGTATTGCACTCATGGATTATTTACAGTTTTTAACAATGTAAAGCAATTAGGTCGACTCTGGTTGTTGTAAAGTGCTATAGAAATAAAAGTTGATTTACTGAAATTTCTGAAGAACCACATATCGCCTCTCCAACCACCACCAAACACACAAATTCATACAGGCAAGGTCAGTGAAAGTGTCTTGCCAGAGGACACAAAAGCAGTATGAATTGGGGGGGATAGTGGGATTAGAACCACCCACTGTCCAATTACCAACCACTTTCTACCTCCTGAGCAACTGTTTGTTTGTTGTTTGTTTGTATGAACTATTGGTTTCTGACACTTCTCACACATGCGTCACAGGTCTGGAGGATTTCTACAGCATTTCCATAGAAAATGTTTATTCTGTTCTGTTTTATCAGACCTTTAACTTGAATCCACAAACTAATTCCCTGTATAATCAGAAAAAAGAACTTCAATAACAAGCCACGTTATGCTATTTGGAATGATACCACTATTAATCATATTGAGCTTTTAAAATTGATCGAAAAACACAATCCTTTCATTCATAAAAAGTAGTGTCAAGTGTAATTCTAGCCCCCTCAGCCCATAGCTCTGTAATGTCCTTGTGTGAAGTGAGAGCTGGCTTATGTTTGTCACCGTTTATTAGATCATGCGGTATCTGGCTCCCCTCCACAGGAAAAGTTCAGACGTCCTCGGATGTTTTGGAGCTTCCTAAACTTTCGTAATGACCTAATGAGCGGTCAGGGACTCACAGTGGGGTCTGGGCCACAGGATGGAAGGATAGGATCAAACCCAAACACTTGGCACAGACAGACAATGGGCTCATTCTGCTCACTTAACCACAGAAACTAGAACTGCAGCTAGGTGCCACTAATGACAGAATAATGCTATGAATAGATTTTTAACCTTTACAGTTTGTTAGAAATAATAACACTGAATAAAAGCAGATTTTTCTTACAAGTTATAGAATGAAGTTTCAACAAATCTTTATAATAAATGATCCATCTTCCACCAGCTTATCCAGGACAGGGCCATGGAGGCAGCAGTCTAAGCAAAGATGCCCAGACTTTCCTCTCCCCAGCCACTTCTTTTTGCTTCTCCGGGAGAATCCCAAGGCATTCCCAGGCCAGCTGAGAGACTTAGCTTTCCTCAGAGATTCCTCCTGGTGGGACATGACCAGAACACCTCCGTCCAGTGGGCTCCTCTCGATGTGAGGGACCAGCGGCTCTACTCCAAGTTCCTTTCAGGAAATGGTGAAAGAAGAGCTTAATTTCTTGGCTTAAGTAAAAGTACAGATAAATGTGCAAAAATGTATTCAAGTAAAAGTAAAATTATAAACCTAAATTTTCTACTGAAGTTAAAGTATAACAAAAGTACTTACTTTTAAAGGTACTTGCAAGTAAAAATGTAAAAGTATTTCACACTGACACTCATTAATGTGTTAAATGTAAGAGAGTTTGCTGAAAAATTGTGCAGATTCAAGATGAAATGAACAAATTGCAGTAGAAGAGACGGAATCTGTTTATGAGGTCTTCTGTCTTTATTATTCTGATGTTTCTAAAGGAGTACTACTTTACTGCATCTTATATATTTAAGTACACCATGTCTATACTGAGGGTATGACAAAAACACATCATTTTAAACCAAAGCTCAAAATACTTTATACTTCAAACCAACTCATAAATATTGCGGAGTAAAAAGTACAGATACTTGCTCTAAAATGTAGTGAAGTAAAAGTACTCCTTGTAAAATCTACTTAACTAAAGTACAGATACATGAAAATTGTAGTAGGTAAAGTATTTTTATTTTGTTACATCCTACCATTGCTTTCAGGTGACCAAGCTTCATTACCTTTTTGAAATAATCATTTTTAGATAATTGCTTCCATTGCTTAAAGGGCCCATATTATGCTTTTTTTGTGAGTCTTTAAATGAATTTAGGACAGCTCTCAAACAGCATCTTATGTTTTGTTGGTCAGAAAATACAATAATAACTGAAAAAAACTTATTTAAAGAAACTCATCATTTGACTCTGTGAGAAATGCTCAGATTAGGTCCCTGTCACTTTAAGGGCCCTCGAGACCAGACAGAGAGTAAAGCTTGGACCAGCTTTTGTGTGTTGGCAAACCGAGAAGAGACTGAGAGACTTGCAGAACTGATAGTGAATCTGCTAGATTGTTACTTGACAGGACAGTCAGCTTTTCGTGTGTTGTCTTGTCATATTGCTGTTTATTATCTGATTTTTTGTTTGATGTTATCTGTTTGCCACAATCAAAATAAACTAACAGGTTGAAACCAAATGTTAATAGTTTGCTATCAACGTCTTTACGAAGGAAGGTTACAGTTAGCTTAAAATTGGATTTGTTTATGCTAGATCCTCCTGGATAACCTATTGTTAGTGGCTAATTTTGCATTAAGGGCACATTTTGTGACACTGTAGTTGAGTTTGTGGTCTGTAGAGGCACATGACCTGGAATCTTTTGCAGAATGGCTTAGAAAACAACTTTTTCTGACAATTTGTTCATACTTTGTATTACTGAATGTCTCTTATACACCACTGCTTAAAAGGGAATGTATACATTTGCAAGAGCATGGAAGTTAAAATACTGCAAAAATATGGCAAAACAAACCATCTTTAAAATAAATGCAATGATTAAGTAAGAAAGAAAGAAATTGTGGACTGAGATTAGCATTCTATCATATTCATTTTTACAAGGGACACTTTAAGACAGCAAGAACAAATGGTTGTTGTTTATAGATTTACAAAAATTGACTATGCATTTATAGTTTCCAGATCTGATTGTCAATTCAAATTTCTAAAGTAAACTTATTAGAGAGGGATCTGAAACTACTTTTCTGTAACTACTTATCCAGCATAACATTAAAATATTAGGTAGCATTTAGCTTATAAGCTAGTTGTAGATGCTTATTTCTATGTTAAATAAAACAACCTAACATTAATACACTCGCTAATGCTTTTTGACAAGGCTCTGATATTACTTACATGTGGGTGATTGGTTGTCAGTTGCCAAAACTTGATTATTAATAATGTGATGCTTGGTGGCTAACGCATATTCCTCAATAGAAAAGGTATTATGGTCTGTTTAACTTCACTACATGTTACATGTATACATATATAGATATAAACATAAAAAACACCCAGATAAACAGTAGTAAATAATTGAAGATGAACTAAAATAAGGATTATGACTATTTTGTTTGTATATCAAAAGAATATCTTCCTGCCAGTGATATCACAAGAGCCCACTTCATGCCGAAATCCTCAAATTACTCTTCAAGCACAAGTTTAAGAGCTATATCTTGTAAACACCATCTTCTTCCTCTCCCTGTAGTCCACATAAACACATATTCCAGTTATGAGAAAGCACATTATGACAGCTGAGCTCTGCCATTATTACCCTGAAGCCCGATCAGTGTAAACATCTGACTCTATTAGGCAACCTGTGTACACTCCGTTTCTATGGCAGCAAACACAACATTGTTTATTTATGTAAACACAGGCTGTTTGTGAATGGGATATGAGGATCAATATAAACAGAGCATCCTAAATATGAGCTAAACACGGGATGGGCCCTTATCGACTTGTTGTCTTCATGCATCGCTGCTTCCAAGCGTTGTGTAAAAGGTATTTTTTTGATCGGTGGCTTCAAAGTGGAACATGAGGGATTGTTTTGGAAATAATGACAGCCTGAGGGTTTTTAAGAGCAGGTTACCTCATGTGGGGCAAACCTGGGAAGGCTACTTATCACAGGGCTGGACTGTGGATGATGTGAGGAAATTCAAAATGACAGGTCAGGCAAGATGAAGGCTGCCCAAAGAGATGCTAAGAAATGTGATTATTTAGAAGATGCTTTTAGGGTAAACAACATGGAATTTGTCGATTTAAAGAGGAACTATACAATGTTTTTACCTTAACTGAACCTCTATGGAGTCAGTCTGAAAACTAAAGAAGTTTCAGGGTGATGTATGGCTGGTGCATCCTGTTTATAAACCAGCCTTGCAAGATCAGAAGCACTGACCCGGTGTCCCTGAACTATTTGTGTTTCTTTTTTTTCTTTTTTCTTTTGTGTGTGTATGTGTTTTTTTGTTTTGTGCAATATTTTTTATTTTTTTATTTTATTACATTTACATATTCAAATGAAAGAACTATCCTCAACGATTTAAGTTTCTGCCACTTCATAAAATAAAATTGTTAATTGAAATTTCAAGATATGTCACAATAAAAATAAAAACATTGTCACCCTGCGAACCCATGAGTCTCTCAGATATTGCTTTTAGACATATTTAAAGCTCACACCAGGGTCCTCATTAATTAGGCTGATTTCCAGAGCTGACCACTCAGATCTATGGCCCACTGGAGGCTTTCAGCCATGTCCCCACCACCAACCCTTTCCAGGTCTTCCTCAGTGAGGCCTCTTCCACAGTGGTCTTTCTCTTGAGCCCAGATGTTTGCCACTTTCCCTTTAGTTTCCACAACAGAAGACCTCTCCGGTTGCAGAGTGAATGATTGGATAAGTTGAAGACCTCCTGCAGCCTCTTCTGGCTCATTGAGAACTCCAGGAGATTGTGTATCTCCTTGAGACGCAATCTCCATTCTGGACATCACAATGCATGACACAAAGGTGGCCACATTTAACTGCTTCTCCTTTTTTAGATCTTTTGGCATGCCAAATGTCTCATACCTCTCCATGTTACAGTAGGAGAGGCTTTTCTGGTGATTCTCCTCACAGAGCATCTCTCAGCTTCTTGAGAGTTGCTCAGACAGCTGCAGAGGGCTCCTGATTTGGGTAAACAAGCTCCACTTTATCTCTCCCATTCCACCAGGCCTTTTTGAGCTTGAGGAGATCTATGAACCGCATGTCAAGGAATAACTTATTAATTAATTATTAAAGGTGCTATGAGCATTTTTATAGTTCATAAAATTACCCACGTGTTCAAAGATGAGGTAAACATGTTTAAATCAAATATTGGGTTTACTGATAACAATGGCACAGCTGATTTATTCACAATAATAAAATACTGAACATATGAACTTATGTTTCCTTTTTTTTGTTTTTGTTCTAAACCCGGTATGCCGATCGTCCAATCAGAAAAGAGACCATTGTTTTTATTTAGACTGCAGTACCATTTTCAAACCAGTACGAGCACATGCTGCTTACAGTACCTTTAAGTTTGTTGATGTTTTGGATTCTGTGTTGGAAAAAATGTCACCATGGAGAATACTGTATAAACAAGCTCAGCATTTACTTTAATTTGTATAAAACTATTCTGCAAAATAACATCTGTCATACAATAGCCAAATAATGGCTCATATATGACATGACAGTTGTTGAGTTAAAAAGGAGCCCCACTTTGGTTCTGGTAAAGTCAACTCTGAGGAAAAAGAGATCACTTTACACTGACTAATGGCTGACCTAGATCATCATGATATTGGCTTAAACTTGGCGTTTCTTTATCCTTGATCAATATGAAGTACTTTTCTGTTTGCATCTTCCACAAGCAAACCGTTGATTTGAAAAAAAAAAAAAAAAAAAAAAAAAAAAAAAAAAAAAAGCAATGTGCATATACCCAGCAGAACATCCTGGTGGTCTGTGGTGTCATCTGTCTCCCTCTTCAACTAAATACAACTTTCATCCACAGCTTTGTTAATGAGCCTCTCCTCCAGCTTCCCTTTGATATTTATTTATTCGCTTTATGTGGCAGGAACAATGCACATTAATCACCAACTCAGCTTTCCACGTCAACGTAAATGTGTCAACCCTTCCCACCCCACCACCACCACCTCACGCACATGCACCCCATCCCAACACACACAGAGCAGAGTGGCCTAAGCAGCAGAACTCCAATCAGCTTGTCAGTACTGGAAAGTCTAATGAGTCAGAAAGCTTATGAGGGGAATCTGTTTTCCGATTAATGCGCACTGACAACATGTTTTTCCCTCAGTGAGATTTGTGTGTGTGTGTGTGTGTGTGGTGGGGGGGTTGGGGGTATGACGACACCCCTTCAAGCATGAGGGGCTGGGATGTACTGAGGGGGGCTATAAGCTCAGGGAATTGTGAAAAGTTTATTGGATGCATACTGGTATTATTGGTAGTCATGGCACTAAACTAAACAGATAGAAAAGATTAGTACAGATTGATAGATTGAAGCTAAAAAAAAAAAAAAAGATTAGATCTTGTTAACCTTCATCTGGATCAATCAGTCAAATCAATTTTATAACACTTTCATACATTTTTGCACCATAAACATCATTTTAAAATGCTAAATGGTCAAATATGATGCCAGTCTTGCTTTAAATCATCTTTCCAAGCATAATAAAAAATATATAATAATAATAATAATAATAATAATAATAATAATAATAATAATAATAATAATTGTTTAAACTGCAGTCTACCCCAGCTAGGGTGGGCCTAGGCATAGGGACTATGCCAGTTAAGGGCAATTTAGAGTTACCAGTTTACTTATACAAGCCTTAAATGTTACCTTTTCTGCTGTATCAGCTTTTTGCCATGTTATAATGTTGTTTCCACCTCAAAAATATACCTAGAGTAATAGTTTGTTTTATTCACGCATGTTTGAGTAATCCTTCATACTGTGGTTCTGCCCTTCTCAAGAGCTGAAAACGCTTGGTTTTATGGCTCTATGTAAACATGTGAAACCTCGCCTTCTCCAGGAAGTGCTCCTGCATGTTTCTACTGGACATGTTTTCCACTGGACTAGACTGGACTTCTGATAGTTTCAGTGCCTAAACCATGGCCACTATGAGGCATTTAGCTTATTTATATATCTGGTAGCTTTAGGGTGCTAATAGCTGTGCTAATTAGCCATTTTATTATGTCCCTCCCCCATCGTTCAGTACAAGCACGCAGAGATTCTCCTCCCATGTCTGAACTCAAATCCTCCCAACTTTATTCATGGGTGAACTCAAAGGAGATAATCAAGAGGCAGTAGAGTCTGTAGAGGGCTTTTGTAAGACAATCCTTCACTGCAGCAGATCTGGTATAAAGTACAGTATTTGCAAAGAGCATGAAACTGCAGGGCCCTAAAGTGACAGACACCTAATCCAAGTATTTTCTTATTTGTTCCAAATATGTTCAGATTTATTTCAAAAAGCTGAGAAAAAAAAAAAAAAAACATAATATGTGCCCTTTAAAAGGCATATTAGTCTGGCTCATAGATAGAAGTGCTAAGAACTTTTACCCTTAATGTTAGTCATACAACAACATAATGTAAAAATATTCAATATTAGGCAAAGAATGTCATAATCCTAATTATAACGAATTAAAAAACAATCTGTAACTATAAAGTTTGTAATATAACTATGGCCATTTTGTATCTGTTGAACCTTTTTTGTATTTTTCTAAAGATTCATCTGTAATTCTTTGCATATAGCATTTATTTTGCTAGAAGGGTCCGGGAAAGGTTCTTCTCCCACTTCCTTTAAGGAAAAAACGGAGTTAAGTTTGGGTATAGTAATTGTATAGTTTGTTAGCTGCAGGGTTTATACTGTCACATCAAAAAGATAAAACATTAGTGTTATTAATACCATAATGTTTCATCTGGGTGTATCAGGGCTGCAGTTGTTTCCTCCTCAGTTCAGCTGTTACCATTCCATCACACAAGCACATTTCACCAGACTGCTGAGCGATCCCTCACTACTAACGGACAATTATGGATGTCTTATTTATGCTCCATCAGCTCAGGCACTGTGTGTGAGATAGAGATGAGAGAGTAGACCTTGCATTTACTCACTGAATTCATTGTACAGTTTAATAATATGCCATACTTTTAGGCATACATCATGCAGATCTGTATAACTCTACTGGTGCAAGAGCAGTGATTCTCAAACTTTTCACTCCAAGTACCAACTCATAGTATTGGGCTTTCTGAGTACTAGCTTTAATGGACTAAAATTAGGCTTAATCTTTACTTAGGTCTAAAACTTAAAAAATCATTACTAAATAAGGACTAAACTAACTCTAAAGCAGGTCCAAAACAGGACTAAACAATGTCTGAAATAGGACTAAACCAGGACTAAATTGGGTCTAAAGTAAACCATGTCCAGCGCAGATCTAAAGCAGGATCTAAACCACGATCTAAACCATGACTAAAGAAGGTCATAACCAGGTCTAAAGCAGGAGAAAAAACACATCTAAAATACGTTTGGACCAGGATTAAATTACGTCTAAAGCAGGAATAAACCAGGTCTAAAACATGTCTAAACCAGGTTTAAACTGGGACTATACTAGGTCTAAAGCAGGACCAAACTAGTTCTAAATCAGGCCCAAAGCAGGTCTAAACTAGGTCTAAAGCAGGTCTAATGCAGGACTATAAACAAGGTCTAAAACAACTAAACTAGACTCAAACTGGCCCTAAACCAGGTTTAAACCAGAACTAAACCAGGTCTAAATCAGGACTATATAGGCCTAAACCAGTTATAAATCAAGACTGAACCAGGACTAAACCAGGACTGAACTAGGTAAAACTAAACAAGGTCTAAAGCAGGACTAACCAGGACTAAATTAGGTCTAAATCAGGTCCAACACAGGTCCAATGCAGTTCTCAAACAGGTCAAAACCAGGAGTAAACAAGATTGAAACCACCTCTAAACCAGGACCAAACCAGTTCTAAACCAAGACTAAACCATGCCAGGACTAAACTAGGTCTAAAGCAGGTCCAGCGCAGGATTAAACAAGGCCTAAAGCAGAAGTTAACCAGGACTAAACCAGATCTAATCCAGCTCTAAACCAGAACTAAGCAGTGGTACAAAGTTTGACTCAAACAAAAGCAGGAATTACAGACTCCAGTACCACCACTAGAACCTGTACCACAGTGTGAGAACCACTGTGCCTCAGCTCTTCAGCACTGGATTCATAAGCGCTCCTATTCATCTCCATACTTCACACCTCTGTAAAGTCCCTTATCTGCCGTAACCGTTGTGTAAAATTGCATTACGCACACTCTGCAGTCCGTAGCCTTGGTTCTAATCTAACATGCACCATTATCACTGGATTTCTACCTAACGACCCTCTCGCACCATTCCAATTGTGCATTAGATGAGGGCCCCTGCTGAGCCAATGAGCTTCGACAAAACTGACTTGATTGCCAGGGCTTTAGCGCCAATGATCCTGGAATAACAAGCGGCATATTGCAGGCGGCGCGGGCCAGGTCTGTTCCAGGTTAACAGGCTTCCAATGATGGGGCTAATGGCGTTCTGAGGAGCCATATGGAGGAATAATATGGAAACTGTAGGGGTAGAACGAGTGGACATCGAGCTGAACTGATTAAAACAAGGAGCGGTATCATCGCAATGACAACTATTGGTCGTATTATTCAGGCCATAACACCGAGAGAATCAAAATGACTTGCATATAGCTGTCATAGTCAAATGTATAGTCATCTTGTACAAGGGAATTTCAAAGTGAGCAAGACTTTATTGTCAATATAGTGCACATATGATGACAAAAGTAGAAGTCTTTTATATCAATTTTAAGATAGACATTATGCTTTTTTTCAGGCTTTTTGAAATAATTCCGGATACCCTTGTGTTAGTAGTTTTTACGTTTTATAACTTAAAATAACTTAGGTGTATTTATTAATAATTATCAACGCTGACACTGGAGCGCTTCCTGGAGAAAGTGGGATTTCACATGTTTACGTTGAGTCGTGAGACCGATTTTTTTCAGCTCTTGAGAAGGGCAGCCCCTTAGCATACAGGATTACTCAAACATGGGTCACAATGAAACAAAATACTACTCCAGGTAAGTTTTTGAGGAGGAAATAACATTATAACATGGTGAGAAGCTTAGAAATATGTCAATTTAGGATAATAGGGGACCTTTAACGAGCAAAACAGGGATCTTTTAGTTCATGCTCTACCTATTGAGCTATAAAGGCTGTATGAGGCGCAATAGTAATACTGACCATTTGGAGCTAGTATGTTTGAGGCAGCTGGTCTATCCCTATCTTGCAACAGTACCAAATCTGTTAAAACGTTCCTGGTTTTCTAGGTCCATGTCAAAAACTTTTTCTTTTCTTGCACAGACCTGACAAAGTTGATGAAAAAGTGTGTCTGCCATTACTCTTTAGCAACTTTTTTCACTGGTCACATATTAAAAAAAAAAAAAAAAAAACGCACAAGGGAGTCACTCATAATGTGACCTCACCATAAAAGAAGAAGTCCAAATTGACTGCACCCTTTTTGCAGGGGTCTCTATCATCAGTCCCATCAACCCCATATTTATTATTTAGGCATAGGACAGGGATATAGTATAGCTTTTTTTTTTTTTTTTTTGCTCAAACAACCACAGTTTCCAATTTTTCTTCAATAATGCCAGGTCCATCACACACAAATGAAGTTGTGTACCTGCATTTTTTTATTTATTATTTTTTTATTTTTTTTACCTTGCAGTAAAAATGACTACCTGTGGCAATTTATGCCTATTAAGAAAGCCTGAGGGCCAAATTTTATGTTTACTCCACTCTTCCCTTTCCCTTCAAGTGTTCTCTAGCACTCCCAGGTCAACACTGTAAATAAGAATTTGTTCTCAATGTTCTACCTGGTAAAATAAAGGTTAAATGAAATTAAAAAATGGTCTGCGGGCCATAGTTTGGACTCCATAGCTTCTCTTTCAGCATAACATAAGAATTCATAACTTTTGTCATGTAGCCTTTAACTTATGTTGCTGACAAGTTGCTAATGTCTTCTACCTTCTACATGTAGATAGTTGGTTGCCATTTCTCGAAAGATTTTGGTTTGACACAATCAGCTTTTTTCCCCCTCTCTTTTTTTGCTAAATTGTTCATTGAAAATGTATTGCTCATTGCTTACATTGCAACAATTATCATTATTCACATCCAGTACTGTTACTTGTGCCCAGACGTATGCAGTGGGGGCAATGGGAATGGGGTTCTTCAGCTCGGCATTTTGGCTTTGTTGGCTTTGATACTGTAGCTTTCTGCCCAAGGGACGAAGTGTTAACATTTCATAGGCGGGGTGGGATGGGTCCTTGATGAAGATGATGATGTAAATTTCTAAAGAAGAAAGGCTTCAATGGGTTATTTCCTTTTTTAAAGCAGATTTAACCACTTTGTGTAAGCAGCAGAACAGTTGACTGGTATGGACTTCAAAGGTGGACACCATCTCCACAGCTGCTCCTCCAATTAAAAGGTGGCCATTCTTCAGTATCTTACTTACTATGTTACTTTGTCTTCTCCACGATCATGCAGAGGTCCTTGGACAAGGGTTCACTAGATTTCCCACCTCCCGCCTGTACACAGATTCTTTTATTGTGGGAGATTGGTCTCAAGGTAAGTCTACAAACTTCACAGTATAAGTTCTTGGGTATTTGACAGAACAATCATGTGAGGAGCATGTACAGCAGAGGGCTCACATTGCTGGAAAGAACTTGGAGTCAAAAAGTCCAATATTACTTGCACTAGCTGTTATGAGCCTGAGCAATGCATCCTTGACAATATTTTGAGACTCTATAGGAAGTGCTTTGACACTCCCACTAATTGTTTGTGACTTTTATCAAGCATGTCGCGGATCTATTCCTTGTTATTTCTGCATCAGCCTGTCTCCTCCAGATGCTATAATGGCAAATGAGAGAAGAGCTCATTTTGTTGATTAAGACGTGATTGACACTGCAGCTGAGAGAAGCTATACCGCAGTGGATATTTGTTTATTGTTTTTTCCGCACGTTTTAATCTCAGCGGTCGACATCTGTCACACAAGGCGTCTGTGGGAGGGAGAGGGATTGTTGGTCTGTCAGTGGAAGGTTCATAATAGTGTGTGGAAAGCGTTTGTTGTTTGGGAAAGAATCAGTTTATGGGAACGCTAATGGCAGTAGAAGCATCCAGCCATAAGAAGTCACAAGCCAGTGTACTTTTTGTGCCTGTCCCAAGCCTGTAGAGCAGGTTTAATCAGACAACAGCCAATAATTATTTTACAGAAAAGAGCTCTGAGAATTATTAGTAATAGTCGCTATATAGATCCATCAAACCCATTATTTATCAAATTTAAGGCATTGAAATGTAATGATATGCTGCAAATTATGTATAAAGCAAATAACAAAACATTACCTACAAATATTTAGAAAAGGTTGGAAAAAAGAGTGAGTCACTACAGCCTGAAAGGGACAGAAATCTTAAAAAAAAACAACAACAACAAAAAAAAAAAAACAGATTCAAAACCAAAGTGATGGAACAGAATATTACAGTGAAAGGGGTGCATTTATGGAACAATCTAAAAAATGAAATCAAAGAATCAAGAACAATAATTGTATTTAGAAAATCTATAAACTCTAATATATTAAGTAAGTATGAAACTGGTAATTAAACTGATGTTCTGTGACAGTGCTCAAATCTTGTAATGAAATGAATTGTGATAGATTGAATTGTTATGCAAATTGTGTCTAGAGTTGATACTGTAAATTCAGACGGAAACAGTGCTGCAATCCTTATGTTAAAAAGGGGCACATAATATAAGATTACTCTTCTTTCTGCTCCTTTTCATTCATTTTTCATTTTGCTGACATCAATAGTCTGTGCTTTTTGTTTTGAATTATAAATGAAATGAAATATCTAAATAAATAAATATGTTCAGTAAAGCTGTTTGTTGAAGGATGCCTTGATGGCTGTAAGTGGCTTTAGAAAGTCAGTAGTGTAATTGTAGGCAAGGCTGTATTCTTGCCTTTTTATTACAGCCACAACTATAGTCATGATCTAGACTAAACTGTTTAGTGTATGCCCAGTGCAGTCCCCTGATTTTATCACTAATTCTTCACTTTTATTTAACTTTTTTTTTCTTTTTAATTTGTGTGGATGTTTTCAAATGTGTGTGTTTTCAAATTTGTGTTTCCAAATTTTCGTCCATGTTTTCAAATGAATGAGCGTGTTCCCAAATCTCTGCGTTTTCTAAAGTGTGTGCATGTTTTCAAATTTGTGTGTGAATTTTCAAATTTGTGTGCATATTTCCAAATGTGTGGGCATGTTTTCAAATTTGTGTGCAGTTTTGAATTTGTGTTTTCAAATTTGTGTGCAAGTTTCCAAGTTTGTGTGCCTGTTTCCAAATTTGTGCACATTTCCAAATTTGCATGTATTTCTGAATGTGTGTTTTCAAATTTGTGTGCATGTTTCCAAATTTGTGTATGTATCTCCAACATTGCCTGCATGTTTTCCTAAGTGTATGCGTGTTTCAAAATTACTGTACGCGTTTCCAAATTTGTGTGCGTGTGTCAGAATTGATGTGCTTGTTTTCAAATTTGTGTGTTTTTAAAGTTGTCTGTTTTCAAATTTGTGTGGGTGTTTCAAAATTTGTGTGCATGTTTTTTTTTGTGTACGTGTTTACGAATGTGTGTGTGTGTTTCAGAATTTGGGTGCATGTTTTAGAATTTGGGTGTGTTTCCAAATGTGTGTGCATGTTTTTAAATTTGTTTGCCTGTTTTAGAATTCTTTTACCCTAGATTCTATAATAATTTGCCTTTTTGACAACAATTTTCAATTATGTTTTGCAATTCGAACATAACAGGCTTTTATCCATATGATTTTATGCCTGCAAACAGTAGTTACCATACATTGAGTTACCTATTCTCTCAAAACGACATTACCCTCCATATGTCTGCTCAGCACTCATACTCTTAGCCGCTGTCGCTAACCGCCCTGGGAGCTCACATAATGCTGGTGGGCTGGCAGAAGACAGGTTGAAAGCTGTCAGCAGGCAGAAGCAGAATAAATGACAGGGTTTGGTTGGGGGACCTCGGAGGCGCATTAGGGAGCCCTAGATCCCAGTCCCCAAACACAGGATGAAGAATCATTTTGTCACAAAGGAGCGGGGTCAGCCATCACTGTCTAATGCATGTCTTGATTAATCACACGGACGGATCAACATTACGTCCTGGTCGGGGTAAAGCCTAATTGCCTGCAACCACTAGATCATCCATTGCCATAATGATTGGAGGTCTGCTGCTTGGACACATGCTTATTGTAAGGTGGTAGGAGTTAAGACTGGTCTTTGAATTAAGACCTGACCTTGGACAACATTATCAGAACAACAAGCTAACGATTTCCCTTATTTCATAGAATTTAATGCTCACCCATAGACCAGTACCATTCATTATTAATGCATTTTATGTGTGTTTTTGGTCCATTTCTGGTCTGTTTTCAACTCTATAAAAGCACGATACAATTGATGAAAAACTGTGCAGACTAGCACCTAATGGGGTTGCATATTACTAAAGCATCAATTGTATGTTAGCAGGCAGTTGGCCATCTATAGAAACATGATTGTGCTTCTCTATCAGCAGTGCTCAGTTTGTTCACAGGGAGTAACAACACAACATAAAATGGCTATTTCTGATTGGTTTTAGGAAGCGTATTTTTTACTAAGGTTGAAAGTGTCATTTTTGAATACACACACTATTGCAAACTTCATTTTGTATATTTGTGCTTGTATACTCAACAATCCAGCCACAAGGGGTCACAAGCCAGTGTACACTTTGTGCCTGGATCCATAGAGAAAGTTGTGTTAAATAGGGCTGTGCAGTTAATCAAATTCTAACCATTATTATGATTTTATCTCCAGACGATTTCAAAATCTATATTATCGAGGTAAAACTATTACATTGTGTTCTGAATGATACGCACGCTCGCTCCATCCTCAGAAAACCTGCAGCCAAGCTACTCATCTAATGTTGATGGTATTTAAAAATATGGCAGGAGGAGCAAGCAAAAGCAAACAATGTAAAACAAATTCTGTTGTGTGGCAGTAATATGGGTGAGGAGGCAAACGTGGAGCATGTGTGTTTATTTACTCAAACACTTTTACTGCTAATGCTAATGCACAGTTAAAGGTGTGAAAAGTAAAAACTGAATGCACGTCCTTGTGTTGTAAAGGGCTGACTCTACACTGCCGTCAGAGCTACATGCGCTCTTGTCTTTGTCCAAAATGTCATCCAAAACCTTAAACAGGTCACAGGCTACAGATGTGTTTCTGTCTTTGAGTAGCTCAAACCTTCAAATTTCAGTTGTGACTCATATAATCCTGATTATCATTATTTTTGCTATTGAACAGCCCTAGTGTCAAGAAGGACATCCGGTATAAAGCTAATCGCAAATTATTATGCAAATTACTGAATGCTAGGAGAGGGGGGCCATTTGCTGTGGCAGCCCTGAGAGGGAACAACTTAAAGGAAAAAAGGTCATCTGGAGAACGTTTGCTTTTAGAAGACGTTTTGTCCCTTATCCTAACGACTTATCTAGTGATAACTGCTCTGTGAGAAGCTTATATGTAAACAGTTTTTATTTATTTATTTATTAAGTGTATTTGTTAGTGACAGACCCAAAAACATAGAGAAACTGTAAAACAGCAGTATCATGCATGTATTATAATGCTTTTAGCAAGAGCTAATTTGCAGCATTTGTCCCTAGATGGGCTTTTATGCACGGTACAAATTAAAACACAGAGGAAAAGTAAACAGAGTGATGTTAAAAGATAACAGTGATGACCAAGACACACGCAAACACTAAATAAACACAAAAGAGGGTCAAAGACACATGACAACTGATGGAGAGGTCAAACCTGATGAGACTCAGGGCAGTCAACAGCTGAACAACAGCTGAATGGCCTGGACTGGAGACCGAGTCAGTTACCCACCTGTGATCCATTAGCATACTTTAGACACACCTGAAGTTAATGTCCTATTGTTAGAGTGAAACTTGTATTTGTTTAAGCACTGAGTCGTAAACTGTAAGACTACTTTCACACCTGACAGTCCGGTAGACTTGGTTTGATATGAGACTAAAGCTGCAACATTGTTGCATTTTTCAGCTGGTGCAGTTCGCTTTCACACTGTAAATGAACTAAACCTTTTGAATATGGTATTTTCCCCCTCGCTTATGACGAAAAGACTCGACCAGTTCCATCACTAATTAACAAAAATTAAGAAGCATCAAATTCGAGTGCTGTTGGAATTTCTGTTTTGGGTTTTGCAAATGTGTGAACAATGGGCTCAGCATGAGCGTCAGAAGAAGCAGGGGAGTGTAGACCATGGAGAAATTTTGTTTTTCTCCATGGTCTACAATGGACATATCAATGTGTGGGTCCATTTTGCCACTAATTAGCTTGAAAAGTTCATTGTATTTGCGAGCAAACAACTATAATAAATTTTCATTTGACTACATTTCTATTACGGCTTGTACCTTTTCCTTACTCCTGATCTGACTGTGAGCCATTTCCTCCATTATCTACAGCACACCACAGAAGCTTGTTTAGACCAAAAAGTACCATCCATTAGAAAGTTGAGCCAAACCGAAGCTGATTTGTGTTCTAACCACAAACAAAACACTCTGGAGTCCATTTAGAACTGAAACGTCTTCTAAAAACAAACGTTTTCCAGATGATCTTCATGTTTAAACTTTTTTACTGAAATCTCCGGGATGACTGACAATCTAGACAGGTGAAAGGAAAAAAAGTACTTGTATACGCAATATTTTACACAATGCATTATACTTAACAGTTACATATAACAAGTTACAACCCATGACACTAGATGCTGTCTGGCCTTAGTATGCTACCCCAAACTGCCTGGTCCCATCTGTCTCTCATACTAAATATTTTCTATGGACATTACTTACCCTCCCCTCCACACCTCCACCTCCCTCCACCTCAAACATGTGGATAAATGGGAGCGACGTTATGGCCCGTAGCCCCGTGTTTTTATATTCAGCGCCGAGTACCCCCGAGTGTTAATGTATGTAGATTTCATTTCTGATGAGTGATTATTTGACTGCTCATTTTGCCCGAGATTTATGGCCCTCCCTCTATCTCCTGACTGCAGTGCCACTCTTATCTTTAATAAAAGAGATGAGGACATTAATCAGGTTTTGTTGGCGGCCCCCTTACAAAGACATTAAATGCATTGTATGGGGTAAGTAAACACGCTTCACGTCCTCCTCTGGCGGCGACGGCGGAGGGAGGGAGTGAGGAAAGAGGGGACGGCCAAGTGGAGAGGAAAAATCTCTCATTATATTTATCATAATTTTACATCTGCTGTTTTTGAAGCAATGTACCATGAGGCCGTAAAGTGCGTTACAACTGTGCATAAATTCCACTGATTTGTGGTTGGAGTGACTAATTCCTTGAGTACATTTTAGGGGAGAAAAAAAAAAAAAAAAGGAAAAACAAGCAGCGATGCCTGAAATTGCGATTCCATAAAGGCTTTAAATTACTGAGAACAGAATCAAGAAGTTGCCGGATGTGCGGCGGTCGGTGAGCGTGTTGCAGGGAGAAGCAGTAAGGCAGACCGAGACAATAAAACAGAGATGATATACTCAAAGAAAATAAAGAAATGGAGATTGGGTATGAGAAAGGAGTGACTAGATTACACCAGCATAGAAATATTTTATTTCAGCCATGAGAGCGTGCGACTGTCAACTGGAGATACTAGGCAGGTTGGATGAGTTTATATTTTGAAACATTGGTCATACACTGATCAGTTCTAACACAGATTATCTCTTCATCATGGCTCCTGTTAGTGGGTGAAGGCGAACATTTTGTCCTCAATGTTGAAAATGGGCAAGCGTGAACTCTTTGTTTAGTTAATCAGAATCAGAATTTCTTTATTTTATCGCTGAGGGAATTTTTTTTTTTTTTTTTTTTGTTACAGACATGCAACCTGACCAAGAAATGAAAAGATATAGAATAAGAAATTTATAATATAAAAAAATCTGATAAATATTAAAACTGCAAAACCCCAGATATGTCTAAAACACCTTAGTAAAAATAAACAACAATTTCAAAAAATATAATAAGGAAAAAATCTCTTTAAAATATAATAAAGAATTTTCAATCTTAAACATATTTATGAAAAAAACAATGTACAGGTAACCGACCCAATCAATGGGAACCAGACTTTTTTTTTTTTTTAGAATTTTGGACACAAAAACTTACCTTTGTTTCTTAATTACTTTTGTACTTCACAGTTTAGCTTCTTTCATCTCCCCCTTGTATATCCAGGTATACACCCCTGAAGAAGGCTGTTTGTTGGCCACTACACTTGGGACTAAATATAACCCAGGATGCTATGTTTTAAAAAAAATTATAAAAATACAGCCACAGGAAATTAAGGTTATACTTCAGGTAAATGAAGAGTGCTTTGGTTTTTTTGTTCCAGAGCACCAAAGAGCACCTTCAATACAGAATAACTAAATGACAAAAACTTCCTGGACTTTGGACTTTTCCTCTTCTGTGAATATTTTGGTATGAAAAACCAGCCTTGTAATAATGGCAACACTAACCTGGTGTCCCTCAACTCTCAGGTCTTGCAAGAAAGTGACACGTCCCAGTTAGCCATAACAATAAGCTAGAGAGAAACCTTTGTACTGATATGAGGAGAAAATGAGAATCAAGCTAAGAAAGGAGTAATATAGGAGACCTGTGGCATGGTGGCACTCTCACTTCACAGCAAGAAGGTCCCCGGTTTGATTCTTGTGGGGCCATTCTGTGTGGAGTCTGCATGTACTCGCTGTGGCTAGGTGGGTTTCCTATGGGTGCTCTGGTTTCCCTCATCCACCTAAAACATGCCTATAGGCTGATCCTTCAGCTTGGTACTCCTGACCAAGATCCTTGCTCAAGATCTGGAGAAGGGTCCCTCTGGTGCTGCACTGTGGTTGCTCACTGCTCCTGACAGGTTGACCCAGTGGCATTGAAGGATGGGTCAAATCCAGAGGACAAATTTCCCTATGGGGACAAAAAAGTTACCTTACCAAGGTTCCTGCAGATATCAGCAAGTCTAATTTCATGCTTTTTAATGCTACTTAACAAGTGAGCACAACCTGAAACGTACCACATATGATAAGGAATAAGAGAATAGTGGGTGCTTGGTTGAATGTGAGGCAGTTAGGGGCTTCCTGGGTATGATGCTCTCGGACATTGAATGTGGTTATAAGGGAGAGTGACGAAAAGCAACGAAGGGGCAAGGGATCGGAGGGTGGGGCACATAAAAAAGAAGAGTGAAGGATCAGACCGGATGTTATTTTTAGGTGTGAGCCAGGAAGAGGCGGGTTTTATTTGTGGTCTTCCCAACTTTAGATAAGTAAACTTATCTCCATTAAAAAAATAAAAAATAAAATGCCATAAACATACAATTGCGTCAGATTAAATCGTCAAAATGTATTTGCAAACATTGTAAAATACAGTTCATAGTGCACCAATAATGTTGAAAGTCAAACATCCAATGTTTGGGTAATTTGGTCCCACTGGAAGCAGATCCATTCCACCAGGCTATCACATGTGCAGGCTACGAAAAAAGTATTTACACATCTTTATATTCACAAATAAAACTAATAATGTCAGAGATTTTACTTCAAAACTATTGCCTGTTGGAATTAAATTTAATGCTTTTTAATTACATGTAAAGATTTAATTTTCTATTTAATGCTTGTTTTTGCCCCACGGGATCCCTGCTTACCTTACCTCAACCACACTCTTGTGTTTTTGCAATAACTCTTTACCCTGAAATGCAGAAATGTAGGGGGAATGCCGTAGAGAAAGCAAAGCTGCATAGTGCCGCTTTGAGATGGTTGGCCAAACTAGATTTATACTGCTTTTGGAGACAAACTGAAAACACACAGCGCGACATGTGCATCAAAAATCCAAAATTATCTACCAACTATATTTTCTATACCATCCTTCCATTATTGTGCTTCTCTTTTTACTTGGTGTTCTTCTCTACAAATCCGCCAAAAGCTCTGCACTCAATTTGTTTCCATATTTAGTTACGGTGATGATGTGTCATATTGGTTCAGTCACTTAATATTTCATGTCATTCCATCCCATCACTTCCTCCTCCTCTGTCTCCCGCCTCCTGTTTACCTCCTCCTCTCCTCCGCACTCGCTCGTCGGGGAGATTTTCATATCAGCTAAATGAATATCTTTATCACAGAGGCAGAGCGGCAGTGCTGAGGGGCTGGGGAAGACAATCACACACAGCAAACAGGAGACACTTTGTGACAACAAGATCTCCCACTCTGCGCAGGGTCTATAAGAATAATCTGATCTGTGGAATATGGAGTGTTTACCTGGTAGCAAAGGAAGTGATGGAAATACAGTCATATGCAAAAGTTTGGGCACCCCTCTGAGGTAGCAAAATAATTTACAATCTTTTTTTGTGAAGAGTAAGTTATTATGCAACCTCAGAGGATGCCTAAACTTTTACATATGACTGTATTTAGTGCATGTTTATGGTGCAACAAACAAAAACAATAATAAGATCTGTCCTTAAAGACACAATGATGTCACTTTATATCACATAATTGAAAAATAATTAAAAAGTAATTCTGGCACAAAAGTTATTCAAAAACATTTCAGCCAATCCCCAACTTTTATTTATTTATTTTCTAACTCAGTGTTTCCCAACCAGGGGTATGGGGACCTCCAGGGGTACGTAAACACTTTGCAGGGGGTACTTAGATTTATTTCATAATTTATTTTCAATATGATAAGAAATGATTTTCAATTGTTTCATATTGAAACCTTTAAAAGACAAAATGAATAAGTTATTGAACATTATTTTTTGCTTCATAGTTTTAGATTCATATTTTTATGTGTTTTATTATGAGTTTAAGATTCATTTTTATTATGTTTTTATTTATATTATTTTTATTTTCATGATTTCTTTTGTTTATTTTGCACAGAAAATATACAGTAAAATAAGTAAATGTAATAGAGTTTATATTGTATATTTTTTATTTGAAATGTAGGCAGATTATTATTTATTTTTTTATTTAGAATTTGAGTTTAAAAGAAAAAAAAAGCATGAAAATTAGTATTTACAATAAAGTAAGTATAAAATATATTTGTAATAATAAACACACGACATACATATGAATAACTATATTAAATGGCCTTTGACTTGATTCAGGAACGCCCATGACTCCATGCTCTTCTGTATCCATTTGCATCCACCTGTAATAAATACCACCTTGTATCACTGAGCTATGTGGGTTCATTAACAGAAGAATTATTCAAATAAGACATTTTGTTATTTGAATTGCCATGTTATATCTGAAATCAGAAAATAAAAACACATGAAAGCACAGCCTGCTCCTTTCCTCCGTTTCTCAACATAAGGTTGGCAATATTAGATACCATGCCTACAAAATCCAAAACAATGGTGCAGATTTGCCTTGATAGCCTACTTTAACAAGACTCAGTAAGTGGTGGGACACAATTATCCCACTTTAACGACACTTTGTGAGTGCTGTGTGACACAATTCTTACACTTGACAATACTTAAGTCGTCTGTGTGGCATTCACGGGACAAGCCATTCACATGATAGCAATCTGCTGTTTTTATTTTTATTTTTATTTATTTATTTTACCAGAAAAGTCCCGTTGAGATTAAAAACCTATCTTTCAAGGGAGTCATGGCCAATAGACAGCAGTAAATACAAAATGCAGTTACATAATTACACAAAGACAAGATAAAAGGAAGAGACAAACAGATTATGAAAAACATGTGCAAGCATTCAAAGAAATCAACTCAGTTAAGTTCCAGTCTTTCTGCAACATATTCCATGCATAAGGGGCAGAGGTGGACAAAAGCCTTTTTGCCCAGTTCAGTGCAAGCAAATGGAACAGAGAGCAACACATGATCTTGTGACTGAGGAGAGTAAGAATCAGCTCTTCTCTGTGACAGTAAGGTACAGATGAGGGTGTACCAATGACTCCTCCTTCGAATGGCCGGCCATCCCACTCAAGAAAAGAGGCTAACTCAATAAACATGCTAGATCCACAATTACAATAATGATAATGAACATGATTTTATGAAGCAGTGAACAGCATGAACAGGAATTGAAATTTAATTTTAAACTCTCCCGGCTCCACCACTGAATCCACGACAGGGTGCATAGGGCGCACAACACCGTATGTACAGTGAAGACTGAAATTAGGCAAATTCTGACTTAAAGTTACTTTCATTCAACCAACATGCCACTTTTTGTTTAAATGTAAAAATTTTTTTTTTCCACAATGAAACCTCTTGTACATCGTCTTATTATCTTTTGGGAGAAGCCTGTGTCATTTCTGGTCAAAAAAAAAACTTGCTGGTTGAATGAAAGTAACTTTAAGTCAAAATTTGCCAGGGGTATGAATAATTTCGGGCTTCACTGTATGTGAATGAGAATTTGAGTATATACAGTATATTTCTTATGCTACATACACTATATTTCCAAAAGTACTCAAAGAACTGAATTAGGGATTATAGTGTGGGGTTGTTTTCAGGAACTGGGCTTGGCTGCTTAGTTCCAGTGAAAGGAATTCTGTATGCTTCAGCACCAGGAGATTTTTGACAATTCCATGCCCTGTAGATGTCTGACAGATAGAGACAAAGGGTGGGCCGACGTCAAATTATGGGATGTCACTTAAGTTCATATGCGTGTAAAGGCAGGTGAGCTAATAATATAAATATAGTGTATGTTAGAGAGCGGTGACATCACCTTTGGTATGGTCAGGGGTTTGGTTGCCCCACGGAGCACCAAAACTTCCACCTCAAATGTGCTGGGTTGCATCAGATTTTGTAGCATCACATTTTTTTCACGACTTATAATACACCCATGCCAAAAGGGGGAAAAGTAAGAAAAGGAGGGTATCTACTCTCACAAACACATATGGATTTCCTGCTATGTATCTAAACACATGATAAAATCCATATTAATATTAATATTGCAGTGTGGTGCAGTGAGTATATCAAAATTCTGTGTAATATTTCAGCCTTTTGTTGACATTTCAGTGACGGAGAACAGCTCACGGTTCATTCAGCCTAACATGGTGCGGAACAAAAAGCAGTCAGTGGCTTCATTACTACGCCCAATAACAGTTGATTTAATGGCTATAAAATGTGTTCATTAGAAGGTTATAGTGTAGAAATATTGGAAGTATACCTAAAAGTGTCACTTTTATAGCGAAGCAGGCCCGTATTATAATGTGAGAAGGGAAGTGATTATATCCTGGGCCTGTCCTCCAGCATTATCTGCAGCTCATAAAGACATGAAATTTAATATGACGCCTCAGTCACTTTAATTGAATTTTAATTGCTGCGTTACACAGAAGGTTTAGATGTTATCAATAAAAGATGGAACTTTGGGGCTCTAAGGCACGTTTTGAGTGGCACGGCACAGTTTGGCGCAGGTAACCACGGAGAAGCGCTGTTTGGCATCGGGGTGGCATCTGTTAGGTAAACGGGGGTCCCACAAAAGTTGTTGCTTGACAGTATTCAAAAATAAAGTTTGCATGACATCTGCATTAAAGAGTAGCTGACTAATTTTAGTTTATTTAGGACTTTGTCACCTTTAAATTGAAACCATATGAATAAACACCTATAAGTTATGTCATTGTTAAATAGTATAGGCCCTCAGTTACCTTTTAAATGAAGGCTGTTTTGAGTTTTTGTTTTAGACAATGAATTTATTACTCTGATTTTTTTTGCCATTGAATTTTGTGAGCTGAATTTTTTTACTTCAAATTCTGATAAAAATTTCAGTGAATAAAGCCAAATACAGTGTATAAAAAATACAATGTAAAAAAACTTAAATACAGTCTCTAAAATTCAGCATAATAGAATTCAGTGTCCCAAACTTGTAAAACCTTTCTCACATCAAACTAAGCCAGCCAATCAGATTTTAAGTTTACAGTCATGTGACATGGCAACCTGGCCATGGTTGAGCGTGTTGAATTTTATTACACTGAATTTAAAAAAACAAAAAAACAAAGCAAAAACATTATACACTGAATTCAAAACACTGTATTTGGCTCATGAAATGTTATTCACAGACATTTTTGTCTGAATTTGAAGTAACAAAAACTCCACTGCAAAAAATTCAGATGCATAAATTCATTGTCTAAGAAAAGCTTCCTTCCTAAGAAAAGACTCCTTCACTCAACCTTCATATCATTTTCATCTATTTATCTACTTTCACTTATCCAAAGCTGAGTTGCAAGGGCAGTGGTCTAAGCAGACGTACTCAGATTTCCCCCTCCCCTGACACTTCCTCCAGCTCTTCCAAGATATTCCCTGGCTACTCAAAAGACAGTCCCTCCCACATGTCCAGGGTTGGCCATGGCGCCTCTTCCCAGTGGGACCTAGGATAGAACAGCAGTTATATGAACTTTGATCTAGAGTAAAATTCTCTGTCCACCAAATAAAAGACTGCAGCTTTAGAGCTCTACAGTGCAATGTTCTCCAGCAGGCTTTAATACGATAAGAGCAGGGGTCTCCAACAAGTAGCTCACATGGATTTTCCCAGTAGCTCACCAAAGGCTTTATGAATCCTGAGCTTGATTAGTCAAATTTGATTTATCACTTGGCAAACCAACTTGGGTTATGTATCCAGTCAAATTCACAGGTGCCTTTCCCACTTCATGCACAAAATTATTTTTCTCCAATTCGTTGTCAGTTGCGCTGCAGTCAAGCTTGATAAGTCAGTAGTGATATGAGACTGACACATCTGCCTTTCTGATCATGAGCTCGCATTTATTTGGATACTTTGAATGAATGAATAAAACCTTTATTTCTCTGAGGGGAATGTGGCGCTGCATGATATCCACTATGTCAATGACTCCAGCACAGCATGAAAGTGCTAAGTCAATAAATATGAAAAGGTTAACCAAGTTTGTTGAGCTTGAGCTTGAGTTTGTCCTCATTGGGGGCATCATATATCTTCGCCCAGATGGTAGAAGTTTGTATTCAGACCAAAGAGGATGTTCATTGTGTATTTGTTTGCCATAAATTGCATGCTGTCCATTTGTTTACTCTTTAACAACCTGGTCCAATTTGTTTTTCTCTTTTAAGACAGTGCTCCAACCCAGCATTGAATGCGAAATGTTTTTTTTTTTTTTTTTAACTCACGTTTATTGCTAGGTTATCTAATCTCATCAGTGATCCCTGTCACCAGTTAGGACGTAATGTTGATTGTAATCTGGTAAAGAGTCTGCATATGGTGTTTTATTTTGAATTAGAGAGGATTCTCTTCACTGGTCCCAAGTCTGACTTCCTGTCTGGCTTGAGCAATCTGTTCAACTTTATGCAGAGGGGCTCTGGCATCTGTCAAAAATACACTCCTTGTATATTTCTGCTGGGGCGCTGGACACTGACATGTACTGCTACGCAGCCAGTGTGAACTCACACATTGACTAGAATGGTGTCTATTTGTTACAGAAAGTGTACAGGACATGTAAAATATTCAGTGTGATTTGGGCTCAAATGTTTTTGAGTCAACGCAATGGAAGACAGCATTTTTGAAGTCAATAGTGTTTTAGTCCAGATTTGTAAAATTTTAGTTGTAATTCAGGGGCACAATGGCAGAGTTGTTCTCGCCTCCCAGCAAGGGGATTGTGGGTTCGATCCTCGGCCGGCCAACACATGAACTCTCTGGGTGGAGTCTGCATGTCCTCCCCGTGTTACTGTGGGTACTCTGGCTTCCTCCCACCATGTGTTAGGTGAATTGGTGACTTTAAATTGCTCCTAGTGAATGAATGTGAGAGCGAATGGTTGTCTGTCTGTGTTCGTCTCTGTGTCAGCCCTGCGTCTAGCTGGGTGTACTCCGCCTAACCCCCAAAGTTACTGGGATAGGCTCGATTCATCCACAACCCCTAGCGGGAATAAGTGGAAGAAGATGAATGAATGAATGGTTGTAATTAGACTACACTAAGGGAACCAAAAGCTGAAGAGTAGCCAAAACAGTGAAAATAATATATGCATTTTTAGAACATTATAGCACTTCTGACAATTACAAATGACCTTTGCCAAGTTAAGCCATCCTAATCCAGCCTTCAGACACGCTATGGTCTTGCTGTATCTTGTCTTGTTGCAATGCACTGTGGGTCATCGGACATAAAACCTGTTTACGAGCCTGGCTGATATGCTGTTTTCCATAGTGTTTCTGAAGAACGCGGTGGATAAATAACACAAGGCCAAAGCCAGGCGAGATTCTATTAATTACACTGGTGTGGAAGAGTGGTCGGTCACCTTCAAAAGCAAGGCCTTTAATGTGCTGGAGCTATAAATATTTTCAAATGTCACACCTTGCGAAGACAGCATCAGGCCAGAGCCGCGCCGTAAATCTGCGTCCGAGGAGAACCAGGCGAGAAAAGATGGCGCTTTGGTATTTTAGAAATAATTACTAATACAAAAGAGGTAATGAATGAAGCTATAAATTATGCTAAAACAGACCATTAGGAGCGGATTAGTTTATAAAAGTCGTTGGCGGTTCTTAAAATCCCCTTCGTGGAATATCCTAGGTTTTTACCCGGGCCATAACTCAGGGAAATAAAAAAAACATGTATGCCTAATATTACTAACTGTGCTGATTAATGCTAAATTAATTGATTTTTCTGGCAGTGCTTTTAAATGTGAATATTGTGTATCCGTGGCAGCAGCATGACATCATCATTACCCAGCTCTAATGCCAATGTAATAATGTCCATGGTCAGCTTTTATGGCCGATACTAAAATCCGCAATGAATCAAAGGCTTCCTTTCTGCAAACTTTCTTCCAAGTTGGAGCAGAGTACCAGAGCTGTCTACGAGAATGTTTTTCCTGTTTATACACGATCAGCATTTCTTTTAATGTACAAGGTTTTCAGACTAAAATGGTATGCAAGAGGGGCTTTTAAAAAATGGGTGATTTTGGCAGAAATGTACAGTAGGTTGGTAGTATGCAGGATTTCAGGCTTTTTGAAACAATTCTGGACACCTCTAGATTAGTATTTGACATTTTATAATTAAAAATGATTGATATTTATTAAAAATGTCTTCTTCTTTGGGAGCTTTTGCTGCCTCTCTGCTGAAAACATGGATTATGTGCCCGGCTCATGTAAGGGTCTGGCCTACTTCACTCCGTCAGCCCAAACCAGCATAGGCACTTTTCCACTTTGATGGAACGGGATGGGTCAATTTGGGGGTGTTTTGACTTCCCAAAGCGTTCCAAGGTGTTCCCAAAAAGCGTTCCTTAAGTTGTTCGACTTTTGGCACCCTTCCTAAAGGCCTTCATACACCAAGGCGACGATCGCCCATCTGAAGCCGTCTTTACGGTTCTTCCACGTCGCTCATTTCCGTCCTTTTGATATGTATGCGCCGTCTGCCCCCATCGCTCCAGGACGGAGGCCGTCTGACTAGTTTTCCTGCCGATTGGCCTTGTTGAATCGGCAGCGTCTTTGGTCTTTGGCACTGAAGCGCTCTGATAGGCCTAGCACTACAGCTGCCGCGCCAATCAGCTCACGGGAATTTTAGCGGAAGTGACGGAGTGACGAGAGGTGAAAACCGCTGTGGCAGCGTACTGTCACCATTTTTGCATTCTTCGCAATTCCGTGTGGAAAGTTATCTTCTTCAAGTAACAGAGCAGCGGCACCTAATCCACACAAAACAATGTCCAAACCGGCCATTATCACGCTTCTCAAATGTGTGTGTGTTCTAACAAGAACAGTGGCAGATCAAGGCGCGCTACATGCATATGTCTTCCGCAAACATTGTGTCACTTCCGTTGATCTTTGTTCACTGGCTAGCGCCATCTGCCGCCTTAGGGGGGGGGGGGGGGGGGGGGGGGGGTAATTACATCACACTCATGCGCAAGACACAGTCTTTAGGTCGGCTGTCGCTTCGGTGTATGAAGAGGGAAAAAGGTCATGCGACGTGAGGAAATGGGAGGGAACGAGAGGAGACGAGAAGAGACGAACTGTCGCTCCGTCTTATCGGTGGCAGTCTGGGAGTCGCCTTGGTGTATCGAGGCCTTAAAACGGTTAGAGGTGGGCACTGCTGCGAGTTGATTGGATGAGAGAGAGAATCCTCACTCGGGGGGGAAAAAACAACAAGCCAAAGAGCAGGAATAAAAAAGAAAGTGTTACATGTACATGTCCTTGTGATAAACAGCTGTATTCCAAGAAAGGACAAGCTAAATGTTGTGCCGACTTTTTCTGAACAATAACTCTAGCATATATTAGCAACAGCTTTTTTGGCGAAGTACGGCGCTCGCTTTGTGAGTTAAAACATTTAATTTATAGTTTGGATTCAGAGTAATGGAAACACAAGCAGGTTTTGGGGTTAACTCTTCCAAGGCGTCCCGCACTGACAAAATCTATACCGTTCACCCTAGTGGAAAAGTAGAAAATAGTTTCAAAATTCCTTTCTCTAGCACTCTACAGACACTGCCTCCTGATCATCTCTTTGAAATTACACATGGGTAAAGTTGGCAGATTTGTTCAGGCAAGAGATGAGAGTGTTCGAGTGCTTATACTGAACGGTGGGTGAGTGGGGTGGGGGTGGGTGGGGGATAGAGCCAGGTATGATGGCTAATTAGAACAGCTGTTAGCAACGTGAAGCAGAAACAGATAGATAAGTGAGCTGAACATGTATTTGAAGGTCCAGTGATGGTGTATGTGGTTTAAAAACATGCAGGATTGCTTTCTAAAGAAGGCAGGGATATGAAGCTCTGAAGCAGAGCAGTGAAACCTAGTGCCTCAAAACTTAGCATAGTTCTTCTCTGGGTATGTTTTTAGGAGGAAACATTATAACATGGTAGAAATTTCAAGTTTTCAATTTAGGCCCCTTTAAACCAGGAGTTTACTGTCAAGTCAGGTTAAGTTAAGGGGGGATTATTGGCCTATGATAACTTAATCTTTTGCAAAAAAAAAAAAAAAGTAAGTCCATTCCAGTTTTATTGGCTTTTTAATGACTCTTAAACTATAAGCAGCTCAGATGGTGGGAAGGTGTTGGAGTACCTGGAGAGAACCCACAGTAATATGAAGAGGACATGCAGACTCCACCCAGGATGATCATGAGTATTTATATTAAAGCTGCAACAACTAATTGGATTTATCAATTACTGAAATAATCGGCAACTAATTTATTAATCGATTACTCTCTAACTGGAGTATTCAGACTGAAACATCATGTACTGAGAGAAGAGGGTTTATTTACAGAGACAGAGCAGAAGAGCCACATAGCAATTAAAAACAATGCACGTTTTGGGTTTTTGATTAAAAATATCATTCTGTGTATATATGCTCTATCTGGACATCATCATGTGGCAAACTTGTAGCTTCTGGTTTAAATTTTATTAGTGATTTTTGGTAAAATTATAACAAAGTTTTAATGGGAACTGTAAAACACCTTCAGTTTTGAAACCACTTTACTCAGACTTCACTATTTTTTCCACTAGTTTGGGTTTGGTTTTAATTTTTTTGCACTTCTCTTCAAAACCTATGCATTTTTCTCTAAAATTCCTCTTCTGTTCTGCGCTGACATCCCGGTCCCTGCCACAGCCATCCTCCACCAGCAGAACATCCCACACTGTTATAAATCTAGCCGTCCCTGGCTTTAGCCGCTGCATGGATGGGAGGAATTTATCCCCCGTGCCTGTACGGAGAGAGCCGCAGGAGAGAAAAATGACACAGCCCATCCTCTAAGGCTCATAAAAGTCTAAATTAAATATCAAATGGAAGCGCTGATGGATAGCGTCCCTCTTCCATGGATCCCAGCCACCCCGCCCCCCACGGTGTCTTGACAGGACAGGTGCTGCTAACACGACAACTTTGTTAGCAATTGTTCCTATTCACTAACACTACTCCTTGACCCTCCCTTCTTTTGAAAGCATTCTTAAACATTACACGTGAATATTCTTTTTCTTTTTTTTTCTTTTTTTTGTGTGTGGAAATTGTCACATCTCAGAATTACGGAATACAAGATTTGGTCATATCCATATTTATTTATCCGGGATTCTCCAGTCCTCAGCAGAAGCATATACTTTGAGAAGATTGCTGTCATCTCCTAACCCTTCATTGCAAGTAATGCCAGAACACAACACTATGGCTAAAACTGCACATTATGAATCATCAATTGTCGGCCTTTTTTTTTTTTTTTTTTGTATTATCCAACATGACATTGACTAACACAGCACCATTATTCTACACCACTTCCTGGACACTCCCTTCTTTTTTTAAACCATTCTTAAACATTACACGAATGCCTGAATAAGTAGTTTGAAGTTGTCACATCTCGGAATTACGGAATACTGGATTTGCTATATCCATATTTATACACTCCGGAATTCTCCAGTCCTCAGCAGAAGGCACACTCTTGAGGAGATTGCTGTCATCTCTCCCCACACTTCATTGCCAACAATAGCCGGCACTATCGCTGAGCTAAAACTGTGCATTATGAATCATCAAATGTCGGAATGCTTTGTATTATCCCTAGAGAAAATTCCCCACAATCCGGGTTTAGATCCCCACGGCTGACGGACATCCTATTATTCACGTCCTATACAGATTGGAGACAGGAGCGCGCGGATAGGCAGTAAAACGGCAGGGCCTCAAGATTAATCCTCCGTTTGGCGAATTACATAGAACATTTTCTTCCCTTAATCAAAAACTTTTTTTTATCATACACCTCAGAGACATAAAAAGTGAAATGACATCTGGGAGGGCACCAAGAGGGATCTGCAAGTGCTGGCTTTTGTATCGGGCTAGTCGTCGATCAATACATGCATTATCTCTCCCACAAGCTTTAATAATGGGGTTAGGAAGAGCGTCACAAAGCCCTACTGCATGTCACTGAATGGTCTTCACAATTAAGTTAATAACATGGTAAAAGTCGGAGTGAACAGAAGTCCATGCACAGGGCTGCTGTGATGAGAGGGAGATGGTTACAACACAGGACACTAGGTGCAAACAATATTAAGTCTCTAAGGTATCCATAACAGCTTAACTTAAAACAACAGCATTTCTACAATTCAACTGTGTCAGATTTCATTGCACACATCTTGAATTAAAGTTAAAGGTTCCACATTGTGTATTTTGGACACCTTTGCATTATTATTTTATGTTTTATAACTTAAATGTTCTTAAATGTTGCTTACACTTGAAAAACATACCCGGAGTAGTATTTTGTCACTGGACTCATTCTTATAATTTTAGTGGTTAAATTACCGTCACTACGATACAGTCAACTTATATATCTATCTATTAGTGTCATGCTGCTAATAGTCATGCTAAATAGCCATTTTATGCTCTGTCAAGTCCCCACCATTGCCAGCAGGGGGCAACAGACATTTAATCCAAGCGTTCTTTGCAAAGTCAAAGTTACAGCTCCCCAAAAGAAGACATTATTTTAAGTTATAAAACATGAAATATTAATGCAAAGTGTCCAAAATTATTTCAAAAAGCCTGAAAAATTGCAACTTTAAAATAATGTATATGTACTTTGCAGAAAAGGCTTGGTTTAGGTGCCTGTCACCCCCTGCTGGCATGGACAGCTTAAATTAGCAGAATTTGACGATAACAGATAGATACAGTAAATGAGCTAACTACTTTGTAACAATTTAAGTGCTAAAATTATCAGAATAAGTCTGGCTTATGGGCTTTAGAAATGCACAAGAGCACTTCCAGGTTTCACGTGTCTACACAGAGTAATGAGACCGAGCGTTTTTAGTTCTTGAGAACTAAGCCTTAAGCCTTAATCCTGTATGTTAAGGCTGTCCTGAGGACAGCCTTAACATACAGGATTACTCAAACATGCATGAATAAAACAAAATACTACTCCAGGTATGTTTTTGAGGTGCAAACAACATTAAAGCACGGCTAAAAGCTAAAGTTGAATTAGCATAATAGGGGACCTTTAACAAACAATACATTGTTTCTGCAGTTGTATCCAATATAATAATTTTTGAGCTTTGAGGAATTGATGACTTAAAATTTTTAATCCAAATTATATGCTTCTGATTCTTCTGTTAAGGAAGCAGAGGCTGGGGACTCAGAGGTAAACTCGTCCATCACCCAAGCCGAAGTCACTGAGGTGGTCAAAAAGCTCCTCACTAGCAAGGCACCGGGGGAGGACGAGATGTGCCCTGAGTCAAGTCTCTGGATGTTAGGGACTGTCTTGGTTGACACATCTCTGCACATGGTGGTTAGGGATGAAACCTCTGGATCAGTAGACTCAGGTGGTGGTCTCTCTTTTCAAGAAGGGGGTCCAGAGAGTGTGTTCCAACTATAGGGAGAATATCTGTGAAAGTTGTCTAGTGTGTCCCTAGCTTAAGAGATAGCGAGAGATTTGTGTGGGTAACCTTTCAAACGTTTGCTATTTCTTGAGTCTTTCTTTTTAAAAACTATTTTTTTAAAGACCTGATTAAATAATTCCTCAAGTGTTTTTTTAGGATTAGCGTCCCAAACTGTCTTGTACTGACCTATCCATACCACAAAGGAAACTAAAGTGAAATGTGACTTTGTCTTTAGTTGTCCTATTTTTTAAGGTCATCTGTGAATCTTCTCATACATAGTCACCTTAACTAACCTCCATCATCTAGCCAATCAGAAACTCCTGATACCATCACACCTTACCCACGTCGCTGAGCCCAGGGGTGTCAATTTGTTTTCACCATTAATGAACACGGGGCTTTGTTCCCCTTAATGAGCGCATGCCTCTATAGACCATCACAATAGAAACCAAACATGCACAGAGCACCCCAAACTATGGTTCATCTTTGACCTGCATCGAACTAGGAAACAGGACCCCGGGAGTACTCGTCACCCTCCCCTGCCTCCCCCCTCCAGGTCTCCTTATTGTAGAGCATGCAAAAGACAAAAGGCTGGCCCCCCCTCTGGTCTTTCGTGGAGGTGTGGGTGGCTGCACGGCACTAATTGTACAGGCCACCGGGGGGAAATGCAGTAAAGGCAAGCCCCCCTACCATCACCGCCGCCACCACCACCACCCCACCTCCATCTCTCCTCCCTCCCTCTTCCTCTGTCTTTCTCCCTCTTCTTTTCCACTCTCTCCAGCCCAAATTGGCAGCTGGCAGGCAAATGAATGCGGTGTGAAGTGAGCCCAGTGAAGTGCAAGGGTCCCGCTGTTCCGGCCAACAAAGGAAGCTCCGTGCGAGACATCTGCTGTTCAGTTATCAGAATACATTTAGTCACGTGCCTCTAAGCTTTTTCTTCTTCCACCGCCGCATTCTTCACTGACACTCCCGGCCCCCCTCATCTTTGCCCCTACGTAATCCCACCTCTTCTTTTTTTCTTTTTTTTTTTTTTTGCACCGGCCTTTATTTAAACAGTTTAGGTATGGCAGATAACCCTGGAGTGCTTCCTATCTGGTCCCGAAGTCGACGTGAACAATTGCCAAGACGCCCCGAGGAAACGCCAGGCTGAATGCTAATGAGTGCACGCTCGCACAAGCTAAAGCAAATTGAGCTTACCGCCATGATAAATGAAGCTAATGAATGCAATTGTTTTGTAGCACGCTAGCTTGGGCCGCTGCCAGATGGTCAGTACTTAGCGCTCAGTTTAGTCGCGCCCGATTTGTGTAGGAGTTATCTCACAAAGGAAAGGAAATATTTTAAATGGGAGTATTTTTACATGTGATGGTTACTTTTTAATGCACTGTAGGAAATCAATATGGGGTTCAACATTGGTTTGAATTAAATGAATAATCCTAAAGTGTCCAGTATTGTGTAAAAAGGCAGATACTAAATAGATGGCATACTCAACCCATGAAGGCATGTTTTAAAGTGAAAAAGAAGGAAATACAATAGAGTACTTAAACTTTAGAGCCATTAAAATGCATAGACAAGTACACAGAACCACATCTTGGTTCAGCTAGGATGCTATAAAACATAATTTCACTGCCCCAAATTTGTGCCTTTTAAAAGCCAGTACCAATTGCCAAAAATTAAATAAATTACTTTTTTAATGCATAGTATTTTTGTCCATATCTTTAAAGGTCTCTTATTATGCTAAATTGACTTTTTTGAACTTGTAACCATGTTATAATGTTGTTTATACCTCAAAAACATACCTGTACCCTTTTTCCCTATTTGTTAGCTTTATAGTTGGTGCTAATATAGCCATGCTAAATAGCCATTTTATGCTCTGTCCAGTTCCCACCATTGCCAGTATAAACCTAACCCTGAGTGTTCTTTGCAAAGTCAAAGTTAACAGCTGACCAAAGGAAGATGTTTTCTGTACATGTACATTATTTTAAATTATAAAACGTGAAATACTAATGCAAAGGTGTTTAAAACCATTTCAAAAAACCTGTAGAAAACAAAATATAGGACCTTTAAATAACCTACTATCAATAGAAAATAATTGTCAGCTCACTTTCAGTCTGGACATGTTAGGCCATGTCGCACTGTAAGAATTTTTTGCAGTTCTTCCACTTTCACTGGATGTAGAGAGCTTGTTTATTGGTCAGTGCTTCCTGGAGTGGGCGGGGTTTTGTGGAACCAAGCGTTATGAGACCTCAAAATGGCCATGCAAAAAATATATATTTACTCAAACATGCATGAATGAAGCAAAACACAGCTAACTCCAGGTATGTTTTTGATGAAGGAACAGCATTATAACATGGTACGAACTACACAGCCCCTCTAACTATTGTGTGGGAAAGCACCTATATGACAGGATCAATAAAAACATATACAGGTGTTCTGAGCATGTTTTATACACCAATAATACAGTGTTTCCCTAACACTGAGGAGACCATGGAAAAAGACCATACAAAAATGTAGCAAAAAGATCTCACTATCATTATATTTGAATATGATACTATCCTACAACCTATAGTCAGGCCTATCAACAGGCTTGCTGGGCCCCAGGGCAAGAAGGCTTCACATGGGCCCATTATAATAGAAAATATAAGAAGACAGACCATTTCTGGGCCCCTCTGACCTTGAGGCCTGGGGCAACAGACCCCTTTGTGCCCCCCCGTCAACAGGTCTACCTATAGTATCAAAAGTTAAAATGAAGTGATATTGACGATTTCATAGAAGATAAAACTAGAGTTGGTATGTTGACTTGTATGTACGACTAAATCTGTAAATGGGCTCGTAAAGGAGATGTTCCTCGTCAACAGTATCCCCCCTCTGGACATCCCATCCTCTAAATCTGAGTAAAACAAGCAACTGCTGTGACATGATAGTCCTCTCCGGACCAGACCGCGGTGTCTATTTCCCCCCCATTTCCTGTCCCAACCCAAAATACCGCTGTTTACTTTAACACTTAATCTGTGCTAAGTGTGTCATTGGCTTTGCACGCTTTTCACTCTCCACTCTCCAGTTCGTCCTCCAGGATCGTCCCGGTGGAGCGCCATTGCATGAAGGTTGCACATCCAGGAAGGGGACAAACCCCCCTCCTGTACTGCCGTGTAAACTAGATGACTTCCTCTAGGCAGGTGGCGCATGTCCAGATGTTCTCTCATTTCCGGAGTGCATGTATGTGTGTGTTGGGGTTGGGGGTGTAATGCATGTATTGCTTGACACGGGCGTGATACAGTGACCTCTCCCCACAACATCACCACTGGAGCAGTTTACACCATAATGACTTGTACCGCCTGAGGCCCCCGCACATCTGTGGTGCCCTTCCTCCATCTCTAGACAACTTCTCACTCCAGTTGGGTTTTCATACGATATTACATGAATTTGAAGTAAAATGTAAACAAAAAAATATGAATTAGGTGCTTAAACGTATCAAACACAAATTCATTATGCAACTCAGTAATGTACAGTGATCCAAAAAGTACAACCTAGGAAAATATTTGGCTTTAACGTAATATCTTAAATAATACAATGAGCCTAAATCTTGATGAAACCAGGATTAAGACAGGACCAAACTGGGACTTAACCCGGTCTAAACCATGACCACAAAAGGACTAAGTTAAGACTAATTCAGAAATTAACCAATAAAAATTAGGATAAAACCATGACTAATTCAATTTTAAATCCCAACTAAACCTGGTCTAAACTGAGACTAAACCTAGACTTAAAGGTGTCATGAGCAGTATATATATTTTTTTATATTTCATAAATATTACCCACGTGTCCCAAGACATTATGTAAACTTCACAATTCACAATTAAAATAGCATAATAGCCAAATTGTTTATGTTTTTGTTTTTTGTTTTAGTTCTTAAACCCTGCATTGCCCATTGTCCAATCAGAAAAGTGGAAAGACTGGAAACCCACAGACCATTGTTTTGATTTAGACTGCAGTACTGTTTTCAAACCACTGCTGCTTTCAGTACCCAATACAAAAACATAGTAGCACGCGGTGACTTTTTTAAGCGGGCAAGCAGACACCTTGACTTCATTAAGTTTTATATGACAACATTTTGATTTAATTTAAATTTAATTAAAAATCACTTAACTGCAATCCATCAGTGTTTGGGTAGTTATAATAATCATTATAACTAATAATTAATTAATAATTACTATTAATAACGCTGTTTGTATACAAAAGAATGTTATTACAACTTTTTTTTCCACAAAGCTGGCCTTCTCTGTCGCCTTATCAAAGAATGTGCCCTCAGTTTTTGTTTTAACTTTAATTCATAAGCACTAAAATGAGGATGAATGGATGGATGAGTGAGGTTACAGCCTTACAGATGAGGGAGGCTGTTCATCAGGACTCACACTGAGACTGACACTAGACCAGTGCACTGTTAATGCTGCTTCACTATAATAAAACCTCAAAAGAAGCCTTACACATCACACCACAAACCTGCACTGGCATATTGCAGGCAGAGAGGGCCATACCACAGCTGGGTACTATAAAATTGCACTTTTTTCAGATTTTTGTCAATATTGTTATGATAAGACTTACTGTATGATGATGTATGCTGCCATTCAAATATACAGTGTGTACACACTCTCCCTCAGTCTCTCTGCTCTTTTAGTTATGTGCCGCAACCCTCTTCTGCCCCCAACTCCACTGCAGTAGCAGAACCATCAGCCACCTCAGCCTCTCCTCATCTTCTCAAGGGCCCAGAGAGAGATATTTCCCCTAACTCCTGTTTGAAGTTTGGTTACCATAAAATTTCTTGAATACAGTATTTAAAATAGTCAATCTGTTTATGGAAACAATTGTTGCTTTGATGGAACAAACTGTTATTCCCAGTTAACAATGGCAGGTGTTTGGATGAGCCAACTCTGCACCACTACTCGCTTTATCCAATCAGAGTAATTTTTGTGTAGATTAGTGACTGTAAAACAGACATTAAATCTAAAACACGCTCATAATTGTCAGTTCTGCCACACTATTGGTAGAACTAGCTAGTGTGTGGATCCAAACACATTGCTCTGAGCAAGACAAAATTAATTTTAGTGAGTTATTAACTCCAGCAGCCATTTTTGTGAGTTGCCATTTTAGGTATTACACTCTTCTGCTACCATAGAGCTTGCTGCGTAAATACATTTTGCCGTGGTTGCATGTTTTAAACATAAAGCAAGGGTCAATATTCCGAACAGCAGTTCATTTGACTTTTGATGTTTATTTACTTTAGATTTCTTTAAAGGAGCTATATTGTTCTTCTATTCATAGATTTAAACCAATTTTGGTCACCATAAGAACAGCACAGCATTTTTTTCAACCTTTTCTACAAGTGCCATAAAGAAACAGGAGAAGAGACAGGCAGAGGGCAACTCTATTCTGGCTTTTTGAGCATAATAAGTGAAAAAAAAAAAAAAGCACTTCACTTCCTTAAACGTTTTTTTATGATGGCATTTTGAGAGCAGACTCAATGTAGAGGGCTTGTTGTTTGGTCAGTGCTTCCAGGAGTGGGCGAGGTGAAGGTTTGTGGAACCAAACATTCAGAGGCCACAGAAACTCATTGCCAGAGAATACAGGCTTACTTAAACAGGCGTGAATGAAACAAAACACAACTCCAGGTATGTTTTTAATGAGGGAACAACATTATAACATGGTAGAAAGCTCAGAAAAGTCTTTTTTTTTTATAATATAGCCCCTTTAAAGTGCATATACATGTGGAGTGCATTCTTGTTTTGTGAAGATACTTGCATAAATATATATTTTAAAAGCCTTTAACTAGTACTTTTGGGCTAGGTCCCAGCCCCACTCTTGGAATCATGCTCATCCGTAATAGCTGTTGAAACATATTTGAGCTCCCTCCAACACTGGGCACTCTATTTTACACAAGGCTTTCTGGACATGTAACTTGATATCACCACATATCCCCCTCTGGCCTGAAGTCTGACTCATAGACACTGTGGAGATACATATATCCAGAATGCACACGATGTCACAAATGTCACATATGATCGATCGGACGCTGCGATGTTTGAGTGACAGGTGGTTGCCTAGGGGGGAACAAGACAAACTGCTTGGTCAGCACATGGGCGTATTCTGGACACACCAGTCTACCCTGTGTCCTGGTAATGAGTTGTTGTTGTGGGGGTAACACGTCACTCTTGTCCCTCACTCTTTAAGCCACACAGCCTCTGACGCATGCGGACACTGGCTGCTCCCACTGCTCAGTACAGGCCAGCTGCTACAGCCCTCTGACAGTGAATGATGTGTCTGTTTATTACGGCTGATAGGTGTCATGTTAGACAAGCATTAAGTTCTTGCAAAGTGAGCCATGTTTTTTTTTTTTTTTTTTTTTTCCTGCGGTAAACAGTGGAGTGAACCAAAGGGGAAACTCTGGCTGGAGGATGTCAGACTAAACTGTTTTATATAGAACAGGAGCACAATATGAACAACATTTGACAAACTTATGGAGACAGAGTCAGAAGTTACTTTTAGGGACATATTTTATTTACATTTTGAAATACTGCACTGTATTTTGAGACATCTGAATTGCACATTCCCTTAATGCAGTGATTCCCAATCTAGCAGGTTCCCAAAGCTTCACAGTGGGTCGGAAGGGCTGAAAGTCCAAACAAGGCCAAAATGATTAGCGGAATTTTGATTATAATGTCCACATATTGCCTGAATGAGAACCAGAACATGTATGAACTTTGGGCTTTTATTTGATAAATTAAGGACAATTACAGCACCAGAGAGTGTGTTCTAAACAGTGGACTGTATCAGTGGACACAGCCTGTGTAGGACAGATGTCTCATATATGCCTAACAGATTGAGCTTAGTTAATCAACACAGTCCAAATACAAGAGGAACCTAAAAGTCTGACTAAAACACAGGAGCTAAACAGGTGCAATAGCCCTTAAAGGGTTGAGGACAGACTATATTTTGATGTGTAAACAGCACTTTGGCTGTCTTCAAGTTTGAGGCCATATGTGATGTTCATATAAAGGTAAGGTAGGATTGCACACTACTATATGCTCACTGTTTAGGTTTAATGGGGCTGGATTAATAATTGCTCTATAATGTTTTGTTATGCACTGAAATTCAACAGTGTCAGGGAGGAGAAGGGCAGGGGTTGTCAATACAGCCAGTGATAAAATAGGGGTCACTATAGGGAAGAAGGTTGGGAACCACTGCTTTAATGTATCTATGGATCTTTTCTTTCTAAACCATGGGTTGCAGTATAGTACTATGGGGCTTAGGCAGGGTACACCCTAGACCAGTTAATCACAGAGTCAACTATTAGAGAATACTGTACACCTAAAGACCACCATTCACTCACATTCATTCACTCTGAGCAATTTAGATTGATACCACTATTTAAAGCCTCCTGCTCTTCTCCTGGTGAACGGTACTGCAGGCAGTGTGTGTGGTGTATGCCAATCCAAGCTGATACGTAGTGTCCCAACGAAAACCCCATTATATTGCAGGACAAATGCCAGTAGGTCCTCTTTAGTTGTCACATTAAATTTTATATTTTTTGGACTCATTGGAATCCCTTGAGCAGTTCAGTCGTTGTAGACCTTGGGAGTGGTCAGAGAGGCTTTGGGAACAGGCAGGAGTGGGATTGAAAAGTCAGTCCCGAGCAGGCCTCTACCCCAAGGTAACAGGGGTGGAACATGCAAACTCTATCCATTTCCATTGAAGTAAAACCAACAGTAGAGATGAAATTATATACAATCAACCAATTAACCTAACTTCTAAATTATATATGAAACGCCAGATGACAAGTTGTCAAGTTAAAACTTTCCAATTAGATCATAGTCATACTCTTTGGATTGAAATTATCACTGGGGGGAAGCACACTTGTTTTTCTTTAAAAGCACATATTCATCAATGACAATGCAACTAAATACAACATGAAATACAAATGTGTTGCAGTGAAAGCACTCTTGAACATTGAACTTTAGGAAAAACATATCCCTGCACAGCTACCATGGCTGTTTATGCTCTGAGCACCACAGGAGGAGAAGCGCATCATAAACAATTGGTTTATGCCTCATTCACGACCTCATCCTCTATAGTGTTTACACCAACCTGCTAACATACATACCTCTGGTTCACCAGCAAGGACCACATCATAACAACAGGGTAGATTTGAAATGTTTCCGGCCAATGGACTGAATAAGATAGGCGGATGATGAGGGATGCAGGATGAAAGATGCAGGGTGAGGGATGTAGGATGAAGATAGAGAATGAAGGGCCTATGATGAGGGGAAACAGAGAGATGTAGTATGGGGGATGTAGGCTGAGGGATGTCAGATGGGGGACAGAGAATGAGGGCTACAGGGTGAAGAATGTAGAATCAGGGATTTTCCAGATGAGAGATGTAGGATGAGGGATGCAGCATGAAGGAGAGAGGATTGAGGACCTAGGATGATGGATGTAGAATGAGAGACATAAGATGAAGGATGTAGGATGAGGATAGGGAACAGACAATGAGAGATGCAGGGTGAGGAATGTAATATGGGGAATGTGAGATAAGGGATGTAGGATGAGGGATTTTCAGAATGAGGGATGTAAGATGAAGAACAGAGGATGGAGGACCAAGGATGAAGGACGTAGGATGAGGGATACAGGATGTGGGATGTGTGTAGGATGACGGTTTTAGGATGAGGGTTGGAAGATGAGGGATATAGGATAAGGGATGTAGGATGAGAACTGGAGGATGAGGGCTGGAGGATGAGGGCTGGAGGATGAGGGATGTAGGAAGAGTCGATGCTCAGTGTGTGGTTTCCATCTCAGGCAGTTCACCCGGGAATTTTTCTCTCTAAATGCAGTTTTAAGATTGTGCTTTGGTGTCACAGTGTCACCTGTATCTTTCCCTGTGCATCTTTATACTCAAACTACACCACAGTATGTTTTTTACTAACACTGCAGCCTCTTCTGTTCCTACCACATCTGGCTTCACACGCACACACTTCTTCTCCATACACACTCCTTTTTTTTTTTTTTTTTTTTTTTTTTTTTACCACACACAGCCTCTTGTTTTCAGGTTCATTAAGCCCCAGTGCTAGCCCCTAGAATGGCTGACAGGATGAGGAACGGCGCCGAAATCTCCCCCGGCAGGTATCCGTTCACATTATCATGGGGGAAAAAGCCTCCCTCGTCACCGGCCTTGTTACAGCTTGAGGGGGGAGCCGCTAATTAGAGAGACAAGGACTGCTTGAGAATAAGTCCATTACACCCAAGTGGACCCCCAAAGCTGAAAATACCTGGAATATCAGCACAACCCACTTTTTTGCCGACGGCGTCTTATTTAAAAGATGGAGAAATATTGGTGAAAGAGTTGTAGAGACAGACAGGTAGTGGAGGGAATGTAGGTGACAGGTGTTTGAAAGGGTTTATGAAAATTATGTTCCAATTAGAAGGGATGATCAAGCCATTTTGGAGGCTACCAGGAGTTCTTGGAATTCTGACAGGCCAGGATTGGGGAAGTAAGTGAATGAAGGGAAGCCAAGATGAACTCATGAAAAGAAATTTGGTCAGTTTAGTCAGCAGTGCTAATTATACTGACATGTTGGAAGTGCATCTTAGAAACAGCTATATGGAGTTGCTAAAATGACTAAATTTGGGGTTTTGACTAGCTAGCATTTTCTATCCAGACTCATAATATGGAAAAACAATAGAGGAGAAACCATAAAACAGCCCAATTAAAAAGATTAAGGTGAGACATTCCAGCAGAATAAAGATTTTTTTAACAAACAGATATTAGTGTGAAACTTTTCCTGTAGAATGACATCAAAAAATGTATTGCAAGAGTCATTTGATGTTTTCATATGCAAATGAGCCATTATATTTAAAATGTTCACTTTCACCACGTTAAATGCCGTTAAATGTACCTATGACAGTCAAGCTTTCACATGCTTTTTTAAACATGAAGGTCTACAAACTCATCTTCAGGTTGTGGGTAGCTAGAGCTTATCCCAGCATATATGGGCCTTAGGCGGGGAATATCATGGAGCGTGGCCATTTAGTTGCAGGGCTGACACGTAGACATACAGTGATAATAGTAATATCCATTTCAGTTCATTAAAGTTGGTGCCTCCAATACTGACAAGTGTTCATTAATTGCATTAGGGCAGTGGTTCTCAGGCTGTGGTACAGGAGCCACAGGTGGTGCGCAGGTTTCTTCTGGTGGTACAAAGGAGTACTGCAGTTTCCTGATTTAGTTTAATTAAAGAGACAGTTTTATTTCTGTTTTCATGAAGTAGACCTGGTTTGTTCCTGCTGGTTTAGTCCTGGTTTAGACCTGGTCAGTCTTGGATTAGTTATGTTTTTGTCCTCAGTTAGTCCTGGTTTAGACCTAGTTTAGTCCATTAAAGATGTCACATGAAAAATCAGATATTCTCTGATTGGTACTTGATATAAAGGCTTTGGGAAGTTTAAAACACTTCTTGAGGCTCACGTAATCTGCATCCCTACATATGAACTTCCTGTGATGTTAAAAAGCAACAAAACGCCACATAACTTCAGATCCAGCTCATTGCAGACAGTTGAAACCAGTGTGCTGTCTTTCTGCAGTAGATTTAACTGCTGCAGAGGGGTGCTCCAGTGAAACATGAGTCAGTTCCAGCGTTTAACCTCCCCATACTAATTTATGCACCGCGGCGTACAGTACTTCATCATGCGCTCTTTGGGGAGAGACAGTCATCTCATTAGCCGGGGCTTAATGAAATGCAAGGATACACTTCTTAATTCAGAGATGGCTGCAACCAAAATCCAGTGTAAATCCTGCGCTCCTGCGTGGCTTTATAAATCGTACCGAGCAGAGACACCCGGGGAGGGGCCATCTGGGACATGAACAGAGTTTTAGGATGAGACTATACTGTACTGCCAGTGATTACAACACTTATGCAGAAGAACGTGCTTTTGAAAATGAAGTTTTAGTTGGTAGTTTTGTTCTTTTTTTGTTTTTTATTGTATTTAAATTAGTCTACCAGATGACAGTATGTAATGTTTTTGGCATGAGTAGGATTGAGAGAAATCCAGCCACTTTGGGTCACAAACCAGTGTACTCTTTGTGCCTAAAGCTGGGGACACGCTACACAACTTTTCCAGTTGTTACAGATTTTGAAAAGACGAGGACCACACGCTAACCAACTGGTTTCAGCAGATATTGTTCTGACGACTGAAAGACTTGGGATAACATATTTAACCCGTGGCTGTGTCCGAATGTCATCTCCATTCACTGTATACAGCACTATAGTGGTCAGGCTTTGTGAGTTTCAGAGGAGAACAGCAGGACCACTACAGCAATGTGTCCCAACCAGGGGCACAGGGACCCGTATGTGTACATGAGCATTTTGCAACGGGTACATGCACCTAACATTAAGGCAAAAAGAGCTGCAATAATCCATCTTCTTCCACTGAACTTGTGTCACGTGATCAACAGCGAGAGTCAGCTTTAAAATTCAAACATGTTTGATTGACTGGTCAGTCGAGTCTGCGCCACACACACTTGCCAATTCGAGTCTTTAAACTTTAAACCAACCGTATTCTGGGCTGATGACTCCCTGCAACTAGTGTTGACTGGTACAGGCTCGGCACAACTGTAAATCGTTTTAAAATCAGGTGTGTCATGTAGTGCGTCCCCAGGTTAAACCTTGCTAAATGAAAAGGGTTGCGTCAGGAGGGGCAAAAAGGCATAACTCTGTACACCACATGGCTCTTCTCTTCACATGGCTTCTTTACCAGGAACCCACAAAATCAAACACAACATGGTAAATTCTTAATTTTTGTTACATAATAGTAAGTTAGTCATGCACAAATGGCATGCGATGGCATTTTGCACATGTGAATGTTTGCATGTGAAGACCATTATTTAAAATGTGCAACATTTTGACATTTAAGTTCCTAAATTTTGTTGTATGATTGTTCAAATTCCTGCTCCTAATCTAAACTAGTGTACTCTGAATTGAACAGAGTCATCCACCCAAGATGCCATCTCTTCTGTCAGAATCCCATGGTGATCACAGGCTAGATGAGTAACAGGTTTTCTGTGTCTATAAACCTATCCAACTGTTAGCAATGTGTCCTCGGCAATGACAAAGTGCAATCTAAGTGAACACTATTATGTTTTATACACTTTATATTAAACCCTTTATTTACGCAGATAAAAATGGCAATCTACCAGGTATATACTACCAAATTTAGATGTTTTTTTTCACTTGCAAGAGGCATCAGTACTCCATGCTACCTTCAGCCGTTTCTTTGGCAGGTTGGTTACATTGCATCAATGGTGATTCCAAAACCTTACTGTTCTTTACCATTACAAGAAGCAATTAAAAAAAAATGTAGCTGAAAATGCAGGTGGATTTTTACAAGATTTTTATATCTTTAAATCAGCTCATTCTGTTTTATTTGCTGGATTGTGCTGAAGAACCACGCCATTCCAAAGTCTGGCAAATTAAGAACTGCTCCCAACTCCATCTAGTGGTGGGAGGATGTAGGAGGCCATCCAACAACAAACTTTTAATGTTTTTTTTTTTTTTTTTTTTTTAATGAACAAAAGATTTTGAGTCTTCTTTCCTTTCATCTTTTCTAGGGTGGCCAAGCAAATTATCTGCTATCTCCCCATTCTGCCCCTACAGTCCCTTTGACCACCACCAAACACAGTCACACTGACATATTCATATATAGGCAAGGTGGGTTGGGTCCTTGGGTGTTGCCTAAGCTTGATTGAACCACCAACATTCAGGTTAGTGGGTGAACGTCTCTACTGAGTGAGCTACTGCTGCCCAATTGCCACAAGTTTTATGCAGGATGTCCTTTTGATAGGATAAAATATGTTTTTGGTCTCACTGTTTGGCTCCAGAGTAGAAGTGTAATGCCTTGGTGAAAGTATCCACTCTCTAAATACTATTACTATTATTTCTTCCATAGCATAAGCAAAGTTGAACATGCTTCTGTAGTCATCTCAGCACACCACCCTTAGGCCACATTTAAACACATGCAACGTCTTCTCTACATCCCAAGAAGCCAGGAGAAATTAGGCCAGACTGTCTCATGTTTTTGGTACATATTCATCCCGGGAGTATGACTGCAGGCCACCAGAGAAGACCCCCTCATCAACAGCACGACACACAACATTAACACCGTAATTTACATAGAATTACTTACATCCTGGTGCAGCGGTTCCATTTGTTTGACCAGTGCGGTGCAACAGGGAGGAAGAGATTCATGGCGTCGCCGGGGAGCTCTGCCTGCTCTTCCACGCGACTAGTTCTCCCACAAAATGTTATTGGAAAGAATAGAGCCGATTCCATTTTCACCCGCACATTAAGACATGGCTCTGTGGACGTGTGCATATGCAGATACACGGGAATACTGAGATAACCTTCTGTAGGTTTGTGTTATGGTAATTAGACAAGGTGCACGTTAGACCATGGTGCATAATTGAATTTTAGAATATGTGTTTTTTGATAGTGTTTAGCTTGGATAATGGTAAGGAATAAAGAAGAAGAATGGACAGCGTCTATGTTGTTATATATTAAATTGTGTTATGTTAAATACATTACATGACATGCACTGTAGTAAAATGTACGTGTGCAGTCAGCAGTGTTCATTTGTGCCAATTTCAAAATAAACTTTGCTTTGTGATACTGCTACGATGACTACTACTATGTTAATTCATATTTTCCAGTAGTAATCCTTTTAAATGTAATCTTTTGGGGATTTATTTATTCAAAATCTAGTGGCAGTTGAGCGTTTGAACAGATTCACAGAGACATACTGGGGTTTTAGAACAAAATCAGCAAAAAAGCTCACATAATCATACAGTAAACATACTGTAGCTCTGACTGATATGTGCTATTTAGTGTATACTACATTATGCAGTATGCAAACATTTAAAAAATATATATAAATGCATGAATAAATATCAACTTCTTATTATGTAAAACACTGTATCTACCTCTAAATGAGTGTGGAGATTCTTTATCGTCCACATCTTACATATTATACTGTAAATGCCAAAGTCCCAAGTAAGTAAAGATGCTTATAGTATAATATGAGCTGAAAGAATGAGATCTTTCATGACATTAAGGGCAGCAGTTTCAAAAATAATCTTCTCTATCCAGACACTTAGTACATTACATTCAAAAGCCAATATGAGAGTATAGTGCTATGCTGACTATAGTTGACTGAACATGTGAAAGTCCTTCAGAGAGTCTTTCAGAGCCACTCTTCCTTCAAATGTTTAAAAAAATGTACGAGGTGCGTGTAGTGCTGATGTTAATAATCAAAATACAATAATACGTGCATATTTTTTATGTTTTTTTAACCTAAACTGTTTCCCAGTGTCAGCCGCAAATGTGAAAAATCAGCTTGAAGCGTATTTTCTAGCTGGCAAGCATTTTTGGACAGTGGCAGTGTGTACTCTTCAATCTTCGAAGCAGGGAGCGAAGTTAAATTAGCCTTGCGACTCAAGCTTCACTTGCCATTCCGTGCCGAACTACAAACATGCTTGCAGTGTGTTTGGGGTCTAAGCGTTTTGAGTGGGACACATCCAGAAAATCTCTTCATGGGAGCATCCAGGAGGCATCTAGAACTTCTTAATAAGCACACAACCACCATTCATAGGCTTCAGTATCTGCGATAACTAACAGGAATAAGCAGAAGAAGACAGATGAATAAAGGGAAAAAATATGTTTGTGTATGTGTATCGCAGAAATGAGAAACTAAGAGACATCTCCTATGAGTACCGGTTGGTCTGTTCATACTACAAAATACAATCTGATTCTGAAATTTAAATGAAAGTCCGTAGACTCTGCTTTGAAAATTTCCAAATTAAGTTTCAGATTTTATGGATAAATTAATGAAAACATTGATGTGGCCAATTTAGATTTGATATGTGCCAATGAACAGGCCAACATTAGCTCAAATACTGCTTATCTTGCCAATGTGAAATCCTTTAAATATCAAACCAAGTATGTTTTTTCAAGTGCATCTTAATACTTATAAAAAAGCAAGCTGCTGCAGAACGAGGTGTGTCCGATCTGACAGTGGAGCCTTCAGTATGACAGAGGAACCACCTCACAGCAGCTCAGAAAGAACTTAATGTCCCTCTCACCCCTCCATCCTCCTCCATCCTGCCCCATTTTCTGAATTGCTCCATCGTTTTCCTGCCTCCATCCTCCTGACATATTATTACGCATTGTTTCTGAGGAAAAGCATTTTTATTATTGTCATTAGAAATATGAAAGTTTTTTCTTTTTTTTGTGTGTGTGTGCACAGATTGGTGCATGTGGAACGCAGACGAACATTTGGGGGAGAGAGGTGAGGCTAAAAAGCGATTGAAAGGCTGTAATTATTTGAAATAGTCTGCTAATGTGTATTATCATGTCATTAAATGTAAATGAGATGGAGCTAAAAGAGCCGATGTCGACGACTCATGGCTTTCTGTCGGAGAGGGAGACGGGAAAGTGGGGGCACAACGGCGGTTATAAAAAAAAATAAAAAAAAGGCAAATGTCAAGGCTATCCAGGCTTGAGGAGCATAAACATTTGATAAGCTGACCACCCGGAGACAATGGACACTCTGAAGACACATAGTGCTGGGTGCATTTAGGCTAACTGATATTTTTGGTTCATTATTACTTACAACTGTAATCATTACTAAACGTATTGTTTGTTATTGTCTGCTGCTGATTTTTTTCTCCTTTCTGAATGTCTTGGGTACACCTACCGATGTCAACTCCTTCATACCTTGCTTATAACAGGATCCTTTATGGCCGCCACAGTCAGACAATTGGGTAATGAGCTACATTATCTGGGCTTGGGACTGGCATAGTGGCTGGAAATAAAGGCCAAAAAAGGTGTGATGCAATTTCCATATTGCTGCTAGAATCACTGTTTGTTGTCCACTTTTACTCTAGGAAGGTTTAACATTTCTTATAGCATTTACATAACAATTCATTCATTTATCTTTTTGCATTTATTCCTGTTAGAGGTCGTGGGAACTGGAGCTTATCCCAGTAACTATGCTGATTTTACAGTCACTAATTCTCCTAACACATGCATGTCTTTAGACGGTGAGAAGAAGCTGGAGTACCTGAAGAAAACCCACGGTAACACGGGAGAGTTCATGGCTCGCACTTTAACATCCTATTATTATTCTAATATTATTGCTTTCTAACTTTTATAATATGTCATATTCTAATGTGTATGTCTGTGAAATTTTGTATTATGACTGTGAATGACAACTGAAAAGCAAATACACCTCACACAATGCCAGAGACTCAAGTTGTAAATGTATTTTATAGCAGCTTGTGAAACATAAAAAAGTTAAAAAGCTTTTCAAAAGTCTTGTGTTGGTACTCGCACATCCATTGCTGAGTATTTTGGTAGATTTTTTTGTAGTATTATTCCTATTCAAGGGCTGAGAATATAAAGGGAGTAAGTGACATTCCAGTAACTTTACAAGAGAAGCAAAAAAAAAGCTCCACACTTTGATCTGACTTTTCTAAAAAAAAAAAAAAAAAGAGTCCTAAAAACCCAAATGTTCACAGACGCAGATAACAAAAGACTAACTAATGATTGATATTTCTTTTTAATTTGTAAAGAAACATTTGCCTTTTTGTCTTTTCAAGCCATTTCTTAATAAAATTCTATAGCAGTTTTATGCACTTTCGCCCCTTCAGCACTGACAGAATCCTATATTAAGAGATAGAAGTTGTTGTTTTTTATCAATAACTCTACATTTATTGGTAATATTTCTGTGATATGATAGCTCCACATAAGCTTTCATTTGACATACTGTATATCTCTCAATTTGGCCCAAAATGTCACCTACGCCTTTTCGATTCTCAACCCTCACATTTACCTATTGTACAAAACAGAAATGTCCCAGGATGCTGTGGGGCCATAGGATCGAGAACACGGATAAAGCAAACCAAAATTAGCCTGATAAAGAAACAAAACGACACTTCAGTGAACAATAGGAATTTAATTAACGTCATGCTAACCCAAGTTGCCGCATAGTGACACAGGAACAAAGCAGCAGATGGCGGCGAGAAGTCACCACACTTCACCGACAGTGCTGCATGCATATGTGTTTACTCTTGCATTTGATCCGCCCGCTCCAAACTAGCATCATTCCACTCCAGCTGCTTAATCAAGGCTGTCTGGACCGGAGGGCTGCCGTGTCCCCCCCCCTCCTTCCTCCCTTTTGCCCCTCAGACCTGTTATCAGAAACATTAAGCTGAATATTAATGGGCCGGACCGAGACGCGTGCCATTAAGCCCGCTCGGCCATTCCTCTCCGTCCTTCCCAGCGCTGTCTGAGGATTAATGAATCGTGGGTAAAACTGGGAACACAAAAGGAATGGTGGAGATGCAGAGGAGGGTGAGGTTAGTGGATACTGGCCATTGCTCAAAAACAAGATAAGATAATAAAAGGTTGGAACGTGTAGTGTGGACAGAAAGCGATGGCATAGATATCTCAAAATAATGGTGCATCCTGTTTGTCCACTGCATTATAAATACACTCATGGTATACTTGTGTTTTGCTCACAACGCGTCACTTGGGTTGGTTCTGGCTTCTTCCTTCCTGTGGTTACATTTGGGAAACTGGAAAAAGTAAGATTGTGGCATATTTCCATTAACTATGGATTATCATCACAGGTGCTGACTGTTTTAACTGTAATTTTTATTTCTATGTAGCTTTTGGATATGTATAATAAGGTTGAGGCTTTAAAATAAGACCTTTTTGGGGTTTATGCCTCACCTCTTCCATACAAAGGTAAAACGCAGAATCTGCATATTTTGCCAAAATTGAGTTAAGCCTGAAAAAAGGCTTCATATCATCTGTTTTACATAGGAAGAATGTTTTATGGCTCAATTGTGGCCATTTTAGAGAAATCATTTTGTTAAATTAGCACAGTAATACAAACTGTAACTCATAATGTTCTAACTGACCAATTCTATACTGCACTCTTTGTTTTACTGTGAGATCTGTGTAGTTACTGCAAAATGTGGAAATGTTTTTTGTTCAAAAATTGGTAAGGTAAACTTTATTGTCCTGATAGGGAAATTCGTTCTTTGACCCGTCCCTCATTGCCACTGGGGCAACCTGTCAGGAGCAGTGGGCAGCCACGGTGCAGCTCCTGGGGACCCTTCTCCAGATCTTGAGCCAGGATCCTGGTCAGGAGTATCCTAGCTGGAGGATTAACCTATTGTGCATGTTTTAAGTCAATGGGAGAAACCAGAGCACCCAGAGGGAACCCACCCAGACATGAGAAGAACATGCATCAATTTATGACAAGGTATTATATTAATAATGTACCTGTGTCAAACTCGGAAGGGCAACATCAAAACCTTAAAGCCATTTTTCTCAGTTTCACTGTGACAATAGATACTGTGTTTTTCGTTTGTAGGGCAGTGCCTGCACTTATACTGCTCTTTTTTATATACATTTTGTATATTTGCATGGTCATTTTTATTATGCACAAAATAAAATTAAAAATAAAAAATGGTACTAGCACCTCTGCCATGGAGCACGTGAGTTGCGGAATCAACCGTGTCCACATTGCCAGGGTATGCCTTCTTCCTCGCACTGTTCAATTTTCATGTCTCAGAGTGTTAGCTCTGCAGTTAACTTGTGATTATCTGCTGTGTGACATACTTCAGCCAAAGGTTGATGCATGGGACCACAGCTCATGCCCACTATGTCTTGAGACTGAATGAGATGTGTATGGTTACATTCTGCATTAGACGCTTGTTTTGTTTGTGGTTGGAAGTGGTCATGTTGGGCATTTCTCTGATTTTGTAGAACTTTAGCATAGAGATCCAGCTCTATAAAGGCAGCTGAAACTTGGGGATCCCATTCCTTTCAAAGAGACTTTTTTTTTTTTTTAAGAAGCTAGCTCGGGGGTACTGTGAGGAAAATAATCACTAGGGGTCAATATAAATTCTATTGGAAGAATACAATCTGAGTTTGATTTATTCTAAAATACTGTTTGCATATGTGGACTGCATTTATCCACACAATACTGTAATTAAATGTTGTAGTAAATGTGTGTAAATACTGTAAAGCTACATTAAGATACCAAAAATAAAATAACAAAAAAACAAAGCATGTTATAATGAATACTATGAATTTCATCCAAAATAGATATCAGTGCAAAAAAATTCCACAACATTTTGAACAATACAGAAGAAACTCCATACTGCAATATGTTTGCATACTCGGCTGCGCTTTAAAGAGCCAGTCTGTTAGCTTGATGTAAAGGCTTGGTAATAATAAAAACAAGAAATGTAGACATGCAGGTGTTGGAATTGAGGTAAAATTTCAGGAAGTGGAGCTTACAGTTTAGCCCAACATCTGCAACCTATGGTTTTAGATCCACATGTGGCTCTTTAGCCCTGCTTCTTGGGCACCTGACATCTGGTTATGTAAAGTCAATAAAGGAATAAGTACCACTTTGAAACAATCTGCGTCTTCATTGTCTTGTCAATTTAAAATAAAACTTTCTTTGTTATAATTTCATTGTTATAATAAACTGTTTTAGCCTCAATTTAGCCTCAACTGAAATTCGAAGTTCCACACAAGAGCACCAATAGAAAGTTAAAGGATGTAACTCTAGCTGTTTAAGTGTTCTATTTCTTTGTTAGTTTGCAGTTATTAATGTCCACACACTATATTTTAGTTATACACTAAAATGATTTGCAGCTCTTGCAGATGTTGTATTTTTGGGAACAGTTGGCTCTTTGGTTTCAGTAGGTTGCAGACCCCTGGTTTGATTTGGCCACTTTTTTTTCTGCAATATGCAATATTTTTTTTTTTTTTTTTTTTTTTTTTTTTGTCTTGCTTAATGGTATAAGCCACCAGACATTTTACTACAACATGGTCTGCAAAGTGCAACAACTTTTATGTTTGTGGTATGTATGTCCTTACTGGCTTTCTGCACTGTCCAAAGACGGAGAGGTGACTTGGTGAATTTCAAGTGCCTATGTAGTAGTAATTGGTGTAAAGTCATTTTGTATGCATCCAAAATGTAAAAAAAAATAAAATAAAAAATTACGCACTTGTATGCCACTCTTTTGTGTTTTTAAAAATAAGAAACTTGTTGGTTGTCCTCCCACATCTGAGCGGTTGCAGAGGTTTCCACATGAAGGGGGATCCTCTTCCACAAAGCACTTATTCCTCCCTAAGTACTGTGCTGTTGCAGCCTAAGCAAAGTGCGCCGTTAACGGATATAATTTGTGCCCAATAGCCAGAGGAGGGCTTTTGATATGCAGACGAGCTGACCCCCGGACTGCCACTTTAATTGGGTTTTTAATTTTCCAGCCCATCTGACAGTATCAAACATGAACCTTCAAACCCGGCCCGTCACTTCTCAACGCAGGGAACGACAGGGCAAAGAAAGGCGGCAAGAATGGTGGAATAAAAGCAGCCGCGGCGGCCAAAAGGAGAGATGGATGGAAATGGGCCTTAATAGTGTGGATGGGAGCTGGGTATTGTGGGAGCTGAGGCGGAGGCGGGGATGCTGATGGGATACCACCCTCAGAGACAGGGAGGGAAATGCAGCCGGCTCAAGTATAGCCTGTCAACTTGTGAGAGGAGACAGCCACAAAAGAGCCAAGCAGACTGGAGCACTTCCATACAGTAGCTACACTAAGGCCAAGTGATGCATTTTTTATTTTAAAGTGGCGATTGTGGAATGAAAATGATCTTAAATGACCCGAGCGTTGTAGAAATGACAGGATGATTGCATACTTGACCATTTAATGTGTCTTTAAATGTGCATTGGGTAAAATCTTGCACTATATGATTGAAGAAAGTGGAAGGCAGTGTCAAGATGGCTTTTAATACTATAAAACATTATTTCTTTGCAGTTGTCTATCTTGGAAAATTAGAAATGTAAAGCCCCATAGACATCAATGCAGTGGAGAAGAGCATAGCTTTTACTGAAGTAATCAAGCGCTCAAGTACCAAACCCTCAGGTCCTCCTTTAAAAAAAATCATGTTTTTCCTTTTTAAAGCCCTTTTGTTTTTTCCCTGTCACTCATCATACATAGAAGTGAATAATTTTTCATATTATCAACCCACTAAATGCCATTTTGTTTACATAATTCCACATTTGTAAATAAAATATAATTTACTGTTTAAGTGTTTGCTTTTTTGTTTTTTGTTTTTTCCTGGCATTACTAGTTCTGGATAGGTCACTGAATAGTCCCAACACTGATTTTGATACATTTTTACTTTTTGTGCCATTACAAATAATAATAATAATAATAATAATAATAATAATAATAATAATAATAATAAGGGCACCACCTCTAAATGGTCTGGTTTACAGTCAGTGTTATATAATGGAAGTATAAGGAATTGTAATGAGAAAATGGTGGATCTGGTGGTGATTTTTTTGTTTGTTTATTTTTTAGCCTCTGACTGACAGGGTTACAAAGGCATTAACATGGTTAATAAGTGATTTTAATATAAGTCAATGGGACCTATAGGGGCTTTAAGAGGAAGAATGTGATTTTTTTTGTCTAAGTAGTAGACTATTAAACTTTTTAATTTGTGATGTTGAAGTTCTTTTCTTAATGAACATCTTCGTCAAATATAATTATCCTAGCATAAGAAATGCCAAATGAAAGCAAAAAATACATTTTAAAGCCTCAAAGAGTGCCAGGGGGTCTGAGGGTTAAGTTTTGTTTTGTTTTTTTAGAAAAATGTACATTCTAAGTACAAATTGTGAAGAATATTTATTCATGAGTAACATTTTCAGGGATTATTTCTTCTTTATTTTCCTCAATTTTTTAAGACTTTAAACTGAGTGAAAGTATTTGTTTATTTTTTTTAACTTGGTGGGTTAATGGGTTGCACACTCCGACTTGCAATCAGAAGGTCCTGGGTCGTTCGACAGGTTGGGGGTTGTGGGAGGTCAGGGGTTTGATTCTCCAACAGCTGCCAGAAATCCCAGCTGCAGTGCCAGTCCCAAGCCCAGATAAATGGAAAGGGTTTTGTTAGGATGGACATCGGGGATAAAAATGTGACAAAGCACTATTCAAATATAAATGATTTGTTGTGGTGACGCTTAAAAAAAAAGCCAAAAAAAAAAAAGAAAAAAAGCAGAGTAAACTTCATAGACCATGATCCTTTGCTCTGCTCTGTTACAGTGTTAAGTTATTTTACTATTTATTTATGTATGTATTTATGTATTTATGTATAAAATAAACTTAATAAAAAATCTGAATATGAAATTTTAATTTTAAATAAAAAATGCCACTATAAACTTCTGTTACATGCTGTGTTATAATACTTTTTTTAAATTATTTACTATACATTTTGTGTATAAAATAAACTTAAAAAAAGAAGAATCTAAAATTAAAAATATACTTCAAGTTATTTTACTACATTTTTATTTTTATGAATTCCTATATATTTATGTATAAAATAAAATAAAATAAGGAAAATAAAAATGTCACCTCATTTTCATGAGTTGTTTGAATACTTCAGTGTGAAAAAATTGCAAATATTTACTTATCATCTAGGAAATAAATTCTGAAATAATTGCAAGTGCCCCCTGTAAAGTACTCATGTACCCCTAGCGGTCCCTGTACCACTGGCTGGGAAACACTGCTCTAAATTATTAACAACTGAGAATGAATGCCCTTTGCTAGAAAAATACTCCTTTTATATCTTGTACTCACAGCACAGAATACTGACTAAATATCTTGCAAATGAGTCGACACAGTGTTAAATTCAAACACACACAATTATCACCTGCTCCAGTCCATCTGCCTCACTCTGCTCTCGGACTGCGCTGGGTCTTTTTGGTTCTTGGACAGGACTTCCAAACGGGTTCCCTGTTTGTTCAATCTGCGAGACCACACAAAGAGTTCCAGCGCTCCTAATCTCCAAACCAAACACCACAGCAATTACACAGGCAGATAACTAAGGGGGTACATTTTCATCCGGGTTGACAGTACTGGCACGGGGAGAGTGTCGGAGGAAGAGGAGAGAGCTTCACCTGTCAGTCAGCGAGCGCACACTTCTACACACTTGCTCACACTTGTACACACTGTTGCTGTTGTCAGGACAAATAGACAGGGGTTATCTGAGGGACCGCAGCCCAGGACTCCAGCAGGTCCTGGGCTGCCAGCGCTCGGTGACAGATATTGACTAACACGTTGGTGCGGCGTTAGGGATGGAATGGGATTGATTTTGACACTGCAAAGGTGGAGATTCCTAATATCTGCTCTGTCAAAAGCAAACAAGATGGCCAGGCTGGATGTTTCTATGGCATGTTTGCACATACCTCAACTACACAGAATATCAGACTTAAAAATTTACAGCCCGCTGACCGGCTTGCTGGGGCCCGGGAATAGAAGGCTTCACATGGGCATCTTATAATAAAAAAGGATTTAAAAAAGGACCATTTTTGGGCCCCTCAGACCTTGGGGTTGAGGACAACGGACCCTTTTGCTCCTCCCTGTCGAGATTGTATAGCCTGTATATTTAGTACATTGATAGTTGAGCCCAGCCACAAGGGGTCACAAGCCAATGTACTCTTTGTACTTGCCCCAGGCCAGGTTGAATAGTGTTGCAACAGAATGGGTATGCGGTGTAAAAAAGAAAACAAAAACTGCACACTTTGCTGTGGTGACTGTGGCAGGGAAACTCCAGAAGAAGATACATCCATTACCTTGCACAGCAGCTGGATTGTCATGAAATTTGCGAGTTCACAAACTCAGAAAATCCATCTTGTCCTGCTCCCGCTGAGCCGTTTGGGTCTGGACCTGTGGCGGCTGGGCCAATGGTGTGGCAGTACTTCATGAGTCGGCAGGTTTTAGGATTGCCAACAACAACAAGCACTTTTAGTGATACTTGTTATCAACATGGTGATACTGAAAAACATGTATGCTGCTCTACATTTACAAAAACAGCAGAAATCCTCTGACAACATCTTTATTGTGTTGTTTTACTGTGAAAGTGGTTTGTTGTTTAGCTACAGAGCTGGCACTTTAATCCAATCACTTCCAAGTATTCCACTGAAGGTCCTGCCCCTTCACAAACATTTTCAACGGGAGCCATTCCAGATTGATATAAAAAGCCATACTTTTTGCAATAACGTTAGCAAAGAGTTACTAACATGGTATATCTGGCTTTTCCCAGGTTAATACTTCTATCCTCTAGTGGTCAGAAAGGCCGTGGGCAAGTTATGGTCTCTGCCCCAGGGCAGCTGTGGCGCTTACCAAGAGTGCGTGACTGCGAAGTGAATGAATAATGTACTAAAGTAAAGCACTTTGAGTGTCTAGAAAGTCGCAATATAAATCCAATCCAAAATTATTATTATTATTATTATTATTATTATTATTATTATTATTATTATTATTATTATTACAAGAAAATGTGGTCTGACAAAGCAGGCACACTTGTCAAAAAAATGTATTTGGGTCTGGAATCCCTTCCCTTTGCAATAATTTTCACTCAGCAGAAATCATTCAGAACCAATTAAAAACATTTACTTTAAACAAGGCAGGCTTTATGTTACAGGTTTGTTTATCAGATTTCAATCCAGTTGTGCACAGTGGGAACATAGAGCTGTGGGAGCATAGGACTGTGGGAACATAGATACGCTCCCATCTATATGTATCTCAAATTCCCCCCCAAATAGAAAGATAATAGTTACCATCATCACCTAAAATGTGTATATTGTATGTAATTTCCTAATAGAATATCAGAATAACTTCTACTTTGACTTCTACTATGTCGTCATGCTCATAAAATCTAACTATTAAAGAAGTGGTAAAAGACTCATGTCCTTGGTGTACGTGAGAATGTGAATGAAATTGTCGAACGCACCATCTTTCAGAATTAAGCCGCTTCCATGACATGCATTAGACAAATGTAGCTATTTTTCACGAGCGGCGGAATATATTAGCGTTCATATTGAGAGTAATGTACCTTTCCTGGCACCGGCGCGGATCCTCAACCTTTAGTCATTAAAAACTGGCAACTTTTCCACCTTTTCCTTAAAGTTCACGTTCTCATTGAGACTAAATTATTCTGTCCTGAGATGCTCATAAAAAATCCCACACTGACAGGGGCCTTTTAACATGTCACGGGATGCGGAGACGTTATATATTTGTAGTTTGGAATTTGCATGCATAAGCAGTATTAAAAAAAAAAAAAAAAAAAAAAAAATGGAGCGGCAAAGTCATGCTCGTAGACAGCCATTGGAATGAAAAAAATCTCATTAGTGCCTTTGTTAATTGTGCCAGACAAATGCTAATGGCTTGGGCAACAAAGCAGCTGTGTGTATGAAAAATGAGAATCCACAAAGTAATTATTACATCCAATATTAATTTAATTATGCCGTTATGTGTGATACAGTAATTTAGGAGGCTTTTTCTTTTCTTTCTTTTTGCTAATCGCACACACTCTCGAAATGAATTAGGAGTTAGGGAGGCACGAGGGAGCTGAGGGGGCTCTCCAAAGACTCACCAGGGGGGAGACTGTATCATTCCGCTTCTGGGAACTGGGATTTCACATTGGAAATTAAAACACGGCTCTAATCAAATGTGAGTGCGGAAGAAAAGGGCCGGGGACGTTTATGGGTTCTGTTTCTATTAAGGGAGTATTGTTCCATTTTGGAGCAAAGAAGTGTGGTATTTCTGTTGTTCTAGAGCTTAGGATGGGCCAATCCCAGAGATAGACTGGAGTTTCAGTACGGTCATGGATACAGATACAGACTGGACTATTTTGGCCTTGACAGGGAATCATGGAGAAGAGCAAAGAAAGATATTTGGTCCACATACCTTAACTGGGCTATACAGCAGCACACCTAAAAACATTTTTATGAACACACATTTTTCTACAAAGTATTTGTTTTGGCCTCTTGTTTACGTGTGCACAAAGGTATGTAGTTATTTATTATCTGCAACAAAAAATTACAAAAAATCTATAATGGTGCACTTCATTTCTTGACTGCTGTGGCAGCAGTTATGGTGTGGTCAAAAACATGCTTTAAAGGCTGATTTATACTTCTGCATCTTTCTGACACCAAACTATCACCGTTGGCTCGACGGCGTTGAAAACCCTTCATACTTCTGCGTTGCTCCTCTGCGTCGTTCCATGCAGTGCAAATTCATCACGAGACCAAGCAACCAATCACAGCACTTGCGGTCCACGTCGCCTTGACGCGTAGTTACATTTTTGACCAGGTGCACGTCAGGGCTAGGTTTTTTGAGGGCTCGCGGCGACGCAAAGGGGTCCCTGGGGCTACGCCGTCGATTTGACGCGGAAGTATAAATCAGCCTTAAGTTTGCTGCAACTACAACCAATTCACTAGCAAGGACCACACCACAACAACAGGGTAGACTAGGATGAACTTGATAAGATACAAGATGCAAGATGCAAGATGTGGGATGTAGGATGAGGAATGTGGGATGAGGTATGCAGCGTGAGGAATGAGGGCTGCAATGTGAGGGTAGTGGGATTCAGGATGTGGGATGCAAGCTAAGGGATGGAGGGTGAGTGAGGGTTGCGGGATGCAGGATGAGGGATGTAGGATACAGGGTGAGGGTTGAGAGATGCAGGGTGAGGAATGTGGGATATGGGATGCAGGGTGCGGGATGCCGGATGAGTATTGAGGGATGTGGGATGCAAAATGAGGGGCGCAGGGTTGGGGATAAGGGATGCAGGGTGAGGGATGCAGGATATGGGATTAGGGATGCAGGGTGAGGTATGTAGGATGAGGGATGTGGGATAAGGGATGAAGGATGCAGGGTGAGGTATGTAGGATAAAGGATGTGGAATAAGGGATGATGGATGCAGGGTGAGGAATGTGGGATATGGGATGCAGGGTGAGGGATGAAGGATATGGGATGCAGGGTGAGTATTGAGGAATGCGGGATGCAAGATGAGGGGTGCAGGGTGGGGGATAAGGGATGCAGGGTGAGGTATGTAGGATGAAGGATGTGGCCTAAGGTGAGGCATGCAGGCTTTTGGACCTCTTAAAAGATATATAGATATTTTAAATAAAGATGTCTATATATCTAGAGATTGTTTGGGTCAAGGTCAAATCAGTGATGATGGTCTATGAAAATGTTGTTTCTAACTAAACATTACATTAATATACTATACAAGTCATTTCATTCTTGGGGTAAGTAACATTGCAGTTCACCTCACCAACAGGAGGAGGGCTCAACACTGCTCTCCTATGTTAGAGTTAATAAATATAAAACATGTAACCTTATATTTTACCCCCATTTACAGTTTTGTTTTAGTATTTCCTGGTCATTTTTTTATTCCATTCAATCCATTATTGTATTTTTTTTTTTGTTTCATCTCTAACCGACTATTTTTGTTCAAAGCTTCTTGCACCTGCGGGAATCTTTTTTGTTTTTCCTACTCTTTATGCTTTACCACAGTCAAACAGCCTGGTTGTCAGTACATGGGCTGCGTCTGAACAAAAATAAGAATATTAATCAGCTCTCCCGGGCCTGCTTTTGCCTCTTCCATGTAATTGTGGTTGTTTTGTATATAATCAGTATAGCCACAGACTCTGCGCTATCACAGACTGTCGACAAGGGATCTTTGTTTCATCTTCCGATTCTAAAGTCAGGGTTTTATTTTATGTGCAGCGCGGTACACAAAAGGAAGTTTGATTGACGGTGAGTTCTTTTTTTTTTTCCACGTGCTGTCATGTAAATTGTTATTGTCTTTTACCTCGGTTTTGCTGCAGTGGTTTGTCAGATGAATGGGCAGGGACTTTTCTGTAAAGTAGTATAATAGTGATTTAGAGTCACCAATTTACTGAACACATGCATGTCTCGTTGGCGGGAGGATGGTGGGAGGAAACCCTCGGAGTACCCCAGAAAGAATCCATGGTTAGGAACTAAATGTCCCATGTGCAAACATAGGAGAATTCCAGTTTCCACAGGGAGGACATGCAGGCCGGCCTGAGGATCGAGCTCACAACCTCCTATCTGGGAGGCAAGAGCATTAACTGCCTTGCCAATGTGCCCTCCACATGTGCACTGCATTTTCTGAATTTTTAGGATAAACTTTTGTATGAACATGTGCGTGTTTTTGGGTTGTGGGATGCAGGGTGAAAAGTGGTAACATCCAGTCTGACCTGTCGCCAAAACCACAACAAATAAATAAAGAGTAAAAAAATCCGATGCTGTTTTCTCATTTTTCATGTACGTTTTAGGCTCTTTAGTAAATTTATTAAAACAGAAAGTAAAGCACTAAGGATTTTGTTGGTGCAATTATTATTGTCTGCATGTCCTTTCTTTTCTTCTTTATAGTTACTTTGTATTAACATTTATTTTTTTGTCTTGTTTAGACCAAATTTTATTATGCAAATGTTCTTTGAAAGTACTTTTCATAGTGTACTATGAAAGCATAGCATAGCATAGCATAGTACTCCAGGATAATAATCTGTAGACCATGAACCTTTTTTTGGCTGCTCTCTATCCTGCTTTCGGTGTCTTTGCCCTTCTGTGCGTGTCTCACTCTCTCCCTTCTATTTTTTTTCCAACATTCACACATTTTAATAAAGCCGACCATCTCGCCTCTGGACGTCACAAGGACGGACAGCTGTGCCGGTGGACAAGGTGAAAATCAACCCCGGAGCGGGACATGTCAAAGAGTGAGATTTCCACCTTTAAAATTAGAGCAGCAGAAACCTGAAGGATGGAGGAGAGCGCTGAGGAAGTGTTACAGCCGCTTACCGTAAATCTACAGGCTGCACCTCAGGATGTGGTTTCCTGGAGTCAAAAGTGCAGTGGTATTTATATAATAACATTTCATTACAGCATTCAACAGTAACAGAGTAATGGGCCTCTGGCAGCCTCCTTTCAGTGCAGCCAATAGGGAATCACATGTAGCCATTGTTTTTTAAGCTAACTAGTGGGAAGAACATGATTTTGGGACTGAAAAAGGCAAGTCAGTGTATCAATAAGCACCAGTAGTGAAAATATTAGTAATGGTAGTAAATGGAAGAAAAATTAGCAGCTTTTAAGCAGTTTTCCCTTTGCTTAAATTTTGTTTCTGTAGGTGGAACAATCAGAGGCAAAGTAACCAATCAGAGAACCAAAGGGCAGGACATAAGCAGTGCACTGCTTTGTTTTTGCCATAAAACACCAGAATACCCAGAATATGGTGTATTATGAGCAGCTGTATACTTATTTCTAAACGGGGACAGCAGCAGAAGCCAGCTGTACTGGACTGAAGAACAAGGCAGACTTCAGCAGAATCAACAGGTGATGAAGGAAAAAAACAAACATTGTTAATCACGTCATAGAAGTTTTAAAGTTAGCTTGGTAGCTAGCGCTACTTTGGTTAGTTTCCACATTCGTAAGATGCGCTGCAGATAGACAGCTGTGATAGGCCAGTTCCAAATTTAACAGAGAGAAATGCTTCTCTCTGATTGAGGAACCAGAGTGTCCTACTTTTGAAAAGAAAGTAAAAGAGGGTGCCTCACCAGGCTAGTTATAGCAGGGTCAGGAGTAGTAGAAAATATAATAGTAGGAGTGGTAGTGGTAGCATTAAAAGCAGTAGTAGTAGTACTAGAAGGTTAAGGTTGAATTTGTTGTCACGATAGAGAAATTAATTTTCTGCATTTGACCCATCTTTCCATAGTCCCCAAAACAACCTGTCAGCACCTGGGGGCCCTTCTCCAGACCTTGAGTCAAGATCAGGAGTACCTAGTTGGAGGATTTTACTCTATTGTGCATTTTTTCAGGTATAGGGAAAGTCCAAGTACCTGGAGAAAACCCACTTAGGCATAGAGAGAATATGCAAACTCCACACAGAAAGGCCCTATTCACTCCAGATATCACTCCAGGACCTTTTGCTGAGAGGCGACAATGCTCAGCATTGTAGTAGCCACTGTAGTAGTAGTTGCAATAACTCTCTGCTTTTGACCCATCCTGCAATGCCACTGGGGCAACCTGTCAGGAGCAGTAGACAACCATTGTGGAGTGGGGACCCTTCTCCAGATCAGGACCCTGGTCAGGGTTAGGGTTACGGTACCTACCTGGAGGATTAGCCCATTTTGCATGTTTTAGGTTGAACGGAGAAACTGGAGCACCCAGAGAAAACCCACCCAGACACAGAGAGAACATGCAAACTCCACAAAGAAAGGCCCCACACGGTCCGGGACTCTTGTTGTGAGGCTCAGTGGATACAAAAATAAAGGCTGCACACCAGGATGTTGCTTCCTGGAGTCAAAAGAGTAATTATATTTATATGATAACATTATGACATAATGTCTGCCAGCAATTTCTCTATTGCTTTAAGGCAGGAACAATAAGTAGAGAATAGCAATGAATGGATGGAAATGAACCATCAACACTGAAATGCAAAGGAAGGTGAGCACATCAGATTATTGCTTGAAACAAAGAAGCTAAATATTCATCTTGGTGGGAAGCAATGGTCCAGGAAGATCATGTGTAAGGAAAATAGTAATGGGCAGTCCAGCTCTTTTTAAAGATTTGGTTCTTTTAGTTCAGCTCACTTAGAAGTGCCGGCTCTTATAGTTTCCAAATTGCTCGTCATTTAGTTTCACTCAGAGCATTTAATTTGGGCCTAATTTAGCAATTATGAATGGTTTGTGTGTTGGTAAACAATTTTGTAATTTGTGTTTTTGTCAAAGCCTTTTTTGTATGCAGTTTGCAAGCACAAAATGCAGCCTAATGTTACTTCTTTTTTGTTTTTTGCTCATTTGTTTTTGTCCAACAAGCTTGCAGTTAAATCCAGCTAACCCATTACTCATCTCTCTCTGTTGCTCGATGTATCTGGCTCGTATTTGAATTGCGCAACACAGCTCTGCTTAACTTTGAACTAAGTTAAACTGACTTTCACTAATCTCAATTTATCAATTATTTAATTTTAAGTTAAGCCTTGTTGGTGCAATTCAGCATGTTGCCATATTTTAACACACATCTATTATTTTTGTGACATACATTATTGATTTTTAATTTCTGGATCAAATTATGCTATAACCAGCTTTGTCCACATTCGCCCTTTAAAATTCCTAAAACACCATACTATTTGGATAGAATTATACAACATCAGACTTTCACATTGCTATGTTGTACACAAGTGTACAATTTATTGAAAAGCATTAAATGAAATCAAATGGAATGAGAAACGTCTCATTCCTTGTCAGTCTCCTCCACTGACATGAAGAGGCTGTTGTAGATGTCTTGCAGCCATCTTGAAAAGCGGCAGAAGATGCAGCCCTCAGTGGAGCTCTGAGAAGGGGGCTCAGAGGTCTGAACACTGGCATGGACCACAGACTCAGGAGCAGCTGTTGGGAGATCTGCAGTGGCCTGTGCTTCTGGAGCAGCCTCTGGACTTGGGGCCAGAAGTTCAGCAGGATCCGTCTGGGTACACTTTGTCAGCAGGCAGGTCCTCAGGTCAGTTCATCTGTGACCTCCTCGGTTGTTTCTTCAGGGAGAGGCAGAGCGGTGTGTTTCAGGTCTGTACTCAGCTCAGGTTCAGACTGTGGCTCGTACAGCTGACAGATCTCCTCTGCAGCGGTGCTAGTGATGAATCTGAGCAGATCAGTGGAGAAGATGCCTAGCCTTGACTCCAGTTTGTCTCCAGGAAACATCTGGAGGATTTTGTTCAGGACGGTCTGGACAATTTTGTCCTGAATGGAGCGAGTGAAGTTCACTTGCTGGAGCATGGAGGGCAGGGTTTGAGAAACCCGGTCCAGGACAGACTGAGTCATTCCAACAGCTGGACCACTCAGTTTTCTGGACGGCATGCTCAGAGAGCAGCCGTTAGGCGGGGGTATCCACAGGCCATGCATGACCTTAGGCACCACCTCCATAACCACCTCCCTCGGCTGAAGCAGTCTGGGGGTCTCCAAGTTCAGCTCAGACAGGGCACTGGCATAGGACCGAGCCAGGCTGAGGAGCTTTGGATGTCTGTGTGAGAGTACAAGGAAAATGTTAGTGCTACATTAACATAAAACTGCATTTTAAACTCTGTGTGTCACTAAACTTACAAGAAAATTGGAGGGATGTCCTGAGGAGACACGAGGAGCCTTCTGGCCTCGAACACAGCATCTCTCATTTTGAGAGAGTTTATCACGTCCCATGTCTGAGGCAACAAAGACAGACAAGATCAGTCATTTTAACAAAATAAAACTGTGATAGACCTTGACTAAAAGTGTGTATTGATGCTTTTAGCTCTTACCAAATTCAGAAGCAGTTTTGCCACATCCTCATCCCTGTCCTCTATTTCCACAGTCTAAAAGGAGAAATAAAAATAAAAAATTGTCTTATACTTTTTCCACATACAAACAGAGTAAACAGTGTAAAGAGTTTGTAACTCACTGGACTCGGAGGGACTTCTTGCCCTGCTCCAGCATCAGACTGGTCATGTCATCAGCAGTAACTTCAGGTGACAGGAGGTGCTCCTGCTGCAGCTTCAGGAGCTCAAGCACCACTGCAATCTGAGGAATACAAAAGCAAAAACCATGCATGTTAAATACATAGAGTATGTTTTTATATATAATCTAAAACAAAACAGTGCATGTCCTCTGTGTTACTGTGGGTTCTTTCCAGTGTCCTCCCACTGTCCGAAGACGTGCTTGTGTTAAGGGAACTGGTGACTTTAAAATGCCCCTATTGCATGAATGTGAGAGTGAATGTGTATGTCTGAGTCAGTCCGGCAACTAACTGGCTACTGTCCAGGGTATACCCCGCCTAAGGCCCAAAGTTACTGGGATAGATGCTAAATGAATGAATAGAAATAGAAAAAAGCATGAATCCTTACATTGGTCTTGTAAGATGAAAGGTGCCAACAAGTCTCCAAGGCACGTTCCCAAACAGGGGTGCTGAACAACACCTAAAAAATATATCATAGCAGAAAATTTGTCAAAAATGAAAATATTCCATGTACTTATTAAATTGTATAAAAGTATTGATGCTAGTATTATAGAAGTGTAGTACCCAGTTAGTACCCAACTAAACTACTTGTTACTAACTACTGTTACTAATTTACATAACTCACTTAAAAAAACAACAACAAAAAAAAACATACTTTTACTTAAGTAGCTACACTTTTACAACAAAAAGCTTGAAGAAAAGTGTGACCTACCCTGATTGGTTTGTAGAGGATCTAGATTCTTCTAGATTCTAGAGGGTCTAGATTCTTTGAGCACATCCATGACACTCAAAGCTACTCAATTTATGTCATAAAGACAACAATCAAAGCAGAAAAAGCACAGTGAAAACACAAGTTTGATGGCAGACTGGAAAAGCACACCAACACGACTGAGTTCAACTCACCAAATGAGCTGAAAGTCTTCTAAAGGTGCACTCTAGAACTGTGGCCAAACGTTCTGAACACCTCGGTTACTGTTGCTATACTGTTGCTATATGTATATTACAGTGGTTCTAATACGCAGTAATAGCTACATTACTTTACTGGTTCTAAAATTTCAAATAAAAAATAAAACATTTAACTCTTGCTGCAAATGCGTACTTTGTCCGTTACAGTGATGGTAGATTGAAATGACTGTTCATTGTTGTTGCTACAAGAACTTGGCCTAGTTTCATCAAAACATTATGATCCAGTTGCACCAACAAGGTTTAGCTTTTAAACTGGTTTAAATCATTTATTAACTTAAGATGTGAAAAATAAAACAGAACATTGTTGTCACTGTGGTTGGTAATAATCTATCCATAGCCTTGCAACAAGATGATTGTTAAAACAGTAGTCTGTTTTTCAGAGGGCAATATCCTCTCTGTGACTTAAAATAACCCCAAGTATGTCACAGTGAAATAAAATAACTGTTACATGGTCACAACAAGCTATTACCCCAAATATACACCAGGAAGTATTAGGCAGCAAGCTTGCTTTATTCCAACCTGTCTGTTTTAAAGACTACTCACCATCTAAACACAAAGTTGTGGCCACTGAGTCCCATGTCTTCTTCTTCTTCATGTTGCCCTTGTAAAATGGCTGTTGCAGAAGTTCATTTTGACATGTCTGTTTCCTGTGTTTGCCCAGCTGCAGCTTGATGCAGAGCCGCTCCAAAAATGGAACTCCAACACATCTTTAGTGTATTAGCGTATCAAGTCTTTCCTGGGCTGCACATGCGCCATTGGCAGTATAAATTATCTGGCTGAGTTAAACAGAAAGCAGTTTCATATGCCACTGACTTGACGATACCATTCAGCGCTGCTGCTGTGTTGGTGTAAATTGGGGGTAAGCGTTAGCTCCAGTCACACGCTAGCAAGCTCCAATGTAAACAATGATACACATCTTACTGAGATTAGCTGTTAAACTGAGTTTCTCTTTGAATTGTGCAGTGCAGCTCCACTTTAAACTTGTTGAAGTCATTTTAAACATTCTAAACTTTACAGACTGATATCAGCACTAATCTAAGTTTAGGATGAATTTTGTTGGTGCCACCCATGCTTAAGGTTAATTCTGGATATGGCTGTAGGATGACTGGACACTCCCTTAGAGGTAGTGTAAGAAGAAACAGGGAAAAGCACAGAGTCAAGTTGTGGCTTCTCAACATATACTGTATGGCGACATGGTGGCAAAGTCTTGGTATTCTCACCTCACAGCAAGAAGTTCTTGGATTCATGTGGGGAATTTATGTGTGGAATTTGCATGTTCTCCCTGTGTCTGGGTGGGTTTCCTCCGGGTGCTCAGGGTTCCCTCATCAACCTAAAACATGCACAATAGGCTAATCTCCCAGCTAAGTACTACTGACCAGGATCCTGGCTCAAGAGCTAGAGAAGGGGTCCCCAGATGCGGTGCTGCATTGGCCCACTGCTCCTGACAGGTTGGCCCAGCGGCACTGATTGAAAGATGGATCAAATGCAGTAAAGTCTACGTTAACCCTCACCTTGACCTTAGTTTTGAAGTTCTATATCAAGACCAAGGACAGCAGGCCTGGGAAAACTACAGTATTCCCCCAAAAAAGAACTGAAGGAAGTATCTGGGGGGGGATGTAAGTTTTGATGTCTCTGCTGCTGGCGCAAAGTAGAATTAGGCTATAAACAGTGAGTTGTTATAATACTTTTAAAGCATGAGCTCTAAGGAGCAAAAAAAAAAAAAATTATAAAGAAATTCAGCTAATTTGATCATGATGAAGTATAAGCATTAAAGTGTTTGCTACTAACCATTTCTTTTGTCCCTAAATTAGTGTCTATTTTGAATTAGAATGGACAGCAATCTCTACTAGAAAATGCTTAATATATGTTAATGTTTTTGTTATTAACAAAAATCCACACTCAGGGGTTTCATCAGAGGCTTGTGTTCTCCTCTGGGAGCGGAAACAGTGCAGGGATCAGACTAAGTTCACGTGTTACATGAGCTCAAGATACAGCCCACAATTCAACTGCTATTCCTGTGGGACCTGTGAAGTCCCTGAGTATTTACAGTAACAATAGGCCTGGCACACTGCCCTGCCCCGTCACATGACCAAACATGAGCAGTGATCCAGGAATAGACCACAACCTCAAGACTAGTACTGATGCACTTTTCTGCCATTGTGGGAAAAAAAAAAAAAAAAAAGGTTTTTAAATCAAAACTGTGAGAAACATGTTGTTAAAATGATTTAGAAATAACGAATCATCTATAATGACTAACATTATTGCTTAATGATAAGAGACATGATGCTAACATCTATGTTCACATCTACTGTAGATCTACTGTAGTCATAGGCTCTCTATTCCACTGTACATTATTACAAAACTATGAGTTGATGGCTGTTTGGCATTAAGAGTTCCTCTGGGTGTAGTATTTTGCAGGCATGCATTACATGGATTAAAGTAAAGTCCTGTATGCCTTAAAAATAGGGTCTGTGGTTTTTGGCCTTCTGGTGATATCTATTGTGAAAGTGCAGTTTAATAGTCCACAGCTATAATCTAAAAAACACATATGTGCTTCTTTCTTAGCTTTACTCAGTTTAGCCTCTCTGTGCACCTGTAGGAACCTGAAGACACGCTTCCAGCTCTTCCAGAGGGTGAGAGAAATAGTCCCACCATTGCATCCTGTGTCAGGATTTGTTCTGTGTATCTATTTCCTGTTTTATTTTGACAGGTTACTGACTTCTCCTGTGTCTCCAGCTTGACTTCCTGCCACTGTTTTTTCCCGCCCTTGTGATTACCTGCTCTGCCCCTAATGTGTTCCACCTGTGCCTTGTTGTCTCCCCTATATAGTCTGTGTGCTTTCCCCAGTCCTGTGCCAGATTGTCTTGTTCCTTTGTGTCGAGCATTCCAGCGGTTTTCCTAGTGTTTTCTGTGGATTATTGTGTATCTTACCGGACTGTTTTTTGGACCCTGATATTGCGTCTTCCTTTTGGTTTTCGGATGGATTTTTTGTGTATGACCTATTTCTGGATTAAAGACCTTGTCTTAGATTTTGTGTTGAGCTTTTGAGTCCACACCTAGCCGTACAGCTGCACATCCTGGGTCATCCCCTGGACGTTATCTCAGTAGGAGCTCTTCACCACAGAGCTACTCAACATTCAATTCAGATCCAGCAGGTTTCTCTTGATGTAGAGGAGCAGCGGCTCTACTACAAGCTGCACAAAGCACCCAAACACTCTGCAGAAAAATTATTTCAGCCTGTTGAATTTAGTGTTTTTTTTGTTTGTTTTTTTTTGGGGGGGGGGTGATGGTCCATAGATCCCAATTGCAGATAAAACTATGGGCATAAAACTATAGGTATAGTATAGTATAGTATAGATCCATCTTTAACTGCACTACTGCAAGATATCTAAACTCCACTTGAGGCAGGAATTCTCCTCCAACCTTTCCAACATGGATTTGGTCCTTTTAGATGGCGATTCTTATCCAACTGAACCAGCAGCAAAGCATCTACTGAAGGTTTTGGTTTGATGAAGCACATAATTTGACATCCTCTGGTCGCCATATCCAGTTTTAGTATAAATTGTATGTTAGTGTACTAACACATATGTACTGGTGCTCTTATTGTGCCTGTTATTAAATTCCAACAAAGTTCTTTTTTCCAAAATAAATGCTAAGGAGTGTTATTTTGATGTAGTTATTGATTACTGAAGATTAAGCCCTTCATCTTCCTAAACCAAAACTTGTCCAGATGACGTTCTTGTTCAACCGTTTTTACAGATTACTGAAAACCTTATTTGGACTGATGTGTGATGTTGAAATGCACAACATTTTACACAATATACCAATAGCTTTTAGCATAGGTTACTGAATCATTACTTAATTTTAAAAAACTGAGAAAATACAGACTTTCATACCAAAGTCATTGACTCAAAGTGTTCCGTCTTTCCAAAGAAAATCCTGTCCTCCACTAAACCTAAATGGTGTCACTTTGTCATGAACTCCCCTTGTTCTCCTGACGCTCCTTATCCCGGTCTCATATTGCTCCATTATTCACCCAGCTAAGTAGAAATAAATTGATGGATTATCATTTGAGTTTATTCAATGGCTCAAACCTTATGGAAGGAGAAAAGAACAGTCCTCGCCATTTAGGATAATGGTTAAAAATGTGTGCAAGTGGTTAATGTCCCTGTCGTGTTTGCTCTGCGGGGGTCTCCGGGGGGAGGCAGAGGGAGATGGCTGTTCTGGGTCACTGGGGTGGGTTAGTCGATTAGCCCGAACTCTTTTTGAGCACATCAGAGTTGACTGGCAGCGGCGGCGGGAGATCCTGGGTACACTCTGGGCTTTTTGTTGTCCCATTATTCCGCTTGATGACTGAGATAATAAGGGAGTGTTTCTGTGTCACCTCCAACGGCCCCCGACTCGTTCTGTCTCCTCCAAATGTCCTGTTGTTCACGGGCTTCCTCTTTCTATTTGCATTCGTCTGCTTTTAGACACAAGGTCATTTATGGGTTCAGGGTGGCTCTTTTTAGACTGCTGCACTCAGCTTGTTTCAGAGGTTCCTATTTTACTTCCACTACAACAAATGCTAGAGTGAATCTTCTCCACTTAGTACTGTATGTGTTTATCTTACTTTAAAGGGGCAATATTATGCAAAATCAACTTTTCTGAGCTTTCTACCATGACATAATTTTCCCTCATCAAGAACATACCTGGAGTTGTGTTTTGCTTTATTTATGCATGTTTAAAGTAATCCTCCGTTCTCTGGCACTGAGTTTCTGAGGCCTTAAAATGCTCTGTTTCACAAGCCCCCGCCTCTCCCACAAAGCCCCACCCACTCCAGGAAGCACTGACCAATCAACAAGCCCTCTACATTCAGTCTGCTCTCATTCATTCAGCCAAACATCTGTGTACAGCTCTGTTTCCACTGATTACTCACATCTATTTTTCATTTTGTAGTAAAATGGCATCATACAAAAAGTTTAAGGAAATTAAGTGTTTTTTTTTCTTTCTTTGACTGTGTTTAAAAGACAGCGACACTGCCCTCTCATGGTCTCATCACCTGTTCCTTTATGGCACATAAGAGTACTTAAAAAAAACATTTGCTTGTAGTGCAATAATATGACTAAAAGATGCCTTCCCAAATCCCGCTACCCACCATCCCCTACTGTGTGACTTCCTGCTTATATTTTGACATAAAACTGTAACAATGTGCCTCTGCAAAATGCTTTGCATCATTAATAATCTCTTGCATTGGTAATATTTCTTTGTTTTTTCAATTTGATAAGCCTGCACCGTTTTCTTTAAGAAACAAAGAGCACTTGGCAGTATACCAGTTTATACTGAATACCAGTTTAGTTTTCATTAATTCATTCCCAGTCATATCTCAGTAATGTTGGGCCTTAGACGGGGAACACCCTAGTCAGTGGCCAGCTAATTGCAGGGCTGGCACAGAGACATGTACAGACAGACAACCATTCATTCTCACATTCATTCACTAGGGGCCATTTAGAGTCACCAATTCACCTAACACACGCATGTCTTTGAATGGTGGGCAGAAGCCAGAAGTAGCTGAAGAGATCAAGGAGGCAAGAGCACTAACCATTCTGCCACCATGCCCCCAGTTTAGTTTTCTTATACCATAATACTGATAAACAAAAGAACAGACGTAGAAGCTTTTAATAGGCTAGAGTTCAGTACAACAATATGGACGGAGAATTAAAGTAATTCTGAGCAAAACATAAGCCACCCTGCTCATGCATAAACAAGATGTCAGTGGTCCCTACTCTGTATACAGAATAATTAGCCATGTGCTCAATTGCGTTTAGTATCTTTTAACAGGACTTTGTGTAATGTATAAATTATAATAGACCTGGCCCTTAGAAGGAGAGAGAGCTCAATTTAAAACGGCACAGTGGCATAGTGGTTAGCACCACCAAAAACATGCACAATAGGCACCCCATGGGGCCAGGACTACCTTGCAAAAGAGATTGTTAATCCCAGTGGGACTTTATTGGTTAAATAAAGGTCAAATAAAAAATTATATAATAAAAAACATTCATGTCTTCACTCAGAGTAAAGTGTTATGTTGCTGTAGGTATTTACCATAAAAATATAGCTATGCAGTAGTTGCATAAAAAAACTGTAAACCCATATATAAATAGCTTTTTAGGTCAGATAGCAAGGGGGAAAAAATGATTAAAATTGTAAATTGTATAGGAAGAACATTCAATTTTTTTATTATTCCTTTTTTTAGCCATATTGCTATATATATATATATATATATATATATATATATATATATATATATATATATATATTTTTTTTTTTATTTATTTTGTACTGTTATCACTATGTGTTGGATACACAGTGTATGTGAACGCAGATCAACAGCAAGCCAAACTCTGTTTTCACGAGCCAGGAAACTGAGCGTCTTACTCCTTTATTACAGTCTTCTAGACAGCTTACAATATTAATTGTGACGTGAAAAGCACGAATGAAACTGAAAAACATAAACAGAAAAAGAAAATGTACATCAACACTGAAATATTTTAATAATAAAAAATAAACATCAGGAAACAGATAGTGTTAAACCTGCATTAAACTTCACCAAATGCTATTTCTTTAGGAACATGAGTTGTTTCTGCGATCTTTTCATATGATAATTTGGTCATTAATGCACATGAATAGCGTCATTACTATGCTAATACAAAGTGCTCCTAAGCTAGCATGATGCTGAGCTAGGTCTAATTTCTGTCAATAAACGTGCAAAAAACAATCTCTAACAGAGCTCATATGACTCATAAAAGGAACCAAATCTTATTGCATTAACTATTAAACACTTATTATTGCTATTATTATTGCTTTCGGAGGTGTAGGTAAGATGTAAGACACAGGAGCGGTTAGGACATTAGCATGCAGGCTTGCTGACAGTAGGGATGTGCGAATCCATACCAAAAGTATCGATACCTTTGATTCCTGTGATTTAATTGTGGTATCAAAACCAATCTGAAAGTATTGATACTTTAGCAGTAATGAGAAACAGTGTTGTTAGTATAATACAAATTCCACTGGATTCCTTCCTGTGTGCTCTACAACGGCAGTTTCAACCCAATCCATTGTGTTCTGCTGCTCCAGTGGCAAAAAGAAGCCATCATTAGTAACATGGATGCATATAGGCTTTTAAAATTAAATAAAAATCAATTACTATAGAAGAAAAAACAATGGTTGAGACTGTAAGGGCTGGTATTCGAATCTGTGTTGGTATCGCCCATACCAGGCTTGGTATCGATTGGTATTGAATCAAAGGTGAGAAAGCTGGTCTCACATCACTGACAGAATGTTTCTCACTGACTGAGAACTCTGCCTTCAAAATAAGATACAGGTAAACTAATGCTGACTGTATAATAGTTTTTCTTCTTTAGCTTAATGACTGATTTTAGCATGAAATACAACAGAGGAATTATGAAATATTTATAACTAAATTATTACTAACGTTTTTTACTTTTTTACTCTTAACACATTCTACTGCAGACAGAACATATCGCCCAGCCCTAAAAACAAGTTGCCTATATCAGGCAGGCAGCACGGTGGCATACTGGCATAGTGGTTAGCACTCCTGCCTCACAGCAAGAAGGTCCTGGGTTCGATTCCTGGCTCGTGTGGGGTCTTTCTGTATGGAGTTTGCATTGTTCTCCCTATGTCCGTGTAGGTTTCCCCTACCATTAAAAAAGTGTAGAATTGGTCCCCCATGGGGTCAGGGCTCCCCTGTAAAAGATTTTGAATCTCAGTGGGACTTTCCTGGTCAAATAAAATCAGCACTAAAATACACACACACTCATTCAACAGCCAATGGGAGCATCTCTTATTGGATTGTGCCAGGAAATTAGAATCATTACTAATAAAGCCTATATGATGCCTTGCCAATGTCACAGATGATTCCTATTGTAACACACTATACATGATTTAACTGTTTCCCTCAAATAAAAGAAAACACTTGAGTAACTCACCTCAGACGACCTGGCCACAAGATTCTGTACATTGTAGCGACAGATGTACAGTGAAATCTAGACTCTAATTAAAATGTCCTGTTTGGCTTTGAACTCCCCAATCCTCTCTGGGAGTTTAACCTCTTGGGGCTCCTGTAGAACCGTAAGCGTAAAGTGTACAGCTTGGGCACACCAGGGGCACCCAAACCTCTTTACTGTAACAGACAACAAGCTAATGCTACGCTAATGACATTACAAAAGACTGCTTAAGATAACTGCATAGAAACTAACTCAGACCAGACTACATATGTTGAGGGGTTTAAACACAGGGTTCTTCAGGGTTAAGTGGCACTGAGGCATCCTCACCCCCCCCCTCTTTCTCCCCTCCTTTTGGCCCCCCGTGATGCCCCATTCTCCATTTGCTTTTGCCCAAAGCCAAATAAGGGGATTTAGAGAGATAAAAGAATGAGCTTAATTCTGCTAACACACTTATGCTATTGTGTTGTCTGGTGGAGTCCATTATCCTAACTAGTTAGGCTACTATGCAGAAAAAGGATTTGTACCAATTCTAATGTCAATGGTAAAAGCTCTGGACCAAAACTGTCTAAAAAATGGACAGTTTGGCAAAAAAAAAAAAAAAAAAAAAAAAACTAGACAGCTTATCACATCCTTATTTATATTCCAATTTTATACATAAATAGAGCTGTTTGTTCCAAAGGTTGTTCACGTCACAGCATTTATACTTCCAACTGTTTTCTATGTCAACACATGGGGGCGATCGCCAACAGTCAAAGATTTTACCCAGACAAAAGTAAAAAAGCAACAGTAAACAAATATGGTGGTGTTGGCGGAGGTTTTTACATGACACCAGCAGTGGTCTGTTCAGTCTTTATATATACAGTTACTAACCTGCTCTAGTCACTCCTAAAAAGTTAAGCCGTTTGTTGTGCTGTGACTTGTTGAGCTGTGTTCACTAGCACCGCCGCTCATCCCTATTTTACAGTTTGGTTAAGGCATGAGTTAGTCCCACTTGAGGCTTATTTTCCTAAAATGGTAAATAAAGAACCAAATATTTTCTAAAGTGGTACTTGTTGTATAAAGGTTGAGAACCATTGGATTGGAGTGGCTTGATGGGATTTTTATCCAGAGTCATTCAGTTGCTACAAGCATGAAATTTGGCTGAAATATTTATTACTAGATTTTAAGAAAAAAAGTGCTAGCCACCTGAAATTCTAATATTGGAGCCATTTTCTAACATGGCTGCCAAATAATATCTATAATGTAATAGGCCAGGAGCCAGACCCGCCAAAATTTGCTTCTACTGTATATACCCTAGCCCACTGGTTCCCAAAGTGGGGTCCGGGGCCCCCTGGGGGTCCGCAAAGGTACTGCAGGGGGGCCCCCAGAGGCTGTCCAAGTTAAGTACATAAAAATAAATTGAGTTTGAAATTAATGACTTGCTTTATTAGTTATATACTTGTCTAAAAAGAAGAGTTTAAAACTTTAAAATCTTAATTTTTTTAGCCAACAGTCACTGTTTTTTGTGAGGTTTTTATAGAAATCTATGGAGAAAAACATGACTTAGTCTTTTGAAGAGAATGGAAGTTTTACAGGTGGGGGTCCATGTGGGATTTTTAGAAGTTTAAGGGGGCCGCGACACTCCTGACTTTGGGAATGGCTGCCCTAGCCCATTATGAGTTCATAATCTTTTGTGTCTTTTGTGTCTGTTTGGTCCCAGGATCCTAAAAACCTCATTTATGGGACGTGCTCCTGTCGGAATTATGGGAGTTTAGATAATGAGGTGCAACAGGTGCATACACTGTGACAGGTTTATGAAATTTGGTGCAAATTATCCTGAAATGATTAGGATCATAAGTACATAACATTATTGGACCTAATGTTATTCATTTTTTAAATATTAAACATTTTATCTTGTTAAAGTGAGCCAAAATAACTATACCGCTGATATTTTTCCTCCAATAATTGTTACATTCTGTCACTGTGTAATTTAAATGACTGCCTCACATGTGAACAGAAAACCTCCCCTGTTCATTAGCTTTAGATTAAGGCCAAAAAATGTCTGTATCTTAAACAGGTCACTTGCTATAGCAGAAAATATTTTGAAAGCCAAATCAGGAACAACTTTCATTCACCCTTTTCTCTGTTTTGGCCTGAGGAGGGGTACACTCTCCGGCCACTATTTGCTGTTCTGACACTGGGACATACACTGGGACGATCAACTGTGCACCTTTAGACAAGATTTTATTCCTAAGCCTAGATCATTTCAACAATTATCTAACATTCAAGATCTTTTAAGCGGGACCAGTCATGTTTTTTTCTTTTATTTTGACTGAGAATATCCATAAACATCTGCTCGACCTTTCACCGGCCACATCTATCCACTCAATTTTCTTCCAAAACACGCAAACACGCATTTAAGAGCACTGACACTCAACATCACAGCGATGCACCCATCATTGCCCTCCTTAAACACACCTATTTTCCTCATAAAAGAGCGAAAATTACAAGCTTCTCCATCCACGGCAGATAAAGCTCCGACGGCGGCAGTACAAAGAGTTATAAATTGTTTTTTTGTCACCTTTTCACGACGCCAGCAGGAATATGGGACCCATTACACCGAGGGTCACTTGAGTGTCTGAAGGCAGTGCGTACACAGACTTTACCGCCTGTATCATTATGGCTCTCCTCATAAGGATAACAGGAAGAGGAGAAGGAGGAGGTCACTGGGACCATCACTGTCACAGGTCTCAATTATCACCACTTAAAGCTGGGATAGGCAATTCTGGTGTTATTGTGTCAAAGTAAATAAACACATTTCATATAACTAGTAAGAAGGTCGCCTATTGTTAGGATAGATATGGAGAGTGGGGGAAAAAAAGATATTGTAAATGCTTATTAGCACTCGTATGTCACCAGACTCATTCTGATAATTCCAGCGTTTAAATTACTGTCAGTTCTAAGCAGGCAATTCATTTATCTACACTGTAAAAAAAAAAGAAAAAAAAAAAGAAAAAACTCAAGGCAACAGGATTCCTCAAGATTTTGAAGTTTTGGAGCTCAAACTCAAAATCTCACATTTTCAGCAATTTTCCATCATCCATCTTCTTCCGCTTTATCCGGGGCCGGGTCGAGGAGGCAGCAGTCTAAACAGCGATGCCCAGACTTCCCTCTCCACAGACACTTCCTCCAGCTCTACCGGTTGGACCCCAAGACGTTCCCAGGTCAGCCAAGAGACATAGTCCCTCCAGACTGTCCTAGGTCTTCCCCGGGGTCTCCTCCCAGTGGGACATGCCCGGAACACTTTACCAGGGAGGCGACCAGGAGGCATATATATATATATATATATATATATAAATACATTTTTTACAATACAATATTTTTTTTTTTCATTTTTTGTTCAATTTAACGGTCATATGTCTAACAATTTTTATTTTAAGTTTTACTTTTTATCATTTTTTTAAACTCATCTTACAGCCAACTGACCATTCATTATTCAGAAAAAAGTATTATTTTTTTGTGATTAGTATTTTATTCATTTTGTTAATTTTGAATTTTGTCAAAGTAACAAAATTTCACCCAGACAACAAATAAGATTAACCAACTAAGACATACCCAAAAAAACAAAACAAACAAACAAACAATAAACAAAGCAAAAACAGAAAAAAAAAAACAAACAAAAAAAAAAAAAAACAAAGAAGGGTATTATTATTGATAATAATAAAAACTTAATACACTCAATTTAACAAAACAATTTTACAATTTTAACAATAACTTTTCCAGAACAACAGATAGTCAGTTGGCTGTAAGATTAGTTGAGTTTTTAGACATATGAACATTAAATTAGGTGAACAAAAAATACTAATTGTTGAAAACTTGAGATTTTGAGTTGGCCCCAAAACTCAAAAATCTTGAGGGATCCTTGAGAGTTTTTGAGATTATGCATTTTATTTTATTTTTTTATTACAGTGTATCTCTTTGTGTCATGTTACTAATAGCTATGCTAAATAGCCATTTTATGCCCTGTCCATTCCCCATCATTGCCAGCAGGAGGTGACAGGCACACAATCCGAGTGTTCGCTGCAAAGTCAAAGTAACAGCTCCCAAAGTAAGAGGTTTTCCATACATATACATTAAGTTGTAAAATGTAAAAATACTAAAACAAAGGTTTCCAAAAATAATTCAAAAAGCATAATACGGGACCTTTAATCCAGTTTCATCGAATAGTTGTGGACCTCAGAATTTGACGGGCAGCACCAATATATTTTTTTTATTAATATATACTTCATTTAGAAAAAGTAGAAAAATACAGGCTTTCACACTTACACCCATACTCACACATTAAATGTGGTAACACAATACTACAGTACGGAGTAAGCTGTAAATTGAAACAAGTGCCTCATTTACAATGTGTTGAAACAATAGCTTTATATCACATTTGTGAAGATCGCCTCTGTTTCATTTAAGCATGAACTCCATTTCATATTATGTTCTGATAGCTTATTATTACTTGCTATTATTATAATTCTAAGGAGTTTTGGTAAACACAAGCTTGATTTTTTTAGCATTGAAAATAACCATCTTCCCCAGCAAAATAACCATATTCAACATATTTATACAGTACCAATGAATGAATGATACCAGTACCAATGGTTTTATAACAAATGACATCTGAAAGACTTACAAAGTTTTATATATGGCCTCTAAATGTTTAGATAGAGTTGGTTGAAAGGACTGATTCCATTACATATCAGACCCATTTTGTCAAGAAAGTCATTTATTTGTTCATGTGTAGCCTCTTTTGTTCCTTGTTTGGTTGATTTTTCTGAAATATGTTGTCCAGTGTTGTGCAAGTGTTGCCAGTGCTTCCGGGTTGAAATTTTTTTTCTGCAATTGTCTTACAAAACTTTTTTTCTTTTTCTTTTTTTTTTTCAACACTTGAAGAAATTCTATGTAACTTTTTAGGATTTTCAAATCATACATTTTTCAATCAAATAATTTTTTGAATAATGTAGGATGTTGATGAGTATATATGGTGTTGTAAATCCCAATGCGTAATTAATTTATTTATTTATTTATTTATTTATTTATTTATTTATTTATTTATTTATTTATTTTGGGCTGTCCCCGTCATATCAGGGGTTACCACATTAAATCTTCTGCCTCCTTGCATACAGGAGGAATTTAAAATTGCAATTTATCCAGGCTTGGGGCCCCAAAGGGACACTGGTTTGTGACCCCTGAGGCTGGATTTATCCCTTTGGATTTCACTGGAAACACAAATACATTTTAAATTGGATATATTATGCTTTTTGTATCTTTTTAAATCAATCTTTGACTAGAACTAGAACTTGCACATTTTACAAAAACTATATATGACTGTTGTGCACATATTTGAACAGAAACAGAGAAAAAAAAAGCTTTTCACTTCCTTAAACATTTTGTATGATGCCATTTTACTACAAAATGGAAAATAGCTTGTGAGGAATCAGTGGAAACAGAGCTGTACACCAGTGGTTCCCAACTTTTTTTGGCTTGTGTATCCTCTGGGGTTTTCATAAAGTGGTCATACAACGATACTGTATTTTACATTATTGTAAATACAAATTCTCCTGCATTTTTTTCTATTAAACATAAATTCAAAATAATAAATAATAATCTGCCTGTCCTCAAAATAAAAACATATAAAATACAAACATAACAATATAAATCTATTGCTATTGCTATATTTTCTTAGCAAAATGACAAAATCACAAAGTTGCTTTACAAAAACATTATAGTCAATGCCTTCACAATAGGTAGGTGATTGTGAAGGGCCCAGAGCTGAATGGGGGCCCCAAGCACGGTCATTTTAATAGTGAACAAGCTGTTTTAGTGACAGAAAACAAACCAATGAGGTAAAGTGGATTCTCCTAAAAGGGCCCTATCTGGATAGAAGTCAAACCATAAAATGTAGCCAGCCTAAAATATTATTTACCATCAAAAATGCACCAGAATACAGGAAATCACATTTGTTGTGCTCAAACTTTCCTGGGCAAGGACTCCTGGAGCCCCCTGCCTTGTATTGTCCCACATATTTACCTGTCTGTTTTGCATAAGGTCACAATTCAGGATACAAAGCAAAAAGACAGCCTATATTAAAGCTTAGTAAAATTTTATCAAATGACCCTTGTTACTACGTTTTTTGGTTTGAGGTGAGGTTTACAAAAACAAATTGGAGCCTATATAGGGCCTCAGTTGTCTCTCTTGCCTAGGCCCCCTATAGAGTCTCAAAACGACTTTGTATATAGTCTGCAGAAAACCCAATTTAAAAAGATTTCAAGCATAAAGGAGCATTTTACATTTGTCCCATCTGTTTGTGCATCACATCATTCAGCTCTGTCCCAGTTAAATCTTACCTCAGTGACATTATCATTATCATAACCAAATATATCACTTCTTTGCATACTTCCCTGTATCACTGACAGACCTATCCCAGAAGAAATCCTCAATAAAGCGGTCCAGTCCACATTGATTTGTCAGAGGTAGGTGATCTGGTCTGGTCCTGTCCCGTCTGGTGGCTGAAGAAGACGTCACATGACAGCTTTGATTGACAGCTCCGGCTCGCGTGGGTTAGCTGCGGGGGAGCTGCAGGCGAAGATAAGGACATCTATCTGCGCAGTGTCTAATGGTGGGACAGGGGGTCACGAGGAGGTCCCGTACAGGAACTGGCAAGATCTGAATGTGGAGAATCTGAAGGCCTGGTTTTGTTCATGTTGAAACACCTGTCTGGAGCTAGACCTTTGAACCCTACGTGACCCTGATGATATCTCTACAGAGGTGTGTGGAGAGATATCTGTAGGGGTGGTAAATCAGTTTTTATTTAGCTTAGAATAAACAGTACTGAAGAAGCAAATATGATCTAAGGCTGGATAATACATAAAGAGGATTTTAGCCTAGTTTTTGATTTAATCCATTATAAATACTTGATATTTGCAGTATTAGGTTAGCATAGGTCATCTTTTATGTTAAAGGGCCTCTGTTATCTTGAATTGACCTTTTTTTTTAGCTTTTAACCATGTTATAATGTTGTTTGCACTTCATAAACCTACCTGGAGTAGTATTTTGTTTCATTCTCACATGTTAGGAGTAATCCTGTAAGCTGAGGCGCTGCCCTTCTCAAGAGATGGAAACGCTTGGGACAACATGTGGGATGGGGGGACAGATGCGTAAATGGCCGTGCAGTACAACCAAATGTGGGACAGGTGGTCACTCTACTCCTAGCCATGCTAAATAGCCATTTTATGCTCTGTCCATTCTCCACCATTGCCAGTAGGGGACAACAGACACCTAATCCAATATTATTAGAAGTTATTTTAAGTTACAAAATGTGAAGAACTAATGGAAAAGTGTCTGGAAAAAGCTTGAAAAAAGCATAATATGGTCCTTTTAAGTGACAACAGAACTGGAAGCTGTGGTCAGTGGGCAACAGAAGCTTTGTTGGTAGAGACGTCCTGCGCACTAACCTGAAGGTTGGTGGTTCGAGCCCCGTGGGAAGACACTTCACCCACCTTGCTTATGTTACGGTGTGCGGAAGACAGGAGGGATGGACCCAAAAATGCGGACAAAAGTAATTTAATAAAATTTACAGGGGTACACGGGAAAACACGAGAAAACACGACCAGATACGACCAAACTAAACGTACCAAACAAACTAAATGAAACCACAAACACCTGGGGAGGACACAGGACATAAATACACAATGGGAATGAGACACAGGTGAAAAACATCAGGGCGGGGCAGGCAATCAAACACGCGGGAAACACAAGAGGCAGGAAGAAAACTGGGAAAACAAGGAAACAGACTGGGCATACAAAATAAAACAAGGGAAACAAATACAGAAAACAGGACAAAGACACTGAGACATGACAGCTTATGTGTGAATATATCAGTGTGACTGTGTCTGGTGGTAGTCAGAGGGGCCGTAGGTGCAAAATTTCAGCCACGCTTCCGTCATTCTGCCCCAGGGCAGCTGTGGCTACAGGAGTAGACCACCACTGAGTGTGAATGAGGAATGTATAATGGACCAAATTGAAAATCGCAATATAAATCCAGTCTATTATTATTATTGTTAAGGAAATGATGGAGCATAATAAAGGCTTAGTATAGTTGGCTGATGGTCTCAGGTAATTTTTCTGTCTCATGTCCAGTAGTTGCAAGGTTTATGGGAAAAAATACTGAATACTGGGTTTTGATGTGAAATTGGAATTGGATTTTTAACCCTGCAGCAGAAGATGTCCATCATAGTGCTCTGACAGCTGTCAATCACACCCACTCCACCCTCGGTCTCCTCCATGAGTCTGCTGGTGTCTACCCACTATTCCAGCCTTTTTGTGGACTGAGGAGAGACCTAAACCAAAGTTGCATTTCTCTGTTAAAGAACCCCCTCCCCCTCTGTTCACTTTTGTTGTATTTTGTTAAATGTTGCACATGCTCATACTGTACTTTCTTTGAGGTACTACTAGGGCTACATTTTTACAGTTACCTGATTAATAACCAATTAGTGGAGCGCAATTAAATGTGTGATGAGCCCAAAAAGCAGTTAAAAACTTTTATAGTTTCCATTAAGAATGCATGATAATACTACTAAACAATCACAAAGACAAAATGTACATTGCACTGTTTCTGTGGGTTTCCTGTTCTGTTTTGGTAATGAAACCTTCTCTCTCAGCACATGGCATGCCCCAGAGACTATATGAATACCCTAAATAGGGATTAATGCATTACTAAATTAGCTGACAACAATTTTAATACATGATTTTAATGGATTAATCGAATTTGTTGTTGCAGCCACAATAGATGTGCAAGTGTATGACATAGGTTTGATATGTCTGTGCGTACTCTGGCTTCCACCTACTGCCCAGCCAAGTGAATGAACGTCTTTATCAAATCATTGTTAGCATGTATAAAGTCTTTCAGTATTTACACTGAAAAGGTTCAGCAGAGGTAAAGTTTATTTTGTGCTTGGATACTTCTGAACTGCACTTTTTATTTCTCATTTGCACTTTTTTTTTTCTTGTCTTGTCTGTTAAACTAGCCTGACCAGCCAGACTAACTCTTTTCCAATGAAGTGACTGCAGAGTTTTAACAAGACACTGAGACTTTTTATTTTGTGTTTGTGCATGAAAGCACAGCTGAGTCTGTCGAAAAGGTTAAAGTTGGAAGTCTGGTACTGCCCTATCTTGAAGACAGGAAGTACTTTGTTGAAATCGGTAACTGTGTCTCAGACCAAATGGCCCTGACCTGTGGGGTGCCCCAGGGGTCCATCCTGGGACCCTCTTTTGCTTCAATCTTTCACATGCTCCCTTTAGGCCAATTAATAAGCAGCAATAACATATCCTACCACAATTATGCAGATGACACTCAGATTTACATCTCACTGACAGCAGGTGAATATGGACGTGTGGATTCACTGTCACTGCATCCAACAGATCAATGAGTGGATGAGAAACAACTTTCTCCAGCTAAACACAGACAAGACTGAAATAATCATCTTTGGCCACAGAAACAAAGACAAGGTGTCTGTAGTCACCTTGAGTCTCTTTCACTAAAACCTACAAGTCAGGTTAGAAATCTCAGGGTAATCATGAACTCTGACTTGAACTTCAGCAGTCACATTAAATCTATAACATCATCAGCATTTTATCATCTCAAAAACATTGCCAGAATCAAAGGTATACTGTCCTAAACCAGACCTAGAGAGACTTATTCATGCGTTCATCTCCAGCAGGTTAGACTACTGTAACGGTCTGCTCACTGGACTCACTAAGCGAGCTGTAAGACAGCTGCAGGACGTCCAGAACGCTGCTGCTCGGGTCCTGACCAAAACCAGGAAGTACGACCATATTAGTCCTGTCCTCAGGTCTCTGCACTGGCTTCCTGTTGCTCAGAGAATAGACTTTAAAACAGCTCTGCTTGTGTACAAGTCTCTCCATGGCTTAGCACCAAAGTACATCTCTGACCTGTTGGTCCCATATGAACCATCTCGGACTCTGAGGACCTCAGGGACAGGTCTCTGCTGGTGCCCAGAGTCAGGACTAAACTCAGTGAAGCAGTGTTTCAGTTTTATGCAGCTAAACTCTGGAACAGTCTTCCCTGACGATGTTAGACAGACCTCTACTCTGACAATGTTCAAGTCCAGACTTAAAACTGTTCTTTTTAGCTCTGCATATGTCAACTGAAAGTGTTTTATCTGCACTCTTCTCTTTTCATTTCATTTTAAATTGATTCTTAATTATACTCTTTAAATTTTTTTCTGTAAAGCACTTTGAATTGCTCTGTGTATGAATTGTGCTATACAAATAAACTTGCCTTGCCTTGCCTAAAGTTACTGAGTGGTTTTAAATTGAATGTAGGAGGTTATAGTTCCCTCTGTAGCATCAGTACTTGCTTGGTTTTATCTTTCAATGTGTTCTTCTTTGTGTTACAGACTGTAATAGTCTAATATTATTATCTCAGGTTCAACCAGCACAGTGCGTTTGATGTTTTATTACTCTTTTATTTGGGTCACAGCTTGTCATTGCAGGGTGATGGTGGGTCCTGAAGCCAGAGAACCAGCAACAAAACTACTCACATGGCTCATTTTATTCCCAGGCAAATTTCAAAGCACTAACTCAAAGCCTATAGTCCAGTAGTCACTTAATACATTTGGCTAAAAGGAATTGTATTTGCATAACCGCACTACAGGCATGAGACAATCCCAATGGCTTCTACAATGCATTTTCACTTCTCAACTAATATCCGCAATGGCCACTTTTATATTATTCAAAGTTGGTTTAATTCTAGCCCAGTGTGGAACTCAGGAATGGATGGAATTAGCACAAACGTCCCAAGTATTAGATTATGGACCCATGGATAGAGTCCCAGAAAGTACAGTCCATCCAAAAGAGATGTAAGAATAAGAAACCTCTGCATAGCTCGGTATACGTACACTGTATATGGATATTTATTGAATTTCTGAACTGCAGGGACGGCGTATGATAATCCGTTAAATGTCTTGCGCACACCTCCTCAGCTACTGGCACCTTTATTAAAATATGTAGATTAATTTGGTTCTCGCATACAATTAGAGCCGTCGGATCGCTCGAGACTCGGCTCATATTTGTAATCTTCTAAATTTAACACCGATGGAGAGAGAGAGAGAAAGAACTTGTCAATTAAATCCAGTGAAACGACGGGGGGAAGAGTCCCATTCATCTTCATCGCCTTGTTTTCTGCTCGAGTGGCCACGCAGGTTATCATTGACGGGGCGGGGCGTAATTGGCAGACAGTTCGGTGGAGCACCTCCGATCAGGGATGAATTTGCGTTCTTCAAACAGACAGCGGCTCAATACGCAATACGGCAAAGTGAGGCCGGGGCTTTGTCAATTTACGATGGGAGAAATATCATGTCACTCCAGATGAGAGAAAGGCATTAAAGAGGAGAGCGAAGGTAAAATAAGACGGTATGGAATTTAACGGTATTTATGTCACTTTGTTTGAGGCTGATTGATTTGCACTTTTCACTCGATGCGTGTTTGGATTATTACGACGTAGAAATGAATTGGAACAGAATGCAATGGTTGGCAAGTTGAAACAGGCCAATTACAGTGGTATAAATATCAATTTTCACAAATAGTAGGCATTAAATAGGCTTACGACGTGAAGCAACACTTACAGTAGACCAAGCACATAAAAACAAATGCAGCTGAGTGACTAGACCTGTCAAGCTAGAAAACATGAACTGTGGAACTTTTTTTTTTTTTTTAATCTTAAGGTATTAGGGAGCTTGATTATAAAAATATCTTTTTGCAATAGTTACTTAAAATTGGCCTCACTGACTGATAGCAGGCTATTAAATAGGTGTATTAGAAAAAATAAAATTAATATTAATAAACTTTAGACTATGTGGGACCTGAAAAACCTCAACCAGTTGTTTTTGTGTGGTGATCGTAAACCATTTATCCATCGACTTCATTCAGTGATTCTGACTTCCAGGTTTTGGAGATATGTGCACGTACTAATGCCATATGTGTACAATTCTTCTGCATTTCTTGGTTTGGCCTCAGAAACTGCATTTTTAATGTCACCCCACAAGTTTTCTATGGGGTAAGGTCTAGGGATTGTGCTGGCCCCTGCATAACGTTAATCTTGTTGGTCCTGAAACAAGATGCTGCTTTTGTACTTTGTGTTTTGGGTCATTGTCTTGTTGAAACACCCATTTCAATGGCACTTCCTCTTCAGCATAAGGACAACATGACCTTTTGAAGTATTTGGATATATTTGAACTGATCTTTGATTCCTGTGATATAATAAACAGGCCCAACACCTTCAGTGTGAAAAACATATCATATATCATATCATCACATATCATGATACTGGCTCCACCAGGTTTTACTTGTCTTCACAGTGTCCTGGGGCTGGAACTCAGTGTTTGGTGGTCGTCTGACAAAATGTCTGTGGCCCCTAGACCCAAAAAGAACAATCTTACTTTCATCAGTCCACAAATAGTTGCTCCATTTCTCTTTAGGTCCCATCAATGTGTTCTTGTAACCTCTTTAGACCTTTTTTTTTTTAACAATGGGACTTTGCAGAGGCTTCTTACTGAAAGCTTGGCTTCACAAAGGCATCTTCTAACTCTCACAGGTATTTTTAGATCTTTTTTAATCTCCCTGGAGATGATCATTGGCTGAGCATTTGCCATTTGGCTTTTCTTCAGCCCATTCAAATGATGATTTTGGTTTTCTTCTACGTTTTTCAGATTTTGATTGCCATTTTAGAGCATTTGAGATCATTAGGGCGGCTTGCCCCCTAACCTGAAGGTTCAAATCCCGCAACCAGTATACTGTCATTAGTGTCCTTGGGCAAGACACTTTACCCACCTTGCCTGTATGAATGTGTCAGTGTGACTGTGTTTGGTGGTGGTTGGAGGGTCCGTTGGCACAGATGTGTGCAGCTGCGCTTCTGTCAGTCTACCCCAGGGGAAACTGTGGCTACAAAACGTAGCTTACCACCACCAACTATGGAGTGAATGAAATACCCTTTGCCTTCTGTGTAAAGTGCTTTGGGTGACTTGTGTCATAGGGAAAGCACTATATAAATACCATTCCCATTAGCTGAGCAACCTATCATTTGCTGCACATCTTAATATGTTTTCCCCTTACCAGTCAAACTTTTAATCAAATTACGCCGTTCTTCTGAACAATGTCTCGAATGACACATTTTACTCCGATATTTTAAGATAAATGTGATATTACCAGCCTGCACATGTGCTGCAAGCCAGACTCTCCTACTTTCTTTTCACAAGACAGTCTGGATACCCTCTCGGAGCCAGGCAGTTTCTCCGGTTCAATTTGGAACTGGCCAATCACAGTTATTTATCTGCAGCGCGTCTTACGAAAGCGGAAGAGCTAACCAAGAGCTAGCTCTAGCAACCGAGCTGACCTTTAATAACTTCTCTGACCTGATAAACATCATATAGTGCTTTTCTTTGTCACCTGTTGGTTCTGCTGAAGTCTGTTAAGCCCCAATTGACATCTGATGTAACGGACACATAAAAAAAAAAACTACTTTTGACACAAGTCTTTGTACAACTGGTTTCTGCTGCTGTCCCTGTTCAGAAATAAGTACAGAGCTGCTCATAATACTGGCACATTTCGGTGTTTTATGAAAAAAACAGCAAGAATCCATGTTTGTTTGGGTCAGCAATGTCCCTGCCCTTCGTGTCTATGATTGGTTACTCCGTCTGTGATTCTTCTGCCACAGAAACAAAATGTTACTGCAGATGTACCAGACTAACTTCTTTGTATAGAATAGGAAAAGAGTTTGTCTGATAGGCCAGGCTAATGTGCTGCCTTTACCCTTACATAAGGGACAGCTGTTAAACACCTAAGTGAGGTCTCTAATAGCACACTACACTGCTATTATTTTGAACATGCCCCTTTCAATGAATTATTCAAATAAAAATAATAAGCAGCATGCATTTCACAACTGTTGGGTCTACTGGTTTTATTACACTACAACAAATTATTTAGCATGTGGAATTAGATTGTTAGGTAAAAAAAATCTGGTCACTCTACAGTAGAGCTACTCAAGACTGTCTGGATGAGGCCCCTGCTGCATCCTATAGACTTCCTCAGCCTACCTCACCCCACTCCCTGGATGAATCCTTACAGAGCTGATCTATGATCCTATAGATGAACTAAGGGACTAACAGTCCTAGACGCATTGCCTGTCCGTCCTGGGAGAGGATCTCTCCTTCAGTTGGGCTCCATAAGGTTTCTTCTTTTTTCCCAGAGCTGGGTTTTTTTTAGGAGTTTTTCCTTACCAAGAAGGAGGGTCTAAGGACAGGAGTGTCCTGGGTCTGTTTAGTGTAGTTATTGTTTGTGTTGACTGTGTGTTAAGTCTGATTGTGTGTTTATGTTTGATCAACTGTTGTGAAGCCTTTTGAGGTGACTTTTGTTGTGATCCTGGGCTATACAAATAAATTTGAATTGAATTGAAGACACGTCAAAAACAAATGCTGTATATATTCATCCAATACACCTAACCAATCATGTACACTGAAGCCCCTGTGCTGCTCTATGGCCTGTATCGGCTGCTGTCCTCTTTCACTGCCAACCTTTGAGTGAGCTGAATGAGTCAACAGAACAATGATGTGACAATGAGGTCCCCCCCACACAAAGCTCTTTCTCATCCCGCACAATAACACGATTTAGTTTAATTAAATCTGAGCTAATAGCCAGTGATTGAGCCCTGTATTTGAGTCAAATCAAATTAGCTGAGCCCACCGACAATGGCTGGAGGTTTCCAAGGAGGCCATGGAGGTCACCTGAACAGGTTTGGATTGATCTGTCTACGCCGGGAATCAGATGCTAAAGGGCGTCCTAAGAGAAAAAAAAGAATATCATAAAACATAAAATATTGCACGATGATATATTTGAGCTAGCAGTATGTAAAAATGTTAGGTACAGCTGGAGGTAGCAGAGCTGGACATGTTTGAGGTTCTCTTTGGAGATGTTTTTCGAGATACATTTGGTTGGTGTGAGAGAAGAGGATGCAGAGGATAGGGTTGGATGGAGGCAGAGGATTCACTGTGGATACCTCTCAAAGGAACAGCTGGAAGATGAAGAAGTAGAAGTCAAAGCTCTGGAAAAAAACAACAACAACAAAAAAAAAACATAATGAATAACTTTGTTTAAGGGTATCTTTAACATGTTGGCTCAAAATATATAGCTACTCACAGTACTATTGCCCCTAAATGTTGCCACCATCAATTTTTCTTCAAAAGCTTGAAAATATGTATTATTTATTTATTTATTTTAATGCTAATAATAATAATTATCTTTTTTTTTCATATAGCTATTTTATGAACAAATTTCAATGTGTTTCAAAGTGCGAAAACACAGAAAACCTCCAACAAAGACCCTTGAACATAAAATTCAATTAAAGCAAATAAAAGAGGACAAAAAACAAACACATATTACAGCTATGAAAAAAAAAACAGTAAAAAAAATAATCAGGCAATATCAAATGCTTATCTAAAAAGAATGTTTTTTAAATGTTTCCTAAAAGTGCAAAGACATTCGACAGGTCATCTTTTCTTTCTTTCTTTTTTTTTTTTTTTTTTTTTTTGTGTGTGCAAATTTTATTACATTAAGAATTCATATGGAGCCTGAATGTGCTCCTTGCATTACCATGGGTTCTCTCTTTGAATGTAAGAGTGAGGCGTTGTCTGACAAAATTAAGTCTTGTTTGGTGTTAACCTTGTGCAAATGTAAAGACAGCTCCCCACCCCGGGCCCAAAGCAGCTGAGAAAATAGCTTGTCCCTTACCTTTATAGGACCAACACAACCCAACATGTTATTTCAGTTCATTACTCATTCTACATGTTTTTATGTTTTCTGTACTTCAGTTTATTTATATATAGGATGACCAGGTGTTCCTAATGGGGGCAGTCCCAGTTTCAGGTTCCTTGTCCCATGTCCGAACAAACAAATTGTAAAAACACTCATAATATCCAGTTGTCCCCATTTTAACCAATATAAAAGCATTTTTAAAAAAATTTAACGAAGGATTATTTATTCACCATATCATTGTTTTTATCAATGAATTGTATGGATTTTGATAAGTTGGTAAGTTCAGATTTCATGAGTTCAAGTTTCATGATTTGTGGAGAAAAAAAAAAAGTGTCCCAGGTTTTGGGTCTAGAAAACGGGTCACCCTATTTATATAGCCCAATTTCGCAACAAGCTGCCTCAAAAAGTGTTACAGGAATAGACAGAAATAAACAAATAAACAAACAAACAGGCAAATAGACTGTCCCAGGCCATCCCCTGTCCTTAGATTCCCCCTTCGCGTTAAGGAAAAACTCAAAAAAAAGGGAAATAAAATGAAAAAAATGTCTGTGGGAAAAAGACAAACCTCAGGGAAAACCGCATGAAGGAGGTATCCACTACTTAGTTTACTTAAGTACATTTTTCATGTATCTGTACTTTTTACTCCACTACATTTATGAGTTGGTTTGAAGTACAACATATTTTCAGTTTTTGTTTAAAATCACGTATTTCTGTCATCCACTCATTGTAGAAACACAGTACTTAAATACAAAAGATGCAGAAAAGTAGTACTCCTTTAGAAACATCAAAATAATAAAGGCAGAAGACTTCACCGACAGATACAGTCTCTTCTACTGCACAAGTTTGTTCATTTCTTTAGTTATCAGCAAAACTTTGCAGCAAAATCACTCACATGGAAAAATCTCTCATGGAAAAAAGTAGTATAAAAACACAAATGACAACAGCTCCCAACCAACAGTTTCTCCTTTCCATTCTTTTTGAGCACTTAAAAAAAAAAAAAAAAACTCAAAAATGTCTGAATTTTGCACACTGTGAGTCCCAGTCTTGGTTCCCACTAACTTTTCTATTTGTTTTCTTCCAAATTCCAAACTTTGGTCCAAACTTTGGGTCTGAATCTCGGGTTTCTGCGAGTTTTCAGGGGGAGTTAGAGTCAACCTGTTGTACTGTGTGACAGATATAGCCACGGGGCTCTCCTACGTGTGTGAGAGGACCTGGATACAGACCCCAGGGCTCGGATAGACACCTGCACGCAGAGCTGTAGTGACAGGGTCGAGATTCACCTCCCATCAGCACTTTTACACCCCTCCGGCACCACATCACCAGCCCACTCTCCAAACACTTCCACCAGGCAAAAGTTAGACTTGCAAAGTAAAAGTGTTCTTCTGCGGGTATCATTTTGTTTGGTGTGATAAAATGGAGGGGGGAAAAAAAAAAAGTTTGGGTACTTTTTATTTATTTATCAATGTCTGTAAATGTGTCTAGAAGGACATAAATGTTGCTTTGTGCTCAGGAAATCCCAGAAACCAAATTAGGATTGTGTCATGGGCAAGTTCTGAGCAGATGTCGCAGGAAGTAGCCCAAAGCACGTGGACTTAGATAAACTTTTGGAACATGAGGGAAATGTCTTGCAGGTACAGGGGCGAAACATACAACACAATACAATGTCTTTGGCCATGTGAAGTGAGAAGTCATCAGCATCTGTAACTGTATAATAATATAATACAGTGGTTTCTCACACACATTTGTCCCTAATGATGTTATTGTGACCAACTGTTTACATGTGGCCAGATTTTTAGAAATTTTGAACATATTTGTTTTTGGAACTCTGGTACGGATCAGAGAAGATGAAATTCCAAAATGCTTCAGAAATGCTAAAATTGGTCAGTGATGAAAGTGACAGTGAACATTTTTGCTAAATGTTTTTGTCAAATAGATTCAAGTCATTTGTGCTTGAGTATTTTTTTTTTTTTTTTTTTTTTTTAGTTAATACATTTTCTCAAGTAAAGATTTTAAGTACTTCTATTTAAAAGGGGCTATGAGCAGTATATATTTTTTAATATATTTTTTTCTTTACAGTGAAGCGCAACATTATTCATACCCCTGGCAAATTCTGACTTAAAGTTAATTTCATTCAACCAACATGCCACTTTTTGTTCAAATGTAAAAAAAAAAGAAAAAAAAAAGCTGAGAATTTTTTATTTTTTATTTTTTATTTTTCCCATAGTGATACTTCTTGTACATCGTCTTATTATCTTTTGGGAAAAGCCTGTGTCATTTCTGGTAAAAAAAACAAAACAAACAAAAAACTTGCTGGTTGAATGAAAGTAACTTTAAGTCAGAATTTGCCGTGAATAATTTTGGGCCTCACTGTATATATTAAAACATATAAAAACATTTTATATTATATTTCTTAGACTTTGAATGGTTCAGTTTTATATACTGTATATTTAAAAGTATATACGTCCTAATACTTATGACTTTTTAGGGCCTTAAATTCTGATTTAAATTTTAAGACTTTTAACCCCCCACGGAAACCTTGGTTTATTTAAGTATTTATATTGCCTTTTCACTAATCCACGTCTCTCATCAGCTTACTCACAGGGATAGCAATTGTTTTGGGGCACTCTCCAAAGCGTCCTTGAAGGTCTGTCACCATCCTGCCACAAAATATTTATAGTACTTGTAATCTTTTAATTGTGCCTCTATAAAGTGAGATTATCAATTGACTAAATAATTGTAAATGGCATGGTATGCCAAAATGGGTTGCGTGCTTAAGGCTGGTAAACTGTAATTTTGGCATATCATATTGATCTTGACCATTTCTCTAAATATGGCTGTCTAACCTGACCACTTAACATTAAGTACTGAACCAGTTTAGAAGATGGCAAATCTGAACTCAATTTCTATGAACAATAGCTAATAGTTAATCGCTAACCAGCTAACTTTTTGCCATCCAAAATGGCAGCATCAACAAACCAAGTCACATGACTGAGAACGGTCCATACCACAGTCAGAAAGACACCAAAAATGAAATATTTGTTGCATTTGTTGAGCATAAATGGGGCATTTGAAATCTGACTGTATGAATATTGATGAGACTAATTTCAGTATCACAAAAAGTAGCAATAACAAAAAGTAGCAATGCATTATAGTGATATAGGGAATGTCATTGATTGACAACAGTATGATTTTGATGAATTCTTATTTTTTGGAAAGGGGGAACAAACAAACAAACAAAAAGCAACACTTGCTCACCTCCTTAAAAGTGTAATGTTGGTGTTATTTATTTCCGCTTTAAATCAGTCAAATCTTTTAGTCAACTTGAGTTTTTATTATAACGTTACATTTTTAACATTTCAGTCTTCGGTCTGTGTGTAACTCAAAAAGTGTGCATGTCTGATTTTGAGTCAGGGATGGAGAAACAGGTGTTTTAGAGCTGCTGCTGTCGTGCAAACTGGAATAACCTTTCACAATTTTCCTTAAGTCGAATATTTGAAGTATTGTTTATTTGTTGTCTTTAATTATCATAATTCTAGTAACTTTAAAGGAGAAGCAAAAAGAGAACACTTTTTTTTTTTTTAAATATGTCCTAAAAACCTAAAATATGCGCAGACATAAGCAGATGAAAAAGCACATTATATAACATTTGTTTACTTTTAAAAAAGTCAAATACACCATTTTGGCTGTAACTTTTAATGTCATTTCTTTAACAGAATGGTACAACTGTTATATGCACTTACAGCCTTATGGCACTGACAAAACCCATGTTGGGAGATAGGAGGATGCTATGTTTTTCACTTTTTTTTTTTTTTTTTTTTTTCTCTCATTTAGGCATTTCTTATGCTAGTGTGATGATTTTTTGACAAAGATGTTCATTAATAAATGCATTTTAGAATTTGAGTGTCACAACTAGGGCTTGACATTAACATTTTTGCTCACTGGCTATTTTGGCAAGTGTTGTTTTGTTTTTTTGTTTTTGTTTTTTTTTTTTGCTAGCCATATGGGTTTTTTGCTAGCCATAGTTTAGATGTTAAAATGCTGATTCTTGTGTAGTATATATGACAATTATGTTGTTTTTACAATCCTTTTGAAAATTACCACTGTAAATGTACTTTTAAAACAACAATTTATCAACATCAAAAATAACTTTTTTTAGTCTATATTTTAGCTTTTGGTGTGTTTGTTGTTTTTTAACATCTTTTCATTTAAGACCCTCTAACCAGCTTAATTTTGTCTCTCCACTTATGATTTACTCTAGGTTTTAAATGATGGGGATTTATAAGCATAACAGCAGAAAGTAAGGTTTAAAATAGTAAAAAAAAAAAAATTATAAAAAAATCTAGATCATTCTTCCTTTTAAAGCCATTGGTTTACATCAAAATCATTTATTTTCACTCTGCTGCCACTGCAATACAGAAATGTTCATCATATTAATTCCTTTATAACCCTGCTAATCAGTGGCCAAAATAATTTCACACAAAAAAAAAAAAAAAAAAACAGCACCAGACTCACCATTTTGTCATTGCATTCTGGTGAATAATTCCCTTTTAATTCCCATTAGATAACAGTGATTGTAGACTTTTAGGGCTTTAAGAGAAAGAATGTGAGTTTCTGCCATTTTTTATGTGATTTTCTGCCCTTTTTTGTTGTAATGGTACACAAAGTAAAAATGTATTAAAATGAGTGTTAAGGTTAATCAGTAACTTATCTGGGGCTGGTAATCCCTGCACAACCAAAAAACACTTTTATATCTTAAAATATTAAACAATTCATGTTTTATTTACAAATATGTTGAAATATGTAAATAAACCAGCATTTATAGGGTTATAAATATGAAAACGAATTCACTCTTGCTGTGTATGAGGACAGGGATTAATGCACATATAATAAAACAAAAAAAGTAGTTGTTTTTTTTGTTTTGTTTTTTATGTGACCCAGTGAAAGTGGCTTAAAGAGGAAGAATTTAAATACATTAAAGCTTGCTCTTGTTGTCCTGTCTTTGCAAATATTTAACTTTTGCATGCCCACTTTTAAGACATTTTAAACTTCTATGCCCTCTAGCTACAGTATGTGCAAAGTTTCAATAGTATCACATTGATTCTAGAACAACTTACCCCTCTGAGTCCAGTTTGCAGGCCCCTGTGCTGAGGTGAAGTCAGCTGGTGGGCCGGGGTTGTGAGGAGGTTATCCCGCAGCCAGATTGGTCCGGACAGGAACAGAGCGCGGTGCTGAGAGAGAGAGAGAGAGAGAGAGAGACAGGATTAGAGCCGCTCCTGACATTTGGCACAACACCCGACGGGGGCCCGGTTAATTTAACAGTGAGGGGTCAAAGGTCAGGGGCTTGACCCGAGCACTGCTGCTGTTAGAGAGGAGAGGGGGGTGAGAGATATGCAAGAGTGCCATCTTCCTGTTGGAGCTGCTCACTTTCAGGATATTACCCCCTGGACTTTAGCGAGTTAAAACTGTCAGTCAAACAGGCCTTCCATACACTGTAAAAAAAAAAATGCTGTGAAAACATTAAAAACACAAGGCAACAGGATCCCCACAAAACTCCAAAATCTTGAGGGATCCTGTTGCCTTGAGTTTTTTTTTTTTTTGCAGTGTAGTAAAGCAACATACTTTGACATATAAGACACTGTGGCTCAATGGATAAAGCATTTACGCCTGAATTAAAGGATAGACAGTATCTGAGCACATTACTTCACTTCTACTTCTTTTTTAATGTAATATTAAACCTTGTGATTTTTGTAGATTTTTTTGTAGTAACAAAAAGTTACAACTGGTTTTAATGGGAGTTTGGCTTTTAGATTCTACATAGCACAGGAAAAAATGATCCCTAAAAATAAATGTTGTTGGTAATCTTTGACATACCCAAGGCTGTAATAACCCCAAAACATCCTATAGGCCTATAGTATTTAATTGCGATGGAGGGCAGGCAAAATCTGTATTATTAATATGCAGATTTTTAGGTTTTTTTGATTTTACGATTATTAGATGCCTCTCATATGACCCAGTTACAATAAAATCCACACAGATAAATTGATAAACCTAGAGACTAAATTCAAAGGGAACTGGCTGTACAGTAAGCCTGACCTAGACCAGTGGTTCTCAACTGGTGGGCTGGACTTTTATTTGTGTCATGACTTAAAAAAAAGAAGATACTAAGGAAAATGAAGAGATATTTCAGGAAAATTAGAAGATACTGAGGAAAATTAAGCAGTACTCACATCAACCTTATCAGTAATGTTATAGAACTGGATTTTTTGCTGTGGTTGTTTCTTTTTTATTGTTCTATTCTATATGTCCCACACTGCCACCTACTGTTAAGGAGTGTAAATGGATGATTTACTTAAAAAATTAAACTTTCTTTTCATCTGGCAAAGAGCCCGTAACCCACTGAAAACAGTTCTGCAACCCACTTTTGAGTTGAGAACCAGTGTTACAGAGCGTATGTCTTGCCGGCCCAGACCTGAGCAGACCCCATCGTCTCCCTCTCTCCAGTCACTTCCTCGTGCTCCACTGCTCTGCTCACTCAGGCTGAAGGCTTGCTCCCTCGTCAGGTTGGAGTGCACTAATTAGGCTCCGCTTTAATTTTCCAGGATGCTCTACTGCCCTTTAAGCGGCCATTTCACATTCAAAGCGATGGTAATTGTAGCGTGGCGTGCTGATCTGGTAATCACCCTGGGATTTTCCTCCTCTGTCACACTCTTTTTCCTCTTCCTTTGGTTCATTTTGTGTGCATCTGTAGACCTTTGTTTTTCAGACTTCTTAACTAAGAGGCACAGACAGGTATCAATTTGTGTGTACACTTGAGGAGAGGTTCAGGAAGCTGGTCAAACTGAGGTAAACACTGGGTTTAAATTAAATGTCACATGCTAAAAATACCGGCTGTTAAGAGAATGGTCAATAAATATTTCTTAACTCCTATGTAGAGACTGTTTTGGCCTAGAGTGGTAAAGTAAAACTGTCCAACTGCTGCTTAACACAAACCAAAATCTTTATTTTTCTTTTACCTTTTGGGGGTCTGGATTTTTATCTAGGTTTGGGACCGGCACAGAAAGTACACTGGCTTGTGACTCTATATAGCGAAACTTGGCAATATGACTTTTCCTGTAGTACGCCTGATTTCATACTCTACTATTGTCTGTGCTAACTATTAAGATTAAGGCATTCATTAACTGCATAAACATTCCCAAAAACAGTTCACTGTGGCCAAATTTAAACAAATTCTGCTATGAAAATGTATTATAACTCGGACAGATCTACAGAAAAAAATCATGGGGTGGCAAGGAGGATAATGGATCATTTAAGGGGTGGCAAATGGATTAATACATTATATCTACTGCCAACATTTGAACAAAATAGGATAATTGAAAAAAATACTATTTTGTTGCTTATAAAACAGAGCATAGGACAGATTACACTCATTTAATTAACTTTTTTTACCTCTATGTCATTGCTGTTCTTGGTCACTGAAGTACATTTCCTGTATGAAGTTTATCTTTAAATATAAAAAAAAAAATCTTGGAAATCAGAGTTTTCCTAATAAATGTCTGACCCATGACAAAATGCGTATTTTCACACATGCCTTTACCAGGTAGGGTGGCATCTGGGGTGGCAAGAGCTCTTTTAGAGGAGATTTAGAAGTAGAGTTCTGAGATGGTGGCAAAGTGGTTAGCACTCTTGTCTCACATAAGGAAGGTCCCAGGTTTGAATCCCAGACTGTGCGGGGCCTTTCTGTGTGGAGTTTGCATGTTCTCCCCGTGTCTGGGTGGGTTTCCCAACAGGTTAATCCTCCAGTTAGGCACTACTGACCAAGATACTGGCTCAGATCTGCCCCAGATCTGCCCCAGGCGCTGCATTGCCCCTGACAGGTTCACCCCAGTGGCACTGAAGAATGGGTCAAATGCAGAGGACAAATTTCCCTACGGAGAAAATAAACCATACCTTAACCTTCAATTTTTATAAATTCCACACACATCCAATTGGAAAACAAAGGAAAAAGGAACAAGGAAACATGGATGCTTTTGTCGATTTTCCCATAAACTGTAAGTGTGTTCAGGTCAGGGGATTGATGAAAGGATTGAAATAAACATCAGTTCTTACACTTTTATTTTTGGCTGCAAAACTTATGATGTTTGTTGTCTTAAATGCCCAATTACAGGGCTTCTCAAAATGTTTTTCCAACAGACCAAATTTCAAATCTCATCAATGTCTAAAACAATTGCTTATTTCAAAAAAAAAAAAAAAAAAAAAAAAAAAAAAAAGGATTATACTGTAGAACAAACCAATACAGACCAATGCAAAACTGGTCATCGGGGTGAAAACATGTTCTTTTAACAACATTGGAAAAATTCAATGATTTACAATAAACCTAAAGGATCAGGAGCCACAGGAGATAATGGTAAACATAGACCTGGAGCATGCCCAGTACACTGTATATTCACTGCCAGTAGAAAGTTCTCTAATGGCATTTGTCAGACTTCAAATAAGAGTCATTCTATCACATTCAAACATTTACATTAGGGGAGATATCCATCACAGACCTGCTTATTGTGTGTTACTATATTGTTCTTTTAATTAAGATGTATTTATCTGAGTAAAAGTCTAATCCCTCTGAACCTCTCGTGTGTCTGTGAGGCACTGATCTACCCGGGCTGCCCTTCTCTCTCTTACTGTTCCCTGTGCCATGTTGCAGCAGCAGCCCCTCATCTCTTCTCTCCCTCCTTGTACTTCTGATGCTTCTCAAACCTAAGTTTTGTCAACTAAATATCTCTTTTCTGACCTAGAGTTAATCAGACACGTGCCTGTATGTGTGCAGTGTGTCATTCAGTCACACATGGGTGATCTCAGACTGCTGAGGGTTAAACTTAGCAAACTCATCTTTGTTATTATCAGGAATGCTAAAGATCTCTAAAAGAAATACTGGCTACTGTGAAATGCCCTGCCCTAGGACTATTTAATTAAAGGTTGAGGAGCCACTTGTCACAAACAGTATTTATGCATGTTGTTGTACCAATACAAATACTTTTTATTTTATTTGTATTTATTTATTTGATAAGGACAGTGCAGATTAATGAACATCTATTCAGACAGCAATAGACATAAATATGCCGGATTATAGCAATGCTAATTTGCAGCCGCAGTCCCTCAGCAGGTAACACAAAAACATGATCACATTTAGAGCACATCACAGGACAGTACATTACTTTAGAAGTTAAAAATCAATGATTACAGGACTGGTCTGCTTTCAACCTCTGCTTGAGGTAAGTTTTGGATGTTTGTAATGTGGGACACTGCTTTACAGAGAGTGGAAGACAGCTCCAGATCTTACTGGTCTTTAAAGAAAGAGCATTTTGTCCAAAGGCTGTTTTTCTGTGTGGGACCTCACAGTCCTTTCTAGAGGAGGCCCTTGTCCTGAGACTGCTGTGACTTAAGAAAGTCTAACATTGGGAGGTGGGGCGTGTCCATGTAACACCTTGTACATAAAAGAAGCAAATAGAATTTTTTTAAATTCTCAAACCTCAATAATTTGCACTTTTTAAAAATGTTACAAACGTTGAATGACACTGGTTTTCTATCAAAGAACTTTAATGATTTTTACAGAGTGATTCTATGATTTTGCATGTAGTTACACCTGCCAGCAACCAACATGTAAATAAATAAAAATCATAATCAATTTACTTCATATTGTCCTAAATACATAAATAAAATATTCAGGTTCAATGTGGTTTTAGTATGCATTTTTACTGTCAGCTAACACTGCACTGTATATGCATGTTTTTAGTCATTTAGTCAACTATCAATAACTATTCAATCCAGTAATATAATCCATGTTTTGCAGGATGTTGGTAACCCAGCTGCACTTACTGCACTGAGGTGACTCCCATATTGAAGTTTTACTTGTTCTTTGACAAAACAAAGCAAGAACTCAATTATACCCAGTCCAAATGAGTGACAGTTTCATTTTCAGAAGCCACTCTAACCCTGTGTAATAAGCCCTGTCTACACCCACACACACACACACACACACACACACACACACACACACACACACTAGACAGGAACGTGTGTAATCTGAGCAAAAGGACAGAATATGGACAAATTACATTTCTAGGAGAATGTATTCAGGGTGATTAACCTCATGTTCATTTTTTTTTTTTTTTTTTTTTTTTTTTTTCTTCATTTGGCTTACGTCCCAGTCTGAGGCAGCCAGATTAAACTGGTTAATGAGCAGAGCAGCTGGAGTTATGAGAAGACTGGAAAAAGAGCCATTTTGATAGCCTCCTGGAAGAGTAATTGGGGTTAATGAGTGGCGCTGCATTAGAGGAAATTATTACATTTGGTCAAACTATGAAAAATCTCGGTGGCGGTCATGTAAAAAAATGTACAGTAATTCTGCCTGATTTGAGAAATACTCAGCGTCCATATGAAAACAATTGTGAGTTTGTGAAGCGGAAAGTGGCCCTGTAATGTTGATGGCTGTGTTTGTTGTTGAAATGATTTTGGCATAAAGTCCAGATTAATGAAAGCTTCACATTTAGCACCTGGATTGTATTATTTGCTGCAATAAAATGGTTTCTTTTTAATTTGTCGTAATGCACAGTGTAATGTATTAATCTGGAAGTGTAATACATGTGTGAGACTTACAGGAGTACACACTAATGACTAGTTTCAGCAGAATTTTTAAAGACATTTTAAGATTACAGGATTTCTCAAACTTTGTCTCACACAAACTCTCAGGAGGTCGGTTGGTTTTCGGTGCACACTACATGACTGCGTCCCAAGTCGGGTTTTTAAAATTCAAACATATCTGCTCGACTGTGACTGAGGTCTGGTTAGGTCTGGTCCCCAAACACACACGTGCAGATTCAAGTCTTTACTCCTCCAACAGATTTTGAGCTGCCATGCCAACTAGAGCTGACTGGTGCAGACTCTGCCCAACTGGACTTGTGCATAAAATCCGGCAAGAAGTCTTACATTGTAAAGTTCCCATATTATGCTTTTGAAATAGTTTTAGACACTTTTGCGTTAGTATTTTATTGTTTTATAACTTAAAATTGTGTATTTAAGCTTTTAGGAAGCTGTTACATTGACTTTGCAGAGATTCGATGTCTGCTGCCCCCTGCTGGCAACTATGAGGTTCGGCGGAGCATAAAATGGCTATTTAACATGACTATTAGCAACATGGCACTGACAGATAGGGGCTGGAGGTATGCTTTTGAGAAGGAAACAATTATAACGTGATTAAAAACTCAAAAAAGTTGATTTAGCAGAATAGAGGACCTTTAAACAGTTAATACTGTGTTAAGCTACACCTATGGCATAAATTCTGCCTGACCAGCCATGCCCATTTACTTTCCAAATTGAAATGGGGCTTAAATCTCTTTCATACCCAAAAATGTACAGTTTAAATCAGTGGGTCTCAACTGGTTGAGCTTCGGGACCCACCATCATCCTAAAATGACAGGCAGCGATATAAATAAAAGAGCTATTCCAACTGATCAAATGTATTGAAACTGAGACAGAATCAAGTCAGAATATCACAGTACGCTAACACAAAAAGAACACATTTAACAAGCAAGTGGCGATGTTAGAGAGAGAACTGTTCCCTTCTACATTCTGTTGGATGCAGTTTAATTTAAAACCAAAATACATAAAATAAAAAAAGTGTAATTCAGAAGGATTCAAGTCTACAAAATGTACTTTTCTTCTGTTGACCCTTTCAGTGAATACTGAACACACTGTGAGGAAAATTAAGCAGTGCTCACATCAAACTTTTTTTTTTTTTTTTTTTTTTTTTTGGGCGAAGGCTCGCAAACCACTGAAAATGTTTCTGTGACCCACCTTTAGGTCCCGACTCACCAGATGAGAATCACTGGTTTAAATCCTGTCAACCAATGATAACTGTTATTTAAATTAGGACATTTTAAGGCAGCATTCTTGCATTAGTTACTTGCATAGTTAGTTTTTTTATATATACATTTACTATCCATGCAACAAAATCCTGCAAATACTATTTTACCAATCAATTCATTCTTTTAATTTCAAAGTTTTATTCTTTTAATTTTTAGTACAGCTTTTTGTCAATTCTTAGAAATCCACTAGTCCACTGTTTTATGTGGGTATTTAAGATTATTTATTTATTTAATTCCAATAAAATATTTAAGTATAATCTGCAAACATGGGTTGGTTGGCTCTTACAGTTCTGTCTTTATTTCTTCATGCTTGGTCTTCATCACATTCAAACAATTCTAATAATTTGACAACATCAAATTTCCCCCCATAGGCCATTAGCATCTCTTGTCCCAACCATCTTTAATTGGTTTAAGCATTAGTATTGTCTTTCCTAACATGGAAAAACCCTTTGCTCTTTGAAGCTGTTTACTCTTGTCCGGGACCAGGCGTTTGCTTTGTCAGGTGAGCTTTTGTTTCTTCTTGAAAGGGATTCCTTGAAGTGACTGGGGATGTCAGCTCGGTGACGGTTCCTCTTTTTTCAGTTGTCTCCGGCGCGTGGAGAGATGTGAGAAGATGGGAAGATGGGAAGATGGCCGCCGCTCATCCGTCAGAACCCTGATACAGTAGGAAGGCTGAGGAAGCTGGGGGACACGCGTAATCTGCCCTGACAGGCCACGCGACACATGACTGAAGCGGGCCTGACACCACAAATAAGACACGATTCAAATGCAGGAAGAAAGGGAAAGCCGAATAAAAAAACAATAAAGTTTCAGGTAAGTTTTCTCAGACACATTTATTTTTCAGAGAAAAGTGCCTCAAAGGGGAAAAAAATCTTGCTTTCTCAATTTGGTGGAAGAATATCTTTTGTTTTTTCAGTCTCAATTGAGTCAGTTCTTTACTGCATATGCTTTGCTGAAATTCTTCCTTTTGTTGTTGTTGTTTTGTTTTTCTAAGCCTTGAATAAATCCCCTATTTCAAATGCTTTTGCATCATTTTACCTTTGCTAATTAAATCTAAATTTAATGTGGTAATAATGCATGTGTGAAAAAATATTTATCATCTCACACAAAGGAATGACCCTGAAACATAATTTTAAAAAGGCCATGTTTTGCCAATGACAATAATAAAATTACAAAAGTCAGAAAAATACCTGTGTGCATTTCAACTTTCAACTTGTAGCCATAAACTTCCAAGTTCAATCCCTGCTACTGCCATTGCACTCGGTCATTGTATCCTTGGGCAAGACACTTAACCCACCTTGCCTGTATAAATGTGTGTGACTGTGTATCTGACGCTAGCCTGGCCTGCCAGACAAACTTTTTTCCTATTCTATACAAAGAAGTTAGTCTGGTACCCCTTTGGTAATATTTTGTTTCCGAGGTGGAGCAATCACTGGCAGAGTAATCAATCAGAGAAAAAAGTCAGTTTTTTTTTAATGCGTTCATTTACATCAAATGTCAACGAGACTTACCTGTTGTTAAACAGAGGACTGGATAATGCCGCGGACTTCAGCAGAACCAACAGATGACAAAGAAAAGCTATAAACGCCATTAATCAGGTCAGAGAAGTTATTAAATTAGCTTGATAGCTAGCGCATCCTTAGTTAGCCCCTCTGCTTTCGTAAGACGCACTGCAGATAAACGACTGTGACTGGCCATTTCCAAATTGAATTGGAGAAATGCTCCACCCTGAGAGGGGAACCAGACTGTCCTGCTTGCAAAAAGCAAGTAGGACAGTCTGGTTCACCAGGCTAATTGTGGACCGAGGGGCCGTAGGCACAAATTGGCAGCCACACTTCCATCAGTCTGCTCCAGGGCAGCTGTGGCTACAGAAGTAGCTCACCACCATCAAGTGTGACTGAGGAGTAAATGAATAATGTGGCAAATTGTAAAATGACTTGAGTGTCAAGAAAGTGCTGTATGAGACTGAGTATTATTATTATATTCTAAAAAAAAAAATAGGACATGCACATAGTTAGCTTGCTTTTCCCGTATTTCTACATATTTCCATTTTTTGTATTTACTGACATATTCATAGAACTGAAGTTACATCCAGTAACTACTGTACTGTTTCTATTTTGTTGGATTGCATTATTGTCGTAGAAGCCCCTTTGCGACGGCTTCTTTTTTTTTCTGTTAATAACTTGCATGGTTAAAAACTGTGCTTTTATGGTGGATGTCATTCTTGATGCAACCCTCTCTATTTATTTGGGCTTGGGACCAGCACAATGAATGGAATCATACTGACCTCCCTGACCTCCCACACCTAAAATCCTTTCTAATAGGGGTCCACAAAATTCTGATGCTTGAAGTTCACCAAGTACTTGCTATGTAAATTATTTCTCCTGTTCATTTGAATTACTTCTTCTAAACATTCTTCCTTCCTCCCCACTAGTGTCTTGTTTGATAGGACAGTGGCCCAGGTCATTCATTGTACCAGTGTCAGCCACAGATTTATTCCCCCTTTACTGTTCAGTGGAAACGCTGGACAGGATGCTTAGGAGCGCACAACAAAGACTTACAATAGACTTCTTCAAAGACACCTTGAAGACTCTGATTCATCCGTCAGACAAGGCGCCTGTGGGCAGGTGTCTGGCCACAATGGTCCACTCACACATACACGCAGGCCGGGGCCAAATCAACTGCCTGCTTCCATTGTGTCCCGCAAGATGGATGGGTCCGAGATGGCACTTTTGTCCCAGAATGCTATAGGTCCAAGCAGCATGGAGCTCTTTGTTTAAGTAGTGCCAATACCTTCACTGTCTTCACTGGACTCAAAGGAGGGCTTTTGTATTTGTAATAAAGTAAGCTCTGTTGAGTATTTATGTTATGAGGTCTGCAGGGAGGTAAGTGTTTCCTCCCTGTGTTACTTGGGGTTCTCTCTGGGTAACCTGGCCTCTGCCCACCTATGATGTGAATGTATAGGTAATTTGATGGATTTAGTAAATGAATAGATAGTAAATATGAATAAATGAAGAGTGAATTTTCATCTCTGTCTCTCCAAGTGTCAGCCCTGTGACAAACTGCCCATTGTCCAGAGTGTACCCCTCCTCCAGCCCAGAGCACCCAGCTTAGGCTTCAGCCCTACAAGACCCTCAATGGCTTCTGATAAAAAATGAAAGGTTCACTATTCTGCTAAATTAAGTTTTTTGAGCTTTTAACCATGTCGCCGATCGTTCCAATCAGAAAACCACTAAGACTGGCAACCTACAGACCATTGTTTTAATTTAAGACATGCTAAATAGACATTATATCTACCTAATCCAAGTCTTCTTTACATAAGTAACAGCTCCCCCAAAGAAGACGTTACAGGGTTCTTGTGGAGCATTAAAAAGCATTAAAAGTCATTAAACTGATTTTGTGAAAATTAAAGCCTTTTATATTTAATATTTTTTAAGCAAAATCGCTGACATTATTAGTTTTATTTGTGAATATAAATATGTATGTATAAATAAATAAATTTACATTTTTGTAGTCTCACAAAGTAAACGAGTTTGCTTCCAGCAGGACCATCAGATGTTTGACTTTCAACATTACTGGTCCTTTATGAACTGTATTTTACAATATTTGCAAATATATTTTGACAATTTAAGCTCCTGCAATTGTATGTTTGTGACATTAAAAATGGCATTAAAAAGCATTAAATTAGACTTGCTCATTGTCTTACTTGTTTTAAAATGTCGATACTAATGCAAAGGTGTTCAAAACTATAACAAAGAGCCTAAAAAAGCATGATATTGCTGCAATGTAAAGCTGATGCCATGCATTACTTATATTTCTTCATTCATCCCAGTCACTATAGGCCTTAATCTGCAAATCAGTAAATTAAAATATGGCTGTAGCACTGAGTATATTATGTCAGGCGATTGACTGCATGAATCAAATAACAAGAATTACAAAGAATGTTTCCTGTTGTATGTCTAAATTCATGTTTGCAACAGTTTGCATCTGTAAATGTATGTTTTGATAAAATGGCCATCTCCAGCAGCAATGGACCCAATGAAAATGCTGTTTCTGCTGCTCCTTGTGTGTTTGCTTTAATGGTACACTTAGATCCTGCGTCTAAGTGCTGTCACGGTTTGATTTGACGATGAGGGGTTTGGGTGGGTATATTGTATGTCCAGAGCCGGTGAGGGCCCAGTCTGAGTGACACATAGAGAATGGGGTGCACATGTCTGGTCACTGCTCCATTTCAATTTCACATCACTATGTACAAAATGCTATTTTCTCCAGACAGCCAAAGGTCAGTGGTGTTTCTGAAGTGCTTATTTTCATGCTGCACAGGAGTATAGGTGTCAGCAGAGGCTCAAATGTGTTTGTATTTACTTTACACCAGGGTTTCTCCTATTTTTGTGACAAGGCACATTTGAAAACACAGTACTAAGCCAAAATGCTTAAATGTTGTGGACAGCCAAAAAATTAAACTCTACTCAGTTGAACAGCTTAAAACTTACTTTGTTGTTGATTAACAAAAATGTGTATACACATACAAAATATCCAGAAGATAAATCAATAAATAAACATAAACAAAAAATTATATTGTGCTAAAAATGCTTTACAATTGCATTATTCATTCACACCCAAGCTATTTCTGTAGCCACAGCTGCCCTGGGGCAGACTGACTGAAACATGGCTGCCATTTTGCACCAATAGCCCCTCCAACCACCATCAATCACACACTCACACAATCATTCATACAGGCAAGTTGGGTGAAGTGTCTTGCCCAAGAACACAATGAGAGCATGCAATGCCAGCAGCAGGGCTTGAACCCCTAACCTTTGGGCGAATGTCTCTAGCAACTGAGCTACAGCCGCTCCAGGTTTTGAAGAAAAAATAGTGCTGTTCCTTGTGCAAAAACAGGGTGTTGAAAATAAGATAAAATGCTTTAAAAGGGCTCATTTACAGACAACAACAATAATTGTTTCTTTGTAAATGAAACAACAATAACTATTTGAGGGCAACAGCGACAAAGAAACAAACCTTACCTGCAACATTTTTTCCTTTCATATTACATTGAACTGCAGCCGTCTTTCCAACTGGGCTTCCATGAGTCTGTTTCATATCCTTTTAAAGTCCTCATACTGGAGACTGAGGAGTCTTTAAAAACAGTGTGTGCATGATGATAGGCCCAAGGCCTGTCGCTTCTACAAAAAACACAAGATGCTCTTTCCTTTTCTCATTCACTGATACAGCGTATCTCTATTAAGTCGCTCACACATCCATTCTTTATCTGCTGCAGTTGATTGACAGGCTGCACAGGAAAGAAGCACTGTGCTCGCTCTATATCACACTAAATTCTCATTTACAAATCTGACAAAAATATGAAAATTTGCAAAAGACCATCAGAGAGAACACCAGCACTGGGTAAATGGGCTGTTTGCCTACCATTTAACCACTAACTTTAATATTCATGATGGGCTCTCTAAAGAATGGCTAATTAGAGAAAATGTTGAGAAATGGCCCACTTTCTGGTTCAGATGGCCACAGTGAAGTGCTTCAATAACCTCTTTGTAAATAAGTGATCAAATTTACCACTGAAAGATTTTTCATTAAGACAACTCAGTCACCAGATTTAAATCTAAATCTTGGATGGGATTTAAGGAAAGCAGATGCAGCACAGAGGCCATCAAACATCACTGAGCTGAAAGCTTTTGCACACAAGAAATGGGCAAATATACTAGTCAAGAGGTGTAAGAAGCTTGTTAGCAAAACGTTTGTTAGAATTTCTAAAAGTTAAATGATGCCCCACAAAGCTAGGGGCTGAATAATACTGTCCATGTACATGTGTTAAAAGAGTCACATTAAAGTTAGGTCAAACTAACTCAGATATGTCTTGTTTAATGAGGTTTTTGTCATTTATTCTCATTGTCTTCCAATGTACTATTGGCACATCATGGAAAGCCTGCATCTTTGCTCCGGTCTGCTTCTCCATACTGAGAGTGTACTAAGAATTACTTTTTTATTACTTAATTGCTTTATTCCTAAGTGTCTCATAACTCTCCTTTACAAAATGCTAGACCATCCCTTTAAAATTATAGTCAGACTAAGGCAATAATTTGAATTTCTCTGCTGGCATGTAATCATACATATTGGGAAAACTAGTATAAACTAGAGCCTTTGTAACAATGAGCAAACCTCTCTTGAGAAAATGATGTTTTTCTCTGACTTTTTTTGTCCTGCTGCCAACAAAGTCTTTTTTTTTTTCCCCTTGTCCCACAGGAAAGACTCTTGAAATTGTTCATTTACCGAGAGGAAGAAGTTGAAGGCCGGGACAGATTTGTAAAGATTATTCCCATCATGATCCTATTAGCCACAGGGAGAATGTGACTACTTAAGATGGATTTATGGAAAAACAGTTATCCTTCAAAAAAAACTTCAGGTCAGTTGATGAGCCCCTACCCCCAACGTGTACCAGATTTAGACACAAGAGTTTTGGGTTCTCAAGGCCAACAAGTCCGAAAGTCGTAATCCCGGAGCACAAGCACCACTCTGCGTTCCCAGCAGGCTTCTTTCCTGGAAGTTGCTGAGGCGAAGCAGCATTTGGCAAGGCATTAGTGCGGCCCAGCACCTGCAGTCTCTCGGAGTATAGGCTTTTACCAGGCTCAATGAGAGCCCAAGAGTCATTATATTGCTGATTATTTACCCCATTATACAAATGTTGGTCAGTTTTTTTAATATAATCATAACTTCTAACATCATTCTAAGACATATGTGTAGCAGTTTGTAATACCAACATGTCTGGCCATGCTTGAAGAGGTTGTGTGTACTTAGGGAAGCTGAGAAACTAAGAAAATTTGTTCATATATAACATGGCATTTTTTAATAAGAATGAGACTTTTGGCTGTTCGTCTTCAACACTTGTTAACATGAAATCTCTGTCAGTAGAAAGTCCCATTGGTAATGTGGCAATTCCAGTTCTTACTGTGTACACAGAGACACAGAAACAAACTGAAATCCAAAAAAGATTGCAGTCACAAGATGGTTTATAATCCTAGGATCAATTTAATCTAATGTTGGTTTGATGTAATGAATGACTACATACTGATTAGGCATAAAAATAATATCCACCTCCCTATGTAGCTCAACAGTGTCCGCCCATCCCCAGTTCCTGAAGTAAATTTCCCATTAATTTTCCCCATTGACTTTTCTAAAAAATGTGTATATTAAGAGTGTAAAAGCCTGAGGAGAGCTAATAAACTATGTGGTAACTTACGACAATAACACGATTCATTTCTATCAAACAGATTACCTACAACTTGAAAATTCAGCAAAATGCATTTGTAATAATAATTTGCCTTTTGACAAGTTTTGGCAACTTAGCGAAATGAATTATTTTATGGTCATGAGTTACCACATAGCTGATTAGCTTCCCTTGAGCCATTGGACGTTTAATATACGGATTTTTCAGTCAAGTCAATGGGGAAAATGAATAGGAATTTCACTTCTGGAACCACAGAGCGGCCGGTCACTGTTGAGCTCCATTATTACAGCCATACACACAGCAAACTGTGAACTGTGTGTGTTCTGACACCTTTTCTATCATAACAATTAGAAACATCTTCAGCTGATCTGTTGGATTGGACCACAGTGGCCAGCTTTGACTTCCCACGTACATCACCTGTCGCTGGTTCACCATTGTCCCAAACTTGGACCACTTTTGATAGACACTGACCTCTGCAGACCAGGAACACCGGACAAGAGCTGCAGTTTTGGAGATGTTCTGACCTAGTCGTCTATAGCCATCACAATTTGGCCCTTGTCAATCTTACTCAAATCTTTATGCTTGCCCTTTTGTCCTGCACACACCCAGTGATAGATGCCATGATGATAAGATAATCTGTGTTCTTGGCCAAAGTTCATCTCTGTCATCTATGACCACTATATATACTACTTGTTCTGAATCCTCAGGCCTGTGATGAGCACACCAAAACATCACTAAAAAGAATGGTGAATTTGGGCAAAAATTGATCTAAGCTAGCAAGCATTCATATAGATATTGTGGAGTCAAAAAACGTTAACAATTTCTGCTGAGTTCTGATGAGATAAGGAGGGATATAAGGATACAAACCCTCTGATTGGAACATCCATTCACATTTACTCCACTGGCCAGAGCTAACTTTATTTGTCCCATGTACTCAGTGTTCCCTCAAGGTACAAAAATGTCATGTCCAAGCGGAAACATTCCTCTACAAATGACCATGTTGCCGTGTCATCACCAAGTTTCTCTCCTTCACCCTAATTCCCCACATCTCAGCGAGTCCCTGAACCCCCCTTCCCCTCCCCTGTCCCACTTCTCTGGAGCACACTGGAAGACCTCAGTCATCGTCCTCGGGATCAAAGGTGGCCAGCTGGGAGGCGGAGGGGGTGGGGAGCAGATGGCTTCATGCACAGTGGGGGGGCAACCAAGGCCCTTCAGGTTTTAACACCTCCTCTCCCCTGGGTGCCCGGAAAGGGAGGGTATCCGGCTCGGGACCCTACCTGAGCTCGGTGCATGACCAGCAGGCTTCCAGTGCTCCACCCCCTGCCTCTGCTGCATATGGCACCAGCTCAGACCGGAGGACAGCCCAAGGTAAGCTTCAGTCGTTAGGAGGAGAGCGCCATCCGAGGTAACAAGGTGGAGTGTGCCATCCTCTGGGGCAACGGGGAGGAGCATTCCATCAGAGGGAGATAGCTTTTGGCGTTTTCTGAAAGTTAAAAAGAGTCATGAATTACCACCTTTTTTTTTGCTTTTTTTTTTTTTTTTTTTTTTTGCTTTTCACCTAGGGGGCAGTACTGGATAATCAAATAAAAGTAATGTTTACACACGTACTCCATAACGCTGCATAATTATGCTTGACAGTGTTAGGTGATGATTATCAGATCTGCCTAAAACATTTGTCTGTGTGACTGTAGACACTGGCCTTGCACATCAGGGTAACTCAGGTCAGTGTTGAAGTTTCTGCTTAGAGATGTGACATTAACAAACAACCTGAATCTTTTGAACGGCTCTTCAACGTGAACGATCAGAACAGAGTCAGAGTGGTGTGTGAGTTGTTCTTTTATTTTTCTTTTCTCAAAATGAAAAAGCTTTTTTGTTTGCCAACTGTGGAAAAAAATCATATAAAATATATATATATTTATCAATTTATTTATTATAATTTGTATATATTTATCATAAGAAAAAGTAGAAGACTACACTCTCAAGAGAGAGTCATACAGAAACAGAAAGGACGGGGAGAGAGAGGCGAGGAGCAGATACACAGTGCTCATGCTCAGACGCACATTAGTCAGAAGGTACTTTAATACTAGCAGTACAGAACTACTGCAGTCTTTGGTGTCAATATTTTTATTTGCATATTTATTATTTACATTGTTAACAATGCTCTAATTCAATTTTGAACTAAAAGTTGTTTTGCAAGTTTATTGTTGTCTGCTCAGTTTTTTACTGACATTTTGTGTGTGAACTTATGCCAAGGTAGTCATATTTAGCACATTTTTGAAATACTAAATCCTAAATGGTGGTCTCCATCTATGCAGAGGATGTGTTTATTTTCTGAATGAACTGACTGGTTTCTCAAAATTACATAAATCCAGAAATGAGCCAGCCTTTTGAACGGCTCTTGGAAATGAGCAGAACCCAAATATCTGGCTCATGTTATGGAGCCATAAATCCCATCTCTATTTCTGCTGTCAAAAAAGGTCCAGAGCATGCACAAAAAGTATTCTACTTTTAAAATGCTTACAATATATTAGAAAAGTTTGTTTAAACAATACATAAGCTGCAACCTGCAGAACACTAGGATTCATAGGATTCATGGATTCATAAGAGCTAACATGGAGAAGACAGAAAACATTAATAAGAGAAAGTTTTGACAAGAAATAAGAAAATAAGAAAGACAAGAATAATCTGGAACTTACACAGAGAACGTCATAAGGACGTTGCAGAAGCAGTGTTTACATTACTGTTGTTTCCGGTGAGCCTTGGTTTTTTTTTTAAGTTTATTTTGACACATGGACCCTGCTTCCTGTGTTGCTCCAGCTGTAGATCTGCGGATCGCCACATAGATGCTCAAAAACTCCAAGCTATCTTGAGTGTAGCATCGCTGCAAGTGACACGTTTATGTCTTCCGTGGTGTGAATTGTCAGATTGAATACAACAGAAAGCAGTTCACATGCATCTGACGTGATGCTGCTGTTACGCACTGATGCTGCTTTGGTGTAAACTGACCAGGCGCTCACTGTTTTAAGTGTTGTTTTTTGCCTGGAGATGGCAGGGGAAGATGCAGGGTGCTTTATTCACTCCACAAAAAGTGATTTAACCTCCAGACAGAATACTTAGTTCTGCTTTAACTATGTTACAACACTGTATACTAATGTTGAAGTCAAGACCGTACTAATCAAGACCAAGACCAGTCCGAGTCCAGAGTGAACCAAGACCAAGACACGGCCGAGACTTTCAAGGTTGGAGACCGAGACCAAGGCAAACTGAGACCAAACTCTGTGAACTAACACTAAATAAAAGGGAAAAGTAAAAAAAAAAGTGGTTCAAATACCTAATTGATTTTTTTAATGATCAAATGCAAAAGACTCTTCAAACAGAGATAGATCATTTTTCTGGTTCGTCTAATGCATAAAACTGATCACTACAAATTTATGAAGATTAGCATTTTCTTGGTAAAAAAAAAAAAAATCTACGCCACATCCAAGACGGAGACAAGACCAAGTAAAACTGGATTCGAGACCAAGACCAAGACCAAGTAAACCTGCAGCTGAGACCAAAGACCTTGAAAAATTGTCTTTGGTGCTACAACACTATTGTATACTAAGCACTATTCACACACAACAAATAATCATTAATAAAATGTTTATTTAAAATTGTAACTTTTTTTTAAATCTGACTAAAAAGTATTTTAAAAATGACTATGGCCTTGGTTGCCTTACATTATGTCTCTCTAAAATGCAAAAATAATGTAATGGCCACCATTAACCTGAGTCTGCATGCTGTACAATGAGGAAATTACCGCCGCGTTGTCCATTAATACACGAAAATATATGGAATCCTGCCATCTATCTTCCCTAATGGCCGGGAGCAAGCTGCAACCCCAGCCTTGTAATTGCAACGTCTCATATCTCTAATTAAGGCATGTCTTTCAAACAGATGCAGAACGTGACCCGGGGTGACTTCAAATTGATATCGAAATGATCAGAACGACTCTCCTGCTGCAATGTATGGATCCCAGCCAAATGACTCATATTGGCCCCTGATTAAAAGAGGATTTTGAACTAAATGACCAAATCTGTGATGAATCAGCAAGGAGGGGGGCAGGGCACGCCGCAATCAGCATTTTGCCGCCGCGACCCCAAATGGATTCCGCTGAAAATATCAAGTGAATAATTAAAACGCATTGATTAAACAGTGAGATAATATTTAATTAAGGTGGCGGCATTGAAATTCCTTCCGCGTCGACGCCAATGGGTCATTAGCGCAATTAATTAATTCAACACCCTCTAAATACCAAAAGGAATTTGATCAGTAATGAGTACATGTTTTTTGAAGAAGTTAATTAGCTAAATCCTCATTGCCGCTAAGTCCCGTTGTACGAAATCCAATGTGAACTACAATTACTGCTAAAAGTTCGAGGATGGGGCCGACTGACTTGTTAATCTGGGAAAAGAGTTTGCACTTGTACATTAGTGGCTTAAATAAGTTTGGAGGAGAATTAAGAGGCAGCTGAACAGAGGAGGGGGGCTGTGTGGTGTTCTCTGAATCATTCCAAAGTGCAGCTTATGGGAGCTTTTGAATAAGAAGGCAAAATAAAGCAATAGAAGATGTGATTAGCAAAAGGGTGCATATAAAAAGCTACTTCTATAACTAGCAGACAAGTCAAGTGTTTCTAACGCTGAAAAAAATATATACATATTTCTTAGATTTAAAACCTGTTCACACCAAACATGCAAACTGAGAGACAGCTCTGAGGGTGTACCGTGGCAGAGTGGTTAGTGTTTTTGCCTCATGTCTTCTGTGATATTTCCAGCTTCCACCCACCCATGAATTGAATCTAAATTGGTCCTAGTGAGTGGTTTTCTGTCTGTCTGTCTGTCTGTCCGATCTGCCTTACTCATCAAACTTATAGAAAAGAGCAGTGGTTCCCAAAGTCTCTGGTGCTTCAAAAGTACTGTTGGGGGGCCACCGAATGTTGTCTCCATTAAATAAGGATCAAAGAAACTGTTTCCTTATGGTCAAATTGTGACTTTGTGTGGAAATAAATAAATAAATGAAATGAAATGAAGTAAAAATAAATTAAGTTTGAATGTCCTTCACTGGCTGGAATAGTGTGTCACATGCACTGTCCTTGTGAAATAATGAATACTGTACCTTCAATATGTCATCAAAATTACTTTGAGACGTTCAGTTTCCTGTTTGGTGCGATCTGAGGTACATAGATTGATCTGAACAGAGTCTGCCGTCTAAGAAAATAGACTTTCTGCGCATCTCCGGTGCACGGCGGAGCACTGGTGGACCACTGCCGCAGAGCTGCCCCCTTTTATTTCTGACATAAAGCACCTCTCATCGTCATATGCTGACCAGACGCCTGTGGCTCGCGACCCAAAAGCCCAGAAGCGGTTTGAGTGAGCTCTGCAAACAACAGCATGCATGGCTGTACGCACCACAGTGGTCACAGAGGTCCGGACCACAGTATTTGAAAAATACAGAGCTCGGGATCGTGACGTCACATCAGTGGTCACTCAAGCTGTCTTCAACAGTAACACAATGGAGCAATTTAGGAGGAAATTACTTGAGTTAGCATTAGCATATATTCACCAAGAGTGACTCAACCGTTAAAAGAGTTGTTTCAAGGCTCGTTTGTTTACTTTTTCATTCCGCTGTGAATAATGCGACTCTATGGTATTTGACTGTCTGTGACCGTTCATGAGGCAGAGTGGTCAACCAGAAATGAACCAGGACTTAACCAGAACTAAAGCAGGTTTACACCAGAACTAAACCAAGACTAAACCATGTCTAAACCAGGTTTAACCCAGGACTAAACCAGGTCTAAACCAAGGCAAAACCAGATCAGACCATGTCTACACCATGTCTAAAGCAGGATTAACCCAGGACTAAACTTGGCCTCAGGTTGGACCTCATTAAAGGTTCTAAAACATCTATTGTTGTTTCTAGTAACTAGTTACTTTTATGATGCAGTGACTGAGACTGTAACTCAGTTACGTTTTGGGAGAAGTAACTTGTAACTGTAATCAGTTACTTTTTTGAAGTAAGATGCCAAACACTGGACATAACCATTCACTCTCACATTCATTTATTAAGAGCAATTATGATTGATCATTTTTACTAACACATGCACATCTTCAAACAAAAGGAGAAAGCCGCAGTACCCAGAGTGAACCCAAGCTAAAACAGTTTGAACCGATGATTTCTTTACTGAGAGGTATGTGATTTGGAAAAAAGTACTTTTATGAAAAAAAACATTTTAAAATATGCAAATTACAAAGAATGACTAGAAACCATTGCCCGTGTGCCTGGTGGTACTTAGTGTCAAATACAGTATGTTCTAAAAGAAAACAGAATGGAAATCCAAATGGAATGCTGAAAAATAAATCTGTGGGAACTTTGTAATCTAATGCTGGAAATGTATCTGAAAACCTTGACAGTCAAATTTGGACTCTTCTTGATCTTCATCCTACAGACAAATCAGAGCAAGGTGGGAGGTGACAGCCCAGGCCCGTCTCTGTCTGTGATCAGCCCTGAGCCTCCCCCTCCCGGTGCGCCCCCCCTACCCTTACACCCCTCACCCCTGTAGTGTGAACAATCCCCCCAGACATGATGTGCCAGCTTCACCCGTTTGCATAAATAAGAACCGGTTATCTCCCCTTTACCTCTGCCTTTTTTTGCCTTTTTGCACTCCGCCCGTATTTAATCATCTGACGGGATAGGGCCGGAATAATCAGAGGGCCCCCGTGTCCCGGTCATACGTATTAATCCTGCCTTTTCCTATGACTGGCCTTATCAGCTCCCAAAGCCCACCTCTCATGGGATCTGGCTCCTGCCTAATCTGCCCTGAGAAATTGTTAACAGGATGTAAATGTGTCCAGAGATGATATATGGCTTCGTGTAGAACATACGTGTTATTGTTAAGCGTTTTGCATGCGGGGGCCCAGATTATGCGTGGGCCAGAATGAGAGAGATGGTATTGATTGATGGAATAACAAATGTCGAATATCGTTTTAGATGCAAATGATCAGAGAGGGCTACGGGACAGATCTCTCGGGCGGCTTACGCGTGTGGACGGGGATGAAATAGCGCCGAGGATTGGACGACTTATCGCGAGTTCCTCTGATTTAGTTTAATGGAATGTACAAGATGGTGAAGAAGCATTGTCAGGGTTCACAGGCTTGTCAGATAACATGGGACATATAAAGGTTGACCAATTTTCCAGTCTTGGAAAAAGTGAATTATGCACTGAAACATTCAATAAAGTCATAGAAGTTTATATTAATTTGCATTCATTTGTACTATTGTTAAGTCCATCAGCTACCATACATGATAGCATTTATGAGTTGAAGAGAGCTGGAGGTTAACCTGGCAACTTTGGGAATGAGGTGGAGTACAGTCAAGCATTTACTATTACTTTCATTGCTATACACAGTAACTATTCGACCATAGAGCGGCTGTGACATTTCTGTACATCACCTCAAGGCCATTTTAGGGTCGCAGTTAAGCAGAAAGGTATACAGACCCCAAAGATGATAGGAGTCATGCACACCAGTCCTGTCAGCCAGCATGGGGATGACTCCCAACACCTTGAAGAGAGGGAGATATGTTTGTTCAGCTCCGATATTTTAATTTAATAGTGTTATGGTACCTCAGACTGGTCAATAAGAAAGTCTTTATGGTCACATAATACAAATACTTTATTTAGCCTTGGTATATCTCAGTCATTCAGGCTAATTGAATCACAATAAAAAGGTTTAAAAAGAAGTTTGTTTTTTTTAAAGATTCATCCAAGATTCATCCACCCTTTCTCAATTCTGAAATTGAACTGCATGGTAAAAGAGCTGCTCCTAGGAAGGAGGAGTTTTGTTTTTTACCTGAAACCAAATTTTATTGGTTTATAAGACTTGAAAGAGCTCAGTAGTTTTGGGTTATTGTAAGTCCTTTGTCCTCAGCTGGAGCGAGGGGGACAGTCATGAATCCTCCTGAGCCTGGTCAGCTCCTGGACTGCTTCTTTGACTCCTCGCTCAAACCTTGCTTTCTCTCTGGCTAAGATTTGGACCTCACTGTCCTCAAAGAAGACTGCAGACTCTGGTCCACCTCATGGAAAGAGCTTGAATGTCCTTTGAAGAATGAGAAAACTCTTGGATGAGGTGCAATGTCTTCAAACAAGTCCAAATTACTTCCAAATTTTCTGTTGTGATTTAGTTTTGGAATGTTGATCTTAAGAATAATACAAACTTTATGTTCCTAAACAGTGGTCTCTCTGAGTCTTTTGCAGTTCTAATTTAGTTTAATTTAGAGGCAGTTGTATTCCTATTGAGCTTAGTTCTGGTTTAGACCTAGTTTTGGCATGGTCATATGATGATTTAGACCTGGTGTAGCCCTAGATTAGTCCTGGTTTAGTCCTGGTGGTACATGTCGTGGATTAGACCTGGTTTTGTCCTGATTTAGTCTAGCTTAGTCCTAGATTTAGTTCTTGGTTAGACCTTGATTAGTCCTAGCAATGTCCTGTTTATGTGATGTTTTAGTTCTAGTTCTGTCCTAACTTAGAAATGCTTTTGTCCAGGTTTACTTTAGGTTTATTTTAGTTTTCGTCTCTTGTTTAGTCCCGGGTTTAACTCCTGTTTTGTGCCTATTTATTATTCCGTTGAGGATCGCCCTTTAATATATTTTCAGAAGTGGCATTTGTAAAAGTCTCTAAAAAGATCCTATGTCATCCAGTCAACAGACTCTTTAACTGTAGCTGTACCTTGCAAATGGAACCAAATAGGCTGAAGACCCCACTGGAGCCCCCTTTGCCTTTTGTGTGGCCCTTCATTCACCATTCTACACTACCTTAATTCCACGGAGAAGACATTTGGACTAAACTAGGAAAATATGATTAGACTTGAATCTTGTCTTTTGTTACATTTTAATGTGCCATTTGCAATTAATGCTTCCAAATGGATCACTTGTCCTTCGTGTTCCACTCTCCAATTCAAAAAAAGCCGTCACTACTTCAGTGCACTGATTTCTTTATTTATTTCCGTGACAAGGAACCTGTTCTGTCAAATTTTTAGTCAGAATCGGGTTTGAGTCGACTTCAGCTTTTGATGTACAGCACTTCACGTGTAGCCTTGACAGTCGAATCTCTCATCGGAAATATCCCAAAAGCTGTCAAGGAATTGCATTTTTAAACATCAATAAAGTATACACTATATGCTGTCAGCTGTATCTGGTGAATTGAATTTCCGATATTTCCGAAGAGAAGTGCTCTGAACTGTACGGGGGTCCATTCATCTGCATGATACAATCCCGAATGTCTTGTTGTCTTTTATGCGTCTTTGTTTTGCAGCGTCGGTCCCATTTGAGGAACAGAAGAAGTCTTTGCTGTCACATTCTGTCAAGGTTGGTTAGGACTTTGCAATTGTCAGGATGGACAGGGAGCCATGTGATTTTTTTTCTTTCACTGGTACGGTAATTAGACCCCCCTTTTTTAGTCCTCGTCGTGGATACGATGCAAAGTACTGTCTTCGGTGATTAAAGACAGCTCATTATGTGCGCCTGGGCTCCCTCTGATTCCAGCCCCCACCGAGGAACATGAGCGAGCGCAGGAGACAAGCTGCAATACTGTCCCCACCAGCCAAACGCCTGATCAGCCTTTTTTCAAACTTCCAACTCACTTCGGGAATTTGATGTTGAGTTTCTTTGCCTAATTTTCACTTTTCAGCAGTTGAAGCATCAAACATTTTTCAGGAGCTGCTAATTATGTCCAAATTTGTGCATGATAAAGGAACACTGTAAATCTTTTTATATATATATTTAAAAAAAAAACTATATTAGGCTTTTATTCATATTTTTAAACCAATTTTGGTCACTTCTAGAACAGTACAATGTTTTACAACCTTTAAAAACATTTTGTGACTAAAAGAAAGTATTTCCAAGAATTACTTTAGTACTGCCATAAAGAAACAGGTGAGGAGGGCAGAATAACTGAAAGAAAAAGAGCACTTCACTTCCTTAAACATTTTCTATAATGCCATTTTACTGCAAAATGTTACAAAGCTGCAAGGAATCTGTAGAATCAGAGCTATACACTGTTTTTTGGATAAATGAATGAGAGCAGACTGGACTGCAGAGGGCTTGTTGATTGGTCAGTGCTTCCTGTAGTGGGCAGGGGTTTGTGGGAGAGGCGGAGGTTCGTGGAATTAAGGACGTTTTAAGGGGGCTAAGTATATTTGCTTTAAATTTCCAAATGTCAGATATCCATTGGTTGTGAGATCTAACATCTTTCCTGACTCATTTTGCAACCAAACAGCATCAGTTACAATCCACAGCAAGGGCTGTCTTGGTGGCGCAACCTGGGTTTGTATCCGGCTTGAGTAAATTTGCTCAAAAGCCACTCCCCTCTCTGCTACCATGTTTCCTGTCTATCTAATTTACTGTATCAGTCAATTATAGTCTAAATAAGCTCCCGAAAATTTAGCAATTTCTGTTAGAACAAAGTAATATCTACAGTTAGCTTTACTGAGAAGTAGGGGCTAGTAGGGTCTAAGGACAGGGGATGTCTTGAGACATTTGATTGTGTGACTTGTTTTTTTTTTTTTGTTTGTTTTGTTGTTTTTTTTGCTGCTAAACACTTTACTTTTGCAAGCTTTAGCTGATTGCATTTTTATTGTGATTAAAATAATTTAGGGTATACTGTTACAAATGTTTTAATGTACATATCTGCTATGATTTATATTACAATATAACAATGCGTAGGCCCAACATTTGCTCAGGGAGCCAGGGTTTACACACAGGATTACAAGTACATTTGCCTAACAACTATAATTACCCAAATTCAAATGTTAAGCCTTTGTGTGCGATGGCAACTTTTAATGGAAATGTTACAAATGAGGCCCTCACGTAATGAATAATTTCTGACCACTCTCAGCAGTGTCTCGCAGCAAGACGGTGCCAAAATGTGGACATTTTTCAAGCTGGGGACTGATTAGGCCGAGGATGGTACTCGGCTGGAGGACGGACATCGCGGCGCTTCCCCAGAGAATAAATTTGCACCTGCCCCATCCCGGGAACAATAACCCCACTCCTTCGCACTGCGCACCGGCCTTAATTAAAAAACATGGGTAATTTGCACAGTCTACTTTGCTTCAAAATTGGAATCTGGTTCACTGCTGAGTCTGTTAATTTGCACAGGAAACGGCCGGCTGTGATGGCTTTGACAGGGGCCCCGGACAGTGAGCGGACACAGTGAAAACATCCACGGTGCACAGTCAGACATCTCTCACACCCTCACTGTCTCTTCTCCAAACTCCTGACAGCAAAAAGACTGGACTAATGAAGTGAGACATCATACATTGCTTTAAACACCTTGGATTTTTAGGAATCTTTGTCACTATAATGCCAAAAGTTACCATATTAGGAAATGGTAGAATGGTAGAGGAGTGTAGAATATACAACTGAAAGTCAGAGAGTGATGCTAACAGTTTAAAAGTGCTACAATGGTTGAATGCATTGCTACAACACAAAGGGTTCCAATTTTTTTCCAGACATTTTGGCAAAAATATGGCAAGCTACCTTTTTTTTTTTTTACATACTGCTCATACCTTGGTAAAGCCTGGTACAGGACATACCATGTACTTGAGTGGCCTAGGTTCAATTCCCTAGGACAGGGTAGTTTGCACTATGCCTTTCCCTTTCTCTTTGCCTCAGTGTTTCCCAACCAGGGGTACGGGGACCCCTAGGGGTATGCAAGCATGTTGCAGGGGGTAATTGGGATTATTTGATTTGAATTGATTTGAATTTAATGAAACAAAATGATAATGAAATATTTGCATTATTTTCATACTGAAGTGTTGAAACTTGTGAAAAATTAAACTGTTGACTAATAAAACTGAAACAGCAAAAAAAATGTATGTATTTATTTATTTATTTATTTATAATTGTATTTGTATATTACTATTAGTTTGTTTCAATAGGGAATTATTTTTTTTACATACATTTTCATGTAATAATTGAATGAGTTTATTTTGAGCATAAAATATACAGTAAAATTTGTAAATCTCATTTATGGAAATGGAATTTATAAGGCAAGAAGATTTTAAATTTTGTTTTATTTAATTTTTTTAAATCTATTTATTTATTTTTGCTTTGTTTGTTTTTGTTTGTTTGTTTGTTTGTGTCAAATTTGAGTCTAAAAGAAAAGATGCAGAAGAATTAATTAAGTAATTAAGAATTAAGTAAGTAAAATATGTTTTATTCATGGTATGACAAAAAAGCCTAGTGGTTACATGAGGCAAAAAAGGTTGGGAACCACTGCTCTACCTCATCTCCTGTCAGTCCATAGTTTGGCACAAAGCCCCAAACCTAAAAGTGAAATAACCATTAGGGCTAATTGTGCTTGCTCACAGACAACAGCACATCCCCATAGGGCTACCATAGCTGTGTCATGCTCTGAAAAAGACATTATGTTTGAAGGACATTCGTAGGACACATTGAAGAGACAAGAAGAGAAAAAAGTCAGAAATTTGCTGCTTGTCAGGAGTGTCCCCCATGAATTAATGTCTCAGGTATTTGGCCTGCTAATCCTCTCTAAATTTTGTCAAATGCAGAGACAGTCTTGCAGAAGTTCCAGAAAAAAACAGATTTAAGAATCACCTCTATGACCTAAACCTACACTATACAGGGATTTCAACATTTACATTGCAGAGAAGCAGAATTTTTGACTGTACCAACTTCACTAGTGAATGGTTCTGCTGAAGTCCATGTTGTTCAGTCCTCTCTGGGGTTTTTTTCTTTGTCTTGTTGCCATTTAACAACAGTAAAGTCCCGCTGATTTATGGCAAAACTGGCAACAGTTCTCCATGATAGATAGATAGATAGATAGATAGATAGATAGATAGATAGATAGATAGATAGATAGATAGATAGATAGATAGATAGATAGCTCTTTGTTTCTTTCTTTCTTTGTTAATTGTTTACTCCGTCTGTGATAGTTCTGTCTATGCAAAAGGAAACTCAAGTAAAGAGATACCAGTCTAACTTCTTAGAAGAAATAGAGTTAGTCTAGCTGGCCAGGCTGGCGTTATACTGATTAGACCAAAGTACTACCATTATAGGTGTTCATCCTATTTGCCTTTTGCAAATGTTTTCTGTAGAAGTCCTCCTTGATAATTCTGCAGAACCCACCACTTGGCAAGGTTAATTTGATGTCATTATCTCAGACATAAGCTTAAACAGCTTATTTTTAGGCTCTAGTAAATTTATTGTGGTCTTCAAATGTTGATTTCCAAATTATTACATCTTTTTATTGTAACCTTTGTAGCCTTATTTACAACTACAACCTTCCTGTTAGCTCTGTCCTTTCTTCGTTTTACTGCCTAACATTTTGGGACCAGTCAGTATTCAACCAACTAACTTTGATTCCAGACCACAGCCATAATCCTAACTGCTTTATAGTGGCGGATAATCTCCATAAAGTGAAATCACAGAAGGGTGTTTGGTGCCACGCCACAAATCCTGCCACGTATTCTCTCTGACAGGTGACCGGATTGATGATTCTGCCTGCAAACGTGTATCGCAGCAAAAGGCGGATGAATTATGACAGTTTTCATATTAAGCAGACTTATCTGCCGCAAAGAGCATTAAGAGTGCCAAGTACATGGGCCGATACTATCACAAATTGACCTGCCAATCACCCTGGCCTGGCTTCAAAGGCGGAGATAAGGTATTTAAGGTCATTGAAGCAGATTCGGCTGTCTGTTGGGCCTTCCTTTTTGCTATTATCCGGCATATGTTTCGCTTGCGACATGAAGACTCTGATTATTCAGGGATGAACAAGATGCTGGGATTTTACACGCTAACTCAAATAGCCCTTTAATACTTGCTCCGTGTCTGCAGATACGGGCTACTGTTGGGTCACGGAGGAACTCCCAAGGCTTATGCGGTAATCTCATTGATATTTATTCATCTAATGACGACTGATGGCTACATTCATTCCATGTGACCCCAATATTTCCTCTATATTAATTGTACATAAAAGGAGCTTCAAATTTTCTGGCTAGATGTTAAAATAAGCAGAGAAATCCCAGCAAAGGAATTAAAGTTAGCAAATGGTGGATAATGCCTGCAAGATTCGAAGATGTATGCCCGACAGTGATCCGGTGAGGTTAGGCCTAAAGCCACTGGCAAATTGGATGGAAGTAAGTAAAGACTAGAAAGAAATGTAGCCTGGGCTGGTTCGCCGTATTCTGTATTCAGAGACTCTCACATGGAATTTGGATATGGAGTCGAGCAAATTCCTTCTTCAAATAGCAATAGTGTAGTTGAGGTAATTACATATTTTCACAGCTCAACTCTGAATGAGAGAAAAGAAGAGACATCAAAAGTGGTGCTTGAGGTTTTCCAGTGAGATAGAGAGAAGTGAGACATCATTAGAAAATATATTTGTGGGCCAGAGACACTCTTTGGTTTGACGGTAAAGCTGGGTTACTTATTGAAGTTCATAAGGACCTATTCAAAATTGTCTACTCGTGCACTTATAAATTAGTTGACCCAATTTCTTTGTACTGTGCAGTTGAAAACAGTTTTGTACATGATTGGGTTTGGCTTGGTGGTGGAGCATGTTAGGTCCCCTTCTAGTGTCTTGTTGCACCATAAACGCTAATTTATGCACTTAGCAAATTTCTCCTTTGTAATGCTTTGATTCACTGATACACAATTCAATAGCCAATTGCATGAGTCTTTAAATCAGTGGTTCTACATTGTCTCATGTTAAAGATAGAAATGTGAGCGAACTGATGGATTTCTCCTCATGATCATCATTATCACTATCTTAATAATTACACTATAAAAACACCCTCCAAATTGTTCTTTGTCAACAAATTCTAACTCCCTCAAAGCTGACTTGGTTTAAAACTGAATTTTAATTTATATATATATTTTTTTTATTGTAATTTTCATACTCTGTCAGTGTTAATCCTTAAAACATTTGGACAATATAAATTCCTATATCCTTTAATGGCTAAGTAAGTTGTAAGGTAAGTAGAGGTGTGAATGTTTGTGTCTCAAATGTGTATTCAATTAAATTTCAGTTCCTGGGTAAACAATTTGTTTCAGAAATCAATTTACAATTCAAAATCATTTTTGATATTGCAAATTTAGCCAAGAAAGTACTTTTAGGATAATGTAGCTGGGCAGGTGAAGACAATGTAAACATATGATAGCATTTATTTCAATTTTTTTTCTTACCTGTACCAAATCATTTGATATCTGTAACAATAAATAAATAAATAAATAAATAAATAAATCTTTAAAAATAAAATTGGCATTTTTTTTCAAAGGTAAGGTACACTTTTTTGCCCTGGAAAGAAATTTGTTTATTGTATTTGACCCATCCCTCAATGTCACTGGGGCAACCTATCAGGAGCAGTGCCTGTGGACTCTTTTCCAGATCTTGAGCTAGGATCCTGGTCAGGAGTACCTAGCTGGAGGATTAGCCTATTGTGCATGTTTTAGTTTGATGGAAAAAAACGGAGCAACAGTAGAAAACCCAGCCAGACATGGGGAGAATATGCAAAGGCCCCACACATGGCCTGGGACTGAAATCTAAGACCTTCTTGCTGTGAGGCGACAGTGCTAATCACTACCACTGAATATAACACTGGCTTTAGTTGATTATAGCTGACTCTTAGCCTACAGAGCATTTAGTGTATCTAGCCTCATTGTGTTACATACATCACATAACCTGTAGTCATTTTGAGTGAAAGAGTTCACATTTAATAATGCAAAAATCTCCGCTTTGGCAAACTAACTTTTGCTAAGTGCTTTGTGACAAATTTCTATAATGTTATAATTGTTCCTTCTTTACATTCACTTTATCGGGCAATTAACTGTCAAACCAAATACCCCATCTGTCAACCCACACACTGTAGACATTTAGATTAGCTATAAAATCGTATTAATGGAAGAATACATTACAAAAGTACGCTGATTAAAATGAATGAGTGACAGGAATGACAAGCTGTTTCTTATCGGTGGGGTTCGAGTCAGCGTGAATTTGACAGGCCATTACATTATTTTATACTTTTCTTTGATTAGGGCTTCAAAACTTTGTAAGCAGATTACATTTCCAAATATTGTGTCTTTTCAATGGATTTATCTGGTTAGCAAATGGCAGATAATACCACAAAATTTAATGGTGTATGTCCAACAATGATCTTTGTAAGGTCAGCCTAAAGCCTCTGGTAAATTGGATGTAACTAAGACTAAGAAGAAGAGAAAACGAGAGGGAAAGGTAGACCACTGTTGGACTTATTCTGTATTCAGAGACTCTCACATGGAATTTGGTTAGGGTCGAGCAAATTCCTTCTTCAAATAGCCGAGTGTACTTGTGGTAATTACATATTTTCACAGCTCAACTCTGAACGAGAGAAAAGAAGAGACATCAAAAGTGGAGCTCGTGTTGTTTCAAGAGAGATACAAAGGAGTGAGACAACACCGGACACTGCCGTTATGGTTCATAGACATTCTTTGATTTGACATTTGGTTATAGTTAGTTTTCATTTATCTTCACCCACTTATACCGTTCAGAATTTGCAGGAACCTAGAGCATTACCCAGCAAGTGTTGCGCATTGCCAAAGAGGTTAGCACTGTCGTCTCGCAGCAAAAAGGTCCCAGGTTTGATTCCCGGGCTGTGTGGGGCCCATTCAATATTCACAATGGGCTAATCCTCCAGCTAGGTACTCCTGGATCCTGGCTCAAGATCTGGGGAAAGGTCCCTGAATGCTGCACTATGGTCAACCACTGCTCCTGACAGGTTCCCCCAACACCATTGAAGGATGGGTCAAATGCAGAGACCAAATTTCTCTACGGGGATGACAAATTTTTAACTAATGGTGGCTTTAGGCGGGGTATACCCAATTACGTCATCAGCTCAGAAGGCGACAGGCTGCTATAACATCATCATGCACTGTTTGTTTACAAGATGCACAAAATGGCTAACATTTTCAAAACAGTATAGTATAAAATGTAAGTCCAGCAACATGTACTGCATACTGTACTGGTCTCATTTTGAGTCCTGTAGGTGAGGTCTTTCATCACATTTTAGAATATGCACGCGTACGGTGAACAGCAATGACAGCAGGATTTAAGGGAGGCTTCAAAGCTACTATTGGTCCTGAAGCTCCAAGGCACGGATGGGAGTTCTCAAATTAAGCAACCATTCCGTGCTTTAGAGGTGCTTCGGGCATGGGGACAGTACAGTTATCCTTGTGTGAGTACACCCTTAACTTAGCTTCACCAATCGGCCAATATATGCATGACTTCAGACAATTAGAAGAAGCTGGAGTACCCAAAGAGAACCCTCAATGACACGGCAGGACATGCATGCTCCATTCAGAGAGAGAGACTTAGAGGAAAGAGCGGTAACCACACTCAAATCAGTATTATTTTAAACCCCAACACCCTTTAATAATTATTAGCTAGACAGTTATATAAACAAGCATAATTATGCTGATGCACATCTTACTTTTACTATAACCCTATTACCCAGCATTGGTAGATAACACCACCAAGATTTAATGATGTGTGCCCAACAATCACGCTGTTACTCCAAAGCAGAGGTTCTCAAGTCCTCTATGGTACATGTAGTTTAAATGATGCTTCACCATGTTATGTAATTAAAACACAATAAAGGCCCTTAAATAATGGGTAATGATAAGAAATCTAAAAATTCAGAATGACGTCCATTGTGCCAAGTTAAGGCTAGATGTTCACATGGAAATTACATATTTTGACAGGTGAATACCAGATTCCGTGACACTTTACAAGACATTAGTCAGTGCAGGATTTTTTTGGGCTCCATCACTCCTCACCTTAAGCCTTAGCTGTTCTATGGTGACAGGTAGTTTGTTTGGACGGAGGGTCAGAGAGGAGCAGGGGAAGTGGAGGAATGTGAAGGACACACACACAGGAGTTAGCAGTGATAGCACAAGGACTGGGCAGCAGAGGTGACACTGTGATTTACTGGCTCCTCAGGGAGTCACTGTAAAAAGCCATGGGTTGGTGGAGATTTCTGTTCCTTTATCTTAACCTAAATAAGTGTCAGGAAAAACATGAAGTCTTGTATTTATCTATTACAGGTTAAACTAATACCAAAGTTTATGAAAAGTGATATCCCAGAATATATTAAGTAATGTAGGTTATACTAATTGACTACTGGGAAAGGCTCCAGTAACCTGCAATCATAACTGCAATACGCTGATGAAAATGAATAAAAGAATGCATGTTGGTAGGTGATAGTTGGGTGGCATGATGAAATTATTGGTATTTTGATCTATTTTGTGTTTAACAGCAGTAATGTTGTGCAGCATCTTACAAAAAGCTCTTGTCTGGAGTAGATACTACTCTGGAACACATTATAGTACTTTAATATAGTATACTAATTACTTCAAAAAAGCGTTAATAATAATTACAGAATAAAGAAGCCGGCATACATTACCCAAAGGGCTTCCTGCTCAACTTTCCAGTGTGGAGCCAAAACCTTCACATGCCAAGAAAAATGAAGAGGGTTGGGTCAGGAAGGGTATCTGCCAGAAATATCTATCCCAAAATACATATGCAAAGGATTTACTCTGACAAATCCTAAAATAAAAGGACTAGCCAAAATGCACATCTGAAAAAAGGTCACCCACACATAAGTGAGCTGTTTCAGAGTCAGTGTGATGGCTTATTTAGTTGTTGCGTGGTAAAAAAAAAAAAAAAAAAAAAAAAAAAACAGCCCACTGCAGTTCCCCTTGGAGTACAAACCAGCCTTGCAAGTATGGGAGCATCAACCCGGTGTCCTTAATGCCTCAGGTCTCACAAAAAACTGTCACTTTGTGGTTAGCCATACCCAACATACCAAGGTGCGCACGGGGCACACAAGGCCGGCTACGACCTCAATTGATGTGCCCAGGTCCCACAGGTCTGCACTGAGATTTTGTTTTGAACTTTAAAAAGATGACGCCATTTTGGGATTTACAACCAAAGAATCACTGCTAAGATGTTAACCATGAGCTTAGCAGCCTTTATCAATTACAGTGGGTTTTCTATTAAACAAAGTAAGACCTGCAAATTAGAACAGAAAAACACATAGGAAAATAGATGATTTTTTAATTCTGCTTTATAATAAATATGTTTTACATTATGCATATAATTACACACCTAGTTTGAAATGCTCATTTAATTTTTTCAAATATAAACCTGTGTTAGAGCAGAGCAGTATGCTAATTCATGAGTAGGTTTATGCTAATCAGTTTAAAGGCCAAACCACAAACAAGCAACTAATATGAAACACAAACACACCAAACTAATAGAAAGCAACTAAATGTAAAAACAAGGCAAAACAAGGCAGCAGTGGCAATGGTTATCTGGTTTGTGTTCTCTACGCTCCTTCCATGGCCATCTATGCAGGGCAACTCACAACTCAAGCGGACCACCAATACCCGAGTCAGGCTAACCCAGCCAAAACCCAGTGTACCTGTTTATGTTTCTGCTAATTACATGATTATTGTCATGGCAGAGCAACAAAAAGGCAGAAAAAAACTTTGTACAGATACGCAGAAGGGGATCACAAGAGTCATGGTGAGCATGAGTATTTACAATAATGGTTTACTTTGAAATGTAGTGGGAGCATAGAGAAAACTTGCATTAATGTGACACGTGCCCAATAATATTAAGTTGTTGCAAGAGCGTGTCAAGCACCAACCAAAAGGTACAAAGTGAAGTGTTTGTTAAAACAGGCATTGTATCTATTAAAGAGAAACTATTATGTAAGTTCAAAGTCAGCCAACCAAGCATACAACTTCATTATTATTAAGTTAAACATGTTTGCTTTTTATATTGAATATAATATTGCTTAAGGATTTGCATGAGTCAACTAAACGCACCGCTCTGGAGCACCAGCCTGCCTCCCGCTTGCAGCCTGCCCTCTCCAGCTGTTGTTTTGGTCTTGTTTACTCAACAGTCATCCGCGTCCGTCTTGTCATCACCTGTGAAATGACTGCGCTCCCAAACATAAAGCTCTAATGAGTAAACAACATGGGAGATACAGTTATTGAGCAAATCCCTGCAGCTATCCAAACACGGCGCTTTTCATCCAGGTCCCGTTGTTTGGCTTGCATTTTGGCGTGCGTGGCCATGGGGGGGCAGCTGTTGACACTGTTACCAATGCGTTTCCTGTTTAGGCCCAGCAGCTGCCTCTCCTCTGTTCCACACACACAGAGGGCTGGTTAAGTGAATGTTAGCAGCCGGCCCGATGACAGACAGCTCCTTTCTGCCTTTAGCTGTTACTGTATCTGCAGAGACAAAGAGGAGCAGGGAGCGTGGAGACTACAATGGCCTGAGTGAGTCACCGCAGTTGGAACACACACCTTCTGCTGCAGGTTAGTCCCATTGCGGCAGAGGGAGGGTGAGCTGCGGTGCATGCAAAAATTTTCTGTAGAGTTTTATCCCAATGTTTAGCATCATTTAGAGTTATGTTATAGCTGTAAAATTTTGGAGACTAAAGTTAGGGTTAAGACGTATGAATCATCTTCTTTCATTTCAGCTTTTCCCTTCCAATGTAGCCACAGCATATCATCTGCCTGCAATGATTTATGTGGAACATGTTCTTAAACCAGATGCTCTAACTGGCATTATGCTCTCTATTAATCAGGCTTAGAATTGGCACAAGGAGTACACATGTTGTTGTAAAACTTGTTAAATGTGGCCTCAAACATGGACACAAGATGTTAAGTTACAAAAAGTACAAAAAAGTATAGCCCTTTTGATGTATGAACATACACTCCCACACCATGGAAGCAGCAGTATAAGGTTGTTTAGGGCGACACACTGAAAGTGAATAGTGACTTTTTTAAAGATATCAATGCGCAACTTTTCCTGTAGATCACTGACAAACAGGGAAAAGTGTCTTGCAAGTTTTGATTTTGTGTTTTCATATGAAAATTTGCCATTTTATGCATATGCATGTGCAATATTGCATACTTTTCTGAAAACAAAATTCAAATGTTGGAAAAAGCCAGGTGTAAAAATTTGTATTCATATTGTTGACATCTTCTAGAAAAAGGTTTTTACAGAGGGAATTATAGATCTGATTTTGTTTTTCAATAAACTAGAAAATACTGCCAATAACCTCAACAAATCTAATTTTGCCTTGTTTTTAGGAGTAAAATGATCAATAAATCAGGCTAGAATGTATATGTCACGAAAGCCCTTCTATAAAAGCCTTCAAAATATAGTTAAGTACAAGACTGAAAATATGTAGGTGCTGCTAAAGTGGAGATATGTGGCTCAGTGTGAGGAAAACTCATTTTGAGAAAATAGCCTTTGATTTTCAATAGAAATCTATCCACACAAGTGACTTAATGTATTAAACTAAACACCTTCATGTGTAATTTTGACAGGTCCTTTATTTCAGTGTTAAAGCCATGTTACGGAAACAAATAAGCCCAAATCTCAAAATTAAAAAAAAAAAAAAAAAAAACATTTTGCCTGTAATGTCCCCTTAAACCCCATTCTTTCCAAACATTTTCAACAATTCTTCCTGGGCAATACCTGGACATTTTTTGGCCGGCCAAGAGTAATCGTCTCTCCAGTGTGTCTTGTGCATAGAACATGTCCCCAGGAAGTCGTCCAAGAAGCATCCAAAAGAAAAGAGAGAGAGGCACAATCCACCCTAACTGGCTTCACTAGATGTGGGACAGCAGGTGCTCGACTCCAAGCTACTCCTCAGGTAACGGAACTCCTAACCCTAAAGGACAAGTCCCAATAAATGCTGTATATTGAACAGAATCTACCCAGACTCCAACATGCCCCAGAACAGGTTGGCTGAGGTTCTGTCTTTCAGGGTCTTGTGTGATTGGGAGACATTTGTTGGCCCACTCCTGGATAGGTAGATACATATAGGTAGATTGTATTGTCCCTGCAGAGAAATTGGATCTCTGCATGTGACCCATACTTCAGTGCTGCTAGGGCAACCTGTCAGGAGCAGTGGGCGACCGTAGTGCAGCGTCCAGGGACTTTGGATTAGCCTATTATTATGCATGTTTTTTAGGTTGACGGGGGAGACCGGAGCACGCAGAGGAAACCCACCCAGACACAGGGAGAACATGTAACCTCTGCACAGAAAGGCTCCACCTGGTCCAGGATTCAAACCCAGGACTGTGCTAACCTCTGAATAATAAAGAGCCAGTAAGATGTATTATTGTTGATAGCTGAAAACGGGATCCTCAACGAGCAAAATTCTTGCTAGAATCAAAACTCTGTACAATGCATTAATAAACAGAGACTGCAATTGCCAACCATCACAGCAACTGTCTGTGAAGCAGCTGTCAATCACATAACCAAGCTTCTTTCTTTCAAATGTCTATTTATTAAGTTAAATATCAATGCAATAATACATGTATATATACTTTTTTAATTTTTAGAACATTTCCCCAGAAACAAGGACATACAACCACAGATATCTGTAAAACTAGACAAAGGCAAAATATAAAACCAAATATCACACACACAAAAAAATGCATAAATAATAATAATTAAAAGCAAATAATATTAATAATCATGATAACAATGGGGAAAGGGGAAGGACTACTCAGAGGCAACAGTTGTGGATTTCTTTAAAAGTCCAGAAAGGGACACAACCAAGCTTCTAAAAGCCATATAATCCTATTAATATGCAGTATAAAAATGCATAACAAAAGTACAGTAATTAGTACAAAAAAGTTGAATAAAATCCTGTTTATATCAATGTGAGAAGGTTGTTGTAGAGTTTTCAAACCAGCGTCTATTGCATTTTTGCCATTGCATTACTGTTGCTGAAATGCATGGAAACATCACAATGAAATGTTGCTGAAGTTACTGACACAGCCACATCAACCAACACATGCAAAACACTAGTACAACCTGAATACTGCATACTGAATACACTTTGCAGTAAATTGTATGCTAATGTGAATGCAGCCATCATATGTGTGTATGGATATGGATATGCTTATGTTTGTAAATTCCAACCCCCTCCAACTTCAAATATTGACTGTCAGCCAGAGTGAAGAGTATTCAGGTAATTACTTTATATGCATAAGAAAGACAGCGACGGCCTTGTGATGTAAATGTGATATCTGTATGTTAGGCATATATGTAGAGCGTCTAAAAACACAGCTCGTCCAACGTCCATGAACTCATCATTTTTCATAACAGAATCAATAATGGATTCCGACCATTATGACGGGACGGGCCTTTAAAGACTAAAACTTGTGGTGGTTATCAATGGCGGCAGTTTTCCAGCAGAAAGGGAGGGGCAGTGCAGGAAAGTGTCACATGATTAAAGTGGCGATCGGAGATGGAGGAGATTTGGTGGGGTGGGGTATGGGAGAAAGATAAGAGCGGAGTAAGCATGTTTAAAGTGTGCTGTGATCAGCCATTGCAAGAGGGAAGATGGTGACAGGTGTACGGCAGACAGGCCCACCGCGCCGCGAGGAAAACACAACTCTGAACAAAAGCGCCGTGGCTAAAATTAGAATGTTTTAGAAGAACAATGGACAGTAAGATCTGGAGAAAGAAACATGCAAAAATATTTTTATTCCAGGCAGTAATGACCCTTACTGTGTTTGTGTACTGTTCACAAAACAAGTTAGAGAAAAATATAGCTTTGTCTGCATGCAGGCAAACAAGCATAAGTTTTAGATATAAGAGAATATTCATTTTGAAACAGTACAAAACATATTATGACTGATTTAACCTACTTTACAATCAAGTTTAGGATCACGGAGGTAGTAGAGAAGTCTAGAACTCCCTGGGCACTTCTCTGGCACTTCCAAAGGAAACAATCCCAGACCAGAATTGGGTTAAAGACATATAGTGCACGCCAAAGATATTAAAACTGGGCAAAATGTCCCATGCCCAGACCTCTCTGACATATCTATGGAAATGTATCTGGGCAATCCCTAGCCAGCTGAGACAGAAATCCTTTGCTTCTCACACTGTGTAAGGGTGTGCCCAACCTAGACCCACAGCTCATGGCTATAAGTTAAAATAGAAAAAAAAAAGGAAACAGACACCACAAGAAATTGCCTGAGGTGCCAATGGCGGAGTCCAGTTCACCAAAATTCCAACACAGCATTGCATTGTTGTGAAAAAAGCCGCTCAGCTGACTCATCTTGATGCAGAGGAGCAGCGACTCTACTCTGAGCTCCCACCTCTAAGGAAGCACCCAGAAATCCTGCTGTGAAAAAAAATAAAATAAATAAGACTACTGACACTTACACCTGAGCTCTTGTTCTTTCATCACCCACAGCTCATCGCCATAGGTGAGAGTTGGACTTAGATTAAGAATTATGATGGGGACAATGATATTTTAATGTCATTTTCTCCAGATAACAGTGTATATTAATGACTTTCAGTCTCGCTTTTGTTTGTTTTTTTCTTTTAATATATTTTAAATCTTTTTAATATATTTTTCTTTTTAATCTATTTAAATGAGGGAAACATAGGTGAACAAAGGGAAATGGATCTGTGCACCTGCTAGGCACAATTACGATTAATAATAATAATAATAATAATAATAATAATAATAATAATAATAATAACAATGCATTAGTCTTATAAGGGTTTTTCTAGATTCTCGAAGTTGCTTAACAATTGGTTCAATATTTATTCCCTCCTGAGTCACACTCGGCATTTAGTCCTCATTTAGGCAGATTTCAGTTCATGAAAATTGTGCTTTGAAAAACAAAAATTTTGAGACGAGAGTTTAAAAGCAGAGTTTCACCACTGTATTCTGTTCAGATGTATACTATAACATTTCACACAGCACACATTGATGAAATACCCCACAGACTGCTGTGACATGAACTTATGGATGTCTCTTAACTTATGAATGACAAAATTAAGGCCGGGCTACACCCCGAGGACAAGGCCAGTCCTTCAGTGGCGAGGGGGATGTGCAGAAGACTTATCTCTTCTGCCGTGTCAGCATGTCATCTCCATTCCACCACTTACACCATAAAGCCACCGTACAAGACACTGTCGCCGCTCCAGCGCTCAATAAATATAACAAACATCCCTGCGAAACAAATTGTTCATAAGCGACCTGTTTAATTTTTCAGATCTCCTTCAACCATGTATTTCCTTATTAGTTTGGAGACGTCGGGCCTGGCCTGAGTGGATGGATGGTGCTGTCAGGGGCGCGGGGCATTATGGCGGCCCGCGGTGAGTGATTTCCACCAGGGAAAGCCTATTAGGGCTGACAGGGGGATGATGATATTAGAGCATCATCATTCAGAAGGCTCCGCCCCCGCCAACCCTCCCACCCCCTCGCTGCACCCTCATTCATCAGATGGCCCCAAAGCTCACTCCCTTCTCTGCTCCTACTTCCTACACTACTCATGTTTTCTGCATTGTCCTGGTTGTCCCACCAAGATGCCAATCTAATTTCAACTGTATTAAAATGCTACTCCATAATCAAAACCACTTCATTTTCTACAAGTATCTAGAAGTTCTTGATTCCTTGATTATTTTTGGTCTTATTTTTATCACATGTGATAATTTTATAATCCTGTTACCTTACCAAATTTGCATTTCTTACTGCAAAAGAAACATGCTGATTACACACACTACAAGTATAAATATCTGTATTTTGTTGTATGTTTTTTTATCTTTTGGCTTCAAGAGGGTCACCATTGTGAACCAGTGGCATAGTGACTTGTCAGGTTTTTAATTCAATTCATATTAATTCAGTTTTACTTATATAGCCCAATATCACAACAGCAGTTACCTCAAAGGACTTTACAAACAGTTAGTTACACAACCAAAAATAAAGACACAATCAAATATAAACAATTGTGTCCGGTAAAGGGAGAAGTGCAATAAAGACAGCCTTGACCCAATTAACAGCAACATCACCCTAGGTATAACCCAGGGGGAAAAAACTACATTTATCCCACTCTATGTTATGACAGAGACATTCATAACACTACATTTCCTTTTTACTAATAAATATCAAGTTTAAATTAGTGTACAAGTGTAGTTTAAGTTTACCACATTTGAAAACATCAGTGACATTTGCATACAACTCATTAGCAGGAGTTTACTGTGTGTCTTCATAAAACATAAAAACAGCGGCTCTATGGTCCAGCCACGGACAGCAAGATGTCCAACCACAAGTCAAACGGAGAGCACATAAAGAGGGCATCAAAAAGGGGAGGCTCTCCACCGACAGGGCCCTGTAGGCAGCAGCATATATTCAGTTTGCATTATATGATTAAGAACGCAGTTAATTAAAACAGAAGAGACGTACCGAGAGTAGTGCCCTTTATATAGGGTAGTTTGTGAGGCTGACACAAACACCATACTACTACACAATAACTGCATTAAGCTAAATAGTCCCAGGACATACCCTCTCCTTAGACCCTTCCTCTCAGTAAGGAAAAACTCCTAAAAAAAACCCAGCTGTAGGGCGGTCCTTATGGAGACCGTACTTTATAAAACTGTTGCCATTTCATCTGATTAATGTAATTTGGGCTTCAAATAAGCTCAACAAACTATGCTGTACTTAAACATTCTGCAACCCCCTTTTGGGCCCTAACCCACAATTTGAGAACTATTGCTCTAAATTAACTTACACTATAAGGCATATTTTTTTAAAAATCTGGTTCATAAAATTACCCACAGGTGTCCCTAGATATGATCAAATATTAGTTTTACAGATAACAGTGGTACAGTAGGTTTATTCAAAATAAGAATAAAAAAAAATACATAATGGCCAAGTGGTTTATGTTTACATTTTTTTTTTGGTTCTAAAACCCTTGCATCGCTGCTCATCCAGTCATAAAAGTGGAACAAGCTTCATGCTCAGGTTGCCAGATAGGCCAATGTACATGCGACAGTTGTGGACACAGCTGACAGCAGAGCTACAAAATCAGTTGGCAAAAGAGCTCACTGTGACTGGCAACCCACAGACCATTGTTTTGATTTAGACTTGAGCTGATTTAGACTTGAGTTACTGCACATAGGTAGTAATCTAAACACAGCCTCTTGAGCAAACTACAGTCCACACCGGTCCCTCCTCTGCTGGGACACTGTGGAGTTCATCAAGATCTGTTTTTGTTGGAGTTTAGTCCAGAGGTCGCTCTTTCTAATCTGTGCATCGTGAAGTAGTCAAGAGATGTGTGGCATGTGGTGAGGGACAGGGGTAAAAGAGGAGCAGCACGGTGATGTGAGACAAGGTAGAATGTTCCTCTAAAATACGAGTTTGACTCATGAAGGGATGAAGTGTGGAGAGTGAAGTGGAGGAGCCTCACAGCACTGGAAGCAGGTTTACAAATGACGTGCTGCGCTCCGGTGGCCAAAAGCACCATTGCTCAAGCACCAAACACACTGACCACTGACCCAGTACATTAACAGTGGCTTAGAAGTTTGTAACACGCATTACTGAGATTGTAACTTGTAACTTGTAACTTGTAAATTTATTGCCCAATGTTTTATTAGGAATGTGTTAAATTACTACATTACAGCAAGAAATTTAGTTTTTGCTCATAGCTCCTGAACTTGCAAATTCTGGTAACTTAAGTATTGGTTATGTCTACGTGCTTTACACCATCTGCTCCGTGATCGATCTGGTTCTTGAAACTGATTAAGAACCTGTTGATATGTTAAACTGAACATTTTTTACCCTAAATAAACAGTTTCGGAGTCTTTTAGATGGTTATATAAGTTGTTTTGTGCTGAATAAATCGCCCTGCGTGATCTCCCTCTGCCGCCTCTTGGACTGAAAACAACACTTGCAAGAATGAACGCCGCTGAGCCGGTGTCACGGAAGTCTCACGAGTAAACGGCACATCGGGGTTAGCAAAACGTCAAGCTAGCAATGGCTTCATTCCTTATTATTCAAATCACAAACATAACTTCCATACTAGATCGGTCCACGCCTGAGGTACCAACGACGGAAACTGGGCTACTGTTACTCAAAGAATAGTGCATCCATGTGAGTATTACAGTGGATGCCCTTTCTTGATGCAAACTGAATTTACTTTTACCAATGACCTCTTCTTCAACTGTCAAAAACATCCATCTTCAACATACTTTTGCCTCCTCTTATCTCCATTGCCATTCCCTTGCGTTCTCCGTCCTCTCATCATTTTTGATTTTCATTCTTTCCTATCTCTCCATCACTCTTCCGCTCCTCACTTCTGCCCCGGTCCCATTCTGTGTCTGACGGCAAACACAAAGACAAATTTTGCCCTTTTCTTAGCCCATGAAACATTTAACATTTCATTCCAGATCCTTGGCAGACGCGAGTAAAAAATGACCTAATGAATCTTACTTATTGTCTAGCCTGAGTGCAAGCGCGAGCTAAAGATGAGATCCCTGTCTTCTAGCTGGTATCTATTGTCGTCCTGGCCTCTCCGGTTCTAACTCATTCTCTGAGATTTAGACATTTTACCTTGAAGCTACAGAAATTGGTGCATGCTGGGAAAATGGAGCACTCAAAGCAATAATAGCATTAAAGTTCTGTTTCAATCAAGACATATATTTTACATTTGTGCTAACTTATTTTTAATATTATTGCCAAAATTTTAAAAAATACTATAAAGAACAGTAGTTAACTTCCACTAATTACTTCAAAAGTGCTTGTAAAAAATGACAACTATTTATTAAATGGAAATAATTGTAAAGTCTGTGTTTAAGGGGCGACAGTGATGCAGGGTAAGAATCTCTGTAGCTGGTTGCGACAGGAAGGGCATCTGGCATAAAAATCACTGGGCAACTGGTTCGACCCCTAATAAGAAAGGCAGCAGCTGAAAAAACATCTCTTTATTAGTACGACATTTGTAAAGACATCTTACTTTACTTTAAATTATGATTATTCTCCATTTTTCTTTTAAACTTTTAACTTCAAATAAAAAAAAAAAAAAATAAATAGATACATTTAACATTTATTTTACTGTATAATTTAGGTTGAAATTAACTTAAAATAATAATAATAATAATAATAATAATAATAATAATAATAATAATAATAATAATAATAATAAAATTAAACTTATAATAAAGTTACAAAAAAAAAAGAAACACGCTCAAATAATATTCTAAAGCACTTCTACCTCCTTTTCATGAGCTTCTAGGCTTAACATAATCAGTTGCAAAAATTGTTCTATAATAAATTTTCTAAAAGAAAAAAAAATACAATAATTTGAACTCCTCTTTGAAACAAGCCATTACCATTAATAATAACAGTGATAGTAACAAGTACCCCCTGCAATGGGCTCGCGTACCTCTGGTTGGAAAACACTGCCCTAAAACCTACAATCACCACTGTAATACGACTCTAAGGACAAACAAACCATCACATATATGTGAAAACTAAATTAAAGTTTTTGCCAATCCATTTTTTCGCCTTTTGTTGCCTCATAAAAAACGTGTGTGTTCAATTCAGGTTTATTCAAATTCTATATAAGCATTTTGCACAAAATAGTAAACTCTCTTAATTTCAACATTTAATATGTTTCCCATGTTTCAGTGTGAATAAAACATGGGTGTGAGAGTTGGAAAATTGCATTCTGTTTTTATTTACATTTTGTGCAGCATCCCAACCTTTTTTTTTAGAATTGGCATTAAAACTGTTAGGAAATACTGTCCCATTGATGAGTCTGGCCTCTTTGGATTTGACTTGGCCATTAAGGCAGAAGTCATGCAATTGGAAAGACATACAGATAAACATAATATTGCAGAAAGCCTCATTTCAGATAAACAGTTGCATTGGTCCAACAGAAGTATTCACTCACCCACCCATATAACTGAATTGTGATTAGGGTGTCGGGTTATTTTCAGGAGCTGGGCTTGGCCTCTTAGTTCCAGTGAAAGAAACTCTGAATGCTTCAGCACAGCAAGAAATTTTGGACAATTCCATGCTCCCATCTATGCGGGAACAGTTTGGGGATGGCCACTTCCTGCTCCAACATGACCATGGTCCATAAAGACATGGATGAGTGAGTTTGGTGTGGAGGAACTTGACTGGCCTGCACAGAGTCCTGACCTCAACCTGATAGAACACATTTGGGATGAATTAGAGCGAAGACTGCGAGCCAGGCCTTATCAGACACTGATGTTGGACGAGAATGTCAAACAATTAGATGTCTGACATGCAAAGGGTGGGCCAATGTCATATCAAACCCTATAGATTAAGAATGGGATGTCACTTAAGTTTATATCTGTGTAAAGGCAGGTGAGCTAATACTTTTTGGAAATATTCATTCATTTTCTAAGGTCTAAGTCACTACCTCAACAAGGCAACTTTCCTCCTGGTGAATTCATTTTTTTGCATTTGGGTGTAACAAAATAAATCCTTTATCTTATCAGGAAAATAGAGATACATCTGAGCATCTACAAAAAATATATAACTGACAAGGAAAAATATGAAAAACTTATTGCCTTCTTAGAGGTGCTGAAGGCAACATTAGCCATTCTCTGTTCCCAGAGGATTAAACAGTGCTCCATAAATGAATAGAGTCCATCCTGTCAATCTCTCTGACCCTAAACCTCACTCTTTCGTCTGCCTCTTTTGTTCCCCTCAACTCCTCTGACCCCAGTCTTTGGACCAGTTTGGCCGTAGCCCTGACCCCAGCGCTGCCTTCCTGCAGGAGGTGAGAGGGAGGGGGCATGGCTGGACCTCTGCTCTCATCTTGTTTCACATGGTAATGACGGCTGCCTGTTGGCCTTGACAATGGAGCGTTTATGTGCCGCTGGTCAAACAGTGTCAACAAGCCACTGCTCTCTGGGGCCTCTGTTAGCCTTTTCTGTGTCGGTTAAAGCTTTGATCAGACACAACATTGTCCCAGGCCTGACTGTTCACTTCTTAATTCAGAAATGTGGGGCTTGCAACAGTTTTTAATAGAAACAGCAATAGTCACACCACAGCAGCGGGACTTGAGTTTCCATTTCACATCAAGCACTTTAATCCACTTGCAAAAGAGACAACCAACACCTTGAAGCAAAACTTTTAATGCAAAACTGAACACTTATTTCGATCAATATAACAACTGATGCGTTGATATTCAATGGATGTATAGGTTTAAATACACTGAGATGATGCACATAAAGTAAGTAGACGTTTTCACACAGAACTGTTATAAACCTCCCATCCCAAAGGTGCAACAAAACAGAGTAGTTCCTCAAAAGGTTATAGGAACTGCGAAAACTTTCTACAGTGCAAAAGAGCCTGGTGTTAGCAATGCTCCAAGGTGTACCCCACCTCCAGGGGCGTAACATCGAGCAATGCAATGCATGGAAGGGCACCACTAAGAGTCTTGTATTGGTGGGTTATGTTCAGTCTGGGCAGTATGCAGCAGGCATGACTACATTTAGGAGCAAGATTTTATTGTGATTAAAAAGATATTTAAAATGTATGATGAATAATTCCTATAATAACCCTATAATGCTGACAAAGTTTAGTTGAACAAAAATAAACATCTATGTGGCACTGACATGTTTTATTTAAAAGAAAGTCGACTTTTAGAAAATTCAGTGCACTTTTTGTAACCTAAAAGTGTGATATTTGGACTTACTGAATGTACTTCAAAACTCTAGGGCCCTTTCTGAGAACCTGCACTGGGCCCCTTATTACCACCATACGCTTTTGCCCACCTCATACTCAAAGTAGCAGTTATAAGCTGAGGTGACTCTAACTAGCTTGAAAATGACCGGCTTATAGGTATGTTTTGAATAAATGTTTCAGACAAATGGCAAAAAACATGAAGACGGTCTGTCTCTAACTGAGATTATAACTACCCAGGGTCCCAGTTCCTATCATGTCCGAATATGCCACAAAAATGGGGCAGTTGCTCGGAAGGTTATAGGAACTACTAAAAACAAACACAAAAAAAAAGCCCTAGTGTACCTCACCTCATACCCAGAGAAGCTGGTGTTAATGAGCCAACTAGACTCTTATAGAGAGACAATATAGTACGGTGATTTTAATATCAACTGGGCTGACAAAAACTGTAAACAAAAACTAAAAGCAGTTGTGACAAAATTTTACTATCAACAAATGATTGTAGGACCTGGATAACCTGGACTTATAATCCCATTACAGGACTCTGGGACCACAACATGACCCTGACTGTTAGGAAACTGACTAGAAAACACCTGCAGTATTTTGGTAAACTTGACAGTGAATAAATAAAATACATTATTCCAAAATCTAAAACTGCAATTTGAAAGGGAACTCAATAATATAAACTGGTTAACAGATTACGGCTCTAGATGATGTAGAGGAGTGCTGTAATGTCATGACAGCAGGTATTGCAGGCAGGGGTGTAGCATGAAATTCTGGGCCCTTCATATTTACCATCTTGGTGGGCCCCTTTGCACACTTGATCAATATCTCTTAAACATATTCCAGGCTTTTTGAGGGCCCCTTCCTGCAGTGGGCCTTGGGTAAACAGTACCCTTGGCCCCCCAGTTTGACGCCCCTGATTGCAGGACTAATAGAAAAATGTACATAACAAATAAAATCCAGAAAAGAAAATTCAACTGTACTTTGGATAAATAATAAAATATGAAAACTTATGAAAAAGCGACAACATCACTACGTTCAAAACTTAATACTGACCTTCTGAATTACAAAAGTTTAAGAAATAAAGTGGCACTTAACCTGCGTAAAGCAAAAGCCACATATTACACTCAACTAATTGACAATGTTAAAGACAACAGTAATTTACTTTGGAAGCATTTAAATAATATGACCAACAAGTCAAACAAACACAAAAGGATCATAGAACTTACCATCAATGGCAATAATATAACCAATAGTGCCACTATGGCTAATTAATTTAATTCATATTTTTTACAATCAGTTGAAGAATTGACTAAAGATTTTCAACCTGCAGACAGTCAAATCTCTTTTGTGAGAATTGTTCCAACAGATTCCTTTTGTATTAAAGAGGTTCATAAAACAAAAGTTACTGATATAATCAATAAACTTTCAAATTCCAAATCAAATTACATTTATAACATGAATAGTTGTTTTCTTAAAAACTTTAGAGATGTTCTTGTCAAACCATTGACACATCTTGTTAATCTCTCCATAAGAACCTGTACATTCCCCAGTGCTTGAACAAAAGCAGTAATCATCCCAGTATTCAAAACAGGAAGTCAGGACTCTCTGTGTAACTACCACCCTATATCAATTTTACCAGTTTTATCTAAAGTCATTGAAAAAGTAGTAGCAGCAACTGATGGACCATTCAGAAGCCAGACAGCTGCTCCATCTACAGCAGTTTGGATTCAGACCAGGTTATTCAACTGAAATAACAATCTGCTGTTTAATTGAAAATGTTAAAAAGTTCCTGGATAAGGGCAACGTGGTGGGAGCTGTATTTACTGACCTTAAAAAGGCCTTTGATACGGTCAACCATAGTTTACTTTTATCTAAAATGTTAGGTTTTAATTCCTCCACTGAGGCAGTAATGTGGTTTACATCTTATCTCCAATCAAGACCACAGAGCGTTAAAATATAGATATTGGACATATCTGCACTCTCAGACATCAAAATGGGCATTCTGCAAGGCTCTATACTTGGCCCTTTGCTGCTTGGTCTCTGCACTGCTCAGGGGCCAGTTGTCAGCTCTATGCAGATGATGCAGTTCTTCATGCCCTCACTGTCACCTGAGCAGGCTGCAGAGGCACTGTCCGACACGATCTCACATCAACAGTGGCTCATCCGAAATCAGTTAGAGACTGTTTTTGACAAATTTTGAACTATGTGTTTTTCGATTAGGAAACATGATTTAAAGGGAAATTTTAATAATTGTAATATTAACTTACAAAATGAAAAAAATCACTCTGTTACAGAATTTAAATATCATGGATTGGTCCTAGATCCATACTGACAGCATGGGCACAGGCTCCTCCTACTGTAACCAAACGTCCTGGCTCTCTATAAAATCAAGCAATACAAATTATGGACAAAAAGCAAAATCCGTTATCATCTTTGTACCATCCTTAAGAAATATAATTTATTGAGTTTTGATGGATTTATTAATTTCTGTTTTCTTAAATTAATTCATAAAAGTATTAATCAATTCTCTCTCTCTTCTTCACTGTTCTTTCAACCTGACTGTTAAAAGACCTTCTAAGGACAGGTGTTTTGCGAATTAGCCATGGCTATATACACTGTGATACAGGCATCAGATATAATGATATAATGATCTATGTTGGCTGCATCTGTCCTTATCAAATAAGCTATAAATAAATATATAAAATAGCTCCAGCCACACACCACCCCTAGTGGAAATACACTCATCAGTACAAGACTTAAACTGTGTTACTGTTACTGCAAAAATGTCATAATTTTAGACAGGTCAACTGAGTGCTTATAGCCAGAAATCATCCATAAAATCTTGTTTTTGTATGTAAGCAAATTTGTGTCATCAGAATTTGAATTTTAAATGCTAACTTCATTTCTATCACCAAAAAAAAAAACTTTTTTTTTAGTGATAGTCTTTTTAGTGATCAAAATTTCAAAATGAAAAATTTGCCATTAAAATATGAATATATATTTTTGAGTCCTCAATTTCAGAGTCTAAAATACACTGTCAAAAAATTTACATGAAACATTTGAGTTATTGGCCCCATTTGTACCAGAAGCACTAGTTGCCAGTTCATCTGCGCATGGGCAAACAGAAATGTTTTAAGCAAGGTGTCATTGTCATTAATTGTGTTTTTTTTTTTTTTACTTTTTTAAATAAGCCATGGTTTTAACAAGTGAGACAATAAAAATACACATCTTTAAAATGTTGCATCTTTTGTAATTTAACATCTTTACCTTAGTCCTGGCTATTTTTTCAGTGTTTAAAAATTCAGTGGTAGAAAGTCAAAGGCATTTAAAAATCAAAATATGACACAAGTTTGCTTCCATACTATAGTGCATTATGACACCTAAATAAGAATATAAATTAATGCATGAAACAGCAGAAACACACCTTTACAAATCCACAATATACAGTAGCAGAGATAAGTTAAAGGAAGTAATTTTAACTGAATCTCGTTATGCACCACATGCACACATTTGAAAACCTGATCATTCCAAAACCTTCGCTTCAATTTAAGTGAAGGATCTTAACAGTGCCCACCGCATCGACAGGCTTCTCCCCAGAGAGCAGCGCACGTCTTCAAACAGCATCCACGCTCGCCCGCTTTCCATCACGTCCTCTTCCCGTCCTGTCAAAATGTTGGTAGTGACAGCAGCGGGTCCCGTATGCAGATGCGGGTCAGGAGAAGCCCCGCCCACCGTCTTTGTTTATGTCACTCATCCGGAGTAAAGATGGCTGCTCGCTGGAGATATTACTGGAGGCATTAGTCAGCGAGGTAGTTGATGTCTTCATGTGTTCGCAGTGTCCCTCGGGCTGTCACATGGGACGCCCCGACTACCGTCAGACTGTCAGAGGGATTCAGCTCATACACACTCACGTCCATCCATCACAGTCAGGAGCATACACAGCATTATTATGGCATTAATTTCAATATTACTGATCATTTTACACTCACAAGACAAGAACCTCGTCATTTTATTATCTGCATAGTATGGACTTTATTAAGAACAATATATCCACTGTTTTGCAGATCTCCAATGTAAAATGTTGTAGAATGTTCCTTGTATGATGCTAAAAGTTTTTATGTAAATATAAAATTTGAAGTCATTATTATTTTATTCAATGGTTAGGCTTTGAGCTTTGATTGTTTAAGTCATGTTTTAGCTGTTTATTATTATTACTACTACTACTATTATTATTATTATTGTTATATTGAACTTCCATAGGCATTTGAACCATTGTTATTTTGTTTTGCATTGTTTGTACAGTCATGGAAAACCTGGAAAAGTCATGGAATTTTAAAATGTAATTTCCAGGCCCTGGAAAAGTTTGGTAATTTAATATTTTGGTGTGAAGTTTTGGAAATTTTGTCACATTTGGCCACTACTAGTAAATATAAGTCTTCAGTATAAACGCTGTCTTCTTGGCCTCTTCTTGTCCTCACTGCAGGAAAAAAATTGCCTGCATCTATTTTTTGTCAGTATATTATAACTGAATAATTTTTCTCTTTTGGTTTTGGGAATGCTTTAAAACAACATAGATCCTTAGTTTATATCTAATATAGAATAATTATTATTTAATCACTGGTGAATAGGCTAAAAGTCAGGAAAATTTGTGGAATAATATGAAGCCCCAACAGTTTTTTGTTTTGTTTTGCTTTTTTTTTGTTTGTTTGTTTGTTTTTTTATACAACTCACTAATTTCCAAATTTATCAGATGAAATTGCAGCAAAAGTATGTTTCTAATGTACCACGTTGGACATTTTGAATACTATTTAAATACGTGTAAATCATTTTTCAGGTCAGGAAAAGTCATGGAAAATTCGTGGTAAAAAAGTATATGAACCTTGGTTTTGGTTTAAAAGGTTTATATTGAGCCAATAAAAGATTTTTCTCATAACATCTAGAATGTTTATAGACTTTAACGTTAATTCTATTTTTTTAATTACTTATTTATCTTCTTTTGTTTATTCCCACTAGGGGCCATAGGGGGATAGAGGTTATCCCAGAAAGGCAGGATAGGTTCTAAAGCTGCCATTTCCAAAATCAAGACTGTCAAAGCCCCCTTAAATTTCTGAAAATCCCAAGCAGACCCCCAGCTATAGCACTTTCCTCTATTCAAAATACTATGTCATGTTTTCTGTCTTCTGACTGTTGGCTAAAAATGTTTTTAAAGTCATATTTTACACAAGTATATAACTGTAATTCATTTCAATCTCAATTTCATTTTATGTACTTAATATAGACAGCTTCTGGGGCCCCTATGCTATACTTTCGCAGCCCCCCAGACTTACTGCATACAGTGCCAGACACAGGGCTGATTCTTGCTTTGTTGGGGCCCTATGTGGCTTGAGGGGTCCTCTGCACGTGCACAGTCTGCATATAGCTAGAAACAGCCCTGGCCAGACAACTATTCACTGTCACATTCTTTCACTGAGGTCAATCTACCCACACAGAACTCAGGATAACAGAGGGGAGAAGTCCATTCAGAGAGCATACTGTGCGTTGGCTGGCCTAAGGATTGAACCCACAACCTCCTTGCTGAAAAGAGGAACGCTAACCACAGTGCAGTTGTACACTCTCTGAATTCATTCATTCAGCTATTGTCTCCCATTTACAACAAAAGGCAGACATTTGTCTTTGGCTTGCCCAGTCAGGTTTGCCAGATCTCACTGACATTTTCCAGCCCAAACAGAACTTAAAACCAGCCCAACACAATAAAACCCAGCCCAAATCAGCCACTCTGAATATTGAAACCCTTATACGCATGAAAGAACACAAAACTTAACAGCAGCACTTAAAAAAAAAAGTGACACAAACAGATTTCAAACAAAGAGTGCAATCAGAGGCATCATAGAAACCACAAAAAGCATATGAAATAAAACATGAAATATGAGCAACCAAACATGAATCACTCACTTTAAAACAAATAAACTGCAGTTTATTGAAATGTGTATTTCTGCTTTGTTTGCCAGAAAAAAACAACCATTTTGTTTGTATTTTATGTAGAACTTTTTTTTAAATGCCAAATGTTGTGAAAAGCAACTCAAAATTTCTAAACCAGCACAATGCTATTTTTTCCAAGGTGTTCAAAAGAAGCCCAAATGGGAAGAAACCAGCCCAATCTGGCAACACTGTGTCCAATACGCATTTCATTATCACATACACTCATTACACAATAAATATAAAAACACATCTATTAATATAATAAGTTAAATAAGTTAAGAGTGTGTAAAACATTTTGTTATTAAGCTGGGTCTCCTAATAACACAGAATAAGTCCTACTTGTCTCATAAAAGGCTGAGTAAGAACATAGACAGCACACACTTTTAATATAATTATGTAAAGTACAAATAATAAGTCTATTAACAGTTTTGGTAGCCCGCATTCCAGACAAAATACTGTGGGCTAAGTATGTCCTTGACTAAAACCTCAGGCTGTCCGTAAAAGATGATGGTTCTACTCTGAAATCACTTACAAATGCTTGGAACTCTCTAACAAACATGTCCTTGCATGGAGCTGCTGACCACTCTTCTAAATGTATTGGTTCTGCTCCAGTGTTTAGCTCTGGCAGACTTCAGCCCCCCCCCCACACACACACACACTAAACACACATCCATCCACGATAAGCCCTGGCCTCTATTGTTATTAATTTGTTATTGGGCTCCTGCCTCCTGGATTATCATGTTGAACACACAGTCCAAATTCCACTGTAAACATTTGCAATTAATCTTTTTTTGCCTTCCTCAAATGGCTGTTTTACATAAAGCTGATCAAATTAAGTTGTTTGCCATGTCCGTGTGCTGTCTGGAATTGCTGCCATTTTCTTTGTTCTGCAGGCTAACCGTCCTCGACACTGAATCCTCCATGATTTATATGCACTCCGAACTGTGTCCTGACCTGAAAGAAATGAGTGTTCACAACAGCAAACAGCCCACTCTGATTCACATTACTGTAATCCTTTAATTGCTTCATGGAAAAGAAAAAAAAAAAATGTCTATACCATATTAAGTAATTCAATGCAGGCAGTTAATGGAAAGGCAGCCAGATATGGTGTTTTGCATAAATCGGTTAAAGCCAGCAGCACTCCGGGTTTGATCACAGAGACATATTAACATCCTGGTAATCCCTGTTCTATTCTGGGAGAGGACAGGAGATGATCAGAGTCGGAGGAAAAGCGTAGAGTGTGTCAGTGTACAAAGGCTCTGCTACATTATCGTACTGTTTGTGTGAATAATGCCACCGAGAAAACAGAAACAGACGAACTATGCAGGACAATGTGGAAGGTAAATCCGACATTTCAATGGCAGCAGACTTATATTGTTTGTTTTGTTAGTTCTTTTGAGAATTACATACAAGAGCATCCAAATTTTACTTTTACTGCTTTAAATATAAGATGAATTTAAAGTAAGGGGCGACAAAGGGGCAGTGGGTTAAGCATTCGTCCTTCAACCAGAGGATCTAGCCTGAAGCGCACACTGTTGTTGTGACTATTTCACATTGTCCAGTCCAGTTAAATCATGTGGCTGGTTACAACAGGAAGGGCATCCGGTGTAACCTGCCAAATCACTGTGCATCTGGTTTCGAATAAAAGATGAAGCAGATAAAAGATTTTTAAAAGTATGATGTGAATTCAAAACACACACACAAATGGTCAGAATTAAACAGCGTGGCCACATTTTTTGATATTTGCAAATTATTTTTTATTTGTAAATTTGACTTAGACTTTTAACTTCTAACCAAGCACTTGTAAAATAGCTTGTAATTTTCTTGAACAATGGTTTTAAAAGATGAGGTGTCACCCTAAGAGACAGTTCTTTGGAGCGAATTGGAAGAGCTGACTCCTGTGGATAAGACCTGAATCTTCAGCTGCTCCTGCTCAAATCAGTGCAAGCAAAGGGAAATTTTATTTTTGATGGGCACACCATGCAGTCAGTCATTGAGCAAAAGGGAAGAAACTAGCAAAAAACAAAAAAGAGATAGCATTTGGCTGCTTTTTTGATAGACAGCCAAGATGAGTACAGAATTTTGTAATTGTATTCTGTGCTTGCAAACTGCAAAGAAATAAGGCTTTTATGAAAACACAGATGAAACAATGTTTACCAACACACAGAACCATCCATAATTGCTAAATTAAGCCTAAATAAAATGCATGATACTAAATGAAGAGCCATTTGGGAGCCATAAGAGCCAAAATTTAGCCCACTATTTGGGAACCTGTGCTGTATCCCACTGTAAAATGCCTCATCTCTATTGGAAAATGTAAATCACAGAGTCAAAAAAGAAATTTGATTGTGTAGACATAATATTGTGTTGGTGACTTTACTTCTCTTTAATCTTGCAACAAATACTAATCCAAGCAATAAGCAGTTGTGAATCCATGAAACAGTAATGAAAAGTCTTGGAGTCTATGTTCTTTTCTGTGCACATGGAGCCCTTTAGGTTTAATGGAATTCATAGCGGTGATTGACAGCGTTTGAATAGTGTGTGGAAAATGGGGAGGTAAAGGGGGCATTAGGAGCAGATAAAGAGGTGGGGGTGGCACCAGTGACACATGCACGCGTCCCACACACACACACACACTTATGGATTCAATCAAAGGTCAGGCTACAATCATCTGAATACATCTGTGTGAATGTAATGTTCTCAAAGACCTTTTAGTCACTGCTTCTAAAGATCTGAGCTCTGAAGACATGAGGCCATTGAACTGCTATCAAAGATATCAGAGTAATTACACACACTTTAACCGCTGGGGGGAATGGTGGAAGTGTTTTTTTTTTTTTTTTTTTTTTATATATATATATTTATAGTTTCAGCAATGTTAGGCTATAATCAAATTGCACTTTAGGACATTTCTGACCAGAAATGTTATAAAATCATGGGGTCATTAAAGCAACATTATGTATTATTTAAATAACTGCCCCTTTCCCGAAACAGAGTGCTTATTGTCTACCACTGTCGATGTTTTCGCACTGCAGGAACATTTGGCATTTTCTATAACCTTCTGAGGAACTGCCCCATTTTGTTGCATGTTGTTAGGGACTGCGATCCCAGTTCCTATAATCTTTTTTAACTTTGGAACAGTCAACTTAGGAACCGGTGATGTACTAGTTACAACACAGTTCACTTTAAATATTTACCCATGAGACACATACAAGCAGCTCATTATAAAGCTAGTTAGACTTCTCTCATATTTTTTGTCCACGGAGCTACACTTTTCTTTTTACAGTCATAAAATGAATGGATTATTCGTCTCTTCACTGACTCTGTAAACTACCAAAACCTGGGCATTATACGTTGTATTTCCTGTTTGCTGTGACTAGAATTACTATCTGTTGCTGCTGGCAGTGCAAAAGAAAGCTGGCAAAGGGTCCATGGGGGTTCCTATAACTAGGTTCCTTGAACCATGCAACCTTTCAGATCCAAAGAGTCAGTTGTTCCCAAAAATACAAAATTTGAATATGTTAAGAGCTGCAACCAATTTGAATACACAAGTCGCTTAGCCTATAACTGGAAGATAGCATATGGGTGGAAACTAACAAATACTGCAATTAGTATCTTATTCAGAGAACTAGAGTTACATCCTGTAACTATTTCTTGGCGCTTGTGTGTGGCACTTCTAATCAGTCATGTGTACAACAGTGTGTAGACAGTTGGGGTTAAAACAGATTATTATCCACAGCATATACTGTAAAACAGGGAGAACATTTTATTTTAAATTGAGAAGCTGATGCAGATGCAGGTTGTTTTATAGTCGTCTTCTTATTCCTTTATTGACTTAACATAACCAGATGTCAGATGCCCAAAGAGCCACATGAGCAGAGCTAAAGAGCCACATGTGGCTCTAAAACCGCAGGTTGCAGATGTTTGACTTAGGGAACCAAGTAGGTCAGTTTTCCCTGGTAGAGCTAGTCGGTGGCTAACAATAAGATGAAGCTTTCTGACACTGCATTTGCAGAATCAACCGCATGGCAATGTCAGCAAAGGAGGTGAAGAGGGTTTAGAGAGGAGGTGAAGAAAAGAGACAAAGAGTACAGTATATACAAACTGAAATCTTTTTTCATTACATGAGTTTATTTCTTAAAACTAACACTAAAATCCTACCATGTCTGTTGACACAGTTGTTAAAGCAGACTCAAATATATAGAATATTCTGGGAAGGTTTGGCTGGATTTTTCAGTTTTTACCTCCAGGAGAACTTCAAACAGATCCGGAGGCAGCCTGGGCACATCATATCCGACCATGTTCCCCACCTCCATTGTCAAATTGGTTGAGGTTGTTATGCCTGCAACCATCAAACCTGCTCGTGGACACTGGAAATTAAGGAATGTTGTCAAGTTAAAGAAAGAGACCTATCAAGTCTTTTCTGGTTTGTGGGACTCTTGAGGCTGCTGATGGTTACTGGCAGACCAAGTGTGCAGCAGCCTAGGTGGTTGTGGAGGCAAAAACTTAGATCCAGGAAGAGTTTGGCGTTTGAAACATTGTGTATTGGTCAGGGACAGGGAGTGTTTTCTGATTGCCCTAGGTATCTGTTTTGGATACCTTCAGGACATCTCATCAGTAGGAGGCCCCACAGGTGACTCTTATATCAAAAAAGTAATCATTTGTTCCATTAGTGACCTCTTGCGGTTGGAGTTTTTTAGCCGTGTCTTGCAGTAGTATTAAATCATTAAAAACAGTCACCCCAATCGCTATGTGCTCTTATCTTCCAGTTTTCATCTAGCCTCTGTATTCCTCTCACCACTTCTATAAGGTCACATATTAAAGTAGAGAAATGCAGAGTCAGCAGGCCTCACCGAAGAGGAATGTGTCTGGTCCTGAATCTGCTGAATGAATGAAAGTAGGCCGTGATTTATCAGCCCAGAGAGAGACTTTAGATCTGTCCTGCTGAGTTCTGAGAGCTGCAGCCTTTAAAACCAAACACATCTTCCTTTATATCAACGGAGGAAAGAAACAAAATACTTGCTGTTTCTTTTTTTGTTTGTTGGTTGGTTCAGTGTTAGATTTGTGTTTTGCTTGCATCTTTTTTCTTCTCTTGTTCTCTTTTTTCTGCTGTTTCGTGGGTTGGAGCCAGCACTGGAATTAGTATATTTCCGGTTGAACTTTGGAGCATTTCTCCAGTGTATAAAGATGTCCAAGAGCATAGACTTAACCAATGAAAGTGTCCCTGATCAGAGGGGGACCACCCCTCTTTGTTCTGAGTGTGTGACTGGTCAACCTCTGTCAAAAATAACCTATAATATACCATAATGTTTTTTGGGTTTTTTTCAGAGATGACTTCTGTTATTCTGTTATATATATATTTAAAAAATTAAATAAAGAAGGGAATCAATAAATTTACTAATTTACTTACTGCGTTTTTTGTTAGTTTTTTTGTGGATACGACTTATAAAACTTAACTTTACTTTGATTCATGTATTATTTTTTAAGAAAAGCAAGCTTTCAATGGAATCAAATGAGTAAAAGTATTGGGTAGTAGCTACAACAGTGGTAGAATCAGTAGTAGTAATTATAATAGTAGTCATATCAGGGACTAGTAGCTTTGAGAAGTACTGATAGTAGTAGTGGAGGTACAAGCATCAATAGCTGTGATGGATACAATGGCTCAGTTGGTAGATTGTCCTTTAACTGGACGGTTGACGGTTCAAATCTGGCTCTCCCCAGATTTTGTTGTGTCCTTGGGGAAGACAATTCATCCACCTTGCCTAGGCATGAATGTGTTTGTGTGATTGTGTGTTTGGTGGTTGCAGAGGTCGTCAAGTCTCTGTCAGTCTGTCCCAAGCCAGCTCTGGCAACAGAAGTAGCCCACCACCACCGAGTATGAATAAATAATAATAATAATAATAATGGGGCTTATTCATGAACCCTTCTTACATGCAAATTTGTACTTAAGACCTTCTTAGGAGGATTTTTGGCATTCACAAATTTTTCTTAACTGCAAAATGTTTTTCTGGAACAAATCCAAGAACAGGTCTGAGGACTCAGAAATTCTGCAGTTTTATAATATTATCAGACCCCTAATGAAACCAAAAATAATCATTTCAGTCTGATTGCACAATTTTTTTCCAAATTATTACTTCCACTGAGAAGAATCTTGGAGCTTGGGAACATGTCATGAATCCGATGTAGAGCTCTTTTGAGCAGTTCCTAGAAGGGATACTTAGGAAACTTTCCTAGAACATTCATGAATGGAGGCCCAATGATTCTAGTGAATAAATAATGGATTGATTTAAAGTGCTTTGAAAAGTCTGAGGGGCTTGGAAAATAGTAGCAGTAGTAGCAGCATTTGACAAAGATGATTTAACTCTATTACGTTTTTTTAAAGTACTTTGTTCAGCTCTGCTTTTTATTCTGCGCCTCACTTCCACTGGACTCTGCCTTTCCCAAACAACCACTAAATGACCACAGGATTCCATTATATTAGGTTTAAACATTTCTCTACTATAGTTATTATATTGAAGAACAGTTTAGACTATCATTAAAACAAAGGGATGGGTTGCCACGAGACTTGTCTGACCAGAGGGGGAGCAGGATTTAGCTGACTATGCTAATCTTCCACAGGTATCTGACATCGATTACCATTCTGACAACATATTTAATACCATCCCTGCAGCTCGCCATTTGTAAAGTCGAGTTTATGTGAGATATAATGGCAGGTAGTGCAATTTTAATGACTATCTTTGCATCGTTAGTCAAAAGTTGCAATCCAAAGACATGCAGTGTGGGTTATATATTGTTTTAAATAAGCATCAGGGAAGAGTTAAGGTTGAGACTTCAGATGGAGATGTCAGTTTTGTGCCAAGGCCAGCACAAAAGCTAAGTCTTGGGGGATTCAAAGTGGCCCCTTGCAGTTTAATTAAGAAGTTTAAAGACTTGATGTGGGCATTTTTGGATAAAGGGAAAGGAAGGCGCCATACTGGACTTGGACTAAGTTAAGTTGCTGAAAGATTGAGGCCACCCTGCAAACTGTGTAGTAAAAAGTAAAAAAAAAAAAAAAAAGAAAATAATGCAGGCCTTCAATTAGGGGCGAGAAGTCATGAGTTCCATTTACTGTTGCATTGTTAAATTGTACTTCTAAGGCCCTATTCGCACAGGATTAGTATTATCTTGGATCATTCAGTAATTTGTAATAATTGCAGAGGTCTGTGATTCCAATCTTGTGCGACTCTGGCATGTCTACTTTATAAAGTAAAAATTGAACTGAAAATTACCTTCCATATTTCAGCCAACACAGGGATCCTTACTAGTTCCATACAAATCCTAATAATTGTAATACAAATGTCTTTTAACGGCCCATTTAATGTTTGTATTAAACTATATTAATAATAAAATGTCACTGTTTTTCTCCAACTAAAAAGTAAAAAAAAAAGAGAAGACTAAGTATTTGGAGCATCATGGAGACTCTTTTGGAAAGTTTGGGCTTTGTATGGAGATAAAAAAAAGCAACAACAGTGGCACAGGAGGTTAAGCAGGTGGGCCGGTTGGACCCACTGTATACTCTGCTTGTGTCCTTGGGCAAGACACTTCAGCCACATTGCTTACTCTAGTCACTGTCTGTGTGTGTCTGTGGTTGGTTGCAACAGGAAGGGCATCTGACGTAAAAACCTGCCAAATCACCATTGCAGCAACAGTGGAGCAGAATCCAGAACAGTTGGTGTATTATGGCAGATTTCATACAATTGGCCTCTAATTCATGTAATGTGGCATTTCTCAAGGTTTGATGTTGGGACCAAAGTCGTTTACACTCACTTCTTATAGGACAAAATTTGACTTTGGCAGATGTCGCTATGTTACTACTATACTCTATACTATATTCTTTTCAGGGAGAAATTTGTCACTTGTCACTTTGTCTCTAAATGTCTACATGGTATTGCCCCACTGTATGTCTCTGATCTCCTGCACCCGTACACTCCTTCACTCCTGAGTGTGCCTAACACTAACCATAAGCTCAAAGGGGACCGAACTTAAATCTCTTCTTAAAACCCATCTGTTCTCATTGGCCTTTGACTTTGTCTGAGATGTTGACATTATTTAGCTGAATGTATTCATTATGATTTTATCTGTTCTAAAGATTTGTATATTTTTAAGTTTGATTTTATTTCCATTTCATATTTTTATCTTGTACAGCACTTTGGTCCACCTAGTTTTTTTTAAAGTGCTTCATAAATAAGGTTGCAGTTGCAGAAAATAACACGAGTTTCAAGCCAAACATGTGCTTACAGGTCAAAAATAAAACCTTTCTTTTGTTGCTGGCAAGGCAAGATAGGATTTAATTCCACACTACAGCTCCTCAACGTTAATTGTCACTGAACTCCAATTACCTGTTTCACCTAATTTTCTGTTTTGGTCAGAAGAAGTGGACGACAAGACAAGTCAAGACACCATAAAATGTTTTCTATGGAGTCTTTGTGTTTGACTGCGGTGGTATGTGTCCTCCATTATGGAACAATGTCTCGGGCCTCAGACCAGTGACAAGCACTCAGTCACCCGCCTGTTTAATATCCATTATCTGAAGTGAACAGCGTGCTCTTAGACAGGTAAACACATCTCTATTGATCCATTGATGGACTGATAGAAATATTTTCACTCCACCTCCATAAAGTACCTCTTACAAAAGCCCCAAACAATAGATAGGACCAGGCAGAAAGGTATATGGAAGCTGACACACTACTCCATTGGTAAATAATGGTTTTGGCGAGCCGGCCTATCTATAACCTGTGTAACTGCTGTCTGCCCTGATAAAATGTGTTTGGGCCCGGGCTTGATGCGCTTTTATTTGTTTTTAATGTCACACTCTAGTCCAGTCACACTACAAAACAGCTCTGAGTAAACACTAATGACAAGAATGCTCTCAGACACTTCAAATTGGACGTAAAGCACAGCGCTGGAAAGCCGTGGCACCCCAGCAGAGCGCTAATCTGCCCGGGCTCGAGTGGATAAGACCTGGATGGAAAAAAAAAAGAAGAAAAAAACCTCAGGGGCTCTTCACAGTCTAGACTGATGAGGGACCGGCCACTTAAAGAGGAGAAAGAAAAGTCAGTCTCTGTTTAAAGGGGCTAAATTGTGCTTTTATTTAGCTTTTTAAACCAGTTTTGGTTACATTTTACCACCTTAAAAAACATTGACTAAAAGAGAGATTTTTAATAAATACTCTACTGGTGCCATAAAAAAAAGTGAAGTGACCAGAAGAGAGTGTTGCCATCTTTTGAACAAAAAACATTATTTCCTTAAACTTTTGACGCCATTTTACCACAAAATGAAAAACAGCTGTGCAGAATCAGTGGAAACAGAGCTGTACATCATTTTTTGGATAAAGGAGAGAAAACTGGACATAGAGGGCTAGTTAACTGGTCAGTGCTTCCAGGAGTGGGCGGGGGTTTGTGACACCAAACGTTTTGAGGGCTCAGAACTGCCATGCCAGAAAATACAGGATAACGTAAACATGCGTAAAATGAAGCAAAACACAACTCCAGGTATGGTTTTGATGAGGTAACATTATAACATAGTAGAAAGCTCAGAAAAGTCAATTTTGCATAATTACTCAATGCACTGCTGAAAAATACTCACCTCTGACAATGGCATAATGAACAGCAGAAAGTGAGCATCTGATAAATTAAGCTTTGAGTTGGCATTTGGTTCACTTTTTTTATTTTTTTGTGACAAAAAGCTATGGAGCGAGTAGCAGGTGTGTTTATGTCATGTTTTAAGAATGTCATGACAGCCGCCGTGCTATAGTGTCGCTGCCAATGAAAAGGCAGCACGAAGAAGGGCTCTGTTGTAATGGAAAATGACCAAAACCACCAAGTTGAGTTGCCATTCTGGAAAGCCTGGGACACACCAACCTAACGCCCGACCATCGTCAAAAGAGGCAGGGCGACTGCTTTGTCTCCTCACATCTCCTCTTGTTGCCACTGAATAAAGCCACAGACACACCAAAGCGTTTCAGACACACCACTGAGCAGCATGTTAGTTCTGTGTTTCTGCAAGACGTAATAACTATTTACATCAGTCGGCGACACAGCCAATCCTTCCATGTTGGTATGTTCAATTGGCCAGAACTAGGTCTAACTGTCTAACACATCAAACAGACTGTCTGACTGTGCCAGACGGACGATAATCGGCCTGGTGTGTCCTGGTCTTTAAGTAGAGCCAACCATTGCCAGTGGAAAAGTGTCATTAGTGTCCCCCCTTTAACTCCACCCCTGTCTCATCTCTACTACATTTCTTCAATCCTCACCATTTCCACTTTTCCAAAATTACATGTTTTCTGCTTTATTATTATTTATTCCTGTCATGTTTTTCCTCCTTCACCCTCCTCTTACCCCCCGCACTATTATGACACTCTGCAAATGGCTTTTTAAGTTTAAATGCTATCTTTCTCCATCAAAGGGACCGGGATGGGGCTAGACACTTAGTGTTATTTAGTGCACTACTCCTTTTTGGTGTAGAACGCAGAGGGCATCTTTTCACAGCGGGTTACTCCCCATTCTCCATTCCTACCTAACCATTACCAACCAGCTAATGTCACCGAGTCAGCCGCTTTCAATATTATATTTTACCCCTCCACCCTCCACCCACCCCCCTTCCCCCCAATCTTTCTTTGTACCTCTTTATGTCTTCCTAATTTGGACACAGCAGCCGGACCCATTTCCACTCCGGCATAAACAAGCTCTGTGGGTAATTCGTACTATATTAAAAATGGGAAGAAGTGTAATCATAAGCGAATTATCACCGTTAAATTAAAACTGTCTCTTTATGGCAGTAATATCGGAGATCTCATAAGCAACAATCGCAACCCGGGTGCGTCTTGTTATTATTTTTTTACAAGCTGGTCTACCGGAGTGTGTTAGCACCTCTAAATGCATCACGCTCATCTTTTTATTGCAGCATACATTACCCAGGTAATGTTGATGTTTAAGTATTGTTTAGCAGATATATGATAGCAATATAACATGGGCTTTTCCAGCATTGTTATTATTATTTGATGCTTTTGAGTTCCTAGTAGCTTCCTTAGTTGTTAGAGGATTTATACCTCAGTGGCGCTGCATTAAAACTCCATTACAAAAGGTCTCATTTTACTGCATAATAAGGTTCATAAATCAAATGGGGATGTTATTCATGCAATGCAAAAGATCGTCTCTGTTTCGGCTATGGATGTATATCTCATATTCATTCAATATCACGGACTGTTTCTTGTTCAAACTAATGGGATTTGTTGCAAGAAAATGCATAAGCAAAGATTTGAATGTGGGGCAATGTTTTGTTATAAAACATCCACCGCAATTAATTTATGCTCAAGTGGGAGGTATCTTTAGCTACCTGTACTAAGAGATCCTGGCATATTGGAAAATCAAAATCTACTATTCTTGTTAGGGTCTGTTTCTTAAAGGGAATATGTTGGGCCTTTTTGGACTAATTGGGCCTTTTCCAAATTCAGGACCAGGACTAACAAGAACAAGAAATAATAAATGGAAACTATGGAAGGAACCACCTGGTTATTCCATATGTAGCTGGACTTTCTGAAAAACTCCCCTCTCAAAAACAGAGCAGTGTAGTCTACGCTGTTCAGTGCAGTGAAGACTGCAGTGAGCTGTATACTGAGGAAACCAAACAACCTCTGCACCGCAGAATGTATCAGCAGAAGACTTAACTCAACTGGACCACAGTCTGCAATCCACCTCCACCTGAAAGAGACAGATCACAGATCACACTTTGAGGACAGTAATGTCCAGATATTGGTCAAAGAATTATAGTTTCACCACTGGGTTGTTGAGGCAATGGTGGCGCAGTGGGTTAAGCATTCACCCAGCAACCGGAGGGTAGCTGGGGTCGACTCTCATCCGGAGGCACCTTATGCTAATGGCTCACAGGTGGGTAACGACCATGCCTCAGACTCCAGTCCATTCAGCTGTTGACTGCCCTGAGTCTAATCAGGTTTGACCACTCCCTCTGGCAGGGAACTATTGTAAATAACCTTCTATACACAGCAGTTTTCATTAGAAATGACTAGGCCCTTTGGATAAAGGGTAAAACATCTTTTAATAATCAAACATTGTCGAGATAACCTTCTGGTTTAAACTTTTCTACAGTATCTTTTTTAACCAATCTTGGTCACTTTTAGAACAGGAGCACATATTACAACCTTTAAAGACATTATCTGACTAAAAGAAAGTTCTATTATGCTCTTTTAAACAGAAACAGAGAAAAAAAGCTATTTGCTTTCTTAAACTTTTTTATTATACCATTTTACTACAAAATAAAACTTAGCTAAGAGGAATCAGTAGAAACAAAGCTGTATACCGTTATTTGTTTGTTTGTTTATTTGTTGTTTTGTATTTTTTAGGATAAATGAATGGAAGTAGACTGGATGTAGAGGGCTTCTTGGTCACCTCAGGGCCAAAGTACCTGGTATGGGCTCCAGCTGCATAATTGAAGCACTCTTGCCAAAATGTGTTTTTGTTAGACTTAGTGTTTTCAAAACTGAATGCTTCCTGGCATTGTTTCTTTATTCGGTGTATTGTTTTCATATGACACTACTGTTTTCTACTATTTGTAATGCATTGTGGGTAACTCTGCATGCACTACCATCCTTCCTCTTCATCCCTTTGTTGAAAAGATGGAGGCAAAACGGTCTCTTTTATTCTGTTACCATTTACACAAAGCCGCAGAGTAAAAATGCTTTAATTTGTCGATTCTTGCATTACAGCAAGGTTTAGTTCTGGTCACTCGGGCCAAGGGTGAGAGGATTTTCTAATGCGGAGACACTACCACAAGAACGCGCCAGTCTCTTTGAGCGGCGGTGGCGGCCCTTCTGAATTCAAGCCGATTATGGATAACAAGCACATTACAGCGCGATACATCAAAGCCCCTATCTGAGTGCTCGGCGGGGGGCCACTCCGGCACATTTCAAAAAAATCTACCCATTCAAGAGCCTCACACTGGAAACATGTTAGCGTTAAGTGTGTCAGAGCCACAGCGTCTGATCGTCTCACTCCAGACCTCAGAGGAGAAGAGGCTTTAACAAAAGGAAGAGCCAAAGAACAAACAGCAGCATAAACAAAGAGACAGAGTAAAATGGGTTACATTACGTTGGAAGTGGTAATGGTTTAAAATCTGGGGATGAATAGAAAATGTGGAAATCATTGACCTACTCTTCATAAAACAATATACATAATTTTTGAATAATCTAAAATATAAGTTAAAGGAGTCATATTATGCTTTCAGTTATTATTTTTTTATCTAATCTTGGTCACCTCTAGAACAGCATTACACGTTTTACAACTTTTAAGAACATTATGTAGCAAGCATTTAAAATAATTACTTTACTTCTGCCATAAAGAAACAGGTGAAGGAACAAGCAGAGGGCAGCTCTGTTACGGCCTTTTCATTCATTCATTCAAACTTTATTGAGGATAAAAAGCACCTGTTCCATAGAGGGAAATAAAATAATACTAATAAAATACATTGTATATGTATTATACATAAAGGCAGGCTTGCCAGTGACTCCACATTTTAGATTTGAACCTTACAGAGCTTATCCTGGGACAGACCAGAGCTTGTATGATGGAATTAGACAATTTCATGACTCTGCACATGAATTAATGAGTAAAATGCCATACAACAGCTGAACAAATGATGTAGAGGGCTTGTTGATTGGTCAGTGCTTCCTGGAGTGGGCGGGGATTCGTGGAACTGAGAGTTCTGTGGCCTCAGAAACTCTAACTACAGGATTATTTAAGCAGGCGTGAATGAAACAAAACACAACTCCAGGTATGTTTTTGATGAGGGAACAGCATTATAACATGGGAGAAAGCACAAAAAATGTAATCGGTTCTGCATAATATTTAAACTTTAATAATTTATCTAGAGTATATGTTTGTGTCATAGAAAGATGTGCTCAAAATGTACAAACATGTGACTGGAACCTCACAATAATGATCTCAATACCAAAAAGAACCTGCTAGATATGGGCAATCATCAACAATCTCTGAGTGCAGTCTGTATGTTCTCCTTTTGTCACCAGCTTCCCCATCATACTCCACACCTCATCATTCTATTTCCCTGTTTCTTTTCACAAATACACATATGTGCTTACAAAATCATTGGGTCACCGTATAAAAAGTGAAGTATTTGTAGTCTGCAGGTTGTCTTGCATTTGCATCAAGAAGGATGGGTCAAATGCAGAAAACAAATTTCCCTATGGGGGCAGTAAAGTATACCATAAGTAAAAGATGATAACTTTCTACAGTACAATGTGGAGAAGCAGGCATGAGCAACAAAACAGGCTTTTTATGTCATATGCCTTTTATAACAACTATTCACTTCACTTCAGTTTTATTTATACAGCCCAATATCACAAAAGCAAAGGGTTTTACCAACAATTAGTCACACAATTATACATAAAGACACAATCAAACACAAACTCAAGCACATAACTACACTAAAATAAACAGTCCAGGACATCTTGTGCTTAGACCCTTCCTCTCAGTAGGAAAAAACTCCTAAAAACCAAGCAACTATCAACACTTCCTGAAGGGCAATAATAATAAGTTTGACACTTTTTTACTGTTCCAGAATATAGCCCATCCCAGTTCAAAACATCCATGTGACCAGCAGAACATAAATTCAAGTTAGGCCTGAACAATTAATTGAAATCTAATCAAAAATCGCAGTTTGAATTGTTGCAATTAGCAAATCTCAAAGGCTGCACTTATTGTCCTCTGCAGAGAACAAAATATCTGGTCTTTGCAGGATCTTAATATGTATAAACGGTGCTACAGAGGTAGTTCAGACCTCGACAAAAATAATCTAAAAAGGCACGTTATTCCTTGTATTAGATTGGCAGTTAATCTTTAAGTGTTCTTGCAAATGTCAATGTTCCATCAATTTTAATAATATATCGCAAATTTCATTACAACCGCAATATCTGTCAGAAAAATCACAATTAGCTATTTTTTTCAAAATCGTTCAGCCCTAATTCAAGTCATTTCTTAGCAACTCATACTGTACTGTTGTTATTAAGTGATTAAATTCAAGTGGTGCAATTTCCATCAGTAAAAGTCTCCTTCTCCAAACTTCCTTTAAACATGTTTCTGCCACTATACGAGATAATATTACTGGACTCCGAGTGTGCCAGAATGCATCACACCATTATCATCTATTCTTATCAAATGAATGTCCCTTTCCACAGCCAGTCTGCATCCATCTGGACAGCTCCACTGAGCCTGGTTAAATGTAATTCAATTCCGAACCTAATTGCAGTCTTGTTGTGTTAATAAGCAGCGTTTGGCGTGTGCAGGTGCGAGGACGCGGGGCTATAGCAGGCTGTGTTTGTGTATTTGCATAGCTTCACACCTGGTAATGAAGCTGCGTGTTTTTTTCCATGGAGTCTCTCTAATGTTTTTTTTTCTTCTTTTTTTTTCCTCCCACAGCGGTGTAATGACTGTTATCACACCACCTTCACCAGGAGTTTTAATAACTGCGTATGGAGGCACCACTGAGATGCTTACACTGCCACAGGTGAGACTGCTTTCAGGAAGGATGGAATGAGGCCAGAAATGTGGGAGGAGCTATATAATCTGACTTTGGCTTGAAGATAGAGGAGGTGGAATTTATTTTAGCGGTGGCCATGACTAAAGAATGCCAAATAGACAATCGGTTGGAACATTTTGCAGATGATACCAATCTTTTGATTTCAAACAGAAATATAGCTACTCTGACTATGAGCTATGACCTTTGTAATTGCTCAGAATGGTTCAAAGCAAATAAATTGTCATTAAATGAAAAAAAAGTCAAATTTTATGTTATTTGCTGGAAACAAGAGATATAATAGTGATCAAACTAAAATTCACATTAACAATGAAGAAATAATGAGAGTTTCATCAACATGCTTTTTAGGGGTCTGGACTGATGATAGACTTTGTTGGAAAGAACAAATTGGTCATCTCTGCAAAAAGATTACTAAATCTATTGGAATTTTAAGTAAGATTAGAAATCTTGTTCATTACAAATGTTTTTTAATTTTATATTACAGTTTGATTTTTCCATATTTAACTTACTGTAATATTGTTTGGGGAAGTATTTTCACCACTCATCTCAACAAAATACTAATTATTCAGAAAAAGTTTGTTTGAATAGCTACTTTGTCCAAACCTGGACATGCACCAAGTGCACCTCTGTTCTTTAAATTACAGCTCTTGAATATTTTTGATATAAACTTCCTTCTGACTTGTACATTTGTGTTCAGAGCACTGTATGATTCGAACTGGCCCTCTTATATTAAATATTATTTTACAATTCTCAATTTCACCATTATCCTACTAGGTAGGCTGCAAATCTGCATCTTCCCTTACATAAACTACTCGTGATCAGTTTTCAATCAAATATCATGGTGCTAAAGTATGGAACGCTCATATAGATCTAGTCGATTCTTCTATTTCAATGTCTGTTTACAAAAAAAGATTACACCATAGGCTGATGGTAGGATATTTACTTTGACTCATCCTAAATTTTAAACAACTGGATAATCTAATGTGTCCTACTATTTCTTATGACTGATTGTTTTAGTGTTTTGTTGTTGTTTTTTTAGTTAATGTTATTGTTTAGTTGTTTTTTTTTTTTTTTTTTGTTTTTTTTTAGGGCGAGGGTTATATAAACCTATATAGGCTTCTTCCACTCCCATGCATATATGCTTGTTTATACTGTTAACTGTATTTTTTATTGTGTGCTAAATAAATAAATCACATTATTTTAGTTATGTGAGGAGCTTTTTTTTTTTACAATGTTCTTAAGGGAAATGCAAAAATATAATGCCCCTCTTTTAAAAAAAAAAAAAAAAAAAAACTTGTGTCGGCTAATGTTTGAGCAATGAATGGGGCCAGTTTGAATGCACTAGGAGGAGCTTTCTCTGCCTCGCAGACAGGAACGACCATAAAAACCAATGCAGGCTGCGCATTTACAAAGTTTGAGCAAGGCTTGTCCTGGTCCAGGCTCGCCAGGTCTCACTATAAGCTGTCTGACTGTAGCCAGTCCTCTGTCCATGCACCTGGTCCCGGGGTAAAGAGCTGCTCAGACAGAGACACCTGCAGTCACAGCAGAATACGGGCCCCCACCTTCCTTGGCTGAGTCTGGGTTGAGACAAAGCCACTCATTGCTGGCCCTGGCTCAGTCTTGGTCTGTTATCGCTAGGGTTCTTTTACATCCCCTGTATTTAACACGCATACATCTTTATAGTTATATGCTGAATTAAATAATGTTGCCTGCATTTCAAACAATATTTATAGGCTTCAAATGACAAATGTAATTTTTCAATATCAAGAAAAATATGGGGTTAACCCTAAAATAAACCTTTAGTAATATTCTCCACACATCAAAACACCATAAATTTGAGTCTTTATTAATTTATTTGTGATTTCCTGTTGAGCTGTATTTTATAGTTTTTCTCTATTTTGTGCCTCCATGCAGGGCCGGTCCTGTACATTTGGGGCCCTGAAGCAGGACAGCTTTGGGGGCCAAGTCTGCAGTCGTTTTTAAACCACGTAAATCTTACTTTTATAACTTTTATTTCTTGAAAACACTTAATGATTATTTTTCTAGGGGGATGAACATGTTGATACATTTTGGCCTTGCAAACTCGCCAAGGAGCACAGTAACACAGACAGACCCACTCAAAAATGACTGGCAGAATATTTATTAAATAGAGTTGCCAAATTAATCAAATCAACAAATAATTAATAAGCCTAGGGGCCCTCTAATGTCTGTGGAGCCCTATGCAGCTGCTTAGTTTTCTTATTGGAAGGGCCAGCTTTACCTCCACACAACTTTGATAAATGAGGGCCATTGTGTTTTGCTTTATTTTTTCTCAAATACTAAAAATACTTTGACTTGAACTGCTTTTCTACACAGTTTCTACACACAGTCACCCAGTACCTATATATATTGCTCTTGTATTGTATTGTACCATGATGTTTTCTTCACCCTGGCTCCTTCTGTAGAAAAAGCCAGCCCTCATGTGTCTGACACTGACAGCTCCACAGGCGAGTCCAGGTGAGATCCTGCCAAACCTCGGCCTCAGCCCATCAACAGTCCACCACTCAAAACATGCCAGGCTCCTAGGATAACAAGCAGGAGATGTGGAGATCCTCCGGGCTTCCTCCAAATCTCACAATACCTCACAATACCTGACACTTTTTTTTTTACTTTTCCTACAACAACCTAGAGATTTTTCCTTTGTGCATTTGCCACGCCTAAAATAGTGGATGTTCCTGCTAACTTGCTATTCTTTTATTAGAAAGATAACATTGTTAACATGAATAACTCTAAATGAAAGAAAATAGTAGAAAAGGCAATACTTGTGGGGTTGTATGGAATCTTACTGGCTCACTGGTTCAAGGGCAGAAACATCTGGTGTATGTATGCAACAATGCACTCACTCCCATCATGTCCTCAATAAACGGATGGGGCTTTTTACTTGGAAAAAGCATTTGGAAAAATTTTAACATTTCATTTGCAAAATAAAATAAAATAAAATAAAATGCTTAAAATGTAATGTGCAAAAATTACTTAGAATTTCATTTAAGTTTTTATCAGCAAATAAACACAAACATTTAAAATTTTACATGCAAAAACCTTAACAATTTGATGGTGGTAATTTTCTCGTGCAAAAAATACCTAAAATGTAATGTGCAAAAAATAGTAGTAATAGTAATAGTAGTAATTTTCATAATTATGCAAAAAAAAAAAAAAATAATAATTTAATATGCTAAAAATACGTAATATTTAATACACAAAAAATCTAATTTTAATATGCAAAAAGTACTTAAAATTGAATATGCAAAAAGGTTGTTTTTATATAAAAAAAACAGTTTAATTTTCATATGCAAAAAATACTTTGTAATTTGATATGCAAAGTGACTTCTTTGCTTCTTCATTGAGTGATGAAATCATTCTATAGAAAGAGTAGCTGAAAATTGTAAGCAACTGTTCTTAAAAAACATAACGCTAAATAACAACAAATACTAACATTAGACAAGTGTGTATGTGGAAATACTAAAATTATTACTTACAGTTGCAATCAGAAATGTTCAACCTTTTCACCTCAAAAAACATTACAATGATGTGAATAAAAGGTAATCTGAATAAATGACAAAAAAACAAAACAAAAAAAAAACGCTTTAAAGATCCTATATTGTGTTTTTTTTTTTTTTTCAGACTTTCTGAAATAATGCTGACATCGTTGCATTAGTATTTCATGTTTTGTAACTGTAAAAATAATGTACATGTATAGAAAATGTCTTCTTTTGGGGAGCTGTTAATTTGACTTTGCAAATAACTCTTGGATTAGGTGTCTGCTGGCAACAGTGGAGCATAATGGACAGAGCATAAAATGGCTAATTAGCATGGCTATTACTACTCTAGTTATGTTTTTGAGTTGGAAACAGCATTACAAGAGCTTCCTGCTGACGAATGTTGACTTAACCTAAATATGTGACTCTTTAACACATGTTCATGGGCAGGATTATTCAGCCCTTATCTTCAGGATTTTGTGGAGCATTCTTTAACTTTTTTAACTTCTAACTAACGTCTTGGGTAATTGCTAACAAGCTTCTTACACCTCCCGGGTCCTACGTTATATCCTAAATTTCGGCACATCCTGGAATATCGCTCACAACCTGGATATCCAAGTGCATGTAAACACACTTATTTTGATAGTAGTCATTAGATCTCAGTGCTTCCGTACAAAAACCCCAGCCTTGTGTATTTCTCCCATCAGCCTCCTCCATTACCGTGAAGCTAAATTAACAGTGTTTAAGTGTCTATTAAAACAGCAATGCCGCCGCGCCGCCTCGGGCCTAACCTCTTCCTGGCCTTATTCCATCTGCCGCCGCTCATTAAAACGCCATAATTGCAGGTAAGCATCTCTCCGTATCAACACACTTAATTACCAAAGTCGGGAAAGGTCCGCGGTGCCACATTGGCCCAAATAAACCTGGGCAGTACTGGGATAAATAGTGGTTATCATTAGCGGAAGGGGGCAGCCGTCTGATTGGCCGGCCTTATTAACACCAGACAAATGTGGCCCGGACTCCACTCTCATCAATGAGTTGCCAATTAAGTGATGACAGGATTTTTTTTTTCTTCTTCATTAAAACAGTCTCATGGTGGAATACTTGATATAATAAGTTCCAATTAAGAGCAATAGAACGTAGCAGAGAGGGTAAGGGGTGCAGGGGAACCTTTGATTAGTCCTGGTCTGGTTTTTGACAAAGCAAATGCTCCACCCATCATTTATTTTGTCTTATTTAATGCAACAAGTCTGTATTAAAACATACTGCTTCCTTGATAGCATGTTATTTGAAAACCTGAGGTGTTTGAGGTGGCATGGGCGTCTGTCTATTGTCACATCAGGAGAGGGCCCCGGAGCTAACCTAGAACATGCTAAATGATCTATGCCTCCAGGCTGGGGTAGAAGGTATCCTCCCGGAGCAGCTGGAGGAGGTGTCTTAGGAGAGGGAGGTCTGGTGGCATTTTTACTTAGACAGTTACCCTCCAGCCCTGGATGAGAAAAAGAAAATGGACTGATAGATTGACAAGTGGGGTGTTAGTCTTGGGCTCTTTAGCTGCTCATGCCTTGACAGTTGAATGCATTGGTCAGTTATTTTCTATCACCAAATTACAGTATGTATCATAAGTTAAGGTAGAAGTATGTGGGTTACTATGGAGCCCAGGAAAGAGGAAAAAAAGGTGAAAAAAAAGTGTGATCCCAAGAAGGTTTTGTGAGATCCAGGAAAGTAGGCTCGATTGGGATAAACTGCCTAACCTGGACTGTGGTGGTGAGGACAGCCGCACCGCGAGGCTGTTTGTGGCTCAGATTACGCTGCAAGGTGATGTTTGTTAGGTGTAATTTTGCACATAAATGCATTAAAACAATGTAACAATGCTTTTTTGTCCTGTTCCTTTCAAATAAACATATAAATAAATAAAAATTATTTGTAACAACTTTACTATTTATGACACTGACCCCATTCAGCTGTGGTTCTTGGGTTTTATGTCCATGTTCACACATTAACAAAGCTAAATAGACTCCCAAATCTGCAGACATTATGCACACTCTTTGTTTAGAATACTCTGCTTCAGATTGGGCAACAGGGGAAAAGAATCTTAACTATAGCATAGTGCAAAGGAGTGCGAGGTGGACAAGTAGGGGGTGAAGTGAAGTGTCGGCATCTTAGGTTTCAGATCCAGTCTCAGTCACCTGTCTGTTCACCGCAGGCAGGTAGCCTATGTGTTTCCCCAAATCCCTGCACTGAGTCATGCACTGCAGAGGCTGGCTCAGACGGCTGATCCCGCTTGGATCTTACGAGCCTCGTTCGACATTAGCTAGACCAGCACAGAGCCTAGTTTCAATCATGATGGGTGCGCAGTGTGCGGCGGTTACATTTGTGTCTGACTTGCTTCCAGCTTGCTCTAATGTCACGAGTACAACTGCAACGAAATGCTCCTGAGATTCAACCACGATCAGCCGTCTGAGCCAGCCGCCACAGTTCATCAGGAGCAACTGCGGCTGCACGGCTCAATGCCTGACAGTGAAGCAGGAGCGCCCACCTGTCCACGCTGAAAGTCATTACAAATCATTTTAAAGCCTTGTATTTCCAAATTTACATCGAACACACGTGAGAAGTGTATTTCAATTGTGGAGCTGCGTGAGCTGAGCCACAAAGAGCTGACTTCTTGTCCACAATCCAGGGGAGGCAGCTCATCCTGAAGGAGCCTACTTTCTCGGAATTTCGCAAAAGTAATAGAATGTTGCAAGATCTCGCAAAACTTTTTCAGGATGTCGCATTACTTTCTCAGGATGCTGCCAAACTTTCTCGTAATGTCGCAGTTCTTTTTTTTCCTCACCTTCATGCTCCCTTCAGAGGTTACCACAGGACATCATCAAAAGGTTGCATATTTAGTCTGGCATAGTTTTATTTATGAATACCCTTCCTGACTCAGCTCGTTCCATTCATCCAGGCTTGGGGCTGGCACAAAGGTGACTTTGGAGCTGTAGTTTCACCCCCTTAGGGAATCCAACCTGATCTTTTCTTGTAGGCATGCGATAGGCCTTAACAACTACCATTAATCAATTCTATGGTTAAAAGACATCGCCGAAACTATGTCCTTGGTTGACTCTTGTATTTTTCCTGTTCTTGTGTGAATCTCTACCCACAGCGTTAATCTTCTCTCACATTCTGGTCATCCTCCGTCCCCTCTAACACGGACTAACTGGACTGATATTGTATGGGAACGCTGTAACTTTTCGAACCTGCCTCTGAAGCGGTAAATGTGTGGCGTCGCCTGATCCGCTCATTTTATACGTTTTAGCTTCTTTTAAACCTCCGAAAGCTTCTTAGTAACAGTCGGTCGATCAAAGCCACCTCTGACTCTCCTGTCCTCCCCTGAACCGGAGCTAAAGTTTAGGCTCGTCTCAAAGGGAGACTCTGGGTAAAGTCAGATTACACTGTTTGGCACTGGTATGGCCAAGTGGGACAGCAGTATTAAGCTGGAGTTAGATACTTAATGGAGGGTGGGATATTAAATTTATTGTAAACCATTTGGAAGTATTGGACCTAAGCCAGCATAGTGGGGAATAACGGTTACATGATGGGTACATAGCAGCCAGAGAAACTAAAATAGTATGTGGTGGTGGATAGGACCAAGAAACCAACTTCTGTTTTAAACCGGAGACATTATGAGGCAGGCACAGTGATACATTTATCATCAGGTATTCAGATTTGGACATTTCATCACTCATTTTTTACTTAAAGTTAAAGTAAGCTTTGCAGTAAAGCTCAGTAGGTAGAAAATGTGGTGCACACCTGTATATAGCTCCAGCTCGCCTCAGCTTTGTGGATTTGAGTCTGGACTCCATTGACTCTCCTTGCTTTCCCCATCATTTCTGCCTGTCCTGTCTAATAAAGCCATGAAAGGCCAAAAAATATCTTAAAAAAAAAAAAAAAAAGATGAAAGATGAAGTACACAGTTTTGGCAGCACCTGGTGGCAAAATCGCAAGGTTTGAAGATTCCAATTCCACACTTTTCTGCAACTATGGTAGCCCTGCAGGGACATGTTACTGTGAAGAACTAGAAACCTAATCAGTTTGATTAACGTATTTAAACAAGACAAAAACAGATATGGCCTTTGAAATTCTATTCTTGTTCAGTAGTAGTTTGAAGTAGTTTGTTCCATTTGAATCAATAATAATAAACTCACACTATTAAGCATTTATTAAATTATGCTTTTATTTATCCTTTTAAACCAGTCTTTGTCACCTGTACAACATTTGAAAGCATTTTCTGGACAAAACAAAAACATTTCCAATTTTTTACTGGTGCCATAAAGAAACAGGTGAAGAGAGCAGCAGAGGGCAGCTCTGTTGTGCTCTTTTTGAACAGAAACTGAGAAAAAAAAGCTCTTTTACTTATTTACAAAGCATTACCGCAACATTCATAAATACCATTGATTAATGTTTAATTGTAATAATAATGTTTTCTGTAATAAGCTCAAGTAAATCAATGCAAACTAACAAACATCAGTTGTAATTCAGGATCTTTAAACTGTGTATTTATTACACATGTATTAATGCTTTATTACTGCTTAATAGTTGTGTTATTCCGTATGTGTCTATAAGTGCACCTTCAGTTTAAACCAAAGATATGCCGTAACTAACAAAAAAAGCTATTTACTTTAGTGACCTGAAGTAATTTGTACCCAACATTATTCCATATTATCTCAGGTTAAGTAGTTGTATGATTTACATTGTGTATGCACAGGTTCCTATATGATATGCTCCTTGTGCTTGAGACAAGGAGCAAAATCCTCTCTATGCCTATACTCTGTTTATGCACCTTCCTGTCTGGGTATTATTTGACGGTGCGGGTCAGAGGAGGGGCGAGCAACCGGAGATCACAAAAAAAAAAAGTGTATGACAGCTGACAATTCCAGGCTTTTGATTAAGATTTGTTGATATGACCAGTCCCGGGGTCTCTCCCAAACTCACTCCGGGGATTCTGCCGCTGCCTCACTGCGCCGCAGACAGGACCGTGGCTCGAGCTGACAGACTCCTCTCCTCCTTCGTGTAATTAGACGTGGTACAGAGCAGCGTGTCACCCACCGTGGCCAATTATGCAGCCATTTTGCTCGCAGAGGAAGCCATACACACACACACTCACACTCACACTCACACACGTCCGGGGTACAAGTGAATTCGAGTGGCATCGTTACGGGACTACCACCAGGTCTAATTCTGACATATGCTGATTATTTACCAGAGTGCCGTGTCAGCAGTAACACCAAACATGGGGACGGGGGGCTTATTATGGAGGGAGAGAGGCAGGATCCCTTGAAGGTCCCTCACCCCGGGGCCCCCCTCCTCCTCCAGGAACACCGCGCACACACACACACACACACACTTATTAGACAAATACACAGAGAAGAGGGTCACGATGGCTGCCTGCTACTTTATCACATCAGCTGTTTTCAAACCAGTAGAATATCAAGTCATTTTTTTATTGGAAATGATTAGTGGTTTTGTTCAATGGGACATCACATTTTGTAGAAAATGAAATTTGAATGCCACCTCAAGTATGTTTCATGCATTCATATTTTTGCACACTATTGGTATATCATTTGTGATGTGTGATTTTACATTACAAAATTGGGTAGCACTTGAGTAACAAAAACTCATAATAAACCATTAACAAGCATGTAATTAACAATATTTTAATAATATACATAACTAGCACTGCTGTTTATAATTTTGCATTGATTTAAGGGGATGGGAGGGGCAGAAGTGATGGAAGGGGTACAGGGGTTGGGTGATGTTTTTAAGAAAATGACAACCCACACCTGGCAACTTGGAGGCTAAGAGCGCGTCGGGGAGCACGGGGCTGTGGGAGGTGACACAGGTGTGGTAATGAGGTCAAATACTACATCACACTTGTCTATCTGCAACTATTGAGCAGAAGTACCCACCGTTTGACATCAGGAGGGTGTAACATGGAACATGCCATGTGCTGAGAGAGGAGGGTTTATTACCAAGACACAGCAGTAAAGCAACAAAATCAGTTAAAAACAATGTACAAATTGTGTTTTTGATTAATTGCGTATGTATGCTCTTTTCAAACGTCCTCAAGTGACAGAGTTGAAGCTTTGTCTGGTTCAAATTTTGTAAAAATTAAGCAATTTTTAGACTTTTTTAACGGGAACTATTAAACATCTCAAGTTTTAATCACTTAACCACACAGGCTTCACTATGTGATTAATCAATCGAAACAATAATTGACGCATTAATTGATAATCAAAATAATTATTAGTTGCAGCCCTACCTCTAAAGCCTCATGTGTACAGCTAAAAAAAAAAAGTGGTTTAGGGTCGAGTCACTCTTTAATAGACCAAAATAGCAGAAATCTTGATCTAAACCAGGACTGAATTAAACCATGGCAAAATCAAGAATAACCAGGCCTGAATGAGAACTAAACCAACTAAACCAGGCTAAACCATGACTACACCAGGTTGTATCCAGGACTATCCCTGGTTAAACCAGGACTAAAACCAGATCTCAACCAGGACAGAAAACAGACAGAAACAGACAGATCCATGACAAAAGCAGATCTAAACCATACAGAGAGGTTAGCCTGGTGCCTATAGGTTAAAATGGGCGGAACAATCACAGGCAGAGTAACCAATCACAGAAACAAAAGATGCACTGCTGACCCAAACAAACATGTTTTGCCATAAAACACCAGCGTATGCCGTAATATTATTATCTATCTACTATCTACTTATTTATTTCTGAACAGGGACAGCAGCAGAAGCCAGTTGTACAAAGACTTGTGGAAAAAGTGGGTTTGCTTGAATGTGATCGTTAACGTCAGCCGTCAACAGAACTTTACTGTTGTTAAAATGGCAACAAGACAAAGTAAAGAGTCGCACAGAGAACAAGAACTCGAACTTCAGCAGAACCAACAGATGACGAAGGAAAGGACTAAACACTGTTAATCAGATGAGAATTCATTAAATTCACTGGCGCCATTTGATTATTTTTGCTTGGAGATTAGCTTCTGCATTTGTAAGATGCACTGCAGATAAACAGCTGTGATAGGCCAGTTCCAAATCGGTCTGAGGAGAAACAGTTTGCTATGGCTGAGGAACCAGATTCTCCTGCTTTAAAAAACAAACAACAAAAAAAAAAAAAACAGAGCAGGGCTAAAACTGGAATTAAACCAAATCAGGACTTGAACTAAAAAAGACTCTTCAGTCCCACCAGTAGTACCTGTACCACAGTTTCAGAACCCCTTTCTTACTCAATATAAAGTACTATTCTACTAAATATTTCACTAAGCCCTCAGTAATTTGATAAGCACTGTAAAAAAAAATCCTCAAGTTCCACTCAACACATTAAAGTACTTTTAAGTGTCATGACGTGCATACTAATGACCACCTCTTTCTCTCAAAGCTCCATTAAGTCATGCTTGAATAATACTGCATTAAATGGACCATTATCTACAACTGTACCATAAAAAATGCGCAAATTTGGCACTAGCCTGAAGATGCTGTTGACTCCTGGCTTAATGTCTTTGAAACATCTCCGGAAAAAAAAAAAAAAAATAAGGAGGAAAAGTTAATTGGCTGCATTTTCTCATCGGGACACAGAGGGCCACTCCAGACGTCCTCTCATTTGTGAATTAGACGTTGCTTTTGGCCCCGGGAAATGTAAAGTGGGCCCGCTCATGTGAAGAGGAGGTTAAGTGCACTAATGGAAGCTGTTAAGTGTTTGTTATTGTTGCGTCGTTGCTCCTCGTCTCTCAGCTGTATTTATGGTTTGCGTGCGCCAGTGTAAATTTTTTGAATGCTTGAAGTGACAATAGTGTAATTCGTCAGCGCAGTGATTAAATGGGGCTGGAGTGGAGTGGTAAGTGCTTTTCATTGACTCATTGGAGTGTGCCTTTGCTAACTTTGTCCTTGCGCTGTGCTCGTACTGGGTTGTAGCTCGGATAGCGATGCGGTGTGTAGTGGCAGAGTGGTTAGCGTAAGGAGGAGTCTGTGGGGGACGAGTGAGGCGAGAAACAAGAGATTGAAAGAAAGGGGCATGGGCTTTAGTCACTATATTCAGGATAGCTCCAGGTTTTGTTGGTTTTTTTTTGTTTTGTTTTTATTTCATGGAATTTAACAAAATACAGTACATGCACTCAGCCTGATACGTGATTTTCACTCTGTGTTTCCGTGGCAACAGTATTTGGGGGTTTTTAGTCCACATGTTTACAGCTGTAACTTGCACATATGATAAAGTTGCCTAAAGTTGTACACATTTATTCACCCGACAGGTCTGAACACAGCTAAATAGGAAAAGCTAGATTTAGCCCAAAGTACCCATTCTTTTTTAAAATTCACACTGAACCACAAAACATAAAAAAAAATAAAAAATGATGTCCTCAACGGAACATCAAAATATGTTGTTTTTTCGAAGCTGATAAAATACTGTACCATACCTCTAAAATTAATTTGAGTAAAAGAGAACATTTTTGATAAATGCTGGTGCCAAAAAAAAACAAAAACAAAAAAAAAACAGGTGAAGAAACCAGCAGAGGGCAGGTCTTTTGAACAGAAACAGGAAAAAAAGGTTTCTACTTCTGTAAACTTTTTGTATGATGCTATTTTACTATAAAAAGAAAAATGGCTCAGAGGAATCAAGGGAAACAGAGCTGTACACCTTTTTCTTTTTCTTTTTTTCTTTTTTTATAAATGAATGAGAGCAGACTGCATGTAGAGGGCTTGTTGATTGGTCAGTGCTTCCTAAAGTGGGCGCTCTGAACCCAGAGAAATGCAGCACCAGAGAATACAGGATTACTCAAACAGGTGCAAATGAAACAAAACACAACTCCGGGTATGTTTTTGATGAAAGAACATATTAGAAGAACTTTTGCATAATATTAACCCTAACAGCAAACAGCATACAGTGATTTGCCTTTTTTTTTTTTTTTTTTTTTTATGCTGGAAGCCCTTTCAGCCGCATACAGTGAATTTGTAAAATAAATAAATAAATAAATTGAAATTGAGAACATAATGCAGTGGTAATATAAGGCTGTGGGAACATAGGGCCTACAGGTATCAGCAAGTCTAATTTAATGCTTTTTATTCCATTTTTAATGCAACAAACATACAATCGCAGCAGTTTGGGTTACTTGGTCCTGCTGAAAGCAAACTTGTTCTGCCCATCTAGAAAATGTAAATTACTATTTATATATAGATATATATATTTTCATGGACAAAACTAATGGTAGCAATTTTACTCCAAAACTTTATTTGAAAATTTGAATGTCTATCGGAATCAAATTTAATGATTTTATTAATTTTTTTTATTGCCATTTGAGGCCTTAATTTTTACAAAATCAATTTAATGACTTTTAATGCTTTTTAATGCTCCACTGGAACCCGGTGAGAAATGTAGGAACATAGAGCTGTGGGAACATAGGGCTGGCTCCAGAAAGAAAAAACCCAAAAGTGAAAAAGATGGACGCATGAAATATAATAGAGCTGATACATTTTTATACATTGCATTAAACTCTTTACCATCACTACATCATAAACTTGGAATGCTAAACATAACCATAATTCTTACTATTTCTCATTCTGAAATTAGAATGTTGAAGTTACGGAACTAAGCAAGCCAAGAATACTTAGAACTTGGTAATACCTAATAATTGGTCAGAGAGTTAGTTTATTATTATGGTCAGACACGTCCTGCAACATAATCCCAGCTCTGACATGTCCTGGAAATTCAGTTTTAAAAGTGTAATACTCACTACAAATCATGGTGACTTACAGAATGGAATTAACGGCTGCTGCTTTTGTTAGCCCAGCCAAAGCACATGGACTGGTAAACCCCTTTAAACTGCATTTGTCTGCATGTCTGAACCTAAGTCATCCGCATATTTAAAAGTAGGTGTCAAAGGAGAGAAAATCCTTAATATTGCAATTGGGCTGGCTTTGACACAGATCTTCAATGTAACACGCTGACACTTCCCAAGCCCTTTTTTTCCTAATGACAATTCCCCATAATTGATGTCATCCTTCACTTTCACCTCTTTGTTTTGCTGCCATTTCCTGCAACTGCTCCCCTTTCGGAACTTTTTTTTTTTTTTTTTTTCATTTCTTCTCCCATTTGCTTCCCTCTAAACAAAAAGCCAATATCAACGTAAACCAAACCATTTAAAAAACGTGCAGCATTAGAAAAAAAAGGCAAGACGCAATTAGCCGAGAAATGACTCGGATCTCGGTGACATTTGGGGAAGAAATTGGTAACGCAATACGGGAGGCTTGATTGACGGGCTAATCCCGAGTTTGACGCGTGCTGCTGGCTGCTGGTCCGCGTGGAAGCCGGGGAACGAGGGTCGGATGGAGATAACGGTAGCAAGCTGCACTGGCCCTGATATAGCTTCTTTCTTTTTTTTTCTTTTTTTTTTTCACCCGCTATGATTCGTCACTGAAAGTATCGACCATTAATGACAGGATCATCTCCCTGACTGAAATAAACGCGCTAATCCCTTTTGCCAGCTCTATGAATTCCTAATATGAGTTATATAAACCTGCGGTAATAAATCAATGTTAGCTCAGTTGTGTTTGGGGAAAGACTCCATTGCTTGGACCCTTGTTAAAATGCAAGACAGTATTAGCTGTAGCGCACGGTGAGTAATTGGTGTGGGTAGATTAAGTACGAGAAATGCAAATGGATGGAAAGGTGGAAGTGTGGTGTGCTATTGTGGGTCGTCTGGTTAAGGTTGGCACACGGGATAATGATATGACAGGAGGAAAGGTGGATTGGCGGGGTGTGAGTGATGAGAATATCATTGGCTTGTAATGATATTAATCAAAGTCATATACAAGAGCCAGAGGGATCAGTGGGTTAACAGTATCCATCACTGAACAATGGTAATGTTTGTCAAATTTGAAAAGGAGGGTCAGGCGATTGAACGTAATGGGTAGGAGAAAAATCTTCAGTTTTCATATATATTCCATCATTGACTTTCTGAATCTTGTTCAGTTCATGTGGGGTTGGACCATATCCCAGCTACTTTGAAATAAAAAGGGTACTTTCATAGGCTTCAAGTGTTAAAGGCACTATGAGCAGTATTCATTCATCTTCTTTGGCTTATTCCCATTAGAGGTTGTGGGTGAGCCTATCCCAGTAACTTTGGGCCTTAGACAGTTAGTTGCAGGGCTAACAGAGACACACCCTTCACTCTCACATTCACTATGTTTACATGCAGGTCAAGAAAACTAAATTATCAATTATAAGGAGTTTTAAACTGCACGTAAACACAGAACTGATTGGGGTTGCTGTCATTCGAATTTCACTTAATAAGAGTAGAGCAGCTGGATAATGTGCTTCATTGTGGGACTATACTGCATACACACTGTACTCCGATTAAGATGTAGAGGCATTCAACTGCATTCAAACAGCCAGGACAACATTAGTCCAGTGTTCAGAGACATACTCATGCATTGCTAGACCGGTGAACACATATTATGGGTCGCTCTGCTGACAAGTGAAAGCTTGACTGCTGTAGCTTAGATACATTTATAGTGCTGCGTAAGGCACATTTACCATGTGAGGAATGCTTTTTCTAACACCATTAAGATTAATTTCATAAAATAAAAGTGTTTGTATTTATAAGTAAACTATGATTACTGGATATAATAGCCACATATATTAGGATTTAGCGCTACAAACTTTTAGCACTAATACTAATAAATCCACGTGAATGCCTCACTGGACTCAGTAATTAGGCTCTCTACTCTGCATGTAGATTGAGAGGCCAGTTAGACAACCAAGCTTTTTGTCAAAAATGCAATGATTCAATTGCATTTTGACCTTTCTTTTATACGAGGGCGAGCTTTCCGTTTTCCGAATTTGCATTCTTTTGAAAATGCTGAGGAGGTGTTTTGGTGTCACAGGGAGGAGCTGCTCTGAGCCACTCCGAGCCGCTCCACACACATCAAAAGTGCGAAAACAGCGTACTCACAGAACAATGACTAACAGCCCTATACTGCTGACCACATGTCAGCTGATCCACGATTGCAAACTACGAGCCTTTTATGCCTCATACATTTATAATTAGGTTAATAATTGTCAATAATATAAACAGTGGCAAGCAAAAGTATGTACCCCCTTAGCATTTTTCCTTTATTATTGCCTTACAACCTGGAATTGGATCATTGAGAGGCTCATGTCAGTCCCTTTACATCACGACAACTATCAAAATGCAAAAAGAAATTTTACTGTGAAGCAAATTAGAAATATGACTGAAAAACATAAAACTTGAGTGTGCCCCCTTTTTAAAGAGGCCCCTAAATGAGACCCAGTGTTCCTCACCCTCAGAAGTCACAGAAATAGTTAGATAAGATTGACCTGACTACAATTCAACTGTCATTATGCAACAAAACACCATTTAATTCATCATTACAACATGTAAAAGATAAGGAACCACACCAAACCTGTCTAAAGAGGACCATCTAAAACTCACAAACCGGGCAAGGAGTGCATTCATCAGAGAGGCAACAATAAGACCAAAGGTGACCCTGAAAGAGCTGCAGAGCTCCACAACAGAGACTGTTGTATCTGTCCCAGGACCACTCTGAACCATACACTCCACAGAGCTGGGCTGTGTGGAGGAGTGGCCATTGCTTGAAGAAAATAACAACAAAACATGTTTTGTGTTTGCCAAAAGGCACGTGGAAGACTCCCCAAACACGAGAAGGTCCTCTGTCCAGATACAATTAAAATGAGCCATCAATGAAAGATGCTATGACACAAACCTAGCACCTGACTGTGGCCCCTCTCTAAAGTGAAGCCTGGTGATGGCAGCGTCCTGCTGTGGGGAGATTTGTCATTGGTAGGGACTGGGAAACTGCTCCGAACTGAAGGAAGAAGGATGGAGCTAAACACAGGACAATTTTTGAAAGAAAACGACTCATACTGTGTTGTACAATGCATCAGATTTGAAGGAGCTGGAGCTGTTTTTAGATGAAGAATGAACACAAATCCCAGTGATTTTATGATCCATGCTCATAAACACTTATCCTAAAAAAAGTTGGATCTGAAAGTCCTTCAGAAAGGATTCTACAGAGAACTAACTTCAGGGGATGAATACTTTTGCACCCTCAAGTTTTCTGTTTTTGTCATATTTTTTTATTTGCTTCACAATAAAAAATAAAAGTCTTCATAGTTGTTGTCATGTGATGTAAAGTAAACCTACCAATGATCCATTTAAATTCCTGTTTGTAAGGCAACAATAAAGAAAAAATGCTAAGGGAGGCACATACTTTTGCTTGCCACTGTAAGACTTTATCAGCATGGCTCCAGAAAACAACAAAATCTTAAAGTTGTTGGGAAGTTTCAGACCGGAACTATGATTATGATTATGATGATAATGCTGGACAAATACGGGTACTAGTTTATTCACCAGTTTATTCACACTAACTCCCATTTTCTTCACACCTCATTGTTTTTGTGTAAATGCAAATTGCAAATTAGAGGTGCATGACTGTCATGTTTTCCTGGCCAGTGTTGTTGTTTAAATGGGCCCTGAGACAAAAGTTTGACCAATCCTCTGGAGAAATTGGACTAAAGACGGGCAATGAACATAGAAGATTCACAGGGATTAAAAGACTCAACTCAAATTTGAATACTTCTGAGGCCCGAGAGACCCACTATGTCCTTTGTCTTCTACTAAGCTAGCGAGAATCTATTCCTTGTCTTTGATTTCTCTGATTGCGGGGCATTGCTGATTGGTTTCTCTATTCTGCATGTTTTTTACTCCTCATTTTTTCTCTTAGACCACACATTTACACTGTCAGTAACTGCAATTGCTCATGAATCCAAACACAGATTGCCAAATACTCTGAAGTCTGGATAGAAGGAGAGGACCTTTGACTGACACTTCCATATAGAACTAAAATGTGCTCGAATGGGACGTTCAATATAAAACGCTCCTTCACCTTCCTCCCTGTGATTGTAGGCTTTTGGAAAAGAGAAGAGGTGACACAGTAATGATTAGGCAGAGTGGAAGGCACAAGTGTGTGGCTGTTGAATATTTCATAAATGTTAGTAGCACTTACAGGACAGAGGGGCCCGATTGGATGGAGATGGAGAGAACTGGACGTTGAGGAGCTTTCACACTGGTGCTTACCTCAAGGACAGCCTTAATCGCAGAATAAAGATGTTTTCATGTGGAGGGCTCTTTATTACGGGCGGCTGTGGTCAGAAGAAACAGATTTGTGTCCAAGGCTCAGATGAATGAGAGATGAGGATAAAGACAAGAGGCAGGCATGAGGAGAACACAAGGCATCTCAATTTTGGACAGTACCAGCAACATTTCAAAGTACTTTATTTACTGTGTGATTAATTTAGACATGTTTGTACTATTTTTTATCCACTAGACATTTGGACACCACTACAAAATGGCGTGACCGCTATAGTGCACTATATAGGGATTAGGGAGGACATTCGGACATAGCCACAGAAGTTTTGGGTAAGAACAGCAGGACTGTGACAGGTCTTTATGCTCTACACAACACATCTGAATGAAAACAAGAGAGGCTACTTTTTATTTTCTGTTGTGCTATAATCATGAATAAATTACTCAGGCATCCCTATAAATTTTTAATGGCACAGATTTCTGTAACCAAGGCTCTCTCTTTAAAAACTTTAGAACTCATTTTTTATTTTCTCTAATAGAGCATTAGAACACGGTGAAACAATTTTACTATACTGCATAAATGTCCACTTCCAAAAACTGCTATAACGATTGAAGGGGTTAATATTTCTTGTGTTGTTTTTTTCTGCATAAATTACATAAATAACTTCATTCCCGCTCAAAACGATCAAACATTTAATAATATTGAGAATGTTAACTTTTTAAATGCCAATTTGAAAACCTAAAGCCACTATTGTTGTTCATTGTTGTTTATTGTTGTCCTAAATATTGGTTTTGATGCTTTATAAGTTTTCGTGCAGCATCACATTGAAACTCAGATTCAGACTTGTGACCTGACCGGACAAAAATGTCCCATTGACTTCCATTAAAAACACATTTTTTTATCTCTTTGCCATTACAGTAGAAAATAGTGCTTTCTGGAATGTCAGCATTTCATTTTGAAGAAAAGGAGTGAAATTTGACATTTTTTACTGTACATCATCAGACTCAAGAAATGAAATTATTGCATTTTTCCCAGCGTATATAATGGAGCCACATGATTACGAGGAGGCACAACTCCCTTTTTATTTTTATTTTTTTCTTATCTCTTTGTAATTACATAAAATAATCTTTCTTTTTTCAGCTTTTCTCTCCCAGGTCACCACAGCAAACCATCTGGCTACAAACATGCCATGATTCACGTATTAATTTGGTATTACACCAGATCCCCTTCCTGATGGAACCATCTCGATTTATCCAGGCTTAAGACCAGCACAAAGAGTAAAGTTATGACCTGATGTCCAACAGAATCAGAAAGTCGCGGCTGCTGATCGTTCATACAGGAGAAGCTCATCACATTTCATAACCAATCCTGAGCTAACTAGCAGCTAGTTTCCCTACAACGTTGATACTGATACAACCACTGACTCCCACAGAAGCTCAGTGTCCAGGGGCGGGACATTTTTGTCACATTTATCCAATCAGCTTGTTTCTCTCCCATAGAGATCCATTGAAGCTCAGTGTCAGTAGGGATTTATACAGAGTCTGAGCTGCACTGCAAAAAATCTATATCAGCATTAGTTAAAATGACTTAACAGATTGGTAATTTTGATTTAAGTTTTTTTTTTTTTTTTTTACTAGATTGGATTTATTTACTCTTAGGCTAGATTATTTGACTTGTTTCAAGTTATTTCTGTCTTGTTTCAAGCCATTTGTACTTACAGTATTTCAAGCTAAATTATCTGTCAGTGGGGTAAGTGGAATTTTTTACCCCATTGGCAGAAAATTTTGCTTGAAATAAGTACAAATGGGTTGAAACAAGTCAAATAATCTAGCTTAAAAGTAAATAAATCCAATCTAGTAAAAAAATACTCAAATCAAAATGAATAACCTGAATTCAAGTCATTTTAACTAATGTCAATATAGATTTTTTTTTTGCTGTGTGCTCTGAAATGAAAGGAAGACCGTGTCAAAAAAACAGACTAAACAGCTGATTAACGAAAGACATAAGCTGTGTCCCAATTCAACAGCTGCAGCCTTCGTCGGCTACATTTGAAGGCTGATTACGTCACAGTCAGTGCAACAGGGATGTCCCAATTCGAAGGCTACTTCAAATGCAACCCACGAATGCGGCCTTCCTTTCCCGCTGAACGAATGCTGCATCGGGTGCATCCTTTGCGGCCCAACATATCCCATGATTCACTGCACGCTGCTTGTCTGACGTTCGAAGATGGCAGAGGTGGAGAGAGCTGCTCAAACTCCTCCAGGAGTAAATTAAACAAAATAAAAAATTAAATAACTGTAATTTCTGGCTCCATTTCTGCTTATGTGACCAATGAATAAAGTGAATTAGCGAGCAGCTGCGGTCCTGGTTGCTAGGCGACAGCGGCGCAAACGTGAGAGGAGGAGCAGCTGTTGACGTACACACCATGGACTGGACCATCCCATTTTGGCTCGGCCTTTGCGGTCCACGAAGGCCACAAGAAGGAGTAGCCTCCATGGACTGCGACCTTCGAAGGCTGCAGCCATTGAATTGGGACACAGCTATAGTAACAAAATTAAAGACATTCTAGCCCCTTTTAATGTAACTTAATGTCTACATTTAGGAAATACAACAGTGTGTATTGGACCATTTGTTTTATGAAATTTTAGGGAAAGTTCAGCTTCCCTAGTTGTCAATGAGCAATCGCCACTAATTAGAAAGTACTTTAAAGACTATTTTTGCTGTGTAACATACATGATTCACACTCTGCATCTGTGTAATGTCTGTTAAAAGAATCTTATTTTTATTTATTTGACTAATAATCTGCTTAACTTCCCACTATATCTTATTATATTCATGCCGCACCCTTTTGCTTTGCATATCCTCTGACAACTCTATACTTTGCTCTTTGTGATATGTGACTCCGCCATGATAAACATTTTCCCTTTGACGTGCGCCGCCTGAATGAACACGTACAGAGGTATATAGTGCCCCATGCCTGGAGAAGTGCGTGATGGATGTCCGCGCCTACATGCACGTGTGTGAAGGGACCCCCCAAACCTGCTCCAGATCTACTCTTTAATTAAAGCGCCAGGCATTTTTTCCTGTTACCGACAAGTCCATTTGCAGACAACCATCCATCACACATCTGCCCTCTCTGCAGCAACGTAATGAATTGAGCTAACGTGATTTGTGGTGGTAATCCTTAGGTGGAATTGAATGAAGTGTAAGCATTGGCTGTGTTTTTTTTTTTTTTTTTTTTTTTTGCCAATCTTACTTTATTTCTACCAGATGGATTATGCCCGATAGCCATAGGTATCATATATATGGCACAGAACATTAGCGTGACTAAGGTTTGGCTCCTATTAGCATGTATTTCTCATCAAAGTACAGGCTTAAAAATGGCGTCTCATCTCATTTGTTATAAGGGCCCTTTAGCTCACTGCTAGGCCGGTAGGTTTTCAGCCTGGTTATGCATATGCTAATAGCTAATGTTACTGGAATGGATCATCGAATCAGTAATAAATGAAGGATTATTGCACAAAAAGAGAGAAGGGATGGACATTAAAGGCAAGTAATGTGTTTTTCAATATGATTAGAAGTATTAAGAAAACCGTCTTGATTAAAAGTGTTCCTGGACATGTACATTTTCCTCTACATGTACATATACACACATACTGCTGCTGATACATAGACCTCACTATGTGGTATTACGTAAAAGTGAATTCAGCCATATTTAGCATCACCTGTGCATAGATGTATATCTTAAAGCCACTGTACGACTAATCTATTTTGTGTGTGCTGGTTTCACTGTCCTGTGGTATTGTGTTTTATTTTATTTGCTCCTGTGGTTTGTTTATTCCATAGCAATGTAATATGTTAAGAATGTGTTTGTTTGTTTGTTTTTTGTTTGTTTTTTTGTTTTGTTTTGTTTTGATTTTGTGTCAAAAATGTCATGCACTGTAAAAAAAAAAAAATGCTGTGAAAACTCAAAAACTCAAGGCAAGAGGATACATCAAGATTTTTGAGTTTTGGAAAACTCAAAATCTCAAGCTTTCAACAACTAATATTTTATGTTCACTTAATTTAACGTTCAGATGTCTAAAAACTTTCAATGTTAAGTTTTACTCACTATCATTATTTTTAATTCATTTTACAGCCAACTGACTATCGTTCAAAAAAAGTTGTTAAAATTGTAAAATTGTTTTGTTAAATTAGGTATATTAAGTTTTTATAATTATCAATAACACTTTTTGTGAACAATGGATAGTAAGTTGGCTGTAAATGAGTTAAAAAATAATGATAGTGAGTAAAACTTAAAATAGAAAGTTTTTAGGCATATGACCATTAAATTTGAAAAAAAATAAAAATAAAAAAAAACTGTTGAAAACTTGACATTTTGAGTTGGCCCCATAACTAAAAAATCCTGAGAGATCCTGTTACCTTGAGTTTTTGAGTTTTCGCAACTTTTTTTTTTTTTTTTTTTTTTCAGTGTGTATATTTGGGGACAAACTTGTCCTATAAATCAGTGTTTTTCAACCAGGGGTACAGGGCCCCCTAGGTGTATGCCACCGCTTTGCAGGAGATACATGGATTTATTTAAAAAATTATGTTGAAGAGCATAAAAATGTATTTGCAATATTTTCTTATGGAACTAATAAACTTATGAAAAACAAGCTCAGGTGTCGCAGCGATTGCTAAAAAGTAGGTGAAACTGATAAAGAATAATATTTGGATTTTATTATATTTTATTCACATTATTTGGGTTTAATATCTTTTTAAAAAGGGGAGTTATTCAAATGATTGAAATTGTTCTTTGTGGTAAATTTATAAGGAGTTTAAGATTATTGTTTATTTTGATTTTTAAAGTGGTTTTGAACATAAAATATACAGCAAAATAAATAAATGTACACTTTTATTTTAAACACAAGCTGAGTATTTCTTTTTATATTTTATTTTTTCATCTTGAATTTGAGTTAAAATGCATTTACAATAAAGTAAGTAAAGTAAAATGTTTATGTAGTTATAAACACAGATGTTTTATATAACCACTTATTTAAAAAAAAATCAGCAATAAGTGTGGATGAGTGGGTGTTAGGATTTTATAGTCTCAGAAGTTTTTTTTTTTTATTTTTTTTTTTTAGAATTTGACAGTTATAGTGACTTCAGTATAATCTAAAAAGGCCAGTAAAAATGCCTCTGAAATTGGTATTTACTCTGCTTTATACAGTTAAACAACCTGAGATCAAACTGACCCCAATGAACACTGATGTGACAAAATGTTTACAGGAAATGCTGTCTTTAAATATGAAGCAAAAATGATGGCAAAATTCATTAAATTGGGTCAAATTGACCCTCATAATAATATAAGGGTTAAACTTGTAAACTTATATAAAGCATTAAATGATTAGAAGTTAGCTCCAGCTTGGTTAAACATCTTGAAGATGCAGATGATTTTGTTTGCTTCTTTGTTTGTTTGTTTGTTTGTTTGTTTGTTTGTTTGTTTTTGTGTCTGCGTTCTGTTTTCTAATTAGATTTTTTTTTCAGCTTTTCTTAAAGGCCATTAGAATAAATGTATAACTGATAAACATATAGTACACACTGCAGTGCTAAAAAGTTCCACTATATATAGTTTTATCCCTGATAGATAGAGTAATACTGCCCCCATCAGTGATTGACACTGTCAGCTATTCCCACTCCAGAACAATGACAGACACTGATTGGTCACAGGTCTAACATGGGTAAAAAACAGGGGGCGGGGCTTATGACAAACAAGAAATAGGAAAGAAATAAGGAAGTGTTCCAGACTTTACCTGACATTTCCTATCTTTAGTTAACGTGCCATGATCATTACTCTTTTAAAACAAGCCTTCATCATAAATCAACTCTTCATATTTCACCCATAACCTCACCTATGTAGTTTAGTATAAGACCTACATCCCAGAGTGGACTGTCTCTCCCGCCCTGCCCAGCACCGGTGCCCAGTCCCCGGGGGCCCCCTGTCAGCTCTGTCTCCTCCTCATATATGTATGTGTATGTGTGGGCTCCCTCCGAACAAGAGCCAATTTGATGTGCTCCAGTGGGCTGTGACGCTGCACTGTGAGCCAGCACCTCTCTTTATTCCCCTAATGGTTTCCCTTCCACACTCCCTCCAGGACCCCGGACCCCTCCCCAGACACCGCTTATGTGTGCTCCCTCATGTAAATATATGGGTTTTTTTTTTTTAAATGTGGCTCTGCGTACTTCCTTGGAAATGTAATTTGGAGAAGCAGACAGGAGCACACCAAACCCTAACCTATGGATCTTCAACCTTTTGAATCCAAAGAGCCAATTGTTTCCAAAAATACTAAATTTGTATCAGCAAAAAGCTGCAAACAATTTCAATTTTTGCCTGTAACTGAAATATGATAGTCCTATGACATTAGAGATTATCTTTTAACAAGGCCCCTAAACAGCAGTGTAATATACTGGAGCCACGTGTATTCAGAGAACTGGAGTTACATCCAGTAACTTTTTCTTGGTATATGTAGCCATAGCCAACTCTAGAAAAGAGAAAGTTTGAAAGTTTGATTTTGACGGGATGATGCAGGTTTTTTCTCAGATGTGCACTCTGCTACTTATTTATCAATTGACCGTACATATAACCAGATGGCAGATTACAGGGAGCCGCAAGCGAGGGGCTAAAGAGCTGCATGCGGCTCCAGAACTACAGATTGCAGATGTGTGGTCTAGACTATATATCCACAATATAGGTTGATGTGAATAGCGCACATTTTGGCTCATACCATAATATCAATAAAGGTGTTGCAATGGGTTGAAAAAAACAAGTAACTGGCTCTGGATCATAGCCATAGTCATGTTAAATCAACTTTTTTGATCTCTTGACCATGTTATAAAGTGTTTTTCTACCTCAAAAACATACCTGGAATTGTGTTTTTTTCCTTATAGCTTCTTTAATATTTAGTTTTTAAAGTCTTGAAAGTCTGCGACAAGCTGGCCCCTGTCCAGGGTGTACCCCACCTACGGCCCAAAGTTACTGGGATAGGCTCCAGTCACCCACAACTCCTAATGGGAATAAGCAGTAGAAAATGAATGAATGAATGAAAGTCTTGAAAGCGAGTTTCTTTGTGGTTCTTACTGTAGTGGATATTTTACCCCTAAGGTTCTGATAGCCCCCCTTTTGAGCAGGAAATATGCAAAAAGTCTGGATGTGACATGTCCCAGTGGTTCACCTTTTGAGCTGTCTTTAATCTTAGGATATTAACCTCTCAAAATGCAAGAAAAGCTGTGGTAGGACGAGTCAAGGTGTCATCTGGGGCAGGAGGTTAAGCTTTTAGCTGCTGCCTCTGCCCCCTCTAGACCCCCTTTTTTACAAACATGTGTGTCCCCCCCTGCCCTCTCTGACTGTGATTTCAATGGTGGCTCTGGTGAGTTGAAGCGTTTAAATGATTGTGATGGAGCGACACGTAAATTGCATTGCACAGGACATGCAATTGACACAGGCTGTGGTTCTAACAGCATGGTTCTGCTAAAATGGCTTCTGTGAGTGTCCATGTGTGACTGTGAGCGTTAAATGCTCATACCATACATGCACAGTGCAATCATATATGAAATAAGTTTGTAGCAGATAAACTTTGGGACTGTTTCAAGGAGAGAAATGTCACTTTATTTCCTTAAACAGTTTAAGAGTCAGCGTGATGGATAAATGAACTCGCCCATGGTGTATGTCGGTGAAAAAACAGCCGTATTTAAAGTAAAGTTTTCCAAAAAGGAAAAAAAAATGTAACTAAAAGAGAGAAGAAACAAGCAAAGTTACATGGTTCACCTTTAAATTCAGTACATTTACATGCAAGCAGAGGAATTTCATTTTTTTCTGATGGAATGGATGGATTTTGCACAACACAGTCTTATATTATTGCTGCATGCTTACAACTTACAGCATTTAAGGTTGGAGAGACATTCAGTAGCAAGAGAACATGAACTCCAAGGTTCTGTAAATCTGTAAAATTTACAGTAAAATACTGGCAGCTGTGGCTGCCAAATTTTCCCCTAAAACTTTTACGTTAAAGTAAACATCTGCCATGTCTGTATGGCTGTACTGTCTCTGACCATAAAAAATAAACAGGTTGTTTTATGGTTCTGTAGTGGAAGTAATGAAGGTAATTTACTGTAAAGTTTTATATAACCACCAGATTTTTTTTTTTTAACAGTACAATTTTGATAACCACAGCTGCCAATCATTATTACAGTGTGTCCAAAGTTTTTTTCAAAGAGGACCAGCTTTGATGATCGTGCAGAAGTCTAAGGGCCAGCGGTCTCTCCTAATTGTTTCTATAGAACCTTCTAGGATTGATGCATTTAGAAAAGTTGAGCATCCAGCCTGGTACTGAGAGTAACATTCTATCCCATTCATTTCTAGGTGGGAGCAAAATAAAAATATTAATTTAGATGTTTTTGGGCAGCAAGAACGAGTGGTTGTTAAAAAATGACATACAGTGCATGAGTAACAATGAAAGATTTACAGCAAGTACAGTCACATCATTGGTCAAACTGGCTGCAGTTCGGCTGCAAATGCATTGCTCTGAGCCTCATCTGCAAACATTATAGTCCATATAAGCTTATGAAATGAGTTTACATACATCTAAAACAAAAGTCTGACTAGTGTAGAAGTCTGATTGGACCAAAGGCATTCATTTCTTCAAACCTATCCACTCTGTTTTGTTTCTCATTTCCATTAAAAGGAACAAAGCGGCTCTATTTTCCCCTGCTTATAGACATGCAGGTAGTACAGCGGGGGATCTGTGCTGAAGTTTCCCTGCAGCAGTAAGTGGCAGGCCGTGTCAAAAATGACATGCATCTCGTGTGCTCGTGTCAGCCCAAGCATGTGATGTGATGGGCGAGTGAAGGCAGTTCCTGTGGAGAATAGTGGGGGGTCATTATTAAGCCTCTTAAATTAGCGCCCCCTCCCACACGGCCTGTGCAGTTTTCAAAAAGAGCCACGTCGACACATGCACACACGCTGAAGTCTGCACAGTAGCTCCACAAAGAAAATCAAAGTTTAGTCGCTGATAACTCCTTTTGCAAAATATTAAGTGGTACCTTTACCACCTGTAGTCATCTTCTGCAAACAGTCTCACTATATTTCATTTTCCACTATTGAAAGAAGAAGAATGGAACCAAACTGGACCTCAAAAATGGCTTGAATTTGAATTCAGACATTGAGAATTTCAGTATTTATTGAGTGTATTCTCTCCTTTTGGCTTTTCACTTGCGGGATCACTACAGCAAATAATCTGTGTGGATCTGTACAGTCCAGGCGAGGCACCGTTCATCCAAAACTCACATATTCAGAGCCATTGTCAGAATTAAATTTAACTTGTAAAAACAGAACTTTTCTCTTGATTACAGAATTAAATTTACCTGATAAAACAGAACATTTCTCAGGAAAACAGAACAAAATTTAAGTCGTAAAAACAGAACTTTTCTTATAAAAGCAGAACAGTTTTTTTCAATTTATCTGGGCTTGAGACCGGCACAAAGAATACACTGGCTTGTGACACACTGTGCCTTAGATGAATGAGCTTTTTGTCATTAAAAATTGGACACACAGCATATATGGAGAGCAAACTCAGATTATGCTCATAGCTCCATTAAGTCCTCACAGCTTGAGTTCATGCTTTGTCCAAGTTGACATGCATGAGTGAGAATTCCTGAGAGAGAAACTGCTGTTTCCCCAACCCTGATGGTGCATTCATGTGATCTCTGTATCTACTAGTAGTGCAAAATTTCTGGGAAGAAGCTATTTTACATTACATCAACTATAACACTCGACTATAACACACTTATTTTGTTAATGTGATAACTTTTTTTGGAATTTGTGCTTGATCTAATGTCTAGCCTTACTTAATGTACTTGCTTCAGCACAGAGACATTTTGGACAATGCTGACAATGTTTCCAAATTGGTATAATAGTTTTGTCATTATACTTTTATGGTTGGTGCAATGATCCTCTGTTCTAATACCTTTATAAATACAAACATACAGTGGATCTGGATAAAATAGGTCCCCCATGGGGCCAGGACTCCCCTGCAAAAGAGATCCTTAATCTCAGTGGGACTTTCCTGGTTATATAAAGGTTAAATAAAACTACTGACTGAGACTGACAGACTTATTTTGAGTTCCAGCATTTATTTTTTGAAGTTATGTCATAGTTTTTAACATTACTTACCATTCGAATTTGCCTTAACCTACAGTCAAAATTTCCACCGAAGTGGTTGCCATGTCCACTCTAGTGTTCTATTCTATCTCTATGTATATAATTATGTGACTACAGGTCTGTGCTGTGTTATAATTAATTTGAGACATTTTCAGTTCAACAGACTTGGTTATGACTCTGTTTATCTGCTGTCACTGGTAGTTAACAAATGCTAATTGTTGGTAGCATTTAAAACTTTCTTTACTTTCCTCTATAATCATGAATACATTCTTTATGAAAGAATTTGTAGACTTTGGCTGTTGGTGGGTGTTGTTGCCTCTAACTGTTACTATGCCTGCAAATGTGAAATCTGGTAATTTTGTTTAAAACCCTTGCTCCATTTTGCCTTAGACAAACTTTAACCAGAAATGGGACAACACAACCCATAACTACTTTCATTTTTTTGTGAAAAAGGTCTACTGTTTTAACACTGGACTTCCTGTTCTCTTTGTTTACTGTGTGCTGCTGAACACCTCTCAGACATGAACCAGCTTCCCAAGAGTTTAAAAGTCTGGTTATAATCGAACAAAGGCAATATTTTCCATTTCTAAACCTGCATGAAAATGCTCAAATTCAAGTGACAAAATTTCATATACATAATATATTTAAGGTGTACAGGTATTAAAATTGTACAGTGATTACTACAATCTGAAAATTACTCTTGTACCATCTTTCTGTTTTTATTATAGAAAATGGCTGCTCTAAGATGCCCATTACATCTCTCCCACTGACTCTCAAATTCAACTTATGTCTTTTAATTGACAGCCTTTGGTTCATAGCATTCTCACCATTAACTAACACTATAAATAGATCCAATGGGCTCTGCGGGTGAACAATTTAAAATTTCCATGCTGTTCAGGCCCCAATCGATAAATTGATCTGGTGTATGGCTGACAAACCAGCGTGATAGCACTTAGAGACAATGAAAGGTGAGTGGAGAGGCCGCTGATCTCAGCGTGGCGGAGGTAAATATCCAGGGATTTGCACACATCACAAATCCAATTGCGTGACCTTTTTTAGGGGCCTAACAAGAAGCTACGGTTGCCATTAAAAGGCAGCGTGGAGCTCAGATGGAAGGGAAGAGTTGGTGTTGGAGGAGACTGATAGAGGAAGGGCTGTCAGATACATGAATGAAGAGAATGCAGAGATGAAATGACACTGACAGGCAGAAAATGGTGAAAGGAAAAGATAGGAGCTTGAGGCATGAATCATGTATTTGAGACTGCACTAACCATGTTGCCAAATACTGCATATAGCAAGAAAGCAGGTTCATGTGTTGCTCTGATAGATGTTGCTTTCTTAACTTGTGGGTCTGCACATAAAAGTGGGTCATGGGGAGTTGAAGTATTTAATCTTCATCTGGTTATATTATTATTTAAATACATGAAATACTGAAACAGATAATAAAATACACATGCAATAAAGGTAATACTGAAATCATGACCTATGGCCATGGGCTTTGGGTCATGACCAAAAGGACAAGATCCCAAGTGGCCGAAATGAGTTTCCTCAGCAGGGTGGCTGTGCATTCCCTTAGAGATAGGATGAGGAGTTCAATTACCCGGGAGGAGCTCAGTATAGAGCTGCTGCTCCTTCCCATACAGATAGATGCCTCCTGGACGCCTCCCTGGGGAGATGTTTCAGGCATGTCCCACTGGGAAGAGGCCCTGGGGAAGACCTAGGACCAGGACTATGTCTCTGGGCTGGCTGGGGAACGCCTTGGGATTGTCTGGGAAATGTCTGTGGGCCTTTTTGCTTGGACTGCCGCCTCTGCGACCCAGCCACGGATAAGCTATAGTAAAAAGATAGATGGATGGATGAAATCATGAAAAAATAGAAAAAAAATCTACAACACACATACACATCTGGCAACCTGGATGTGGAGCTATTTCTGCTTTTGTGATTGCACAGTTGGTGATGCATAGATTTTACAACCAAAACAAAACTCCAAACAGAAACTCCTTTCCACTTGTGATTAATTTAGGGGAACCCAGTGGCAAAGCAGTTAGAATACTGTATAATTTATAAGCACAGTTTTAACCTAGCACATCTGATGCATAAGGTGTAGATTCAAGTCCAAATCTTCCCCTTTTTTTTTTTTTTTTTACCAAGATCCCCCACGGTGCATTACAAAATAGGGGCCCCTTTGCCTCGGCCCTTGATGCAACAGTTATCCTAATGCAAGTGGCACGGTGTGTCCACTGCTAAATTCCTCCATTACCATCCCTCCCGTCTCCGGCTCCTTTGCTCATCTGCCTCTATAGTCTTCCTGCCTCTGACCCGTGCAGAATCCAGCTTCCCATTTAGGTCCTCATGCGTCCAACCATTTACATTCAGACCTCAGCAAATAGGATCTGAAAGCGTGTCATTATGATGGCTATCGAGAGAGCCGAGACCATCTTTTTATGCAGTTTTAGGGGATATTTCTCCACCTTAGAGGGCATTGAGGGACACGCACCTGTTTTCAGACAAAGTGAGCTGAAAATATAGTCTTAATAAAGGACAAAAACGTAATGTTCTGAAAAGATTTTAGGTCTTTCTTCATTGTAAATTTATGCTTGCTCAGTTGTACCAATAGCGTTCATAGATAACCATTTTGAAGAGACCCTGGGCAATGATTGCAGGAGAATTTCAGACTATGAAAAAACCCTGCTCTTGTTTTATGGCTGAAATTATTCAATCCAAAATAAATACACCACTGCCGCCTTTATATGACCATTTTCTGATATGGCCATAACTTTATAGATGTGAGTCATACCCGCACAATTCCCCAATGTTAGATTGCTGCAACAAATGTGGGAAGTGGAAAAGAAAAATATGTGGGCCTAGGCTTGACACTTGAAATACAAACGAAGACGTATATGGTTTGTTACATAGAACCATCTGGGAGGCCTTCTACAGAAAACATTTGTACGCCTACTTTTAGATGAGTACTTGGAGGTGGCTGGGTGAACCACCTGCCAGTAACCACCACCACGAGGGGTCTCATTTATAAAAAAGCGTGTAAGATCTCCACCAGCAGAGGGCGTATTCCCAAAAGCCAAAAGCGGCGCACGCAATGTAATATTCTCGTCCTCTCCATGCCTCCAGCAAACCAAAAAGGACAACACAAAGAGAACAGGTTTGTGAATAGGTTTTCCTTAAAGTGAGCTGCTAATGAGAGGGAAACAAGGAAGTAAGTGATCTGATTATAACTTTTACCAACCAATTTTTCCATTATGCATAAAGTTGGAGCAGACCGAGCCAGACAGGAAGTCAGACCCAGGACCAGTGAAGAGAATCCGGTAAAATAATGCTTGTGCAGCCTCTAGCTCACATTGCAGTGTAATGAATCAAGTTCTCACTCAAGTTGTTCTCACCACGAATGAACGAGGGTGCAGTTCATCTGGAAGCAGACAATAAAGAAAACTGTGGTAGGTTATCTGTAGTAAGCCGGCCAGGGCCAACATATGAAGGTTCCATCCACAACATAATCACTGTTCTCATCCGAACTCAAACAAACCACTCTAAACTGTTCCTTTTTCAATCCCTTTTGTGTATGTTATTACATTATTCATATAATGTGAAAGGTGAGCACATGTTTACATTGGCCCAGTGCAGTTTTTTTCCTTCAGCCCTCCAAATGCCATTAAAGTGTATACAGAGATCCTTTCTGCAAGTAGCATGAAACTTTCCAGACTGGCTTCTTTTCACAGTACTGCCATTTCAAATTGAACCAGACTTGCACAAACACAATCATACTCAGTCCTCTTTGATGATATTATGAAATGTTCTCTTTTTAATTAACTAGTGTTGAAAACCAGGTCCCACGTGTTGTTGCTGGAGAGGAAAGTCTGTGGATTACACTGGCGAGCCACCTCTGAACCTCCTAACTCTGCAAATCCAATAGCTCATTTTATTATCTGAGCCAAAATGTATAAACAATACACTGAGTTAATGGAACAGACCTGGACGTATGGAGGGCTTACCGCTATAAGCCGACCAGTTTGTTTTCACCAGGCTGCCATTGTTACTGCTTTTAATCCGAGAGGAAGTAAAAATGCATTTGAGTGCTCCATGGATTAAAGAAACAAACTTCAAACAGCATGGCGGCTGATAAAAAAAAAAAAAAAACGGCACAGAACTGCATTGTCCCGTTCTCCTCCTGCTTCCAAATTCTGTTTATGAAAAAGCCAGACTTCCCCTTTTCATTTGGAGACATTGTTTACCGCATTAGCTTGGTTTGGATAATCCCAGAGCTCACCTGCTCCACTCCAACCTCACACAGGATCAAGAGGAATGTGCAACCCAAAAGTAAGCTGTCCAATAACTATTTCGTCTCTTTCTCCCAAAACTAATGTACATACAGTATTTAGAGAAACGTGCATGGTGCAATGTAAAGGCTCTGTTAAACTGCAAATGTTTAGTGGTGAGTTACCTCCAGTGATTAAAGAGCAGCAATGGCCCAGTCTAAGTGTTACACTTTGAGAATGAAAGATTACGTTCAGATACACCCATCTTGTACCTTTTTAGTTTTTAAGTTGTATGCCAAATGTCCTACGAGCAACAGTTCGAACCTCACTCTAAAAGCATACTGTTGTTGTGTCCCTGGGCAAGACACTTCACCCACATTGCCTACTCCAGATACTGTATGTGCCTGGTTTCCAAATTTTCCAAATACAATACTGATTTGCAATTTATTATTATTTCTTTAGTTTCTTAAAGGTGCTATGAGCAGTATATATTTTTCATATTTCATAGAAATTACCCACATGTGTGCCAAGATATGATGTAGTTTAACTGATAACAATGGTACTAGTTGAGTTATTAACAATTAAAAATATGTTTTTAATAGCCAAGTTCTTTTTGTTTACGCTTTTGTTTTGGTTCTAAAACTGCATTGCCGATCGTCCAATCAGAAAAGAGACCATTGTTTTGATTTAGACTGCAGTACTGTTTTCAAACCAGTATGAGTGCATTCTGCGTACAGTACCTTTAAGTATTTCAAGTACAATATTGACTTGGCAGGTTTGGTAGAGTTTAGCTCTTTTTAAATTCAAATATAATACATTGTATTGTAATGATTTTCCTCTCTGTCCAATGTGCATTCCTGTAATGACTGTGTTGTATTCCAAATTTTAGGTTAAAGATGCACTGGCTCTAAAATCATAACAAATGAAGCAGAATGCGTACGTTAGGTTAATATTGAGCCTATTTCTAAAGTTCTCTACCCCCTCACTGACAGCACACAGCCATTCAGTTTTTTTGAAAAAATCATATTGTACACTTCATTATCTTTTTTGGATCTGTAGCATATATACAGTTTCAAACACTTTTTCTCTTTTGAGTTGTATTGACTCAAATCTCTTCCTAAAAGTAAATGACCACACTAAACTTACCTTAATTGAGTACACATTACTTGTATCTATTTATTTTTCAAATGCAATATTGACTTGTTTGATAGGTTTAGCTCTTTTCAATTACAAATATAAGACACTGTACTGATTGATGACATTGAATTCCCATTATGTCCAATATACTTCTATTTTAAACCTTGACGTAATGCGCCTACCTTTAGAATCACTTGAGCGGCTAATTCCCTTGTCACTGTTTTTTTTTAAAAGTGACATTCTGACACTCAAGACCTTACTTTCCATCCTATCACCACCAGCACCCTCCTCCTCTCAGACTGGGGGCATTTTAATTGGCCCACTTCCTGAACTGTATTTTTTTATTTTTTTTTTTTAATTGCTTGGAGACACTCCGGTCTCTCTTTAAAAAAAAAAAAAAATCAATGCAGATGTAATAATATCCGTAATTGTCTGCCACGCTCCAGGGACACCACAAAAGCCTTCAGATCAATGGAGGGATTGCACAGGAGTTGGGTAAGGGGTTAATTTTTGCCTTTCTGTGTAGGTAATGACAGGGAAGCGACGCAGCGGTTCTTGGCGTAAATTCGCAACTTGTTCCTATTGTCTCCGTGGCGGCTAATTGGGCCAAATGCAGTCGGTTCCCCCGGCAATGGCTGTCGAGGCGGTGATTAATGAATCCTCCTAACCTGATAAGGAGAGGAGAAAAGGATGGGATGGAAAAGAGAAAATATCAACCTGCTACGTGTTGTTCATCCGTTTTCTCACTCTGGCAGTTTTTCAATGCCTTTGTCAATCGTATATACTTCGTAAAAAGTTAAGAGGTGAGGTTTGTCCGAGTTTGGTCGTTTTTCTTCATGAAAGGGAAGGTGGACAGGGCCATTACTGCAGTTTGGAAGTAATTAAAAAGAAAAAAAGAAGGTTAGAGGCTGTATCCACACTTATACAATTCAGTACATAATAATAAGTAATGCTAAAAAGTTTTCATATAGCGTCCATAATTCAGCAACGCTAGAATGGAAACTTTTGACAACTATAAGACTTTTTTTTACAAGCATTTCAAGACGATGGGGTTTTTATTCAACTAAAATTCCACGTGTACACTGAATAGTGTCCATATCAGAGATGCACTGCACATTAAACGCAATCAATGTAAGTTAGGCGTTATGCTCAGTGAGTGATGGGTATCCTAGTTAACACTCCTGGTTTGGTGCACACCTCATCTCTCATAGATGAGGTCTGAGGAATTATGGAGAGAAAAAAAAGATCATAAATGTTTTTCTTTGATTTTTATTTTATTTTATTTTTGTTGAGAGCACCTCAGTAAGGCAGTGTCTTCTCACGTATGTTATTATTCACAAAAACTGTTACACATGACAGGTGGTTTACTACACTTTTATGGTGAGGTATAATGATAAAATCAGAAAAAGTAAAATAGTGGCTGTACATTTTAAAGCAACCCTGTGTACCTTTCAGCTACCTCTTTGGTTGATAAAACTCCTGAAACAGAAGTTTTACAACCAACACAAAAGTTTGTGTAGGTTCTCAGTCGTTCAGGAGAAACTGCACAAAAAACTGCACAAAAAATTGTTACAGCAAATCTGACATGTAAATAAGAATTTAGCATGTATCAGAGAGCGCCTACAGTGCTTTGATCCAGTCCAGCCTGTCAGTCAACTGCAGCAGATGAAGAGATGGATGAGTGAGAGACATGATAGAGAAAGAGAATGAAGCGGCCTCTTGCCTTGAATTTTTTTAGTTTTTGCAGCATTTTTTTTACACTGTATAGGCTAAAAAACAAATGGACCTAAACTCTGTGACTTTCATTACGTGGAACAGTCTCATGGAAGGCCAGTTTTAAAGACAGCTGCAGTTCAGTGGAATAGCTACGAGACAAATTAAAAATAAGCACCTAACATAAAGTTTGTCTCTCTGTTGTTGCTGACTTCAAATCAACACAATATTGTCTTTTCTTGTAAATCAGGCCTTTTAAAGCGGAATGTTTTAAACTTTGGAAAAAAGATTCATGTGTATTAGTTAGCATTAGCATTTTCAATTTGGTTTGTGTGCTAGCAGCTCATGGAGTAACCTCCCTCGAGTTATATTGTTATAGACCAGCCATTTCCAAAGTCAAGAGTGTCACAGCCTCCTTAAAAATCTGAAAATGTGGACCCCCAACAATAAAATTTCAGACTGTCATGTTTTTTTCCCATAGATTTCTATTTTTAAAGTAACACTTTAGAATAGCACACACTATTAAGTATTATTTAAGTATTAGATTAGAGTAAATGACCAGTTAATCAATTACTTACAAAACATTACTTCAACATTTATAAATAACAGTTTAGAGGTATAAACATTGCTATTGTTTAATTTTTTAGTAATAAGCTCATGTAAATCAGTGCAAGATTATAAACATCAGTGGTAATTCATGATCTAATTATTCATTTATTGCATTTAATGGTAATTACATGTTTATTAATGCTTTATTATTGCCTCATATTTGTGCGTTAGTCTAAAGTGTTACAAACTCTTGGCTAAAATAGCATCAAAGTGGCATTTTAGACAACTAGAACCATTATTATGGACAATAACGAGAAGTGCTCAGGGGCATAGGAGCTGATTTAGGTTTTTCCCCCATGGGTGCTCAGCCACTCTAAACCCCCAAGGTCCCCAAGGCCAGTTTAGGTGCAGACCATAGAATACAGCTAAGCCTGTTTTGAAATAACATTGCACTGACATGGGCAGCTGTTTTCTTTACTAGAGTGTTTCTGAAATGCTTAAGTGAGTAGAGATTGTTCTAAGATCATTTGTACGGTTTAATAAGGCACTAAAATGCACCATCTCATTTGGTTTATCTTGTTAATGGGAGAATAAGTCCTACTCGTTACAGCACTCCTGGACTAATTAAAAAACGAGGACTTGGAAGGTGTCTCACTTTGACTCCCAAATCTCCATTGTTTAAGCGCAATATCACACATCATGTTAAAGGAGGACAGGCCGGAGGTGATTCTGCAGCGTTATCTTGTCTGTGCAGTCTCCAGAGACAAGTGTGAGGAAGCTAAGGTCAAAGGTCACTGGTATTAACCTCATGCCCTTTCACTAATTACCTCATTAAGCTTTTTTTTTCCCCATTGTCTATAAATACAATTTTTGGAACTTTCCTTTTTGACTTATCTGGAAACACTGTATGCTAAATACTGTTAGAATCCATTCTCCAGGAGATACTGCAGTAACCTGTAGCGCAACTGACCACTATTTGTTGCAATGTACTTTAAAGCGGGCTGGGCTCGTAGAGGGCACATCAATCCTGTGTAAATATATTAGGCCCAATTACCTGCTGCTGTCGGACTTTGCCTAACGCATTTACGAAAGCATTAGGCAAAGTCTTCCTTTATCAAACCCTGGGGCCAATGGCATGTAATTTTCACATGGAGCAATAGTGGTGAAGATATTGGAGGAAGAGGAGGTGCTACAGGCCTTATTGAGTTGTAGTGCATTCACAACAGTGGCTCTTTTGTTATCTTAATAAGATTGTATGAGATGTGTATGAAGAATAGCCTAATGAACACTAACCCCTGGGCTACAGTCAATGGGTAATGTATGTAATGTATGTGCAATGTGTTCTTTAAGACCACTGTTCAGCTCTACACTAAATGATGGCAATAGGCTAGTTCTCTGCATGCACATTAAAGGTGGAGTAGGCGATTTAAAAGTGAAAATAAACCGCCTGAATTAAGCCTTGTTGCCATATGTACATTAAAGAGTTTTTGTTCAGAAATGGAAAATATTTATGTTTAGACTCCAAGAAAAAGTAATTAATGCATTTTAGAATCATTTACAGTATAAATTAACAGTAACATCACAACTTCCTTTGTGTAATAACATTAGCTTTGTAATTCTAATTATTGCCTATGCATTTACTGTATGCATCCACATATTCAGGTGCTTTAGTGTGTAGGTCTGGAAGCATTCTTTATTGTTAATTTTCATTAGTATCATTCATTTTTCTTTGCTACATTTGTTACTTAGTTTGTTTTTCGATTGTTTCATTATTATTATGATTATTTCCTTTAATTTCATGCACCTTAATACCTCTACACTAAAAATTGTTGTCAGGAAAACACCCTAGAACTCAGATGTCACTAGAAAATGCAAGAAGGTCCCAAGTTTTGATAACCATTGAGACGTTTCTGTGTGGAGTTTGCATGTTCTCTCTGTGCATTCTAGGATCGTGGTTTAGATCTGGAGGATGAAATGGCCACATCTAGGTTTCTCCCCAGAGCCACAAAAGTCACCCAGGCCGCTCAGTCTTTGAACTGCTCCCTTCAGGAAGACGGTACTGGAACTCCAAAGCTCGACAACCGGTTTTAGGAACAACTTCTTCCCTCAAGCAATAACCTAATCTTAAATGAGGGGAAACTTTCTCTTTTATTTACGTTGTATACACCAATCAGCCATAACATTATGATTACTGACAGTTGATGTGAATAACACATTATTAGCTCTTTATCAGGGCACCTGTTAGATGGTGGGATATATTAGCTGTGAACATTTTGTCCTTGAGTTCATTGTGTTGGAAGCAGGAAAACAAGCAAGTTTAAAGATTTGAGTGGGCCAAATTGCAATGGCTAGACCACATTATGACCACCAATACTAGGCAGGTGGTCATAATGTTATGCCTGGTTGGTGTGTATTGGTAAAAAAAAAAAAAAAAAAAACTACAAGGTTTGTAAGGTTGTAATGTGTTGTGACACAGGTCTCTCTTGTAAATGAGACCTTGCGTCTCAAGAGACCAACCTGTATAAATAAAGGATTAATAATAATAATAATAATAATAATAAAGGTTATTTCTTCGTAACCACTGTATAATTACTTATTAAGTCATCCCTTTGTGTGTCTTCTTTTTACAAAACACTTTCTCAAACAACATGATAAAATTTCAATATTGCATTTTGTTTTGGGTTTTTTTGCAAACTGACAAAACCTGCCTACAATGGCTTTAACCCCAACAGTTTAATTAAGGCATAAATTCTCATCAGCAGTGTGTAAATAATTGCCCTCTTTATAATGAATTACCATCAGGGCATTGTAGTGTCTTTCAAGTTGACACAGATATCCTCACTGGCTTTGTTTCGCTGTTGCACAATGAACAGTTGAAAAGTTATTATTCTGATTTGATTAATGTTTGTATTTGGTTATGTTCATTTAGTCTGGAGTCACACACACACCTTAATTCCTCACAGAAAAAAAAAAGTCCAATTAGCATAAAACGTATGAATGATAATTGCGGGATGGTGTAATGTCAATAGCCTGGTGATTAATCCGGCTGCTACAGTAGCTGGCTCGGAGATAAGCAATTTCCTAATTACTGCAAGCGCTGTGATGAAACCTCCGTAACCAAACCGGGCTTTAGGGTTTTAGGCTCCCCTCTTCTTCAGGAGCTACAGTCTCATTACTCACAAGTGGGCAAGTGTGTTTATACAGTAGAACAAGAGGTGCTCTAACACAAAGTTAACTCCAAACACAAGGCACTAGGAACATTTGGATTACTTTTCAACAACACCACAGCAGAAATAGGGATTGTTTTTGTTCTAGAACCATAATTGCTTCTGGTGCAGTGAGTGGAGTAGGTGTTGTTGTAGGTTGTGGCCTATAGAGATGGGGAACCTACGCCCGTTGAGCGATGAATCTGCCTTGTGAGTGGTCACAGACAGCAAATACCATGGAGTAGCATTAGTAACAGCAAACACATGAGCCTTGAAACAACTCTTTTAACTGCTGTGTCAGTCTTGGTGACTATCACACACTAAAATATCAGAATATTTTTTTTACTCGAGTCGTTTCCTCCTAAATTGCTCCATTGTTTTAGTGTTGAAAACAGCTTGTGTGACCATCGATGTGACGTCATGTTCCTGATCTCTATAGATACAGTCGGCAACAGTGGGAACACTCATAAAACGGCACTTCCGAATCCAAATACACTAACAGATGCTGGATTTAAGTTTTATACTTTACCTAATAAAGAAACAGAGATGTATAGGACGACATAATGGTCCAACAGTACAAATTTGTGCATAAAACATACTTGCTAGCTAGGTAACTGCCTATAATGTGCTAATCTAATGAAGGTTAAGTTGCATCATAACGTAACTGGCTCTAGTTCTTTAGTAAAAATTCATAGTGTCTTCTTAAGTTAATTACTGTTTAAAGTTTCTTTTAGTCAGACAGGAGTGTTTGTTTGTTGTTGTTTATCTGTTTTGCTAGTTTTGGCTGCTTCCTGTGGCCTTAATCAGAAGCGTCACATAATGTTGCTGTGACGTGTCTTGTGGGCTGCTTAAGTTGTTTTGCCATACAGTAAGGAAAGCTGGCGCCCCCTACTGTCTGACGCCTGTTCATCCATGCTGAAAGTAACAAGTGGACCCCCTTGAGGACCCCCTTGAAAACGAGATGCTACATCTCAAGGGGTTATTCCTCTTTAAAACGTAAATAAATAAATAAATAAATAAATAAATAAACAAGTATCACCCCTGGATCAGAGAGGCCATTGAGATTAGGAAAGGTGCACCAAGGACAGTGAACCGGGATAAGGGAGCCTATACCTTATCCCACACCAAGGGATGCGGTCCTGGAGAAGGCGATTTTGTGAACCGATACGTAGGGCCAATTTTCTTATGTTTATGAAAGAAATTAACATCATATAGCCATATATGCATTTTGAATCTTTGTTCTACGAGGTCGTATGCCAGAGAAACAAGCTAAATCTTTTTATTGCCGTTTTGTGCTGTTCAGGCCGAGACAAAGCGATTTTGGATGTTTCCTAAAGAATTGCAATGTAAGAGGCCCACATACCTACCAAATGGTTGGAGAAGCTGGGGTCCTTTAGTCACATGGTTGTCCAAACATGTGCCTGACCAAAAATCGTCATTTGAGGATCGGTTGACTAAAAATGCAAAAACTGGCCCAATATATTGGCCGACCTGTAGCCTGATCTAATTATCTAAATATAAAATCCTTCTTTCCTCTGATGACCGTGCACATTCACGATCTGACCTCCATGTCATTTTAACCCTAATAAAGCTCATTTATATGGAAGAAAACTTGTCTCATCAGATTTAAAATTTTAAAGGCCTTTGAATTTCTACCACTGTATTTTTTAACACTGAAAAATAAAGAGTCTAATGTAAACAGAGAGTGCCAAAGGTGTGACTATGTATATATCGTCTCACTACTACAAATCAAGTACAGCTTATTAAAATAAATGCATTTAACAATGAGGCAAATTAATTTTCAGGGCAAATGAGGCTGGATTTGACAGAATTTGAAAGAATTTGAGGATTTAAAAATATATGCAATGATTTTTTTAAAGGGAAAGTCACTGAAAAAAATACTGTGAAAATTTAAAAAAAAAATTCAGACTCTTTTTCGGTGTTAAATAATATTTAGCGGTAGAAATTCAAGGGCATATAAAATTCAAAATCTGATGAGACAAGTTTACTTCCATACATTTAAAAGCTCTTAAGTAATTCATACCCATCCGTGACACAACTTTGACCCTATACCCTATAGGTTCTTCAAACATACTGCCTTTCTCCCCACCTTTCTCTGTCTCTAATCCCCGGCTCTGAGGAGGACGTCCCAACACACACATAGCATCACCCTCAGCCCTACACCTCTGCGCTCTCTCACATTCACCAACACCATTCTCCTCTGATCCCAGACCTGAATTCTCCCATTTGGTCACACTCTTTGCTCCTGAATGGTCACCTTTGAGGAGATTAACCCTTTCATTAAAAAAGAAATGGCCCGGCCGGGGTCAACCTCCCCGGCTTGGCTCGGCTCGGCGGTCCCCGGTTTCTGCACTTTGATCTGTGAGCTATGGAGAAGTGATCGGCAAACTCTTAAGCCCTGCCATGTGATTTGTTTTTGTAAATTTGTAGAAATAGTGGCTAATCCCGTTATCTGGCTGAGAGGCAAAGCTGCGTCAAGTGTTGGATATGAGGCTGGTGTTATCTTCGAATGTGGGAACACTGATATGGGACATTTTTTATTATTTTTTTATTTAGTTGGGACAGTGCACATTAATGAGCAATCATATACATGTGTACAGACTGTAAATGAGCCAGATTGTAGCATAGTTGTTTATTTTTATCTGTGGCAGGTAAAACACACAAAAAAGTGTGCAATGACAAACATAAAACATAGACACACTTTAGGACATTAGGACAATGTAAAGTCTTTCTAAAGGAGAGATAAGTAGGACATTCAATTATATTTGCTTGCACGCTGTTCTAAAACTGACTTCCTCTAACTCACAGGACAGTGTCTAAATGTGTTTTTTCAGTTTTTCTCCTCTGGTGCTGAGACCTTTCACAGTTTTTGGTTTAATGTATTTAGAAAGTGGAGGCATGGCAAATCCTTGAAGAGTTTTGTATTTCAAAAAGCAGTTTTTGAAGTTAATTGTTTTGAAAGCTAAGCATTTTATATTTGTCTAAGTTTGAGTTTGATGTGTTTTTTTTTTTTATGAAAATGTTGGATCCAGTGTGACCCTGAGATACAGCATCATCAGCATGCAATTGAAATTTGACATTTTGACACACATTTGGCATTAATGTACATTGAGAACAGTATAGGTCCTAGAATAGAGCCTTGGGGGACCCCTGCAGGACATTCAAGGTAAGATGATATAGCGCCACCCACACTCACACACTGTCTTCTGGCAGACAAATAAGATTTAAAACCATGCTAAACTGTCTTCAGCTAAATAAAAGTGAGTCAGTTTAGAGAAGGGCATGATTATCTGCCACTATCCATCACTTCTTCTGTATTCTAGAAAAGTGTTATTATACCTGACGCCTGACCTTACTGACACACCTGATGCCAGCCAAGTGTGTCTCCTTTGTTCAAGCCATTCTTTAACTTTATAAAAGACAATGCTAAATATGTGTTTGTTTTATCAATCACCAATAGAACGTGAAGTACCATGCTGTGAAGTAGTTTTGTAGTCAAGACCAAGAACCGAGTCTAGGCTGAGACTTTTAGGGTTTGGGACCAAGACTTTAAGGAGTGAGACAAGGTCAAGACCAAAGCCTGTGAACTAACTCTGAAAATGGAGGTAAAAAATTAGATGAAATACATTAAAGAGGTTATATTATACTATATTCAACATTTTAAGCCCATCTTGTTTGCCTCTAGAACAGCATTCCATGTTTTACAACCTTTAAAAATATTATGTGACTATACAAGAAGGTTTTTAACTCTTTCCCTGGCAGCATTTTCTCAGAAAGTTGTCATTTTTGACAATCGTTGCTGTCCAACAGAAAATGTTGTGCTATAGTTTTATTTAAAGGTACTGTAAGCAGCATGCACACGTACTGGTTTGAAAACAGTACTGCAGTCTAAATCAAAACAATGGTCTGTGGGTTGCCAGTATTTCTGCTTTTCTGATTGGACGATTGGGAATGCAGTTTTAGAGCCAAAACAAAAAATGTAAAAAAAAAAAAAAAAAAACTTGGCCATTATATAGTTTTATTGTGAATTAATCAACTGTACTATTGTTATCAGTAAAATTAATATTTGGTTTAAACAAGTTTACATCATATCTTAGTAAACATGTGGGTCATTTTTATGAAAAATAAAAATATACACTGCTCTTAGCACCTTTAAAGTTTAAATACCAAAAGAAAGAAGAGAGTCTTTTCTTTTATTAAAAAAAAACAAACAAACAAACATAAAAACATTTTATTATAAGTTCATTCATTCAGTGTTTTATCAGCAGTTGATGGATGGTAGTTTTCACCAAAAACTGACATTTTCAGACAAAAAGTTGAAAAAAAATTGCCTGGAAATTCCAGACTCACCGCTGTACCAGCAGATGAGTCTGGTCGCCTTACAATCAATTCGATTTCTAGGGCGGAGCAAACCCGAATTAACGAACAGCGGCGTTAGCCAATCAGAAAATGGCGGACGTGACGTTAACAAAGCGACAACAAAGTAAGAAAGTAAACAAACGGAGTAGTGAAGCCACGAGGGAGGAACGAGGGAGTTATTTCAACATTACTGTACCATACTGCTGACTGAAACAAACTCTCGGCTTCTCGGTGCGCCATCTTGATTGTTGTCGGCGAGGAGACGCGTACGAGTGACGCTGCTCGCGAAGAACACGTGACTTAAATAAACCAATCAAAATGCACGGTATGCTTGGGATTTGAGTAAACCACTGCGGACGGCGTGGTGACCAGACTGATATTTCTCTGTAGAATAACACAGAGACATATCAGTCTGGATTTTCCAGGCAAAAAAAAAAATGCATTTTTGTAAAACATTTTTTGGTAAAAAGTTGCATTCTGTCCTGTTGCCAGAAGCTTCTTCTTCCCTTGATTTTCATTTAGCTATTACTGTACTAAGTGTACAAATGAAACCAATAAAATGAAAACAAGTGGTGGAAGAAGTACTCAATTTATTTACTTAAGTAAAAGTACAGATAAATGTGCAAAAATGTACTCAGGTTAAACTAAAAGTATCATCTTCTAATTTCTACTTAAGTAAGAGTATAAAAGGACTTACTTTTAAATGTACTTGCAAGTAAAAATGTAAAAGTATTTCACACAGACTCAACAACTCAATGTTAAATGTGAGAGATTTTGCTGAAAAATTGTGCTGACTACAGATGAAATAAACAAACTGGTGTAGTAGAAGAGACTGAAGTACTACTTTACTGCATCTTTTATATTTAAGTACTGTGTGAATGCAATGAGGTCAGGACAAAAATACATAATTTTAAAACAAAACCCAAAATACTTTGTACTTTAAACCAAGCAACCCCTTGTAAAATTTACAAGGGGTACAATTTCAAGTAAAGTACAAATACATGAAAATTGTACTTAAGTAAAGGCTAGATGTAGAGGTCTTAATGACTTGTCAATGCTTCCTGAAGTGAGTGGGTGGGTGGGGGGGTTGGGGGGTTTGTGAGAGTGGTGGAGGTTCGTGCAACCGAGCATTTTGAAGGCTCAGAATGGCCGTGCCAGAGAATACAGGATCACTCAAACAGACATGAATGAAGCAAAACACAACTCTAGGTATGTTCCTGATGAGGGAACAACATTATAACACTGTAGAAAGCACAAGAAAAGTCAATTTTGCGTAATATGTGCCCTTAACGATTATTGTAATGATCTAATGCCAACAGAACCACTCTTGCATCTTCTTATGCTTTTGTGAGAGGCTTATTTGTTTAAATAGTTGTGTACTACTACTCAATGAGCCACTGTAAATAAATACATGTGGCACAATACACAAAGTCTTTATTTACAACTTAGTGCTGTTTTAAGATACTTATCTGTCTGAGCTGGAGCCAGTGGTTAAAGAAATACAATAAAACAAATACATTCAAAATTATGAGTTTATTGCTTATTATGATTATTATGATTGGTAATTTTTTTTTTTTTTTTTTTTATCTCAGAGGCCGCCACGTTTGAAACGAGAGCAAATGTCACTTCCAATGAGCTACAAGCAAATTTTTATCTACAGGAAAAAAAAAACATACACACACACTTATTCATCCTTAAAATATCTACAGTGTTACTTCCAATACATTATAAACCACTTTGTCTCAAATTCTGAAAGCCCAAATGAATTCTGTATATGGAAACACTTCTATTGTTTCCACTCTAAACCTGAGCCCAAGTGGCGTGCATTTTCTCAAAGCTAATGTAACGCACATAACCCACGGAAAGAGAAGAAATCACAATTTTTACACCTCCCATCTCCTTTTCAGGGGCCAATACTCCGCCGAACAAAAGTCAACGTCTCAGCCTAAATCTTGTCTGACAACGCGTAGCAGCCCGTGCTATTTTGGGCGCTTTGTGGTGCCAATCTCCTATCTCTCCCGTGACATTTTTTTCAAAGGGAGAGTAGATTTCCTAGAGACTCTGCCCTTTTGCAACTTCCCCGGAGTATTCTTGCACACAGAGCACGGACCCTCCTACTCGCTCTAATGCCGTCGCTCCACGCTGACCGCAGAAAGGGGGAAATTAAGACAGCGTAGCAGCTCAGGGCCTATCTTTAGCGGCCGCAGTGAAAAGGCGTTCTGCAGACGCTTAATTCCTACTTTACACTTAGGGGAAAGAAAAGGTGCAGAACCTGGGAAAGTTTTGTCCGTAAACAACAGTGAGGGACAGACAAATCCCTGCCTGCCTGCCACAGCCCAAATATTTTAATTCTAAAACAGCATATACAGTGCTGTAACCATGGCGCCTGTTTTGGCAGCTTTTAGAACAGCTCCAAGGTCAGAGTTAAACATTTGGTCCACTTCTACTGTTTCCGGGACAATTGGTGCAGCTGTTTACTCCTCTAGTTGAACTCTGATTTTGACAAGGCACAAACATATGTAACACCACATGGACAGTACAGACCTCCACCAAGGCGTTACTATATTTGGAACTATCAAAAAGGATATAAGGCTTGTGCTTGGGTAAGTGCTCTATCCCAGTGGTTCTCAGCTGGTGGGTTGGGACCCAAAAGTGGGTCACATAACTGTTTTCAGTGGGCTGCGGGCTTTTGCCAGGGTAAAAAAAAAGTTTAATTTTCAAAAATATATAATCCACTTATGCTCCTTAACAGTAGGGGGCAGTATGAGACATTAGGAGTATAGAAGAAACTCAACAAGAGAAAAAAAAAACTATTACACCTATGACTGAAGTACTGTGGCCCTCAAGTGCAATATCAAAATTGTTTTTGTCCACTAGAAAAATAGCAGAATTTTTTAATTAAAAAAGAAACTCACCTCTAAAAATGAAAGAGATTCCATTAAAATAAAGCCATGTCCAAATTTAAAAAGCTTGTTTGAAAAAACTCAGTTGTCTGCTTAATTTTCCACAGTATCTCTTTTATTTGTGTCATGGCTTGTCAGTTTGGGTGATGGTGGGTCCCAAAGTCAGACCATGTAAGAAACACTGCTCTGTCCAAAAAGCCACAAAGCCTTATACTGTAGCTATACCTTGGTCCATTACTGAGAATGGTTTCTTCAGTAAGAAATATAAGCTGCTCAAAAATAAAATGTATTCAACTTATAAATATAGGAGTGTACTGGGGCGTAGCATCAGACAGTGCAGCCAGTGCAACTGCTCTGGGGTCCAGGGGGTTGTCCTTCTATGGTCAGTGTGGATTTTAAATATTCATAATAAATATTTTCTTTTTAGTAGTGACAACTAATTATATGAAAAAAAAAATGTCTGTCTTTATTAGTACAAAGACATTTTTTACCCTTTTTATAGGTAAATAATATATATTTTTTTGTTTCTTTTAAATAAATATTCAAGATAAAGAAAAATCAGTACAGAAAGAATTAAGAAATAATAATTTGTTTGTCTTTAAATAAATATAAACAAATATAATACTGTATATAGAAATTTTAGAAGTGTTTAATATCTTGATTTTTTTATAAAAACATTTTGAAATAATTCCACGTACCCACTGCATAGTGCTTACATACCCCACGGCTCCCCATACCCCTGTTTGGGAAACACAGTTTCAGGCTACTAAAGTCTAAAATGAAAACATCCCAAAATATTTCTTTATGTACTTTAATTATAGTCTTGTCCTACCTTACCTACTTATTTTGTCCCCAGTGTCCAACATCTAATGCACTGCCTAATTCACAAGTCCCACCCTTTAACCATTTCTTTTTTTCAGAATAATTTAAACCACTTGTCTTCATGCTTTTAACGTCCTCGTGTTAGATGGACTGTTTCTCTGGCAGGCCACCAACTTCACATTAATTTGCAGTGTATAGCTCTTTTTTTTTTTTTTTTTTTTTTTGGCCCACTTTTATTCCCGCATCGCTCTAAATAACGTGGGTCTAATTGGCTGTGTTGTGCGGTTCATTTCCATAAAGTGCATAAGGCAGACTGTCACCTCAGTTTGGGAGAGGACAAGGTGCCATAGTGGCGCACCTCGGCTAGCCGTTAATCAGGAAACACAGAAACACACTTTTTTGGCTGGCGTCTCCAAAGGTCAGAGGTCAAGGAGGAGGGGCCAACACCATATCTGTGGCTGAGTGTAAATTGCGGGGAAAAGGAAAAAAAAAAAGGGCCCCCAGTCTCCTTTGGAAATGCAGAGCGAGGCGTTATCCGGAAGGTGTAATGAAGGAGCCAGTGTCCCTTTGTGTAAGCAGAAAAATAAAGTTAAAGTAATGTGTAATGGGTTTGACTAAACAGCACATAAGGTGAGTCCCACTTTCAAACTGGTCTATTAGATTTCTTTTCTCTATGAGTTAAATATTAGCAGGACTGTATGAGCTCTGTCCACATTTTGGCAAGGAACAGGATATTAGCCATCAGAAATCCCTAATTTTGCATTGACAGGATGATTGTCTCTGCATGCATTTTCTGCAAAAAATTCTAAAGGCTATTGTTCCATTAGCTAATGGTTAAAGAAGGGTATAATATAAAAGATGCTCCCTCGTCACCTGGAGTTCTGTTTCATTCACGCCTGTTTGGGTAATCCTTTAGTCTCTGCCTCTGAGTTTCAGAGGCCTCAGAATGCAAGTTTCCACGAATCCCCGCCCACTCCACAAAGTACTGACCAATCAACAAGCCTTCTACATCCAGTCTGCTCTTATTCATTTATACAAAAAAAAAATAAAAATACAGCTCTGTTTCCACTGATTGCTCACAGATATTTTTCATTTATATAGTAAAAGGCATCATACAAAAAGTTTAAGGGAGTAAAAAGCTTTTTTTCTTTGTTTCTGTTCAAAAGAGCGAAACAGACTCACTCTGTTGCCTTTCTGCCATTCACTCTGCTGCCCTCTGAATATAGATACTGGGGAATAAAGGTTCCAGAGATCATTGGTATCAAAAAACATAAGTACTGGGGAACATAGGTACCAGGGAACACAGGTAATGGGGAACATAGGTACCAGGGTACATAGGAAATGGGGAATAAAGGTACTGGGGTTGTATATACTGGGGAACATAGGTACCGGGGACCATAGGTACCAGGAACATAGGTACTGTGGAATACAGGTACCTGGATTGTACCTCCTGGGGATCATAGGTACTGGAGAACCTAGGTCCCGGGGATTGTAGCTACTCAGGAACCTAGGTATTGGGGAACCTAGGCACTCTGAAACATAGGCTCTGGGGAACATATATTCCAAGGACTGAGAATACTGGGGAACATAGGTCTGGAAAAAGAAAAATTAATATTTTCACAGTTTTAGAGCAAGGCCCGCAGTAGGCCTTTAACTGACAGTATACTGAAACAAATCAGTATCAGTACAATCAGTACAGCCAAGACTTTTTTGCATATTTTCGATGGAGCAGGAACAGTTCTTACTGAGTGAAGCTACCTGTAACTTTGTGGTGAGGTTTTTCTACAAGCCTAGTACCGGTGAGCCCCAGGTGCCTCTTGGGACCATCCATAGATTGTCTGTTATTAATACGGTAGGATACGGCAGGATACTGTATCCACACTTGGGCCCGAACTCTCCTCTAATTCGCTGTGCTTGATCCCACAGCTGTGAATTTTCCGGTTGCCACTTAGCATCCACAGCTCCCGGGCCTTGAATAGAGGTGGTCCCTGCAGTCAGGCCCCTCATTTTACGGCTGCCCAGCTGTGGACGGCCCAGCTCCATCACACCACATTATCCAGGATTTAGGCAAAATCTATAATTACACCATGTGAAATGTAGAAAATCATATCATTTTATTATAATATGCAAGACTTATGTGCAGGTGAAGGTTTCAACGCTGGTTTAAACATGGCCGTATTAAGTAGCTGGGGCTCACCTAATGATCGTTTTGTATTTATTATAATGGGACCATATTGGGGCACGGGTTTTCTTGCTCCCAGTGGCATTTTAAACGGCGCTACAAAAGGGAAGTGCTGCCAACAGTGGCTTTATGGAGACACTTTTCCATTACGGTCAAATAAATACCGCAGTAAAAGCACCTGTGAACTGAGGCGGGCGAGGTAACAGTGAAATGAACTAGCCCACAGACCCTTTTACAACCAACAGCTTCAAAAAGATACATGCAAACTGTGGAAAAAAAAGAAGTAGGGGTGTTTTTAATTCAGTTGCATGGGCTTGTAAAAAAGGACACAAACGGGTCCTATGAGGATACAGCAAAAAATGTTCGATGGCAAAGAGGCTCAAGGAAGGGTGGCATGCAGTAGCTTAGTGGGTAGAGCTGTTTCGCCAGCCCACTAACCAGAAGGTTGGTGGTTTGAGCCCCGCTACTAACATTGCATCCTGCCATTTTGTCCTTGGGTAAGACCCTTCTCCCACCTGGCCTGTATGAATGTGTCAGTGGGACTGTGTTTGATGGTCGCCAGAGAAAGGAGTAGCTCACCAACACTGAGGTAGTTATTATATAAGTAATATTAAGTGTGTGTATTCATTCATTCATCTAACCCATTATTATGGTGTGGCATTTTCTGTTGTTGTCAAAATGTTTTAGGACTTTAAAGGGAAACCATGCAAATTATTTTAACCTTAAATAAACCATGTTGGTGTCTGTGTGGTGACTTAATGAGTTCTTGTAGGGTGAATGAAGTCGCCTGCACCTCCCCCTGGTGCATCTTGGCAAAAACCAGCCTTGAAAGAATGGAAGCACCGTCCTGGAGTCTCTGAAGTCTCGGGTCTAGCAAGGGTAGTTGTTGTTATTGTTGCTGTTGTCAAAGCAGCTAAAAGGCAGAAGAAACTTTTGTACGCATACAAGGAGACTGAGGAGACAAAGAGCCGCCAAATACTAGGCCACTTGCTTATGTTATCTACCCACTCTCTGACAGCTCACACATATAGACAGCTAGTTGTCATGTGCCATTTTCTTAGTTATTATTTTATACACTTGCATTTAAAGTTGCATAATAGTGGCAGTCCTTATGTTTATTACCAGTGCCAGACTATCGTAGTTGCATTTTGTTTGTATTCACAATAAGATGGCGGACTGTTTGGAGAGTGGGTCGGTGTCATTTAACAACAGTAAACAATGGTCACATACAGTGGCTTTGATTACAGTTTTTTAGCTCTCAGGCCTAGTCCCATGAGGCCAAAGTGATGCCTGTATATCCACAATCTGTCACCAGGTCAGTAGTATTCACAAAAACTGAAATCAATATTGTAAAATCAAAATAGCAATTATTGTTATGTCATTAAAATGTCAAGTCAGCATTTGACATATTTTCCCTATAACTCTTGACATGTTCAATATAAAAAGAAAAACACCATATATATTTTTATTTCTTTTTATTATTATTATTTATTTTTATTACGCACTAACAACGTTGTTGACTGATCATGGAGAATTCATGCTATGATTGCATTGCCAGTATTGTTGCACATTTCCCTTTAATTAATTAAATGTTGACAAGCTCTGTAAACCAACCAACCAGGAGTGTGTTTGTAGTCCTGATGTTTTTCACACACTTCCTTCCTATTACATTATGAAGTTAAGTTGAAGGGTTTTGCTCAAATACAAGAGTGTACCCTTGTTATTTTGTATAACAATACATTTTGTATATCAATACTTTTAAATGTGTCTGTGAGGACTCCCAGTTATCCAGACAGTCTAGAACTCAATAAAACGGTTTTAAAAGAACTAATTTGGACTTGGTTTTTAGTAGAGGTCAATCAACATGGATTTTTCTATGGCCAATGCTGATACCAATTTTTTTTTATTTAGAGCAGTCGATGCCAGTTTTTTTTTTTTTTTTTTTTTTTTTTTTTTGGACCAATATGTAATGCTGATTTTCTTAATTTTATGAATAAAATTCATTTGATATTATATAGTGTTTAGTAATGCTTATTAAAATGTGTTGGACAGTGAGAACCATTAGGGAATATTAATCAAACAATTAGAGTTTAGGGAGAGCTACAAAATATATATATTTTTTGTTGTTGTTCTGAGAGTTTCTAGGCCAGAGAAATGAGCCCCAGATAAAGCAATTTTGGATGTTTCCTTTAAACTGCAGTGTAAGATGCCAAAACAGTTAAAATATGGTTGGGGTCGTTCAGAGCTGGCTCCTTAGGATGTCCCATCTTAAGCCCAAATCTCACAAATCTGTAGCAGAGCTGCCACAATGGCCTCTAATGAACTTATTAATAAATATGTGACGCAGTGATAATATTTTCTGTTGCCTCTATTTCATCAGCAAAAGACAGGATAGCTGGGGTCCTTCAGTCACATGGTTGCCCAGACATGTGCCAGACCAAAAATTGTCATCAAAACATAAGAATGGGCCAATGGCCAATTGTCTAAAAATCAGCCCGATATATCGATCAACCTCTAGTTTTTAGAGTTTTATGACATTTTATATCACATCCAAGAGACTTTATCAGTTCAAATACTATATATGAATATACAAATATAGACAAACTGATAAAGTTTTTTACTATAAATGTGTATCTTCAACTCTTAAAACCAAGTCCAGATGACTTCTTTTTAAACCTTGTTTGTTATGATACTTTTAAGTGTGTACCTGTACCCAGCAAAGTTTTCTGGCAATTTCAAGTAACACTGAATGTATCTCCATATGCTATGTTGCTCAGATAATTTGTGCATATTCAGTTTGCTGTTTGCTGTTGCACAACTGTTGTTCCACATGATTGTATCCGTATTCTCTTCCTTTCCTAAGAATGACATAGCATCTTATATAAACTAGAATTTTGACAGTACAAGCTCCCAAAGCCATGTTGCCATTACTGAAATATCTACCATCTTGTTCCCAGGTATGTATATGTGAGCTGACCCCTGGCTCACCCCTGCGCAGCGCTGAGTGTATAAGCTGGACGTCCCAGTCGGACCTGTCCCACTGAATGCCTCCTGACAGCTTGTTTGTGAAGCTCTTGTGGCCTGTTTGTTCCCTGTCCACTCCCTGGTGTGTCCATTGTCGAAGTGAAGGGTCCTTCTTTGTTCAGCGCGCCTCATTGGAGCCAGTGTTAGGAGCTGACACACAGAATGAGCTGAGGTGTGTGTGTGTGTGGCTGTTGACTTACCTGCCCGTTGTGTAAGGCTTCCAGGAGGGTTCAAGGCCGCTAATGAGACAGTGCAGTGAACGTTGATGGATGTGGCTGGGTAATTTTTAGTAAACAGATAAATCTCTTTGTGGACTTTTGTGACACTTGTAAATATGTGAATGAATTATATAAACAAACCATTTGAAAGGCCATCTGACACCACAGATATGTTACTACTGACAGACAGAATAACAGCGCCCCCTAACACTGTGTAAATAATTGTCCCATACTGTGTCCGTATGTCAGCTCTAACCTCTATAATAGTGCACTATCAGTGGTTCCCAAACCCACAAAGTAACAGTGCGAACGACCCCCGTCTCCAACTGTAAAATGTAATATATAAGCTGTAATAAATTCATTAAGTAAAGGTTAATATGATTTATTTGCATGTTTTTCAAATTGCTGTTTTTTTTATTTTTTATGTTTTCTGGAAATTATTTTGCGGCCCCAACCTTGGTGTCTCTTGACCCCTCAGGGGGTCCCCCCACTTTGGGAACCCCTGCACTACATGGTCAAGCAATTTTGTTAGCCTGGCTGGCCAGACTATGTTTACTATTCTAAACAAAGAAGTTAGTCTGGTACCTATTGGTTTGAATTTCATTTCTAGAGGTGGAACACAGGTGGAGTAACCAATCAAAAAAAGGAAGGGCAGTACATAAGCAGTGCACTGCTGACTGTCCACCAAAAGAAACATGATGGATTCTTGCTGGTTTTTCCATAAAACGGCAGAAGCAGCTCTGTACTTATTTCTGAACAGGGACAGAAGCAGAAGCCAGTTGTACAAAGACTTGCAGAGAAGGGCTGTTTGTTTGAATGTGGCCGTTACCTCGGACGTTAATAACAATGGCATAATGTCAACAAAACTTCAGTAGAATAAACAGTTAACAAAGGAAAGTGCTAAAAGCCTTTAATCAGGTCAGAGAAGTTATAAAATTCGCTCTGGCCCCATCTTGGTTATTTCTGATAAAAGACCATCTTCTGTATTTGTAAGACAGACAAAGTGATAGGCCAGTTCCAAATTGACCAAAGGGAAACATTTTGCTGCAACTGAGGTACCAGACTCTCCTGCTTTTAAAAAGAAGGTAGGAGGGGCTGGCTGGACAGGCTACAATTTTGTAGTAAAGAGGGGTGTAACTATGCATTGAATGATTTAGAACAATATGACTTGAGTCGAGACGACACTCCAGTTTCCCCTATCAATGTAAAACATACACAATAGGCCAATCTTCTAGCTAGGTACTCCTGACCAGGATCCTGGCCCCCAGGCGCTGCACTGCGGTCGCCCGCTGCTCCTGACGGGTTGCCCAGGTGGCACTGAAGGATGGGTCAAATGCAGAGAGCAATTTTCCCTATGAAGACAATTAAATAGTCCATTATTAGGAGGCCTGATGCCTAAAAGTGGCTAGATGACTTTGTTCTACTGCAGTATTATTATTATTACTGTAAAAGCACCATTCATTTAAACACATTGACAGTGTCTTCTTCAGCCATTTTCTTCACACTTGTCAAATCAATAATTTTAGGAGGGGCCACATCAGACACCGGAAGAAAAAAATCCAATCGAATTAATGAAGGCTCATGTCTACATCCAGTCATCTCCCCAAACACACACCTCCCCCCTTCTCCTCCACCTCATCTCTGTGAGCACCAGCGGGGAGCAGTGCGGCTAATTTACGATTCGCGGCCCAATGCCAGCACACTCTCTCCGAGGAGGGCCCGTTTTAACACCTCCGAATGCCGTAATGTGTCCCAGCTGACCTTAATTATAAAAGCATGTACCTCCCCAGTGTCTAACCACCACCACCCCTCCCTCCTTCTTCACACGGGTCTGTCTATGAGGGTCCTTACCTGCCCGAGGAACAGCCCAGTGCCGGCGGCGGCGGCCATCAGAGTGGCTCGATGTTAATAGTTGCATCCTGAGAGGAAATCGATAAAGCTATAAGGGGTGATATCACAGTATACGTCTGGGCCTTGGTCTACAGTGGGGTGTGTTTATGAGAGGAGGAGGTGGTTTGGTGGAGTGGCTCTTGTAAAGGTCAGGACTGTGAAATCCAGGCAGGGAGAGTGGGGCAGAGTGGGACCCCTGACTCATCTGAAGAAGGCCCAAGTGTTTTAAAGGCTTTAGCTGTAGAAGGTTGTCAAGGTGAGAGTGTTAGTGCCTGGTTATGGCCATAGTGAAGTCTCAGGCACAGTAAAGGGCCAGTTGCACCAAAATGTATTTTTAGTTTAGTGCTATTTTGAATTTACCAGTGGTGGTGATTAAAATTTATTCTGTTTGTGACATGAGTTCAGTGCTCTGAGGGCCAACACTCCAGCCACAAGATCACTTCAGAGCTTGTCTATATAAATGAAAGAGGAACTCAGTAAATTTGCTCGTTTCTTCACTGTTTTTGCCTCATTTTCCTTTATGGAGCTCCCCCTACATTTTGTAAATACTCTCTTACGAAGTCCAGTTGACTCCTAAATCCCTTCCTCAGCTTTACTTTGGTTTTCCCCTTCACATATCTGTACAAACATTTTTTTTTTTTTTTTTTGTTATCTGCCATTACGAAACCCAAGAAATAAAGCGTTCACTAGCTTGTTGTTTTTCTGATTGGTTACCCTGTGATTGTTCCGCCCATAGAAATAAAACTCAGACCAAGAGGTACCAAACTAACTTCTTTGTATAGAATCTGAAAAGAAGTAGTCTGGCCATCCAGGTTGTCATCTTGCCAGATGAGGGAGTTTCTAGCACAGAGATTGCAATGGTTATAGTGCTCAGTGCTCAGACCTGGACTCAAACCAGGGAACATGGATAAATGCAACATTAAAGAATCCATCAAAACTAATAATTCATTCTTTACTGACCTATTGTGGCTGGAATTATCTATCTTTGGCCCTGTCTTGCACAGATTATTTCAGAAATTCCTTGATACACATAGTGTTTTGGATCCATCCCAAAAACAAAGCCTTCTATAGACCATTACAGCCATGTCCTGAAATGCAATCATTTAAATTTGAAGTTGGTTTAACCTACTAGCAAAATTATACACTCGGATGCTTTAGCATGGTGACAAGGTGATTAGCACTATCACCTCACAGTATGAAGGTCCGGGGTTCAATTCCAGTGTGGAGTTCTCATGGTTTCATCGTGTTTCGGTAGGTTTCTTCCAGGTGCTCTGGTTTCCACCATCAACCTAAAACAGGTGCCAGAGCTGAATGGCCTACTTTGAGTATGCAAAGGTACATGCACTGGATGGCTCTGGTTGGCTTGGTTGCTTCTTACCTTTGCATTCTTCTTCAAAGAATCACCAGTCATTATGCCTTGCGCTCTAGTGACATTTATCACCTGTGTTCCCTGTGTTCGGCCTCAACTTGGGAAACAAGGCTTCTGTTTTTTCACTCCCTCTTCTTAAAACTCTCTCCAAACTAAATTGAAAATGTCTGAACTTGTTTCATTTAAAGCTTTTTGTTCCATTCTGTGTAACAGACAAGGAGAGTCCATCAGTCAGTGCCAGTGTTTTTAATTTGTTACTGTATAGTAGTGCACATTGAAACACTTGCACTTTGACATCTCATACAACAACCGCCCATTTAACTATTTACATCTATTGCACTTTATAATGTCAAATTGTTATTGCTCCACTTTAAATTCGAAACAGTAATGATTCTAATTTAATTGTTTATTTTTATATATTGTTATCATGTTTTGTGACGTCTACTGCTGACCTCTTGGCCAGGTCATCCTTACAAATAAGATCCTGATCTAAGTGGGTTTTTTACCTGTTTAAATAAAGGTTAAATAAATAGGCTAATCCTCCAGCTAGGTACTCCTGACTGAGATCCTGGCTCAAGTTCTGGAGAAGGGTCCCTGGGTGCTGCACTGCCCCAGTGGCAGAGACAACAAAGTCTACCTTATCTTACCTTATGCTACAGGGCCTCATTCTTGCTAAAATAATCCTGTTAAAAATCTATGTATTTCTACAAAAAAATGCAATTTAACTGTAAGCTTTTCAACAGACTAAATTTGATCTGGACAAGGTTCCAGCCTGGTCAAACTGCTGATGAACCAGGGACTTATTAACTCCCTCTCCTCTTCCTCTTCTGTCTGGATTGCAGATTTTGGCCCATAATATTGATATACGCACAGCACGGGGCTCCAGCATCATTGAGCTGATAAACTGCGCGTACAATAGATAATCTTTTATGTACCTCCCGCGCACAGCACAAATATTATGACTATTAGTACATTAATTAACTCTGTGGCCCGGGGGGTCCTCCGGCCAGCCAAGGTTAAGAGCTTCTTTAATTAAAGATCAATACGCTTTTGCACTATTTTTTAACTGCACCGGAGGAGACCTGGAGTTCTTTATGGTCTTTGTGTCAGGCTGGAGGAGAAGTTCACAGGAAATGTATGAATGGAAGGTACAAAATGAGAGCTTTGAGGATGGAGTAGTGAGGTGAGAGTTTCCTAATTGATATATGGAAAGACATTAATATAGACTTGAAGAAGTATAGTAGTAATATAAGATCACCTGATGGTCTGAACATGATTTTTAGCTCAAATTCCATGGTTTAGAGGTCTGTTAACAGTGGGGCAGTATGGTATGGGAAGTATAGTGGTGACTTTTCAGTGTAGAAATATAGTCCAAACACTTAGTGACAGTTTTAGCAATTTGGGGGCCCAAGGTGAACATGAGTAGGGGGCCTCCTGCATTCTTTTCAGTCCTATTTTATTTACCTTTTTTCCCTGCAAGAGCTGTCATACTATGATTTAACTTTTACTGATGCTAACCCAGTCTTTAGGTATTTATTATAACAGACAGATTTTCATGCATAGGATGTGTGTTTTTGGCCATCCATCTTACCCGAACACCATTTTTACACTTTGCAGTTCCGTGTTCTCCCAGGAAATTTTGTGCAAAACAGATGAAATGTTCTGTATTTTGGTGCATTTTAGGTAATGTTGAAATACTTTTGCCTGGCCTGAGTTTTAGTAAAAATATTATTATAATTTGAATTCATAATAAAACACAATTTTAAAAAAAACTCACATTTACACACCGTTGAATATGAGGACAAGCTCAGATTGACCAGCTCCATATAAAGTTGACATTTTCTCCTCTACAACACAATGTGACCAATAGTTTCTAGGTTTCAACACTGAGGATGATCACAAGTTTGTTTAGAATAACAAGCTGCAAGATTAGAGAGATATTTTGAATAAAAGGTTGACAAAATGGCCCAGTGCCCCTCCCACTGCTCTAAAAGAGTGAATATTGCTAAAACAGAAACTATAAATTCGGCATTTTGATACCTTTTTGTTTTTGTTTGTTTAAAAGTATTGTATTTATAATGACAATGAGAGAACAGCAACTGTTTAGAGACCTCGGCCCAATGCCAGGTGGGGCAGAGCAGCTGGTTGGGGGGCCCTACTGGTTGGCCTACCTTTGCCTAATGGTAAAGCCGCCTCTGCAAACATTCACCAAAAAATGTACCATACTTTGAAAGTGCTTTTACTTTGGTTTCATGAAAGAGGACAAATGTTTGAAAAAGTAGAACACTACAGTTTAACAACAGAAAATGTATCATATAAAAAAAGTCAGTCACAAATGGTAGGTTGCCACACAAAAATAGGTTGTGAGGATGTAGAATATATAGTAGTTCTAATGTTCAGCCTATTTGGTGGCACAATGGCAAAGTGGTTAGCGCTCTCACCTAAAATCAAAAATCCATCCCGGGTTTGAATCTTGGACCATGTGGGACCTTTCTGTGTTGAGTTTGTATGTTTGCCCCATGTCTGGGTGGGTTTCCTCCAGGTATAAGGCGAAATATATAAGTTAATATAATAATATATAACAATAATATATATATTATATATATGTATATATATATATATATAAGTTAAGATATACTACTTAATTGTCCCCGTCTGGAAATGTGTCCTATGCATTTGACCCATACTTTAACGCTGCTGGTAGCCTGGCCTGCCAAACAAACTCTTTTCCTATTGTAAACAAAAAAGTTAGTCTGGTACCTCTTGGCACAAATCTCGTTTCTATTTGCCTGGAAAATCCAGACTGATATGTCTCTGTGTTATTCTACAGAGAAATATCAGTCTGGTCACCACGCCGTCCGCAGTGGTTTACTCAAATCCAAACCGTACCGTGCATTTTGATTGGTTTATTTAAGTCACGTGTTCTTCGCGAGCAGCGTCACTCGTACGCGTCTCCTCGCCGACAACAATCAAGATGGCGCACCGAGGAGCCGAGAGTTTGTTTCATTCAGCGGTATGGTACGGTAATGTTGAAATAACTCCCTCGTTCCTCCCTCGTGGCTTCACTACTCCGTTTGTTTACTTTCTCACTTTCTACGTCCGCCATTTTCTGATTGGCTAACTCCGCTGTCCGTTAACTCGGGTTTGCTCCGCCCTAGAAATCAAATTGATTCTAAGGCGACCAGACTCATCCGCCGGTACAGTGGTGAGTCTGGAATTTCCAGGCAACGTTTCTATGGGCGGAACAATGACAGGCAGAGTAACCAATCAGAGAAATTAAGGGTTGACCTGTTCTCTAAACAAAATGTTTGGTGTTTTTTTTTACATTTGTTTTTTGTTGTTGTTGTTTTTTGTTTTTGTTTTTCTAAAACACCAGAATTCGCCATATTCTGAGCAGGTCTGTATTTATTTCTGAACAGGGAAAGCAGCAGAAGCCAATTGTACAGAAAGCTGCGGAGAAAGTCTTTTTTTTTTTTTTTTCTTCAGTCTGGTTGTTACGTTGGTTGTCTACGGGACACAAGATGAAGAAAAAAGAAAAAAACCTGTAGAGAACAAGAATGCAGACTTCAGCAGCATCAACAGGTGATGAAGAAAAGCACTAAACGCTGTTGATCAGGTCAGGAAATTATTAAATTAGCTCAGTAGCTAGTGCTACCTTGGTTAGCTCTTCGCACTGCAGATAAATGGCTGTGATAGGTTAGTTCCATATCCAACCAGACCTAAATGCTGTGCTCCGAGAGGGTAACCAGACTGTCCCACTTGCGAACAGCAAGGCTGGCTCAGCAGCCTATGCCACTTGGACAACCTGTCAGGAGCAGAGTGCGACCGCAGTGCAGCGCCCGGGGGCCATTCTCAATATCCTGGTTAGGAGGATTAGCCTATTGTGAATGTTTAAGGTTGATGGAGGGAACCAGAGAACCACCTAGACACAGGAGGAATGCAACCTCCACACAGAAAAGCCCCACATGATTTAGGACTCAAACCCAGGACCTTATTTCTCTGAGGCAGGAGAGAGAAAAAGTGTGTTTGGATCTTTGTACAAACCACCTTTATTCTCCACCTCCTCCATCTTACCCAAACACCATTTTTACACTTTGCCGTCTTCCCACTAACACACTCCCTAGGTCTTAACAACTCACCCAGAGCCGTGATGGATCCCTTCTCATCAATACACCTCCCGTCTTTGGCTTATCCCACCTTTTAGTCCCTGCTGACCACCCCTTAGAAACCCTCCCCAAATCACCTCCCACCAGTCGACCAGGTTAAACACTTAAACGTCAAGCAAATCCACTGCGCCCTGTGGGAAATTTGCCTCTAATCCCTAACTTATAGCCACCGAATCAAAGCTAGCAACAAATCTGATCCTCCTCCCTTTCCTAAAATGTCTCTTGGGAAGACACTGGAAAGCCCGAGATGGATAAATAGCTAAATGATGAGCCAGTCTGCAGGGGGACGAGGGAGCAGTGTCTGGCGATGGACGCTCACCTCCAATTTGGCAGCACAGCACAGTGGAAAAAGGGGGCGTTTTGGGCTGTGGTGCCTCCCTACGTGGCAGACACTTCTTATTATTATACGCCGAAAGTGTGGCGCGGCCCGATGATTAATGGTGGTGTCAGGGAGAAAACAAAGCACAGCGCAAGTTATCTCCAGTCCACCTGCTCCGGCGGTCCGTGTACAGCAGGATGAGGAGAGGGGAGGATAATTGGTGGAGAGAGAAAGGTGTGCAGACAATGGCAAGAAAGGCGACAGAGATTTTGTGTCACTGTTTTGCATTGGCAGTATATTCCCCTGTTTTAGGGACAAAATTTATTTGGAGGTGGTAATAAAACATATCAAACTAAAGGCACTTGGAGAAAGCAGACCTCTACCAAGGAGTGATGTGTATACCAGCTTTCTCACCTTTCATTTGATACCAATCGACAGTAAGTTTGGTATCAACAATATCGATTCTGATTTATTTGACCATTATTTAATCTGGAAAGTCCCACTGAGATTCAGAATCTATTTTTACAGGGGAGCCCTGGCCCCATGGGGGACCTATTGTACATGTTTTTAGTGGTAGGGGAAACCAGAGCACTTGGAAGAAACCTACGCAGGCACATGGAGAACATGCAAACTCTACACAGAAAAGAGTGCTAACCACTATGCCACTGTGCCGAGCCAGCCATTATAGTCACAACCATTGTTTTTTTCCTGTCTGTATTAATTACATTTCTGTAAATTTTAAAAGCTCACATGGTGGTGGTCGGAAAGGCCATGGGTGCAAAATAGAATTATTATTATTATTATTATTATTATTATGTTAAGAATAATGGCTGCATTATCCCACTGGAGCAGCAGAACATTGGACTGGACCTGCCAGTGTCACATTGCTGTAGAGCAGGGGTTCCTGAACTTTTTCAGACTACAAGCCACAAAATAAGAGTGCAAACGACCCATCACCCCCTGCTGAAAAATGTGACTGACACTCATTATAACCTCTGAAGGCAAAACAATTAAATGCTGGGTTAATAAAGTTTATTTGTATGGTTTATTTTTAAACTATTCACATTTTTGACTAAAATATGCTCTTTTCTAAAAAAATAAATAAATAAAGTTTCAAATTTAAAGTTTAAAAATAATTTCTTGAAATAATCTTGTGACCCTGACCTCAGTCTCTTCCCACTTTGGGAACTCCTGCTGTAGAGAACACATGAAGGATATAGTTGAAGGTGAAGTAGTTCCTTACAGTTTATATTAGAATAATAACATTGTTTGTCATTTCTACTAAAGTTATACCAGGAGTAAATTTTCCAGTATCAAAAGTGACAGAACTTTGGTACTGGGACTCAAACCTGGCTTATTCTAGTTCAGGGGTAAATGCACTATTCATTTAGCCACAAATTGGTTTTGTTTGCTGACCATAGTGGTTGTAGGTAGTCTTTTTGTGGATGCTTTTTTTTTTTTTTTTTTTTCTAATGTATGTTTTGTGGCTTTAAAACAATTAACAAATGTGTTGCCCAAACCTAAAAGTACAAGTCATGCATTTGTTCTATTCGTTGTATGTTGTACATGTTGACAGTGCAATTGTGATATTTTTGAGATGTGTTGCTACCATCAGATATGATATTTTATTAAAATTGTCAAATATTTCAGTTTGATGTTTATTAAAATCTCCAACCTGATTTACAAACATTAAATGGAGACGTTTTAAGGAAGAATAAGTGAAATTATGTTAAAAGACAAAACTGACCCCAAAAGCCAAAAATAACTTCATAACAAAAGCTTACATTAGATTGACTTATACCAGAGATTGCATCTATGCCCGGGTTTTACAAATCCCCTTCTCAGAACCAAATGCGACCCCTCAGGGACTTCTTCTTCTTCTTCTTCACGTGTTTTAAAGTCAGGTAGTGTGGCGTGAGGTGTGAACACTCATGGTGGCTTCTCTGATTGATTTGACGTCGGAAGGTGTCCGCGTTGGTTAGGTTCGAGTCTGCTGTCCCCCGCTGGATGTGTGTTGACATTTATGAGACATGTCGGAGGGGCTGCTAGACCTCCACTAATGAGAGACGGCCTGTTTAGAGAGGCAGAAACACAGGCTGATACTGCCATCCAGAGGTCAGACGGAGGAGTGACACTCATCTGGTTATACATTTATGGGTCCAGTTAGTATTTTTACAGTGGGTATAATTTTATGTTCATTGGTAATAATTCAGAATTAAGATTAAGATTAATTAGACACAAAATATTACTTCAGAACAGCGACTAAACATGGGCTTAACCTGGTTTAATCATAGGCCTAAACCTGGACAAAAAAGGACTGAAAGGGACTAAACCAAGTCTAAACCAGGACCGAGCCATGGTCTACACCAGTGGTTCCCCAATTTTGTGCCGCATGTACTCCTTGGACTTTTTGTCATACCATGAGTACCCCCAATACTCACCAAAAAGTGCTCATATAAAACATCTGTGTTCATTAATACAGAGACATGTTATACTTACTTTATTGTACTAAGTAAGTAAGTACATTTTCAACATAAAAATATAAAATATAACTATAATAATATAAACTCCTGTAACATTTACTTATTTTACTTTAAAAACTTAAAAAAATAAATAGTAATCTTAAGTAAGTTACTACAAATAAATAAATAAAATCATTAATTTTGTTTAAAATGTAATTAATATTCTTTAGGTGTGATGCAGTGAGATGCTTGAGTTTTAATAGTCCTTTATGAGATTGCAAAAAAAAAATCTTATCATCTTGGAAAGAAATTATGAAATAATTCCATGTACCCCCTGTAAAATGCTCCGTGTACCTATAGGGGTCCCTGTACCCCTGGATGGGAAACACTGGTCTACACCACTGATTCTCAAACTTTTTACACCAAGTACCACTTCAGACTAAAATAAGCATTAGTAACTAAAGCCAAAACAGGGACTAAAACAGGTCAGGGATTAACCTAAACCAGGTCTAAACCAGGCCTAGACCAGGACAAAATCTGAAGTAAACTTGGAATAAATAAGAATTAAAACTGGACTAAAACTGGGATTAAAACAGATCTAAGCCAGGCACTAAACTGTGCCTAAATCAGGACTAAACAGTGGTTTACATCATGTTGAGCAGGATTAAAACAGTAATAAAACTGGCTCTAAATTAAACTAAATTAGGCCTTAAATTGCATAAGACTGCATACCACCAGTAGTACCTGTACCACAGTTTGAGAACCACTAGTCTACACTTCAAATTCAAGTTCAAACTAAACAGGACTTGACTTAGAACCACTACATATACTATGTCTATGCCTTTACTGTATATTTTATATGATCAACAGACTTTACAAACCATTAGGGCACATTAAGCAGTAATACTGTCATATGAACCTATTTAGAATCTATTACCAAATAATTAAACCCACACTTGCTGGCTACTTTCTGAGTATACCTGTTCAACTAACACAAATTACTAATCAGCCAATCACATGGCAGCTAGACAAATCTGCTGAAATTTAAGCTGAGCATCAGAATGAAGACAAAGGGCAGTGTTGGTGTCAAACAACGCACATATGAGTATTTTTTAAAATGATAATCTGTTGAACCTTTTATACAAACTCTGAAAAAGAGAAATGATTCAGTGAGCCATGCAGGGCCAAAATGGCTTGTTGATTTCAAGGGGCCTGAAAATAATGGCCACACTGGTTTCTAGATTATAGAAAGGCAACAGTAACTCATTACAACCAAGCTCTGAATGCAATTCCTTAAATAAAAAGAAAAACATAATAATTCACAGTCAACTTTAGATTACACAGGAACAGCTTTTTAGTTTTATTTAGACTTTAAAAAGCTGAGCATAAACAAAGGGTTAGGATCACAAAACTTCACTTTTTCACTTTTTCTTATACTCAAGTACATTTTGAGGAAAAAATTCTTTAAATAAGTAGAGAAAGTGAGCATCAAATTCACCTTGCAATAAAATGGTTTAGGCTCAAGCCAGGTTTGTGACAGTACTAGTAGAAATAGTATTAGGAATTTGTTAAATACTTGCAAAAGTGTTACAGTTTACTAGCCTGGCCAACTCTTTTCCGATTTTATTCAAGGAGGTTAGCCTTGTCTCCCTTCACTTCAGTCTAATTTCTATGGCCCAAACAATCATAAATGGAGTAACCAATCAGAGAAATTCACTGTTTTTATTTCCATGAAGTTTACAAGGTAGAAGAAAAACAGCCCTCCATTTAAAATGTATGTAATAAAGCTCTGCTGCCCCTGGTGGTTCAGTTTGGCAATCTGACCAAAAACATAATTTCCTTTTATTTTGAAGGTAGAAGCTTAGCTTTATTAAGATTTCATGAAAAAGTATTATAATATGTCAGGATTACAGTGTGTCAAAAATATGTCTTTATAATGAAAGTCAATGGGCCCAAACGCGTATCTAAGGTAACAAGTGTATGTAAAATCCATATCTCCTGTCCTATACACCTTAGAACAGAGAGGGTCAAGGCAAACCTAAAACACCAACTTAAAAAAGTAATTGTGGCCAGTTTTCATACCAACAGCTTTTAAATTGACTGATTTATTGATAATCAAAAACATAAAAACTGCAAAAAGTATGCGTTTGGGCCCTAAGGTGCTGTGAGGGTTAAGTTGCTGTTAGGCGGAGTTTACTTTCAGACCTGGCAACCCTTGCCCCTTCCACAGTTGGTATCACTCTCCTGTTATGAATGTGTGAGAGAATTTAACTCCACAGGCTACGTCCAGATGACTTCTTTTTATCCTTGCTCATTAAAACATGCCTTAAGTTGGTATTTTGGGACAATTTTTATAACTGGCAAAGAAATGTTGCCTGAAAAAGTGTCTCCTGGCTTCCCTCCCACGATCTCAAACCAGGTCATGGTGTCACAGCTCCAATCTGACTCCAAAGCCTGAGGAGCACACTGTGGCCTACATACAGTCACTCCACCTCGTAACAGTCCTGACGTCAACGGGGGACAATCTGTGCTTATCCAAACAGAAGAGGAACCTGCTCTCACACAAATACTGATATTATCATATGCAGTCAGAATAGAAAGTACAAATACGCACAATAAACATGGCACAAAGGAACGCAATGACTTAAAGAGTCACACCCTCTACAGGACTTCTATGGGACACTTAAACGGGACACTTGAAGTACTTGGATCAGGACACAGGAGACTACACGTCACATCCATAGCTATATAAGAGACAAGCTGGGATACTGAGTAAAAATGCAAATAAACAGCTAACAAAATCAGAAAAGAGAGGGTTTCATTTGATGTATAGTGCTAAAAACAGATTTGTCATTAAATTCTAGTTTATGTGACGCTGCTACAGAAGGTGGCAGGTGTTACTGAGGAACTAATGACTTGTTAGTACTTAATAGAGAACACCTGTGCAGTGGAGTGATACACACAAAGTGAACAGGCTGCCTATAGTGACTGAAATAGATCCAAGGTTTAAGGCTTTGTCCACATGGAGATAGGCTTAGGAGAATCTGCAAATGTTTTTTTATCGTATAGGCGTTTCATGCACACACATCTGGCATTTTGAGAGCCCTTAACCTGCACGTCCTACTACAGAAAGGTCTCATTTCTATATCACACATTCATATTTACTGCCATGTTCTGATGTTTTTGATCAGGAGAGCGCTGGACACACTGGGGACTGTAGTGGAGGAACACACCAGATATAAACAGGGACATTATGGACAACATTTCCCATCCTCTTGATGTTGTCCTGGCTGCCCAGAGAAGCAACATCTTCAGCTCACCTCTCCATCTTTTTATATTGACTGTTCATTTATTTGTTGTATTGTGTGTTTGAACTTTATGTAAGGGCTACAGGACACTTGAATTTCCCTTTGGGGATGAATAAAGTATCTACCTACTAACTACATACCTACTAACTACCTACTTACTGCCTACCTACCATCTACCTACCTACCTACTTACTACCTACCTATCTACTTACTTACTACCTACCTACTTACCTACCTACTAACTACATACCTACCTACTTACTACCTACCTACGAACCTACTTACTTAATATCTACCTACTACCTACCTACTTACATACTACCTACTTACTACCTACTTACAACCTCTTTACTACCTACCTACCTACCTATTACCTACCTACCTACTTATTATCTACCTACCAACTACTTACGACCTACCTACCTACTTATTACCTACTACTTATGACCTACCTACTTATTACCTACTTACTACTACTTACGACCTACCTACTTACCTACCTATTTACTCACAACTTACTTACTACCTACCTACCTACTACCTACCTACTTATTACCTACCTACCTACCTACGTACCTACTTATGACCTACCTACTTACCTACTACTTACGACCTACCTACCTACCTACCTGCTTATTACCTACCTACCTACCTACCTACTTATTACCTACTTACTACTACTTACGACCTACCTACTTACCTACCTATTTACTCACAACTTACTTATTACCTACCTACCTACTACCTACCTACTTATTACCTACCTACCTACTTATTACCTACTTACTACTACTTACGACCTACCTACTTACCTACCTATTTACTCACAACTTACTTATTACCTACCTACCTACTACCTACCTACTTATTACCTACCTACCTACGTACCTACTTATGACCTACCTACTTACCTACTACTTACGACCTACCTACCTACCTACCTACCTACTACTTACGACCTACCTACCTACCTACCTACCTACTACTTACAACCTACCTACCTACCTACCTACCTACTACTTACAACCTACCTACCTACCTACTTATTACCTACCTACCTACTACTTACGACCTGCCTAACTACTACCTACCTATACATCTATCTATGTTTACATGGTAAGGGTTTTCTGCACATGCCCTGTGTGTTTTATATTTCCTTAGAGTCAGGAAATTAATTTTGGTTGTATATATTTTTCATCCGTATGCTGCTCTCCTGCTGTACAAAGGCAGCAGTGTAACGGAGCATAGTGAAGTTGGTGAAGTGTGCTTCTGAACATAGAAAAGAATGAGAACCTGCTATTCACTAGCGGATCTCAGTGTGAATGTACATTTGAAGGGCACAAGTGTTGCACGTCCGAGTGTTGGGACAGTGCCCAGTTCTGTTTAAACTCTGAAACAGGACACAACTTTGACACTTTCTCTATCAACACACATGCTAATATACGCTATGGTTTTGACTATGAAAGTGCTCAATAAATAGGTTTTTCAGCACACCCCATATATAGTACTGTAACTACACATTTTGGGGGTCAAATCGTTGGTGAGCTGCAACTGATAAAAATGTATTTATGAGAAGGTATTACCATTAATGTACCCTTGATAGCACAACATCAACTTTCTTATTCTTACTGGCAAATGTAGGTGAAGTGTCTTGCAAAAAAAACTTTTCTAAAAACTTTTATTTAATGTCATAAATGTCTTTTGATTTTGTTTTCCAATGATATTAGGTTATTAAGTAAAGTGTTATTTACAATATACCAGAATGCACAAAAAAGAAAAAAAGTAGCAATAATTTATGTGATTTACCTTGAAATTATTATTGCTATATTAATTAAATTCACCATACTTTCATTTCATTCTTTTATGCCGTTACTGTGTTGTCTAAAGAAGCTGCAGAATCCCTGTTGCCTCGCTGACCCATGTGTGAACCTCCGAAGCGTGTCCGTTAAAAGCAGGAAATGAAAGGCACCACCCCTGGCTCCTCTTATAAAAGTCTGCACACCTTTGAAGTAACCACTGCTGGAGATAGGAGACTGTGTTCTGTGGTCACCCGAGGTTCACTGTCAAACAGGGGTCAGCTAAAGTGTAGCGGATATAATGGAACTGCAGACAAGACTACAGGTACAGATATTCAGAGAGTTTGACCGAAATAATCTATAGCATCTATAGCATGACACAATTAGTACTTCATTCAGTCACCTCTTACAGTAGGATGAAGCAGTGCTAAACAATTCTTCAACTAAATGGGCAACTTGCGCTTCTGAAAAACACACCTTAAAAGCGATGGTAAGCTACGATTTTCTTTTGAAAATCTAATGACAAAGAGACACAAAAACAATCAACAAACAGGTTAGCCAGCAACAGAGTGACCAGAAATCTGTTTTTGTCTAAAAATCAGTATCTAGCTCTAAAGCATGCTTTGTCCTGCCCAAAAAAGGGGGTTATGCAACAATGAATGCCGTTATCAAGGTTACTGCAGTTTATTCATCCATCTATCTTCTACTTAATCAGCTGGGTCGTGGAAGCAAAGATCCCCAGACTTCCTTTACCCCACACACTTCCTTCAGCTCTGCAGAGGAAATCCCAAGGTGTTCCCAGGCCAGTCGAGAGACATAGGGCCAGATTTATCAAAGTTTTGCATGCACGCTAACTGAATAAGATGCGCTAAAATTGGAGCAAACCCAGACGCAGTTGAGATTTGCGTGTCTTACAGGAGCAGAGCGAACGCAATGCAGATTTTGCTCCTATGACCTAATGAATCTGTAAACTGAGGCGTTCTTCCCAGAGTGCGCAAAATGGAAGGCGGAGAAAATGCAAATTCATTCATTTACCGCCCGCAATATTATTTATCAAGGCTCACCATGACTTTGCGTGCGAAAATAGCGTATAAATTTAGCACGTTGGAAAAGGACGTGCTAATCTTTTGCACAGATGGCTGCTGTGATTCGTGTGAGACGAAGGAGAAGAAATGAAGAAATACGTAGGGTTAGAGTGTTTGCCACGTGTGCAGATCTATTTGCCATGACGGATGAAAAAATTATTCACCAGCATGTTCAGCTCTTCTTGGTTAAATTTTTGTTTCCGTTTGTGTTCCACTTCCGCACCTTCCATGACACAAAACAATACACGCAATGATGCCGTTTAAATAGTTCTGCCCCATCTGTTTGCACTGTCACCGGCCACGCAGTTTGTCTTAGTAATTCACACACAACACGCCCATTAATAGCGGCCGCATATTTTCTCACTGCACTTGCAGTTTAGCACCCGTCTTAGTAAATATGGCCCATAGTCTCTTCAGCGTGTCTTAGATCTTCCCCAGGGTCTCCACTCGGTGGGACATGCCTATTTAAGACATACTCACTTTACTGCCCAATCCGTTGGTGTAAGATGCACTTTTACACTAAAGTTATTACCTGTCTAAGACAATAATTTGAATAGGTTTGCTTTTATGTAAAAATACAGACTTCAGGCTTTGACCCATCCTTCAGTGCCACTGGGGGAACATGTCAGGAGTAAGTGGGCGACCACTGAGCAGCACCTGATGAACCATCTCCTGATCTTGAGCCAGGATCTTGGTCAGGAGTACCTAGTTGGAGGATTAGTTGTGTATGTTTTAGGTCGATGGTGGAAACCAGAGAAAACCTACTCGAGCCCAGGGAGAACATGCAAACTCCACACAGAAAGCCTAGGACCTGCTTGCTGTGAGGTGACAGTGCTAGCCTGAGAGCTGGACCATGGCCTGGATCCATGTTTTTTGTTTATGTGTAGATTCCTTACCATTGTTAGATACTGTATAAGGCTCTAGTGGCTCAAAGGATGGATGCATTTACCCCTAAACTACCCTTGAAGGAGTCCTGGTTCAGGTCCAGGTCTGGGCATTAGGAGTGTAATGATACAGTTACTATATTGATGTATCTGATTTTTATTCCAATGATACAGTTATATCGATACACATTACCTTATATAGTATGTATCATTTTCTTGGTAGTGTATATCAATATACATGGAAAAAATATATATTAATATATTAGAAATATCAATATAAGAAATTTGCATAAAATTTTTGTGTTTTTAATGAAATAAATGTTATAGTCAGCTTTTCTTCACTGTTTGTCTGCTGGACATAATCAGCCCTGACCGTGATGCTAGATTTGAGGGTAAACTTTTATGATTTTTGGCAAAAAGTTGCTGTATCAGTTATTGATAAGAAGATGTTAAATTGCATCAAATCATATTGTTCTAAATTAGCCAATATCATTCTTGAATCATATTAAAACAATTCTAATTGATACGCATCAAACTGTTGCAAAAATGTATTCTTGTGCCCCTACTGGGCACTGTATCGTTACCATTGTGAGATAGGGCCAATGCCTTGGTGGAGGCCTGCACTCTCTAAGTGTTTCTCATTAGCTTTTGCCCTTTCAATGCCTCGTCAACTTTACACACTTGCATTTCAGACAAAGTTAATTCAAGAAAGATTTTTGGAGAACTTTTCAAATATTTTATTATATTTTATTTTATTTTTATATGACCACTAATTCAAGACAGTTTGAAAGAGTAAAAAAATAAAAAAAATACAGAACTCCAAAGTGCACACATGCTGAGAGTAAGGTCTGTAGTTACTGAAATTTCTTTGGCAGCCTTTACTCAGATATCCAGGAAAAAACAGTCAAATAGAAACACTACTATGAGCTAAAGATCAAAACTTCTCAAAGCCCATGCAGCCCATGAAATAGCTTTTGGGCATTTGTCCAGTTACTTTGGTGTAAGGCTTTAGGTGTATTTCCTAAACCCTTCTTCCTATTTGGACAAAATCAGACCAGCCGCACAGTGATTTGGCAGTGTTGGTAAAATGTCTTGCCCAGGGACACAGTGGCAGTGTGTCTAAAAAGATCTTTATTGTCATAACCGTCTTTTGATTTTGTTTTCCAATGATATTCGGTTGGGTGAAAATGCAGTGCAGTATTAAGTATTATACATACCACAACCCACAAAGAACATAAGTGGTTCTAATTCATATTTTATGTGATTTACGATGAAATTATTATTGCTATATTTTAGCTATTTAGTTATTTTATAATTTTTGACCACTAATTCAAGACAATTTGAAAGAGTAAAAAAAAATAAAAATACAGAACTCAAAAGTGCACACATGCTGATTGTAAGGTCTGAGGTCACAAAAAATTTCTTCTGCAGCCTTTGCTTGGACATCCAGGAAAAAACAGCCAAAGAGGAACGCCACTATGAGGTAAACATCAAAACTTCTCTTAATTCCCTTCCTACACATGCTCTGGGACCCCTCTTCTACACGCCGTGTCTTAAAGGTCACCGTGCTTTGTGGAATTCTTCATAACAACCTTCCGAATAAGGATCCCCCCTTTAAAAAAAAAAAAACCCTACATCTTTCCAAAACATCAATAAAACTGGGATTTCTCAGTAAACAACGTGTCAATCATCTTCATTAAAAGTGTTTTGTCATTTTAGCGCGCAACTGTTTCGAGACTTTCCTGCGAGTGTGTGCTTTATTTGACAGTTCCAATCATGTTTTTGGGCTGTTGACGGAATCCGGTGGAGGTAGAAAACGCCGGTTATGTTTTAATGAGAAGCCTCCTCTCCCTCCGTCCTGGGCGCTTGTCTGTCTGCGGCACAGCAAGGCTCCAGTGAAACGTGGTCGGTCTACGCGGGATTACGGCGCTCTTTTTGAAGTACTAAAGCACGCGGCTGTTCCCTTTGTGTGTAATGACGAGAGAAATCAAACCTCGCACCAAAACACCCATAAGAATACCTGAAAGGGGCTTACAATCTGATGTGCCGTATGTATATGGCGCTTTTACAAGTCTCTCCTCTTGTTTCCCCCCCTGTATTCGTCATTATGCATGGGCTCTGTGAAGAACTGCAAGCGGGACCCATGAATGGAGGTGCTTGAAATCTTGAAACGAAACAACCTAGGGACAAAACTGCACGCGGTTGCTTGGCTTGTAAAGTGTTGCGGCGTAGACATGCTCGCACGTTTAGCGGCAGACGATGGATCCAGTGGGATATGTAGTGCTATGTGTTTATCAGAGAAGGAACTTGAAATTTTTTTTTTTTTATGTGGTATGTACTCCCCCCCGATATACCCCCAGAGCACTTTTCTTACCCCAAAGATGGTAACGGTGCAGGAGTTTAGAGAGAAGGGAGGCTCAGACAATGGGTCCAATGGGATATGTCCCACTATGTGTTTATCAAGAGGGGGAACTACAGCCTTTAAAGTGGCGTGTTCTACCCCTGTTTCAAACATCTTGCAAGTGTCTTCCCTTACCAGAGATTGTGATGAAGAACTAGAGGCAAGCTAAGCGGCAAGCTCACACAATGGATTCAATGGGAAATGTCCCACTATGGCCCAATTGGAGCGCTCCAAAGGTTTCATTTTAAACATGTAAACATTTTTAATTCCATCCAGATAACTTTATTCCTAATAATAAAGTTATTTCTATAGTTCTTTTTAAAACAAAGCAAAGTGGTCTACAGAAAATAAAAACCGACAAACCATAAGAGCAATTAGAACAATAAAACAGGCCAATAAAAATGTACCATATAAAACACAATTTAAAGATGGGAGAACTGGGAAGCCCGGTTGGGAGAGGGCCACAGTCAGGAGGGTCTCTCCTGAGGAGCGCAGGCAGCAACCAGGGACATAGAGGGAGAGTGGGTCACAGATCTATGAGGAGGCAAGACCACGAAGAGATTTAAAAGTAATTATTAAAATTTTAAAATCAATTCTAAAACTAATTGGTAACAGGTGAAGTGATGCTAAAATTGGTGTTGTGTATGTACTCATGTCTCTCGGAGTTAGTTAAAAGTCTTGCTGCAGCTTTTTGAATAAGCTGAAGGATTTCTGATTCATTCCCGTATACAGTATAATGCAGTTACAGTTGTCAATTTGTGAAGAGACAAGAGCATAAATTACCTTTTCAAGACTGGTATAAGAAACAAGTTGCTTTATTTTGCCAATGTTGCATATTAGGAGGAAGCAGGATTGCACCACCTTAGTTATTTGTGTTTTATGGTTAAAATCTGAATCTTAGATAATGCCCAGATTCTCTCTCAGGTCTTCTCTCATGTTAATAGGCCCGAATAATAACATTTCTAACCTAGACCCATTTAACTAAGTTTTCTGAGATCCAGCGCTCCCCGTCTGAAAGGCAGTTAAAAACATGGGTCAAAGCATCAGGGTTGTTCGCAGCAAGAGAGATGTACAACTGAAATTTGATATTATGGCTTCTGATGATATTTCTGAGTGGGAGCATATATACTGTAAACAAAATCGGACCAAGTGTAGAACCTTGAGGAACGCCACAAGTCAACAGGGCTGAGGAAGAAGTTTTGTCCAAGTACAATTGAAAAAGGCCTTTCTGATTGGTAGGAGTTGAAACTGTGCAGTAAGCTGGATTGTTGTGAGTATTGTGAGCTCACAAACTCATGAAAAGTCAGGCTGATTTGTTTGGGTGGTGCAGGCCAATGGTGGGGCAGTACAGCCATGAGCGGCCGAGTTTTAGGTCTGCCTATTGCTAAACTTAACAAGACTAATAAACAACATGCCAATGACACGAAACATAATACATGCTGATGTACATTTACAAAAACTTTAGCTACATTTGTATTATATTGTTGTACTATTGTAGCAGTTTGTTGTTTAGCTGCATTCACAGTCGTTGCTGTGATTGGCCAAAACAAATCATGGTAGACGGTGTTCTGACGAGATCTGCTACCTTGTCGAAATATGCTACCTCCATTCAATTTCTATGGAGCACTAACCCCCGCCCCCATCCTAACCTTAACCATAGTATAAGGCTTGCATAGTAGGGTAGGATGTCTCGACGGGTAGGAAGAAATGTCTGAACAACGGTCACTCAATGATGCTTGATCCAATCACAACCAAATATTCTACTGAGAATCCCTCACCTTTATGGACGTTTTCAGTGGGAAACATTCCAGATTGATATAACATGCTAACTCTGTGCTAACTTTATATTAATCAGCCTTTTGCCAGGTTACAGAACTGGAGGAGGCTTATTTTTTTACTGCATATTTAGATATTTAACATAGAGTTTAGATTTTCTTCCTGAGTCCAACCCGAACCTGATGCAAGGTTTGGTCTGGGTTGGGCCAAGAATTGTCGGCTGTAACCTCTGACCGGGTGGGGCTGGATTTTTTGGGCCCGATCTAAGCTCTAATTCAGCAATGTTGTATGTTAACCTTCTTGAAAATCTCTTTACAGTGAAAATATTTAACCTCTGTAACACATTGTGATTATATTACTCATTTGGTGCTCAACATGAAGAACTTAAGCTTTTTAGTTGACATGTTCTAGCCCAGTGCCAAACCCACCATTTTCCAAGTGCCCCACCCCCCTACTCCATGAACTGTAAAGGTGAAGTGCAAGAGTTCAGAGAGCAGGGAGGAGCTTAGCAACCAAGTTCAGACAATAGGTCCGATGGGAAATGTCGCTCTGTAGATTTATCAGAAGAGGAGCTTGAATTTCAAATGGCACTCACTCCCCCCACCACCCTTTAACCCACCGCCTTCCCCAAGGTCGCCTCCTCTTCTCTCACAGTCTGTGGTTCAAGGTGACACGCCTGAGTTCAGAGAGCAAGGAAGCGCTCAGAGTTCTGGGAGGTTTTTTTTTTTTTTTTTTTTTTTGTCCCAGACTCTCTGTGCTGTTATGGCACACTTACTGCACCATGTAGGATTCTTAATAGGGCTCATATTGTAAGATCTTGCCCTACATACTGCACCATCTGTGTTGGTAGCAGCGCTATACAATATCCCAGATGGAGAATACAGGAGAGCTTTTATTATGGAAATTGCAAATCTGAAGAATATTTAAGAGCTACTGTACTCTTGCATGGCTCTAATATGGCGCCACATTATTTTGTCAAAAATCCAGCTAAAAGTGTATAAAACTGCTTAACGTGTTGTAGTAGGGTGGTATTTACAAGCGCGTTAATTATATTAGGATATAGGCATAAACATACATACACACTTTGATTTTACTTGTTACAATGCAGTAAACTGTGATGTTAATTTATGCAGTTTGTCATATGTCATAAAAAGGATGTGCATTATTAGAATCTGTCTATTCTGTATAATGTGTATTACAAGTATTACAAAGTAGTATCTGACCAAAAGTGATAATTTCCAGACATTTTATTACTGTTCAAACTATGAATTAGTAGTGACAGGTCTTGGTTTTGAGGCCCGTCTTGAGACCATTTTTTACAATCTGGGCCTTGTCTCATACTCGGCTGCAGTTTTACTCAGACTTGGTCTGGAATTCAATTTTTCTTGGTCTTGTCTTGGTCTCGGATGTTGTGGTCTCAGAGATTTTTTTTTTTTAAAACAAACACTATAAGAAAATGCTATTCTTTTTAATACCTATAATTTTGTAAGTAATTTGCTTTCAGCATAAGAAGAACCAGGAAGATGTATGTGTGCATAAAAATATGATCAATAATGTGTTTAAACCAATGTGGGTTTTTTTACTTTTCCTCTTGATTTAGTGTTAGTTCACAGGGTTCGGTCTTGATCTGGTCTTGGTTTGCCTTGGTCTCCATCTCAACTTGGTCTTGGTTCTTAAAAGTCTTGTTCTTGACTCATCTTGAACCCGAAAAGTCTCTGTCTTGTCTTGGTCTCGGTTCACACTGGTCTCAGACTGGTCTTGATCTTGTATATGGTCTTGACTACAACATTACTATGAATACATTTTCAAAAGGGATGATGGTTTAAAAACTAATATCAATGGCAACATCTAGTGGACACATTGGTGTTCTGCAAGATTTAGGCTGCTGGTCAGTTTTTTATTTTTTTTATTTTTTTGTGAGACATTTGCAAAGGCTTGCCAGGCTGCTATGCCCATGTTAAACTGGTCTAAAATAATAATACATTAGATTTGTATTGCTGGGGCAGACTGACGACATACAGGCAAAGTGGGTGAAGTGTCCTACCCAATGACTGTATGCAATGCCACTAGCAGGGCTCAAACCAACAACCTTCGGGTTAGTGGATGAACATCTTTACCAACGGAGCTACTGCTGACCCAGTGCAATAATAATAAACTGAAGAAACACTGACATTTTTTCTATGTGAGTAATTTTGTACCTCTTGTGGTTAAAGGTTGTGGGCTGGACAAAGCCTCTCCACCTGCCTAGGTCTGAGGCAGAGTACACCATGGATCATGCACCAGTCTGCAGGGTTAACACTTCCAGACCTACACTGACAGATAACTATACACTCTGACATTCATTTACATTCACCAATACAATCTATACATGCATGTTTGTGGACAGGGGCAGAGTATATTGCTAATTTGCTCACTACATTACTGTTGTCTATATCTGTTATCTCAGTGGGACTTTCCTGGTTAAATAATAGTAAAAATCTTATGACTTCCAAAAAGTGAGAATAGACACAGCAGGGCAACCTAGATCCACTACAGAGCAGCATGTATGTTCTGCCCATTTGCAAGGTAGTAACTATCCAAAACAGTAGGTGGCGCTAGTGGCTAAACTTTGTTGATAAGGAACTTTTGTAATCAAATTTTCAACATTCAAGTAGTTCACTCACATATGATGATAATGATATGTGCTACAGAAAACACATCCTCCTATTACATTAAAGGAAAAAACAGACTGGATTAAATGGTGTAAGTCCTATCTTGAAGACAGGAAATACTTAGTTGAACTCGGTAACTGTGTCTCAGACCAAATGGCCCTGACCTGTGGGGTGCCCCAGGGGTCCATCCTGGGACCTCTTTTGTTCAATCTTCACATGCTCCCTTTAGGCCAATTAATAAGCAGCAATAACATATCCTACCACAATTATGCAGATGACACTCAGATTTACATCTCACTGACAGCAGGTGAATATGGACGTGTGGATTCACTGTGTCACTGCATCCAACAGATCAATGAGTAAATGAGAAACAACTTTCTCCAGCTAAACACAGACAAGACTGAAATAATTACCTTCGGCCCACAGAAACAAAGACAAGGTGTCTGTAGTCACCTCGAGTCTTTCACTAAAACCTACAAGTCAGGTTAGAAATCTCGGGATAATCATGGACTCTGACTTGAACTTCAGCAGTCACATTAAATCTATAACATCATCAGCATTTTACCATCTCAAAAACATTGCCAGAATCAAAGGTGTACTGTCTAAACCAGACCTAGAGAGACTTATTCATGCGTTCATCTCCAGCAGGTTAGACTACTGTAACGGTCTGCTCACTGGACTCACTAAGAGAGCTGTAAGACAGCGGCAGGACGTCCAGAACGCTGCTGCTTGGGTCCTGACCAAAACCAGGAAGTACGACCATATTAGTCCTGTCCTCAGGTCTCTGCCTTGGCTTCCTGTTGCTCAGAGAATAGACTTTAAAACAGCTCTGCTTGTGTACAAGTCTCTCCATGGCTTAGCACCAAAGTACATCTCTGACCTGTTGGTCCCATATGAACCATCTCAGACTCTGAGAACCTCAGGGACAGGTCTCTGCTGGTGCCCAGAGTCAGGACTAAACTCAGTGAAGCAGTGTTTCAGTTTTATGCAGCTAAACTCTGGAACAGTCTTCCTGGCGATGTTAGACAGGCCTCTACTCTGACAATGTTCAAGTCCAGACTTAAAACTGTTCTTTTTAGCTGTGCATATGTCAACTGAAAGTGTTTTATCTGCACTCTTCTCTTTTCATTTAATTTTAAATTGATTATACTCTTTAAATTTGATTTTATTGTTTTAATTGTGTTTTGTACTTTTAAATTTGCCATTTTTTTCTGTAAAGCACTTTGAATTGCTTTGTGAATAAATTGTGCTATACAAATAAACTTGCCTTGCCTTGCCTTATTGCAGCTGTTTGCCTAAAAGGGAGGCTGTTGGTTTGGTCTGCACAAGGCTACAACCTGAGGTAAGCTAACTGCATAGTGTGACCGGATTTTTGGACCCAAAGACTGGGACACATTGTATGTTTTTCACAAATCACATTTGAACTCACCAAGTGACAAAAAGCATTTCGAATATGATGGCAATTGTGAATAATTTTTCTGAAGAAACTCTTTAGACAAATGTGTTTTAAGTTTCCTTTACCTTTCTATTGGTTAAAATGGGGACAACTGGGACATGATTTCTTGAAAACTGCCTTGGGGAATGGGACAACGAGCCTATAACTGGGACTGTCCTGGATAAATAAAGACAATTGGTCAACCTATAACTGCGGCATATTAGCGCCACAGATGTAAGAAACATGCTGAACAACTAAACTCCCTTATAAGATAATGTTAACCGCAAGCTGTATAGTAGATTGTGAATGGAGCACACGGCCAATTAGAGTGCTCCTGAGATGCAGACGCCTGACGCCAATTAAACGTATTCAATTGGCCAAAATTAGGCCCAAATGTCCAAACACCAAACAGACACAAATTGCCAACCACATCAAAGTGTCCGACCATGCCAGGTTGCCCATAATCCACCTGGTGTCTACCACCCTTAAGGCCTAATGTCAAAAACATCTATTGTTAACACCACTGGCAGCATTAAGCAACCGCAGCTAAGATGAAAGGTGGGTTGATTCTCTTCATCTAGTTTCAAATACTATGGATGACTGTAACAGGGATTGAATCTACAGTTGTTTATACCTTTGCAGAAATAAAGAGCGTCCATCAGAGGTAAGCCTTGTGTAAACATTAGATGTCTCATTTGTTATGAGCAGAGGTGGAGACTCGAGTCCCATGACTTGACTCGAGTGAGGCTTAAGTCACAGTTTTTAGGACTTGAGACTTGCTTGACAAAGATTGCAAAAAGACTCAACTAGACTTTTACTTGCTACTCATGACTTTAGACTTGACTTGGGTTTGAGCAAAATGACAGAAAATGACAGATGAATTTGAGTGTAACATAAATGCATTTAAAGAGGGACGCTTTTGTGCAAAAAAAATTTGGAGACCCATGCACTCCAAAAATGTAACAGCACAAGGAAATGTATTTTAAAAGGCCTTTATTTTAATGGCCAAATCATAAAAAAAAACATGTTTTGATCTACTAAAGGTCTCCATCAGGGCTCACATGTTGGCTTTTTAATGATTTTGCCATTAAAATAAAGGCCTATACTTCCTCGTGCTGCTATCACTTTTTTGGAGTGCCTGGTTCTCCAGTTTTGTTTTGCAGTACCTGTCCCACATTCCCAAGAGCACCCTCCATTGTCTTTGTTTGCTTGAACACCAAGAGCAACCAGTTTCTTTTTTCTCTTTTTTACAAGTGGCACATTTGAGTTTACTAATCCCAATGAACTACGTGGACCATTTTAGATTTGCTTTGAGGAATGCTGCATGGTTCAACATGACACAAAAGAGAAGGAGGGCACTTCTTACAGACTGAATTAAAAACTATTACAGTTTGTGGAAGAGATGAAGACTGTGATATTCAGGCCCTGTGGACTTTCATACATCATACATGCAGCTGTGTAGCCCTACAAATTGTTTGTTGCCAGATACTGTTTGTGATAACTACCGTCTGTAGACTTAAATGTGTAAAAACAGTTAAAAAACAAAACATATGACTGGACAAGACTTGCTGGCTAAAAGCTGTTACTCGATTTGCTTGATTCTCATAATGATTGACTCAGAATTGCTTGTAACTTGAAGGTTAAGACTGCATGCTTACTTGTTACTTGCACTGGTTATGAGCACCCTGCATTTTTCAAACCCTATGCAGAAAGCTAACCCCAGCAACCTCTAACACAAGACACCAATGCTGCAAAATTGCATCAAATACACTGAAGAAATGTGTCATGACTACAACTTCAAAGCAACTTCCCTCAAAAACACCATTTAGACCTGTCTACACCTCCTATAAATACTCCACCTGCTCCCATTTCCCTCCATATCCTCAACAAACAAGAACGAGTTACTCATCCCATCCAACAGCATGTTCAGCCATGTTTTTTTTTTTTATGCTACGCCAAGGTTATCGAGCTCAAAAAGAACACTCACTCATCGGCCCTGACAACTTGGAACAAACACTCCTAGAGGAAGTTCTTAGCAAGTACTTGTCTGACATCGTCTTCCTCCCAGACGTTGACGGAATGGACGAATCTCCTGCCAAGTCGCCACGAAGCTAATGCTATAGGTGCTAAGAGTCAAAAATATTTCCTGTCTCTGCAATGCATATAAGTATTTTGGTTCCACGGCGATGCTTCGTGCCAAGATGGTGTGTTAAATGACAGTGACAGTGATCCCTCAGCACTAACAGGATGAAGGCGGTCCCCTGATCAAAGCAGTGGTGATGGGGCGAGCCTTCAGGAGACACACTTGAGGAGGGTGGGGGTAGAAAAAAACGTATTTACTTCAGATAAAGAAAACATGTGGTTGTCGCTGTTAAGTTCATATATGTCTCCGTCAAGTCACAAGATTTGAGTGTTTGTGGGACAAGTCTGGACCACAGCTCTCCCCACTGACTGACAAACCTGTGGCAGTCTTTAACAACCACTGTACTGCAGTTATTATTCATCAGAGTTGGCAAGTAATGAGTTAGATCTAAGCTTTTAGATACTAGATGGCTGGGCTACATTCACACTGCAAGATAAAAGACCCCTAGTAATTGGTACTATAGCTCTTTTCATGACCCTCAATGTTGCTTTACAGTTGGGTGCATTTCTCATTCACTCCTTAGGGCATTTTCACGCTGGCACTGTTCAGGTCGGCGCAAAAAGAACTTTCGACCCGAGTGCAGTGAGCTTGGGTCAGTGTGAACACAAAAGCCACACTCAGGTGCGGACTGAACGGCCAATCTTATGCCACTCTGAACAGGTGGTCTCAGAGCAGCGCACCAGAAGCTCTCACCGCACCCTGGAAAAGTGTCTATGTGGTGTGAAAGCTGCCACGTTTGGGGCGTCCCACCAATAGTTTTGCTAGAAATAATTACTGTCTGTCCGTTTGGGATGCAAACCTACCTGGATTAGTTGGCTACAGTCCAGTAAGTGTTTCCTCTGCATAAAAAGAAGTAGCAGCACAAGTAGTATGCCCTGAGCAGTCCGTGCGCCATGGTGCATAGTTAAAGAACCTTTCCACGTCCTGCACTGAGCTCCATGTGTAACACCGCAGATACCACAGGATATAGCCTCTGCATGTACCCCCATTAATAGTTAGACAGATCACGGACGGGAAGCCACACATTAAGTGTGTGATGGTGCGTTATGGTGTTGTAACACTTTAAAATGTAGGGATTGAGGCCTGTTGTCATGGAAACAAGTTTGTTGGTCAGCTGACAGTTATCACGTCACTTATGGTGTGGCGTTTGAGGCTAATGGTGAACAATACATATGAACACGAACCAAACTAACATAAAAGTAAACCCAACTGCATCTAGTGTGCCCTGAGGCCACACCACGGAGCACACCAACATGGGTGAAAATGACCTTAGTCTCACTCGGCAGTGGAGATCTGTAGCCACAGTGGCCCTGGGGCAGACTAACAGAGACGTGGCTGCCAATCTGCACCTACACCCTCTCTGACCACCACCAAACACAGTCACACTGACATCATATAGTCAAGGTGGGTGAAGTGTCTTGCCTAATAAGAACACACCAATGGTATGCAATGGCAGTAGCTGGGATCAAAGCACCAACCTTCGTATTAGTGGGTGAACATCTCTACAGACTGAGCCACTGCCACCCTTCCTGGTTTTATGTGCACGCAGGATGTTCTGGTAAAAACTGGTAGCTGCCTCGACTGGCTCCAAAAGATCTGAGTCTTCACAAAAAGATTTTCTGTTGAACTTTGCATCAGAGGGAATGTCCATGTTGAGTCCAGGAGATGGCGCTGTTCACCTAGGCCCAAGATATTTGAAAAAGTCAGATTGGTTGTATAGTGTTCTGGGCGTATGTTAATGGGGGCTAGTTGTGAAGGTCCATATCCAAGGATGACTTCCTCTGAGTTTGAAATGAGGGCATTCTGGTCACACCACATAACCAGATTGCTCACGCTCCCATAATACATACATAAAATATATATACATTTATTATTAAATCTTCACCACGCCATATTATTTTGTACTCACACACAGAGAGAATAGAAAACTTTTTTTCTGTAGCCAGATACAAAGTCAGCACTCTTCTCAAACTCAGGAAGGAGTGTAGTAATATCCAGTCTTTTTGGAGATAGATGACATGATCTCTCCAGTACGGCCTCCTGAAGAAGCACCGACAGCTACAGGCGCCTAGACCTGACATCTCAAGTCAAAGCAAATGTGCACGCCATGCAGGGTGTGGTCACAGGTCAAGGGGGGGCACCTGTGGCTTACAGCCATTCCAAAATGTGTCAGACACTCTGATAAACCAGGCTTTTGTATAATTTACTATAAAGTGTACTCCTACCACAGGACCAAAAATCTGTAATGTCTCTTCTTGAGTCACATTCCAATGAGAGTGTGGTGCTCAAACCTTTCAAAATTTGGGACAAAAAGCCCACATAAGGTGCCTGATGGACATCCTGACGTACTTTGTGCCCAATGACCCCTTTGTCAACATTCTGTGGATGAGGACTGGGCTCTCTGGATGCATGCATGAGGCTGTGAACTGGCAATCAAATCTAAATGAGGCTGACACAGGGGTGACTCCCCCTGTATATGCAGCATCTTAGTCTACTCCAGGGTCCATCACCCCTGTCCTTAAACTGAAGAATTACCAGAGAATCATCCATGAGCTCTCAGATGACAAAAAGGGATCCCGGTCGAGTACTCACCCACAGAATGTTGACAGTGGGGTTATTGTGCACACATGTCGGAGAACTTGAGGGCCCTCTAAGCAAGTACTGCTGGTCAGGAGTGTTACTCAGCAGCTGGAGTCCATAACCCAGCTGATCTACCAGGAGGTTGTCTGGCAAAACCTAAACTATCACAGGCATGTTTGTATGCCTTGGATGGCCTCAGCTCATCATTGACTACCATAAGAAATGCCCAAGGACCGGCAGCTCGGCACAAGCACATTTCTCAGCAGCACCGGAATGCTCCAAAATGGCAAGAAAACCTAGATTTCCTACTCCCTTGAGACATTTCCTGGCTCCTCCAGGGGTGTGTCAAGGTGTTCCCAAAGCACCGAAGACACCAATGAATTTATTTACCACAACCTCTACTGTACCACTCCAGGACAAAATGGGGGTAAAGAGCAGTTATGTGGCTCCTTTGTGTCTGCATTATGACTGAGCTGCACTAACCCCAGAACTGCATCTGAGCCTCCTTAGGGACACTCAGCCTGAAAAGTCAGTGTGGACAGGACCACCCTGTACAGTGGTCACAGGATGCAACCTCTGTATGTAACACTACCACAAAGAATTATTTACTTCACAGTCTTATATTAGACGTTTTTGGAGCAGGAACAAATAGTTGTTGTTTACACATTTATTAAAAATTATTCTAAAACAATATGACCTAGATCTGATTGTCAGGTCCAGTTACAAAAGTGAACTTTTAAAAAGTGGTAAGGTCAAAGTATTGTGGTGTGCCACATTTTTGTAACGACTTTTCCAGTGTAACGCTGAAATTAAGAAATGTATGTAAATCACATTTTGTTAAGCTTTTATGCTATTTATAGATGCTAATTGCTAGGTTAAATAAAAGGGCTAAACATTGATACACTCGCTAATGTTTCCTAACCAGGCTCTGATATTACTCACATGTGGCAGAGTGGTTGTCAGTTGTAAAACCTGTCTTGATTATTCATCATTTGCAATGATTGGTGGCTATTGTTTAATCCTCCATTAAAAATGTCTTGTCTTTTTAACTTCCAGTACCAGTCTTTGAAATGCAAACATTCTGTTTACAAACACTAAAGGGGTCTATTGAGAACAATACTAATCACATGAATGTGTTACTTGTTATGACCACAAGAGGGAGCTAGCTACAGAAACTGTTTTTGGGCTTTTACAAGTTCATCATTTGTTTACACAAAAATAATAACAGAATTGCACAATATTTTCATTTAACAAAACAATTTTAAGTGCAAAATTAAAAGAGGAAAACATTCAACTATTATTCAGAACTACATTTCTTTACGCTATTACTAATTACTAATTTTCCTTTGGCCCAGATCTGTGTCAAATGTACAATAATGTACAATAAGCATCTGGCCCACATTACAAAGTGAATGAGAGGCCAATTATAGCCCAACTGTAGGACAGAGAAACTCAGCCCTAACAAAGTCAGAGCTCAGCCTGAACTAGACCAGACATAAACTCATGATCCAGTTCTGTAGCCCAAAGGTTTTTCCTGTTATTTGGGCCAAGGGTTTCATTTCCAGAAGTGACCCAAAACACAGTTTCCCTCCAATTTTGAAGGTCTGGCACACCGTATGTGGGTAGGATATGGCCCATGTCTGTTTTCCTGTGCCATATCTCAGCCAAAGGTGCCACATCTAGGCCACATGTTGTTGTTACTAATGTCATATCACTATTATCCAGATGTGTTTGTATTATTAGTATTAAATAGAATGCCACAGCTAAAGACACATGCTACCAATTTTGATCATTTTAATGTTCTAAAGGTGACTTGGTGAGTTTCCACAGTCACTAAGGTCTATTGCAGCCTGTGTCCACTGGGAGGCAGCGCAGACCAAACCATAGCTGAGTTAGTGAGTGGCTGAGATTTCACCTAGCAACAGAAGTGCTCTGTTCATTCACACACCTACATGCTCCACGTGATGTGGCTCCACTTTTACATGAACAAACAATCCATCAGTTTAGCCACGGCACAACAGGTACAGCACTGACAGAAGGATTGAATACGTGCTATTTTACACAGTACTAATACTAATACTTACCCATGTTACCACAGAGTATGTGTTTACTTTATTACTGAGTAGTTTTAAGCTGAGGTCTGTTTTCTTGTTGGGTTTACAGAGGGGTTGGTTTTAATTGTCCTGGTGTGGCAGTGTTTCCCAACCACAGGTACAGGGACCCCCAGGGGTACACAAACAGTTTGCAGGAGGGTACTTGAGATAATTTCGTTTATTGATATTTGTGATCTTTTTATATTAAACTACTGAAACTTATAAAAAAAAAACAAGAAAGCTCAAGTGTCTCATTGACTGATTAAAAGGAGGTGGAACTGCTAAAAAAATTAATACTTTTATTACTTTTTTAGATTTATTTTTTTATTTATTTATTTTTTATTTTTTATTTAATAGCTAGAGTCAGATGATTATTTTTCATAAATGATTTTTTTTTTCATTTTGAACATGAAATATATGAGAACATATTTGTATGAATTTAATTAGATTTTTTATTAATTTATTAGGGTAAGCAATTTTTCTTTTTATTGTTTATGTAAAAAAATAAGAAAAAAAAAGAATGCAGGAAACTAAGCATTTACAATAGTTAGTGTAAAATGTCTTGGTCCTGTTACCAGGGTTCATGCACTTTTTTACCAAGAATTTTCCATGACTTTTCCAAAATGTTTGACTAATGTTCCAATACCCAAAAAATGACTTATACATTAATAAATAGTATTCAAAATGGAATATCACTGAATTGGAAATTAATCACTTGAAGAAAAAAAAACAGTTGGGGCTCTTCCCCAAGAAATTATTTTTATTATTATTCCACTAACTTTACTGACTTAAAGCCTGCACACCAGTGATTAAGAGATAATTATCCTTGGTAAGCTGTGGTAATTTTTAAAAAGTAATTTAAGGTATAAAGTAATCATTTATGTGTTGTTGTTTTGTTTTGTTTTGTTTTTTGTTGTTGTTTTTTGTGTTTGTTTGTTTTGTTTTGTTGTTTTTTTTAAGCTGGCACAGGTTAATAAATAGCGGCCAAATGTTACTCACACTGTTTAAATTTTCAAAACTTTTTCCAAAACTTTACACCAAATTTAAAAATTTTCCATGACTGTACAAACCCTGTTACTTTGTCAGATGTTTTCTATAACCATTTTTTGAAAGATGAACACATATTGGGTGAAAGGGGCACTTGTGGTTTGACAAAAAGTCCAAGGGTGTACACAAGACAAAAAATATAAACGATTTGGAACTGTCCTATCACAGACGTTTATGATGATCTCCTTTTGGAAATAACCATGGTAGCGTTGGCTAATACTGAGCGTTTAGTACTTCCCTTCGTCACCTGTTGGTTCTGCTGAAGTCTGCGTTGTTGTTTAGTCCTCTGTGTGTTTCTTTTATTTGTCTTGTTTCCATTTTAACAACAGTAAAGTCCCATTGATATCCGACCTAACGACCACATTCAAACAAACCCACTTTTTCCACAAGTCTTTGTTCAACTAGCCTCGGAGCTGCTCAGAATACACTGTATTCTGGTGTTTTATGGCAAAAAAAATAAAAAATAAAAAATAAAAAATGGAAAGACTCCATGTTTGTTTGGGTCAGCAGTGCACTGCTTACTTCCCACCCTTTATTTTTCTGATTGGTTACTGGCCTGTGATTGTTCTTCCTCAGAAACAAAACAAAAGAGATACCAGACTAAGTTCTTTGTATAGAATAGGGAAAGAGTTTGTCTGGCAGGCCAGGCTACCAAAATCTAGGATTTATCTGTGGAAAAAAGCTCATCCTCCTTATATTATATTATTATATGCTTAATTATTAAGCAGCACCCACTTGCTGGTCTCCACCATTTATCAGCATTGCATTATGAAAAATAAAAACCTGCAAATACATACAGTAAGTGTCAATACAGTAAGTGTCAAATAGTCAAGGCACAATGCATCTATGTAAAATTATGTAAGGGCCAGAGTTAAACCCAGAAATCAGTAAAATGTTCTGTATATTTTGGGGGCAGCAGCAGCTCGGTCATAAGAGACATTTGACCACTAACCAAAAGCTTGGTGGTTCGATTTCTATCATTGTGTTCTTGGGCAAGACATTTTCATTTGATTTTTTTTTTTTTTTTTTTTTTTTTTTTTTTTTTTTTTGAGGACTAAAGAAAATATTGACATTTATACATTGCTATGTACATACATCTTTGTGGCAATGTATAAACACATTAATTTGTAATAATACATACACACACATCAATAACAATGGCAATACATGTTTATAATAATACATATTTACAAATAGTAATTTACATTTACATATCTTTAGCTCATAAAGCAGTGGGATGAAGTAACACTTACTTGCTCCTGCCCCTTTATATTATTATTATATTATAATTACTGCTTCCTGAGTATTCATGATCAAATATTAAAATATGTACATGAAACATATACACAAAGCACGTACACATGTTCAAACACATACGCACACTACTATTAATAATAGTTTGTGTTTGTGTTTTGTGACCTTTATAGCTCTTCCTCAGCTCTGTACTGTGAGAAAATTATTTGTTTATATATTAACATAACCCTCAGGCCCTCCTTTAAAAAAAATCTCATTCTTCCTCTTAAAGCTCTTTTATGTCACTAGGTCACATTTGAAAATATTAAACTTGAAGAAAAAAACTTTTGTTTTTTGATCATTCACCCCTGTCCTCATCATACAGAGCAAAAGTGAAATCATTTTCATATTTATAAGCCTTTGTTCACATAACACCCTTGCCCTAACACTGATTTTACTACAGTTTTACTTTTTGTGCCATTACAAAAAAAGGGCAGAAAATCATACGAACAGTGAATCTGATGATGATTTTTTTTTTTTTTTTTTTTTTTTTTAGCCTCTGACTGACAGGGTTACAGGGGAATTAACATGATTTAACATTTCTGTATTGCAACAGCAGCAGAGTGAAAATAAGTGATTTAATTTAATGTAAGCCAATGGGACCATAAAGGGCTTTAAGAAGGAATAATGTGAGTTTTTTCACCAGACAATAGAAATTTCAGTTTGTTTGTTTTTTCTGTTGTGACACTGAAATTCTAAAATTCGTTTATTGATTAACATCTTTGTTAAATATCATCACCCTAGCATAAGAAATGCCAAAATGAGAGCTAAAAAATACATCTGAAAAACCTTTAAAGGGAGCCATGGGGGCCTGAGGGATTAAATGTGTAAATACTTGTACATTGCTTGACACCACACACAGACACACAAAAACCGTGCCAGTGTGATTGTGTGTTTGGTGGTGGTCGGAAATGTTGTCTTCTGTCTAAACCTGAACTAAAAAAAATAAATGTGAATGCTTATTATAGTAGATGTTTTCAATAAAACCCATTCCAGAAATGACAGATTACAAACGTCTATGTAAATCTTAAGGAGTATGTAGAATCACAATATGGCCTTTCTACATTATAACAACATTCCAGAACATACTACACTGGTGCAGCCTCATGTGGGCAGCCTGTTTAAAGTGACACCCAGGCTGTGTCATCAGGCCTAGTGCTAGTGCCAGCCCACGTACACCACTCACTTTCAATGGAAAAAAAAAAAACACACACACAAGCTTTGATTCGGCTCTAATAGTGAAATTACTCCACCACATCCGCATGTTTTTCTTCTGTAGCCTCAAATTCTCCTTCCATTCCGGATAAACACTGACTTTGTTTATGTGTGGGGGTAAAAAAAAGTCAAAGATCCGGGCCTTGTGCAAGAGATCAAAAAAGCAATGCAAAAAAAAAATCGATTGGACGTGCGAGTCTCAAGACTGCCACGCAAGAAATCGCCTCTGAATGATGCCACTATTTTAGCTGGCTTTTAAATGGCGGGTAAAAAGTAGAATCATACAAGAACTTTGAATGTGAAAATGCTCCTTTTCCATACTTTGACTGCAGTTTGTTAAGAGAGCACAGGGTAGAGTTTCATAAAATAATGGTAAAAGATTAAAAACACTGGAGATAAAACATTGCAAGATAAAATAACATAACAAACTGTATTAGATATGAAATAATAAGATAAAACTTTAGACAAAACAGTGAACACAATATGCTGTTTTAGGACTTTTGTGATACTGATTGGCAAAAGCCTGGAAGAAAGTATAATGTTCTTTTATGACATTTAGGAATGCAAAGTCAACTTGAGCTTTCTTCCATGTTATAAAGTTGTTCCATCATCACAAACATACCTGGAGTTGTATTTGGTTTCATTCATGCCTGTTTGAGTAATCCTGTAGTCTCTGAGGCCTCCAAATGTTCAGTTGCACGAAGCCCCGCCTCTCCCACCAACCCCCGCCCACTCCAGGAAGTACTGACCAATCAATAAACCCTCTACATCCAGTCTACTATCATTCATGCCTCATCGCTATTTTTCATTTTGTAGTAAAATGGCATCATACAAAAATCATACAAAAAGTAAAAAGGATTTTTCATTGTTCCTGTTTGAAAGAGCACAACAGAGCTGCCCTCTGCTGGTCTCTTCACCTGTAAAACCTCAAGTAAAAGAAAAAGTACCACGTAAAAAGTTCTACTTAAAGAAAAAGTATGAAAGTACTTTCTTTCAAATGTAAAAACTTGTAAGTATTTTGCACAGATTCCAGAAATTAATCTGTTAAATGTGAAGGATTTTGCATAAAAATAAAGATTACCGGTGCAACAGAAGAGACTGAATGTGTAGTGAGGTTTTTCTGTACTACTTTACTGCATTTTTTATATCAAAGTACTCTGCCTACACTGCAAAAAAAAATGTATATCTACATTAGTTAAAATGACTTGAATCAGATTATTAATCTTGATTCGAGCAATTTTCACTAAATTGAATTTATTTACTTATTAGGTTACTTATTACTAGATTATTTGATATTGTTTTAGATTATTTCTTACCTGTTTCAAATTCATGGACAGATCATTTTGCTTGAAATAAGTAAATAAGCTTTAAACAGGAAACAAATGTCAAATATTTAGCTTAATAGGTAAATAAATCCAATCTAATGAAAGTTGCTCTAATCAAGACAAAATAATCTGAATTAATTTCATTTGAACCAATAAAGATATTGATTTTTTGCAGTGTACAATGATGACACAGTAAAAATGAATGATTTTAAGCCATACTCAAAAAGCCCAAACTATTTTGTGGTGTATGAGTTAACTTTGTGTTGTTTTTTTTTTTTTTTGTTTGTTTGTTTTTTCTGGCTGCTGTTTTTGGGCTGCAAAGTGTAAAAGAAGGGGATGCATTCGAGTGTTTGGGTGGAGTATTAGTTTTGGTTTCACTTGTTGTAATTAAAATCCGCTATTGTGGCTAAAAGCAACTTTTATTTGTACTTTGTTTATTTCTCTCTGCAGACATCAGGTCCTACCGTAACCCTAGAATGCACGGTAGCTTTGTCACTTTGCAAATTGAAGTGAGTTCTTACAACTTTGGGTCTTTGGCAGAATACACTCTGAACAGTGACTAGGGCTGACACAGAGACAGACAGACAGACAGACAGACAACCATTCATTCACAAGGGGGAACTTAGAGTCACCAGTTCACCTGCATGTCTTTGGATGGTGGGAGGAAGCCAGAGTACCCAGAGACATTCAGACTCCACCAAAAGTGACAAAATCTCTTTTCTAAGCTCAGTTCCCTCTGCTCATGTCACTAGTCCCATTCAGGTCACCGATGAGGGGTGGGAGCTTTAAAACCCAACTTCTGTTCCTGAACCAGTTCAAGTGTCAAAGCTTGTTCCATGATTGGTGGACGCATTGGCGATGTCACTCGTATTTGCATAACGTTGACTTCAGTTCAACTCAAAACTACAGTCAAGTTGCCTCAGCAAGTTCAAGATGCTTGTGGCCTCCATGCATCAACATACAGAGGAAATGAATGGTAGCTGTTGCTGTTGGTGCGAGTCTACCAAGAGAGTTGGTGTCAGCTGGCCTGGGGATCAAACCTACAACCTTTTTTTCTGGGAGGCAAGAGCACTAACCACTGTGCCACTGAGCTCCCAATAATTAATTTCATTTTTTCTATTGCAATCCTGCCAGCAACGCCATTTTTGCAGCCCCTACCAGGGACCTCGGGGCCTGAGTTCACTGTTGATAAAGTGAGATAAAGTTGAACCCATTTCCTCGGTCAAAACCCATGACGAACAACCTTTTCCTCGATGTACAAAGTGAGGTGCATTATCTCCATCTGTCCAGGGTCTGAAATGCCATTCGCCAGGCAGGAAGCGGAATAATTACTAGTGATCAATTAAGTAACCTAGTTTTTCCAGTTCAAATGTGTGCGAGCGGATGACAGGGCTGAAAAGCATGCAGCCTGACTTCCCCTGTGTGAGCTCCACTCTCTAATTAACTCTTTACTGCATGGTGACTCCAGGCCAGAGGCAGAGGTGAGGGGGGGCAGGTCAGCATGGGACAGGAAATGCAGCTATTTCTGTATTTAAAAAAAAGTCTACGTGCACATGTAATAGAACTGTTTCTAAAAAGTTTGCTGGTTACTTTCTGATCACTGTCTAAGGTTTTGCAAAATAAGTCTTATTTTTATGTACTTAACATATATATATATATATATATATATATATTCATTTCATATTATCCATTTTTTTATTTTCATAACTTGGAAATTTGGCTCACGTGTGTATTTTAATCACACACGTGATTAAAATATTAAACACATTTGTAATATTATTTCATTTTTACATTCGAAATTTGTTATGTTACTCCTTTGAAGTGACAAAAGTGACCCTGTTACAAAACATCATAGAAAAAGTACACAATATTTTTTCCTTTTCCTTTTTTGTCATAAATCTTTTAATCAACTTCTGCCCTGATCATGAATACCAAATATTTTAATAATTTAAAAACCTAAAATAACAATAATTTTAACCCTTTTTATGTCTGTGTATGTAATAGCGTAAAAAAATATATATTTTCGATATTCCCAAAGCAAGTGTGAATATTTTTAGGAGGGTATGTCAAAGATTGCTAACAACCTTCATTTAGATGGATTTTTTTTTTTTTTTTTTTTTTTTTTGTAGTCACAAAAAGTTACAACCACTTTTAATTTTTAATGTTGTTATTTAGATTCCTCATAGCACAGGAAAATGTGATCCCTAAAATCAATGTTGTCGGTATTCGCTGATAAAATACAGTTGACAAAAAAAGTTTTTTTTACACAAAAAAAATAAAGAATAAATATATGAATGTATAGATTTTTTATGATGTTTTGTGATGGGGACACTTTTGGGGACTCTTTTTGTCACTTAATCTAATTTTTTTTTTTTTTTATTGGGTTATAAGGGTTAACATAATTGTTATTGTGGGGAGGCATTACAGGCATTATAAAAATAAATTAGTGACTTAGTGAGTATTCCAAACATTTTTGGCAAACATTAGAATACTACCTGAACTTAAAGTTAAAAGTCCCCTATTACGCTAAATTGACTTTTTTGAGCTTTTATAATGTTTGCACCTTGACATACCTGGAGTAATATTTTGTTTCATTCACACATGTTTAAGTAATCCTGTACACTGTGGCACTGCCCTTCTCAAGAGCTTGGGTCTCACAGCTCTATGTAGACATGTAAAACCAGGAAGTACTCATGCGTTTTTCTGAAGCCTATACGCCTTCACCATATTTCTCTCTGGATCTTTGCTTAAGTGTGTAAAATTTTAGATCAACAGTAATGACATCATATAACATATAAATCCAGCCTTTCAACGACCATAAGTTAGGTCTTGAGGGGGAACGCCCTTGGTCCTATGTACCATCCACCACCCCAAACATTCTTTAAAGGCAAGTTACAGTATACCGTTATTGTCCATGGAAGAAAATTTCTTCTCTGCATTTGACCCATCCTTCAACGCCGCTGAAGCAACCTGTCAGGAGCAGTGGGCGACCACAGTGCAGCACCCTGGGACTGTTCTCCAGATCTTGAGCCAGGATCCTGGTCAGGGGTACCTAGCTGGAGGATTAGCCTATTGTCCATGTTTTAGGTTGATGGGAAAACCAGAATATCCAAGCACAGACAGAACATGCAAACTCCACACAGAAAGGCCCCATGCGGTCGAGATATTCAACCCAGAACATTCTTGCTTGTGAGGTGACCCTGTGCCTTTTATCCAAAAAAAATGTCCCAGCTTTGATAAAACAATGACGTAAGCTATACTTTTTTGGATGCCTGTTCGGTTCAGTTCAACACATCTTGCACCTGTGTGTATATCTGCGTGTTTGTGTATACATGTGGGGACGTGCCTGCCCCCTCTTCCCCCGGGGCCCCTGTGTATGTAAGAGTACACATGTGTTTCAATGAACCGACTCCTCCACGGTGCAACCTGCGAGCAATTAATTTTTCCTTTCGAGCGGGAGCTGTGTAATTTTCATTGCTTCACGCTTTGTTATTAAGTCGTTCCATCGCGCTGCAAATTCCAACCAACAAAGCAAGCCCACTGCTGCTTTTAAGGGTTGCCAGATCTGCTGCCCGTTTACCTCAGCCCCCCTCCAGCCCCGGCGGATCTAATGCACGGCGGGAGAGAATAGCAAAGTCCTGTCATTTGTTTATATACCATACATCCAACCAAGCTTACCTTAAACTCAGTTTATCCCATATATCAAAACACACAATGATCTCTGCCTTTTTAAACATTGTGTGTTTAATAATAATGTTGGATTGGATATTGGAACATTGGGGTTATATAGGGCCTTTCTGGGCACTCAAAGGTGCAATGTTCATTCTAGTCACTGGGGCAGACTGACAAAGATGTGGCTGCCCTTTTGCGGCTATGGCCTCTCCAAACACTTCCAATCTCACAAACACATTCATACATAGACAAGGTGGGCAAAGTTTCTTGCCTGAAGGACACAACATCAGTATGAACTGGGGAGAGTGGGATTTGATCCACCAACCTTGCATTTAAAGGACTGACCGCTATATCTCTCCACTGTCACTGAGAGTAAATAATAATAATGCGTTGGATTTATATAGGGTCTTTCTGGACACTCAAAGGTGCATTATTCATTCAGTCACTGGGGCAGACGGACAGAGACATGGCTTCCATTCTGCACCTATGACCTCTCTGACCACCTCCAATCACATTCATACATAGGCAAGGTGGGTAAAGTGTCTTGCCCTAAGACACAACGGCAGCATGAACTGAGGAGAGCAGAATTTTAACCTCGAACCTTGCGCTTCTAAGACGACCACTCTACCTCCACAGATATTGTTACTGAAAGTAGACTTGAGTAAATAATAATAATAATAATAATAATAATAATAATAATAATAATAATAATAATAATAATAATGTACTGGTCTTAAATATTGCTTTTCTCTGCATGGTAAGTAACTTTACAAATACTCCTGTAGCCACAGATGCCCTGGGGCAGATTGACAGAGATGCGGCTGCTATTCTGTGCCTACGGCCTCTCTGACCACCTCCAATCACGCAATCACACTAACACACTCATACAGGTGGGTGAAGTGCCCTGCCCAAGGACACAACACCATTGAAGAGCACAGGATTCATACCACCAGCCCTCTGGTTATAGGGCGACCACTCTACCGCCTGAGCCACTGACACCCCAGTATGTTCAGTCATAGTGGATGTAGCAGTAGTAGCAGCTGTTATAATAGCACTGGTAGTAGTAGTAATACAGTAGTAGCAATGGTTAATATAACAGTAGTAATAATTGTAGTGGTAGTAGCAGTGGTAATAGTTGCAAAATATATGCTATTAATAGTCATACCACTAGTCCTAGTACTATTTTTTTTTTTTTTTCATTATGTTTTTCGCCTGTTCTTTTGTTTCTCATGTGAACTAAATGCAGTGCTGATACTTTATTTCTGTATTTTTGTCTTTCACAATGTTGAGAAGTAGTGCAGACCAACAGCCAATGGGGACATCTCTTATTTGAGAACATGAGCATGTGATTGGCCAAAGATTGTAGTGATTGTTGAACATTTGTCTATTAAAATCCTTGATAAAAAAATTAAAAAAAAGTCTACCCAAGTAGCAGTCGTCTCTGAGCTGATTCTGGCTTTTATGCGGCACATTTGGCTGACTGACGATCAGATTCTCAGTGTATGGGCCAGAGTCGGTTCACATACGAAAAACGTGTGCCTGCTATCAGTGAGTGAGGCTACTGCTGGGCCAGAAGTGGGAGCAAGGTGTGTGGCCCACAACCTGCACAACTGATGCGGGCCACATACATGACGAAGGACAGTGGCACAGCAGCACAGTTCATCGTTGCTGGTCCAGTAACAACTAATTTTCAGGAATTTTTTGACCTTCATAGAAAGACACTTCATTGGAATATAGCATGAGTAAACAGAGGGGCGGGGTCTTCACTAAATATCACTATACAAAACTCTAAATATAGTTATTATTCTATCTGTTCTACAATATTTTTGATTGGACATATCAACCAGCTTTAGATCAGTTAGCGGGAATGAGAGATTTATAACTGTGAGAAACTGTCCCCGCCCGCCCGGGACACACTGGCAGTCAACAGCAACTACTTTTTCTCACTGAGTTGATGCTTGGTGATGTGGGTGAAGTGACGCTGACACTCTGGAGCTGTCACTTCAAGGAGGCAACCTTGCTCTTAGTAACTAAAGTGGTCAGTTACAGTTTTGACTTTGTATCTCTTATTTATCTCTTCGTAGCTTTGTACCAATGGCATACATATATGTTTATAGGACCCAGTTTAGCTATTTAATAACTCAAAAACTGCTATTTCAAACTTTATAATGATTTTAACCGTTATAATTTGGATTACAATTGTAGCTTTAACGTTAACTGGGTTTGTGTCTCTGAGATTCATTATTGTTCTTCAATTGAAATTACAGTGGAGCTACACAAGCATGTTATATTTGGAAGAGAAAAAAAACGTCTACTTAAAAAGAACAACTACAAGCTATTGCCAGAACTACATTTAAACCTCAGAATTCAGTATATGAACCGGATCCGGGCCAGAACCACTCACACTCTACTATCAGAACCAGGGCGCATAGTGGGCTGGAAGAAACGTAAGGATATGGGCCGAATCCATGCCAGATAAAATTTGCTAGCTGGGTAGTGAGGACATCTTATCTTGTTTGGTGACAGATGATTCCTAATACATTATGCTTCAAGACAAAGTACTACTTACTTAAAGGTGAGTTCTCTTTCTGTCTGAGGTGTTGACAAAACTATTTCCAGATTATCTTGGCAATGTCACATAAAACCCATTGGAAGGAGCCTTTTAATGACATTGCAAACTGAGCACTGCTAGAAATGAAGCACACTCGGGTATGTTTCATTTTTGAAACACATGATATAAAGGTTTAACAAATCTGTGAGTTCACTGAATCCATCTAGTCCTGCACAGGGCAATACATTTGCCTCCGACCCACGCTGGTTGGGACCAATGATGTTGGAACAGAGGCATTTTATTGATCTGATTGGATAAAATTACTTTGTCGTATGCAGTTTATCCAATCACCACACTAGGTATTAATTTACACTGTTTATGTGGGAGCCCTTGCCAGGTGGTTCTGTGTAACGGGCCATCTGGTGAGGGTGTTTCTTGGAAATTGCATGGACTTGAAAAGGAGATGTGTGATGTGGTATTGCAATTTCCACCTTTGCTTCCAGATGTCACATAACACCTTTAAAAAAAAGTTTAAAGGAGATATATTAGGCTTTTTTGTATCTTTTCAAACCAGTCTTGGTCACCTCAAGAACAGCAATGCACATTTTACAACCTTTAGAAACATTATCTGACTAAAAGAAAACATTTTCACTAAATACCTTGCTGGTGTTGCACAAAAATGGGTGAAAAGACCAGCAGAGGGCAGCAGAGGGCAGCTCTATTGAGCTCTTTTTAACAGAAACAGAGGGGGGAAAAGCTGTTTGTCTTTTTTGTATGATGCCATTTTATTACAAAAGAATGCAGAGAGCTAGTTGATTGGTCAGTGCTTTCTCCAGTAGGAGGGCTTACATATGGGGGCGGTGGTGAGTAAGAACGAGCGGTTTTGAGGTCACCGAAAGGCAGCGCCAAAGAATACAAGATTACTGAACATTATAACATGGGAGAAAAATCAAAAAAAGTTGATTTTGAATAATATATACCCTTAAAAGCGATCCAGTTTTGCTTGGTATTTTGGGGTTTTCAAGTTGTGATGTGTCATACAGTACTTTAGTGTTACGTAATGTTGCTCAAGTCTTACAAAATTCCCTACCGCTGACACCGTTATCATGACCAACGCACATTATTTCTCACACATTCACTATCACGCTCTTGTGAATTAGCTGGTACAAACCCTAACTGCCGTTGCTGCCGGTGTTGTGTAAAAAGATGTCCCCTGCCTCTCTGATTCTGCTGTGAATCAGTCATTTTTAATGCATGGATTTTTTCTGTGTGTGAGTGTGTGTGTTTGGAGGAGGCAGAGCTATTTAAAGAGCAGAGTGAGCGGTGGAGCCAGCCTCTTTGTGAACTTGCTGCTGGGAGATGTGGGGTGAGTCACACATGACAGCGCACACGGGGGCGGGGAGTGGAAGTGCGGACATTTGAGGGACATAAATCTGCCTCTGAGCGCACTTGCGGGGAGTGTGAACACGGAAATGGTGCAGGACAATTTGTTTTTTGGTTTGGGTTTGGTTAGGTGGAGGGATTGGTTGGTTTGGCAGACAACAGTTTAGCAGCAGTGAATGATCTTAGTGACTCAAATATCTGGTTTGCATCAGCCAGTCAGTCACCAGAAGAGTTTTAAAGTCAGATTGCACCAACAAAAACTTACAGATACTGATACAACATCTCTCTGCCGTGTTTATCTTATTATTATTATTATTATTATTATTATTATTATTATTATTATTATTATTATTATTATTATGTACTGTATATTATCAGTGATAGGTGTAGTGGCCAACAGATCATTGTCTTGATATAAAAAAAAAAAAAAGTCCCATAGTTTCCGGTGTGTTGGTGGCTTGCCTATAATAATAACAATAATAATGATGGCAGCATAGTGGCAGAGTGGTTAGCACTCCTTGAATGTTCTTCATGTATCTGGGTTTCCTCTGGGTGCTCCAGTTTACCCCATCAACCTAAGGGTGTTTTTACACTGATCGGTGCAGAAGACTTGGTGGTTGGTCTGGTTCAGATTCACATTGAGCTCTGTCAAACAAACTCAAATGACTGAATAAACAGTAAGAACTGTCACCTGTAGGGGGCAGACTCTCACCTATAGCAGGCAGTGTGACAGTATTTACTGAAAGAAACTTGAGAAGAAGAAACCCTGCACATCTATTGGTCAAAAGTCCGCCTATTCAGCTCCATATATGCCATATCACATAGTACACTTCCTGCAATATCTAATGTATTCTAAAGTATTATGTTTAGAGAAGCAATATGGACGGACTGATGGATCGATGGATTGATGGATTTTATTTATGTATATTATCTGAATACATCTATGGACACTCTCCTGTGTGACTTATTGTAAAAATCGGTGTTGTTTTAGCTGTGTTTTTACATTTGTTAGCTAATGTTAGCAACATTTTAAAAATATATATATTTTTACAGTATATCCCCTCATTGTATTTTTTCTCATAGGTAGATGCATGTATTTAGTTTTTATGGCCTTTTTAAACAGTGCTTTAGTCTATTACCTCCCGTTAGTTTGAAGTTTGGGCTGCATTGCATTCGCACTTAACCAGGACCACACCAGGAGCACATCAGGGCTTAAAGCGCACCGCACCTGAGACCACTGATTTCAGGCAGACCATAGTTCACCTGTTTGGTCTGCACCAGAATATGACGGCATATTCACACATCCTAAAATGTATCAAATTTTCCCTGGAAGCGCATTCAAGGTCAATTAAAGCAAACCAAACACAGCAAGTGTGAACACACCCAAAATGCACTATAGGCTCATCCTCCAGCTTGGTACTCCTGACCAAGATCCTGGCTGAAGACCTGGAGAAGGGTCCCCTGGTGCTGCACTGCGGTTGCCCACTGCTCACTCCACTCCTGACAGGTTGCCCCAACGGCACTGATTGATGCATGGGCAAAATACAGGGAACAAATTTCCCAGGGACAATAAAGTCTACCTTAAACTTTAAAAATAATGCATTGGTCTATATAACACTTTTATTGGTATTCAAAGCCGCTTTACATTCATTTAGGCAAGGTGGGTGAAGTGTCTTGCCCAAGGACACAATCACAGGGAAGAGTGGGATTCAAACTACCAACCCTCCTCTTTTAGGACGACTGCTCTACCTGCTGAGCCACTGTCGCCCCATTATGACATCAAGTCACTACTCATAGTAGAAGTGAATGTAGAAGTAGTAGCAGCAGTTGTTAGCATTAGTAGTAGTAGTAATATCGTAGTAGCAGTGGTAATAATAGTAATAGCTGCACAGTAGTACTAGCAGTAGTAGTGATAGCAATAATTATGTTATTAGCAGTCAGTGGAGTCCACGGTCAAGGAACTCAAGGTTAGGGGGGCCCAAAATGTGCCTTTCTATAGTTCATTTGGGGGGGGGGGTCCACTCTAGAGATTTTGTTCAGGGCCCCATCAAGACTGCCCTGTTAGCAGTCATACTACAATTACTAGTAGTAGTAGTTGTAGTAGTAGTAGTAGCAGTGGCAATAAGTACTGTCTCTTTAAGTAAACTTTATATTTTATTACTTTTTGTATTTTAACACTGTTTTAACTACTTCAGTGATAAATAGTTTGAATTAACAGTACTTTTTCTTTTAAACTTGAGTGTAAGTACTGGAGCCTGTAACTATGGGCTTTAGGTGGGATACATCCTGGACAGTGGCCAGTTAGTCACAGGGCTGACACACAAACGGACAACCATTCACTCTCACATTCATTCACTAGGGACAATTTAGAGTCACCAATTCCCCTAACACATGTCTTTTGGACATCAAAAATTTCCCAAGTATCTCCCATATACAAAAACACAAGTCTATCCCTTTAAAGAATGGCAAACAGGAAAAGATGGCGACGATGTGGATGGCTTGATAAGAGGAGAGAGGAGAGAGAAGAAGAAGTCATGTTGGGGCTTGTCCGAGGCGGAGGCAGATTCGTCTTTAGGCCCGGACAAATGTAAGTCACAACAGGCCAAGAACAAAAGCTCCATTCAGAGCTAACATGCTGTTCCCTTCCACTGTTCCACTGGTCCACTCCCAACACAATGAGGAAGACTGTTGGCTACACATGCATTTCACAGACATGCCATTTTACAAGGAGTTATCTTCATATCTGACTGGTTAAAGAGCTGAGCTGGGTAAAAATTCTAAAATCATTATCTTTAGTTATTATTGTAGTTGTAAAGTTAAGAGGCAGTATGTGACGATCTTTGCTTTTGTTTTGGCAAGTCGTAGCAAAAATGTAATCATTCATACAGTATTGAGATCCATTCATTGTGGCCATGGGAGATTTAAGCAGTGGTGGAAAAAGCACTCATTGTTTTTAACTTGAGTAAAAGTGTATATAAAGGAACAAAAATTTACTAAACTAAAAGTATGATGTGAAAATGTCTACTTAAGTAAAAATATAAAAGTACATACTTTCAAATTCACTTGTGAGTAAAGAAGTAAAAGTATTTTGCATGGATTCAAAAACTAATGAATCAAATAATTAAATGTGAGGGATTTTGCTGAAAAACTGTGCTGAAATCTAATGGTTAACTGATGCAATAGAAGAGACTGAATCTGTGAGGTTTTTCTGAAGAGTACTACTTTACTGCATCTTTTACATCTTCTGCATCTTTATACTGTGTCTACAATGATGACACCACAAAAACTAAGGATTTTATTTATTTATTTATTTATTTTACTTTATTGTGTCTCATTTTCAGTTTTCATTTTTATCATTAACCACAATTATACACAATATTTATACTGTTTTTTTTTGTTTGTTTTTTTCCACCCGTAGTGAAGCAAATCAAAACAACCATCAAAAAAAAAAAAAAAAAAAAAAAACTAAGGATTTTAAATCAAACTCAAAATACATTTTACTTCAAACCAATTCAAAAGTTGTGAAGTAAAAAGTACAGACACTTGCTCTAAAATGTAGTGAAATAAAAGTAAATGTACCCCTAAAATTTACTCAAATAAAGTACAGATACGTGAAACTTGTACTTAAGTAAAGTATTTAAGTACTTTTACTTCATTACATTCCACCACTAGATTTAAGCCATGGAATTGTGTCAGTCAATGCAAAATATTTTAGATGCTCCATTCTTTTCATGTAAAATAATTACATTTGTAGATATCCACTGTTTGACCCAAAGTTTACCGTCAACAAGTATTTTACCTTAAATCTAAGGTAATAGAAAAGATGTGGAATTCATGGCTTCCAACTCTTTTGAATGTAATGTAAATAATAATAATAATACACTGGTCCCATATAGCACTTTTCTGGATACTCAGAGTTGCTTTACATGGCATCGTTCACTCCCCACACCAAACACAGTTATCACACTAACATTTAATACAGGCAAGGTGGGTGAAGTGTCTTGCCCAAGGAAACAAAGACCGGAAGGTTGGCGGATTGATCCCCACTACCAGCATTCTGTACTGCTGGTAATGGGGATCAAGGCACCAACCTTCAGTTTTGTGGGTGAACGGCTCTACCTACTGAGGCACTGCAACGCCAAAAACAATCGCTCATACTAAATATTTGTAGTTGCTATTGTATTGTTTTTCTATTTTATAGCTCGGGTAATAATGGCTTTTTTTGTTGTTTTATTCAATCACCTTTGGATGTTTGGATGTTTTGAGAGTGCATGCACTGTTGTTTTGTGGGCTGTGATTTTGACTCACATATGTAAGAACCATTAATATACGGAGACATCAAATTGTCTTGGCAATTGGCAGCTGCAAACGCCCCAGAGGTGTAACTTCAAAACACCAATCAGAGACCAGTCTCAAGTCACCTGTTTGTCAAAAGTACCATCTGTCCTATTGACATCTATTAGAATTAAATTTCATTAAAACATAAATCAGTAAATACACTTGTTGAAGTGAGAGGCTATCAGCTAGGAATGTCCCAATCAACTTTTTGTTTCGTGATCTGATAGCAATCAATTACTCTCACATAAATGTCTTTTAGTTTAAGCCCTCTCTGCTTCTAAAGGCCAGGTCTATAATAATTTATATGCATCATATGAGGTTTGTGAAAGTTTGGTTTGTGTGTAAGCTGCAGAACATGTAGCTAATTAGCATACATAAACAAAGACACATAAAGTTAGGCTACACATCACGCTATGCTGTTTGTTTTGGCTAAACCGCTGCCACATCTAAACAAAGGCAATACTAAGGTAAATATGTAATTATTAGTGGTTTTAGCGTCTGCAGAGTCTCCACAGTCAGTAATTAAGCTACTCTGGGTGCTAGCATTAGCCACAACACCGTGAACAGCTATTTCCACTGAAGTTGATTATTCAATTAGAGCCTTATTTGAGATTGTCTAAAATAAAACACAAAAATGTATCAAATGAATTGTTTTGTTTTGTTTTGCCCAGCCATACTGCAACACTACTAGGCTACTACTAGGCTTCACGTTGCAGTGGTTTGTGTTTTGGTTTGCGGCAGATGTAAAACACAAGATTGGCCCAATCACATGACTTAATCCGATCCGATCATTAAAAAATTCCTTGATCGCCGGGATCGGGACATCCCTACTATCAGCTGGGCACATGACATTAATTTAATGTCCATTTCTGCAATACACTTACAGTTCTCTGGCCTGAAGGAAGTGCCCACTATTGACCACACTGCTACTGATTGAAGCTATCTAAAATCCTTATAACTGTTTCTAATGTTTAGTAATAATGTTAAAACTGCTAATTGCTTGATAAAACAATTAGCCATTGGATACCCAAGAGCCACCTCCCCATCTTCTCTTTAGAATACATATTTTTGAGTGTTTGTGAAGCTACGTCTATCATTTCGCACCTCCTCTTTCCAAAGTATTGCTGATATCCACTGGTAGCCCATTGAATTCCCACCCTCCCTCTCCCCCCTTCTCCATTCAGCCCACTCCTCTCCATTCTCCAATCCATTTCCATGTGGCGACTTTTCATCAGTGAAGTGCCTTCCTGGCCCCTTTCTCGCACACCCCCCTCCCGCTCCTTCCTCCTCCACTCGCTCAATGGATCCAGGCAGCATTAAGAACCCAAGAGAGAGCTGTCTGTATCTGAGACCACCCCTTTGGCTCAGGCACAAGTGGTACGTTCCAACTGGAGCATTGCACAAGTTAAGCGAGAGAGAGAGAGCACATTGTTGATAATTTAGCATTGCAGGGGTCACTTCCTGAATGTCCCACCCCCCCACTTTTCCTCCACAACTATTTCTTATGGGTGCATCCATTGGCCGAGTGACTTTTGGGGCGCTTTTGGACAAACTCCTTGTATGTAGGAAAGCGACGACATCTGAAAACAATCTCTCTTTATGGAGGGGTGTTGCTGGTTCCCAGATGAGCTGAGGATTAAGTGAAAGAGGCCATAAGGGAGACAGCAGATGGGGAATATGGGTTACATGGTTGATTATTGTCATTCAAATTAGACAGGCATGGTGGCAGAACACTTTCACAGTACAGCAAAAAGTTCCCAGGTTCAATTGGATGGGTTTTCTTCAGGTACTCTGGTTTCCCCCATCAACCTAAAACATGCAAAATAGGCTAGTCCTCCAGCTAAGTACTCCTGGCTCAGAATCTGGAGAAAAGTATTTTGGCACAGTACCGTGGTTGCTCACTGCTCCTAACAGGTTGCCCCAGCGGCACTGAAGGATGGAGCAAATGCAGAAATGAATTTTCCTATAGGAACAGTAAAGTCTACCTTACCTTAGATAAGTCACCCTTTATTGTCTATTATACAGAAATACTAGTGTTGTCATCATTCAGTCCATCCATAGTGAGTGCTAAATCATCTCAAGATCTCTAAACTTGTGCATTCTTGGGGAGGGTTGATCTGCTAGGAAGGTAAATGGCACTGTTATTCTACAGACATTTACAAAACTGTGCAAAAGTCAGGTTTTTAAGAAAGGTTATAAACAATGAAAGACGTAATCAATTAATGTACAACAAACAATTGAAAAAAAAAAAAAAAAAAGGACAAAAAGGCTAAACTAGAAGTAACCGGAGAGCATAGACCTCTGTCAAGGTACCTGTCCTATCTCACAATGGTAAAATATAGCACCCAGACCTGGACTCAAACTCAAAGATCTTCTAGTTCAGGGGTAAATGCTCTTTCCATTGGGCCACAAACGGGGCTTGACATTACGTGGCCAAGTCTTTTTCAAAAGTTACTAGCCACACGTTTTATAGCCAGACTATAATTAGTTGAAAAGTTTTTTGTATTTATTTTATAGCATACAGTAAGCTTTAAGAAAAGTAGAGCTTTGTGTTATGTGTAAACAACGATTTATTAAATGTGTAGAAAACAGGTTTAGCCTACCTTTAGGCTTTTGTTTTTTGTGTTTTTTCCTTGGATCATGGTGAATTATTCTGTACTAAATAAGGTGTTCACTCAAGCACAGCATCAGGAATTGAGGATCTCCAAAATTAAAATACATTGTTAAAATCCAACCAGGTAAAGTGGCTAGTGAGACTAAAGTTGTTACTAGCCAAAATGGAAATCTATCAGCATTTGGCCAATTGGCTAGTGCTAATGTCAAGCCCTGGCCACAAACCCTCATAATGGTAGTATCTTTGGTCTGTAAAATGCTATAGAATCACTTAAAATACTTCTGGATCTACACAGTGCTCTGGATCCACACCAAAAGAAATAATTTGACCAATAACTGACCTTTTTTTAGAAATTTCAAGCAAAGAAAAAAATAACTAAAAAATAACTAAAAAAAGGAAAATAACATATTAGTCAAAACTGAGTAATTTAAAATAAACCATGCAAATAAATCACACTAACCCATTTAATGTAATATAATATATACAAGAATTTAAATGTTTTCCCTCTCAAGGTTATTACAAGTGTCAGTCATATTACACATATTTTGTGGGTCGGAGTCTGAAAAGTTTGGGAACCCTTGTATTAAAGCATGCTTAGTTAACAAAATGTTTGCGTGTCAAGCAAGAGACCAGGATTCAATGACCCAAAACTCCAGCCACAAAGTCACCCTTCTGCCAGTACCAAGCCTGGATAAAGTTACATGAGGAAGGACATCTGGCGTATAAAAACCTCTGCTAAATTCCCCATGCGAATCAGATGATTTGCTGTGGCAACCCTGGAAAGAAAGACAACAGACAAAAGAACTTTCTTTTACGCCATCTCAAGATGTCTGGCCCCCACATGTTCATACTTTCTTTGTTTGGGTTCCATATGTTTAGGAGACTTTGCATTGACTTCCTGAAATGCAGCTAAAGCCCTAAAAACTCAGGAGGAGGTCTAGAAGTCCGTATACCTAAATCCCAGTTTAGTCTAAGTTCAGTCCAGTTTTAGTGCTGGTTTAGTTCTGGCTTATCCATCCATTATTTTCTTATTTCCTCTCCTCAGGCATCTCCATCTCTAGCAGGGGAATCCTGAGGCATTCCCAGGCCAGCCAAAAGACATAGCGTCTATAACACAGGTCTTCCCTGGGCCCTTCTCCTGGTGGGACGTACCCAGAACACCTCCCATCACTGATCTAGGGAACCTCCGTCATGTAAAAATGTTATATCATACTTCAGCATACACAAGGCAATCCATACTTTTACAGATACACCCATATTACTCTGTTTTGTCTCCTCTTCCGAAAGGTAAACAGTCATCAGTCACTTCCTCCCCAGCCTGGTCATTAATGGGCCCTATCCTGTGGGGTTGGGCGATGATTACAGGGCAGCCGACCCAAATACCCACCCTCCGTCCACCTCACCCTAAACACAGCTTCCCCGCAGATCAGGTTTCAATCAGGCCCACGCACAACACGGACAATACGCAGCCTGCAAAGCTGTGGCTGGATACATTCAGTATTCAGCTACACATGCAGAACTTACACAGACTATGCTGCCGTGGCTCGATTAAGCCCTCTAGCTGCATTTCTTACTTCATCCAATTTTATATGCACATAGAAACTATTGAACTAGTGTCTTCAAAATGCTCTACTTAGACAAGTTCTGTGTGGTATTTAACAGTGTATTCCCTGAACTAAAAAGGCAAGAGCTAACGTTGAACTTGAGTAAGCTTCTAGTTAGGGCTCTTTTATACTTAAATAAGCTGGTTCTGGCTGTCTTATGCATTCATTCTGTCCATATGTTGGTTTGTTTCCTCAAATCTTGCAGATATGGACAAATGAAGCAGTACATCACAACTAATCGCTAATTAATTGTCAATCAAACAGTTGCTTGATGAGTCAGTAGCGATATGTGATCGACTACACTATTTTCAGATTAGGAGTTTTGTTTCACAAATGTAAACAAAAAGTGTGTCAGTCGCTGCATACTGTATACAAAATGCACAGGTAAACTAAATATTTTTGTTTTATTTTAAAATGTGAGTTGTGGACACCAACATTTTGTAAATGTTCAGGTAAATGTAAAGGGAAAACAAAATTATATTTTCTTTTGATTGAAAGTGCCAGCCCTACGACTAACTGGCCACTGTCCAGCATGCACGACACCTAAGGTCCATAGTTCATGGGATAGGCTCCTGTAACTGTGACCCCTAAGAAGATAAATCAGTGTTACAAAGCATGAGTACCTCTCTGCCATTTTTATTTTGTAAAAGTAGCTCTCAAGGTTGCAGACCCCTGGACTAGAGAAAGTTGTGGTACATATTCAAATACCAAATAAACTGCTACTTTCACCTAATTTTGTGGCTCTTCAATAAATGTGGCGTTAAAACCACCGCCAGCACCGCCATGTTTGTTGTTATTGTTGCTATTTTACTTCCATCTTGATAAAATCTTTGCCTGTCGCCAGTCACCCCCTACTGGTTATTACATAACACAGATGCTGACATTGAAAATGGTTGGAAGTATAAATGCTGTGATAATAACTCTTGGAACAGACAGATCTATGTACGTATGGAGTATAAATGACGCTATAGACTTATTTGCTAAATGCTAATGCACTCAGCTAATTTACTTTCTATTTATGAAACTAGGCTGTGACAATGCTATTCATTATATTACATATGTGTTTAAATGCCTTTGTTATCACTAAAATATTTTTTGTATTCTAGAAATAAATAAATACTATTAGCCTGAGTCTGATAAGACTACATAGGTAAAGTCATGTCACAACAATTGACAAAAACTAGATACAGAAAAACATAAACAAATAAAACAAAACTTAAACTTGTGAAAATTATTCATAAAATAAATTGTTGACCCTTTTATTTTTTGTAAGCTACCGCAACTGCATGTGCATTTAGGTGATGGTATGTTAGCAGACTGCATTGCTAATGAAATTTGCATTATCTACAAAATATTGCAATTTGTGGGTTTTGGTATAGGCAGCCAACTGCAGTAAATGTGAGAAATGGGAGTAACTACATAGGTAGAGAACACTGGCAAGTGGATCGCAGCTGATTTTGTTTTAGGACCAATCAGTAGGCTACTATAGGCTAATAGCTGCATGCTAAAAGCCATTGAATTTGTATGTTATGTTGGACATAATTACAGAACGGTGTCAATGTAGGCTTCAATTTTAGCCATCAAAGACTACAAATACCATTTTAAAGCACTAACTAACACCTGTCCTATTATTTTAAAGTAATTTTGTCGCCTACAGCTAGGCGAAAACAGGTTTTTGTTTTTGTTGTTTGTTTGTTTTTTTTTGGGGGGGGGGGTGTTTTTTTGGTTTTTTTGTTTGTTTGTTTTTGAGGCACTAGTCTTTGGAAAACACTTGACAACACTGAAGCTTGAACAAAAGGTGCAGCAGGTTTTAAATGGCTTGCCTGCAGAACACAACAGTGCACACCTACCATTACCGTGGGGCTGGCTGGCTCACTTTTAGGCATGCTAATTGCAGGGTGGCGAGTCAAAAAAGGTGTAGTGGTGTGCAGGGAGAGGAAGTGGAAGGGCCTTAGGCATGTTTGGTTTTGTGTTGTGTACAGTCCTGTCTGACTTCTGCATGAGAACAACTCCAAACATTAAAAAAAAAAAAAAAACTTTACAGCTTAAGCCTCCTCGGAAATCTTCAAAGGTATGCAAGTGGCGTAACAGGAGTTTTTAAAAGAAGAAGAAGAGGAGATAGTGGGAATGTGGAAAACTGGTGTGTCAAGGCTGGAGAGCTAGTCTTATGACCACACACAAGGAAGTTAGTTCAGATGAAAGGTCATTAGGAGTAGTGGAGAGAAGCAAAAGTCCAGAATTATTCCCTATAGTGAGCTAAAATGCATGTGCTTGAAAAGATGGCGTGCACAGAAATTGATTTTTTAACAAACATAAAACAAAAGCCAAGCATGCAATAAATTGCATCCACTTAGTTCACCCTTTTGTCTATCAGTGTCTAAATATGTTAGTCATGGATGTAGTCCTGAATTTTGTCATAATTAGCTTAGTTCAGTCTTTAGTCTAAACAGGGATATTCCTAAGCAGTAAATGCTATACTGCTTAGGAACAATGTAAAAGTACTACTTATTATTCAAATAGAAATGAAAAGTAGACAGTGAAGGTATTAAATGTTACAGGTACTGAATGTAAAGTTTACTTAAGTGCTTTATTTTTGTAATTGCACAGCAAATTCTACTACTGCTATGCAGCTACAAGTATTACTGTGACTACTACTGCTACTACTATGATTATTACAGCTACTACTATGCAGCTACAAGTACTACTGTGACTACTACTGCTACTATTATACAACTACACATAATACTGTGATTAGTACTGCTACCACTATGCTGTTATTAGTACTACTTTGACTACTACTGCTGCTACTACGCTGCCATTAGTTAATATGAGCATACTAATGTAATTATGTTGTGTAATTTTTATATGGCATCATCTTTCTTGTATATGTTGACAGTGTCATGTAAGCCTGTATGGGTTGGGCACATCTGTATATGACACTCAAATAAAAATATTCATTCATTCATTCATTCAGTACTGCCATGACTACTACTGCTATTACTGCTGCTACTACTATGTTGCTACAAGTACTACTGTGACTACTACTGCTACTACTATGCAGCTAAAAGTACTACTGCGACTAGTACTACTACCACTGCTACCACAATGCAGCTATTAGTACTACTGTGCTACTACTGCTACTACTATTGCTACTACTATGCTGCTACAAGTAATACACTGACTACTACTGCGACTACTTCTGCTACTACTCTTTTACTAGTACTACTGTGATCACTACTGTTACAAATACTACTGTGACTACCAATGCTGCTAATGCTGCTTCTCCTCGTACTGCTGTGACTACTACTGCTACTACCAAAGCTACTACTATGCTCCTTACTAGTACTACTGTGACCATTAGCCTACTGCCACCATCACCGCTACTTCTACTGCTACAGCTCCAACTTCTGCTAATTCTACTTCAATTACCACTGCTGCTACTACTACTACTTACAACCCTCTCATTGCATGATACCCCATTTCAGGTCCAAAATACTTACCATATATATATATATATATATATATATATATATATATATATATATATATATATATATATATATATATATATATATATAAAAGTGTACTCAAATCAGCATGTTCACCTGAGTTGGTTGTTAGTTGAGACTTGTGTTTGCAGCTCTCTGCGGTCCCTCTCACGAGACTCCCTCAGGTTTCTGCAGACTGTTGGGTGGCAGACTTTCCTCTCCTGCTCCCTGTACAAAGACAGGCCTTCAGAGCTGTTCTTATGACCACATGGCTTGTGCTGCTGGAGCTGCTGATCACATCACCTGTGTTTGAGCTCGTCATCTGATTCCAGTCAGGACCTAGAACAGCAAAACATCCACCAATACATAAAAATAAAAAATAAAAATACTAAAAGGGTCATATATTTGTGCAATTTTTGGGGTACTTTTTTCACTGAAAAGTACTGGTAGGTTATATTATTCATTTCATTCATATTTCCAGTTATTCCTATTCCAACAACTATGGGACTCAGATGGGGTGCACCCTGTAACACTGGCTAGTTAGTTGCAGTGATGAAACAGAAATGTTTACAAATAGATAACTATTCACTCTCATTCATTCACTATGCACAACTTATGAAGGTTTTATGTCTTCATTACGGAAGCTTATTTTGCAATTGAATTTTGTGAACTGAATTTTTTTAACTTCACATTCTGATGAAAATTTCTAAAGCCAAATACAGTGTTTTAAATCCTGTGTATAAAAATTCTGTGTAATAAAATTCTGTGTCCCAAACTCATAGAACTTACATCTGGGTAATAAAGTAATCCAGCCAATCAGGTTTTAAGCTTACAGTCATGTGACAAGGCTCTTTCAATTTGTCATGGCAAGCTGGCCATGGTTCTGCAAGTTTTGTTTTATTATATTGAATTTTAGAGACTGGATTTTTTATTATTATATTTATTACATTTTTATACACTGGATTTGAAAACTGTACTTGGCTTATGCATTTTTATTCACTAAAATTATTATCCAAATTTGAAGTGAAAAAAATTCAGATTTTTTTTTTTTTTTTTTTTTTTTACAAAATTCAATTGAAAAAAAATTGTTACATAAATTAAAAGAAATAAAACAACCTTCATATAGATGTCCCAGTTGTCTTTGGACAGTGAGAAAAAGCTGGAAGGGACAATCATTAACCACTAGCCACTGTTCATCATGTTGTTTATAGGATGTTTAAATTCAGAAAGCTAAAATCATCTATACTAACTTAAAACATTCTACCACCTTAATACGCTACATATATAATGTTATGTAATAATATAGGTTATGTAAAGCTACAGGAGCCATATTGGTGGGCACTTGGTGAAGCTGTCAGCATATATTATCAATAATGCTAAGCTAATGTGATTATCCACCATTTTGGTATGAAGACTAAAGCAACTCAAAGTTTGATAAAATGCCACTTAAGGTGTGTTTTTTGGTGGCATACTTGCTTCCTAAATGTCTCAGAGGGACATCTTGCTGTCTCTAAACCAACATGATGGTCAACATGAGGTCAGCTTTTCACCTCAACATTATTAGCCTAGCACCTATTATACTAACTTGAGTTTTCTGAGCATTTTATCATATTATAATGTTGTTTACTCCTCAAAAACATACTCAAAGTTGTATTTTGTTTCTTTCATTCATGTTTGAGTATTTCTGTATGCTGAGGCGCTGCCCTCAAGAACAACCTGGAGCTGCTTCTCAAGAGCTGAAAATGCTCATTTTCACTGCTCTACATAGACACAACCACCTTCTCCAGGAAGTGCTACTGTGAGTTTCTAAAGTACATACACCATCACTAGACTGAAACTAAAAGCTCAGAGCTGACAGAGTAAAGTGGGTGGGGCCAGCTGGGCCTTAAAGGGACAGCCACCTAATCCAAGTGTTTTCTCCAAAGTCAAAGTAACAGGTCCCCCAAAAAAGAGGTTTTCCATAAATATACATTGTTTTAGGTTTAAAATGTGAAATACTGATGCAGAGGTGTCCAAATGTATTTTAAAAAGCTTGAGCAAAGCATTATTTGTCCCCTTTAACCCAATGTTGTCTTCTCCAACAGTGCTCAGTTTGTCTTCACTCAGAAGATGGAAGGTACAGGAACAAGTTTTTTTTTTTTTTTTTTTTGACAGACAAATGCAAATAGTATATACACACTACTGAAAATGTATGTTTTTTATGAAGGAAAACAGAATATAGATTATGTGTTTATAATACTGAGCAATGTAATTGAATATGGAATAGTATGATAATATATCATATGATAGGAAAGAGTTGAAAAAGGCGTTGTAGTGTTGTGTTTTGTTTTGTCTTTAGTATTACTAATTTCACTTTATTTTACTTTATTTTTTACTTATTTGAATTTTATTTATTTATTTTTGTTTATCCATTTTCAGCACGTGTGGTTATAAAAATAGAAAAATAGTGTAGAAATATATGTATACATTTTTTTATTTTTTATTTTTTAGATGAGCTGTCTTCAACTGCTCTTAGTTTTAGTCTTGGTTATTTTCAGTCTTAATTCACCCTTAGCCCTGAAAGTGTAATATAAAAACTCAGTCAAGGCAAGGCTTTAGATTCCTGTAATTCCCGTGCAGTCTGGTTATGGTAATGTTAGTGTGTTTTTAGGGCCTTAAAGAGAATTGTGATGACCCTGATTGCACTTCAGGGAAGTCCAGGGATGGGTCTGTGAGCAAAACATCCTGTTTCTGAGTTTGAGCAAACAGCGCCGTGTTAAGTGTGAACAACACAGGAAATGTACTAAGCCATCCACATATTTGAGCTGAAAAAAAGAGTTAGAGCTCCAGACACCCCCAGCGGAAGCATTCGAGTGAGAAAATTCATGCTCATTCTGTTTTGTGCACTTGGAAGATCAGCAGACAGTGACTGTTTTGTCCACTTGTTGAATGACATTGTTACTCAGTCAGTCACCTAGATACTGTCTGTAGTTGGGTGTAAATGTTCTCCATGCTCATTTCACCCAAGAAGTAAGATGATCACCTCAAAAAGTAAATGGGACAAGTTGTGCAATTTTGGTTGGAACAAAGTGGTACAGACTTAAGAAATAAAAGCTTTGATATTATAGCCTAATCTAACCAACTTGCTGTGTCAGAATTTAATTTAGATAAAAATACACATTGCTCCTTTTTTTTCAGGTGGTTACTCTACAAAGAAGTAATTTTGACACCTTATAACATTTTTTACAGTCAGTATACGTTTGTAAAGCACAGTGCATGTTTGGCTCTCTGACATATTCTGTTAAAAGATAAAAGTTATATCTAAAATCATTGGTCAGTCATTTTTTACCACATAAAGAAAAAAATCTGCTGACACAATAAAACTTTTTTTTTTTTTTTTTTTTTTTGTGGTTGAGGATTAAAAATAACCCTGGTGATTCTCCGCAGGGTGGCTGGGCACTGCCTTAGAGATAAGATGAGGAGCTAGGTCACCGGGGAGAACCTTAGAGTAGAGCCGCTGTTCCTCATCATCGAGAGAGTCAGCTGAGGAGGGGCATCTGTTTCGTATGCCTCCTGGACGCCTTCCTGGAGAGGCTTTTTCAGGCATGTCCCGCTGTGAAGAGGCCCCTGAGAAGACCTAGGACATCCTGGAGGGACTATATCTCAAGACTGGCCTGGGAATGCCGTGGGATTGCGCCGGTAGAGCCCCTTCGACCCTGCCTTGGATAAGCAGAAGAAAATGAATGGATTCTGTGGGGTGTTGTAAATTCTTCTTGTTAAACAAAATGCAACACATCTGTCAGAATCATTTTAAATTATTGAACATGTTTAGTATAGTCTATTTATTTTTGTGTGAATGCATCTTGAATGAAGCTATGGATAGCTAATTTTATTTTTCTGATGTGAAATCATATTTAGAATTACTATAACTTTTTATACACATCAGCATGTCCCTCCTGGGCTACCATAGCTGTTTACATAATCTTAGAAAGTATGTCAGTTGTGCAATCACAACCTGCTAGTCTGCCACTAGATGTCACCAAGGGGCCATGAAGCGATATACCTCACCTTTAATTACCTAAAAGTTTCCAAAATGACACTTTACATAACATGCTCTGCTTTTATAGGCCATTTTACAGAAAAGTCTATGAAGAATGCTTGGAGTCCTGAGTGTTTCACCTTGGTGTTCAATGCTGTCATTCCAATATCAGACAAATCTTATCGCATACCTTGAGAGCCCTTGCATATGTTTCATGGCTGCAGACGTGAAAGCCCTGCATACTTGGGCTATCTTCATACCATGACACAGAAGCCTGTTTTATACCATGGCTACATAAGGCACTGGCACAAGCGGCATGAAAGCCAGAGAAATACAAAGAAACTTCTCACACAACATGCTGTCACTATGACAACCAGGCAGAATCATTTAGCCTGATCTCTCGCCATTCTGCACGGCACAGAAATCCAATAGCGTTTAAAGTCTTACGCAACCAGCAGCGGATATGTTTTGCAAGGCTTTTTAACACATTTGAAAAATGATAATCACAGAAGCATATGCTGAATTTTCTAGGAACTCCAGCAGTTATTTCATTCTGAAAAACAAACCCAGTGATACTTTTAACAGAGGGTGGACAAAGGCAGGGAACATTCTTGTACAACATGGATGATGATGATTATTATTATAACTATGATAATGATTATTTTTGTTAAGCTAAAAAATCCAAATGCATAGAATTTGCACAATGTTTTCATATCCCATAATGCATGTCTTTTATTGACATAAGCCTTTTTTAGAATGAAAAGACAAAAAACAGAAACAAGCAGAATAGCAATCTTTGTTATTACATTCTTTATTTATTATTATTCTAAATAAATCCTATATGCATGCTTTCTTAGGAATAGGTTATAATTGTAATTGGTTTGGTAATGATGACTACTTGTTGCACACAGTTAAATTGATAAATAAGTAGCCAACAACAACCTGCATCTGCATCATCCTGTCTAAATGTAACTTTCTCCCTTTTTTTCTGGAATTGGCTATAGACTTCAACGTCTAATAAAACTGTTTTTAGCCTTAACTGGCCACACAGTTGCACGCACGGGCTGATGAGAAGTGCAAATCCCATTAGTTAAATAAACTAAAAAATAGTTACTGTATCTCCAGTTCTCTGAATATGCATGGCTCCAGTATATCACACAGCTGTTTAGCGGTCCAGTAAAATATAATTAATGAAATTAATTCATATGTATCTAAAGTACAGCATGTGTTTTCTAAAGTATTCGCGGGATGATCTACTTCATCTGCGAGGGAAACCGAGCGGGATCAACCATCCCATCCCATGGTTGCCGAGCTGGAGTGAAGCTAAAGGCTAGGAGGTGGAGGTACAAGCTGTTTTTGCCATCGATAATCATGGGCAATGTAAACTCTCTGCCTAACAAATGTGAGGACCTGGAGGCCCTAGTGAAGAACGACAGGATATACCGTGAGTGCAGTCTGTATTGTCTTATAGAGACTTGGTTGACTGATAGTGTCCCTGATTCTTGTATCGACATACCCGGCTTTACTCTGGCGCGTGCGGACAGAGATACGGAAAAGTGTGGCAAATCTAAAGGTGGTGGCCTTGCGCTGCTCGTAAACAATAAATGGTGCCATTCCGGTCACATAACTGTGAAAGGTAGGAGCTGTTATCGGGATGTGGAACTTCTAGTGGTCAGTTTACGGCCGTACTATGTGCCACGGGAGTTTTCCCACATTGCCGCCATAGTTGTTTACATCCCACCGCGAGCAGAGTCTACTCAGAACTCAGTCACAACATCCAGATGCTCTTATTGTCATATCAGGGGACTTCAATCATGTGGACTGTAGCTCACATGTAGCAGGTTTTACTCAGTATGTCAACTGTCCAACAAGACATAACGATACACTAGATCTTTGTTATGTGAATGTCAAAAATGCCTACAATGTAGTGGCCATGCCCCCTCTTGGAAAGTCTGACCACAACTTGGTTCACCTCAGATCACTGTACAGATCTAGTGTGATGAGACTGCCTACAACCAGGAGATCATTCAGAAGGTGGACCCCAGAGGCCTACGAAGCTTTGAGGGACTGCTTTCAGTCCACGGACTGGAGTGAGCTCCTGGAGGGTTCTGACAATGACTTGGATGGGGCAGTAGATAGTGTCACTGAGTTTATTCATTTCTGTGCAGATGTGGTGGTGCCTGTTAAAACAGTTCGCTGTTTTCCAAATAATAAGCCCTGGATCACAAACAACATTAAAAGTCTCCTGAATTTGAAGAAGGAGGCTTTTAAGGCTGGTGATCGGGACAGGGCCAGGACAGTGCAACATGACCTGAAAAAGAGCATAAGGCAGGCCAGGTGGGACTACAAGAAGAGACTAGAGAGGAAACTACATCACAACAGCACCAAAGAAGTGTGGAAGGGCTTGAGAACCATTACTAGCTACAAGGAGGGAAGTGTGACATCTGGTGACACTGACATGGCCAACGAGTTTAATCGCTTCTACAGCAAGTTCGACTCAGCTTCGGCTCCTGTGTCAAACCCACCCAGCGGCTGTTCCACCTCTGCTGCTGTGACCTCCTGCTCTGCTCCACCCAGTGGCTGTTCCACCTCTGCTGCTGGGACCTCCTGTTCTGCTCCACCCAGTGGCTGTGCCATCTCCGCTGCTGTGACGTGCCCTGCTCCACCTAGCGGTTGTTCCATCTCTGCTGCTGTGACCTCCTGCTCTACTCCACCCAGCAGCTGTTCCACTTCTGAGGCTGTGTCGGGCTCAGCTCCACCCAGTGGCTGTTCCATCTTCGCTGCTGTGACCTCCTCCTGCTCTGCTCCTCCCAGTGGCTGTTCCACCTCTGCTGCTGTGACCTCCTGCTCAGCTCCACCCAGTGGCTGTGCCATCTCTGCTGCTGTGACCTCCTGCTCTGCTCCACCCAGCAGCTGTTCCACCTCTGCTGCTGGGACCTCCTGCTCTGCTCCACCCAGTGGCTGTGCCATCTCTGCTGCTGTGACCTCCTGCTCTGCTCCACCCAGCAGCTGTTCCACCTCTGCTGCTGGGACCTCCTGCTCTGCTCCACCCAGTGGCTGCTCCACCCAGCGGCTGTTCCACCTCTGCTGCTGGGACCTCCTGCTCTGCTCCACCCAGCGGTTGCTCCATCTCTGCTGCTGTGACCTCCTGCACTGCTCCTCTCAGCGGCTACTCCACCTCTGCTGATGGAGCACCCTCTGAGTACCATCTTTCTGTGGATGAGGTATGTGCTGAGCTGAGGAGGCTACGTTCTGGGAAGTCTGCTGGTCCTGATGGGATAGTGCCATAGCTTCTCAAGGAGTGTGCTTCTGAGCTGGCTGTGCCTCTGCAAATTATGTTCAACCGGAGTCTCCAAACGGGTCAGGTTCCGGTCCAATGGAAAACTTTTTGCCTTGTGCCAGTTCCCAAAGTAGGGAGGCCGGCAGGGGCCAAGGACCAGCGACCAGTGGCCCTCACCTCCGTAATCATAAAGACCTTCAAGAGGCTCCTACTCCGGCTCCTCAGGCCACAGGTACAACAGGCACTGGATCCACTGCAGTTCGCATACCAGGAGAGCATGGGGGTAGAGGACGCAGTACTGTATATGCTTCATCACTCCCTGTCTTTTTTGGATGGTTCTGGGGGATATGTACAGCTCATGTTTTTCGATTTCTCAAGCGCATTCAATACCATTCAGCCTCTGATTTTGAGAGTAAAGCTTGAGAAATTAGGTGTGGATCCTGTTTTTATCTTATGGATCCACAATTATTTAACAGAGCGGCCTCAGTATGTCAGGTTGGGGAATACAGTGTCAGAAACTGTGGTGACAAACATTGGAGCTCCTCAAGGAACAGCACTATCACCATTCTTATTCATCTTATATACTGCCGACTTCGCCTACAGGTCTTCATCATGCCATATACAGAAATATTCAGATGACACGGCAGTTGTGGCTTGTGTGAAGGATTGCAAGGAGGAGGAATACAGGGGCTCATCTCTGATTTTATAGACTGGAGCAAATGCAACGGACTCATTTTGAATGTGTCAAAAACAAAGGAAATTATTGTGGACAGGAAGAAGGGTACCCATCTTCCTGTCAGCATTGATGGAGAAAGCATTGAAATCGTTCCATCCTATAAATATCTGGGAGTTCACCTCGACCACAAACTGGACTGGTCAGTACAGACTAATGCCTCTTATAAGAAAGGTCAGAGCAGGCTTTTCTTTTTGAAGAAGCTGAAATCATTTGATGTCTGTAATGAGATGCTGCACATTTTCTACCAGTCAGTTGTGGCCAGTGCAGTATTTTTTGGAGTTGTCTGTTGGGGGAGCTGCATTACGGTAAGGGACAGTAACAGGTTGGACAAATTGGTCAGGAAATGTGCGTCTGTGCTGGGTGGGAGGGTGGACTCTGTAGGAACGCTGGTGGAGAGGAGAATGAGGAACATGTTGCAGGCTATCCTCAACAATAAAAAACACCCTCTACATGAGACTTTGGCCTCTCAGAGAAGCAGTCACAGTGAGAGGCTCCTCTCACTGCGCTGCAGGACTGAAAGGTTCAGAAGATCATTTATTCCAGCTGCCATAAGACTTTACAATGGATCTTGTTGAAGGTGCACTTTATTACTATTGCTAGTAACTTTTAATCTATTTATTTATTATGTTTTTTTATGATTGCCTCACTGAGTATGGTTTTATTATGTGTGTTTGTGTATGTTACCGGACACCTGAATTTCTCCTGATGGGGATGAATAAAGTATCTATCTATTAGTATTTAACACAGTAATTAGTTTACAATAACTGATGACCATCCAAATGTCATAGGACTATTAATGTATGTTCAAGTTATAAGCTAAGCAACTTTTGTGCATTAAAAATGTTTGTGGCTCTTTACAGATACAAATATTGTATTTTTGGCAACAACTGGCTCTGTAGATCCAGAGGGTTGCAAACCCCTGAGATAAATGTTTTAATTTAAAATGTAATAATATATATATATATATATATATATATTTTATTTAAAGGTTTATAATTTACAAATAAAAATATAAAATTAAAAAAAAAACAGACTGATAAAAAAAACATGAGATAAAAAAAGAAAGAAAGATCTGGCAATAAAAATATAAATAGGTGGGAAACCCTGTTAGTTTTTGCCATTTTCCATGCAATATGCCTCTCATATCGATTTAAAAATGATAAAAATTCAGGGCATCAACATAAACTGATCAGTAACTGATGTAATGTAACTGATGTAATTCCACGTGCTTGCAGTAACCAGCAGTACGTGCACACATTTCTAACGCTCTCTGGCACTTTCTACTCAACACACGTGCAGAAAAAGGGCGTCCTAGCACGGCCAAACTTGCCTGGAAGACAAGAGCAGAAATTGTTAATGGCCAAATCTGTGTGTGTAGTGTGTAGTGTATGTGTGTGTAACTACAAGTCTCTTCCCTCTCCGTCCGGATTCTTTTCTAGTTCGCGTGCTATCACACACAGACGCTTCCCTCTTGTATCAATGCGTGATTGAAGGGAAACTTCTTTTGGGAAGTGCTGGGGGACTACTTTACGCCAACTTTGGGAAATAAACCACAATGGCGCGTTTTTGTCTAGAAGTCTAACCGAATTAAAAAACGACTTGCTTTATAATAAGATATACACTTTTAGTTTCCACACCAGGATTAGTTTTATCTATGAAAGTTGCGTGTTTGAACGGACGTCGCGGAAGGATCTCATTTTCTCAAGCGAAGGAGGGGAGGGGGGGCGACACATCCGCCCAGTTTTCCGATGTTTCATTCCCCCTCCGGAGTTGAGAATGGAATAAGGCAGATGTCCGCCAACTTCTCTCGGATAATCTTTTATCAAAAATGTTTTAACTCACGCTGTGGTGGTTATATATCAAGCGAAACATAATATACATTTCGGGGACTGCTGTGGATGCCTTTACTGCTGCTGCTGGTGGACTCGTTTGACGGAGCGACGCTGCTACTACAACACGGCGCTTTTTCAAGTCTTGTGTGTGTCCTGGAGCCCGAAGAAGTTGGCGACTGCTGGATGCTCCCGTAGCCAGCCAGCAGCCCAGCTCACAGCCGCACGTCTGTAACCTGCCAGAAGGCGAATTTCTTCCAGCTTTTTAAAATTATTTTTATTTTTATTTTATTTTTACGGATTTATACATTTTTTGTGGGGATTGCAAACAGTTGGGGGAATGCGTTCCGGGAGAAGAGGACGATGCCGTTGGCTCTTTTTTCGCTATGGGATTTGACTTCCAGGGGAGGATAAAATGAATCAGCCGTTGTCATTCCTCCTTGCGATTTAACATTTTTGTCTTTTTTGTTTTTTTGTTTTTCTCAATCAGCGGCGGCGAGGCTAACGAGAAGCTAGCTGCACTTCGGGAGGGGGGGTGTTCGTACCGGGGGTGGCGGTGTTGGTGGTTGTGGTGGGGGTACGGCTACGGCTACGGCTACGACATGCCCTATTTTACAGCTTTTACACACACTACCGAAATCCTAGGTAATTCGCCACATGCGAGGAGAAAAATGGTGATATCCGTGGTATTTTGTCCTGCCGTCACTGCGTCGTCGATGCTATTGCTAGGATTTGGATCCCCGTGAGGAAAAAAATGAGCGAAGATTCAACAAATCCAAACAACGAGTAAGTACATTTTGTATATAATTCAACGCTTGCACTGCTAGCGTGTTAAATATTGCTTTATGAAGGCGAAGCGTTGTACCAAAACTCTCTGTTCTTGCTGACATTCCTGCATTTATTCACATTTATTTTCTCTGTTATGAAGGCTGTTACTGTAGGCTGGTTTGTATTGTAGAAATCGACATTATTATAGTAATTTTTCACAAGTATTAGTGTAGGCCTACATTATAGATTGCTTCAGTCATTAAAGGCATCATATTTGACAAACATTTTTGTAAACAAACCTGGTTCTATCAGTGCAAAAAAGTCAAATTCCTGTTGCCATAACTCATACAATTTTTATGTATTTTTATTCCTTATTTGAACTATGATTGGGGGACAACTAGACACTAAACAAGTCCCTATATGTAAACAATGACATAAAATGATTAAAAAAACTAGATATTTAGAGTGTGTGGGGTTTAATTTAAAGTATAGTGAAAATATTCCATATTATGTCTTTAATAACGTTACTTAAAGTCTTCGTGGCTCAAGAAAACGTGTTTCTAGGCAGCTGTAGCTATTTTATAACCCCACTGCAAATGTTACATATTATAAGCCTTATATAAACGTGTATATTGTTATTACCTGTGAACTGGCTTAGTATTTCCATATAGGCTAATACACTGAGGTAGAAAGACGCCTGTTTTCTGAATGGCATGTCATATTTTGTACCATTATGTGAACAGATCTCGAGCAGACAGCGTTTTTTATTCTCGCTGTAGCTCTCGTCCGCCATGATTTTTTTTTTTTTTTTTTGTGCTTCTCAAAACGATTGCTTCAAAACGCTTTCAAATCGTCTATATCTGTGAACCAAACACGTATGCAACCAAAACACGACGAGAACGCGCCAATGTCTGCGTCGAAACGGCCCAAGATGCCATGTTTTTTTTTTCTCAATCACGCTCATTTACATATCACAATCTCCATTCATAAAACAGGCGTTAAAAGAGGCCGCCACGTTGACAGAGAAGCGATCTGGAACGGTGTACTGTGATCGAAAAGCGCATGTAAAGATTTGGTTTGCGTTATGCGTTGATTTTGTGGTGTTTTTTTCCCTTCTTCTGGTGTTGTTTAAAACGGGCTGATCCTCTGTGTGCGCTTGTTGACAGTCAGTGAGAAATATCTGCTTCGGGAGGTGCTGCGGTCACATGATCCCTTCCATTCATAAAGTACCTGCCTGCCTGCCCATTCACAGCACTGTACACGGCTGTTTCGCATTGCACCGATCACGTTTCCTGCCTTTATCCTATACTGTGTTACTGTTAAACGTCAATGCACGCTCGGAAACCATTTGCTAAATAGAAATAGCATCCAGAGAAGCGTCGTTTTTTCTCTCCCCCCTCTCGCTTAATGTATTTGTCACAGAGGAAGTCATATGCTCTGCTCAACCATTTACACACCCATGTTTGTCCCCCTTATGCATTGATCTGGCTATTTAGGATTGATTTGATGCATGGAGGCTTTGTCCTTGAACTACACTGGTGTTCTTTTATGTAACAGGCTTCCAGTAATATACTATTTGAAAATAATATCAGCTGATTGGTTATAATTCATTCAGGTTAGTGAAGGTAGGTACAGGAATGTACATAATATATTGACAGTCAAAGAAAATGGTTGGTTTATTTTAAGATATACTGCCATATTTTTGCAGGTTTCTCGCTGGAGAGCAGGGTAGGGTTTGTTCTACACTACATGATGGCTGCAGCTAAGATGGCGAGGCGGTCCAAACATTGTTGCTATGATTCCACCACCTCGCTGCCTGTTGTATGATTCATACAAACGAAGAACAGTGAAGGCGACTTGTTTTGCTTTTTTCCTCAACACAGTACACTTAATCATACATTGTCAGGGCATTTTATTGGATTAGATTTAATGTTATGTTGGTTTTACGGCGCTGTTGTCCAGTTTTTATATAAAAAACGTCAAAGTAAAAGATTTTTAGGGCAGTAGTCACGCTTTCATTGTGACTGAGTGAAAGTCATGTCCTTAACTCTCAATGGTGTATGGCAAATTAAGCTTTCTATTGTTGCTTGGTATTTTATGAAAACATGCTTGTAAATCCTCAACACATTGAGGTAGAGTCAAGTTCCGTCACTTTTATTTTTAGAACACTCTTCTCTCTTCTAATGAAATGGTATGAATATGTCACTCATAAATTTGATTTCTGCATTTTTCATTCTGTATTTTTGCTAAACAGTGAATTCTTGAAAAGAATTAACTAAAGCGGTTGAAACATGCTATATGTAATTAAAAAGAAAAAAAAAAAGCTTTTTATCACTGTGATATAGGTCTTCGATAAGATAGGTCTATGGCATCATCATGACAGTAACAGTGACATTAACAGAGTAAAACGGCCTCTTATCTCTTTATTACCCTTTGTTCACGCTTTGGTTGTTTACCTAAAGGGTGCATCAGTTGGTGAAAAGACAGTCTTGTGGTAGTTTTGTCTGATTTGTGGACAGCAGGAGACGAGGTAGGGATTCACACTGCAAAACACTGGTGGGAAAATGTGTTGGCCTTGATGTGTCTTGTCTGAAGGCTGATATGGGTGGCTCTGAGACTTTAGTTTGTGTTGTCTTTGGTCATGTGTAGCCATTTAGTTAACTTCGGTATTATATTACTATGACAGTCATTTACATAACTCGAACATTGCAACCATTGACATAAAATGAGGCACAATTTTCTGAATGTGATGTCATTCCAAAAAAAATAAAAAATCCACAGCAATTTAAAAAATCCTAGTCCCTAAAATCACAGGTTGCAATAGCTGTAATCACTGTCAAGAACATTACATTGTGTTACATTCCTTAACTGTAACAAAACTACAGGAAAAAGACCAACGCAAGAAAAAAAAAAGATGGCTGTTTTTTGTGCTAGAACTATTTGCTGTAAGTGTGATGGAGGTAAAATTACTTTAGATTCTAGACCTGAATCCAAGTCTATTTAGAGTGTAGCATAGCTACATTATGTACTGCTTTCAAAATAAGCTAAACCAAATACATTATACTGTAAAATGGGTAAAAAAAATCAGAAAAAGCCAAACTTTTACTTTTATCATAACGGCAGAGTTGATGTACAGCCTGTTGCAAGCAGCCCCCATGATAAGTGAAGGTAGGTTGAACATGCTCAAGGTAAAGATTGTCTGATGTTTGAGATTCCTGCAGTGCTGTGCTATTGTCTGTTGCCAGTCAGGTGATTCTCAGTGATTTCTCTTTTCTCTATCCCTCCTTCCTATCTAGGTGATTGATTTGACAGCTCAGCGTTTTATCTGCCAATGTGGGTGTCGCGATCTTATCACCTGGAGGCCTGTTTTGCACTCTCATTTCTTTAGCAGGCCTTTCCAAATGCATTCCTCCTTTTTCCCCCCCAGAACAACCCCCATGCAGCGTGTCCTGACAAAAGGGAGACTTCAGCTGTTAGGCCAAAGCTTTATGGCCTGGGTAATTGCCTATATCCTGCGGCCCTTATGTTAAGCTAAATAATTTCCTGAGCCTTTTTATAGATAGTATTATTTCTGGGTTATTGCTGGTAGTTGGACATGACCTCTCTGGAGTTTTAGGTTTACTAGCCAGATTAGTGTTAGCTGCCGACACAAAGTCTGCTGAGCTGAACACGTTTTCGGTTTTGCTTCTGTATTCTTTTAGGGAAGTGTTACTTGTGACCACAGTGGTTCTCAGACACTATTGAAATGGGTTACTGGCTATTTTGAGATCCATATGGTTCTTTAAGATAATTCCCTGTCTAAATCATGATAGTACAAGCTTCACATTGCTAAGCATAGATATGTTTTTTAAGTTATGTCTGAGATATTATAATGTCATATTCACAGAGTTTATGGCAATGGTTCCCTTTATTAATACATGGTTTAGTCTAGGTGTCAAAGCAGGGCAGGCCTTGCATGGACTTGGTTTGTTCCATTCCCGTGGACAGTTTTGGGCCCAGATTGTGTGTATTTTAAACTTGAGCCACTTCCCGTTCACAATTTTCATTTCCTCTAAATATTTAGCAGTATATGAGAACGGCTAGTACTAGAATATTTTGAAAATATCTAAAGGTCTGTTGTGTAAAATGTGCCAGCTGGAACACATTGGTTCATAATATATTAATCACTAAAGCACTTTTGTCTTATATGTTAACTAGACATTTTAAACTCAGGAGAACCAACTTGTTACTTCCTGTTCTTATCTCTGTTAGAACAGACAAACTGAGCACAGCTGGAGAAGAAGCACACAAGTCTATAAAGAGTCTACAAAGTCTCATAGTGCAAAGGTGGAGCCAAACAACTAACAAGCTGATTTGTAATTTGAAGTGCTGTATAAGAAAACAAAGACCCTGTACTGTGGTGATTTCTTTGTTATTTTAATGTGGAAATGGCTGAAAAAGAGTTCCCAGTTGTTGGTTAGTTTACATTTTATTGATGCAAGTTGTGTTGACAAAATACTGTTTGGAAACCAACAAAAGTCTCATAGTCCAAAGCTAGAGCCTGGTGGAACAACTTTCTCTATTAAATTTTCTCTACTATTACCCCTGCTCCTAAAATGGCTTGGCAGATTGGCAGAAGATGTTTGAGGTCATGGATTTTGTCCATGTTAGAACACATTTGACCAAAAAGACAAGGGCAGGGCCAAGGCCAGGAGAACACAGAGACCTAACAAATACTAAATTAATGTAATGTCATTACCTCAGAAATTTATTGAGGACAAAAATGTCATATTTTGTCATTGTGGATTTGGCTGTGAAATAGCTACCGTGTTGTTAAAAAGAGCTGTCTAGTTTCCATGGCAATACTGTAGGTAGTGTTTGAGGAAAAAATACTTGGAGGCAAAAATCTTTTCAAAAAGTTTATTAGATTGCTGTCCAACAACTGTAATGTGAACTAGTGGCTAATATGCATTATTTTCTAGACTACTATTGAAAAAGCTTTTTATAGGAAAATAATTGTGTCGCTTGAAAATGTTGTGTTGCTTAAAATATTTATTTTTGAGAAACAACAAAACAGTGTTAATCATCAGCCACTCGTTAAATAAAAACTTTAAAGCACTGACATTGTGTAGAGCCTAATAAGCCAACTCAAAAGCATTGCTAAGTGCTTCCTCCTTTTTTCACATTTTGAAAGTGGACCCTGTCTTCTTTTTTGTCTAGAAGGGCCTCTGATGTTCACAGACCATATCTCATTGCCTCTAAAAAGTGCTTTTAGCGGCGAGTGTGTGAATCAGTGGATATTGTTTTGGATTGCGCTCCATGCAGTTGCCTGAAGACTAGGCCTTGTTGTGAGCTCTTGGCTGCAGCTGGCCTAAGATGGTTCTCTCCTCAGAGGCCGCACACATAAAAGGGCACAGATGTAAATCCTAAACCTTGTGTTTTTGATTGAGTTCCTTTGAAAACAGGAAGAGGGTTCAGGCCTGTTCATCTGTGTGGTTTGACTCGGGAACATTTGGCCTGTGCATGTTTGTGAAAGATCGGCTTGGATCTCACACCCCGCAGATTCAAGAAAAGTTGAAGAAAAACTGTGAATGACCATTTAACTCAGCAGTGTTGACAGGGATTTGATGAATGGTCACATAAGAAAATAAAAGTATCAAGAGTTTAAAGTTGTAGCCTTTGTTTGAAATGGGCCAAATGTGGAATGGAATGCTTCATGTCTTTTACAGCCTTACCACATACTATTGTATCAAACATTCTTACTTACTTATTTATTTATTATTTATTTGTAGTTTGGATGTTTTTTTTTTTAGAGCCATTGTGTTAATTGAGTGTCATTTTTACACTTTGACTTGGTTTGGTCTGTTTTTTTACCCACTACCTGTTTGTTTCATTGTTAAAAAAAAAAAAAAAAAAAAAAAAAAAAACTTTAATTATTTTGCTAAGTTTCAACTGACTGTGTGTTCTGTCAGTGAGGGGGTAGAGAGCATTAGCAATTAATTTAATATTTAGGTTCTGTAGGTATGCAGAAGGATACCCCTTTCTGGTTGCTTGGGGGTATGGTATGCTGGAAACCTAATTTTTTGTCTATCCAAATGAATTTCTTATACTATATTGTATTTTGGTAATCTCACCTGGTGGTTAAGTCTGAGTTTTTAGTATGTGACAGAAATTTTTTGTACACCTTTTATCTGTGGCCTTAGCTTGTCTTGTTTTGGACTGGTGTATTTATGTTGTGTGTATATATTTTTGTGTATCTTTTGATCACATTTAGCTCTGTCTTGTGGCTATATTTAGTACTTGGAATAGGCCTTTTATTGGTCTTTAAAATGGTTGAGGTTGCATTTAAGTCCTCTTTTCAACATAATGTTAAAGAGCATTGTTTGGAACACCACTGTAGGACTTCTCCACAGCCTCCCTTCCTCAGTCATCTTGGTTTGGTGGTTTCTTCAACTTCGTAGATGTCCCGTGTTTTCTACCACAACTAGATGTCTTCTTCTGCCTCATGTTCTCCAATTTGATTGTTCTCTGGGGAACACTATAACATCAAAGCTAACCAGGGACACCGCAAGGAGTGAAAAATCTGTGGCAAGGTTTTAATTTTCCAAATACTTGTGGTTTGAATTAAGAGCACTTCAATATGCGGTCTTGATTGATGTATGGGAATTGTTTTTTGGCATTTGATACACATTCTTCTGATTTATAGTATCGGTTCTGTTGAGTTCTCAGCACAATCCTGCAATGGAGGGTTTGGTTAGCATCGGCACAAACTAGAAAATAAAGCAGCTACGTGCAAATATTTCCTTAAAATTCCTCTTAATTGGAGTAACACACCTGGATATGGTCCATTATGTACAGTTTACTCAAGTTAAGGTTTAGCAGAGCACTTAAGCATGCCCCAGAGCCAGACAGTGGCGCAGAGTAACAGATGTAAACAAACAAGAAAAACATGAAGATTGAAGGTGTTTAAAGCCATAGTCACTCATTAATGGATTAGTAAACATATCTTTTTGCCAGCTAAAGGCCTAGATACACCAAGGCGACTCCCAGATTGCCACCGATAAGACGGAGCTACAGCTCGTCTCCTCTTGTTCCCTCCCGTTTCCTCACGTTGCATGACCTTTTTCCCTCTTCATACACAGAAGCGACAACCGACCTAAAGACCGTGTCTTGCGCATGCGTGTGCGCATGCCCCCCCCCCCCCCCCCCCCCCCCCCAAAGCGGCAGATGGCACTAGCCAGCGAACAAAGATCAATGGAAGTGACACAATATTTGCGGAAGACATATGCATGTAGCGCGCCTTGGTCTGCCACTGTTCTCAGCTTGTTTGAACATTTGAGAAGTGTGATAATGGCCGGTTTGGACATTGTTTTGTGTGGATTAGGTGCCGCTGCTCTGTTACTTGAAGAAGATAACTTTCCGCACGGAATTGCGAAGAATGCAAAAATGGTGACAGTACGCTGCCACAGCGGTTTTCACCTCTCGTCACTCCGTCACTTCCGCTAAAATTCCCGTGAGCTGATTGGCGCGGCAGCTGTAGTGCTAGGCCTATCAGAGCGCTTCGTGCCAAAGACCAAAGACGCCTATTCAACAAGGCCAATCGGCAGGAAACTAGTCAGACGGCCTCCGTCCTGGAGCGATGGGGGCAGACGGCGCATACATATCAAAAGGACGGAAATGAGCGACGTGGAAGAACCGTAAAGACGGCTTCAGATGGGCGATCGTCGCCTTGGTGTATGGAGGCCTTAGCTTGTTTGACATTCACTTTGGTCATTTCTACCATAATATTGGGTTCGTGGTTACCAGTGGATTTTTCTGACATTGTTGTGTCCATGTAGCCTGACCAGCCAGACAAATTCCTTTTCTATTCTAAATAAATTGGTCTGGTACCACTTGGTTTCCAGAGGCAGAATAACCAATGAGAAGGATAGAACATTATCAAAGCAATGGCTAGAATCAACAACAAACATGGCAGCGCGGTAGAGACACGTATGAATGACTTTGCCATAAAAACACCAGTATACGCTTTATTATGAGCTACTTGGTTTGTGATTATGGTTGTTATGTCAGATGTTTGTAACAGGACTTTACTGTTTCTAAAATGGCTTCAAGACTTAAAGAAAATCACACAGAGGAATGAACAACAAAGTGGACTGTAGCAGAATTAACAGGTGACAAAGGAAAATGCTATGTGCCATCAAACACGTGCTGCAGATAAACGGCTGTGATAGGGCGGTTCTAAACCAATTGATAAAATAAAGTATTAAAGTAAAGTAGTAGAGTAAAATATTGAGAATGTAAGGCAAGGCCCATTTAGTCTTTCACTTATCAAAACTGGGGTCAAATTAATATAAAAAATTGCTGTAGCAGTGTCCACAGCGAGTGTTTTGTTCAAGTTTACTTGGAGAGAAATTCAGTTAGAGGGCTTAGTCAAGCTAGTATGAGCAAATTTGACTCTGTATGTAGTGAGTGTATCAGTAAGCTCTTGGACATTCATTCATTTGAAGTTTTGTGACAGATTCTTGAATGATCAGTTAATCTGACTTTATGTTATTAGCTGGTGCAAGAATCTGGTGGTGATTTTGAAGTGTAAACGTTCGACACACGCTCTCCTCCCTGAGTCAGTCGGTCACTAAGCTCAATGTTCTTGTGAGGGAGATGACTCACCAGCCAGCCTGAGGTGTGGAGCAGAGATAGGGCAAATTTCTCTTTCACTTCTCTTTCTGAAGCATATAATAAAGCACATTTGTGACTTTTTTTTTTTTTTTTTTTACCATTGTTCCCTTTTGTTTCACAATATTTTATTAATAGCTGACAGACTTGAAAAATGTCTTGTTGGCCCCTTGTGTCATAATTTTTGCACTGGGTCCATGTTAGGTCATGTTACTGTTTGTTTTGGGTTCCGTCTGCGCCCTTCAGCTTGCCACTGGTTATTTAGGGGACCTGAACCGTGGCTAATTGGCTAGCTAGTTTGCAGCGTCGAGATTAGACGCACTGCTGGAATTAACTGTCGAGGCCCAGAACGCATGTTATTTATTTCTTCAATGAGGCGTGAGAACAGTGAAGGGAGCTGCACGCTTTTATTCCACATTGATGTAGCTCCAAATACCTCTGTTGGACCAAAACAGTGGCTGCTTGAAACAAGAAGGGTTTTTTCTGTTTTTATGCTCTAATCTTGGGTTTGTGCATTAACAGTGTACATTAACCCTTCAAACCATTTTAGATTTTCATTGTACCAAAGGATAGTGAAAGAGCTTACAAAATCCAACAGTTTAATATTGATTTATACATTTAATTATATGGAGTCGGTACATAAAAGCATGTTTTCACACCTGGCATCCTAAATCAGAATTTAGAACAATTTGTCAAAGGGAATACTCTCAATTGAGGAATACTCTCACTCTTCACTCTCCTACTACTGATACTATTACTGCCACTGTTACTTGCAGCGCATGCGGTACATTGAACAGTTTGCAGTGTTGGTGGAATCTGGTGTAATTAAAACAAGTGGATGGACTTCTGTTTGTGTTGATGAGTGTGAATATCAAATCTTGATGCAACTACCAGTGGATTAATTTTCTACATTATCTCAACACTGCTTCAAATGGTTGTGTGACAATGTGATGCATACGTAAGTGTCATTTTCAGAAATGACACAGGATATTTGAGGTGATGTAAGTGTGAACAAAAATGTATATCTCTGACCATGTTTTGATACTATTTTAACATTGTGTGCAACAGAAATATGATGCTTTCCCAGTTCTTTGTAAGAATTGCAGTTTATATTAGTAGGCTTTTGAGCTTTTACACCTTTTCTTCGTCTTGGAAACAATAGTTGTTGTTGGATTGATATTGTTGTAAGCCTATTACGGGGGCCACATCATATTTCCTTGCAATTTCCCTAGCAATTGCTTTGCTTTCCAAGGATTATCTGTAGAATCGGATTGGAATAAGAAGCTTGTGTTTATGTTGCCAGTGATATTTTAATTATATATTTTTTTCTTCTTCACTAGTCAAAGTAGCTTAGTGGAGCTTGACCAGGCCTGACAGCCTTCCTCCAGTTCAGATCCAGAGCACAGAGATGTGGAGGAAGAGGAGGAGCAGAGGGGGACTTTTCTCCTCTTTTCTAATGCTAATGAAAGGAGGAATGGTTCGCAGATTTTAGCTTGCAGAGTGTGTCTCCCCTGCAGCATGCTCTGCTGCTTGGACATTGTGGGAGGACAAAACTCCCGGCTCGGGATCCAATAACGTGAAATTTCAGCAGAGAAGCAGCCATTGTGTGGTGAGAGCAGCCGAGGAGGGGTGGTGGAGGAGAGGGAGGGTGACTTGGCGAACACCCAGGGCTCAGGCCACATCCTTTCTCTCTCCCCTCCCGCGCACTCTCCCCTCCACTCTACAGCTCCCCCTCTGTGCCCCCTGCTCCCGCCCTGCGCCCTTTGGGGTGGGAAGCCTCGTTCTGAGACGGAGCAGAGCACAGTGGCATGTTGGAGCTCAGTGAGTCCGGGGCCTGAGTGGCAGACAAACGGACACTTTGTCCACTGAGGAAATGCTTGTCCCAGGATCCCCCTTCTCCACCACACACTGGAGCAAAGCCCTAGGGCCAGGCCTGCTGCACGTGCTCCCCCATCACGCTCCCTTTCACAGGAGAAAACTCTCAGCTCACAACTTGGTCTGACTCTTAACTTCACACACTTACTCCACTTTGTAGTTTAAATCCAAATGATCTGACTTTGTTGTTAAACTACAACTATTTTTATCTGAGACTTAAGATGTGTGGAAAGCATGATGGTTGCACAGTTAGCTGTTGTTACCTTGTGAACAAACTTCGAATGCAGAGCAACATCAATGTTTGCTGGCCTGTTTGTCTCTGGATAAGCAGAGAAACGGTGTGCAAAAGACAAAAATGTGTTTAAATGAGGATGACATTCTTCAAAAGTGGGCTTCTAAGTTGCTTTTAGGTAGCAAATGGTTCCCTTCACATTTCAATGGCATTTTTGGATTATAATAAAGTAGACAAGAGTTGCACCATGTATTATCTCTATGAACTAATACCTATTCTGCTTGTGTGTATTGGGACCATTATTAAATACTGGTATTGCTTCTTTGGTTCTTGTTTAGTATTCAAGTTGTAAAAAAAATATTGGCAAGCTTGTACAAGTCTGTTGCTCTGGTTTGAGCTGTTGACCATCACCTTGTTCCCATCTACATTCATCCATCCCCCTCAGCCCTCCCTCTGTCTCTCTCCACTGCTTTTCGGTCGGAAATGAAGTCAGTCATCCAGCAGAATAACTTGGAATAATTTGAAAAAGGGGAGGGGGGCTCCTTTCTCTTTCTTTCCCCCCACCCAGGCCCTGGCCAGCTGATCTGCTTCCGCTCGCGATTGTGTGTCCAGTGGACTGTGTGCTCCCAGTGAGGGGCGTGGGGGTCAGTCTTTTGTCTCCCCATGGCTCTCACAGCTTTGTGCATGTGTGTGCACTCCATAATGCAGGACCTCTCACTGGTTCAGAATTGGGAAAGAAGAAAAAGGAACATGTTAGACTCAAGAAATGTTTCCCAAAAGTCACTTAATATAGGGCGGACATGAAGAACACATGCAGTTTGTAATGCTAATTTGATTTTAGATATTTTTACTTTTGATTTGTACATTGTGAAACTTTTTAAATGGTCTTATAATCAGAGAAATCTTACATTTGTCACACAGTATTCTTGTCTTTTCTATTACTTACCTCATTCTCAAAAATGCAATTCTAGCAATGATGTGATTGCATATTAAGTGTAAATGAGAACGTGTGCTTGATTTTGTTGAACTTTGTTTACTTTTTTCATGTTGAGTAAACACCTTGTGTGGTATGTAGTGTATAATACTAGACGCAGATTAGATTTTTTACTTATTTTTTCCTTATACAGGTTACATTTTTTATTTATTAGTAACAAAAACTTATATCAGTATCTCAGAAAAGAGCATCACTGGCATTGAAAGGGTGTCACAGTGTCTTTTAGATAAAGCTTTTATCGAATTGTCGAATATTACAGGTTATTGAGAAACTAATGTGCAGATTTAAAATCTATTTTTGATAAATGTATTTAAAATATCAGCTGAATCAAGAGCCATTTTCCTAGCGGATGTTGTAGTTTTCTGTAGCGTCTTAAAAACATTTCTTTTGCTTTGTTGGTTTCAAGGGCCAAGGCAGAAATTAATAGTTTTTTGTGTGGATTTTTTTGTCATCCCTTAACAAAGAAAAGACATGAAGCTTAATATTTTGAGATGTTAAAATGCCACCCCCTCCATCCTGGACCAGACTTCCTCTCTCCTGCCCCCCCCCCCTCCCTACAAGTGTCACTGCTGCTGGCATGTGTGTGATGGCAGGTCTGGGGGGTCACTCTCTGGTCATTGTGGCCCGGTCATGGCTGAGCGACACCACCGCCTGCCTCCTGTTCACCCCAGGGACCTACCCCCACCATGACTGACAGCCCCTCCTGCACCCATCACCCAGCACATCCTTTATGGGGGGGTCCATAGAGAGGTGCAACAACAGCACAATTTCCCTATTATACTGCCTGTTGTAAACATTAAGAAAATGCTCCTAAGTCTTCGTTTATGTTGTCTGTGGCATGGTCATAAGGTGAATAGGGAAGTTGGTCATAGTTGGGTAGGTCAGTCACACCATTAGCTATTTAAGATTGGACCAGCCTTACTGGCAGGACTTGATATTGAAGTATTTAAATTCTCACAAAAGATGTATGTTAAGCATTTCTATTGTATCAAAATTTTAACAACGCTTGGCCTTTTTCTCTTCATTTGCCACAAAGTAGACAGGACACAAATGGAGACAATGAGTTGGGAGTTTATTCCATGTTGTATGAGGCATACTGTATCAATTGGCATAGTTTCAATCCAATTTAAGAACAACATTAGCTGATTTAGAGCAATTCGATTTAGTATGATTCAACACCTTTATATTGATGCCAAAAATCATAAAAGTATGCACTTAAATCTAGCACTGTGTCCGGGGTTGATATGTCAAGCTGACATAGAAAAAAAATAAGTCCAGACATATGTAGCTGGTTTTAATTTAACATGCTAATTTATTTTGTCTTTATTTGGAAGACAATACGATTTGATACAAGGTCATGAATATTGATACAGTTGTATCATCCTTGCTACACCAATACAGTAAAATATTTTTAGGCTCAGTTCTTTTTTAAATCAATGCACAACAAATCAATTAATTTGTGTTTCTTAAATTTTGGATGATGTCAAAAATAGCCCTATCATAAAACAGAATTTTGCTAGATGTAGTATCCACAGTGCTAGCACCAGAGCAGCCTATGTACTCTCTGAGACTCTGCAGATTCTAAAAAGCTAATATTCTCAGAGAACGAATATGCTTTACCTATGTAAAACCTTTGTTTAGAGAGGTGGCAGCAAACTGGCAAAAATGACCTGCGTATGTGTACTTTATTTATGTGCAGATTAGCCATGTGCTTGATCACCTGGATAGCGTCTTTTAACAAATCCTCATATAGTGTATAAATTAAAATTTACCTGGTCTTTAAACTCTAAGATATTAATATTTTCACTGTGAGGGTAATGCACACTGCTGCAGCTTTGGAATTGTTTGTTTAGGCATGTAGCATGTAAATAGAAAAAAATAAGAAAAAATAAACCTACATTTAAATGGCTTTCAATTCAAATAGATTGAATTTGTAAATTTTCTGCAAGTAAATAGAGAGAGAGATTTTGTTTTTGAGCCATATCACCCAGCTCTATATTACATATTCATAAAGTATTGTTCATTAGGCTGCCTGTACTTTATGTGTGATCCTTGCTCAAGTGAAGGATAATGTCCCTGGTTTTGGAGGTTAGCAATTGGTTGCCTGGAAATTCCAGACTCACCACTGTACCAGCGGATGAGTCTGGTCGCCTTAGAATCAATTCGATTTCTAGGGCGGAGCAAACCTGAGTTAACGGACAGCGGAGTTAGCCAATCAGAAAATGGCGGAGGTGACGTTAACAAAGCGACAAGAAAGTGAGAAAGTAAACAAACAAGTAGTGAAGCCACGAGGGAGGAACGAGGGAGTTATTTCAACATTACTGTACCATACCGCTGAATGAAACAAACTCTCGGCTCCTCGGTGCGCCATCTTGATTGTTGTCGGCGAGGAGACGCGTACGAGTGACGCTGCTTGCGAAAAACACGTGACTTAAATAAACCAATCAAAATGCACGGTACGGTTGGGATTTGAGTAAACCACTGCGGACGGCGTGGTGACCAGACTGATATTTCTCTGTAGAATAACACAGAGACATATCAGTCTGGATTTTCCAGGCAAAGCAATTGGTAGTTAGTGACGTGAGTTTGACTCAATAGAGCTAGAAGTTCCCATGTATTAGTAGAATATATTTAAAATGGTGGGGTATATGGTGGTTGTGTGCTCCTGCCTCGCCCAGAGGTTGCAGGTTTGATCTTGACTTTGTTTTCTCTGAGTGGAGTATGTATGTTCTTCCCGTGGGTTGTCTCTGGGTACTCTGGCTTTCTCCCACCATCCATAGACATGCATGTCTTAGGTAAATTGGTGAATCTAAATTGCCCCTAGTCAAGAAATCTAAGGTAATTTTCACACCTAATAGTCTGGTAGACTCAGTTTGATTGGGGACTAAAGTTGCAACATTGCTGCAGTTTTCAGCTGGTGCGGTTTGCTTTCACACTACACATTGGCAAACGAACCAAACCTTTTGAATAAGGTGTTTCCGTCCTCACCTGTGGTGGCACTGCATTGAGAATTTCTGAAGGAGAGGACAGGTGAAACAGTGAACAGGAAACCCCGCTCCTCTGTTGGTCAGTGAGGAGCAGCTACCTGTTCCGTCACATGATTTAAAACAAAAGAGTGGCAGCAGATTCAAGCAGAGTTGGGATTTCTGTTTGGACTTTTGCAAATGTGTCCGATATATACAAATATACGTATCAACAATGGTCTCGGCCTAAGCGGCAGATGAGGCAGTGGACCACGGAGAATGTTAGTTTTACACCAAGGGAGGCAGCGGACGCAGGGCAGAGAGACAGACAACTACAGATCCCTGCTGTTCATGTTATAGGCTACAGACACTGAGCAAGGTAGGGCATGACCACATTTATTTATGCCTATTACAGGTAGAATAAATTAATCACAATTTAAGCTTTTGGCTTCACTGCTCTACTGTACAGGGGAATCCTAATGCCTCAATTTTGCGCTAATTAGCTTGAAAACTTTGTTGATTTAGTGAGTGGTCACACATCTCTATCAGGGCTATACCTCCTCCTCACTACACGTCTGACTGCGAGCCATTTCTCCCGTTATTGTTGTACACGTGCATTTGTTTTGGTTGTGCTGACCCACAATGCCCCACAGCGTGGTCCGCTTCCTGGTTTTGGACTGCTCTTTGGTCCGCTTTGCATTCACATCTGCTATCGAACTGCACCAGGGTTCACTTCAACCGAGCTGAGACCCAACTTTTCAGGCGGACCAGAGTTCGCTTTTTTGGTCTGGATCAGAGTTTGATTGCGCATTCACACGTCCCCAAACGAACCGGACTTTCTGAGCAAACTATCTAGAGTTCGATTAAGGTGGACCAAACAGGGCTGGTATGAATGCGCCCTCAGAGAGAATGGTTATCTCTCTGTATTCTCAATGTATGTCTCTGTGTTAGCCCTGCGATTAACTGGCTATTGTCCAGGATATACCCCACCTATGGCCCAATATGAGTTTTTCTATACTAGCTAATCTATTTTTCTGGTGCCAGCGTTTTAAAGCTTTTACATGTGCAGAAGGAATAGCCCCAGATTTAATGCTTTCCGGCTCAGAGATTAATTACTAACCAATAACCTGGGCACTGGGGTTTGCCAAGGGTGTGGAAGGCGGGAGAGCAAAGGTTAGCATATTGAGAAGATTTAGAGATGACAGGCAGCAAGAGGGAGCCATCTCATTCTTCTTCAATTCTTGTTTGCAGAAGCTACTACTTAACTCTGTCTTGTGGTTTGGCAGTTACATAGTTTGGCTTATTTAATTACTTTATCTTTAGGCCAACCTTGACACTCCTCTTTTCTCCATTTTTGGGCAGCTCTGTCTTTTAATATGTTACCAGGATATTGTGCTAAATGCTGCCCTCAGCACTCCCTGACCTTTGTCATTTCCGGTGGCCCAGTCTGTTATCTAATCACAGAGCCATCGGACTGAAGCAGGGAGATAGACGGGACAGACAAATAAAGGGAGTAGAAGCAGATAGAAAAAAAATTACCAGAATATGCAGTAATTGTATACTATTTTAAAGTTATGTAGAATAGCATGTCTATAGGATCATTTATTGATGATACTGATCAGGGGTGGGAAGATAAATGATTATATTGCTAATTGCGATAAAAACAGTAAAGATTAATTGGTCGTGGGAATATTTGTGATAATTGTTTATCAAGATAATCACCATTATCTTCATATGAGAGAGCTGTGCCCTCTCCTCTTCACTGTTTACATAGAAAAACATACTCCAAGAAGGCTCAAAGCTTGTCTTCAGTCCAATGGAGCCTATGTTTCCAATAATTTATTCTAAAATCATACAGTTGAGTCTGTTGTGCCACTGTAAAGTAATTCCAGTATGCTTTAGCTACATTTTGAAACTACAATAATAATTTCATAATTATCGGGATAATATCTTTTATAGCAATTATTGTGGCCAAGATAATCATGACAGAAAATTCTATTATAGTCTCATGCCTAATACTGATAAAGGTTACATTTTAGAAATCGTATTTTAGAAATCTCATAACAAGCTAAAACTAGTGCAAAACATGATTGCGCACAAAAACATCAGAGAATACAGTGATTTGTTACAAACATTTATTAACAAAAATAAACAGCAGTTGTACTTTTTTGTTTACCTTTTGGGTGTGTAGAATTTTCAAAATTTAATAAACACGAACATAATTTTGATAACCTCTCAACCTCAGAACAGACAATGCTCTGTAGACCTTGTGCAATCTCTGGCATCCCTCTGAGGGGGTCTCGGACCCAAGGTTGGGAACCACTGTTTTCAAAGCTATTTTATTTCCACTTCTACAAAATGTGCAGTATCTCAAGCTATGAATACATTATATAAAGCTTGATGGGTGCTATATAGAACAACATGGACCATGCTCTGTGTGCTTTTTAGAGCAGCAAAAAGAATCCACAGTATTGTCTGACCTCCTTTATACCCTTTTCAACAAAATGCACAATACATTATTTGATGCTGCACAATGTAACTTTGTTGTTTCATTCATTTATTTTTCTCATTATCTCTATGGAGATCCCCTCTATTTCAGAGTAAAGCACTATACTTACAAGTTTGGTTGACTTTAACTTTTTTACTTTCTTTCTCCCTTCCTCGTATTCGTCAAAGTTTTCTCTGCCTTTGGGACACTCTGCCACAATGAAAACTGAGAAATAAAGCCATCACTTGCTTGTTGTTTGGCTAACCGCGATGTGCCGCTTTCCCATGTGATTAAAGCCTTTAGGGGCACAGGGTCGGTGGCGCTCACTGTTGCAAACATGTTTTTATGCACAAAGACAGCAATGGGAGATGCAGGGCGCTTTATTTACCCCACATTAACTCATTTTGCCATCAGACGGACTCTGGAACAGTTTATTTAAGGTAGAAGAAGTTACTTAGTACTACTTTAATGGTATAAAAAGTAGTTTTTTTGACATTAGTTGTACAAAAAAACTTTTAATGCGGTCTTGTGTTCTACCTGCTGGCAGTTTTTATGGGATCTATATTGAGCTCTAAAATGGGACAGTTTAAAATGTTTTGAAGCCGTGTTATCTGCCAGATTTCTCAGTTTACTTTGAAGTCTACTTGAAAATGTTTTTGTGCTGCATGGTATTTTGTCACCTATAATGCATCCATGCACATATAGAAAGTTGAATAATAGAACAACATTGGCCATCCTCTGCATACGGTAATGGAGTGTCAGAATCGCTTTTATTCTCCCTGCTAAGGCTGTTTAAGACCTTTGACAGGTGAATATTTGCACACATGATGTCACATTTATGGATGGACAAAAATCACTCAATGCCTGCGTGATATTAGGTTTGTAAGTCAGCTGTAGCCAGTGCTGTGTACAGCCACATGGTCAGTCACCCTTTGACTGTGGTTAAACATACACTGAACTCTGGAGATCAGGAGACGGTCTGGCTATTATTCAACAACAAACTGTACATTCGTTCAACTTCTACTTTCTATTTTTAGTTTTGTTGCCTATAGATAAAAGACCCTTCAACGAGTGATGTAATCAGAAGGTGCGCCAACAGTTTTTGAGTGTTCAAATAATGATGACAGTTGGGTGCCATTGTGAGATAGGTCCAAAGGTACTAAATTCATTTTGTGAATTCTTTACCATTATGAGATATAGGATTTTGTGGCTCAACAGATCGATGATTCAACCCTCAAAACTAGGCCTAGGATCTTTATCTTTACTACTTCAAGGTCTAGTGCAGTAGTTCTCAAACTGCCTGCTTTGTGTGGTGGTACCTGTATTTTCCAGTTCAATTTACCAGATCAGGTTTTGTACTACTTTAGCCCTGTTTTTTAGCCTTAGTGTAGATCTGGTTAGGTCCTGGTTCAAGGTACTAACCTGGTCTAGTCCCGGTTTAGATGTGGTTCAGCCCTGTCTTAGAACTGGTAAAGAACTGGTCAAGACATTGATTGACTTAAACAGAGCACAGGTCGTAGAGAGTTTAGACCTGGTTTAGTCCACTTCTGTCCTTATTTTGCGGTGTATTTTTGTGTTGATTTATATTTTAAGCCTTATTTTATTCCTGATGCAGTTTTGTTTTGTCCTGGTTTAGGCCAATTTAGTCCTTTAAAGATGGTACTTGGTGTAAGGCTGACAGCCTCTGGTTGCTTAGTTGAGTAATCGGTTGGTGAGGTTTTGGTTGACTAAAATGTTATGGGTCGATAAGTTGCATGAACTCTTTGCATCAGTAAAGCTGGTCTAATTTATTACTTGATCATTTTATTTTTCACTTTATTTAAAATATCAAATATTACTTTTAGATAACAATATATTTTACAGACATCTTTTCTTAATGTTTTAGCAACTAATTAATCTAGTCACTTGTTTGTCTAAGACTCTGATAAGTCTCCCACACAGCCTTTGGTCGATTTTGGTTGATTAACCGCTCTACTGGTCATTACTTTGGTCGACTAACAATTTTTTTGGTCGACTACAGCTCTAGTGAGGTGGTATTTGGTGGACTAGTGCATCGGCTGAGGTTTGGGCTCTCCCAGTGAGTCTAGTTCTTTCTTTGTATTGTTCTCCAACTGCATTTTTCATATTAAAATGCAGGCTGTTTCTACTGCGCTCCAGCTTCATGTGGGCTGACCCATGTAGGCTGTAGTTATGTTTTTCTAAACCGGGTGATATAATGGGTTATGAAAAACACCCTGAAGGGAAACTGAATTTTTAAATCACCTCTGATTAACTTTTTTTCTCTCTCTCTTCACCTACACCTTCCCTCCTCTTCCTCTGCAGTGACAGTTATGCGCGCGTGAGAGCAGTGGTCATGACTCGGGATGACTCCAGCGGCGGGTGGCTCCCCCTGGGGGGCGGAGGGCTCAGCTGCGTCACCGTCTATAAGGTGAGCCAGCGGGAGGACAGCGGAAGCACCCACAGCGGAGGAAGCAGTGGTGGGAGCAGTGCCAACCTCAGCCCCTGTAGCCCCAGTCCAACTCCAAGCCCTAGTCCCACTCCCAGCCCCACTGCGGTGGAGTTCCACATTAAGGGCGAGAGGCTCAAAGACAAACTGGTGAGTGTGTCTATAAGCACATTTGTATTATGCATTTTCCGGTCTTTTGCAGTTTTAATACTAATGTGTTTGTTGAGTACAGTACTTTTTAGTCATACAAGATTCATATTTTAAAATGGCAAAATAATCTTGAGGTGTGTCAGCTGAAAGTGGGTTTCTGCAAAGAAAGTAATTTTAGCGACCTTGCTAGTGTTTTGCCACCATCTCAGTTAGGCATCACTTTTTTCTCCCTTTGCTACCTTTTCTACCATCAGTTGGTCCATGCAGCTCTATTTCTGGTTCAGAGTAGACTATGGTAGTCTACACATGTCTCTAACGTACTGAAAACACGTTTTCAACATTAGTAGATACACTAGACACTAGTGTACTACTACTGAACTTCAAGAGTAGCTGCCGTTGTGTCCCTGGGCGAGACATTTTGCCCAAATTGCCCACTCCGGTCACAGTATGTGGCTGGTTGCAACAGGAACCTACCAAATCACTGTGCGACTGGTTCACGGTCACAACCCCTAATGAAAAAGGGACCAGCCGAAAAAAAAACTTAGTGTAGTCAGAAAATGCATCTCTGGAAAATAATAAGAGATTGCTGCAATTTATTCTCTCTCCCTGAGTCTGACAACCATTCCAGACCATTGTCTAGTAAATTCCTTTATACATCTCACTCTGTTTTTTGAGCTCACAGACCATAGAGCAAAGCTGAGAGAATGATATAAAGCTACCTAACAGGAATGTGAAAAATTGGTGAAGAGCAATATGCAGTATGCTTATTGCTTTCCACAGCTCTATGTGGTGCACTTCTGAATGAGAATCGCAATTGTTGAAAACATATTTTAGATAAGCTCCTTCATTTGGAGAAAGTGTTAGCGTTCCTCAAATGCTGCTTTTTCTAGTCATGTGTGTTCAAGTGTCCAAGATAAAGACATGGTGTGTTCTTTCAGATGAAATCACCAATGAGTTGCCTTTCCAGACCCCCCCTTCCCATCCCTTACACAGAAACACACACAGGAAGTGGTTGTTTGGCATTCCTCCATGGGGCAGGTATCTGAAAATAGGAGCAAACTGCGTGATGCACAATGACATCATCAGGAGAAGGGCAGATTACTCAGGAGAGCAGAATGTGGGAAACAGACAAAGAGCTTGGAAAAGAGGCAAAAGGATGGAATATTAGCCATAAAGTCACAACGGCTCTGGTTTTTCCATGAGTACACAAGTATTTGCCCACCTTTTATAAGCATTTCCTCTGTCCCGATGCATAATATAAAGGCTGTATGTGTCAGGATAGACGGCTGGTCGGAAAATTTCAGATTCCAAAAGGTGTGCGTGTTGCGAGTCATTCCAGAGCTAATGCTTGGAGAGACATATGGTGAGCAGACGGACAAATCAAGACAGCTACACACATAAAAGCTTAGAAAGCTTTTCTTCAAAATAATATGTAACATAAAATACAATCACTTGATTGGATGCCAGAGAAAGCTTCACATGAGTAAAAAACAAATTAATCCTTTCTGGTTTTGGTTTTCTTCTTCTGTCACAAAAGTGTTTTAATACTTTTACCTTATCAACATTTGTTTTCTACACTGCATTACACGTGAGTAATGATATTTAACCTTTATGTTATGATGATGATTACAGATGTTGAAAACCTAGGACTAACTGGTCATTGTCCAGGGTGTACCCAGCCCCCGAGAAAAGGCTTCAGCCTCCTGCGACCCTAACATGGCGCAAAAGAAAAGGAATAAATATTGTAGATTACAATTCTGTTATAAGTGTATGATACAGTGGCGGTAAAACAACATTTTTGCCTGAAACATCAGCCTGCAAGATTGCCAAACTGTGTCAGGTTCTATTACAATATTGTCATCTTTTGTCTATTGCTTTATATTGTAATATGTATCACATACTGCGTACACACAGTGAAGACGCAAACATTTTCTGTGGCTGTTATTGAAAATATTTATTGTACCCAAGTGAACTTTATGACCTGGTCCTAGTCAAACATTGCCATTGCCATCAAATGCTTACTGTTTGCTGTAATGCTGGTGACCTCCTTGTTTTTCTTCCCTGTGTTGTAGATGTAAAACAGATCCAGTAGATTTAGTGGGATAATCCTAGCTCTGCGATAATGAGAGTGTAAGTCTGCGTGTGAGAACGAAAAGTCAGTTTGTCAGATGTCAGGCAACAAAGGAGGCCACCACGATGCTGTCTGGTGACTCTTGACAATAACTCTGAACATTAGAGGCTTGATTCAGCGGGACGTTTAAAGCACCTTTCATCCTCTTCACCCAATCATTTTATATGCATTTACGCTGTGTTTATGTTTGTGCGTTGCTATCCAAGCTCGTGTGTGGCAGAGGAAAGGGTGTGACGGGAATGGGTATGTCTGTGAGACCCCGACGACTGCTTCGGGATGTGGTAAAACACCCGTATCGCCGCCAGAGTCTGCCCCCAGTCGCCACAACAAACAGGCAGCCATATGTAGGTCTGTCGGGATGCCACGCAGTGCCAGGGTGTCAGTGTCACCCACAGTGCTACCGGCAGTCTGAGAGCATCACATGAAGGGAACAACAACCCCACACAAAACCACTAAGAGGAGGTTAGCTCAGAAAACAGACAACTAATAGTACTACCTTTAACCGCACGGCTCTGAGTGACATCACTGTGCAGTTAGCCCAATGAAAAGAGATGTGAATTTGGGCTGAGTAGTATGGCTAAAAAAAAAAAGTCTGTAGTTTTTTATTTTTTATTTTCAGACCTTTTATGATTGTAATAGATTTTTCTCCCTTGTTGTTTACCCTGAAAAGCCATTTCAATGTAGGTTTATTATTTTTAATCAGAATATTGTATATTCATATGGGGAGGTGACAGTGGCGCAGTGGGTTGAGCATGTGCTCTGCAACCGGAGGGTAGCCACCCGTGCATACTGTCGTTGTGTCCCTAGGCAAGACACTTCACCCAAATTTGCTGTGGCAAGGGAGAAGCCAAAAGAAAAAAAAAAGTATATTCATACAGGATACTCTAATATAGCTACAGTATATGGACCCTAAATGCCTACTCAAACAATATAAAAGCAGCAGCAGTGTTTATTATCCACACAGTAAAAATATCAGTATCTTTTGGTGTTTGCCCTCGCCCTCTGCTTCTAAAGACCAGCTACGTTTACATTACACACTATAGTAGAAATTGTTAAAAGGTGCTAAATGCGGTCAAACACATGGCTAATGAGCAAACACCAACTCCACATTACGCTGTTTGTTTTTGCCAGTGTGCTGTCATTTCAATAAATGAAGATTTATTACGTAATTTAATAGAGGTAATACGTATTTTGTCTTTGAGATTATTAGTGTTTTTAGCGTCTGCAGAGTCTCAACCAAGAGTACTATAGACTGCTTTGGCGCTAGCAGCAGCATTAGCTGCACAGTGGACAGTGTTGAGCTTAGAGGATGCCATTTTTGGTAAATTAGATTTTACAATACAGCTATTTTTGACACCATCCATGATTTAAAAATATATCACTCTGAACGTCTCTACCAACTGAGCTACTGACGCCTCAAATGTAAATATGTGGGCTATTAATGTTTCAGTTCCACTTTTGCTTCGATGTCATTAGCAGGCACACACTGAACATTTAGACATTATTAGAAAGCATGTATGGATACTTATAAACAAGGCTAATCATAAAAATGTAAAACAACTAAAAAAGGAGCAGCGGAGAACTCCAGATACCTTATTGAAATGCTCAAATCTATTGTTATCATCTGCTGTTCTTAAAGCCTGCTAGAAATGCTCATGAATACGTAATTATTAATTTTAACAATGCTAAATACTGCTACTACTAAATTTTCAGGCAGTGGATACAGTATGTGTTGTTAAAGTCGCATAAATTGGTTTTGAAATTGATCTATATGTAATTTGTCTTAAAAGCCTTGCTTGTGTCAAAACATAAATGTAGTCAGGAATATTTTACATTATCATTGTATTCAGCATTTGCAATAACTAGTGTGGCTTCCGTTTATTCAGACATTAAATAGTGGCATTTTTAATGGCAAACACAATTTTAAATATATATTTTAAATGCATTACACTCCTAGTTATGAGATGTTAAAAAAATGAGCACATTTACTCTTTGCTTTCAGATTTCTTATTTCTCAGTTGTCATTGTATTATTTCAGTTATATGTTCCATTAATCTTTTTGAAGAGACCATTTTTTGTCCTCTGGGTGTTTGTAATGGTTTAGTCTCGTCGCTAGCCTCTGCATTTTGATGAATGTACAGACCTCAGCTCTCTGTCTGGCTGAATCAACCTCGTCTTGAAATTGTGAATGGCTGGTTTGAAAAGGAGAATGAACTGCACATTTAAAAAATCCACGCTGCAGCATGGTTACAATTGGCAAACACGTTTCTCTTGAGTGTGGCAAAATGTGCTGGTACTAGTCTAATAGCTAACGGATGTTTCTAGAAAAAGGGCAGTTTTGTAAAAATCCTAATTGGGGGCATTAGGCAGAAAGTGATGTGTACCCAAAAGCAAAAAAAAAGAAAAAATGCCAAAACGAGCCAAATAGATGGGAGGCGGTAGAAGCGAGGTGGAGGTCTGACTAGTCTAAGCGCAGTGATGCGGCACACAGTGTACTGGTGATGACTCAGCTGGCTCTAGTCTCCATATAGCCACCAATCACTCTCCTTCTACTCCTCCTCCCTCCTCTTCCTCTGCCTCACTCACATTCTCTGACTCTCTTAAAACTACACAGCTAATTGGGTGACGATTACTTATCACACCAGCTCTCAGATTATGGCAGATAGCTAGCTAAGCTCAGTGCCATTTCACCTCGTGTCTTGTTTTCCAGTGAATGTAGTGTAACTTAGGCTTTCATACAGTAGCTTTGCCTCCCATTGTTAACCTCAGCAATGGCTTATTTATATGTATGCCTTTACTAGTTACAAAGCTTAAAGGAGCAGCACACTTGATGCTTTTTAATCTAAATTTTTTGTTTACAAAAAGATATGGTACAAGACTCTCCAATATAGTCAGTCTTAAAAGTACATGTTCAAAATGAGCACCATGCAAGCCAGCTGTCCATCAGACTGGTTAGTCATCCACGTGGGATAGTGGGACAGGTGGTTGGCCTATTATTTTTTGTCTCAAAATCTGGTTTAATGGTGCGGTAGTTTTAATTTCAGATGGAGTGTTCTAATAAAAATAACAAGTAATCAAATATCGGTGCACAATACAGTATTAGGAAAATGTGATTTGCAATATTCTATATTGAATATTGTCAAAAGGATGACTGTATTTCATTATAACATGATATGGTGAGCAATAATACTTTTGTGGATATTATAGAGCCAACCTTTGTCTCACAGCCCACAATCGTGAACTGCTTATAATTTGCATTCAGGTGGTTGTGCTATGAACATTTAACTAAAGAATTTACATATTACTATTAAAACTTTCAGTGTTCTCATATTAGTAAAGGTAACAATAATAAAAAATAGTTTATACTCTTTCACAAGTGACATTCAGAAAAGTTGCACATGCAATTTACAAGATTAGCATTGTTTCCCATTCATTTTTATGACGGCGCAAATTAAAAACATTAAATTAGATGTATTTAAACAGCAGGAATGAGTGGTTCTTGTTTCTATACGTATTTGTTAAAAAAAAATCTTTCAATTAATATCACCCAGATGTGACATTAATTCCATTTGCTAAGGTTCACTTATTAAACTAGGATCTAGTGATTGATTTATTAAATCTGAACATACAATAACAAACTATTTGACACACTTCTGTCCAGCATAACATCAGTGTTTCCCCAGTACTTGATAGTTAAGGTGGACCCCTTGTCTATAAGCACCCCCCACCCCCCCGGCTCTGATGTTACTAACATGTGGTTGATTGTAGTCAATTGCCAAAATCATCTTGAGTGTTTATCATTTGTGATATCTTGTGGCTAATGCTAAATCCTCCATAGGAAATGCATTGTGGTCTGTATAGTTTATGGTCTGTGTACCAATGGTAAAATGGTCTGTAGGTATTTGGATAACAGTATTTAATCTACAAAAACAATTTATTACACTAATGGCTGTCTTTTGGTTCATATTTAAACCATTTTAATTTTCTTGCTTTGGTTAAAAGATACTATAATATGTTGGCATATTGTTTGTAATGATAGTGTGTAGACATGTCTAGTAGTAAAGACAGTTCTGAAACCTGATTTGTCCCACCAGCATGTAAACATAGCTCTGACATATTTCCACTTGTCACTGTCTCTTACCACTCCGTTCACGTCTCACCTCTGTCTGAGTCTCGTCTTTGTCCCCCGGTCCCCCTTGGCGTCTCCAGCCTTCTGTCAGACAGGCTCCTCCTTCCCCCTTTTTCTCCAGCGCTGTTAGGAATGCGGTATTAAGTATCATCCCCCTTCCATTGCAACTGTGATACTTCCTCCTCGGCTGGCCTTGCTCGGCGCTCACCTTACCTGCTCCGGCTCCATTCAGTCTCGCCTCTACAATCATTCCCAGAGGCACACACATCACATCTCCACCACCACCCCCATATCACCCCATCCTCCATCGTCCCCTCCACCATCTCTGAGTAAACAGACAGGATTAACCCAGACTACTTGTTTTCTCATAAGCTTGCAGTGAAATCAGAACTTATACTACCAAGCACATCTCTGACATGAAGCCAATGATAATGCAGTAACTAGGACACTATTGGGGTAGCACCCTTACTAACAGCATGATTTTTTTTTTTAACTGGTCTGAATGTCGGACCTTATTTTGTTCTTGATTATTTTTTTGCCACTCAAAATCAAACATGTTTTCTGAATTATTTTGCTACGTTTATGGCACCTTTTTCGAAATTATGATGATGACCATTCTGACCACAGCCTCTCCGACCACCAACAACCAAGTGAAGTGTTTTGCCCTATGACACGATGGCAGTATCAACTGGCAAGAGCAGGATTCAAAACACCAACATTAGTTATAGGAAAACCGGTCTATTAAGCAACTGTCGCCAAACCATTCCAAATAATAAAAAATATTCCATTCAGTTAAACTGAATCTTGAAACAATATTCAACCTCTCCAAGACCCATTTTGGATTTGAACAATTCAGTGGAGTGACAGAAGTGTCAACTGACTAAACTAGGAAATATTAGATTATTTCTTGGTTCATGTGTAACTTTACACTTCAAAATTAAAATAATTATGAAAAATTACAAACTGTAATGAAATTTTATTCCATCTATATCAACATCCAGTTGACAAATTTTTTTTCAGTAGTCACACTTTTAAACTATTAGTTTTTGTCAATGAATGCACCGCATCTCCTGCTCTGAACAGGTTCATCTGTGAGAAATAGGGCTGCAACTAACAATTATTTTGATAATCGATTAATCTCTTGATTTATATATATTTTTAATTTATTGATTAGTAATCGGATAGCAAAGCTATTAAACGATTATTAACTTAGTTGACAATTATTTCAATAATCGATTATAATCAATTAATCTGATGTCTGATTAATCTTGTTGTGGCTGACAAACATTTCTGCATTTTGATTTTCCTTCTGGCTTCTTTCTTTCATTTAAGTCATACAACTAGATGTTTACTCATCATCATTATCCATATTGTGCCTTTTTCCTGTTGACACTATTTTATAGCAATAATTAGCCAGTACATCCATCAACAATATTGGTTTAAGTTTTTTTTCCCCTTTGTAGCATAAAAAATGACCATATTCTAATGTAAAAAAGCCCTCAATTGTCATTTTTGCAGATCATTTTCACAGAGGAAACCGTACCATCTCGATACACATGTATATTTGATTCCACTTTATCCCTATTAATGAGTTTATCCAGAAACTCTCACCAGGCATTTAGAATGAAACGCCAAGCCGTGTGCTCAAGTGACTGCACTGGCTCGGTGACACATGCAGATCACATATCATCAGCCTCTCAGCTGCCACGTCTCTGCCTCTTAAAAGTGTGCATGTTGACTGTTGCCCGCATCCAGGGGGATCAGTGCCATCTGCTTTTAGTGGGACAGTATTGGTTTGTAAGCCTTGGCCTGCTTTGACGGGGCAGTCCCACTGTGAAGGATGCACGCTCGGGTCATCAAGCCTTTCATCACACTTCTCACTCACGCACTTCTCATGTAGACACACACACACATGCATAATAAACCACAAACGTGCACGACGTCGAGGGGGAAAAACCTCAAAGACTGTAATGGCCATCTCTCATTTCATTTAATCTGCCTAGAGGAAGGCCAGGAGGCAGCCCAGTAGCCCTGATTAATAATAGGCTTTGGAAACACGGCTACACTGCTACTGCCACACATTTCAGCTGGCAGAATCCAAAACAAGTCCTTCTGCCATCACCACGCTCCAACTTTATCATCATCTGTAACGAGAACCCCACCATTTAGAATGTGTTTTACAAATTATCCAGAAATTATTGAGGTTTTTGAACTGTGAAACTATAGTTCCAGAAGCTAGACTTGTCTCTAAATCCTTGCTCTCATTCCTTTTCTCATGTTACATTGTAATGATCAACTGTGACACATTTAAACAGCTTAGGGGGAGAGGCATATAAAGCATAACATGATGTTCGCAATTGACTTCCAGGCAGACAATTCAGTTTTCCACTTTCCAGAATTGCCAGTCTCCCCAATCAATCGTCATCGTCAAATATTACTTTAAGACCATGCTTAAAGGTACATTACCCAGTTATTTTTAACCACCCTGGTGTCAATTCTACCTCGTTAGTGCTCTTGTGTCCCACCAAGAAGGTTGTGGTTTCAATCGGCCAGCTGACACACAAACTCTTTCGGTGGAGTCTGGATGTCCTCCCTGTATTACCGTCAGTTCACTCCAGGTACTCCAGCTTCATCCCACAGTCCAAAGACATGCATGTGTTAGGTGAATGGGTGACTCTAAATTGCCTCTAGTGAATAAATGTGAGAGTTGATGGTCTGTCTGTGGTTGCTCTGAGACTAACTGGCCACTGACAAGGGTGTACCCCACTTAAGGGCCTAAGTTACTAAGATAGGCTCTAGTACTCATAAGCCCTAATGGGAATAAGCAGAAGAAGATGAATGCATAATTTGTACCAAGGTCAACCAAAGTTTGAAGCTTACTTTAAACTTCTGTGAGTTTTGTGATTTATGCCATCTCACAGTTATATCTGCCATTTTAAACTTGGATTGCCAGTACATCCTTTTCCTACTTTTTTTTCCCTTTTTGTTTTTGCTTTTTTTGCTGTGTAAGCAAACATAGTCATCCATTGAATAGGCACTTTTTCTGTATTATCAGCAAGCAGTATTATCAAGATGTGTAGACTTACATCCATATGAAGCCACTTCAACTAGACGTGAGCGTGTGGTTGGGCAAAACCTTCAGCATGAGCTGAATACAAATAATCATTGATAATAAAGCCTAGATGATGTCTTAAGCTAATTTTTTCAATAATGATTCTATTGAGTTATAATTTAAGGATGGTGAAGTTAGGGATAAATAAAAGAAAGATAACACATACTTTCTGTTACAGTCCCAAATAACTTCTTATTCATACTGTATGTTTTTTGCAGGTGGTGCTAGAGTGTGTCCTGCAGACAGATGTGGTCTACAACAAGGTGAACCCCATCTTTCACCACTGGAGGATCAACGACAAAAAATTCGGACTGACCTTCCAGAGTCCAGCAGACGCACGTGCGTTCGACCGGGGTATTCGCCGGGCCATTGAGGACATGAAGCAAGGTGAGTTATTGCTTTTCTATTGTTTTACTAACTTCTGGAGTTGGCAGATAAACAGGCTGTTTTGTGTAGTGATTAAGCAAATTTAAACTTTTTATTTATTTATTATAACCTATTTAATTTCTATTAAATGTGCCCAAAGTAATCTTATGTTGTGGTACTGGAGACTTGAAGTACGTATACCATATAATAAAATCTGCCAGTTATTCCCTTTAAGGTTGGCTAGAGGCAGGGTGCATGCTGGACAATTGCCAGTTAGTTGCAGGGCCATTCACCTCCACTATCAAAATCACTTTGATTCCCAAAAAAGGAATTCCCCAATGTGCCAATTTGGTGTTTTGTGCTTTTAACCATGTTATAATATTGTTTGCACCTCAGAAACATACCTGGAGTAGTATTTTGTTTGAGTCACGCATGTTTGAGTAATCTTCAATGCTGCTGCTAGTCTCTAGACACATGGAACCAGGAAATTAAAGTAACAGCTCCCCAAAAGAAGATGTTTTCCAAAGATTATTTCAAAAAGCCTTTAAAAAAACATTACATGGGACTTTAAATGTCACAAGTTTTGGTTGTTCAGTCTAACATATCAATCATATGCAGTGGTTTCAAGGTGATGCAAAGATAACGATTTTACAAAATTAGCTTGTAAGCAATAACATCAATTGTGTGCATAGTCATTACTAAACCCCACTGCAAGCATTCGTGTTGTTATTGTTAAAAAGACAACCCAATAGTCAAATATATTATCTAGAGCATAAAGCAATGTGCATATGCTATTGTTTCCTTATCCAAAAATCACTGCGGCTTTGTTACCATCTCCCCATATCAACATATCACCGAGTGTGTCTGGAATTCCCTCTTAGAGGTAGGATTCTCCTTTGCGTGGCAGTCCTCCATTACTTGTAAGATGATCTGGGTGGATGTCTAAAAACATCGCATACATTCTGCGGGCCGCTTCCTGTTTGTTATTGACTTGTAAAGGCTCCCCTAGCATCTGCTCAGGGAGAGATAGCGTCACGTTGATTAGCCCACCGCTACCTGTTTGCTCACCCAGGTATGACCCCACCCGTGTTATCTTATCTATGCCAGCTGCCCAGATAACACACCGCTTCCTGTATAGGCTGGCAGGGATGGGTCTGTACCCACGGCAGGGAGGGGCCGTTAGTAAGACAATATTGATTACATTCTGTGATGGGACAGTATGACAGTTCCAAGTCACCAGGTTAGGTGTTTGTGTTTCTCATTTTACACATTAAATTAGATTGGTGTAATGTTTACTGCAGTCATTCTCAAACTTTTCACATCAACTACCACCTCAGAAAAAAATGGCTTTATAAATACCAGCTTTAATAAACTAAACTAGGACAAACTGAGCACTAAAATAGGACAAATCAAGGGCTTAATCACATCAAAACCAGGACTAAACTTGAACTAAATCACTTCTAAACCAGGACCAATCCAAGACTTAAACCAGGTCACGCTAGGTCAAATCAGGACTAAATCAGGGCTAAACCAGGAGGAATCTAGGACTAAACCTGAACGAAATTACATCTATACCAGGACTAAACCATGACTAGACTAAACCAGGGCTAATCAGGACTAAATCAGGTCTAAATTAGAAGAAATCTAGGACCAATCAAGGTCTAAACTGGGAGAACACCAGGACTAACCCAGGACTAAACTTAAACTATTTCACGTCTAAACCAGGACTAAATTATGACTAATTCAAGACAAAACCAGGTCTAACCAGGACTAAATCAGGTCTAAACCAGGAGGAGTCGAGAACTGATCAAGGTCTAAACCAAGACTAATCTAGGAGTAAACTGGTCTACATCAGGACTAAACCAGGTCCAAACCAGGACTAAACCAGGTCCAAACCAGGACTAAAGTAATGTAAGGATGGGCTGTCTAGTTAGTGGAACATTGGTGTTTTGATGCTATCTCCTCCCATTCACATTGTCTTCAGTATTGTTTGAGAAGCTTCATTTCATCACTGCTTAGCTGTTGAAAAAATAAAGCTAGTAAATGAATGTGTGAACAGAGGCCAGATACTATGTGCCATTTGAAATCTGAGTTGCTACTGATGTGCTATCTTACAATAATTAAATGAACAGTTAATACTGTATGGTCACGTTTTAACTTAGGACACTTGTACAATATATTGGTCTGTGTCCATGTTTATCGTTGCTCATTGCTCACACATGGCAGATCAATTATTAGTAAGCCTCCCTTGAGAGAAACTATTCTTGCTGACATTTTTATGAATTACCACTGCATATAAAGTGGGACCTGGTAACTTTTTTTTTTTTTTTTGCTTAAATAAACTGGTAATAAATTAGACCAGCTTTATTTATGCAGATGTGCATGCAGGTAATTGACCAATAAAATTTAGGTCAACTAAGATGTCACTGACTGATTAATCGACTAAACAACCAAAGTCTGTGAGCCCTACATAATAGTGTGAATGTAAATTTCCAACAATAGTATTAGAGACTTATAACTTATAACTTGTGCAAATTCTGAATCGTTGCTTGGCTCAATCTATAAAATTAAAGTAGTCTTAAAATAGAAATAGTTAGAAATTGCTAGTTCTGTTATCAGACTAGTTAAAAAAAAAGTATTGCTCTATGTGCTTCTGTTTGTATTCCTTTTAGGGCTACACTTGGTATCAGACTGAGACTTGAGTGTGTTGAATTAGCAGCATTTGGTCCCGATAAGCATTATTTTTCAGTACAGTGCCAGAGGTTGCAAAGTCATCCAATTAGCAGAGAATGGCCAGCTCAGCAATCTGCCACCCGGCCCCCTGTTACACAAGAGGCTGGCTGGCCGGGGAGCCATAATCTCCTTTACTCTGTAGACCTGGAAGTCTCAGAGCACATGGAGGAGGTACAGTGGAACATATCGTAAAGGCTTATCACGGCTGGGCATCGGGAGTTCCTCACCCGCCACCGTTTTATCTTGGGTTTGAACTTCCTGGGCATTAGTCCACACTTATTCTAGGTGAAATGCAATCATGGGCAACAAGTGCAGGGCTGGCTCAAGCCACCAGTTTCAAATAAGGCTGAAAGAATGGCTGATATTTTTGGTAGTTGGCAAAGGCAGGATGACTGCCAGAGTTATTATTGACTTCACACTATAACAAACATTTGAATTAGGGTCAAGCATGAGTACTAGAAATCTGTGAAATTAACTAGGACATTTACTTGGATTTTTTTTTTTTTTTTTTTGCAAGTGTGTAATCCAGCTCTGTATAGACACTTTCTCTGTATTATCTGCAACATTTATTTATTAAGATTTTCTGTTTTTTAAAATTCCTCAATGGTCTGGTACGTCTGTATTTGTCAGAAATGCTGTCCATGCATGCACCTGAGGTCATGTGACCAGTTGCTTTGAGACTGTCTAAGATCAAGACTAAAAACCAGAGGAGACGGAGCAAACTTACAATAGGTTCCCTCTGAACATTTGAACTGCCTCATCCATCCAGAGTTTTCAGTCACTGTTAGAAATGGTCTCTTTACACTGGCTTTTAATAGAGGTTGAGCTGGACATTGCACTATTGATTTGATCTTTTTAGCTGTTTTACTTGTTGTTTTTGTGCTATGGCCTATATTTGGTGGCAGCAGTAGCTCAGTTGGTAGTCGCCCACTAACCCGAGTGTGGGCGTAAATGAATAATGTAATTAAAAAACGCCTTTGAGTGTCAAATAAAGCGCTATGTAAGACCAATGCGTTATTATTATTATTATTATTTGATTGTTTGACACCGGGTTTACTGCATTTTTTAACTTGTACAGTACTTTGGGCGGCAGTGGCTGTATTTTAAATGTGCAATAACCCATGTCTTTGTTGACAAGTCATGCAGACTAGACTGTTCCACTGTCTAGCCTTCTAGATATGGCATTTTCATGGAGAGTGGAAGTCAAACTGTACAAAATAAATGGCATTGTAAACATTTCTCATGTTATCTTTTGCATGCGTTAATACCTTGTTACTCTGTTATTTGTATTTGTTTTTTTCTTTTATATTTTCTAATAAGTGTTTTAATAATAGGCTGGATTCGAATGTATGTTTTTATGGAGTTATGGAGTCTAGACAGCAACAGAATGTTTTGTAGTGGGGCATTTGGGGTGAAATGTGTTCAGGGTTCAGATTGTGAATGATTATAACATTTGGACAATATGTCCATTCAAAAAGAATACTAATGAGCAGAACAGTTGGTTCTCACCTCATTTTAACTTTATAAGTAATCAAATACAATGAATAATATTTAGATTGGTGAGTAATTTGCTCTCCAAAATTTGAATATAGCTTTTGACGAGAAAATGATATTATTAGAGCAGAAAGAGCAAATCATAGCCCAAACACAGGAACATAACCTGCTTCCAACCATGTTAGCTCTTCCTATAGTGATCTAACCAGGCTGAAAAGTGAGGCTCGACAGATTGAGCTGAAATACAAGTCTTGCTTTTGTAGTACACCCCTCAGTTGTTTTGGTCATGCTTTTAGAAAGTGTCATTCCAAGGACGCAGATCGCCATTGATAATTCTGTGAGAAGCAATTAATAAAAACAGAAGAATCCTTATGAATGCTTGATTAAAGAGACTGCTCGTGTGTTTGGGTGTACTGACTGAATCCCCCTTACAGCAGCTGAAGGCGGTCTCGTCTGTCCCCTGGCATGTTGTGCGCTCAGTGTTGTGTTGCGTAACGCCTCTCCTCCGGCAGCCAGGTACTTCTTCTGTATTCCTGTTGCATCGCTCTGCTGCTGGCCGGCCAAGTCCTCACTGCTCACTCTCAGAAGAGAGAGAGAGAATAGAATATGTTTTTTTTTTCCCTGTCTTTTCGTCCATGCACGCGCTTTGTGTATATCGGTCTTGCAGTCCTCTGTTGCCATGGCGACGCTGGGCACACGGCTCAGGCAGCTCCGCATGCCCAGCGCTGGCTGAGTCGTGCTGCAGGAAGCCTGTTTTCTCTTTCGGGAAAGTGTGGAGGAACACATCACGACATCATGTGACCGAGATGTAGACAGACAGGCAGATGGACAGAAGGGGGCCGACGGTGGCTAACACATGCTAACACAAGTCCCGGTGTCCTCTGAGTGTGGGGGGACTCACTGCATTATTACCATGTGGCGCTGTGCTGCCTGTCTGAATGCACACAGGCTGCTAATGAGGCCTCACTTATCCCATTCACTAACCTCTAGTTTAAAAAGCAGTCCAACAGTTTCCTCTTTACGGGTGAAATGGGGTTGTCCATGTCAGTTTTAAATGAAATAAAGAGGTTCTGAATGCTTAAAAGTTCACTGAAGCTATGACAGAGAAAACTACTACGGGACAAAAAATAAGAAAGAAATAAAAATGTGTGCTTCTCAAAAAGGAGTCACATGACTTACTATGCCCTATAAATTGTCATCTATATCTAAGACAGCGTTTCTCAAACTGTGGTACATGGGCCTCTTCTAGAGATAGGAATCTTATGCAGTTCAAGTCCTTATTTAGTTTATTATTGACATGATCTAGTATTAAATTTTATGCTTGGTTTAGATGTGGTTTAATGCTGGGGTAGACCTGGTTTAGTCCTGGTTCAGACCAGGTTTGGGCCTGGTTTCTTGTTGGTTTAAACCTGATTTAGACCGGTTTAGTCCTGGTATGGACCTGGTTTAGTCATGTATTAGTCCTGTTTTAGACCTGGTTTCATCCTGATTTAGGCTCTTTGAGAACCACTGACCTAAGATATTTAATTTCAAATATTTGCATGTCATTTAATTACAGTGTGCTTAATTTTGATACAGCTTTTTTATTAATTGCCTTTAATATTTATTAACAATATAGTTACAGCTACTTGAAAGTTGAATAATGGAACATTATGCATGAATGTGTTTTTAAAATCTCCATATTTTTTAACTTTCGTATTTTTTAAGTTTTGGCAGAACAGTGAATCTACTACACTCACTAACCTACACAACTGATTAACCTAACATTCACATTTTCAACACCTGCAGCCAATATTTAGACATGTGTCATTCATGGTATTTACATAATTTAAGTGGGATCATTTGTTTGGGTGTTATTTATTTAAGACTTACTACTGACTTTGTTGACACCCAAGCAGTGTAAAGAAGTTAGACGTTTGAGTTGAAGTCAGTTGAAGTTGAGTTTATTTCAGCAAACTGGTAGGTGTTTTGTTTTAGAGCTTGCAGTTGCCAATGCATTTTGAGGTCTCTTCTGAAACCATTTATGATAAGCTGTGTTCTGCAGGAAGTTAACAAAGTTTTTTTATTCTTCTGGTAATTAACCATTTTGTTTTTTTTGTCTTGCAGGTTGTCGGTCTTTCGGGGAAGGCGATAGTCCAGAGGATGGCCTGCCAGTAAGTGGCATGAACACAAACTAAACCTCTCACCATTGTGGCCGCATTTAGAAGGAACTAAAAACAAAATATGATGCATCAGGTTGTGAGATGAGCATTCTGTCAGCTCTTCAAGTAACATTGTCTATTTTTATAAAAGGCCAACAAGTTTACTGTAGCACTTCCATACACTTGTTCCGCATCTGATTTCAGATATTTGAAGGAATGGTGTTCTCACAGCGACCTCAGTCCAGTGATGCATTCCACTATGACAACCATGTGAAAAATTTGGCCCTGGGGAAAATTCATTCAGGAATCCGCTTGTTTAACTTCTCAATGTAGCTTGTGTTATTTAATGTCCACGTGCAACCATACTTTCAGAGATGATTCTTTTTTTTTTCCTGTTAATATTGACTGATGTAAAGTGCATTAATTGCATTTGTCAGATGGTTACCCTCAAAGCTGACCTTAAAGTACAACTACCCAATTTTTGCCTCCAGCACCCAGTCATCAGAATTGCTACTTTTTCTAGAACAATCCAGTTAGCAAAAAAAATGCTTCAAACCAAACTGTAGAGCTTTCTTTCTTTTTTTTTGTCCAAGCAGACATAGACAGTGCTTGTATAGATACTGTCACTCACGGTTCACAGGCAATGAGAACGTCCCTTGTTCAAATATGCCAGCATATTAACATCCTTGCTGATAAAATCTGTAGTGTTTTCCAAATAGTGGGTTGGGTCCCAAGAACGTCACAGGGAGGTTGAATGTAGTTTTCGTTAAAGGTCCCCTATTATGCTAAACCAACTTTTTGAGCTTTTAACCATGTTTTAATGTCGTTTAGACCTCAAAAACATACCTTGAGTAGTATATTGTTTCATTCACACATGTTTGAATAATCCTCTATGCTGAAGCCCTCTCTTTTTCAAGAGCTGAAAATGCTCAGCCTCATGGCTCTACGTAGATTTGTGAAAGTGCTCCTGCACATTTCTAAAGCCCATACATTGTTTATATAATTTCAGCACTTAAATTGCAGTCATGACAAAGCGTTTATCTATGTTAGTGACACGTTGCAAGACATTTCCCATACAAATACATTATTTTAAGTTAAAATAAAATCTGAAATACTAATAGAAAGGTGTCCAAAAGTATTTTTAAAAGCCTAAAAAAAAAAGCATAATATGGCCCTAATAATAATAACAGCAAATGTGAAACCTAAATATTGCATTAATTACATAATAAAAAAATACATGAGCCATAAAGAATATATGATAAAAAAAGAAAAAAAACAAAGAAAAAAAACAAAAAACGTTTTATTTGTAAAAAGTAGAGCCCTATCGATATATCGGCAGGTCGACTTTATTGGCCGATATTGCCCATTAGAAAATTTTCAGTTAACGGACGAAATCTGGCTGATATCCACTGATATAAACAGTTCAAAACGGCAATAAGAATATTTTACTAATTTCTTTGCCATAAAACCTCATAGAACAAAATTTCAAAATGCATTTTGTAGTTCTCCCCATGCTCTACTTGCATGGCAAGTTTAAATGAAATTTAAGTTAAACAAATTTAGTTAAAGCTAAATAAAATAAAATAAATAAATAAATATAATACATAAAATATATAATAATACTCCCCACACCAATGCACACTACAACCTAAATAACAATCAGCATAAAGAACAATAAGCAGCTTTCTACAACATATTATAAATAAGTTTAGTCTAATAAAGTGGCCTGGGGTGTACACACCATATTCATATAAAGAAGAGCGGAAAGAAAAATGCTTTAAAATACTTTTTCCTAATGTATAATGTATCAGCCAATGTATTGGATATTGGCATTTTTTTTGTTTTTTTAATATCAGCATCAGCCTCAAAAAATCCATATTGGGTGGGCTCTAGTAAAAAGTAGACTACAAAAAATGATCACAGATAATAATGGTTCCCACAGTTGGACCAGAACCACTATCCTAAATGACTTGAACTTTGTTCCAACAGATTATTCCTTTTACAATATGTTAATAGGTGATAATAAATTGCCTACTTTCTCATAAATAGTTCAGGAAGCTGACTAAAATGTGACCTAAAGAAGCCAAGAGTTGGTGTAATGAAGTTCCTCTTTAAGGAATGTGTCTGAACGTACAGGAAATCCAGTGGCACCGCAGTTGCTAGGCAGCGGCAATGAGGGGAGGGGGGTTCAGCAGGATGGGGGGTGGAAGGGGGTGTTCACGAGGTTCAGTGAGTGAGCCACCGACGGTGTCACCATGGTGATTTGGCATCCGAATCTTGCGGTCGGAGACCTGGGCTACAGAGAAGGAGAAGTGAACCAAAGGCGAGCACCGCAGCCTGAGAACTAACAAATAGCACCACACAGTATGGAGCACTATTAGCTTCTGACTGTGTGAACTAAAACTCACATGTGACATATGAACTTCATATTCACTAAGAATAGAGAAGTAAAACCTGTTTACCTCATTAAAGGAACAATATGTAGCCTTTATACTATTTTTGAAGAACGAAACAATGAGAATAGACAAAACCTTGATCTCAGCTTGCAGGTCAAGAAAACAAATTTCTCTTAATCGGACTGACACACCCGGACAAGACGGTTCATTGTCAGACTCCAGCTGCATGTATTCAGCGTACGCTGACTAAGCTAGGAGAGGCATTTAACAGCACTCAGCACTAAACAGACAGGACAACAGCCCAGAGTTAAGAACATTTACACAGTTTTAGACCAGCGAAGACGTATATTATGGGTCCCTCCAGCTTATTTTTTGATTTTTTCGGTCCATGTGTCTAAGTGAAAGCGTGGCTGCTGTAACTTACAATGTGTTTACGCGCATCAGGTGAGGAACGCATTTTTCTGACTTTGTTGCATTTCATTTTGTAAAGTGTAGGTGTTACCATGATATTTCAAACTATGATTAGCAGTCAAATTAGCCAAAGAACCACTCGAGTGCAACACAGTGCTGTGGCTTCAGTAGTTTGGCTCTCTGGCGTGCATGTAGATTGAGCCTGGGGAATTTGGACCTGTATAAACTACACTTAGACATAATGGACAAATTGGGATAAGTGATCTTTCTTTAAAAAATCCAGCTAATATTGTACTATCACCTATGACAATATTCACATTCACAACAAAAGTTAGAGAACCACCATCTAAGGCCAATCCTTTTTTTTTTTTTTTTTTACTTTGTAGACATTCAGACATTTCAAAAGAACGTCTGTGTCCTCATTGGAATCCCTATAGCCTTGCATTATTCCAAGGATTTGCTGTGTAGATGTTTGCATGCACATAGAAGGCGTCCCACTACGCCCACATCCTGCCCACAAAGGCCCAGCACCCACTTACAAATGTGCCCTTCACAAGTCAACCGCATTCTTCCTCTTCACTCGCACACACTCCGAACATATGCAACACATTTCACCCATACAAAGAAGAAATACGTCAAACCACCATTGAGGTAAAAGTTTATATGCCGCATCTAAACATCAACGTCTAATTTAGCCCTGGCAGGAAGTACTTTCTTATCAGTCCAGTTTACAGAGGCTTGGTGGACCGGTCTGCTTTTACAGCCTTAGTCATGCACCAGTAACTATCAGCTCGTCTTGATGTTGCTACATAAAGTTACTGACTGCCAAGACTAAATGAGTAGCTGTATGTCGGATTTGAATTAACAAGGCCATAATAATTCAGAGTTACTGTGGTATCTTAAAATTCTAAGAAAGTCTTGCTTTTAAAAATCTGAATTTGAGGCTTTATAAAGTGTTACATTTATAAGACAGATGTATTACCGCTGCTGATACGTACGATAGCTCAGATCTTTTCTTACCGAGACCAAAATGCTTTGCGGCACTCACTGTCGCAAATGGTTGCATTTAAATGGCGCGGCCGCATTTACAGCTTAGCTTTTTGTATACTGCGCGCTTATACATTTTTTTGAACACTGGTTTTAAAGTATAAAAAGCCTTAAACAAAAGTTAAATCCTGCAGAAACCCTGATAATGACTTATTTTAGGATAGCTCTGAGATTTACTCGTAGCAGATGTGGGTGCTACTTTCAGTAATGTGACAAATTCAGATAAAACTTTTCAAATAGACTAATACTACTGAGTCAGGTAAAGTGACAGTTTTCGGGAATTCTGTGTGAAAAAAAAAACAGTCAAATGAGACAGGAATAATTTATCTTCCAAATCTTTAATTTTCACCCCATTTTGGCATTTTTCAAAAGTGCCTCTTTTCCCACATGCCCATGGGCAGTATTATTCAGCCCTTAGCTTCAGAACTTTGTGGAGCATCATTTAACTTTTATTTAACTTTTATAACTTGGAACAAACATTTTGGGTAATTGCTAACTAGCTTTTTATTCCTCTTGACTGGAATCTTTGCCCATTCTTCACCTGCAAAAGCTTCTAGCTCAGTGATGTTTGATGGCCTCTGTGCTGCAACTGCCTTCTTTAAGTCCCACCAAATATTTTCAATGGGATTTAAATCTGGTGACTGAGTGGGCTACTCCAGTGTCTTGTTGTCTTCTTGAAAAGTCTTTAATTGATAAATCCTTACAACATTTTGGGGAGTTTAATATTCTGGATTGGTGGTTTCCTGTTTCTGGTATCATTGTTCCTTATATCCTCATTGTTTCAGTATATTGGAGGCATTACAAGTTGGGATGAGAAAATGTTGGAAATGGCTGTCAGCTGGCAGTTGCACCCACACACTCTCTCACCTCTCCTCATCTGGACTCTCCTGTTGGGTCAGCTCAGCTCCGCACTGGCCCTCATGCATGCCTTTGAACAGCCAGGCTTAGGCGAGCGCTTTAAAAGGAAGCCCAAGTCTGTTTCCCATTTCCACCCCTCTCCCCTCCACCCCTCCGTCCTGCGCGCTCTCTTCCCTTTCTTTCCCCCTCTCTCTCTCTCTCTCTCTCTCTCGCACACATACAGCTGTCATCTGGCTTTTTAAGTTGTGTGCAGCATTTCTCCAGCTGGAGTTGGTTTATGACATTCCCCGTGCAGACTCTCCGGCCTCCCCTCCCCTCTGCTCTGTTCTCTCACTCACACAAATACAACACAAAGTCATTTTTTCCTGCTCTGTTCTTTCTTTTCTCTACCTCCACTGTCTCCTGCGATGTGTATTCCACCCCACGGTATGTTGGGAGCCATGTGTTCGCAGTCTTGAGGGAAGGAGGCGAAGGAGAAGGGAGAGGAGGGGGGGAAAGAAGTCAAAGGAAGCATCTCTTAGCAACCACAGGACAGTAATTACTGTAGCAGCAGCTGGGAGCAAACCAGATTTCCGCTGTGCGTTAAAACACTGGCGTGGGCTACTTTACACACAGCACTGGCTAACCAGAGCCAGCAGCCTCCTCCACATTATACAGGGCCCGGAGAGGGACAGGAAGAGGGGCGGGAGAACGGGAGAGGAGCACCAACCAGGCTTCATGAGGTCGGGAGGTGTGTGGGAATGAGGGACAGCCAATGTGGGCGCTGTAATTCTATTTGTGACAATGTGTTAATGAAAGAAGCAAGACTCCACGTTGCCTTCTCATTGAATGCTGTTGAATAAGAATTAAACATTGCTTTCATTACTGGTTTTGGACAGTGTCACTTTCTTCTCCTTTCAGCCATTCTCTTTTGGGGGTCGCAACAAATCATCTGCTTCCTTCTAACTCTTTGCATTGCTCTTTCTCACACCAGCAAACTTCATGTCCAGGGTAGCCCCAAAGTCTTAAAAGCATTAAAAAGGTATTCAATTTTATGTTGTCAAAATCAAGGCCCTAAAAGTATTAAATGTTATGAGTAGGTATTCAGTTTTGTTCACCTAGGTCTTAAAATTTGTTAAACATTATGTTAATATTACAAAAAAGTAGAGCCACCAAAATAACAAAATATATTTATTGAAGAAATTATTGAAATCCATGATTCATTTATTCATGATTTTTTAATACAGCTCTGGAGTTCTTTCATCTGTATTAGACTTGAAAATAAAACCCTTGAGTTTCAGAAAGGCTAATATTCATAGAAATTTATACAGATAATAGTTCTGTTGTTGACAATGCTGACATTAAATTTTACTTTAAGTGGCATTAAACATTAAACATTCATATCAATTCATACAGATAATAGTTCTGTTGTTGATGATGCTGACAATAAATTTCACTTTAAGTTGCATTAAAGTATTAAAAGGTCTTAAATTTCAGAAGACAAAACCTGGAGCTACCCTGATGTTTTTTTTTTACTACATCCACCTCTGGTCTTTCTTCAGGCCTCCTGTCTTCCAGAGCCAATGTGTTTTAACTATGGTCGCGTCTTGTCACTAGTTATCTTTCATTACTATTTTTGTCAAGCACTTTCAAAATGTTCTTTTTTCAGCTCTTCCGTTCTGGGTTTGCTACAGCATTTTGTTGGCTTAAATCATGTTATTGATTTACATTAAATACATTTTTAACTCTTCTCCATTTATCTGAGCTTGTGACCAGTAAAAAACGTCTACTGACTTGTGGCTGCTTGTGGCTGGATTTATTACGTTCTTAACCATGTTTGTAATGCTTAATACTTACAAAGCCTGGCAATTTTACGATTTTAAGATATAATAAAATAGGAATGCAACGATATCCAAATCTCACAGTACAGTATTAGCACGATATTAATCTCACAGTAAGATATTTATTGCCATATTGTGGGGAGGCTCAGGTGTTGAAGAAATGCTCATGATAACAAACTGTATGCCCTTTAGTGGATTAATTATTGTAATATTTCAAAAGTGCAAGATTCAATAAGCTTTTAATAGCAATCATTTTGTCATTTTGGCTGCACTCAAACAGAGCAAAGGCTCATGGTCTATCTATGTAGTTCCCTCTGCTTTTTTATTCCACTTACCATTCTGGCCTACAAGATACATAAAGCTTATACATGAAGGATGGGCTATTAATACTCAGGGTTGCAACTGGCTAAAAACAGAAAAACGCTTTTGATACAAGACGATTTGTCCATTTTGCCATTTATCATTTATCAAGAACATTGAAAAGAATTGTCTGAGGCAAGGTTGCCTTTTTGTGTTTTTCCCATTCATTTTGTACTGATTGTGACTGTTGTCCATTCAGCAGACTGCACTGTGTTTAGCTCTACCTTTTAATAGCCTGTTTGTATTGGATTCAGCACTGGAGCCCATAAAGTGTGAAAGAAAGGAATATTTTTGAATCCTTCGTAGCCTGTAGGACCTAGGAAATGTAGCTAATAGTATAGTACATAACTGATACATAAATAATGAAATGGCCAAGCATTTTGTCAGGATCAAGATTCTAAGATGACACCTTGACTTCATTCATAGCTCTCAGTATATGCTTCTGTATACCATGGTATTCCCTACAGATTGTGACAAGCTGTTGTTTATAGCCATCTGATTGGTGTCAACAGTGAGCCTGTCAGATTTTTCACTGCGTGGTACAGCGGTGGTGGTTTGCCTACATTTCTGTGTTTTTCACTTTCAGTGTGTCTTCAGTGCAGGCCCACGTTTGTAGATTTGACATTAGCTCAGATGTTTGTGGGAACACACACACGGCTGATGGGAACTGTGAGTTCTTGACAGAAGGGCCTTGAGTCATCAGCACGCAGCAGCGCTCTGGCTCAGCGTGGGTGTAGGATGCCCCCTGGTGGCTGCGAGTGCAACACAGCCCACACACTCTGAGTCAAAACAATTAGGCTTGATTTAGTGGGCCTTTTTGGTATCAAATATTGACATAATTTTTAAATATTAAATGTGTATAGCTCTGCTACTATTTTTAGCCAACTATGCTGGCAGCAGAGTTAAAACTAATGATGAATATTGTTTGTGCAGGTTTGCAACGAGCCTCCATCTATCTGCACCCCGATGAAAGAGCCCTTTTCCCCCTTGAGTGAGGTCTCCACAGAACCCTTCAGAGGGTGCTATGTCCGAGCACAGCCCTTCGACGAGTTCCCCTCCAACACGCGCTACCTGCCTCCACAGGTCTGTACTAAACAAACAGGAACTGAGCCAAACATTCAGTTTACGCAAATGTCATTCCCCTCTCCCACACTCTGTTTCTTGTGTATCTCCACTTTGATGAAAGGCTAAAACCCCCCAAAATAAATTGTTAGTCCTACTAAGTGTCATGTTTTGCAGGTGTCCTTCAAGCCGACCCGTCACGTCAGCTTCCACGTGGACGAGGAGGAGATCGTGCGCATCAACCCTAGGAAGGACGTGCTGATCCGGGGCTACGAGGACTACCGCCACCCCGTCATGTGGAAGCAGGAGCCCGAGCGCGACGACATGGACTTCCCCTCCTCCTTCCACAAAGCCGACAACAAATACCTATTCTCCGACTCCCATCCCGGGGACCTTCACCACTCTGGCCCCGGCATGGGCATGGGGACCGGCATGGGGCTCGGACTGGGTAAAGACACCGCCATCAAAACCCAACCTTCCCCTCTGCTCAAATCCAAAAAGAGCCGCCGGCGGAGAGAGGACGGCGAACGCTCACGGTGCATTTACTGCCGCGAAATGTTCAACCATGAGGACAACTGGCGAGGGCAATGCCAGGACGCGCCCGACCCCATCAAGCAGTGCATTTACAAAGTCAGCTGCATGCTATGTGCCGAGAGCATGCTGTACCACTGCATGTCCGACTCGGAGGGCGACTTCTCGGACCCCTGCTCTTGCGACACGTCCGACGAGCAGTTCTGCCTCCGCTGGTTAGCCCTGGTGGCGCTCTCTTTCATAGCGCCCTGTATGTGCTGCTACCTGCCTCTGCGCGCTTGCCACCATTGCGGGGAGGCTTGTAGATGCTGCGGGGGCAAGCACAAAGCAGCCGGGTGACCCCCATAACACCCTTCGGGACACCATTGAAGCTAGCTTATAAAAGTGGAAATTTAAAAGCCGGCATCCTTTTTTCATTCCCCCTCCTCTCAGACAGGGGGCAATCTGTTCTGAGATTTCAGTTTGCGTTTGTCGCCGACAAGCAGAAGTGGAGGACAAACCGTAAAACATGCTTTGTGGTTAGCTCTGAGCACAAATATTAGCTCAGGAGCTTAATATGTGGAGCAGTGGTGGAAGTGTTCAAGAATAATAGACTTGGAGATGTTACTAAATGACACCTGTACACACACATACACACATTCATAATTCATAAAGCCAGGCCACACATGTCCGGAAAAAAGTATTGTTTATGAAGGAAGATTTTGTACAGAGATCGACAAGCTATTGATAACAATTGTTCAGAAAAAAAGCTACTTGCTGTTTGCTAAAAGGGATCTGTTTTTGCTTTTGTGATTTGGGTAACCGTGGCCTTCTTCATGGCTTAAGCATTTGCTGACAATGTAATTACTAGACAGAGAAAAGTGCACTCAAAATTGTGCCCCCCACCCTTTCTTCAGTATTGGTCTATTGTGGTATATGGGCCACGTGATTTATTGTCATTTTGAACATTTGAGAAATGTTTTGTGGTGGATTTATGGCCAACTTCCTTCCCCCTTTTTCCTCCGTTGTTTTGAAGGTACTTTTCAGAAGAACTATTTTCCGTTGCAAAATAATTCTGACCATTTCACCGCATTCCAAAACAAAGGGATCAATTAGAAGGGAAAATGGTAGTAGTTATACAATGCCGACTTCCCCGGAATAGTTGCTGAATCATACAGTTAAATTTAACTTTATACTAAAGAAATTGTTTAAACTTTAGTTTTGTTGTCGCAAAATTTTCAATTATTCTTATAAATGCAATTCTACAGTTATTATTATGATTCTTTTTTGAACAAAAGCTGAAATGTTGCTCAACCAGCAAGTTTTATTTTGGTGAGTGAGGGGTTCTTGTGCTAATTTTTCAAGGTAAAAAAAAAAAGACAAGGCACTTAAATTTTCTTTGATTTTTTATTTTTTTTTACCTGGACCCCTCTTTACACTAATGGAACATCTCTTTGAAGCACTACTCTCCGAGCTTTGGTTGCAACACCTCTCCATATTTAACGTATTTTTTTGTTTTGTTTTGTTGCATCCCTTCTTTTTCCGTCATTCCCCAAAGTGAATTAATTTCAGTCACTTGTCATGAATGCTTGACTTTTATAGTATAAAAAAATTGTGTGTGTGTGTGTGTGTGTGTGTGCATGTGTACATAGGTGTGAATATGCACTGGTGATCTGATGTTGTTTAACACGTCACCACTGTAAGTAAGTCTTCTAACAAACTGACCAGCCTCCTGTTTCCCCAAGTCTTTAGTGTTTTAATATTAAGACGTTTGGGTCATTTGGGAAACAGGATCCAGGCAGACTGTTAATTTGTATTTCCAATGTAAAAAGAAAAAAAATAGAATAATATGTCTTGATTGTGGAATTTTGGTACAATATAGGCAAGAAGAAGGCAAGCTCCCTGTATTTTAAGATTATAGGATGTATCAACCAAGGCTGTGTTCACATAAATATGCTTTCTCTCTGAAATACATTATTTGACATAGAAAATACTCCATGATTGCGTCTTTTACCGCAATAAGTAGTAGTGACAGAGACAATGGGAGATTTTTGTATGGTACATTAGGTATTTGCATAACAATTGAGGTAAACAACAATAGCAAAGCAAAGTTTGTTAGCACAGTTAGCAAAGACACAGCAAAAGTGACCCCAGGCTTGCATAGAGCGCAGCAGTGCCCTGTGGTAACTCATAACCATATCACAATTAATGTTATTCTAAATAATTATCTTAAACTTGAATAATTGGTAAAACACATTTGTAGTTTTGCCTTTTTACAAGTTTCAGAATTTTATATGATCATAAGTTACCTCATGATTGATTTATGATCATACTCCCTCGAGCTTTTAAACTCTTAATATATGCATTTTTTTTAAAGTCTAAGGGAAAAATGAAAGGTAGATTTACTTCCGGCAGCAGAGGGCTCTGTTGCGCTCTGAGCAAGCTTGGTGTCACATTTGCTGTCTTTGCTAACTGTGCTAACAAACGTTGCGCTCCATTAATGCAGTATTCTACTCTTGTTTCAAAAAAAAGTGTGTGCTGTCAGTGAGTGGGTAGAGAACATTAGCATAGGTCATTTTGATTTTACAATGCTGCTTTAAATGGAAATGTATTTGTGTGGACATAGCCTTCTCATAAACTGAACAATAAGCAAAAAATAAAAAAATCCATTCAAAAATCCAAACCCCAAACTAACTCTATTCCTCTCCAAAGTTTAACATTACTAATTATAATTACTGTTAATAAATACGCAAAAACACATAAATCAACTGACATTTTTATTTCCTTGACGAAGAAATATACTTTCTATGCAATCTTAACCTGGGAAACACTCTGCAGTAGGCGATGGGACACTTTAGCTATAGGTACCAAACTCCAAAAACACATGTAAATACCTAACACTATATTTAAGTGCTGATATTAATAATAATAATAATAATCCCAGCTTTTTTGTCTTTGATATTTGAAAGATAGAGTTGTATTTATCGTCGCTGTCAGCATATACTGTAGCTTCAAATGACAGCGTTTCTGTACATAGGCCACCTTTTAGTATTATTTCACATTGAAAAGTAGAGGGCAATGGGGACGACTATTGAGCTCCTAATAGTCTCTAGTTTTGTACGGTAGAAGGGAGTATAGCGCTAACACGGTACACTAGTGGCAGTGTTTGAAGAGTTTGATATATAAATATTATATATATTACGTACATATAAAGCTGCTAGATACAATCACTAATTTTCTTGTTTTGACAGAAATCAGCTATGAACGACTGTTAAAATTCTCCTACAGCATATAACAGAGTGAGTGTTTGAAGTGGATACTTGTGTGTGTGTGTGTGTGTGTGTGTGTGTGTGGTGTGAGTGGGAGGATGGTACTATATCAGTGCCTACTTACTGTATGGACTTGTTTCTGTCAAAAACATGATTCGGTTCAGTTTGATATGGCAGAGTTTGGAATGATAACCCTAAATCTTAAAGGCTTGAGGTTCTGTAATGGAGTTAGTAACCAGGTTAACCAGATAGTTAGCCACTATTATGCTACACAAATTATTTTAATGGCATATAAAATGAATTTGAGGGGAAGGTGAAACATTTAGTTAGCTATTAGCTAATTTAAGGAATCTAAACACCTGTATTTAAGCCTGGTCTGTCATTCACTGCAATAAACTTTTTTTTCTAAAGGCTGAACAAAAAAGTGGAATTCTGCAAAATTCTTTTTACATATTAGGTGACTTACACCTTCATTTCACAAGTTCTGGACAGGTTCAATGAAATCTACTTATATTAATTACAAGGTTAAGCTAAGAGGAATAAATTGTGTTGTTCTGACCCATAATAAACATTTTTTGCCATTCAGATATGTTTTTATTCATCAAATGGTCTGAGGTCTGTTGGCCCAAAATTGTAAAAGAAAGCAAAAACTTTGTGCTAATGGGTTGGACTGAAGTAAGACTAAAGGTGTACGCTATATGCTTTAAATAACAATCTAACCAGACGGGGTCTTTTTTGACCCCAGAGCACAAAAGGTTTATGGAAATCAGGAGGACTTTCAAATGTCAGCAATTTGTTTACATTCATATATTTAAAAAAAAGGTCAGTTTGCAAATTTTGAAAATTTGTAATGTTGTTGACTAAGATTCAAGTATGGCCAAAAATGTGTAGTGTTGTTAAGTGGCATTTAAATGTAATTGGAAAAAAGAGATGAAAAGAGCAAAAAAGATGTGAAAATAAGGACTGGGTGTCAGTTGTAAAAAGCTTGTGGTAAGTTGTTAGCAGACGTTTACATAACCACCTAACTAACCACAGTACTACGGTTGTACAAGGATTCTCTGCTTTTGAGTAGTGAATGTATTTTGTGTTAATTCGAGTAGTAGAGAATAGTTCCAGGTTTTAGCTTCACCTTTTAGTACCAGTACTACACAAACAGACTCCAAAATATTAGACCTTGGACGATACGCTTTTGTTATGATACAGCACTTTGGTGCCAACACGATTCATATTGCGATTTTGATATATTATGTACTGTGATTCCATATTATCAATTACTTTGATATTTTCCCCTTGAATTTCAAATGAAGTTCACTTATAGACGTATTTAAGTTGCCCCGGAGTATAAGTCGCATCAGTCAAAAAATGCATCATGAAGAAGAAAAAAATGTATATAAGTTGCACTGGACTACAAGTCACATTTATTTAGAACAGACATTTAATCTAGAAAGACAAGTTACACATTTATTTTTTTTATTTTTTTACTATTTTGGCACCTTTTGAAACTAAAAACTTGCCATACCAATCCAAACCGTACCATGGACCTTCACAGAAACTTGGCTGATGTAGTGTGTTTGTGTGTTTGTGTGTTTGTGTGCATGTGTGGGGAGGTCGTGTGTAACCAAACGTTTGGTTGGTCGTCATTCTCCCGTATCAGAAATCAGACCACCCTACATTATCTTTGAGCCGAACCGAGGTTGATTGAACCCGATTTTGAAAAAAAAAAACAAAAAAAAAAAAAACTTGCTGGCTGAGACGCATAATGTAGGATTTCTATCAAAAATAAGTGTAGAGAATGGAAAAATAACACTTTTGTCATTCTGCATTAACCAGCACAGTGCAACTTCCTGTCACGTACCGTAAAATATATGCAACACGTGTCTGTCCGCTTTAATATCTTTTTTTTTTTTTTTTTTTTTTTTTTTTTTTTTTGACCTGCATTATATTAAGACTTCAGTTTTAACCACTTTTGCTGCTAGTCTTTTATCCTCTTTCAATCTTGGAAAAAAATTGTGCATAACTTTGGGGAATGCATACAAGTGTACATTCTTGACATTGTGTAGATTAAAGAAGAAAAAATAACGGAAAAAGCTATATAAATTTCTTCAGTGTATGGTTTTACTTTTCACGGCAGTCGAGTGGTTTCCGACGCTTTTGGTGCACTGACTATATGTAAGCTTTTTTTTTTTTTTTTTTTTTTCATCTTACGGCGCTTGGTGTAACATTTATGTGATTAGTTCTAAATAGTGGAAGACATTTGTGTTTTTGAGAAAAATTTCGCAGTATAAATGGTACTACTCCTACTACTATTCTGTAAGCACTGCCTGTTTTTTGCTTCTCTTTCACTTTGTGCATCTTAGGGCCTGGTTACACGGAGATTTTTATGAATGAATGTTTTCTCCATCTGTGGAAATAAATCTCTGTTCACATGAAAGTGTTTTGGCAAAAAAAAATCCCCATCCACACTCAAAACAGGTGGCAAAAAAAGCTAATTTTTTCCTTTGCCTCCTCATGTTCAGTTATTTGTATATTAATTTACCATAGGTTTTTTCGCCAGATGCCCTGCCTGACCCAACTCTCTCCATTTTTCCAGGCTTGGGACCAGCACTGGCTTCTGAACCCTTGTGGCAAGATAAAATATGCTAGCCCTAATTTTGCCAAACCCGATTTACCGCAGCCGTCGTTGTGGCGTTACCATGGAAACGCACATGCTCAGTACACACCAAAGCCCTGTTTATGTGTTTAGAAAATATCAGTTTTTTTGACATGAAAATGTACATGTGGACAAAAAGGTTCATTTATAAAAAAAACTATTCGTGTAGCCAAGCCCTTTATTAGTGCCATCAGCTTTTCACATCCTGACAACCTCAAAAAAGTGCCTCACGTCCATCCATTAGTCTCCATTTTACAATTTTAACATCTCTTCTTTTTTTTTTCTTCTTCTCTGGTTTTCTTGGTTTCTACACGTTCTAGGTATTTCTATGGTTTGAGAATACCAAGTATATGATGTAAAATTTATAGTCCCAATAACTCATGTCATTGTATTTTCTTTATACAGATGTAGCGTGTTACTTTTCATAAATATATAATGTAAATATGCATACATATGTTTGTAACTGTTTTTATGTTACATCATACACTTGTAATTTGACATATCAAATAACATTATCATAATAAAATGGTGAGTTTTAATCTTTTGATGCGTTTGGTTCATTGTGTGAATTTATCCATGTGTTCTAGTTCTCCCACCCGCTTTTTTTTTTTTTTTTTTTTTTTTGCCTTTACTTCAGCTTTTCCCTTAGGGGTCACCATTTGGCAAGTTTTTACACCAGATGCTATACAGTGGTTGGACTGTTTGGACTGGGTCAGAGCGGGAATTGGACCACTAACCCTCCTCTAGTTTTTGTTTTGTTGGGGAAAAAAACAACAGCTCAAATAGCTTTAGGTATTTTTTAGGTAATTGAGCTTTTATCCTCTGGCTCTGTTTTTTTTTTCATTTTCTATCATAACACTATATCTGTAAATACTTCATAGCTGTTCACATGTTGTCCATCTAGTGGAGTGGGTACTGGTTCAGATGCCAGGTTTGCTGTTACACGTCCTAGTGAGGATTAAACCTTAGCTGACCCCATCTATGCTCTTGTCTTGGCTGATGGACCCCCGGTCGGACCCCTCTTTAGGGGGACAGGGGGTCTTTTTGTTTGTTTGTTTATGTCTAGTCCTGTAAAGCATCTGAGGCAGCTGTTGTTGTGGTAGTGGGCTATATTTATAAAATTAACAATTTAATGACATGACAATAATGATAACATTTTCTTCAAAGTCTTATATTTTCAAACAGGGTATAAAAACAAACAAACACATGAAATAAAATAGTTATTACTGTTAGCCATTCTATTTTTTATGTAATATTGTATTGATGAGTGACATGGTAAGTTGTAAAATTGTACACATGTTCTAACTAAAGCTCGGTAGCCATTATGTGACACATCTGTGCAGTCATATTTGTAAATATCTCAAAATTGTTGTAGCTACTAAAGCAAAATCTGGATGCTTAATTTAAATTCTTAATGCTTAAATAATAATAAAAAATAAAATAAAATTAAAATGACAGGTAATTAAGTATATGTAGTTATACTTGAACCTTACACTGGTCTTTCCCAAGCAGGGGTACAGGGACCCCCAGGGCTACATGAGCACTTTACAAGGGGTATTTGGAACTATTTTATAATTTTATAAAATAGTTGAGATATTATTTTCATATTGAACTATTGACACTTGTGAAAGACAAACACAAGTGTCTTACTGACAATTGATTGATTAAAAATTAGTGTTTAAAATAGGATGAAACTGCTAGAAATATGATTTGAACAGGCCTGTTATAAAGCTTGTTTCAAAGGTGTTATCTAGATGTTATTTTTCCAAAATTTTCTTGTTAACTTGTTTCTTTTAGTTAACAAATATAGTAAAATAAGTAAATATAATACAAGTGTATTTTGCTATATATTTTTAATAATTATTTTTATACGTATTCTAAAGGTACGGAAGCGCATAGTAGTCACCCCCAAAAAAAAAACTATCTCGTAATTACGAGAAACTATCTCGTAATTACGAGAAAATAAGTCGTAATTATGAGATAGTTTCTCGTAATTACGAGATAAAGATCAGCGTACCCTTTAGGACATTGAATGGCACCCATCACAGTAACCAGTATGAGACAAAGGTTTTTTAGCAATAGGATGTAAATACATGGAATGCCCTGCCAGCCTCTGTTGTAACTGCTCTACGTCTGAACAGCTTCAAATCACGACTTGATAAACACTGGGAACACCACCCATGCTACTTTAACTGGGAAGATAACTCCTTTAGTTACCCCGAACCCAGTATGTCGCAAATCACAAACATTATGAAGTATGAAGTTCAGCTCAAGATCTGGTCATAGAGGCCACAGGGCCTGCGACCAGAAAGCACCTAAGTAACCTAAGTAAGTAAGTCATCACAGCTTAAGTGGCCAGAGAGTTTTGCCCAAACCTCCAGGGGCCTCAGTAGGCTAATTGAGGTAATTATTCCTGTCAATTAATCAATTATTTTGATATTTTTTTATTTGGGCTTTATAACAATGAAGCTTGGACATTAAATGGCTATCCACTTATCATCCACTATCCACTTAGCATGCGGGAAACTACCAGCTAGCTTACTATAGAAGCACATAGTAGTCACCAAAAAAAAACAACTATCTTGTAATTACGAGAAACTATCTCGTAATTACGAGAAAAACTATCTCGTAATTACGACTTATTTTAGTTTAGTTTTTTTTTTTTTTTGGTGACTACTATGCGCTTCCGTATAAAGGGGATTTTATTTGTATCTTAAATTTCATTTTAACAGCAAAAAATGCAGGGAAATTTGCTTTTACAAAAAAATAAGTATAAAATGTCTGTACTGTTTGCTAATAAACACAGATGACCACTATCATGGACGCAGGAAGTCAATTTCACATGGGGGTGCTGCAGTCAGGGGGGTTAAGCTTTTTGTCAAAATAACCTTAATATTATTTAAGCAATTAAATTCAGTTCTGTTAATTTTAACTGTCATTTAGTGACAGTGAATGAGATCGGGAAAGGCACGGGGTCCGTGTACCTGCTGGCCTTTCGTTTTCACGTTTCGCAATAAGAAAAAAAAAAAACGGAAACGAGCCCTTATCCAATTACTATTTTATATTAGGCTACTATACATCAAAACTCAAAAAACAAAAAATGAAAACCCTGAGTGCTGTATTTTTCATTTTTTCTGATTTGTTTGACCTCAAAGTGTGCCTTGCTCCCTGTCTGGACCCAGGCAGCCTTTGTGCGCAGCTGTTTCAGGGCAGTGCTCGGTGGTGTGCTCCTGTCACAGCTGCAGACAGGTGAGGGGCGGGGCTCCTGTCACAGCTGCAGACAGGTGAGGGGCGGGGCTCCTGTCACAGCTGCAGACAGGTGAGGGGCGGGGCTCCTGTCACAGCTGCAGACAGGTGAGGGGCGGGGCTCCTGTCACAGCTGCAGACAGGTGAGGGGCGGTGTGCTCCTGTCACAGCTGCAGACAGGTGAGGGGCGGGGCTCCTGTCACAGCTGCAGACAGGTGCAGACAGGTGAGAGGCGGGGCTCCTGTCACAGCTGCAGACAGGTGAGGGGTGTGCGCTGCTCCACTGACTACTGTCCTGTCTACTCTCAGACGGGACATGCTATTGCTTTTTTTTTTGGACTTGTTTTTGAGTATGACCATAGTGCAACGTGATCTCTGTCTCTGACAAACCACTATGTCCCCATATATTTCTATTGCTGATGTGACATATGAGGCGTGCCATTTAGGATCAGAAAGTGATTCAAATGAGAGACGCAAAAAGTGAAAAATGCGTTGAGATGACAGCAAAATGGCACTAAATCTGGCGTGCTATTTACACGCACTGTCGTGCTTTTCCGTTGTGCTAAAAAGCAAAGGGAAAAAAAGATGTAAACTGTATACTGTAAACTGTTACATACTGTTGTATGTCAGCCGCGCCTGGCGCCCTGGAAGAGCGGACGATCCGGCCCAATGTCTTTTGACAGGAAGCCGGAGAACATTAAAACGCTTCAATAGCTCAGCAACAACACTGGCTTTAAACAGCGTTGATAAATTACTATATTTATAACTAATGAAGAGAACGCATCTGAAAGTGTATAATAAAATATAATTTATTTTTGTAAACCTTTTGGAGTTGCAGTTACAACGTCTCCAACAGTTGGGGGTGCTGGAGTCAAATTTAGGGGTGCTGCAGCCCCCCCAGCACCCCCCCTTCCCGCGTCCATGACCACTATATCCATTAAAAAAAAAAAAAATTATTATGAAAACGTGTGAGGGGGGTATTCACGGTGTGACAAAAGCCCAAAGGGTACGCAACACAAAAAAGGTTGGGAACCACACTTTGACACTGTAACTACAAAACGTGGACACAATTAATTTTTAAGGCTAGGGTGGAACCTTTGGTATGAATCCACGTATTTCACTCCGGACAATAAATAACGCTGGACCGTAATGGAGGCATGACAGGGCTGCGGGAATGAATGAGCACAAGATGTTAGACAATAATTAAGTTTTTTACTTTCCAAACGGCGTTCTATGTTTAAGAAAATGTGCGTTCGTTAAATATTAAGCCAGAAAACTATGGAGGGCGACATTTTGGACTCACTGGAGCAGCTTGGGTGAGCAAAATGTTAGCTTTGGAGCGAGCTAGCAGTAAACACGGACCGAGTACAGCCTTATTTTATTTTTTCTACAAAGCTGTTTATTTTTAACTTTACATAGAAGTTATAATATAATTTTAATGGTATGTATTTTTGTATGTAATGTTTCTGTTTTTATTGGTTCAGTTATGACGGCCCGCTGCTGCAGGAGAAGGCGCTGCTCCAAGCCGCAGAGGGAGGGCTGTCATCGCGAGACTTCGTGGAGCTGTGCGCGTGGCTCGGCTCCAGGCTCAGGCCGCTGTGTGAGCTCGAGGAGGGCATCACCTCAGGGCCAGGTCAGGAAGGAGGGGGTCCCGTCATCTTCACACTGACCAGACGTCCCTATTTAACCGGGGCAGACCCAGTTTTAGGCAAAAACACCACAGATGAATTCTCTTCTGATTCCATTTTGAGATTTTTAATGCAGAACTGGTACTGATACTGATATTTCATTCGTGTAAAACTTATACAGACTATTTGTTCTTTTGCTGGCAATCTTGGCATATTATTTTATTCTAAGTGGCTTTAAAATGTTTTAAAAATGGTCTTAAATATAACAAGCAAAAACCTGGAGCTACCCTGTATTAATAAATGGCCATTTGTGTGTATGGATTTTGGGAGTTTTTTTGTCATGTGGTGAGTTCAGATGCACCTGATAACAGAAAAAACACCTTCCACACGCATTGAGAATAACACTCATTTTTTTTAAAAGAATTAATAATAATTGAGAAACCCTGCTTATATTTTTCTAGATGACGTGGAGAGCCTGCGTCTGGAGGTCAGTGGTCTGCTGAAGGAGTTACACTGTCCGTTTGAAGATGCGGTCTCAGGGATTCTCACCGGCAGCCAGCGGAGCACCAAGGACTACCTCAAATGTGTCTGTAGGTACTCCTGAATATTCTGCTTTAAATACAGAACTGTTATTGCATTCTGTTCTGGCAACAATGGGCAAACAATAATGGCTGGTGTCACTTGGAGCCATATGCAAGCAGACAACGATTACCTCTCATATTGTTTTAACATAAACATGCGTGTCTTTGCAAGCTTGAATAAGATAAGCATGAGTGTGAGTATGTGTCTTACATTCACACAGTGCATGCTGAAGGTGAAATTGTGGCAAATTACTGACTTAGTGCCACATACAGTGATTTAGTATGACATGTAGGTAAGATAGATAGATAAATAAATACTTTATTTATCCCCAAGGTAAATTTTAAACCTTTTATGGCATGAAAATAAATAGTAAATGTTCCATGCCAATCATAACCGCCCCGTCCCACTCCGTTCTGTCCTAGTGGAAAAGCGCCTTTAGAATACTAGGCAGTGGCTCAGTTTGTAGAGGAAGGTGGGTGAAGTGTCTTGCCCAAGGACACAACAACAGTATGCAATGCCGGCAGTGGGGCTCAAACTGCCAACGTCTCTACTGACTGAGCTACTGCCGCCCCAAAGAATGGCTGCCACCTCTCCATCAGTCTGCCCTAGAGCTGATGTGGCTATATGCTAATTAAACATGCTTTATGCTATATCCAGGAATGTTCTACCAAATTGGCAAGAGAAAAAGTTAACATGGAAATGTCAAGAAATGGTTAAAATATTAGTTTTATCCAGTAGACATGTTGTGTGGTGTTGACGTTTCATGTCTTTGTCAACATTATTTTGATGTTGAATGTGTGTTTGCAGTATTCCTGTGCTCGGAGCTTCAGTCAGCTCAGATCATCAGCAGCAGAAAGACTTCAGAGTCACGTAACGGAGAAGGTCCTGCGAATGAGGAGTTCAAGGCCATCTGTGACACTCTGAAACTCCCAGAGCCGAAAGGACTGGACACAGCAGCGGTCTTCTCCCAAATACACACCAAGGTAGCGCAAATTCACCGACTGGAGACCATGTTTACACTGTTAAAAGTGACATTTTAACTAGAAGTCTGTGTGTTCGTAGGTTGAAAACTCGCTGAAAGAACTTCCTAAAGGCGACTGTGGAGACCCAGTGTTGAAGAAGTCTCTCAGCGGTGAACAGTGGGTGAGTAACCATCTGCAGTCATTCAGAGGTTAATAAAAGGCAAAGACTTAATGCCGTACCTCTACAGGAGAAACTGCAGCAAATAAACCAAGTCCTGTCTTCAGAGTATGAATGTCGGCGCCGGATGCTCATCAAACGGCTGGACGTCACGATTCAGTCTTTTGGATGGTCCGACAGAGCCAAGGTACGTCTCAGTCACAAGAGACTAGCTGTGCTAAACTAAATGTAGTTCTCAAACTGCAGTATACAGGCTTCTTCTGGTGTTACACTCCAGTCCACTACTCCACTACTCTCCAGTCTAGATGTAAGTTTTTCCTGTTTTAGTCCTGGTTTAGGGACAGTTTAGATCTGGATTAGTCCTGGTAGTGAGCTGGTTTGGTTCTGGTTTAGTTTTAGATTAGTCCTGGTTTAATGCTGGTTTTGTCTTGGCTTAAACCTGGTTTTAGATTTGTCCTGCTCTATATTTAACTTTATAGTCCTAGATTAGTCCTGCTCCTCTGTTAGATTGGTCCTGGTTTAGTTTTGGTTTAGTCCTGATTTATTGCAGGTTTGGTTCAGGTTTAGTCCTGATGTAGTCATTGTTTTCTGGTTGTACTCGGCATGAAAGGTTTTTAGAGCAGTGGTTCCCAAAGTGGGGTCCGTGAAGGTCCTACAGGGGGGCCCCCAGAGGCTGTCTATATTTCAATTTCAATTTATTTTTTTATATTATTATTATTATTGTTTCAGACACATGGTTTTGGTTCATAAATAAAACATACAAAAATATAAAAGGTCAATGAAAATATTATGTACCTAAAAACATTAATTAACAAATTAATTACAGTTGTATATTTGTTTTAAAATATTACTTTTAAACAACTTTTAGTCAGTAATCAGTGTTTTTGTAATGTTTTTTATAAAAAAAAAAAAAAAAACACGGCAGAGTCTTTTGAATAGAGGGATGTTTTATCGTTGGGGGTCCGCGAGGGATTTTCGGAACTTTAAGGGGGCCACGACAGTCTTGACTTTGGGAATGGCTGTTTTAGAGACACTGTGCTGTTAATCCTATTCTATTCTTGTACTTTTGCTATTGTACAACATTATTATGACATCTAAACTCTGGTAAAGACACACAGCTCTTATGGTTGCTCAGGTGAAAGTGGACAGCATGGCGAGGGTGTACCAGCCGAAGAGACACTCGCTCAGGCTGCAGTCCACTGTGGACATGGCTGAGCTGCTGGCTGCCAGAGAGGACATCTGTAACGTGGTGAAGACCAGCAGTGGCTCCAGCAGAGAGAAGACCACCTGCGCTGTCAACAAGGTACGGAGAAAAACAAAATGTAGCTAAAATGTACCAAATGTAGCCACTTAAGCAGGTACATAGTCAGAAGGGAGGCTGGGAACATTAAATCAGAGCGGACCATGTTCTTCATCTCCATTGTTGACGCAAGTGCTTGATAGTCACACTTTGGTTTTAGAAGGAACAAAGGCTCTCGTCCTTGTCATGAAACCCTGGACCAGCTCAGTGGAGGGATAGAGGAGGGAGGGTTGTTTTTCGTCTCTGTCCCCTCTCAGGTCCTGGATGGACTATAGCAGTTCCATCTGTAAGACCTTATCTGGGGTAGGTTCTGTCCAGTCCAGCCATAAGCTCTCCTGACACTTTTTCTTTTACCCACAGGTTCTAATGGGGAGAGTCCCGGACCGAGGAGGACGCCCTTCAGAGATTACACCCCCACCTCCGGAGATGCCCCCCTGGCAAAAGAGACAAGATGGAGGAGGTGGGGGCTGGGGTGGCCGAGGTGGAGGAGGGGGGAACTGGAGAGGAGGAGGAGGAGGAAGAGGAGGAGGAGGAAGAGGAGGGGGAGGGGGAGGGAGTTGGAACCAAGGACATGGGGGACATGGAGGATATGGAAGTCATGGGGGACATGGAGGATATGGAGGATATGGAAGTCATGGGGGACATGGGAGCTATGGCGGAGGACATAGTGGACACGGAGGAAAAAGAGGAAGATACCAGTATTAATTTAATTCCTGTTTTTTTTTTTTATATATATATATAAGTTTAAAAAAATGAGTTTAACTTGAACAAATTTCAGATTTTTATCCAGCTATTCATATCTTCACCGCAGCTTTCCGGAAAACTGAAAAGTTGTCTTTGTGATAGGAAGAGGAAGTAGTACAGCACTGGTTAGGTCAGTACGGCACAGTTTGGTTCAGGTAAGCCTAGGTAAGAAGTTTTGTCTTATTTTTGGTGACACTTTGGACCCCATTGGAAGCTCTGAGTACTGACCTATCTTATATAGTCCTGGCCTTGTTGTGTAACTTGTGCATGTAGAGTGTACTTGTATGATTATTCCGGATAATGGAAAAGCCGCTTTCTTTGTGTTAGGAAAAAAAAAGTGTGTATTTTTTATAGGAAATCATGGTGTAGTATGCATGTTAAACCAGTAGGAGGTGTAATTAGTTTTTTTTAGCCTCAGAGTCAGTGTTTTCTAACTAGTCGAACCCAAAAGTGGTTAATTATTTCATTATTCCTTTTATTTTAAGTCTATGTATTGTTTTACACCAAACATTCATAGGAGTAACTACAAGATTCTACACTTAGCATTGCAAATAAATTACTTTAATATTTTATACCAATTCATGCTCGTTTGTCTTCACTTCTATTTAGTAATTTCAGTAACACTTTAAAAATAACTTACACTGTATAAACCATTATTTAAATATTAAGGATTTGTAAACACATTATTTACAGTGCATTACTCCAACATGAATAAACACAGTTGAGTTACAAACATTGTTATAGATGTTTAACTCATGAGTAAAAGGCTCAAATATTTCATTGTAAATTTATGAACATTATCAATGAAATATTTTTAATATTCTCAAAGCAAAATTGATTTTTCTAGGGGAGGATTATTACAGCCTTGTGTATCTCAAATATTACCAACATTGATTTTTAGGGAACATTTTCTCCTGTGCTATGTAGAATCTATAAAACTTCAGTTAAAAAAAAAAAAATCATTAAAACTTGTAACTTTTTGTTAATACAAAAAAAATAAATCGTAAATTCATCTAAATTGCTGTTGAAAAATAAAATCCACTTTGCATTGAGAATATTGAAAATGTTTATTTTTTGTGTGTTTTTACTGAAAAAATAAATACTATTACATTCACTGGCATAAAAAGCGTTAAAATTCAGAAAATGAAATGTTTGGTATTTATGATCAGGGCAGAAGTTGTTTAAAAGATTTGTGTAAAAGAAAAAAGTAGCAAAGCAACAAATTTAGAGTGTAAACATGAAGTAATATTAGATTTGTGTTTAGAATATCAAAATTAGTGATAAAACATCATTCATCTTCTTCCACTTATTGCTGTTACGGGTCGTGGGTGACTGGAGCCTATCCCAGTAACTTTGGGCCTTAGGCGGGGTACATCCTGGACAGGGGCCAGCTTGTCACAGGGCCATAAAACAAACACCTGAGCCAAATTTTGAGGTTAATTACATATTTATTAATACTTTATTACTGCTTAATAGGGAGTTATTCTAAAATGTTACTGTTTCTTTAAATTAACTGTTGAATTTCATTTTTTTTCCACAAGAGGGTGCCATGAACTGAATCTATGGAAACTAAATAGTAAGACATGTAATTTTTAAATATTTATTCTTCGCTTTAAACATTGACACATTTTTAAAAGCATACCTTTTTTTCAGTAGTTACAGTTTTTACATAGTATACAATAATTAAAGGGACATTTAGCTTTTTTTTTTTACAATATGAACAACATACCTGTACAGCAAGACAACATCTTGGCGATAAAACTCTTCAGTCTCAATCTAAGACTCTCATCGTAAAAACACAAAGCGATTATTAAAGTAGATTCATTCTTGTACCTGCCGTCAAGTCTTTCAACCCAAACATGCTCCATCAAAGTCAGAAAAACAAAAAAACACTGCACTTTGGTAAACCCTTGCTGTAAAATGGCCACTTTTTGCCACATCTAATAAGAATGTGAAGTCCAGATATAAATGCACTTAAGTATATGGCAGCCCCCTCCTTAACACACTCCACACAAGCAGAAAAACTGAAGAAATATAAAACTGCTACGAAAAATTTGCCATTGAGCTTAAAAAGGCGAGGCACTGAGCGGATTGTTCTTGTTGAAAAACTTCTTCAAAATATATATAAAAAAGTATAAAAGATCACCTGCAATTCCTTCATATATATTTGGGCACCAGGCAAATGTTAACTGTCAAAGAGTAAGTGTAGCTGGGCAGTAGTGGAGTGTACACCACCTACAGTTCATGATGACAGTATATATAATGTATATATAATGTATATATAATGTAGGCTCTGGGAACAGGATTTTAAATAAACCACAGGCCTATTTTAACCTGACACTCCAGAACTACATGCTGTTTGTCTTTTTCAAATAAATTCATTAAACCGATTAGTAACAACTGCCCTCTGTAGCAAGACCACTACCTCTTTGTAAACACATAGCCCTATTATGTTTAAGTTTTTATATTACAAAGTGTAGTAGTGTTGGTCTGTAATTTAGAAAAAAGAGAGGGCCAGGTGTTGGGGTGCAGAGCAGTGTTGGTGTGTTATGTTTCTGATCAACACTACACAGATCCAGTCATTCACTGCTGACAGGTGAGTGCTTTCTAACACTGGGACCATACTATCATCATACTTTGGTGTTGTTTTTATTGATATTGCAATTTAAATATATACTGTCATACAACAAGTACTGCGATTTAATAATATCAATTACTATACTTATTGCGATATTTTCTCCTTAATGTTTCCAAAAGTCAGTCTGACATTTCTTTATTGAGTATTTAGAAATACTTGTATCTGTGTGACAGTATTTGGCAGACGAAGTGCTTAGAAGGGCAGTGCTGCCCTCTACAGTCCTGGCAGGATTCTTCACCACTTATGGCCCACATTTGACTGAGAGCAGCGCATCACTGTAGCACCACTGCTGGGTGTGACGTCACAAGAGAAAGAATGGGTGTCAGGCAAAAGTATCAGTGGTCTGAGCTGTGCAGACTGGGACAGATGGCAGGTTTCTACACTCAGGACGTCAGAGTGAGTCAGGCTCCAGTGGGACACACATCTAACCAGCATGCACTACACACGGGTACAGTTCAAAACTGCTTAGGTCTAGGTCAATCTGAACACACCTACTGCCTAAATGACTGCTGAGTAATCGCTTCAACCAACACGGGTTCAAACGCAAAGGCACGACCTTGAGCAGGTCTTAATATATTTAGGGAGTTTGTGAACTCACAAGGTAAAAATGTATACAACCTTCATATCTACCACTGTGTCCTCCCTGTGTCCACTTTCTTCACAATTACAAAATATAATCCATCATTTGAATCAATAGTTATCAAAGCCAACATTATTGACTACTTCAAAGAGTATCTTATGTCAGAGGATACTCAGTGTAAAGTTTTGTAACAGAGCTTACCATTGGCTCATTATGTACAGCGTCCAAAAGTGCGGAGCTTCAACAAGCGTTTTGTGTAAAAGAACTTGCGTAACACTGTTTAGAGGCAGGTCTAAAGTCTTTAGGCGTCGCTCTTGGACCTCTCCCACAATAATACTTGTGTCTAAATAGCCAGTGCTATTGTAATACAGCTGCTTCAGTGGTGTGAGGTTTGGCACAGATCCTTGTTGGTGACAGAGGTATTGCTCAGATGAGCCTGGCATTCCTCAGGTACTGGATGAGCACCTTGTAGACAAAGTTATACTGAGACACAGTCTGCACCATCAACATCCTCTGCCTTCTCAGCTCCGCCAGCACTGTGGGCACCTGCATAGGCTGCACAAGACAAAAATACAAATATATAAGAATGCTTTTGAATGAATGATCCTAGGCAACAAACAGGAGAACCTCACTACCTCATTCTCATGAAGGGCAAAATGAAGGGGGCAGGGAAAGTTTTTGAAAAACTGTAGTTAAACTTTTCTTGACCATGCTGGGTGTTATAATTGATCTGCCCTTTCCCATTCTGTTTCTTGGCATTGTTCCAGGAGAATTATGTAAATGTATTTTAATTAGATTAATTACCACCTCACATATGTTTAAAAACAGATTGCTAGTTTTTATAATTCTAGCCAATATTTTATAGAAAAAGCTCTATCAACAGTGTATTTTTATCACCTCTGGTACCGTTTACCTGTGAATTGTAGACAAAAAAAATTAAAAAAATCACAACTTTAAGCACAACTTTCAAGAAAATCCCCCACAAAATGAGGCATTGAAGCCCACAAAAAAAATTGCCAGCGAAATCCTGGAGGGACTGAAAAAGCCATGACCAAATGTTGGAACAATAAATGCTATAGTGGCTAAGTGGTTAAGTTAAGGTTTGTTGCTGGTCCTGGTTTTAAGTCCTTATTTTGTCTTAGGCATGGTTCAGATACTGGTTTAGTACTGATTTTGACTGATACAGTCCATCAAAGCTCAGGTTTGTTCACTTTGCCTGCTGTGACATACCTCTACCGTACTTGGTGTGAAGCAGTTTTGTGTTTTCATGTGCTCCTGCTCAGTTAAAGGGAGAGTACCTCGTTGTGCTCCAGACAGGCGATCATGACCTCAGACAGGATGACCACTCCGGTGCGTCCCACTCCAGCGCTGCAGTGGACCAGCACAGGGAAGTTGGTGTTCTTTGGGTCACTGATGCTGTTGGTGTGTCTCCTCACAGACTGGATCTCCTCTAGATACGCTGCAAAGACAAAACAAACAAGATTATTATCAAAAATACTTAAACTACCTACAAATTCCTTCCAGTCCAGTCCTAGTCCAATAACAGCAGAGCAACCTCCTTTGTATTGTCAGCTAACTCAATGATGACAAGTGATGTAAATCAGTGGGAGGCAATAATTAAAACATTTGATGAGACATTTTTTTTGTTCGCAGATTATTTCTATTGTTTAATAAGTTTAGCTTGTTTTCATCAATTTAAACACATTCCCTTTAAATGATCAGAGTTTGTTCTTGGCTTGCCTATTTTAACTATTCAATTATTTCCAATTTGTTCTGATAAAAAGTACTGAATATAAAGTTTATTTAACCCATATACCCAAGTTTTAAAAAGTTCCATCGCTCCTGTTGTGACAAAAGTGTCACAAAACATCATAAAAAATGTATATATTCATACTTTTTTTTGCTTAAATCTTTTAATCAACTTGTGCCCTGATCATAAATTCCAAATATTTCATTATTTTCAGTATTTCAAACCTTTTTATGCTAGTGTATGTAATAGCATCTGAATTTTTTGTAAAAACTCACAAAATTTTATATTTTCAATATTCTCAAAGCCAAGTGGATTTTTTTAGGGAGGGCTATTACAGCCTTGGGTATGTCAAAGATTACCAACAACATTCATTTTCAGGGATAATTTTTTCTTTGCTATGTAGAACCTAAAAATCATCTCCCATTAAAATCCATTAAAACCGGCTGCAACTTTCTGATACTACAAAAAAAACAAAACAAAAAAAACAAACATCCCAAATCCATCTAAATCAGTGTTTTTGGTGACCTTTGACAGACCCAAACCTGTAATAATCCACCCTAAAAAAAAAAAGACTGAATTGAGAATACTGAAAATATTATTTTTTTGTGTTTTTTACAAAAAAATGTAGATGCCATTACATACACTGGCATAAAAAGGATTACAATTCTAAAAATAATTTAATTTGGTATTTATGATCAGGGGCAGAAGCTGATTAAAAGATATATGTACAAAAAAAGTAGAAAAAATATTAATGTATACTATTTCTATAATGTTTTGTGGCGAGGACACTTTTGTCACTAAACAGGAGTAACGTAACAAATTTAGTTAGAGAGTGTAAAAATGAAGTAATATTAGATTTGTGTTTAGATTATCAAGATTAGTGATAAACCTGAGTCAAATTTTATTCAAAAGGTAAGCTAGGGTGCAGCAAAGTTATGAAAAAAAAAATAAAACTTGAAAAGACACTTTTGTCCTCATTGAGGCACAAGAATTAAGTACAAACTACAACTGCTATCAAACCTGAAACCTTCTGTTGTAAGGGTGCTACCCACTTTGCCACTGAGGTCTACAATCCTTCCACTCATGTATCAAGTTACTATGCACCAATGGCCCAGCTTTTAGTGTCTGTCCCACTCACTGAGGAAGCCCTTGAAGTCCTCGGGGCAGCCGTGGTCGGGCCAGTCCGTGTACTGCAGGTGCCACACGGTCCTCTCCTGCCCCGTCATCAGGTGTTTGATCTTCAGTCCCGTCGTGGCATAGCACCCAGACTCCGTCCTGAAGCGCGTGGTGATCTTAAAACGGCCGTAGGTCACATGGGTGTGCCGGGTGCCGAGTTTGGGCCAGTACCGGAAGCTCTTCTCCCTGCCGCTCTCCTGATGTGGTTATAAAGACAGTGAGTAAGATGCCTTTGGGAAATTAAAAAACTGTGCAGCCTCAAATCACTGAACCCACCTCCTCGGCGGTAACCATGGCGATGATGGACACACCCTGCTCCCAGACCATCTGCCAGAAGTCAGTACATGTGGTCTGCAGAGGGCCCTGAGAGGCGATGTAGCTCCACTCCTGTCCACTCACCGTGATCTGAGGAAACAAAATAACTACTACTCTCTTCATTCAACATTAATATTGGACTTCCCTTTACCAGGTTCCATTGAGCTGGATTTCCCTGTGCCTTTGATTACATATTGCTATCTAGTATTGTTGTATTGTTCAGCTGTGAGCCAAGAATAATGTTTTTCTGGTTCCTCTTCCTCCTATTTTTACAATTTACTATGTCCTCTGTAAAGTTGTGCATGAATCTTAACTGAGAGCTTCACCAAAATGAACCCAAGGAAACAAATCCAGCTCATGTAGAAACACATATGTTGTGATGGTTCTATTACTCCACCTACTAGCTAAACTTCAACTTTTCACAACAGGTACCAGGTACAGATAAAATGTCTGGCGTTCCAAGTACTATCTTTAATGGACTAAAATGAGCATTACTACACTAGGATAAGAGGGGGGATCAAATGGCCCTAAACAGGACATCATCAGGACTAAACAAGAACTAAACCAGGACTAAAGTGGCCTTAAACCAGGACTAAGCAGTGGCCTACACTTTAAATCAAAGCAGTACTAAAGCAGGAATAAAACTGGCTCTAAATTTAACTAAATTGGATCTAGAATTGATATAGACTCCTGAGTAACACTACAAAAGGCCAGCGTACCACAATTTAGGCACTTTTCCACTAGGTGGAATGATACGGGACGTGTCAGTACGAGGCGCTTTAGAACAGGTAGCCCCAAAACCAGCTCATGTTTCCATGACTCTGGGTCCAGGAGACTCACATTTGTTACATAAACACTAACACAAGCGCAACAAAAGTTGCGGTAATAAGAGAGATAAAAAATGTGTTTGAAACTCGCTTTTAAAACATACAGGCGCTGTCAACATTTAATAAACAGAAGAGCGTAAATCCTGGTGTGTGTCTGTATGAGGTTGATGTGTATCTGGGTGAGGCTGGTGTGCGTCTGTGTGAGGCCGGAGCTAAATCTGTATTAGCTTCAGTAAACAGGAGACTATTTCAGTTTTACTGCCAGCTTTCTGTGCATTAAATTCACTTCTCTGGACCACTTTAACACATTTTAACCACTGAAGATATAACAACACAAGATTAACTTGTGTTTAATCCAGTCTAAACTAAAAATTCTCAAAGTGAGAGCTGTGCTTTGCTAAACCGGAAACATCTGTTGCTAATATACGTTAGCTTTATTTTTAGAAAAAGTTGCCTCAACATTAGCCTGTCCTTTCTTGGAATACGGCTGTTTATCACAAGGACAAATATATGTTTGATAAAAAAAAATAAATTCTGTTCTTTGGCTTGTTGTTTTTGCCTGAGGGAGGATTCTCTCTCGCACAATCAGCTCGCAGCAGTGCCCACCTCTAAGCTTTCCAGATGCTTAACCGAGCTGGACCCCACCAGGGAGGGGTGCCAAAAGTAGAACGGTTTGGACTGCTTTTTGTAAAGTGGAAACACCCCCAAACCGACCCAACTCGCCCTAGTGGAAAACCGTCTTTTGAGAACCACTAGCCTAGCAACTTGCTGATGCTTACTCCACTTCTCATTTTTTTCATTGTTTACATTAAACGTTTAAGTGAAGTCCTCACTGTTGTGTGTGTCAGTATGTGAGGGTGGCTGTGTATTGGTGTCATATGGTTTCAATTAAGGGTGCTCCGATCAGGGTTTTTGAGGCCGATCACCGATCAGCCTCTGCTGTGATCGGCCGATACTGATCATGGCCGATACCGATCACGTGGTCTTCAATGTAGTAATGTATTGTATGCAGGCTATTATTAGTTCCATTTGAAAAATACTGTAGCCTTTGTAAATATAAAAGAACAACAAAATTCTACTTATTTTTGTTTTAGAAGAGGTTTTGTTGCATTATTGGTCTTTAACGTGTGCCCAGTGTCTGTGGCTTTGTTTGAATGCTCCGCTGATGTAAAAATCAGCTGTTCTTAATTGGTTCCTTTAATGCGAGTCTGCGGGTGCAGCGCCTGTGTCCGCGTAACGCGCAGCCAAACCAGGTTGAAACACAGTGGACTAAAGAGCAGACAGCTCCTGCTGCCAGTTTTGACAACGTCTGAATGAAGAAAACGTGCAAAGAGAGCAGAGAAGACAACGATGAAAGGTGCTCCTCTCAGACTCACGGACACATGGGCTGCCTTTTTACTTTCTCTTTCCATTAGCAGCCATTTGGTGCAGTTGAAGCCACAAAACGCACAGTTTTCTCCGCGCAACAAGACACAGGCAGACTCGTAACTTTCTTAATCCTTTTAACGTAACTGTTAGCGGGTTAGCTGTAGCTCTATTTACGTTGGTGTTTGCAAATACACGCACTGCTGTGCCTCGGTTCTGTCCCGTGCGCTCCTAAAGCAGGCGGGGACACAGCGGGGACACAAAGTAGCGCCTCCAGGGCAGGTTTGTGTTAGTTATAACCAGGGCTTAACTTAAAAACACTGCTAAAATAACGCTACTGCTGTTTAATCAAACCGGAGTTGCAGGACAGTAAATGTGAGAGCCTCGCGTGTTTATTGTAATTTGATCGGCCCTTCTGATCGGCCCATTTTACCGATCACCGATCACTCTATTTTTAGCCATGATCGGCCGATCATGATCGGCGGCCGATCGATCGGAACACCCTTAGTTTCAATACTAAACTATATTAAAAACATAAAACTTGCCAAGATGAAAATTATTTAAAGATTTTTTTTAGCAAAAGCTATAGTGTATAAACCACTTATGGAGTCAGATCAGAGTGTGCACCAAAAACAAGACCCAACCGCAACACGGGGAGGACATGCAGAGATTATGAGACGGCCAGCAAGGAGACCAAACGCTGGGCTCTACCTACTCTATATAATCTATAATTGCAAATGTATAGTTATTGCAGCAAATGCAATATCCGTAACACAAAGAAACTGCACATAGCAAAAGTAAATGCTGTACGCAAATAAAAATATTTTAAAAGTCCAGATTTAGTCACTTTTTCTTTAATTTATTCCTAGTTTTACTTGAACTTACTATGTAAAAGAGTTATGTCAAAATATTATTAGTTCATCATATCATTATCACAATATTCAACAGAGTTATTGCATTTATTTAGGCTGAACTTGAAACTATGTCCACTGCTCTCAGTCACTGCATATTAATTTAATCAAATACTGTATTTAGTTATGTCTGTACTTCTTGTAGATGCTGGTTAAGCTGGGGACACACTACACACTTTTTTTGTTGTCAGATTTTTACCCCAATTTACAGTTGCTCTGAGTCTGTGCCAGTCAACAGTGGTTGCAGGGAGTCGTCAGTCCAGAAAACGGTTAGTGTGGAAGGTTAAAAAACTGGAATTAGCAAGTGTGTGTGGTGAAGAGACTCGACCAGACCTCAGTCACACATGTTTGATGTTTCAAGCCGACTCTGGGATGCATTCATGTAATGTGGACTATAATGGACTCATTAGTAAACAGATTCAGACACTTGCTCGCTATTTGTAGCTCACTGTTGATCACATGACTCTGGTGTATAAGCAGTGGTGGAATGTAACAAAGCAAAAGTACAATGTATCTGTACTTTACTTGGGTACATTTTACAAGGGGTACTTTTACTTTTCTACATTTTAGAGCAAGTATCTGTACTTTTTACTCCACTACTTTTTTAAAAATTGGTCTGAAGTAAAAAGTATTTCGAGTTTGGTTTAAAATCATTAGTTTTTGCCATGTCGTCATTGTAGACACTTCAGAAAAACCTCAGCTACAGATTCAGTCTCTGCTATTGCACCTGTTAACATTTAGATTTCAGCACAGTGTTTTAGCAAAATCCCTCACATTTAATACATTCATTAGTTCTTTGATCTGTGCAAAATACTTTTATACTCACAAGTACATTTTACCTAAATAGAAATTTTCATGTGATACTTTTACTTGAATAAATTTCTACTCCTTTATTTGTACTTTTACTCAAGTAAAAAAACTGAATACTTCTTCCACCACTGGAAAAAAGTTTGCCAAACTCAGCTGATAATGGTCTTCTGTAATAAAGCCCTATCAGACTTTAGTTATATTTAAGTATTTATAGAAAAAAAAAATCTGTGACGTTATATTTAACCTGAATTATGACATTCATTCACAATTCATTAATAAAAAAGACTGGATTCTTAAGTTTACGTGGGGAAGCTGTCATCTGTACAAGTTAAGGTCAGCCTTTATTAGTTATATAACTGCATAGGGGCTTATTTACTAACAATTTTGTCTCTAACTGGTAGGGATGCAACAAGAGTCTTTGTAAATCGGCTAAAAATTGATGCAAAAGAGAGAAATTTTGAATCAGTGGGGACAAATTTTTATTGCGATGTCCCTTTAAAACAGCGTGCAGGCCACCCAAGTATAATAGTGTGTAATCTGGCTCACATGTTTGGGACTACACATCATTACCTGGACATTTCACTTAAGAGAAATTTTAGTTTACCGGACGTACAGCCTTTTCACGTTCCCAGCACGTCATGCCAATGATTTTACAAGAGCTTCAATATTTGGAGTGGCTCGGGAGTGCACTTTCTCCCCTCTGTCTCATACACGAAAAAGCGTGCACATGGTGCCCTCATTCACAAAGGAACAACAACAAGCCCAGGGTGGACGGCAAGAGAAACACATCTGAAGGTATTCTTTAGGCTGCACCTGTTCACTCAGTTTACCATCGTTCAGAAAGTAGCTTGTTGTTAGCAGTGAGCTAAAGGAAAGCTAAGTGGCTAACAACAGCTTCAAGTTTATCTGCAGTTTCAGCAGCTCCTCCCTCGGAGCATTTCCATGGAGTCTTTATTGTGGATGTGTCTTTCCTCACTGATATTAGACTTGACCTATATTAGACCCATTGTATATTTGATGCACAGATTTATGATAAGCAATTTCTCTATGCATTGCTTGTGCTACTGTAGAAAGGTGTTAATAAAAAACTTTTTTTTTTTTTTACAATTTTTGTTTTAATATCTACTTTTTAAAAATTAATTTTCTGTTATTAAAAATGTACACCAATTTAAGTTTGATAAGGACGCACAAATAGGCTAGGTTTTAGTCATAATTATACTGCAACTAAGTCTACAAATAAAAATCGTAATCGTGAATCAAATTGAATTGAATCGTGACTTCAGTGCATTGTTACATCCCTACTAGAGTTGGGCGATATCCATTTTTTTTTTATCGTTTTACCGTCCCCAAATCATAACTGGGGTATACAGTATAATTGTCTATCAACCTAACTGAAGCTAGGGCTGAACGATGAACCTAAATTGAATCTAAATCGCGACTTGCATGGATGCGATTAGCAAAGCGCAGAAGCTGCGCTTCTTTAGGCTTTAGAACATCTTCGTTGAGGCTGTAGGTTCATGCCCATGTATTTTGTAACAGACAGTAATGCTCACCAATCAAAAGCAGTGTAAATGATTTTTGAGATTCAGAACATTCACAATACGATTTGGGTGCAGCACAATTGCATTAAAACAGAAATCTGTCTGTAAAAGTGCGCAATTGTGTTAACAAGTGCCAATGAGCCATGTGCGCGAGTTTGGTTTCGCTTTCACAAGCACGGAGCGCTTCGACACGAGACAGCGGTAGTAGGAGGAAATAAACGCTTTTTACAGAAAAAATAAAGACTTTTAAAGTATGAATGAGTGGAGAGATGAAGACTATGATATTTGGTATCTCGTTGAGGCCACGCGGACTTCTCTAAAAAGTGGACTGTATCGATGGACACAGGCCGTCTCTAACCGGTGTCTCTGCGTAAAACGGTAAGAGCTTCATAAACGCTTTCTAAACACGAGAGAAAGTCTGGCTAAAGAAAATGAGTTAAACAGGTGCAATAACCCCAATGAAACACGCTTTGCTTTGCCTTTATGTCGCGCACCTGTCTGTCAAAGCAAGAACGTACAGGACCACCTTTTTTCTGTGCTTCAGTGTCGCCTATCTTGTCTGATGTTGCAAGTTACTACATTTCCCAGGCACTTAACATACCAATAGTGGTTTACTCACTCTTGCGATAACATAATGTAAATACAAATATCCTACATTACATCTCTGCAGAGAAAGAAAATCATGTCTTCATGGAAGCTATAATAACTATAACTATAATATTATACCTGCTCCACCTGTAGTTTAGACCTCAGACATGTTCTGAAAAGCCTATTATTCATATATTAATATGGATGTGCTCTCTAAAGCACCACATGCTTAAAAAGTAAACTATGAACTAAATCTTGATAAATTATATATATCAAATCGAATTGCAATAACAATAGCTGACAGAAAAATCGCAATTAGATATTTTTCCAAAATTGTTCAGCCCTAATTGAAGCTAAACTTGCCTTTAAAATTGAAAATGCAGGGATAGCTTTTTTTTTGGCCAAAAAAGAGGCGTAGTAATTACAAAAATGTGTTTTTCTGAAGTGCTTATTTGTAAAAACATGACATATAATAAGTCAATTTGAAACTGGTCCAAACCCAGCACAAAAGTTTATCCTGAAACACGTCCGTGTCACTTTCCTCTGCGTCCTCCTGTGCCCCTCTGTGCTCCAGGTCTTGCTTTTTCTTCTTCGTTTTATTTACCCCTTTAAACATCTGGGAGCATGCAAGTTTATTTATTTTCCATTTTGCAGGATGCGGCGGGGCTTCAGTGGCCACGCTGACTACAGCAGCAACAGTTACAGCAGAAAACTACTATGGATGCTGTAAACCACTGTTTAAGGACTTAATTAACACGTGAACACTTGTTAAAATAATTTATTGCTCCTTAATCAGAATAACGTGGCTTTCTGTCTTTGTCTTTATCTGCCTTTGCATTTTTGACTGTAACATAACACTGAGGGAGACCATTAACCGGTATTTCGTTTTCTCATAATCCCCCCTCATTTTATTATTGTTATTTTACTTGTTTCACCCACCTGGATCAGTACTGTCCAGGATGCTTTTCCTCTTGTGCCTCTACGTGCATAAAAAAAAAAAAGTAGCAGAAATCGGCCTGTCCAGGAGCGAGCTGTGCGTCACTGCGCATAGTGGGAGGATCTTTCCACGTCCTGCACAGGGCTTCACACGTTACACACAGAGCCATATTCCTTTTTTCTTGAGAGAGCGTGGGCTTCTTTTTGCTAAAGATATACCCCATGTGTGTCCTGCTGGAGTAGTTTGACAGATCGCGGAGAGTGCCGTGCAGTAAGCGATGATGTGTTTTTATCCCCATTATATTGGCATGAATGTTGATACACATTTTAGGTATTTAATAAAAACTATTGCACAATTCCCCAGGGGATTTAAACAACCGTATTGAAAGTGATACTGTTGGAGTTTTTACATACCCCGGTATACGGCAATATCATTATATCACCCAACCCTAATCCCTACAAACTGGTTTTATTCAACTATGTTGTGTACAGTTTAAAAACCTGTCTCAGTCCCTCACAAAGCATGACCACTAGTGTACTATAGTCATTAAATATGTGATCCCCAGTCTTTCAGTAGACTGGGAAAGTTGCAATTTCCTGAAAACATTCCAACAGTATTTAGTAGTATTTATTCTCTGAACACACACTACAACAAACTGGTCCAGATAATAACCTTAGCATGAATTAAACTCCACTGATGAGGTAATACCACCTACTTTAATGTGTGACGCGTTGATGTAGCCTGTGTTGTTCTCTTTGGTGGGGATGAGCTCTACTCGGTTGTCGTCATAAGGCAGGACGTCCTGGAAGCGGTTTCTCTCCTCATTCTCGGGCTGCCGGGCGCTGGTGCACTCTGCTGTGGGCCAGCGCTTCGGGATTTCATCGTACTCTCTAGACACCCGCCCCTGCTCCATGTGCTGCTCCAACTCCTTTGACTGAAACCAACAAGAAGCAACAAAACTGTCATGCTTTGATCTATGGACACCATTAGGGCAGAATATACAGGGTGCCTGCAGGAATCAGCAAATCTAATAGAATACTTTTTAATGCCATTTTTAACATTTTTAGGCCATAAACATACAATCAGAGTTCTGCACTTCTATCAAACTCAAGAAAAAGATGACTGTTTGCCTGCTCCAAAAAGATCGGCAACTACTTAGTCCTGGTTTAGACCGGTTTAAGTCTTGTTTAGACATCATTTAAGTCCTAGTTTAGTCTTGGCTTTAGTCCTGATTTTAGTCCTAGAAATGCGGCAGCTAAAATGGTCATAATCTATTTAATGCACCAATAACAGTAATGTTGACAGTCAAACATCTGATGTTTGGGTAATTTGGTCACGCTGGAACCCGGAACTCGTTACACCCGTCTATCACACTCCTGTAGGCTATGAAAATGTTAATTATAATTTATAAATACATTTTTATATTTGCATATAATACTAGCAATGTCAGCAATTTTACTTCAGAACTATTTTAAATTTTGATGCCTATAGGAAACAAATTTATTTATTGGGAACCCTGATATGTAGAAAATGTATTTTAGCTGCAATAACATCAACCACAATCCTTTTCTAGACACCCACAGTCGATTTACAAATTAGGTGCATTATTTAGTCACTACTTAGTCATTCAGTCTGCCCTAAATGAGACTTTGTAATAATAGTAGTTCTGCTTGTGACAGACATTGCCCAACCGAGCCAGTATTGCATTTCTTTTTCTATTTATTCTTTTGACTTTTTAACAATGTAAAAAAATATATAATATGACAAACTGATGTGCTCTAAATCTGTGATTCTCAACTGCTGGGTTAGGAATCATAGGGGGGTTGTGGGGAGGTTGAGAATAGTTTCAATGTTTAGCAGTCAAACCCTTTCAATTTATGAAGTGTTTGTATAAATTTGCAATATAGGTTGTAGTACAATACTTCAGACCAGATGAGAACTACTGATATACAGCTTCTGCTGCTACTAGCCTCACAGTTACCTTACCTCCAGGGTGACTCTGCAGACACCAGAGACAATAATCACCAAAGAGCTGTCATATTGTTTCATTAAAGTCATGGCTTTGTGAAAAGGCAGCGAACTGCGATGAATACAAACAGTGTAGTGTCTGTGTCACACCATATTTGACTTGATGATTTATGCAAATTAGCCATGTGTTTACATTTAACAAAGTTTTTGTGTGAATCATTTTCATGTGGTAATTTATCGTCAAGCTGGTCTGAGGGAAAAAAAAAACAACTACAATGTTATGGTACAGATTCTATTTTCTTTCATATTTGCCAGCCCTAAGTGACACTAGTGGAGCTAACTGCAATCTTGTTCTATGCCAAAGTGGACATTCAAATGTCACAGTTGAAACCAATTACACATATAAAGGTTTTTGATTTACATATTGTTAATGCATTTAGCATGTTTCTCTAATGCAGGTCAGCCCCACACTCAACTAATATTGTACATCAAACAAAGCTTTATGTTATAATAAAAAAAAAATCATATAGAACCTTTTTTTTAATGGACCAACATTTCAAAGTTTTATTTCAAAGTTTTATGCATTTTTGGATGTTTATTTTAAAGAAATCTTGTTCATGATACTGTTGCTGGAATGACTTTAGACGTCATCTCAAAACATCTCAGTACGTAGATACAATTATGTGTCACATTTTTAATGAACTGGTGTAGGAATTTAATAATCATTTAGCATCCATTTTCCTATTGGGCACTGACTTAAGTTTCATTATCAGAGTATACGGTTTACTGTAAACTGCCTAATCAGTGGCAAATGTGAAAATTGCATTAAACCTTTACATATTTAATTACTTCTACATTTCTTCATACACTTTTTTACCAATAATTTTCCATGATTTTTCCAAAACTTTAAACTAAATTTCCAAGACCTGAAAAGTGACTTACATTTACGTTTAAATAGTATTCAAAATGTCCAACATGGTACATTAGAAACTAAACTGGCCAATTTGGAAATTAGCCAGTTGAAGAAAAACTGTTGGGGCTTCTTCACCCAGAAATATATTATTCCACAAATTTTACTGACTTAAGCCTATATATAGGTGATTAAAAGATAATTATGCTATATTAGATATAAACTAATCATCTATGCTGTTTTAAAGCATTACCTAAACCAAAAGAGACAAAAACCAAAATAAATATTCTGACAAAAAATAGATATCGGTCACTTTTTCCTGCAGTGAGAATAAGAAGAGGCCAAGAAGACAGCATTTCTTGTACTAATTGCTTATATTTACTGTATTCTAACTTGCACGGGTTTAACTAGCAGTGGCCAAATGTTACTCAGCTCAATCAATTTCAAAAACTGTACATCAAAATATAAAATTCCAAAAGTTATCCTGACCAAAGTTCAAATAAAAATGTTTTGTTTTTTGAAATGCTATAAAAATGGCATTCTTCTATTTAATAATCTATCATAGGCTATAAAACAAAAGTCAGATTCCTATTCCGTACAGTTGACAGAAGCTTGTATAATGTCCTGCTCCCATTTACTGTTTGTAAATGCACTGTGCCCTACCCGCTCGTCGTTCGAGGCCCTCTCCAGCTCATCCTTGGCCTCGTCATGCAGGGGCATCTTGTTCATGGACATCCCGTTGTGGTGGGTGAACCTCGGGTGGCCCATCTTCCTGACCTCTGACCTGCCTCCTTTCTTCATGCCCTGGTGAAAAGCCGACACAGAGACAGATTGTGAGTGTGAGGCTTAGGCGAGTCACTTCACACAAAAGGGGAAGGACGGCGCAGAAATGTTGCCTGACTGGTTTGCTGAAGTAATCTGGCAGCATTTTTTTTTTTTACCTGTCAAAGGCTGCGACAGTGGAAATGGCTTAAGTGTGAGTTCTCGGTACATTACATCTCGTGATCTTGGCCGGAGAAAAGTAAATAAATAAATCACACGGATTTGGGCACTAAAAATGTTTTTTTTCCTCACTTAAAATAAAACTGAAGACAACAGAGAAATTGTCCAAAACAAGTTTAGCTTTATTGCTTTGATTTCCTCTTGAGGTTAAAGTGCAATCAGACAAGTCAAATAGAAGAGAAGGACCTGTGATTTTGCAGGGGATTTTCTTAACAGTTGCACTAAAAGTTGCAATTTTTTTTGTCTATAATTCTTCTTAAAAAATATTAGCTAGAACTGTAAAAACTAACAAAATCTGTTTTTAAACATATGTGAGGTGGCAATTAACCTAATTAAAAATACCTGTATTTGAACAGGCCAAGTGTACCTACTTTTTTAAAATGATATTGCTGTGTTATTAGGCTGTTTTTTGGGGGGCAATTATACTGCCTATGATTCTGTTCCTGTCAGATCTTCTCTGGTGATTCCTGTTGTGTGCTGTAGAACATCCAATCATTAAAAAACAGAAGAAGCTTGCTGTGCTATAGGTTTTCAGGAAGGTTATTAGCCTGCAACATTAACGTTTAAAGACCAATGACCTCAAACTTCATTGTTGCCTAAATACGCTGCCCATTCAACTTTTTAGGCAACTATATCACCATGGCAACACAGACAGCTTTTCAGAGTGACACCAGACAAAACTAGAAAGCACCACGTTCATCTCTTCCTTTAGTCCCATCCACATCGCTGTTGCTGGTGAGCACCTGCGACCTCATGTGCACTCAATCTCCACAAACGAGTCCACCTGCCCTACAAATTCGAATTAATCGAAAAAATTGATTTATCGCCCAGCCCTAACTTTTACAATTAACTTGTAACTTGATAAGGTAATTTTTATTGATGTGCTGCAGTGTTTCCCACAGCAGTTGAGGTGGCCACCTTGGCAACATGGACCTGCCACCTTGACTAATATTGTGTACTGTTTAAGGTTGAAGGGGCTAGATTATGCAAAATTGACTTTTCTGAGCTTTCTACCATGTTATAATGTTCCCTCCTCAAAAACATATCTGGAGTTTTGATTCTTTTACACCCATTATTATTAATCCTGTATGCTCGGGCGCTGAGTTACTAAGGCCTCAGAATGCTCTGTTTCATCAATCTCCACCTCTCCCACAAACCCCCGCCAACAAGCCCTCTACATCCAGTCTGCTCTCGTACATTTATCCAAAAAACAATGTACAGCTCTTTTTCTGCTGATTCCTCACAGCTATTTTCCATTTTGAAGTAAGATGGCATCATACAAAAAGTTTAAGTTTTTTTTTTTTTTTTTTTTACAGATTTTGTTCAAACGACCCAACAGAGCTGCACTCTGCTGGTCTTTTCACTTGTTTTTTTATGGCACCAGTTTTAAAGGTTGTAAAAAGTGCAGTGCTGTTCTAGAGGTCTGTGAATCTGCAGGTAGAACATTTGTAGCTCCAATAAGCTAGTTGTCACCTTAAGTAATGCAATTCTTATGGGAAACACTGTACAGTGAACCTTTTACAGACTGTAACCCCAATGGCAATGAGTGACATTTAGGATGAACACAGAACGTCAATAAAATGGCACAGAAATCATTAAAATGGCTGCTGCTTCTCCCTTACCATCCTGTTCATATTTACAAATTTTCCAAAAGTTACTACTATAGGTTGGCTGTTTATTACACCTACATAATGACCCATTAAAAGCCAACTTCTAAAATCTGGAAAAAGTAGGATAAACAGTGATTACTGTGTGGTTTGGGAACTGTTCTGCTACTGACCAAAATAACCAACAGCAGCTTCCTTAACACAGGACCCATCTCACACAGCACATACCAGAGGCTATGGCCCCCCTACACATTGCTTTGCGTGTCTTTTTTAGTTAAAGTTTAATGACAGTTTAATTTAATTTCATGTTTAATTTCAGTATAGAGTATTGCAGTTTACATATAGAAACCAAAAAATATTTTTGCACAAAATGGCAGAACTTACCACTGGGGGCAAACCTTCCACTGTCTTCTTCACCAGAGGCGCCTTCATCTTGGGTTGTTGGACATCTGCTTCAGGCCGCATCCAGTACTCTCTATCCCGGATGGGTGGGTGAGATATGTACACTATAGAGCTCGGGATTGCTGATTCCAAAGCAGAACCGATGGGATAAGCAGGTGGAGGCTCTTTGAGGGTCTGCTGTGTTTCTGGAACGATAGCTGCTATGGCCTCCTGGGAAAGTGGGGTGTGACGTCCACTCTCATCTTCCTCTTCATCACCGCTGCTGTGGACCAACATGGTGGCATCCGAAAGGGACTTTTTGTGCCCGTACTGCACCTTCTCCTTAATTTCTTCATTTTGGGAGTGTTCCAAAAGCACGTTCAGCTGAGAACCTTGGGAACGAGTGTCATGTACAGCCATAGTAACTGATTCCACAGCTGAAGATGACATTGTGCGCTCTTTAACCTTCATCGCCTCAAAACTTTGAGTTAGACCAGCAATCTCAATGGAATTTCTCTTATAATTGTGGTACGGCGGTCTATGGGTAGGTCCACTGTAAAGAGGTTCTGATACTTCTTGTAAAGAGTGGGCCACTGGAAGGCTATCTTCTTGAAATGTTTGCACAGAGTGGTGGACGCGTCTTGTGATAAGGTCAGGGTTGCTACTGCTTACGTAAAGGTGGCGGGACAGGTCTGGGGTGCTGTTGGCGGGACGGGGGTGTGCGTATGGATATGGAGGAGGTGGCCGGTAAACGTGCGTTCTCATAATATTGGGCGCTGGATACTCCTGGGCTTGCTGTAGCTGGACGTTTGTAAGTTCTGGGACACTTACGGCCCCTACCACTGGCCGCCTCTCTGTGGGATAGGGGTATGGAGATGGACTGTGGAAACTGGAACCAAGATGGAAGGGATAGTGGTGATTGTGTGCGGCTCCTCCGTGCTCTACTCTAATTTCTGGTTGGCTGTAAACAAGAGGGTCTGGTCTGCTGTAGGCGTAAGAGTTTCCAATATTTAAATTTCTCATGGAGTGGCTTTGTCGGTGCTCTTGGGACAGCATCATGCCCCCCACCGCGGCTTGGTTCTTTTGGCGCATCACAGTTTCGTAGTCGGGAGTGGCGCGGTATGAAGGCGGGATGAGGGCGCTGTGGCGGTGTGTCGGGAGGTAGTCGGGCCGTGTGATGTCACTTCCCGTGATGGAGGGGTTGGAGGACATAGGGGAGGGTTGGATGTAGTGCTGGGGGTTGGTTAAGGAACTGGTGCTGTGAGCGCTGTACACGCTGCCGTTACGTAAACGGCCCCCGCCGGTGTAGTCCAAAGGTGGGCAGTCCAGGCTGGTCTGGGAGTGGTAGTAGTAGCCGTTCTGACTGTTCATGTACAGGTTGTCTGAGGGGAAAATATTAAAATAGTAAGGCACAGGTCGTCAGTACAGGACAGTGTGTTACAGGTAGCCCCAAAACAGGTTTGTGTTTCCATTACTACAGGTCCAGCAGACCAGCGTCTGTTATGTAAACACTGATGACACAAGCGCAACAAAAAATCTGTTAACAAATGAGATATAAATCGAGTTAATCCCGGTGTAAGTCACTTCTTAGATTAAGGAAAATTGCCACGTTCAAGTCATTGTTATTGCAAAACACTGATACATAAAACCAGCACAGTAGAACTTATGTAGGCCGACAACAGTTGAGATGGTTTGACTAATCACATGCTCACATAGGGCAGAATTGCTCTAATTGGAATAAGCAATGATCTCATTGGCTATTGACCCACACATGTTGTAAAAATTGAAGGGACAGAGAAATATCCTACAGTGAAAGTCTATTCCAATGCTGGCTCTGTTTATTACAGGAAAAAAAAATGGAAATAGAGAAAAGGACAGCAGGTTAATTTTAAGGTAAGCTACCAACTTAAATTTGATGTGGAAAATTGTTTCTCCGCTTTCATTTTAAAAAAATAAAATAAAATTCAGGTTGAGAGAAGATTTATACGAGTTTTCGGATTTTACAGTTTCAAGACGATTCAAAATAACATTTACTATCAGTTTATTGTCTGTGAATAAATCTGGTTTACCGGAATTAAATAATAATTTCCTGGAACTGTCAGTAAATGGTAGTAAAATGTTAAATTTAATTTGTGTTCCATTACCTTGAGATGAAGTGTAGGGCTCTGTGAAATGCCCATTGTAGTGCATCTGAGGAGGAGGCATCATGTAGGCCTGGGGCTTTGGCTGCAAATAAATAAACATGTGATCTTCAGCTGTTCATTTAGCAAAAATAATCTAGCAAAAATAAAGTACAAATAATAGTTTATATTACCAGAGACAGTCTGGTGGAGGATCTCCTTCTCACGGGGTTAACAACAGTGGGCTGTGTTTGGCTGGGGAGAAAGAAGGGAATCTAGGTCAGGGTCAAAGATTTTCATGTCACTCAATGTTTATTTTAGATTTAAACAAATGGTCATTGCTAGGCGTCCAAATTAATCAAGCAAAAAAAAAAAAAAGCAAAAGAAAAGAAGAGAACTGTATAGGTTAGTGTCAACAGTTTAAAATGGCAAGAGTTAGTCTGGAGGTCTCTACTTTACAGCTTTCAGTACAATTCAGCTTTTAAAAATCCAAAGGCGACACTAACACCAACATAGAAACATTCACGCAACAAGTCATGCAGTGGTTACAATGTGTTTAATGGCAGACACTATTCTTATTTAAGTCTTTTCTTATATAATATACAGGTATACTCCATGAAGAAGTTGGGAGTGTACTCCTTATCTTGTGATGCACAAAGCAGAGAATTCTGGACAAAAATAGAACCTGCTGTATATTCAATAGACTGAAAATACTCTTGAGTCATATTTGCAAAAATGTTTCAAAGAAAGTCCATGGTTAATGAACAATATGAGTAAAACTCAAAAGTCACCTAATACATAATACTGTGTACCTCTGCCTTAAATAAAATGACTGTTGGTCTACTTATCTTGTAGACACAAAATCAAAGGTAGTAAAGAAAATCCCACTGGTAATTGTCTATTCCAGACCTGACAGTTTGCTGTCCATAAAGCATTATAAATGAAAAACACAGAGCAGGGGTCAGCATACCTGAACACGAGTGCCACTGTTGGTACTCTAAAGCATAATCAGCGGCACTTGCTATAGTCAAAGAACAATCATTAGGACTGCATGAGCTGCACTCACTGATGTATCAACAACTGTGCAAACTCCTGCCTATTTTATTCTGCTCTCCTGCCACATTTCACCATGTGTTTGTAGCATTATCTTAAAGCTGATTCATCTACTAAAAAAGCAAAGGTCAGTGCATCCAAAATTTGTGTACTATACAGCTATGAAAATGTGATTGACTTGGTTGTTTGTAGTAGAAGCCATCAGTAGTGGAACACTCAGAAACATGAGAATTTCATAGAGGCACTTTTTTCCAAAAAGTTTGCCGACTCTGACCTCTGACATAAACAAAAGGATGCAAGAGAGCTGACCCCTCCTTTACACTGAGTGCGTTGTATATGCAGTGCATAACCAACTACAGCCTGCAATAACTAGACCTGCAAGAACACAAGCTCACAGTAGAGTATAGAGTTCACGTGATAAGAATCATGTACATAGAGATGTACACAAAAGTCAAGTTTGCCTGTCTGTCCACAATCTCCCATTTATTTATTTATATTTATTTATTTTATTATTTCCATGACTTTTGTGCTTCTATCGTAGGAGAGTATGCTATGTATAAATATTTTTTTTCTTATGTTTAACTGTTTCCAGTCTTGTTTGTGATGTGGGCGAGAGTCTGCACAGTGTTTTATTTATATATACTGGATCCTCCTCACTGGTCCTGCCTGACTTCCTGTCTGACTTGATCTGGTCTGTTGAACTTGATGCATAGTGGCTCCAACATCCGTCAAAAATCTTGCTCCGCATTTCTGCTAGAGAGCCGGACACATACCGCAACGCAGCTGGCAGATACGCATTTAATAGAATGGCAACTATTTGTTACAGAGGTTGAAAGAGAGACAAACCGCACACGCAATGCACTCAGTATAAATTAGGAGTGAGAAGGCGGGAAGGTTTTTGCGTAATCTAGCTTTAAATATTGGGTTAAAGAATAAAAGAATACTGTTAGAAAATATAAGCAGTCATCTAACATTTATGCTTTAGGTTATTAACCACTTAAGAATTTGAATGTGGTTGTTGTAATGTTGTAATTTGCCCATTTGCTGTGGAAAAATTGTGGGGTAAGCAGTCAAACAGCGGAAGCTAGCACCTGCTTTCTAGACTACAGCAGGCTGTGGCTCTGTGTGGCTCACCCCTTATCAGAAGGCAAAAAGGGACGAGAGAGCATTGGGAAACGAGGAAAGGATAGAGTGAGGAGAGACTTCTGGGAGCCCTCGCAAGGCAGGGGGTCACACTCCTCTCTGAAGAGAGAGGACAGTGAACCACACCAAACAACACACTCTGGAGACCGGAAACCACAACCAACAAAGACACAGGAAGTTCTCTAGACGAATATAAAACACTTACAGGTTGCTCTTGTTAATCTTATAAAACTTGAGCCGTGCCAGACACATCCGACACACATATTTGGAGGTTTCCATGTCCTCCTGCACAAAGAAAGAGAAACCATATAGAATACAGGGAGTTGCAGGTTAGTTTTACACAAAGGCATTTCAGTGGGTGCCCTTGAATACTTTTACACTGAGTTTCAGCTGATGGTATGTGACCAGCACATACCCACACAACCAGCCCAGCCCACAAATACACATACACACACACACAGGTGCATTGTTGAGACATGCTGATGGCCAGGGCATTATCGAGATTGCAGTATCCGTGAGAAGTGAGGAGGGACTTACGGTCTGGAACTGAACACTCTCCTCTCTGTTGGACAGCTCTAGAGCAAAGAAGGACCTGTTGTGACTCATGTTGTTAATGTCGCTCCACCTACACGGCCAATTAAAGTGCCAGGGCAAAGAGAGAGAGAGAGAGACAGGAAAAACACATGACGTAATGGTGGTCAGACAAAACGTGGCTTTATTTAAGACATTGTGCATATTCCAACAATGCAGAATAGACACAATAGGCAGCACATCAGCAGGTTTCTAGTAATTGCAATGGTATGTAGACAACCTGCAGGTCAACCTCAGGCAGGAATGCTCACACACCACAAGAGTTTATGATAACGCTGACACAGGACTAGTAGTCATTTCTTTTGTTGAACTTTATTCTTTACAAATTATTTAATAAAGAGCATGGTTCAATATGTTTGTAAAACAATGTATTATGGACTATAGCTGGGTGAGCAATTTGAAAAAACTCCTAATGGGAATAAGTGGAAAAGTTGAACAATCCACATTGTGAAATCAAATTTGACAGTTTCTGTTTCGAGTTTCCTAATTGCAGCGCTTTACAGTATGTTGTGGCTAAAGCTGTTGCTAGTGTCCAGACCAGCTCAAATTATTTCAACTAAGACCGTTGCTAACGATGACTAATAATCATCACCTGAGACAGTCATGAAGCATATAAAGGAGGGGAATATTTAATTGTAGCCATACTGTCCAGGCCTAGTATGTAATAAGCCTGCATATAATGATAAACCATCAGATCACTGCCTTTAATCTCTTCTACAGCTTCATCCTTTCCTTAGATGGAGGGTCTAAGGATAAGGGATTGGAACCTCCCTGTACAATCTCTGTTTATTTTTTTGGCTATACACCCTGCGAAAGCCCTTGTTTGAGCGCAAAAACATATTGTTGTGTAAGTTTTTAATTGAATAGGCATGATTTAATAAAAACTTTTAAATGGAACACCTGTCAGAGCACCTTGGATTTGTTTGTCTGCAGTTACAAGTCACATCAAATACGTGTTTTTTTTTGTTTTTTGTTTTTTTAACCAACAGACAATCCTTTTTTATTTGTACAAGAATGAAGGTATCACCCCTTGTTTCCAAAGAGCACCTGACTTGGTTCTTTTAAACTCATCTTACCAGAGTACCCATAAAGTGCTCCCCACCATTTTTTCTATTTGTCTGTCTAATTTTGTCTGTTCTAGCCCAATATTAAAATTGTCATTTGCAATGTCCAAGTCTATTTGTTTGAAGAGATTTGTCATCAAGTAAGTATACAGATATATTTTACATATTAATACATACCTAAAAAGAAGAAGAGGCCTTCCATTTTTATGCTTGACAAAGATACCATCAAGACAGGATCCCAGAGTAACGTCTGCACCGGTACTGTCCTGTTTAGGTAAATGTTTATTATCCTTTTCTTTAATTAGTTATTTTAACCACTGAAGTTAGAAGGTGATCATACCTTAGCTTGAAAGCTTTCCTGACCATAGCCTTCTGTCTTCTCCACTTCCTGCATATACAACATCTCTGCCTCTGGGGCTGACAATCCCCTAAAAAAGCAACAAGGGCATTAAGGCAAGATATTACCTCTAAATGACCTGTTAAAATCACAAACACAGATGTTTTATATTACCTTAAGGTCTGATATATTAGAGCCACTTTTTGAGTGGCCTCCTCCAGGACTCGCTCATCCTGAATCCAGTCCTACATAACCCAAATAAGAGAAATTTGAATGCAGAAAGTTTCATTATGTCAAAAATGTCAATTAAAAATTTAAAACTGCCAATTTACTATCTACAGTAGACAGTCATCATTGTAATATCTATATTGCAAAGCTGCTTGGATCACAATAGCATAGACTTGTGGACATTTAGTTATGTGTTATTTAAGAAAATGGTGAGTTATTTTGCTTTGCCCTGGTTTAGTCTTTACATTCTTGTTTCAGGGTAAAGGTTGGGAGAGTGGCATTCCTTTGTAAATTCATAATAGTTATGACATTAGGTCAATATGTGTAGTCAATAAATAATATTTCCACAATATCTGCTGCAGAGAAACTGAGCAATTTTGGCGTTGTACTGTGAAATGCTTTTTTGATGTTGCCATCAGCAGCTACACTTTCTTAGACTGGGGGTTTATATTAACCTACTGTAGAGAATACATTATCTATGACAAATGACAGACGCTCTTCTATCATGTATTAGACAATAATCATGCTTACTTCTGGGAACAGATCAAACTTCTGAAGAAACTCCTGGGAATCATATCGATTGAAGTCTCCAAGAGCAGCTGTATAAAAAGACATAAAAATGCATTACCTGCTACAATCTGACAGAAACTAAATGCATTCCAGATGGTGTTAAGGAATTGCAGAAATGTAAAATCACGTTGGCTATGTTTAGAAGAGGAGAGGCCTGTTTGTAATAGAAGAGAGCTGCTCCACTCTCTGACCGTTACCAGTCCCAGCCTGCCTTCTGGCAACACTTCCAGATATGCTGGGTATTCCAGGCATTGGCAATGCTTAAAAGCTACTACTGTCCTTCAATCTATCCTGACCAGGAACGCAGGAACGAAGTTACACACCTTTATTTTGAGCGCAAAGCCAAGTCTGTGTGACAATTTAAGCAGTGGCTAAGTCACTACAGTCTGTCTGTCTCTGCCTTTTCTCCATGGAGCGAACTGCATGATGGTAAATAATTTGGACATTGCAGTAAGTGATCTCAGCAGCTCTGCTATGCTAACGCCCTGCCCACTAAGTTGCAGTTCCTGATTTAACTTTGCCAACACTGTTTGAGAGTCTTCTGACTAGGCAAAAGCTGGAAGCCCATAAGGACTAATGCAAGTTACTTATGCACATCACATCAGAGTAACTGGTTGGTTTAGCGTTCACTAAGCTTTTAACTGGAAACAGCCATTGCTAATATGACAAAAGCTTTATTTTTTGAAAAAGTCAGCACAACATTTAGCTCGTCCTCTCTTGGAATATGGCTGTTTATCACAAGGACAAGTATGCGTTTGGATAAAGATAACATTTTCCCTTTTATTTCTTTTCTTTGGCTTGTTGGTTTTGCCCAAGTGTGGATTCTCTCTCGTCTTATTAACTCGCAGCAGTAATCCAATGATATCCCAGAGCTGGACCACCTTGTCAAGGCGTGCCAGAAGTCGCACTGTTTGGTACGCTTTCTGAGGCCGATCCACACCGTACTGACATTAGCCACCTAAAATAGTAAACTCAAAATGCTTTGTGTATGAGACAAGATACGTTTGGTAGATGGCAACTGAATGCATGTGCTTGAATATCAGTGCCTGGTTAGAGAACATTACAAAGCAATGTTTAGCTGTATTCCTTATGTGCCAAACTGAACGAAGAGGGGTTGCATCACAAAGGGCATCCAGTGTTAAAAAAAAAGAAAAAGAAAGTAGCCAGGGGAAAGATTTGCTGTGTCAACCCCTGACACTTACAGACAACACTTACAGATGGTCTTTTTACTTTAGAAATAGCCTTACCCTGCACTGCTAAACTTGCTAAATGGATGGCCTGTTCCAGAGAGCATGAGATCTTCCCATCCAGAACATCTTTCTTCAGCTGCAGGTAATACTGATATCTGGGGGAATTAGAAAAGATACAGAATAAATAATACAAAGAGACCCAGAATAAAAAAAAAAGGTCACTATAAAAACATTTGAGAACAAGTCCAAAGAACTGCATTTTCAAGACAATCTATCAATATTATGCAGTCTGTTATTAGTAAAATAAGGAGGTGAGCAGGCTAATTTTGGGAATTTAGATTTGAGATGTGGAGTAGTACCTTGTGATCTCCTGTTGCAATTGGGTGACACTGGGGATATAAAACACCACTCCAAAGTAAACAGTGGGTTCCAGACCGTACTTGTCCAGCTGCTTCTTCAGTGGTTTCTCCAGGTCAATCCATCTCTGCTGGTTCTGCTTGTTGTAGTACCACAGACTGAAGTATGTTATCTGAAAAAGAAAAAAAGCCTTGTGTTTACTCATGTATTGTAAAGAGTGTTAAAAAAATTCTGATTGCTGAACTGGTTAATGATTACCTTTAACAAACAAAATGATTTTCAGTCTTCAGAGTCGCACACTTCTTAAGTAGCTATAACAATTTTTTCACGCTATAAAAACATAACAATGGCAAGATCTCCTTCATAAAGGTAAACCTATATAATTCCAAGCACAGTGGAAGTGGCCAGCTACTTTGGGCCTGAGGCTGGGTACAGCCTGGACACAGCCTGGACAACGAGCAGTTAATCGCAGGACACTTGAAGACATACAGTCAAAGGCAACCATTCGCTCTCACATTCATTCAATATGGGTCATTTAGACCAAGCGGTAGTAAATTAACAAAAAGAATGAATAAAACATACTGTTTATATGCCATTCCACAAAAGAGATGCAAACCACTGTTTACTGTCTAAAATGTCAAACCAATTACAGACGTTATTTTAGAAATTACATAATTTAAGGATACTGAAAGGTTAAAACAATGCAAGATATTTGGCTTACAGTTCTGAATTTAGAAATCTCCTTCAATTTAGGGTTCTGTTGTGAAATGAATGTCATGCATGTGACCAAAACGATTTTTGCTGTCTCCTTCAATATTTATTTAGTAATTATTCATCTGGCACAATATTAAACACTTACAAACTATTATTTCAACTATGTGAAGTGGGCAGTAAACATTGGTTGTAAACATACAAGCAGGGCAGGGCTTAACATTAACATCTTTACTCACTGGTGTGTATTTCAAAAGTACCCATTTAAAATTTTCACTTGCCACAGTTCATATGTTGACCTGTTGTTTCATGTGTAGAATATGATCAAATAAATAATAATTTGATTTTATAATTCTATTGATAATGACCACTTGGCAGGTATTTAAAAATATATAAAAATGTGCCACATAATGCTAAGACCTTTATGAACTGTTACTTATTTTGGAAATGTTTGTTAAAAAAACAAAAAACAAAAACAAACTATTTCTTTCTAAAATTATGTATAAATTGTATAATATTCCCTATGTTATACTGCTGATAGAATCTTGGAGGAAGATAATTTAGCAAATCTTTTCAATTGATTACAAAAATGTTGGCATCAAGTCAAGTACCAAGTAGCATAATTTCCTCCTCTAATAATAATAGGTTAAATACAATGCACATTTATGCACAAAATCCAACTGGACCTGACTGTTACTCACCAAAATTACATTCTATCCTCATTTGACAAGAGTTTATGCCAAACGCTGCACATGAGTGCACATAAATGAATTTGTTTTGCTTTGAGCAACGCTTCTCCTAAATACCTTTTGACACAGCCAATGTTACAACAGCCAGAATGTTTTTCCCCATAAACCATTTGCATACCTCTCTCAACTCCAGTCTCTGAGCAACTGCTTCCAAACATTCCTGCCCAGTGCTCTCCACCGACAGCGTAAACTCCACAAAGTCCCCATTGAGCAGCTGGATCCGAGTGACAAGACAGCTCTTGCTCGAAACCGTATACCTTCGAGTCCTTTTGAGTTTTAAACCAAACGGCAGGGGCATGGTTCACTTTACGTCTTCAATATATCTGCTTTAAGAGATTTTAGAGCTGTCTCCTTCCAAAATGGTCACAAGGTTGGAATCCTTGAGGTTCATCATTAGGCCTGAAAGAACAAGAGGGGTGACATAAAAGTGAAATGATTCACAGTATACAACCTCATCATCAGTATTTTTTACGCACAGCACAGATGGCACCTCCCATTAACCGGGCTACTATCAAAACATACTGTATGCCCAAAGTTTTTAGAACGGAATAACAATTTAATTAGGCTTTTAAATCATGAAATGCATAAACATACCACACACTGACCAGCTGGTAATGTTCATGGCCACATAGCTGTTTTCCCCTGCTTTAAACCAGCAATAATCCCCTCCCATTTGGTTTGGATACAGCTAACTGAACAGCTTGAACGCGTAAAATCTCTCCTAGCCTCACTTAAAACGAGACTTTTGCAAGAACTTTTTAACATTTATTTAACGTTACGTATGCATTTCCAACATAATAAACCCTTCAAACAACAGGGCATGTTATCACCAACCTCGCGTTTTAAGTATTAGCTTCTTATAAGCGTTACAAACTTAACTTTACGCACTCGTACGCTAATTTACGTTCCCCAGCACATAGACGACGCCCGCGGGGATTGGAAAGAGCCGTCACCGGTAAGTATTGGTAAGAAAATGGTTAAAACGCGTTACCGTTAGCTGTAAAAAAAACAAAAGTAGAATAATACATTGGTCCAGTCACTGTTCCGTCCGATTGGAGTGCGCCATCCGAGCCGCTTTAGGCCGGCTGAGGGTTTAGGTAGTAAAAAAACGTGTTAAATTTTGCCACTTTGGTTTGGATTAAAACTCACGTAGTAGACTGCCCCATGCCTCTTAGCCACAGTTAGCCTTTAGCCCGACAGTTCACCCAAGTTCCAAGCGTGACTCGCGCGAGCTTCCTGGGATAGGAGAGCAACAAGTGTTTTCCGTCTACATCCGCGATAAAAAAAAAAAAATAATAAAACCGACACTTTTTTAACCACATACAAAATACTCAGACTATTACTGAAAATTGTTAAATATTAGAATTCGTGTTATTGGGGAAAAAAAACTCTGAATGGTTTAGCGTTTTAAACATGATAATGGAGTGTGAAGTAGTGCGTCCGCGGCGGAGGGACACAGGCAGGTTTCCAGAGCCATGACATCAGACAGCTGGAATTCCGTGCGGTGAAAATGCTCGAAGTTGAGCCAGCTGTCCTGTCCTGGTCCTGTCCTGGGCTGAAACTGCTGCCTGCTGCCTGCGGCCGCTGACCTGACTGTGTTTACCTTTAGCATCGACTGGCGGCTTGTAATCGCACATAAGCACAATGTTGGGCAATGCCTGCCTGGGTCGTTTCCCCTTTGCGACTGCTTGCAAAGCAGTTTTGTTCGTATTCCTCAAAATTTTGCAATGTGGTTGAGGACACCTTACTGCAGTTGTGGGACAGAGCATATGAGTTGGCTACAGCTGCAATCAGTGGTGGAATGTAATGGCATAAAAATACTTAAATTTTAGAGCTAGTATTTGTACTTTTTACTCCACTACATTTCTGAGCAGGTTTGAAGTACAAAGTATTTTGAGTTTTGGTTTAAAATCGTGTATTTGCAGTAAAGTAGTACCACTTTAGAAACATCAGAATAATAAAGACCTCAGAGACAGATTCAGTCTCTTCTGTGCTGGTTTGTTAATTTCTTTAATCAGCACAATTTTTCAGTAAAATCCCTCAAATTTAACACAATAAAGAGTTGTGGGGTCTGTATACTTTTACTTTTTACTTGCAATTACTTTTATACTTTTACTTAAGTAGACATTTTAAGGTGATACTTTTACTTGAGTAAATGTTTGCTCCTTTATCTGTACTTTTACGTAGGTAAAGAAATTGAGTACTTCTTCCACTGCTGGTTGCAATGGATATTTGTAAAAGCTAAGGAGTGGAATAAAATGTGCTTATTTATGGAGATTATTTTTTATGACATCAATAGAAAATAAAACAATCATAACAAATGCAAAAATGAAATAAAAAAGAAAAAATATATTTTATATGTAAATAACTATCAGTGGTCACCCAACAGTAATCAATTAAAGTATAAGTATTATGTATAAATTGTAAATAAACTTTAAACAGAAACTGATGTGTTTTGTTTTGTCTGTTTACTAAACAAATATAATTCAAAGGTACTCTAAGCAGAATGTGTTCGTAAATCAGTTGTACCATTATTATCAGTAAAACTCATATTTGTTTTAAACATGTTTACATCATATGTTGGAACACATGTGGGTAACATTTATAAAAGAAAAAAATATACATACTGCTCATAGCACAAATTTAAATTTACCATTGAAAAACAGAGGGCTCCAGACATTTGCTGAAATTCAATTTTATTTTTTGTTATTAGCCTCATATTTCACATTAGCTTCTTAAGCGTACAACTTTGCGCACTTGTACACTAATTTACTGGTAAATATTTGAGTGAAATGGTTAAAATGTGCATATTTATGGAGATTTTTTATAACCTTAATAGAAATAAAAATAATCATAAATAAAAAATTATTAATAAAAGAAATATAATTATTTCCAATGTAATTAAAGGTGCTATGAAGAGTATTTTTTTATATATTTCATCAAAAATACCCACGTGTCCCAGGATATGATGTAAACATGTTTAAATCAAATAGTACTAGTTTTACTGATAGCAATAGTACAGCAAATTTATTCACAATATAAAAATATTGAACGTAATGCCCAAGCTGTTTATGTTTACTTTTTGTTGTTGTTGTTGTTTTGGTTCTAAAACCCTGCATTGCCGATCGTCCAATCAGAAAAGTGGAAAGACCCACAGACCATGGTTTTGATTTAGACTGCAGTACCGTTTTCAAATCAGTACAATCACCTATGCAGCTTCCAGTACCTTTAACAATCAGTGCTCACAGAAGGTAATTAAAATATAAATATTGAGCATATATTGTACATAAACTGATGTGTTAACCAAACGGATAAGACTTTGAATTTACCATCAGAGCCGGCTTTAGGCATAGGCCATCTAGGCGGTTGCCTAGGGCGCCATCTGCTGGAGGGGGCGCCACGCTGCACCCCTCCAAAAAAAAAAAAAAGTATATTTTTAAATAAATAACAAATAATTAAAAATCAAGTGAATCGTGTTATTTCTTCTTTGTACTCTAATATGAAAAAAAAAAAATCCTTAATGACCTGGCCTGAACCTGACTGACACAGTTTACAGTGGAAGCGGGGGATGGGTGTATTGTTGACGCGCATCACAGCAGCGGTCCCTAAATTGATGGACGTTACATCAACAGTAGTTTGACAATTTTTTATCATGAAAAGGCGTCCAAGCCATCAGGTGCTGCTTTCAGAAAGCGGAGAAAAGAGGAGGAGGAAAAAAGGCCCAAAGTAGAGGTATGTAGTTGTTTATTCTAACATTAAAAACTGCTGTTTAACTTTTCATTTGCACAAGCTACGAGGCTAGCAAAGGTGAAATAAACCACACCGTAGCTAGCAACTGCGTGTTACTGAGTTACTTTGTAATTAAAGACAGTGAGTGTGCTGCCACGTTTATTTAGCCTAGACTATGTATCATAACTATTAGACCAGGGGTGGGCAATTATTTTTTCCTGAGGGCCACATTTGAGTCAACACTAACCGCACTTGTTCACAATAACAAGTGTGTATCTTTAAAAGTGCGGCCTGCATCCATAGCGCTGCCCTGATATAAACATTCACTGAGGTCCAATCTGTGAAAATGTCCTCAAGTTAAGTCCAGAACACAAGGTCTCTTTATTCCTTCAAATAGCATTTCTTTAAATTATATTTCAATTATATTTCAAATAATAAAATAAAAAGGTACATTTTCTATTCTTATATCCAATATATCATTTTAAATTTAAATTTAAATTAGATTGCTCTGAATACTTGTTTTAAGAAAAATAATAATCAGCTCTTACTTTTAAACTTCGCGATTAATTGTGTGTTGTGCTGTGACTGCTGCTGTGAGGGCTGTAACTGAGCAGTGTTGGGCTTGGTTTCAAAGTGAAGCTTAATTTTGATGCTTTTAATGAAGGCCCATAACAATGAGACACTGGTTCTGAGCTGGTCTCTGGGAGGAGGAAAAAAATCTCACCTAGGGCACCAAATTGGCTAGAGCTGGCTCTGTTTACCATTGAAAAACAGAGGGCTCCAGAAATTTGCTGAACTTCAAATTTAGACTATAATGATGCTTCAATAATACAACTTTACTATCACAAGCAGAGGTGGAATGTAACAAAGTAAAAGTGCTTTGAACAATTTTCATTTATCTGTATTTACTTTTTATTTCACTACATTTTATAGCAAGTATCTTTACTTTTTACTCCACCACATTAATATATTGGTTTAAAGAACAAACTACTTTAAGCTTTGCATTAAAATAATTTGTTTTTGCTGTGTACTCATTGTTGATACACAGTACCAGACTATAAAAGATGTAAAGTAGTACTCCTTAGAAACATCAGAATAATCACTGTCAGATTCAGTTATCTTCTATTACGTCGATTTAAGTCTTTCACTTTTTTACTTGCAAGTACATTTGAAAGTACTTTTATAGTTTTACTTAAGTAGAAATATATTAGAAGATACATTTTTTGCTCCTTTATCTGCACTTGAGTACTTCCTCCACCACTGATGACAAGAAATGCCACAAAAAAAAAATTCTTTCTTCAACTCATCCAGGACCAGGTGGCAGAGGCACGTCGTCGAAGAATATTATATAATATATAAATATATAATCCCCCTCCCCAGAAACTTCCCCCAGCCCTACAGCTATACAATCTTTAAATATATATTTAAAGGCACTCATATAAATATTTATATCTGTTTTTGATTAGATGAACCTGAAATCTGCTGTACAAAATAAAAAGAAACATGTACATCTAGAAAATAGTAACTTCATTTTATGTTTTTGTAATAAGACAACACTCAACACACAGTAAACATCATATTGGTAATATTTTTTAAGAACATAAAAAAGTTGTTCAAAATCTCAAAAAACAAACTTGTCTCACACAGTTAAAAAACACACTCATCTTTAAATCCCTCTAAAAGTCATCATCACTAATAGCTGCGCTTGCTTGTTCTTCATTCTCTCTATTATCACAGTGTGAATGGTCAGATACATTCAAAGACTCTAACACAGTCCCGACATCATCAAGCTCTTTTAACAGTCTCTCTTCTGATTGGTTAATATCACCTTTGCTTTCATTTTCTGATTGGTTTTGATGGACATCCTCTTCACTTAAACTGTCATGCTTACTGAGCTGAGGCGTTATTGTTGCCTCTTCTTCTTTTAATTCGATTGGGTCTAGAATTGTCCTTTCTGGCTCAGACATGAGGGTAGAAGTTAATATGGGATCAGTGTAATCTAGAGAATCAGTGTTTTTCATTAATGATTCATAATGCAACTGGTCTAAGTCTTCTTTGGCCTCTTCCAAGTCGTCTTTTTGTAGGAGAGTGTCGAGTAGATGATTCTCCTCTCTTTCAAGCTTCAGAGTGGAGATGGGGGAGTCACTTGGCGCTGCCAAATCCTTACGCAGTACCTCCAGTAGATGGCGCATTTTACCCTGAAAAAGAATGGAGACATGAGGTAAGGACTGCAAGGTTGTATATCTTTTGAAAGGTTTTGTCAAAAGGCTTACCTCATCAAGATGATACTGATTCATGTCAATGTGGCGATTTATTACTCGGTCAACAACCCTGTAAGGACAAAATACATTCATACATACTTTATGTATTTAAAGAAACAATGGTAACAACCACAGCGTCAAACAGCCACTATGGTATACCAACCAAATGCAACAATCAACATTATATTTTCAGCTTAAATAAAAAGTGTTCTTTTATTGACTAAAAACCACAGCTAATCATCAGCCTCCATCTAACCCTTTCACTACATCCATAAATCTCTTCTTTGGCCTCCTGTCTGGCAGCTTTAACACTGGAATTCTTCGACCGATATATATTCACAATTCCTCCTCTGTACGTGTCCATCAGACCAGAGTGAATCGAGACCAAGACAAGGCCGGGATTTTTAAGGGTCGAGACCGAGTCGTGATTGAGACCAAGGCAAACTGAGACAAGATCAAGACTAAACCCTGTGAACTAACACTAAATCAAAGGGAAAGGTTTAAAAAAAAAAAGTGATCCAGAAAGATTATTGATTATTTTAATGATTAAATGCAATTTAAAAACATTTTCCTGGTTCTTTTTATGCTTACAAAATGATAAATATTCCTAAGTATAATATTTTCATGTAATGTTTGGTTTTAAAAAATCTCTGGGACGGCCACATCTGAGACCAAGACAAGACCGATTAAAATTGGATTCAAGACCAAGACCACGATCAAGTACTGATAATGAGACCAAGATCATAAAAAATGGTCACAAGACCAAGACCGGTCTTGTGCACTACAACACTACCATGAGCTGTCCCTCCAATAAGAATATTATCCATCCTTGTCACTTCAAAAGAAGCTCAACATCTTCAGCTCTGCTACCTCCTGTCCTCTCCTCAGTTACACTGTCTGTAATTCTGGCAACACTGCTAAAAAGATGGTAAAATACGATATCAGAAGCATAGTGTTGACTGAGGAACCCTATATAATCTTATATAACGGGGGTCACCAATTAAAATTCACCGAGGTCCAATTGGTGAAAATTTTCTCGCGCGAAGGTCCGGAGCATCACAATGTTGATTTGTACCTCAAAAATAAATAAATAAAATCATTGTAGTTACATCAGTGTCTACATTATGGCAATAGCATTTTGCTAACATAAGCATTAGTTTAAAACTAGGGGATATCAAATAATAAAATAAAGTTTTTTTTTCTTATGTTAATCAAATACAGTTAAAAAAAATCAAACAAAATGCTTTTATAATGGTCCTTGGCTCAGAACACAGGAGACACAGGAGTTTAGAGCTGACCTCTGTTCCTTTCTACATCTGTCTCTCTCATTTCTCCGCTGTCTGTCTCACCGTCACCACTCCATATGTTTCCAAATCCTCAGATCTGATTGGTTGATAGCGTCACACGCAAGATTTTCTGTCTGCTTTTACGCAGGAGACGATTCACCCATTAAAACTAAAGTGGAACGTACTGCGCCTCAAAACACAGGTTTCCTCTTAATTCTCTGGTGAATATGAGGCAGCTCTGTCCTCTGTGGGACAGAGGGACAGACACCGAGAGGAGAGGGGTGAGCCTCGACAGAGAGACACCGAGAGGAGAGGGGTGAGCTATGGGACAGAGAGACACCGAGAGGGGAGAGCCGCTCACAGCCTGTGTCGCCTCCTCTCTCGCCGCTCCGTAAAAACAAAACTTAAGTCTGTTGTAAATGGAACAGTCCTGTCCCTCCGCACTCAGTCTGGACCTACTCCTCTCATTTTGTTGGACAGTAACAGAAAACACAGCTGATTTAACCCCGCACTGTTCATGTTAAAGTTTTAAAGCACCAGGATACGATGCTGTTGACGCGCCGCTGCGGCGCCTCTCTCGCGCCGCTGCGCTCCCGGGGAGTGAACAGGCTGAACGGGTTCGGGTCCGCGGAGTGGGACAGAGGTTCGGGTTCGGATGGGAGGGCATCTGGGTCCGGATTCGGACCGCGGTCCGCCTGTTAATGACCTCTGTTATATAACAATAAAAGCTCATATTCTTTTTACAGCTTCAGTCAAACCGAGCACTGCTGAAGAAGTGCACTCATGTTTGGATGTGAAGATAGAGTACCTTTAACCTGAAGGTTTGGATCATTTTGAATGCAATAACCATCAGGCTCATTTCCACTGAGACGCATGAGGCGTGAATACGAATTATGCTACTGCACCTTTATGTCTTTTGTGCTATTATGATTAATGAAACATTCACTGAGCACCATCTTATAAATATCAGTAAATATAAGAAAGTAGTAGCTATGCTTCTAATGTGAATATATGATTGAATAAAGGCATAACCCAACCTGTCTGAGATGAATCCTCTGGACAAGATGTCATCTGTTACAGCAGTGATAAATTCTAGATATTTTAATTCTTCCTCTCTGTTTAAGAATAGGAGTAAGAATATAAGTTCACAGCAGAGAACTATATCAGCTTTAACAATAAAGTAATCACAGTAACTTACTCTGCATTAACACGCTTCATATTTGGTGACATTCTGCCTTCATATAAAACCCTAAGAGACAAAAGTATTTAATTAAGAAAATAGTTATTACATTGAAGAAAAGTATTTAAAAAAAAAGTTGTACTGCAAAATTAGTACCTGGAAAAAGACAAATCATCTTGTCTGTGTGTTAGATTGTGCTGTCTTGATGCTAACAGATAGGAGTCGTTGTAGTCATCCTCAGACAAGTCATGGTCTGTGGTAAATCCCTGTGTAACAATACCAGAAAATCAAATCAAAGCATGGGAAAGGTAAGTTCGGTTCTCTTAGAGATTATAGTTCTGGCATAGCATTCTGTCAATACTTTATGCCCAGTCATTAATATAATGCTGAGTGAGAGCTAAGCAGGATGACAGATACAGATGTTTTCATAAAAGGTGTCACTGGAGATTCAGCTTTTGATATAGGAACGTATCCAGTGGGTAAAATAAATACTGAACATTGCATATCTCAACAAGTACTGTATATTTCTGATATGGTTACTGACAGGAAATTTTCACCAGATGTCGCTAACAACCCAATATGATACATACAAAGAAACCAAAATAAATAAATTCAGCAATTCACTTACGTGTAATAAAATGGAATGAGATGGGGGGAGAAGGTATTGGACACAAGAAGAAAGGCAGATGAAAAAGGGTGTGAAGACCATCTGAAATCTACCAGTGATCAGAAAGTCACTCCTGCCTTTTCTCTGACCTATAAAAAGGTGTCTCTTTACAAAAGTGTGACACAGGAATCATCTGGTGCCATAATCCAGGAGTGGAATGAACATCACTCCACCATAAACCAGACATGTCAGAAAAATATTTGTTGAGAAAATTGTTGACCGGTTCAATATATTATAATTGGAGTGGCTCAGTTTTGAAGTCCAGCTTGGACCTTTTTCCTCCAGGTCATGCTCCTCCTCTGTTTTTTACCCTCCAGAATTCTGTCAGCAGTGCAAAAGCTATAGGTCAAAAGGAGCTGTTATTTTATTATAAATTTTAGTAAAATCCTAATTTTCTCAGAAACTGTTAATGTGTGTTTGTTTGGTGTCCTCCAGTGTCATGGCTGTATTTTTCACACAAAAAATAAATGTTAATAATATTTTTTTAGGATGGGAAAGGGATATATGTACCAGGTTACACAATAAACATGTTGAATAATTTATGACAAGAATTCCAGTGGCCAATTTGGTGTGAATATCCTGCGGTGTGACACTGCAGGACACTGTCAAATTATGTAGATATACTGTAACACAGTTTTGCTTAAAAGTATGAATTGCTTACAAAAAACTCTCCACTTTTATACAACTGATTTATATTTGAAATTATTATTTAATATTCTTTATACATAAAAATATATATAATATAATATAAAATATATATTATAAAAAAACAAAAAAAACTAAACAATCAACCACCACCAAATGTCTTCATATGTTTAAACTTAAAGCCAGTACTACCTAGTGTCTTTAGTTAAGACACTTGACTATTAAGGGTCAGTTGGTACACAGTCCACAATTTTATGAAGTAACTTCTTCAATGGGCAGAACAAAATAATTAAACAGCAACTCAGTGTTGATGATGAATATGAGGTCAAATCAATGGGCAACAGATTTGAACCCAAGTTTTTTTGTCTGATTTGAGCTGGGATGACCACAGCGATATTTACTTCATAAACCACTGACTACCCAGGGAATTCATTATTTTAAAAATATACAGTACTTATATACAAAATATACAGCAAATGGCGGCAGTACTAAACATACCTGAGATCGCTCATCAATTTCCTGTGTGCTTTCCCTGTTAGTTGTGCTGTATACAGAAATGACAAATTAATTACATCACAGTATCTAAAATGTACATTATTATTATTAATACTATTCATTCTTATACCACATGTCTGTTACCTTTTATTTAACTTCTCCTGATTATTAAGGCTTGAATTAGGATTCTGCTCAGACTTCCTCTGGGGTGCTCTGTAGTACCTATACTTGGACAGATATGAACTCTTCTCTGACTTTAGGGTCTTAGGGGTGAACAGCTTGTCTTCGGTAAACCGCTGTGAATGTTTCTGAAGTAAGTCTCCGCTGTACGTCTTCTGAACTGGGTCCTGAAAAGATTTGTAGTGATCTCTGCTTGCTCCCAGTGAATACGCTGACTGCTGTCGTTGGAGCGAGGTTTCTAGGATTCGATGTTTGCTTTCTGAAGCCGAACGATGAAAGTCGCCTTTAAATGATGGATAGACTATGTTCTTGGGATGGAAGGAGGTGCTTGGCCTGTGGCTTGAGACCGTGGAACTTCTGGAACAGGGGTAAGGGCTCTCATCGTATTGTAAAGACAGTCTGCTCTGTAAAACAATAATATAAGATTTGATTTGAAAAATAATAATAATCCCATGACAAAAGCTATTCTCATTGCCACTTCTTTATCAGTTCCAGTCCATCACCTTGACATTTCACTTGCTGTCCTGACCATCCCTTTCTCCTCTGTAACAAACCTGGGAGTCACATTTGATCCGAACCTCTCATTTAAACACCATATACAGAGCCTCTGTAAAGTTTCCTTTTCTCAACCAAGAAATTAGGCTAAACTCCACCGCTGTGTTTCACTTTCAGACACTAAGAAGTTTGTCCATGCCTTTGACTCCACCAGACTGCATTACTGAAATGCGATCCTTGTTGGGATCCCTGGGAGGAGCCTTCAAAAGCACCCATACAGTATTCAAAACACTGCTGCCAGGGTCCTGACTCCTATCCTCCAGACTCTCCACTGGCTCCCCATCATTCATTGCATCAAATACAACAGAACTACTAACACCCCACACAACAACCAAACACCTCCAGTCCACAGACACCAGCCTTCTAAAAAATGTATTTATCTGGAACAAAAGTTGAAAGATTATGACACACAGAATTTTAATTTTTTCTAATAATTTTATGAACACTGATCACATATCAAGTATGTGGCAAATCCAAGGTGGTCACATGGGAGACTTCTGTTGCATCTATGCAATATGAAATGGCCTATTTAGAAAAAACAATCCTACATTCTGCTGAAAAAATGCCTTGTTCAGTTTCCTACCTGTGCAGGAGAGCAGGACATTCTGCTGCGGTGTGAGAGGGAGTGAGCAGACTGCGGTCGAACCCCATTCTTTGACCCTCCACGTTTCAGTTGATCATTGTCTGAGGAAAAAAATGGACATTGAGTATCAATTGTTTTCTTTAAGGTGCCATGGAATTGAAAAGTTGTAAAAATTGGGTGGTGGAAAAGATGTTTGAATGTCTACTTACACTTAACACTATAGAGCAGGCTTTTGGGCACTGAGGTATCAATGGCAGCTGTGACAGGGGAGCAACAGATTTTATTTTAATATTTAACTCTTTTGAAATAGCATCATCCATGTATTTTCCATTATGCAGTTTACCTTTGGCAGAGTAAACCTTTTTGTAATGTGAGACCATGTGGTCCTTAATGATAGACTGTGTCAACTTGCTAGAGGAGCTTGGACAGAAGGCTGAAACAAAAGGACAAATAGTATAAACTAATAAAGATAGTGATAAATTAAATTAAACAATAATGATAGCTGAAGATAGATTAAAAAAAAAGAAAGATGTACAGGTTCAGTAAAAGTGGTTATGCAATAAGAAATTGTGTCTTATTGTTATATTATTGTTGACTCTAATTATTATAACACAACAATAAGCTGAATAACCATTTGTAAACATAATAATGTACACTTACGGCTAATCTTTGCACTGGGTCCTCTTGAACGAAGGCTGTACCCAGAAGCAGAGGAAACACTCCCTAAAAGAAAATTTAATGAACAAATGAATTGTCAAATCATAAACATATTAATAAAGTAACAAACTACTAACTAAAACTAATATCAGCTTCAGCTAGTCCTAATCTCCAAGGACAGTAAATGCATTTGAGACAATATAATCAATACAGTCTATGGAAATCAGGGCATCTTTGGGTATTCACGACTTTAAAATGACCATTTCCCAAAAATGGCCCAATAAAAATTTGTTTGGCAACACTTAACGATATACTTCAGCTGAATAAGCAAATGTATGTTAGCCACCCAGCTAGCTCTAGATTAAGCTCGTAAACAGTTTGTATAACATACCAGATGGTATCCTTGAGTCCATGTTAACCTCAAAGTATCCCATTTTCTTCATAACTCCTCCTCGACTGTAACAGTAAATCCTCGATACGTGTCGTAAACACGGCGTACTTTAAGGTAAACAACATTTTAGCGATGTTAAATAATCATCAGGCTAACGTTACGCCGACAACTTAATACTAAGCTAGCTTAGAAGCAGATGAGCGGCGAAGCTTCTCCGTCGCCATGCTGGTTGCTATGAATGCCTGCGTCATTACGTTCATGCGTGCCCACTACGGCCCGCCCACTTCCCCCGCCCTCTCAAGATACACGCCACACATCACACCCGCGTGGGCAGCTTCACTATTGTAATATTTATTCCTGGAACAGACAGCTTAATTTTATGATAGCAAAATACAAGCTCTAGTACTAAATACCCCACTTGAATGAATTTATTGAAATTATTATTATTATTATTATTATTATTATTATTATTATTATTATTATTATTGTTATTGATTTAGCCAAGGAGGATTTTATAAGAGAAATAATCACACGGTTCAATGACAGGGTAAGATTTTGATCTGAATTATTTAAATGTCCCCTATTATGCTAAAATGACTTTTTTGAGCTTTTAAGAAACCAGGTTATAATGTTGTTTGTACCTCAAAAACACCGCTCTATGTAGACACGTGAAACCAGGAAGTGCTGCTGTGCATTTCTAAACCCCATACACTATCACTGGACTTATTCTGATATTATTCTGATAATTTAAGTGCTTAAATTGCCACCAGCATGAACCAGTAAGCTCATTTATCTGTTAGTGTCATTTTGCCAATAGCTGTGCTAAATAACCATTTTATGCTCTCCTCATTCCCCACTGTTTCCAGCAGGAGATGACAGACACCTAATCCATGTGTTCTCTGCAAAGTCAAAGTATTGCAAGAAAACTATTGGTGCAAAAAAAAAAAAATCTACATTTTTAACAATACAAAAAACTCTTCACTCTGATTGCAGTATTTGCATATCAATAAGCCACCAGTCGTGTACTCAGCTGCGCTCCTGCCCTTGTGCCTGTTGTGTTCATCTCACTCTATTTAGATGCAAAAAGGGTGGGGCTTGTGTGTACATCAGCGTGAAACACAGCAAAATAAGAACAACATAAAAATAATTTTACAAAAGAATGACTCAACTGCGGGACTTGGCTCCCATTAATGGTTTTAAAGAGCCAGTCAAAAAATTCCCCTCTTTCTAGGTAAGCAGTATCCTATAGTGACCTGCCCTATACACGTGGGTCTGTGGTTAATGTAAAGGCTCGAGTTTCAGTCATTTGAAGAAAAGAGTGAAAACAGATAGCACTGAGGTTACTGGCCCAAACACTGTTTTCCACTGTAGCCTAATTCTGTACCTTTTCTCAGCTTTCTTTGTTTTTCTTTAGATAAACAAGCTTTAATCAATTAAAGTGGCACTTTGGCATCACAGACTATGATCAGATATGTTGCTACTGTAGATATTTAAAGGTAGGTTTGCAGAATCCAGCAGTATTAGTATGCAAATATATCAGAAAAATACAAAGAATATAACTATAAAGAAGATATTCTATTGTTGCCATTCCATTGTTTTTTTTTTTTTTTTTTTTTTTTTGCAGACATCCAATTGGCTAGATTATGGTCTAATACTAAACTAGTCTAAACTACAATAAACTATACTATACTACACTACACTATTCTATACTATAGGCTACTGTTCTATACTACTACACTATACTGTACTATTCTATATTTCTAAATTCAGGAGTGTTGTGGCCCCCTTAAAAATCAAAAAATCCCACAAAGACCCCCAACAATAAAAAGTCACTCTATTCAAAAGACCCATCGATTCCTATAAAACACAGACTGTTGCTATATTTTAATAATCATTTCAAACTCAATTTCTTTTTAATGTAGCCAACCTCTGGCAGCCTCTGTGCAGTACCTTTGGGGCCCTTGGCTTCACTTTGGCCTGTTTCTACACTATTCTATACTATATTATAATATTCTATATTATACCACACTACACTACACTACACTATACTACACTATACTATTCTATATTAAACTATACTACATTATACCATAATGTTCTACACTATACAAAACTATACTACACTATTATACATTAAACTATACTATTTTATACCATACAATACTATACTGTACTATTCTATATTATACTCTTTTATACTATACTATTGTACTATTCCAGCTTATCACTATACTACTATTATAATTATCTATACAATGCAACTATACTATACAAAACTATACCATAGTATATTACTTTCCTTTTTTTTTATAAAATACTATTGTACATTATACTATACTAGTATGAATACATTGTCCTTTTCTGTGTAGTTTTTCGTTATTAATTAAGACAAAATGTAAAAAAATATAATTCTACATAAAAATGCTACGTATAATTAAAGAACATTTATTATTATTATTATTATTATTATTATTATTATTATTATTATTATTATTATTATTAATATTATTATTATTTTTATTTTATTTTTTTTATGGATTTTGGTCAGATTTTGCTCTTTCTAACTCGATCCTTCCTCCCATATCCATTGTTTTGCCCATACTCGCTGCGCAGCTGCACTATCAACTCTCGCCCAATTGCGTTGCCTCGCTCTTGGGTCTAAATCCACAGACATCTCAGCTTCCCGTACGAGTATGATGTAATTGTCTCATTCAGCCGCTGACTGGCCGTATCCCTCGCTGACTCGCCATGTGCTCCACCGCCGGCTGCCTTATAAGAATGAGAAGATAGCCCAAGACCTTCTTTTTTTTTTTACGCACGAAAACCATAAACAGTAAGTATAAAAACCCGAGCCCTGATGCTAATTTGCTAAATGTGGTCCATGGCAGGTGCGCTTCTTGTACGCGTATTGTGGATGAAAAGGGAGGAGCGAGCATCCATCCCGCCCGTTGTTCATGTAGCCGGTATTCTGTCTGTGCGTAAAGTTCCGTTCGTTTTGCGCGCACTCCACTCGTGTTTCCGGACCGAACCAGCGTTGTCCCTTGTGTTTGTGTGTACTGGGAGCGCGAGTGGGATGTGGGAGCTCCTCTAAAAAAGGTCTTGGGAGTGTGTTTGTCTGTCAGATGAGCAGCAGCGCGCGTCTCGAGGAGGAGGAGGAGGAGGAGGAGTATCGGCAATGTAGCTTTAACTGTTCGTTTATGGCTTGCGCTATGAACACAAAAGCGAGAAATGGTTTGTTGGAGATGTTAAAAGGAGAGGAGAGAAGTCAGCTCGGCTTTGCTTATTTTTGAGCGTTTTTTTTAATTTATTTTTTATTTTTTGTGTTACTATTGAGGTATAAATGCGCTGATTGGGAACAGCCTTGACAATGAAATTCCCAGTAGAGAACCCCAGGAAACAAGTGAACTGGGATCTGGAACAAGGTTGGTAATATTTATTTATTTACAGCCCAATGTTGTTGCAGGAGCTTAAGACACAAAAGGAATCTGTCTCTGCGTATTATTATTAGCTGCAATACATCTTTTTTATTATTATTTTTACTTTTTTTGTTGTATTTTTCTGTTACTTTAGTGCACTCAGTAGTGGTTTAAACTAGACAAAGCATGTTGGGGTATTCTTCCTCCTCCTCACAGTCTGTGCGCGCAGTCGTACGATGTGAGCGGCTTCAGAGATGTAAAGCTTTGTGGTGTTGCCGGAAGATTAGGATGAAATTTATGTCAAAATAAAAGCGTGCAGACTAAATCTAGCATTTGCAGTGTATTAAAGCAACACTATAGATTTTAAACATTAGTATATGTATAGTCTCAGGAGTCATTTTGAAAGTTCACTGACACAGAGGTAAAATGCTACCAGCTTGTGAATGTATAGTCCTGTTTTTACTAGAGCAGTAGTATTGTAGGCTACAGGACAAGTCCATATACATGTAGGTTTTGATTAAAGTTGAAATGTGTCTCCTTGGCTGGTGGTAGGGTTACTAAATGTTAAAGCAACAACCTGAAGTCTCTCAATTGGAAGATAGAGAATCTTTTGAAAAGGAAAAATACCAAATGCCAATGTTTTTGTTTTCTTCTGTTTTATCCTATTGCTCTGATAAGCAGTCATAGCTAAAATGTGTATAAAGTTAGTTTTTAATTCACAATTTAGATCAAGTGACTGGCTTGCCTTGCAAAATAAAAACATTGCTTTCACTCTGCAAGTGAGCATGTCTTTTAACAGGTTAGACCCTGAAGTGTAGAAAATGTCTGATGGTTTTATTTGTCTGTGGGTGTAGTTATTTCTGTATGTGCACTAATTCCTGACTGTTATGGCTTATAGCAGTGGTTCCCAATCTTTTTGGTTTTGTGTACCCTCAGCAGCATTTTGGACCTGATTTAGTCCTGAGTTGGATCCGGTTTAGTCCTGGTTTGGACCCAGCTTAGTCCTGGTTTAGTCTTAGCTTAGACCTAGTTTAGTTCTGGCTTAGACCTGGTTTAGTACTGATTTAGTCTTAGTTTTGGTCTGGATTTAGGCACGGTTTAGTCCTGGTTTAGTCTTAGTTTGACCTGATTTACATACAGTTTAGACCTAGTTTAGTTCTGGCGTAGACCCGGTTTGTTCCTAGTTTTGTCCTGGTTTACTTCTGGTTTATACCTGGTTTAGTTCTGATTTTAGACCTGTTTTATTCCTGGTTGAGTTTTGGTTTTATACCTGGTTAAGAAAAAAAAACCTGCCCAATCACCGTGTAACTAGTTTGCTGTAGCATCCCCTTACAAAAAAGGGAGCAGCCAAAAGATAAAAAAGTCTTCTTCTTCTCTCCCCGTTCCATCATCTAATATCCTGTATTTTATTGTGAAAGTGAGGCAGAAGTGATTGCGTGTGGACTGAATCTGGCTTGTGGAGGCTCAGCTGCAGAGTTCCAGCCTCAAACCTGTTGCTGCCTTTGGTGGGGGATAGACCTGAGTCAACCTCACACTGTGTCACATTCAGCCCCCAGCTTCTCATGATTTTAACTAAATGAAAATGATTTGTGCCCCACTTTTAGGAACATGTTTTTGGCAAACTTAAAAGTGCAATGTGTCAACAGGGAAACAAAAATGGAACCATAAGTCAAAGGTGTGTTTTAGTGTGAGGATAAATGGAAAAACAAAAACAAAAAACCACAACACTTTGTCTATCCTAAAGCTTTATCAGAGGGGACAAACTGAGCACTGTCAAAGGAGAAGCACAATTGTTGTAAATAAGTGTCCTAGCTTTGAGATATGAAGCAAAAACAACAAAATAATGTGCATTTTTTTTGTTGTGATGTTTTTTCTGTATAATTTCAAGCCTGTTTCAGCAATTGAAGTAAAATCAGAGCCTGACAGTATGTCCCTGCAAGGCTACCATAAGCCTGTTTTTTACTGCAGTGGTACAGATGGGACAGGTTAGTACAGCAACGGTAACCAGAGGAGAGAGGCGTCTCCTAGATCAGTGATCCTTACCCACTTGTGTTGATGATTCTTCAAAAAGTGGTCATATAAAACATCAGTTTATTAGTACAAAGATATTTTATATTTAATATATTGTTAATTCCAATTCTCCTGCATATTTTCTTTTATACTCAAATTCAAAATAGTAATCTGCCTGCCTTCGAAGTAAAAATATAAAATAAAATATAACAGTATAAACTTCAAATAAATTACATTTATGTATTTTACTATATATTTTCTGTTCAAAATAAACTAAAATAAAAAAATATAACAAAAATAAGAAAAATATAAAAAATAATCATTTGAAACTTATAATAAAACAAAATCATTTGAATCTAAAATTATGTAACAAAAAATAATGTTTGCTTGTCTTTCAGAAGTTTCAATAGAAAAAGACTGAAAATAATTTATCATCTTGGAAATAGATGATGAAATAATTCCAAGTACCCCCTGCTGAGTGCTCGCATACCCCTGAGGGTGCCTGTACCTCTGGTTGGGAAACACTGTCCTAGATGAACAGTGATGTAATACCAGTGCAGCAACAGTTCTAATAGGTATAATATGGCTGCACTGCTTCTAATTAATATACATTTTGGGTAGTGGTGCAACAAGATGGAGGTGACTGCTTTAGCAGACCTTAGACTGTTTCCTGATAAGTCACGATAAGTCACTGCTACTCCTAAATTCTCTGTAGTTAACACATTATGGGACTTATTGATTAAAGTGGCCATATGATACTTTTTTTAAAATAGCTTTCAGACACCTTTGCATTAGTATTTCATGTTTTATAACCTGAAGTAATATGTTTGTATGGAAAACGTCTTCTTTTGGAAAGCTGTTAATTTGACTTTGCAGTGAATGCTTGGATTTGGTGTCTGTCGCTCGGGGCGTAACATCAGGCAGTGCAGGCAGTGCAACTGCACTGGAGCCTAGGAGGTTTAGGGGCCCCTTAGAGTGGGCCCTTGTTCATCTGTGGTCAAGTCTGTGTTTGAAATATTCATAATAATTAGAAGCAGCACATAATGCTGTCACAGAAGAAAGATTTTGTATTAAACTCCAGTAAATCAGCAACATTTCAACATTTCAATTTTATAAACCTGAAGCATGGAATGTGCTTCATAACTCTGGGGGCCATTCTGAAATCCTGCACTGGGGCCCCACATTACCAAGTTAAGCCACTGTCTATCGCCCCCTGCTGGCAACAATGGGAAATGGACAGGGGGTAAAATGTCTATTTAGCACAGTTTTTACTAACATGAAGCTAACTGACAGATAAATGAGCTGATTGCTTTGTAGTGACGGCAGTTTAAGCACTGCAACAATCAGAACAAGTCCGGTGACTTTGTATGGGAAACTTTCTGGTTTCTTCTGTCTATGCAGAGCAGTGAGACCAAGCGTTTTCAGCTCTTGAGAAGGGAATGGCCTCAGCATACAGGATTACTTAAACATGCATAATTGAAAATAAATAAATAAATAAAAAATACTACTCCGGGTGTGTTTTTGAGGTGGAAGTAACACAACTGGATAGGGTTAATGTCAAGCTGTGACAATCTCCATGTTTCTGAGTACCATGCTTCCAAATGTATCTGAAAAACATACCAATAAAGTACATCATACGTCACATCTTTAGCCCATTTGTCAGACAGGCTTCACATAAAACACAAATAGAATTAACCGCCTCTTCCTACACCCGCGTCAATAAACAGGACTCTCTTTTTTTAGCTCCGCTCCGGCTCACTCACTCCATCTCCCTCCACGACTCCTGACAGATCCATTATCCTTCATATCATGCGCCATCAATTCCTTAATGAGACAAGTTATGGGACCAAATGAGAATTACTGCAACAATTGATATTTTCTTGTGTCGATCAGAATGGCCGCCACGGCTATCAGTCATTCATTTTCAACACGTCTAAAAATAGCAGGTCCACAGCCTAAATTGAAATTGGCAGTGCGGTATTGCTTCCAGGTTGTGACATCACTTTGTCGTTATCGATCAGGTCACGGCACGAGGATGAAGTAACCAGATTCAGAATGTCTGAGTAAACGGAACATTTCCTGGACGCCCTTGACTCATCTGAATAAAGAGAAGAGGACATTAATCTTTTAATATGATGCAGTTCAAGTGGGTTCATGGACAGATTTTCATTTAGCAACATGCAGACAATAAGCTCCGCCCACCAAGCAAAAGAGGGAGGGGAGGTCAGAGGTGAAGGCTGGTACCTTTTAATGTTTGTAAACAAAAAGGCTGTGTGCATATTGTGGTACTCTAAGTCAAGCAGATAGCAATACAATGGACAAATTAGCATTAGCCTAAAAATAATTCAAGTGTGTAATGTCGGTGCCTGGGTAGAGAGCATTAGCATCAAGACTGTTAATTTGTCATAAAAAGGCTTTAGAGTCAGAAACAGTTTCCCACAAATGGAAATCTTTTTAAAAAAATATATATTTTAAATCATAAAACCTAAAAAAAAAAAAAAAAAATCACGCAAAGGTGTCAAAAACTACTTCAAAAAGAAAAAAAACATAATATGGGACCTTTAGCCATTTAGAGTGCAAGCTTTGTTTAGTACTTTACTTACTTTTAGTAATTTAGCAATTTTAAAGCCACATGTTGCATTTTTTTCCAAATAATATTGTAAAAAATAATCTAGTTAAAGTCACATTACATAACTGTTCAGAATTTAGAATCTCCCATTTGACTGTTAAGTATCATTTTCCAGGTATGAAAACATCTTATTGAAATGAAGAACTGTTGCAAGATAGGGAAAAGATGACTTTGAGACATTTTTTTAAATGGAAAATTAAATACATGGGGGTTAAGATCAGATTATGGCGGGCTGTCATAGTCTTCTGAATTAAACACAGAATAGAGTATATTAATGGACCAATAATATAGTTAATTGCCTGAAATTGTACTTTTTATTTTATGTATACTTTTACTTTTTTGTAAACTTTTTTATACTTAGTCATTTATTCACTCATCTTTTTTCACTTTTTATTTATTTTATTTAATTTATTTTTTGCATTGCATTATTATTTTATTTGACACTTTGTTCAACAAGTCGAATCTTTAAAGTAAATCCCATCTCTAGGGTCCACTACCTCCACTGTTTTCTTTATTTTGACATAAATAGCATCACTGTAGATCACAAGCCCCGCCCACCGCTCGGAGCACTCCTCTCAGTGCCATCAGAGAGAATAGGGGGCGTCAGGGGTGAAGGCCGTCTCTGAATAGCTTATACAGAACTTCATATACATTAAAGGGTCTAAATTTAGCTCTGTACTTGTGCTCCAGGGCCAAACGCACACACTTTTATTAAAAACACACCACATGCCTAACACTGGAGTGGTACTAATCTCGTATAATGGGATATTGAATTTTTTCTCTCGCTGGCACCAAGGATAATTCAATTTACACCACTCCAATATGGGTTAGTGTACCTTCCACTCAGTTTTCCATAGATGTAATGTGATCTGGAAACAACACTGTGACTAAGACTGAAGTTCAAACTGAAGTCCGGGTCAGTAAAGAAACAAATGTGTGTACTCTTTGCCATTGTGAGATATAGTAAAAGCACTTAGTGGCGCAAAGGATAAAGCATTTACCCCTCATCTGGTTTGAGACCAGGTCTGGGCACTATATCTTCATCATTAGCAGAGGTCTGTTTCTAGTACTAGTTAATAACAAAGCATCTATAATTTAAATATAATGTTAGAATAAGGAACACATTTTGTGCTGGTTCCCAACCTTCTTCTCCACTCATATGTGTTAATAATTCTTTAAAATTGTAATAAAACTTGTCAGTTAGTACAAAAATATTTTATAACTCAATTTTAAAATTAAATAGTAATAGTAATAATCTGCCTGCCTTTCAAATTAAATTTAAAATAATATAACATAAGAAACCCTACATTTATTTTACTATATGTTTTAATGTTCAAAATTAACTTACATTAAAAGAAATAATCTTAAACTCGTAACAAAATTTCTACAAAGAAAATTTTAATAATTTCACTAACTCACCTTTGAAACCCGCTATTAAACCTAAAAAGTAACAAAATATTATATTCTAATAATATATAAGATAAATATATAAGATAATCTTTTTTTGACGTGGACTTGGACTTGACTCAAACTTTATATTAATGACTTGGACTTGGACTTGCACATTGATGACTCGACTCAAACACCGTGCAACTTGGACTTGGACTCAAACACTGAGGACGTGAGAGTGACGTGGACTTGAGAAATGGTGACTCGACTACAATATGGGTGACTGTCTACCATCATATGTTTTTAGCTATTCATAGCCACAAATCATATGGAATATTTCACCAACAAAGTGCTATGATACTACAAAAAAGTCATAAAAAAATGTTGTCAGAGGACCTTTGTAAATGTATAGCAACATTTTTCTGCACCATGTTGTTAACAAGTATTGCTAAGAGGCTTGTTGCTATCGCCAAACCCTCCTTCATGTGGTTCTCCCTGAGGTTTGTTTGCTTGCAGTCTATTCCTTTAAAGCCCTGTGATATGGGGCTAAAAGCAAATTTCCTTTAACTTATCTTTGTATTGAGTGTTGTTGAAAAATCAATTAGGACAGTTTATTTTAGGAATATTTGCGTTAAATTGGTTCTAAGTAAATGTCAAGGCACTTTCCTGTTGTGGACATCTTTCACTTTATTAGTCCTCTAATGTAGTCTGGTTAATGGAGGAAGTGGATGTTAATTTGTGCGCTTTATTCCATGACTCATGACTTTTATGCGTAAAAACCATTAGTGGGCTGTAGATAGTAAGATGTTGAGTCAGTGCTCAGACACAGCTGGAGCCACAGAGCTCTAAGTGCCAGGTCTGTGGACAACACTTCATTAGCGGAGGCTCACAGAGGAAAATTACCATTTCATGCTTCACACAGATGGTATGTTTTTATTAGGGACTAATGCACTTGTTCTTCGGTACAAGCAGACCACATCAAATGTACCGTTTTCGAAGAGCAACACTGAAAAATGTTGACTGCAATCAGTGGATTAACTTAGTCGTTGCTGTCACATCACCAAAGTATAATATGATCAATAACATTTCAAACACTAGGTTTTATGGTTGGGTATAAAAGAACAGTAAATGAACTACTACTATTTATTATCATGGTAATAAGCCCATGTCAGCTTGCCAAACAGTATTGATTAAGATCACAATTTAAAAATAAATGATTTAGTCATGACCGAAAGGACAAGATCCCGGATACAAGCGGCCGAAATGAGTTTCCTCCGCAGGGTGCCTGGGCACTCCCTTAGAGATAGGGTGAGGAGCTCTGTCACCCGGGAGGAGCTTGGAGTAGAGCCGCTGCTCCTCCACATCGAGAGGAGTCAGTTGAGGTGGCTCGGGCATCTGTTCCGGATGCTTCCTGGTCGCCTCCCTGGGGAGGTGTTCCGGGCATGTCCCACCGGGAGGAGGCCCTGGGGAAGACCTAGGACATGCTGGAGGGACTATGTCTCTTGGCTGGCCTGGGAATGCCTGGAAATCAAAAAAGTCAGGCCTGGACCTTCTCCTGGTCTATGTGTATGTTTATGCAGCTAATGATAAAGTAAATGTCCAAGGTGGTAATGTAAAAAGCCTGGATATGTTGGACAGAGGCATACACTATATTGCCAAAAGTATTCGCTCAGCCACCCAAACAACTGAATTCAGGTGTTCCAATCACTTCCAGGGCCACAGGTGGATACAATCAAGCATCTAGGCTGTAGCTTTGTGGAAAACTTTGTAAAAAAGTTTGGGGATGACTTCCTGTTCCAACATGACTGTGCACCAGTGCACAAAGCAAGGTCCTTAAAGGCATGGATGAGTCAGTTTGGTGTGGAAGAAATTGACTGGGCCCTGACCTCAACCTGATAGAACACCTTTGGGATGAATTAGAGCGAAGACTGTGAGCCAGATCTTCTCATCCAACATCAGTGTCTGACCTCACAAATGTGCTTCTGGAAGAATGGTCAGAAATTCCCACAAACACTTCTAAACCTTGGGGAAGAAGAGTTGAAGCTGTTATAGATGCAAAGGGTGGGCCAACGTCATATTAAACCCTATGGATTAAGAATAAGTTCATATGCGTGCAAAGGCAACATTGGCAATATAGTGTACTATGCTTCATGTCTCAATAGCTAGATATATAGCATAGTCATTATAAATTATTTTATTGCTAAATATTAGGTTTTTAATAGGTTTGGTGTTTGTCCACAAAGAATACATCATAAATAACTGTTACATGCACTGCACTGACTATATACCTTGTGTTTGGTAAACGATTGACACCTAGGACATTAGCATGGTGAGCCCAGCCATCAGACCTGAGCGGTGGGCGGAGAGTGTATATCTCTCTATTGTATAGATTCAATTGTTTATATTTTTTATTGTATTTTGCATAGTTTAAATAGTTTATATTTCTATTGTATTTGCATGCTACTGTTAAATTATTATTGTTTATTTTATACCTTTAAATTTTATGCAGCATTCAGTGTGGACTGCAAAGAAATAATTTGAATAATTCTTTACTGTGCATATGACAATAAACGCTTTGAATCTTGAATTTTAAATCAATCCAAACATCAATAGTAGGCTATCAATACCAACATTATCAGATCAATATTAGCGTGATTAGATTGATTCTGCTGCTACAAAACTTCAGTAAACTGTGGAGGAAGAATTTAATTTTTTTGGGTGCAGATTTGTGTTAATGAAATACATTTTTAATTAACAAACTTTGCTTAAGAGCAGGTCTGGGTTTCAAAAAGCCCTCAACAGTGGAAAGCAACAATAACAACAGTTTAGTGGTCAGAAAATTTATTCAGATATACACACTGATGACTCACTGCTTGTCCATACATAAAAGTATCAGTATTGGTATCTGGTCTGGTATTTACCTGGTATCAGATTGGTAAAAATATGCAGTATTGTGCACACTCCTATCAGGCCCATTCACTTTCTCAGCAAAGTGAAGGTCTGGAGCCCCTCCTGTGCAAACCATTTTTCATGAAAATGAAAATCACATCTTGTGTTGAGTCATAAAAGGTTACTTTAAGGTCCTCTATTATGCTAAATCAACCTTTTTGAGCTTTTAACCATGTTATAATATTGTTTGCACTTTAAAACGATACCTAGAGTAGTATTTTGTTTCATTCAAGCACCTTTGAGTATTTCTGTGCGCTGCTGTCGCTTTTTTCCTTAGAGTATAAATGCTTGGTCTCGCGGCTCTACATACACATGTGAAACCAGAAAGTGTGCCTGCGTGTTTCTAAAGCTCTGGACTCTATTAGCTGTGTTATATAGCCATTTTATTCTCTGTCCAGTCCTCACGGTTACCAGCAGGGGGTAACAGAAACCTGATCCAAGCGTTCTCTGCAGTCAATGTAACAGCTCCCCAAAAGAAGACATTTTCCATACATATACATTATTTTAAATAGAAAAAAACAAAACATGGAATACTAATGCAAAGGTGTCCAAAGTTATTTTTAAAAGCCTGAAAAAAGCATAATATAGGATCTTTAAAATGAGATGGCTTCACGCACACTAATTGGTTGTCAAGAATGGTTTATTGGCAGTATGTTCTGTTGGTTGTATGTCTATCCAATTGCATTCCAAGGTAACTTAATCTGTGTCCATTTGTCCATTTGCATGGAAATTCAACTGAACAAAGACTAGACAAATTGTTTCTATAGAATAGCAAAAGACTTAATAGCTTGCCAGGCTAACACATCCCAACAACAAACAAAATCTCTGCTAACTGAAAACTTATTTTTCTTCCCTCCAGTGGCGGTCCAGACGAACCTGGCGCCTCCTAAGAAGGCCCAGCCCGGCGCGGTGAAGTCCAGCTTGGTGCAGGCCAGTGTGGCGACTATGCAGAACCCCATGGGCTGTGACTCCAAGCCCAGCGGCCACTGCCCCCTGCCCCGCATGTCCATCTCGTCCCGCTCAGCATCCGTAGTGGCCAGCCTGGACGCCAGCTACGACCCCTCCACGGCTCTGCACTCAGTGATGAAGTGGAAGACGGTGCTGGCCGTGTTCGTGGTGGTCCTTGATCTACCTGATCTGTGGAGGGCTGACCTTCAGTGCTCTGGAGGAACCTAATGAGAGCGAGCAGAAGGCTTTCATCACCATGAAGAAGGCTGCTTTCCTAGAGAAACATAAGAATGTGACACGAGAGGAGCTGGACGCACTTCTCAAGGTGTGTAATGCTTGTTGTCCTGTAAATTTAGGGGCCCTAAGATGAAGACGTTTGGGGGCTCATCCTCCAAGTCATTTTGTACACCAAGTCACATTAACCATAGTTCTGGTTTTTTAAAACATTGATTATTTTAACTAGCACAAAGTTTATGAATGCATCAAGACCTTTTTGACTTGCAAACTTAAATCATTTAGCAGGAGGGGCCCCAAGTAAACAGGCATAGTGATGCAGCGATGCTTTTTGAATCAAATCGTGGGCCTCTGAATCAAAATCCAATGCCCTAAGATTCCCATCCCTATTTACTATTATCACACCTTTCTGGTCCATGTCAACATTAATTCTTCAACAATAATTAATTTTAATTGTAATTTTAAACACTTTCTACTCCAAAAAACAAAATTAGAAAACTAATAATTCATAGGTTGCAGTAGCAAATTCTGTTAGCATTTGCCAAAACTGACTCTTTGCAACCCAGTAGCATAAGATTTGTATTGGACATACTTGGGCCTACTTTAATAATTCGCAAAATTCACAAAATTCTTATTATTAGCTTTTCTGAATTGATTATTTTTCCCACCTCCAATAGTAACATCCACAAATGAGGTCCTAGGTTGACTAATATGGGATAATAGTGAGTGATGCAAAGGAGCAGTGCTAGCAAGAATAATATGTCTGTTTGTTGTGACTGGCTTTTTATCAGTGGAATTAATGTTGTATGGTCACCAATGAACTGCAACATATGACTACATTCTCTCTCCTTTGCATAAAACAGTGTCTTTTTTTGCATGTATCTCTAAAATTAGCCTTGTTACATCAGATTATGGGTGCTAAACAAATTCATTCATTCTCCTTCATCATAACGGCACAGGTGCTAAATCACATTCTGCTTTAGTGAGATTCTGGCATCAGGTGCTCTGTTTTTTTGTACACCCAAAACCCTAACACATGTAATCAGTTGGGTAATCAGTTTCTTTCTTCTCCATCCCTTGTACAAGCCTGACACACTCTGCGATATTTATAGAACAAAAATGCACTAGTCTAGTCGGAACCATGTCATTTTCTTAGCAGTTTTGCTTGCATTTTTCTCTTCAGAGCTCCCCCTACATTTTCCCCTACATGAAGCATTCCTGTTTCCTTTCTTTCCTGCCATTTGGACACTCCGCTTTAATGAAAATCTAAGAAATAAAGCCATCACTGTTTGTTGTAACCTGGAAGTGTTGCTTTCTCACAAGACCAGAAACTTCAGGGACACCGGGTTGGTGCTCCCAGTCTTGCAAGACCCCCGCTTGGTTTTTACTTTAGTTTAGTTTTTCTCTCCAAAGCTTTTTTCTGCTTTTTTTGGCTGCTCTGCCATGACAAAAATCAACAAACAAAGCCATTGCTAGCTTGTTGTTTGACTAACTGCGATGTGCCACTTTGTTGCGTGACTTCCAATTTGGCGATGCTCATACATGCAAGTGTCGTTTTTGACTCAGAGATGGCAGGGCACTTTAATCAAGCCCACAACAACTCATTTAACCTTCACACTGACTTTGAAGTACTTTATTTAAGGTAAAAAAGCTAAGATCCAATTTAAACAAATGAATGGAACAAAACACAACTCCAGGTATGTTTTTGATGAGCATTATAACATGGTGGAAAGATCAGAAAAGTCGATTTAGCAGAATACAGTTTAGAAGTTGCACTGTTCCCCTTTAATGCCCTTCTCAAATTAAAATATCTTCTGTGAATTCTCTGTGTAATAGCATACAGTGCCATTCATTTCCTAGCAATCACTAGCTACAGATTGCTACCAACGATAATGCCATTCTTATTAATTCTAGATTAATCAGCATGACTCATGATCTTGAAAACGCTCTATCATTTTCCCCCACAAGCCTTTCTTTCTGCAAATTTCAATTCAGTGCAGGCAATAAACCACACAACTTTGTTTTGCAGAAGTGACCTTTACAGAAGTCGATTTGTTTTTGGACATTGCCACACCTTGGACTCCCATTACATTCCTACTTCATATTCGGCTGCTAAATTTATACCCCCAAAACCAGAATTCTACTATTTCATGGACAGTAGGATATATTTTCCTTGCATCAATACCACCCAAAGATTTTTATATTCGATATCACTATATTTCTGGTTCTTCTGAATGCTGCTGTAATCCTAATAGGCTCCATATGTTCAAAGACAGGCAGAAGATATATAGCTCGAAAGTTAATCACTAAATGACTTGGAGCCAGGTCTATCCTCTAAATCAGGCACGTGCAGAGACTTCTACAGGGGCAGGTGCTCAAAGCGAAAAAGAGGCACACACGTGTAACCAGATTTTAAAACACTGTTGTGTTAGGACTGTGGCAAGCAAGACTCTCACACAACTATTACATTTCTGTGTATACTATGATATATTGCAATACGGTAAGGATGAAGCTATACATTTTTAATAAAATTTTAGGAAAATAATAAAAAACTAATGAACATATAAAATGTAAAGAAAACACACACTGCATGACACTAAACTAAATAATGTAATTTTATCCATGCTCTGACAAGATGAGAATTATTCCCAGTGCTATGAGGAAGATTTTTAGTAATAAATTAAATAAGTTATGTGGGAACAAGATTTTGGGACATCACATTTTTTCTTATCAGATCACATTTTGCCAGCTCCCATCACCAACTAGTTTGTATTTTTGCACAATTATAGCAAATTCTCGCAATTTAATTGCATTAAAATGCCTAAATGCTAACTGCAATCCATTATTTATAAGCAACCCGGTCTAAAAATAAAAAGATTTTATGCTATCAACAATCACAAAGCATTTTATGGAAGCATTTTGTAAATATCTAGGTGGTTAGCAAGTAGCGGTCAAAAGCTCCGTATTTAAACAGAAATTATCTAACATGCGTGCATAATACTTTCATGGCTTTGTCTTACAAATCACGCGACACGAACAGCTCACTTACCGGTTCTTTGATTCCCAGTGACTATACTGGGTTTTAAGTTCTGGAATCGGGGCCAAAAAAATGATAACAGCCCTCTTTATTGGCTCCGCAGTCCGCTCTTTCTCCTCTGTTTTCAGCTGCGAGAGGGGCACGTGACAGCTGCGCAACTCACGGAGGCAAAAGGTTTAAGGTCACGAGGTGCGGGCGGCCGTGTGATGTCATTTATTTCAAATTATTAATAATTAATGAATGAATAAATGTTCTTATGAAGAGCCACATAAGGGCTTAAAGCCACAAAAAAAAAAAAAAAAAAAAAAAAAAGACCAAGGACCAAAAGGGCACTTGGAGGCAAGGGGCAAAAGAGGCAGGTGCTCAAGCCCCCCCCCCCCCCCCCCCCCCCCCCCCCTTTTCCTCTGCACATGCCTGCTCTAAATGGAATCACAATGATGCCTTCAGGGTCAGTGTGGTGATAGTAATGATGCACCATGACAATTCACATCTGCTGGTGAATACGATGTGGATGGTATGTTACGCAACAGTGATTTATAGAAAGAGGAAGCTGGTGTGTCCTTTCTTGGATGGTTAGCCTGGAGGAAAGTAAGGTTGACAACGCTAACCTCTGCATGGTATCTAAAGTTAGCTATATTGAAGTGTATCTAAGCATTGATTCTGTAGTGCTTAAAGGTCCCCTGTTATGCTATATAGACTTTTTGAGCTTTTGGGTTTGGGGGTTTTCTACATTAAATACATAAAAAGAAATTGAGTTTGAAATGAAGTACTTATTTAAAAATATAACTTTGAAGCAATCAGTCTGTGTTTTCTTATAATGTTTTTATGGAAATCTATGGGAAAAAACATGACAGACTTTTGAATATAGTAAAGTTTTATTGTTGGGGGGTGTAGAATTGTCTGATTTTTCATTCTTGACTTTGGGAAAGGCTGCTCTATGCAATCTCATTTGATGTTCTCTTCCATAAAAATGAGAATATTTCCCACTTGCAGTCATCGCCCTACTAGCTTGTTAGCAAGATGACTGAAAAAATATGAGATTAGATTTGGATGCAATTTTTAAGTCAGTAAGTATGGTGGTTGTGTGGCTCTGGAACCATTTAAATTCCGTATTTTAAAGGGATTGAGTAGAAAAAACTTTTTGAGGGCTTATTGGCTTATTAAATAGAGCATTTACCCCTGAACTAGAGGATGTATCTCTACCACAGCAACAAATAGTACTTTACTTTGTTTCTCTGATTGTTTGTATGTTTTTTTAAATTACATAGGTTTAGAGGCAGTCTGTTTTACATATTATGTTTGCAGTGCCCCCAAATTCTGAAAGTTCTGTACAATTGGGTTACAGCAGTTCATTTTGCCCCCAAGAAATCCACCCTCAACCTGTAGGAACCAGGCTTATTCCTTGTATTGAAATGAAAAAAGTATTGAGGTGGCTAACCCAGGTTATGAGAACATCTGTAACTGCAGTTGGTGTTGTGCTGAGAAAAGCCCTGTGCTGGGTGATGATCACATGCTTTCACGCTGAATGTACAATCATCTAAAGATGTAAAAAAAAAAAAAAAAAAACCTCTTCAGCGGTTTTTCTCCTTGCCTGTTTCTCAGTGTGTTCCTGTAGCCTGTGCTCTCATTTGGAAGTGACTGGTGTTTTGTTGTTCTAGATCGTTTAAGTTTCCTCGGAAGTCACTGCCAAATAACTTTTACTGTATTGCCTTGTGATCACCCTTTTTGGTTTCTTCTCACCACCATTTGTACTAGGGCCTTCGTGAAACCAGGAAGTGCTCCTGCGTGTTTCTAAAGCCCATACACCTTCACTGGACTCATTCTGATAATTTCAGCGCTTAAACTGTTGTCACTACAAAGCAGTCAGCTCATTTATCTATCTGTTAGTGTCATGTTGCGTATAGCCATGCTGAATAGTCATTTTATTCTCAGTCCAGTCCCACGGTCTCGTCTTGGTCTCAAATGCATTTTTACACTGTTCTGGGCTCGAATCTAACTTTAATAATAATAATAATAACAACACATTAGGCTTAAATATCACTTTTCCAGACACTCGTTTTACAATTTTGTGCATTTTTCATTCACTCCCAAATCACACTGAGTGGTGGTGAGCTATTTCTGTAGCCACAGCTGCCCTGAAGCAGGCTGACGGAAGCATGGCTGCCCCTCCAACCACCACCAAATGCGCTGTCTGGCAAGGTGGGTGAAGTCTTGTTCTTGTCTGAGACAAGTCTTGTACGAGATCGAGGCAAGATTGATATTGCAATCTCAGGGTTTTTTTTTTATATCTTTAATCATTGGCTCAGCCTCAAAAAGAATAACAAGTAACCTAATCTAAAACAGAAGTCATAACTTCTGGAGTTTGGAAGCTAGGAAGCATTTTCACATTTATATTGTGATACACATATTTATTTAAAAGTAGCTCATGTTACATACATGGATATTGCCTGCAGAAAGCTCTGTACAAGAGCATTAAGAACCTAGAGGATTATTATTAGTTTTCTGTGTGATTGTGGTATCTGTTGGCATTAGTTCAACAAAATGGTCATTAATGCCTTCTCTCTTTTCCCCTTGATTTAATGTCAGTTCACAGGGTTTAGTCTCGACATGGTCTCAGTTTGCCTTGGTCTTGGTCTCAGCTCACTCTGGTCTCAGACAGGTCTTGGTCTCGATTAGTATGGTCTTGACTACAACACTATAATTTAATTGAACATTGCAGAGGCAAAAATGCTTCTAAAAAGAACCACTCTACTGTTCCTTTCATCCAATCACAGCGAGGTATTTATCTGAAGGTTTTTGCAAAACTAGATGCAACATAAATAGTAAATCTCAAATCACTATTCCACCTCCAAAAAGCGAATTCGTGGTTCTATCTGCACCTGTCCCATTTCCTTTATAAAACATGTAAGAGTAGCGAGTGAGTAAAGTGCACACCCACACGTGTTAAAAAAAGAAACTTGCTCTTGGCTAAAGCAACATATTGTAGTACTTTTTATGCAGCAGCCATTTTACAAAGAAACCCATACACTACATGCACTGTAATGCAAATATGAATATTCCTTGGTTGACCAGTCATTACTTCCAACCTGGCCTTGTGTGAAGTCAAGTAGAAAATCAGTGGAAGAGGAAAAGTCTCATCATTTTTAACAGAGCATTTTACAAGAGCAGTAGAATGCAGAGTGCCTCTCACTGTTTGCTGGTATAAAAGCAGGAGTTATGGCAAGTAGAAGGTCACTGGAATGAAATAAAAGTGGAAACTAAATTGGAAAATGTGCCTGGGTGAGAGGAGAGTTTGATTTGTGACACAGAATGGGAAGATGGTAAAATGTATGACTAGGACTCAACAGAACATTGTGTTGTGCAAAAGAGTTTAGTTTGTTCTCTATTTCTGATGTACCAAAAATGGTTCCACCCACTTCATTGTCTATAATTTTAACTGGGAACATGGTAAACGCACAATGCACATTAATCAACAAGTGCATGAGTTTGCAATGTTTGAAACAATAAAATGGGATTTGTTGTAGATTTTTTTACACATGATAAAATAAGAACAAGTCGTAAATTCAGGTTTAAATTTAGGGCTATTTATACAACACCAAAATGCACCTACAAACTGAGCACTGCTGAAGGAGAAGTACATTTGAGAACACACTGTTGACACACTCTTTGATAGTGGTGGTGAATTTGATTATTCGTGAAGCAATGAACCATTTTGACACAGCTGCTTCAGGAATGACACACTGCTTGAAGCATTTAATACAAGCTGAATAGTGACATCTGATGGCTGTCTGTAAGAACTGCATCTCATTGCAGTATATGATGATGATTTCATAAAAAAATGTATGAAACTTTATTTCAGAATTTTTTTCATAGATAAAAGTATGTTAGTCAAACCTGTAAGTCATTTTAAAATAAGCCATGTTTGAAAAATTTGGGAACCTCTGATATTAAGCAGGGTTCGAATCCTGCTCAAATCACTCTTCTTGAAACACTTTCGCTTAAAAAGATCGATACTGTACTGAGCAGCGGGCCTGAGCGTAACATCACCACAGCTTTGAACAATGTGAATATGTTTCCCCATTAGACCACTTTGCAATTGGTTTGTTCATAGGCAACACAGAGTAGTGTGGAATTCTAATCTGCCACCAGGGGCCTCATTTATAAAGCTTGCATACACCCAAAATGAGGCTGAAACTGGCGTACACCACTCTCTGCGCTTTGCATTGACCTTCTTTGGTGGATTCGAGGTGTGGAGAGGGCGTGGCCTGAGGTGGGTTTACGTGCACACATTTCTACTCCAGGTGAGATCTATAATTGCATGCAGATGTTTCACACAGGGTTTCATAAATCAGGATTTTTATTTGCATGCACCTGCTTTGGCCACTAGGTGTACACCCTTGCTTAGTGAAGATCCTATGCAAACTTTTATAAATGAGGCCCCTGATCACTAAAAAGGCTTCATCTTCTTTGGTCATCACACTGACTCCAAAGTAGACAGGCCAGTCTTTCTTTTAGAAAACAGAAGAGTCTGGTTCCTCCCCTTGGTCGATTTGGAACTGGCTTATTACAGCTGTTTATCTGCAGCGTGTCTGACAAATGCAGAAGATAATCTCCTATCAAAGGTAACCAAGATGCCGCCAGCTTACACAGACTGAAATTAATAATGTCTCTCATCTGAGTGTGTATGTTTTTTCTTTGTCTTGTTGCCATTATAACAACAGTAAAGTCCCGTTGACGTCCGACGTGACAACCACATTTATACAAACCCACTTTTTCCAGAAGTCTTTTTACAACTGGTTTCTGCTGCTGTCCCCGTTCAGAAATAAGTACAGAGCTGCTCATAATACAGCATACACTGGTGTTTATGGCAAAATCTGAAACAATTCTGCGTAAGCTCCATGTTTGTTTTGGATACAGGTCAGCAGTGCACTGCTTACACCTTGCATTTTGTTTCTCTGATTGGTTACTCCGCCTGTGATAGTTTCACCCATATGAATTTTTTGCAAAGGGACACCAGACTAACTTCTTTGTATAGAAGAGGAAAAGAGATCTCCAGGCTGTTTAATTATAAAAGTTGCCTTGTACCCCTTGAAGTTCAAGTCCAAGTAGTATGGCTTACTCCCAGAATCATTAATCAGCCATTTGAAATCCATTACTCTTAAAATATCCACATAGAAACAGATACCTGCTATCTAAGTTCTTACTCCATTCTAGTACATTTTAAACTGCATTTACTTTCATCCCTTCTGTTGGAGATCTTTTTTACTCACACCATTTTCTCTTTTATTTTGTTAACCCTCCAAAGTACTATCACACGTTCGGAGGCAGACGGATCAATGGTGTGGTTTCTCGAGGAGATGTGTAGATATAGAAGCCTTTAATGTTATAGCCTGGGGTCCAGCGGGCATCTATTATTCATTACAGTGACAGACCACTAAGGGCCCGAGGCGGCAGCAGCAGCAGCAGCAGTGGTAGGAGATAGCACAGATCCCCAGATTCACACACGAGAAAACATAAGTCTGTCTCACAGCCAACTACAGGAGTCTGAGAAGATATCAGAATGTTCCAATGTGGTTTTGACCTGAGCGATGAAATATAGGGACATATGGCCTTTGGCAAGTCAAAAAAAAAAAAAAAAAAATCTGCTTAGCATTAGTTGCAGTAATGGCCATATACATAAATGCATGGCACAGTTGGTACATTTATATAGTCCTTGAAAAGAATGGGTCAGACAAGTTTATTAGCATTTAATTAAAAAAAAAGGGTTGGTGTTTCCCCTCCATGGTGTCAATAATCATGAAAATCCTATAATTGCAATATGTCATCTCAATAATCGTGACACAAATATTCAACACTGTGACATCCCTATTCCTAAGTCTAGCATGAAGCTAAAAATAGCTCTTAACTCATCTTGTTTTGACCTTACACAGCTAAAGGACTCACTTCAATCAGCCCTGTAACACCAATAATCAAGACAACACCAAAAAGGCATTCAATCATCCATTTTCCACCACTTCTACTAGGGTTAGCTCTTAGGTACAAAGTGGCGAGAAGAAAATCACTCAATTGAGTGAAAAAGATTCCGCAAAGTCACACATAGTTCATATTTTGTAATAGAGTCAATGCTCTTTTTATCCTTTTGTTTCATGTAGTCTCCAAAACAACCCAGTATTCCCCAGTGTCCACTGCAGCAGCACCAAGGACATGGCAAACGCACCACTTTTGATCATAATACTGTATCAGTTTGAGGGCTTAGAACCAAAAGGGCATGAGACATTCTACTAACAGAAGAAACCAAAAAGAGTTATACTATGCTTTGAGTTTTCATATTTTTCTAACTGATAAAATGTTCATATAGATGACAAACCTTCTATGCAACAGTTTTTATCCATTATATGTCTCTGTGTCAGCCCTGTGACTAACTGGCCACTGTCCAAGGTTCACCCCGCCTAAGGCCCATAGTTACTGACTTAACAGGAATAAGTGGATGAATGAAATAAAACCCTCATACACTTTTTTAGCTTCATTTTTTATTCCTATTCCGACAAGCATTAACTTTTAGCAACAAATCATGATTTATTAACAATATAATTGTAATGTGTACTGTAATATGTAATGTATGTTGGTAGTAAAAATGCTGCTCACCAAGAGCATTCATTATGTACTGTATATCTAAATTTTGTCCAAAATTTCACTTAGGATATTCAGATGCTTGCCCTGTAAGAATATACTGTGCACCTTTTACAGGGTTACTGCAGTTATAAGTAAGTCTGATTGAATACTTTTTAATGCAATTTATTTTTAATGCCACAAACATACAATTATGGCAGCTTAAATTGTCAAAATGTATGTGCAAGTGTTGTAAAATAAGTTTATAAAGCACTAATAATGTTGAAAGTCAAACATCCGCTGTATGGACAATTTGGTCCCACTGGAAGCAAACTCGTTCCACCATCTATCACTCTATTGTATTTATATATACATATTTATATTCACAAATAACAAGTGATAAGGTCAGCAATTTTACAATTTTACTACCTGTTTAAATTAAATGTAATGCCATTTAAGGTCTTAATTTTTGCTAAATCAATTTAATGACTTTTAATGCCCCGCAGGAACCTTGTTTTAACTTCAGAAAGGCAGTTTTTGAGGGTAAAAAGTATCATATGACATGGCATGTGCACAGATGCCAATAAACAAACTGACTTTTAAAGACTGAAACTATTTTTTCTTAGCACAAATTTAGGTTTTAAGAAGAAAAAATGTCTGGGTCTGTCCAACTTGCTGCCTCATAGACCAATCTGCAGTAGCATCTAAATAAGATGACAACTGGCCAGACTTCCCGTTTCTGACTCTGAATGACGTCACTTCCAGAAAATGACTCACTTTTATCTTAATGTTAGTCATCAAAATCACCATATCCATTATATCCATTATAATATGTCTATCAGCTTGACTGCCCATTGTTTAGCCCTGTATCTCTGTAACACTGGCTGCACATTTAAAAAGTGACTTCAGAACATTCGGCATCAATCTCCTGATTTATGTTGGCACCATTAGTTCAGCTCACGAAACGGTTTCCGGGCAAGTCAACAAGTCTTCAGTCAAAGTCGGCTCATCGCTGCTTCTATTGTCAGTTCGTCGATGCTGTGTCAGGTCTTTGAGTCAGACTATAGTGACCCTCTGCCATGATGCACTCCAGTCAAACACACAGAGAACAGGCTGACGGAGTGGGCCCATGTTAATGTTCAGCAGCGAGGGTCTTATCCAGAAGAGGCAGGCAGGTAGGTTTGGTGAAGGAGATTGGCAAGTAGGTAGATATTTTAGGTACAGGCAGAAGGAAGGATAAGGAAATACAGTAAGGTAGGATCGTAGGTACTTTTGTTAACTAGGTAAGTACTACGGATGTCCCGATCATTTTTTTTTTGCCTTCCAATTTGATACCAGTTTACTAGTTTTGGCCAATCCGAGTCCCGATACCAACCTTTTTCATTATTATTTCTTGCATTTTGCAATAACTGCTAAGATATTGCATTGCATTTTTTGCTAAATGCCTGTACAAAACAATTCAAATAATTTCATTTTCATTACAAAAAAGCAAGACGCTGATTAGATAAATGAGCCAAAAACAGTAGGTTGGGACGCTGGCTGTTGATTGATGATGATGATTGGCAGAACTGACAGAAGAGTTTGACTGACAGTCATAGCGGCGTTCACCAGCTTCGGAGCATGCCTTGCAATTAATTGGAGGACGAGGGACTGACAGCTCATGTCATATTACCCTCTAAATAAACAAGGCTAGTCATAGTGCTGTTGAGTTTGCATCTTGCTTAAGTTTGGTTAGTTTGTTCGTTTATTCAATGTCAACGTTGTAACGAGACTAGCTGCTAGTTAGCCCAGGATTAAATGTTATGAGCTTCCCCTGTATGAAAGATCAGCAGTCACCATTAGGTATTTCAGGTATGGTTAGTAAAAAGGTAGGCTCTTAGTAATGACAGTCATGGCCGTACGCACAACAGAGGCCACAGAGGTTCGGACCTCGGTATTTGTCTATTGCTAGACTAAACCAGATCTAAACCAGGCAACAAACAGGTCTAAATCTTGACTTAACCAGGTCTAAATCAAGATTAAACCAAACTAACCAGGTCTGAATCAAGATTACACCAGAAAAAAAAAAAAAAAAACTCTGAATCAGGACTTATGTAGGAAAAAGTCAGGACTAAACCATGAATAAACCAGGTCTAAACAAGGACTAAACCAGGTCTAAACAAGGACTAAACCAGAGCTAAACAAGGACTAAACCAGGTCTAAATCAGGACAAAAGCAAGGCTAACCAGTTCTGAACCAGGATTAAAAAAAATACTATAAATTAGGACTTATCTAGGAAAAAGTCAGGACTAAACCAGATCTAAACAAGGACCAAACTAGGACTAAACAAGAACCAAACCAGTACTAAACCAGGTCTAAACCAGGATTAAACCAGAAAAAAATATGCTAAATCAGGATTTATTTAGGGAAAAGACAGGACTAAACCAAGACTAAACCAGGTCTAAACAAGGACCAAACCAGGACTAAATGAGGTCTAAACAAAGACTAAAACAGGACTAAACTGGCCGTCAACATGATGGACCTCAGTATTTCTAAACTCCTGTGTACAGCCCCGATGAATGTTGGTAAAGTGATTTGGTAAATTGTTAGTTAGGTTGGTTCAGAAGGTTGTAGGGTACATCTCTATAAATTAAGTGAGTAGGTAGGTAAGTAGGCAGGCGGGTTAGGTAGGTAGGTACTGTAGGTAGTGTGCATCGATGCTGTATCAGTCTACGTGGCCCTCTGCCATGACGCACATCGGTAAACCGCTTTGGGAACAAGCTGTCAGGGAGCGGGCCTATGTTTATGTTCAGCTGTGAGGCTTTTCTACTCTGCCTAAAATGTGTGAACTTGTGTGGGTGTGTTGTATGTCGTGTGTCTTCTCCTCTGTCCACCCACCAGCTCAGGGATAATTGGCCGTGGCGCTGACAGATGAGTCACTCTGGCTCTATCTGAAACTGGGCTGTCACTGACACCACTCACAGCTCATTTATTGATGAGTTACTGTACTTTTCTGCAAACTTAAAAAAAAAAAAACAGACTGGAACGTGCAGACTGGCAGGGCTGCAAAGGAATTTCACCAACCATTACTTTTTTTTTTTTTTACCTCAGATTGTGCAGGATATGTCATATAGTGCTCAGACAATAATCTTTGCATTAAATGCATATACATATAGGTAAATTTGTGTGTTTATCAAGTAGATGCACAATGGCAGAGTGGTTAGTGGTCCAAAGACATGCATCTATTGATTAACTGGTAACTCTGAATGATTGTCTGTCAGCACAGTAGCTGGCCATTGTCCAGGGTGTAGCCCCTTCAGGCCCAAAAAGTAGATGGGATAGGTTCCACTCACCCATAACCCTTGGAAACAGGCATTGACTGCAGTGGTTCTCAAACTGTGGTACAAGTTTTTTCTGGTGGAACTCAGGAGTCTTTTGCAGTCCCGATTCAGAGGCAGTGTTATTCCTGTTGCAGTCCTGATTTAGGTGGGGCTAGTCCTGTTTTAGACCTAGTTTAGACCTGGTTTAGTGCTAGTTTACACATGGTTTAGTTCTGGTTTTGTTAGGTTTTGTTGTGCTTTAGAGTTGGTTTACTGCTGATTTAAACCTGGTTTAATCATTGGTGGAATATAATAAAGTAAAAGTACTCACTGAGAGATTCAGTCTCTTCTACTGCACCAGTTTGTTTATTTAATCTGTAAACAGCACAATTTTTCTGCAAAATCCCTCACATTTAACACATTACTTAGTTATGAAGTCTGTGCAAAATACTTTTACTTTTTTACTGACAAGTACATTTAAACGTAAGTACTTTTAAACTTTTACTTAAATACAAATTTGAAGGTTCTTCCAGCACTGGTCTAGGTTTGGTTTAGAGCTGGATAAGACCTGGTTTAGTTCTGGTTTAGGCTAATGTAACCCCACAAACGCTGGTACTTTGTGTGCAAAATTAATTACAGCATTCTGAACCCAGTTGCATGCAAACGTTATTGTACAGCTTGGTTTTTATGAGGGAATAGTCACATTTGTGAGGCTTTAAGGGTTAGGTTGAACCACTGACGAGACACATAAGAGACAAGACAGAAAGTAAGTCAACAAGTAAGACTGCCGCTAAATAAAATAAGACAGACAAAGAGGTGAGGACAGGATCTCAGGACTTTAGGGGATTATATGTTGACAATGCAGGGAAAAGTAGCCTAGATTTGTTATGTTCACTGTTCAGATTACCTCAAAAAATCTTTTAAAAATCAGACTCCAGTGTAAGCTGATACCTGTCATGATGCGTCGCTCATGTGTGAAACAGCAATAACAAAGACACGGGTCTGAAAGTGACCCACAGAGCAGTTAAGTGAGTTTAAATTATATATCTGACTGTATCGTGTTACACTTGAGCCTACTGTCTATTTCATTTGCAAGTGTAAGGAAGTAAGGAAGGCCTTAAGCCTAGAAGCAAACGTAGATCTTGGATTGGTTCTGGTTTAGTCTTGATCTGCGGAAAAAAATAATCAAGTCCACCTTCTTTTATAATTATTATCTGCATTAATGAGGCAGAGTACACCTTGGACATTAGCCAGGAAGTCGCAGGCTTAGAGATATACACTAACACACGTTCACTCTAATTAATGTGGGGCAAAACATGAATATTTTATATTATTTTGAACAAATAATTACAGAATAACATTACTGCCAGGTGAATAAAAATAAATTTCATTTGTGTCACATTATTAGAAGAGATTATCACATTTTTACAAAAAAATATCAAATTAATACAAGATAGGAACATGTTACATTTTTACGGGATAAAAATGTATCACGTTTTTTCAAGATACTGGTGGATCACATTTACATTCTTTTAACATATTATCAATTTTTTAAAGGTACTACCACATTTTAACAATATGAAGTTTCACATTTTTACAAGATACTGGCATATTTTTACATTATAAATACTTATTTTGTAAAAACTTGGTAAGATGATATCTTGTAAAAATTTGAAGCTTTATCTTGTAAAAACATCATAGTATGTTGTAAAATTTTGATAATATCTTGTAAAAACATGATGATATCTTGTAAAAATGTGATATCACGTTAAAACAAGATTAGTATTTATCATATAAAAATGTGAAAGACCAGTCTCTAGTAAATACGTGATAAATTAGTATGAGGTAATATGTTAATATCTTGTAAAAACGTGATAGAATCTTGAAAAAAATGTAATATCTTAACGTGATAGTTTCTTGCAAAAACGTGATATCTTATAAAAATGTGAAAACATTATATATCTTGTAAGAATGTGATAGTATCTTGTAAAAACATGATGTTATCTTGAAAAAAAGTGATAGTATTTTGTAAAAACTTGATATCTTGTAAAAATGTGATAACATTTTGTAAAATTGTAATAATAGCTTATAAAAACGTGATAGTATCTTAAAGAAATGTGATATCTTAACGTGATAGTGTCTTGTAAAACGGTCAAAGTATCTTGTAAAAACACAATATCTTGTAAAAATGTGATAGTATCTTATAGTATCTTAAAAACGTGATGATATCTTGAAAAAACGTGATCATATTTTTGTTCTACGAAACGTGATGTTTTTACCACACATATTGCTGTCACGTGAGTAAAAATGCATTTAATTTATGTCATGCTTTTGCTGGGAAATTATTAGATTAAAATGTGATACATGCATTACACTTCAGGACAAGCCTTAAAAACCATGCGACACCAGTGAAACAAGCATTGCATAAACTCTCATTCCAGATAAACAATTATTACTGGTCAGGAAAAACACTATCTGCTGAAATCATACTTTTGGAAGTTACTTTTTTGGAAGTCCTTTCCACAGTTCTGATGCTTCAAGGTGCTCAGGTCACTGTTTTAAATGATAGTGCTGCAGAGAGAGGGAGCACTTGGCACCGCTGCACCCACTGGGACAGCGGTTGGGTGGGGGTGAGGAGGAGGAGAAGGGTGAAGGAGAGTGTCCGGGCCCCTGCTGCTGGAGCCTGCTGTGGAGGAAGAGACACAGTGAGAGGGTAAACATCCGCGCTGAGGACATTAGTACACTCGCTAATGATCCTGCGGAGATTAAAGAGGAACAACTTGCATTAGCAAAACATTAGCCAAAATGAATGAGGGCATGGCACTGGGTTCTAATGTCAGAAGCCTCTATGAAGTCTTTGGGGTATTCTAATAAAACAAACTGAATTAAACTCTAATGAAATAAGTTACGTAAAAAATTATATTTATAGCATAATGGGAAAACAGTATTAAAATGACAGATCTGGGCACTTTTATCATTATGGTTTGAAGTGATTTTCCTTTATGAACTGAATATAAAAGTCACATTTTGTTGTGTGAGACTAACTCTTTTGCAGTGTTGCCAGATTGGGTTGGTTTCCACCCAATTGGGCTTCTTTTGAACACCTTGGGCTGGAAAAAATAGCATTGGGCTGGTTTATAAAATTTGGGCTGCTTTTCACAAAATTTGATGTGTTTTTAGAAAATATTCTGGAGATAATACCAACACCCTAGTTATCATTTTTAAATTAACAGCTGTGTTCTTCCACTCATATCAGTTCATTTGCTTTAAAATGTATTGCTATTTATTGGTATTTCTTAAATTTTTGGGGGGTTTCTATGAGGCCCAGACCAGGAAAGCGCTCTTTGCAGAGAACCTCTTTGGTTTACTTTTTTAGTGCTGCTGTTAAGTTTTGTGTTCTTTCTTACGTAAAACGGTTTTAACATTTAGAGTGATTGTGTTTGAGCTGGTTTTTATTGTGTGGTATGGGTTTTAAGTTCTGTTTGGGCTGGAAACTTTCAGTGAGATCTGGCAACCCTGCTCTTTTCCTATAGATGAGAGCAACCATCCGAGTACTACCGTTGCACCAAGTCCCCGCCCCCTTTTGGCTGAAAACATCTCTATTCACTCAATGGCAGCAAATACAAATTGTCAAATCTTTTCCTCGTTCGGGACTTAAAAAACTAAACACTATCTCCCAGAAGCACAGCAAACATGGGCAGTGAAGCTAACGGTTCTATTCCCTCACTGACAATGGAAGATCAGTGTCCTTATTTGAAGAAACTGATCGCTAACTTAGCTGCCTCTGTAACAGGTGAACGACTCCACGTAGTGGATGGATTTTAGTACAACAATATACTAAATTTCAAGTCTTTTATGACAAATACAATATCAGTAAAAAGTTGGCCGATTAAAATGAGTTTAGTGTTAATTTAGGTCCAGACTGAAACAACATTAACATTTAAATTAAAAAGATCAGTGTCCTAACAGCAGAAAAGCTTACATAGCTAACTTGAAACCATTGTGTCAAATAGCCATCTTAAATCTTGAAACTAACTAAAGTTAAGTAAATAAATGTTTTATGTGGTAGGAATATTGATTCAGATATAAACATGAACAGAGTCACTTGCCACTTAATTTTTTATTCATTTTTTCCCCCCAGAATTCCAGTGGATACTGATTGAAACAGAGTGTGTGATGGGTTTTATGTGTTCCTCGGCATAAACTTAAAAACTAGAGGTACACGGCACTTAAAATTTTACATCTCGTACATTATACTGTAATTATACAGTAAACTGGGGTCTCGCCAGTCAGTTTATCTTCCCCTTCTCTCTGTGGCTCACCTGAGGCCACAAATCTCTTCTTTGGGTTTGTGAACAAGCAATGAAAATGTTTTTTTCTTTCATTATTGGACGTACAAAACCAATTGTAGCAGTGCTTGGCCTGACTCCACCTGCTTCTCTCCTGTTCACAGCAGGTTTGTTTTCACCCAAAAGGGGGAGTTAATGTTCTGGCGACAAGGAAGTGATGTATGGCTCTTCTCATTGATTCTATATAAAGAAGTTAGAAATGAAACTCAAACCATGAGGTACCCGACTATGGATGTAACCAAAGCAAACATGGTGAATTGTTGCTGTTTTTGCCATAAAACACCAAAATATACTATATTATGAGCGACTCCATACTGAACAGGGACGGCAACAAAAGCCAGCTGTACAGAGACTTGCAGGAAAAGTCAGTTTGTTTGAATGGTGGATATTACTTTGAAACTCAACAGGACTTTACTGTTGTTAAAATGGCAACAAGATGAGAAAAAAAGCACACACAGGTGACATAGGAAAGCATTAAACGCTAAACATTAATACAGGTGCTCTGTATAAGTCGGCACTATTTTGGTTACTTTTTATTGGCGATTATCTTCCACTTTTGTAAGACACACTGCAGATAAACGACTGTGATAGGCCAGGTCCAAATCATGAAATCTGGAGATCCTAATTAATTTCTTGGAAACATAAAAACCCTTCATAAGTACTACACCTCCTATAGATATAAATTGTATTTGACATAATACAAGTTGAGCATTGTTGCAAAAATATGAACTCAAAGATGATCAATTCAATACAGGAATGTGAAAAGAGATGCTAACTTAAGAGGCAAGACACTGCAGGTGAATAGTTTTTTTTTTTTTTTTTAACTAACAGATATCAATGTGCAACTTTTCCCAAGTCCAACCTCAGTGCATCAATTGCAAGTTTTGAGTCATTTCATGTTTTCATATGAAAATGTACCTATTAACCAGGTTTAATATTCTTGATTCATGTTGTCGAGTTTATAGTGATCTAAATTTGTCTTTCAGTAAATTAGAAAATACTGTCAATAGCCTCAAAATAATAAATAAATAAATAAAATAAAATAAAATAAAATAAAACAAAATAAAATTAAAATAAAATGTCACTTGATTTTAGGAGTAAAATGACCAATAAATCAGTTAATACATTACATTTCAATAAATACCTACCTAAAAGCCTTCAAAATATTTTTAAGAGTAGAAATTTTAGTATTTGTAGGTGCAACTGAAGTGGAGATTTCTGACTCTCTTTCTCATTTTGAGAAAACAGCCTTTGAAATGTATATTTCTAATAGAAATCTGTGGATACATATGACATGAAATATTTTAATCTAAACACCTTAACATGTCATTTTGACATTTTCTTTATTTCAGTGTTAAAGACATGTTAAAGGAGCAAACTGGCCAAAAATCTGTTTTGCTTGTAGTGTTTCCCCTTAAATTCATCCACTTTTTAGTAAGAAGACCTCTTATCATAACTAAAATTGCATAACTGTGATATAATTACATTGTATTTGCACAACAACCTGCATTTAGGGGAACTCCTCTTAATAACCCATCCACTCCAACCTACATTTTTGCTACTGAAAAGAAATCCACAAAAAAATCATGGTTGATCAACAAAAAACACAAGTGACAATCTGTATATTTTCAAATTCTTATGCAATTTATGTCAATTTGCCAATACCCAAAATCCTGTAAACATAGTTGGATTTCCTGGGATTGCATAAGGACAATGCAGCATATTTTACCCTCATATATGTTCATGGGAGACCCTCCAAATCCATTGCGTTTCTGCTCCAAACTGCCTCCAGTGAAGTTTTCCACCTCTGCGCGCCAACGTGAAAAGAAGGAGCCAAAAATAGATCCGCTCATAAAATATTCAGAAACACTGTCCCACTATTTATAGCCTCTCCTTCACTCCAGAATTAGGTTATATGAGCTTTTATTTCTGCTTTGATATTCCGCACATAGGGTAGCCGATCGTGCTAATAGCTGTGAAATACCATTACTGCAATTGGCTAATTTTAGAAACAGGAGTGGGCCTCATTAGAGCTGGATTCCCAACACGTGAGGATATGAAAATATGAGCGGGCATGTGCAGCGGCCCGTGCACTGTCTGCACTTTAAAATGTATGTCACGAGAGCTGATACATAATTGATCAGATGGAGGTGCATTTGGTCCACCGTTGCACATTCAGGCAGAGGTCACTTTGAGGAAAAGATGATTTGATTTGACAAGTTTGTACAAGAGAATGTCATTAATGTCAGTGTCAGCAATGCATCTGGAAAGTGCAGGGAGTATAGCTTTTGGGAGCATCTGGCGGCAACAGTGCATTTTGCAGTTCCACATCGCTCAATTCTGTAGATATCTATGCTCTTCAATTCAAATCTTGAAGAAAAGGTCAAATACTATACTAGTTAAAGGTCTCCTATTATGCTAAACTGACTTTTTTGAGCTTTCAACTAAGTCATAATGTAGTTTCCTCTTCAAAAACATTCCTGGAGAAGTACTTTGTTTCATTTGCGCATCTTTAAGTAATCCTGTATGCTGGGGCCATCCCCTTCTCAAAGCTGAAAACGCTCAGTTTCATGGCTCTACATAGAGTGAATTAAGAGGTGAATTGGTGACTCTAAATTGCCTCTAGTGGATGAATGTGAGAGTGAATGGTTGTCTGTGTATGTCTATGCATCTGTCCCAAAACTAACTGATTACTGTCCAGTAGAGGTGGAGAAAAAAATCATTTTTCTGATGCATCAGTCATTTGTTTAAAAAGATTCTGAATCGATTCAGAAAAGCTAATAATCAGAATTTTGTAAACACTACAAATTAAAGTAGACAATGTCCAATACAAATCGAAGCTACTGGGTTTCAAAGAGTCAGCTCTGGCAAATGCTGACAGAATTTGCTACTGCAACATATCAATTATTAGTTCTCTAGTTTTTTGTTTGTTTGTTTTTTTAGTAGAAAGTGTTTAAAATTATTAATTATTATTATTAATTTCAGATATAAAATATACTATTAAAATGAATTATTGTTGAAAAATTAATGCTGTCATGAACCGTAAAGGTGTTTGATGCATCTGTGAATTAATACATTGCTTTTAAATCGAATTGTGGGCCTCTGAATCAAAATCGAATCGAATTGTGAGATGCCCTACTCTCTCATCTCTACTGTTCAAGGTGTACCCCGCCTAAGGCCCATAGTTACTGGGATAGGCTCCAGTACCTACAACCCCTAATAGAAATAAGCTGAAGAAGATGAAAGAATGAATGGATATCCATTATTATTTGTCTAAGTGCTGGTGCCGTACCAATAACAAGATACTATTTTTGATGCTGGTATAAACCAGAGAGTAACAGTGTATGAGGTAAACTTTTTACTTGTAGCTAACTATTATTTCAGATTAGTATACTGGTGCTGAATGCTGCATCAGCTCAGAATGGACATTATCTAACAAAATTATAATGCAATTGAAAAGAAACAGAGGAAAAAAAAGCTTTTTCATCCCCTAACTTTTTAAATTTTACTACAAAATAAAAAATAGCTCCCGAGCTGTATGTTGTTTTTTGGGTTAAGGAATGAGTCCAGACATGAATTTAGACGGCTTGTTGATTTGACAATGCTTCCTGAAGTGGGCGGGGATTCGTGGGAGAGGCGGAGGTTTGTGGACTCAAATGTTCTGAGGTCTCCAGAGAATACAGGATTACTCAAACAGGTTTGAATGAAGCAAAACACAACTCCAGGTATGTTTTTTTTTTAAGAGAGAACGACATTATAATAGGGTAGAGATTTTGCATAATATAGTCCCTTTAATAAATGTAAAAGTCACATGGTACATTTCAACAGAGAAAAAGCCATATGTGAGTTTAGACATGAGAGATTAGAGTGCTTGTGCTGGTACATGGGGTAATGGAAAAGATCAGTGAGAATAATGGGGCATTAAATGTGGAGCATGATGGGTTTTTAATATGACCTGCCATAGACCCACTGGTTTGAAGAAGACACATGAGAGCAGAGGAGAAGGCTGACAATGCAAAGTCTTGGTGTGAAATGAGAATCCCTGTAGATTTCAGCCAGTGTGAACATGCAAATGAACGTGAGAATGCCGAGCTAAGGAACAGTTCCACGTGAGAAGACAAACTTGTTATCTATAATAATGAGAATGAGCATAATGGCAATATGATTTATGATTTAATATATTCATCCACTCATTCATACTTTGAATCAAGCGTTATTCAAGAATCACCAAGAGCTGTACTCATGAATTATTTCTTATGGCACGTCCATATGTTCAGATATATTCATTTTTAATGTTATGTATGCATAATGGAGAAATAAACATGTCCAAATGGCTGCTTTATAAAAGTGACTTTTTCCAAAATATGTCCACAAGGCTGTAAACTCTGATAAAGGACTAGTCTTTATTGGAAATTAAATAAAACAAACAAACAAATAACAACAAAAACAATTTAGATATAGCAAAATCTGAACACAAAGTCAGGGAGACATTGGTGAAGGAGGTTACAGGTCCCATATTATGCTTTTTTCAGGCTTTTTGAAATAATTTTGGACACCTTTGTATTAGTGTTTCACGTTTTAAAAGGTAAAACAAAGTGTTTATGTATGGAAAACATCACTTCTTTTGGCACAGCTATTAGCAACATGATGCTAACAGATCTGAGCTGACTGCTTTCAAGTGACGGCAATATAAGCATGAGGTGCAAACAACATTATAACACAGTTTAAAGCTCAAAAAAGTAGATTTTAACATAATAGGAGACCTTTAAGCAGATCACCCACTAACCAGAGGGTTGGCGGTTTGATTCCCACTCTGACTCAGTGTCTACCCTTCATTGATATTGCCTACAACAGTCACAGTATGTGACTGGTTGCAACAGGATGGGCATCTGTTGTAAAAAGTTGCCAAATCACTGTGCATTTCATTTGCTGTAGTGGCTCTGTAATAGAAGCAGCTGGAAAAAAAAGCAAAATTTAAATGCAAAATAAAACAATCAACTTAAGTTAATCAAACAATGCATAGTGAAATGGGTCAGCAATTCCCTTCACAGCTCTTGTAACCTAATATGTTTTATTACAAAACAGTATTGTAAAAGGAAAACAACTGTATATAATGCTGCTAAAGTTAAGCACGCATGATTTGCATTAACAATGCTAAGCTGAGTGTTGTTTTCTCAGAAGACCAATCAACAAAGATAAGCTAGGAACACAGGTGTTTTTTGTGTTCATGCACATTTTCACTGGTTGTTCCGTGTTTTCCGTGTCTCTGTACTGATGTTCCTAAAACATCAGATTATCAGATTTGCATGGACACAAATGAAAACACTGGGAGCATGTGTCTTTTGAGTAAGGCATGCAGAATTATTAAAACAATTCAAGATAAAAGACACAAAGACACAGCTCAACTTATAAAAGCCAGACCAAAAAAGATGGGTTTTAGTGCTGATTCAAAACTGTTTAGAGAGTGGGGAGGTTCTGATGTTCAATTCAATTCAATTCAGTTTTATTTGTACAGCCCAGTATCACAACAAAGGTTGTCTCAAAGGGCTTCACAAACAGTGAATCAAACATAAACACACAATCAACACAGACAATAACTACACCAAACTAAACAGACCCAGGACATCCCTGTCCTTAGACCCTCCTTCTTGGTAAGGAAAAACTCCTAAAAAACCCAGCTGTGGGAATAAAAGAAGAAACCTTACAGAGACCATACTGAGGGAGAGAACCCCTCTCAGGACAGACAGGCAAAATGTGTCTAGTCCTGTTAGTCCATTAGCTATAGTATTAACGTATGTGTGTCCTGAGTCGGACACTATGGCCCTGAGTGGGACACGCTCACCTTTTGCTATTTTTCAGTCTTCTAACAGATGCTTGAAAAGACGTTAACTGGCTAACGGTTGATAAACAAAAACTCCACATATTGCTCTACCTCTGTGGTAATTTTTGTGTATTTATGCTAAGTGTTTATAAAATAATCATGATATGAAAATAATTTTGATAGGGAAATGCGCAGGGAACGCTCAGGTCACACTCGGGCGATGTTCTTTCAGTGATCTTAGTGTTTTTGTAGCTAACTTTGTCCGTCTTATTATTTTCTGATTAACATTAGCTTAGCCCACATCTCATTTTGAAAGACGGATACAAGGTACCGGGTGTGAAAATTTGTTAACGTAAATATCTCAGCCTTAAATTAGAGCTGAAAAATCCAACAAATAAGGCTGAAAAAGCCAGAAAGGTGAGCATGTCCGATATTGGAACTTCCGTGTGTCCGACTCAGGGCCATAGCACTGCCAAGCTTAAACCTCGGACAAAAGCGCTCTTTCATACGGCCGCAATAAAATATTTGTAAAAGAAACTATCCAACCAATATATCGTTATAAACATAAGAAAGTGTACTTTTATTTTATACAATTTGCATTAATGAAGATAATAAATGAGCGACTTTATGACCTGTTGAAAATAAAAAAGTAATAGAATTTTAGCTGAAAGTGACTCAGGACACACATACATTAGTTCAGGTCTGTAAGGATGCAGCAGGGGCCTCATCCAGACAGGGGAGTGGGGGTGAGGTAGGAGTGCGGGAAGTCCATAGGAGGTGAAGTTAAGGGCCCATAGGTTGGGACAGGAGCACAGCTGGGGTCAGCTAAGATGCAGGCGTTACTGGGACATCTGCCAGCAGCCAGGCATCTGAAACAGTCCCCACTCCCCCAGAGGGGAGCGGGAGAGAGGGACAACTTGTGAATTACAATGAACTGATTACAGATAGAGAATATGTGATAATATTAATGATAGTGATAGAAAAGGAGGAGCAGATGGAACCAGAGGCTCAGTGCACCATACTTATCCCAGCTGTTAAGGGGCAGACTGTTCCGTGGTTGAGGGGCAGCAGCAGCAAAAACTCTGTCTTCTCTGGTTTTTAACTGTGTTCTTGGCACATCCAGGAGGAGCTGATTTGTTGATCGTAACATCCTGGAAGAGATGTGGAGGGACAACAGTTCAGTCAATTACAAGTGGGCCATGCCACTGAAACCTTTAAAAACAATTAATATAATCTTAAAATGTATTCTGTAGCTGACAGGGATAAAGAATTACAGTAGAGAATGCAGAGAGCACCCCAACACTCATGCCCATTTTAATGTTTTACAATTTGTTTTAATCAAATAATATTTAGGCTTTGAATAAGCTGAGTATTGCAGCTATTGTCATTGTCACAGTTATTCACTTTGAGTTCCTGACCCACCAGCTGAGACTCACAAACTAAATGTGCAACATGTCTTCTTTATGGAAAAGACTGACACAGTGCCAGCAGTTAACAGTTCTGAGTGCTAACTTTTGATGCTCTTAACAAATTGATTCCATTTTACCTAAACATAATAACCAGCTACAACAGATTAGATAATCCAGGATGTCAATGTGATAATAAAGGCCTTTTAATAATTTCTATCTTTTTGAGTGCCTCAGTTTCCTGCTTTTTTACCAATCCAGGATGTCCTACTGTGTAGAAAGCCTCTAGTGAGAGTAGTGTATTTCTTTTGACCTCTCCACTGGGTCCTATCCATCACTCCATCCTCTCATCTTGTCTTCCTTTGATACCGCAGCTCTGTGACACGAGCGTAAAGAGTAATTGAATCCCCCCGTCTGAATCTTATCTCCCCGTCTTTTATCGGGACAATCTCCCAGCATGCCCCTCCTCTCCTGTCTGTCTGTGCCCCCTTTATCTGAAGCAGTGACCTTCTACATTGATCCACAGATGCCATTGCTCTCACTTACCTCATCCCGGTTACATAAGCATTGGCACCTGCAAAGTGTAGAGCGAGTCTGGGCCGACACGTGTGCTTGATGTGCTGCCATCCGCTAAATCCGGCATGAAATCATAACCGGGGAGATTGCGGTTTATGAGAATTAATAAGTAAAAACATATGCGTGATGTTGGATGTGATGGTTTGGTATTCATCTGCATACTTTTGACCACAACAATTTCTAAATGGGCAGAAGAGCATGAGCTATGAAAACCCAAAAAGTCTGCAAACTGGTAGAAAACTGTATGTGTGTGCTGTCGGCGAGTGGGTAGAGAACATTAGCGAGCCCTGTATTTTTAGTAGTTCCTTTTATATGAGCATTGACGCTGCTGCAACTGGACTGGCTACTTGTGTGCTGTCAGGGAGTGGGTAAAGAACATTAGCAAATGCGTTAACATTTAGCCAATATATACAACAATTGTACTGTTGTGGTACTAGGGAAGATACTCAAACTATATGCCTTCCTGCATGCTGTCTGCAAGTAGGTAGAGAACATTAGCGATTACCTCAATATTTAGTCAGTATATACAAGCTTGTAGGTTACAACAGCTTAAGCTACAGGTTATGACTGACCACAGGTGTGTGCTGTTAGTGAGTTGGTAGAGAACACTGGTGAGTGGCCTTGTATTTAGCTGCTCCTTTTATATGCATTTAGGCTGCTCCAGTTAAAGTACAAGTAACTGGACTGATTACCTGTGTGCTCTTGGTGAGTGGGTAGAGAACAGTAGCCAATACGTCAATATAGAGCCAATATATACAACAATTGTACTGTTGTGGTGCAAGGGATAATAAGCAAACTGTAGGCTACTCATTCTAATAACAATGTTTTTTTTTCTGTTTTTCAGCATGCTATAAATGCCATGAACGCTGGAGTGAGCCCTATTGGAAATGCATCCAACTTCTCCAGTTACTGGGACCTGGATGGGGGCTTCTTCTTTGCTGGGACTATCATCACTACCATAGGTAATGGCAAGATGTCAAAATAACTCATTCCTACAATGTGTATGTATGCTTACATGGGACGTTTCCTGATACTCCAGAGGTCATGTGTGTTGCTTAGTCAGGAAAAGACACAACTACTGTATGTGTAAGGACAATGGTTTCTGACAATGTTAACAATGTAAAAACAAAATGCTGTCAATAGTATCATTTCTGGAGCTATATCTGCTAGACACTATATATCTATACACACATAATATGGGTTTGACACCACAGAAAGAAATGTTCAGATACAACAAACTGCCAACAAGGAGCAATGGACATAATTTGCCAAGAGAACTGTCACTATTTTCAGCTGTAGCCTCTACAGACACACAGTGTACATATATCTATGTTTCTTATTCTGTATTATTGACTTGAGCTCACGCCCACTGAGGTCTCTTAGTCAGACGGTTATTCAAGCGTCTGTACAGAAAGTGAACAAGATGGTCCTCAGCCTCATGTTCAGAAGATTCTGTCCAGTGATGAGTGACAGACATCATATCTTTATGTAACAAACTAAAGAAAACAACACACTGAACTAAGACAGCAGTTGCAATAATACTGGCATTACTTGGCAGTGATATACAATTGTTGTTTATTCTTATTAAATGCAATATTACTATTATTACTAAAGTTTTTCAATCTGAGTTGTCTTCTATTTAAAACGTCTGTAAAGGGGAGAGACTTTCACTATTTGACGATGATTGGATGATTGGACGATCTACCATGACTGTGTTCTCCATCATAGCAATGGTGTTTTTAGGCTTTATTAGAAAGTATACAATGGAGTAGTGACAAGAAATCATTGGGGAGAGAGCAGACAGAGACATATGGGAAAGTGTTGGAGTCCGGACTCGAACCAACGACACAGAGGCAGGCTGTAGTTGCAGTGCAGCTCTACCAGCTGAGCTGTACCATGGTGCAACATTTTTCATTTTTATTTTTCAGCTGCTCACTTTCTTATTCAGGGTTGCAACAGTAAACCAATCACACAGTGATTAGGCAATTTTTTTTTTTTTTTACACCGGATGCCCTTCCTGTCTTAACCAGCCACATCAGTGATTGGAGTAGGCAATGTGGGTGAATTGTATGCACTTTGGGAAAGATTAGTGCCACAGTAACCCACAGTACCATTGTCACCCATATTATTATTATTATTATCATCATTTATTTATTTTTGCCGTTTTGTATATGCATAGCAGCAAACGTTACATTTGTCAGCACTGCCATGTTATTCACAAGTATTTATTCAAATATACTAAGGCTGCAACAACTAATCAAATGAATCAATTATAAACAATTACTAAAATAATCGTCAACCAATTCAGTAATCAATTAATTGCTATCTAGAGTATTCATAGTCTTTGAAACCTGTCAGGTGCTGCGAGAAGAGGTTTTATTACTAAGACAGAGCAGTAATGTCACAGAAACAGTAAAGAAAATGTCCCTTTGTTTATTTGGAAGAAAAAAAAAACATCTTCAAGTGACTCACTTGGAGCTTTGGCTTGTTAAAATTTTGTAAAAGCCCAGCTGGCCAGCAGGTCTTCGAGCATTTACTTGAGCTTCACTATCCGATTATTAATTGATTCATTAAAAAAAATAATAAACAGATTAATCAACTATCAAAATAATCACTAGTTTCAGTCCCAGCTAGGAGTGTTGCTGTGTTGCACCTGTGACACTACTGAAACACTAGTGGCTCACCCGCTACCCATTCAGACTATGAACAGATAAGGTTGAACCAGACAAGACGGCTTCATTGAGTTTGTGAACTCATAAATCTTGCCTGAATCCCAGCTTTTTGCCCAGGATAACAGCAACAGTGACACTGAGGAAAAGACAGAGATGTTGAGGTTCTTTTTAGCTACCTGTTAGGAAGCTTAGAAGAAGACCAAAGAGGACATTTTATGTAGTGAAAGAGGACATGAATTTAGCTGGCATGAGAGAATTTGGATAGGTGTAGATGGAGGCAGATGAAGAACTATCTGTATAAGTGATATATTTTAGCCTTATTCTATCTAGGTAACAATTCGGACACTTTCTAACACCTTTCAATGGGCATCAGAGAGTCTGTCATTGCTTTAACCCACTAATCAATATCACTGTCTTTGTCTTACATTGCCCAGTATTCCTCATGTTTTCCCACTGCTCGAGGCATCTCTGAGTGTGGATGTAAACACGCTACTTACAGAATTCTGTTACAGCACCATTACTCACTCCACATTCAAACAAGCCCATCCTCAGGATCTTTGTTGTCAGTGGTGGTCCATAATTAATGCAATTTTCTTTAAAGGGAAACTAATTATTGACTCTCAGAAACCATTTTTACCTCCCAACCTCTGTCATATCAAGCAGTGTTGCGTAAGCCTTTGACTGATTCCATTGCATAAGAAAGCAATTATTGGTCGTGACACTTTGTAGTCATTGTGGATAATTCTTTTAAATGCCAGCTAATTTGTTCGTCTTTGTGCGTCTCTGATGTCTTGACAGGTTTTGGAAACATCGCTCCAAACACAGAGGGTGGGAAGATTTTCTGCATCCTCTACGCCATATTTGGCATCCCTCTGTTTGGCTGCTTGCTGGCAGGGATCGGAGACCAGCTGGGGACCATCTTTGTTAAAAGCATCCTAAGAGTGGAGAAGATTTTCAGGGTGAATGTCCAGTCCTTTTTTTAGATAACTTTCCCCCCCCAGGGCTGTGGGTTGGGTAACCAATATGGTGGAATATTGTCAGAAAGCAATGCACAATCAGGCATAACATTTTGACCACTGACAGGTGAAGGGAAGAACACACATTAACAACATACTGTATGTCTGTCACTGCATCTGTTTGTGCATGGGTTATATAAGACAGAAAGTGAATGTTTTGAGGACAAAACATTCACTTTCTGTCTCAAAGTTACAGTGTTAGAAGCAGGAAAAAATGGGCAAGTGTATAAGGATTTGAGCAAGTTTGACAAGTTTGTGATGGCTATTGACACCTTGAGGGCAAAGCTCCCTTAGAGGGCAAGCACATTGGTTTAACGTTACTCCACTGAGCGTCAGTTGAAGCTAGAATCTCATCAGAGAAAACTGTGGATTTGTGGCGTTAAATGAGTTCCACTCCCCAGGGAGGGTGAACAGTAATAACCATTTAAATTCACATGCATTTGCAGTGAACACACAGTATTTAAGGGTGCACTTGCATACGCATACGAGGGGCAGTGATGGCCCGCAAGATACGAAAGGCTTCAAAACGAAAGGCTTCTGTTCTTTTCTCGTTCACTGATCTTTGCATTCGTTCTGTTACTTGTAATGGCAGCAAGTGTTGAGTGTTGTGTTTCGTACATGACAAAGCTCATAGTCGTGCATGTTTCTGAGCAACTGTGCTGTGCCATGGCCCACCTCCTCTAACCATGCTAAGATCCTAAAACATACCTTGTCTGGACATGGATCAGGAGTGCTCACATTAGGCAAACATACCGTACTTCAGGGGTGTTTCAGACTTGGGCATGGTTTGATTGGCCTGGTGTGAGTGTGCCCTAAATGAAACTGCCTTAAGCTAGCGTTAGCTAATGACAGTTTGTGTCTGTCGCACTCACCTTTTATGATGAAAGACAAGTGCCCTTCCTGTCTGCCTGGTTACTGACCCACTCTGACTGAAAAAATAACTTTCTGCATGTTATAAGTTTGTGTTGTGTCGTGGCGGCTGTATAGTGAGATGGGTTTCCAAAGTCATCATCTCAAACAGTGCAGCGGGGACCTCATATTATATTTATATTTATATTTGTAGTTTCAGTCTGTACCATATTTTGTCCTGAGGTGTCAGGCCATCTAAATACTTGGCAACAACCAACTGGCCAACTAACCAGAAGGTTGGTGATTATTATTACAAAACGGACACGGCATTTAGGAAAAAAACATCTTCCAAACCATGCCATACTAACCCAACTTGAAATCCACTGCTCAAAGCAATGTTCTGGTTGTTCCTATTTTTAAATAGTGTGTTTGACTCACCAAACATAATCCTTAGACATATGGGCTTGTTTTTCCGTGATTATGATTTTTTTATTCTGACCTATTTCTTTCATCAGCAAAAACACCTTCAGATCAGCCAGACAAAGATTCGGGTGACGTCCACCATCCTGTTCATCTTGGCCGGCTGTATAGTGTTTGTCACTATCCCAGCTGTCATCTTCAAGCACATCGAGGGCTGGAGCACACTGGAGGCCATATACTTTGTGGTCATCACTCTCACCACCGTAGGCATTGGAGACTATGTGGCAGGTACTTATATTGTCTTCTCCAGGGAAGTCCAAACTATGGCCTGCAAAATCATTTTTACTGGCTTTCTTCTCAAATGGCCCAAATTAGCACAGAGAGCACTTTTTACTGCAAGGTATTGTCTCTATGCAGTGAAAAGTGACTCTATATTCCATTGTTTTACATCTTTCACCTCTTCTCCGACCAGAGCTGCTGCCTCCTAGTGGCACTGCAGCGGCTGTGATTCCTGTCTGTAGTTCTGACTCAGTTAATATATTTACACAGCAGTTACGTATGGAATTATTTCTACACATCAATGACTCCAAAACAAACTTTGTGAGAGATGGACCTGGCATCAAGAAAGAAACCTTGGTGGTTGCTATATGTGTGGGTCCCAAGCCTAGTATTAAAGAGTAAAACAGAGAAAAGAGCAGAGAAAAAGAGTAAAACCTGTAACTGAAAGACAGGGAGCAGTCAAACCTGACCAGCTATTATGGTGAGGCAAAATCCATCACCTCTAGTAAGTGGCCCTCTTCATGACATTTCTTTCAGTATGTGGCCATCAATGGAAAAAAAAAAGTTTGGACACCCCTGTCTTTGCCCAACATGACCTATAGAAGTTCTTTTTCATGGGATTAGCGCTAGGTCTGTCGCGGTCTGCACATTTACTCAAAGATCAGACCATAATTCTATGAAGCTAAAACTTTTAGCATCATTACATCTTTAAATGAAGCAAACATTTCACAAAAGTTATGTAGTAGTAAGATATGCTAGAGTTATATCATTGACAATTGTGGTGAAACAAAAGCAAATTGATGGCTTTTGTTGTGCCTTCAGGTACTGTGAGTGTCACATGACTTAAAACTGTATTATAGATACGAGAACCATCATAAAACATAAGAAAACTCAATATAAAAGACATAAAAGTTAAGCTGAAGTTAAAGCTGAACTCAGCAAGCCATTTTTATTTAATATGCACAAGTGACTAAAGTGACAAATTTAGCCTTTCAAGGTACCAATACTTTTGCGTACCATACAATTGGGTGCACTGTTAATGTACAGTTTTTGTATACATTTTACAAAAATTCTGTTTAAAGTACTTGAATCTTATTGCTGTTGTTATTATAGTGCAACTGTCTGATCACAATGTAAACTACTCAATACCACCGCATCCTTAGCATTCATGTTATTTTTGTATGCTTTGGACAACCACATATGCAGTACTATACTGTATGCACAAAGACAGTTTTCTTCTCAACACTATTAAAGTGGACAAAATCTTTTTAATAAGCTCAGTTCATGTGATTTGCATCATTAGCTCTTACTGAAGTTGCTTGTGAGGTTTAAGACACAACTTTTGTGCCGGGACCTATTCCTCTCGTGTATTTCAAATAGTACTCTGTGATTAGAGGAGGCTTTAGCAATGTTACTCCATATTTGCACCATATTTGACGTCAATTTATCTCAAAACTATTTTCAAGTTGTTTGAGTCGCATCGCTTACGTTGCTTGTTGCTCCCAGGGGCAAGCGAAGCAAGAACTTGCGGTGCTGCAGAGGTCCATTCCAAATTTGTGGATTTGTAATGTTCAGATTTATAATAATAATAATTATTATAATAAATAAATAAAATAAAATAAATAATAAATAAATAAATAAATAATAATTTATACATACTGTATACTGTATATAGATTAAATAGTTCCTGTTCCAATATTGCAGCCCAGAATTGTTATCTGTTTATTTAAATTTAATTTATATGTGAACAAATCCTGACCCCAACATTCTTTTTTCCAGGTGGAAACCAGTGTATCGAGTACAAGAACTGGTACAAGCCTCTGGTGTGGTTCTGGATCATGGTGGGCCTGGCGTACTTCGCAGCAGTGCTGAGTATGATTGGAGACTGGCTGAGAGTGCTGTCAAAGAAAACCAAGGAGGAGGTGGGTCTCATTCAATTACGCACAGCACTATTACATTAGAGAGGCACAAAATAAAAGGTCAGTCAGCTCCGGCCAACCCACATTCACTCTGCTCTGAGTTTCCACATTAACGAAGGTTGTTAACTGCCTTCACTCTTTGTTTACTTCAGCAGCGGGGCACACAACTTTGTCTTTTACTGAAGAATTTGGGGTTTTATTGCTGAACTACACATTAATAACACTGTACATTTGAGCTAGGCCTGCACAATACGGAAAAAACATGCAATATTCTGTGAAAAATTGTGATAACGACATAGAAAGCTAAATTTGCTTAAAAGAAAAATGTAAGTCCCTGTATTCACAAACAGCGTCAATTTTATTTATTTTTTTTATTAAATGATGGAAATTACCACTAAAACTGGACTTTTTAAACATTTTTATTTAGTCACAACACATTTTCTTTTAAGGCTCTGGTAGGAAAATGAGTGAAAATCTCTGTCAGATGGAAGACCACAGAGTTATTGCGATATATATTTAGATTCTAACAATATGGATATTCCGTTTGCTGATATTGTGATTTTTTTCAATAATTTTGCAATTTATTGTGCAGCCCTAACTTGAGCCTGTAGCCAACTAATGAGCCCCGGGTGGCGCCTCTCAACTCAGACAAACTCATTCAGTCAGGCCTGTTCATAGACAGTGTGCATTGGCCACAGACATTGGTGTAACAATTCTTGTAACAGGTGACAAAGTCATAGCCTACTAACATGGTTTGTTTGGTTCTGCTGGGAAACCATGTTTGCTGCGTGCACATCTCGATGTTACCGTTTAATATTTACCGAGATTTCCCAGCACTATCCTTGGGCCAGGTTTCAGTCGACCTAAGGCTCATTTACGTGTACTCTAATTTTATATGTAAATAGAGCGGTCCGTTCCAAGGGTTGTTGGTGTCACAGCATTTATATTTCCAACCCTTTTCTATGTCATCGTGTATGTTATGTTAAATAACCAGCAGGGGGCAATCAGTAACAATCAGAAGATTTTACCAAGACGGAAGAAAAAGTAACAGTAACTACAAAAATGGCCGTGCTGATGGAGTTTTTTTACTCGACAATTACTAAAGAAGAGCCAAAAAAATGAGGCGAAAATAACGGTGGTCTTTGAATAAACTGTGACTAACTTGCTCTAGTCACTCCTTGAAAAGTTCAGCCGTTTCTTCTGCTGTGACTGTTGAGCTGTGTTCACTAGCATCCCAAACGGTCAACGCATGTACTGCTCCCTTTGTCCATATCCGCAAGCTCTAGGAAAAAGGACCAATGTATGGATAGAATGATTGCAGAAGACAGAGTGCGCTGTTCTTAACAGATTTATACTCTCTGTTCTTAGAGTATAAATGAGCCTTTAGACAAATAATCTAAACTCTTCTTCTAAACTCTCCCACCTCTGGATAGTTTAAAAACCTGAAACATGACCAACATGTGATTATAATGTCATTGCCGCATTTCATGTTATGTAAGTTGAGGAGCTGGAGACACAATGTCTTATTGTGACAAATTCTTTCATGCATTCTCTGTAAAATCATTTTTTATTGGATTATGCATCTCCAGATGCCCTCTCTAATGTAAAGAAAGATACTCTTCTTGGCCACAAACATTGTTTGTCATTGCATGTCTGTTGTTTCCAGTTACTCAAATGTGGCCCCTGCTCATGGAAGTAACACTTTGCTTGAAATGTCAACTTCTATCTACACAGACACACCTCATACCTTTCTTGCAGGTCGGTGAGTTCAAGGCCCACGCTGCTGAATGGAAGGCTAACGTCCGAGCAGAATTACGCGAGACGCGGCGTCGCCTCAGCGTTGAGATCCATGACAAACTCCAGCGGGCCGCCACTATTCGCAGCATGGAGCGCCGCCAACTGGGTCTGGAACAACGCGCACACTCTCTGGACATGCTGTCACCAGAGAAGAGGGCCATGTTCGCTAGCCTGGACGCCGGTCGATTCAAGACCTCATCCCAGGAGAGCATCGACACAAAACTGAACAATCTGAGGCTAAAGGGGGCCTACGAGAACCAGGGGACCGATCCATCCGAACAGGCTGCCTCTGCGTCCGAGGAGAACCTGTTCAACTTGAAATTCGGGTCACTCGGAAAGCTAGGCAGACGCAACAAGAACCGTGAGCTGCGGAGGAACATTACGGACAACATGAGGCGAGCGAGCGAATGCATTAACAACACTAGTGCCATGGTGGGAGAAGGGGAAGAGGATGAGGAAGCTTTGAAAGAAACTGGTGAACAGAAACAGGGGAACACCAGCCTGACAAACATTTCCCATTATGTGACAGAGCGCAGCAAGTTGAATGGATTCTTACCCAAAGACCGCATCAATGACTAGCAAACAGTTGTCATGCTAGTTGTGCAAAGAAAAACTGAGGACAGAAAGACATTGGTTCTTGGAGGATATCAAGAAACATAGTGTTGGACCTGCTCCCAGGAAATTCTGTCATTGTGCCATAGGGTTGGGAGCAAAACCTGTTGCCAAAAATGACTAGATTAAGGTCCTGGCTACACGTACATGGATGTATTAAAAAACAAAAAAACAAAAAGAAAAAAAAAACAGTATATTTTCTCACACAGTATAAAATATTGTGTGGTTATAGATCAATCTGTCTGACAAGAATGTCTCTGTCTACCTGGGTCTACGGAAAAAGCTCAATGTTAGTTCTTCAAACAAAAGATGATGGTAGATGCTATGGAAAAAAACAGAATTACAAAGAAATAGAAATGGAATGGAAATGGCAAGTCAGAAATGGAAAAAAATATTCACCAAAAATGAGGTGGTAAAAAGTAAAAGCATAACTAAGCAATGTTTTTTTAAACTTAAATAAACCCTAATAAATGTGTCGGAGTCCATATAATGGCTAAATGAGTTTGTAGCGGGGCTCCCTGCATCTCCCCCTGCTGTCTCTGGGCAAAAAACAGCCTTGCAAGAATGAGCTCTGAGCTTCACGAAAAAAAAAAGTCACATCCCAGTTAGCCACACAACAAGGTAGTGATGGCTTCAATTCTTGATTTCCATCATGGCAGATTGCCCAAATGGAAGAAAAAAGGGTTATGGTTAGTTAAAGTAATGGGTAAACAAAAGTGAAGCCTAGCAAGTGGTCACAAAGGAGGCTACTGTACTCATGAGTTAGTGCTTTACTCCACACTGTAGGGGGAGCTCTGTAGAAAAAAGGATCCAAAAACAGCAAAAAAAAAAAAAAAAAAAAAGACACACAAAAAAAAAAAAAGACAAAAAAAACCCCCCCAAAAAAAACAAAACAAGAAAGTTAAATTGTTGTAGATGTAGTTGTAGACACTTTTGATTATAAAAAAAATATTGTATCTAGCTTCATAAACTTATGCCAAAAATTAAACAAACCTGAAATGGACTTTCCTTAGATGGAGAAACCCCAAGCAAACATGGACAAATTGTTGTGGTCTGCCAGTTCACTGACTTTTAGCATTTAGCGATTAGCTTATCTAATTTGCTTTTAAATAAAACTATAAAAAAGTTGGGTGCTATATTTTCTACCCAATGGACATTACACATTCGTAGTTGTCATTTGCTAAAACCATCACCAGCTAATTTGTCTATTGAAAATGTATTGGGCTTTGCTTAACTTGCGTAACCATAATGAGCATGCACCTTATGTTGTTTACCTGTTACATGGATACACCCTTGACCGTTGAGAACTTTAAAAGAATTTAGTCTTTCTACACATCTCTGTCATCTCTGTTGTGTGGAATTGAGGCCCAAAACACCTCCAAGAATGTCGGTTTATAAAAAGATTCATATTCATGTAGCCAGGACCAAAGACAGGAGGCTGTAGTAGAAATACCTCATGAATGGTCTTGGGCAGGCTGTTTCAAACTGTGCCAGCGGTGTCCTCTTTTGTCCCTACGTGGCTCTTATGAGACATCTTGGAACTTTGGACTGCTGAATATTATTTTCCCAATTAGCATAGGTTATCAAGAGCGTTCCATCCAAGCCATCCATCTTCGGAGGAGTTATCGATCTCCGCTGTGTTGTCTCGTAGTACGGTGGCTATTTTTAGATCTGTGGAGGACGTTAATGGATGGAGATGTGGAGCTTGGGTTTCTGCCAGATCAATAGGAAAATATGAGCACTTACCAAGCAGACTTGTACTCCTATATGATACATAGCCTTAGGAACAACTGTATACTAAAAGCTGATAGAAACTTGTTGTGCATGGTTAACTTCAGCAGACATCAGACCAAGGGCAACTACTCCCGAGGGACACAACGCTGGAATCTTCCAAATACCATATCTAGGCCATAAGATTGTTATAATAATACTATTGTTCAATTCTTTTTTTTACTTGTCATTCACTTGTCTCCAGACTGTTTGAATCTTTAACTGATGAATGTGGCACTTCCAGATTGTGTAAATGTCAAGCATGTTTTTACTTTTGATATAAACCACCTTTAATATTTTTTTCTGTAGAAATATAAATTTAAAGACACACAATGTAGGATTGTGCAGAAAGATAAGTGGCGTTGGGTCAGTGTTAGATTCCAAGTTTGAGAATTTGTTTCGGCATAACATAAACACTCACAGTTACTGGGTGGGATATAAAGCAGCAAGTGAACATTTTGTCCTCAAAGTTGATGTGTTAGAAGCAGAAAACATTGGCAAGAGTAAAGACTTAAAAGAGTTTGAGAAGTTGTGATGGCTAGTATCAGAGCATCTCCAAAAGTGCAACTCTTAAGGGGTCTTGAGGGGCAACTCTTAGCTCAAATTGTTCAAGAAGTTAAATCTGATTTTGATAGAAAGCTGTCACAATACACACTGCAGTTTGTTGCATATGGCTGCATATTAGACAGGTGGTCATAACACATAACATGGCCACCAATAATAGGCAGGTAGTCATAATGCAATGTTTGAACAGAGTATACTAACATGCAAAGTGTCAATGAAGCTTTTAAGAACAAGAAAACCTCTATTAGTCCCTCAGTGGGGATTTAAAATATCATAATAACAAAACATGATGTTGGTATGAGATATGTAATGAACAGGGGCTGCAATTTATAGTTTAGCCTACTTAGTATACAAGCGGAGAGTATACTGGACCGGGTTTCTGCAGGGTCCACTTAAATTCTCAAATTTTCTTGAACAATGGTCTTAAAAAGTTTTAAATTGAACTTCTTGAACCTTGCAGAAACTCTGATTGAAATGATCTATTGTAAGAGCTAGATCCCAAGTCTATCATGAGTGCTGGATATTTTCAGCCGATCTTTGGCACATCCCATACAATAGACATACTACAGCTTTTTGCATGTGGTTTTGTCTTAGATTGACCAGATTTACCAGTGCTTCCTATATTATTGCCAGCCATTAAAAGCTCATCTTCTCATCTCCTTCAGAGCTTACTAGTTGGTTATCAGAGGTTGGAATTAAAAGCAAGCTTTGTCCCTTGTTGGTGTCCTTTAGCACAATTTGCTAATATGCTAACTCTACCTAACTTGAGTTGGTTTTTATTGTTGCTATGCTATGTACTAGTGACAGTTTGCAAACTTTTAAGTAACCACTAAAGCTAGCTTGTTAGCTTTTCTGCAAAAAAGCCTGACAAAAAATGAATGATCACTGTCCAGAGTTCGTCCAGTCATGGAAAACCTGAAAAAGTCATGGAATTTTAAAATACAATTTCCAGGCCCTGGAAAAGTTTTGGAATTTTATATTCTGGTGTAAAATTTTGGAAATTTAAACAGTCTGAGTAACATTCGACCACTACTAGTTAAACCTGCGCCAGCCTAGATGATTGCTTTATATCTTCATTTACTTTTTAAAAATGCATTCTGAACCAACTTACCAAGCATAATTATCTTTTAATCAATGGTGTGTAGAGTATAAGTCAATAAAATTAGTGATATAATATATTTCTGGGGAAAGTGCCCCAAATGTTGTTGTTTTTTTCCCCCCAGCTGACTAATTTCCAATATTAATTAAATGAAAATTGCAGAAAATGTTTCTAACGCACCACCCTGGATATGTTGAATACTATTTATTAGTCATTTCAGTCATTCGGCTCTTGAAAAGTTAGTCTAAAGTTTTGGAAAAGTCATTGAAAAGTTATGGAAAATTATTGGTAAAAATATATATGAACCCTGCTGTCCAATATATTATTTGATTGATATAACAAATCCTACATATTGTGTCTTTCAGGCCTGATCAGATTTCATTTGTATCGTTGTTGGTTGCCTTTTGTTGTAGATCTACATAGACCCACACACTGAAACTTGAGTATTTCTGTACACAGCTCTTGCAGGTGTAAAATCCTGAATTGGACTTAAATGCATGTTTTTTTGTATGAAGCAATTCTGACATCTTCATCTGCTAGGTATATGGCATTAATCACCATGAACTATATGGACTCTGATAACATACATGTTCATCATCTCTAACAGATCACCTTAAATGTAGTGAGTGCCTTTTTCACATAATAAAAATGATGAAATAATTATGTCTCATTGGTCTAGTTTTTGTAACTTTTTGTAAAAAAAAAATTATGACAAAAGCAACACATTACATTTTACGTTATTCGGAGTTCATCTCCTGGCAGTCCAGAAGGTGGCAGTAAAGGCACCTTTCAGCTGGTTGCCAAATCGCCATCAACAGCAAAAGAAGGAGACGTCATACAAAGTAATCTTCTGGGGATAAAGCCAGGTAAACACTGCACGATTTTAATAATTTTGGATTAAAGAGTCCTAAACATGGAAAAAAAATCATCTGTCATAGCTCAAAAACAGTGGTTGTACATCTTGTGAGACAAAGATCACAGATAGAACCTCGCTGCACGTACGATCTCTGTCAGATGTGTAACCAATCAAAAAACAGCAGTGTAGCAAGATAAAGCAGTAAAATAGGCTGCACACTATCTTTTATTTTCACCAGGAACCATTACTTCAGAAGCCAATAGGAGCACTTTGTATTGGTGCATGCTGTCATATTAAAATAATTAAGAATAAAGCCTACATGACATTTTAAGATTTTTTTCTTTCACAGATGATTCCTATTGAAATATACTATTCAACAATTAAAGTTCCATTTCACAGAATCATTTTCAATAATTTAGAAAACATAGAATTTGCAATTGAATTTGCAACTGGCCACATCATATGCACTAAAAATAAAAAAAACACAAGAATCTTATTACATTTAGCTAAATATATCACACGTTTTAATGTTATGTTTGTTTTAATATGTCTGATTATTGGTTCTAAATGTTCACATTTTATGATAAACCAAAGACTTGCAGCTTTTAGTGAATTGAATGACAGAGTTTATTATGTAATTGACTGTTAGCATTGCAGGATGCTGTGGGACCTGGCTCTCCAGCCGAGCCGGTCACGTGTGTTTAAGTGTGTGTGGCACGTAGTGAAGCGACGCAGCTGACAGAAACATAAAAGCCATGAATCAGGTGAAAGACAGGCCACACAGAACACAGCTATAAATGGCATATAACAGAAGGCTGGGGTGTATTTTTATAGACCAGAGGGTGGTATAGAAGCTTTTCCTTCAAGGTGGAAGTGACCCTGATCTGCTCTGCTCTTCTCTGTCTTCAGATTCTCTTCATTTTCTTGTGTACAGCTGCCATCATCCATTAATAAAACCTATTTGTAATGCATTGGAACACATGAATGAGTGGAAAAGCAGCAGCAGTTGGATGGTGGATACTGCACTGCTCAAAAAATAAAGGGAACACCAAAATAACACATCCTAGATCTGAATGAATAAAATATTCTTATTAAATTCTTTGTTCTTTACATAGTTGAATGTGCTGACAACACAATCACACAAGAATTATCAATGGAAATCAAATTTATTAGCCCATGGAGGTCTGGATTTGGGGTCACACTCAAAATTAAAGTGGAAAAACACACTACAGGCTGATCCAACTTTGATGTAATGTCCTTAAAACAAGTCAAAATGAGGCTCAGTAGTGTGTGTGGCCTCCACGCCTGTATGACCTCCCTACAACACCTGGGCATGCTCCTGATGAGGTGGTGGATGGTCTCCTGAGGGATCTCCTCCCAGACCTGGACTAAAGCCTCCGCCAACTCCTGGACAGTCTGTGGTGCAACGTGGCGTTGGTGGATGGAGCGAGACATGATGTCCCAGATGTGCTCAATTGGATTCAGGTCTGGGGAACGGGCGGGGCCAGTCCATAGCATCAGACTCTGTCACGTCTGTCCCATGTGCTCAGTGTGAATCTGCTTTCATCTGTGAAGAGCACAGGGTGCCAGTGGTGAATTTGCCAATCTTGGTGTTCTCTGGCAAATGCCAAACATCTTGCACCTGTGGATGTCGAGCCCTCACACCACCCTCATGGAGTCTGTTTCTGACCGTTTGAGCAGACACATGCACATTTGTTTTTTTGCAGGGCTCTGGCAGTGCTCCTCTTGTTCCTCCTTGCACAAAGGAGGAGGTAGTGGTCCTGCTGCTGGGTTGTTGCCCTCCTACGGCCTCCTCCATGTCTCCTGATGTACTGGCCTGTCTCCTGGTAGCACCTCCATGCTCTGGACACTACACTGACAGACACAGAAAACCTTCTTGCCACAGCTCGCATTGATGTGCCATCCTGGATGAGCTGCACTACCTGAGCCACTTGTGTGGGTTGTAGACTCCTTCAAAAGTGACCAAAACATCAGCCAGAAAGCATAGGAACTGAGAAGTGGTCTGTGGTCACCTCCTGCAGAACCAGAACCACTCCTTTATTGGGGGTGTCTTGCTAATTACCTATAATTTCCACCTGTTGTCTGTTCCATTTGTACAACAGAAGTGAAACTGATGTCAATCAGTGTTGCTTCCTAAGTGGACAGTTTGATTTCACAGAAGTGTGATTGACTTGGTGTTACATTGTGTTGTTTAAGTGTTCCCTTTATTTTTTTGAGCAGTGCAACCATCCATGCATTGCTGGGGCAACAGTGTGGCACAGATTCCTAGACTTCCAACTCTCCAGACACTTCCTTCTGGCTTTTTTAGAAGGCATGGTTCCTGCAGGTATCAGTATAATTTAATGCTTTTTAATGCCATTGTTAATGCAATTTTTTAAATTGTTAATGCAACAATTATGTAGGTGAGACAGCTTAAACTGTCAGAACTTATTTTCACGTATTGTAAAATGCAGATCATAAAGCACCAATAATGTTAAAAGTCAAACATCTGATGTTTGGGTAATTTGGTCCTCCTGGAAGCAAATTTGTTCGGCTCATTTATCACGCTAATGTAGGCTACAAAAATAGAAAATTATATATACATATTTATATTTACAACATTATCAGCTTAGGGGCCCTTGGGCACAATTTTTTGTTGGGCCCTTACCGAACTGTAAATTGACATGGACATGGGGCGGAGTTGAACTAAACAGCTGTAGTTTTCTGTTTTCTGGGGCATTTTAGAAGAACATGGCTATGATTTTGCAGCAGAAATAAGGGCACAATTTTAGTTTTTACTGCAACCAAAATTCAGGACATAAACTTGTTAATGAATAAACCCTCACTTATTTAATGGGCTATGCTAATATAAGCTTTACATTATCTAGCATAAGCTTCCCTTTTTGGGCATTATAATTCCCTTATGTGTGAATGTATAATCACATATTTATCTGTTGTGTCCACATTGTGCCATGAGCCGCTAGAATGTACAGATATCCTGTCACATTCTGAACCCTTACTGTCATTACACTGGGCTGTGGCTCTAGAGAAGACCAAAGACTTTTAATAGAATGTCTATGTTTTATGTTATTATATTTTTTATAATCCAGCTCAGATATTGTGAGAAATGCTCTGCATGTCCACAGGAGGCTCTTTGGATTGCGTTGCCTATAGGCATCAAACAAAAACTGATTTGAAGCTCAAGAAGAGAATAGTCCGCCTTTTGGAAGTGCATACAGTCCCTAGTGTCCTGCATTACTGCACGGGGCAGTGTCTTAGCGCTCAGCATCTTCCGCCAGTAATTATTCCACGGGCCCTGGACCACGTGGCTGAGATCGCTCTTCTAATTAGTGCGAAATGAAGTGGTCAAGTGTGCACAATGCAGCGTGAGGGACAATAGAGGAGGGCCATGGTGACGTGAGGCAGAAATGTTACTCTAAAATATGAGTTAGATAAAGCAGGGAGGCAAGGCAAGTTTATTTGTATAGCACAATTCATACACAGAGCAATTCAAAGTGCTTTACAGAAAAAAAGGCAAAATTTAAAAGTACAAAACACAATTAAAACAATCAAATCAAATTTAAAGAGTATAATTAAGAATCAATTTAAAATTAAATTAAAAGAGAAGAGTGCAGATAAAACACTTTCAGTTGACATATGCACAGTTAAAAAGAACAGTTTTAAGTCTGGTCTTGAACATTGTCAGAGTAGAGGTCTGTCTAACATCGTCAGGAAGACTGTTCCAGAGTTTAGCTGCATAAAACTGAAACACTGCTTCACAGAGTTTAGTCCTGACTCTGGGCACCAGCAGAGACCTGTCCCTGAGGTTCTCAGAGTCTGAGATGGTTCATATGGGACCAACAGGTCAGAGATGTACTGTGGTGCTAAGCCATGGAGAGACTTGTACACAAGCAGAGATGTTTTAAAGTCTATTCTCTGAGCAACAGGAAGCCAGTGCAGAGACCTGAGGACAGGACTAATATGGTCGTACTTCCTGGTTTTGGTCAGGACCCGAGCAGCAGCGTTCTGGACGTCCTGCAGCTGTCTCACAGCTCGCTTAGTGAGTCCAGTGAGCAGACCGTTACAGCAGTCTAACCTGCTGGAGATGAACGCATGAAGAGAGGGAGAGATTACAGGGAACTGTGAGAAGTGGGGGAGCTGCAGCGCTGAGGTCAAATAACGTGCTCGGTTTGCCCATTGGATAATCCAGCCTAAATCCAGCCAAAATTTGAATCCCTTTTGGAATCAATTTTAATGCTTTTTAATGCTCTGCGGAACCCTGGAATACTAAAGCGTTTTTAGACAATTTGAGTGTTCTAGTCCCTCCAGCATGGCCTCTTCCCATCTGTTTAAAAGAGATGCAAGAGTCTTAGCAGATCCTCTTGATGTAGAAAAGCAGTTCCGCCTGGTGACCAAACTCATCACCTTTCAGAGAAAGTTTAATTTAAAATCACAAATCACAACTAAACTTGATTTGAGATAGTTTGAGTTGAGTTTTACAACATCTTAAGAAGTTCTAAGAAGCTGGAATGTGTGCTTTAAAAGAGTTATGTATCTGGATAATATAATGTCAGAATAGTGTATTTCTTGAATATCTGAGAAAAATGAGAGCCATGAAATTTGGAGCAGTAAACTGACAAAAAAAAAAAAAAAAAAAAAAAAATCCACATATGCAGCTTACAGGCTGGCGTTGTGAGCCACTTATCTTCAAACCAGTAGAGTGGAACAGCATGAGAAGAGAATGCAATAGCAACATGTTCTATTATGAAAGATGACTGGAAGCACTGGGAGACTCTGTGACCTTGGTCGTTTCATCTTTCCACTGTAGTGAAGCTCTTAACCTTTAAACGAATTATTTACTTTACCGGCAAAAATGCAGTTTAAAATTAATTTGTGATAAAAAGCATTGCATAGTCTTGATCAGAACTGCCCAGCCTCAGTTCTTGTTTCACCAAATCTCTCCAAATCTCACACACATACTGGTTTTCATGTCTGATGAGGACCAACTTTTTAATCATCACTTGTGGGGACCACCCTTTCTAAAGGTTGTAGCGGTCTGTAAAAAATCAGGGATGAGTACCATAGCATTGTTAGCCTATACACAACTGCAAATACCTCAATTGGTGTAATAATGTCCTGATCGTGTGCAATGGGGACATATGAAAAATCGAATGAACGTGACTTTTAGGAACCTCATTTGCATAATTCACACATATCCGTTTAACTCATGGGGACAAATTTGCATGATTCACACAATATTTCTTTTAACTCATGGGGACCAATCCAAAATAAATAATACACTACTAATGACAAATAAGAGGCATTTCTGTGAAGTTAATCCCTATAACTGTTTTTGCCCATATTTAAGAGATCAATTTATGCAGATATGCACTGAGGCAAAGCTTCACTTTTGCATACCTTGGGCAGGTCAACAAAAAAGAAAGATTGCATGACATGCATTGATCTTGAGACAAATCAATGAAATTGTACTTTTAAAATTCTTCCCTGCAACATATTTTCATTCAAGACAATGTGAACAGTTTGAATAACAATTTTTAATAGTGTAAAGGTAACCCATAACACTTAGTGACAGCCACTACAACATCTGATAATTGTCACCGTAAATCTAGTACTTGAAATGAATTCAAATTTAAATGATTTAATCATTTACAGTGGTACAATAGAAAAGAATTCAATAAATCACACTAATCTATGGGTTTCTCGCAATGAAAATGAATGGCCTATGACTGAAAACCTTGTTAATCCTTTATTTTTCAAACTTGGAGTATTGGATATACTAATACTAATAATACTCTTTTAAACATTTTTACTTCTGTTATAAAAAAAAAACTTCAGTAAAAAGTAATAAACAAATAGGCCTATGGCAATATTTTTCCTCATGGCAAGTTTTACTTTGATTTTACTTTTAATTTGACTTTCAACTTTGACCTTTAACATGTCATATGCTCAGTGAATTTTAACTAAAACTACAATAATTTCTTAAGTGTTTATACCAACCAATCACATCCACTGTAAAATCTACAAAAAATAGGAAGTGCCTTTTGGCATGTATACAGATCTATGGTCTGTGTATAAAGTATAATTCATTTGCATTTGTCAAAGTTGATGAATGAAAATGCTTGTTGTAACAGGTATTTCTCATTTCTCATTGTAAAACTTGGTAAAACAAAATTGAAAAAAGGAAGACGTGAAGAAAAAAGGGTTGCCTTCAAAAATAAAAGCCTGAGAACAAACTATTAGCATCCCATCTGGCTCAGTAATTGTGTTTATTATTTAATTGTGAAGGCAACGTTTTATTTGTGTCTGCTTAATGCTAATTATTTATTAAATTATCATTATCATTGAAAAACCCTTGTTATTTTAAGAAAATATTAATTAGGTTGCAAGATATGTTTTAGCCTATAGTAGCTCAGTATGGTTCCGCAACAGTGGCTGATGGTAAATTTTGAAGCAGAACCGTTTAAAGCACAGCTACTTAAACGTTTGTATTAAATGATAACTTTATTTTTTTAAGCTAAATGCCTCATCCTCTGCTCTGAACCAACTGTTTATACGGGGCTCTATGGCAACCAACTTGAGGTACGCTCATGGGTGTATTATAGGCCTTATTATACATCAATAGGTACGCTTTGGGTATGCTATGTACGAAAACCAGCAAAAACGACAAACATTCAGTCAATAACCATATGTACAACAACATATGTGCAGTAAACACCACAAATAAAGACTATACTGTAGTTTGATTGACAATGGGCCCTGACTACGACTATACATCCAGTCACTAGAGTCTCGTTGCCAATGGTTGCCATAGTGACCAATATAAATATTCTGTCCCAGAGCACGAAGACGGCATATAACAAATGTATATTGTTATCATCATTATTTATTACAATAATAATGTGATCACTGGAGCTAGAATGCTAACATTTTATAACAGCATACTTCAAGTTGGTTGCCATAGTGACCAGTATACAGTTGGTTCAGAGCAGAGAAAAGACAAGGTATTTAGCTAATAAAAATAAAATAATTATTTATTATAAAAGCTTAAAGATCACAGAACAGGTGCATTTCATGTAGCTGTCTACAACTCTGTTTCAAAACTTTACCTTCAAATGCAGCAACTGTCGGGTTAACCAGCTGGGCTATTAAGCAAGGCTAACGTTAATATGAAAAAAACATGTAACCTAATACTGATATTTTCCTGTAATAATGAGGGCTTTTTAATGATAATAATTTAATAAATAATTAAGCATTAAGCAGGCACAAATGAAATTACGTTGGCTTCACAATTAAATAATATACACAACTGTCAGCCCGACGGGATGCTAATAGTTTGTCCTCAGGCCCTTATTGAGAAGGCATCCCTTCTTTGTTTACGTCATGCGTCTTCCTTTTTTCAATTTAATTTTACCAAGTTGGACAATGAGAAATGAGAAATGCCCTTTACAACAAGCTTTTTCATTCATCAACTTGGACAAATGCAAATGAATTATACTTTATACACGGACCATCTATCTATCAGATCTCAGTAAATGACTGATTTAACAACAAATTTACATAATTACTGCTTCTTTCAACCTGCATAGTATCATTTGCACTGCAATTTCTCTTTGTAAGCTGTAATGCGGTTATACACGTAAAATTTCACATTTGACCAATTGCATTTTTTGAGAGCTTCTGGTTCAGCTTTCAAGCATTTCTCACAGTCACTCTTTGCAGGTACAATTCCAGATGTGATGAAGCACTTCAGGTGCCTTTCCACCGCCTGCACCTCTGTCTGCTGCCAAGGACTTTTCTTTTGTGTAGTTTTGCCTAAAAGTGTAAAGAAAGAACATCAATTAAACAGCCCTGTCCTGAAATGATCTTCCCTGCAAGTTATTTCTATGGATCAATCTACTCATTAAACTGGTTAACCAAGTAGGTGGGCTAGATAAATAAATGCATAACCTCTTTGTCATCACTGCTGTGTTTTCAGGGACATTTATCTGAGGACTGATTGGGTTTAGTTTTGTTCTTATCGTTATTGCACCTGTGGGCAACTAGCATAATATTAGCCACCGTCTGTGTTCTTTGCCAGATAACTTTGTGTTGTTGCGCTGGCAGGCAGTGCTTGTCCCCTTCTACTTTGGCGAAGTTGAGCCACACTTTTTGCTCTTTTTACGTGTCTGTCCCCACCAGGGTTGCCAGGTCTGTCAAAATCCACCCAAGAGCAACTTAAAAACCACCTAAAACACACGAACAGTGAATGAAAGCACTGCGGCCATAATTAGTGCCACTGCGCCAAAATGAGTGCTCCTCTGGTGACCTGAACCCAACTCCACCCGCACTATCACAGAGCAGCTCCTCAGACTCAGAGCTGAGCTCTATTGGCCTGACTTCAGTGTGACTGGCCTTGCTTTTAAAGTTTTTTCATTCAAAATATGGAGAAATAGCTTATCATTCACAAAGAAAATAGCTCTTCCCAACCTGTGGACAATGTTTTTCACCCGCCGCACCCCTTAAAAATTCTGCAGGAAAACTATGGACTTGGCAACCCTGGCTGCCACAGCGGGCTGCTGCAGCAGTCCTGCCACACCAAGCAGATTCTATCATCAACAAATTGATTCTTGGGAAGCCATGAGTAGTTGTTTATAGGTTTATGATCTTTAAATTCCTATATAGAGATCAACAGGCAAGAACAGCTTGGCATCAAAGTGATCAAATCACAAAAGCATCTCAAAAGAGAAGATCAACAAAAGATTTCAGGACTCATTTGACTTTAGAGAGATAATCAACCTAATTATAAACCTGTACTCCTATCAAGCTAACCCCCATCTGTACTCGCATACACACACATACACACAACACAGTTGGTCCTTATGGGGACATTTCACACAACACTGTTGGTCTTTATGGGGACCTGTTAGATATCTGTCCATACACTAGCGTCATCACATTCAACAATGGCCCAAAGTGTGTTGTGGGGACGTCGTAGGTGTGCATCCTAATACCACAATCAATTAAGAACCAAAATCTCAAGGATGGAAACAATCTCCTTAGATATTCTACTGGCACAGAGCTACTGAACACGTGTCATTACACTTTTCAGTAGAGCAAACTAAGCATGCTACTTCCCATCATATGCCTCAATATCATTATTGTGACCAAGGAAGGCAAGAGGCTTAAATAGTCAAGTAATGACTGTGATAGTACCTTTTGAGAAGAGCTGTGTGGACAGGGAGCATCGTCATTCTGAGTCTTTGACTGAAGAGATGGACCACAGTCACCAGAACCTCTGCTAGCTTCAGTAATGCTGGTCATCTGATGGAGACAATGTTGATGATAAGAACATTTCAGAACACAGAAACACACCACTTTTGACTTTAAAGAGACAACCAACCTAATTGTAAACATGTACTCCTATCAAGCTAACCCCATCTGTACTCGCATACACATCTAGAGTAAAACAAGCCTCATGGGGACATTTCACACACAACACAGTTGGTCCTAATGGGGACATTTTACACACAACACAGTTGGTCCTTATGGGGACATTTCACACACAACACAGTTGCTACTTATGGGGACATTTCACACACAAAACAGTGGCTCCTTATGGGGACATTTCACACACAACACAGTTGCTCCTTATGGGGACCTGTTAGATATCTGTCCATACACTAGCGTCATCACATTCAACAATGGCCCAAAGTGTGTTGTGGGGACGTCGTAGGTGTGCATCCTAATACTACAATCAATTAAGAACCAAAATCTCAAGGATGGAAACAATCTCCTTAGATATTCTACTGGCACAGAGCTACTGAACACGTGTCATTACACTTTTCAGTAGAGCAAACTAAGCATGCTACTTCCCATCATGTGCCTCAATACCATTAATGTGACCACGAAAGGTAATCAGATTAAATAGTCAAGTCATGACTGTGATAGTACCTTTTGAGAAGAGCTGTGTGGACAGGGAGCATCGTCATTCTGAGTCTTTGACTGAAGAGATGGACCACAGTCACCAGAACCTCTGCTAGCTTCAGTAATGCTGGTCATCTGATGGAGATAATGTTGATGATAAGAACATTTCAGAACACAGAAACACACCACTTTTGACTTTAAAGAGACAATTAACCTAATTGTAAACATGTACTCCTATCAAGCTAACCCTCATCTGTACTCGCATACACATCTAGAGTAAAACAAGCCTCATGGGGACATTTCACACACAACACAGTTGGTCCTTATGGGGACATTTCACACACAACACAGTTGGTCCTTATGGGGACATTTCACACACAACACAGTTGCTACTTATGGGGACATTTCACACACAACACAGTGGCACCTTATGGGGACATTTCACACACAACACAGTAGCTACTTATGGGGACCTGTTAGATATCTGTCCATACACTAGCGTCATCACATTCAACAATGGCCCAAAGTGTGTTGTGGGGACGTCGTAGGTGTGCATCCTAATACCACAATCAATTAAGAACCAAAATCTCAAGGAGGGAAAAAAATGTCCGTAGATATTCTACTGGCACAGACCTACTGAACACGTGTCATTACACTTTTCAGTAAAGCAAACTAAGCATGCTACTTCCCATCATATGCCTCAATATCATTAATGTGACCATGAAAGGCAAGAGGCTTAAATAGTCAAGTCATGACTGTGATAGTACCTTTTGAGAAGAGCTGTGTGGACAGGGAGCATCGTCATTCTGAGTCTTTGACTGAAGAGATGGACCACAGTCACCAGAACCTCTGCTAGCTTCAGTAATGCTGGTCATCTGATGGAGACAATGTTGATGATAAGAACATTTCAGAACACAGAAACATACCACTTTTGACTTTAAAGAGACAATCAACCTAATTGTAAACATGTACTCCTATCAAGCTAACCCCATCTGTACTCGCATACACATATAGAGTAAAACAAGCCTCATGGGGACATTTCACACGCAACACAGTTGGTCCTAAAGGGGACATTTCACACACAACACAGTTGCTCCTTATGGGGACATTTCACACACAACACAGTTGGTTTTTATAGGGACCTGTTAGATATCTGTCCATACACTAGCGTCATCACATTCAACAATGGCCCAAAGTGTGTTGTGGGGACGTCGTAGGTGTGCATCCTAATACCACAATCAATTAAGAACCAAAATCTCAAGGAGGGAAAAAAATGTCCGTAGATATTCTACTGGCACAGACCTACTGAACACGTGTCATTACACTTTTCAGTAGAGCAAACTAAGCATGCTACTTCCCATCATATGCCTCAATATCATTAATGTGACCATGGAAGGCAAGAGGCTTAAATAGTCAAGTAATGACTGTGATAGTACCTTTTGAGAAGAGCTGTGTGGACAGGGAGCATCGTCATTCTGAGTCTTTGACTGCAGAGATGGACCACAGTCACCAGAACCTCTGCTAGCTTCAGTAATGCTGGTCATCTGATGGAGATAATGTTGATGATAAGAACATTTCAGAACACAGAAACACACCACTTTTGACTTTAGAGAGACAATCAACCTAATTGTAAACATGTACTCCTATCAAGCTAACCGTCATCTGTACTCGCATACACATCTAGAGTAAAACAAGCCTCATGGGGACATTTCACACACAACACAGTTGGTCCTAATGGGGACATTTCACACACAACACAGTTGGTCCTTATGGGGACATTTCACACACAACACAGTTGGTCCTTATGGGGACCTGTTAGATATATGTCCATACACTAGCGTCATCACATTCAATAATGGCCCAAAGTGTGTTGTGGGGACGTCGTAGGTGTGCATCCTAATACCACAATCAATTAAGAACCAAAATCTCAAGGAGGGAAAAAAATGTCCTTAGATATTCTACTGGCACAGAGCTACTGAACACGTGTCATTACACTTTTCAGTAAAGCAAACTAAGCATGCTACTTCCCATCATGTGCCTCAATACCATTAATATGACCACGAAAGGTAATCGGATTAAATAGTCAAGTCATGACTGTGATAGTACCTTTTGAGAAGAGCTGTGTGGACAGGGAGCATCGTCATTCTGAGTCTTTGACTGAAGAGATGGACCACAGTCACCAGAACCTCTGCTAGCTTCAGTAATGCTGGTCGTCTGATGGAGACAATGTTGATGATAAGAACATTTCAGAACACAGAAACACACCACTTTTGACTTTAAAGAGACAATCAACCTAATTGTAAACATGTACTCCTATCAAGCTAACCCTCATCTGTACTCGCATACACATCTAGAGTAAAACAAGCCTCATTGGGACATTTCACACACAACACAGTTGGTCCTAATGGGGACATTTCACACACAACACAGTTGCTCCTTATGGGGACATTTCACACACAACACAGTTGGTCCTTATGGGGACATTTCACACACAACACAGTTGCTCCTTATGGGGACCTGTTAGATATCTGTCCATACACTAGCGTCATCACATTCAACAATGGCCCAAAGTGTGTTGTGGGGACGTCGTAGGTGTGCATCCTAATACCACAATCAATTAAGAACCAAAATCTCAAGGAGGGAAAAAATTTTCTTAGATATTCTACTGGCACAGAGCTACTGAACACGTGTCATTACACTTTTCAGTAAAGCAAACTAAGCATGCTACTTCCCATCATGTGCCTCAATACCATTAATGTGACCATGAAAGGTAATCGGATTAAATAGTCAAGTCATGACTGTGATAGTACCTTTTGAGAAGAGCTGTGTGGACAGGGAGCATCGTCATTCTGAGTCTTTGACTGAAGAGACGGACCACAGTCACCAGAATCTCTGCTAGCTTCAGTAATGCTGGTCATCTGATGGAGACAGTGTTGATGATAAGAACATTTCAGAACACAGAAACACACCACTTTTGACTTTAGAGAGACAATCAACCTAATTGTAAACCTGTACTCCTATCAAGCTAACCCTCATCTGTACTCGCATACACATATAGAGTAAAACAAGCCTCATGGGGACATTTCACACACAACACAGTTGCTCCTTATGGGGACCTGTTAGATATCTGTCCATACACTAGCGTCATCACATTCAACAATGGCCCAAAGTGTGTTGTGGGGACGTCGTAGGTGTGCATCCTAATACCACAATCAATTAAGAACCAAAATCTCAAGGATGGTAACAATCTCCTTAGATATTTTACTGGCACAGAGCGACTGAACACGTGTCATTACACTTTTCAGTAGAGCAAACTAAGCATGCTACTTCCCATCATGTGCCTCAATACCATTAATGTCACCATGGAAGGCAAGAGGCTTAAATACTCAAGTCATGACTGTGATAGTACCTTTTGAGAAGAGCTGTGTGGACAGGAAGCATCGTCATTCTGAGTCTTTGACTGAAGAGATGGACCACAGTCACCAGAACCTCTGCTAGCTTCAGTAATGCTGGTCATCTGATGGAGATAATGTTGATGATAAGAACATTTCAGAACACAGAAACACACCACTTTTGACTTTAAAGAGACAATCAACCTAATTGTAAACCTGCACTCCTATCAAGCTAACCCTCATCTGTACTCGCATACACATCTAGAGTAAAACAAGCCTCATGGGGACATTTCACACACAACACAGTTGGTCCTAATGGGGACATTTCACACACAACACAGTTGGTCCTTATGGGGACATTTCACACACAACACAGTTGCTCCTTATGGGGACATTTCACACACAACACAGTTGGTCCTAATGGGGACCTGTTAGATATCTGTCCATACACTAGCGTCATCACATTCAACAATGGCCCAAAGTGTGTTGTGGGGACGTCGTAGGTGTGCATCTTAATACCACAATCAATTAAGAACCAAAATGTCAAGGAGGGAAAAAAATGTCCGTAGATATTCTACTGGCACAGAGCTACTGAACACGTGTCATTACACTTTTCAGTAGAGCAAACTAAGCATGCTACTTCCCATCATGTGCCTCAATACCATTAATGTCACCATGGAAGGCAAGAGGCTTAAATACTCAAGTCATGACTGTGATAGTACCTTTTGAGAAGAGCTGTGTGGACAGGGAGCATCGTCATTCTGAGTCTTTGACTGAAGAGATGGACCACAGTCACCAGAACCTCTGCTAGCTTCAGTAATGCTGGTCATCTGATGGAGATAATGTTGATGATAAGAACATTTCAGAACACAGAAACACACCACTTTTGACTTTAAAGAGACAATCAACCTAATTGTAAACCTGCACTCCTATCAAGCTAACCGTCATCTGTACTCGCATACACATCTAGAGTAAAACAAGCCTCATGGGGACATTTCACACACAACACAGTTGGTCCTAATGGGGACATTTCACACACAACACAGTTGGTCCTTATGGGGACATTTCACACACAACACAGTTGCTCCTTATGGGGACATTTCACACACAACACAGTTGCTCCTTATGGGGACATTTCACACACAACACAGTTGGTCCTAATGGGGACCTGTTAGATATCTGTCCATACACTAGCGTCATCACATTCAACAATGGCCCAAAGTGTGTTGTGGGGACGTCGTAGGTGTGCATCCTAATACCACAATCAATTAAGAACCAAAATCTCAAGGAGGAAAAAAAATGTCCGTAGATATTCTACTGGCACAGACCTACTGAACACGTGTCATTACACTTTTCAGTAAAGCAAACTAAGCATGCTACTTCCCATCATGTGCCTCAATACCATTAATGTTACCATGAAAGGTAATCGGAATAAATAGTCAAGTCATGACTGTGATAGTACCTTTTGAGAAGAGCTGTGTGGACAGGGAGCATCGTCATTCTGAGTCTTTGACTGAAGAGATGGACCACAGTCACAAGAACCTCTGCTAGCTTCAGTAATGCTGGTCATCTGATGGAGATAATGTTGATGATAAGAACATTTCAGAACACAGAAACACACCACTTTTGACTTTAGAGAGACAATCAACCTAATTGTAAACCTGCACTCCTATCAAGCTAACCCTCATTTGTACTCGCATACACATCTAGAGTAAAACAAGCCTCATGGGGACATTTCACACACAACACAGTTGGTCCTTATGGGGACATTTCACACACAACACAGTTGCTCCTTATGGGGACCTGTTAGATATCTGTCCATACACTAGCATCATCACATTCAACAATGGCCCAAAGTGTGTTGTGGGGACGTCGTAGGTGTGCATCCTAATACCACAATCAATTAAGAACCAAAATCTCAAGGATGGTAACAATCTCCTTAGATATTTTACTGGCACAGAGCGACTGAACACGTGTCATTACACTTTTCAGTAGAGCAAACTAAGCATGCTACTTCCCATCATGTGCCTCAATACCATTAATGTCACCATGGAAGGCAAGAGGCTTAAATACTCAAGTCATGACTGTGATAGTACCTTTTGAGAAGAGCTGTGTGGACAGGGAGCATCATCATTCTGAGTCTTTGACTGCAGAGATGGACCACAGTCACCAGAACCTCTGCTAGCTTCAGTAATGCTGGTCATCTGATGGAGACAATGTTGATGATAAGAACATTTCAGAACACAGAAACACACCACTTTTGACTTTAGAGAGACAATCAACCTAATTGTAAACATGTACTCCTATCAAGCTAACCCTCATCTGTACTCGCATACACATCTAGAGTAAAACAAGCCTCATGGGGACATTTCACACACAACACAGTTGGTCCTAATGGGGACATTTCACACACAACACAGTTGGTCCTTATGGGGACATTTCACACACAACACAGTTGCTCCTTATGGGGACATTTCACACACAACACAGTTGGTCTTTATGGGGACCTGTTAGATATCTGTCCATACACTAGCGTCATCACATTCAACAATGGCCCAAAGTGTGTTGTGGGGACGTCGTAGGTGTGCATCCTAATACCACAATCAATTAAGAACCAAAATCTCAAGGAGGGAAAAAAATGTCCTTAGATATTCTACTGGCACAGAGCTACTGAACACGTGTCATTATACTTTTCAGTAAAGCAAACTAAGCATGCTACTTCCCATCATGTGCCTCAATACCATTAATGTGACCATGAAAGGTAATCGGATTAAATAGTCAAGTGATGACTGTGATAGTACCTTTTGAAAAGAGCTGTGTGGACAGGGAGCATCGTCATTCTGAGTCTTTGACTGAAGAGATGGACCACAGTCACCAGAACCTCTGCTAGCTTCAGTAATGCTGGTCATCTGATGGAGATAATGTTGATGATAAGAACATTTCAGAACACAGAAACACACCACTTTTGACTTTAGAGAGACAATCAACCTAATTGTAAACCTGCACTCCTATTAAGCTAACCCTCATCTGTACTCGCATACACATCTAGAGTAAAACAAGCCTCATGGGGACATTTCACACACAACACAGTTGCTCCTTATGGGGACCTGTTAGATCTCTGTCCATACACTAGCGTCATCACATTCAACAATGGCCCAAAGTGTGTTGTGGGGACGTCGTAGGTGTGCATCCTAATACCACAATCAATTAAGAACCAAAATCTCAAGGATGGTAACAATCTCCTTAGATATTTTACTGGCACAGAGCGACTGAACACGTGTCATTACACTTTTCAGTAAAGCAAACTAAGCATGCTACTTCCCATCATGTGCCTCAATACCATTAATGTCACCATGGAAGGCAAGAGGCTTAAATACTCAAGTCATGACTGTGATAGTACCTTTTGAGAAGAGCTGTGTGGACAGGGAGCATCGTCATTCTGAGTCTTTGACTGCAGAGATGGACCACAGTCACCAGAACCTCTGCTAGCTTCAGTAATGCTGGTCATCTGATGGAGACAATGTTGATGATAAGAACATTTCAGAACACAGAAACACACCACTTTTGACTTTAAAGAGACAATCAACCTAATTGTAAACATGTACTCCTATCAAGCTAACCCTCATCTGTACTCGCATACACATCTAGAGTAAAACAAGCCTCATGGGAACATTTCACACACAACACAGTTGGTCCTTATGGGGACATTTCACACACAACACAGTTGGTCCTTATGGGGACTTTTCACACACAACACAGTTGCTCCTTATGGGGACCTGTTAGATATCTGTCCATACACTAGCGTCATCACATTCAACAATGGCCCAAAGTGTGTTGTGGGGACGTCGTAGGTGTGCATCCTAATACCACAATCAATTAAGAACCAAAATCTCAAGGAGGGAAAAAAATGTCCTTAGATATTCTACTGGCACAGACCTACTGAACACGTGTCATTACACTTTTCAGTAAAGCAAACTAAGCATGCTACTTCCCATCATGTGCCTCAATACCCTTAATGTGACCATGAAAGGTAATCGGATTAAATAGTCAAGTGATGACTGTGATAGTACCTTTTGAGAAGAGCTGTGTGGACAGGGAGCATCGTCATTCTGAGTCTTTGACTGAAGAGATGGACCACAGTCACCAGAACCTCTGCTAGCTTCAGTAATGCTGGTCATCTGATGGAGATAATGTTGATGATAAGAACATTTCAGAACACAGAAACACACCACTTTTGACTTTAGAGAGACAATCAACCTAATTGTAAACATGTACTCCTATCAAGCTAACCCTCATCTGTACTCGCATACACATCTAGAGTAAAACAAGCCTCATGGGGACATTTCACACACAACACAGTTGGTCCTAATGGGGACATTTCACACACAACACAGTTGGTCCTTATGGGGACATTTCACACACAACACAGTTGGTCCTTATGGGGACATTTCACACACAACACAGTTGCTCCTTATGGGGACCTGTTAGATATCTGTCCATACACTAGCGTCATCACATTCAACAATGGCCCAAAGTGTGTTGTGGGGACGTCGTAGGTGTGCATCCTAATACCACAATCAATTAAGAACCAAAATCTCAAGGAGGGAAAAAAATGTCCTTAGATATTCTACTGGCACAGAGCTACTGAACACGTGTCATTACACTTTTCAGTAAAGCAAACTAAGCATGCTACTTCCCATCATGTGCCTCAATACCATTAATGTGACCATGAAAGGTAATCGGATTAAATAGTCAAGTGATGACTGTGATAGTACCTTTTGAAAAGAGCTGTGTGGACAGGGAGCATCGTCATTCTGAGTCTTTGACTGAAGAGATGGACCACAGTCACAAGAACCTCTGCTAGCTTCAGTAATGCTGGTCATCTGAGGTTGATAATGTTGATGATAAGAACATTTCAGAACACAGAAACACACCACTTTTGACTTTAGAGAGACAATCAACCTAATTGTAAACCTGTACTCCTATCAAGCTAACCCTCATCTGTACTCGCATACACGTCTAGAGTAAAACAAGCCTCATGGGGACATTTCACACACAACACAGTTGGTCCTAATGGGGACCTGTTAGATATCTGTCCATACACTAGCGTCATCACATTCAACAATGGCCCAAAGTGTGTTGTGGGGACGTCGTAGGTGTGCATCCTAATACCACAATCAATTAAGAACCAAAATCTCAAGGATGGTAACAATCTCCTTAGATATTTTACTGGCACAGAGCGACTGAACACGTGTCATTACACTTTTCAGTAGAGCAAACTAAGCATGCTACTTCCCATCATGTGCCTCAATACCATTAATGTCACCATGGAAGGCAAGAGGCTTAAATACTCAAGTCATGACTGTGATAATACCTTTTGAGAAGAGCTGTGTGGACAGGGAGCATCATCATTCTGAGTCTTTGACTGCAGAGATGGACCACAGTCACCAGAACCTCTGCTAGCTTCAGTAATGCTGGTCATCTGATGGAGACAATGTTGATGATAAGAACATTTCAGAACACAGAAACACACCACTTTTGACTTTAAAGAGACAATCAACCTAATTGTAAACATGTACTCCTATCAAGCTAACCCTCATCTGTACTCGCATACACATCTAGAGTAAAACAAGCCTCATGGGAACATTTCACACACAACACAGTTGGTCCTTATGGGGACATTTCACACACAACACAGTTGGTCCTTATGGGGACTTTTCACACACAACACAGTTGCTCCTTATGGGGACCTGTTAGATATCTGTCCATACACTAGCGTCATCACATTCAACAATGGCCCAAAGTGTGTTGTGGGGACGTCGTAGGTGTGCATCCTAATACCACAATCAATTAAGAACCAAAATCTCAAGGAGGGAAAAAAATGTCCTTAGATATTCTACTGGCACAGAGCTACTGAACACGTGTCATTACACTTTTCAGTAAAGCAAACTAAGCATGCTACTTCCCATCATGTGCCTCAATACCCTTAATGTGACCATGAAAGGTAATCGGATTAAATAGTCAAGTGATGACTGTGATAGTACCTTTTGAGAAGAGCTGTGTGGACAGGGAGCATCGTCATTCTGAGTCTTTGACTGAAGAGATGGACCACAGTCACCAGAACCTCTGCTAGCTTCAGTAATGCTGGTCATCTGATGGAGACAATGTTGATGATAAGAACATTTCAGAACACAGAAACACACCACTTTTGACTTTAGAGAGACAATCAACCTAATTGTAAACCTGTACTCCTATCAAGCTAACCCTCATCTGTACTCGCATACACATCTAGAGTAAAACAAGCCTCATGGGGACATTTCACACACAACACAGTTGGTCCTAATGGGGACCTGTTAGATATCTGTCCATACACTAGCGTCATCACATTCAACAATGGCCCAAAGTGTGTTGTGGGGACGTCGTAGGTGTGCATCCTAATACCACAATCAATTAAGAACCAAAATCTCAAGGAGGAAAAAAAATGTCCGTAGATATTCTACTGGCACAGAGCTACTGAACACGTGTCATTACACTTTTCAGTAGAGCAAACTAAGCATGCTACTTCCCATCATATGCCTCAATATCATTAATGTGACCATGGAAGGCAAGAGGCTTAAATAGTCAAGTAATGACTGTGATAGTACCTTTTGAGAAGAGCTGTGTGGACAGGGAGCATCGTCATTCTGAGTCTTTGACTGAAGAGATGGACCACAGTCACAAGAACCTCTGCTAGCTTCAGTAATGCTGGTCATCTGATGGAGATAATGTTGATGATAAGAACATTTCAGAACACAGAAACACACCACTTTTGACTTTAGAGAGACAATCAACCTAATTGTAAACCTGCACTCCTATCAAGCTAACCCTCATCTGTACTCGCATACACATCTAGAGTAAAACAAGCCTCATGGGGACATTTCACACACAACACAGTTGGTCCTTATGGGGACATTTCACACACAACACAGTTGCTCCTTATGGGGACCTGTTAGATATCTGTCCATACACTAGCGTCATCACATTCAACAATGGCCCAAAGTGTGTTGTGGGGACGTCGTAGGTGTGCATCCTAATACCACAATCAATTAAGAACCAAAATCTCAAGGATGGTAACAATCTCCTTAGATATTTTACTGGCACAGAGCGACTGAACACGTGTCATTACACTTTTCAGTAGAGCAAACTAAGCATGCTACTTCCCATCATGTGCCTCAATACCATTAATGTCACCATGGAAGGCAAGAGGCTTAAATACTCAAGTAATGACTGTGATAGTACCTTTTGAGAAGAGCTGTGTGGACAGGGAGCATCATCATTCTGAGTCTTTGACTGCAGAGATGGACCACAGTCACCAGAACCTCTGCTAGCTTCAGTAATGCTGGTCATCTGATGGAGACAATGTTGATGATAAGAACATTTCAGAACACAGAAACACACCACTTTTGACTTTAAAGAGACAATCAACCTAATTGTAAACATGTACTCCTATCAAGCTAACCCTCATCTGTACTCGCATACACATCTAGAGTAAAACAAGCCTCATGGGGACATTTCACACACAACACAGTTGGTCCTAATATGGACATTTCACACACAACACAGTTGGTCCTTATGGGGACATTTCACACACAACACAGTTGGTCCTTATGGGGACATTTCACACACAACACAGTTGCTCCTTATGGGGACCTGTTAGATATCTGTCCATACACTAGCGTCATCACATTCAACAATGGCCCAAAGTGTGTTGTGGGGACGTCGTAGGTGTGCATCCTAATACCACAATCAATTAAGAACCAAAATCTCAAGGAGGGAAAAAAATGTCCTTAGATATTCTACTGGCACAGAGCTACTGAACACGTGTCATTACACTTTTCAGTAAAGCAAACTAAGCATGCTACTTCCCATCATGTGCCTCAATACCATTAATGTGACCATGAAAGGTAATCGGATTAAATAGTCAAGTGATGACTGTGATAGTACCTTTTGAAAAGAGCTGTGTGGACAGGGAGCATCGTCATTCTGAGTCTTTGACTGAAGAGATGGACCACAGTCACCAGAACCTCTGCTAGCTTCAGTAATGCTGGTCATCTGATGGAGATAATGTTGATGATAAGAACATTTCAGAACACAGAAACACACCACTTTTGACTTTAGAGAGACAATCAACCTAATTGTAAACATGTACTCCTATCAAGCTAACCCTCATCTGTACTCGCATACACGTCTAGAGTAAAACAAGCCTCATGGGGACATTTCACACACAACACAGTTGGTCCTAATGGGGACCTGTTAGATATCTGTCCATACACTAGCGTCATCACATTCAACAATGGCCCAAAGTGTGTTGTGGGGACGTCGTAGGTGTGCATCCTAATACCACAATCAATTAAGAACCAAAATCTCAAGGAGGAAAAAAAATGTCCGTAGATATTCTACTGGCACAGAGCTACTGAACACGTGTCATTACACTTTTCAGTAAAGCAAACTAAGCATGCTACTTCCCATCATGTGCCTCAATACCATTAATGTTACCATGAAAGGTAATCGGAATAAATAGTCAAGTCATGACTGTGATAGTACCTTTTGAGAAGAGCTGTGTGGACAGGGAGCATCATCATTCTGAGTCTTTGACTGCAGAGATGGACCACAGTCACCAGAACCTCTGCTAGCTTCAGTAATGCTGGTCATCTGATGGAGACAATGTTGATGATGAGAACATTTCAGAACACAGAAACACACCACTTTTGACTTTAAAGAGACAATCAACCTAATTGTAAACATGTACTCCTATCAAGCTAACCCTCATCTGTACTCGCATACACATCTAGAGTAAAACAAGCCTCATGGGAACATTTCACACACAACACAGTTGGTCCTTATGGGGACATTTCACACACAACACAGTTGGTCCTTATGGGGACATTTCACACACAACACAGTTGCTCCTTATGGGGACCTGTTAGATATCTGTCCATACACTAGCGTCATCACATTCAACAATGGCCCAAAGTGTGTTGTGGGGACGTCGTAGGTGTGCATCCTAATACCACAATCAATTAAGAACCAAAATCTCAAGGAGGGAAAAAAATGTCCTTAGATATTCTACTGGCACAGAGCTACTGAACACGTGTCATTACACTTTTCAGTAGAGCAAACTAAGCATGCTACTTCCCATCATATGCCTCAATATCATTAATGTGACCATGAAAGGTAATCGGATTAAATAGTCAAGTGATGACTGTGATAGTACCTTTTGAGAAGAGCTGTGTGGACAGGGAGCATCGTCATTCTGAGTCTTTGACTGAAGAGATGGACCACAGTCACAAGAACCTCTGCTAGCTTCAGTAATGCTGGTCATCTGATGGAGATAATGTTGATGATAAGAACATTTCAGAACACAGAAACACACCACTTTTGACTTTAGAGAGACAATCAACCTAATTGTAAACCTGTACTCCTATCAAGCTAACCCTCATCTGTACTCGCATACACATCTAGAGTAAAACAAGCCTCATGGGGACATTTCACACACAACACAGTTGGTCCTTATGGGGACATTTCACACACAGCACAGTTGCTCCTTATGGGGACCTGTTAGATCTCTGTCCATACACTAGCATCATCACATTCAACAATGGCCCAAAGTGTGTTGTGGGGACGTCGTAGGTGTGCATCCTAATACCACAATCAATTAAGAACCAAAATCTCAAGAAGGGAAACAATCTCCTTAGATATTTTACTGGCACAGAGCGACTGAACACGTGTCATTACACTTTTCAGTAGAGCAAACTAAGCATGCTACTTCCCATCATGTGCCTCAATATCATTAATGTCACCATGGAAGGCAAGAGGCTTAAATAGTCAAGTCATGACTGTGATAGTACCTTTTGAGAAGAGCTGTGTGGACAGGGAGCATCATCATTCTGAGTCTTTGACTGAAGAGATGGACCACAGTCACCAGAATCTCTGCTAGCTTCAGTAATGCTGGTCATCTGATGGAGATAATGTTGATGATAAGAACATTTCAGAACACAGAAACACACCACTTTTGACTTTAGAGAGACAATCAACCTAATTGTAAACATGTACTCCTATCAAGCTAACCCTCATCTGTACTCGCATACACATCTAGAGTAAAACAAGCCTCATGGGGACATTTCACACACAACACAGTTGGTCCTTATGGGGACCTGTTAGATATCTGTCCATACACTAGCGTCATCACATTCAACAATGGCCCAAAGTGTGTTGTGGGGACGTTGTAGGTGTGCATCCTAATACCACAATCAATTAAGAACCAAAATCTCAAGAAGGGAAACAATCTCCTTAGATATTTTACTGGCATAGAGCTACTGAACACGTGTCATTACACTTTTCAGTAAAGCAAACTAAGCATGCTACTTCCCATCATGTGCCTCAATACCATTAATGTGACCATGAAAGGCAATCGGATTAAATAGTCAAGTCATGACTGTGATAGTACCTTTTGAGAAGAGCTGTTTGGACAGGGAGCATCGTCATTCTGAGTCTTTGACTGAAGAGACGGACCACAGTCACCAGAACCTCTGCTAGCTTCAGTAATGCTGGTCATCTGATGGAGACAATGTTGATTATAAGAACATTTCAGAACATAGAAAGACAACATATGTTATAAAGTGTACTGTATTTCCCTTTTTCTCTGAATAGGTTTAATCTATTCATGCATTTCAGTCACATACATCTTCTCTGTGTGGCATTTTGAGGCCCATTACATGGCAAGAACCAATTTAAAAGAGAGCAGGATCTTTATGCACAGTTGTTCAAATTGTACTTTTCAACATACTTGTGTTCTCCATGGGCAGTCATCTCCACCATAATCGTAGGCAAGCTCTTCACCTTCTTCGATGTCTCTCAGAGTAAATAAGCACAAGTGTGGCTTGCCATCTACTTCAATTTTCTTCATCTTACAATTTGGATGAAGATGGTCATCATTTACTAAACGGCCATAGGATCCATCTTCCCGTGATGCGTCAATGCTTAAAATATACAAGTATAGGGGCATAATGGTTACAATAAATATGGCACACTAGTCAAGTTTATGCTTCATGATATACTTCTTACCAGCACGTTTTGCCTTTCCACTTGAATTCAAACATAAAAGCAACACAGGATTGGTGGTAGACCTTTCTCCTTCTCTCCAGTTCTGCCTCATTGATCAGTTCCCCTCTGTACTCCACCACAAATTCTCCTTTGGACAAGAAACTTTTTGTAAACAGTCCACGTCCTTAAAGTGAATCATAAAAAAATGAATAGATAACAGCTTGCAAACAAAGGGTACCAGGTACACCCACACAATAAACCACAAACAGGTTCCTAATTAATAGAACAATTTATTCTAAATTAAATGCCATATTATTATATTTACATAAATCATATCAATACCTTACCTTTCAGTGGATCAATGTACTTCACCTCCAATTTATTTTTATAACAACCTTTGACAACATGGTTTATTGCATCTTTCTGTGAACTAATTCGTGGTGCCATTTCAATCTGCAATTTTGAAAATATGCGTAAAAATTACTTTGTGAATATCAACAAATGCTAAATTAAACCATGTGAAACAACCAGATTAAAATGTCATTGCCATTTATGTTGTAGTTCGCCTTTTAAATGTACATATAAACGATGTGTAAAGCAGCCCCATGAAGAAAGTGAAGAAGTAAAGGAAAAAGTGTCCTCAAGCACTGCTGTTGTGGCTAATGCTAACTGTTAGCCCGCAGAGGGATTTAAATACTGACTGTGGACACTCTGCAGATGCTAATAACACTCAGAGAGAAAAGATTTGTATTACATCCTCAAAACCTTCTTTCAGTCAGTGACAGTAAACTAGCAAAAATTAACGGTGGTGTGATGTACAACCTTCAGTGGTAACTTGCACACTTCGCTTATGTAAGTTATGCTAATTAGCCATGTGAGCTCAATGGCATTTAACCTCTTTTATCAGGCCTTGCATCATGAATAAATAATAATAGATGTCACTTTTTGAAGAAAACAGGGTTACAACAGAAATACTTTTTTAACTTTTACCAAAATAATTGATAGCTGCATGCTAGCTAATTATAGCTATGATTTAATAATAATAATAATAATAATAATAATAATAATAATAATAATAGACTTATTGCTTACTTTGCATTTCACCTTTGCTCCCACAATCTTCTGGAAAAGGCAACATATGTAAACTGCAAACTGTTATCATCCACAAAGTGTGAAGAATCAAGTAAAATGACATTGCTGGAAATATCATTCCTAATGAGGACCAGGGAGTGGGCGGTACCACACCATATTTGGGTATTGTGTGTGTGAAGAAGTGGGTGCATTACCAGCCCCAAAAGTTAGGGGGCGAAAGTGAGCACCTCTTCACACACACACACACTACTAATAAACATGTGGTATGGGCCAAGGCTGAAACTTCACCCAGCACCTTCTGAAGTGCTCTGCAGTCGTTTAAAAAGGTTTCCCTAATGGGGACCTGATTTTTGGTCCCCACACAGAAAGAGGTCCCCATGACGTGACTGTGTAAACAGATTTCAGTCCCCACAATGTGATGATTACCAGTACACACACACACACGCACGCACGCACGCACACACACACACACACACACACACACACACTTTTCAAATTAAATGACAGAGGGCACAAGATACATTTATTACATCATTTATCCTTTTCCAACAATTCTGGTTAGGGGTCGTGGGTGGCTGAAGCATATCCCAGCAACGGTGGGCCAAAGGCAGGGTAGAACCTGGACAGTGGCCGGTTATTCACAGAGCAGAGAGACATAGACTAACATACAGTCATTTGCTCCCACATTCATTCTCTAGCTTTAATTTATCTTCACCAATTTTCTGACACAAAGGGTAGCAGCACAAGGAAGACTGAAATAATCATCCACAAACTTAGTAATCGTTTAATTGTTAACTGGGGTATTCATAGACTCTGAGAGGAGGATTTATTACCAAGAAATGGTTAAAATCAATGTACATTTTGTGTTTTTGATTAAAAATATCTTTGTGCGTATATTTTGGGAAATATAAGTGATTTTTTGTAGAATTTTAACCATTTTGTAGCCCTACACTGCACTCAGAAACTTTGTAGTCAACTGGCCCAAGACTCAAACCCAGAACATCCTTAAAAAATATTACAATGAGATGCAGTGGTGGAATGTAACAAAGTAAAAGTACTTAATTACTTTGCTTAACTACAATTTTCATGTATCTGTACTTTACTTAAGTAAATTTTACAAGGGGTACTTTTACTTCACTACATTTTAGAGTAAGTATCACTACTTTCTACCCACTACATTTTTGAATTGTTTTGAAGTACAAAGTGTTTTTAGTTTTGTTTAGTAATATTTGTTTAAGCCAGCATTTATTGTCAACATGCAATACCCACAAATAAAAGATGCAGTAAAGTAGTACTCTTTAGAAACATGAAAACACAGACAAATAACACCACTGACAGATTCGGTCTCTTCTGTTGCACCAGTTTGTTAATTACATTTGTAATCAGCACATTTCCTCATTATGATACTTAACATTTAACCCTTTCATGCCATATGTCGCTAATTTGCATTGTACCATTTAAAGCAAAAAACACTGAAGAATATTTTTTTATATATAATTGGAAATAAATTCAGGCATTAAGGGGTTAACACATTCATTAGTTGTAAAATCTGTTTGAAATACTTTTAGTTTTTTACTTATCAGTGCATTTGAAAGTTAATACTTTAATACTTCTACTTAAAAGAAATTCTCATGTGATTCTTGTACTTGAGTAATTTTTATTCCTTTATCTGCACTTTTACTTAAGTGAAGAAAATGAGTACTTCCTCCACCACAGATGAGATGCAATGAAATGGAAAACATGGATGAAATATTTATACGATATCCCCTATTCTGCTAAATCAACTTTTTTTTTTTACTTTTTAACCACATTTTTATGTAGTTCCCTCCTCAAAAACAGACCTGGACTAGTATTTTGTTTCATTCATGTTTTAGTAACCCTGTACGCTGAGTTCAGTAGACACGTACAGCTCTACGTAGACACGAGAAACCAGGAAGTGCTCCTGTGCCTTTCTAAAGCTCCTACACCATCAAAGGGTTTGTTTTGATCATTTTAGCGCTTAAATTGTCGTCAGTACAAAGCTCATTTATCTGTTACCGTCATGTTGCTAATAGCCATGCTCTGTCCAGTCCCCACTGTTACCAGCAGGGGGTGACAGACACCTAATCCAAGTGTTCTCTGCAAAATCCAAGTAACAGCTCCCCCAAAAGAAGACGTTGTCCATCTGTCTTTTAGCTTTTAGCTTTTTCCAGAGCATAGACCCTCAACGATAGCTCTCCAGCGGCTTCTGTCTTGAGCATTTTGTTCCCATTTCTCTTATGTCCACCTCAAGGTCAAGGTCACGTCTCCAGGTGTTGCATGGTTGCTCTTTTTGCCTTTGCGGGTTCACCTTAGAGCTTGCCTTGTAATGTTCACAGCATCTTTCCTAAGTCTCCTCATCGCTTCCTTTTTAACTTGTTTAGGATCGATATCTGGTCTGCTCTTTCCCAAAGCTCTGTGTTCCTTACTTTGTCCGTCCATCTAATTTTCAAAATTCTTCTCAGACAGTTGTTTACAAATATCAGTAACCTGTTTACTGCGATCTTTGTTATCCTCCATATAGTAACACTGCTTTCACATTTGAATTAAAAAGTCTACATTTTGCTTGCAGTGAGATGTATTGTGCATTCCATATGTTTTGAAGAGTAGTAAACGCTGCTCTAGCTTTTTGTATTCAGTGTTTGATGATGTTTTCCATACATTTACACTATTTTAAGTTATAAAATGCGAAACATTAATGCCAAAGTGTCTAAGACTATTTAAAAACCCTAAAAAGCATAATATGGGACCTTCAATAAAGACACTTTACAGTTTATTACACAACTTCTTTTAAGATTCATCAGATCTATGAATGCCTGTATGAAGCAGTGTAGTGGCAGTACTACTGTATTTCACCATTTGAAGTACAAATGTGTGTGTGAAAAGCGTAAATCTCAGAGCAGAGACTATACGGGAGATAGGTGAGGTAGACTTCATTGACCACATGGGAAAAATTTGTTCTCTGCATTTGACCCATCCTCCAATGCTGCTGGGGCAGGGGGCAACCGCAGTGCAGTGCCCATGGGACCCTTTTCCAGATCTTGAGCCAGGATCCTGGTCAGGAGTACCAGAGACTAATCCTCAACATTGGTGTCTGAATTACTGTTTTGAAGAGTATGCATCAAAATTATATTGTGTTCAAACATACCTATTCTTGGCCATTTATGATTTATTTGGTACGGGCTAATAACACTTACAAAATACACCAACATATTACACAGTAAAGGCATTGTAGCCCTGGACAAAATAATAAAAGAAGGCAAAAATATGTAATTTTTTGTTAAATTTCATTTTGTTGCAGCTTGAACTGGAACAAGTAACTTCACTACAGTTGACCCACTTTTGCAAACATAATTCTGATTTGTTTTTGTCACGACTTATGGACACAATGAAATGCTAATGCCCAGCTTGGACATCTGTTGTGAAGAAGTGTCATTATTCTCTGACAAACCGATAAACAGACTCCCACAGAAACTTGAAATGCATTATTTAACATGTGCAATGTGCTCATTTGAAATGGACTGAGGCAAAATGGAAAAATGTTCTATGGTTAAGTGAACTTTGAAAAACACAAACCCACTTGGTCCAGAGAAGAAGAAGAAGTTGTGTTTCTGGATCATGCCCATATATGACTTCTTTACATGATACAGCCTTAACCTGCATTTGTGCAAAATGTGTTTGCAGACTTCTGAAAGTGTTCCTGATCCATGCAAGGATTTCCAGTGATTTCCAGAATCATATCAGTCTTTAATGTTCCACTTGAGGTCCTGACGTCGTCTCAGTGCAACCATGGGTTCTCTCTGGGTCCTCCAAAGACATGCATGTGTTTGGTGACTTGGTGACTCTAAAATTGCCCCTAGTGGGTGAAAGTGAGAGTGAATGGTTGTCTGTCTAAAGCATTAGTTCACAAAGTGGGGTCTGGGGCCCTCTGCAGGTCCACAAAGGTACTGCAGTGGGGGGCCTCAGAAGCTGTCTATATTAAGTACATAAGAAGAAATTGAGTTTGAGATAAATTACAGTTTTATACTTGTTTTAAAAATTCTATTTTTAGCCAACAGTCAGTGTATTTGTAAAGCTTTTAGAGAAATATGGGGAAAAAATATATATATATTTTTTAATAAAGGGAAGTTGTATAGTTGTGGAATTTTTTGAAATTTAAGGGGGCCACAACTCTCTTGACTATGGGAATAGCTTTTTTTTTATATGATAAAAGAAATTTTGGATTTTGCATTTATCAAAAACCTGTTTTAGCTCAGCAGAATAAATTGTGACATATTTTACAACATGTTGTTTTGTTTAAATTAATATTTATTTTTCATTAATCATTATGAATTAGCCTACATAAATTCAGGCCTAACCTCTAAATTAGTGATTCCCAAAGTCCGGGGCCCCCTGGGGGTGTGCAAAGGTACTGTAGGTGGGCCCCAGAGGTTGCTGTATTAAGAAACTCAGTTGTTATACAGTATGTATACAGTATGTATAACAACAATAGGTTGTCCAAGAGGCCCAAGCATAAACAAATTCAATGTTGAGCTACCTGTAACCTCCCTTTGTAAAGACGTCGATAGCAAACTATTAACATTCATTTTCAACCTGTTAGTTTATTTTGATTGTGGCAAACAGATAACATCAAACAGAAAGTCAGAAAATAAACAGCAACACACGAAAGTATTACTTGAAAACAATTTTTAGTCAACAGTCAGGCTTATTTATTTATTTATTTTTGTAATGGTTTTAAAAATTATATGAAAAAAACATGACATTCTTTAGAACACGGTGACGTTTTTTTTTTGTTGGGGGTCCACGTGGGATTTTTGGAAATTCAAGTGGGGGTGTGACACTCTTGACTTTGGGAATGGCTGGTCTAATGGGAATAATAATAATAGATAAGTGGAAGAACATGAATTAATGAATGCTGCCAACAGAATCAAAATGAACTATTATAATATTCAAATGATAAAATACTATTTGAAAGTTTAATTTAACAGACTGGGGTGTTTGTTTACCTGCTTTACATCCTCCTGTCGGTCTTCATCTGACAAATCAAGAGCAATAGAAGAACAGGCTGAGGAAAACCAGAGAAAACCACTTTATGGACTGGAAAAATACCAGCGCTCCAGTCAGTTATCCTGCGTCCTCGTGTAGTAATAGTAAATTAGCTCTTGTTGATCTAATTCATCTGGATTCACCATGTTTTAATATTGATACACTCTCATTCACTAGTCAGTAATTCATGATTGCTTTTAGATTCTCAACCCTCAAAATGGTGTATAATACATCATTTATGACAGCACTTTCTAAGCTCAGTGATAGTTTAAGGTCCTATATTATCCTTTTCTCAGGCTTTTTGAAATAATTTTGGCCACATTTGAATTAGTATTTCATGTTTTATAACCTCAAACATTAAACAAACAACATTAAAACATGATTAAAAGCTCAAAAATGTAAATTTAGCAGAATAGGGGGTCCTTCATGTATCCCCCTCCTTCTACCTTGTAAAAATTCAAAGTATGGACCTTAATGAAAGAAATGGTAAAGAATCTCAGTTTGATTTATTGTTCTTGGTCTACTGTGAATAAAATATAGTTTCATGAGCTCTTTGTATGATTGCGTTCTGCTTTTCTGAACTGGGTTTGCACACCTATTGTTTGCAGAAGCTTACATTTACATACATTTAAATCCTGTTTTTTTTTTGCACATTCACAGCTCCAAGTGAGCGTGTACAAGCCTGTAATTACAGCCTACGGACTTCTGTGGCAACACACCAGACGCAGGCTAGAATTATGGCATCATGTGGCTAAATGCGGCCCTATGCAAATGTGTGCTCAAATCAAAAGACGCAGATAAACAATTGTTGTCAGCCTCAAGTATACCACTCAAACAGGTGGCTCTGATCTGCCGTGTAAAATGATAGGGGCCATCTGCGCTGGAGGAGTTGAAAGCTTACAAGTTGCGTTTTGCTGTGTCAGTTATGTATTTGAGACATTACTGGTGAGGCGCAAAGTCAGTAGGGCTCATTATAATCTGGCACTGAATCTTTGACGAGGGCGCTGCGGGAAAGGGGGAGTTGTTGTGAGCAAACAGGAAGTGCGAGGAAGCTGGGAGCCGCAGGGGGGAGGGGTGACAGCGGGGGGTCAGACAGCAGCTGGAAGGGGGGGTAGATAAGTGGTGGGAGTGATAGGTGGCTTAAGGTGACAGGTGACTTGGTAAAGGGAAACTAGGTGTTGTTTAATATCATTTAGATCTTATGCCATACATAAAATGAACTGTGATGTTCCAGATTTATGTTGGGACGGTGGTGGCATGAGCAGTACTCTCATGCACCAACTATGGCACTGGCCAGAGGTAAAACATTTTAGGTCTGAAGTTAGGGAAATTCTATGTAGAATATTGATTGTTATTTTTTTTGTTATCTCCAGTAGTAATTATATTGGGGAAAAATGTTGAAGGAGTGAATTCTAAAGCAGTAGAAAAATTAATTAGACTCATTCATGTCTTTATGGACCTTGCTTGTGTTGGAACAGGAAGTCATCCCCAAACTTTTTTACAAAGTTTTCCACAAAGCTGCAGCCTAGATGCTTGATGTTATCCACCTGTGGCAATTGGAACACCTGAATTCAGTTGTTTGGGTGGGTGAGTGAATACTTTTGGTAATATAGTGTATATTGGGAAAAGATGTGGAAGGAGTGAATTAAAAAATGAATTGGACTAGCTTTCCTCTCTGTAAAATACACCATTCTTATTAACTGGAAAGTGTGAAAAAACAAATTGTTTTTAGATGGACAAAAAAATTGGAAAGGATTTAACTGACACTTGGACTGACGTGCACATCATGATATGGACAATACACTGCCAACTCCCACCCCCTCCCTGTTGTTGTCTTTTGTGAAAGTGTGACAATTGTATATGTGCGTCTTTGTTATACTGGGATGTCATATAAATAAAAAAATAAATAAAATAAAAAGAAAAAATAATAATAATAGTAATACAAAGTCATGATATCATTCATTTCAGTTCAATTTTATTTATATAACCCAATATCACAACAACAGTTTCCTAAAAAGGCTTTAAAAACCAAAAAGGCAAAAAGACTGTGCATGGAAGGAAAAACTAAAAACAAAAACAGCTATGGGAATACACTTCCTGGCCAAAAATCAAAATCAAAAAGTCACCACCTGGATTTAACTAAGTAACTAGTTGACCTGCAGTTGGTCAGGTCTGGGTTCAGCAAGGTTATGTGCCCAAAGAATGAGGTCAGCTGACTTCCTGAATATACTCAATGACCAGGTGACTGCATCAATGGATTTTTTTCTTCCCTGATGGAACAGGCTTATTCCATGATGACAATGCCGGGATTCAGCTCAAACTGTGAAAGAGTGGTTCAGAGAACATGAGATGTAATTTTCACATGGATTAGCCACCACAGAGTCCAGACCTTAATTCTATTGAGAATCTTTGGGATGTGCTGGAGCAGACATCAGCAACCTGTGGTTTTAGAGCCATATGTAGCTCTTTAGTCCTGCTCTCGGGGCTCTTTGGGCATCTGACATCTGGTTAAGTAAAGTCAATAAACAAATATGCAGACGGCTTTGAAACAACATGTGCATCATTTTGTCAATTTAAAATAAAACTTTCTTCAGTTTTCAGAATATGCTATATACAGGGTTTCTGCAAACTTCAGTAAGTTTCTCGTAAGACATGTTTAGACTTTTTTTAAGACATATTTTTTATGCATGCAGTGTACAAAAGGCTGAGACCATTTGTGACAGTGAGTGCCGCAAACCATTTTGGACTTGGTAAGAAAAGGTCTAAGCTCTCGTAATGGTGCATTCTGGGACATTCCACGTAGTTGCACCTAATGTATGTGACTTAGTTGAGCCCTGTTTAAGTATTTTTGAGACCTAACAGTCCGCATCTCTGCAAATTTAAGGCCTTTTACTGGAGACGTACTGGAGACACGTTTACACACAGAAAAGAGCAGCCACTGGTGAGTTTCATATTGTATCCTCATGTAGCCCAGAGGCAGGTGCCATATTAACTCCTTTCAACTGTTATACATTGAAAATGAATATGTTCATGAGGCGATGCACAGCAATTTGTATCTTTGATTTGTGTAGATTGTAAACAGGTATTCTGTCACATGGACTGCTCCATGCGCAGAATATAAATGAATAAAGGCGGTGGAATCGATGTGACATTTCTGTCCAAGTGCGCAGTAGTTCAGCAATATTTTTTTGTAATATTTCTAACTTTTGTTTTAATGACTTTAATGTGAGTATGTCTGCACATGCAGTGCTTTGATAAACTCACCTGTTTCAAATAAAACCACTGCTTTAGTGACAGCAGTTTCCCTGCCCCACACCACGCCCTGGTGTTAGACCAGGCCCCTCTTGTTCGGCCCGACACACCTCTTGTTCAGACCACCACGCCCCGCGGTCTTGGCGGAAACGTAGACGGGCTGCACAAGACAGCAAATTTCCGCCGTCTCCATCACCGTCATGCCAACGCCATGCAAAACTAAATCCCACTGAGTTCTGCTTTAAGAGTTTATTTGTTTGTAATGCCAGCCTCAAATTAATCTGTGAGAAAAATTAAATCAATAGCTTCCAGGCAGGGGTGAAAGTAGATTTTTTGCTTATGCTGATACTATAACAAATTATGCCTACATATACATTTTTAATAGCAGAAAAAGCAGATATATACGAGGTTGAGAATGAATCTTGACTATAAATGAAAAATATAGACATGGCTTATACAGGGTTTAAAAGGTTTGACAACAAATCAAGCGCACCCTCTAAAGGCCAACACACACTGGACGCACGTCAAAAAATACGCCCCTATTGTTTTCTATGAGGCGCGCAGCAGCGGCTGAAAACACATGGTCCCCCGTACTTCTGCAGTAACAAAGACGGTTTTCTGCTCCGTGTGACACAGACACAGCTGTAAACACTGAGGGACAGTAGCTGCTGCTCAGGGAGACACAAGGTGTATTTGAGATGAGCCAGACTTGCGCAGTTTGGATCAGTGTCGGTCTGTGTGCAGTGCACGGCGGTTAGATTTGTGTCCTACTTGCTACCAACTTGCTCTGATGTCACAAGTGCGACGGTCACCGAAAGCTCGTGAGCTCCAAACGAGACCAGCGTCTGAGCCACCGCAGTTCATCAGGAGCAACAGCGGAGGCTGCTTGGCTCAGTGCATGATGGGAAAACGCACACTTTTTTGGTAAAATACAGACTTTACAGTTACAGTTTTGACCTGGATAAACGTTGTGCCCTGCTGCTCAGTGTGGAGTATTATTAAAGATACATAATATCTGCTGTTATAGAAGGCTGTTTAACTTTTATAATGTGTAAACTTAGACATAAAAGCTAAGAATCACAGCTGAATGTGCCTCATGTTGTGAGCTCCTGAGGAGCGCCTCATTTACGCACAGGCTGTGGTCATGCCACAGACAGAAAAAGTTCTTACAAATCAGTTTAATGCATTTATTTACAAAATCACGTGCAAGAAGTGGATTTCAGGTGTGACGGTGCGTGATCTGAGCCACAAACTGTCTGACTTCACCACAGGCGTATTTACCCTCCTCCCATTGCGGCTGTGCACTCTGTACGCAGTTCATCTGGAACAAGCAGGCAGCAGCTCCCGACTCCCGCTGCAGTCAGAGAGTGGGGAAACTCCGCTCTGTCGCTAACTCGCTAATAACCTGCTATAGAACAGCCCAGTCTGTCCTCACACAGCCTGGGCGACTTCTATCACTTTGTCCCGTTATTCACAGATAAAACACATATTTTAAACTCCACGTTGTTTATATTAAAGCCCTTAGCACTCCAGGTGTGCTTTGGGCTTAACACGCGCATGCTCAGTGCGTTTGTTTAAGGAAGCGAGAGAATCAGTGAATGATGAGAATGGAGAGGGACATTCTGTGCATTAAATCACATCACGGAGCGATCATAAGCCACTAAAAACCACACAGACACATATATGATGAGATAAAGCACTGCCTGATTCACAAGCTGCTTTCTAATGTGTGTTAAAGCAGCAAAGACCAGCCCCACAGCTGATCTCCTTCCACCCGGTACCCCCTCTAAATCTTATACCGTACCGGTTACTTTCAACCCTGCTTCCAGGTCATGTGACCTAATCTCTTCATTCCACATTATTTTAGAAGTCCTGGACTAGTAGTATTACACACGCCTCTCTTTCCCCAAAATTTTTATTTTATTGGACATAATATGCTTTTTTTTTTTTTTTTTTTTTTTTGGTCAAAGATGAAGAACTGTTTTCAATAGCTTCCAGATGATGTGACACAACTCTTATTTTATTTCAACGTTTATGTCTTAATGGATTTTATATAAATTTTTTTACATTAAAAATCAAGGATTTTTTTATAGCTCCAAGGTCAAATCACTTCTATCCACTTTTTATTAGTAGAACTAGTAGTATCATGCACACCAGGTTTTATCACTTTAGCAATTTTTGTATTTAAAAAAAATAGTGATGTTCTTTCAATAGCTGATGTGACCCTGCCCCTTAAAATCCTTTAGTACACATGTAGTGGAAACATGCACACCTCTATCACTTAACTGTTTGGCGGCATGGTGGCTTAGTGGTTAGCACTCTCGCCTCACAGCAAGAAGGTCCCGGGTTAGATTTCCAGACTGTGTGGGGCCTTTCTGTGTGGAGTTTGCATGTTCTCCTTGTGTCTGGGTTCCGGTTTCAGCCTCAAAAGAACCTGCACAATAGGCTAATCCTCCAGCTACAGTGGGGCAAAAAAGTATTTAATCAGCCACCAATTGTGCAAGTTCTCCCACTTACAAAGATGAGAGAGGCCTGTAATTTTCATCATAGGTATACCTCAACTATGAGAGACAAAATGAGAAAAAAAAAAAAAATCCAGAAAATCACATTGTCTGATTTTTAAAGAATTTATTTGCAAATTATGGTGGAAAATATGTATTTGGTCAATTACAAAAGTTCATCTCAATACTTTGTTATATACCCTTTGTTGGCAATGACAGAGGTCAAACGTTTTCTGTAAGTCTTCACAAAGTTTTCACAAACTGTTGCTGGTATTTTGGCCCATTCCTCCATGCAGATCTCCTCTAGAGCAGTGATGTTTTGGGGCTGTCGCTGGGCAACACAGACTTTCAACTCCCTCCAAAAATTTTCTATGGGGTTGAGATCTGGAGACTGGCTAGGCCACTCCAGGACCTTGAAATGCTTCTTACGAAGCCATTCCTTCGTTACCTGGGCAGTGTGTTTGGGATCATTGTCATGCTGAAAGACCCAGCCACGTTTCATCTTCAATGCCCTTGCTGATGGAAGGAGGTTTTCACTCAAAGTCTGACGACACATGGCCCCATTCATTCTTTCCTTTACACGGATCAGTCGTCCTGGTCCCTTTGCTGAAAAACAGCCCCAGAGCATGATGTTCCCACCCCCATGCTTTACAGTAGGTATGGTGTTCTTTGGATGCAACTCAGCATTCTTTCTCCTCCAAACACGACAAGTAGAGTTTTTACCAAAAAGTTCTATTTTGGTTTCATCTGACCATATGACATTCTCCCAATCCTCTTCTGGATCATCCAAATGCTCTGTAGCAAACTTCAGATGGGCCTGCACATGTACTGACTTTAGCAGGGGGACACGTCTGGCACTGCAGGATTTGAGTCCCTGGCGGCGTAGTGTGTTACTGATGGTAGCCTTTGTTACTTTGGTCCCAGCTCTCTGCAGGTCATTCACTAGGTCCCCCGTGTGGTTCTGGGATTTTTGCTCACCGTTCTTGTGATCATTTTGACCCCACGGGGTGAGATCTTGCGGGGAGCCCCAGATCGAGGGAGATTATCAGTGGTCTTGTATGTCTTCCATTTCCTAATAATTGCTCCCACAGTTGATTTCTTCACACCAAGCTGCTTACCTATTGCAGATTCAGTCTTCCCAGCCTGGTGTCCTTTGACAGCTCTTTGGTCTTGGCCATAGTGGAGTTATATATATATAACTCAAATTATTTGGATTATATATAATGATAATCCAAATGATTATTTGCATTATCATTCTGGACAGTGGTCAAACATTATGATAGATGTGGTGATAACAGCAACAGGAATAAGGAACTGGAATGGAAAAGGAGCATGAGAAGCTGAACAGATGATTGAATCAGGAACTACAGAAGATAAGGGAAAAAGAGGGCAAGAGTTGTCCCTATTCTAGCAGGAATTCCCAGGGGTCCTATAGTGGTAGCATTTCCAGAAACCTATACCTGGCGTAAAGGATGCTGTCAATCCTAGTTTGCCAAGTAGTGCCTGGCTTGTTGGACTTCGCAGCTAAAAGGTACTGGTAGGCCAAGTGGACTACAGCCAGGGTGGTTGAGGAGGAAGCTGACTTGGGTCTGGGGGGACTTTGGAGTTTGGAGAAACATTTCCCCAGAAGAGCTGGAGTGGGGGAAGTCAAGACATCTTTGCTTAAAATGCTGCCCCCATGACCCTGGATGGAAGATACTGTAGATGCCACCAGAACTGCAGCAGACTTCTAAAGTTAATCTAAACAATGTGTCTTCTCTGTGGTAAGCCTAGGATGATTGAAGTAAGGATACAAAATAAAAATAAAATGCATGCAACTGTGCAAAATTCATGCATTGCAATAGGCTGCACTTTAATCTTTGGCCACTAGAGAGCAGCATACATCAGTGTGTACAATAAACCTCATTAGGTCACACATATTTATCACCATTTGTTTTATAAATAGACTTTTCATGTGCAGAATGTGCATTGAGATGAAGCAAATGTACTATGGATAATGTGTTTTGTGAAAGCAGTTTTACTCAAATTTTCAAAATAGTGCAGTCTTTGTTACAGTAGTGCTCGTAAAAGTAGCTGCGGCCGGAGGCTTGCTCCAAATTCTTGCAATTTCCCCACTGTGGGACTAATAAAGGTATTCTTACTTCTTACTTACTTAAATATTTGCAACCATTTCATGCACTTATAACGTCTAAGACACTACATCAGGTGAGGTTCAAACAGGCATGATAATACATACTTTTATTGTAGAGCATGAATACATTCTGTAAAAATGCAACTATCAGCGTTGTGTTCTGATTTGTGCCAAAGGTCACAGGATTCAATACCACAGCTCATTAAGATTAAAAAGCTCCCAGATAATAAAACAATAAGCAAACAAGCTGCCACAGGAACAGCTGGAGACTATGAGCTGCAGCTGATAACATTTAATGCAGCTATTAATACAGAGCCTGGAGAGCAGCAGTGTGACGAAAACGCAAACTCATTCACGAAAGTACCTCAGGTGAACCAACATGCAACACACGCAATACCCACATAAATACTGTGTCTGCAGTTGCGTCAAATCTATTTTCCCTTGTGTCAAGGATTGGTGTCAAACGTCTGTTTTTAGGTGTAAATGTGAACAATGCTTTAATCTAATCTCTTCTAAAATGTCAAGGTTTTTACCCACCCTAGTCAACATTAATCTTGGTATGGCACTCAGGGCTTAATATTTACACTAGCCAACCAGCCAAATGCAGGTAGATTTTTATTTTGGTAAGTAACACAAATACTATAATAATAAATGGATCATTGAGAGGTTCATGTCAGTCACTTTACATTACATGACAACAACTATAAAAATGCAACAAAAAAGAAAAAAAAAGTGTTTATGAGCATGGTTCATAAAATCACTGGGATTTGTGCTCATTCTTCATCTAAAAACAGCTCCAGCTCCTTCAGGTTGGATGCATTGTACAGCACAGTTTGAGTCATTTTCTTTCAAAAATTGTCCTGTGTTTAGCTCCATCCTTCTTCCTTCAGTTCTGAGCAGTTTCCCAGTCCCTACCAATGACAAATCTCCCCACAGCAGGACGCTGCCATCACCAGGCTTCACTTTAGAGAGGGGCCACAGTCAGGTGCTAGGTTTGTGTCATAGCATCTTTCATTGATGGCTCATTTTAATTGTATCTGGACAGAGGACCTTCTCGTGTTTGGGGAGTCTTCCACGTGCCTTTTGGCAAACACAAAACATGTTTTGTTGTTATTTTCTTTAAGCAATGGCCACTCCTCCACACAGCCCAGCTCTGTGGAGTGTATGGTTCAGAGTGGTCCTGGGACAGATACAACAGTCTCTGCTGTGGAGCTCTGCACCTTTGGTCTTATTGTTGCCTCTCTGATGAATGCACTCCTTGCCCGGTTTGTGAGTTTTAGATGGTCCTCTTTAGGCAGGTTTGGTGTGGTTCCTTATCTTTTACATGTTGTAATGTTGAATTAAATTGTGTTTTGTGGCATAATGACAGTTGAATTACAGTCAGGCCAACCGTATCTAACTATCTCTGTGACTTCTGAGGGTGAGGAACATTGGGTCTCATTCTTTAAAAAGGGGGTACATACTTGTGCACACGCAAGTTTTCTTTTTTTCTGCCATATTTCTAATTTGCTCCACAGTAAAAAAAAATTTGTTGTCATGCGATGTAAAGTTACTGACATGAAACTCTCAATGATCCATTTAAATTTCATTTTGTAAGGCAATAATAAAGGAAAAATGCTAAGGGGTACATACTTTTTCTTGCCACTGTATATCTTAAATTAAGAGGTTAGACCTGAATTTATGTTGCTCTGCTTGAGGCTACACCGTTCTGTACAGCAATTCATCATAATTAAAGAAAGAAAGATATAAATTCAAACAAAATAACATGGTTTGAAAGATGTGACACCACATGCACAGAGATAAAAATGTATTGTGCATTGGTAAACCTGTTTTTAAATATTTGATAAATCTCTGTCCATACATGAAACCAAATTTTACTTTTTTTTTTTAAGCTTCTTGTTTATTACAGAGACAGAATTATGGTTTCTACAACAGCTGATACTACTTTCTGTAACATAGCCATCATTCTTTATCTCTCTTCTGTAGAGGTTCCTCTCAACACTGAAGCACTTTCTTTATTACCAGCTGTTTGGCTAATTCAAATGTAAACAACACATTTGCATTTATAGCTGCTAGTGATGATGATATCATAAAATAGACTTCCCTTTTGTGTAACTACAAAGAACAACTGTCTTTTGAAGAATGGTGCCATAAACTGAGCAGACTTCAACACATTTTCTAGGGAGAATTTAGCATTAGCCACAAAATATCCCAATTTACCAAGTATTTATAAAAATAAGGTTGACAACAGTAGTTTGTCAGTGTTTGCTCAGATTTAACCCATCAATCAACACAAATTCTACTTTCATAAATTAACTTTAACAAATGGAACTGGCTAACAGATCTGAGTGCTATTAATTCATAGTAACAAATATATGAACAACAACCACTTGTTTCTGGCACCCAACAACATCTAATTTAACATTTATAATTAGCTCCCATGTAAAAATGAATGGGGAACATTAATCTTGTAACCAAACTGCACAAACAACTTTTCTGAATATATCACTCGTAGATAGGGCTGTAATAACATTTTATAGCCAGTCATCAGTCTGATCATTTCTCTGTTACGTTGGTAAAGATGAGCAGTTCAAGTGACACATTCAACCAGGGCCAAAACTTTATTATTTAGTAAAACAAGCATGGAGGTTGAGCATCTGTTGCTGTAAGTGTAAGCCCTGGCAAGCCCAAAGCAAGTAATCCCTCAAACATAAAAAAAAATAAAAATGCATCAGGTATGTGTGGTGCTAATGGTAATGGTAAAAAAATATTAGCCTGGCCTGCCAAACAAACTCTGTTCCTATTCTATACAAAGAAGTTAGTCTGGTATCCCTTTGCAAAAAATTCATATGGGTGGAACAATCACAGGTGGAGTAACCGATAAGAGAAACGAATGGCAGGATGTAAGCACTGCACCCAAACAAACATGGGGGATTGCTGTTTTTAACGGGACTTTACTGTTAAAATAGAAACAAGAAGAAGGAAATAAATCACACGGAGGACTGGACAACAACTCGGACTTCAGCAGAACCAACAGGTGACAAAGGAAAAAACTAAACACCATTAATCAGTTGAGAGAAGTTATTCAGTTAGCTCAGTATTACCCAATGCTCCCTTGGTTATTATCTTTCATATTTGTAAGATGCTCTGCAGAAAAACGACTGTGATAGGCCAGTTCCAAATCGACCTGGTAGAAACAATTTGCTATGAGTAAGGAACCAGACTGTCCTGCTTTCAAAAAACCAGAAAAGCAGCCTCCACTAAACTAAAACTAAACTGAAACTAGCCTTGCTCCACCTGCCGTTCAGCGCTGCTCCGCCACCGTTTGGGGCCTAAGTGAGTTTGGTGTCAACTGTCTGACATACTGTAAGTTCAAACTGGATTTGTCTGCATTGCCAAGCTCACAGTCTCATGTTCATCTATGTTTGTTTTATTTCCCTGGAAGTACAGGACCACCTGATTGAGCTTAGCCTTGCCCGTTCTAGTTATGAAGCAGTAGAGCAGTGGGTCGGCCAGGCAGTTGAGGCAGGACATGGCTATGGCTATCTTGTGTGGATAGAGTAGCATTGCAATAGTTTTGCAGTCAGTGACCAGAGTACGGACCAGCATTACAAAATGGATGGGGCCGAAGCAGAACAAAAGGCAAAGGAAAACGGTAATCAGTAACTTAGTGACCCGTTTGGACTCCTGTTTCTCTGTGGCTTGGTTGGATCTGACCGCTCTGCAGATGCCCAATGTGGAGAACATCACCACCACCAGAGGGACAACAAACCCCAAGACAAACCTCAGAATGTTAGCTCTGGCCATGTTCTCCGTCAGTGGAAGGAAGATGTCAAAACACATAGAAAAGTCGCTGTCGTCATTGGCAGAATCCGAGGAGATGGTGACAGCGTTGAATGTCAGCACCAGCACCCAGATGGCAAAACTGACCCCTGTGGCTGTGCTGACTTTCCGCACAAACGCGTACTTAAACGGATGAACCACGGCCAAATAGCGATCAAAGGCGATGCAGCAGAGGAGCGCGTCGCTGGTGTAGAAGTTGGTGAACAGACAGTAGATGGACAGGATGCACAGCAGGCCCCCATGAGCCCAAACCCCGCGCCAAAGGAAGTCCATCCACAGGGACAGGCCAATGGTGAAGGTCAGGTCGCTCAGGGCCAGGTTGAACAGGTAGATTCCCAGCTCATTTCTCTGCCGTATGTGCTGCCAGGACACGTAGAGAAAGAAGGAGTTCAGTGGGATGGACGCCAAGATGATCACCAGATAGAAGAATATAAAGGACCTTCTCCTGGAGGTGCTGTCTGCTGGGTAGCAATCAGAATTGTTAGAGGTGAGGGTGAAGTTCTCCATGGCTTTAAGTACCTTAAAAAGAAACACAACAATTTGTTTTGGTGAACATGCAATACTGGACCAATTCTAAATTAAACAAAATCATTAAAAGGGATCTATTAATCAAAATTTACTTTTTTTGCGCTTTCTACCATGTTTTAATGTTGTTCCCTCATCAAAAACATACAAACTGTCGAAAAATCTTGAACAGAACACTGTGGCCAATCAACAAGTGCTTTAAATCCAGTCTGCTCTCATTCATTTCTCCAAAAAAAACATTCAGCTCTGTTTCCACTGATCCCTCATATAGAGAACCAAAACTATCAATAAATTAATTAATTAATGCTCTCATTGACAAATAATTATTTAAACAGGACAATGAATGCTAACATAAAAAATATTTTTTTTTTAAATGAAGATGCAAGTTTTGGTAAAATAAATAAAGTGAGACCTTTATTTATTCTCTTTCTGTATTTATTTCTGCATTTGCTTTCATTTGTTTTTGCTTTATTTCATTGTTTACTTTTTCCTCTTTTATTTGTTCCCACATTTATTGAGTGATTGATTTCTGTAACAAAAAATGCAAATGAAGGGGGCGTGTCCTGACGGTGTCATTGGTTGATCTGGGCAAGTGATCACTGCCTGGACTCTGCTGATTATCTGTTGCTTTGATTGCTTTTGTTTAGTCACAAAAATCAATCAATACATAAACTTTTTTTTTTTTTTTTCACTGTTTTGGTTCAAAAAAGAACTGCAGAACTGAACTCTGCTGCCCTCTGCTGGTCTCTTCTCTTGGGCTTTCACCAGTCATGGGTAAACATTGCAGTTTACTTCATTTATGACCCTCATGGGCAGTATTCCATGTCTTCAAAATTTTCCCCTGTGAATGTCTTAAATGTTGTCATATTTGGACTCATGAATCAATAACACAACAGCAAACAAAGTGGTGATTAGCAGGTTGCAGCTCACGCACACATCTTTTTTTTTTTATGTGGGTATAAAGTAAAGTAATGTGCTTGCTTATGCATATCCAAACAAAAGTATCCAAAAGCATATCTCTGGTTTTAGGTGACTTACTAGCAGGGCTTAATTTGTAAATCAAACGATGCCGGAACAAAAATTGCACTTTTGAGACTGGAGTCCACAACACTGTTACCAGAACGTACACACAACACAATGCTCAGGCGCACACACACATCACAAAATACCAAGCAACTACTAATTTATACTGAGTTTTAAATTATATTTTAACATATTTGTTAACATTATTATACATTATATTGTTTCACTTCAGTGTAATGTGTTAGTGTACGTTTGTTTGATTGCTCAGCTGATCAAGAAATCAGCTGCTAGGCATAATTATTGCACTTTTGTAGACTCGCTCTGTCATAGACCTACTGTGTGCAGCCACCAGTCTGAAGCAAGAACACAGACTCATGCAAACAAATCACTTTTGACTTAAAGAGCAGCAGTCAGCTGTAGCTCCACTCGTATTTGTAAATATACGCCTACTCTGGCTCTGTGCAGCTCTGTGGATGCAGCAGGGATTGGGCGGGGTCGGGGGACATCTCAAGGTACTCACAGTGCGTACTGCTGTACACCTGCAGGCACCACTGGTGTTAACTGTGGTGAATAGATGTTTCAGTTTGACGTGAAGGTCTTTTCCACTGGATTCCCTGTACACTCTATAGACACGAATTACAGCGCTGGGACAGTCTATGTTGAAGTGCTCACGCGGAAATGAAGCGTGGCTTTTATGTTTAAAACATATTTCTGTGTAATTACACCTCCAACCTTCAACACAGGTTTAGGAGGTCAAAAGAGTCAAATGTAGTCAACACTTTGTTCTGAGTTGTGTCTGAGTTACCGGATCCAAGCAAACAGTTGCCGGATCGCACCGCATCAAAATAAGGGAGTTTCTGGATCCTGTTCCGGCAAGATCCGGCTCAAATTAAGCCCTGCTTACCAGCCATCCACAAGAGCCAGTTAGTTGCAGGGATGATACTTAAGAGACACACAAAGACAGAAAACCATTCACTCTCAAATTCATTCATTCAGTGCAATTTATACTCACCATTTCACCCATACATATCTTTGGACAGCGGCAGGAATTTGAAGTATCCGGAGAAAACCCACGGTAACACAGGGAGGACATGCAGACGTGCACTCAGAGACACCCAGGGATCAAACCTTCTATCTCCTTGTTGAGGGACAGAAAATACATTTGTCATTAAAGTTGAAGAGACATAATTTAGAATAATAATCTTTTTTTTCTTTTCTTGCATTTTAATTGATATAACTGACTATAAAAATGTCTGTAATAAATGAGGTTCCCACAATCAGGTTAGATCAGAGTCAGATGTGTCCTACTCAGTCAATAATAGCCCTCATATTTGTGGAGATATGATCATAAACAGGTCTTTGAAATAATGTGTATTATTAAAGACACAGTCTCATAAGCCTCACCGCAGAGGTGCTTGATGTATTTGACTATATTATTGCTAAAGCAACATAAAACACATGGTCAAAAATCTTAATAAAAGCTTTTGTTGTCTAGACAAAGAACACTACTTTAAATATCTTCAATTAAGAAGTTTTGTGGATACAAACCAAATTAATCTAAAAAAAACTCCCCTTTCACCACTGGAAAAAATAATGATTAAGAATAATTTGAGAAAAGGCTTCATTTCAGACTTCAAGAAGCTGTTGATATCTAATACATCAGAGAACTCAAGAAGTAAATTAAATTGATGGAATGAGGACCTATCACTGAGCAGGACCGAGACAGAGCATGTGCTAAAGTTCATACCATGTCTGTAAATAGTCATTTTAGAATACTATAATTTAAATAGCTAATGTGTATATACATTTTGCCAGTGCATCTAAACAAATGTAATAAGAACATACCAGATATTTGCATAAAATGTGGCTCTAGAGGGACATGAATACATTGTATGTGGGTGTTTAAGCAAATAAAAATGTTTCTGGGGGAAGTAAAAAACACAATAAAAAAGATAATTTCAAAACAGATAACACTGGATCCCAGATTATTTTTAATGGGTTTGTACCCAGAGAAGCATATATTTAGTAAAATTACATAGATACATTTATAGATCTCAGCTTATTGACTGCCAAAAGATGTATTGCATTGGCATGGAAAAACATTAGCAGACCTAGTGCCACCCAGTGGTTGAAGAAAATGTTGTCTAGCCTTCCTTTGGAAAAAATATTTTCACAAAGCAAAACAACATTTATTTGAAAAGATTTGGTGACCTTTTATCGACTTTATTAAAGACTTAGACCTAACAGACAACTTGACAGATGTGTGTGTCTTAAACAAAAATACTACGTAATGCAGCCTTGCTTTGTAAAGGAAGTTAAATTACTACTGTTGTGATTGCTATTTTGCTATGGCCAAACCTTTAATAAAATATTGTGGCAAAAAAAAAAAAAAAAAGCTTTTGTAGTCTGTAGAGTTTTCTGAAGCCTCTGTCCACAGTGAAACTGAAGGCTCATAGACTCTGTGTGACTGTGTGAGTGCTTGAGCAGGGGCGGAGCAGAGTAGCATGAGGGGCTGAGACTATATAGGGCTTTACGGAACTACAATAATAGAAACCTGGTCAGACAACAAAAGTTAATGCCCAAAGTTAGTTAGATTTACGCTGCCGTCTGTGTAGAGAAGCAGCGCAAGTTTAAAATACACTGCCTGGCCAAAATAGTCACCACCTGGATTTAACTAAGCAAACACATACTGTAAGAGCCTCCCTTTACAAGATCTTATCTAGTTCCACAAAATCTTATCTAGTTCCACAAAATCTTATCTAGTTCCGCCTTATCTAGTTCCACATTCAGTAAAAACCTGTCTGCTATAGCCTACACATCAGGGGCACAAGAAAGTGATGCAAAGAAGTGCTTATGTTAATGCTGATTAATATTTATTTTCTAGAATAAACGTTTTCTCAGATGCATATTTTGTTTTCTCGTGGTAGTGGGGGCACAAATCTAAAATCTCACCTATAGGACACCAATAGAGCCAGAGCCAACTTTGGGTTAAATTATATACCATTTTTTTTATGTAAAAATAACTTTATAAAATGGAATTGCACTGCAGTTAAATAAAAAGTGAGATAAAGTAAAATTCTTGCAGTGGAATCCAAAAGGTCAGAGGTTACAATTTTATCAATATCCCAACACATACTAATTTCCTGTTGTACATGCAAATTCTACATATAAATCCTGTAATGCTGACATACATTAGAAACAACAACATTATACTAAACATATTAGGAAAAAATAAATAAAAATAAGACATTAAACAACAAAATATACTCACTTTTCCAATCACGCAGCCTCGAGCCTCACCGTACTGTCCACTGGATACAGGATGTGGAGAGGTTTGTGTCATTTGCCTTGTCTTTTGCCTAATTAAGCATTATAAAAGACCAGGAAGGGACGGCGGCTGTCTCACTGTTGCCCATGACGACGGCATGTCATTTCCTCCAGGAGCGGCTCATCTCAGTGCAACCCACGCACTTTTAATTTGTGTGGATGATGGACGCTATTTAATTTCTTTCATGTCAACATTGTCAGCTGATAAACGTAATCTGATTAATTGATTCCACAGAGGGGCGACAGTTATGGTCTGTGGTCAGGATATCTGCAGTACATCAGGTGTGTTTATGGAGTGAATGATTCATATACTTTTATAGACTTATCTTACTGCAAATGTAAATATGATGTGGCGGCAGTAGTGCAGACACTTCACCCACCTTGCCTTCATGGATGTGTCAGTGTGATTGTGTGTTTGGTGATGGCTGTGGGTGCAGAATGGCAGCCACGTCTCCATCAGTCTGTCCCAGGGCAGTGCTTTACCACCACCAAGTAAGAGAGTAAAGAGTAAAGAGATTTTGACAGCAGGACACATAAACCTTGTCTCTTTTAATGCACAAAATAGACAAGAACACACACACTCAAAATTAATACATAAATAGCCATCAACACCAATGTAACAATATATAACTTTCTTATTATATTATACTATCTTATTATTGAATAACAGCAGTGATATTAATTGAATATTATTGGTAAAATGAGATTTTCTTCTGTTCTGTGTTTCCCTATCTGTTGATTTGATTTGTTTTTGTTGTTTTGTTTGTTCCTTTTTTTCATTCCTTGTTTTTTTTTTTTTTCTAAGAAGTATACAGTGTACTTTATATTGCACACACACAAACACACATCTTTCTTCTCTCACTTTTCTCTCTTTCCAAGAACCTTTCTTTTGCAACCTCATTTCATTATTGGAAAATGTAAATATTATTAATACTGTTTCTGTCACCTGGTGGAAAAAAAAAAAAAAAAAAAATTAACGGCCGCAGCCTTCGTTGGCTACATTTGAAGGCCGATTACGTCACAGGCGGCGCGACGGGGATGTCCCAATTCGAAGGCTACTTCAAATGCAGCCCACGAATGCGGCCTTCCTTTCCCGCTAAACGAAGGCTGCATCGAGTGGATCCTTCGCGGCCCAACATATCCCATGATGCACTGCGCGCTACCTGTCTAACGTTCGAAGATGGCAGAGGCAGGCGGAGAGAGCTGCTCGTCGGCGGAGGAATACACTTTTAAATGTAAGTACGGGGTTCAAACTTAATCTAATAATAACAAAACCAGTGTAATAAAACAACGGGGTGTAAAGCCCCTCAAAAATGTTAAAATAGTTAGGTATTAACTTATGGTTAACGTCGGTAATTTGATTGAGCGTTTAGCTAGTTTACTACAGTGTAAGTTACACAGCTGGGAAAGCTCATTAAAACTTTCGGAATATGACAGATTGCAAACCTAAATTTATTTATTTTTTTACTTTTAGGGAGCAAGGAGCACACGGCTCAATTTATAAAGCTTAGGAGGGAACATGATCAGCTTTTCACCAGAGCCAAAAACTCGGCCAGTGTGGCTTGGAGGTAAAGCAACATCATCATTTGTTATAACTTTATATCCATATAGTCATCTTTAAGGTTAAAATATAATTTAGATGACTAATAAGGTAACTGTTTAAAGGCTTGTTTTCAAACATGTATAGCTTTATGTGTGCAGCTCCCACTAATTCATACATCTGTGTTCAGCTGGCCCTATTTTAAATCTGTCAGCTTCACACAGCTCTGTGTAGAGCATACTTTACTCCTGTTGACTATCTCAGATGGACTGTAAAAAAATCAGATCAGTGCTGACATTACTGTTGGAATAAATGTCCCATTGTTGCATCTGTTCAGGGAATGTCTTGCTTTACAACATTATGGTTAGAAACAGTATCTATATTGAAATTGTCCATATTAATTTACCTGTCTGATCCACAGCGTCTCGGCCTAAGCCTGGACAACACTGCTGGAGTCACATAACTGTTGCCAAAAATGCCTTTCAACAAAAATACTAAACTGGAAAGAGCATAAACTTTCTTGTTGCTTGTTTCTCCAAACATAATTGGTTAAAAGATTACTGAGACTAATACAGACATGTTGCATGCTTATTGAAAAACTTTGAAAAATTACTGTATTAACCCTGGGACTTCTTGCTAAACATTCATAATTTCTGTTTATTATAAATCTACTATAGACTGAAGTTGTACTCTTCTCTGTACGATTAGGACAGTGCTGGAGAAGTTAGGCCTGCAGGGGAAGGTCACGCCCCTCCAGGCCAAAAAGAAATGGGATAATCTAAAAAAAAAAATACAAAGTATGTACATGTGAATTCAAATGAAAAGTATAAATGTGTTATTTATTATTTAATAGAAAAAAAACTTTTGCTTAATTTTGTGTTGACCTTTGTCTGGTTTCCTCTGTTTAAGGATTGCAAGTGTCCAGGGACAGGACAGGGGGTGGCCGGACCGCCCACAGCTGCAACTTGGCCCTGGTTTGTCCCCATGGATGAGGTGTTGGGACAGAGGCCCTCAATCAACCCCCCTGTCCTAATCGCCTCAATCCCTGAGGACACACCAGGGCCAAGTGCAGCTGGGGATGAGAGTGAGGAGGAAGAAGAAGAGGTGCAGGTAGTGGCAGGAGGAAGGAAGAGGAAAAGGAAGAAAAACAGAGAAGAGGAGTTTCTTGAGCTGTGGAAGGAGGATTTAAGAACATGCAGGGAGGCAGAGCAGAGGAAGGCAGAAGAGCGAAAGGAAGCTTTTATCAAGCTCTTTACCATTTTAGAGAAACTTGTAGATAAATATAATTAAAGAAAAAAATAAAATGTTTTAAATTATGTGAAAAAAGTGTGTGTGTTTAGCTTTTACAACAAACATAAAATCACAAAACAACACACACGCACAGGTAAGATTATTATGAACTTTAAATCATTTATTAATATTTAAGAACTATTTACAATGTTGGTGCTGTGCTGGACAGGTTTTTCAGCCAGCAGGAGAGAGCCTGATTCCCGCTGCAGGAAGTCTTGGGCAGTGTCGCTGGACCTTCTGACCAGGAGCGGAGGCACAGGTGGGCTGCCAAAATTAAGGTCCTGGTGTTCCTCTTCTGGCTGACAAAGTGGGGCCTCATACAGGGGTGGTCTCCAGAGTGTTGGGATCTCTCATCACTGTCCACCACATCGTCCATGGCCTGGGTTTGCAGGTTTGCAGGGCTGGGGCAATCGATGGCTGCCATGTCGCTAAGACAGAAGAGGCCAGAATATTGAAAAATGTACAGCATACTACCTCAGTCATATTTGCATTAATCCTTGATACACAATAATTTCACAGGGGTTAAACACATAACATTTTCACTAATATTTGAAATCAGTAATTATTAAATAATTTACCTGTTATAAATAATCATGGCCAGCAGGGACCTCCTCCAGGGCAGACACCTCTGCAGAAAGCTGGTCACGCCAGTGAGCTCCGCAGATGGTCTCCAGGTCATTCTCCCCCTCATCCTCCTCAGGCTCGTCGTCAGGCTCGTCCTCCGGGGCCACGATGTCTCCTGCCCCTAGGCAGATGTTATGGAGGATGGCACATGCTGCTATGACCTGAAATGGCAGAATGGTTTAAAAATGGCATTATATATCTTAAAAATGAAAATCGCCCCATTTTGATTTAGTGTTCACTATTCTAAAATAATGCAATTACTCACATGGGGTGCAAAGGTGTGGTGCACCTCCAGCGCATGAAAGAAGATGGCCCGGAACCTGGTCTTCATCATCCCAAAGGCACGCTCTATAATGGAGCGTGACCTTGAGTGATGGTGGTTGAAGCGCTGGGCTCCCACACCTTGCAGCGGCCTCTTGTAGGGAGTGATGAGGGGGAGTGGCTGTTGGAGGCACGGGTACCCGCCATCTGCGAGGATGAAGTGCCCTGGAGGAGGGTAGAGTGTGCGCCTGTACAGTGGGCTGTGGCGGAGCACTCTCGAGTCGTGGACTGACCCAGGCCAGCCCACATAAATGTCCATGAAGCGGCCCTGATGGTCACAGACGGCCTGCAGGATGATTGATGGAAACAGCTTTCTGTTCCTGTAGCACTGACCATCAGGGCCGCTCGGTGGCTTAATGCGCACCTGGCAGCCATCGATGGCGCCTGCTGCTTTGGCGAAGGCTCTGTGCCTTGCCAGCCCTGCAAACCCACGGGTCACTGCCTCCAGGTCTTCTGCGGTCTTCGGGAAGTGGATGACCATCTCTCGGATGGCCACCACCTCCTCAGTGACCCTGTGGACGATGCGGTGGATAGTAAAGCGAGGCATCCCGAAAACTCTGGAGACAACCCTGTACGATGCACTGCTTGCCAGGCAGAAGAGGAAGACCAGAACCTCAATTGTGGCACCCCATCCATGTCTCCGGTCCTGGTTCAGAAGGTCCAGCAACACTGCCAGGGACTCGCTGCTTAGCCAAAAATCAGGCCATGTGTCCTGCTGGTTAAAAAAACCTGTCCAGCACTGGGACACTCAGGTTTATCCTGCAGTACAGGGGTCTTCTCAGGTTCTGGAAAGAAGAAGGTGATTGTTAAAAATGACTATGCAATTTCCACCTAATCCAAGAGTTACAAAGTATTTAGATGAAAGTGTAATAAAATGTTCTACACCCAAAGAGAAAGACTTACTTCTGCTTTTTATTACATACTGTATATTCATGTTATTATTACTTATTACTATGTAGGAGTAAAATAATATTGTGAAAAGGTACATTATTTTTTACTAATATTACCTTTGCATAAAGATTAACACAAACCCTAATGTAAGTGTGGTCTGATTTCAGACACACCCAGCCTATTAGAAAATGTAAGAAGTTATACTTTTGTTTCATAGCAATTGAATTACTGAAAACTATAAAAGAGGGATTTTATGTTATATATATTTATATATATATATATAATTTCCGAGTAAAAGAGGCAAGTTAAAAGGTTGATGACTTACTGAGGTCTGCCGGAAAAACATCACCCACCGGGGTCGGCGGGTAACAGCTTCAAACTCCTCCAGGAGTAAATTAAACAAAATAAAAAATAAAATAACAGTGATTTCTGGCTCCATTTCTGGTTATGTGACCAATGAATAAAGTGAATCAGCGAGCAGCTGCGGTCCTGGTTGCTAGGCGACAGCGGCAGCAAACGTGAGAGGAGGAGCAGCTGTTGACGTACGCTCCGTGGACCGGACCATCCAATTTCGGATCGGCTACTCCTTCTCGTGGCCTTCGTGGACTGCGACCTTTGAAGGCTGCGGCCGTTGAATTGGGACACAGCTTTTGAGTGTCTAGAAACGCACTATATCTAGAACCCCAAAACACCCAAAAATGGGTCCTTGTGAAACCTGCTCTAGGGTTCTAGGACATGCACCATAAAGCCACACCATATTATTTAAGGTAAACACTGAGTAACATACATGTGATAACCATCCCCCCACAAACTGAACACAACAAGCAATCTACACCAGAATTTAACAAAAATACATGACATGACATTATTATTCTAAAGAGGGATTACGCCTAAACATATCTGTTCTAAAACCTTTTTAATTTTAAACTGCTTCACTTTTTGTGCATCACATTTGGCCCTGGTAATGATCAGATGCTCTGCCGTGGGTTTCTAGAGGTTTTAGTCTACAGCTGCATCATTAAGATGGGAATATACACTCCATAGATCCTTCTGTTTGTAAACAGAAAGTTTGCATTCCAAAGAAAATACATTTTTATTGAAGGACTAACCCAGTGGTGTCAAACTCAGTTCATGGTTTGGGCCGAAATTCAACAATCATAGTAGGTCACGGGCCGAACATGACATAAATAAATTATAGTATAAAAGTAAAAAAAAAAAAAAAATTATAGTATAAAAGTGTACATTTAAATTGTATCATTTTTATAGTTATTTTTGACAAAGGGCACTGTGTAATATGCTTTGCAGATTTCATTCATTCATTTCATTAAAAATGGAATTTATATTTTAACATAACAAACCTATCAGGTGCTGATATAATACTGTCTCACTTTTTTAAAATTTGATGACAGCAGCTTGTGTCAAAAACATTTTTAGTGTAGCCCTGCTCAAGGCCAGAAGACCACAAGCATCCAATATATCCAATACTAATAATAGTATTAAAACATGTTTTCTTCCTAGTCTTGTTGCTGAATTGTGGACAATTAACCTATTTTGTTGTAAAATGCTCAGTCCAGCTTTTTTTAGTAAGCATTTCACATTTGTTGTCTTTTTCACACATTTGAGACCTGCTGCTTCTATCAAAAATGAGCAATTATTTTTTATGAAGTGGTAATATATTTTTATCTTGTGACTATAATGTTAATGTAATTTGCTTCTACCACTGCATTCTATAATTTTTATACACAGTGTCCCAACATTTAGTTTGAGTCTGTTATAGTTCTGTGAAGACAAGGGGACACAGAACTGTCCTCTGTCCAGAGCTGATCAGTGCTGTGTCCTCTGTGAGCTCACAGCAGCTTCACTTTGTGACTTTGCTTTATTAAACACACTGCCCTGCTGTGAGACCAGAATCCTTTACCTTCTGTAGCTTCTGCTTTGTCCAGCTTTTTGTACTTGTTGTGACTTTTGCTTCAAAGCGTGTTCTTTACTGAGCCTGTGGCCACATTAGCTCCACATTAGCTCCACATTTAGCGCAGCTCTTGAGTCCACAGACAGTCTCTCTTCCTCCAAGTGAGTTTAAAAGCCCTGCTCTCACTCTTCACTTTTCCTCTGTTCAGTTATTTCGAGGTAAAGTCTCTCTGAAGCACGTGCACGGAGCAGCTCTGTCGGAGATGAGACAAGTCATAGCAGCAGCGGGGGAGAAGCGGCGCGCTACGGAGCTGCTGCAGTGCATTATGGGACTCGTAGTTCTCGCGGTAAAAATGCTAAATAGCGATCAAAACCTATTAATTGAAATTAGGAATTATCTCGCAGGCCAGACAGAAAGGTCTTGCAGGCCGGATTAGGCCCGCGGGCCGTATTTCTGACACCCCTGGACTAAGCGCTATAACCACCAAACATTGCAAATTACTAATGATCAAGACTCAGCCTCATGTGAGTAATATCAGAGCCTGGTTAGAAAACATTAGGGAGTGTCTCAACATTTAGCCATTTTATTTAATGTAGCAATTAGCGTATATACACTGCTCAAAAAAATAAAGGGAACACTAAAATAACACATCCTAGATCTGAATGAATGAAATATTCTAATTTCTTATATAAATACTTTGTTTTTTACATAGTTGAATGTGCTGACAACAAAATCACACAAAAATTATCAATGGAAATCAAATTTATTAACCCATGGAGGTCTGGATTTGGAGTCACACTCAAAATTAAAGTGGAAAAACACACTACAGACTGATCCAACTTTGATGTAATGTCCTTAAAACAAGTCAAAATGAGGTCAGTAGTGTGTGTGGACTCCACGCCTGTATGACCTCCCTACAACACCTGGGCATGCTCCTGATGAGGTGGTGGATGGTCTCCTGAGGGATCTCCTCCCAGACCTGGACTAAAGCATCTGCCAACTCCTGGACAGTCTGTGGTGCAACGTGGCGTTGGTGGATGGAGCGAGACATGATGTCCCAGATGTGCTCAGTTGGATTCAGGTCTGGGGAACGGGCGGGGCCAGTCCATAGCATCAATGCCTTTGTCTTGCAGGAACTGCTGACACACTCCAGCCACATGAGGTCTAGCATTGTCTTGCATTAGGAGGAACCCAGGGCCAACCGCACCAGCATATGGTCTCACAACGGTCTGAGGATCTCATCTCGGTACCTAATGGCAGTCAGGCTACCTCTGGCGAGCACATGGAGGGCTGTGTGGCCCCCCAAAGAAATGCCACCCCACACCATTACTGACCCACTGCCAAACTGGTCATGCTGGAGGATGTTGCAGGCAGCAGAACGTTCTCCACAGCGTCTCCAGACTCTGTCACGTCTGTCACATGTGCTCAGTGTGAACCTGCTTTCATCTGCGAAGAGCACAGGGCGCCAGTGGCAAATTTACCAGTCTTGGTGTTCTCTGGCAAATGCCAAACGTCCTGCACCTGTGGACGTCGGGGCCTCATACCACCCTCATGGAGTCTGTTTCTGACCATTTGAGCAGACACATGCACATTTGTGGCCTGCTGGAGGTCATTTTGCAGGGCTCTGGCAGTGCTCCTCCTGTTCCTCCTTGCACAAAGGAGGAGGTAGTGGTCCTGCTGCTGGGTTGTTGCCCTCCCACGGCCTCCTCCACGTCTCCTGATGTACTGGCCTGTCTCCTGGTAGCGCCTCCATGCTCTGGACACTACGCTGACAGACACAGCAAACCTTCTTGCCACAGCTCGCATTGATGTGCCATCCTGGATGAGCTGCACTACCTGAGCCACTTGTGTGGGTTGTAGACTCCGTCTCATGTTACCACTAGAGTGAAAGCACCACCAGCATTCAAAAGTGACCAAAACATCAGCCAGAAAGCATAGGAACTGAGAAGTGGTCTGTGGTCACCTCCTGCAGAACCACTGCTTTATTGGGGGTGTCTTGCTAATTGCCTATAATTTCCACCTGTTGTCTGTTCCATTTGTACAACAGCAGTGAAACTGATGTCAATCAGTGTTGCTTCCTAAGTGGACAGTTTGATTTCACAGAAGTGTGATTGACTTGGAGTTACATTGTGTTGTTTAAGTCTTTCCTTTATTTTTTTGAGCAGTGTATATACACATTCTAAAATAATGACAAATATACTTGAATCCTAATAATGTAACAATGTAAGGAGTTTAAAAACCTGATCAGATCTAAACCTGATCTAAACAGGTTTGGTAATAAAAGTATTTCAACTCATGGCACTACTCAGCACTACTTGGTTTTATTCTACTTGACTTCTTTTTACTGGGTTTGGGTTGTTTTCCATTTCTTTGTAGTACTGGTTTAGTGTGGGCAGGGACAGTGGCGCATCACTGATGTGATGCAGAGAAATGTGCAGACCTTGTCAAGCTCCACGGGGTCATTTTACATGCAGCCATTGGTCTTGTAAAAAAGATACAGCTGTTGTCTGGACTTTTAAAAATTGTGGTTTGTTTTTGTGGCTAATGTCGCACGCATGACTCACAGCTGACAACATTCTCTGACCAGTCAGCAACAGAAATCTCTCAACGTCACATTTTGGTACTGGTTTGGCTCTGTTGGAACCTCAGCCGACGGCCCTCTCCTGTTCAGAAAGCACTGTTACAGCTCACGCCTCCTCCGCAGCAACCAAACAAATCATGTGAACTCCACAGGCTTTGAAGTGCTGAAGGGGCGTGACAGCAGCGGGACAGTGGGGAGTTAGGGCTCTTAAAGTGACAGGGACCTAATCCGAGCATTTCCCACAGAGTCAAACGAGTTTTTTCAAACCTTTTTTTAAACCTGTCCGAGGTCCAGAAAAAAGATGTTCGGGCGCCAGTTGTAACGTGGTGGTAGTGCGGAGGAGAGTGCTAGCAATAGCAATTAGCATGTGCTCCGAGATAGCTTGAAAGACAACAACAATAACTTACGGATTTCCACTGGTACTTTATTGTAAACTGAGAAACCATACAAAGCCAGGTCTCCACGGCGCTAAGTCTATCATCCATACATGAAAATAGAGTATAGTCTGTATTTCCTTTACCACTCGTTACTGAGGTTGAGTAGAGCACAGAGATGCGTGTACACACGATACAGTCCAGAGCACTACTACTGTTAATCTGGACTGTGACATTACGTTACATTTAAATAAAAGAGGCGCCATCAAGTGGTGCTGTTATGTACTACAACAGTAATATACTGACTGTTACAGGGGGCACGCGGAAAAGAGTGACGTCACACGCCGGCTGGGATCCCTGCCTGTGGCCTGGATGCTGCGGAACTAACTTTGCGGATTATAACTTACCTGTTTTCCTTTTTGGATGGATTTATTGTTTCTGCGGAGTACCTTGGTTGCTGGGATCAATGCCAACCGGACTGTAGCACTGGATGCGCGGTACCGTGAGTAACCCGCGGCTTTCATTGCAAACTGTGCTGTGCTGTACAGCGTTGCCGTACCTCGCGTGCGTGACTTTGGGACACGAGGAGGGGAACACGAGCCCAAAATTATTTGGTGTTGTGTGGGTTGATGCTTGTGTTTGTTTTTGGGAGCTGTATTTGGGTTGGTATGGGTAGAAGAAGGGGATACGCTCGAGCGTTGGGATGGAGTAGGTTTACCACTTGTTAGAATTAAAAGGCCGGTATTGTGGCCAAAAGCAACTTTTATTCTGTTCTGATTATTTCCTCCCTGTTGATATCTGGTCCACCCGCGGCCCTAGAATGCGTTGTAGCTTTGTCACTTTAGGAGTTGAAGTGCGTTGTTACAAACAAAACCTAAAATGCAAATCTAGATGTGTTCTAAATGCATTAAAAAGACACAAAAAATGCACAATAAAGGCCCTTTAACTAAAACAGTAGGTAAAGGCTATATTTTTGGCACTCTTTCTCCATTTTACAGCTCATCACAGTTATAGTACAGTATAGTTCAAAATCATGGTCTGTACACAACAGGCATTGATCATGTATTTCAAAAAATATTTTCTTTTTATTCCAAAAAAACATATACACATGAAAAAAAAAATGTTTTTTTGCACTAAAACTTCATTGATAACAATAGGGACAACCAACCCTCACATGGGGCTGATTGTCACAATGGCTCAGGGCGTCTTTGATGGTTAATAACTTTATTACAATAAGTTGTAAAAAAAGAAGGGGATGGTTGAAGCCAAGACCTGAAGCTCTCATTTAACACACCGCGGACAAAGTGCACATTACCCAGGCTTTCTTGGAAGTCCCTGTCTAAATACTTATGATTTACTTATCCTGTAAACAGCTTAAGTACATAAACACAAACAATCCATATCTGTGGTCTCTCCTACAGCACTTCACACTTCACTTAGAGACCAGCAAAGAGGAAATGGTAAAGCTACTTGTATTAAATCCCACAAACTTCATCTGAATATTATATTGCTTGTTTTTATTGCAATATGCACATTCAGTTCTATAGAGTACAGAAATTCACTTTATTACTACATTATATTGGCAACATGGTAACATTGTTTTCAGACTTGTTAAATCTACACTAGACCCCAGGGAAAACCTTATCAAAGCTTTTTTTTTTTATTTTTATTTTTTATTTTTAGTTAATCTTGTTTAACCCGGAGATGCAGGCTCATACTAGAGTGCACAGGTTTCACTTGGGATACATGGAAAGTTGGATGAACACAGGGAGTTCATGGAAGTTTCAGGCGAACACAAAGGGGCGGACTCAAAGGGGCCAATAAATCAAGGTGACTGCATTTTAGAATCAGTTTCCAAGGGGAAAATGTTTGGATGATAACAAAACTTTCTGACCTGGAGCATAATTCGGCGCAGGGCGGCGATGGTGGTCCGCCACGGGATTGTTTTGTGATGAAGTTCACATTAAGGCATTTCTTGTGTCCTTCCAGAGCTTGCAACATTGTTGCATATGGACTTGGACCGAGGGCACAACAAATTCAACTTCATCCATGGAAAGGAAGGGAGGTTGGTATCCTAAGGATAGAGAGTTAGGGAGTGATGTACTCTACCCATGGTAAGTGTGAACTCCAGGAAGAGGGATTGTGACTGGTCACACAATGAAGTGCCGCCTCCAGGTCTTGATTGGTCCTCTCAGTCTGTTCATTTGTCTGTGGATGAAAACTAGAAGACAGGTGGCCAAAGGCCTGCCACCCTGGAGTCAGGTGGGACCATTGCAACACTTCACTTCTTTTGGGAGGTCCGTCTCCTGGATCAGGCTCAATCTCTTGCACCTTTCATAGGGTCATAGGGTCTGTGAGGAGATAATGACAGTGCCATTTCCTTACTGAAGACTTCTCCTAGATCATGGTATTCAGGCAGAACTGAGGTTAAATCTGGAGTAGACAAAGGCTGAAGAGGTTTAGCTTTCCTGCAGGTGGAAGAGCAGACTGCAAGCAAGACTGATGGCAAAATGAACTCCAGCTAATGATCTCAAGAGACCAGTCAATGTGAGGGTTACGAATCTTGAGCCAAGCGTAGCCTACAACCAACGGGGTTTGAGGTGCAGAAAAAAACTAAAGAAAACGAATGTCTTCATGATGGTTACCAGACAGAACTAAGTGGAGAGGTACAGTTTGGTGCGTTAGTTTAGCAAGAAAGGAACCATTTAAAGCACTGACCTGGGTTGGTTCAGGAAGAGGCTCGGTGGGAATCTTGGCTTGCAGAATTTAGTCCGAGTACATGAAGTTTTGCTCAGCCCCTGAGTCCACTAGAAATTGTAGGGGCAGTAACTGCTGGTTGTAACACAGGGTAGCAGGTAACACGAGTCTGGGTCGTTCTCTGGGGATCTTAGCAACCTCACCCATCAGTACCCCCATCTTTACTGATGAGTGGGCTCTTTTGGATGCACTGGACATTGACTGAGAAAATGACCCTTTTGGCCACAATAAATACACTCGCCTGCATTTATTCTCCGTGAGCATTCTTCAACAGACAACCCAGCACGTCAAATTTGCATCAGAACCTCGGGGGGCAGGGACACTGGTGGCAATGCTGGCATGTTGTTACTCCCAAATGGTATCGAAGCAGGAGGTGAGGAACAAGGGGCAGAAAAAATTTGTTTGAAATCCTCTCACATTTCTACTCACACAGCCAGGTGTCTATGCAAATACAGAGGGAAATTAGTTCTTTCAAAGAGTCAGGCTCATCACATACAGATAACTCATCTTTTAAGGTATCACTCAAACCACGACAGAAAACCCCTCTTAGTGCTATCTCGTTCCACCCTCATTCTGCAGCCAGTATCTGGAACTGAATAGAGTAATCAGCCACACTCTTGTTTCCCTGGTGAAGATAAAGTAGCCCCTTAGCAGCATTAGCCTCACAGTTAGGATGTGCAAAAACGCTTTTAAACTTGTTTATGAAATCAGTATAGCGTAAATCTTCAATACCTCTACCACCCAACATGGCCTCTGCCCAATCCAAGGCCCTCCCATGTAGCAAACCCATAATAAAAGCTACCTTGGAATGGTCGGTAGAGAACATCATTGGTTGGTAAGTGAAGACAGTGAAACATTGTAAGAGGAAACCTTTATTTTTTCCCCAGGTCTCCATTGTAGGGCTCAGGATGACGAACTGGAGTCTCACGTGGAGCGTCGACAGCAAAGGTGGCAGCAGCAGCAGATTGAGGCAGACAGGGCCGGGGCACTGGGTGGAGAAACAGACTGAGCAGAGAGCTGTTTAAAAATATTTGAGACTTGGGCTCCAAGAGACTATTGTGAGTCCTTAAGCTCTTGAAGCATCTGATGGTATTGGCCAAGTAGGTTTCCCTGATTGGAAACTGCCTTCTGTAGCATATCAGTGTCTGCTGGGTCCATACTTTGACTAGATCAGGTGTTTATTTTAACACAAAGCAAGTGTGGGATGGAGAGTGGACAGAGAGTGAACAGAGAATGGCAGCAGAGAAGAGGTAAGTGGCACGAGCAGACTGGAGGCACGGACTGAAAGTTGGAGGCAGGTGTAGTTAGTGATGGCCACCAGACACTGAAGCTCCAACACAAGCTTCAAAGTCGAAGCAGCATTTATCTTGAACCACTCCTTCGACGCTTGCTAAGTCACGTGACCGATGACGTTCGAAGTAAATGCTTCAGTCCCGTCCATGAATCACGTGACTGGTTCAAAGTACTTGATACAGCTTTGTAATGCAAGACTTTGCTACGCAGGATTCAGCAGGTTTGTTGGCACCAAAAGCAGTATATAGCCACCCAAAATGAAGCCCAACTTGTGGGTTTGTTGTAGTAGGAGTGTGCCTTGTTGCTTGAATTGCTGTTGTTTACATATTGCCATGAAGCCAGCTAGGAAGAGAGGTCGCTCTCCAATGTGGGAATAGTTCCAGCCGATGAGTCCCAATAAGGTAGGTGCTTATTACTTCTTGGTTATGCATAATTTAGATAAAGTTACATAGCTATTGCTGACGCCCAGTAAAATACTCCTCAGATATCCATGATGTATCTGAAGTCAACAGTATGTAGCATTATAATGATGTATCTAATCATGTATTTTACACAGGTCCAGTGGTTGCTGTGTCCCCAGCAACTGGTGTATAATAACAATACGTCATCAATGCTGAGGCACTTCAAAGCCAAGCATGAGGGCATGCAGGGAAACATGGATCATGGTAGGCTATAATTTTTATACACATTCTTTCACACAATGGTTAAATAAACATATTACAGTCATGTAATGTCACATAACAGAGTGTATTTATTTCTGTCTTAGTGGACTTGATGTGCAGCCACCAGTCTGAAGCAAGAACACAGACTCATGCAGCTGTGTTCTGTATAAACAAAGTCTAGACTAAAGGTACAATGGTGTCAAATTCGCTTGCTCGCGTTAGACATGTTAGACTTAACATGGTAATCACTCGCGCCTGACGCCAGATTCGTGTCCGGTGTAAACGTACTATGAGAAAGGGAGCACACGGCAGCAGTAAGCTTTCAGCCTATGTCTCTCCTTTTGCTTTCGCTTCTTTTTAGTGACTGCTGTGGAGCGCACAGTTTTCTCTGCGTAAAGGCGTTTCACGGCTCCAGGCTCTGTGAGACTCAGCGCTTACAGATGCTCCTGAACAAACAAAAAAGAACAAACTGCTGTGGATCTGTGTCCCGTGTGCACGGGGGATATAATGGAGGAATAACAAGCGCACATCGAGGGCGCGTGGCTTAAGGTTTCTCTGCGTAACTATGGCTATGTAACAGTGACACTGGCGTTTAACTGGCCCAGGGTCTCATCCTGTGACCCACGTTCAGCGCGTTAGCTAGCTTCTATATGCATTTGAGTAAAAGAACAAACTGACGTGGCACTGCCATGTCCCATGTGCTCTCGGGCGCAGTGGGGAAACAACGCAGCACATCCAAAGCGCATCACGTAGGTCCCCTCCACATACCCAAAGTCAGCACAAACCTCAACAGATTTACTGTCTTCTGGCTGTTAGCAAACCCATCACTTTTGATTTAAAGAGCAGCAGTCAGCTGTAGCTCCACTCACATTTGCAAATACACACAGCCTACTTTGGCTCTGTGCAGCTCTGTGGATGCAGCAGGGATTGGGCGGGGTCGGGGGACATCTCAAGGTACTCACAGTGCGTACTGCTGTACACCTGCAGGCACCACTGGTGTTAACAGTGGTGAATAGATGTTTCAGTTTGACGTGAAGGCCTTTTCCACCGGATTCCCTGTACACTCTATAGACACTAATTACAGTGCGGGGACAGTCTGTGTTGAAGCGCTCACACGGAAATGAAGCGTGGCTTTTATGTTTAAAACATATTTCTGTGTAATTACACCTCCAACCTTCAACACAGGTTTAGGAGGTCAAAAGAGTCAAATGTAGTCAACACTTTGTTCTGAGTTGTGTCTGAGTTACCGGATCCAAGCAAACAGTTGCCAGATCGGACCACGTCAAAATAAGGGAGTTTCCGGATCCTGTTCCATCAAGATCTGGCTCAAATTAAGCCCTGTGCTCAGGGCTCCGCAGCCCGGTGCAGCAGAGTGGAGGTGTATCCAGTAGGCGAGGGTCTGCGCCATCGTTTGGCGGTGGCCGCAGTGCAGTGGAAATCCGTCGTTATGATCCATGGAATAAATAACAATTTACATACTGAGAAAATTTAGAAAATATTGCTTATCTTGCCATTGTACAACAAATACAAGTCATCTATATGTTTTAACAGGGGATGTAACGTAAACACTGATTTTCCCTAAATGTTTACAATTTCATGTTTGAGTAAACACATCTGCTGAAGGCAGCCGCTTCACCTGTTAGCCTTTAGCCAGGCAATAAATAGTAATATCACTCATGGTAGCTGGGCTTTTCTTTTAACACAATTTAGTGATAAGGCAACAGTAATATCAGATTTTTGCTTAACAATATCAAACGTAAACTTAAAAAAAGACTTTAAAAGTACTTGTTTTGCGGAATTAATTGTGTTTGCGCATGTGCAAATGTACTCGTCGGAAAAATCGTGCTTCCTGAACAAATGGGGCAATGACAGATAAACACAGAAGAGGAGGGGAAAAGGGAGGAGCTACTAGAGAGAAACGGTCATGACTGCGTGTTTCAGATTTTGTGTGGACATGTAGAAATACATAAATAAATAAAATGGACATGTAGAAATTGTAGTGGAAATTCATTAATTCCTGTGTTATCCTGTTGTTATTCTATTGTCTGAGCTAAGTGCTGTACAAGGACGACATGTGTAACAGCTGTAAGGACAAAGGATGTCGTGTCTTAGTGCACACGATAGTGAGGCCATGGTGACCTCTTATAGATCAGAGCAAAAGTCTTCAGATATGCTTGTGACTCTGGGACACGTACTCTTTTCTCTTTTCCTGTGTATGCTTGGTATAAAACCTACCTTCTGCTAAGGCGGGTAGGACACTGTGCAATGAGTGTGAGTAATTTTTCATGTTTTGTTTTTGTTTTAAAAGCTTGTAGGTTATTAGCTTCTGAAAAATCTGATCTCTAGCAAAAATCCAAAGATCACAGCTTTAAGTTAGGTCATCTTTTAGCTTGCAGGCTAAACCCATGTGTTAGCAGCTAAACATTTTTGTCTCACTGATGAAGGGGTTAGTTGTCACATGAGTGTCATGAGTGTGCTGATTGTCAAAGTGGCTCAGGGTGTCTTTGATTGTTAGTAACTTTTTGTTACAATAAGTTGTAAAATAGAAAGGTAAAAATAGAAAGCTCATTTGAAGTCACTTCAGTAAAAAATTGTAACAACCATTCCCGGTCTCCCAACGGTGTAAAAGGCTCCAGTGGTACTCACACCACAGTTTTAGAACCTTCCCTGTTCCCTAAAGACAGCATAAAAGCCATGTTACCAAGGTCTTCTGGGAAGTCCCCTGTCTAAATAAGATTTATGACTGTTCTTATCCTGTAAACAGCTTAAAGTTACACTGTGTAAGATTCCCGGTCTTGCGCCTCTAGAGGCCACAGGTGCCACTGCACTGTCGCAAAACGTAAACACTAGCTTGGACCCTTCCTCCTTCTAAAACTGTGCGAGCGTGCGTTACGTCAAACTAACAATGGGACTAGAGAGTGCATTCATATTTACTGTATAAACTTCTGTAACCACTTGTGTGGCCACAGATTGGATCTTCTATAGAGTTAGCGCTAGCGTTAGCTTATCGCGCAATGGTCGCATTAAAACAACTAATAACTGTATGAAAAAGCACGTTCTAAAGAAAAAATAAAGAGGCTAATTTACCTGTCCAACAGTAAAGAAGCAAAAACGTGATCCGATTTGCAGCCTTCTCTGTCTCTCATCTGACGCCAGCGAGCAAAAGTCTGTCCGATGTTGACTCTTGTCTGCGATCTGGTGCGGTCCCTTTCACATTTTCTTTTTCTTGCCTCGTCCGACATTGTCTTCATCTTCTTGTGTCCTTCGGCCCTGACGAACTGGCGAAAATAACAACGCTAAAAGTAGCTTCATGGTTATACTGCACCTCAGGTATAAGAGCAGAAGGGAATGCCGTAAAGCAAGTTGTTTCCTGTCACATGACTTTTCCTGAACAGCGGAGCGCTCCCGGCCAAGTTGCGAGGGCGATTTCTCAGTACAGAAGCCCCGCTCGGAGCAACAGATCGCGCCTCAGGCCTTATAATCTCTCAAAAAAATCACAAAAACAAGTCAGTATGCCCCACATATTTAGGAGAAAAGTTACACAGTGTAACTTTAAGTACACAAAAACAAAACAATCCATATCTGAGGTTTCTTTTATTGAATGATCTCATCTCCTGCAGCACTTCACACTTCACTTAGAGACCAGCAAAGAGGAAATGGCTAAAGCTACTTGCATTAAATCCCACAAACTTCATCTGAGAATTATGTCAGATGCATTATTGCTTGTTTTTACTGCAAGATGCCCTTTCAGTTATATAGAGTACAGAAGTTCACTTTATTACTACATTACATTAGCAACTTGGTACCATTGTTTTCAGACTTGTTAAATCCACACCAGACTTAAGGGAAAACATGATCAAAGCATTTTATTTTTTACAACCTGAAACAAACACAACAGGCGTCTTTAAATCTCCACTGGCAAAGAGGTGGCCCTGAGGTGCAACATCAAAATAGTTTTTGTCCACTAGAAAAATAAAAGCAGAGGAAGATTTTTAAGCATTGCCCTCTTTTAAATGGAGGCTGTGTGTGCTCTTATTTTTAGATGAACTTTCTTTACAAAGTGGAATGTCTTATCTTTTAATAGAAAAGTTTTGTTTTCTTTGTAACATGCTTTCTTATTTTGATTTATTTAATTTTGATAAGTGAGTTTTTTAAAAATTGAGAAATGTACTCTTTAAATTTCTTTTTTTGAAGCAACACATTTAAAATTCTTCCTCTGCTTTTATTTTTATAGTAGATAAAACAATTTTGATGATGCTCCTTTAATATAGACCAGGGGTGTCAAACTCAATCGGAGCTGGGGCCAAAATTAGAAAACCAGTCTTGGTCGTGGGCTGAATAAGAGTATTATATAGATAATAAAGCCAGCCTACTGTAATTTTGTTCTCATTTAGGTTACAATAGGCTTTTTAACATAGAATAATACTTCCCCACAGAACTACAGGTGTAGATTTGTGGTTTTAAGGGGCTTTGTAGTTTTGTTTTAAATCAGACCTCAGAACTCAACAAATAACAACAATAAATAGGCCACAGACTACTGACTAACACTGACCAATTATTTATTTATTAAGTATTATTTACTGCCACAGTTGCCCAACTCCTCATATAAGACAGATGTTTTCTTCAGGTCCACTCTGTTTTACTGTGACAGTGGGTACTACCAGCAGATAAATATTTAGGTGCATGCCATGCCCCTTATGTAAATAAGCCCAGCACAACTTTAAGCTGAGTCAGCACCTACACACAAACACGTATTATAGGCTTATTTAACATTTATTGAGCAAACTACTGTCCACCTCTCTGTCCTCTGCAGGACACAGTGTGAGCAGGATTATACCTCTTTCTGGGCAGGTTTAGCTCGCTGTGTGTTAATGAGTGCATTAGAGCACAAGTAGCGACAGAGAGAAAGGAAAAAGAGCGACGGAGGGCAGTGCTGTGAATGAACTTAGACAACTCTCTGCTGATAACTTGGTTTTACTGACACAACTTGGTTTTCAGTTTTTGGAGACGGGGTTTGTAAAGGTGATGTTCTTACAGTGCTGTGCGGTTAGAGCCTGTTTTTATTGCTGCCACATAGGTTACGGTTTTTGCCTCAAAGCAAGAAGGTCCCGGGTTCAGATCCTGAACCATGTGAGGCCTTTCTGTGTGGAGTTTTTATGTTCTCACTGTGTCTGGGTCGGTTTCTTCCTAAAACATGCACAAGATCTGGAGAAGGGTCTCCGGGCGCTGCACTGTTCCTTCCAGGTTGCCCCAGCAGCATTGAAGGATGGGTCAAAGACACAGAACAAATTTCCCTACTGGGACAATAAACCTTACCTCATCTGTTGTAACAAAAACCTGTTGTGGAGAGGCAGGAGCACAAGAGAAAAGAATGAAGGGGGTGGATTGGAATTGTTCCAGGAAAGTGAGAGACGACTCTGAGTGGATCCTATAAGAGTGAGAGCAGACAGACGCAGCAGAGCTGCACTCAGTACTTACGCTTCATATCTGGACTCTGACTAAAGGACCATGGATCTGTCCACAAGGTATGTGAAGATTATTGACTTACAGATAAAACCTGACAGCATTATGTAGGTGTTCAGTATATCTTAACATGTTGAAGGTTTATGTTTTTGTTTTTTTTATTTGAATGGATCAACGTGTATTAATGAACGGCTAGTGCTGTAAAAAATACACCGGATTATAGCTCAGAGCTAATTTCCATCCGTAGTCCCCACTCACTCACATTCACACCGGCTTCCTGGTGTTCCCCAGCGGTCTCCCATCCAGGTACTGACCAGGCCCTACCCTGCTTAGCTTCCGAGGTCTGAGGGGATCGGGCATCCACAAGGTGGTATTGTGTTATACCAGAGGTTCTCGGTGGTACGGGCATCACTGGTGGCACGCAGGCTACTCTGTTGTCTGTAGTTCTGATTAAGTTTAATTTTGAGTTTTATTTCTGTTTAGTGCTGCTGAATCAGTCATGTTTACAGCGATGTGAGCGAGAGGCTGCACAAGCGTTCTTTCCTCTTCACTGGACCCGGGTCTGACTTCCTGTCTGGCTCCATCTGTTCAACTTTATACCTGACGGATCCGGCATCCGGCAAAAATAGACTTGATATGTATTTCTGACGGAGCACGGAGACGTACTGCAACGAAGCCGGTGTGAACTCACGCATTGACTTGCATTTTGTCTCTTTCTTGCGGGAGTCGTACGGGACACACAACGGATTCAGTGTTAATTGGGCTTTACGGTAGCAGAGCAACAATACTATGGAGTTACACTCCGTTTTCCGCTCAGGTATTTAAATGTATTCTTTATTCACATTAAAATACTTGTAAACACGTTTCTGTAACTTATTGTGGAGCTGTGGTAATCAAAGATTGATTGAAAGTCGATCCTTAGTGAGTTGTAGACCAGACCTCTGCTACTGAAGCTGCTGTAACTTAGCTTTGCATCGCCAGCAGCAGCTCCATTATACAGAATACTTTGGTTTAGGTTTAGTATTTTCATGCTGTAACAAATAACTTTCACCTCGATGTGAAAAGTCTGTGCATTACATGCAGTTGGAGGTGTTTAACCTAATAGCACACTCTAGCTAGCTTCACGCTAAATGCATTTCAGCTGAAATGAAATAAAACCTGAGCTACTGCTACGAACAGTTCATTTACATCACAAAGGATCTGTAAGCTAATTAGTAAGTTTTTAGATGTAAATGTATGCTTTGTATTTGCTTTTCTATAGCTTCTTAGTCATGAACATTAGCATTGTCACATTACCAAAACAGACTTCCACAGCTAAACAGTAGCACTCGTGAATGTAATGTAAATGTTTCTCACAACTGAGTTGTCTTTTTATTATTCAAACACTAGTGACTGCTCAGGGAGTCTGCTAAGGACACAAACTCCTGTTTACACAAACGTGTTGACATACTATTGTCTTATCTAGAAATACTGTTGCTTGTATGATTATATTATTCACACTATGCTTTCTCCTTCTCTGTCCTCAGGTCCAACTGCTCAGAGGATGGTTTGGTTTCCTGAACAATAATCTACTCACATCTCCAGTATGACTCAAGATAAAGCAGTGTGTATTTTAGCAAGAAAAAAGAACAGTAATAAAGTTATATTTTAAAACAGTACTCAATTGTTTCATTTATCATCTTCAGGGGTGTGCCTACTTTGGTGACATTTAGATGTGACTTATATTGTAGGTACAGTGGCATGAAAAAGTATCTGAAGCCTTTGGAATTTCTCACATTTCTGCATAAAATCACCATCAAATGTGATCTGATCTTTGTCAAAATCACACAGATGAAAAAACCTGTCTGCTTTAACTAAAACCACCCAAACATTTATAGGTTTTTATATTTTTAATGAGGATAACATGCAAACAATGACAGAAGGGGGAGGAATAAGTAACTGAACCATCACATTTAATATCTGGTTGCCTCCCCTTTGGCAGCAAAAACTTCAACCAGACGCTTCCTGTAGTTGCAGATCAGTCTGGCACATCGATCAGGATCAATCTTGGACCATTCCTCTTTACAAAACTGCTGCAGTTCAGTCAGATTCCTGGGATGTCTGGCATGAATTGCTGTCTTGAGGTCATGCCACAGCATCTCATGGGGTTCAAGTCAGGACTTTGACTTGGCCACTCCAGAACGTGTATTTTGTTCTTCTGAAACCATTCTGAAGTTGATTTACTCCTGTGTTTTGGGTCATTGTCCTGTTGCAGCATCCATTCTCTTTTTAGCTTCAACTGTCTGACAGACGGCCTCAGCTTTTCCTGCAAAACTTCCTGATAAACTTTTGAATTCATTTTTCCATTAATGATAGCAAGTTGTCCAGGCCCTGAGGCAACAAAACCGTGATGTTCTCTCCACCATGCTTCACGGTGGGGATGAGGTGTTGATGTTGGTGAGCTGTTCCATTTTTCCTCCACACGACGTTGTGTGTTCCTCCCAAACAATTCAACTTTTGTTTCATCAGTCCACAAAAAATTTTGCCAGAAGTTCTGTGGAGTGTCCAAGTGCCTTTTTGTGAACAATAAATGTGCAGCAATGTTTTTTTTAGACAGCAGTGGCTTCCTCCATGGAGTCCTCCCATGAACACCATTCTTGGCCAGTGTTTTACATTTAGTCGATGTATGCACAGAGATATTGGACTGTGCCAGTGATTTCTGTAAGTTTTTAGCAGACACTCCAGGGTTCTTTTTTACCTCTGAGTATTCTGCGTTGAACTCTTGTTGTCATTTTTGGTGGATGAAGCAACACTGCCAAACTCTCTCCATTTGTAGACAATTTCTCTAACTGTGGATTGATGAACCTCCAGACTTTTAGAGATGGTTTTGTAACCTTTTGTAACCAGCTTTATACAAATCAACAATTCTTGATCGCAGGTCTTCAGAGAGCTCTTTTGAGCGAGCCATGGTGCACATCAGACAATGCTTCTCATCAAGACAATTCTTACCAGGTGTGTTTTATAGTGGGCAGGGCAGCTTTAAGCAACTACTCAGTGACTGGACACACCCGACCTAAATTGTTTGGTAAAAATTGGTATTAATTGCTCTCAAGGTCTCCTTTGGCAGAAGGTTCAGTTACTTATTCCTCCCCCTTCTGTCATTATTTGCATGTTATCCTCATTAAAAATATGAAAACCTATAAATGTTTGGGTGGTTTTAGTTAAAGCAGACACTTTTTTCATTTGTGTGATTTTGACAAAGATCAGATCACATTTGATGGTGATTTTATGCAGAAATGTGAGAAATTCCAAAAGCTTCGGATACTTTTTCATGCCGCTGTATATTTAAAATTTTACATGTTTGGTAATGCATGTTTATGAAAATATGAAAGGAGATTTAAGAAAAACTTTATTACACAACACTATGAACAGTACAAGATAGTATAGTACATGATCTCTGGAAGTGCAGCAGCCCAGGAAGACCACTGCTGTCCCCTCTGAGGTGACTCTGTCTGCAGCAGGTCAAACTGTCCTCATCAGAAACTCAGCTACAGCTCAACACTGGGTCCACTGTAACCTCTCTGAGTCCACAGTAGAAATCTGCAGGGGTCTGTACACAGGGGGCTGTCAGCAGGAACAGCTGGGCTGATGAAAAACACCACTGGGTCTGAAACTATATGTTTACAGATTTGTGTTAGCAGCTGCACATGTATTACTTGCATAACTGTCAAAGTCAAGGTGTCATTTATTTTGTAGATTATTTTATCATATATATTTCTAATCTTTTGAACTGGTGCTGCTCCGTGAGGCCCCTCCCTCTGAGCTGGTTGTAGCTGTAGTTGTGGGGATGGCAGCTTGTCAACCGCTGTGGGCCCTTACGTGCTCAAAACTCGTTCAACACTGTAAATATAATTCAAAATATATAAGATTACACTCTCTCCAGGTTGACACTAGCGCAATGTTTAGAGAAATATGGTAAAAAAGGGTTGATTATTAGCATTAGCGTGATGATAGCATGTCTCATTGGAGCACTGTGGTCATGAGTGATTCTTACAATTATTTGAGAGATAAAATGTTACTTTTCTAACATCCAATCTTACTTTATATGCACATAACAGCGGGTAAAAGGTAAAGGGGGAAGGTAACAAGTGTAAAAGTGTTTAAAAGACGAGCTTACCTCGCGATCTACTCTGTTTAAAAAAAAAAAAAAGCATCAGGAGAGCATCTCATGAGCATAGTGACCTGATGTAGATGATGGAAGGTTTGAGCTGCTGTGGAGAGGACCGGGACATTTACAGCAGTTTGTGACGAGACATTAATGAATCATTGGCTTTCTCCTTCTGTACCTGAATGATGTCTGCCTCTCATGGTTCACCCTCTCCACAGGGAAACTCAGGGTCACAGGTCAAGGATATATTTTCCATCTGCTTTTTAATTTTTGCACCTACCAATCAAATTTATTGGATTTCAGCAAAAAATATCCTAAAACTGAACAAATGACAACACATCACCAACACAATATTTGCAATGTCTAACACTCTTAACAGAAAGTATTAGACTGCCACACAGAAGCAGGCTTTAGAAAGTTCAGTTTTAATCCCTGAAGAGTTCTCTCATCTCCTGCTCTTCCTTCAGACAAGACTCATAGGCAGACTACCAGAGAACCTTACATGAAGACCCAGAACTGGGACAACATTAGTAAATGTGTTACACCTCTGAAAATAGGGAAGACAGAATCACAAGAGTGATTTGTGGTGTTTCTCTCATGCAGTAGTTTAATACAATGAAGAGAAACTGTGCGATCCCCCAGTGGTGGGTGAAGCCACGACCAATCGATCCCAGAGCAGTAGAAGTATGTAAGGTGTTTCAACTGATTACCAATGCATTAGATTTCTATTCACTTACATAAAGTGAGAAAGATAATAATACAACAAGAAATATAATAAAGACTTTAACAAACTTTTAGCTGCATTTAGATTGTTTTTAGGGCTTCAGTGAATTAATATGAATTAATATTTATTGCAAACCTTTTTACCTTTAATCTTTTATCGCTTCTCATATGAAATCATTTTGTGAATTAAATAATTTTTTTATAGAAGCATACACTGCTATTTATACTGATCACAAATGCATACAGTGTTTCATGTATCAAATCATAAACAACTTGACCAACCTGACTCATGTTCTCAGTGCAGTTATCCAGTGCATTGTTTTAATTTTGGCTCATCAATTATCTTCTTTGTGTTTTCTTTTCAATACTGTATTTGTAGAATCCATCGGCCCACTCTCTCTCACTAAGGCTCTAGCAAGAGGCAGTTGAACTGGCAGCAGGGAGAGTGATTTTCTCTCACGAGTTTATGTTACACAGTATCTACTACAAACTCAGGGTCAGTTTTTGCAGTGTTTTGAGAGAGAAAATATATGCCTAGAGTTAATACTGAGGTTGAGTTTGACTCCAGATCAGACCAACAGTGAGCCACCAACATATGAATATTTATCAGATAGACAATAACTTAGAAATGATCTTACATTTGGTAGGCAGTGGGCCGAAGCCGTCTATCTGCTTTCGTTATCGAAAATATAGATCTCCATCGAGGGAGGACACAGAATTTCACATATAGAAAGTGTATATTATCCTCAGTTATATTATGATTGTCGCCACTTGAAAATCTTGCACATTTTTACAAACGCAATACATTTATCTCATTATTTTATCAGGCAAACGCCGCGGCCGATTACTCTTCATGAACAAATAGTACGCTTTTGATGACTGACCAATCAGAGGATGCGCCCTCACCCAGCTGTTCCACTGACAGAAGCAGGATCACATGACTACAGGGACAAGTCTCAATCTCCGTATAAGTATAATAGTATGAAATTCTTCTTTATAATCAACTCTTTTTCCTCACGCGATTGCGTGCCTAAATGATTTTGCTTTGCACGTCGCTACCATAGGACTATAAAGAAATATAAGTCATTAAGCCTATCTTAAGCAATAGAGCAGTGCACCCAGGAGCGGAGTGCAGCAGCTGGTTGTAAGCCTTGGCGTAGCCTTACGTCCAACTTAGAATTGAAAGTTAGGATGAGCTCATAGTTCTGAGGAATGTGCCACTCAGTCTTGAGCCCTGTGTGCGTTAGACCCAGGTGTAACTTTTACGCCGAGTGTGGACCAGGCGTAAGTCAAAGGATCCGTTTAGTCTCAGTGACAACACTGTGTATCACACTCAGTCAGACCGCTCCACAGCCTCCGGTATCTGACGAGCATCATATGCAAAGATTTAATTGCTATCCACTTTCACTTTTACAACAGAGGGACAGTACTGATTAAAACTGAAGGGGCACTAATATCAGTCAAAACACACATTGCCCCGTTTCCAAATAAATATGAGGCAGTCGTATTTGACCCAGGGACAGGTCAGGGGGGACAGGTCAGAGGGAAACAGAGGGGAGGGGCGAGCGCTGTCCCGTCTCAGCTCCTCTCTGATGAGTGAGGGGAAAACTTGTGCCTGTTGTAAATGGAGCAGTCCTGTCTCCCCACACACAGTCTGGAGGTAGTTCTCTCATTTTGTCAGATAACAACAAACAGCACAGCTGTTTAAACCCTACGCTGTTCACGTTAAAACATTTTAAAGCCAAGACACGCTGCGTCTGCTGTGAATTGTTTATGGATTTCAATGTCGGTAAAATGTACCTTTCTTTTATTAACCTCTTCCATGATGCATGCTCAACTGAATATGTTGCTATAGGCAAGGATTACAGCGCCCCATGTACTCTCATGAAACGCGCACGATACGACCAGGCGCAGTTAAGACTGGTCTTAGTGAACACTGGTGCACTCGGTACTAACTCTGTTTACTACGTCGGCCGTAGCTACACCCGGCGTAAGAGTTAGGACCGACTTAAGTTAAACCCTGCTGCTGCACTCCGCTCCAGAGCTTTAGTGACAGTCGCTCATCGTCTCTCAAAAGCGCCGGTGGGCGGGGTTTAGTGCCGGTGGTTTCTCAGCGTGTGATTGGCTGATAACAGATAGCTGCCCACTGTCTTCACCTTGGAAAAGTGTTACAGAAAATATGCAGATTTACAAAAACGTGCAAGAAGTACGAGAGGTGACAATTTTATTTTGATTCCTTGAAAACTGTAGCTGTTGTTAGAAAGAAACTTTTGAAACTATTTGACATTTCTGACCACTTTTTAGCTTCTACTTTGACCAGAACAGTATCTTTGTAATGTATACATGGGTGAGGGGTTGCATTTATGTAAAATAAACCATTTTCATGTTGAAAAAATGCTTTGAACAAAGTTTTTTTTAGACTTTTTAATCTTAAAATTGGTCAATTTGACCTGCTTCATAGCAGGAGGGGCCTATGTTCCAGCGTTTCTAAAATTTCTTCTTCATTAGGCCCTGTGTTTCCACAGCTCTGTGTTCCCACATTTGTAAGATTTTGGAGTAGGTTTAAACTTGCCCCAATCTACTTAAAAATAATCTTTCCTACCTGTGATCCATTAACATGAGCTGTCCTCTCATCCACTCACTGAATGAACTGTTCTATGTATGAATTTAGAATTAATATTACATTTCTTAAATGTTAAAAGTCATGCCTGATCTTCATGTCTTTAATTAAGCAATAAAAAATAAAGTGTTCAGTTGTAATGACATTACTGTCCTGTTCTACTATCAAAGCTTTTTGTTGCAGGTGAAACACACGGCCTGATGCACAAAAGCTATAACCATATGCCTTCTTTGTCCTCATGGAAAAACTTGTATCAAGAAATAGCTGTGAATACTTGGATGTACTAATATCTTTTATACTTTCACTACATTACTTTCTGGCTTTAATGGTGTTTACTTTTGTCTTTCCAGCATCCCAGATAACTCCAGCATCTTCCCTGCCTCTGAAGACTTTGAGAATGACACGTGTGAAACAAACGTTGAATGGCTCTCCGCTGTGATCCTGGCGTGCATCATCATGTCAGCACTGGGATGTCTCTTAAACCTGCTCGTCCTGACAGTCTTCCTGTGTCACAAGAAAGCCTGCACTGTGGCCGAGATCTACCTGAGCAACATGGCCGCTGCAGACTTCCTCCTGGAAGTCCAGGTGTTTGTTGTGATGTTCTTGGCTTTCTTCATGCCCACTGAATACAGGTCGTACTTTGACCCCATGTGTCAAATTGTCCCCTTTCTTATTATAATGAACTCCAGCTGCAGCATCTTCTTCCTAGTTCTGGTTTGCTTTGATCGATTTTTGGCGCTGGTTCACCCTCTGTCCCAAAGCAAAATGCGCAGACCTAAATATGCAAAGTTAAGCTGTCTGCTTGTGTGGTGCCTTGGTCTGCTTTTAGGTATTCCAACTCTTATATGCAGCCAGGTCATACAGTTTAATACTACAATACAACACAATGAAACCTTCAGTTATAACAAAGTCGATTATACTTGTGAAATAAATTGTTCAGATAATGTGTATCTCACAGACGAAGTGATCCAAACCATTGTTACATTTATCATCCCAGTTCTTATCATATTTTTCTGCACTGTTAAGATTCTCCAAGCCCTGAGACAGCGGCCCACAAACAGAGCCAGCACTCAAAAAACTGAACACAAAGCCACCATTTTAGTTTTGGTGGTGCTGTTGGCTTTTCTGATCTGCTGGGTCCCATTTAATGTACTGAGGATGATTAGGATAGCTTTGAATTTGAAGATCATTGAAGAATATTGCACACTGCTAAAAAACCTTCGGATCTGCGACTGTATCTTCTGCTTCTTAGTCTTCTTCAACAGTGATCTCAACCCCCTCCTGTACGTCATAGTTGGAAATAATTTCCGTAAGAAGATGAGGGATGTGTTCATCAGGCGTGGCTCTGAGAGAGAGTCGAGCACAGAGCTGACCACGAGGACATCCTAGAACAGTTCTTCATCAAATAAAATCAAGGTCAACACTAATAAAGTTATATGACATTAGTGACTTATTTAACTGTTAAAAAAACAATAAAACCAATAAAAAAGTAAGTGAAAGGAATGTTTTGAAGGCACTAACAAAGAGAAGAGTGTTTATTAAAGCAGCTTTATTCTTCCACCCCACTTCCACCCATACTTCAACTCTTCACACTTGCCCTACATCAAGATAATGTTTTAGAAGAAGGGAGTCATTAAATTAAAAGTGGTTCTATGTATTTTTTTTTTTATTTTATTTTTTTTTAGTTGATGAATACAGAAGCTAATTTGGCTCATGTCCCCTCTATTTCAGTCCTTTTTGTGATTTTTGCCCATGCCACTGTCATGTAGCTGAACATATCTGACATCACAGCACCAATAAAACAAAGAGGCTACAAGAGATAAGAGTAAAAATATGCTGTTAAAAGTTTTTCTACCTTTTCTGTAAAAACAAATCCAGAGGAGAATGTGGATGTAACCAGCTCATTTGGCTGGCTCCTGCCTCTCCTCTTTCTGCTCTAACTTAAAACACAGTCTTAATTAACCAAAACCTAATTATTAATTATTAAAGTAAAGAAAAACTCTTGGTGCTAGCCTTACTGCTAGCACTGTTTAGAAACGTATACGTTTGCTGTAAACGGTGCTTAATCCCTCCTTTTGACTTTCTTCATTCTGACTGTAGGCTGCTCAGCCCACACGTCATTCACTTTTTATCCCACTAATGGCTTCACACTTATTTTGTACAAATGCTTTGGCTGCAGAAAACAGTATTGCAGTATTCCCACCCCGCACTGTCACAGCTCCTATGAAAGAGCGAGAGACACAGAGCAGAGTCTGCTGAGCCGGTGTCCTGTGGACAACACCGGTGCGCTGTGTGGAGAGGGGAGGGGCGGAGGGAGCGCATTAGCTCAGAGCCAGCCCATGGCATAGGTGATATGTCAGACTCTATACTGAACACTCCTGACTGTAATCCATACACCTGTGCAATACTGCTATAACTGTCAGCACCTTGTGGAAACCTGCGCAATATTTATTTATTATTAGGTGCCATAATTATTTTAAGCAGCTATTCACAATGCACACTCTTCACCTGTGGTATTTTTGAATATCCATACTCTGTCAGACTGTATACTGTACATATTTATTATAGTGTATTTATTTGCTCATATTCTAATTTAGTTTATTTAGCTCTACTTGTAGTTTAGTTTAGTTTTTTATTTCATTATCTTTGGCCAGACTGGTCTCTGATACACTTTGTGCTCTTGTGTGATACCACTGTGTGCTACTGCTAACTGTACTGATGCTGTTGCAACAATGCAATTTCCCCACTGAGGGACTAATAAAGGTTTTCTTATTCTTATTCTTATTCTTACAGGCAAATGCTAAGAGCACAGTGACTGCCACTGCCCCATGCTTCAGTGCACAATAAGGCTTAATGGGTCTGATCAATAACAGAATAAAAATTATGGACACTGAGGAGAGTTTTGTTCATAAATGTGTTCCACACTTGTCAAGCTTTAAGTCACTTTTGGTTTTTATGGCAATCAACCTCTTACTCATGGTGCTATGATCATAAACAGCTCATGAAATAATCTGTGCAGTAATGAAAGACGTGATCTGAAGCATGTTACTGCGGCGGTACGCAACACTTTTCTACAGCTAAATTAAAAAGGTGGGTCTTGAGCCTGCTCTTAAAAACATTAATGTTCTCTGCAGCCCTGAGGCTCTCCGGCAGGCCGCTCCACAGACTAGGACCATACCACTGGAAAGCTGCCTCTCCATGCACATGGGTCCTGACCCTAGGAACTGTCAGGAGGCCGGTACCGGAGGACCTCAGGGTCCGCGAGGGTTCGTATGGTAAAAGCAAGTCAGAAAGATAAGAAGGCCCAAGACCGTTAAGACATTTAAAAACCAATAAAAGAACCTTAAAATCGATCCTGAAACACACGGGGAGCCAATGCAATGATTCTAAAACCGGTGTAATGTGGGCCCGCCTTCTGGTCTTCGTCAGCACACGGGCTGCGGAGTTTTGTAAAAGTTGTAGAGGTGCAATACTCTTTTAGGGGAGACCAGAAAGCAGGGCATTACAGTAGTCAATACGACTGGTGATAAAAGCATGCATCAGCGTCTCCGTGTTGGCCCGAGAGAGAATGGGGCGGACTCTGGCTATGTTTTTCAGATGATAAAAACCTATTTTAGTAATATACTTAATGTGTGGATTAAAACCAAGCTCAGAGTCAAAAATAACGCCCAGGTTTTTCACTTGTGAGGATGGGTTTAAGGAAAATGCCTGTAGTTTAGATAAGAGTTTCTCTCTCTGAGCCTCAGGACCGATGATTAAAACTTCAGTTTTGTCCCGGTTAAGCTACAAAAAGTTTTCTGCCATCCAGGATTTAATATCTAAAATACAGTTAAAAAGGGCATCCATTGGTCTTGTGTCATCAGGAGACACGGAGATGTACAGCTGAGTATCATCAGCGTAACTGTGGAAGTTTACTCCATGCCTCCTGATGACACAGCCAAGAGAGAGCATATACAAATTAAAAAGAACGGCCTAAAACTGACCCTTGGGGCACACCACATGTCATCTTATGGATTTCTGAGGAGCACGTATCCATACTTACCATAAATGTTCTGTCTGTGAGATAGGACGTGAACCAGTTGTGAACAGCACCAGAGAGGCCGACCAGATGTTTGAGTCTGTTTAAAAGAATAGTGTGGTCTACTGTGTCAAAGGCAGCGCTAAGAACCAGTAGCACCAACACTGAGAGCTTCTGAGAGTCCCAGTTACATCTAAAATCATTTAAAACCTTCAGGAGAGCTGTCTCTGTGCTGTGGTTCACCCTAAATCCAGACTGATATCTCTCAAGGATTTTAAAATTATTTAAAAAATCATTCAACTGAATAAAAAACAGTTTTTCTAAAATTTTACTTAAAAATGGTAAGTTGGATACTGGTCTGTAGTTATTAAAATCATCACAATCCAAATTGCTCTTCTTCAGAAGGGGCCTCACCACAGCCTTTTTAAAGGCAGCAGGGAAGACCCCCATCTGAAGGGAGCAATTCATCATGTATAAAAGCTCGTCTTTAAAAAATCCATAAAATGTTTTAAAAAATGGAGTGGGAATTGGATCTAAAAGACATGTGGTGGGTTTCACTGTGGAGAAAACTTTATCAAGAACATCAGCATTAACCAGGACAAAACTGTTCAGTGTTTCCTCAGGTAAAAACAAGCACTCAGGAGTATCTAAAACCACATTTGAGGAGATAAAATATTAGACCTAATAGCGTTGATTTTACCTCTGAAGTGGTCTGCAAAGCGCTCACAGAGAGAGTCTGTTGGGGTTCTTTGGAAGCTGTTAAAATCAGGGCTAAATAAATGATTGATGGTTGAAAAGAGGACCTTGAGATTATTTTTGTTATTACTGATTATTTTTGCAAAGTATGTATTTCTTGAGTTCCTTAAGGCATTATTGTAAATTTTAAGCTGCTCGCAGTAAATTTGATAATTTATTGTAATTTTATTTTTCCTCCATCTCCTTTCTGCCGCCCTGCAATTCCTTTTGAGTTTCTTAACTTCCTCATTTCTCCACGGGGGCATACGTTTTGTGTGATTCTTTTTTGTTGTGAGTGGAGCAACAGAGTTGAGGCTTGTCTTCAGTTTGCTGTTAAAATGCTCAAAGATAAAATCACAGGGTGCAGGTAAAATCACAGGAGGACATTTATCTAAAACCTTGATAACATTTGCAGCCACTTCAGAGGTTAGATAGTGCTTCCTCACAGTTCGCACCGAGGTCTCCCGCTGTATGGCCGCTGAATTGCTAGTGTGTTATCTCCCTTCCTGTAGATAAAATGTATAATTACATTTTAGGGTTCCTTTTAATAGAAACAACAACATGTGACATAATATGGTGGTAAGTACAAAGTTGCTGAATTATAAACGCCTAAATATTGTAATGAGAAATGCCTGCTTCCTGCTGGTAGAGGGAGCCCTAACCACTAAAGAGTCAAACAACAAAAGGTGACTTTGGCACGCAAAAGTGCCACTTCCATTAATAGGAGTAAGCATGGACCACGTTGGCGTCGACAGTGACACTTTTGTTCTATTTCGAGGAGCTAGGCGTGTTACTTTTAAAGAAAATGATGTCTGTTGACAAGATATGTAGGATTTTTCAGGTATGGTCATTGTTGTATTTAGGCTTTATATGCACTGTTGTTACCATTTGAAATCAGTGTAATATTAGCTTGCATCAAAGGGTAAGCTAATGTTTTGAGCTAAATAAATGTTTTTATCTACAGGTATCTACACTTTATATAACAGACGACCGAAACACTGCAATTTTCCCTGAACCATCGGGACTGTTTTACTGTGTGAATCTTGAACACTGTGGTCATTACGAGGTTCATGGCCTTGGGGGCGATGAACAGCCTACTAGAGCAACAACCATGGCCACCCCTCCTTTTGCTTTTATGTGAAGACAATCTGGCAATGAAGCACCACAACCAAACCAACAAAATAGACCAGCGGCTCCTGCAAGATATTTTCAACGGTAAAATATTTTGTTTTTGTCATATTGCATTCCATTTCAGGTAAATGTGTAATTTTATTGTTTTTGTCCTTAGATCAATAAGCATAGCTGAAATTATGAGAAAATTTGCACATCAAGAACAGTCGTCATCCGCTTTACAGAAAGTGATGCCACAGTGGATGGTATTGCTGACAAAGTCAAAGGTAATGAAATTATGGACACTGATGGAACCAGAAGTATTATTTTTTTAAACACTTATCATGTAATATAGGGCATGAATGCTTATGTACTGTATGTGTTTTTATTTTCTTATTTAGCTTCTTCCTACTGGAAACAGAATTCCAGAAAAATATATGCAGTATTTAAAAATGACTATATCGAGTACCAAAACAACAGAAAGTCTAAAACAAGGTAATACAATAGAGAAAGAATGTACAGTAAAACATTAGAAACCTGGTTTATATGCTCCTATGAAGGAGAACCATATATGAAGGAGAAGTATATAAACCATGTGACCCCATATATAAACCCACTGTTACCAGTTCAATTTCAGAATTGAGAAAGCCTCTTGGATAAGAGGTGAAACATCTTCAACTTTAAAAACCAAGTCCAGATGTCTGCTTTTTAAACCTATTATTGTGATGGAAACATATTGGCTGTATGGGCAGATTAGATGTGTTTAGTCTCTGTACTACAGTTAGAGCGCTGGTGAAAAGAAAAAAGTTGGCCACTGGTACAAACACACACACAAACATTTAACTTGAAATATTGAGCAAGGAAAAAACATTTAAACTTAATTTTTGAACAAATATTCAATATAGTAATTATAGTGACAGACCTAGGTTTGGGTGTGGTGAAGTGTAGAAGTCAGGGCAAGAGTGGTGTTTAGCTGTGTAAAATTTTGTAGTTACCAAAATGACAAAACAAAATGAGTGAATTGTATTTTTTTTTAAATAAATATAATTAAAATACATTTTGCCTAAATTGCAGGAGAAGATCTGAAGAAACCTCAACTGTTGATGAGGCCGTCAACAAAATACATCAAATTAAAAAAGCTGCAGAAAGACTCACTGCCATTTGTGATTCCATTAACAAGCTGGCTGATCTGGCAAAAACAAAGATGTCAGCTCTACAGGATGTAACCGATGCTCTAAGCTGTCTTGTGTGCAAAGGTTTGTTTTTAAACCACAGTATTTAATTATTTTACATAACATTAAAGTTTATTTTAATATTTTGTTTCCATTGCAGGAATGATGTCAGAGCCAGTGCTTTCTATGTGCTGCAACTCATTGATAGGGTGCAGAATCTGTGTTGAAACGAGGAGTACTAATGAGCATTGTCTCAAATGCAGAGCACAAGAGTTGGATGTTCTTGTTAAGGGACTTTCTCCAGTCTAACTTTTTTAGTAACTGAAATGTTTCTAGCCTTTTGGGGCACATGTTTGTGTTTTAAAAAAAAAAAAAAAAAAGTCTTTCATAATGTAAAATAAATGTCCTGTTAAAATCCTGGTTTGTTTGGTCAGATCCAAGATTAGACCCGTCACCTTTTATACCTGTTTAAGTGAGAATTCAGGTGCACTTGACATTCAAATGAATAGAATTTTCCAAACTGCATTCATTGTTTTATTCATTAATGTAGAAAAAAAAAAAGGTGGATATACAAAGGATGTTGTAAAGTCTTTGTAACAGTAAAAGAAAGTAACTCCAAACAAAGTACAAGTAGCATCAGACAGAGTATCAAACCAGGAAACAAAGACCAGGGCCAGACAAATTAAGAACAAACAAGTACATTTATGAATCTGAATACTAAAATGGTAGGAAAATGTTACATGCTTGTCTTTTTCATTGCACATGGTTGAAATATTGCACTGGTGAGATGAAAGTTTAATTGAACACAGCTGTTACATAATACAGGTGAGATGGTGCACAAAATCACCAGTTTGTTGTACAGTCTAGCAGCAGAGGGGAGCAACTACCTGCAGAAGGAATTTTTTAAATACTTGATCAAAAAAATGGGCAAATAGAATTAGAGTAATAGAATCAGTGCATCAGTGGCACTTCTGAGCTCGTTCTGTGTCTTCTGCTTAGGCAGCCACAGTCCACCTCTGTGCCTCACTCGTCACCTCTGATCACCACATATCTCCATCGCATGGTTCCTCCAATACACAGTCCTGAGGAAAAATAGTGTTTTTAATTAGACAAGCACTTGAACCACAAGATAAAACTTGCTAATGATTAAAGCATTAGACATGTTTTATTTTGTTATATTGAATTTTGATGTAGCAGCCACCATGTATTAGTCAATTTATTCATGGGATATGTAGTTTAATGGTCAGAAACAGCAGTTCAATCTCAGAAAGAATAAGTTTAAAAATGTATGCAGTGGCGCTTTAGCGTCAGCAGATGGCTCTTGTTTGTTTTGAGTTGTTGCACTCAGTCCAGTGTGTGAACGAAGAGTTGTATTATGTTTGTCGTTATTGTAGGCAAGATTAATAATAAAAAACCTGAAATGAGCGTCCTTTCCTTTGAAATACATAACCAAACAAGTCACATAGGCATCTAGGCTCAATCTGTCATCGTTCATGGACCTACAGCCGCTATCTTGTCCTGACCATTCTTGAGCAAAATAATGAGTTACACAGGTAAAGCGGATTATTAAAAACGTACCTCTGTGGATCATAGATGCATCTGTGCTGTGGAATAATGTGTTGTCGGTGTCATGAGAGGGCTCCGTGTACTGCGTTCCTACAAATACACACAGTCGCACCCTAGGACACACTCCATCAGATATCCTCTATTGACAATAAAACCAGCAGTAGATTACAACCAAATGGTAAAAATGATAAAGATCACTTATAAACTGAGCTAAGCAGCTAACTTGCAAACAAGTCTGCATAAGTCTCCCAACCAGGAATTGCGAGTGCCTTGAGGTAGTCTGTCAAATACTTTTACGTTCATTTTAATATGTTTAATTAATTTAACTTTTGATATTAAAAACACCAGAGGGACGAAAAATATCTATAGACCCTTCTCACACAGCGTCATCTGATCACGTGATTTCCGCGGAGCCACCATGTTGGATGGCAAAAGCCGGTTGTCACGGCCCGATTTGGATCAGTCCTGCTGTCTGTTAGCCTTACAAATTACAAATCGTTTTACTCATCAGAAATAGTTTAATGTGTCCTATATCTGTGATAGCATCTACCAGCTGTCCTTTGAAGTAAAAAAGTTAATGTTGCACTATTTGACAAAGTTTATTCTTAAAAAAAAAAAAAAAAAAAAAAAAAAAAAAAAAATCACACAAAAGATCACTCCTGCTGTAATCGTCAAATGAAGTAAAAACTGATCTGAGGTCAGTTCTTACTGTCTGCTCAGGTTTATTAGCAGGGTAAACACGTTTTCACGGACATTTAGCAAACTGGAGAGTAAAAGAAAATACAATGTTCAGGACAGCTTGGCATTTGTTCTTTTCTGCGTGAGGATATGGCGATTACAGGATTATTTTCACAACATGGAATACTTTGATGGAAATACATCGATATTTACTGATTGAGCATTACTAATCCTGGATTGGACTGGTTTTGGACAGAACCAGTGTTCAAAGGTAAAAACCCTAATCCTAACCCCATCCAGTTTGAACCACAACCAAAAACAAAACGCAATATGCTACAATTCAAAATAACCACATTAGCATTAGCATGCTAATGCTAATTAGAATTGCTATCAGCTACATCATTGTAATCAACATGATGATATCAAATGGCTGACCCACATGTTAGCCATTAGCATGACAGCATGAGTTAGCATAAATGCTACTTACAACAAAAGGCTAACATGCTTCCCAATATTTAAGAATTCAAACTTACCAGTTCAGTCAAGAACGCATAAAAGCCCAGCACACATGACACTCCCCACAAAAAGGTCTGGCTCTAACAAGGCAAGTGAAATCAGTTTAGTTCCACAATAAACAGAAATATATAAATAGAAGGATTTAAATGTACTAACCGCCCAGCTCTGTCCCCAGGCTTCTCCCCCACACAACTGAGGAGAAAGAAGTCGGGGGGTTTTATACTGAGGCTGCCGGACTGTGAGTGGATAACAGGAATGGGCGGTGACAGGCCATGTGGCATGGAGGAAAACCTGGGGTGGTCAAAGGAGAACCCTGGGGTGGATTCAACCCTAGTTAAAACTGGTTACACTTATGTTTACCTTTCTCCAATCAGTTGAAGAATTCAGTAGTTCGCTTATCCTCATTTGAAGTTCTTTGGCCATCCTGTGTTCTCTGATTTCTGTACCTCAATCTTCTTCTGCGCTCTTATTCCTCACAACACTGAAAACCAGGAAAGGAGCCAGGTGCATGTTTACATTAAAGTTGAATATTTAAACTTAAAGTAATTCATTCATTTTCTTACATTTAGAACTGTTTAGGGTGAGTGGAAGGGTTGGAGTTTGTCGCAGCAGCTATGGGCTTGTGGTGGGTTACTTTCTGGACAATGTCCCAGTACTCGCACAGCCAACACATACAGCAGAGAGCTAACGTAGCCTAATGCTATTCACTCTCACATTCATTCACCTGCTCATGCCTATACTATTCACTCTCACATTCATTCACCTGTTCATGCCTGGGACAAAGGAAGCCAGAGTAGCTGGACAGAACCTATAGGAATACATGGAAGCATACATTGTAAAATTTTGACTACAGTATAACATTTCAACATTGCAATAATAAGTTAGTAAAATAAAAAAAGTACTTGTAAAGTATGTTGGAACTTCCATTTCTGTGCTCTTAACCTTGTAAAACATCTGGACCAAGCTAGCAATCAGCAATTAGCAATTTTAAGAGCTAATAGTTTGAAGTAGGTTACACTATTGTAATAAAACAAAATGCCTCACTGTGAGTAAAAATACAGCTTCTTTCAATCAATCTACAGGCGTTTAACATTGTTTCTGCTCACATGTTTTGTGTAGTTTCATTAGTATGTTGTGAAGAATCCCGCCTAACCCTAATCTGTGGTGGTTCTATTGTTAGTTGTTTTGTTTTTCTTACCAGTATGTGCGCACAACTAAGGAGTTGCTTTTTAAATGCCCTTGTACATTGTGTGTGCATTGAAAATAAAGGCATTCATTCTTGTATTCATTCATTCATTTATTCAGCTGGCACTGCTACTCTGATGCATTCCATGATTCTGAAACTGTGCCCAATCTTGTAATGTAAACAGTTAACAGTTTAAATAAAATGATCATTTCCATTACATTGATCCTTCCAAACATAGGCACAGTTGCTAGTTTCCTACCTCATAACAAACAGGAGGGCACATGGGAACGCTAGCAGGCTAACCACTCTGATAGCAATGAAGATTGGAATCATCCCCTCACCTAAACAACAGCAAATAAGAGGCAAGAATATTAGGATTTGGGCATATGCACTTGTCAAACAAACTTTAAAAGATACTGTAAAGTACAGGGGCAAAATAACTACTTCTGTGTCTTTTGCACACATAAGATATGGTTAATGATATGGAAAAGTTGACTATGATTATATTCCATTATACTAATAAACACTAGATGGCAGTAGTAGGTGATAATGGCTCTAATAAACAACTGTTATTGGTCAATGCTAGATTTCAAACTAACAACTGATAAGAGTCTCTAGTCTTGAACAGTTTTTTTATTTTTAAAAGTTGTGATATGGCATTAAATGTTTTGTCTGTGAAGACTCTCACTCATCCAGGGTATGTGCATCACAACAAAAGGTTTTTTAAAAAGCAGTCATTAGGACTTGGTTTTGAAAGTTGAACACGCTTTATTTTATTTAAAAACTGCAACTGCAACTTTATTTATAAAGCACTTTACAAACAACTAAGTCGACCAAAGTGCTGCACAAGATAAAATATAAAATCAAACTTAAAAATATATTTACAAATCCATAAAAGCATAAAAGGTAATAAATACAAATAGATAAATAATCAGATAAATAATGTCAACATCTCAAACTGTGTCAAAGGCCAATGAGAACAAATGGGTTTTAAGAACAGATTTAAAAACAGGTACAGAGGAAGCCTGTCTAACGTGCAAAGGCAGCTCATTCCACAGTCTTGGTGCTGCCACTGCGAAAGCTCTGTCCCCTCTAAGCTTACGGTTAGTTTTAGGCACAGTCAGGAGGTGCTGGTCAGCCGACCTGAGTGACCGTAAAGGAGTGTGTGGGTGCAGGAGCTCAGAGAGGTACAGTGGGGCAAAACCATTCAGACATTTAAAAACAAATAACAGAAGTTTAAAATGGATTCTGAAGTGTACAGGCAGCCAGTGCAGGGAAGATAAAATCAGAGTGATGTGCCCATATTTGCGTGTGCCAGTTAAAAGACATGCAGCCGCATTTTGCATGAGCTGCAGTCGAGAGATTGAGGACTGGCTTGCTCCGAAATAAAGTGCATTACAGTAATCCAGCCGGATGGTAATAAAGGCATGGATTACTGTTTTAAAGTGCTGTTGTGTTAGAAAGTGCTTAACTTTAGCCAGCTGCCTCAGATGGAAGAAACTGCTCTTGACCACTGATCTAATCTGGCTGTCAAGCTTGAAATTTGAATCTATTTTAAAACCTAAGTTCACAACGTCCGCTTTGACATAGTGATTTAGGGAGCCCAGGTCTACAGGAGAGACACCATAAGTATTACTGGGTCCAAACAACAATATTTCAATTTTAGAATCATTAAAACACAGACAATTCAATGCCATCCAGGTTTTAATATCATTTAAACAGTTTTGTAGCTGACTAATAGAAAAAACATCCTTTTTTTTCAGAGGAACATAAATTTGGCAGTCATCTGCATAACAATGGAAGGAGATACCATGTCTCCTAAGAATAGAGCCCAGGGGCAACAGATATAAAGAAAAGAGGACGGGGGCTAAAATTGAACCCTGAGGGACACCGTAGGAAAGAGAAGCTGAGGAGGACTCCATTTAGGTAGGCGATTATTTGACCATATACAATTTTCTCTAAAATCTTAGATAAGAAAGGCAATTTTGAAATTGGCTGGAAGTTGGCAAGTACACTTTGATCTAACCCGGGTTTTTTGATCAATGGCTGCACAACTGCATGCTTAAAGTTTTTGGGAACCACCCCTGATGTGAGACTACCATTAATAATGGTAAGAACCACAGGTCCTAGCGCCAGGAAAACCTCCTTAAAAAGTCTGGGTGGAACCACATCATGTGGTGATCCTGAGGGTTTTAAATGACCCACAACCTCCTGCACATGAGCGAGGGTGACGGGCTCAAACTGATGAAACACAGCAGAGCACAAGGGAGGCGCTGAAGGGTCCACAGCTGATGGTGTGATTTGAGTTCTAGCCACAGTCACTTTATCAATAAAAAAGTGAAGAAAGTCCTCACAAAGTTCAAAAGAGGCCTCAACACATGCAGTCCGAGGAGCATTCAGAACAGTTTCAATGGACTTGAACAGAACACGAGGCTCGTGACAGTTTGAAACTATAATATTTGCAAAATGTTTCCTTTTTGCATCCTTTACTGTGTATTGGTAAAGACGCCAACTGTCTCTCAACATTTCAAAGGACACCTGCAGTTTGTCCTTCTTCCACTTACGTTCAGCCCTGCGGCACTCGCGCCTCACAGCACGGGTCTCCTCATTTAACCAGGGCTTAGACTTGGTTTTAGGCTGCCTGATTTTAAAAGGAGCTACACCATCCAGTACAGTCAGACAGGTGTCATGGAACCAGGAGCTGAGCTCCTCCTTCCTAGGAGCATAAACCAACTGTTACCAGTTGAATTTCAGCACTGAGAAAGCTTCTTGGATAAGAGGTGAAACGTTTTCAACTTTAAAAACCAAGTCCAGATAACTGCTTTTTTTTAAACCTTATGTAAATCATTAGAATGAGTTGATCATAACCATAACGATGCATGTGTCAAAAGGCTGTCATAACTGTTCTGTTCCGGAGCGCACCTTTAGAACACCTCATATTAACTTGTCTCTCCTGAGAGTAAGCAGCAAATAATCCTCCTCACGTACTTTTACTGAGAAAAACACACATTTATTTGGCTTTCTTGCTTCATTTACAACAATGTCTGTGTAAGTTACACTTTTATTCATGTTTTGTGTGAGAGTTTGCATTATTTATGACTAGGGCCAACCAAACACATGTCATTATAAGAGATAATTTGGTTGTTTTTTGCACTTTAACTAAACAATGAAGTTATATATGTTAACACCACAATTTGTAGTAATTACAGTGTGATGTTTTGCAACTTTTGTCATGTTAATAGATGAATTTTTGGAAAGTGACTAGATACTTTTACTAAGTAACACTTTCTTTACAGAAATGCAATTTCTGTGGGCATTTTGTAAAATATACTTTTACCTGAGGACCTTTCTGACAGAAAAATGTTTATTCAAATAGTGTATCTATAAAGTAAAGAACATAAATGAATAAGCTTGGTGGGTATAACACTTGCCTTGCACTGAGAAGGTCCTTGGTCTGAGCGAGGTTAATACTTCTTTACTTAAATAATCATTCTGTTGGTTACTTGTACTTCTTCTTGAGTATTATTGAATGTGGAAAAAGTATTAAATGTGAGGTTTACACAGATAGAAAGTACTTTTTACAATACAGAGCATAATGATAATACTAATACTACTACTGCTACTTGTAATACTACTACCATTATTACTGCTGCTGGTTTGAATGTGGCTGTAGGACAAAAGTACTACTATACTTCAAACTGACTCAGAGAAATACTTTTACTCATTCAGTAATAAAAAGTGGGAGTTCTAAGCTTATGTGTTGTATATTTGTGCATGAATAATGTTTGTGTTTTTCTTCTTTCAGCTTGTTAGAGAACACTTCTGTGGCTGACAGGCCCAAGTGGTACGGGGTCACAGACCCAATCAGCCTGGACCTTCCCTCTGAGGCCGACCTGAGGCAGACCAAAAACCTCACTCATGTCCTCCAGTCATGTAACATCTTTGGGTCTGACTCAGACTTTCAGCACCGGTGAGACAGACCAGACCTGTACATTAAAATAACATTAAGTGAGACAAATGAAAATGACTGCAGCAGATTTAATATGGTTTGTAAATATTTGTTCTTTTGCAGAGAAAAGGTGGTTAAGAATCTGGAGGCTCTATACAAAGAGTGGCTCAGGGACACCTGCCGTCGAATGGTAACAAATGATTTCTTTATGTACCTGCTTTATCTTCCTATTGCTTTGGTTTAGACCTGGTTTAGACCAAGATTAGCTCTGGTTTAGTCCTGATTTAGACATAATGTCCCTCATTTATCAAATTATGCGTATGCCAAAAAATGGTTGTATGCCTGGTGTATGCCCAAAGCCATGCAAGTTTTGATATTTATGAATATGGATGTGGGCATACAGTACACTCAAATCCTACACCAGGTCACATTTTTTCAGAAGCACCTGTTTCTAAACAACTTTTATAAATGAGAGTCAGTGTGTTTAGTCCTTGTTTAGTCCCTCCTTGTCCTTATTTACTCACACTCATTTTAGTCTGCAGAAGGTTGTACATTAATTTCTGAGGTGGTACTTGGAGTGAAAACCTTGAGAACCACTGGTTTGAGACCAGTTAGTTTTAAACCAGTCTCACTTAGTGGGCTGGGACCCAAAAGTGGGCCAGTGGAAGGTTTAATATAGCTTTAATGTTCAGGTTATTTTAATCCTAAATATTGTTTAAATGACATAAAATGGTGTAGCTGATTTTAAAGTACATATACCATAAAGTTTGGATTAAAATGTGTAAAAGCTATGTGACTGTGTAAAAAAAAGTGGCAGTGTTATTCATTGTAGTAAATGCTCATTGTTAGTTTCATTTGTGAATATATTTTCATGTTTCTATTTCAGAACATGCCTGAGTGTGTCACGGACCAAGTGGGCGGCAGGGTGGTCCCGTTTGGTTCTTTCACCCTGGGTGCGTACACGGGATGCTCCGACGTCGACGTCCTGTGTGTGGGGCCTTGTTTCATTGAGAGACATGACTTCTTCTCATCTTTCTATGAGAAGATGAAGAGCCTGAGGGAGGTCCAGGGCATCCTGGTAAGTCCCTTATACAGCTTCCACACATTTAGTTCTTCTTAGTGCAAGTTTATTACAAATTCTCTTGTCTTTTAGGCCATTGAGGAGGCGTTCGTGCCAGTCATCAAGTTGAATTTTGATGGAATACCGGTAAAAAAAAAAAAAAATAATAATCACAGTGCTCTACCAGCGCCATTGAAGAAACATTGCTCATACTTTTCTTGTGATTTCAGATTGACTTGGTTTATGCCCAAGTCCAGGGAAGAGAAAGCATACCTGACGGGTTGGACCTCCTGGACACCAAGCTGCTCCACGGGATGGATCCTCAGAGTATAAGGAGTCTCCAAGGTGCGCAGCCAACCAAATAAAGCATTTTTACTGTAGCTTATTGTAGCACCAAAAATTAACGTCAATGTTGTTTTGTGATTTTTGCAGGATACAGAGTCACAGTGGAGATCCTGAGTCTGGTGCCCAATGTCCATAACTTTAGACTGGCACTGAGGACCATAAAACATTGGGCTAAATGTAAGTGACACTAGCTTGGTAAAAGTACTTATACATGCGTACAGATTAGGAGTACTTCTTCTGCGTCTGGATCCCAACCTAGAGTTTAGGAACCAGTGATTTAGTCCAGCTAACTGCTGGTAATAAGTAATTTCTTTGTATTGTTGTCACTGCAGTGTTTACTATGAACATAGTAATGAACAACTGCTCCCATATACTGTCTGAGTTTGTTGTAGTTGAGCATTATGTTTTAATAAGTACTTACCTTTTCTTATTCTGTTCTAGGTCGCAACATTTACTCCAATAAGCTGGGCTTCCTGGGTGGAGTGGCCTGGTGCATTTTGATGGCCAGAACATGCCAGCTCTACCCTCATGCCTCAGCTGCCACTCTGGTGGCCAAATTCTTCAGAGTCTTCTCCACGTGGTAAGTACAGCACGACTTGCATTCATATGTCAGAATATGTTAATAATACTTTAACTTGCATACGACCAAGACTTTGCTGAATTGGATTTGTTTGTGTGTGTTTGTAAAACAGGGGATGGCCACTCCCAATCATGCTGAGGCACCCTGAGGAGTACCCCTACAACCTCCCCGTCTGGGATCCAAGGGTAAGTGGAACAATATCCTGTCAATGTAAAATGCATTTACAAACTACTGTGGAGATGGATATCTTCATATGAATTTAGTTTTATGGAAGTGGTTCTCCGAGTGTGGTTAGGGGACCTCTGGTGGTTTAGACCTGGTTTAGTCCGGGTTTAGTTTAGTTAGACTTTATTGTCCCTGTGGGGAAATTTGTCCTCTACATTTGACCCACCTTTCTGTGTCACTGGGGCAACCTGTCAGGAGCAGTGGGCGACCACAGTGCAGCGCCGGGGATCCTTTCTCCAAGGTTTGGAGAAGGATCCTGGTCAGGAGTGCCTAGCTGGAAGATTAGCTGTGCATGTTTTAGAGTTACAGTAGCTTCATCCTGTTTCAGTCCTGGGTTAGACCTGGTTTAGACTTGGTGTAGTCCTGGTTTATTGTAGGATTTGTTGTGGTTTAGTCTTGGTTTAGACCTGGTTTAGTCCTATATTAAGAGTAGCTTCATCCTGGTTCATGGTTTTGTCTTAGATTTCTCCTGGGTATAGTCTTGGATTTGTCCTGGTTCTTGATTTAACCCTAGTCTTGTCTTGTCCTTATTCAGTGATGCTAATTTTTGATTTTTTTGAGATGGTACTTGGAAAGCCAATTTTTTTTTAAACCTCCTAAAACTTCAGATAAAAGTGTCCACTCTACCTAACAAGAGTCTACCATGTTTTTATTTATTTTCAGGTGAACCCCAGGGACGGCTTCCACCGCATGCCCATCATCACGCCTGCATACCCCTACCAGAATTCGGCCTACAATACAACTGCTTCCACTCTGAACGTCATGAGGGATGAGTTGAAGCGTGGTGAGTATCTGCAGATATTTTTACTATCGGTCAACCAGCTACAGTAAAAGCTAAAGCTAAACTCAACAATAACTACCTCCTAACAGGACTTCACCACTTCATATTGTCTGTGTTTGATTTGCAGGTCGTGGCATCACCGAAGCAGTTTATGAAAACAGAGCCAGCTGGAGGAAACTATTTGAGCCACCCAACTTTGTGCAGGATTATGGGTATGTGCTAGAAGTACTGTTACTTCAAGATACTGTTAATGAGGTACAAGTAGAAGTACAGAGCAAACTTGTTACTTGGGTGAAAGTAAAGAAAGAAGAAAGCAGAAAGTATTTACGGCTTCTACCAATGCTAGTGCTACTACTCAGAGGTGCAGACAAACCAAGTAAATATTTGGAGCCCTAGAGAAAAGCTTAGAAAAGGGCCCCCCCTAGTGGTTGGAAAAATGACACATCTTGAGTCTAAGAACATTAAGATTAAAGTTTTAGGAGCACTAAAACAAATGTGGGGTGGGGACGGGGGTGTCAGTGAGGACCCTCGTTTGGGGCCCCCTAAATTTTTGAACTGCCATACCACTAATATTACTATTATACTACTAATATACTAATATTACTAATATACTACTAATAGCACTATTAATACTTTTACTCATTTGTAGGTTAAATTTTTCATTTTTTGTAGTAAAATGACCTCTGTTACTTGATGTTAATGAGTTGAAATTTAAGTTGTGATTGGGGTTGACCTTTCCATGAGTGATGTATTTGGATAGGTTTAGTTACAAATGGTTAATTGGTTGTTATTTGCCAAAAGCATCTTGATTAGTCATAATTTATGATGTTTTGTGGCTAATGCTAAATCCTCCATAGAAACTGTATTATGGTCTGTTTAACCTCTGGTCTAATTCTTTGGATTGTCAAGGTTATATTTATAAACACTAATGTTTTAAATGTAGAAAAATACTGATGTGTGTTGTGATTGTTGTTCTTCCAGGCATTATATTGTGCTGACAGCCACCGCTGCTACACAGACCCAGCAACAACAATGGTGAGTACTCATTTTATAATGATTTTATTAACTTTTCATATGACAAGCAAAGATTCGGTGTGCTTAAGTGCAAGAATTGCCCAAGTGTAAAATACATAAAAAAAAACAAAACAATAAAAAGCATAAAATAAAATTAAAATTAGGTTTAAAAATGCGACAAAGGGCTAAAAACAACATAAAAAGTTAAAAGTAAGGTAAACTCAACCAAAAGCTTGTGAGCTTGTTAATACGTTTTTTATATTTTAGTCTATTTTTGAAAATGGGCACAGTATCAGCACTTTTCAGAACAGGTGCCATGTTTTTCTGCATGTGTGATGTGTATTTGACAGTGTGCTGGCTGAATAATTTGTTTCTTCTTTGAGATGTGTGCACTCTGAACAATGTCTTTTGTTTATCTTTCTAGGGCTGCCTTTGTTGAATCAAGAATCCGTCTCCTGGTGGGGAAGCTGGATAGAAATGTCCACATCTCCCTGGCCCACCCCAGCATGAAGACCTTCCGTGGAAAGTATGTCCATGTATTTTTTTTTACTCCGCATCTTATTAAACACTTTGAGTTAGGTCTGCACAATATGGACACAGGCACGAGGGGCTTCAAAGAAAAAATGATGGGAACCACTGGTATATAATATATTAGTAATAGTTTAACTCTTTAATCTAAGTTAAATTGTTATTGCAAAATTCATTCACTAAAGAGTATTTCCTAATATTGTGCAGACCTAGATAACTCTATTCATTAATTGTATTAGGTCATATGTACTTCTATGTTTTATGAATATAATATCTCTGTTTGTTTTCAGGGATGGACTGAGTAAAAAGTGGCTGATTGGAGTAAAATTAAACCAGTATGGACCCCAGACGCTGAACTTGGCCCCTGACCTTCTGACCTTCACCCAGATCGGTATGTCTTTGATACATACATTGTTGCTATTAGATTAGCAGACTGCAGTACATTTTAACATAGCTTATTACAGATGCCAAATGACTTTGTGTGTTGTGTTTTTGCAGTTTACTCTCACTCTGGGAGTTTGTACAAAGAAGGCATGGAGGTTTCAGCAGCTTACACCAACTGCCAAAATCTGAGCTCGCTGCTGTTGGATAGTGATATCCCTGATGCTGGGCGGTCCAACAGCAAAGCTCCGGCCAAAAGGAGGGCATGTTCTCCTGTTTTTGACAGGCACCCCAAAAAGGTCAGAGTGGACCAAACTTCAGGGAACCAAACCTGGTTCTCAGCATCAAACAGGGAGTCTGCTGTGGCCGCTGGTGTCTCTGAGAAGCGTCCGAGCACCAAGAGACACTGGACTCCTGAGCACAACCCTGAAGCCAAGCGATTCAAACAGGAACTGGTGAGTTTAAAAGTACGGGACTCTAAAGTGCCACTGTGGGATTTTTAAAGGGAAACGTGTCTACGTTCAAAAAACAGAGGGTCTGGATCCTCGATAGCTGATTATTTAGCCCATCAGCACACTGACTAAACACTACTTCACTTGTGTTGAAATATTAACCTAAAACTTCTGCCTATTTTGTTTGCAGCGACCATCTCCTGTTGAACTTTCCAGCCAGACTCCAGCCCACACCAGACCAGTGGCTGTGAGGAGACCCTTGAGAGCAAATTTTTTCCAGACCGTCCAGTAAGTCCTCAACCCTTTTAATAATTTAAACACTGTTTTAGATGTACATGTGAAGATCCTGTGAGGCCTAGATGATCATTTAAATTCTCAAAGCAGCCACTAGAGAGCAGTAAAATCTTTCTTTTTATGTGGCACTTTCTCATTGTTCACTGTTGTCCTCCCTAAAGGAGTCCTTACTTACTTTATTGAACCTTTTGTATTTGAAAGCACCATTTTGGTCCAACAACAACTTTTGTAATGCTGCAGATCTTTGCAGATCTGGCCTCTTGTTTTTCTTTAGGCAGAATATTCAGTACCAGGCTGCGTGTGAAAGTTTTTAAAAGTCATTCCTGGAAGGGTGTATAGACTTATACAGGAGCTCCACTTGTATCTAAAGCAATGAAATTTAATGTTGCAAAAGTGTTTGATTTAACTCTATGTTCCTTTCTTTCTTCTAGGAGAAGAGAGTAAGCAGTCACTGCAGATTGGAGGATAAGCACACTTCACACTTACACACACACACACACACACACACACACACACACACACACACACACACACACACACACACACACACACACACACACACACACACACACACTTCATTTTACACAGAAGGACTGAACTGCCATAGTGAAAGAAAAAAATGGTAGCGTTTCGCGTTAATACGAGAAAGTTCACATTATAACGAGATCTTTTTCTTGTTTTGTTTTTCTTGTTAAAATGTGATAATATTGCATGTAAAGAAGATAATTTTTTCATTATAATGTAATAACTTTCTCTTTAAAATGAGAAAATAATCTATTTAAAATGAACTTACCGACTCATTGGCGTTTAAGAAGTTCCTTATATACAATCATTGGTTTAAACAGCTCATGTTTTCCCATATGCCTCACGAAATGTTACACTTCATCAATCAGAGAGCAGACTACAGAGCATGGAGCAGATGCAAAGGCAAATGGAGGCACTGTTTACGTTCTTCAGAAGCAATAAGAAGGTGAGCTGCATCACTACCACTGACACAAAACTGGCAATCATGGGAAAATATGATCTCGCTTTAACGTGAAAGTTGTTTCATTAAGAAACGTATCTTGTTTAAAGGAGAAAGTTATCACGTTATAACAGGAAAATTATCTTGTTTAATTGAGTTATTTAGTTTTAACGTAATATAATCACATTTTAACAAGAAAGAGATCTTGTTATAACGTGAAACTTTCTCGTATTCACGAGAAACGCTACCAATATTTTTTCTTTCACTGTGGCACTTCAGCACTTCTGTAATTTCACCTTTACTTGCATTAAAAAATAAAGAGCATTAAAATTTGTGAAAAATTAACTGAATGGTGTTATGGATGCTGTGTTAGTATGTACATCGTGTTTCATCTGTGTGTTTTTTTAATACACTGGCTCTGAAATTGTTTACATGAACTTAGAAAATAGATGCCTCCAGGTGTATGGTTAGTTGGGTGTTGGGTGAGAATGAAAACATGAGGACATGCTGCACCTGCAGCAACACTGCCCACACACTGAAAAGTGGAGAGCTGCAAATTCAAACCAAAAAAAATGGCAACGCAACTAATACAGTCAATTCAATCACACCCTGGTCTCATTCATCACCTTCCTCTAATCTCAAACCCCCAACACCTCTTCCACACAAAATACTGCATCCACACACGCTACAATACCCACACATGAAGATATATGTCCTGTAAATTTTACTTTGCAGATACAAATCATGTAAAGGATAATGATATCAGTAATACTGATGTTATTCCCAACAACATGAAAAAAAAAACAACAAAAAAAAACAATGATAACTGTTATGGTCCCTGTTGGCAGTGGTCTATGCATAAAAGGGACGCATAACATAAAAGATGGACAACGATTACAGTGCTCAACAGAAAGGTTTATTTTAACAGAAATGACTCACAACGTAATCAAACACAGAGATGGGGAGCCCAGCAACAACAGAGGGGATAACTAAACGAAACTAAAGAGAGCTGGGTCTCCCCACTTCCAAACTAAACTAAAGTAAAAGAAAACAGGGACGTGACGGAGTGGCGTGAAGATGAGCTGTGGCTGGCGAGGTAGTGGACCAGGAGGACGAGCGAGAGCGAGAGAGAGCCAGGATCCAGCTCCGCCTACTTTATAGCCTCGCTCCTCTGCATTGGCCAATCCGGGGCTAAGAGCAGGCAACAAAACAGACATTAATAATGGCCACATTTAGGCGACATAAGTAAGCAGGGCCAGGGGCGTACGAGAGGCCATGTCATCCATTTTTCACCGGATCTGATCACTGTGCCAAGTTTCATGAGTTTTCAGCTATTTCAGCTGTTCAAGGGGACAAATTTGTGATCCCGGGACACTATAAAAATAATAGAAATAAAAATATAACAATAAAATATAACAACATAAACTCTATTAATTGTATTTACTTTTTATTTAAAGTGCATATGTCAGGTTGGACTACCCATTTCACCAAAGCAGAGGAACAATCTTAGTATTTATGACTTCAATGAAAATTCATATTTAATAGCCTCTAGTTTGGAGTTAGGAGACATTTTTGTGAGAAATTGTACTTTCACATTAAGAGCGGCTGTGAGCTGTGATGTCACAAGAGATAAACACGTTATTTAACAAATTATTTTACTTAATTTATTTATTTTACTGTATATTTTATGTAAAATATATAAAATTGTAAATAAGTAATAACCTTAAACTCATAATACATTTACTACAAAGAAAAAAGAAGGAAAGGAAAAAAATTATTAAACCTGAAACATATGTAACAAAAATAATATTTAATTAAAGCCGCAAGCGGCATTGGTAGGCCCTCGCCGGCCGCAACCGGAGCTGGGGCAGAGGAGAAACCATTTTGCCAAATTTTTTGTTGGTACCTTTTGATAAAAAAACTTCAAAAAGCGTCCTAATACTCCACAGAACTGCATTGAATGGAATTCCCATTGGAATAAAATGGCAGAATTCGACCATCACCATGGCAACACCGAATGAAATACGACTTGGGTACCATTGGAATTTTTGATCAGGATGACATCAAGAATATTTGTGCCGAATTTGACAAATTTTCATTCAAGTATTATTTTTTGTGTCCATAGAAATTTTTGTTTCATTCCCATTGGAATAAAATGGCAGGTTTCAGTCATCGCCATGACAACACAGTATAAAATATGACATGGGTCTCATTGGCTTTTGTGATCGGCGTCACATAAAGTATTTTTCTGCCAAGTTTCGTAAAATTTGGAAAAACTAAATTTTTTACTGACCATATAAATATTTGTATCATTCTGTAGGGGGCGCTATCGTGCCAAATTTCATTCTTTCTTGTTTAATGGGTTTAGGCTTGGAGGGTTTATGAGTGTTTAAAATTTGAGCCATATTGGAGTTAAAATGTGCGAATTGTAGCAAATTGCAGGTACGGAGAAATGGAAAAAAAATTCGTAAAGTTTGCGGCTGCGCCGCACAAAAACCGTAAAACTTTTGCGAAGAATTTGGATAACTTTAATGCCCCACTTCTGTAGATGATATACAGCCATTTTGAGCTAATTTGGTGAAACGCCCAAGGAGGAGATAGAAAAAGTACGACGTGTGCAAAATTGCTGACTCAGCACTTCGCAGATTTCAATCCAAGATTACCGACTTCTGGTTTGTCAGGGGGCGTGGCCATAATAATATTTTTTGTTTGGCTCCATGTCAGCAATGTGATTACCGAATTTGGTGGGTCTGCGACAAACTTTATGTTAGGCCGCCTCCCATTGGCGCAATGCATTTGCAATTTTGTAGGTGGCGCTATCGCGCCACTTTTGTGATGTTCTGTGTGGCACCTATATTAAAAAAAATTTTCACGCACTTCTGAATTTTGGGCAAAATTTGGTGAGTTTTCACAAATGTTCAGGGGGTCAAATTAGCGCTCAAAGAGCAGAAGAAAAATAAAGAAGAAAGAAAGAAAAATAATTAAAGCCGCAAGCGGCATTGGTAGGCCCTCGCCGGCCGCAACCGGAGCTGGGGCAGAGGAGAAATCATTTTGCCAAATTTTTTGTTGGTACCTTTTGATAAAAAAACGGCAAAAAGCGTCCTAATACTCCATAGAACTGCATTGAATGTAATTCCCATTGGAATAAAATGGGAGAATTCGACCATCGCCATGGCAACACCGAATGAAATACGACTTGGGTACCATTGGAATTTTTGATCAGGATGACATAAAGAATATTTGTGCCAAATTTGACAAATTTTCGTTCAAGTATAATTTTTTCTGTCCATAGAAATTTTTGCTGTAATCCCATTGGAATAAAATGTCAGGTTTCAGTCATCGCCATGACAACACAGTATAAAATATGACATAGGTCTCATTGGCTTTTTTGATTGGGGACACCTAAAATATTTTTCTGCCAAGTTTTGTACATTTTTGAAAAACTAAATTTTTTCCTAACCATATAAATATTTGTGTCATTCTGTAGGGGGCGCTATCGTGCCAAATTTCATTCTTTCTTATTTAATGGGTTTAGGCTAGGAGGGTTTATGAGTGTTTAAAATTTGAGCCAAATCGGCATTAATATGTGCGAATTGTAGCAAATTGCAAGTATGGAGAAATCAATTTTTTTTTCGTAAATTTTGCGCCTGCACCGCACAAAAACCGTAAAACTTTTGCGAAGAATTTGGATAACTTTTAATGCCCCACTTCTGTAGATGATATAGAGCCATTTTGAGCTCATTCGGTGAAACGCCCAAGGAGGAGTTAGAAAAAGTACGACGCGTGCAAAATTGCTGACTCAGCACTTCGCAGATTTCAATCGTAAATTGCCGACTTCCGGTTTGTCAGGGGGCGTGGCCATAATAATATTTTTTGTTTGGCTCCCTGTCAGCAATGTGATTACCGAATTTGGTGGGTCTGCGACAAACTTTACGTTAGGCCGCCTCCCATTGGCGCAATGTATTTGCCATTTTGTAGGTGGCGCTGTCGCGCCACTTTTGTATTGTTAAGTATGGCGCCTAAAAAAAACAAAATTTTTCAGCACACCTGAATTTTGGGCAAAATTTGGTGAGTTTTCATAAATGTTCAGGGGGTCAAATTAGCGCTCAAAGAGCAGAAGAAAAAAAAATAAAGAAAGAAAGAAAGAATAATAATTAAAGCCGCAAGCGGCATTGGTAGGCCCTCGCCGGCCGCAACCGGAGCCAGGGCAGAGGAGAAACCATTTTGCCAAATTTTTTGTTGGTACCTTTTGATAAAAAAATGGCAAAAAGCGTCCTAATACTCCATAGAACTGCATTGAATGTAATTCCCATTGGAATAAAATGGGAGAATTCGACCATCGCCATGGCAACACCGAATGAAATACGACTTGGGTACCATTGGAATTTTTGATCAGGATGACATAAACAATATTTGTGCCAAATTTGACAAATTTTCGTTCAAGTATAATTTTTTCTGTCCATAGAAATTTTTGTTTCAGTCCCATTGGAATAAAATGGCAGGTTTCAGTCATCGCCATGACAACACAGTATAAAATATGACATGGGTCTCATTGGCTTTTGTGATCGGCGTGACATAAAGTATTTTTCTGCCAAGTTTCGTAAATTTTTCAAAAACTAAATTTTTTACTGACCATATAAATATTTGTCTCATTCTGTAGGGGGCGCTATTGCGGCAAATTTCATTCTTTCTTATTTAATGGGTTTAGGCTTGGAGGGTTTATGAGTGTTTAAAATTTGAGCCAAATCGCAGTTACTATGTGCGAATTGTAGCAAATTGAAGGTACATAGAAATCGAAAAAAAATTCGTAAATTTTGCGGCTGCGCCGCACAAAAAACGTAAAACTTTTGCGAAGAATTTGGATAACTTTTAATGCCCCACTTCTGTAGATGATGTAGAATGATTCTGAGCTAATTCGGTAAAATGCCCAAGGAGGAGTTAGAAAAAGTACGATGTGTGCAAAATTGCTGACTCAGCGCTTCGCAGATTTCAATCCAAGATTACCGACTTCTGGTTTGTCTGGGGGCGTGGCCATAATAATATTTTTTGTTTGGCTCCACCTCAGCAATGTGTGTACCAAATTTGGTGGGTCTGCGACAAACTTTACGTTCGGCCGCCTCCCATTGGCGCAATGTATTTTCAATTTTGTAGGTGGCGCTATCGCGCCACTTTTGTATTGTTAAGTATGGCGCCTAAATAAAACAAAATTTTTCAGCACACCTGAATTTTGGGCAAAATTTGGTGAGTTTTCACAAATGTTCAGGGGGTGAAATTAGCGCTCAAAGAGCAGAAGAAAAATAAAGAAAGAAAGAAAGAATAATAAAAAGAAGAAGAATTAAAGCCGCAAGCGGCATTGGTAGGCCCTCGCCGGCCGCAACCGGAGCTGGGGCAGAGGAGAAACCATTTTGCCAAATTTTTTGTTGGTACCTTTTGACAAAAAAACTGCAAAAAGCATCCGAATACTCCATAGAACTGCATTGAATGTAATTCCCATTGGAATAAAATGGCAGAATTCGACCATTGCCATGGCAACACCGAATCAAATACGACTTGGGTACCATTAGAATTTTTGATCAGGATGACATCAAGAATATTTGTGCCGCATTTGACAAATTTTCATTCAAGTATTATTTTTTCTGTCCATAGAAATTTTTGTTTCAGTCCCATTGGAATAAAATGGCAGGTTTCAGTCATCGCCATGACAACACAGTATAAAATATGACATGGGTCTCATTGGCTTTTTTGATCGGGGTCACATAAAATATTTTTCTGCCAAGTTTCGTACATTTTTGAAAAACTAAATTTTTTACTGACCATATAAATATTTGTGTCATTCTGTAGGGGGCGCTATTGCGGCAAATTTCATTCTTTCTTATTTAATGGGTTTAGGCTTGGAGGGTTTATGAGTGTTTAAAATTTGAGCCAAATTGGAGTTAATATGTGCGAATTGTAGCAAATTGCAGGTACGGAGAAATCGAAAAAAAATTCGTAAAATTTGCGGCTGCGCTGCACAAAAACCGTAAAACTTTTGCGAAGAATTTGGATAACTTTTAATGCCCCTCTTCTGTAGATGATGTAGAGCGATTTTGAGGTCATTTCGTGAAACATCCAAGGAGGAGATAGAAAAAGTACAACGCGTGCAAAATTGCTGACTCAGCACTTCGCAGATTTCAATCCAAGATTACCGACTTCTGGTGTGTCAGGGGGCGTGGCCATAATAATATTTTTTGTTTGGCTCCACCTCAGCAATGTGTATACCGAATTTGGTGGGTCTACGACAAACTTTACGCTTGGCCGACTCCCATTGGCGCAATGTATTTTCATTTTTCCAGGGGGCGCTATCGCGCCACTTTTGTAATGTTCTGTATGGCACCTATATAAAAAAAAATTTTCACGCACGCGTGAATTTTGGGCAAAATTTGGTGAGTTTTCATAAATGTTCAGGGGGTCAAATTAGCGATCCTTGCGCAGAAGAAAAATAAAGAATAATAATAATTAAAGCCGCAAGCGGCATTGGTAGGCCCTCGCCGGCCGCAACCGGAGCTGGGGCAGAGGAGAAACCATTTTGCCAAAATTTTTGTTGGTACCTTTTGATAAAAAAAACTGCCAAAAGCGTCCTAATACTCCATAGAACTGCATTGAATGGAATTCCCATTGGAATAAAATGGCAGAATTCGACCATCGCCATGGCAACACCGAATCAAATACGACATGGGTACCATTGGAATTTTTGATCAGGATGACATCAAGAATATTTGTGCCAAATTTGACAAATTTTCATTCAAGTATAATTTTTTCTGTCCATAGAAATTTTAGTTTCAGTCCCATTGGAATAAAATGGCAGGTTTCAGTCATCGCCATGACAACACAGTATAAAATATGACATGGGTCTCATTGGCTTTTGTGATCGGTGTCACATAAAGTATTTTTCTGCCAAGTTTCGTAAATTTTTGAAAAACTAAATTTTTTACTGACCATATAAATATTTGTCTCATTCTATAGGGGGCGCTATCGTGCCAAATTTCATTCTTTCCTATTTAATGGGTTTAGGCTTGGAGGGTTTATGAGTGTTTAAAATTTGAGCCATATTGGAGTTAAAATGTGCGAATTGTAGCAAATTGCAAGTATGGCGAAATTGAAATTTTTTTCGTAAACTTTGCGGCTGCGCCGCACAAAAACCGTAAAACTTTTGCGAAGAATTTGGATAACTTTTAATGCCCCACTTCTGTAGATGATGTAGAGCAATTTTGAGGTCATTTCGTTAAACGCCCAAGGAGGAGATAGAAAAAGTACAACGCGTGCAAAATTGCTGACTCAGCACTTCGCAGATTTCAATCCAAGATTACCGACTTCTGGTTTGTCAGGGGGCGTGGCCATAATAATATTTTTTGTTTGGCTCCACCTCAGCAATGTGTGTACCAAATTTGGTGGGGCTGCGACAAACTTTACGTTCGGCCGACTCCCATTGGTGCAATGTATTTTCAATTTTGTAGGTGGCGCTGTCGCGCCACTTTTGTATTGTTAAGTATGGCGCCTAAAAAAAACAAAATTTTTCAGCAAACCTGAATTTTGGACAAAATTTGGTGAGTTTTCACAAATGTTCAGGGGGTCAAATTAGCGCTCAAAGAGCAGAAGAAAAATAAAAAAAAAGAAAGAAGAATAAAAATAATAATAATTTTAGCAAAAACAATATATCCGTTTACATTATACCCGCAAATTATATATTTTCGGAAAGCTCTCGAGGTCCCCCACGTGACCGTGGGGTCAAATGTCAATGACGAGCGCTTACGCGCTCGTCATTGACCTATGAGTGGGCTTCGCCCATTGACTTCCATTCATTTTCAGCCAATACAAGTATGTGGCTTCCATACCTGAGGTATATATGATTGCGTAGGACTGGATGCCATGAGTGTGTACATGGGAAAGCGCTTCGCGCTTTGTTTTTGTGCGCTTCGCGCACTTATGAGTGGGCTTCGCCCACTGACTTCCATTGATTCTGAGCGAAAACAAGTATGTGGCTTCCATACCTGAGGTATTTGTGTTTGTGTAGTACTTGTTGCCATGAGTGTGTACATGGCAAAGCGCTTCGCGCTTTGTTTTTGTGCGCTTCGCGCACTTTTGGGCAGTGCGCTTCGCGCACTGCTGTGCAGACACAATAGGCCCTGCGCCACCCTTGGGGCTCGGGCCTAATTAAAGCCGCAAGCGGCATTGGTAGGCCCTCGCCGGCCGCAACCGGAGCTGGAGCAGAGGAGAAACCATTTTGCCAAATTTTTTGTTGGTACCTTTTGATAAAAAACGGCAAAAAGCGTCCTAATACTCCATAGAACTGCATTGAATGTAATTCCCATTGGAATAAAATGGGAGAATTCGACCATCGCCATGGCAACACCGAATGAAATACGACTTGGGTACCATTGGAATTTTTGATCAGGATGACATCAAGAATATTTGTGCCAAATTTGACAAATTTTCGTTCAAGTATAATTTTTTCTGTCCATAGAAATTTTTGTTTCAGTCCCATTGGAATAAAATGGCAGGTTTCAGTCATCGCCATGACAAGACAAGTATAAAATATGACATGGGTCTCATTGGCTTTTGTGATCGGTGTCACATAAAGTATTTTTCTGCCAAGTTTCGTAAATTTTTGAAAAACTAAATTTTTTACTCACCATATAAATATTTGTCTCATTCTGTAGGGGGCGCTATTGTGCCAAATTTCATTCTTTCTTATTTAATGGGTTTAGGCTTGTATGGTTTATGAAGTGTTTAAAATTTGAGCCAAATCGGAGTTAATATGTGCGAATTGTAGCAAATTGCAAGTATGGCAAAATCGAATTTTTTTTCGTAAACTTTGCAGCTGCGCCGCACAAAAACCGTAAAACTTTTGCAAAGAATTTGGATAACTTTTAATGCCCCACTTCTGTAGATGATGTAGAACAATTTTGAGCTAATTAGGTAAAATGGCCAAGGAGGAGATAGAAAAAGTACGACGCGTGCAAAATTGCTGACTCAGCACTTCGCAGATTTCAATCCAAGATTACCGACTTCTGGTGTGTCAGGGAGCGTGGCCATAATAATATTTTTTGTTTGGCTCCACCTCAGCAATGTCATTACCGAATTTGGTGGGTCTGCGACAAACTTTACGTTAGGCCGCCTCCCATTGGCGCAATGTATTTTCAATTTTGTAGGTGGCGCTGTCGCGCCACTTTTGTATTGTTAAGTATGGCGCCTAAAAAAAACCAAATTTTTCAGCAAACCTGAATTTTGGGCAAAATTTGGTGAGTTTTCATAAATGTTCAGGGGGTCAAATTAGCGCTCAAAGAGCAGAAGAAAAATAAAAAAAAAATAAAGAAGAAGAAGAATTAAAGCCGCAAGCGGCATTGGTAGGCCCTCGCCGGCCGCAACCGGAGCTGGGGCAGAGGAGAAACCATTTTGCCAAAATTTTTGTTGGTACCTTTTGATAAAAAAAACTGCCAAAAGCGTCCTAATACTCCATAGAACTGCATTGAATGGAATTCCCATTGGAATAAAATGGCAGAATTCGACCATCGCCATGGCAACACCGAATCAAATACGACATGGGTACCATTGGAATTTTTGATCAGGATGACATCAAGAATATTTGTGCCAAATTTGACAAATTTTCATTCAAGTATAATTTTTTCTGTCCATAGAAATTTTAGTTTCAGTCCCATTGGAATAAAATGGCAGGTTTCAGTCATCGCCATGACAACACAGTATAAAATATGACATGGGTCTCATTGGCTTTTGTGATCGGTGTCACATAAAGTATTTTTCTGCCAAGTTTCGTAAATTTTTGAAAAACTAAATTTTTTACTGACCATATAAATATTTGTCTCATTCTATAGGGGGCGCTATCGTGCCAAATTTCATTCTTTCCTATTTAATGGGTTTAGGCTTGGAGGGTTTATGAGTGTTTAAAATTTGAGCCATATTGGAGTTAAAATGTGCGAATTGTAGCAAATTGCAAGTATGGCGAAATTGAAAATTTTTTCGTAAACTTTGCGGCTGCGCCGCACAAAAACCGTAAAACTTTTGCGAAGAATTTGGATAACTTTTAATGCCCCACTTCTGTAGATGATGTAGAGCAATTTTGAGGTCATTTCGTTAAACGCCCAAGGAGGAGATAGAAAAAGTACAACGCGTGCAAAATTGCTGACTCAGCACTTCGCAGATTTCAATCCAAGATTACCGACTTCTGGTTTGTCAGGGGGCGTGGCCATAATAATATTTTTTGTTTGGCTCCACCTCAGCAATGTGTGTACCAAATTTGGTGGGTCTGCGACAAACTTTACGTTCGGCCGACTCCCATTGGTGCAATGTATTTTCAATTTTGTAGGTGGCGCTGTCGCGCCACTTTTGTATTGTTAAGTATGGCGCCTAAAAAAAACAAAATTTTTCAGCAAACCTGAATTTTGGACAAAATTTGGTGAGTTTTCACAAATGTTCAGGGGGTCAAATTAGCGCTCAAAGAGCAGAAGAAAAATAAAAAAAAAGAAAGAAGAATAAAAATTAAAGCCGCAAGCGGCATTGGTAGGCCCTCGCCGGTCGCAACCGGAGCTGGGGCAGAGGAGAAACCATTTTGCCAAATTTTTTGTTGGTACCTTTTGATTAAAAAAATGGCAAAAAGTGTCCTAATACTCCACAGAACTGCATTGAATGTAATTCCCATTGGAATAAAATGGCAGAATTCGACCATCGCCATGGCAACACCGAATCAAATACGACTTGGGTACCATTGGAATTTTTGATCAGGATGACATCAAGAATATTTGTGCCGAATTTGACAAATTTTCATTCAAGTATTATTTTTTCTGTCCATAGAAATTTTTGTTTCAGTCCCATTGGAATAAAATGGCAGGTTTCAGTCATCGCCATGACAACACAGTATAAAATATGACATGGGTCTCATTGGCTTTTGTGATCGGTGTGACATAAAGTATTTTTCTGCCAAGTTTCATAAATTTGGAAAAACTAAATTTTTTACTGACCATATAAATATTTGTCTCATTCTGTAGGGGGCGCTATTGCGGCAAATTTCATTCTTTCTTATTTAATGGGTTTAGGCTTGGAGGGTTTATGAGTGTTTAAAATTTGAGCCAAATCGGCATTAATATGTGCGAATTGTAGCAAATTGCAAGTATGGAGAAATCAATTTTTTTTTCGTAAAGTTTGCGGCTGCGCCGCACAAAAACCGTAAAACTTTTGCGAAGAATTTGGATAACTTTTAATGCCCCACTTCTGTAGATGATATAGAGCCATTTTGAGCTAATTCGGTGAAACGCCCAAGGAGGAGTTAGAAAAAGTACGACGCGTGCAAAATTGCTGACTCAGCACTTCGCAGATTTCAATCGTTAATTGCCGACTTCCGGTTTGTCAGGGGGCGTGGCCATAATAATATTTTTTGTTTGGCTCCACCTCAGCAATGTGTATACCGAATTTGGTGGGTCTACGACAAACTTTACGCTTGGCCGACTCCCATTGGCGCAATGTATTTTCATTTTTCCAGGGGGCGCTGTCGCGCCACTTTTGTGATGTTCTATATGGCACCTATATTAAAAAAAATTTTCACGCACGCGTGAATTTTGGGCAAAATTTGGTGAGTTTTCATAAATGTTCAGGGGGTCAAATTAGCGATCCTTGCGCAGAAGAAAAATAAAGAAAGAAAGAAAGAAAGAAAGAAAGAAAGAATTAAAATTAAAGCCGCAAGCGGCATTGGTAGGCCCTCGCCGGCTGCAACCGGAGCTGGAGCAGAGGAGAAACCATTTTGCCAAATTTTTTGTTGGTATCTTTTGATAAAAAAACGGCAAAAAGCGTCCTAATACTCCATAGAACTGCATTGAATGTAATTCCCATTGGAATAAAATGGGAGAATTCGACCATCGCCATGGCAACACCGAATGAAATACGACTTGGGTACCATTGGAATTTTTGATCAGGATGACATAAAGAATATTTGTGCCAAATTTGACAAATTTTCGTTGAAGTATAATTTTTTTTGTCCATACAGATTTTTGTTTCAGTCCCATTGGAATAAAATGGCAGGTTTCAGTCATCGCCATGACAACACAGTATAAAATATGACATGGGTCTCATTGGCTTTTGTGATCGGCGTCACATAAAGTATTTTTCTGCCAAGTTTCGTCAAATTTGGAAAAACTAAATTTTTTACTGACCATATAAATATTAGTCTCATTCTGTAGGGGGCGCTATTGTGCCAAATTTCATTCTTTCTTATTTAATGGGTTTAGGCTTGGAGGGTTTATGAGTGTTTAAAATTTGAGCCAAATCGGAGTTAATATGTGCGAATTGTAGCAAATTGCAAGGTACGGAGAAATTGAAAAAAAATTCGTAAACTTTGCGGCTGCGCCGCACAAAAACCGTAAAACTTTTGCGAAGAATTTGGATAACTTTTAATGCCCCACTTCTGTAGATGATATAGAGCGATTTTGAGGTCATTTCGGTTAAACGCCCAAGGAGGAGATAGAAAAAGTACGACGTGTGCAAAATTGCTGACTCAGCACTTCGCAGATTTCAATCCAAGATTACCGACTTCTGGTTTGTCAGGGGGCATGGCCATAATAATATTTTTTGTTTGGCTCCATGTCAGCAATGTGATTACCGAATTTGGTGGGTCTATCGACAAACTTTACGTTCGGCCGCCTCCCATTGGCGCAATGTATTTGCAATTTTGTAGGTGGCGCTGTCGCGCCACTTTTGTATTGTTAAGTATGGCGCCTAAATAAAACAAATTTTTCAGCAAACCTGAATTTTGGGCAAAATTTGGTGAGTTTTCATAAATGTTCAGGGGGTCAAATTAGCGCTCAAAGAGCAGAAGAAAAATAAAAAAAAGAAAGAAAGAAGAATAAAAATTAAAGCCGCAAGCGGCATTGGTAGGCCCTCGCCGGCCGCAACCGGAGCTGGGGCAGAGGAGAAACCATTTTGCCAAATTTTTTGTTGGTACCTTTTGATAAAAAAACGGCAAAAAGCGTCCTAATACTCCACTAGAACTGCATTGAATGTAATTCCCATTGGAATAAAATGGGCAGAATTCGACCATCGCCATGGCAACACCGAATGAAATACGACTTGGGTACCATTGGAATTTTTGATCAGGATGACATAAAGAATATTTGTGCCAAATTTGACAAATTTTCGTTCAAGTATAATTTTTTCTGTCCATAGAAATTTTTGCTGTCAGTCCCATTGGAATAAAATGGCAGGTTTCAGTCATCGCCATGACAACACAGTATAAAATATGACATGGGTCTCATTGGCTTTTGTGATCAGCGTCACATAAAGTATTTTTCTGCCAAGTTTCGTCAAATTTGGAAAAACTAAATTTTTTACTGACCATATAAATATTTGTCTCATTCTGTAGGGGGCGCTATTGTGGCAAATTTCATTCTTTCTTATTTAATGGGTTTAGGCTTGGAGGGTTTATGAGTGTTTAAAATTTGAGCCAAATTGGAGTTAATATGTGCGAATTGTAGCAAATTGCAGGTACGGAGAAATCGAAAAAAAATTCGTAAACTTTGCGGCTGCGCCGCACAAAAACCGTAAAACTTTTGCGAAGAATTTGGATAACTTTTAATGCCCCACTTCTGTAGATGATGTACAGCGATTTTGAGGTCATTTCGTTAAACACCCAAGGAGGAGTTAGAAAAAGTACGATGTGTGCAAAATTGCCTGACTCAGCACTTCGCAGATTTCAATCCAAATTGCCGACTTCCGGTTTGTCAGGGGGCGTGGCCATAATAATATTTTTTGTTTAGGCTCCACCTCAGCAATGTGTGTACCGAAATTGGTGGGTCTACGACGAACTTTACTGTTCAGCCGACTCCCATTGGCGCAATGTATTTTCATTTTTCCAGAGGGCGCTGTTCGCGCCACTTTTGTGATGTTCCGTATGGCACCTATATTAAAAAAAATTTTCACGCACGTGTGAATTTTGGGCAAAATTTGGTGAGTTTTCACAAATGTTCAGGGGGTCAAATTAGCGATCCTTGCGCAGAAGAAAAATAAAGAAAGAAAGTTAGAAAGAAAGAAAGAAAAATAATAATAATTTTAGCAAAAACAATATATCCGTTTACATTATACCCAAAAATTATATATTTTCGGAAAGCTCTCGAGTTCCCCCACGTGACTGTGGGGTCAAATGTCAATGACGAGCGCTTACGCGCTCGTCATTGACCCACGAATGTGGCGTCGCCCATTGACTTCCATTCATTTTCAGCCAATACAAGTATGTGGCTTCCATACCTGAGCTATATATGATTGTGTAGGACTGGATGCCATGAGTGTGTACATGGGAAAGCGCTTCGCGCTTTGTTTTTGTGCGCTTCGCGCACTTATGAGTTGGCTTCGCCCACTGACTTCCATTCATTCTGAGCAAATACAAGTATGTGGCTTCCATACCTGAGGTATTTGTGTTTGTGTAGTACTTGTTGCCATGAGTGTGTACATGGCAAAGCGCTTCGCGCTTTGTTTTTGTGCGCTTCGCGCACTTTTGGGCAGTGCGCTTCGCGCACTGCTGTGCAGACACAATAGGCCCTGCGCCACCCTTGGGGCTCGGGCCTAATTAAAGCCGCAAGCGGCATTGGTAGGCCCTCGCCGGCCGCAACCGGAGCTGGGGCAGAGGAGAAACCATTTTGCCAAAATTTTTGTTGGTACCTTTTGATAAAAAAAACTGCCAAAAGCGTCCTAATACTCCATAGAACTGCATTGAATGGAATTCCCATTGGAATAAAATGGCAGAATTCGACCATCGCCATGGCAACACCGAATCAAATACGACATGGGTACCATTGGAATTTTTGATCAGGATGACATCAAGAATATTTGTGCCAAATTTGACAAATTTTCATTCAAGTATAATTTTTTCTGTCCATAGAAATTTTAGTTTCAGTCCCATTGGAATAAAATGGCAGGTTTCAGTCATCGCCATGACAACACAGTATAAAATATGACATGGGTCTCATTGGCTTTTGTGATCGGTGTCACATAAAGTATTTTTCTGCCAAGTTTCGTAAATTTTTGAAAAACTAAATTTTTTACTGACCATATAAATATTTGTCTCATTCTATAGGGGGCGCTATCGTGCCAAATTTCATTCTTTCCTATTTAATGGGTTTAGGCTTGGAGGGTTTATGAGTGTTTAAAATTTGAGCCATATTGGAGTTAAAATGTGCGAATTGTAGCAAATTGCAAGTATGGCGAAATTGAAATTTTTTTCGTAAACTTTGCGGCTGCGCCGCACAAAAACCGTAAAACTTTTGCGAAGAATTTGGATAACTTTTAATGCCCCACTTCTGTAGATGATGTAGAGCAATTTTGAGGTCATTTCGTTAAACGCCCAAGGAGGAGATAGAAAAAGTACGACGCGTGCAAAATTGCTGACTCAGCACTTCGCAGATTTCAATCCAAGATTACCGACTTCTGGTTTGTCAGGGGGCGTGGCCATAATAATATTTTTTGTTTGGCTCCACCTCAGCAATGTGTGTACCAAATTTGGTGGGGCTGCGACAAACTTTACGTTCGGCCGACTCCCATTGGTGCAATGTATTTTCAATTTTGTAGGTGGCGCTGTCGCGCCACTTTTGTATTGTTAAGTATGGCGCCTAAAAAAAACAAAATTTTTCAGCAAACCTGAATTTTGGACAAAATTTGGTGAGTTTTCACAAATGTTCAGGGGGTCAAATTAGCGCTCAAAGAGCAGAAGAAAAATAAAAAAAAAGAAAGAAGAATAAAAATAATAATAATTTTAGCAAAAACAATATATCCGTTTACATTATACCCACAAATTATATATTTTCGGAAAGCTCTCGAGGTCCCCCACGTGACCGTGGGGTCAAATGTCAATGACGAGCGCTTACGCGCTCGTCATTGACCTATGAGTGGACTTCGCCCATTGACTTCCATTCATTTTCAGCCAATACAAGTATGTGGCTTCCATACCTGAGGTATATATGATTGCTGTAGGACTGGATGCCATGAGTGTGTACATGGGAAAGCGCTTCGCGCTTTGTTTTTGTGCGCTTCGCGCACTTATGAGTGGGCTTCGCCCACTGACTTCCATTGATTCTGAGCGAAAACAAGTATGTGGCTTCCATACCTGAGGTATATTGTGTTTGTGTAGTACTTGTTGCCATGAGTGTGTACATGGCAAAGCGCTTCGCGCTTTGTTTTTGTGCGCTTCGCGCACTTTTGGGCAGTGCGCTTCGCGCACTGCTGTGCAGACACAATAGGCCCTGCGCCACCCTTGGGGCTCGGGCCTAATTAAAGCCGCAAGCGGCATTGGTAGGCCCTCGCCGGCCGCAACCGGAGCTGGGGCAGAGGAGAAACCATTTTGCCAAATTTTTGTTGGTACCTTTTGATAAAAAAAACTGCAAAAGCGTCCTAATACTCCATAGAACTGCATTGAATGGAATTCCCATTGGAATAAAATGGCAGAATTCGACCATCGCCATGGCAACACCGAATCAAATACGACATTGGGTACCATTGGAATTTTTGATCAGGATGACATCAAGAATATTTGTGCCAAATTTGACAAATTTTCATTCAAGTATAATTTTTTCTGTCCATAGAAATTTTAGTTTCAGTCCCATTGGAATAAAATGGCAGGTTTCAGTCATCGCCATGACAACACAGTATAAAATATGACATGGGTCTCATTGGCTTTTGTGATCGGTGTCACATAAAGTATTTTTCTGCCAAGTTTCGTAAATTTTGAAAAACTAAATTTTTTACTGACCATATAAATATTTGTCTCATTCTAGTAGGGGGCGCTATCGTGCCAAATTTCATTCTTTCCTATTTAATGGGTTTAGGCTTGGAGGGTTTATGAGTGTTTAAAATTTGAGCCATATTGGAGTTAATATGTGCGAATTGTAGCAAATTGCAAGTATGGCGAAATTGAAATTTTTTTCGTAAACTTTGCGGCTGCGCCGCACAAAAACCGTAAAACTTTTGCGAAGAATTTGGATAACTTTTAATGCCCCACTTCTGTAGATGATGTAGAGCAATTTTGAGGTCATTTCGTTAAACGCCCAAGGAGGAGATAGAAAAAGTACGACGCGTGCAAAATTGCTGACTCAGCACTTCGCAGATTTCAATCCAAGATTACCGACTTCTGGTTTGTCAGGGGGCGTGGCCATAATAATATTTTTTGTTTGGCTCCACCTCAGCAATGTGTGTACCAAATTTGGTGGGTCTGCGACAAACTTTACGTTCGGCCGACTCCCATTGGTGCAATGTATTTTCAATTTTGTAGGTGGCGCTGTCGCGCCACTTTTGTATTGTTAAGTATGGCGCCTAAAAAAAACAAAATTTTTCAGCAAACCTGAATTTTGGGCAAAATTTGGTGAGTTTTCATAAATGTTCAGGGGGTCAAATTAGCGCTCAAAGAGCAGAAGAAAAATAAAATTAAAGCCGCAAGCGGCATTGGTAGGCCCTCGCCGGCCGCAACCGGAGCTGGGGCAGAGGAGAAACCATTTTGCCAAATTTTTTGTTGTTACCTTTTGATAAAAAAACGGCAAAAAGCGTCCTAATACTCCATAGAACTGCATTGAATGTAATTCCCATTGGAATAAAATGGCAGAATTCGACCATCGCCATGGCAACACCGAATGAAATACGACTTGGGTACCATTGGAATTTTTGATCAGGATGACATCAAGAATATTTGTGCCTAATTTGAGAAATTTTCATTCAAGTATTATTTTTTCTGTCCATAGAAATTTTTGTTTCAGTCCCATTGGAATAAAATGGCAGGTTTCAGTCATCGCCATGACAACACAGTATAAAATATGACATGGGTCTCATTGACTTTTGTGATCGGCGTGACATAAAGTAATTTTCTGCCAAGTTTCGTAAATTTTTGAAAAACTAAATTTTTTACTGACCATATAAATATTTGTGTCATTCTGTAGGAGGCGCTAGTGCGGCAAATTTCATTCTTTCTTATTTAATGGGTTTAGGCTTGGAGGGTTTATGAGTGTTTAAAATTTGAGCCAAATCGCAGTTACTATGTGCGAATTGTAGCAAATTGAAGGTACAGAGAAATCGAAAAAAAATTCGTAAATTTTGCGGCTGCGCCGCACAAAAACCGTAAAACTTTTGCGAAGAATTTGGATAACTTTTAATGCCCCACTTCTGTAGATGATGTAGAACGATTCTGAGCTAATTCGGTAAAATGCCCAAGGAGGAGTTAGAAAAAGTACGATGTGTGCAAAATTGCTGACTCAGCGCTTCGCATATTTCAATCCAAGATTACCGACTTCTGGTTTGTCTGGGGGCGTGGCCATAATAATATTTTTTGTTTGGCTCCATGTCAGCAATGTGATTACCGAATTTGGTGGGTCTGCGACAAACTTTACGTTCGGCCGACTCCCATTGGCGCAATGTATTTTCAATGTTGTAGGTGGCGCTATCGCGCCACTTTTGTATTGTTAAGTATGGCGCCTAAAAAAAACAAAATTTTCACGCACGTGTGAATTTTGGGCAAAATTTGGTGAGTTTTCATAAATGTTCAGGGGGTCAAATTAGCGATCCTTGCGCAGAAGAAAAATAAAGAAAGAAAGAAAGAATAATAATAAAAATAATAATAATTTTAGCAAAAACAATATATCCGTTTACATTATACCCACAAATTATATATTTTTGGAAAGCTTTCGAGGTCCCCCACGTGACCGTGGGGTCAAATGTCAATGACGAGCGCTTACGCGCTCGTCATTGACCCACGAATGTGGCGTCGCCCATTGACTCCCATTCATTTTCAGCCAATACAAGTATGTGGCTTCCATACCTGATGTATATATGATTGTGTAGGACTGGATGCCATGAGTGTGTACATGGGAAAGCGCTTCGCGCTTTGTTTTTGTGCGCTTCGCGCACTTATGAGTGGGCTTCGCCCACTGACTTCCATTGATTCTGAGCGAAAACAAGTATGTGGCTTCCATACCTGAGGTATATGTGTTTGTGTAGTACTTGTTGCCATGAGTGTGTACATGGCAAAGCGCTTCGCGCTTTGTTTTTGTGCGCTTCGCGCACTTTTGGGCAGTGCGCTTCGCGCACTGCTGTGCAGACACAATAGGCCCTGCGCCACCCTTGGGGCTCGGGCCTAATAATAATAATTTTAGCAAAAACAATATATCCGTTTACATTATACCCACAAATTATATATTTTCGGAAAGCTCTCGAGGTCCCCCACGTGACCGTGGGGTCAAATGTCAATGACGAGCGCTTACGCGCTCGTCATTGACCTATGAGTGGGCTTCGCCCATTGACTTCCATTCATTTTCAGCCAATACAAGTATGTGGCTTCCATACCTGAGGTATATATGATTGTGTAGGACTGGATGCCATGAGTGTGTACATGGGAAAGCGCTTCGCGCTTTGTTTTTGTGCGCTTCGCGCACTTATGAGTGGGCTTCGCCCACTGACTTCCATTGATTCTGAGCGAAAACAAGTATGTGGCTTCCATACCTGAGGTATTTGTGTTTGTGTAGTACTTGTTGCCATGAGTGTGTACATGGCAAAGCGCTTCGCGCTTTGTTTTTGTGCGCTTCGCGCACTTTTGGGCAGTGCGCTTCGCGCACTGCTGTGCAGACACAATAGGCCCTGCGCCACCCTTGGGGCTCGGGCCTAATAATAATAATTTTAGCAAAAACAATATATCCGTTTACATTATACCCACAAATTATATATTTTCGGAAAGCTCTCGAGGTCCCCCACGTGACCGTGGGGTCAAATGTCAATGACGAGCGCTTACGCGCTCGTCATTGACCTATGAGTGGGCTTCGCCCATTGACTTCCATTCATTTTCAGCCAATACAAGTATGTGGCTTCCATACCTGAGGTATATATGATTGCGTAGGACTGGATGCCATGAGTGTGTACATGGGAAAGCGCTTCGCGCTTTGTTTTTGTGCGCTTCGCGCACTTATGAGTGGGCTTCGCCCACTGACTTCCATTGATTCTGAGCGAAAACAAGTATGTGGCTTCCATACCTGAGGTATTTGTGTTTGTGTAGTACTTGTTGCCATGAGTGTGTACATGGCAAAGCGCTTCGCGCTTTGTTTTTGTGCGCTTCGCGCACTTTTGGGCAGTGCGCTTCGCGCACTGCTGTGCAGACACAATAGGCCCTGCGCCACCCTTGGGGCTCGGGCCTAATAATAATAATTTTAGCAAAAACAATATATCCGTTTACATTATACCCACAAATTATATATTTTCGGAAAGCTCTGGAGCTCCCCCACGTGACCGTGGGGTCAAATGTCAATGACGAGCGCTTACGCCACATTCATTGACCCACGAATGTGGCGTCGCCCATTGACTTCCATTCATTTTCAGCCAATACAAGTATGTGGCTTCCATACCTGAGGTATATATGATTGTGTAGTACTTGATGCCATGAGTGTGTGCATGGGAAAGCGCTTCGCGCTTTTGTTTGTGCGCTTCGCGCACTTATGAGTGGGCTTTCGCCCACTGACTTCCATTGATTCTGAGCGAAAACAAGTATGTGGCTTCCATACCTGAGGTATTGTGTTTGTGTAGTACTTGATTGCCATGAGTGTGTACATGGCAAAGCGCTTCGCGCTTTGTTTTTGTGCGCTTCGCGCACTTTTGGGCAGTGCGCTTCGCGCACTGCTGTGCAGACACAATAGGCCCTGCGCCACCCTTGGGGCTCGGGCCTAATAATTAAAGCCGCAAGCGGCATTGGTAGGCCCTCGCCGGCCGCAACCGGAGCTGGGGCAGAGGAGAAACCATTTTGCCAAATTTTTTGTTGTTACCTTTTGATAAAAAAACGGCAAAAAGCGTCCTAATACTCCATAGAACTGCATTGAATGTAATTCCCATTGGAATAAAATGGCAGAATTCGACCATCGCCATGGCAACACCGAATGAAATACGACTTGGGTACCATTGGAATTTTTGATCAGGATGACATCAAGAATATTTGTGCCTAATTTGAGAAATTTTCATTCAAGTATTATTTTTTCTGTCCATAGAAATTTTTGTTTCAGTCCCATTGGAATAAAATGGCAGGTTTCAGTCATCGCCATGACAACACAGTATAAAATATGACATGGGTCTCATTGACTTTTGTGATCGGCGTGACATAAAGTAATTTTTCTGCCAAGTTTCGTAAATTTTTGAAAAACTAAATTTTTTACTGACCATATAAATATTTGTGTCATTCTGTAGGAGGCGCTAGTGCGGCAAATTTCATTCTTTCTTATTTAATGGGTTTAGGCTTGGAGGGTTTATGAGTGTTTAAAATTTGAGCCAAATCGCAGTTACTATGTGCGAATTGTAGCAAATTGCAAGGTACAGAGAAATCGAAAAAAATTTCGTAAATTTTGCGGCTGCGCCGCACAAAAACCGTAAAACTTTTGCGAAGAATTTGGATAACTTTTAATGCCCCACTTCTGTAGATGATGTAGAGACGATTCTGAGCTAATTCGGTAAAATGCCCAAGGAGGAGTTAGAAAAAGTACGATGTGTGCAAAATTGCTGACTCAGCACTTCGCATATTTCAATCCAAGATTACCGACTTCTGGTTTGTCATGGGGGCGTGGCCATAATAATATTTTTTGTTTGGCTCCACTGTCAGCAATGTGATTACCGAATTTGGTGGGTCTGCGACAAACTTTACGCTTCGGCCGACTCCCATTGGCGCAATGTATTTTCAATGTTGTCAGGTGGCGCTATCGCGCCACTTTTGTATTGTTCTAGTATGGCGCCTATATAAAAACAAAATTTTCACGCACGTGTGAATTTTGGGCAAAATTTGGTGAGTTTTCATAAATGTTCAGGGGGTCAAATTAGCGATCCTTGCGCAGAAGAAAAATAAAGAAAGAAAGAAAGAATAATAATATAAAAATAATAATAATTTTAGCAAAAACAATATATCCGTTTACATTATACCCACAAATTATATATTTTCGGAAAGCTTTCGAGGTCCCCCACGTGACCGTGGGGTCAAATGTCAATGACGAGCGCTTACGCGCTCGTCATTGACCCACGAATGTGGCGTCGCCCATTGACTTCCCATTCATTTTCAGCCAATACAAGTATGTGGCTTCCATACCTGATGTATATATGATTGTGTAGGACTGGATGCCATGAGTGTGTACATGGGAAAGCGCTTCGCGCTTTGTTTTTGTGCGCTTCGCGCACTTATGAGTGGGCTTCGCCCACTGACTTCCATTGATTCTGAGCGAAAACAAGTATGTGGCTTCCATACCTGAGGTATATGTGTTTGTGTAGTACTTGTTGCCATGAGTGTGTACATGGCAAAGCGCTTCGCGCTTTGTTTTTGTGCGCTTCGCGCACTTTTGGGCAGTGCGCTTCGCGCACTGCTGTGCAGACACAATAGGCCCTGCGCCACCCTTGGGGCTCGGGCCTAATAATAATTTTAGCGAAAACAATATATCCGTTTACATTATACACACAAATTATATATTTTCGGAAAGCTCTCGAGGTCCCCCACGTGACCGTGGGGTCAAATGTCAATGATGAGCGCTTACGCGCTCGTCATTGACCATTGAGTGGACTTCGCCCATTGACTCCCATTCATTTTCAGCCAATACAAGTATGCACCTTCCATACTTGAGGTATATATGATTGTGTAGGACTGGATGCCATGAGTGTGTACATGGGAAAGCGCTTCGCGCTTTGTTTTTGTGCGCTTCGCGCACTTAAGAGTGGGCTTTGCCCACTGACTTCCATTCATTCTGAGCAAATACAAGTATGTGGCTTCCATACCTGAGGTATTTGTGTTTGTGTAGTACTTGTTGCCATGAGTGTGTACATGGCAAAGCGCTTCGCGCTTTGTTTTTGTGCGCTTCGCGCACTTTTGGGCAGTGCGCTTCGCGCACTGCTGTGCAGACACAATAGGCCCTGCGCCACCCTTGGGGCTCGGGCCTAATTAATATCCTTTGTTGTTTTGGACCAATTTGACTTTTCCCAGTGTCACTGGGGGACCTGAACGTGTCTTTCATAGTCTCTATAGGTCAATTCAATATGAAAAGACTGCAAATATTTTCTTATGATCTATCACATAAAATATGAAATAATTACCGTTACCCCCTGCAAAGTGCTCACGTACCCCTTGGGGTCCCTGTACCCCTGGTTGGGAAACACAGCATTAGATGGAGAGACTAAACATTGCACAGTTATTTCAAATAGTTCATTTTAAACAAAAACACAAGTCAACAGTCACAAATGCTGTGGACAGAAGATTAATCTAACCTGTCACCACTAGATGGAGCCAGTGCAGTGTGTGGAACTAGTGTGAGCATGACTGTTGTGATGGGCTGTCTTTGTGACTGCACTCTACTTTGGAGGTGCCCATTTTCACTGTCCTGTGTAATGTTAGTAAGTGTGAAGAGAATACTAGGGTTGTTCAAGACCGTACAAACTGAGACCAAGACCAGTCCGAGTCCAGAGGAAGCCCAGACCGAGATAAGACCGAGACTTTCAGCGATTGAGTTGAGACCGAGAAGTTTAAAAATCTGGACCAAGGCAAACCAAGACCAGGTCTATACCAAAACCCTGTGAACAAGCACTAAATAAAGGCGAAAGTACCAAAAAGAAAAAAGAAAAAAAAAGTGGTTTAAATACATTACTAATAATTTTAATAATCTAAAAATCTACAGACTCCACAAACAGATCATTTTCATTTTTTTCTAATGAGTAACACTTTTTACTCCAAAATGATGAAGAATAGCATTTGCTTATAATGTCTGGTAAATAAAATCTCTGAGACCTCCACAACCAAGACTGAAAAAAGACTGCAGCCAAGACCGAGACAAGCCCAAGACCATAAAAAATGGTCTCAGGCGCTACAACACTAGTGAATACATCCATAAAGGTTCACACACAGATCTGAATGATAAAAAGATCTATACAGTTAATATTCTATATCTCTAATCAGTTCATTGCTGTTCACAAGTTGTCCCTCTCTCCTGCTCCCCTCTGGGGGAGTGGGGACTGTTTCAGATGCCTGACCTGTGGGCCCTCATCCTCACCTCTATAGACTTCCTGGACCTACCTCACCCCCACTCCCCTGTCTGGATGAATCCTTACAGAGTGAACTATGATCCTATAGATGAGCTAATGGACGAACTCCTGACACATGTTGCCTGTCCGTCCTGGGAGAGGATCTCTCCTTCAATATGGGCTCCACAAGGTCACAAGGTTTTGATCAAATTTGCCACAAGTTTGTAAAAATGGACTTATTTAAATCATGTGACATGTGGACCAATATAAGTATACTGGCAGCACTGCTGCAGCCAAAAGTGGATGAAAATAAACAATTTTAACAAGTAAACACCTAAGTATTGCCTTACATAGATCTTAATTTAATTGCCATGATGTTGATTTTGGCAACTGGGTGAATATGCAAAAAAAAAGAAAAAAACAATAACAAAAACTTCTGGGAGAACTTTTTTTAATAAAAGACATCTTATGCTTCACAATAACTCACTTTTCTTTTTTAAACAGGGTCGCAACTCAAATTGCAAATGATTCAAAGAACTGTAAACAAATTACAAATGATTTTAGAGCTCTGACAGAAACTACAGGTAACTGTAATTCAGGACCCATTTAGAGAACATGTTTAAAGGAATACAGAGCAAAACAGCTCCAGATATGGCTTACATCTACACTGTAACACATGAGAGACAGACAGAGAGTGACAGAAAGCGAGAGAGACTGAGAGAGCAAGAGAGACAGAGAGAGACGGGGAGAAAGAGACAAAGTCAGGACCTGTTTAGACAACACGTTTTCACAAAGACGGAGCAAAACAGCAGCAACATATTCACTTCCCCAAGACCTCAAACAACAGGTGATTCATATAGCTCCACTAGACTTTCTTCTCATAGTAACTCTAACTAACTAACTGTTTCTAACAAAGTCTCTTATGTTTTGCACTGTTCTATGTGACAATATATCAGCCTCTGCCTGCTTACACTGGGTACACTCATTTTTGGAGGCGAGTTTTCCTTTTCTGATATGAGTACTAAAATGGCACATTACCGCAGCCACCTCAGCTTTAGACCAGGGTCTTTTGATCACTCCTCTGGAGGACTTTTTTTGAGTGGCATCTATACAGAAAGAGGGTTGTAAAAACAGGGAAACAGGAAAACATTATGAGGGCTGAGCATTCACAGACAGACGAACACACAAACAGAAAGAGGGACAACAGAGAGAAAAACTATAAGGAAGGTGAGGTAGAGCTGAGGTACTTACCTAGAGAATTAGGAGAAGCCATGTCCTTTGTGGTTGTAACAGTTTCTGCACACTGAGAATGAAAAATGCCTGTCACATCACAATGTTACTGTTAATATTTAAATAAGTAACCTACCACAGTTTTCAGAATCCAAATCTGTTGTTGTATCTATGGCGGTGGCAGCATCCTCTGTTGTATCTTGAGCAGAGTCAACCTCCAGAAGGCAGCTGGCCCAGATTCTATCCCAGGGCGTGTGCTTAGATCCTGCTCATCAGAACTGGCTGACATCTTTACAGACATATTCAATCTGTCTCTAGCGCAGGCGTCTGCACCTACCTGCTTTAAGTCTACCATCATTGTGACCCTCCCTAAGAAGACCCCACTGAGTTGCCTTAATGACTATCGGCCTATTGCATTAACTCCTATTCTGATGAAATGCTTTGAGAGGACAGTCATGGCAAACATTAAAAAAACAATTCCAATCACTTTTGACACATTTCAATACGCATTTTGCCAGAACAGATCCACTGACGATGCAGTCAATGCTGCTATCCACACTATTCTTACTCACCTGGAGGGAAAGGGCACATATGTTAGAATGCTTTTATTGACTACTCATCAGCATTTAACACTGTCATCCCTCACAGACTGTGACAAGCTCCTCCGCCTTGGACTGACACCCTCGCTCTGCAGCTGGGTGCTGAGCTTTCTAACAGACAGACCTCAGTCTGGAAAGTTAAAGTCAGGCATAAGAATGGTCAGCACTGGCTTCCCCCAGGCCTGTGTCCTGAGCCCTCTGCTCTACACCCTCTTTACCTATGACTGTGTGGCCTCTCAGAACAACACTAGCATTATTACATTTGCTGATGATACCACAATCATTGGACTGATCACCAGTGGGGTGGAGACAGAGTACAGGGCAGAGGTGACAGGACTCGAGGTCTGGTGTAAAGAGAATAATCTTTACCTCAACAACAGCAAAACAAAGGAGATGATTATTGACCTGAGGAGGAGGAATAAGGAACAGCACAGACCCATCTACATAGGACACAAAATACAAAACAACTCATCAAGAAAGCTTACACCAGACTGTACTTTTTGAGGAAGCTCCAGAGGGTTGGCATGAAAACTAAAATCCTGAGCAATTTCAAAAGGAGTGCAGTAGAAAGTGTGGTCGCCAGCACTATCACAATGTGGTATGGAAACTGCACTGTGCAGGACAGGAAGGCTTTTCAGCATGTAATCAAAACTGCACAGTGCATCTCTGGAGCAGCCTTCCCCTCTCTACAGGACATACACACAAGCCGGGTCTTCAGGAGGGCCCAGAGCATCATCACACACCCTGAGAATACACTCTTTACACTGCTCCCCTCTTGGAGGCGCTATAGGAGTGTGAAATTAAGGACAACAAGGCTCACAAACAGTTTCTTTCCAATAGCCATAAGACTCCTCAACAACTCCAAATTTACTGTGAATACGCCATCACACTGACTGCCATAATGTGTGCAATAGGGCACTGTGCACTTACTTAACAGCCCCAGCCAAGATAGTATATTATTTACTATTATTTAACTACATGAAGGGAAGCAGGGAATTAAGAATTTCATTGCATGGTTTTAAACTTTTTTTAAACTATGTATGTGACAATAAACTTCTTTGACTTTGACTTCACTCACAGCACTGGCATCTAAGAGCTTCTCAAACTCTTTTTTTGTGCACCTCAGTTTGTTCAGGAGTCTTTAAGAGGTGTCTCTCAGTGCTGTACAGCAGGGGCATGACAGAGTCCTTTAGGGCAACTAGCAGGGGCATGTCTGGGTGGCACAGAAGTGGGGTACCATACCTGAGGGTGCAGTTAACATGCTGTTTTAGCTTCGAGCATGGCCACTGCCTGCAGATCCTTTTTGGAATGTATGACTTCCTGTTCTGGTCGGTACGGTACAGTGTCCATTTGACAAAGCCTCTCAATGTGATTGTATAGCTCTTCCAGCTGGGGCGGGGATGAGGTGAAAAGCATTGCACAGAGTTCTTAACCAGAAAAGGGTGGTTTGCCCTCTCCAGGTCGGGGGAGAGCTCCTGCCTCAAGTGGAGGAGTATCTCAGGGTCTTGTTCCCGAGTGAGGGAAGGATGGAACATGAGATTGACAGGCGGATCGGTGCAGCGTCTGCAGTAATGCGGTTGTTGTATCGGTCTGTTGTGGTGAAGAAAAAGCTGAGTCAAAAGGCGAAGCTTTCGATTTAATCTATGTTCCTACTCTCACCTATGGTCATGAGCTTTGGGTCATGACTGAAAGGACAAGATCCCGGATACAAGCGGCCAAAATGAGTTTCCTATACAGGGTGGCTGGGCGCTCCCTTAGAGATAGGGTGAGGAGCTCAGTTACACAGGAGGAGCTCGGAGTAGAGCCGCTGCTCCTTCGTATCGAGAGGAGCCAGCTGAGGGGGCTCGGGCATCTGTTCCGGATGCCTACTGGTCGGCTTCCTGGGGAGGTGTGCCCTCTATCTTGTAGCTAGTGTGAGGGTTTATCCACTGCGGAGACATGGAAGGACACAGTATACCCATGAAGCTGTAAGAATGTCCGTTTTCTGGAGTAAGCATCAAAGAGGACGATGATTCAGAAGTGTAGTCAAATCAGATGGTTTGTTGAGTATCACACAGGTAAGGTTACAGTGTAGCAGCAGGCATAGCGTTATCTTTTTTGTCTTTGAGAGGCTCCAGTGGATGCCAGGGCCATGAGAGCTCTCAATTCAGCATAGCGTTATCTTCTTTGTGTTCATGAGCCTCCTGTGCATGGCAGGGCAACAAGGACTCACACCTGCTGCCTGCGGTCTGACAACTTTGTAGCAGCTCTATTTGTAATGTGTGCAATTTTATGAATGAACAATGCACCCAATTGTAAACTAAACTTACAGTGGAAAAGCACCACATAAGACTAATGTATTATTATTACTAATGTTGAGCCGTTAGTAGCCATAGCAGTAGTATTTCAAAATATAAGTTTAATGGTAATGTGTAAAGCTATATGTAGAGATATTCAATAAAGGACTTGGATATCCTGTCTGACTGTGCGCAGGGGGAGATCTTTAGGAATGCCCTTTATGCCAAGGGTTTTGGCTGACGTAGGTAACAGCATGGATCTTTCAGACACATCATCCAGAATTGCAAAGGCGTTCAGTGTTCATCCTCCATAATGGAGGAGGATAGGGGCCACTTTTAGCATGACTCAGTTCCCTGCCCCTGGTCGGTCAAGGTATAGGGTGTTAGAGGCAGAGGCACCTCTTTTGTTTGACTACCTATCGGTTACTTCCATCTGTCTTTGTGTTAATCTCATGGAGGGCCAGGAGGTGCTTTCTGATACACAAGCTGCAGGATTTCTTTAACGTACACTGGGCGGCTAGGTGGGTTTGCACACACCGGCAGCAGCATTTATTAAGGTGGATCCAGTCTTTTAGTTGTTCTTTAGAGAATTTGGCAACATCACTACATTGGCTGAGATAATGCTCATTGCTTTCACAGTAGGCACAATATGCTTTGTTCTTAACCTTCTCCTTTCTGGAACTAGCTTTGGGTGGCAGGATGGGTGTCAACTCACCAGCACCATGGAGGACTGTCACTGTTTGTTTGGCCGCTCGCTGTCATTCTTCACGTTTGGCTTGTCCCTAATGGTCTTTGCAGTAGATTGGTTGTCAAAACCTTGACACCATGACTAATAACAGAGCCATTCTGACAGGTCAAGTAGGGTGTGGCTGGCTCCCCACTGCTTAAACTGGTGTCGACGAAAATCAGCACGCTGTTCAGATGGAAGCTTGCTCAGTAAATGTGCAGCATGTGAGCCACAGTTCAGTTCAACCTCCCTCTCAGGGCCTAAGGTTTGCAGCAGGCCCACAAGGGACTGTCTTTGAAGGGAGAACTTCTGGAATGCTGCAATGTCCTCACGTTTAACTTAAGGGGACTCAGCCTATCATGAAGGGCTGCCATGGTGTCAGTATATGGGGTTGGGGAGTTCAGATAAGCATCAGCTACAAACCTAGCTTCTTCTAACCTAACGTGGTCCACAAGTATCTGATCTCTGAACAGTTCAGTGGTGTTAGCTGGAAGCAGGTTCTCTAGGGCTATGTGAAGCCTAGCAAACTCACTGAGGGCAGGATTGATGAATTTAGTGATGGTAGGTGGAAGACCTCTGTAGAGCTGTTCAGATAGCAGAGGTGGTGTGTTATGGTTAGGGGGCTGACTGGGTGCTGCTCTCATGGATGGTGAGCAGTGCAGAGTTGGCTCAAGTGATGAGTGCCTTGCATTGACATTGACAGCCTTTAGGGGGGTAGCATGGCTTGTCACTGTCCTTTTCGATCTTAAGGTGCTGCATTTTGCTGTGCAGGTCTTCTTCAGGTTTGGGCCATGGTGGTGGGTCATTCTCCTGTGGTTCTGCTTTAGGAAGGTAGGTCTTGGGAGGAAGCTGGACTGGTGGAATGGGCCATTTCTGTTTTCAGTGACTGGGGAACATCAATTAGCTCTTTGATCTCACTTTGAGCCACATTCAGTTCCTTTAATCCTGAATGAATCCACTGTTGTGACTGGAACAGCTGGGCATTCTCCTCCTGTATAGCTCTGATCTCCATAGAGAAGTGGCGGTCGTGGTGTGGGTCAGCCTGGTATGAGTGGGTAGGTGCAGGCAGGGTGTCCCATTCCACATTTGTCCTCTGGAAGCGACTCAGGGGCGACTTGTGGGGGTACCAGGGTCATTACTGGGCTTGGAGGTGGTGAGCTCCACTGTGGTGGCTCTCTTGGCTGATATCCCACGTAATCCACTTCATAGTCTTGTAGTCAAGGAGGACGGTGAGTTTGACGGTGAGTATTCCTACATCTATTTCTCTGCTGAACAAACAAAAACAGCAGCACTGATTTTGTTTATCATTGCATTTATTATGTATTTATGTGCATGTTTCTGCGCAATTTTTTTTTTATCATTTATCTTAACATTTGTTTTATGTTTTATGTCTTTTATGTCTATTGTATTTATTGTGTGACATTGGCTGCTGCATTGCACTTTAGCCCAAAACGAATTTCCCTTTGGGACAATAAAGTTGAATCTGATTCTGATTTGTCTTTTGGGCCTCACATCAGGATACATCTCTTCCACTAGGTCCAGCTTGAATACTGTTATCCAGCTTGAAGGGCTACTGTTAGGCTTACAAAGGTAATAAGGTAGGACTAGTTTGTTTCAGGTTTTAACAGTAAACAAGATGGTGCATCGGTCAGGACACAGGTAGATGTAGGAAGAGGCAGGACTCCGTTGTAATGATGCTCCAGACTTTATTAGCAGCTGATATTCAGTATTGCTTCAGTCTGTAAATGACAAACAATTTCTATTAGTACTATTATAACATAAAATGTCACAGGACTTATTTGCTGTAGAATGAAATAAAAGCTGCAGTTAATAATAATAAATAGACTATGAGAGTGTCATTATGAGTTCATAACACCTCACAAGCAGTGTTGGGAATAACGCATTGCAAAGCAACGAGTTACAGTAACGAGATTACAATTTTCAGTAACGCAGCGGGTAACGCGTTACTTTTGAGCCCCCAGAAATAATATTACAATTACTAACAAAATACCCAATTAGTTATTCGCGTTACAATCACTACAGTTACCTGCAGTTTACATGGAATGAAAATGCATTAAATGAACAGCGCTAATACGTTTCCTACTTTATCTTCATCCGTTCCCTTGTCTCCTCCTCTTTATGGCGCAGCGGCCACTCGTCCTGTCGAGCGCTGATCCCTCTCCGCGTGTGACGGCGTGTGCATGCAGCTGCTGCTGCTGTCAGCGGGGACTACTTTGGGGCTAACAACAAGTGCATTTTGTATGTGAAAAAAAACTGTGTCCACAGGACTTGAACACTGCACAGGAGCAGAGCCAGGTGAACTTAAAGGGCAGTATTTGCTGTGTCAGGCTGCCCTGCTGCTGAAATGAATACAGCAAAAGAACTCTGCTTGAACGCCTGTGTTAAGAATGTAATAAACAGCTGGTCAGGGCAACAGTGAAGCTATAGGCTTCTTCTGTTTAGTATTGGGTTCATTTAGGCCTTCCTGTTAGGAAGTAATCTAAAAGTAAAGTAACTAAGTTACTTTCATGAGTCAGTAACTAAGTAAAGTAATATATTACTTTTAAAAAGAGTAACTAATAATCTGTAACTAGTTACTTTTTTTGAGTAACTAACCCAAAACTGCTCACAAGTTACAAGCTGTACCCCAAATCCACTGATACATGGTCTGGATTTAGGCTGAACCACAGCACAGAGACAGCTGTCCTGAAGGTTTTAAATGATTTTAGATGCAACTGGGACTCACAGAAGCTCTCAGTTCTGGTGCTACTGGATCTAAGCGCTGCATTTGATACAGTAGACCACACTACTCTTTTAAACAGACTATCACTCAGACAGAACATTTATGGTAAGTATCGATACATGCTCCTCTAAGAGCCATAGAATGACATGTAGTATGCCCCAAGGGTTGGTTTTAGTGTCACGGTTCACTTTGACCCAGAAGGACCACAAAACAGGTAGGTGAATTCAACAGGTTTATTACAATGTTAGAGGTGAAAGTAGTTGCAGGCTTTCAGTTGGAACCCAATAGGGAGATGAGAGACGTCGCGCTGAGGAACAGACAGGCTGAGGTACTAGCAGGCAGGTAGGTAGGCCCAGGTACAAGCAGGCAGGCAGGCTAAAGGAACTGGCAGGCAGGCAGGCTAAAGGAACTGGCAGGCAGAGTGGCAGCTGGAACGGTGTAGCAGAAACGACGAACTGGCGAGGAGTACTGGAAGAGCCATGCTTCTTATGCTGCAGCAGATGATTAGTGGATTGGAGCCAGGTGTGTCAGCAGCCACACTTGAGAATGCCACACCCAGGTAGGCGGAGTCAGACACACACACAAAGAGGAGGGGGAGAGACAGGACAGGGAAAAAACAAACACCAGGACTGGATCCTGACATTTAGGCCCTGTTCTTTTCATTTGTATATGCTCTCTCTTGGCTGTGTCATCTTGAGGCATGGAATAAACCGCCATAGTTTTGCTGATGATACTCAGCTGTACACCTCCATGTCTCCTGATGACACAAGACCAATGGATGCCCTTTTTAACGGTATTTTAGATATTAAATCCTGGATGGCAGAAAACTTTTTACAGCTTACCAGGAGAAAACTGAAGTTTTAATCATCGGTCCTGAGGCTCAGAGAGAGAAACTCATGTCTAAATTACAGGCATTTTCTTTAAATCCATCATCACAAGTGAAAAACCTGGGCGTTATTTTTGTCTCTGAGCTTGGTTTTACTCCACATATTAAACATGTTACTAAAATAAGATTTTATCACCTAAAAAACATAGTCAGAGTCCACCCTATTCTCTCTTGGGCCAACACAGAGATGCTGATGCATGCTTTTATCACTAGTCATATTGACTACTGTAATGCCCTGCTTTCTGGCCTTCTCAAAATGAGTATTTCAGCTCTACAAATTTTACAACTTCTACAAAACTCTGCAGCACGTGTGCAGATGAAGACCAGAAGGTGGGCCCACATTACACCGGTTTTAGAATCATTGCATTGGCTCCCTGTGTGTTTCAGGATCGCTTTTAAGGTTCTTTTATTGGTTTTTAAATGTCTTAATTGTCTTGGGCCTTCTTATCTTTCTGACTTGCTTTTACCATACGAACCCTCACCGACTCCTCCAGTACTGGCCTCCTGATGGTTCCTAGAGTCAGGACACGTACGCATGGAGAGGCAGTTTTCCAGTGCTGTGGTCCTCGTCTGTGGAACGGTCTGCAGAGAACGTTAATGTTTTTAAGAGCAGGCTCAAGACCCACCTTTTTAATTTAGCTTTTACTTGATATTTTTATTTATTTACTCTTATTTATTTTGATTCTCATATTCTATCTATATCTCTATTTTTATTGATTTCTTATTTCATTTTATTTTATTCTTTAATTCTGTTTATACAATATGTTATATCTGCAGTGTTTCCTCGGAGGGGGCCCTCTGCACCAGAAGCGGTGATTGTCTGTGGCTGCTGGGGCTCTGTCCTGTGGGTTCTCTGCCTGCCACTTTGCTCTGGGCCCCGGGTCTGTGCCCTGGGGGCTGTGGTCTGTGAGCAGCTCCTCACCTGGCTCCTCCATGCTCAGCCTCACGTTAGTCTTTTCATGTGTGTGTGTGTGTATCCGTGTGTGTGTGTGTGTATTGGTGTATGAAAAGTGCTTCATAAATAAAAATTTATTGATTGAAGAATAAACACGTACGTTTGGTCAGTACTTAATACTCATAATATCAGCAACTGGAGTACTCATGGAAGGTGGAACAGACTTTTCTGGCACTTTAAGGCTTCATGAACTGGCGTGCTTAGCAGTGTAAGGAACAGCAAGCCAGACTAACAAAACAGGAAATGTGAACCAATGAACAACTCAACGTCATGACACGTGACCACATTAATAGAGGGCTGAGCTTTTATTAAACTGTAACTAGTTACTTTTTTGAGTAACTAACTCAACACTGACTGTGCTGTTGTCATTAGTGTTTTAGTTTTAAACAAGATTTTGCTTGTGACCCCTAATTATTGCAAGTGCAAACACCAAATAACACACTCTGCTTAAACACACACATATATAATAGATAAAGACAAATCAATCACCCCTATTTGAACTAAATCTATAACAGCAAATGAACACCATTAAAAAACAACTTCTTTGTGTTTCCTGATCTGCGACCCTGATGTGTGTACATCAAACAATTTTATATTAGGGACAATATAAATATAAATATAAATCAGAGCATAAATCTAACTATCTGGGCATTAACTTTTGTTTGTCTGAACATGTTTCTATTTTAGTGGTTCCCCAGTGTCCAGTGGAGCCCCAGCCCCAGAGACTGCTCTGCTCCAGCACAGAAACACAGTCTATGAGCCTTCAGTTTCATCACACTGGGCTTGGACAGAGGCTCCAGAAAACACTACAGGCTCCAGAAACATTTGTCAGGACGTCAGAACTTCTGTTTTATGTTGTTGTGCAACAACACACAGCTAAGATATTGTGTGAAATATGCAGCACATCTCCATGGTGTCACACTTTGAATTTTGCTGTGAATAGCTGTATGTTTTATTTCAATGCCCTGTTTGTTCTGACCTGTCTTGTTCATTTCTAATTGCTGTTTGGAACTTTCTGAACATGTGGCCCTCCTGACGGTTGTGGCTCTAAACAACCGCATAGAGCATTTAAGCCAGGAGCCGGCCCTGTATGGGTCTTTTTTTAATGCGGTGACTTTTGTGTCCCCAGTATAAATCATGCTGTATGTTGATATTTCTTCATCCTAATTTCTTGAACTTAAAAAAAAAAGTCTATGTTTGTAGGGTTTGGTAATACATGTGTAGTGGTACGCGCATATCTGCTGATAAGTAGGTCACGTTACCGACACCTTTAAAAGGAGGTCTCCTCACCTGTGGCGACCTTTTTGCTCGCCTCTGACATCACCTGCATTGTGGAAGTTTTGCCCAGGAGTTGTGCTCGTTGCCGGCCTGAATAGTTTCAAACTTTGGTAGATCACGTGTACAGGCCTAAAGCCCGGTGATCTGCTCTCTGTGTTACATGTTGAACCGGTGAGTACCGGGGAGAGATTTTTCCATTCATGGTATCTGGTCGCATTGTTGTGTAACACTATGTTATAACTATAGAGGAAGCTACAAATGGTATTACGGTTCTAGATTCAATAAGGAGAATAGTAAGCACAAACAACTTAAAGTTTTACCAGAAAAAATAGTTTTTTGTTTAATACAATAAAAAAATAAACATTTGTTTCACAGGTATCTTTTTTTCTTTTGTTATAACTTAAAGTGTCCACTCTTATTATTTTTATAAGCAGCAGTAAAACCTCCTTTTGTTATTCACAGTCTTTTGATTTGTCCGTCAAGTCGTTTTAGTCAATGGCCATATAGTTCTTTTTCCCTTATTTTTTCTGTTCTTATCTGCAAACCAAAGGTTGGTATTGCTGAGTGTCCAGCGTTCTGGATGTGATGCCAGTCCCGGGTTGCTGTGGTCTAGGCGAACAACGAGCAGCTGGATTCCTCAGTTGAATGGGGTCTCTCAAAAAAACCAACCTGCATATTTAACATTTCAATTACTAACACAGTCCATATATGCAGGATTATCTGTTATCTAAACTCACATTTACATTTTCTATCACAATTCACAATATCTCAATACAACACAAGCTTGTTTTAAATGAAATTAACTGTTCCAGGATTCACATAAAAAATTAAATGGCATAGGCCTAATACCAAATTTTACAGCAAACCACAGTTAATACACATTCTGGTCTCTTTCATAATTCAATATTCAAAATAAAAGAATCTCCGATTGGTTTTTATACAGCAAACTAGCATAAAAGCTAGCGTTAGCTTAGCAACCTTAGCTCAAGCACATTTTTCTAATTTGACTCACCGGAGAAGATCTTTACAGAAAACTGTTACTGCAGGGATGGATAACAGTTGTTTAACCTTCAGAACTGGTGTTTTGACAAAGAAAAAAAACAGACATCTAACATACAATTTGTGATAAAATGAGCACCAAGATTACAACGTGCGTTACCTGCCACGTTTTTTCTCCGTCTCTCCTTGACTCACTTGCGCAGGCTATTTATTTCAGCCTGGCGTCTAATGCCATCTAGAGGCGTGTGGATGCAACTACATCAAAAAACCATTTTTTTCCCTCCAAATTACAATCTTTTACCCGGCTTTATGAAAACAAATAAAAGAAAAGTGGGTCAAATTATGGGGGTTACAGTTGCGTCCTCATTCTTAGACACCTGGCGTTCAAGCACGTGCACGAGATTCAACTTGGGTTAGCTCCCGGCTCGTGTGGTGCACTCTGCAATACATTAAAGTGGTGAGTACTGAAGAAATAGATCATTGGAGCAGGGTTTCATTCATTGTTTTCCGCGCTAATAGTCCACATTCTCCCTAGACCTCCTGGGGTGCAGGGCGCGTGCACGAGGTTCATGTCGGGTCTTCCGACTTGGGACATTTACCACTTAAGAATTCTGATAAGCGCTCTTGTCATCTTGTAGTCTATATTCATTGTTTTTTGTTTTTTTTTGCAAATATGCTCAGTGCACTTTTGTTTTTACTGTTTGTAGCGTGTGGCGTCTGGGGCGAGGCCTTGTCATTGCGGTCCCCCTTCTCTACAGCGTGAGCGCGCATTTGTTTGAATGTGCGGTATGTATTTGTCTCTTCTCTCTGCTGCGAATGATTCAGGGTTTCTGTATATTAAATCTGTCTTTTAAATTATAGGAATTGAATAATTACCAAGCGGGCCTCCCCTTTTTGGATACTACGATTTCTAGTGAGACTCCCTGTGCTGGTCTCCCACCACTGTGGAAGGCATTTGGGACATTTCTTTCTGGTCCTTGGGGACTAATCCACCCGAATTCCCCTCTGGTCGTCTCCACTGTCATTCTGCGGGCCAGTTTGGGCGGGGATTGTGTGGACCTGCGGTGGTTTCCCTGGATCTGGGGTTCAGTGAGAATTCGGCTCGGGCGCAGGGTAAAGTACACCTGTTTTATGGATTTATGGACAGTTCTGCTGCTGCTGATTGGTCATGGTAATGCTATTCTGCCAGGCTGATATTTCATTGTTTTATATGGATGTAAGTGTGAGTGTGTAACAGACCTATTTTATGGGTATTAACAGTATATTTTTGTAATTCAGCCAAAACTATTAATTAATAAAATCTATATTTGTAACTTTATGTCTCTGTCATACTCAGCTCCATGAAGCTGTGTATTGTACCCTATCCTATCCTAACCTAGTCTGGGCACTGGTTTTGCATTAAACTAATTGCCCCTTTCTCTACCCTTGGTCAATACACATGCTAGAAATGTTTAGTAATTTGTGATGTAATTTACCCTCTCCTGTTCAGAACGCACTGGTACAAGTCCTCCTCCGCAGTAACCAAACAAATCATGTGAACTCCACAGGCTTTGAACCGCTGAAGGGGCGTGACAGCAGCGTGACAGTGGGGAGTTAGGGCTCTTAAAGTGACAGGGACCTAATCCGAGCATTTCCCACAGAGTCAAATGATGGGTTTCTTCAAATAAACAAACGAAACCTAAGATGCAAATCTAGATGTGTCCTAAATGGATTAAAAAGACACAAAATGCACAATAAAGGTCCTTTAACTAAAACTGAAGCTTTGAGATAGGCTATATTTTTAGCACTCTTTCTCCATTTTACAGCTCATCACAGAGTATAGTTATAGTACAGTATAGTTCAAAATCATGGTCTGAACACATCAGGCATTGATCATGTATTTACATTTTTTTGTCTTTTTATTCCAAAAAACATATACACATAAAAAAAAAAAAATCACTTTTTGCACTGAAACTTCATTGATAACAATAGGGACAACCAACCCTCACATGGGGCTGATTGTCACAATGGCTCAGGGCGTCTTTGATGGTTAATAACTTTATTACAATAAGTTGTAAAAAAGAAGGGGATGGTTGAAGCCAAGACCTGAAGCTTTCATTTAACATACCACAGACAAAGTGCACATTACCCAGGCTTTCTTGGAAGTCCCTGTCTAAATACTTATGATTTAAGGTCTTATCTTGTAAACAGCTTAAGTACATAAACACAAACAATCCATATCTGTGGTCTCTCCGACAGCACTTCACACTTCACTTAGAGACCAGCAAAGAGGAAATGGCTAAAGCTACTTGCATTAAATCCCACAAACTTCATCTGAGAATTATGTCAGATGCATTATTGCTTGTTTTTACTGCAAGATGCCCTTTCAGTTATATAGAGTACAGAAGTTGACTTTATTTTACTATTACTACATTACATTGGCAACTTCGTACCATTGTTTTCAGACTTGTGAAATCTACACTAGACTTAAGGGAAAACATTATCAAAGCATTTTTTATTTTATTCTATTTTTTTATCTTTATCTTTGTTTAACCAGGAGAACATCATTGGGATTAAAAATCTCCTTTACAAGAGTGTCCTGGCCAAGACAGGAGCTCATTTACACATTACAACAAACAATAACAGACAGTCAGAACCTTGGCACAATACAGTAAAAAACCAACAAAAAAATTTTACAACCTCAATTGTATGAAGGATGGAAGTAACAAATATTATCTGATAAAAGTGGATGTGATAAAAACACATTTGAATTAAATACTGACCAGTGTAAAATTTGTCAAATTGATAAAAATTAGTGTGATTTAAATATATGAGTGATAAAACTTCATGTGATTTAATAAAAGTCTAAGTTTGTTTTTTATTAAATCACAAGCACATTTATCAAATAACTACTGCTTTTATCAGATCGCGTCAACTTAATAAAGTCACAGCCGTTTTTATCAAATTGCATTGTCGCTAAATTTTTGTTACTTGTTAGATCCAGACAGTGTAGAAGTGACTTCCGCTCACAGCTTGTAAGCTAGCGGCAGGACAGGCAGCAAATAACAGATTTAAATGTTCTACACTGCAACAAATGATCAAAATACCTGCAATAAAAAAAAACTCCCATCTAATCCTTCAGACAAGGATTTTATCATTTATGTGTTTATTATTTTTCTAATACAATGAGCAACACTTGCCCTCTCCAGGTTGGAGGAGAGTTCCTGCCTCAAGTGGAGGAGTTCAAGTATCTCGGGGCCTTGTTCCTGAGTGAGGGAAGGATGGAACATGAGATTGACAGACGGATCGGTGCAGCGTCTGCAGTAATGCGGTCGTTGTATCGGTCTGTTGTGGTAAAGAAGGAGCTGAGCTGAAAGGTGAAGCTCTGGATTTACCGGTCGATCTACGTTCCTACTCTCACCTATGGTCATGAGCTTTGGGTCATGACTGAAAGGACAAGATCCCGGATACAAGCGGCCGAAATGAGTTTCCTCCGCAGGGTGGCTGGGCGCTCCCTTAGAGATAGGGTGAGTAGCTCTGTCACCCGGGAGGAGCTCGGAGTAGAGCCGCTGCTCCTCCACATCGAGAGGAGCCAGCTGAGGTGGCTCGGGCATCTGTTCCGGATGCCTCCTGGACGCCTCCCTGGGGAGGTGTTCCGGGCATGTCCCACCGGGAGGAGGCCCCGGGGAAGACCGAGGACACGCTGGAGGGACTATGTCTCCCGGCTGGCCTGGGAACGCCTTGGGGTTCCTCCTGAGGAGCTGGAGGAAGTGTCTGTGGAGGGGGAAGTCTGGGCATCTTTGCTTAGACTGCTGCTTCCGCGACCCGGTCCCGGATAAGCGGAAGAAGATGGATGGATATATATTATATATATATATATATATATATATATATATATATATATATATAAACTAATAACATTGTAACATTGATCACTGATTGTCACAGTGGCTCAGGGCGTCTTTAACTGTTAGTAACTTTTTGTTACAATAAGTTGTAAAATAGAAAGGGAAGCTCATTTGAAGTCACTCAGTAAAAATTGTAACAACCATTCCCGGTCTCCCAATGGTGCAAAAGGCTCCAGTGGTACTCACACCACAGCTTTAGAACCTTCCCTGTTCCCTAAAGACAGCATAAAAGCCATGTTACCAAGGCCTTCTGGGAGGTCCCCTGTCTAAATAAGATTTATGACTGTTCTTATCCTGTAAACAGCTTAAGTACACAAAAACAAAACAATCCATATCTGAGGTTTCTTTTATTGAATGATCTCATCTCCTGCAGCACTTCACACTTCACTTAGAGACCAGCAAAGAGGAAATGGCTAAAGCTACTTGCATTAAATCCCACAAACTTCATCTGAGAATTATGTCAGATGCAGTATTGCTTGTTTTTACTGCAAGATGCCCTTTCAGTTATATAGAGTACAGAAGTTCACTTTATTACTTCATTACATTAGTAACTTGGTACTGTTGTTTTCAGACTTGTTAAATCCACACCAGACTTAAGGGAAAACATGATCAAAGCATTTTATTTTTTACAACCTGAAACAAACACAACAGGCGTCTTTAAATCTCCACTGGCAAAGAGGTGGCCCTGAGGTGCAACATCAAAATAGTTTTTGTCCACTAGAAAAATAAAAGCAGAGGAAGGTTTGTCTTAAAAAGAAACTCATCCTTCAAAGAGGAAAAATGTAATGTTTTGGGGAAACAGTGCCCTCTTTTAAATGGAGGCTGTGTGTGCTCTTATTTTTAGATGAACTTTCTTGACAAAGTGAAATATCTTATCTTTTAATAGAAGAATGTTATTTTGAGGAGTGCTTTTTATTTTATTTAGTGTGCCTTTTTTTTAAATTGAGAAATGTACTCTTCTAACCCACTTCTAATTTTTAGAAGTGGGTTTCTTTTTTTGAAGCAACACATTTAAAATTCTTCCTCTGCTTTTATTTTTATAGTAGATAAAACAATTTTGATGATGCTCCTTTAATATAGACATTTCTTTCTTCTTCCGTAGGTTAGGGTTTTTGCCTCAAAGCAAGAAGGTCCTGGGTTCAGATCCTGAACCATGTGAGGCCTTTCTGTGTGGAGTTTTTATGTTCTCACTGTGTCTGGGTCGGTTTCTTCCTAAAACATGCACAAGATCTGGAGAAGGGTCTCCGGGCGCTGCACTGTTCCTTCCAGGTTGCCCCAGCAGCATTGAAGGATGGGTCAAAGACACAGAACAAATTTCCCTACTGGGACAATAAACCTTACCTCATCTGTTGTAACAAAAACCTGTTGTGGCAATGCAGGAGCACAAGAGAAAAGAATGAAGGGAGTGGATTGGAATTGTTCCAGGAAAGTGAGAGACGACTCTGAGTGGATCCTATAAGAGTGAGAGCAGACAGACGCAGCAGAGCTGCACTCAGTACTTACGCTTCATATCTGGACTCTGACTAAAGGACCATGGATCTGTCCACAAGGTATGTGAAGATTATTGACTTACAGATAAAACCTGACAGCATTATGTAGGTGTTCAGTATATCTTAATATGTTGAAGGTTTATCTGTTATACCAGAGGTTCTCAAACGGTGGTACAGGCATCACTGGTGGTACACAGGCTACTCTGTTGTCTGTAGTTCTGATTAAGTTTAATTTTGAGTTTTATTTCTGTTTAGTTCTGCTGAATCAGTGATTAATCTTGGTTTAATCCTAGATTACTAGATTAGTCCTGTGCTGCTTTAGACCTGGTTTTGTCCTGGTTTTTGACGTGGTTTAGTTCTGGTTTAGTTCTGGTTTAGTTCTGGTTTACACCTGGTTTACTGGCTTCATGCCCTCTTTTTCCCAACCCTCTTTTTAAAAAAGGGGCTATATTTTATGCTTTTATTCATATTTTTAAACCAGTCCTGGTCTGTTCTGGAAGAGAAAGTTTGACTTGTAGTTGTTCCCAAATGCTTACCAGCCCCTGATCCAGTGTTGCACTGCCCCTGGCTGCTCCAGCACAGAGTCACAGTCTATGGCTTCAGTCTCATCACACTGGGCTGCGGAGGCTTTAGAAAAGACTAAAGGATACATCAATACATCTCAACTTATGTTTTATGTTGTTTTGTGCAAGTCCACAGTGACAGACTTGGATCATGTAGTACATTGCTAAACAAAATCTTAAGACAAAAAAATGAAAAAAATATCACTCATTCTTCAGAAATGGGACAAACCAGATATATAATAAATATAATAAAATTCAAGTTCTGAAATACTGAACTACTTGAATCCTTTTGCTGAGTTTTTATGTTCTGCAGTGACACACCCTCCTCACTTCTCACTTATTTAACAAAACGAGTTTGTAAAAATTCAGTTTAATGTACCGTATTTTCCGGACTATAAGCCGCTACTTTTTTCCCACGTTTTGAACCATGCGGCTTATACAAAGATGTGGCTTTTCTATGGATTTTTCTACAGAGCTAGCAGGAAGTACAAAAAACGAGACCAACAGGGGAAGTCAGTTCAAAGAAGAACAAGTGTTTTTATTTAGCACATGCAACACAACACGCACAAAGATGATTAAAGTGACTTGTGGTTTCAGTGCACAGGAGAAATGAAGTGACAGTGGTTTGGTGTTCAGTGTTCAGTGGTTCCAGTGCTCAGGAGGAAGATGAATAAAGCCATCAATTACTTTTCTGTTTTGTTTGATCAGCACTTTTACTGCCGTGTTACAGGCACTGCTCGGAAACAATCAGTTCAGGTGTATAAATAAACTTTTACCCTGGATTTCCACTACATGTGTATCCGCTGCACTGCGGGCCGCCACCGAACGACGGCGCAGACCCTCGCCTACTGGATCTGTCTCCACTCTGCTGCGCCGGGCTGCGGAGCCCTGAGCAGCTCAGGAAGAGCGTGTGAAGTATGAGTTTGTGCCATAAAAGCCATTAAAAAGTCCAAAACAACTATTTATTTAGAAGCTGAAGGACAGAAAACAATAGTTTAATATGAGATTGCTTTGGAGTTCACTTCACTTTCATTTCACGGGGGTTTCCTCTCTAACGGGGAAGTAGCTGGGCACGAAACAGCAATACGAGGGTAATAAATGTTTAATCATATCCAACATAAATTCTGTAGTACGTAAACGGCCTTCTAAGACTGTATCAAAGATAATATGAGAAATATTGATTAAATGTAAACGTTCATATGGAGTTACATTACTTATAAATCTGGATGCTGTGCACGTCCAGTTTCCTGTTTGGTGTGATCTGAGTTGTGGAGGTTGATCAGAACAGAGTCCGCCGAGGACGGTGTCGAACAAAATAGACAGCTGCATATCTCCAGCACAGGGCGGAGCACGGCTGGACCGGCGCCGCAGAGCTGTGGAGGAAATGTTCAATGTTCTCAACAGCTGCGGAGTGCAGCGGAGCGGATTCACATGCAGTGTGTATGTATTTCTCAACCTGGATATCGGCGGCTTATAGTCCGGTGCGGCTTATATATGTAAATTTTAATTTTAATTTTTTTAAACTTAGTGGGTGGCTTATATTCAGGTGTGCTCTATAGTCCAGAAAATACGGTATATGAGTTACATTGACCTGCATGGAGATTCATATAGGTGACAAAAACATTATTTTTTGTAATTTTTCCTCACAGATTAATGTGATGCTGGCATTACAAAAAAATAAACTCTTAAAATAAATAGTTGGTTGCAACAACAACAAAAAAACTTTACTTATACAACGTAAAACAAATTATTTAAGCTGTCAACTCCATCAGACCAAAAAATCTGACAGAGCTGACGTCTGACAGAGGTGACATAGGAAGTGTTTTATTCCAAAAACATGAAGGACCTGTAGCAGTCACTTTATTTTAAACTAGATACTACTGTAGATGACAACACAAGTTATTTTAGGAGACTAAAATGAAGTAAATATTCTGAAATATTTTCTCAGAACGTGCTGACAGAGTTGTGTCATACTCACTGTCATGACCTCCTGATGGCAAAACCAATAAGGTTTTCAGGTTTTCATCGTGGCAGATTGTTGAGCTGCACAAACAAGGTTTCTCATAACTCACCATCACTGACGAGGGTGGACCCAGAACAAACACACACAAAAAACTAAAAACAGAACTATTAAAGCTCCTGCTTTTCTAAAGTGCTCCTCTGATACCTGGATGTCTTTGATACCAGAACTTTTGATCATAAACTGAAATTAGATTTTAATTATTTTTTTAATCAGAACCACTTTACTTTTCTCTTTACTTTTTTTCCCCATCCCAATTTTTTGGGCAATGCACAGTTTAAAGGTTACCTTAAACATCAGATGTCATTCATTTGATCAGCAATAAAAAACATAAAAAAAAAAAAATAAAAAAAAACTTTTCTTGTAATAACTGAATTTCTTACTCATGAAAACAGTTTTCCGGTAAAACACAATATGTTTGTTTAAGGTTGTCCTTTGAAACTGAGAAATTTTATCATCTTGTGAAATAATTTATATTTTAATATAATGACTGCAACACACAAAGAAGGGGATGAGGCAACAAAAGGCTGGAAAAAGTTTTATTATTAAATGTTTTATCATATAAAAAAACATATTGTCCCTCATTTATCAAAGTGGCACAGAAACAGGTGCAGATTCTTGAGTAAAAATGTGCACACGCTGGAGAGCACGTGGCATTTATCAAACTGTGGACTGCTCCAATCCAGGCGTACACACAACCAGCTGCTGATAAATGCAGCAGCTGAAAACGAGCAGGATTTGAATGAAACACCTCTAAATATTCACAGTTCAGGTGGCCTCACCCACGGAGACTGCAGCATTGAGACACAAAATACAGCAAAAGGGGTTTGACTCTGAGCAGAAAATGCACAAATGAAGTTGTTTTGATGCATGGGAAATATTATTAAAGGTTTAATATTAGTGTCAACCCTGATATTTACCTTGATATCTAAAAATACATTTGCCATTTGAAGCTAATAAATATAGCCTAATTTAAAATATTGGCCCAACAACATTTTATTGCAGTGCAGCTGTGGCACTTTGCTTTTGTTCAGTTGTACTTGAACTATTTATGTATAGTGTATTTATTTGATATGGCTTTGCACTTTCTTTTAATACTTGACTTAGTGAGCCCCACTATTTGAATTTCACATTGGTTTTAAAAGGGAATGTGCCTCTGTATCCGGATGGATGGACACAATTGTGACATAGTGTACTCTGTGTGTGTTGTGTATACTTTTGACACCAGATTTCCTTAGGGATAACGATAAAGTTGAAAGTATTATGATGAGTTTAATTCACCATATATATTGTACATGCACATTTTTTATGTAGATTTGGAGAGGCTTGGTTGAATAATGGCTCGACCTTTACAGGCTGCTGATGCCCAGCATTAGCGTGGCTCATTCAGTGGCATTAACTTGGCTGTATAAACTCAGACTGTTCTTTATGGAACGTCTTAACCCTCGTGTTATGTTTGTTTCTGTTGTAATGGCTAAAAAGGATCAATAGGCAGACTGATGCAAGTAACAGGTTTATTGAAGAGAGCAGAGTGTGGAGTTGAGCTGGGGCTGGAGAAGCAAACAAATAAACTAAGTACAAGGATCCAAAAAAGTACAAAATAGTGTTGAGCCAAGCAGTGATCTACCACTGAGGGTAACTGATGATCTGGCAGCGTGTGGGAGAATGTTGTGTCTTTGTACTGCTGAAGGTGTGGGTCTTGATTGCTGAAATGGTTGCAGGTGAGTAGTGGGTGGAACCAGAGGTGCAGTGGGTGGTGCAGGACCATCAGATTCTCCGCCCAGCTCCAAACAAACACACACACACACACATTCTTGTACAAGCACTAAAGTGAGGTCCAGGTAACGTCACATTTGGAGTGAGGACCACCCTTTCTAAACTACTTAGAACCAAAAGTTTACTACACTTCAACACTAGGTGTCACCTGTGTTCAGATTGTCACCTCCAAACTGAGGAAAAAGACTTCTGTTTTTTAAGTTTTGTACCATGTAAGTGAGGACCTTTTAAACAGTACAATTAAATTTGAGTAATTGGGTTCTTATTGTTTCTTTTGGGGGAAATTATTCATAGTTCTCTGCTAAATCATAAAAAAAATGTAAGGTTGTGTATTCCTGAAGTTTTTCATTCTTGAACTTTACAGACCTTTTTACATGTGAAGTAATCAATGGAGTTTGATGACAAAAATACATTTTCTGCATTTCGTCTCAAGCAAATAAAAAAATACATACATATGGTTTGTTATAAAAATTAATTCAGCAACTTTTAATAAGGTTACAGCGTCTCGCTCTGAGGTGCAAACTGCATGGCAGAGATGATACAGACTTTTTAGAATTGATTCGATACTAATTACTTTTTGGGGAAACTCAATCAATACCCAGAGGAATAGTAGTTATGAGTTAATTCATTTCAATAAAAATTATATTACCCTAATGCTGACCATTTCATTACGTTTTGTAAAAGATAAATTAAGCAACTTAAGATGCAGAGTTTTAGGATTGTTGCAAGTAAAACAAAGCAAACATTAACATAGCTCTGTGACCTGAGAGATGGACCACTACAATCTGTTCAAGTGTTCTGGCTGAAAACACCCATCACATCTAAAACTTATGCATAGTCCTTTGTTTTACCTGTATTAATTATTATCAATACTTCCCAGTAATCAATACCAAATGAGTACTGTGTGGTTACACTGGATTCCATGAGCAAAAAAAACAAAAAACAAACACTGAAAAAAAAAAACACTGTCAAAGGATAGAAATTTCCTTTATTAAAGCCTCCATTGATCAAATGGCTTAACTGTCATTACAACAGAACACACAGAACAACTTTCTAACAGCATTAGTCTTGCAATCGTATGCTTTAGATTTTCAGTGTCAGTGGGAACAATAACTAAGAATATATATTTTATATATATATTTTTTTAAATCAAAAACAAAAATTAAATCAGGTCTTAACATTGTAATTTAAAACAGTTTCCTTGCAGCTGACCTACGACAGTTTTATTGTAAACAAAGTTCTTAATGTCTCGCCATGACCTTTGTGTGAGGCGTTTGTCTCTGCTGGCGTTCATACAGGCTTCCTTTCCTGGAACCTCTCTTTCATTTACAAAGTTGGAAAGGTAATTTTCAACGGCCGCCTTCTCCACTTCAGACCAGGGTCTCCTCACAACGTTTCTGGAGCCTAGAAAGGAAAAAAAAAAAACAGTTTGTCTGGTGTATAATAACAATAATAACTGATACTGCAACTGTGTCAATAGATACAAATCTAATACAGCTGGCTAGGAAGTATCTGTGTCTCAGTTGCTTTTTGATAAGGATCTCTCCAGTCAAGCCTTCATACTACAGCCACGCAATATGAACTAAACAATTTACGATTTAAAATTAAAATTAAACTGCAAGTGACAGAAATTGTTTTAGAGTCTAGTGAAGTAAAAAGTAGGCTGCCTTGAGTTTAGATCTAAATCCTTAGCTTTTGTTGTGGCCTCAAAATAAGAGATGAAAGGTTATGGATATGGCACAGCTGTGTTGAATATTGCAGTAAGTGGTGATATTTGGACAGCCTTAATAAAAAGCTTTATTAACCATAGCCTTATGGGGGAAAACATATATTTAGTTTTAATGTATGAAAGAGATCAACTCACACTGACTCAATGAACCCAGTCTGAATGATGACTAAAATACGTACATTTAATGCAATTTAACCCTCTAAGCGTCAAAGTCGCAGAATTGCAACGAGCAACGTTGCTAAAAATAACAGCCCCTACGTCCTATTAAAATGCTAAATCTTGTTTTTACTCCCTTCCTCTCGGTGTCAGACACACAGGACTTAGTTTCTAGCCCAATAGAAAAGACGAGCTCAAAGGTGAGCGAGTCTCACGGGGAGCGGTGTCAGAGCGCGTCTGTGGAGGAGATTCCTCTACAGTTTTGAGATGAAAAGGCGACAGTAGCTCATAAAATGTAGAGCACTGATGCAGCAGTAGCTTTGATAACTGCTGACTCTGATTCTGAGGGAGAACATCTACTTTTTGAACCAAGAGAGAGTGGAGAGAGCCGCGAAAGTGAAAGTGCGAGCGAGGAGTGGTTTCCCGGTGGCGGCGCGCGAGCTATGCTCACAGTCACTGCGCACGGCGTTTCTCCGTCACTCTGCCCACGGTCGGTGACAGAGGCAGGCGTGCACTTAGTTACTCTGACCCTGGGAGTGAACGTGAGGTCGGGAATAATGCAGTTTTGAGAGGGAGATGTGCGCGCGAGGCTGTAGTTCGTCCCGCGACTTTGTCTCGCGGAGGCGGCGCAGCACGGAGTCTCCACAGCCGCAGTACCGAGAGTGAACTCAGGAACAGTGCGGTTTTGAGTGAAATAAATGTGCACCAAGCACCTCCCGTTCATTCACGCACTTTTCCCTGCAGAAGAGGCAGAGGAGGGAGAAGAGAGAGGCGTGGGGAGAGGCAGGTGTTGCCGAGGGCGCGGTGGGAGCAGCGTGGCGAATATAAACAACAGCACTGAGGCTGGGATCAGAGACAGGAGGAGGTTTATCAGGCGTGGATACAGCAGTCTGATGAACCTGCTGCCAGGCCATGACAAACTTGCAGATGCAAATTTCTCTTTCCTCACATTTTACTAGTTATCAGAAATTAGAGGTTATAGTTAACTAATGTTGGTTCAGAGTTTACCTGGTTTCTACTCATTTATTAATTGGAGAAAGAGACAAAAATACATAATTCAGCACTTCTGCCTGATAATGACGTCACAATATGCAAAATATATGCAGATTAGATGCCTATAATTACTACATTCATAAACTTTGGTTCATAACTGACATTTTTCTCATTTACAGTAAGACTCTATCACTAATTATTTTTAAGCTACAGCCTTTTGAATTTTGGAAGTCAAAAAACTGGTAGTGCTTTCTTTTAGTACTGCTCTCTCACACAGACTGAGGAGGCTGAAAGCACATGCAACTTTCAGTGCAATTAAACCCGGTCCTTTTTCTTGCAATAAACATAGTGCTTGCCTCTGTGATCACTTTTCACCAGGCCCCGTTCTCATCACATGGGACACAGTTTGTAAAACTTTCTGTGGAGGTAGTTTGTTTTTAGCGGGTGCTGGGGCTGAGGCGGTCTTCATGTCGCAGGGAGAGCAGCAGCTCTTCTCTCACGCTGCAGAATTTGTCATGCCTCTAATGCCACAAATCCAAACCAGTTATAAACAGCTGATGACAGGATGCCTTTCTGCTCGCTGCCCTGTTGTTTGTGTTTTTCTCTGCTGCCACGCAAGGGGGAGAGTTGAGCTTACTCCAAACTACAGAAGCCCCAAGGGGCGCGTTGGTGCCAGGTTGTAAAAAAAAAAAAAAAAAAAAAAATTCCATACAAATTGACATGAACTACAAATTTGAATTACTGGATAAAATCATTTTATCGCACAGCCCTACTTCATAGTCAGTAAACACTGACAACAGTGTTGTTGTGTACTTTCTGAGCTACATAAACATACCTTCAGTTTCTTTGTCTTTGTCACGCTGCTGTGGCTGCTTACGTTTTTTGACTTGAGTGCTATGCACTGTAAAATAAAACAAAAGCCAGATATTAATATTTAAATTTTGAGTACAACTACAACACTTTAATAACTCTGTCAAAAAAGCTTAAAGGATGATGTAACATCTTGCAATGAATCTGGCCTAAAACTCCAATGACAATGAACTAGACTGTGTGCAGAAAAACTTGCTTTAAAATTCACTCAGAGTCATGTTTATGTTCTATAGTACAGGTAAGGCACAATTTTAGGAAGAAATCCCCAAATACTGGCTCCAGAAACTCACCGTTTCTATTAAACCAGGTCTAAAATTTGTCAAAAACTAAAGAAAAACATGACCATGACAAATCCAGTTCTGAACCAGCTCTTAACCAGGACTAAACCTAGGTCTAGACCACAGAACTAGACTAAGGAGGACAAAACCAGGTTCAGGTAACACCAGACAGATCATGTACAACAGAAACTATGCTCAAGAATACTGTGCCTGCCACCAAAACTAATGGAAATGTACATTTTTATAATACCTTCTTCTTCTTCTTCTGTGTCACCTTCGTAGTTGAAGTCAAAATCCAGCGACTGACCTGGAGCTGCTGTAAAAACAAAAACTTATCAGTTACAAAAACATTTCTGACAATCTTTTGGATATAAAAGGCTCCAAAGTTGTTGTACTGTTCTGCAGATCAATAATATTCATACATACTGCACAGATTGATGTATGGGACATTTATTTTTGATGGAAATACTCTGTAATCAAATGGAGCTATATTTTTTATGACATGGTCAGCTGTTTCTGTACCATCAGCTGCTCCAAGAAAAGAGGGTATTAACTTTAAATTTTCAAATTCAATTATAGTATAAAAACTTAATAATCATAAATCTGTGTCAATAGATACAAATATAATACAGCTAGCTAGGAAGTACCTTTTTCTTATTTGCTTTTTGAGAAGTGTGAGGACTCTCCCTAGCCCTACTTCATAATCAGTGTTGTGTACTTTCTGAGCTACATAAACATACCTTCAGTTTCTTTGTCTTTGTCACGCTGCTGTGGCTGCTTACGTTTTTTGACTTGAGTGCTATGCACTGTAAAATAAAACAAAAGCTAAGTATTTACATATCCTTATTAACTTTATTATTAGTTAGAATATAAAGTTAATAAATTAATAAACAGACATGTAATATTGTTTATCCTCTGTGTGAAGTGTTTCCATGCATGTATGATGTGTTTATATTGTGGGTGACCCTGCTGTATTGACAGCTCAAGATTCATTGAAATGTGCAGTGAGCAATTTCAGTGACAAACTTTTTATCATAGTAACTAAAAGAGTTAGTACTTGTGATTAAGCAGGTATTGTCTAAATAATACTGATTCAAGTGTGTGACATGCTTACTATTGACAGGAAGAGCTATCGTGTTGAGGTTCTTCCCCTTTAGAGCTGCAGCACCACCTTCTTCCATTGCAAAGAGCAGTTTGCTGATTTTGGCAATTTGGAAAGTTTTGTCGGTGGTTCTGTAGAAGTCTCTGTGGACTCTAATGTCATGTCCCATGAATCGTGCCACTTGTTCAAGCTCTTGTTCTGTGATGTCTAAAAGCTGGCAAAGAGTGGCTACCTGCTTCCTAAGTTTAGTTGATCTTAGGAGGTCTGGGTTTTCAGCATTGCTTGCCTCTGCGTACTTTCTCAAGCAGTCACAGCCACGTATGTTACTCAGTGCACCTGTTCTTGCAAATAAGTATGGGTTTTCAGAGGGTATTTCTACATCCTGTCTTCTTTTAATTAATAACTCAATCGACCCTTTCATTCTTTCAGTTAAGAAAACAGGTACTTTTCTTCCCCTTTTCCCACGGGTTTCTATGCGTGTAAGTAGTTTGCTTAGCTCTTTCTCTAAAGGGGACAAAGTCTCATAAATGTCTTGATTAATGGGATTTGTACAAGCTGTTTGATATGTGTCCAGGGTCAATCTTGATGCCTCCCCTTCACGCCTTTTATTAAATACAATGACCTGTGCCAGGACCACCTCATTTAACATTTTGTAGGCCGTCACACTTGCTTTCTGTTGAAGTTTTTCTTTTGCTTTATCTTCCACCATCCTAAGATGGTCCCTCAGAGCAATCACATCTTTAATCAGTGGTATGTCATCTTGTTTGTTCCATCTTTTTTCTTGCATCATTTGATGTGCATTGACTGAAACATGGGTTTTCCAGTTTTTCTCTAAAAGTTCCAAAAATTTTTTCGCCTCTCTCTCTGCTTTGTCATCATCATTCATAAGTGTTTGTCCAATCAGTACTTCGACGGCTCCTTTTAAACAAAATCCAATTTTAACTACTGTTGATGGTTTACCATACTCATTTTTGCCTGGACTGAACTCTGTAAGTCTCTGAGCCACACTGAGAACAAACTGAAACTTTGAGGGTGCACAAAGGTCTTTGAGACCCTTGACTGTCTTGTCCATGTCTTTCGCAACTAACATCAATCGTCCAAGAGATCTCATTCTTTGAGCAATATACTGGTATCGTGATTGCATACGACCATGTTTAGCAAACAGGGATTCTCCATAGCTGCAAATCAAGTCATCACTCCGGATGTGAAAAGACACATGATCTTGCCTCATGTTATTAATTATCTTCTGACATCCACTAGAAGATGATGCAATTGGAAGCAGTGATGCAGCATGACTTTGAACTCTTTTTATGTGTTTACCTTCATTCCCACACATTTTTTTTGTTCTGCATGAACCCTGATGTTTCCATAATTCTTTTTTCGCAAACATGCCATAACAATATGTGCACGGCAAATAATCTTCAACAGAGGCTTTTTGCGAAGGTTGCCTCCATGTCACTAGTTGTCCTTTGCCTTTTTCCAAGACTTTTCTATTGTGCTTGAAGTCGCCTTTGTTACGAAGTTGCTCCAAAAGAGATTTTCTCTCCTTTGACCTCAATGAAAAACTAAAGGCATATGCTACATCTTTTATATCCAAATGTTTCCTTTCCAAATGTCTTGCCATTTTTGAGTTTGCCTTTCCACAATAAAGGCAATAATGTTTTTTGTCCCAAGATCGTTTGCCATCTTCCTTTCTAGAACAGACTTTAATAGTGACTGTTTTGACCTCTTTTGTGGTTTTATGTTTTATCCTTTTTATTTTTGAGTAGGTGGTGGTGTTCTTGTGTTTTCTGAGGCACTTGCCTGTTTGTTTATCTTCCATTCTTGTATTTGCTTCTGAATTGTCTGAAAGTGTTGATGGTGATGAAGCATCGTCATTGTTTTGAATGCCTTCTTCGTCACTGGAAGATGAATTAGGTCCTAATTGATTAGGATTAAATTCTGGGTCTGATGCATGGCTGTATTCTTCGCTGGAGTCACTGGTTTCCCAGTCTTCCTCCTCCCTGATGCAGCCCGGCTAAAAGATAGTCATCACAAAAAGTAAATGAATTCTATCCACTTTTATTTCAAATCCTGTAGCACTGTTAACATTTGTTTAGAGTTTACCAAAAAGGTGTGTATTTTAGGTTGTTTTCACACTTGTTGGTGCACTCTGCAACGCTGCTCGCAGCTCTACCTCTGTGTTTCTCTAATAGTAAAGCCATTCAACTGTCAATGTGAGAGTACAGCCACATACACAGTAATAGAGCTAACCTGAAATTGCGATGCATGTCTCACGCTATTTGTGTGCATACTCAAATAAGCTCTGCTGGGCGCAAAAATGGTGACATATCCACTATGTTTTAGGTCTATACAGTGCCATTGTGAAAACAGCATTAAAAGGTACTGTAAGCAGCATGCGCTCATACTATTTTTGAACGTTACTGCAGTCTAAATCAAAACAATGGTCTGTGGGTTGCCAGTCTTTCGACTTTTCTGATTGGACAATTGAGTATGAAGGGTCTTAAAACCAAAACTGTAAACAAAAAGAACTTGGACATTAAGAAAACTATATTTCTAATTGCTAATAACTCAACTGTACCATTGTTATCAGAAAAACTAATATTTGATTTGAACAGGTTTCATTATTATGAAATATAAAAAAAAATATACTGCTCATAGCACCTTTAAATTTCATACATACATTTTCAGCTGTAATTGTATAAGAGGTTTTGTGTTGATGCTATCCAATAACTTGTCAGCTTATATCAGTAATTTTTCTTGACAATAATTTATTCTGTATTTAACAATGGTTATTTTTAGCACTACTAATATAAGATATATATTAACTGTACATACCGGTGTTGTCCTCACAACCATTGTATTTGGTACCTGCAATGAAAGAAAAGAGTTTTGTAAACATTACATGCTAGTGAAGAATACAACTTCAATTAAACATTCATAAAACAAATGACTATGAGGCTGCAGACATGTCCACCTTGTATGCCGTCACTATCTATAAAGAAATGTGCAATAATATACTTTCCCCTTTCCTTTATTGGTCAGAATACCAATGCCAGGGAGGCAGTATGAGAGAAAGGTTTAATGTAGAATCATTGTGAGTATTATTTTGTATAATGATTTAAAGCAGGGGTCATCAACTACATTTGTCCAAGGGCCAGAGTTTTTCTTGGTAGACATTGCAAGGGCCAGATCTCATAAAATAAAAGAATGTAATATTATATCCTAAATAGTGTAATACTTTATATATTAATTTTCTGCTTGTACATAGGTCTGATTTCTAATAACTGAGGCCTGACACTTTTTGTTGCTATGCTGTGAGCAAGGCCTCATACTCTTGGTTGAGAGGGCACATTTTCTGAACTTTATTAAACAAATGAATATACCCATTGGTTTTAGTAATGCTTTTAAAAATGGAAAGAGTAGTGTTAAAGTTGGACAGTGAGAAGAGCTCAAGATTATTGTTGTTATTGAAAACCAATAAGGCAATCTCAATCAAACTCTCTGTGCAGGTAGAGCTTCTGGAGAGTAACAAAATGCACTTGGATATTTTGGTTCTATGAGGTTCTGTTCCAGAGAAATTAACAAAATCTTTTTATTTCCAATTTGAGCTTTTCAGGCTAAGATTTAAAGTGTTTTTGGATGTTTAAAATTAACTGCAGAGTAAGAGCCCAGACTGCTAAAAGATAAATAGACAGAAACTAGCCTACTTCTTACAATTCGCCTAATTTCTGTGTCCTGAGTACAACAACAATAACGCTAGTATCACATTTAAAATGTATGCTTTTCTCCAATCATATGATATTATTACAAAAGAAGCTTATAATGGTGCATGTAATTTAGATTTTTTTTTTCTCCTTTCTCTTTACAATTTGGGCCAGCTAATTAAGCTAGACACGATGCCCTCATTGGAGAAAACAGCCTATTATTAGACAACAATTAGCGGAGCAAAAGCAAAACATAAGTCCACATTTTAAAACTTACCTGGACAGATGCCTGTCCCATGTAACGCCTTTCACATTCTCGGTGATGGTCTCTCAAAATCTGCAGTCTTCTGTGGAAGCGCTGGACACCTGTGCTCATTGCCTAATTGAAGGGGGGATGGGGCCTCTCAGCGTCGCTGCTGAGAGTTCAGCAAAAGGCCACCCCTCCCCCACCGTCGCAGACAAATTAGCTGCCATGGAAACCCAGCGAAAGGGAGCTCCACAGCTGCGGTGAAACACAATATTCTGCACTTTTTAATCAAAATAGTCAGTTTAAAGTAACTGCTAAATAAATAAATTATGAATACAAAAAAAAAATAATAATAATTATAAAGTAACTGTAATAAGTGCACTTTCCCCACCAATGTGCCCCAAAAGTGCACAAAATAAGTTACAATTTGCTATATTATTTATATATATATATATATATATATATATATATATATATATATATATATATAAACACACACAAGAGAAAAACACAATAAAACAAGCAAAAAACAAGCCAATTTAAAAATGCTATTCTGTAAAAGTACATTTTCAATTTAGATTTAAAAGCAGACACTGCTTCACACTGTTCCAAAGTTTCACACAGTTCAGGAGGAGCATAAGAGCAACCTTTCAGGGCTTTAGAAACAAGTACAATTTCAAAATCAAGTCTAAAATTAAGTGATGCTAAAATAGGATTTATTATATATGCTTTTTTTTTTCATTTATTTAAAAAAGGGACAGTGCATATTAATTAACATATATTACATATGTAAATATGCCAGATTTTAGCCACAGGCTAATTTCCATCTGTCCCTGGACAGGTTGATAGTGCCTTTAAAAAAAAACAAAAAAAAAACATAGAATACAGGACAATACAGACAAATTAGATCATTCATAAGTGCCACAGCAGTTAATATAAGGTGCTACAGTGAATGTATTGCACATACCCTATCTATCATAAAGTGCTATATGTATTGCACATACCCTAAAATATTGCACATGAACCCGTTTTGTGCTACATGTATTGCACACCACCCCTAAAGTGCAGTATTGATATTGCACATGTACCAGAAAACTAAATTCTTATGAATTGTGTTCACAAGTTTTTGTCGTTCTGAGCCACTCCTTTAAATAACTTTTGAATGTAGTGAAGGTAGGTGCCTCCCTCACAAAAGTGGGCAGATTGTTCCACTGTACACAACCTTTGTAAGACAAAACATTTTGACCAAAACTAGTTTTTCTCACCAGAAGCTCACAGTCCCCCTGTTTATGGCTCTGGTGATGCTGTGGTTCTGTATTTAATGTAATCTGTTAAAGGCGGAGCCAGCCCATGTAAGCTCTTATACACAAGACAGGCATTTTTGAATTTTATAAAATTTTCAAAGCTCAACAAATTATACTTTGAAAGAATATTACAATGATGGTAAGCAAAAGGTTTTTTAACCAAAATTTTAAAAGCTTTTTTATAAAGCCCTTGAATTGGTTTTAGAATGATTACTCCTGTCAAAGACCAGCTTGTTATACAATAGCCTACATGGGAAAATATCATACAATGCAAAAACATCAATGCAGCTTCATCAGTTAATGCCCTTCTTATATGATTAAAATTGGAAATGTTGTATTTGAATCTATATCTATATAGATCTATCTATATCAATATCATTTTAACATAATTTTTAAAAGAGTGTAGAGTCCAACAATACACCCAAGTATTTGAACTCTGTTATTAGTTGAAGTTCATGCTCTCCGATCAACACATTAGAACGACTGATATCAGTAGCCTTCTTAGAAAACATCATACAGTTTTCTGTGTGTTTTGGAGAAGGCAAGCCCTAGTGAGCTAACTCTGAATATGTTTTAGCGCTGAAGTTAGAGATTTAGCTGCTTCCTCTGATTTTGCACTTGTATAGATCACCGCATCATCAACATATAACTGTATATCCACATCTTTACAAACATCTGGTAGATCATTTATGAAAATAGAAAACAAAATGGGCCCCACAATTGATCCCTGGGGGACCCCTAATGAACACTCCACAAAAGTTGGTCTCACTCCATTGACCACAGTACACTGTTTTCTATTGGCCAAGTAAGAGGCGTCCATCTTATGGCTTGATCAGAAAAATTAAGAATGTAACTTTGACAAAAGTACAGTATGGTTCACAACATCAAATGCTTTCCTCAAGAAATACTGCTCCTACATCTGCCTTTCTATCCAAACTACTTCTGACTTTTTCCAGAAACATTGTAATTGCAGTTTCAGTTGAATGCTGCTCATGAAAGCCAAATTGCATGGGATGCAAAGGAGTTTGGACACTCTTAAGATGTTTAACTGCCTTGCAACCCATTTTTCCTAGTACCATGGAAAACACAGGTAATATACTGATTGGTCTATAATTAATAATATTCTTATTGCCATCTTTAAAAATTGGGGTCACAGTGGCCATCTTAAAGGTCTCATGTCTCTTGGAGCCAGTTAAAAGCCTTGCAGCTGAGTTCTGAACTAGCTGAAAGCAATAATGGCTTTCTGGTATAGGCCTGAATAAAGCGCATTACAATCTGACTTAAAAGTCAGTGGAAGAGGTGAACAGCGCTCTGGCAAACGCAACTGGAGAAAACGGCAAGTTGCGTGAGAACCCTGGAACTAGAAAATTATAAAAGATGGAACCTCCGCATTAATGGGTTCAAAGCGAGAGATGGTAAAGAGTCAGACATCAGACAAGACATTATTAAGCTCCTGTGCCGCATTTCACCCCAACTTGCACCAAAGATGGAAGAGGCAGTGGACACCGTTGGTGGAATGGGGCGAATAAATGGAAAACAGACCACGCCAAGTAATTGTGCAGTTCATAATGCACACCCACCACAATGAGATATGGAGGGCGTCATAAAAGCACATGACATGTGAAGAGCTTCAGGTGCATTTGGAATAAGATATGACCAAAGAACAAACTTGCTCATGAGGCACTGTGGCCAATCATTTAGAAGATGAGGAAGGCGATACAGCAAGCTGGATTCAAAGGTGCCTTCACCTTTGTAGAAGGAAAACAGGAAAACTGCAACAGGTCAAGAATGAACATTATTGCTCCTTCCTGAAGGGCAATACCTGAAAATGGACTCAAGTTTACGAGGGTTTGCTGTTCTGCTAACCGTTTAAAGCTGTTTCTTGCAATGTTAGTTTGGATAATTTGCTGGTGAAACTTGATAATAAAGAGCACAGAAACCAGTTTAGATGCAGCAGGTCATGCATTTTATTTTTCAGATGAGTTCAGGTAAAGTTGAGTAATGGAGAGTGAAGGGGAGAGTGTAGATTGGTAATCATTTTCTGGAACATAAATGCAAAACAAATGAATGGAGTTATCAATTTCTAAATAATGTGAGAATGAACTAAAGAAACAGGATTACTCACTTCACACACTCTGGGTTACTGCAGGGAACAAAGAGACTTGCTCAATGAACTGAGGCCTTTATATAGGCTAAGGCCCAGGTGCCTAATCAGGCCAATTAGAGGCACCTGGCCTTAGCCTATATAAAAGGGAGGGGGAGTCACATGACCTGCAAGTCTTTGACAGCTTCTAACAGTTAGCTTATTACTAAGCTAAGTTCTCATATTGTCAAAGACAAGTTATTTACTTTTTATGATTAATTTTTATATTTTTATGTCACTTTTTAAAAGTCATCTTTTATTTATTTATTTAAATGCTATTTTTATTCAAGATAGGGTCAAAAGAAAAGCACTGCTTTTATTCTGTAATTGTCAAAAAGCTCAGATAAACTTTCTCTAAGAAACACATTACTTCTACTGATGAAAAATTCTGGAATAACCAATGGGGGACAAATTTTATTATTGACTTGGTACCTGAAAATCAGCTGGAGTAGCCATTCTATTTAATAATTGCCCAGCTTCAGTCATTCACATTGACCGCTCTTTTGTAATTGTAGCTAATATATATGGGCATAATAATTCTTCTCAAAATAAGGAATTGTTTCCTAAGTTGTCAGAAATCATTTTAGAATCGAAAAGGTCTTACACCACAGTTTATAATAATCGGTGTGATTTCAATTGTGTATGCGATGAATGGCAAGATTGCTAGCCAAGTAAATATAATCATAATCCCTACAATGCTGCAATTCAAGCCTTTTGCAAATTACCTAAATTTAAATGACATTTGGAGGGAAAAATATTAATACTTAAATTATTTGGTTCAAACCTAATGGAAGTTCCAGATCTAGACCTGATTATTGGTTGGTCAATAACAGCTTCTCTAACATTGTGTAACCCAGCTGTAAAATCCAATATGGGTTTCCCTTTGCTGGTACTGAGCTGCTGTTGTCATCGTAATCCCGCTGGGATCTCGCGAGACTTTGCGCTACCTCCACCCGGAAGATTTGAACACAGTAACTTTAATAACAGTTGTGGTTGTGAGAGACGTGGACGGCTAGACCGAGAATGGTTGCAGGTAGATCTGGTAGCTAATCTAATCACTCTTTTTACTCTCTGACTGTTCCGTTTTTAAGTGTTGTGCTTCTCAACTTGTAGGTCCTTTTACCGCGAATGAAACGTGCCGATTGTGATTCATGAACATTAAAGAAAAGGAATTGGTGAGTCCCATACTGCATGTATGCTAATGCTAATCTGCGCTAACGTCAGCCGCCGTGCTAGCATTAGCTACGGGTAATGTCCTTTCATAGGTGTTTTTGGCTCCTGTTGTCTTATTTTCTGTTTATGTGTCAGCGTTTCAAATGCATTTAATGCAAAGACACTGTTCGCTTTTCATTGTATGTGATGTTAGTAGTCATTGCTAACATTTCTGAGGATTTCTGGTTGGCTAATGCCAGGCTAACATGACTAGCTTGTCCTTAGCCACGCATTTATATTGAATGGCCTTGGCCTAGGCCTAATGAAATATAGCTTTTATAGAAATACTGAAATAGCATTTTAATGTTATTGTATGCTTTGCAGTGTTAATATTATGCATTTTATTTCAAAATAATATTGTCAGTTAGATGGTACTTGTTCATTCCTAAAGTGAGTATATTTTTACTGTCAGAGGATGATGGTATTTATTCTAATAAACTTTTGTCAAAGATTGTGTACACCAGTAATTGATACATGCATGTTCTTGTTCAGGCCTGTTTTTTTTTTGGAGGGCTTTACACGACGAGCTACCAGACAACTTTGTCAAGAAGAAAAACCCCCATTGTGAACTGAGTCTTGATACTACTACTACTACTACTACTACTACTACTACCACCACCACCACTACCACATGCGGTAGGAGGCTTGCAGCCATCTCACTTCTCTCACGTTCCTTTTCATGCGCTTTGGACTCTTTGCGCTGGACTTGTATTTTAATCATTGGACAATTATCAGTCAGACTTTTATGAGCGCGATTGGATTATCGAAGCGTTGTATTGGATCATTTATTCCACTACAAATAAATGAACTTAAACGTTACAAAAGAAGTGTGTCATGGTCAACTTTTTGAACAAAAGAAAAAGTGCACTTGTAAATACTGTATATAATTTATTCATGTAACACAACAATATATGGCCTGTCGATTGCACTGCATTTCAGTTTACTGTCTTTATTAAGTGCTGATTTCTTTCCTCCAAGAGACGGACCTTCTTACTTAAAATTAACATTACCTGTATCATTCTCTTTAGATGTAATTATAACATGTATAAAGTTTCAGTTGACGCAGCTCCGTTAACCAACCATGCTCTTATTACACTAGAACTTAAACACACAGCCTCTTTAAAGATAAACAAAGGATTTTGGAAATTTAACTCATCACTGCTACTACATGACGAGTTCTGCCAAACAGTGGGTATAATGATAAAAGAAAAGCAAAAAACGATTCAGCAAGAAACTTGCAGAAAATAATAAATGAAAGGAAAAGTAACTGCTTATTCAAAATAACAAATATTGTAATATCACAAACCCATCAAATGAACAAAAGCTAGAACTTCTAGAATTGGAGAACAAATGAAGATGATCTCTTCCAAACCAAAGCAAAAGAGGCAAAACTGGAAAAAAGAAGACAAGAGAAAAATTAAATTGATTAACTTATCATAAATGGCACTGAATGCTCAGATTCTGATATGATAGCAAAATAAATCTCTACATTTTATGCTGATCTCTATAAAAATAGTTTTTCACCAAATGACTGTGAACATTTCTTTATAATAATTAAAAACAACATACCAAAACTCAAAAAAGAATCTATAAATTTATGTGACGCTGATATATCAATAAATGAACTTGATAAAGCTGTAGCCAAATTAAAACTAAACAAGTCCCCTGGCCCTGATGGGCTTACTTTCAACTTTTATAAACATTTTTGCACTGATTTAAGGGAATTTTTACATTAAGTCTTTATGGAAAGTGTTACTAATCAAAATCTTTTGCCAACAAAGAAGCGAGTAATTGTTATCTACAACATGAAAAAGACAAAAGACCTATAGATAATCTCAGACCTATTACACTTCTGAACAATGACTACAAACTCTTGGCATGTATTTATGCTTCAAGATTAAAAACTACTTTTTCTGAAGTTGTAATCATGCCTGAGACTGGCTTTATGAGTAATAGGTCTATACATGACAACATACGTCTTGTGCTGGATATTCTTGATTATGAAGAATAAATTGAAGCTGATAGCTTTATGCTATTCCTAGACTTTAAAAAAAAGCCGTTGATGCATTTCATTTCTAACAAATGCCCTGCAACTTTTTGACTATGGGCCAAAGTTTATTAATACAGTGCTTACCTTTTACAAGCTCAGTGGCTTTAACATCTGCCACTACAAGACATTTTAATTAAAAAAAAAGTATTATTCAGGGATGCCCTATTAGTCCAGGTTTGTTCATTCTGGCAGCAAAAACACTTGCTATCCACCTTAAAAATATTCAGTCCTTGAAAGGTATAACAATCTTTGAAAAAGAACTAATTTTCAGTCAATATGCAGATGATACAGTATTTTTTTTCTCAAAAATGAATATCAAATTCCCTCTGCTGCACAGTCAGTCAGTGTGTTCTCCAAAGCTTCAGGTCTGGACCGTAATCTTGCCAAGTGTGAACTCTTATCTATCAAAAACTATTCCCTTAACACCTTTTCATAATATAAAAGTTAAAGAAGAAATAAAATATTTAAGAATACTGAGGGTGCTCCGATCAGCCTTTGCTGTGATCGGCTGATACCGATCATGGCCGATACCGATCACATGGTCTTCAGTGTAGTAATGTATGCAGGCTATTATTATTTCCACTTGAAAAATACTGTAGCCTTTGTAAATATAAAAGTACAACAAAATTCTACTTATTTTTTTTGTTTTTGCTTTGTTGCATTATTGGCCTTTAATGTGTGTCCAGTGTCTGTGTGGTTTTGTTTGAATGCTCCGCTGATGTAAAAATCAGCTGTTCTTAATCATAAATGTGAGAGTCTCACCTGTTTGCTGTAATTTGATCGGCCTATTTTACCGATCACTCTATTTTTAGCCATGATAGGCCGATCACCGATAGCGGCCGATTGATCGGATCACCCTTAAAGAATACATACGAAAAACATACGAAAAATGAAAAAGAAATATTTGGTTGTATTTTACTAAAGTTGAGGGCATATCAAGAATCCCCCACACCACTTACTTTTTGGCTTTAGAACAATCCTTTATTAAATCTGTCAATTCAATTTTAATTTTATCTGGAATAATAAAACACAATATTAACAAAAAGATGTTTTACTCCAAAATCATGACCAAGGAGGTCTAAAAGCTATTGACTATGAATGTATGAATGGAACAATAAAAATGAATTGGCTAAAATCTTATTTGAAAAACTCAGTAAACTTTTGTCACATCTTCCCTAAAAATATATTTTAAAACTGTGATGGTTTACAATTCCTTATAAAATGTGATTACAATGTTAAAAAATTGCATGGAAAGTTGTACAGGTTTCACCAGCAAGTGCTTGCCTACTGGAGAATGCTATACAAACATAATTTTATGCCGCACACAACCCCATTATGGAACAACAGATAGACTCTTCGCAGAAACAGATCCTTTTACTACAAAGAATGGATGGATGCTAATATTTGCTGCATTTTGGACTTATTGGACACTGATGGAAACTTGATATCCTACAATGATTTCAGCATGAAGTGGAACTTTTTCTGTCACCCAAAACAGTTCTTCTGTCTCATTAATGCAATACCAAAACCATTCTTGCTCTTGGAGAAAGAAGTGGTGATATTCAATTTCTTGATTAAAAAATGTAACAACAGCTTGTTTGATTTTACAATGTTGTGATATAAGATATTTGAATTAATTTATATATTTAATTCATTTAATACAACTAGTATTGTTGACTGAATTTAATTATTGAGGGTTAACCCAGATTGTGTGCACACTGATGATCTGATGACTGAAAAATACATGTTTTCTAACCAGCCAGGATCCCATGTTGGATGATGAGCTATGGAGTAGGCCCAGAGCCTGAATTGCAACCTTCTTCTCAACAGACCGTCACCCTCACCTGCTCTGCTAGGGCTGGTAGGAGGCTCTTTGCAGCCGAAATCAAACCCTCTGCCTCGCACCTCACTTTTCTACGGGTCTTCTTCGCATACACAAAATACCCTTTACATGAACTTTTGGACTCATGATTTCCCTGGAGTAGACCTTACCAGTTGCTGTGTGAACTGTGGGATGATGCAAATTGAAATTGAATTAATTTGTCAATGGTAATGAATGGTTATTTAGTGTATTATCTGAATGTCTTTGTTGTCCACGCAAATCTTTAATTCATGGTACCAACCAAACCCAAAATTCAGTCTCTCAATGAGCTGCACCTAGTGTTTTGACACTAGCCCATTTGCCATTGCTGTTAGTATTTATCTTGTACCTGGTGTCTACATTTCTTGTACCAGTTTTACAGAAACATTGCTAACATATCTGCTACAAATAACAACTTTAATTTTTAAATTTAAGTTTTACTTTAAAGATTTACGTTCTAAAAAGACAAGAAATGGAGGAGCTCAAAGGTTTGTGTCATTTATTAGTGTTTTGAGTATGTAAAATTTAATTATGATTTAGTGATAGCTTTTAATTCCATATTACTTCTGGAGGAAGGACTTTGAAATAGGACACTTAAATAAGAACACAGTCCTTAAACTGTTGCACCCACAGACAGTGTCAGTGTAATTTACGATTTTAAAAATGATTTTTTTTTCTCTCCTACTTAAAATTAAACTGCAGGAGCTAGAGAAAGTGTCAAAACAAACAAGTTTTACATTATTTATTGATTTAGAGTCTAGTGATGTAAAAAGTACTTTGACTTTAGTTTAAAATCCTTAGTTTTGTTGTGGCCTCAGTGTAAATACTCAGGGCCTTAATATAAAACATAAAAGGGTATAGAAAATCATTGAGTATGGAACAACTGTGTTGAATATTGCAATAAGAATAAGTGGTGATATTTGGACAGCCTTAATAAAAGGCTTTATGAACCACAGGCTTATGGGGGAAAATATCAGTTTTAATGTATGACAGAGATAAAAGGGACTGGACTCACAATGACTCACTGAACCCAGTCTGAATGTGATGATGTGATGATAAAATATGTACATTTATTGCAAGTTAAGATCATAACGCAGTGTTTCCACTGCTTTCATTTTAGTGGCAGTGCCCCTTTAAGTTCACCAGGCTCAACTTTCAGTGCGATTAAACCCGGTCTTTTTCTATTGTAATAAACGCAGCACATGCTCCTGTGATCACTTTTCATGGGTCCATTCTCATCACCCAGGACACTGTTTGTAAAAGTTTCTGTGGAGGTAGTTTGTTTTTAGCGGGTGTGCTGCAGCGGTCTTCATGTCGCAGGGAGCAGCAGCGGCTTTTCTCTCACTCGGCAGCACGTTTGTTCTGCATCTAACGCTGCAAATCCAAACCAGTTATGAACAGCTGATGACAGGATGCCTTTCTGCTGAATGAATGATGATGAATCTCAACACTACTTGACCCTAAAATTCACACTGGTTTTTCATACTGCCTCTTAGCCTGGTCATCATTGTAAATGAAAATTGCTTTCCAGTTGACTTGCCTGGTTAAATAAATCTTAATAAGTTAGTGTAGCATTTTATTATTTTTTTATTTGTATTTTCCCTTTCTTTCACACATAGCTCTCACCTCAGGCGTGCAAGTGCAGATTTGAACATCCCAGTAGTAGAGAATAAACTGAATACTTGTGCATAGTTTATTCTTTATCACAAAATAAATGATCCACAATGTTATAAACCTTGATTAAGGTTAATAAAAGGCATTGAAAAGAAATCCACATCAATTATTTAACAATTCAAGCATGTCAAGATTAATCTCTGCTTTTGTCCAGAGAGGTCCTCAGAAATATATAAAACCTGTACATATACACACACCAAGCAATCCTGAGCTCAATTTAATATCTTTCTGAGGGCCAGCCTAATTCTTTGAGAAAAGCCTAAAAATGGCCTATTCAAGCCATTACATTGAAAATCTTGTGAGGACCGGGGTAAATGTCCTCACTTTCCAAAAATGTCCTCACTAAGAAGGTCTTGCAGACTCTAATGTCCTCACTTTGATAGCAGTACAAACACACACACACACACACACACACACACACACACACACACACACACACACACACACACACACACACACACACACACACACACACACACACACACAGAGAGAGAGAGAGACACACACACACAAGAGGGAGGGGGAAGACAAAACAGGAACACAGGAAAAAACAGGGATCCTGACAGTTTCTGAGGAACAGTAAAGATGTTTTTGGGTCAGTTTGAACCAGGCCACGTTTACCAATCCAAAAGTGTCAGAAACAAAAAAAATCTCATTAAACATTATTCATTTACTGAGGGGCGATGGTGGCACTCCCAGTCACCCGTAGGTTGAGGTAAAACTAAAACTGCCAAGACTGACGAGGCCAATCAGTTTTTGTTCTCACTTTCCAAAATTTAAACCAATCCCGTAGCGCTATATTGCTGTGGCAAATCAGCTCTCACTGCGGTTACCAAGATATGATCAATCACGTTAGCTCCTGCTACCAAGATTCCAAAGCCCGCCTCCCTGCCTCAGTAGGAAAATACTGTCCCTCTGGGAATGGAGTCATACTGTACTCCTGCTGAGCGGACCCACGAAAACAACTTGTTTAAACTGGCACGGATTGTTCTCGATTCTGCAGTTATATTGCAATAAGTGTAACTTTTGGTCCACCACGGCGCACTAACTATACACAGGATGTGACGTAATGTTGTGTTTCCACTGTCAGCCCGGAATTTAATAAAAGTTAAAAAAATAAACATAATTAATAGTCAGTAGTCTGAGGCCATGGTTCTCGACTGGAAAAGGGTGGCTTGCCCTCTCCAGGTTGGGGGAGAGCTCCTGCCCCAAGTGGAGGAGTTTAAGTATCTTGGGGTCTTGTTCACGAGTGAGGGAAGGATGGAACGTGAGATTGACAGGAGGATCGGTGCAGCGTCTGCAGTAATCCTCCTCACCCTATCTCTAAGGGAGCGCCCAGCCACCCTGCAGAGGAAACTTATTTCGGCCACTTGTATCCGTGACCTTGTCCTTCACAACAGACCAATACAACAACCACATTACTGCAGACGCAGCACCGTTCCATCTATCATTCTCATGCTCCATCCTTCCCTCACTCGTGAACAAGACCCCAAGATACTTAAACTCCTCCACTTGAGGCAGGAACTCTCCTCCGACCTGCAGAGGGCAAACCACCCTTTTCTGGTTGAGAACCATGATGCGCCTACAAATTCTGTCCATAAAAATAATGAACAGAACCGTTGATAGAAGGCGGCCCTGCTGGAATCCAACATGCACTGGGAACTGGTCTGACTTACAACCGGCAATGCGAACCAAACTCCTATTCCGGTTGTACAAGGACTGGACAGCCCTTAGCAGAGGGCCTCAGACCCCATACTCCCAGAGCACCCACCACAGAATACCACGGGGGACATGGTTGAACGCCTTCTCCAGGTCCACATATGCACATGTGGACAGGTTGGGCCAACTCCCATGAACCCTCAAGCACCCTATGGAGGGTATAGAGCTGGTCCACTGTTCCATGTCCGGGGCAAAAACAACATTGTTCCTCCTGGATCCAAGGTTTGACTATCGGCCAAATTCTCCTCTCCAGAGCCCTGGAATAGACTTTCCTGGGGAGGCTGAGAAGTGTGATCCCCCTGTAGTTGGAACACACCCTCCAGTCCCCCTTCTTGAAAAGAGGGCCCACCACCCCAGTCTGCCCGTCCAGAGGTACTGCCCCCGACTGCCAGGTGGTGTTGCAGAGACGTGTCAGCCACGGCAACCCCACAACATCCAGAGACTTGAGGTACTCAGGGCGGATTTCATCCACCCCCAGTGCCTTGCCACCGAGGAGCTTTTTGACAACCTCAGTGACTTCAGCTTGGGTGATGAACGAGTCCACCTCCGAGTCCCCAGCCTTTGCCTGCTCAATGGAAGATGTGTCAGTGGGATTGAGGAGATCCTCGAAGTATTCCTTCCACCGCCCGACAACATCCCCAGTCGAGGTCAACACCTCCACAGTAAAGAGTGTTGGTGAAGCACTGCTTCCCCCTCCTGAGGCAGCGGACTATTCGCCAGAATTTCTTTGAGGCCGACCGATAGTCCTCCTCCATGGCCTCCCCGAACTCCTCCCAGACCTGAGTTTTTGCCTCCACAACTGCCCGGGCAGTGGCACGCTTGGCCTGCTGGTACCCGTCAGCTGCCTCAGGAGTCCCACGAGCCAGCCAAGCTCGGTAGGACTCCTTCAGCCTGATGGCATCCCTTACTTCCGGTGTCCACCACCGGGTTCAGGGGTTGCCGCCATGACCTTACGACCACAGCTCCGAACAGCCGCATTGACAATAGAAGTGGAGAATGTGGTCCACTCAGAGTGGCTAGATTCTGTGTCCATGGGTTGGGCCGTCGAGGCACCTGCCTTTGACTGTCACCCAAATCACACAGCACCAGCCCCTTATGGACTTCCTGCGGGTGGTGGACCTACGGGAAGGTGGTCCCACGTAGCCTTTTTGGGCTGGTCCCAGCCGGGTCCCAGTGGGAGGAGACCTGGCCACCAAGCACTCGCCTGCGAGCCCCAACCCCAGGCCTGGCTCCAGGGTGGTGATGGACCTTGTTGTTGTGTACATCTCATGGTCCCCAAACCCATTAAGATCAAATGTAACTAACTTTAATTAAACAGTAAGTAATACAAATGAAACAGTAACAACGGCACAAACACTTCATAAAACACTGCACCATTTTACCTAGAAAATATAGCTGTGTGTAAGATTAAAGATCTAGACAAACATTAGGCTACAGGTAAATCATCAATCTTTCAATAACTGATAATGAAGAATTACAGAGAATATTTCTCACCAAAAGTGCTTGCAACATCAGAGATTATTACATTGTCATGAGAAAGAAAAGTTTGCAGAAGAAGTAGATGATGGTGGACTTTCATCGACAAATGAGTCCCGAGTGCCCCAGCTTCACCAACCTTCAGAAATTGTTGGTAATTTCTGTTTTTGAATCACTTTCTGATCAGCGTTAAATGGCACGCCTAACATAAGCAACAGAAATATATGGGTACATAGTGGCGTGTCAGAGACGCAAAAAGCAAAAAATGTGTTGAGATAACATCCAAAATGGCACTAAATCTATCTAAATCTAATATTTACACATATTTTGATGAGACCAGGCAAAATTGCTATTTTCATAAAATATTTAAAACATAACATCAAAACATCAGGGTAATCAACTACCATAATGGTTAAAAAGCTTTAGATAACAGAGAGGATTAAAAAAAATAATAAAAAAATCGCCAAATCTTTTCTTTTTTTTGCCATCGCTGTATGTCACCTGCCTGGTTATCTGACAGCAAATGCCAGATGTTGAGCACACTGCCACCAGAAGTGTGCCAGTGTTGGGTGACACACTTCCAGTTCTACCTCCGGCAAATGCTGGTAAATGCCAGTGGTTAGGTACAGTTGCCACCGGATGTATTCCATAGTCGAGAATTACACCTGCTGTCAGTGTTTTTTCTTGGCACACTGGGTTAAGCATTTGCCCAGCAACCAGATGGTGGCCGGTTCGATCCTCACCCGCAGTGCATACTGTCATTACCTACTGTTGTAAGGGCATCCATCACTATGTGACTGGTTCGCTGTGGCAACACCAAATAAGAAAGGAAGAAGCAGGAAAAAAAATTCACTTCATTACTGACCATTTCAGTCAGTATGTAGTGCAGTTGTTCTGTACCTTTCACTGACTGTGGCTCAGTGAGAGTGTTGCCAGATACTGAAAACCAAATTTTTGCACCTACCGATCAAATTTATTGTATTTCAGCAAAAAACATCCTACAACTGAACAAATGTCAACAGAGCACCAAAACAATATTTGCAATGTCTAACACTCTTAACAGACAGTATTAGACTCCCACACAGAAGCAGGCTTTAGAAAGTTCAGTTTTAATCCCTGAAGAGTTCTCTCATCTCCTGCTCTTCCCTTCAGACAAGACTCATAGGCAGACTACCAGAGAACCTTACATGAAGACCCAGAACTGGGACAACATTAGTAAATGTGTTACACCTCTGAAAATAGGGAAGACAGAATCACAAGAGTGATTTGTGGTGTTTCTCTCATGCAGTAGTTTAATACAATGAAGAGAAACTGTGCGATCCCCCAGTGGTGGGTGAAGCCACGACCAATCGATCCCAGAGCAGTAGAAGTATGTAAGGTGTTTCAACTGATTACCAATGCATTAGATTTCTATTCACTTACATAAAGTGAGAAAGATAATAATACAACAAGAAATATAATAAAGACTTTAACAAACTTTTAGCTGCATTTAGATTGTTTTTAGGGCTTCAGTGAATTAATATAAATTAATATTTATTGCAAACCTTTTTACCTTTAATCTTTTACCACTTTTTGTATGAAATCATTTTGTGAATTAAATCATCTTATAGAAGCATACACTGCTATTTATACCGATCACAAATGCATACAGTGTTTCATGTATCAAATGACATAAACAACTTGACCAACCTGACTCATGTTCTCAGTGAAGTTATCCAGTGCATTGTTTTAATTTTGGCTCATCAATTATCTTCTTTGTGTTTTCTTTTCAATACTGTATTTGTAGAATCCATCGGCCCACTCTCTCTCACTAAGGCTCTAGCAAGAGGCAGTTGAACTGGCAGCAGGGAGAGTGATTTTCTCTCACGAGTTTATGTTACACAGTATCTACTACAAACTCAGGGTCAGTTTTTGCAGTCTTTTGAGAGAGAAAATATATGCCTAGAGTTAATACTGAGGTTGAGTTTGACTCCAGATCAAACCAACAGTGAGCCACCAACATATGAATATTTATCAGATAGACAATAACTTAGAAATTATCTTACATTTGGGTAGTGCTTGAATTATTGATCATACAGAGGTGAAAATGATTATGTTGGCTAAAATTTGTATACATCTGGCAACATTGTTCAATGTGAGTAATTCAATTGGTGTTGAGGTCCCACAGTTGCACAGAAAACTATAGTATTTGACATTTCTGACCACTTTTTAGCTTCTACTTTGACCAGAACAGTATCTATGTAATATATACATGGGTGAGGGGTTGCATTTATGTAAAATAAACCATTTTCATGTTGAAAAAATGCTTTGAACAAAGTTTTTTTTAGACTTTTAAATCTTAAAATTGGTCAATTTGACCTGCTTCATAACAGGAGGGGCCTATGTTCCAGCGTTTCTAAAATTTCTTCTTCATTAGGCCCTGTGTTTCCACAGCTCTGTGTTCCCACATTTGTAAGATTTTGGAGTAGGATTTAAACTTGCCCCAATCTACTTAAAAATAATCTTTCCTACCTGTGATCCATTAACATGAGCTGTCCTCTCATCCACTCACTGAATGAACTGTTCTATGTATGAATTTAGAATTAATATTACATTTCTTAAATGTTAAAAGTACATGCCTGATCTTCATGTCTTTAATTAAGCAATAAAAAATAAAGTGTTCAGTTGTAATGACATTACTGTCCTGTTCTACTATCAAAGCTTTTTGTTGCAGGTGAAACACACAGCCTGATGCACAAAAGCTATAACCATATGCCTTCTTTGTCCTCATGGAAAAACTTGTATCAAGAAATAGCTGTGAATACTTGGATGTACTAATATCTTTTATACTTTCACTACATTACTTTCTGGCTTTAATGGTGTTTACTTTTGTCTTTCCAGCATCCCAGATAACTCCAGCATCTCCCCTGCCTCTAAAGACCTTCAGAATGACATGTGTGATTTCATTGACACCAAATGGGTCTTCTCTGTGATCCAAGTGTACATCTACATCATCGCTGCACTGGGAATTGTTTTAAACCTGCTCGTCCTGACAGTCTTCCTGTTCCACAAGAAAGCCTGCACTGTGGCTGAGATCTACCTGAGCAACATGGCCGCTGCAGACTTCCTCCTGGTGTTTATTTTGATGTTCTTGGCTTTCTTCAGATCCACTGAACACAGCTCGTCCTTTGGTGACCACATGTGTCGAATTGTCCCCTTTCTTATTGTACTGAACTCCAGTTGCAGCATCTTCTTCCTAGTTCTGGTTTGCTTTGATCGATTTTTGGTGCTGGTTCACCCTCTGTCCCAATGCAAAATGCGCAGACGTAAATATGCAAAGTTAAGCTGCCTGCTTGTGTGGTGCCTTGGTCTGCTTTTAGGTATTCCAACTCTTATGTGCATACAGGTCATACAGTTTAATACTACAATACAACACAATGAAACCTTCAGTTATAACAAAGTCTATTATGATTGCGACATTAATTGTTCAAATAATGTGTTTCTCGCAGACGATGTGATCCAAACCATTGTTACATTTATCATCCCAGTTCCTATCATATTTTTCTGCACTGTTAAGATTCTCCAAGCCCTGAGACAGCGGCCCACACACAGAGACAGCACTCAAAAAACTGAACACAAAGCCACCATTTTAGTTTTGGTGGTGCTGTTGGCTTTTCTGATCTGCTGGGTGCCAGTTAATGTACAGAGGATGATTAAGATAGCTTTGAATTTGGAGATCATTGAAGAATATTGCACACTGCTAAAAAACCTTGACATCTGCAGCAATATCTTCTTCTGCTTAGCCATATTCAACAGTGACCTCAACCCTGTCCTGTACATGATAGTTGGAAAGAATTTCCGAGAGAAGATGAGGGATGTGTTCATCAGGCGTGGCTCTGAGAGAGAGTCAAGCACACAGCTGACCACGAGGACATCCTCAAACAGTTCTTCATCAAATAAAAGCAAAGTCAACACTAATAAAGTTATATGACATTAGTGACTTATTTAACTGTTAAAAAAACAATAAAACCAATAAAAAAGTAAGTGAAATGAATGTTATGAAGGCAGGGGCGGACTGGGACAGAAAAACAGCCCTGGAGTCTGCCCTAGCCCCCCCCCCAAAAAAAAATTAAAAAAAATTATGAAGTTTCAAAAAGCACAATTTCAATTAAAAGTTGTTTAGGATAGTAAACTAAAAATCTTTAGACTTTAGGAAATTGTTCATGATTGTACAATGTAAAAAAATAAATAAATACATAAATACATTTAAAAAAAAATGACTGATCTGACTTCTAAACCAGGACTAAACCACACATGGTCCACATATCAAATTCAAGTCCCTAAACTTGAATCATCAGGTTTAGGCCTGGTTTTGTACAGGTTTAGTTCCAGATTTGAATCTGATTTGATCCTGGCACAGACCTGATTAAGACCTGGTTTTGTCCCTGTTTAGACCTAGTTTAAACCTGGTTTAGCTATAGTTTTGGACAGCGTATACCTATTTTAGTTAGGGTTTAGTCTTGGTTAGACCTGGTTGTGTCCTGTTTTAGATATAGTTTAGTCCTGGATTACACTATGACTTATTATTGGAGGGCTTGGGAACATCCCTGGATTTAATTCACATTAGATATAGTTGCAATAGTAGGTTTAAAAGCTGTCATCTGAACTTGGTTTTAAAGTTGAAGACGTTTCACCTTTTATCCAAGAGGCTTTCTCAATTCTGAAATTTGATTTGACTGTAAGAGAGCTCTCTTTAAAACCAAGTCCAGATGACAGCTTTTAAACCTATGATTGCAATGGAATCAGCCTGGATGACTGAGTCTTCACAGCCATATTAGATATAATATTATTCTTATTATTCATATTGTTATTGTTATGATAGTGTTTTAGAGCTATGTATAGGAGATGGAATAAATATGTCATAGCCTAAATAGCTATGAAAGCCCTGTGTTTCATACAGTAAGCTATACTCACCACTTGCTCTGTGCACGGCTCTAACTGAGGTAAACCTTCATCTAGTTCTGTGGGTCCCTGAGCCTGAGCAGCGCTGGGCCCCCACCACCGCACACTCAGCCTCTTCATTCTCATGTTGTGCTGTACTGGTGGATGTGGCTTTAGCACTGCTGCTGTCAAACAGTTCTGTTATATTTTTACACTTGGACGCCTCACATGCAAGCGACTTAAGCTTCTTTTCCCTGACTTTCTCTGCTCCACCCTTCTCCTTTTGTTTTATTAACCGTTTTTTATCCATGACATAAACGCACGGCAGCCTCTGCTCTCGTGCCACCGCCGTCTTCACGGCCGCCTGTCGGCGGACTTGCGGACTTGTTCGAGTGCCTGACTGCATTGAGTGGCTGCAGCTGTTCTTTCTTCTTCTACTTCGCTGTTGCGCATCAGCGCGGCTGCGCCCTCTCTGGTCTGGTTGTGTATGTGTTTATGGAGTCTATGTAAAACGGCCCACCGGCCGTCTCAGCGACCGGCCGTTCTGTGATCCTCCAGAATGCACAGATGGCCAGTCCGCCCCTGTATGAAGGCACTAACAAAGAGAAGAGTGTTTATTAAAGCAGCTTTATTCTTCCACCCCACATGAAAAATAAGAATTTAGGATCTAAGTCGCACTGGACTATAAGTCGCATCTTTTGGGGGAAATATATTTTACAAAATCCGACACCATGAACAGACATTTCATGTTGAAAGGCAAGTTATAGTAATAATAGAATAGAGAACAACAGGCTGAATAGGTGTGTGGTTTGCTAACGTAACACATTGATGGTTATTCAGCTGCATGAAGCATAAACAACAAACTGAATAGGTGTCTCGTATGTTAACGTAATATTTTAACAGTTATTCACTTAACTATAGCATAAAGAACATAATATAACAAGTTCACCAAACTCACCATCTCACTCCTAATCGCTAAATCCTTTAAATTCTTCATCCTCGGTGTCGCTTCTGAACAACTCCGCCAACTCCAGAGGTAGACGAAGCGCTGCTTCCTCCTCTGCGTGGCTGTCGTCAGACTCAGCATCAGTTCCATTTCCAATTATTCCGGTCTTTCTCAGTTGTCTTTATAGCCTAAGTTGTTAGCGGTAATGTTTACATTTTAAATTGGCAGTGGTACAGGTGCAGCATATGCTGGTACACAAGCCTAGAGCGCCCTCTAATGAACACCTGAAATATTTTAATATATAAGTTGCGCCTGAGTATACGTTGCACCACTAGCCAGACGATGGAAAAAAGCACGACTTATAGTCCGGAAAATATGGTGCCCATTTATGTTACAACAAAAGTCAAGGGAACAGAAGTGATAAACTAATGAAGTCATTCTTTTTCTTTATGATATTATCGGAGAATGATTCAAAATTAAATTCAAATGTTTTTTTTTTTTTTGTTTGTTTTTTTTTTTGTTTTGTTTTTTACAGCAAGTGATCATACTTAAGTCTTAGCTGAGAGAGCAATGATTAAGTTTAAGAATAATTCAAGTTTTCTAAATACAGGCTGTGTTATAATTAAAATCCAAACAAAATCAATAAAACCTGCTTCAACTCAACATACTTCAACTCTTCACACTTGCCCTACATCAAGATAACATTTTAGAAGAAGGGAGTCATTAAATTAAAAGTGGTTCTATGTATTTTTATTTATTTTTTTTAGTTGATGAATACAGAAGCTAATTTGGCTCATGTCCCCTCTATTTCAGTCCTTTTTGTGATTTTTGCCCATGCCACTGTCATGTAGCTGAACATATCTGACATCACAGCACCAATAAAACAAAGAGGCTACAAGAGATAAGAGTAAAAATATGCTGTTAAAAGTTTTTCTACCTTTTCTGTAAAAACAAATCCAGAGGAGAATGTGGATGTAACCAGCTCATTTGGCTGGCTCCTGCCTCCCCTCTTTCTGCTCTAACTTAAAACACAGTCTTAATTAACCAAAACCTAATTATTAATTATTAAAGTAAAGAAAAACTCGTATACGTATACGTTTGCTGTAAACGGTGCTTAATCCCTCCTTTTGACTTTCTTCATTCTGACTGTAGGCTGCTCAGCCCACACGTCATTCACTTTTTATCCCACTAATGGCTTCACACTTATTTTGTACAAATGCTTTGGCTGCAGAAAACAGTATTGCAGTATTCCCACCCCGCACTGTCACAGCTCCTATGAAAGAGCGAGAGACACAGAGCAGAGTCTGCTGAGCCGGTGTCCTGTGGACAACACCGGTGCGCTGTGTGGAGAGGGGAGGGGCGGAGGGAGCGCATTAGCTCAGAGCCAGCCCATGGCATAGGTGATATGTCAGACTCTATACTGAACACTCCTTACTGTAATCCATACACCTGTGCAATACTGCTATAACTGTCAGCACCTTGTGGAAACCTGCGCAATATTTATTTATTATTAGGTGCCATAATTATTTTAAGCAGCTATTCACAATGCACACTCTTCACCTGTGGTATTTTTGAATATCCATACTCTGTCAGACTGTATACTGTACATATTTATTATAGTGTATTTATTTGCTCATATTCTAATTTAGTTTATTTAGCTCTACTTGTAGTTTAGTTTAGTTTTTTATTTCATTATCTTTGGCCAGACTGGTCTCTGATACACTTTGTGCTCTTGTGTGATACCACTGTGTGCTACTGCTAACTGTACTGATGCTGTTGCAACAATGCAATTTCCCCACTGAGGGACTAATAAAGGTTTTATTATTCTTATTCTTATTCTTATTCTTACAGGCAAATGCTAAGAGCACAGTGACTGCCACTGCCCCATGCTTCAGTGCACAATAAGGCTTAATGGGTCTGATCAATAACAGTATAAAAAATATGGACACTGAGGAGAGTTTTGTTCATAAATGTGTTCCACACTTGTCAAGCTTTAAGTCACTTTTGGTTTTTATGACAATCAATCTCTTACTCATGGAGATATGATCACAAATAAGTCAACTGGACTTGACACGACCTCACCAAGAACCAGACAGTATCCACGGACAGTGAGATGTGGCCAGGATTTCACTTTCTTCACATTTTTATGTAACTAAAACAGCTAATGACATCATGGTTTAAATTATTTTTATTTTATTATCATTATTTCACCTTGAGGCAAACGTCTACTTTAGTTAATACTTTTATTCAAGTAACAATTTTGTTGAGTAGTAAAGTAAGAAGTAAACAAACTAAGCAAAAATTTACAGGAAGCTTCAGACCTAAATTTGTCTTCATCGTGCAGCTAACGAAGACCAGGGATATGAAGCTCATTGACATACTGTTGTGTAGCTGTCAATATATTTAATAGAAAATGTTTCAAAATGGAACTCAGTTATTTGTCTTGTTTCTTGCCGTTTTTGCTTTCTTTTCTGCTACAGAGCTCCCCCTACATTTCGGAGTAAAGCACTGTTGTAACGTTACTCACAACAAGCCCAGGAGACTCCTGTGTCGTCCCTCACATGGCTTTACTCTTGTTTTCCCCTCCTCGTATCCGTACACAGTTTTGTCTTCCATTTGGTCGCACTGTCATGATGAAAACTGAGAAACAAAGCCGTTGCTAGCTTGTTGTTATGCTAGCTGCGATGCGCCGCTTTTTCACTGACTCCAGACTTCTGTGACTCCAGGTCACCAGCGCTCACTGCTGCAGTTGTACTTTTCAGCCCAGAGACAGCAGAGGGAGATGCAGGACGCTTTATTCGCCCCACAACAACTCATTTAACCATCACACAGACTCCCAAACAGATTATTTAAGGTAAGATGATTCATCCAAAAGTCAATGGATAACTACAGATTCACATTTGTCCAGCAGGGTTGTTTACTGGAAATGCCGCAATACATTTGGTTCTCCTCTTTTTTGGTTTTAAGTTGTCTATCAAAAAATATCTCTGATTTAATTTATTGTTGAATATGTTTGTATCAGTCAGTGCAGCTTTGCCACTCACAGCAGTTACTTACACATGCAGTGACGTCATCTGCATACCCTGTGAATTATAGACAAAAAACAAATTGCAACTTTTAGCGCAACTTTTAAGAAAATCCCCTGCAAAATCAGGCATTTTAGCCTGCAACAATTACAAAAATTGCCTGCAAAATTATGGAGGGACTGTCTAGTGATATTATGGAATCACCACTGCAGGCCTCTTCATCGACCTGTTCAAAGCCTTTGACACTGGACCACTCTGTGCTAAAACAAAAAACTTCACACCATTACAATCTCACATCAGACTGTAGGATGGTTTGAGACTTACCTGACTGACAGGACGCAACATGTAAAGCTTCAGCAACAAAAATAATTCATGTTGGCAGTTTTTTTCTATGTTGACAAATAAAGGGACACAAATTATCACAAGTTTGTCATAAAGAAGGCAAATACAAAGGGATTTTAATATTTCTGATCAGTGTAAAACTATCTGCTCACTTGTAATCTTCTATAACATTATATTAGCTCAGAGGCCCAAGAGGAGAGCACAGAGTGGACCTGAAACAACAGAGACAGTTAGCTTGTGAACAGTTAGCCACAAGCAACTGATGCAAAAGCTGACAGAACATTTGTAATTTATTACTTCACAGTTCACCTCTAAAATCCTGAAAATAATTCAGATATTATTTTGCTTGGTTAACAGTTACCATTTTTCAGTTAAAAAGCGAGCTAAGCTAAAGGCTATGAGCTAAGCTAAGCAGGCTACTGCTTAAGTCAGAGTGAATTTCACAGAGGAAACTTTACATAACCAAATTCAGTTGTAGAAAGCTTTAAATTAAATGATAATGACAAAATAATTGGATAAAACGTGTGTACAGACCTCTTATCTGACGTTTCTCTCAGAGGAGGAGGTAACTGCCGCCTTTGGCTGAGTAGGCTGCAGTTTGAATCTGACCCAAGACGCTGGGTCGTCTGATTAACCAAACTTCTACCCAGCAGCCAGGTCAAACAAAACTACCCAACTCTCTGTAAATGACCCAAAAAGAAAGGACCCAACAGTCATAACCCAGCATTTGGGTAGAAAAAATAACCCAGTATTTTTTAGGATGTAGCTGGAGGATTAGCCTATTTTGCATGTTCTTTTGAGGCTGATGGGGAAACTGGAGAACCTGGAACCCAGACACAAGGAGAACATGCAAACTCCACACAAAGGCCCCACACAGTCTGGGAATCTAACCCGGGACCTTCTTGCTGTGAGGCGAGAGTGCTAACCACTAAGCCACCGTGCCGCCAAACAGTTAAGTGATAGAGGTGTGCATGTTTCCACTACATGTGTACTAAAGGATTTTAAGGGGCAGGGACACATCAGCTATTGAAAGAACATCACTATTTTGTTTAAATACAAAAATTGCTAAAGTGATAAAACCTGGTGTGCATGATACTACTAGTTCTACTAATAAAAAGTGGATAGAAGTGAGGTCATTTGACCTAGGAGCTATAAAAAAATCCTTGATTTTTAATGTAAAAAAATTTATATAAAATCCATTAAGACATTAACGTTGAAATAAAATAAGAGTTGTGTCACATCATCTGGAAGCTATTGAAAAACAGTTCTTCATCTTTGACCAAAAAAAAAAAAAAAAAAAAAGCATATTATGTCCAATAAAATAAAAATTTTGGGGAAAGAGAGGCGTGTGTAATACTACTAGTCCAGGACTTCTAAAATAAAGTGGAATGAAGAGATTAGGTCACATGACCTGGAAGCAGGGGTGAAAGTAACCGGTACGGTATAAGATTTAGAGGGGGTACGCAGTACCGGGTGGAAGGAGATCAGCTGTGGGCTGGTCTTTGCTGCTTTAACACACATTAGAAAGCAGCTTGTGAATCAGGCAGTGCTTTATCTCATCATATATCTGTCTGTGTGGTTTTTAGTGGCTTATGATCGCTCCGTGATGTCATTTAATGCACAGAATGTCCCTCTCCATTCTCATCATTCACTGATTCTCTCGATTCCTTAAACAAACGCACTGAGCATGCGCGTGTCTAGCCCAAAGCACACCTGGAGTGCCGCGTCCTATTACACCTAAGGCTTGAGAAGACTTTAATATAAACAACGTGGAGTTTAAAATATGTGTTTTATCTGTGAATAATGGGACAAAGTGATAGAAGTCGCCCAGGCTGTGTGAGGACAGACTGGGCTGTTCTATAGCAGGTTATTAGCGAGTTAGCGACAGAACGGAGTTTCCCCACGCTCTGACTGCAGCGGGAGTCGGGAGCTGCTGCCTGCTTGTTCCAGATGAACTGCACCTCGCCTGGATTGTGAACGAGAGTGCACAGCTGCAATGGGAGGAGGGGAAATACCCCTGTGGTGAAGTCAGACAGTTTGTGGCTCAGATCACGCACCATCACACCTGAAATCCACTTCTCGTGTGTGTTGGATGTGATTTTGTAAATAAATGCATTAAACTGAATTGTAAGAACTTTTTCTGTCTGTGGCATGACCACAGCCTGTGCGTAAATGAGGCGCTCCTCAGGAGCACACAACATGAGGCACATTCAGCTGTGATTCTTAGCTTTTATGTCTAAGTTTACACATTATAAAAGTTAAACAGCCTTCTATAACATCAGATATTATGCACAATCTCTTTAATAATACTCCACACTGAGCAGCAGGGCACAACGTTTATCCAGGTCAAAACTGTAACTGTAAAGTCTGTATTTTACCAAAAAAAAGAGGCAGGGGAGGAGGAGAGGGGGGCAGAAAAGTGTTGGTGCATTACATTTCTGATCAGCACTAAAATCAGATCCAATCCCCTGTCCATTCACCGCTGACAGGTGTGCGTTTTCCCATCATGCACTGAGCCAAGCAGCCTCCGCTGTTGCTCCTGATGAACTGCAGCGGATCAGACGCTGGTCTCGTCGCACTTGTGACATCAGAGCAAGTTGGTAGCAAGTAGGACACAAATCTAACCGGCGTGCACTGCGCACAGACCGACACTGATCCAAACTGCACAAGTCTGGCTCATCTCAAACACACTTTGTGCCTCCCTGAGCAGCAGCTACTGTCCCTCAGTGTTTACAGCTGTGTCTGTGTCACACGGAGCAGAAAACCGTCTTTGTTACTGCAGAAGTACGGGGGACCATGTGTTTTCAGCCGCTGCTGCGCGCCTCATAGAAAACAATAGGGGCATATTTTTTGATGTGCGTCCAGTGTGTGTTGGCCTTTATAGGGTGCGCTTGATTTGTTGTCAAACCTTTTAAACCCCGTATAAGCCATGTCTATATTTTTCATTTATAGTCAAGATTCATTCTCAACCTTGTATATATCTGCTTTTTCTGCTATTAAAAATGTATATGTAGGCATAATTTGTTATAGTATCAGCATAAGCAAAAATCTACTTTCACCCCTGCCTGGAAGCTTTTGACTCCCCCTTCCCCTTGAGGGAGCTTGAGAGTTCTGCGCAGTATCTTTGCTGTTCCTAGGACTGCACTCTTCTGGACTGAGATGTCTGATGTTTTTCCTGGGACCTGCTGTAGCCACTCTTCCAGTTTGGGGGTTACTGCCCCGAGTGCTCCGATGACCATGGGCGTGGTGCCCATGGTCATCGGACCATGGGCACCACTGTTGCCTTCACTTTCCAGGCCTTCTCAAGTTCTTCTTTGAGGCCTTGGTATTTCTTTAGTTTCTCGTGTTCTTTTTTCTAATGTTGCAATCGCTTGGTATTGCGATGTCAACCACAGCAGCTTTCTTCTGCTGTTTGTCCATCACCACAATGTCCAGTTTGTTCTCCATTACTATATTGTCAGTCTGGTTGGTACCCATAGCGGCCCTCCTCCTTATGATTGCGTAATGGCACATCTTATTTCTGCAAATCGACCTCATATTCACAGAGAAATTACCATTAGTAACTTGCAGAATACTGATGATAATTTTTCTGTGAATATGAGGTTGATTTTGATCAAACTTGAAGCTTGTGAAGTGTAGAACACATCTCTGTTCTATGAACCTTAAACTTATTTACTGTGATTGACCAGGCTTATCGCGCTGGCAGCAGCTTACAGTAGCCCTGACCGCACTCTGCAGCATTGCGTTTGGGGCAACAGCCACTCAGCGCCCTAGGCTGCTGCCTATGTCACCTATACCAAGAGCTGACCCTGACAGAGCAGGCTGGGACAGTCAGGGGGAACTGTTGGTGTAGTTATGGGGACGAATATCCAACGTCCAATATCAAACTAACTTCACTGCCTTTAAAAACATTTTAAAACTAACATTGAGATTTATTTGGCAAATAACAAACCGAAACATTAAAATACATCCTTTACATAAAATAACTAAAGGATTTGTCATTTTGTATGGGCTATTACATATTGGCTGGTGTAACAAAAACCTATTGTGGCAGGAGCAGAAGAGAAAAGAAGGAAGTTGTGTGGAGTGGAGTTGTTGCAGGGAAGTGTGTGACCACTCTGAGTCCTTCGGGATTTGCATTGCATGAGTATCTGCAGCTCGAAAATAGCATGCGAGTTTATGCCATAAAAGCCATGAATAAAGAAACAACTGTTTATTCAGAAGCAGATAAAAAACAACAGTTTAATATGAAATTGCTTTGTTATTCACTTCATTTTCACTTCACAGGTTTTTCCTATACAAGGGGGAAGTAATTAGGCAAAGAAAAAAAAGCTTTATGAATGCAATGTTTAACTGTGTCTGTCATTGTTTCTGTAACAAAGTTATATATACATCCTACTAAATATGTATCTAAAATGTAGCCTAATATGAGAAAGAATAATTAAATAATGAATATTCTAATCAAAAGCGTTTGCACAGAGTGATATTACTTTGAAATCTGGATGTTCTGCACGTCCAGTTTCCTGTTTGGTGGGATCTGAGCTGCGTAACTTGATCTGAACAGAGCAGCGGAGCCGAGTTGCATGCAGTGGAAATAAGAGAAAATCTGGACTTCAGCAGTTCAACACGGATCATATCTGGACCATATATGGACCATGGATCTGTCCACAAGGTGTGTGACCATTATTGACTTACAAGGCACAAAGAAGCCAGATAAAACTTGATTACATCATTTAGGTGTTCAGTATATCTTAATGTGTTGAAGGTTTATGTGTTATACCAGTGGTTCTCAAACTGTGGTACGGGCAGCACTGCTGGTACGTAGGCTATTCCGGAGTCATCTGTTGTTCAGATTAAATTTAATTTTGAGTTTTCTTTCTGTTTTAGTCTTGCTGTTAAAATTGAATCACTGATGAATCTTGGTTTAGTCCTAGATTGTGACTAGATTAGTCCTGTGCTGCTTTAGTTCTGGTTTGGTCCTGGTTTAGTCCTGGTTTTGACGTGGTTTAGTCCTGGTTTACACCTGGTTTAGTTCTACTTTAGTCCGGGTTATTCCATTATTTTTTTCTGCATGCTTTTATTTCATTCCCTCATTTTCCAAACCCTCAATTTTAAAGGGGCTAAATTATGCTTTTATTCATATTTTTAAACCAGTCTTGGTCACCTCTAGAACAGCCAGGTTTACTTGTAGTGGTTCCCTAATGCCCACTGGAGCCCCAGCCCTGCTTTGCTCCGCCCTCCTTGGCAGCTGCAGTCACACAGTCTATGTATGGCTTCAGTCTCATCACACTGGGCTGTGGAGGCTCCAAAAAAGACTAACAAACAAACAAAATCTTAAGACAAAAAAATATAATTTCACTCATTCTTCAGAAATGGGACAAACCAGATATATAATAAATATAAAATTCAAGTTTTGAAATACTGAACTACTTGAATCCTTTTGCTGAGTTTTTATGTTCTGCAGTGACACACCCTCCTCACTTCTCACTTATTTAACAAAATGAGTTTGTAATAATTCAGTTTAATGTATGAGTTACATTGACCTGCATGGAGATTCATATAGGTGACAAAAACTTTATTTTTTGTAATTTTTCTCACAGATTAATTTGAGGCTGGCATTACAAACAAATAAACTCTTAAAGCCGAACTCAGTAACTTTTTTACCTTAAATAAACAGTTTCGGAGTTCGTGTGATGGTTAAATGAGCGGTTGTGGGGTAAATGAAGCAGGCAGCATCTCCCCCTGGTGTCTCTCGGCTGTAAGTGACACTTGCAAGTCTTATGGTACGTTCACAGCTAACGCGAATCAGGCGTCAAATTCACGTCATTCGCGTCTAGTTGGACGCGTGACCATTTTGAATTCACTTGCTCACACGCGAATGATGCGAATTCACTCGCACGAATGAGGGCGAATTGGATGCTTCATTCGCGTCAAATGAGGGCCATGGCCGCTAGGGCTACTCCCAAATGAGCCTGTCCTGGTTTGGTCACCTGTGTCCCGTGTGGCTACGAGGACCTCTCCCCAGAACACTACTGCTGTACAGCAGCATTAACCCCAGAGACAGAGCTGAGACACCTGGGGTTATTTCTTGTACATTAGCTCTCTCTAGTGGTTTTGGGGTCTAGTCTAGTATTTTCTGTTGTTCTGGAGAGTGCAATAACTGCTAATATAATGAGCACATCTCAATAGGCTATTTTGGTAAAGTTAACCCCCCTTTATATTTAATTGTAAATGGTCACATTTATATAGCGCTACCTTCATGGGTACTCAAAGCGCTTTACATCAAGGAACCATTCACCCATTCACACTCACACACCAGTGTGCGCAGACAAGGTGGGTTAAATGTCTTGCCCAAGGACACAACGACAGTATACAACAGTGGGAGTGGGGTTTGAACCGCCAACCTTCTAGTTATTGGACAAGTGGCTCTACCAACTGAGCTACTGCCGCCCAATTGTGTGTTCTTGGTGTCACGATGATCAGAGTGAGCCTCTGTCACAGGCTTGTATCACAGAAAACAGCTATAACCACACTCACACAGAGCCTAAACAGCCATATTTATTTTATTTTTATAGTGTTTTCTATCAGGGCTGTTTTTGTCTCCTGTCTTCATAAAAGTAGAAGAGCTGCTGTAGGCTGCAGCTTTTATCTCCGGGTTCACTCTGAAGCCTCGATGATTGTTTTGCTGGATCTCCGAGGCAGGGATCTCCTCCTGTTACGTCGTACGTAACCACGTCATTGCTACAGCAGGTCCCTGATTGGTTAACGCGCCACGAATGTTCGCAGAAGTTCAAATTTTTCAACTTCCGCAACCAGAGCATTGGACGCGAATCTGCGTTGTTCGTGTCTTCCGCCGATTCGCGTCTCCGCCTTTTCGCGGGACTCGCGCGTCAAACGCTCAATGCGTGTCATTCGCACTGCACTATTCGTGGGATTCGCTTGATTCGCATCGCACCATTCGTGTCATTCGCGCCGCAGGACGCTTGTTCACGCCTGAACGCGGCTTTCCATAGACTTAACATGGTAATCACTCGCGGCTGACGCCTGATTCGCGTCCGGTGTAAACGTACCATTAGTGTCACCGACTCTGAGTCACAGAAGTCTCAGGTCTTGTGAGAAAGCGGCACATCCTGGTTAACAAAACAACAAGCTAGCAGTGGCTTTATTTCTCGATTTTCAGCATGCCAGAGCGGCCAAATGGAAGAAAAAACTTAAAACAGATAGGCGGAGGGGAAAATGAAAGTAAAGCTGAGCGAGCCCACACAGGAGTCACGTGGGCTTGTGAGTATTTACAATAGTACTTTACTCTGAATTTGAAATTTATTGGCTTATTGTGTTGAATTATTTTATTATTATTACCCCTCAACAACAACAAAAATATGTATTTAAAATAATGCCATTGGGGGACATGGTGGCAGAGTGGTTAGTGTTCTTGCCTCCCACCAAAGAGATCATGGATTTGATTTGGCTGACCAACTCAAACTCTCTGGGTGGAGTCTGCACGTCCTACCTGTGTTACTATGGGTTCTGTCTGGGCACTCCGGCTTCCTTCCACCGTCCAAAGACATGCATGAGTTATGTGAATTGGTGATTCTAAATTGCCCCTAGTGAATGAATGTGAGAGTGAATGGTTGTCTGTGTGTGTCTGTCTCTGTCAGCCCTGTGACAAGCTGGCCCCTGTCCAGGGTGTACCCTGCCTAAGGCCCAAAGTTACTGGGATAGGCTTACAGATTTGGTTTTAAACACTTTTGGATCATAACCAAAAAAAGAAAAAAAGAAAATACAAAAAATAGACAATAAGCAATTTAACAATAAGCATCTAATTAAAACCGGCTGTTTTTCAGCTGTTAAAAGGTTTAAGACCATAGCCTTAAAAAGTCAGAATCTGTCTTTTGTGTCATACTCACTGTCATGACCTCCTGATGGCAAAAGCAAAAAGGTTTTCTGGTTTTCATCGTAGCAGGATTGTTGAGCTGCACAAACAAGGTTTCTCACAACTCACCATCACTGACGAGGTTGGACACAGTAAGATGGTCACTTTAAAGTTCTTAAAAGATCCTGAGGGTCATGAAACAAAAAAGTCAAGTTGTAGAACCAAGGGCGTAGGTTTGGTGTCAGCTTTGATAGGGACGCCCCAACCAAACCTACTCGTTTCACCGCGCTGCTGTCAGTCAGGCCTACAACTATAGGTTGGGGAAAGTAGTATTTCTTTGCTGATCTGAGCTTTTCACCATAGCACACAGGCTGCTCACGGTAATTGTAGGCTCGCTGGAAAAAATACAAGTTACAGTAAAGATTTTACAATGTATTTTTATAATTGTTACATACAAATTTGAAACAGGGGGGTCTGGGGGTCTCCCCCAGAAAATTTTTAACTTAACAGATGTTGTTTTCTGTATTGTGGAGTATTTAGAGCAGGCGTCAGCAAATAAAATTGCTTGGGGTCCACAGAATTAACATTCTACCCTGCTGGGGTCCAAACATAACTTATGTAAAAAACAAACAAACTAGTAAATAGGCTATAATACAGTGTTATTTATGTATTTAATCTGGGCTGATAAAACATGTACAATGTTTATTTCTGTCAGAGAAACATTTATCATTTCCACTTTAACAGCAGCTGATGTTTGAACTGTGTCAGACTCAGATCATATTGGAGACAGATGGATTTATAAAGACTGACACTGTCCTCCAGGCTGCAGTATTTGGATAACACACTTTTAAATATATTAATTATGAATGCGAACGATGCAGGGGAGTGCAGCAATAATACTGGATAAATGCGCAAATTAGCAGCTAATTAATATGCACGAAAACTCAGTCCATTCACGCCTTGTTTGCACTTTGTTCACCTGAGTAAAGTGAGACCAGAAATTGTGACATTACAGACTTCTGCTGTGTAAAGTCCATAATAATTCAGAGAACAGTGTTTGTGGGCTGTAGCTGCTGAATCTGACAGATGCTAAAAGCCAAAGCTAGAGAAGTAGCGCCAGGACAAACGTTTCCAGAACTCACCACAGACGTCTTCACGCAGATTCTTTTCATCTTGATATAAAAGGAATAGTTCATATTTGTTATAGTCCATAGTCCTGGCTTGTTGAAAACTTCAGCCCAGTTTAAAGAGGCTCTAAAGTCAGGACAGTGACAGAGCTGTTCAGATAAAAGCAGCTGCCTCTCTGTGCTCTCATGGTGTAAATCTGCGCTGGAGTTTGCTTTTATTGAGCAGTTTTCATTTCTTTCTAGCTCATTTAAATCTGCCACTGTCTCAGTCAGATCACTGTAGTCTGTAACTGCAGTGACCCACAAGGACCCCTCGCATCCTAGTCGCGCCTGTTCAAAAACAAAATGCGGTAATATTTAGCTATTTCAGCTTGTGATTGGTAGGGATAATATGGTCAGTCTGAAATTTTTGTAGGGACATGTCCTTATGGTCCATACACAAACCTATGCCCATGGGTAGAACCATATAACTTCACCTGTGCTGATCCAGAGGATCTGTCTGTTAGGATAAAGGCTGATCCTACTGCAACATTTAAAGTAGAGGATGAAGTAACAAAAGGCTGGAAAAATAAGTTTTATCATTAAAAAAAACAGCTTTCCTGTATTGTGGAGTTAATGTTAATATAAAGGCAAGGCAAGTTTATTTGTATAGCACAATTCATTCACAGAGCAATTCAAAGTGCTTTACAGAAAAAAAGACAAACTTAAAAGTACAAAACACAATTAAAACAATAAAATCAAATTTAAAGAGTATAATTAAGAAACAATTTAAAATTAAATTAAAAGAGAAGAGTGCAGATAAAATGCTTTCAGTTGGCATATGCTCAGCTAAAAAGAACAGTTTTAAGTCTGGACTTGAACATTGTCAGAGTAGAGGTCTGTCTAACATCGTCAGGAAGACTGTTCCAGAGTTTAGCTGCATAAAACTGAAACACTGCTTCACCGAGTTTAGTCCTGACTCTGGGCACCAGCAGAAGACCTGTCCCTGAGGTTCTCAGAGTCTGAGATGGTTCATATGGGACCAACAGGTCAGAGATGTACTTTGGTGCTAAGCCATGGAGAGACTTGTACACAAGCAGAGATGTTTTAAAGTCTATTCTCTGAGCAACAGGAAGCCAATGCAGAGACCTGAGGACAGGACTAATATGGTCGTACTTCCTGGTTTTGGTCAGGACCCGAGCAGCAGCGTTCTGGACGTCCTGCAGCTGTCTCACAGCTCGCTTAGTGAGTCCAGTGAGCAGACCGTTACAGTAGTCTAACCTGCTGGAGATGAACGCATGAATAAGTCTCTCTTGGTCTGGTTTGGACAGTATACCTTTGATTCTGGCAATGTTTTTGAGATGGTAAAATGCTGATGATGTTATAGATTTAATGTGACTGCTGAAGTTCAAGTCAAGTCCGAGATTTCTAACCTGACTTGAAAGAGACTCGAGGTGACTACAGACACCTTGTCTTTGTTTCTGTGGGCCGAAGGTAATTATTTCAGTCTTGTCTGTGTTTAGCTGGAGCAAGTTGTTTCTCATCCACTCATTGATCTGTTGGATGCAGTGACAGAGTGAATCCACAGGTCCATATTCACCTGCTGTCAGTGAGATGTAAATCTGAGTGTCATCTGCATAATTGTGGTAGGATATGTTATTGCTGCTTATTAATTGGCCTAAAGGGAGCATGTAAAGATTGAACAAAAGAGGTCCCAGGATGGACCCCTGGGGCACCCCACAGGTCAGGGCCATTTGGTCTGAGACACAGTTACCGAGTTCAACAAGGTACTTCCTGTCTCCAAGATAGGACTTACACTATTGAAGGGCAGTACCAGAAATGCCCACCAGCCCCAGTCCCTGTGTGTTTGCTCCGCCCCTGCTCTGCCTCACAAAAACACACAGCCTCTCAGCCTTCAGTCTCATGACACAGGGCTGTGACAAAGCAGGCTCCAGAAACCTCCACAGGCCACAACATTGTTTGTCAGGATGCCTGAACTTAACTTTTATGTTGTTCTAATAATAAAACAACTAAAATATTGAGAGAAATACATTGTTCACTGCTGTGGTGCTGCGCCCTTGATCGCATCGTCTGTAACTGCACATCTTAATTCTGTGAGTTACTAATAATCATTTCTCTGCGAACATGTGGCCAATTGTCATCAAACAGACTAATTTGAAGCTTGCGGAGAGTACAACACATTTTGCACGATTTACTTGAATTGATCTTTGAATTTATTTACTGTGATTGACAGGGCTCGTCATGCTGGCAACAGCTTGTATCGCTTGTATCAGCACTCTAGGCGGCGGCCTATATCGCTTATGCCAAAAGCCGGCTCTGCTCTCATCTCATGCTCTCCCTTCAGACAAGGCTCAAAGGCAGACCACTACCAATTCAGAGAACCTTACTTGAAAACTCCAGAACAGTGACAAAATTAGTCATGTCTTACACGCCTGAAAATTCTCATGGTCAGCATGAAGTCACTTCCTTAGCAATGCTTGTCCCAAAGGGGCAAACAATGCATACTGGGAGACTGGGAGTTGTTTGCTAAGACAACACTGGGAGTTGTTTGCTAAAACAACAAGAACGTTTTTAAACAATAACTGTAAACATTTACACAAAGAGGCTGATATGTTGAGATTTTAAAACAACTGAAAGCGTCCAGTTCTTTGGTCTGTGAGAACAGCAGCGTCTGAACTGCTCCAGTGAGAGCAGGGAAGAACTCCAGTCTGTCTCTTCAGGACTGCCCTGTCTCTCCACCATAGGGGGCGCCACGGGTGGGCCTGGCTGGGCCTCGGCCCACCCACTTTTGTCCAAAGCCCAGCCAGTTCAAATAGGCTACTTGATATTCATCCACCTCGAGCACCTGTGATCTGAACGGAGTCTGCTGTCGAAGAAAATAGACTGGCTGTGTATCTCCGGCACAGGGCGGAGGACGGCCGGATCGGTGCAGCAGAGGTGCGGCGGCTGTGGAAACGCTCTCATTGACTACAACAGCTGTGTATGTACTGCGGAGTGTGTGGCGCAGTGCAGCGGAGCGGAGTCGCACAAACCCCCAATTACCCCCAGTGGGATTTGTGCAAACGGAAAACATGACACATTTGGGGACATAAATATAATCCCACCCATATGTACACACTTCTCAATAAATGTGAGTGAAGCTGAATACACTGTGTTTGTGCAGCATATTAATAGGAAAAAGCATAATGATCAGGATAAGGATCATGCGTTGAGGACTTCACTCATTGAAGTTATTACCTTTATTACCTTTATTAAGCAACTAAAAAAACAACAACACCACAACATTAAGTTGTAATGACATTACTGTCCTGTTCTACTATCAAAGCTTTTTGTTGCAGGTGAAACACACGGCCTGATGCACAAAAGCTATAACCATATGCCTTCTTTGTCCTCATGGAAAAACTTGTATCAAGAAATAGCTGTGAATACTTGGCTGTACTAATAATTTACTAATGGTGTTTACTTTTATCTTTCCAGCATCCCAGAATACTCCAGCACCTTCCCTGCCACTGAAGACTTTCAGAATGACACTTGTGACTTCATTGACACTAGATGGGTCATCACTGTGATCCCAGTGTACATCTACATTATGTCAGCCCTGGGAATTCTCTTAAACCTGCTCGTCCTGACAGTCTTCCTGTTCCACAAGAAAGCCTGCTCTGTAACTGAGATCTACCTGAGCAACATGGCCGCTGCAGACTTCCTCCTGGTGTTTGTTTTGATGTTCTGGGCTTACTCCATATCCACTGAATACATCTGGACCTTTGGTGGCCCCATGTGTCGAATTGTCCCTCTTTTCATTGTAATGAACTCCAGTTGCAGCATCTTCTTCCTAGTTCTGGTTTGCTTTGATCGATTTTTGGCGCTGGTTCACCCTCTGTCCCAATGCAAAATGCGCAGACGTAAATATGCAAAGTTAAGCTGCCTGCTTGTGTGGTGCCTTGGTCTGCTTTTAGGTATTCCAACTCTTATGTGCAACCAGGTTGTACAGTTTAATACTCCAATACAACACAATGAAACCTTCAGTTATGAAATAGTGAAATTTACTTGCATTAGTGATTGTTCACGTGATGTGTACATCACAGACGATGTGATCCAAACCATTGTTTCATTTATCATCCCAGTTTTTATCACATTTTCCTGCACTGTTAAGATTATCCAAGCCCTGAGACAGCGGCCCACACACAGAGCCAGCACTCAAAAAACTGAACTCAAAGCCACCATTTTAGTTTTGGTGGTGCTGTTGGCTTTTCTGATCTGCTGGGTGCCATTTAATGTACTGAGGATGACTGACATAGCTTTGAGTTTGGAGATCATTGAATATAGTTGTACTTGGATAAAAAACTACTTAATCTGCAAAAATATCTTTATCTACTTCGCTGCCTTCAACAGTGATCTCAACCCCATCCTGTACGTCATAGTTGCAAAGAATTTCCGTAAGAAGATGTGGGATGTGTTCACCAGGTGTGTCTCTGAGAGAGAGTCGAGCACACAGCTGACCACAAGGACATGCTTGAGCATTTCTTCATGAAATAAAATCAAAGTCGTCCAGTTCAATTGTCTGTATAGTATAGCACAAGTATAAATTTACACAGATGTAGCCACTTTTTTCACAGTGGGGTGGGTTTTGATGTGTGTTTTTATTTATTTATTTATTTTTCTGGGACTTGGCGCCCCCTGCTGCAGAGGACGTCTATTACTGTCAGTACATCAGTCCCCCCCTCTGTCTCTGGCTGGTTTCTACCCACTTTTTCAGTTTTCTGTGGGAGGAGGAAAGGCTTGAACGTGGTTGACTTGCTGGTTTTTAATCCAATCCAAACCAAATTTATGATAGAGCACTTTAAAAAACAACACAGTTGACCAAAGTGCTGTACACAGCATTGGAGTTAAACACAACAAGGAATTATAAATAAACTACAAACAATGATGTAAAATTTGTAAAAGAATTAAAAAAACAGTTGTACCAATAAAAACTGTAAAATAAGAATAAAAGTCAACAACTCAAACTGTGTTAAATATGCTTTTGATAGAGGGCTTAAAAACAGGAGGTGAATCAGCCTGTCAAAGGTGCAAAGGAAGCTCATTCCACAATTTTTGGGGCAGCAGCTGAAAAAGCATGATCCCCCTGAGTTTCCTCTTTGTCTTTGGAAAAACCAACAGACACTGATCTGCTGACCTGAGAGCGTGCAGAGGTGTAGGGCTGGAGCAGGTTGCACAGATGCTGTGGGGCGAGACCACGGAGGCATTTAAAAACAAATAAAATAATTTTAAAATCAATACGAAAACAAACCGGATGTAATAATGTGCTCTCATTTTTTTGTACCAGTAAAAGCCGAGCTGCAGCATTTTGAACAAGCTGCAGTCGGGCAAGGGATGTCTGGCTGAGCCCAACAAAAAGTGCATTACAGTAATCTAAGCAATTTGTGATAAAAGCATGAATTAAAATCCCAAAACAATGCCGAGGAAGAAGCTGTTTGAAACAGCTGCCTAAGTTGAAAAAAAAAAACAGGATTTGACCACTGAGCTAATCTGGACAACAAGTTTCAGATCTCTGTCCAGTCTCACACTGAGGTTCATCACAGTGGATTTCAAATATTGTCCTAGGGGACCCAGGTCCACATGAACTGTCCTGGCATTATTTGCCTCAAACAACAAGACCTCTGTCTTGTTATCATTAAAATGGAGGAAATTTAGTGACATCCATGCTTTGATTTTTTTCAATGCACCTTAAGAGTTTTTTTTTTTTTTCGCACAGTATGCATTTTTTTGTTTTAGTGGCACATGTATTTATTTGGCTGTCGTCAGTATAAAAATTAAATGCGATGCCATGCTTACGGAGGATAGACCCAAGTGAAAGTAGATAAAGTGAGAAGAGCAGAGGCCCGAGAATTGAGCCTTGGGGCACTCCACATGTAAGAGGAACAGTGGAGGAGTCAGCAGCCCCACTACAGACACAAAAGCTTCTGTCTGTTAGGTAGCACCTAAACCACTTTAAAGCACAACCCTGAATGCCCACCCAGTTCTCCAGATGAGGCAGGGGGATCTGATGGTCCACTGTGTCGAAGGCTGCAGTTATGTCCAATCATTAAAAACTCTCAACAGTGCCATTTCTGTGCTGTGACATGTTTTGAATCCAGACTGGAACACTTCAAGAATGATGGCTGCATTGAAAAATGTTTTCAATTGATTGCAGACCATTTTTCCAACACACACAACAGGAAAGGAAGCTTCCAAATTGGCCTAAAGTTAGACAAATTTGAAGGCTTTAGACCAGGCTTCTTGATCAGGGGTTGCACCACTGCATGTGTAACAGTAGCTGCGTTTCCGTTGACCATTAAATTGCGCAAATTGGATTTGCGAATATAAATTTGCCTAATGGAAATGGAAACACGACAATTTCGAAAAAACTCGCATTTATCCAAAAAAAGTTTTTGCGCTTGGATGAGGTGGTTTTTCAGGTGTATCGAAATTGACATATTTCGCAAAACTGCAATGGGAACACTTTTGTCGAATTAAACAAGTCACGTGACCAACAACTGGATACTGGCTGCCTTGGGCATTGCGCAGCGGGCGCCACAAGAGGTCCCACAGCATCGCACAGCTCATCAAAAGTTGAGCGTGTCATTCAGAAATGTTGAATCCACAGCTCTTCTGTAAAATTGCCTACTACAATTTCCCAAAAACGCTTCATACGTAGCCGCTCCCATGTATAAGGGGCCTGTCGCTCCATGGCCTGAATAAGACGCCGACATCTCCTTTGACGGCTGATGATGAGCGCTAGTGCCGTGGCTGAAATATGGATATATCTGCTGTAAATCAAAGTAATGTTTACATCCGTCGCCATGTTTTTTGAATGACTTATTGCGAGAGTAGGTTTGTTTTTATTTGCTTATGATTCAATGGAAACAGTGAAATTGCGAAATTGTGTTTTTTCGACATTTCTAGAATATCGATAAAATTTTGCGCATATGTGTAATGGAAACGCAGCTAGTGACAGGTACAATCCCATTGGTTAAGCTAATGGTTCAAATGATATTATTGAATCCGTGGACAACAATCACCACCGTGCAATCCTCTTCATCAACCTATCCAAAGCCTTTGACACTGGAACACTCTGTGCTAAAAAAAAAAAAAAAAAAAAACACATTCAGAGATTGGCTAAAACAAAAACTAGGTTTCTATTTTTAAATAAACTCATGTTTGTCATTTGGCGCTCAAAAGAAACTTGTAACTGCCACTTTTATGTCTGTACTTGACTATGGTGATGTCTTTGCATGTGTTGGACAGTTTTGCATGAAGCATTGTGTTTTATAACAAGCTTGAAGTTATTGACCATCACTGTGTCCTGTACTCTCGTGTGGCCTGGCCTTCTTTGTTATTCCGCAGACTGAAGCACTGGTATCTGTTAATCTATGAATCAAACCTTTGACTGCTTCCCCCATATCTCCAGCAGCAGCAGCTACAGTCTGCTCTCACAGAGCCTGCTTCTGCTCTCTGTGTCCAGAGCTCACACAGAACTGACTTTAAAGTTAGAGAGAAGCTAAAAGGCAGAGAAACCTTTGTATGGATACAAGGAGAAAGGCCGAAAAATGCAACCAAAACAGTAAAGAAACAAGCAAAGTTGCATAGTTTCACTTAAGGCCTCCTATTATGCTAAATCAATTAAATAATATGAATTACTTTACTGGTGCCATTAAGAAACACGTAAAGTGACCAGCAGAGGGCAGCAGAGTGCAGCTGTGTTATGCTTGTTTTATATGGTGCCATTTTATTACAAAACGAAAAATGTGTGAGGAATCAGTGGAAACAGAGCTGTACACAGTTTTTTTGGATAAATGAATGAAGCCTGGATGAAGAGGGCTTGCTGATTGGTCAGAGCTTCCTGGAGTGGGCTGGGGTTTGTGGAACTGAGCATTCTGTTTACTCAAACAAGTTTGAATGAAACAAAACACAAGTACAGCTTTGTTTGTGATGAGGGGACAACATGACAGAAAGCTAAAAAAAAAAAAAAAAAAGCACGAAAACAAAAGTTTATTATATATTGTTATAAACAGTATATGTTTACAGTTTTGTACTTGCTTAAGCATTTTCTGTAACTTGTAGCCACTGTGGCAGAACTTTACACACAAACCCCAAAACGAAATTCTCAAGTCACAAAACATCATGTGAAAAATTTTAGACACTTTTAAAAAACACTGTCTAAATATGAAACGATCACCTGAGAAATCTGTCCATCATCAACATGAGACTGCACTAAGAAATCCAAAACTGATTTTACATTTGTGCTTCAGCTGTAAAAAAAAAAAAAAAAAAAAAAGCATAATAATATAATTTATAAAAGTGTTTGAGATCAATCAGAACTGATCTGTTTAGAGCTGGACCACAGAGTTTCTGGATCAGAACAGACTGAGTCCACAACAGTGATCTGTTCTGTTTCTACTGAACCTGTTCCTTGATTTCCTTCTTGGACTGTCTCTAAAAGTCTCTTCTTATTCATGTTCTTTGTGTTAGATTCTTGTCACAAGTCTTGTCTTGTCTTGTGTCACAAGTCAAGTCTCTTCTGTTTGTAACAGAGTGCAGTATTTTGGACAGTGTTGTGGAACTGTGAAGATAGTCTTTCAGTTTTGATGTGTTTCAAAATCATATAATTGTGTTTTAGATTTTACCACACATTGTGTAGTGTTGTGCTAACAGTGTAAGGATAAGAATGTGTTTAGAGTTGTGCTGAGCTGAGTTATTGCTACTTTTGTTTATCAGATTGTGTGCCTCTTTTGACCTTATGTAAAATTTGAATTTACAAAATGATTATAATTATTGCAATTAAAAAATGTTTGAAAACATTACAGAAGTTAATGTTTTCTATTAATTGAAAAATGTAAAATAGCTGACTGACCTAAATTATTTGTGACCTTTTTTGTTTTTTCTTTTTTTTTAAGTGCATAAACTTTATATTGTTTTGCACAAGGACTAGAATAAAGTATATGGGTTAAGGCTATAAAGAAGGTTAAAGTGGGGTGCACGGTGGCAGGTGGTTAGCGTTCTCACCTCTCAGCAAGGAGGTTGTGGGTTCGAGCCCCGGGTCGACCAATACAACATCACATGAACTCTCTGGGTGGAGTCTGCATGTCCTCCCCGTGTTACCTGTGGGTTCTCTCCGGGTACCCTGGCTTCCTCCCACCGTCCAAAGACATGCATGTGTTAGGTGAAGTGTTGACTCTAAATTGACCCCAGTGAATGTTTGTCTGTCTGGTTGTCTCTGTGTCAGCCCTGCGACAAGCTGGCCCCTGTCCAGCCCAAGTCACAAGGCTCTAGTTTCCCTAATGGGAATAAGTGGTAGAAAATGAATGAATGAACAAGTTTAAACTGAGTTTGTGACATGCCTAAACAAAGTTTCAGCATAAAAAGTGATTGTGAAGAAATAAGTTTGACAGTGTACAAGTATTTTTTTTTACTCATGTACAGTCTTGTTCATGATACTTTAAAAAATGCTATGTGTTATGACTTACTTTTTTGGATTCAGCTACTACTAAAATTGGTTAAAACTAATTACACATAAAGTATTATTGTTAAGTGCTAACACTAAGTGCTATTAAAATCACAAACTGCCCAAACAATATGCTTCTGCCAAGTGCCTACCAACCAACTAAAATTCTGCTCAGTGCCTGGGTAGAGAACATTAGTGAGTGACACCCTTCCAGTATACCCATGGTGTTTAGGAGCATTTACACTACATAATGGTGGAAAGTGACAGTTCTAAAAGAGTAGACTATGCTTAAGAAATCTTAATTCCAAAAAATGTTTTAAAACTAAAAATAGATTTATTTGGCAAACAACAAAAATGAAAATTAAATAACTCAATTATTCATAATATGACATGTATTATTATTTATGAACTTTCCCATAAGGGCAGGTGAAACAAAACCTGTTGTGACAGGAGCAGAAGAGAAAAGAATGAAGGGGGTGTCTTTCCAGAGAAGTGTGTGACGACTCCAAGTGGATCCAATAAGAGAGTGAGAGCATGACAGACAGAGCAGAGCTGAACTCAGTACTACAGCAGTTCAACACAGTTCATATCTGGACTAAAGGACCATGGATCTGCCCACAAGGTATGTGAAGATTATTGGGTTACAAGGCATGAAGTAGCCAGATAAAACCTGACAGCATTATGTAGGTCAGGGGTGGGCAATTATTTCTTCCTGAGGGCCACATTTGAATCTGGGCTGGTTGCAGAGGGCCAGGTCAATGCTAACTTTGCTTGTGCTCAATAACGACTGTGTATCTATTTATGTTTAAACTTAATAAGAGAGCTTTCCTTGGTCAGGACAGAACCCATGAATCTCTTTCCTCAGGTCCCAAACCCCTATTCAATCCTCTGCCTACACTGAGCTCTGACAGCAGCAGAGCCCACGTCTCCATGTTCACTCCTCCTCCTTTAAAAGTGCAACAAGCTGCCTGGGATCCATAACTCTTCCTTGTTATAAACATTCACTGAGGTCCAATCTGTGAAAATGTCCTCAAGTTAAGTCCAGAACATCACAAGGTCTGTTTCATGCCTTCAAATAGCATTTCTTTAAATTATATTTCATCAATAAAATAAAAAGGTACATTTTATATTCTTATATCAAATAAAGTAATTTTAAAATAAAAGATTTGATTGCTCTGAATACCTATTTTAAGAATCAGCTCTTACTTTTAAACTTAACTTGATTAACATTGTTGTGCTGTGACTGCTGGGGTGAGGTCTGACACTGAGCTGTGTTGTGCTTGGTTTCATTATGGAGCTTAATTCTGCTGCTTTTAATAAAGGTCACTGTCTCAGAACACAAGACACTGTCAGCTGGTCTCTGAGCTGGTCTCTGGTCTCTGAGCTGGTCTCTGGTCTCTGAGCTGGTCTCTGGTCTCTGAGCTGGTCTCTGGTCTCTGGTCTCTGAGCTGGTCTCTGGTCTCTGAGCTGGTCTCTGGTCTCTGAGCTGGTCTCTGGTCTCTGAGCTGGTCTCTGGTCTCTGAGCTGGTCTCTGAGCTGGTCTCTGGTCTCTGAGCTGGTCTCTGGTCTCTGAGCTGGTCTCTGAGCTGGTCTCTGGTCTCTGAGTTGGTCTCTGAGCTGGTCTCTGAGCTGGTCTCTGGTCTCTGAGCTGGTCTCTGGTCTCTGAGCTGGTCTCTGGTCTCTGAGCTGGTCTCTGAGCTGGTCTCTGGTCTCTGAGCTGGTCTCTGGTCTCTGAGCTGGTCTCTGGTCTCTGGTCTCTGAGCTGGTCTCTGAGCTGGTCTCTGGTCTCTGAGCTGGTCTCTGGTCTCTGAGCTGGTCTCTGAGCTGGTCTCTGAGCTGGTCTCTGAGCTGGTCTCTGGTCTCTGAGCTGGTCTCTGAGCTGGTCTCTGGTCTCTGAGCTGGTCTCTGGTCTCTGAGCTGGTCTCTGGTCTCTGAGCTGGTTCTTTCCCTGGGATTATACCTGGGGTGGCATTGCTTAAAGTTGAGTGGAGGTTTGTCCAGTTTGCTAGTGGAAACCTGAACCCCTTTTGTTCCGCCACAAATCACCTGTTTAGTGACTTCCAAAAGGGTTTTTGTTCCAAACGGTCCACTATGTCGGCTGAATACTGAATACATACTTTCTGCTTTATAGGTCATGTCACAGGTGCAGTATGCATTGATTTCCGTTAAACTTTTGATTTGGTAATCCATCATTACAGATGGGATTTATGGCTCTTTAACAGGAGCCGAATCTTTGAGATACGTTCATTTCTAAGAGCTGTTCAAAAGACTGGCTCATTTGTGTATTTACCTAATTTTAAGAAGCCAGTCAGTTTATTCAGAAAATAAACACTAGCATGAGTGATACATTATAATTTTAATCAGAATAAAATGTACTGTTTTAAAAAGACAGTATGAATTTTCACAAAAGCATAAACTATAGTGGGACATTAGTATTGTCTTATTCATTGATTATATGCGATTATAAATTAGCATGTGTGGAGTAAATTCTCTAATAGCGATGTCATATACCTCTGCATAGAGTGAGCCCACCCTTTAGGATTTATTAAAAGTCCAAAATGTGCTAATGTGTGACATTTACATATGTCAATGCAAAAAAAAATGTCAGTAAAAACTAAGCGGGCTCTTCAAAAGTTACACATACACTTTCATCTTATTTGAGTAGCGGCTCACAAGTTGTTAGAATCGGTCAAACTAAATCTCAGCCTGTAGATTGTAATATTGGAGTGTCGCAAGGCAGTATTCTAGTTCCTTTACTTTACTACTCTATAAACTCTAAATTATGAGTGTGACCAAGAAACTACAGCAAAAACATTGTGTGTACAACAAACTCAGACCATACTTGTCATTTTCTGCCTCTAACACATTTACACGCAGTAGTCCTCTCTACTGTCTCCCACTGTCTTCCTGCCTGGTCACCGACCACAAAGGATGGCCTCGAACCTGTGGCCAGACTCTACAACAGGCTATTTAGGATTCACTGTAAACTTCCTGGCTGGGTCCACCATTGTACAGCACTGTCCAGGTGTAATGCTTTGACAACTGAAAGCTTTGTTGAGAGCTTTGTTTGTTTGCTTTGTTTGTGTGGACACCAAATTTTATGTTCAGATGAACGGTTGTCTTTCACTCAGCCTAACGGCCTTACTCCCAGCAGTCCACACATGGCAGGACACTAGATGAGCGTCATAATTCAGCAAAACATATAGACATCACATCACAAGCAGAAACATATATTTTCTGCTTGACAGGCTACACTGGTAACCACTAACTGGTGCTGAACAGACCTCTGTGTGGATGTGATTTAGGAGTGGTGTTTCTGTTGCTCCGTCATCTTTTGGATATCTCTTGTTGTGATGGTGAGTTTTCTCTGTGTGTGCTGCAGAACAGGAACCTGCTGTAAACAATTTTTTTTAACTGAGTCAGGCCTAATTGATTGTGACACAACTGCTCTTAAATTTTCCTGTTAATAAATGAAATTAAATTTCATGCCCTCTTTTTCCAATCGCCCATTTTTAAATGGGCTAAATTATTCTTTTATTTCTATTTTTAAACCTATCTTGGTCAGATCTAGAACAGCCAGTTTTACTTGTAGTGGTTCCCAAATACCTACTGGAGCCCCAGCCCCTGAAACAGCTCTGCACTGCCCCTGGCTGCTCCAGCACAGACTCACACAGTCTATGGCTTCAGTCTCATCACACTGGGCTGTGGACAGAAGCTCCAGAAAAAACTAAAGGATACAAAAGACTTTGATCTGAACTTATGCTTTATGTTGCTATTATAATACTTAGTCTAAGATATTGAAAGAAAGACTTGCATGTCCACAATGATTGTGTTGTACAGTCCTTTAACACTTTTCTATCATAACCAGGTGCAAGTAGAGATTCAAAATGCAAAAAGAAGAAAATGGAGCAAAATAACAAATAGATAGAAAGCAATTTATTGAAAAATAGCATTCAACTGTTTTTCAGGTGATCAGAAGTTTAAGACCATACCATTTAAAAGTCAAAATCTGCTCAAAAATCAGGCCTACGTGTCATTTCTGTCTGGAGTTTTTTTTTTTTTTTTTTTTTTATAAAAGCTGTATATCTTTTCATAGAGATTTTGTAAATTCTGAAGCTATTAGCTGAGCTCATATCCTCTGTGAGGAAGCGGTTAAAGCAGATGAGACTCAGAGCAATTAGCAGCTGAATGGGCTGTAGTCAGAGGGAGCGCTGTTCCCCATCTGTTAGCCATCAGCATGATGGGCCCTCTCCATCCACTCACTGGATGAACTGTTCTATGTATGGATCTAGAATTAGTTATTACATTTCTTAAATGTTAAAAGACATGCCTGATGAATCTTCATGTCTTTTATTAAGCAACTAAAAAACAACAAATGTTCAGTTGTAATGACATTACTGTCCTGTTCTACTTCCAATGCTTTTTGTGCAGGTGAAACACGCAGCCACATGCACAAAAGCTATAACCGTACGCCTTTTTTGCCCTCATGCCAAAAACTTATCAAGAAGAAAATAGCTGTGAATACTTGGATATACTAGTATCTTTTACACAATTAGAAAATTTGCTTTAATATTATTTATCTTTGTCTTTCCAGTGTCCCAGATAACTCCAGCATCTTACCTGCCACTGAAGACTTTCAGAATGACCCGTGTGACCTCAGAGACATATACGTCGGCTGGGTCTTCTCTGTGATCCCAGTGTACATCTACATCATCGCTGCATTGGGAATTGTTTTAAACCTGCTCGTCCTGACAGTCTTCCTGTTCCACAAGAAAGCCTGCACTGTGACCGAGATCTACCTGAGCAACATGGCCGCTGCCGACTTCCTCCTGGTGTTGTTTCTGCCATTCTGGGCTTACTACATATCCACTAAATACAGCTGGCCCTTTGGTGACCACATGTGTCGAATTGTCCCTCTTTTCATTGTAATGAACTCCAGCTGCAGCATCTTCTTCCTAGTTCTGGTTTGCTTTGATCGATTTTTGGTGCTGGTTCACCCTCTGTCCCAATGCAACATGCACAGATGTAAATATGCAAAGTTAAGCTGTCTGCTTGTCTGGTGCCTTGGTCTGCTTTTAGGTATTCCAACTCTTATGTGCAGACAGGTTAGTCAGCATATTACTCCAATACAACACAATGAAACCTTTAGTTATAACATAGTTGAATATACTTGTGTTATGAATTGTTCAGTTAATGTGAATCTCACAAATGATGTGATCCAAACCATTGTTACATTTATCATCCCAATTCTTATCATATTTTTCTGCACTGTTAAGATTATCCAAGCCCTGAGACAGCGGCCCACAGACAGAGACAGCACTCAAAAAACTGAACACAAAGTTACTATTCTAATTTTGGTGGTGCTGTTGGCTTTTCTGATCTGCTGGGTGCCATTTCATGTACAGAGGATGATTGAGGCAGCTATACGATTGGAGATCATCACAGAAAATTGCACTCTGATAAAAAACCTCTACATCTTCAAAAATATCTTCATATACTTTGCTTTCTTCAACAGTGATCTCAACCCTGTCCTGTACGTTATTGTAGGAAAGACTTTCCGTAAGAAGATGAGGGATGTGTTCACCAGGCGTCGCTCTGAGAGAGAGTCGAGCACAGAGCTGACCATGAGGACATCCTGGAGTATTTCTTCAAATAAAATCAATGTCAATGCTAATTAAGTCATATGACATTAGTGACTTATTCAACTGTTAAAAAAACTATAACAACAGAAGAGTGCTTATTAAACCAGCTTTATTCTTTCACCACACGTGAAAAATAAGTAAAAAATTTATGACTTTGCATCATTCCTCCTTTTTGTATTGTGCCTATTGGCTATCTTATTATGCTACTAGAAAGAATTTTTGTAAAGACCCTCAGTCATCCAGGATATCTAAATGAACAACTACTACTTAAAAAGTAGTCAACTGGACTTGGTTTTTAGAATTTAAGATATTTCATCTCTCAGCCAAGATACTTCTTCTGAAATAAGCTGGTAAGGGAGCTGTGTTTTGACTTGGCAACCAAACAGCCCATCACAAATGGGATCACTGACCTGGTGTCCCTGCAGCTTCCCTGGCCTTTAGCTACCTCCATACATGCTCGTAACTGGGACTGTGTAGTGGAAATTCATTCATTCCTGTGTTATCCTGTTGTTATTCTATTGTCTGAGCTAAGTGCTGTACAAGGACGACATGTGTAACAGCTGTAAGGACAAAGGATGTCGTGTCTTAGTGCACACGATAGTGAGGCCATGGTGACCTCTTATAGATCAGAGCAAAAGTCTTCAGATATGCTTGTGACTCTGGGACACGTACTCTTTTCCTGTGTATGTTTGGTATAAAACCTACCTTCTGCTAAGGGGGGAGGACACTCTGCATCTCTCCTCTGTGCTGTGTTCTCCTTGTGCACAAGTAAAATAAAGACGCCTCGCTGATTGATCCAGACACTGTCTTCTTGTCAAGTATCTCAATCTAAAATTTTCATAACAAACTTCTTATTTTGCTCAGTTTGATTTGCTTTTGTGCTTCTTTTGTTTTCTTTTTTGCATTAATATTTTCTTTGCTGTGCTATGTTAATTTGCTATTGCTGTGCATGATGTGCATGCTTGTATTTTTGGTTTATGTTACAATTTTTTTTTGCATGGTTTGTTTATTACATTTGCCTTAATTTGTCAGTCTTTTATCAGTCTTTCAGTGTTGCTGTTTAACCCTCTATGTGTTGGGAGAGATTTCACAGTCAAACATTTTAAGGTACTTTTTATACTTATGTAGGCCTATGATCTATTGTTGTAACTTTTGTTTCAAATGCTCTCTTTAATTAGCCGGGCAAGCAAGACTAGAACTAGTCTGAAGCAAACTAGAAATATGACAGAAAAACAGAAAACTTGAGCATCCAAAAGTATGTAAAGGTCCCTGTACCTGCTAGCCATTTGATTTTGGTTTTGAAATGGAAAAGTCCAAAACCAGAAAATGACCCGTTACCAAATTAAAAAACAAATTTACACGTCCTTTTTTGATTTAACTTACCTGTCACTGTACAGTTGATAGACAGAGGCACATTGACACATTGATCTGCGCATGTGTGGTACGGACAATTTTTTTTCATTTAAAATTTTAAGTGCCTCAAACTCTATAATGCTAACTTTTAGTTTAACTTATTACCAATTGAAAAACAAAAGTATATAATAATCCTACAGAGTTATAATGGTAAAATTTGTTAGATTTTAGTCCGGTAGAAGTTCGCTGCGGACGTAACCATAGCAACAGTAAACAGATGAGCGGCCGCACATTTTAGAGGGCAGAGGAAGCTGCATGCTGCACAAGCACCCACGCTTTCATTCATTTCATTATGCAAACTTAAACTAGCCCTTCTCTCACATATAACAGAGATCAGGCCTCACTGGGAATAACAGATGACTTTATCTAAAGTGGAGAGAGGGAAAAGAGACTGTAAATGTTGTCCACGCGAAACTCAGGTGTGGCTCGCTCCAGTCCACACCTGTGTTCCCTGACAGTAAGTGACATGGACCCACGTCACCTGCACTGCACTCCCCACCTCTGCTTCCTCTGCCTGTGACTGTGTCTGTCCACATTAAATGTTCACAACGCTTTCACAAAGAAAAGTTAGTAACTTATGTGAACTGCCCACATGGGATTTACTTCTACCCAGTCTCAGGAGCCTTTTGCCAGCTTTGGTGAGGAGCATACAGCGCCTGTAGAGCACTGCGGAGGGGTGAACAGAACGGAGTATGAGGCATATCAGTGGCGGTGGTTTATGTGCTGAACCTGTCACTACATGACACAGACAGGTTATGAAGCGTTCGACGCTTGAGAGCTGTGCGCACTGACATCCAGATGCACAGTGTATGCATCATCAGCTGACTCTTATCACACATATCGCTTGGGTACGGACACAGACCCAACCCAACCTGAGAGCCACGAATTCTCGGCTTGGGCTCATGCAGACAATCAAAACCTGAGACAGCCCCAGCAGAAAAAAAATCAGAGGACACAAAACTGGGACAGAGGCAGTGGTGGCTCACTCTGACCCGAGCTGATCACAGAGCTGAGACAGTCTGGTCTTTCCTGTTCAGGTCCACATGGGCAGCAGATGTTTCCATCTATCCATCCAGCTGTGCTATGCTCCAAGGAGAGCACACCACTGCATTGTCTGTAGCCCTACACAAATGGAGTTTTCCCAGCAATATCCTCAAAGTGCACCAGGCCAGGTCCGGAGCGCTCACCTGAGCACCCCCAGGGAGGAGTGGCTGTCAGTTGATGAAGCCTAAACGCTGTACATAGAGGTGACCGCAGGTCCACCAACCCTCAGCTGTGAGGCACAAGCAGCTGCCTCTGACTGTGACTACCATAAATAATGTTTTACTGAAAAAAAATGTTTAGGCTAACAAAGTAGAAAAATGAAAAAAGCCAAAAAAAACATGGACCACCTCATGATTCAACATACAAAGTTTAGTTTTTTTAGTTTAATTTTTGTTATTTGTATTTTTGTAACTTTACTGAAAGATGCCATATATTATGTATATATTATATATATTGTGAAAAATGTCTCATACAAATCCACGTGCGGGAGCGAGCTTTGTTAACTGAGTAAACTGAGTAAAAGCCTGTGTTATTTTGTTGTGTTTTAGTGGTCCTATCTCAGCGAATATAGGGTTACTTTTTATAAAATACAGACAAGCTCGAGAACTGTAGGACACTTTTAAGGGGTGAAGGGTCTGTAAAAAATACTTACCCTCTTTGGCAGACATCCACAATTAGCTCTGTCTCACAGCATTATATCTCTCATTTTCAGCCTTTTTTTGCTGGCTCTCCCTGTCTGTTGCACCAATACAGCAGACAATAGAGACACAATGACTGAACCATTTTTGCAAACATTGAAGCAAAGCGAAACATCTTTGAGAGTTGTCATGTCTTGACCACAGAAGCAAAATCAGTTACGAATGTCTGTCAAGACCTGACACAGCCCTTTTGTTTCTAATTTTGTATTGGTCCTGTGGCCCAGTCTCCGGGTGACGCTGTTGATCTATTTACATTAACTTAGACTGTTTACGATCATCCTCCCGCCATACAAGCAATGGCTTTATTTCTTAGATGCTTTTCATGGCAGAGTGACTAAAAGGCAGAGGAAACCTTTGTACAGATACAAGGAGAAAAGATGAGCAAGGAGGTCACATAGTTGTCATCTGAAATGTAGAGGGACCTCTGTGAAGAAAAATGCAACCAAAATAGTGAAGAAAGAAACAAAATTGCATAGTTCTGTTTTAAAATCTGCAGATGCCCAGCTGCCCACTGATCACAACAGACTGCCCCTCAGAAATTTCAGTTTTAATAACAGATAACCAGAGTGCAACAGTTTTACCCTAAAAGCCACTCATTCGCTCTGTTTATCCCTATTTCCTGAACAAGGAGGTAATGGTGTGTTCCAGGGAACAATCAGATGTATTTATCTATCTGTTAGTGTCATGTTTCTAACAGCCATGCTAAATAGCCTTTTCATGCTTTGTCCATTCCCCACCATTGCCAGCAGGGAGTGACAGACATCTAATCCAAGTGTAGTAACAGCTTCCCAGAAGATGTTTTCCATACATGTGCATTATTTCAAGTTTTAAAACAAAGTGCAAAGGTGTCCTAAATTATTTTTAAAAAGCCAGAAAGTAAGAAAGTAAGTCAGTCAGTAAGTAAGTAAGTAAGTAAGTAAGTAAAAAAAAAATATTTGTAGATTTAGACTTGATTTTTGATCAGCTGAAAGTTTTTTATGCAAATTTCTATTAATTGCTTACTCTTTATTTTTTGTTTTGCTCCAGTTTCTTCTTTTTGCATTTGGAATCTCTACCTGTACCTACCTGGTTATGATCCAAAAGTGTTAAAGACAAATATTTTTTTTCTTTACAGTTAAGTCCCAAAGCTGCCCTAGGGCAGACTGACAGACATGTGGCTGTGCCTACAGACTCTCTGACCACCACCGATCACACAATCAACACGTTCCTGCAGGCAAGGTGGGTGAAGTGTCTGGTTAAAGGACACAATGGCAGTATGCAATGCTGGTAGTAGGGATCATCAACCAACTTTCAGATTCAGATATTATATTTATTCCCATATTTCACATACAGGTTGAAATATTTTAAAGGGGGTTATTTTTAATTACTTTTTGGTGCCATAAAGAAACGACCAGCAGAGGGCAGCAGAGGGCAGCTGTGTTACCCTCTTTTTGTATGATACCATTTTACTGTACATAAACTGAGAGTTCTAAAAAACTAGACAATGCTTTAGAAATCTTGACACCAAAAAATAAAATAAAATAAAAAAGTAAAACTGAAACTCAAATTAAGTATGCAAATTATTGAAAACAACAATTAAACTGAAATAGGCTGTTGACGTGTTCTTTTTCTTGTTAATAAAGACTCCAATCAGCTTTTTTGTCTTTTGTCTTTTTATTCACATAAGCCAAATTATACAGAGCTCTGGGTTGGATCTGTCCCTACCGCCTACGTCTTACTCAGGGCTTACGCTGGGTAGTCCAACCCACTACTGTCCCTCTCACATTGAATATATACTCGGATTACACCCAGGCTCTCCACAGAAGGCCACATTTCAGACTCTCACATTGTTCCTCTTTGCACTTCATGCAGCGTCTTGTGTCTGCATCAGATCCCAAACAGACAAACAATTCCTTTTGTACAAGAAGTATGACTTAAAACTTTGTAGGATTAAACCTTTGAGCTATAATGCAAGTGTAGGAAAATTTCATTCACGTATTCAAGAAAAAGTAAAATAAAAGTTAGAGAAAATCCTTATGCCATTCCTCATACACAGACAGACAGATAGATAGATAGATAGATAGATAGATAGATAGATAGACAGATACCCTTTTGCGCCTGGCCCCTCTCCGGGTCAGGTCTTGCTCAGATATCATAATCTTTTTGTTAAATGCGCCAAATGGGTCTGGTTGTTGTTCTTCAGTTGCAGTAACAACCTGTGAGGTGTGTGCTCTGCTCGTTGTGAGATGTGTGTGTGTTGTGAATTCACCGGAGCGAACACAGGCGGCGCTAGGCTCGCACCTGTGCTCGTGCAGGTTAACACAGCTTGACTGTTGTGAGAGTCAGTGAGTGGTGATCCTCTTGGTCAGTTTAGTTGTCTTCAACGTCCAGAGAGGAAGGTTGTTGTTGTCTCCGACTGATGAGAAGTTGTCCCCTGGTTTGGGGACCTTTTGCAGTGGCTGGCATTGATCCAAGTGGGAGCTGTAGAAGCCGGAGATGGAGGAGAGGTTGTTAGAACATCACATAGAAGCTGTGATGTTTCCAGCACAGGCAGCACTTTGGGCCATGCCTGCTTTCCCCTCAGCACTTTCCCATTTTGTTATTCCATCTACCTTCCCAGAGTGGAGGTAGTAGGAGCAGTGATACCTCACATCAGTCTCCACATGTGCAGGGATTCGAAGCTGCATTCAAACTGTCTCCATTCATTTAGGATACATGTTTTTGGTAAATCTATTATCTGGGACCTGCTGATGAAAAACAGAGGAACACATTGCACACAAAACATTGCCATCTCTTTTTGGGATGGTCTGGAGTCTGGACCATAGTTTGATCTCTGATTTATATTCTCTGATTTACAATCAGTCATGGATTTTTTGTAAATTTGTAATTTCGCAAAATAAGTTAGACTCTCATAGTTAGCACATAAAAGCATCAAATATGATAAGGTAATCTGAAATAATTTACCAAAGGTGTTATAGTTACCACATCCATGTATTTTTCCTTAGTTCCTTAGATGTTACACACTTTTCTGAAGTGTGCTTGTTCCATATTTCATATTGTTTCACATGGGTTTGTATCAGCTCAGTCTTTTGTTCCATTTGTATTGCTTTTAGGTAATAGATGATAGTTCAGTCTGTGGAGAGAAATGTCAATATACACACACAACAACTCTTCTCCTAGAGTTGCTTTTCAATGGGTTAAGATCCATATGGATCCAGTTTGTTGGATCCTTATTATCTTTATTAATCACCTGTTAAAACCTGTTAATTTTCAGAAATATGAACATTTTAGATCATAACAACACATAAGGAGTGGTTAGAGTTCACACATTCACATTCACACAGTGTTAGTAAACCTGGTCAAGTCCAAATCAGAGTTTGGTCAGTCCAAAAAATGTATTTTACCATTCCCCTTTCATTTTTGTGCACAATTTTTAAAGAATGACGTCATTTAACTCAAACATTTTGTTGCATTATTGCTGAGGCCAGGAAGTATCCTGTCTGTGATCACATGCCCCAAGAAGGTCATCACTGTTTTAGATGAGGAGAGTTTCTAACTCTTGTTGCAACAAGTTCAATAGATCTTTGAATTGAAAAAAAAAATTGCTTACTAAATGAGTTATTTTAAACTTACAGAAATACGCAGAGCTCTCAGTAAATGCAGATTGTTTACCCCAGCTGCAGGTGTTGTGTGTGTTGTGTGTGTCTTTACCTGCATTATGTGCTAAGCATATGACACACGATGGACAAAATTTCTGTGCATAACCTTTCAAACCTTTTGTGTACCACTTTTGCTTGAGTCCTGTTAACATCCTCCATTTTGACACATGGACAAGCCCATGTGTCAATTTGGCAGAATTAAAAAAATCATTATGAAGGCAAGGCTCGGATTCAGGCCTCTACCAAAAATCATCATGTTTGGTTGCTCCATGCATTTTCCACAAGTGGACTTACTGATCTAGTTAATCTATTAGTACTAATCTTTTTAAAATGATTTGACATAACAAAACACCACAAAACCACATCATATGTTATCAGTGCTCTAATAAAGCAATCAATTGTTATTTTTTAGGAATTCAAGTGCAGAAGGGACACCAGTGATAACTTTATTAACCCCCCCCCCCCCCCCCCCCCCCCTTTTTTTTTTTTTTTTGATGAGAGCAAATTCACAATTGCAAGCAAGACCATTCTAATCAGAGGCCCGGTGAAGGCAGGGACCCCTCTTGCAGGGGAGAGATGGAAGAAAGGGAGAGAGTAGGAGAGAAGATCAGAGAGGGAGGGACAGTATGGAGGACAGGAGGGAGGGGGTGTGGCCTCACTTGTATGCAGCCAAGGAGGGACGTAGCTTGTAAATTGACCAGAGTTTTGCCATTATTAATCTTTAAATTTAGTCTTCAGACTGTCTATGGCCTTAAGATAACAAGATTCAAGGGCAGGATGCTCTGAAACTGTTGGGTCGCATAACAGAGCAAGGGTTAATGACACTGGAGGCAAACGTAACTTTGTCAGAGGCATTCAAACAGAAAAATGTGTGGACAACATGGAGTATAGGTCAAGAATAAAAGGTATGGCGACCTGCAATCCAGCTTGCATTGAGGTCAGCACAAACACACATGAGATCTCAGCTAAGCAAAATAATGACAATAGTGAGAGACCTAAAGCAGAAAAAAAATCTTTAACTCCAATTCTGAAACCCCCATAAAAATCATAAAAAGACCATTATGCAAATGTATACTTTCCAGACAGTAGTAGGGAGACTAGTGGGACCAAACTCTCCTCAGAAAGAACATTATAAGTGGTTTTAAAAGTCTAAAGCTTTGTTTCAGACTTAGGCAGAGGCTGAGCTTCTCTCCAGGTGTACCTTGTGAATAAACACCTGTGGTCATGTGACCTTTGACCCCAATCATGTGAAACTCACCAGATTTCTCAAAACTCACTTGTGCTATATACACTAATATCAGCTTGGTATATGTAATAAAAACAGTAGAGACTTAAAAGTGCGAAATCTCTTTTCTGCAATAACTGTTGTCGGTGGGAGTAAACCTGTTAAGGTAGCTTTACCTTCTACATTTCACTAAACACAACAATTTGCCTCCAATTACTCTTTATTCTTTTTCATTAGATTACCAACGACAAGACATTGACATGACAAGACATTGGACAAACAGACAAAGACAAAGAACAGAGACACAAACAACAAACAAACTCAGAGAAGCTTGCTATAACTTATATTAGTGATTTTTGTGCTTCCGGAAGACTTTTGCAAATTCTTAAAACTTTATTTTGGTTTGGGAATATTCTGAAAGACAGCACTGGAGAATTTTCACAAAGCACTATTACTCCTGCCTCCCTTAGAGCATTGAAAACTGGAGTAATACCAACAATAGGTTCTTGTTTTAAGGGGTACTGGTGCTGGCATGGCCTATCAATAGATTTAGGGCTGATCACCACTGGTTCACAATCTTTGATCAAACCAACATCATATTTTACTTTTTGCTCACAGGTCCTGTGAAACTGCTTTTAAAGCAGGGATGGCTGCAGCCTCAGGGTCAGAGAGAGAAAAAGGAAGTGCTATTCTGATAAGCGTTATGCTTATCTGGCACCAAAAACACAGAGCAGTTTGAGTGTAACACAGAGGTGAAAGGCATTCTGTTTGCTTCAGCACAGAAGAGAATGAGACCCAGGGTCAGAGCTGGGGGCCCAGTCTGTGACTCGTGTGATGTGCAGTGCAAGTCATCCTCATGCATACAAGTAGTTCCCTCAGGAGACACCTGTTTTGTGCCATTTTGCGGCCATAAAGCCTTGTGGATGCCTGATCCCGTCAGACCTCGGAAGCTAAGCAGGGTAGGGCCTGGTCAGTACCTGGATGGGAGACCGCTGGGGAACACCAGGAAGCTGGTGTGAATGTGAGTGAGTGGTTGGTGGTGGTCGGAGGGTCCGTTGGTGCAGAATTGTGCAGCTGCGCTTCTGTCAGTCTACCCCAGGGGAAACTGCGGCTTCAAAACGTAGCTTACCACCACCGAGTATGGAGTGAATGAAATACCCCTTCCCTACTGTGTGTAAAGCGCTTTGGGTGACTTGTGTCATAGTTAAAGCGCTATATAAATACCATTCCCTTCCCTTCCCATTTTGATTAGGTCTGTAGTAATTAGAGTTGGTGGCAATTTCCATTGCTATAAATATGAGAGTCCCAGTTCCCAACCTGACTCCTGTGAATATGTTGTTATTGGCCAATTGATCAATTGTTACAACCTGAGGACCTTCTGGTGTGTAGAACAGGCAAATGTCTAATCTGCACATCAGATCTCAACGCAGAAGATTAACTGGACATAATGCGGAAAAATGGAAAAGAGCTTAAATGTTTTGCCTGCAGGGTCTAAGCATGAAAGTGGAGACATATTGCTCTCGCACAGTGTCACCAGAGGCACTGATAAGAGTCCACATAACAACCACTTATTTTGGGAGATTTCTTAAGACTAGCCTTTTGACCACAGAATGAGTGGCCCCCGAATCAACAAGAAACATTTCTTTTTCACCATTCAATTCAATGGTATATTCAGGCAAGGCTGTATTTGTCAATGAGACCAGACTTGCATAAGTTGTAGCTGCTAGCTTAGTCTTATTCTCCAAATGTCTGCTTGTGAAACCAATGTGTGTATGTTAGCAGTAAGCAGTTCTTCATTGCAGAGCTACAGATGTGAATGTGTGTGTGTTGTGGGTGCAGTACCTTCCTCTGGGTGACGTCTCCTCGGTGCGTCTCTCACCGGGCCCGTCCTCGCTGCCCAGTCAGTCTGACCCCTGGGGAGCACTCAGGCTAGGTCCTTCACTGTATCTTTGTGGACCTCTCGCATCCAGTGTCCAACTTATACAATCTCAAGTCCAGTGTCCAAACTGTCCTCAAGTGTACCATACGTGGTCTTGGCCTCTATTTTGTCCTTGCTGGAACCTCTGTCTTCTATTCCAGTGACCACAACCCTTGCCTCAGCCACGTCCTTGTCCCAGGTATCTGCGCTCTCTGCATCCCGCTGCATGGTCTGAGCAGCTGTGTGTAAGTCCTGGGTGATGCTGTAATTGTCCATTTCCTGACACAGCGTTCTGCAATACTTTGGCTGCATCCATGACCTCAGCTGTGGTCCATGGATGATAGGCCAGTATGGGACGGGCAAGTCCGGCAACTTGGACCATTGGACATTGTGTGAAGGAGCCCAGTTCACAGAATGCAGCTTTAAGACCTGACAGAAACTTGCCTTCTTGCTTTCTGGGTGCTACAGTCAGTTCAACTCATGTTTAAACTGGTGGACTGGGCTTCCTGTCTGATGGCTTGGGTGGCTGCAGGTGGAGCTGTAGCGTGGCCTGATGGTGTAGGTGGATCGTGTCAGCTTTTGGTCTCACTGGCAGGTCACTGGAGGAATCTGGCTCGACCTTGGCTGTTATCTCTGGCACCGCTCAGGCTGCTGCTGTTAGGTCCCACACTTGTTGCTAGGGACTGACAGTGGGCAGGAGTCCAGGTCCAGGTGGAGTTCCACAGTGGAGAGGTCTGAAAAAACAGAGGAAACAAAGGCAGCAGTATCTGATCTTTTTTTTTTTTTTTTTTTTATCTACATGTTATTCACATTTCAAAACAATTCTGTGTTCTTCTACTTTCTCTAAATCAGCTTTCCTTTGCCTTTTATTCTTCCGCTTTTTATCAAAATTGTTTTAAATTTTTGAATCACAAGAAAGTCAACTCACCCTCCATTGTTGCGGCCCTCTCCACACACACTGACCACAATTTAGCTTAGTCAATCGCAGAAATCCGAATAAAAAGGTTTTCTGCTTACCTTTTAGTAGAGGCCAGCCGAGTCAGTGGGAGGAGAAGTTCACTGAACGAGTGAACACTCCAACCCTTTTATCTCTGATGTTACATGTTGTTGCTCAGGGTTGGAGCTGTGGCTGTTGTTTAGCTGCATTGTGCAAAGTGCGTGTCCAAGTTGCCTCTTCATACGGCATAAAAATTGTTAAAGCATAAATAATAAATTAATTAATGCGTCTCCCAGTGGTTTGTGGCCTTTGTGTGTGGGCGGCCATAGGGAGTTCACAAAAAACTGAGGGGTTTTCTGAACATTGAACACGTATGTTATTTTAGTCATATGTGTATTAGTGTGAATGGAGGTGAGTGTATTTTAGCTTCTTTTATTTAAACAGAATCAATAATAAAGTAATTTTGTATGCACTGAACGAAAGACAAAGAAGAAAAATGTTGTTGCAAATTGTTAAGAGGTAAATCTTAATTTTTTTTTTTTTCAGTGTATTTCAGCTTAATTGTTGTTTTCAATAAATTGCTTACTCACATTTTTTTTTTTTTTTTCTGATCTCACTCCCATTTCTTCTTTTTGCATTTTGAAACTCTACTTAGAACCTCCTTAAGATCTAACAGTGCAATATGTGAATTCATGCAATTTTTCAACTGGTCTTAAAATTCAGGTCTGTATGTGTATTTGCAAACGCCAGGGGAGTTTGATCCTGGGTCACAGGATGAGACCCCCGAGCCAGTTAAACACCAGTCACAGTGTCACTGTCACTTAGCCACAGATCGGCAGGGAAGACCTTACGCGACGTGAAGAACCCCCTTCAAAAAAGCACCAAGCTTACAAATAATTCCCATTTCCCAGATTGCAGCAACAGTACAAGCCTCTACATCAATGGTTGCTCTCAGTGTTGCCAACTTCTCAATAAGAAGAATAGCTATTGACTGTTCTAAGTTGCTAGAAGTTGCCAGATGACATCATCACCTAATTTGTATAATTGATCACATGGATTTAATTGAAAGTGAGGTCGATGGCTGGTGCACCTCTGAATTAGCAGCCCCCTATATATATATATATATATATTTTTGTTATTGTTATTGTTATAAATGTTTTGTTGTATGTATTATTGAACAGTGCATAATATCTGTAAAATATGTGTATTATACACAAAAAAAAACAGCTCCTTCTCTGAGTTGAGTTGACTGCAGCTCACAGGTCTGAGACGTTTGAGACAGGGGAGAAACCCACGGCAGCACCTGCTACTGTGTGCTGATTGGTCATGTGGCAGAGGGAAAGAGGCGGAGTTAAGAGCACAACAGCAACAGCTGCTGAGATGGAGGAGAAGCTCACGGCAGCACGCAGGTAGCTCAAGAGTCAAGTAATGATAAGTGCTTTCACTTTTTTCAGTCAAAGTCTCTAACAGCACCAGAAAAAGTCATTGGATTTGTCGATTGTCGCTTTTTTGATTGCTCTAAATAAAACTTTGGCAAATATCTTTCTCTACATCTCACCACCTCAGGGTCCTGGCACTCAAAAACATGAAATTCATCTCCCACAAAGTTATTATCACACAAATTACAAATTCTCAAATGTCTTTCCAGACAATTCCTTTATACTGACAAATGCTGCTGTCATTTGTTCTAAAACTGCAGATGGCCTGCTGATAGTTAAGATTTTTTCAAATGTATATTCCTGTTTGATTTCTGCGCAGACATCACATGAAGTCATGTCCCTGATTTCACTTTGACACACACCATCACAGGCATACAACATAACTGGTGTCACCAACTTGTCAAACACATCCAGGGTGAAATCTAGTGATCAGTTGAATTTTCTACTTTCACCATGAAGAGGAAATGAACCATTATAATTAATAATGAGACCTGAGTATTTGAAACAAGGCACAATCTCTAGTTTCTTTCCATTCCACACAAATTCAAGTCTATTACTATTAACTTTTCTACAACCAAATACTGTAATTTTTTGTTTTATATCGTCATTCATTTTCAATTTCCTTTTCTCACAGTATTTACACATGTGATTGGTAGCTTTCTGTAAACATAACTTTGCTGTAGACATAACAATAGTGTTGTCTGCATACACCAGTGCCAAAAGCTGATTGTAGGTATCTAATGCAGGATCTTCAAAATTAATCGGCTGGCAGCCATTCTGCAGTAAACAACATTCCAAGTCAATAACCAATGCAAAAAGCAGTGGTGATAAATTTTCACCCAGTCTGACTCTATTCAAGCCCACAAAGAAATCTGATTTGGTTCCATAAACACCTGCCTTTATATTATTATACATGATTTTAACTACCTCTAGAAATTTACCTTTGATGCCTGCCTTAGATAGTTTATACCACAGTGCATTTCTCCAAACAAATGCCTTGCTATAATCTATAAAGGCACAGAACAGTACAAATCAATCACCTGTTTTAAGAGAAATATATGCCATGCCTGATTTTTACACAAAATCAAATTTTCTGCACAAAATATATTTTTTTTTTCATTTGACGCATTCATAAATAATTTACCCAAGCAACTAAGGAGTGTATTTCCTCTGTAATTATTACAATCTCCCACATCTCCAACAGCCAGTCCTCCGGAATAACACCAGAGTCACAAATCATGTGAAACATCATTTAAAACCCTGTTGTCCATCACATCTCCATCAGGGTCTGCGTCACTGAAACCATGTGGCGACTGTTAGAGAAATGTGTATATAAGTTATCTACTTTTATATGTCTCATAAAATCCTAAGTACAATATGTGTGTTGTGAATGTATTAATCATGTGCTGAGTTACAGAGTGTTCCAGTAGATAATGCTGACGCACGACTGACTGCTTAATCTATACGGTCAGTATAGATTAAGCATGGCATGGCCGCAGAAGAATGACCAACTAGATAAGAAAGTGCGGCCTCAAAACTGATAACCAGCGTTGTTATGTTAAATTATCATATGTAGAGTTGATGACTGTCTCTGTCCTAGTTCTCCAATTCCCTTATCGGACAGAGACGGTGCATGTAACCAGGGGCGTGATTTTTAATAAAAAGCATGAGAGAGCACCAGGGAGCCTAGAGCACATGGAGGGAATGTCCCCGGTGCATGTCACTGGGTCTTCATCTCTGTCTGCTCTCCTTGCAAGTAAACCATTTAACGTGTCTGTGTTTCTTCTTGTTTTAGTATTATATAGTTGGATTAACCAGCTCCAACAGCGACTCCGTGTGTTCAGCTGATTCTTTAAAGTGAACAAAGAAGGCCTGGGAATTGGGCAATACTCTTTCTTTTTATTGGATTGATTCAATTTCTTCCAGAAAAAGCTTTGGGTTCTCAGATTTTAGACCAGAGAGCTTGTTATTAAACTTCTTGAAATTATCTCTTCTAGCTTTATGTAAGATTCTCCTGTATTCCTTGCATTTAATTCTTCTTTCTTTTAAATGCATTCTTTTAGCTCTACGATATTGTTGTCTTTTTTGTCTACACTCAGTATTAAACCAGGCAGCTTTCTTTTGATTTGTCTGAGCTTTTTTTTCTGCTTTTCTTTCCTTGGAAATGTGATCATTGCATTGAGCGTTTGTTATTTCATCCAGACATTGTTGCAATATTATACAACAATTTATCAACCTTATCAAGATTTAACACATGCATTCTGTCATTATCTCATTTACCTGTCTGAACTTGTGTATCTGCAGAGTCTAGCTGAGCTGTTGTAACATTAATGCTAAGAATATACATTTTTCCACTCAACGCAGGTATATCAATGTCATCTGTTTTAATCTGAGTAAGGCACAAGACATCACATTTCTTACATATGTCGATAAAGTCAGGTGTGTCTATCTTACTGCTTATTTCCACAGACTTTCAGCGTACATATCCTTTTCCTGGGAGGACGAGGGGACTCTCAGTATTTGATGCAGCACTTGTTTGTACTCCATGTTGGTCCTATATGTCAATACCAAAAGTTTTATAATCCAGGTCGTCCAACTACCAACCCAGCTAGGAACAAGCCATCAGGGTTGTTTATAGTCACATGCCGGCCCTCATACTAACAGATCACTTTCCCATCCCTGATAAATGTGTGTTGGCACTTCTCTTTGGCAAGTTTAAACAGTTTATATCTCAGGTTTGTGAGGTACTAATGAAGATGTTATTTGAATCGTTGCTCCTTAACACAGACTTGTTCTTCATTAGGGCAATTTTTTTTCCTTCTACTTAGAAAACTGACGATGACGGGCTGAGTCTTCCCCTGCTTCTTCACTCTCCCCAGTCGATGTGCTTTCTTTAATACTTTTTTTAATAGTTGTGCCAACTTGCACACCTTCTCTGTAAGCTGTTCCTCCGATTCTTCTCCGTTAATGTCCTCTTCAATCCCGCTTGTTCCAGTTCATCCTCCTTATAGTAGCTCTCCAATACACACATATTGACTCAGTTACTGTCCACTGACGACAGCAACTTCTTCTGCACCGCTTTAACTTTTGCAGTGACTGCCACTTTGGTAATTAGTACAATTTTAGTGAGATCCTAAATTCCAAAATCACAGTGAGTTTCAGATTGAACTGCTGCCATTATGTCTGTGTGCAAAGCTTCCTCCTGGCTTTCACCTCGCATGTTTCTTATCGTGTTCTCGTCATCACTTGTTGCAAACCAGTTGGAATGGAGTACTCCAGGTCGCTGTGCTTTGGGTCTGCTCCACTTAATCTGTCACCGCTCCCCTTTGTCATTGTGATTGTCCCTACCAGGCTGGGTCACATGCTGAGCGTCTCCTCTGTCCTGTGCGTGACATGCCCCACTTAGGCGCTCTTCATTCGTACTCTTGGGCCCTTCCTCTTGACAATCCGTGGGCACTCTGACCTCAGTTGAAGTACATTTTTCCGGTAGCTCTTTTGTATTCATAGCTGCACACTCTTTACTTGTTTTGGACTTTCACATCATAACTCCACTTACTGACATGGTCGCCATTCCTCACACAGACTAGGGTCACAGTCACTTACAGTCACTAAAAAGAAACAAAAGCAAAAGGAGAGACATGATTACTGAAACCTTACAGCTGTTGTGTGCCCCCTTTCCCAGTCTAGACTTTGTTTGTACAGATCACAGCCTGCATCCTGTGTTTTAGGTGTTTTTGCATGGTTCTGTCTGGCGGCCACAAGCACCAAAATATGACCCCAGTCTACAAAAGTGCACTAATTACGCATAACAGCTAATTTCTCAATCAGCTGATCAATCAAACAAACGTACACTGACACATTGCATTGGAGTGGAACACTGTCATTATATCAGGTTGTGATGTTTATGAGCCTTATTTTATACAGTCCATTGAAGAAATTGCTGACTAAAAACTGGTAGATTATAAATTACAATAAATCATTTCCTGCTTCTGTACAGTGCAGACGTGTCTTCTCACTGCTCCCATTCTATCTAGTGCTTTTCTTTTGACCCCCTGTTTTGCTGTGCTCCTGAAATACTCAAAATGGAATAGATTAACTGGTCACTCAGCGCTATTGACAAGATTTTTTCCTTGAGAAAAGGTGCACCAGGGGAACCTGCCTGCCTGGATGGGACTTTCGCTGAGGGCTACGCATGTGACGCTTGGAACATGTGGCAGGTCGTATGTCTGGAAGTCCGGTCTGTGGAGGATGTGGAAGATTTATTCATAATTGGATTTTTGATAGCGGCGTTCCTATTCCTTGGCCTTGGGACTGCCCTGACCTATCAGAAAATTTGTAAGACAGCTGCCAGCAAATTAACCCAGCCGCTGTCTGTGGAAATTAAAGGCTGCTTCGGGGATGTGAGCGACCGGCTGAAAGTATTACATCAGAGAGGGGCACAGACTGAGGAACTAAACTGTGACATCTCAGCCCGGACTGTGGAGGTGCAGAGGAGACTGGACACCATCCGGGGTCAGACTGCTGCTATGTGGGGTCACTGGGCTGACAATTAAGTTGGAGGAAATGTCGAAGTCACTCCATGAACTGGATGTACGCCCGTGATGCTGAGGTCCAGAACTGATTGATTAATTATGATCCAGACAAATTAAATACTAAATGGTTTAAAATTGCTTAACCCCCTCCTACCCCCACCCCCACCTTGTCCCTGGATGTTTCCCTCGGCAGGAGGTCAACTTGACAGCTGGGTCCTCTTATCTCTTCCTGCGCACTGCCATATCTCCCTTCAAGGACAAGCCGCAGAACTGAACTGTAAACATCTGAGTGGTGGCTCCGATTCTCACAACATAAGCTCAGACTCTTACTTGCACCATACACACCCCTCCCCATCCCAACCGCCTCTCCATTAGTCTGCTCTTCTCTTTTTTCTCTCTCTCTCCCTCACCCAAGTCCAAATGAAAATTCCATCACGTGACCACGTGTACTGTGTCTTGTTATGTCATATTTTGTATTTTGTATGCCTATGCAAAATGTTTTCAAGCAGCGGCCCGGGTTAGGGTTAGGGTTAGGGTTAGGGTTATCCATCTCCAGAAAAAGATATTTCGCTGTACTTTGTACTTTTGTACTTGTGCATGTGACAATAAAGCTCATTTCATTTGTGTGCGGGTCTGAAGCGGTGCTAGTTCTGTGCGTACCTTCAAGAAAAATCCTGCAGGTGCCCCTGATTGCTTGGTATTTTTGGCATTTGTGTGCAACTATCAAAGCGCAATATTCGTTCCAGCATCATTTTAAATTAAGCACTGGGACTATCCATTTATGTCTCATCGAACAAAACCTGTTGTGACAGGAGCAGAAGAGAAAAGAATGAAAGGGTGTGGAGCGGAGTTGTTCCAGAGAAGTGACGACTCCAAGTGGATCCAATAAAAGAGTGAGAGCTGACAGACAGAGCAGAGCTGCACTAAGTACTACAGCAGTTCAACACAGTTTATATCTGGACTAAAGGACCATGGATCTGCCCACAAGGTATGTGAAGATTATTGGGTTACAAGGCACGAAGTAGCCAGATAAAACCTGACAGCATTATGTAGGTGCTCAGTATATTTTAATATGTTAAAGGTTTATGTGTTTCACCAGTGGTTCTCAAAATGTGGTACGGGCAGTATTGGTGGTACGCAGGCTGCTCAGAGACATCTGAGTTAAGTTTAATTTTGGGTTTTCTTTCTGCTTTAGTCCTGCTGTTAAATTTGAATCACTGCACTGAAATTTAGTTTAGTCCTAGACAGGACTGGACTGGGTCAAAAAAATGGGCCGAGCATTTTTGGCGTAGATAGGCCACTTATAATTACCAGAGCACAACCGACTAGTAATTTATGTATGTCGTCCATGAAGCAATGTATTTTACTATTGTTACGTCCAGGCCTAGGGGGAATGGTGCAACATTTAAAGCAAGAATCCCTCTTTCCAGCTCCAAATTATATATATAACATGCAATTAATTCAGCTTTTACTTTCAACTTTGGATATGGAATTGCCATTAGACAATAGAATTGCCAAATGAATAAATAGACCAAAATCCCATATCAATATGACATGCAATTAAATTGACTTTTATTTAAAAATTTAATCCATATTAAATTGCAACTTTGGATATGGAATTGCCATTTGACAAATGTAATTTAAAAATGCATGTTGGAATAGAATATGGAATTGCCTATTGTAAATGGAATTAAAAATTGAATAAATGTGCCTATAAACTTCCATACATTTAGATGCTGGACTAATGAACATTAATGTGCACTGTCCCATATTAAATAACATAAAAATTCGGCTAATCAGAATGATTGACTTTTGGTCACAGCTTCACACTAAAAAATGCTGGGTTAAAAATGACCCAATTTGTAACCCAGTGCGGGGTGAAATATGGACCGAGCCAACCCTGGGTTCATTGTAACTTTTAAATTGGGTTACAAAGTTTGACCCAACATGTTGGGTTATGTCTCTTGAAAAATCTATCTATCTATCTATCTATCTATCTATCTATCTATCTATCTATCTATCTATCTAGGAAATGGGGGTTCTATTTTTATTGTAGTCAGTGTTATAATAGTTATAATAGTGCTCGTGCGCTACAGCTACTCTTTTTAGGAGAGTAACATAACAGTTTTGAAAACTCTCCACAGTCAGGATCTTGCTCTGATGTGGATACTTCAGTCTGCTGGATAATCTGCTGTGGGAAAAAAAAGGAAAAGAGTCACATTTACAGCTAAAATATGTACATTCTCTGTAAGAGACATGTTTTTCACTAGGCTATAAAAACATTAAATACACAGTTTGTACTTACTTGTACTTTTCATTTTGTAAAAGTCTGGTGGAGCTCAGATGGCAGATAGAGTGCATTTTTAACACAGCACTTGTAGGAAAACCAAGTAAAAATTAATGTTGGGCAACAATAATTTTTTTATTGCAAAAAATAAGTAAAAATATCATCTTACTTGTAAAGCTACAGATACATCAGCTGAGAAGTCCATAAGGAGAGGATAAAGTTCACCTGAAACAAGACAGCAGCTTTTTAAAAACTGAAAAGTAGCAGCTAGCTCATTGACAGTTAGCCAAGTAACTGATGCTAAAGCTAGTACAGCTGTTGCATTATTTTTACACCCCAGTTCACCCCAAACATCCTGAAAATAATTATTTGAAAAGGATCAAAATTTTTGCTGACACTCCAGTGTTATATTTGGCAAGGTTTCTATCCATTTTTCAAGCTAAGCTATAGGCTACAAAGTAGGAAAGCTACAATTTAGGCCAGAGAAAAAAATAATATCACAATGACGGTACATTCAGTCACAGAAAGCTTTGAACTAAATCATAATGACAGAATAATTAGATAAAAATGTGTGTACAGACCTTTTATTTGAGGTTTCTCTCAGACTGAGCTAACTCCCACCTTTGGAGCTGAGGACAGTTAAAGTTTGACTCTGACAGACTGAACTCTGACCCAGTTGGTTGGGTTATTATCTCTAACCCAGTCTTGGGTTATAGCAACCCAACTTCTGACCCAACTGTGTCAACCCAGAAAATAGGTTACTGAAATAACCCAGCATTTTTTAGTGTGTTGTAAGCGAGCAACCTGACAAGGGCAGCTTCAAAAAACATATTTATGTCTTACACATAATACGCAAAATAAAATCACCAAACTAACGTTGCTATGGTCTAACACAGTTTAATCCTTCAAACAAGGGTTTTAGCATTTGTGTGTTAAATATTTAATGAACGGCTGGGCGCACTTTATTTCAACAGATATAAACCACACAGCAAGTTAAATTATGTGATACTCAATCACAAACAACACAAATGCCCATTTTAGCACTGCTGTAATTTATTATACAACTAATAAGGCACTTTGACGTACTTATTCATTTCTACACTCCTAGGCTATTTACAACTGTCATTTTTAAGCCGCTTTCACGGCTCCTCTGTGGCATTTTCAGATGTTTTTGTGCACACAGTGGCTGTTTTTGGTCGCATACTTTAATTCAATTTTCCTTTCTGGGAACAGTACTAGACATGGGGCTAAAATAGCACTGATAGTGATGCATCAGGACCAGTTATCCATGGTCAAAGCTCACGCTGCTCTGGCAGAGTTAGACCCCCGACACAGGTTAAATAAAACACAATAAGAAATGCAGAGTGATCTCAAAATGTGTGCATCTTACTGAAATATTTATGACATGACAATGTGTGCAGACACACAGCGTGAACTACAGGGTATAGCACTCAACACAGGTGTGGCCTACCTCAGTCTTGTTTTGGTCCTTCCCTTGTTTCCAAAACCAATCTGAAGAAAATTCAGATAAAACTAAATAAAATTAAACCCGTACGTGGGGTTAAAGGCCCTCGCCGACCCTTGCGACCGCGGGGAGCAGGCAATGCTTCTGACCGCATTCTTTCCAGCTGCAGCCAGAGTCCCAGTCCAAATTTCCAGGGGGCGCTGGAGAGCCATTTGATAAGTCAGCCATAATAATGACATATCATTGTGTTCAGGTCGTCATTGTGCACAAATGTTACATTGAGTCAACTCAATCCAATGATATATTTGTGAGTTACCATTTGTGGAACACCACACATCCACTGCTTTTTATGAAGTGAAGAAACTCCATTAATTTCAATAAGACATTTTCACCATTGCCATGGTAACACGGGTGTAGATAGGGGTATGTCCTCATTGGCATTTATGTTCAGAATGGCATGTGTGTGCCATATTTCATGTGTTTACAACAAACTAAATTTTTTGTCTCCATTCAAATATTTTAGGGGGTGCTGGAGGACTATTTTATGACATAGCCTTAATACTGACATATCATTGTGTTCAGGTCATCATTGTGCACAAATATTCTATTGGGTCCGACTCAATCTGACATTGTATGTAAGAGATACTCAAGTTTTTATAGTTCTCAAAATGGCCACTTTGTTGCCGGCTCGCCACAGCCAACATTATATCCAAAATTAATTTATAACTTTTGATCGCTTATGTGTCTAGGAGTCTTTTGGATGAAAACTAAAAACTTATATACTTTTTGTACGAGGGATACGATTTTGCAGGTCTTGGGTTCCACCCAATATGGCCAACTTCCTGTTGGTGTTAGGATGGAGCCATAATATAATTTTTTACTTGTCCTGACATGTTCTATGATTCTGTCAAAGACCATTATGGACCTAATGCTGGAAGTTAAAGAGTTAAAAAAAACTAAATGAGGAAAAGGATAAAATAATATCAGCCCTGGAATACCGATTGGCAGACTTAGAACAATACACCAGGACATAATAAGGTCATTCCTTATTAAACAAATAAAATAAGCCCATGGATGACAAAAGGATTATTAAATGCGTGTCAAAAGAAAAATTTTGTGTATAAATTATTTATAAAGAAAAGAACAAGTGAATCGGAAGTATAAAAAATACAAAAACAAATTAATCAGTATAATTACAAAATGCAAGAAAAAGTATTATAGACATTTATTTGAAAAAAATAAATATAATGTGAAAGGATTGTGGAATGTTCTAAATGATGTAATCAGAAAGGATTCTAAAAATACTTCACTTCCAGAATATATGCTACAAAATGATAAAAAAGAAGAGAATGTTCTAAATCTTGTCAACGCATTTAATGATTACTTTAACATTGGGCCAGAACTGGCAGCGAAGATTACCATATCAGAGAACCTTAATGATGCCCCTTATATTCAATTCAATTCAATACTTTATTCCAGACTCAGGGTCCAATAAAAAACACAACAAAAAAACACAAAAAAGAAATACAATAGTTATACAAGCACTTTAAAAAGGCAGCTGTACCAGTGTCTCCACAACTTAGACTGATAGCATATTGCACTAAACTTGATGTTTGTTAGTGACAAGATAATTTCATTTTCAGATTTGTTAAGCCTACAAATAAATTTGTACATGAGGTTCCGTAGCACAGCGTGTAAAGCTGGGGACACACTACACGATTTTCTCAGTTGTTACAGATACTGAAAAGATTAGGAGCACACACTAAACAACTGGTTTCAGCAGATTTAATTCTGACGACTGAAAGACTGTGCCTCACACACTACAAGATCTGTAACTGCAACTGACGCCAACCAAACGCAGCAAACTCTCACGGGGAACTTGCGAGAACTAAATGGTAAACAAACATGGACGCTACCTGGGTCACTGTTGCCGTTGTGTGCGCAGATATCTGTTTGGAAAAAATAAAAAAGAATGACTCACTTGGGTAGTGCTCAACTTTCTTTGGTGTTTGCCATGGTTGTTTGTTTTCTTCTTCTTCAAATTTCCGCTTATATTTTCCCGCCGCTTCCTGTTGCTTCGTCTGCGTCCTGACGCTATTTCCTGTGTCCAATCAACTGTTTTTCATTGGCCACTGGACACCATGAATTCCCAGTTGGATCTGTAAACAGGCCGCACTACAGGAGTGCGTCCAGAGTCGGCTTTAAAATTCAAACATGTTTGATTGCTTGCGACTGACATCAGGACGGGTTTTGCGGCGCACACACTTCCCGATTCGAGTCTTTGAACATCACACACTAACGGATTTTAGGGCCGACTGCTGATTATGATTCCATGCAACTAGTGTTGACTGGTAAAGACTCGGCGCAACTGTGAATCGTTATAAAATCGGGCAAAATAATCATGTAGTGTGTCCCCAGCTTAAGGTGTTAACTCTTGCAGTAATATACATTTCACTCGCACTTGTCCATCTTGGTCTCTTCAAAAGGAGACGTAGAGCATCATTGTATGCCACCTGCAGTCTTTGCAAACTGGATTTTTTGTAGTTTGTCCATAAATGAGCAGTGTACAGAGGAGTACAGTACGCTCTAAACAAAGTCAGTTTCACTTTCTCTGTGCACTAACCAAACTTACGTGAGAGTGTTGGCTTGAGCATACAACACTCGGCACTGTCTGTAAATGTCATCATCATCTGACATGTCGTCTGTAATAATATGCCCAAGATACTTCACTTTATCCTTAACACTAAGCACAATATTTGACAGGAAAAAATCTGGAAATTTCATATTCTTGTCCTCTTTGGTCCTGCAGATCATGAGCACACTTTTGGCTGCATTGTACTTAATGTCATTCTCCAAACCGTAAAGAGCACAAATATTTAGTAGTTGTTGGAGACCAGCAGTGCTTGGACTGAAAACTACTAAATCATCTGCATACATCAGATGATTCAATAGAAGATCACCAACCACACAACCAGTGCTACAAGCCTTCAACTTAACTGACAGTTCATCCAAATACAAGTTAAAAAGAATAGGAGATAAAATGCCCCCCTGTCTCACCCCGTTACTGACCTTAAATGGCACTGAAACACAGTTTCCCCATTTAATCTGCATATTCTGCTGAGCATACCAACAGATCAAAATGCGCACAATATATCTAGGCACACCTTTCTGAATCATTTTCATAAATAGTTTTCTGTGATTTACTCTATCAAACACTTTGGAAGCGTCAAGAAAGCATATAAAAACTGTGGAGTTCTGATTTTTATATTTATTAATAATCTCTTTAAGAGCATATATGCACATATCAGTTCCAAGCTTAGCTTTGAACCCAAACTGATTATCTGTAGATTCAACAAACGTTGTAATCCTGTCCAGCAGGATTATTTCAATAATTTTTGACAGTATACTGGCTAATGCTATTGGTCTGTAATTGTCTGAACTGCCAATTTTTCCAGCTTTATCTTTTATGACAGGAACTAATAAAACAGTCAACATAGAGTCTGGTAAAAATCCATGTACAAGAAAAGCTGTGAAGCAGATCGCGAGCAGTGGGAATAACCTTGCACTTGCAAACTTTAGGTGCTCAGCAGAAACACCGTCAAGCCCGGTGGCTTTGTTATTAGATAATTTGGAGATAGCTCGGTAGACGTTCGGTTATAATATTCCTGATAATATATTTTCGATATTCCTTACACCAACTAATGAAAATGAAATAATAAATACTGTTACCCACTTTAACAAAAAGAAATCCACTGATTGGAATGACCTTGACATAACTACTATTAAAAAAGTGATAAATGAAATTGCTAAACCCCTAACACATATTTGTTATTTATCATATTTCCCACTCAGATGAAAATTGCCAAGGTGATACCAATTTTTAAAAGTGGTGACAATCATGAGTTCATGAACTATAGACCTATCTCTGTATTACCTCAGTTCTCCAAATTTTTTGAAAAAAAAATGTGTTGCTCATCTAGATAGTTTTATTGAGAAGCACAACCTACTCAGTGATAGCCAACATGGCTTTAGGAATAATAGATCAACTGCAATGGCTATATTAGAACTCATTGAAGAAATAACTAGTAATATTGACAATCACATGTTTACACGGGGAATTTTCATAGACCTTAAGAAGGCTTTTGACACAATGGACCACGAAATTCCATTAAAAAAAGATTGAGAAATATGGTATCCGAGGAGCTACATACAGCTGGGTAAAGTCATATTTGACAAAAAGACAGCAGTTTGTACAGGTGGGTGAACATCAGTCATTCTGGAGTAGTCCTTTAAAACTTGACAAATCTCACTGTTGTTTCCCATGTTGTCATTAACCTGCCTCCACAGCTCCAGTTCAGCATCAGCATTATCCGGATTGGGCATCAGTGCCCTATACTCAGTTTTTATTTGTTCCCAAACTGTGTCTGACAATTCTGGCATTTTTTCTGGTAGAAGATACTGGGCTTTCAGCCGCGGGATTGCCAGGCACACTCTGTCTCTCACCTCTGAGGCAAGATGATCAATAAATGGAAAGAACAATTTCCGTCTCCAGTACTCCTCTAGGGTTGTTGCAGGCGTGTTTGACCTCTTTCTCTGCACAGACACTAGCCGAGGCACTGATCCAGAGGCATGTACTTTGGCAGTGACATTGCAACTTAGATTCCATATTTTTCCAAATGAGTCGTCTTCCCTTTTATTTTGAAGCAGCGTCACTAACGCGCTGGCATTACGAGCGGCAGTTGGTAAGTCACATGCTGGGTTTTGCAGACTGTTGCTAAGAGGGGTTAGATATTGCAATAAGCCCTGTATAACAGTAATACTGATAATGAAATCAAATGACTCCATTCTTCTCCTAAAGACACCGCAGTATTGCAGCTTTTTGGGTCCCCTTGCGTCTTTAGTTGATCCATAGTTACATAGATATCCTCAGTTTTTTTATGACAGTAGAAATGCAAACATCAAGCTGAGACCAGCGTGTGTCTGAAAACTGTTGCACACGCTGCTGTGTGCTGCTGTTGTCTAAAAATGTGTGCAGTCGTTTTAGTGAGGCTGTGATGAAAGACACAATGTCTTGGACAGTACTGAGTGCATTTCGAACCAAAAGGATGCGTGTTGACTGTACAGTTATCAAATTCAGTGCATGGTTTCTGCAGTGTACATAGGTGGCAGCTGGATACAGCTGTTTAATGTGGGCTTGAATGCCTCACACCTTGCCACTCACATTCCCAGCCCCAACATATCCTTGGCCCACAGTATTGCTTGCTTGTAGTTTAAATTCTTCAAGCTTGTTTAGCAAAGACTTTGTTAAGGTCTCACCAGTGGTGTCAGCAGTTGAAATAAAGCACAAAAAGTCCTCGTGAACGACAAAGGTTCCAGAGTCACAATCCACATAGCAGACCAGTAGAGAGATCTGTTCTGAATTACTGATGTCAGCTGTTTCATCTGATAACACAGAAAACCATTTGGCCCTTTGGAATTTTTTAAGAATAGTTTTCTGAATCGGTTTCCCACATAACTCTGTTATTTCGTTTTGTATTTGATGTCCAGAGTAAGTTGCATTTGTAGGTGCAAGCTGCAGATACTGCTTTAGGTTTGCTTCACCATCTGCACGATAGTTAGGAAATGCATTAAAATTGCTGTGTGCATCTGTGTGACCTCTCAGAGGTACATTTTGCTTTTTGCAAATGACAATAAGATCAATTATTGATTTAAGTCCACTGTCTCTTGATATGAGCGAGCTAAGGCTCCACAAATGGACTGTCCTTCCCCTCTACCGACACGCAGAAAATCTGAAGCATGCAACTGAGCACTCCGATAAGCTTGTGTAGACAGGTGCTTAGTGACAATTTTCTTTGCGTTACTCCAATCACTGAGTGGCTTTGTTCAGAGAATCATGTCGCCAGAAGAAGAAAGTATGCAGGTCACCCAAAACAGCCCATCTTGTGATACGCTGTACCTCACTGTCGGACATAAAGTCTCATTGAAAAACTCATCAGGGACTCTTCTTTGTTTCCCAAAAATTTGTCGTGATGGGACTACCCAGTTTCTGGGGGGTATAAATCTGTTTTGCAGGGCACTGAGTTTTACAGAGTCTGTGGCTGTATGAAGTTCATCTGCTTTGATTGTGCTGATATCTGACATGTCAGTAACTGGGCAGCTAATGTTACCTGTGTGCTGGCTGTGGTTGGACTGGAGGGCTGCTGCTGTGGGAGGGCTGTAGTGGCATGGGAGGTGGAGGCTGGGCAAGCTTGGTCCGAGTGATCCGCTGGAGGAGGAGGCAGATTCCCACGGTCAGGTGCTGAGTCTGTGGCATCCAGAGGAGGAGTAGCAGGCGTAGCAACAATGTTTGCTTCATTTCTCCTCTTTCTGGCTAATGTTTTAACCAGATTTAACTGTTTAAAGGTCCACTTACTCATTTTGAGTTTAGCTTTCTCTAAAATGTTTTATTCAGCTTATAGAAAAAGTGACAAACAAAATTAAACTGGCAAATTACATTTTAGTTTAACACGTATACTCAGCCACAATATAGACACACACAGATGTAGGCCCTACATAATTTTTTTTTTTTTGACACATGACACAAAACCAATTTTATTTTATTTTATTTCACAATTTTGTCAAATTTAAAGGAAAAACGAACAAAAATATCTGAAAAAAAAAAAAAAAACTTTTTTCCCAAAGCATTCTCATGGTACGTGCAGTGCGCTGCAGGCGCCCCTGAACTAAAGTTACATTATCTAACATAAGATTCACTATGTGGGCATTATAATATGGTTTTTAAGTGAATGTCTGATCACATATGTATTTGTGGTGTCCACACTGTGGCCTGAGCCCCTATAATGCTACCTGTACAGATATCATATTACAATCTAGGAGCCTTCACTGCCATAAAACTGGGCTGTGGTTCATTTCATTTATTTCAGACAAATGCCCATGGTGACCATAGACAGTAGCCTCAATAGGCTACAGTAAGGGAAAGTTGGGAGGGGGTCAGGGGGCATTGTGACAGCGACTGCTTGCCCCCCCTGCATGTGCCTGATCTTTTACAATACTTTCTGACTTTAATTGTGTTTACTTTTGTCTTTCCAGTGTCCCGAATAACTCCAGCATCTTACCTGCCACTGAAGACTTTCAGAATCACACGTGTGACCTCAGAGACATATACGTCGGCTGGGTCTTACTCTGTGATCCCAGTGTACATCTACATCATTGCTGCACTGGGAATTGTTTTAAACCTGCTCGTCCTGACAGTCTTCCTGTTCCACAAGAAAGCCTGCACTGTGACCGAGATCTACCTGAGCAACATGGCCGCCGCAGACTTCCTCCTGGTGTTGTTTCTGCCATTCTGGGCTTACTACATATCTGCTGAACACAGCTGGCCCTTTGGCGACCACATGTGTCGAATTGTCCCTCTTTTCATTGTAATGAACTCCAGTTGCAGCATCTTCTTCCTAGTTCTGGTTTGCTTTGATCGATTTTTGGCTCTGGTTCACCCTCTGTCCCGAAACAAAATGCGCAGATGTAAATATGCAAAGTTAAGCTGTCTGCTTGTGTGGTGCCTTGGTCTGCTTTTAGGTATTCCAACTCTTATGTGCAGACAGGTCATACAGTTTAATACTACAATACAACACAATGAAACCTTCAGTTATAACAAAGTCGATTATACTTGTGTTAAGAATTGTTCAGTTAATGTGAATCTCACAAATGAAGTGATCCAAACCATTGTTACATTTATCATCCCAATTCTTATCATATTTTTCTGCACTGTTAAGATTATCCAAGCCCTGAGACAGCGGCCCACAGACAGAGACAGCACTCAAAAAACTGAACACAAAGTTACTATTCTAATTTTGGTGGTGCTGTTGGCTTTTCTGATCTGCTGGGTGCCATTTCATGTACAGAGGATGATTGAGGTAGCTATAAGATATGGGATCATCAAAGAAAATTGCACTCTGATAAAAAACCTCTACATCTTAAAAAATATCTTCATATACTTTGCCTTCTTCAACAGTGATCTCAACCCTGTCCTGTACGTTATAGTTGCAAAGGCTTTCCGTAAGAAGATGTGGGATGTGTTCACCAGGCGTCGCTCTGAGAGAGAGTTGAGCACAGAGCTGACCATGACGACATGCTTGAGCATTTCTTCATCAAGTACTTCATCAAGTCAAAAATAATGTATGACATTGTGATATATGACAAATTACATTAGATTAAAAAAGAAAGTGAAAGGAAGGGAGTTTTGAATTTAATATTTATCTGACTTCCTCACACAGCGTCTCCTCGAGACCACTACGCTCCAGTGAGGGGGCCTTCTTGGTTGCCCCGAGTGCCCAATGGGCCACTAAAGGGGACTGGGCATTCTCAGGGCAGGCTCCCTCCCTGTGGAACTCCCTGCCCCAAGACCTCAAGCATATCAATTGTCTCAGCACTTTTAAAAATCACTTGAAAACCTTCCTTTAAAAAAAAAAAAATGTTTGATATTGCCTGATTTTAAATAGCCTTGCTTTTTATTTGTTGTATATTCTAATATTTTATTGTTTTTGTTGAAATTTTGTCAAGGGGTCTCTGTGTGGGTTTCATGTACTTTTGCTCTGTAAAGCACTTTGGAAATTGTTCAGAAAAGTGCTATATAAATAAAGTAAACCCTAACCCAGGGGACTGAACCGTTTGGAACAGCACTTGGCGAGGAGTTGATGATGTGGATCACTCCCAAGCGGTTCAGCCACAAAGGATCTTGGCAAATGAAAAACACACATCATCTGCCTTAGTTTATGTGGACAGAGTGTACTTTTTGTTGTTCCCAGTAGAGGGCACCCCTTTACCTTAGTATAAAAGCAACGTCTGCTAAATGACCTGTCTTGCAGTTTTGGTGGAGAGGCACACAGTTTTCTTACCATGTCTTTGGCATCAGTTATGTTTTTTTGTAATACATGCAACTTGATGTTTTTGCACCTTTGGAATAAACAACAAAACAGCAACCTGGTATGGTTTTGTAGCTTTATGATATGCACAAGTCAACTTTCTACTAAAAACTGTGAGCCCAAATTTGAACCATACAGTGTGAAAAAATAGACCTGCAACTTATTGTTGGCATCATAGCCTGAGGAGCCTTTACTTTTCCAGACTGCTGTAAATGCCTTGCTTGAACGTGACCACACCTGGCAGCACAGTGGCTTAGTGGTTAGCACTCTCGCCTCACAGCAAGAAGTTCCCGGGTTTGATTACCAGACCGTGTGGGGCCTTTCTGTGTCATGTCTGGGTGGGTTTCCCCCATCAACCCAAACATGCACAGTAGGCTAACCCTCCAGCCAGATACTCCTGACTAGGATCCTAACTCAAGAAGGGTCCCTGGGCGTTGCACAGCAGCAGCCCACTGCTCCTGACAGGTTGCCCCAGCAGCATTGAGGGGTAAGTCAAGGTAGGGGAAACTGGAGCACCCAGAGGAAACCCACACAGACTACTACCCGGTCCAGGAATCAAACCCAGGACCTTCTTGCTGTGAAGCATGAGTGCTAACCACTATGCCACCATGCCATCCTCAAGTCTGACCACAATCTCACGCTCATTTGAATATTATTTTCCTGCTTCCACCCTAGTATATAAATATTTTCTTTTTACTCACCTTTAAAGGTGCTGTAAGCCGCATATGAACTGGTCTGAAAACAGTACTGCAGTCTAAATCAAAACAATGGTCTGTGGGTTTTCACTTTTCTGATTGGACAATCGGGTGTAGAATCAAAACATACACATTCCATGAAGGAGGCAAAACCATTGTCTTCATCCCCAGGCTGTCACTCTCACTTCGGGACGCCTCTCGGCTGAGGCCACGCCCCCTATGTGAAAACAGGGTCAAAAACTTTAAACTGAAAAAAGGTGATCTGAAACTGAAAAAGGTGATCCAAAGGTGAAAAAAAAAAAATCTGAAAGTGATATTAAAATCTGAAACCCCAAAAAATGATATTTGAAACTGTAAAACATTTAGAGCATCTACAAAATGTATTTAAAACAAATTTTAAAACCTTTGGATAACATTTCTGTATTTTTCAAAGTTCAACATTAAAATGTATGTTTTTCAGATACAAAGATTATGAGCCTAATGTAGCTCTATCGGATTCCAAGTCCTGCTGAATGACCAGATCAGCATCTCCATAAAACTTGTGAGCAGAAGGAAGCCTCCTCTTAAACTTCACAGTAAAAGGCTGTGTTGACTTTAAACTTCAGGAAACACAGAGGCCTATTAACTTCCATTAGAAAAGATGCTGCTGACCTTGTCTGTGGTTCAGGAAAGCCCTGACACAGTTGATCCGTCTGTGTGTGGAGGCTCCTGATGCTCTGACTCCAGCCTCACCAGAAGCAGCAGCAGCGTGAAACAGCAGCGTGGCATCAGCCACGTATGAATCACTTTCAGTTTAACCAGTCTGCCATTCACACTGTCTACAGCACACAGCCATCTGCAGAGCTACAGCTGGGGTAACACAGGAAACAGGCACCAAGTGTCAAAATAAACTTCCACTGCACTTTCAAAATAAAGGCTCACTGACACATCAGTAATGTAAACATCACACACTGAGAAGTTCATTTTTGAGATTGAGAAATGTGAAGTAATTTGCGACACCAAGTAGTCATTTTACAAGAACAACATGCAGAAGGCCTGGGGCTCAGTGGCCACAGTTTTGTGTTTAGATGGTGAGTAGTCTGTAAAACAGAGGAGGAGACTGACATTAGCAGCGGAGCAGCAGCAGCGCGGTTGCCCGCGGTGTAAATTGACACTTTTAAACAGACACGCGCAACTCAAGCTGCTTCTCTGATGCCCCCGGTGTAAATTCGCGGTCAGTCCACTCCCTGAAAACTTCCCCAAAGTTCTGCTCTGGGTTTTTCTGGACATTTGTCTTCAGGATGCAGCTGTCCTGCTGCTTGTGCATCTTTTTCTACAACACATTTTTTCTTTTTCACTCTTTAATGCAGTGAGTGGGCAGCTTATGTACAAAGAACCTTTTGTGGTGTATTGTCCTTGTGGAGGGCCAGTGTCTGGACCTCTGTTCAAGGCACTCTCTCTCTCTAGTATGGCCGACTGAACCAGATGACCAGAAAACCATTTAAAGGCTCAGGAAACCTTTGCAAATGTTTCCAGTTCATTTGGTGTGTGTGTGTGTGACACCAACAGTTCAAGTTATTAAACTTTTTCACAATATGCACGAATAATTGAATTTGTGGTTTTCTGTAACCATGAGCTATAATTATCACGATGAATAAAACAATGCTTACAATGTTTCACTCTGTTTGTACTAAAACTATAAATATATGTTTCAGTTTTTGAATTGGATCTCTGAGAGAAAAATGCACTTTTACATGATATTCTAATTTATTGGATATAGCACCTATGCAAAAAAACAACATATATTTCACTCAATCTTACAACATTAGCATTGACAAAAGCAATAATGTAACAGGTCACAATACAAATGTACATCAAGTTAACTGTACAAACATACAAACACGTTTGGGTTGGCAGAAGCTCAGAAGGTAGAGCCTTTCACCCACGAACCCAAAAAATGACGGATCAGTCCCCGCTGACAGCATTGTATACTGCCATTGTGTCCCTGGGCAAGACACTTTCACCCATGAATGCGTCAGTGTGACTCTGTGTTGGCGGTGGACAGAGATGGCATAGGTGCAGAATGCCAGCTTTGTGTCTGTCAGCCTGCCCCAGGGCAAGTGTGGTTCCTAATTTGAAAGCAACTTTAAGTGTCTGGAAAAGTGCAATATTAGACAGATGCATTAATAATATTACTGTTTCCCTAATACAATATTCTTATTTATTGACATGTGCATGGTACATCGTGACATATCCATTGCAGTGCATAATAATTTCAGTAATACCCTCTAATGATGAATTTCCATTTTGATAATGTACATTTGCAATTATTGTTTATTGAAAACCATAGAGACAGAAGCACACCCTGCAGTAGTCTCTTAAAATGATAACAGGATGTCAAAAAAAAAAAAAAAAAAATACATCTGATTGTTTGCTGGAACACACTATCGTACAGCTCTGTTTTCACTGAATCCTCACAGCTAGTTTAAATTTTGTAGTAGATGCCAAATAAAAAAAAGGTTGAGGCTTTTTTTCTTCTGTTCAGATTCAAAAGATGGCAGCAGTCTTCCCTGTCCTGCACTCTGACGCCCTCTGCTGGTCTCTTACCTGTTTCTTTATGGCAGCACTAAAATATCAATTAAAATAATTCTATTTTAGTCAGATAATGTTTTTAAAGGTTGTAAAATGTGTCGCTGTTCTAGAGGTGACCATGATTGGTTTAAAAATATGAAAAACATAATATAACGCCTTTAAGCTTTTTCAAAGTTGAAAATGTTGTCCAATGCAACATTGCACTTTGGTCATGAGTCTGAGTTTGGAGCAACACTGTGCGAATCTATACATATACATTTTCAGTACACACACAACACAGTACAGGTAAGACAAGTTCTTATAGACTTACAGATTATACAGTATTTACATGGCATAACAGCAGGGAATGACTGCTTAGACAAGACATATACAGCAGTCTGGAAAAATCACAGTGCAAAATCAAATAACACAAAATGTGTTATTTTAAAAGCAAAGTGTGTTAAAGGTTGTTTGTTTTACTGTTAGTCAGTGGAGCCTGTTTAGTCAGCCCTGCTGTGAGGTGCTCCAAAACCTCCCAGAAGCAGCTACTCTGCCAACAAACTTCTATTTTTTGTGTTTAGTAGCATATGAACAGGTCAGGAAACAGATGGGTAAAATAACTTGTACATTTTGCACAATAAAGAGAGACAAAAGATGCAATCAGTTAAATGATCTCTTCTCTCTGTGTGATTTATTTCTAAAATAAATAATGCCTTCAAAAACCTTTCCTTACACTGACTTTTTTACAAGAGTTAGGCCTGTTTCGTTGGTTTTAGTGGAGCTGACGTCACAGAGTAACCTTTGTTTTATGAAAACCTGGAAAAGTCCCTGTCCCCATTTGGGTGAAAAAAATCTCTTCTCACTAAATGGTGGTAAATACAAACTGAGGAATGTCCCATCCACCACCTAAACTACAAAAAAAATCTATACATAAATACATAAAAAATCTGAACTGTTGAACGTGTCAGCAGACATCGCTAATGTCATATGACTTCATTGCCCTTGATCTTGATTTTATTTGATGACGAAATGCTTCAGGATGTCATCAAGGTCAGCAGTGTGCTTGATTTCCTCCCAGAGCCACGCCCAGTGAACACATCCCACATTTTATTGCGGAAATTCTTTCCAACTATGACGTACAGGAGGGGGTTGAGATCACTGTTGAAGAAGGCAAAGTATATGAAGATATTTTTTAAGATGTAGAGGTTTTTTATCAGAGTGCAATTTTCTTTGATGATCCCATATCTTATAGCTGCCTCAATCATCCTCTGTACATGAAATGGCACCCAGCAGATCAGAAAAGCCAACAGCACCACCAAAACTAAAATGGTGGCTTTGTGTTCAGTTTTTTGAGTGCTGTCTCTGTTTGTGGGCCGCTGTCTCAGGGCTTGGATAATCTTAACAGTGCAGAAAAATATGATAAGAATTGGGATGATAAATGTAACAATGGTTTGGATCACTTCATTTGTGAGATACACTGTTGAACAATTTATAACACAAGTATAATCGACTTTGTTATAACTGAAGGTTTCATTGTGTTGTATTGGAGTAATACGATGACTAACCTGTCTGCACATAAGAGTTGGAATACCTAAAAGCAGACCAAGGCACCACACAAGCAGGCAGCTTAACTTTGCATATTTAGGACTGCGCAGTTTGCATTGGGACAGAGGGTGAACCAGCGCCAAAAATCGATCAAAGCAAACCAGAACTAGGAAGAAGATGCTGCAACTGGAGTTCATTACAATGAAAAGAGGGACAATTTGACACATGGGGCCACCAAAGGGCCAGCTGTGTTTAGTGGATAAATAGTAAGCCCAGAATGGCAGAAACAACACCAGGAGGAAATCTGCGGCGGCCATGTTGCTCAGGTAGATCTCAGGCGCAATGCAGGCTTTCTTGTGGAACAGGAAGACTGTCAGGACAAGCAGGTTTAAAACAATTCCCAGTGCAGCGATGATGTAGATGTACACTGGGATCACAGTGTAGACCCAGCCGACGTATATGTCTCTGAGGTCACACGTGTGATTCTGAAAGTCTTCAGTGGCAGGTAAGATGCTGGAGTTATCTGGGACACTGGAAAGACAAAAGTAAACACCATTGAAGCCAGAAAATAGTGTAAAAGATACTACTATGTTCAAGTATTCACAGCTATTTTGTGATATGAATTTTTTGGCATAAGGGCAAAGAAGGCTTTTTTACATGTAACAAAAAGCCTTGATAGTAGTACAGGACAGTAATATCATTAAATAATACAATAATAATATATTTTATTTATAAAAACGCTTTTCATGACACTCAAAGATGCTGTACAAGGGTAAAAAAGAGAAACAAACAACAAAACAAGCAAACAAATATTAAACTTTAAACTTTAAAAGCAGTTCTGAAAAGGTGGGTCTTGAGAAGGTTTTTGAAGGTGGGGAGGTCAGTGCAGTCACAGATGGGTTGTGGGAGTGAATTCCAGAGGGTGGGGGCAGCGACGGAGAAGGCTCGGTCACCCCAGGTTTGGAGCTTGGTCCTGCAGGGGAGGGAAAGAAGGTTGGCAGCAGAGGATCGGAGGGAGCGGGACGGGGCGTGGCGGTGGAGCAGGTCAGAGAGGTAGGAGGGGGCCAAGTTATGGAGGGCTTTGAATGTGATGAGGAGGATTTTGAATTGGATGCGTTGAGGGATAGGGAGCCAGTGGCGATTTTGGAGGACAGGGGTGATGTGGTCATGGGAGCGGGTGCGGGTGAGAAGGCGGGCAGCAGAATTTTGAATGTATTGGAGTTTTTGGAGAGTTTTGGAAGGGGTACCATAGAGGAGGCTATTGCAGTAGTCGAGTCTTGACGTGATAAAGGCATGTATTAGGGTTTCAGCAGCGGAAAAGGACAGAGGTGGGCGGAGTCGTGCTATGTTTTTTAGGTGAAAAAATGCAGTCCGGGTTATTTGATTGATGTGGTGTTCAAAGGACAGAGTGGAGTCAAAATGAATGCCAAGGTTCCGAGTGAGTGGGGATGGAGTGAGGGTTGTGCTGTCTATGGCCAGGGTGAACTGGGTGGATCTGGTGATAGTTTTGGGACCGATGATTACGTCTGATTTGTCACAGTTCAGTTTGAGAAAGTTGTGTTGCTTCCAGGTTTTTATTTCGGTGAGGCAGTGGGTGAAAGTGGAGAGAGTTGTGGAGTTGATGGATTTGGTGGATATGTAGAGTTGAATGTCATCGAAGTAAAAGTGGAAATGGAGGCCATGGCAGCGGATGATGTTACCAAGGGGGAGGAGGTAAAGGATGAACAGGAGGGGACCAAGCACCGAACCTTGAGGGACACCTTGTGACTGGGGGGCTGTGGAGGAGGAGCAGTTGTTTATGTGGATGAACTGTTGTCAGTTGGTGAGGTATGACTTGAGCCAGGACAGAGCGAAGCCAGTGATGTGGAGTGAGTTCTGGAGGTGGGAGAGGAGGATAGAGTGGCTGATGGTGTCGAAGGCTGCTGTGAGGTCCAGGAGGATGAGTATATTGAAGTGACCGGAGTCTGAGAAGAGGAGGAGATCATTTGAGACTTTGAGGAGGGCTGTTTCTGTGCTGTGGTGAGGGCGGAAACCAGACTGAAATGGTTCAAACAGACTGTTGGAGTGGAGGTGAAATTTGAGTTGGGCTGCTACAGTACGGTCGAGGATTTTGGACAGAAAGGGAAGGTTGGAGATGGGCCGAAAATTTGAAAGTATGTCAGGATCGAGACCAGGTTTTTTGAGGATGGGGGTGATGGCAGCCAGCTTGAGAGACTGCGTGACAGAACTAGAGGTAAGGGAGGAGTTGATGATGGTTGTGGTGAGAGGAGAGAGAGTTGGGAGACAGCCTTTGATGAGTGCGGAGGGGATGGGGTCCAGGGAGCAGGTTGGGGTTTTCATGTTTGACAGGAGTTTGGAAAGATGAGCTGTGGAAATGGGGGAGAAATGGGAGAGTTGCTGGGTGAAGCTGGGGGGAGGAGAAGGAGGGGGAGTTGTTGTGGCTTGGAAGGGAGAGAGAAAACTGTAAATGGTGTGGATTTTAGATTGAAAGAAAGACATGAAGGTGTTGCATTAGGTTTGTCGACTGTAAAGGATGAAGAGGTAGTGTCAGTGGGTTTGAGGAGTTTGTTGATAGTACAGAACAGAGCTTTTGGGTTATTGGAGCCAGAGTGTATGAGATTGGAGTAGAAGTTAGACTGGGCTGCACCGAGGGCATCTTTATATTGTTGAGGTAGTCTGTGTAGGCTTGGAGATGGACAGTTAAACCAGATTTGTTATGCAGTCTCTCAAGCTGGCGCTTACGGGATTTCATTTTGTGGAGTTCAGGGGTGTACCAGGGTGCTGTGTGAGTGAAGGAGACTGTTTTGGATTTTGTTGGTGCAAGTTCATCTAGGCAGGAGGAAAGTGTGTTGTTGTAGTAGGTGACAAGGTCAGTTGGGTTATCAGACAGAGGGGCAGGGGAAGTTGACAGTTTGGCGGAGAGGGAAGCTGAAAGAGCAGTGGGGGAAATGGATTTGAGGTTGCAGAATGAGATTGTGCATTTATTTTTTGGGATGGGAAGAGGGATGTCAATGTCCAGTGTAACTGCCAGGTGGTCAGATATATGGAGGTTATGGCTGGAGAGTTTGGGGATTGTAAGACCGGTAGTGCAGATGAGATCCAGTATGTGACCGTGGGTGTGGGTGGGGAAATTGACATGTTGGGTGACGTTGAAGCAGTTAAGAAGGTCCAGAAAATCAGCTGCAGGTTGAAGTCACGGAGAAGGAGGATGGAAAGTGAGATGGCACAGAGCTGGGTAAGGAAATCTGTAAAATCAGAGAGGAAGGAGGGGTTTGGCTTAGGGGGACGGTAGATGACAGCAGTGACTAATGGAGTGGGACCAGACAATTTAAAAAAAGGGTATTCAAATGAGTGGATGTGTGGGAGAGAGATGTTAGTGATTTTAATGTCCTTTCTGTAGATAATTGCAGTTCCTCCTCCCCTCCCCTCAGGGCAAGGAGTTTCTATGTAGGTGTAACCAGGTGGTGTGGTCTGATTGAGAGAGAAGTAGTCCAGGGGTTTATGCCAGGTTTCAGCTAAACAGTCCAGGTTATTTTCAGAAATGAATTCGTTTAAAATGAGGCTTTTATTGTTGAGGGAGCGAGTGTTGAGAAGGGATAGCTTCAGGTGGCGCTGTGCAGTGATAGGCTGTGAGCACGGGGGAAGTGGACGGAGATTGGCCGGTTTCACGTGAGGTTTATTGTGATGACGTAGTGCAGGAGTAGGTGAGCGGTGTGACGGGATGGCATTTGGAGAGGCAAAGTTGTAGGTGTAGAGGCGACCAGAGCCTCTGTGTGGAGGACGGCAGCTGCGGAGTAATCCAAGTTGTTGGAGTGGGTCAGTGCAGGACGGGCGGCGGCGGCTGTTGAGTCGGCGAAGAGCAGAGGCGGCGTACCGGAGCAACATGTTGTGGAGTACCAGTGCTAACGGGAGGCTAGCGCTAGCTTCTGACCGGCTACACGCTCGCGCTGAGCTCATGTCAGCTAGCAGTGCAGGGGTCCCGGTGATCCAGGAGATGAGGAGTGAGGAGCACAGGAAAAACCACCAAGCAGTGAACATCTGAAGTCCGGGAAAAAGGCCAGAGGTCCAGTAGACGTGCTGTCAGTGGCGATGAGCGAAACCGGAGTGGTGATTAGTAGTGGTGGGCACAATCAGACCCGACTGGACTGAACACACCAGGACGGATGGATCCTGGAGGGACAATCTGTGGGCCTTGTGTTGTGCAGTGGTTGTAGTGAGAAGGCACCACTCCGGAGAGTGTAGACAAGACAAGCACGCCGGGAACTCCCCTAGCAAGACACCAGGACAGGTAAGATACCAGTTGGGATAGACAGCAGCAGTTGGTAGTAAAAGTGGAGACGAAGGCTGTGTCCGAACATCACCCCTAGGCCCTAACCCCTCAATCACTACATAGTCCAGCACTATATAGCGGACTATATATTGCACTAATTTTGTGAATGATTCGGACACTCGCACACTATTTTTAACTCACCGGTGATCACGTGACTCTGACGTCTGTGTAAAAAAAGTTTGGAGAAACTCCACTGATAATGTTCTTCGGTGATAAAGCCCGACCAGACTCACTTGATGTTTTAGTATTTATAGATAAATAATAGTCATACGTGTGATATTTAACATGAATTATCGCTATAATGAATAAAACAGCTGCAGCTCTGTGCCTTACGTGGGGAGGCTGAATGCTGGGTAAGCTAACGTTAGCAATTTTACACTGCAACGGTTTATTTAAGAGCTTTTTATTTCTGATTACGACGTGACAGAAGTAAAAAAGGCGTTTCTAACTGGTTTCATTCAGACGTGTTGTGTACAGTTTGAAGACCTGTCGTGGTCCTGCTGTTCTCCTCTGAAACTCACAAAGCATTCTGGTCTATACTGACCGTCTAGTGACCATCGCTGTCCACTACTTTTCAAAATGCATTGTGGGAAATTTTGAGTGCACTATTTTTTATCCATTAGACATTCGGACACCACTACAAAATGGCGTGACCACTACATAGTGCACTATATGGGGATTAGGGAGGACAATCGGACACAGCCTAAGTCTTTGTTTAATCCAAAGTAGAGGTACTTTTCAGAGAACCAGAGCGGCAGCCAGTGTGCGCCAGCATCCTGTCCTACTGAGGTTCACGCGTTGTGGTGAACCGCAGTATAATGGCGTTAAACTTTAATGGTGTAACTAATGGCATTGTTTTTTCCTGTAACTAAGTAATCTAACCAATTGCTTTTCCCATGGGTAAATCACTTTCAGTTATTGACAATAAAATGTGTGTGGTGTATTACTTGGCCAAGGAAGAGACAGAGGAGGAGCAGCTGTATGAGCACTTAACTTTAGTAAAGCATGGTTGCAGCCAGAGCAGAGTGCATGCTGTTTTCTGTGGCTTAAGCAAAGCCACGGACTTAAACGTTCTGTAAGCAGCATGCTTTTGTGTAGGATTAAAAAGTTTGACATACAAGGTAAATTTTCCAATCATTTGTCTGTTGTTTGGAGTTACTAATCAGTCAGCCAGCTACATATCTGCTAACACACATAACTAGCCTGTACAGTTATCTGCATATAATTTAAAAGTGGCTTTGCTGGTATAAAGCCTCTCATTTCATATAAACGAGGTGTTAAGCACATCTCCGTGCATATTAAGGTGTTTAATTACCTTCTCATTAGTTGCACATTTCGTTGTGTTAGCCTACTTTTGATATATAGATGGGGCTGTATAAAAACTAATAAATTATTATTATCTCAAAAACGGAATGAGCACAAACATTCATTTTGCGTGCACAAAGGATGCACAAACAAACGGACATAATTTTGTTAAAAAATGTAAACAAAAAACACTTGGCCATTATGTAAAACATATTTTTAATTGTTAATAACTCAACTGTACCACTGTTATCAGTAAAACTAACATTTGATTTAAACATGTTTACCTCTCATTTCGGGACACGTGGGTAATTTTTATAAAATAAAAAAACATACTACTCATAGCACCTTTAAAATTGTTTACAAATTTGCCCTGGAATGAAGCAGGGAAAACACAGTGGTACTGTAGTGGGGCAGCGGGACAGAGACTGCATGTCACTGCTGATCTTTCACGTTCTCTCTGTAGCTCAGGTAGTTCTATGGCTCCACATCGTGATTTAGTACCATGTAACACACAGACATTTGTTGTTGATGGCACCTTTCATTGTCACATGCCACTACAATGTCTGTGGCTAGCAGCCATAGCTCAATAATTCATATTTATTGAAAACATCTTTGCTTGGGGAGCTGTTACTTTCACTTTGCTAAAAACGCTTTTGATTAGGTGCTCTGCTGGCCCCGCCCACTTCTCTCCATCAGCTATGGCCAGTCTTAATGCTAACACCATAGTTTATATCAAAACACTGTAGTACCACACAGCTAAGGCCTTTCCCTGACTAAAGCCCTCAACAGACACTACACATGAATAAAGTTGAGAGGATCTGAGTTCAGACATGAGAGGAGGATGTCTGAGAAGAAGCTTATTTGCATCGTCTTACATGCTGCTGGTCTAACATACAGTAGCCTATTTTAACTTATAAAATGTGCTGATGTGGGATTCAAGCAGACAATCTGCTACTTAAAGACAAAGACAGAAGTGAAATCTGCTGAACAAGCCTCATAATAATCTACTGCATTAAACTAACCTGAGTAATCACAACAAAAGGTTCAAAGGCAGTCATCTGGACTTGATTTTTAAAGTTGAAGATGTTTCACCTCTTATCCAAGCAGCTTTCTCAATTCTGAAGCTGAACAGGTAAGAGAGTTGGTTTATATTCTCCAAGGAAGGAGGAGTTAGACCTGAAACTAGCTTCTGTTGGTTCAGGAGACTATGAAGAGCCGAGTGGTTTCGGGTCATTAAGAGTCCTTTGTCCTCAGCTGGAGTGAGAGTGGTTAACCCTCCCCAGCCTGGTCAGCTCCTTCAGATCTTAATGACCTGAGTGAAACTGGTTTGTTTTGTTTGGGTTTCAGGAGACTGTTGTAAACAGATGGGAGGTTGTATCTGAGACCATCATTTCTGTTAAGAGAAGGTTTATCTTTTTTTTAACAAAGATTGCTTCTTTCACTCCTCACTCAAACCATCCTTTCTCTCTGGCTAAGATCTGGACCTCACTGTCCTCAAAGGAGTGGTTTGTGTCTTTCAAGTGTAGAGAAGACAGGCGACTCCAAGTGGAAGTGTACAGGAAGCCCACTCACACAGACCAGTACGTGTTATTTGATTCACACCACCCGCTACAGCACATCCCAAAGGAGAAGAAAACAGGACAGGAAAGAACAAGAGCCAAAAAGGAGCAACATCATCATTCCTTACATCTCCGGCCTGTCTGAGAAACTTAAAAGGATTTTTAGCCAACACAACATCCCAGCCTTGGAGAAAACCCCACAATTTGTGCCTTTGTCCAACTGGCTCCATTACCAAGCTTTGGGCATTAGCAACATGACGCTAAAAGATATAAATGAGCTGTCTGCCTCATAGTGGCTGCGGTTTAAGCACTGAAATGATCAGAACAAGTTCAGTGATGATGTATGTGCTTTAGTAGCAGTGCAGGAGCACTTCCTTGAGAAGGCGGGGTTTCATGTGTCAGATTTGTGAAACCAAACATTTTAAGTGGTTCAATGCCCAAACCTTTTTGCATTGGGTTTGAACAATGGTGTAAATGCATTTACTGCTGCAATGACAGGGGTCACCATCACCTGTCAGGGGCGGGGTCACATCACCTGTCCACAGCGAGGCTGCCGCAGTGCTCTGAGTCAAGAACTGACGCTTTATGGAGAAAAAAACACACACGTGCAACCGTAAATGAATGGTTTGTAGGAGTTTACTGCTTGTGGCTCCATAAGTTCAGGGATGGCCCCGGATCGCCCCCCGCTCTCACCACAGGTCCACGATGCACAAAAAGCACCGCTCCCAGGAACATGCACGGGCAGAGGCAGTGAAAGGAAGTGATATCAAATGCACACATAACATTTATTAGTCAAAAGTTTTACACGTGAGACTCGTGAGGGGAGGGAAAGGAGGGGGCTGATGGGTACCGGCCAAAGCAGCGGGCTTATCCTAAAGTCGAACCACAGACAAATGTTTGAGGCAGCTGCTCTCTCCTATCTGTCTCATCAGTCTGAAGGAAGCGTGGCTCGTTCATCGTGTCAGTGTTGTGATATGTACGTATACGCACATTTCCTAGATGGCCACCCGCGCCACTGACACGCCTCCTTGTGGGCTCGCTACACACTTTGAGAAGCGCTGGTGTAAGGCAAAACAGATTGTGTGAATAATTTGTATTAAAAAGTATTAAAGTGTTATTTTTTATTTTAGTTGTTTTTTGTTTTTGTTTTTGTTTTTATTAATCGCATGCATTAACACGTGAACACTGATAGCACTAGTTTTAACTGTGGCACTCTCTTGGTATCCCAGTAAAGAGGTAACCAAAATAGCATGGCATGGATGCTAATTTGGAGCACCTTCTATTGTGCCTTAGGAGGGTGCTGTGCCGTATGACCACACCAATCACATTGGCATTCCTCTTTACCTGGCCATACAAAAAATCTTCTAGCGAAGAGTGGCTATAATGACACAAAATGAGACAGTTTACCAAAAAACTAAAATAAAAAAAAAGTAAAAGTCTAACGAAAATGTTACGGACCAAGAAGAAAAATGACCTCAACTTCTTTTAAAGTGCCTTCTGAAATTCATGGTCAGATTGGTCCAGTTTAAAAGCATCAAACACAGACACTCACAATAGGTCAATAAAGCAACAAAAGTACATGGGTAGGGCATTTACCCCTGAACTGGCAGTCCAGCTTTGGCGACTGTATCTTTACTATTGTGAGATAGTGACCTGACATACTCATACAGATGCTGTTATTTCCCAGTATTAAGACCTGCTAAGCTCATGTGCTCTCTCTCATTAGTTGCATTGCTTTAATGGGACGGTGTAAATGGAAATAAAGTGAATTCTGCTCCAAAACCGATAGAAACTTAAAAGATCCTTTAGCAAAATTGGTTCAGGGTCTGAACATTTCAACATTCCATTTGGGCAGAGCCTGGTTTGGGCATTATGGAATGCAGATGGTTTGATTGTGTGGAACTTAAAACTCAGTCCAAGAGATGCTAGAAATTCTTATAGAAGGAATCCTTTTAATTTATCCTTTAGTTCACTGCCAGTTTGCCCACAAAAATGCACAAAATCAGATTAGAACAATCAGATGTTGGCTACAGAAATGAGGCTTAAAGAACGTCGCAATTTCCAAAACATGTGCATTACTGTGCTACTTTTTTTTCTTTGAGTCAAATTGTTAAATCACAGAATAGCAAATTGTGAAAAGAAAGACCTATGAAAGAACAAGAACATAATCTGGATTTGAATGTCATGAACTGTTAAAAATAACAGATATCACTTATTTGCATCAAATGTGGGCTGTTTTGTCAATACTAAATTAGTGCCTTTTCCAGCACTGGGCTACACCTGCTTAATTTGTATCAACATAAGTAATCACAAGATGGAAATAACTGGCTTCCTGTTGGTCAAACCTTTGATACAGAGCTACAACTACACAAGCTCTAAGCTAAACTTTATAAGGTTCAAGGAGTCTTTATTATGCCCAATTACAAATTGTTTTACAGCAGCAGTACGCACACACACTACACAATGGTAAAAAGCAAACAATGAAACAGACAAAAAATAAATACAACATATAAAAAGTATAAAAATACTACATTGACTGATTTAAAATACTAATGGAAACAGGGATAAAAGAGTTAGGTACTGAAGTACTCAAAATGTGTACTCAAGTAAAAGTACTGTGACTTCAAAAATAATTATTCTCAAGTAGAAACAAAGTACAAACATTTGACTTTAATAAAATACACAACACCCAAAGTAGTACATTTTTGTTGTGTTTTGTCATCCTGGATGTATAGCTATGAACCTACATAGATTACTTGAAAAAAAGTAAAAAAAGTATTGAGTGTAACATTTCTAACAGTAGAAAGTACAATTGAATGCATTTGCGAAATCTTCTTACAATTTAATTAAATTACTTAAAAAAATATCCAAAAATTACTCAAGTAAAAGTTAAAATATGTTCTACAAAATAGACTCACAAACTACTTTTTTCTTCACAAATTCAGTAAAAGTTACTAGTTACTTTCCACCACTGTGCATGTAAAGTATTGTTTTGCAATATTGCATCAGTTTTACTTTTTGATTTTGATTTTTGAAAGATGTTATTTAAAAAATAGCGTTTGGAAAAAGAGGGAACCATGCAGGACAAAAAGTGGACTAAACTAGGTCTAAACCAGGACCAAACCAGCACAGGACTAAGTTAGTACTAAACCATGATTAATCAGTAATTCAAATTTAACAGCAGGACTAAAACAGAAGGAAAACTGTAAATTCACACCAACACAATGCAGTCAGGTTTTGTAACCCAATAATCTTCACATACCTTGTGGGCAGATCCATGGTCCTTTAGTCCAGATATAAACTGTGTTGAACTGCTGTAGTACTTAGTTCAGCTCTGCTCTGTCTGTCTGCTCTCACTCTTTTATAGGATCCACTCGGAGTCGTCACACACTTCCCTGGAACCACTCCTCTCCACACCCCTTCATTCTTTCCTCTTCTGCTTCTGCTTAGCCACAACAGGTCTGTCACAGCAGCCACTATGGGATATGAAACTTAGTAGATGCAAGGCTGTGGCAATTTGTGAAATGCAACTTCCTATTTCACATCTCACTGGCATTGCAAAAAACTGACTGACTGATTATTCTAGGTGGCATTAGCTAGATGCATTAAATTCATGTTGGTACATTAAGCAAAAGGCTTGTTTGCAGAGTCAGCTGTGCACTTTTTAAGCACGTAGGGTCCAAATTTTCCATGGAACATTCTCCATCATATGGAGACATCATCATATAAGACGATCAATTAAAATAGCGTGATCAACAGTATCAAATGCAGCACTCAAATCTAAAAGGATTAAAATTGTGCACTCTCCTCTATCTGAGGCTAAAAGAAGGTCATTAGAGACTTTGAGGAGAGCTGTTTCAGTGCTGTGTAGTGCTTTAAAACCAGACTGAAATTTCTCAAAGATGTAATTATCATTTATAAAACCTAAAATCTGATTAGAAACGACTTTCTCTAAAACTTTGGATAAAAAGGGAAGCTTTGAGATCGGTCTAAAGCTGTTCAAATCAGTGGTGCTTAAGTTAGGCTTTTTTAAAAGAGGTTGGACCACAGCATGTTTAAAACAGGAAGGGACAACACCTTCTGACAAAGAAAGGTTAATAATGGATGAAATGCTGGGCCCAACTGTACTAAAAACATCTTTGAGGAATTTGGTGGGTATGACATCAAGACTGCACGTGGTTGTTTTCATGTGAAATAAAACATCAGCTAAAAAGGGGAGTGATAAAGGAGTAAAATTAGTAAAACAATTAAAACCCTTGGCAAATTCTCTTATTACAGTAATGGTGTGACTCGGAGCAATTATTTGATTTCTTATGTCATTGACCTTTTTAACAAAGTGATTTAAAAACAGTTCACACAGTTCTGTGGATGCATCCTTAAATGACAGGGCTTAGGGTTAGTGATTGAGTCTAAAACCTTAAATTAAACTCTAGGATTGGATTGATTTATTGTAATAATGTTAGAATAAAAAGTTGTCCTTGCTTCTTTGACTGCTTGTTGATAGGATTTAAGACTTTCTTTCCATGAGAGATAAAAAACATTTAGCCTGGTCTTTTTCCATCTTCTTTCATTTTGCCTGCAAATCTTCTTTAACAATTGAGTGTGTTCATTGAGCCAGGGTTGGGAAATTATGTTGGGTTTTCTCTCTTTAAAAGGAGCAACAATATTTAAAATAGAATTTGAGGTTTGATAAAAAGAAGAGACCAGCTCTACCAGGCTAAAATCTGTGTTAAAAGCAGTCGAGGAGGCTGAGGTAAAAAGTTCAGAAAACCTAGAGGCAGAAGAGGAGAGAGTGGGAAGGTAAACCTTGAGTAACAGACTGTGGACATAAAATAACATTAAATAAAATTGCTTTATGATCAGACACACAGATATCCTTAGCTGAAAAATTGCCCGGGCTGAGACCAAAGGATAAAACCAAGTCCAGTGTATGGCCCTTTGAGTGAGTGGGAAAGTGAACTGTTTGTGCTAAATTAAAAGAATCAATAATTTCAATAAAATCAAAAGTAAAAGATTGAAAAGGGCAACAGACGTGAATATTAAAATCACCGAGGATCAAAACTTTGTTGTAGAGGGCCATACACTGGGATAACAGATCAGAGAACTCATGAAAAAAAGCGTTATCGGGTTTCGGGGGTCTATAAACAACTAAAACAAACACAGGCTCTTTACATGACATGATAAAACACAGGTGCTCAAATGAAGAAAAATGGCTGTAGGGACCAGGAGTACATTTAAAATTGCTTTTAAAGATAGCAGCAACCCCCCCTCCCTTTCCGGAGAGTCTTGGTTGATGAAGGAATATGTAGCCAGGGGGGGTTGCTTCAACGAGTGATGTGCAGTCACCTTGAGTTAGCCAGGTCTCTGTTAAAATTAAAAAGTCCAAGTAATTGCTGGTAATAAAATCGTGGCAAATAAATGTTTTATTGTTGATAGACCTGATATTTAAAAGTCCAAAGTTTACAGGAATGGGGCAGGGAGGAGGGGATGAAGAGGGGCAGAGAGGGACAGCGACAAGGCAGGGAAGAGAGGGTTCTCTGGGGATGAAATGTCTGTAAGGACGAAGGTTGGTGATGACAGTGATGACAGTGACAGTGATGTTCAAGAGGGCTGCATGGGAAGCTGGGTTGGGGGGCTACTGGTGAGGGGGTAGGGGGAGATGTGGGAGCAGAGGAGGTTTCCAGTCAATATTGTCTATGTATAACAACAAGACTCCGATCTCCAACCGATCTGGGGTCTAAGACCATCTCAACAGTTTTTGATGTATTAATCTGGAGTTTGTGGGTGTCACACCAGTCTACAAATCTGTCCACCGCAACCTTGTGACCACCCGAATTGTCCGTAAGCAGACTGAGGATAACCGTGTCATCCGAAAATTTTATGACATACTGATCAGGCTGAGAGCTGGTACAGTCATTAGTGTACAGCGTAAAAAGAAATGGCGAGCTGACACACCCTTTGGGAGCCCCTGTACTGCTTACACCTATATTAGAAAGAACAGAATTAAATTTTTAGTACCACTTGATCAAAAAAGGGTTCATCCCCAACTGAACCAGTTTTTTAAGGAGTATGTCTAGTTGAATTGAATTAAAAGCTGAGCTAAAGTCAACAAAAAGCAATCTAGCGTATGCCACAGGACTTTCAAGATGCTTTAGAAAAAGGTGCATAAGTGTTGAGATAGCATCACTTGTGCTGCGCCTCTTTGTATATGCAAATTGAAATTGGTCAAATAGCGGTTCCGTCTCTGCGTGTAGTAGCTCCATTAAAAGTTTCTCCAATGATTTAACAACATTGGAGGTTAGAGCCACGGGCCGATAATCATTTTCAACTTGGGGGCATGCTTTTTTAGGAACTGGAATTATAGTTGATTTTTTCCAAAGGTCTGGCACCAAATGCATGTCAATAGAAAGCTGGAAAAGTCTATGCCAAACTGGAGAAAGCTCCTCTGCAAAAGTTTTTAAAAGAAAAGCTGACATATTGTCTGGTCCTGTTGCTTTTTTTGTATTAATGGTCTTGAAAACTTTGGTGACTGACTGGGGGTCAATTACAATCCTGTCCTTATTCAGACAGCTTATATTCTGTAAAACTGTACAACAGTCCTTGTAATTGTCCGTTTCAAAGCGCAGATAGAAACTGTTCAGTTCATTGGCCCTAGCAGTTTCATTAGGTGCAGACAGGGCCTTCCTTTTGGGATCCATATTGGTCATGGTTCTAATAGAATCCCACATTTCCTTTGCATTTGAATTGGACAGCTCCTGTTCTACCCGCTCCTTGTTTTGCCGCCGTGCCAGTCGTAGCTGCTGGTTAAGGTCTTTTTGTGCAGCTCTGACACCCACCGTGTCACCTGATTTGAAGGCTGCTTTCTTCCTGCCTATGCACTCCTTTATTCCCTTCGTAATATAAGGTTTATTATTTTGATACCTCTTCACTGTTTTGTGGGGTATAATAGAGTCAACACAGAAGGAAATATAGGCAGTTACGGCTTCAGTGGCGGTGTTTAGGTTTGTATCCTTGAAGAATATGTCCCAGTTCGTACTAAGGAAACAGCCTTTCAGCTCCTCCCTTTTGTCACAAGACCACACATTTACAGTGTGGAGTTGGGGTTTACTGGACTTAAAAAGTGACCTATATGTGGGAAGCAGCTGAATTACATTATGATCTGAGTTACTGACAGGGGGTCTAGCTCTGGCTGAATACGCATCTCTGATGTTACCATAGCATTTATCAAGTGTGTTGTTTTTTCTTGTACTACACTTTACATACTGGTAAAAGCCAGGTAGGAACTTGTTCAAACTACAGTGATTAAAATCACCAAGGATGAGCATAGAGGCATCCGGTTTTACCTGAAGGTGTTTGTGAACACAATCTGAAATTTGAGTTGCTGCTCTAGTGGCATTCCCACTGGGTGGGATATACACTAAACACACAAAAATATTGGTGAATTCCCTAGGGAGGTAGTGTGGCCGCAGGATGACGCACAGCAGCTCGAGGTCGGGGTTACATATTCTATCTGACAGCGATGTTCCGACACCAACTGTCCTTAACATAGATACAAACCCCACCCCCCTAGATTTGCCGGAGTTCGCATTCCTGTCCCACCGTACAGTAGTAAATCCATCAATTTGTATAAAACTGTCCACACAGTACATCACATCAAAAAAGGGTTCAGAGCAGAGGTGTCCAAATGTGACTGCATTCATTTTAAAATAAAATCATACAAAAAGTTGAATTTCATTTATTTTCAAAGAACAATACACTCTGCTTCGCCTGTTTTTTTTATGGTTTAAAAATATCAATAAAAGCATTATATTTCCTCTTTAAAGGTGAAAAGTTTTATATGACTAAAACAAATCTGCAAGACACCCATGTGAATGTATGGCTCTGCTCCTAGATTTTTTTGTACGTGGCCTCCAATGAAAAACCCTGGTTAAGAGCTTACTCTTTGACTCACGTGACGCCTGTCTGCTTTTGGCATGCGATATTTCTAACTTGGAGTTTTCCTACAGTTATTTGGCCTTGGTAAAAATTGCATGATTAACTATAACCACAAGGGGTCACAAGCGATAGTCATTGTTGCTTTTTATGCAGACGGATCACTATAGATCTTATTGCTTCGGCCTTCCAGGATCATCACAGCCAGTGGCATACGGTGGTAATGAGGGGCCCCAGTGTAAGTTTTCAGAATGGGCCCTAAAGTTATGAAGCACATTCAGTCTATACATTGATATAGCATACTTTCAAGTCATAAAAAGGGCACAGCAATTTCTTAGTTGACTAAGAATGTTTTATGCATTTTCCACATCTACAGCATGGTTATAATGTCTTCTGTGTTTTTGTTTGTTCCAATGGCCATAGGATCATGGAACTTTTAATTGTGTATTGTAAATTTTGTAATAAAAAAAAAAAAAAAAAAAAAAAAAATATATATATATATATATATATATATATATATATATATATATATATATATATATATATATAATGGAGCGCTATATAATTTATAACCCAGACTGAAACCAACACACTAGAAGTGACTATAATTAGGGCCCACACATGTCCTGGGCCCCACTGCACCAGATACCCTTCCTGATCCAAACCTTTTTATTTGTCCAGACTTGGGACTGGTACACACTGGTGACCCCCTGTGGCTGGATTGGACAGTATTATATACATTATTTCAGTGTTGAGAGCAGTAGGGAGACCACCCAAACAAAGCTTTCATGTAATAAGATTTTTGTAAAATAAGGCTTAGAGATGATGCATTTTTACAAATGTTTTTGTTACTACTGTATGTTCTTAAGGCATCATAGTTGAATTACATACATTACATACATACATTAAAATATTCGTGTTTCTCTGTGACTTAAAATTTTCAGTTGATCTCAGTTGTTAATCAGGTTTATCAAGTTTCAGTAAACAGTCATTATTAAGTGTGTGTATTAAGGATGTAATGTGACTTCTTGGAAATGATGCAGGATTGGGATTACTTGATACTGTCTTTGGCAATTTATCAAAGATGGCTTGCGGCTGCCTAAGCAGGAGTAACAAGATATTCTCACATATCAGTCTGGCTACACATTAAAAATGACAGTGTGTATATAACATTAATAAGTTAGTTTCAACACTGAGTGAACATGTTTGCCTAAGCCAGAAAAAGTCAATAGTAAACTTGTGTCCTGAGTAAACTATCATGTGATAATAAGTGCACTACATTTTCAGTTACGCTGGTAAGAGTTAGTATTTGACACTATTCTGACACTTACTTAGCCTGGCCTGCCAGCCAAACTCTTTTCCTATTATATGCAAAGAAGTTAGTCTGGTATGGTTGTTATGGTTAACAGGGACATGTCAATTTATCACAAGACCCAGACTTCACTTCAGGGACACTGGTTAGCTTCTCCCATTATTGCTGGTTTTTCGCCAAGATACGCCAGAGGGAGGTGCAGGGGGCTTTAGTCATCCTACAGCGACTCATTTAGTCATTATACTGACTGAAACTGTTTAATAAAAGGGCCCATAGTATGCATTTTTCAGGCTTTTTGAAATACATTTGGGCATAATTGCATCAACATTTTATGTTTTACATTTAAAATAATGTATATGTATGGAAACGCTCTTGCCCCACCCACTTCACTCAGTCAGCTCCGTGCTTGTTGTAAACACCATAGTTGAAATCAGCTCTGCTGCAGTGAAGGACCGCAGGGCTGAGACTTTTCTCTGACTGCAACTCTCCAAAGACACCACTGTAGGGGTCACTGGCAGAGCACGGTATGGATCTGGACCCAGACACTGTCCCATCTAGACCTGAACATCTGCCCCGCACCACAGAAACAAACCTGTTAAGCTTCACACTCAACAGGAGCTGAGTGGTGCCTCTCTCAAAGCGCGTCAACACGTAGCATCCTGGCACTTTAAAGCTTTAACATGATCAGCACTGCATTTTAATCAGATGTGTTTTCTGTTATTGTCCGACAAAATGAGAGAACTATAGCTCAAGGCTGTGTGTGGAGAACAGGGCTGTTCCATTTACAACAGACAGACGTTTATTTACTGATCAGTGCTCAGTGATCAGGAGCTGGAGATGGCTGCTGGTGAGGCAACTTTTGTTTTGAAGCACGGTACGAAGCCCTTCAGTTTTAATGGGCGCAACTTCTCCTGCATAAACGTAGATAGCATATCTTTACATGTCATGCTAATCAGCTAATTGTCTGAGTCAGTGGCCATTTAAAGCATTTTTATTTGATATAGACAAAAAAAAACTAAAACTTTTAAATTTATCATTTCATACCCCCAAGTCTGTTCTAAAACGTATGTTAATGTTAGGAAAATGTCATTGCCCTACTGCATTTACACTATAGACACAAATGTTAATGTAACAATCTACAATACTTTTTCAAAGCCTAAACCTTGCTAAACCTGCTGCCTCTTGAACTTATCATTTTGAGTTTACAGAAGAATCAAGTTGGGAGGATTTGAGTTCAGACATGAGAGGAGAATCTCTGAGTGCTTGTACTGAACAGTGGGGGACAGAGCATGTTAAATGGCTAATTAGCCTGACTATTAGCAACATGAAGCTAATAGATAATTCAACATTGTTCTCCTTTAAGATATTACAGAAAATAGTATTATGCAAAATTGTTTTAATTTACATTGGTTTGTTTTAGCAGTAACTGGCAGGGAAAAAAGGTTGGTGGAAGGCCAACTCAAATGTAAAAAAAAGTGGTCTAAAACCTAAAATTGGTCTCCAAGGAAGACCACTTGGAAACTGCTCTGGCAAGAATATTTTTCATTAGATAAAATAAAACATAGTGACGCTACATTCTCAAAGTACAGTGTCACTGCCAGGGACACTTGTACTTTTATGGTTGTTGTTTATTGGATGCTCTGGTGGGAACAGTTTTCCTCTATGCTATAATCTGTAAATGACACTTTATTAAAATAAACACTGTACTTAAGATTGTGCGTCAGTGTAGGCTTATTTATCTGATGAATAACTACCAGTGCATTCTGCTGTTCTTAATATAGAATACATAGACATACTAAAAAATGCTGGGTTAAAAATAATACAATTTTTAACCCAGTGCTGGGTTAATTTTAACTTCAGTCAGGTTACATGTTTGACCCATGGGGTATGTCTCGTGAAAAAAGTACAAAAACTGGGTTACCTGATATATATATATATATATATATATATATATATATATATATATATATATATATATATATATATATATATTTATATATATATATATTATATATATATATGTACAGTGGGGCAAAAAAGTATTTAATCAGCCACCAATTGTGCAAGTTCTCCCACTTAAAAAGATGAGAGAGGCCTGTAATTTTCATCATAGGTATACCTCAACTATGAGAGACAAGATGAGAAAAAAAAATCCAGAAAATCACATTATCTGATTTTTAAAGAATTTATTTGCAAATTATGGTGGAAAATAAGTATTTGGTCACCTACAAACAAGCAAGATTTCTGTCTCTCACAGACCTGTAACTTCTTCTGTAAGAGGCTCCTCTGTCCTCCACTTGTTACCTGTATTAATGGCACCTGTTTGAACTGGTTATCTATATAAAAGACACCTGTCCACAACCGCAAACAGTCCCACTCCAAACTCCACTATGGCCAAGACCAAAGAGCTGTCAAAGGACACCAGAAACAAAATTTTAGACCTGCACCAGGCTGGGAAGACTGAATCTGCAATAGGTAAGCAGCTTGGTGTGAAGAAATCAACTGTGGAGCAATTATTAGGAAATGGAAGACATACAAGAGCACTGATAATCTCCCTTGATCTGGGGCTCCCCGCAAGATCTCACCCCGAGGGGTCAAAATGATCACAAGAACGGTGATCAAAAATCCCAGAACCACACGAGGGACCTAGTGAATGACCTGCAGAGAGCTGGGACCAAAGTAACAAAGGCTACCATCAGTAACACACTACGCCGCCAGGGACTCAAATCCTGCAGTGCCAGACGTGTCCCCCTGCTAAAGCCAGTACATGTGCAGGCCCGTCTGAAGTTTGCTACAGAGCATTTGGATGATCCAGAAGAGGATTGGGAGAATGTCATATGGTCCAAAATGAAACCAAAATAGAACTTTTTGGTAAAAACTCTACTCGTCGTGTTTGGAGGAGAAAGAATGCTGAGTTGCATCCAAAGAACACCATACCTACTGTAAAGCATGGGGGTGGGAACATCATGCTTTGGGGTTGTTTTTCAGCAAAGGGACCAGGACGACTGATCCGTGTAAAGGAAAGAATGAATGGGGCCATGTATCGTCAGATTTTGAGTGAAAACCTCCTTCCATCAGCAAGGGCATTGAAGATGAAACGTGGCTGGGTTTTTCAGCATGACAATGATCCCAAACACGCTGCCCAGGTAACGAAGGAATGGCTTCGTAAGAAGCATTTCAAGGTCCTGGAGTGGCCTAGCCAGTCTCCAGATCTCAACCCCATTGGAGGGAGTTGAAAGTCCGTGTTGCCCAGCGAAAGCCCCAAAACATCACTGCTCTAGAGGAGATCTGCATGGAGGAATGGGCCAAAATACCAGCAACAGTTTGTGAAAACTTTGTGAAGACTTACAGAAAACGTTTGACCTCTGTCATTGCCAACAAAGGGTATATAACAAAGTATTGAGATGAACTTTTGTTATTGACCAAATACATATTTTCCATGTGTCGGACACTTTCAGCTAAAATTCTATTACTTTTTTATCTTCAAGTCATACAGTCGCTCATTTATTATCTTCATTAATGCAAATTGTATAAAATAAAAGTACATTTTCTTACATTTATAACGATATATTGGTTGGATAGTTTCTTTTACAAATATGTTATTGCGGCTGTATGAAATAGCGCTTTTGTCTGAGGTTTAAGCTTGGCAGTGCTATGGCCCTGCCAAGGAAGTTCCAATATCGGACACGCTCACCTTTCTGGCTTTTTCAGCCTTATTTGTTGGATTTTTCGGCTCTAATTTAAGGCTGGGTTATTTACATTAACAAATTTTCATACCTGGTACCTTGTTTCTGTCTTTCAAAATAAGATTGTGGGCTAAGCTAACATTAATCAGAAAATAATAAGACGGACAAAGTTAGCTACAAAAACACTAAGATCACTGAAAGAATGTCGCCCGAGTGTGACCTGAGCGTTCCCTGCGCATTTCCCTATCAAAATTATTTTCATATCATGATTATTTTATCAACACTTAGCATAAATACACAAAAATTACCACAGAGGTAGAGCAATATGTGGAGTTTTTGTTTATCTACCGTTAGCCAGTTAACGTCTTTTAAGACTGAAAAATAGCAAAAGGTGAGCGTGTCCGACTCAGTGCCATAGCATCCATAGTGTCATTATATATATATATTTTTTTTCAGTTTTATTACGGATTTTTTATTGTAAAAAATAAGTAAAACATCTTCTTACCTGTTAAGCCACAGATATATCAGTTCAGAAGTCCATAAGGAGAGGATAAAGTTGACCTGAAACAAGACAGCAGCATTTTTAAAACTGAAAAGTAGCAGTTACCTCATTGACAGTTAGCCAACTGACGCTAGAGCTATTGCATTTTTTACATCACAGATCACCCCACACATCCTGAAAATAATTCTAAGAAAATGTTCAACATTTTTGCTTGACACTCCAGTGTTTATTTTGGCTAGGTTTCTATCCATTTTTCAAGCTAAGCTACATGCTACAACTTAGACCAGAGGGGAAAAAAAGTATGTTAAAATAACAACAATGACTGTACATTCAGTCACAGAAAGCTTTAAACTAAATAAGAATGATAGAATAATTAGATAAAAATGTGTGTATAGACTTTTTATTTGAGGTTTCTCTCAGGCTGAGGTTAACTCCCACCTTTGGAGCTGAGGACAGTTAAAGTTTGACTCTGACAGGCTGAACTCTGACCCAGTTGGTTGGGTTATTATCTCTAACCCAGTCTTGGGTTATAGCAACCCAACTTCTGACCCAACTGTGTCAACCGAGAAAATAGGTTACTGAAATAACCCAGCATTTTTTAGTTTGCAAAGACAGCTAACAGTTATAGTAACTGTCTTAAAAACAGGTCATGGCAGGTCAAAATCATTTTGTTGTTCTCTTATTATCATCATCATATAAGGTATGATGGTGAGAATGAATGGTTGTACGTCTACGTATGTCTCTGTGTCAGCCCTGTGACAAACTGGCCACTGTGTACCTCACCTCAGGCCCATAGTTGCTGGGACAGGCTCCATTACCAGTGACTCTAATGAGAATAAATGGAAGGAGATGAATGATTGTTCTTGCAACACGTCTCCACAGCTTACCCACATCAGACGCATTTCCATTCCATACTGGCATATCTATTTGTGGTGCACATCTGTTTAACATCTGCACAGCCCACATTATTAAGACTCATTTAGGAAACATGCTGATCTAATTAAAAAGTAAAGTAAATCGGCCTGACATACAGCACAAGGCGCTTTTCCATTAGAATGGAACGGGGCGGGACTGGTTCATTTGGGGCTGTTTCCTCTTCCCAAAGCATGCCAAGCTGTTCCAAAAATGCAGACCAAGCCGTACTACATTTAGCACCCTTTCGAATGGGTTCCAGCGCGGTTAAGCAGTCTGGAACGGTTAGAGGTGGGCACTTTTGTGAGTTGATTGGATGAGAGAGAATCCTCACTCAGGCAAAAACAACCAAAGCACAGAAATAAAGGGGAAAATGTTTTTTTTTTTTTTTTTTTTTTTTTTTTTTAAATCAAACAAGTAATTTTCCTTGTGATGAACAGCTGTATTCAGAGAGAAGACAAGCTGAATGTTTTGCCAACTTTTTTCGAAAAATAAAGCTAGCATATATTAGCAACAGCCATTTCCAGTTTGGTGAAGTATGGCTCTCGCTAAGTGAATCTAAACATTTCATTTTAAATTTAGATTGATTTAAACACTAGTTAAACTTGTGTCCTTTTTTGGTCAGTGGTTAAATACACTATATTTCCAAAAGTATTCACTCACCCACCCAAATAACTGAATTCAGGTCTCTTCCATGGCCACAGGTGGTGGTGGAGAGAAGTGAATTTAATGCACAGAAAGCAGGAAGTAAGCTGGAAGTAGTCTCCTGTTTAATGAAGCTAATACAGCTTTAGCTCCAGCCTCACACAGACACATACCCAGATTTTACGCTCATCTTTCTATTAGATATTGCCACCACATTTGTTTTAAAAATCAGCTTCAACCACATTTTTATCAAATCCATTAACACATCTTATGTTGCTCTTGTGTGATGTCAGTGTTTGGTGCCAGTCTCCTGAACCCAGAGAAATAGAAACACCAGCAGGTTTTGTCAAAAGTGACTCATGAGGTGTTGCTTGGGGCCTAACTTGCCCCAAATGAATGTGAATGGTTATCTGTCTGTGTCTTTGTCTCAGCCCTGTGACTAACTGGCCACTGTCAAGGATGTACCCCCATAGTTGCTGGGATAGGCTCTAGTCACCTGCCACTGCTGACAGAAATAAGCAAAGAAGATAAGCTGAGGGTAGGCACACTTTACTGACCCTGTAGGGAAATTATAATATAATGTTTTTATAGAAATCTATGAAGAAATACATGATATAGTCTTTACAGAGTGAAGGCTTCTTGTTGGGCGGTCTATGTGTTTTTTTGTTGTTGTTTTTTTGGGGGGGGGAATTAAGGGGGCCGTGACACTCTTGACTTTGGGAATGGCTGAGCTATGCAAACGACAAAGAGGCGTGTGATCCCATTACAAAGTAAGAACTGTATATATATTTTCTTGGGAGAGGTCTTTCCAGATGACACTTGGGTTTTGTAAATGTTTATTTTCAAAACAAGCACTGTGTATTGTCAGCTGGAGGAAGCCATAATCTGCCAAACGCACATTTGTACTGGGGTCCTATATAAAAACAGAAGAACACATTGAACTGCGTATTTGCACAAAGACATAAATGATCTTTTTTGAGTGTCACATATTTTACTTTTTACAGTGTGCTGCAACTGTTTTAAAGGCGCCTGTTGAGTTGGTTTCAGGTTATAAAAAATAATATGCTTCGATAATGTTTTCCCTCGGGTCTGGTGTAGATTTAACAAGTCTGAAAACAATGTTACCAAGTTGCCAATGTAATGTAGTTATAAACTGAACTTCTTCACTCTGTAACTGAATGTGCATGTTGCAGTAAAAAACAGCAATAATGCATTTGATAAAAAAACTCTGATGAAATTTGTAGGATTTAATGCAAGTTGCTTTAACCATTTCCTCTTTGTCTGTGTGAAGTGCTGCAGGAGATGAGGTCATTCAACCACAGATATGGATAGTTTTGTTTTTGTGAACTGAAGCTGTTTACAGGATAAGACTCAGAGTGTTTAGACGGGAACTTCTATAAAGAGCTTTCTAAGTCAGGGTAACATGTAGCCTGGTGATCCTACTTTCCTCTCCTACTTTCTTTTCAAAAGCAGGACAGTCTGGTTCCTCACTCGCAGCGAACCGCTTCTCTCCAGTTGATTTGCTGCACGTCTTATGAATATTGAATCAGAGTGAATTTAAATGACTTCTCTGACCTGATTAACAGTGTTTAGTGCTTTCCTTCGTTACCTGTTAATTCTGCTGAAGTCCGTGTTGTTTAGTCCTCTGTGAGATTTTTTTCTTTGTCCTGTTGCCATTTTAACAACAATAAATTCCCGTTGACGTCCGAGTAACAACCACACAAATGCGCTTTCTCCACAAATCTTTGTTAGCCTGGCTGGCCAGACAAGCTCTTTTTTATTCTGTAGAAAGAAGTTGGTCAGGTAGCCCTATAAGTTTTGTTTCAGGCAGAACAATGACAACAATGACAGGCGGAGTAACCAATCAGAGAAACGAAGGGCAGGACATAAGTGGTGCACTGCTGACCCCTATCCTATCCAAATATAACATCTTTGATCCCTCTCTCATATCACAGTTTTCTGGACAGTACTGATAAAAATCTGGATAGGTGAGCTTACAGCCCTCTGATTATAGAGACAAGATGGCCATGTCAATCTCACACAGATGATGTCAGGACTTGTGTAATAGCATTAAGTGAATGCATCACCTACACATGATTCTTTTGCTGTAATTATGTACAGCAGCTGCAGTGGATCATACAACACAATTAGCAAACATCAAACTGATTCTGGAGTGTGGTAGGATTTTCAACAGCAGCCCCAGAGAGTCATATGCACAACTCATGTCTCAGCAGACATGTTTTAAATAAGGTAAGTAAGTTCTGCATTTAACCCATCTTTCAATGCCACTGGGGCAGCCTGTCAGGAGCAGTGGGCAGGCCCAGGGACCCTTCTCCAGATCTTGTGCCAGGATCCTGGTTTGCATGTTTTAGATTGATGGAGGAAACCAGAGTACCTGGAGGAAACCCATTCAGACATGGGGAGAGCATGCAAACTCCACACATAAAGGCCCCATGGTAATAGAACCCGGGACCTTCTTGCTGTGAGCCAAGAGTGCTGACCACTTTGCCACTGTGCCACCATAAGGTCGTTTTTCTCTCATACATGCAAAAGCTTTGAACCAGCATATTTGCTTGTCCATATAAACACTGCCAAACAGAATAAACTTAGGAACTGTGAATTTCCTACCACTCTTACTTTTTACAATCATAATGTAACTTTTTGTAGCATTATATTTAATATAATTTTCTACGCCATACTGTGCAGACAAAAAAATACTTATACTTACTTAATAGTTATCTGCATACATATGATGGTTAAAGACCCTATATTATACTTTTTTTAGGCTTTTAGAAATAGTTTTGGACACTTTTGCATTAGTATTTCATATTTTATAACTTGAATTAATGTACAGAGCATAAAATGACTATTTAGCATAGCTATTAGCAACATGATGCTAACAGATAAATGAGCTGACTGCTCCGTAGTGACAACAATTTAAGCACTGAAATTTTCAGAGGGAGTGCAGTGACAGTGTATGGGCTTTAGAAACACACAAAAGCACTTCCTGATTTCAAGGGTCTATGTAGAGCCGTCAGAGTTTAACCTCTTGAGAAAGAGCATACACAAGATCACTCAAACATGGGTGAATGAAACAAAATACAACACCAGGTATGTTTTTGAGGTGCGAAGTATTCTCAATCTCTCTGCGTCTCCAAAGGTGTGCCTCAGGGATCTATTCTTGGTCCTCCATTTATATAAATGACGTTCCAAAGGTTAAAAGGCTTTCTGTACACAAACTGTTCCTTCTTTACATCTTCAGCTAAACATGTTATGTCCATCCTTTCTCCGGCATTACCAGCATTACCACTGTTACAGGCTTTTTTTGATAATGACTTATTTTCAGTTTGAGCTATGGGGAAACAGAACATTTGAAAAACAGAAGAAAGCCATTCGTTCAAATGTTACAGTAAATGTTTGTGTTCAAAATGGACACACAGACGCACAGGGGCTGTGTCACACATCAATTACTCAACATGCAAAAAGCTCATTAAATATCATTTAGAGCTAAAAACATTAAAATTAAAATGGCTTCCCTTTTGACTCACCATTATACCCCATTATCTGCATCCATTATTTCAGATCACTGCAGGATAAATGGGGCGTGGGGAGCGCAATGCAAAATTACATGAAACTTTCACAATATTACATTAGGCACAATGTCTAGAGAGCTATAACTTGCTGCTAGCTTCCTGTGTGGTGAGTGATTTAGGAGACAACTGTGACTAAGTTCATCTGTAATGTTCGGTAGTAATTAGTTCTTGTATTTTTGCACTGCCAGCAGACTAGAGAGGTGCCCAGTATTACAAATATATTGTAGTAAACTTTTCAACCATAAACAGTAGCCCTTTTCTCTTGTTGTTGCTAACATCAGTCATCTAGAATGTTTTTTGAGGGACATTTTCTGTTAGTGCACTTCTGGCAATAATCCACCCACAATCAGACATTTTATATCATCAGCTTTCTCTGTAAGCTGTCAGCTAATATCCTGACATCACTAGTAAGGTCATCACCCTTTATAAATGTGCGAGTTACCGGAAGTGAGTGTGCAATAGTGTGAACAAGTATATGTCAGAAATACGTTCAGTATATAGAGGCTTATTGGTATGTTCTTGGATTTGTATGTTATTTTAACTTTAAGATCCCATATGATGCTCTTTTTCAGGCTTTTTGAAATACTTTTGGACACCTTTGCATTAGTGTTTCATGTTTTGTAACTTAAAATAATGTATATTTATGGAGGATTCTTTTGTGGAGCTGACTTTGCAGTGATCCTTGGATTAGGTTTCTGTTGCCCCCTGCTGGCAATGGTGGGGACTGGACAGATAGAATTGCCACTTTAACATAAGCAAATTAAGAAACGCCTGCTGCTGTATGGACCACGCACAACTAATGACTGAATATGTATTATTACATTGCAAGGTTACACTGGCACTTTTTTGTGTGTACACAGAAAATACGATAAATGTGAGCAGGTTAATGGCTTTACACATTCACAACCAGCTACGGTTTTCCTGTTAGCCGCATGTAATTTAATGTGCAGAGCTTACTGTTTCACTAAAATGTCTTTATCTGTTTCAGGAAAGGTGGAGGGCTGTCTGAGAAGTGCTGCAGAGCTTTATGTCATAGATAACTAACTAAGTAAGAAAACCAACAAAACTGATTGTGTGTTTTGTTTTTGTGACAAATAAATAATAACCAGTGAACGTCTTTTGCTTGTATCTATAGGATGACGTTGGGCTGAAGGTCGTATTTCCCTCACTGTGCACCTGAGGACCTGGGGAATCAAGTGAAGAAGCATGTGGTAAGTCTACTTTTATTAATGTCATTTAGTTACAATATAGTTACTAGTCTTCGCCATACAGGCGCTCATCATACATTTATTATGAGTGAATTTATTTTAGTTGTCCAATTGAATGTAATTCTGTAAACACATTTAAAATAAATAAAATATATATTATATAATAAAATATAATCATATTATAAATTGTCTATTTTCTACGCGCAAACAGAATACTAGGTCTGCAGTTCTGTATACTTGTATAATAAGCAGGATTACAAAATAATATGTGGTATTTATAGAGCAATTTATTTGAATATGGCAGTTCATGATGTTTGAGAATCTGTACTTATACAATACTAATCAAATACTTTGTTTCAGCAGGAAGAAGACAGAGCTGACTTCAAGGAATCAGTTGGAACACAACAGTAACAGGAATTTACTCTATGCAACTGTGGACTGTTTCTGTGCTTTAACCCCTCATGTTCACAAGCTTTAGATGTTTTATAACTAAAGTCCAGCGAACGTTACTGACTTTCTTAACAAGAGTTTGTGAATTTTGTGCCTTTGGTGCCTCCTGTTTTCAGATTAGTAAGTATGAAGTATGTCCAGTCCAAATATTTGTGTATATTGACTGTGCTATTTTCTAATGTCAGATTTTATTATAATGTCCTGAAAAAGTGATTTTTGTTTGTCTCAACCTTGTCACAATCCAGATTATTTGCCGCACTTGTACAATGCTCTGTCTCTGTATGTTTTTTTTTTTTATTTTGAGTCAATACAATCTTGTGGAAAAGTTATTGTTGTCTCTTTTTGTAAGCCTGTGACATGCTTATATCACATGCACTGCAGCACTAGTGTTAGCTGTAATTGTGCAGTTTACATTGAATCAACAGAAATAAATTGCATAGGCTACAATATTTAAAGAAATTATTTCGATTTTACACAAAATAATTAAATTCATGCAATATGAAAAAGGTTGTTTTTTTGTTACTGTAACATATGTAAAATATGTGCATTTAACATGATTTGATCACATTTTATTAACATGAAATATTTACATTTGTATTATAAAAATGATATGCGTAAGAATTATATAATTACGTTTAAAAGCCTAAACATAATTGAATTACATGCAACCGATGTACATAATTTTTTTACGTAAATCCAGCAACTTTTTTTTTTCAGTGCATGTATTATGCCTGGGTGGCTCAGGTTTAAGCCAGTCTTGTTACAGAAAGGCTGTAACAAGAATTTTAACTCAATATTGGTCTAAATATTGGTCTTTTTGGTCCAAATATTGGTCTTCTTATTCTAAATATTGTTCTTCTTTCCTGACCACCTCAGAGATATGGCCCAGATACATGTCATAGTATCTTAATATTTAAATTTTTGAAGAGAAATAAATCGTGTCCCAGAAAGGTTTAAGTTATGAACAGCTCCTAAAAACATAAGTATGATTTGGAAGGAAGTTTATTATATATTTGTATACATTTAGGGAGAGTTTATGAGGCTTAAGAGGCTCATTAAGCAATACAATACAACAATTACAGTCAGAAAAACTAAAGCGTACAAAGAATCAAGACTACATTGTCCTGCTAACCCACTACAGACTGCCACAAATCTGAACTGAGCCTGTTTCTAAACCTTTTAACACACTCTTTAGTTCATTTAAGGGGCGCGTTTGCTTTAAGGGGTCATATAGTTCTTTTTTGTTTGTTTGTTTGTTTGTTTTGTTTTTTTAAATGACAGACATATGGAGTCTTTTGGATGAAAACTAAAAACGTATATACTTTTTGTACGAGGGATACGATTTTCCTGTTGGTGTTAGGATGGAGCCATAATTTTTTACTTGTCCTGACATGTTCTATGATTCTGTCAAGTTTTAATTTTCTACCTTGAAAAAAGTTTGTGATTGGCTCCCATAGACGCAGTGTATTTCCCAACTTTCAGGGGTTGCCACTGAGCTGTTTTTAAATATTTTTTGTTTTCTCATCTGATGTATGTAATGTATTTTGATTTTTCCAGGGGCAGCCACTCAGTATTTTTTTTCGCGGTCTTCAATACAATAAATTTTTTGCCAACCTTGAATTTTGGGTAAAATCAAATTGACTTTTCATTAATGTTCAGGGGGTCAAACTTTTGCTTAAAGTTTTTAAAGAAAAATAATAATAATAATAACGAAACGTATCAATCTTAATAGTCCCTCACCGGCGATGCCTGCCAGCTCGGGCCTAATAAAACTAGCATTTACCCTGAGCAACATCTCCGCACTTGAACCTTGTGGGACCGCTGGAAAAAAGACAAAAGGTAGGCTCGATCACGCTCTCCATCACAATGATACGAAGCAAGTGCTTTTAAAAGTCAGGCTTCATCTTAAGAAAGCGCTGATATTCGATCCATTTAATAACTTTAGCCTATAAACTGCACCAGGGGTGCCTGCAAGATTTTTTCTGAGGGTACGCACACAACCAGCAGCGCGCACCTAACCCACACACAAACACAGGTCCAACACGCGCGCACACACGCAAATGTTTGTAAGAAATTGCACTAAGAAATGAATAAAAGATTAACCTTGCCTACCTATTTGAAGTGAACTCTCCTCCTGCCAGTCGCATCAAACTGCTTAAGCACTTCCTCACTGTCAATGTTGGTATCCTAGCATCACGTGATCAACTCTGCTACACATGCGGGCCGCAATAACGGCACGCTACAATACCTTGCTCCTGACAACGGCATTGGATTACAGACAACAGTACTTTTGTGTGGACTCTTCGAACAATATTGAAGATTCACAAAAGCGGACTTTTAAGTCCCCAAACGGCAGTTAGCCGTGCTAACTTTGCCCCGGTAGCTGCTCTGAACCGAGTGGCGTCGGACGTGTCGCCTGTTTACCCATTGTGAAGGACAAGTAAACTTTCAAACTGGAGTGTGTGGACAACGCTGCGTGTTAAAGTGAGTAACTAGACTAATAAACGCTAAATGTTGCCACAGGAAGCGGTTAGCCGAATACAGTAGCCAGTGAGCTAATTAAGTCATGCTAACAGGCTCTGTGCACAGTCACTTCTGTGTTTCTTGGGGAGGCATGGACTTACTTTGCTGTAATTAGCCAAATACTGGATTTGGAGCTCAAGTTAGTTTCGGTCTTGACCTCATTAACAACATGGGGCCAAAAGAGGTAAACACAATAATGGAGGAGGAATTAGAGGACATAAAAAAATCATTGAACTTTATGTCTTTAAATAACAATTTCCAAGCAGCAAAAGACCATTATGGACCTAATGCTGGAAGTTAAAGAGTTAAAAAAACTAAATGAGGAAAAGGATAAAAAAAATATCAGCCTTGGAATACCGATTGGCAGACTTAGAACAATACACCAGGATGAATGACCTTATTATAACCGGACTGGATGTTAAGCCGCGGGCCTACGCGAGAGCCGTGGCTACGGAAGAGGAACCAAGCGAGCCACACCTGGAGTCGATTGAACAACAGGTGTTCGATTCATGCACAGTAAAGGCATCGCTTTGACCAGCCAGGACTTAGAGGCTTGCCATCCATTGCTCCGTAGAGAGAGGCAGCTTAAACCAGACATAATAATAAAGTTCACAAGCAGGAAGCATAAAAATGCAGTGCTCAAGCAGGGGAGGAAATTAAAGGGATCAGACGTATACATCAATGAACATTTAACAAAAGAAAATGCAGACCTTGCCAGATAGGCCCGACTCCTAAGGAAACAAAACATTCATACAACATGGACATCAAACTGTAGAGTGTTCATCAAAGTGATGGGGACACCAGAAGAAGCAAAAATTCTGTGGATAAGGGAAGGTCCTGAACTGGACAAGTACAAATGACTCATTATGTTTTTTTACTATGCTACTGATATTACTCCTTATCTATCATGGCAGACTATGCTTTTATTGACTCGTCTTCATTAGACAACGAGGTTGGAAATATCTCTTGAGAAAGAGAACATGAAATTTTCTCTTATGAAAGTAACCAACAAAATGTATTAACTGACGCTGATTCTGATTTGCACTTTTATAACAACATTCATTATAATTGTAAGTACTTCCAGGAAGAGCAATTGTCTGAACTTAATAAGCCAGAACTAATATCTATAATTCATCTAAATAGTCGTAGTCTATATGCAAATTTTGAAAATATTAAATTATATCTAAGTAAACTTGGTCTAACATTTAATGTTATTGCTATATCAGAAACATGGATAAATGATGAGAAATTTGCTCATTTTGAAATTGATGGCTATCAATTGTTTAATAAAAATTGGGACCATAAAAACGGTGGAGGTGTTGCACTTTATGTAGACAAGAAGCTGCAGGGGAAACTGGTGGCCAATATGACTGCAGCCATCAAACATGTGTGAATGTATTACAGCTGAGATCTCTTTGGAAAAAAGAAAAAAACATATTAATCTCTTGTATTTATAGAGCACTTGGTACTGACATGGAAACATTCACAGACCATATAGAAAAAATTTATGCAAATCAAAATCATAAAGATATATTTGTGGAGACTTCAGTATAGATTTATTAAAAACCAAGTTGCATAGACCTACTGAGAATTTTGTCAATATGATGTGCAGCATCTCCTTGTATCCTGTGATATCACGGCCCACAAGAATTACTGCACAGCGCTTCTTTAACCGATAATATATTTACAAATGTTTTACATGACATATCCAGTGGTATATTAATAAACGACATTAGTGATCACCTGCCAGTTTTCACACTAATTGACGTGGAGATGGTCAGTCTGGCTCAGAGACAGTTCTGGAGATGGTCAGTCTGGCTCAGAGACAGTTCTGGAGATGGTCAGTCTGGCTCAGAGACAGTTCTGGAGATGGTCAGTCTGGCTCAGAGACAGTTCTGGAGATGGTCGGTCTGGCTCAGAGACAGTTCTGGAGATGGTCAGTCTGGCTCAGAGACAGTTCTGGAGATGGTCGGTCTGGCTCAGAGACAGTTCTGGAGATGGTCGGTCTGGCTCAGAGACAGTTCTGGAGATGGTCAGTCTGGCTCAGAGACAGTTCTGGAGATGGTCGGTCTGGCTCAGAGACAGTTCTGGAGATGGTCGGTCTGGCTCAGAGACAGTTCTGGAGATGGTCAGTCTGGCTCAGAGACAGTTCTGGAGATGGTCGGTCTGGCTCAGAGACAGTTCTGGAGATGGTCAGTCTGGCTCAGAGACAGTTCTGGAGATGGTCGGTCTGGCTCAGAGACAGTTCTGGAGATGGTCAGTCTGGCTCAGAGACAGTTCTGGAGATGGTCGGTCTGGCTCAGAGACAGTTCTGGAGATGGTCAGTCTGGCTCAGAGACAGTTCTAGAGATGGTCGGTCTGGCTCAGAGACAGTTCTGGAGAGCTCCCAGTCTTCAGCTGCAGCACCTTCCTGTCCTCTCCTGGTCCTGCTGCTGCTTCATCCTCCTGCTCTTCACCTAAACTCTCTACGCAGCTGTTGTGGACGTGCAGCTGGTTCCATGAGTTTAGGAGAGAACCTGAGATGGACCAAACAAACACAAACACAAATGTACCAAACACAAAAAATGTTCACTGTTTAAAAATTATGATTATATTATACAGTAATCCAAGTATGAATTTTGTGTGTCATTGTAGGTCTAACTTACTGGTTTCAGGCTGACGGTATGGGGTCATTACAATGATAATGTATTGGAGGCACAGGTACCCCCTTCTCTCTGAGCAGACAGAGACAGCACTCAAAAAACTGAACACAAAGCCACCATTTTAGTTTTGGTGGTGCTGTTGGCTTTTCTGATCTGCTGGGTGCCATTTCATGTACAGAGGATGATTGAGGTAGCTATAAGATATGGGATCATCAAAGAAAATTGCACTCTGATAAAAAACCTCTACATCTTCAAAAATATCTCCATATACTTTGCCTTCTTCAACAGTGATCTCAACCCTGTCCTGTATGTTATTGTTGCAAAGGCTTTCCGTAAGAAGATGTGGGATGTGTTCACCAGGCGTCGCTCTGAGAGAGAGTCCAGCACAGAGCTGACCATGACGACATGCTTGAGCATTTCTTCATCAAGTACTTCATCAAGTCAAAAATAATGTATGACATTGTGATGTATGACAAATGACATTAGACTAAAAAAGAAAGTGAAAGGAAGGGAGTTTTGAATTGAATATTTATCTGACTTCCTCACACAGCGTCTCCTCGAGACCACTACGCTCCAGTGAGGGGGCCTTCTTGGTTGCCCCGAAGGGGGACTGGGCATTCTCAGTGCAGGCTCCCTCCCTGTGGAACTCCCTGCCCCAAGACCTCAAGCATATCAATTGTCTCAGCACTTTTAAAAATCACTTGAAAACCTTCCTTTAAAAAAAACAAAAACGTTTGATATTGCCTGATTTTAAATAGCCTTGCTTTTTATTTGTTGTATATTCTAACATTTTATTGTTTTTGTTGAAATTTTGTCAAGGGGTCTCTGTGTTCAGAAAAGTGCTATATAAATAAAGTAAACCCTAACCCAGGGGACTGAACCGTTTGGAACAGCACTTGGCGAGGAGTTGATGATGTGGATCACTCCCAAGTGGTTCAGCCACAAAGGATCTTGGCAAATGAAAAACACACATCATCTGCCTTAGTTTATGTGGCCAGAGTGTACTTTTTGTTGTTCCCAGTAGAGGGCACCCCTTTACCTTAGTATAAAAGCAACGTCTGCTAAATGACCTGTCTTGCAGTTTTGGTGGAGAGGCACACAGTTTTCTTACCATGTCTTTGGCATCAGTTATGTTTTTTTGTAATACATGCAACTTGATGTTTTTGCACCTTTGGAATAAACAACAAAACAGCAACCTGGTATGGTTTTGTAGCTTTATGATATGCACAAGTCAACTTTCTACTAAAAACTGTGAGCCCAAATTTGAACCATACAGTGTGAAAAAATAGACCTGCAACTTATTGTTGGCATCATAGCCTGAGGAGCCTTTACTTTTCCAGACTGCTGTAAATGCCTTGCTTGAACGTGACCACACCTGGCAGCACAGTGGCTTAGTGGTTAGCACTCTCGCCTCACAGCAAGAAGCTCCCGGGTTTGATTACCAGACCGTGTGGGGCCTTTCTGTGTCATGTCTGGGTGGGTTTCCCCCATCAACCCAAACATGCACAGTAGGCTAACCCTCCAGCCAGATACTCCTGACTAGGATCCTAACTCAAGAAGGGTCCCTGGGCGTTGCACAGCAGCAGCCCACTGCTCCTGACAGGTTGCCCCAGCAGCATTGAGGGGTAAGTCAAAAGCACAGAACAAATTTCCCTATGGGGATCAATAAAGTATACCTTATCTTTGGCATATGTAAGTTGTTTACATAAGAACTTGTCCTACCAAACAGGGTCAAAAACTTTAAACTGAAAAAAGGTGATCTGAAACTGAAAAAGGTGATCCAAAGGTGAAAAAAAAATCTGAAAGTGATATTAAAATCTGAAACCCCCAAAAATGATATTTGAAACTGTAAAACATTTAGAGCATCTACAAAATGTATTTAAAACAAATTTTAAAACTTTTGGATAACATTTCTCCATTTTTCAAAGTTCAACATTAAAATGTATGTTTTTCAGATACAAAGATTATGAGCCTAATGTAGCTCTATAGCAGGGGTCACCAATTAAAATTCACCGAGGTCCAATTGGTGAAAATTTTCTCGCGCAAAGGTCCGGAGCATCACAGTGTTGATTTGTACCTCAAAAATAAATAAATAAAATCATTGTAGTTACATCAGTGTCTACATTATGGCAATAGCATTTTGCTAACATAAGCATTAGTTTAAAACTAGGGGATATTAAATAATAAAATAAAAAGTATTTTTGTTTTTTCTTATGTTAATCAAATACAGTTAAAAAAATCAAACAAAATGCTTTTATAATGGTCCTTGGCTCAGAACACAGGAGACACAGGAGTTTAGAGCTGACCTCTGTTCCTTTCTACATCTGTCTCTCTCATTTCTCCGCTGTCTGTCTCACAGTCACCGCTCCATATGTTTCCAAATCCTCAGATCTGATTGGTTGATAGCATCACACGCAAGATTTTCTGTCTGCTTTTACGCAGGAGACGATTCACCCATTAAAACTAAAGTGGAACGTACTGCGCCTCAAAACACAGGTTTCCTCTTAATTCTCTGGTGAATATGAGGCAGCTCTGTCCTCTGTGGGACAGAGGGACAGACACCGAGAGGAGAGGGGTGAACCTCGACAGAGAGACACCGAGAGGAGAGGGGTGAGCTGTGGGACAGAGGGACACTGAGAGGGGAGAGCCGCTCACAGCCTGTCGCCTCCTTTCTTGCTGCTCCGTAAAAACAAAACTTAAGTCTGTTGTAAACAGAACAGTCCTGTCCCTCCGCACTCAGTCTGGACCTACTCCTCTCATTTTGTTGGACAGTAACAGAAAACACAGCTGATTTAACCCCCGCACTGTTCATGTTAAAGTTTTAAAGCACCAGGATACGATGCTGTTGACGTGCTCTGAGAAAGGCGCTGCTGCGCTCCCGGGGAGTGAACAGGCTGAACGGGTTCGGGTCCGCGGAGTGGGACAGAGGTTCGGGTCCGGATAGGAGGGCATCTGGGTCCGGATTCGGACCGCGGTCCGCCTATTAGCGACCTCTGCTCTATAGGATTCCAAGTCCTGCTGAATGATCAGATCAGCATCTCCATAAAGTTTGTGAGCAGAAGAAAGCCTCCTCTTAAACTTCACAGTAAAAGGCTGTGTTGACTTTAAACTTCAGGAAACACAGAGGCCTATTAACTTCCATTAGAAAAGATGCTGCTGACCTTGTCTGTGGTTCAGGAAAGCCCTGACACAGTTGATCCGTCTGTGTGTGGAGGCTCCTGATGCTCTGACTCCAGCCTCACCAGAAGCAGCAGCAGCGTGAAACAGCAGCGTGGCATCAGCCACGTATGAATCACTTTCAGTTTAACCAGTCTGCCATTCACACTGTCTACAGCACACAGCCATCTGCAGAGCTACAGCTGGGGTAACACAGGAAACATGCACCAAGTGTCAAAATAAACTTCCACTGCACTTTCAAAATAAAGGCTCACTGAAACAACAGTAATGTAAACATCACACACTGAGAAGTTAATTTTTGAGATTGAGAAATGTGAAGTAATTTGCGACACCAAGTAGTCATTTTACAAGAACAACATGCAGAAGGCCTGGGGCTCAGTGGCCACAGTTTTGTGTTTAGATGGTGAGTAGTCTGTAAAACAGAGGAGGAGACTGACATTAGCAGCGGAGCAGCAGCAGCGCAGTTGCCCGCGGTGTAAATTGACACTTTTAAACAGACACGCGCAACTCAAGCTGCTTCTCTGATGCCCCCGGTGTAAATTCGCGGTCAGTCCACTCCCTGAAAACTTCCCCAAAGTTCTGCTCTGGGTTTTTCTGGACATTTGTCTTCAGGATGCAGCTGTCCTGCTGCTTGTGCATCTTTTTCTACAACACATTTTTTTTTTTTCACTCTTTAATGCAGTGAGTGGGCAGCTTATGTACAAAGAACCTTTTGTGGTGTATTGTCCTTGTGGAGGGCCAGTGTCTGGACCTCTGTTCAAGGCACTCTCTCTCTCTAGTATGGCCGACTGAACCAGATGACCAGAAAACCATTTAAAGGCTCAGGAAACCTTTGCAAATGTTTCCAGTTCATTTGGTGTGTGTGTGTGTGACACCAACAGTTCAAGTTATTAAACCTTTTCACAATATGCACGAATAATTGAATTTGTGGTTTTCTGTAACCATGAGCTATAATTATCACGATGAATAAAACAATGCTTACAATGTTTCACTCTGTTTGTACTAAAACTATAAATATATGTTTCAGTTTTTGAATTGGATCTCTGAGAGAAAAATACACTTTTACATGATATTCTAATTTATTGGATATAGCACCTATGCAAAAAAAACAACAACATATATTTCACTCAATCTTACAACATTAGCATTGACAAAAGCAATAATGTAACAGGTCACAATACAAATGTACATCAAGTTAACTGTACAAACATACAAACACGTTTGGGTTGGCAGAAGCTCAGAAGGTAGAGCCTTTCACCCACGAACCCAAAAAATGACAGATCAGTCCCCGCTGACAGCATTGTATACTGCCATTGTGTCCCTGGGCAAGACACTTTCACCCATGAATGCGTCAGTGTGACTCTATGTTGGCGGTGGACAGAGATGGCATAGGCGCAGAATGCCAGCTTTGTGTCTGTCAGCCTGCCCCAGGGCAAGTGTGGTTCCTAATTTGAAAGCAACTTTAAGTGTCTGGAAAAGTGCAATATTAGACAGATGCATTAATAATATTACTGTTTCCCTAATACAATATTCTTATTTATTGACATGTGCATGGTACATCGTGACATATCCATTGCAGTGCATAATAATTTCAGTAATACCCTCTAATGATGAATTTCCATTTTGATAATGTACATTTGCAATTATTGTTTATTGAAAACCATAGAGACAGAAGCACACCCTGCAGTAGTCTCTTAAAATGATAACAGGATGTCAAAAAAAAAAAAAAAATACATCTGATTGTTTGCTGGAACACACTATCGTACAGCTCTGTTTTCACTGAATCCTCACAGCTAGTTTAAATTTTGTAGTAGATGCCAAATAAAAAAAAGGTTGAGGCTTTTTTTCTTCTGTTCAGATTCAAAAGATGGCAGCAGTCTTCCCTGTCCTGCACTCTGACGCCCTCTGCTGGTCTCTTACCTGTTTCTTTATGGCAGCACTAAAATATCAATTAAAATAATTCTATTTTAGTCAGATAATGTTTTTAAAGGTTGTAAAATGTGCCACTGTTCCAGAGGTGACCATGATTGGTTTAAAAATATGAAAAACATAATATAACGCCTTTAAGCTTTTTCAAAGTTGAAAATGTTGTGAGTCTGAGTTTGAGTCTGAGTTTGGAGCAACACTGTGCGAATCTATACATTGTAAACAAAAAATCCAAGAGTTGCATAACTGGCCTCAGTTCTACACTAGACATTCAGTTACCAAAAATGTAAAATGCTTCCTTTATTAATAAATAAACTTAATGTCACACTCACAATAAAACTGCAACATTTTACAAATATTGTTTTTTGAATAAAACAATCGTACCCAGACTCACCTGAATCACCAGGCAAGTCAAAGGGCTAGCAGTTTAGATGGGAAAACATTTGCTTTGTTCCTAAAACATGCTGTTGTCTGTGCTGCCACGCCAGGGTTGAACCATCAGTGGTATGGACGCAAACACTTTGCCCAGAGCAAGAAAAGATGAATTACAATTAGTCTGGGAACTCAAAACCTTGGGAATATCCAGCTTATCTGCACAAAGTAAGCATTTTTGGAGGTTTGGAGGTTGGGCAAAACTTAAAACTTAACTAAACTTGTTCAATTAGTTTGAACAGTTTGACACACCTTGGAAACCATGCCATACCAAACTGAACCATACTATTGTGCTAGGTACAAACAATAGCACATGTAAGGACACAAACATGTTTACTAGACTTTGGCTCCTAGTCTAGGCTTGAGAGCATAAAACAAAACAAACAAACAAACAAAAAACAGCATAAGGATCTTATTGGCTTCTTCCCGTTTATTCCAATCCTGACAGGAATAATAACATACATTTTCAGTACACACACAACACAGTACAGGTAAGACAAGTTCTTATAGACTTACAGATTATACAGTATTTCCATGGCATAACAGCAGGGAATGACTGCTTAGACAAGACATATACAGCAGTCTGGAAAAATCACAGTGCAAAATCAAATAACACAAAATGTGTTATTTTAAAAGCAAAGTGTGTTAAAGGTTGTTTGTTTTATTGTTAGTCAGTGGAGCCTGTTTAGTCAGCCCTGCTGTGAGGTGCTTCAAAACCTCCCAGAAGCAGATACTCTGCCAACAAACTTCTATTTTTTGTGTTTAGTAGCATATGAACAGGTCAGGAAGCAGATGGGTAAAAGAACTTGTACATTTTGCACAATAAAGAGAGACAAAAGATGCAATCAGTTAAATGATCTCTTCTCTCTGTGTGATTTATTTCTAAAATAAATAATGCCTTCAAAAACCTTTCCTTACACTGACTTTTTTACAAGAGTTAGGCCTGTTTCGTTGGTTTTAGTGGAGCTGACGTCACAGATTAACCTTTGTTTTATGAAAACCTGGAAAAGTCCCTGTCCCCATTTGGGTGAAAAAATCTCTTCTCACTAAATGGTGGTAAATACAAACTGAGGAATGTCCCATCCACCACCTAAACTACAAAAAATATATATACATAAATACATAAAAAATCTGAACTGTTGAACGTGTCAGCAGACATCGCTAATGTCATATGACTTCATTGCCCTTGATCTTGATTTTATTTGATGACGAAATGCTTGCGGATGTCGTCAAGGTCAGCTGTGTGCTTGATTTCCTTACAGAGCCACGCCCAGTGAACACATCCCACATTTTATTGCGGAAATTCTTTCCAACTATGACGTACAGGAGGGGGTTGAGATCACTGTTGAAGAAGGCAAAGTATATGAAGATATTTTTTAAGATGTAGAGGTTTCTAATCAGAGTGCAATTTTCTTTGATGATCCCATATCTTATAGCTGCCTCAATCATCTTCTGTACATGAAATGGCACCCAGCAGATCAGAAAAGCCAACAGCACCACCAAAACTAAAATGGTGGCTTTGTGTTCAGTTTTTTGAGTGCTGTCTCTGTCTGTGGGCCGCTGTCTCAGGGCTTGGATAATCTTAACAGTGCAGAAAAATATGATAAGAATTGGGATGATAAATGTAACAATGGTTTGGATCACATCATTTGTGAGATTCACATTAACTGAACAATTCTTAACACAAATATAATCGACTTTGTTATAACTGAAGGTTTCATTGTGTTTTATTGTAGTATTCAACTGTATGACCTGTCTGCACATAAGAGTTGGAATACCTAAAAGCAGACCAAGGCACCACACAAGCAGGCAGCTTAACTTTGCATATTTACGTCTGCGCAGTTTGCATTGGGACAGAGGGTGAACCAGCGCCAAAAATCGATCAAAGCAAACCAGAACTAGGAAGAAGATGCTGCAGGTGGAATTCATTACAATGAAAAGAGGGACAATTCGACACATGTGGTCGCCAAAGGTCCAGCTGTATTCAGCAGATATGTAGTAAGCCCAGAATGGCAGAAACAACACCAGGAGGAAGTCTGCGGCGGCCATGTTGCTCAGGTAGATCTCAGCCACAGTGCAGGCTTTCTTGTGGAACAGGAAGACTGTCAGGACGAGCAGGTTTAAAACAATTCCCAGTGCAACGATGATGTAGATGTACACTGGGATCACAGAGAAGACCCAGCCGACGTATATGTCTCTGAGGTCACACGGGTCATTCTGAAGGTCTTTAGTGGCAGGGAAGATGCTGGAGTTATCTGGGACACTGGAAAGACAAAAGTAAACACCATTGAAGCCAGAAAATAGTGTAAAAGATACTACTATGTTCAAGTATTCACAGCTATTTCGTGATATGAATTTTTTGGCATAAGGGCAAAGAAGGCATACAGTTACAGCTTTTTTACATGTAACAAAAAGCTTTGATAGTAGTACAGGACAGTAATATCATTAAATAATGGCGTTAAACTTTAATGGTGTAACTAATGGCATTGTTTTTTCCAGTAACTAAGTAATCCCCGGACTTAAACGTTCTGTAAGCAGCATGCTTTTGTGTAGGATTAAAAAGTTTGACATACAAGGTAAATTTTCCAATCATTTGTCTGTTGTTTGGAGTTACTAATCAGTCAGCCAGCTACATATCTGCTAACACACATAACTAGCCTGTACAGTTATCTGCATATAATTTAAAAGTGGCTTTGCTGGTATAAAGCCTCTCATTTCATATAAACGAGGTGTTAAGCACATCTCCGTGCATATTAAGGTGTTTAATTACCTTCTCATTAGTTGCGCATTTCGTTCAGTTAGCCTACTTTTGATATATAGATGGGGCTGTGTAAAAACAAATAAATTATTATTATCTCAAAAACGGAATGAGCACAAACGTTCACAAAGGATGCACAAACAAACTGACATAATTTTGTTAATTTCCAATCAGGTTTTGAAACGATATTGTAGTCTAAATTAAAACAATGGTCTTTTTTCTGATTGGACGATTGGTGATGCAGGGTTTAGAACCAAAACAAAAGATGTAAACAAAAAAACACTTGGTCATTATGTAAAACATATTTTTAATTGTTAATAACTCAACTGTACCATTGTTATCAGTAAAACTAATATTTAATTTAAACATGTTTACATCACATTTCGGGACACGTGGGTAATTTTTATAAAATAAAAAAACATACTACTCATAGCACCTTTAAAATTGTTTACAAATTTGCCCTGGAATGAAGCAGGGAAAACACAGTGGTACTGTAGTGGGGCAGCGGGACAGAGACTGCATGTCACTGCTGAACTTTCACGTTCTCTCTGTAGCTCAGGTAGTTCTATGGCTCCACATCGTGATTTAGTACCATGTAACACACAGACATTTGTTGTTGATGGCACCTTTCATCGTCACATGCCACTACAATGTCTGTGGCTTGCAGCCATAGCTCAATAATTCATATTTATTGAAAACATCTTTGCTTACTTTCACTTTGCTAAAAACGCTTTTGATTAGGTGCTCTGCTGGCCCCGCCCACTTCTCTCCATCAGCTATGGCCAGTCTTAATGCTAACACCATAGTTTATATCAAAACACTGTAGTACCACACAGCTAAGGCCTTTCCCTGACTAAAGCCCTCAACAGACACTACACATGAATAAAGTTGAGAGGATCTGAGTTCAGACATGAGAGGAGGATGTCTGAGAAGAAGCTTATTTGCATCGTCTTGCTGCTGGTCTAACATACAGTAGCCTATTTTAACTTATAAAATGTGCTGATGTGGGATTCAAGCAGACAATCTGCTGCTTAAAGACAAAGACAGAAGTGAAATCTGCTGAACAAGCCAATAATAATCTACTGCATTAAACTAACCTGAGTAATCACAACAAAAGGTTCAAAGGCAGTCATCTGGACTTGATTTTTAAAGTTGAAGATGTTTCACCTCTTATCCAAGCAGCTTTCTCAATTCTGAAGCTGAACAGGTAAGAGAGTTGGTTTATATTCTCCAAGGAAGGAGGAGTTAGACCTGAAACTAGCTTCTGTTGGTTCAGGAGACTATGAAGAGCCTGAGTGGTTTTAATGACCTGAGTGAAACTGGTTTGATTTGTTTGGGTTTCAGGAGACTGTTGTAAACAGATGGGAGGTTGTATCTGAGACCATCATTTCTGTTAAGAGAAGGTTTATCTTTTTTTTAACAAAGATTGCTTCTTTCACTCCTCACTCAAACCATCCTTTCTCTCTGGCTAAGATCTGGACCTCACTGTCCTCAAAGGAGTGGTTTGTGTCTTTCAAGTGTAGAGAAGACAGGCGACTCCAAGTGGAAGTGTACAGGAAGCCCACTCACACAGACCAGTACGTGTTATTTGATTCACACCACCCGCTACAGCTACATCCCAAAGGAGAAGAAAACAGGACAGGAAAGAACAAGAGCCAAAAAGGAGCAACATCATCATTCCTTACATCTCCGGCCTGTCTGAGAAACTTAAAAGGATTTTTAGTCAACACAACATCCCAGCCTTGGAGAAAACCCCACAATTTGTGCCTTTGTCCAACTGGCTCCATTACCAAGCTTTGGGCATTAGCAACATGACGCTAAAAGATATAAATGAGCTGTCTGCCTCATAGTGGCTGCAGTTTAAGCACTGAAATGATCAGAACAAGTTCAGTGATGATGTATGTGCTTTAGTAGCAGTGCAGGAGCACTTCCTTGAGAAGGCGGGGTTTCATGTGTCAGATTTGTGAAACCAAACATTTTAAGTGGTTCAATGCCCAAACCTTTTTGCATTGGGTTTGAACAATGGTGTAAATGCATGCTTTATGGAGAAAAAAACACACACATGCAACCGTAAATGAATGGTTTGTAGGAGTTTGCTGCTTGTGGCTCCATAAGTTCAGGGATGGCCCCGGATCGCCCCCCGCTCTCACCACAGGTCCACGATGCACAAAAAGCACCGCTCCCAGGAACATGCACGGGCAGAGGCAGTGAAAGGAAGTGATATCAAATGCACACATAACATTTATTAGTCAAATGTTTTACACGTGAGACTCGTGAGGGGAGGGAAAGGAGGGGGCTGATGGGTACCGGCCAAAGCAGCGGGCTTATCCTAAAATCGAACCACAGACAAATGTTTGAGGCAGCTGCTCTCTCCTATCTGTCTCATCAGTCTGAAGGAAGCGTGGCTCGTTCATCGTGTCAGTGTTGTGATATGTACGTATACGCACATTTCCTAGATGGCCACCCGCGCCACTGACACGCCTCCTTGTGGGCTCGCTACACACTTTGAGAAGCGCTGGTGTAAGGCAAAACAGATTGTGTGAATAATTTGTATTAAAAAGTATTAAAGTGTTATTTTTTATTTTAGTTGTTTTTTGTTTTTGTTTTTGTTTTTATTAATCGCATGCATTAACACGTGAACACTGATAGCACTAGTTTTAACTGTGGCACTCTCTTGGTATCCCAGTAAAGAGGTAACCAAAATAGCATGGCATGGATGCTAATTTGGAGCACCTTCTATTGTGGAGGAGGGTGCTGTGCCGTATGACCACACCAATCACATTGGCATTCCTCTTTACCTGGCCATACAAAAAATCTTCTAGAGAAGAGTGGCTATAATGACACAAAATGAGACAGCTTACCAAAAATAAAAATAAAAATGTAAAAGTCTAACGAAAATGTTACGGACCAAGAAGAAAAATGACCTCAACTTCTTTTAAAGTGCCTTCTGAAATTCATGGTCAGATTGGTCCAGTTTAAAAGCATCAAACACAGACACTCACAATAGGTCAATAAAGCAACAAAAGTACATGGGTAGGGCATTTACCCCTGAACTGGCAGTCCAGCTTTGGCGACTGTATCTTTACTATTGTGAGATAGTGACCTGACATACTCATACAGATGCTGTTATTTCCCAGTATTAAGACCTGCTAAGCTCATGTGCTCTCTCTCATTAGTTGCATTGCTTTAATGGGACGGTGTAAATGGAAATAAAGTGAATTCTGCTCCAAAACCGATAGAAACTTAAAAGATCCTTTAGCAAAATTGGTTCAGGGTCTGAACATTTCAACATTCCATTTGGGCAGAGCCTGGTTTTGGCATTATGGAATGCAGATGGTTTGATTGTGTGGAACTTAAAACTCAGTCCAAGAGATGCTAGAAATTCTTATAGAAGGAATCCTTTTAATTTATCCTTTAGTTCACTGCCAGTTTGCCCACAAAAATGCACAAAATCAGATTAGAACAATCAGATAGTTGGCTACAGAAATGAGGCTTAAAGAACGTCGCAATTTCCCAAACATGTGCATTACTGTGCTACTTTTTTTTCTTTGAGTCAAATTGTTAAATCACAGAATAGCAAATTGTGAAAAGAAAGACCTATGAAAGAACAAGAACATAATCTGGATTTGAATGTCATGAACTGTTAAAAATAACAGATATCACTTATTTGCATCAAATGTGGGCTGTTTTGTCAATACTAAATTAGTGCCTTTTCCAGCACTGGGCTACACCTGCTTAATTTGTATCAACATAAGTAATCACAAAATGAAAATAATTGGCTTCCTGTTGGTCAAACCTTTGATGCAGAGCTACAACTACACAAGCTCTAAGCTAAACTTTATAAAGTACTCAAGTACTCAAAATGTGTACTCAAGTAAAAGTACTGTTACTTCAAAAATAATTATTCTCAAGTAGAAACAAAGTACAAACATTTGACTTTAATAAAATACACAACAACCAAAGTAGTACATTTTTGTTGTGTTTTGTCATCCTGGATGTATAGCTATGAACCTACATAGATTACTTGAAAAAAAGTTAAAAAAGTATTGAGTGTAACATTTCTAACAGTACAAAGTACATTTGAATGCATTTGCGAAATCTTCTTACAATTTAATTAAGTTACTTAAAAAAATTATCCAAAAATTACTCAAGTAAAAGTTAAAATATGTTCTACAAAATAGACTCACAAACTACTTTTTCTTCACAAATTCAGTAAAAGTTACTAGTTACTTTCCACCACTGTGCATGTAAAGTATTGTTTTGCAATAGTGCATCGGTTTTACTTTTTGATTTTGATTTTTGAAAGATGTTATTAAAAAATTTGCATTTGGAAAAAGAGGGAACCATGCAGGACAAAAAGTGGACTAAACTAGGTCTAAACCAGGACCAAACCAGCACAGGACTAAGTTAGTACTAAACCATGATTAATCAGTAATTCAAATTTAACAGCAGGACTAAAACAGAAGGAAAACTCTAAATTCACACCAACACAATGCAGTCAGGTTTTGTAACCCAATAATCTTCACATACCTTGTGGTCAGATCCATGGTCCTTTAGTCCAGATATAAACTGTGTTGAACTGCTGTAGTACTTAGTTCAGCTCTGCTCTGTCTGTCAGCTCTCACTCTTTTATAGGATCCACTCGGAGTCGTCACACACTTCCCTGGAACCACTCCTCTCCACACCCCTTCATTCTTTCCTCTTCTGCTCCTGCTTAGCCACAACAGGTCTGTCACAGCAGCCACTATGGGATATGAAACTTAGTAGATGCAAGGCTGTGGCAATTTGTGAAATGCAACTTCCTATTTCACATCTCACTGGCATTGCAAAAAAACTGACTGACTGATTATTCTAGGTGGCATTAGCTAGATGCATTAAATTCATGTTGGTACATTAAGCAAAAGGCTTGTTTGCAGAGTCAGCTGTGCACCTTTTAAGCACGTAGGGTCCAAATTTTCCATGGAACATTCTCCATCATACTCCACATTAGGACCCCTCCAGCACAACTGCATCAAACCAGACTCTGTCTAAAAGATCTTAACCAGGTTGTTTTTTAATCAGCAGCATTTCTACCAGTGCTACATTAATTTTATTAGAAACATAAAAGTGGACCAGTTGGCCATGACATGATATAAACACAGTACATCACATCAAAAAAGGTTCAGAGCAGAGGTGTCCAAACTATGGCCTGGTGCCCAAATGTGACTGAATTCACTTTATAATAAAATCATACAAAAGGTTTAAGGAAATGAAGTGCTTTTTGAATTTGATTATATTTTCAAAGAACTGTACACTCTGCTGGTCTCTTCGCCTGTTTTTTTTATGGTTTAAAAATATCAATAAAAGCATTATATTTCCTCTTTAAAGGTGAAAAGTTTTATATGACTAAAACAAATCTGCAAGACACCCATGTGAATGTATGGCTCTGCTCCTAGATTTTTTTGTACGTGGCCCCCAATGAAAAACCCTGGTTAAGAACTTACTCTTTGACTCACGTGACGCCTGTCTGCTTTTGGCATGCGATATTTCTAACTTGGAGTTTTCCTACAGTTATTTGGCCTTGGTAAAAATTGCATGATTAACTATAACCACAAGGGGTCACAAGCGATAGTCATTGTTGCTGTTTATGCAAACGGATCACTATAGATCTTACTGCTTCGGCCTTCCAGGATCATCACAGCCAGTGGCATACGGTGGTAATGAGGGGCCCCAGTGTAAGTTTTCAGAATGGGCCCTAAAGTTATGAAGCACATTCTGTCTATACATTGATATAGCATACTTTCAAGTCATAAAAAGGGCACAGCAATTTCTTAGTCGACTATGTGCATGCTTGAGTGCAACAAAAAACATTTTTTTTTGTTCATAACTAAACATTTAACATTATTTCAGAAAGAATTATGCATATCATACATTTATAAAATCTTTTTTATTCATATGAAAAGTTTGATCCATAAATGTGTGGTTGTGTTGTATGCAATCGAAGTATGGGCAAGTTTAAGGAGTATTTAATAATTAAATTTGGTGATGAATGTTTTATGCATTTTCCACATCTACAGCATGGTTATAATGTCTTCTATGTTTTTGTTTGTTCCAACGGCCATAGGATCATGGAACTTTTAATTGTGTATTGTAAATTTTGTAATAAAAAAAAAAAAAGTAGTGATGTTAAATGATGTTACGCCCCTGGTCACAGCAAATCATCTGCTTTCAAATGTGCAGTAATTTGCATGCTAACCTAGCATAATTTTTACACCAGATACCCTTCCTGATCCAAACCTTTTTATTTGTCCAGACTTGGGACTGGTACACACTGGTGACCCCCTGTGGCTGGATTGGACAGTATTATATACATTATTTCAGTGTTGAGAGCAGTTTCAGTAAACAGTCATTATTAAGTGTGTGTATTAAGGATGTAATGTGACTTCTTGGAAATGATGCAGGATTGGGATTACTTGATACTGTCTTTGGCAATTTATCAAAGGTGACTTGCGGCTGCCTAAGCAGGAGTAACAAGATATTCTCACATATCAGTCTGGCTACACATTAAAAATGACAGTGTGTATATAACATTAGTAAGTTAGTTTCAACACTGAGTGAACATGTTTGCCTAAGCCAGAAAGAGTCAATAATAAACTTGTATCCTGAGTAAACTCTCATGTGATAATAAGTGCATTACATTTTCAGTTACGCTGGTAAGAGTTAGTATTTGACACTATTCTGACACTTACTTAGCCTGGCCTGCCAGCCAAACTCTTCCTATTCTATGCAAAGAAGTTAGTCTGGTATCCCTTCGGTAATATTGAGTTTGTGTGGCAGAACAATGACAGGCAGAGTAACCAATCAGAGAAACAAAGGGCGGGATGTGAGCAGTGCACCACTGACCCAAACAAACATGGATTTTTCATAAAACACCAGAATATAGCGTATTCTGAGCAGCTCTGTACTTATTTCTGAATGAGGACAGCAGCAGAAGCCAGTTGTACAAAGACTTGTGGAAAAAGTTTTTTTTTTAATGCGTCCATTACATCGGATGTCAACAAGACTTAACTGTTGTTAAAATGGAAACAAGACAAAGAAAAAATCATCCAGAGGATTGGACAATAACACGGACTCAAGCAGAACCAACAGGTGATGAAGAAAAGCACTAAACGCTTTTAATCAGGTCAGAGAAGTTATTAAATTAGCTTGGTAGCCAGTGCTACCTTGGTTAGCTCTTCTGGAGCTGCTGTTGCAAGACTAATTAAAAACCAGGCATTTAGCCCAGGGGCGGAGCTTAACATCCTACGTCACACACTCAGAGCGTGTGCGTCCCCACCTGAGTGAAATGCCTAGTTTTAATGTGTCTCTGCCATTGTGGAAAGTAAATCTAATAATATAAATGTATTTGCCTAATAACTGCTGCTGTCACAATTAGGGCTGTTCGATTATGGAAAAAATAATAATCACGATTAATTTAGACATAATTGAAATCACGATTATTCAAACAATTATTCATTAACTTAACAAAACAATGTAAAATATATATATATATATATTTGCACACAAATAAAAAAGTGCAAAATATTAAATAAACCAAGTTTGTTCTCTTTTGAAACCAAATGGAGTGAACTGTTATAACCTGTTATGAACATAGAACTAAAGCAATTATTTAACAATTCCTCGTTTCAAGTCTGGTAAGTAGCCTATATTATTTAAATTCCAGGTACATGCATTATTATTATTATGTGTATTATTGTCATTAACGTAAATAAAAAATGCTGGTCCATCTTCATAGCATGAAAACATTAGGTTTAGGGCAGCTGAACATAACTATACTAATGCTTTAAAGTTTTTTTTGCCAGGAACACCAGCTGTTAACATGGTCTGGCCTGAGTGATGACCGCGAACAGTTAGTTCGCCTCTTTAATGTCCTAAACGCTGCGTGAAGCATGCGTGACCCTCTTTAACTGCAAGCATGCACACACATACACTGTTATCAACACACACACACTGTTATCAACACATACACACTGTTATCAACACATACACACTGTTATCAACACATACACACTGTTATCAACACATACACACTGTTATCAACACATACACACTGTTATCAACACATACACACTGTTATCAACACACACACACTGTTATCAACACACACGCACTGTTATCAACACACACACACTGTTATCAACACACACACACTGTTAAACACACACACACACTGTTATCAACATATACACACTGTTAAACACACACACACTGTTAAACACACACACACTGTTATCAACACATACACACTGTTATCAACACACACACACTGTTATCAACACACACACACTGTTATCAACACACACACACTGTTATCAACACACACACACTGTTATCAACACACACACACTGTTAAACACACACACACTGTTAAACACACACACACTGTTAAACACACACACACACTGTTATCAACATATACACACTGTTAAACACACACACACTGTTAAACACACACACACTGTTATCAACACATACACACTGTTATCAACACACACACACTGTTATCAACACACACACACTGTTATCAACACATACACACTGTTATCAACACACACACACTGTTATCAACACACACACACTGTTATCAACACACACACACTGTTATCAACACACACACACACTGTTAAACACACACACACACTGTTATCAACACACACACACTGTTAAACACACACACACACTGTTATCAACACACACACACTGTTATCAACAGACACACACTGTTAAACACACACACACTGTTAAACACACACACACACTGTTATCAACACACACACACTGTTATCAACACACACACACTGTTAAACACACACACACTGTTATCAACACACACACACTGTTATCAACACATACACGCTGTTAAACACACACACACTGTTATCAACACACACACACTGTTAAACACACACACACACACTGTTATCAACACACACACACTGTTAAACACACACACACACACACACACTGTTATCAACACACACACACTGTTAAACACACACACACACTGTTATCAACACACACACACTGTTATCAACACACACACACTGTTATCAACACACACACACTGTTAAACACACACACACTGTTAAACACACACACAGTGTTATCAACACACACACACTGTTAAACACACACACACTGTTATCAACACACACACACTGTTAAACACACACACACTGCTAAACACACACACACTGTTATCAACACACACACACTGTTAAACACACACACACTGTTAAACACACACACACTGTTATCAACACACACACACTGTTATCAACACACACACACTGTTAAACACACACACACTGTTATCAACACACACACACTGTTAAACACACACACACTGTTAAACACACACACACTGTTATCAACACACACACACTGTTAAACACACACACACTGTTATCAACACACACACACTGTTAAACACACACACACACTGTTATCAACACACACACACTGTTATCAACACACACACACTGTTATCAACAGACACACACTGTTAAACACACACACACTGTTAAACACACACACACTGTTATCAACACACACACACTGTTATCAACACACACACACTGTTAAACACACACACACTGTTATCAACACACACACACTGTTAAACACACACACACTGTTAAACACACACACACTGTTATCAACACACACACACTGTTATCAACACACACACACTGTTATCAACACACACACACTGTTAAACACACACACACACTGTTATCAACACACACACACTGTTAAACACACACACACTGTTATCAACACACACACACTGTTAAACACACACACACTGTTATCAACACACACACACTGTTATCAACACACACACACTGTTATCAACACACACACACTGTTAAACACACACACACACTGTTATCAACACACACGCACTGTTAAACACACACACACACTGTTATCAACACACACACACTGTTAAACACACACACACTGTTATCAACACACACACACTGTTATCAACACACACACACTGTTAAACACACACACACTGTTATCAACACACACACACTGTTAAACACACACACACACTGTTATCAACACACACACACTGTTATCAACACACACACACTGTTATCAACACACACACACTGTTAAACACACACACACACTGTTATCAACACACACACACTGTTATCAACACACACGCACTGTTATCAACACACACACACTGTTAAACACACACACACACTGTTATCAACACACACACACTGTTATCAACACACACACACTGTTAAACACACACACACACTGTTATCAACACACACACACTGTTATCAACACACACGCACTGTTATCAACACACACGCACTGTTATCAACACACACACACTGTTAAACACACACACACACTGTTATCAACACACACACACTGTTATCAACACACACACACTGTTAAACACACACACACACTGTTATCAACACACACATACTGTTATCAACACACACACACTGTTATCAACACACACACACTGTTAAACACACACACACTGTTATCAACACACACACACTGTTATCAACACACACACACTGTTAAACACACACACACACTGTTATCAACACACACACACTGTTATCAACACACACACACTGTTATCAACACACACACACTGTTATCAACACATACACACTGTTATCAACACACACACACTGTTATCAACACGCACACACTGTTAAACACACACACACTGTTATCAACACACACACACTGTTATCAACACACACACACTGTTAAACACACACACACACTGTTATCAACACACACACACTGTTATCAACACACACACACTGTTATCAACACACACACACTGTTAAACACACACACACACTGTTATCAACACACACACACTGTTATCAACACACACACACTGTTATCAACACACACACACTGTTAAACACACACACACTGTTATCAACACACACACACTGTTATCAACACACACACACTGTTAAACACACACACACACTGTTATCAACACACACACACTGTTATCAACACACACACACTGTTATCAACACACACACACTGTTAAACACACACACACACTGTTATCAACACACACACACTGTTATCAACACACACGCACTGTTATCAACACACACGCACTGTTATCAACACACACACACTGTTAAACACACACACACACTGTTATCAACACACACACACTGTTATCAACACACACACACACTGTTAAACACACACACACACTGTTATCAACACACACACACTGTTATCAACACACACACTGTTATCAACACACACACACTGTTAAACACACACACACTGTTATCAACACACACACACTGTTATCAACACACACACACTGTTAAACACACACACACACACACTGTTATCAACACACACACACTGTTATCAACACACACACACTGTTATCAACACACACACACTGTTATCAACACATACACACTGTTATCAACACACACACACTGTTATCAACACACACACACTGTTAAACACACACACACTGTTATCAACACACACACACACTGTTAAACACACACACACACTGTTATCAACACACACACACTGTTATCAACACACACACACTGTTATCAACACACACACACTGTTATCAACACACACACACTGTTATCAACACACACACACTGTTATCAACACACACACACTGTTATCAACACATACACACCACACTGGGGCGCATTGAACGGGTTGACGGAGGCGGACACCAGTGAACCTTGGCGGAGACCAGCGCAATCCTGTTTTATTTCTCTGCCTGTTGACCACTGGCTGTCCTCCGCGGCCACACCAGCCCTTCACCATAACAGTAAAAGCCAACTGTAAACAGATACGGGGCATGGTTTAGCCATGAACTGGAAAATCAGACACACCCACAGCGCTCAGGTGCGCATTGGCAGCTGATAAAGTCAAGCGCCTCAGGCTAAACTGTACATGTACAACTTGTGCACGTAAGACCAGAGCCAAAATGCTAAGTAAACATAAAACCACAGCACTCACCGTGTTATTAGACAACCATCCTCTCCTGTCCAGTAGGGGACAGAAATAGTTTCCACACCTTGCACACAGGTTGTCTTGGCTCGACGTCTTCCTCTTCAAATCCAGAGTGCTCAGAAACAACAGAATCTGCCTTGTCTTCTCTGCTAAGGAAGCGGTTCTTCTGTTTTCTTTCTGCCACGTTTCTGCTAACAACTTTCCTCATGTAGCCTAACTTGTAGCTATCAGAGCGCAGGCTTTGAGAGGGGAGGGGCGGCTGGAGATTGCGCATTCAAAACACACTTCAAAGTTAGTATTATTAATCGTTTTTTCTCGATTACATAATTTTCGTAGGGTGTAATAATCAAAATTGTAATCGAAATTTGATTAATTGCACAGCCCTAGTCACAATTGTCTCTATGGACTAAAGTACTATTGTAAAAACTCATGACTCCTGTGTGACCCGTCGCTCGGCTTGAGTCTTATCTCCTCCTTGTATCAATACAAAGGTTTCCTCTGCCTTTTGGCCACTCTGCTGTGCCCAGTGTTGCCAGACGTACAATAATTATCATATCTGTATGATAATTTGGACCTCTACGGTGTACGATCAAAAACCCACAAATGTAGATAATTTCAGGGCTCTGGGTAATGTCCTGTTTAATAATTTCTGTCTTCTTTGCTGTGGTTGGTTGTTGGTCTGATCTGGAGAAAAACTGACTCTGGATCAGTAGTAAATGCTCCCATAAGCAGACGTGTGTGTGGGGATATGTGGGTGTCCTGACATTTCTTTGGTTAATAATGTCATGATCCCCTGCACTGCCATAAACATTTTAAAGTTAGTCGCTGGGTGTACATCAGTGTTGCTAACTCATTTACAATTCTCTAAAATGTAAATTAAATGTGGTGTAGAGCTGAAAAATTTGGACATTTCTGTTTTCTGTGGATATTATAAGAAGATACAGTATGTCAAAAGACCGGTAAACAACACCATGCGACTGTCACTGCAGACATCAACTCTGTCTACATGACAGCAGAGACAGGAGAAGACAAGGGACCAATAACGCAGAATGAATGAATGGTTAGTTCACAGTTAAACTCTGGTTGTAAGTGTACATGTTGGGCTTGTGCTGTTTACATGGATCTTGACTGTATTTGATGGTATTAGACACAGCATGCATGAGTTTTGGGTTTGTCCAATGTCTACTGTTTAGTTAATATTATTTAAATATGGTCAGTGATGGCTTCCATTGTGTGCATTTGTTGATGCATAACTTGATTATAGTAGTTGAACAGAGCTGAACGGACTTAATAACAATTCTGTACATTAGCAGTGTGTGCTCGTGTCCGCAGGTTTGTTTGTGGGGGTGAGGGGCAGTGGCATCAAACCTCACGGCTATCCAGGTATTATAGCCTAAATGCTGCTTCTGGCCAGTGTGTGGCTCTAATTTTGTATGATTTTTAGTTCCAAATATGTTTCTGTTGCTCAGTTATTTATTTATTTATTTATTTTGTTTTATTGTATGATAATTTATCCTAAAATACAATAATTTAAGGCTGTCTGTACGATAATTTGGTTTTGTGTATCTGGCAACACCGACTGTGACGAACATCTAGGAAATAAAGCTATTGCTGGCTTGTTATGGTTAACAGGGACATGTCAATTTATCACAAGACCCAGACTTCACTTCAGGGACACTGGTTAGCTTCTCCCATTATTGCTGGTTTTTCACCAAGATACGCCAGAGGGAGGTGCAGGGGGCTTTAGTCATCCTACAGCGACTCATTTAGTCATTATACTGACTGAAACTGTTTAATAAAAGGGCCCATAGTATGCATTATTCAGGCTTTTTGAAATACATTTGGGCATAATTGCATCAACATTTTATGTTTTACATTTAAAATAATGTATATGTATGGAAACCCTCTTGCCCCACCCACTTCACTCAGTCAGCTCCGTGCTTGTTGTAAACACCATAGTTGAAATCAGCTCTGCTGCAGTGAAGGACCGCAGGGCTGAGACTTTTCTCTGACTGCAACTCTCCAAAGACACCACTGTAGGGGTCACTGGCAGAGCACGGTATGGATCTGGACCCAGACACTGTCCCATCTAGACCTGAACATCTGCCCCGCACCACAGAAACAAACCTGTTAAGCTTCACACTCAACAGGAGCTGAGTGGTGCCTCTCTCAAAGCGCGTCAACACGTAGCATCCTGGCACTTTAAAGCTTTAACATGATCAGCACTGCATTTTAATCAGATGTGTTTTCTGTTATTGTCCGACAAAATGAGAGAACTATAGCTCAAGGCTGTGTGTGGAGAACAGGGCTGTTCCATTTACAACAGACAGACGTTTATTTACTGATCAGTGCTCAGTGATCAGGAGCTGGAGATGGCTGCTGGTGAGGCAACTTTTGTTTTGAAGCACGGTACGAAGCCCTTCAGTTTTAATGGGTGCAACTTCTCCTGCATAAACGTAGATAGCATATCTTTACATGTCATGCTAATCAGCTAATTGTCTGAGTCAGTGGCCATTTAAAGCATTTTTATTTGATATAGACAAAAATAAAAAATAAAAACTTTTAAATTTATCATTTCATACCCCCAAGACTGTTCTAAAACTTATGTTAATGTTAGGAAAATGTCATTGCCCTACTGCATTTACACTATAGACACAAATGTTAATGTAACAAACTACAATACTTTTTCAAAGCCTAAACCTTGCTAAACCTGCTGCCTCTTGAACTTATCATTTTGAGTTTACAGAAGAATCAAGTTGGGAGGATTTGAGTTCAGACATGAGAGGAGAATCTCTGAGTGCTTGTACTGAACAGTGGGGGACAGAGCATGTTAAATGGCTAATTAGCCTGACTATTAGCAACATGAAGCTAATAGATAATTCAACATTGTTCTCCTTTAAGATATTACAGAAATTAGTGTTATGCAGATTTGTTTTAGTTTACATTGGTTTGTTTTAGCAGTAACTGTCAGGGGAAAAAAAAGGTTGGTGGAAGGCCAACTCAAATGTAAAAAAAAAGTGGTTTACAACCTAAAATTGGTCTCCAAGGAAGACCACTTGGAAACTGCTCTGGCAAGAATATTTTTCATTAGATAAAATGAGATGACGCTACATTCTCAAAGTACAGTGTCACTGCCAGGGACACTTGAACTTATGGTTGTTGTTTATTGGATGCTCTGGTGGGAACAGTTTTCCTGTATGCAAAAATCCTTAAATGACACTTTATTAAAATAACCACTGTACTTAAGATTGTGTCTCAGTGTAGGCTTATTTATCTGATGAATAACTACCAGTGCATTCTGCTGTTCTTAATATAGAATACATAGACACATACTAAAAATAATACAATTTTTAACCCAGTGCTGGGTTAATTTTAACATAACATATATATATATATATATATATATATATATATATATATATATATATATATATATATATATATATATATTTTATATATATATTATATATATATTTTTTTTTTTTCAGTTTTATTATGGATTTTTTAATTGCAAAAAATAAGTAAAACATCTTCTTACCTGTTAAGCCACAGATATATCAGTTCAGAAGTCCATAAGGAGAAGATAAAGTTGACCTGAAACAAGACAGCAGGATTTTTAAAACTGAAAAGCAGCAGTTACCTCGTTGACAGTTAGCCAACTGACGCTAGAGCTATTGCATTTTTTACATCACACTTCACCCCACACATCCTGAAAATAATTCTAAAAAAATGTTTAACATTTTTGCTGACACTCCAGTGTTAATTTTGGCTAGGTTTTTATCCATTTTTCAAGCTAAGCTACATGCTACAAGCTAAGCTACAGGCTAGAAGCTAGGAAAGCTAACCCTAACTTAGGCCAGAGGGGGGGAAAAAGTATGTTAAAATAACAACAATGACTGTACATTCAGTCACAGAAAGCTTTAAACTAAATAAGAATGATAGAATAATTAGATAAAAATGTGTGTATAGACTTTTTATTTGAGGTTTCTCTCAGGCTGAGGTTAACTCCTGCCTTTGAAGCTGAGGACAGTTAAAGTTTGACTCTGACAGACTGAACTCTGACCCAGTTGGTTGGGTTATTATCTCTAACCCAGTCTTGGGTTATAGCAACCCAACTTCTGACCCAACTGTGTCAACCCAGAAAATAGGTTACTGAAATAACGCAGCATTTTTTAGTTTGCAAAGACAGCTAACAGTTATAGTAACTGTCTTAAAAACAGGTCATGGCAGGTCAAAATCATTTTGTTGTTCTCTTATTATCATTATCATATAAGGTATGATGGTGAGAATGAATGGTTGTACGTCTACGTATGTCTCTGTGTCAGCCCTGTGACAAACTGGCCACTGTGTACCTCACCTCAGGCCCATAGTTGCTGGGACAGGCTCCATTACCAGTGACTCTAATGAGAATAAATGGAAGGAGATAAATGATTGTTCTTGCAACACGTCTCCACAGCTTACCCACATCAGACGCATTTCCATTCCATACTGGCATATCTATTTGTGGTGCACATCTGTTTAACATCTGCACAGCCCACATTATTAAGACTCATTTAGGAAACATGCTGATCTAATTAAAAAGTAAAGTAAATCGGCCTGACATACAGCACAAGGCGCTTTTCCATTAGAATGGAACGGGGCGGGACTGGTTCATTTGGGGCTGTTTCCTCTTCCCAAAGCATGCCAAGCTGTTCCAAAAATGCAGACCAAGCCGTACTACATTTAGCACCCTTTCGAATGGGTTCCAGCGCGGTTAAGCAGTCTGGAACGGTTAGAGGTGGGCACTTTTGTGAGTTGATTGGATGAGAGAGAATCCTCACTCAGGCAAAAACAACCAAAGCACAGAAATAAAGGGGACATTTTTTTTTTTTTTTTTTTAATCAAACAAGTACTTGTCCTTGTGATAAACAGCTGTATTCAGAGAGAGGACAAGCTGAATGTTGTGCTGACTTTTTAAAAAAAATAAAGCTAGCATATATTAGCAACAGACGTTACAATGGCTCTTGCTAAATGAATCTAAACATTTCATTTTAAAGTTAGATTTGGTGGTTTAAACACTAGTTAAACTTGTCTCCTTTTATAGTCATTGGTTAAATACACTTTGGGCCATATTTACTAAGACGGGTGCTAAACTGCGAGTGCAGTGAGAAAATATGCGGCCGCTATTAATGGGCGTGTTGCGCGTGAATTACTAAGACAAACTGCGTGGCCGGTGACAGTGCAAACAGATGGGGCAGAACTATTTAAATGGCATCATTGCGTGTATTGTTTTGGGTCATGGAAGTTGCGGAAGTGGAACACAAACGGAAGCAAAAATTTAACCAAGAAGAGCTGAAAGTGCTGGTGAATAATTTTTTCATCCGTCATGGCAAATAGATCTGCACACGTGGCAAACACTCTAACCCTACGTATTTGTTAATTTCTTCTCCTTCGTCTCACATGAATCACAGCAGCCATCTGTGCAAAAGATTAGCACATCCTTCTACAACGTGCTAAATTTAGACGCTATTTTCGCACGCAAAGTCATGGTGAGCCTTGATAAATAATATTGCAGGCGGTAAATGAATGAATTTGCATTTTCTCCACCTTCCATTTTGCGCACTCTGGGAAGAACGCCTCAGTTTACAGATTCATTAGGTCATAGGAGCAAAATCTGCATTGCGTTCGCTCTGCTCCTGTAAGACACGCAAATCTCAACTGCGTCTGGGTTTGCTCCAATTTTAGCGCATCTTATTCAGTTAGCGTGCATGCAAAACTTTGATAAAGGTGGCCCTATATTTCCAAAAGTATTCACTCACCCACCCAAATAACTAATGTCATATTAAACCCTATGGATTAAGAAAGGGATGTTACTTGGGTTTATATGTGTGTTAAAGGTAGGTGAGCGCATGCTTTTGGAAATAAAAGTGTTAAAGTGGTGGAGAGAAGTGAATTTAATGCACAGAAAGCAGGAAGTAAGCTGGAAGTAGTCTCCTGTTTAATGAAGCTAATACAGCTTTAGCTCCAGCCTCACACAGACACATACCCAGATTTTACGCTCATCTTTCTATTATATATTGCCACCATGTTTGTTTTAAAAATCAGCTTCAACCATTAACACATCTTATGTTGCTCTTGTGTGATGTCAGTGTTTGGTGCCAGTTTCCTGAACCCAGAGAAATAGAAATACCAGCAGGTTTTGTCAAAAGTCAAAACTGACACGTGAGGTGTTGCTTGGGGCCTAACTTGCCCCAAATGAATGTGAATGGTTATCTGTCTGTGTCTTTGTCTCAGCCCTGTGACTAACTGGCCACTGTCAAGGATGTACCCCCATAGTTGCTGGGATAGGCTCTAGTCACCTGCCACTGCTGACAGAAATAAGCAAAGAAGATAAGCTGAGGGTAGGCACACTTTACTGACCCTGTAGGGAAATTAGTTTTCTGCATTTGACCCATCCCTCAGTGTTATTGTCCCAATTATTTTCTGCGGTCTCCCTCAGAAGTGTCACGTGATGTTACTGTGACTTGACTTGTGTCTTGTCTGCTGAAAATAACTGTCTGAAACATGTCAAGGCATAATACTACAAAACTATTGGTCTGTCTATAAATCCAGTAGAAGTAGAAGACCAAATTAACCTTTTTGGATTATTACAAGCATTGTCCCAGTCCATTTGGACAAACACCACCGCTGGATCAAGGAGACCATTGAGATTCAGAAAGGAGCATACAGGACTGTAAACTGGGACAAGGGAGCCACTTATCTCACACCTGGGATACTGTCCTGAAGATGTTGGACTCCAGATGGCGCTGTCTTTCCTAATATCCATGGGCGATTTTTTTTACACAGTTAAACATGCCATTGTGAATTCTAATGCTAGCTTGTACTAGCTATGTCAGTGGCTCTCAAAGTGGGGGTACGTGAAGGTACTGCAGGGGGGCCCCCAGAGGCTGTCTATATCAAGTACATAAACATAAACTGAGTTTGAAATGAGCTACAGTTATAAACTTTGTTTAAAATATAACTTTTAGCCAACATTCAGTAGTTTTTGTTTGTTTGTGTCTTTTGTTTGTGTTTTTGTTTTTATAGAAATCTATGAAGAAATACATGACATAGTCTTTATAACAGAGTGAAGGCTTCGTGTTGGGGGGTCTACGTCGTTTTTTTTGTTTTTGTTTTTTTTTTTGGAAATTTAAGGGGGCTGTGACACTCTTGACTTTGGGAATGGTTGAGCTATGCAAACTACAAAGAGTAGGCGTGTGATCCCATTACAAAGTCAGAAATGTTATATATTTTCTTGGGAGAGGTCTTTCCAGATGACACTTGGGTTTTGTAAATGTTTATTTTCAAAACAAGCACTGTGTATTGTCAGCTGGAGGAAGCCATAATCTGCCAAACGCACATTTGTACTGGGGTCCTATATAAAAACAGAAGAACACACTGAATTGTGTATTTGCACAAAGACATAAATGATCTTTTTATTGGAGTGTTACATATTTTACTTTTTACAGTGTGCTGCAACTGTGATTTAAAGGCGCCTGTTGAGTTGGTTTCAGGTTGTAAAAAAAAAAATGCTTCGATAATGTTTTCCCTCGGGTCTGGTGTAGATTTAACAAGTCTGAAAACAATGTTACCAAGTTGCCAATGTAATGTAGTAATAAACTGAACTTCTTCATTCTGTAACTGAATGTGCATGTTGCAGTAAAAAACAGCAATAATGCATTTGATAGAAAGCTCTGATTAAATTTGTGGGATTTAATGCAAGTTGCTTTAACCATTTCCTCTTTGTCTGTGTGAAGTGCTGCAGGAGATGAGGTCATTCAACCACAGATATGGATAGTTTTGTTTTTGTGAACTGAAGCTGTTTACAGGATAAGACTCAGAGTGTTTAGACGGGAACTTCTATAAAGAGCTTTCTAAGTCAGGGTAACATGTAGCCTGGTGATCCTACTTTCCTCTCCTACTTTCTTTTCAAAAGCAGGACAGTCTGGTTCCTCACTCGCAGCGAACCGCTTCTCTCCAGTTGATTTGCTGCACGTCTTATGAATATTGAATCAGAGTGAATTTAAATGACTTCTCTGACCTAATTAACAGTGTTTAGTGCTTTCCTTCGTTACCTGTTAATTCTGCTGAAGTCCGTGTTGTTTAGTCCTCTGTGAGATATTTTTCTTTGTCCTGTTGCCATTTTAACAATAAATTCCCGTTGACGTCCAAGTAACAACCACACAAATGCGCTTTCTCCACAAATCTTTGTTAGCCTGGCTGGCCAGACAAGCTCTTTTTTATTCTGTAGAAAGAAGTTGGTCAGGTAGCCCTATAAGTTTTGTTTCAGGCAGAACAATGACAACAATGACAGGCGGAGTAACCAATCAGAGAAACGAAGGGCAGGACATAAGTGGTGCACTGCTGACCCCTATCCTAAACAAACATGGCTGATTCTTGCCGTTTTTTTCCGTAAAACTCCCGAATACCCCCTATAATGAGTAGCTCTTTACTTATTTCTGAATGGGGACAGCAGCAGAAGCCAATTGTACAAAGTCAGTTTGTTTGAATGTAGTCACGTCAGACGTCAACTGGACTTTACTGTTGTTAAAATGGCAACAAGACGAAGGAAAGGAAAAGCACTAAACACTGTTAATCAGGTCAGACAAGTTATTAAATTAGCTTGGTAGCCAGCGTTACCTTGGCTAGTTTTTGCATTTCTAAGACGTGTTGTAGATAAATGGCTGGGATAGGCCAGTTCCAAATCGACCGTAGCGAAATGCCTCCCACCGAGTGAGGAACCAGACTGTCCTGTTTTTGAAAAGAAAATAGGAGAGGCTGACTTGACAGGCTACATCTTTGTAAACTGACTTTTGCTGCTGTCCCTGTTCAGAAATAAGTACAGAGCTGCTCATAATCTGATGTTCTGAAGTTTTATGGCAAAACTGGACACAATCCATCATGTCTGTTAGGATCAGTGGTGCGCTGCTTATGTTCCGCCCTTCGTTTCTCTGATTGGTTACTCCACCTGTCATTGTTCTGCCTGTAGAAACAAAACTTGTACAAAGGGGTAGCAGACTAACTTAGACATAGAACAGGAAAAGAGTTTGTCTGGCTGGCCAGGCAAGCTAACACAAGCCTTTATGCTGCCTTTAATACTATGAAATGTCAGTGGTTCTAAAACTGTGGTATGCGAACCACTTGTGGTAGGTGGGCTTCTTCTGGTGGTACACTGGAGTCTTCTGTGCCATTGTGAATAGACAGAAGGTTAAATCTCAAACCACTTTCTGTTCAAAGAAGGTTAAACCATTTTGACAAATATAACATCTTTGATCCCTCTCTCAAATCGCAGTTTTCTGGACAGCACTGATAAAAATCTGGATAGGTGAGCTTACAGCCCTCTGATTATAGAGACAAGATGGCCATGTCAATCTCACATAGATGATGTCAGGACTTGTGTAATAGCATTAAGTGAATGCATCACTCTACACATGATTCTTTTGCTGTAATTATGTACAGCAGCTGCAGTGGATCATACAACACAATTAGCAAACATCAAACTGACTCTGGAGTGTGGTAGGATTTTCAGCAGCAGCCCCAGAGAGTCATATGCACAACTCATGTCTCAGCAGACATGTTTTAAATAAGGTAAGTAAGCTCTGCATTTAACCCATCTTTCAATGCCACTGGGGCAGCCTGTCAGGAGCAGTGGGCAGGCCCAGGGACCCTTCTCCAGATCTTGTGCCAGGATCCTGGTCAGGAGTACCTAGCTAGATGACTCTTTTGCATGTTTTAGATTGATGGAGGAAACCAGAGTACCTGGAGGAAACCCATTCAGACATGGGGAGAGCATGCAAACTCCACACATAAAGGCCCCACGGTAATAGAACCCGGGACCTTCTTGCTGTGAGCCAAGAGTGCTGACCACTTTGCCACTGTGCCGCCATAAGGTCGTTTTTACCTCATACATGCAAAACCTTTGAACCAGCATATTTGCTTGTCCATATAAACACTGCCAAACACAATAAACTTAGGAACTGTGAATTTCCTTCCACTCTTACTTTTTACAATGGTGATTAAATACCCTATATTATACTTTTTTCAGGCTTTTAGAAATAGGTTTGGACACATTTGAAGGTCGATTGAGCATAATAGGGGACCTATTTCCAATAACAGATTGTGTGTCACAATATGTTACTAATGGCTAAGTATTCTCAGCCTCTCTGCGTCTCCAAAGGTGTGCCTCAGGGATCTATTCTTGGTCCTCCATTTATATAAATGACATTTCAAAGGTTAAAAGGCTTTCTGTACACAAACTGTTCCTTCTTTACATCTTCAGCTAAACATGTTATGTCCATCCTTTCTCCGGCATTACCAGCATTACCACTGTTACAGGCCTTTTTTGATAATGACTTATTTTCAGTTTGAGCTACGGGGAAACGGAACATTTGAAAAACAGAAGAAAGCCATTAGTTCAAATGTTACAGTAAATGTTTGTGTTCAAAATGGACACACAGACGCACAGGGGCTGTGTCACACATCAATTACTCAACATGCAAAAAGCTCATTAAATATCATTTAGAGCTAAAAACATTAAAATCAAAATGGCTTCCCCTTTGACTTGTCATTATACTCCATTATCTGCATCCATTATGTCAGATCACTGCACGATAAATGGGGCGTGGGGAGCGCAATGCAAAATTACATGCAACTTTCACAATATTACATTAGGCACAATGTCTAGAGAGCTATAACTTGCTGCTAGCTTCCTGTGTGGCGAGTGATTTAGTAGACAATTGTGACTAAGTTCATCTGTAATGTTCAGTAGTAGTTCATGTATTTTTGCACCACCAGCAGACTAGAGAGGTGCCCAGTATTACTAATGTAGTAAACTTTTCAAACATAAACAGTAGCCCTTTTCTCTAGTTGTTGCTAACATCAGTCATCTAGAATGTTTTTTAAGGGACATTTTCTGTTAGTGCACCACCTAGAAAGGCCCATCTTCTGTGTGTGCACTTCTGGCAATAATCCAGCCACAATCAGACATTTTATATCATCAGCTTTCTCTGTAAGCTTCATAATGAATACCCAGAATGCCAAGACATTCTGGGTATTTCATTCAATATTCATTATGGAGCTAATATCCTGACATCACTAGTAAGGTCATCACCCTTCATAAATGTGCGAGTTACCGGAAGTGAGTGTGCAATAGTGTGAATATGTCAGAAATACGTTCAGTATATAGAGGCTTATTGGTATGTTCTTGGATTTGTATGTTATTTTAACTTTAAGGTCCCATATGATGCTCTTTTTCGGGCTTTTTGAAATACTTTTGGACACCTTAGTGTTTCATGTTTTATAGCTTAAAATAATGTATATTTATGGAGGATTCTTTTGTGGAGCTGTTGCTTTGACTTTGCAGTGATCGCTTGGATTAGGTTTCTGTTGCCCCCTGCTGGCAGTGGTGGGGACTGGACAGATAGGGTTGCCACTTTAACATAAGCAAATTAAGAAACGCCTGCTGCTGTATGGACCACGCATCTCGCGCTGCTGTGACCACAGGCCTTTGTGTGTCTGTAGTGGAAAGTATTAACTTGGATTTAAAATATGAACAATTTATTTATGGCAAGGAGATTTTTTTTAAGTGTTATTTCTTGTATTTTGGTGGATTTTATTTGGTGTTTTAACACATTCAGCAGGCCTGAGGTGTAAAAATTTGGGCACAATTTATAATTTTACTGCCTGCCTCTTACTGTACATTTGGACAATACATTTAGATTTTTATGTAAATATGATCAGCACTATTTTTACATTTTACATTTATCCATTTCTTGTATCTAAATATTGTATTAGTGGGGCCCTCTCAAGACCGGAGCCCCTCTCTATTAGAATTTCTTGGCTACTGGAATGCTACTTGAGTCTGAAGATTGCATAAGTTTTACCCAGGTGCTCTTCAGGTTGGGGATCACGTAGGATACTATTAGCAACTATTGAGCATCTCATGAAGTTCTTGCTTTGTCACATTACTTAAAAACAAGAACTCAAGAAGAGCTTCCCCCTAGTGCCTTCACTTTGAATAACAATGTGTTTTTGTTTCAGAATCAACTGTTTAAACAGACAAAAGGCACAGCTATGGGAGCTTGTTTTGCCCCTAACTATGCCAACCTCTTTATGGGCTTTTGGGAAGAAACATTTATTTATTCTAATCTTAATGCCTACCAAGATAAGATCATATGGTGGGGTAGATACATAGATGATATTCTCTTAATATGGTCCGGCACTGATGTAGAATTGAAAGAATTCCTCTGTTATTTAAACAACACTAGCAGCAATGTGAAGCTTAGCCTATAATTTTCTCCATCTGAAATACATTTCCTTGACATAAATATCTTCAAGGATGATAATGGAGATTTACATACATCTATATTTAGGAAGCCAACTGACCGAAATACCCTTCTTAGGGCGGACAGTTTTCACCCACCCTGGCTACTCAACAATATACCTTATGGTCAGTTCCAGAGGTTAAAACGTATTTGTGACTCAGAGGAAGATTTTGAACTAAATGCCAGAGATATGACCAAAAGATTTAGAGAAAGGGGCTATAAACATCACAATGTGTCACAAGCATATCAAAAAGCCAAAGGTTTAAAAAGAGAACAGTTGTTAGTCCATAAAGAGAAACCACTGTATGATTCTAATCAAGTCCATTTTGTCACACAATACAGTGATAAAGCCAATGCAATTAAACAAATTATAAAGAGAAATTGGAATATACTAAAATGTGACAGTGTACTTAGAGAAGCTCTACCATAAACACCAACAATTTGTTTCAGAAGAGCTCCTACTCTAAGTGATAAGCTGGTAAAAAGTCATCTTATTCCTCTACAGCAAAAAACATGGCTTGGGCCAAAAGCTGGAAGCTTTAAGTGTGGCAACTGCAACCACTGTGACAATATGGTGAATACAAATCATTTTAAAGATATAAACACAGGTCGAAAATATGATATCAAATCATTCATTAACTGTAATACCTCTTATGTAATCTACAGGTTGGAGTGCCCATGTGGATGTTTCTACATTGGAAGGACTAAGCGTAAATTGAAAGTTAGGCTTGCTGAACATAAACATGCTATTAGAACAAGTGATCTCCAATACAGTATGGCATCACATTATAAAGACGCAGGTCATGGCAATAGTTGCAACAGTTTGAAAATTTGTGGCATTGAACACATTAAACTGTCAATAAGGGGTGGAGATAGACTAAAGCAACTTTTTCAAAGAGAATCCTATTGGATATATACTTTAAAGGCAACAAAATATCCAGGTCTAAATGAAGAACTTGACTTTACTCCTTTTTTGTGAATTATTTTTCATTGTGATTCCATAGTTTTGTTATGTTTTGTGATTATTTTCTGTTTATATTGAAATTTGTGGTTTCTGCAATAATGTGTGATTATCTTGTCATGGACTTACTCTTTGGCTTGGTCATGTGAACAGGTCACATGATCTCTAGGTATAAAAGAGTTCTAGAAGCCATTTTGTGTCTTGCACATGCCCTGATGAAGGCCCTGAGAGGCTGAAACGCGTTGGTATTTTTAAACTTGATACAGCCCATGAAATAAAGGCTTTTTAAATACCTTTGAAATCCCATTGAGTGCCTCAGTCTCTGTCAGTACCCCTCTCTATTAGAACAGGCCCTACACAGAGTCACACAGTGACACAGAGCCTTCAGTCTCATCTCACTGGGGCAGGGACAGAGGCTGCAGAAAACACTACAGACCACATTTAAAACTTTTCTCAGCACAACCAAACTTATATTTTATGTTGCTTGGAAGAAGCCTACACAGCACATTGTCTATTACTGCACATCTTCTTTTTAATGAACTAATTATGATTTATGATCGTATCTCTGTAAATATGAGGCTGATCATCAAACTAAATTCAACTGAAGTTCAGGAACTGTCGCGAGTTTTTGTGAAATCAAAACTGTTCTTAGTGTTCAGGATTTTCCGTAGGCTAATGACTCACCAGGCACTTGCCAACAGCAGCTTCACTGACTGAATGTACACGGGCTCACCTGACGGCGGACATCAACAAAGTGCATGTTCTTTTTTTTAGCATCTCTTTTCTGCTGGGGAAGGCTCACATGTTACCATAAAGTATTACTAAAGTAAGCTGTAGCCTCCTGTAGTCCTCTCCCGTCTCTGGACCTGCACACGCTTCTTCAAATTCACAGATGAAGCTATGAAGTCTGGATAGAGAAATGTCCATGTCAAACAAGTATAAATACACTGGGAGCAATAAAAAGGATCTGATTCTAGCAGTTTTTATCAGTACAATGTAATGAATTCACAGACAGAAAGATGTGGTCATGCCTAATAATAACAACTCTTTATTGTACTAAGTGGAGAGTCATAATACTAACGTGCCTGCCTGTCTTGAGGATAACAGCAAGTAACTCATTTCATTCTTTATTTCAGACACATGTTTTTGGTCCATAACATTAAAAAAAGTCTAAAAGCATCGTTGTAGGCCACAGTGAGTCTTCATCTATAGTTCCACCAGAGATGAGCTGTATGTACAAAAAGCTTGGAACAGAGAACACTTTACAGGAACAGAGCAGATACTAAATTTACCCATCAACATGTTTACCTGTGCATAGAGTTTACAACACTGTATGTGGATGTCTCTGTCATCACGACAGTCATCAGTTACAAAATGTCCAAGGTATTTGACCTCTCTGCAGGCTGTAAGAGGCCTGTCACAGAAATAAAACACAGGAAAGTTTACATTTTTTCCTCTCTACTTCTCACAGTCATGATATTACTCTGGGGGTTGGATTAAATGTCAAACTCGCTTCCATATTTTGAGCTGACCTTTAATAACTAATGAATTCCAGCACTGTATGAGCTGATAATAACCAGATCGTCAAGATTGCCGCAACCATGAGCTACGACAGCAAACAAACCAAAAGTACCTGGCTCTACAGGCATCTGCAGGTCTGTTATTTGTCATGGTAATTGTGCTGTGTTTATGTCATATGCCACATTCAAACAAAGGGCTGCAAACACGCTTGAGCCAATATGGATCAACACACGAACTAGCAAGCACTCAGTGCTACAATGGCTGTACAGCACCGAACTGTCCTGAAACTAAAGTCCAATTATTTCAAGAAATACTTCTCCAGCAACTTTTACAACCTCGACACAGGGGCTTTTTTTGTTTTGTTGCAACCTTGATGCTCCTGAATGAGTTAGCTGGAGTTCCAGCTTACCTGCCTGGATTTACTGCTAGACGCCGGCCCTGTCCCTATGAGGGCGCGGACACGTGCTTACTGCCTGGACTCGCTGCCGGACACTGGCCTTGCTTCTATGAGGGCGTGAGCTTGTGTTCGGTGATGGGATGCACCTCTGGGCACCGTCGATGGGACGTGGACTCGCGTTTGCTGGCTGGACGTGCTTCTGGGTGCTGGGCATGTTTCCGTGGGGAGGTGGTCTTGAGCTTGCTGCTTGGATTCGCTGCGGAGCACGTGGACTCGCATCCGCTGTTCGGACCGACCCCTGTGCGCTGGCTGTGCTCCTGTGGGGACGTGGACTCGATTTCTCCGACTTCACTAGCTGGATGCAACTTCGGGTACCCCTGTGCTGCGGCTGTGTTATCGAGCCCTTTGTTTGAGGGGCACATGGCCTCAGTACTTTGCTTTACCATCGATGGGGTCCTGGCCAGTGGCGTTTATTATGGAGAGCATTATATACCGTGGAGAATTATACGACTGGAGGGCGCTACAATCTTTGCTACTTTTCAGTCTACAGCTTACATAAAAGGAATGCCTTTCTATAGGCTTCTACATAATCTGGCTCCGCTTTCTGTAAGAACTCCAATTTCGGCCTATATCATATTTCAGCGCTGGGTGACACACAATCACAAAGTAAAATGCTCTAAAAAGTCAAAGAAATGTAAATTGTCCAAGTATAGACTTGTAATTTTTATACTTCCATTTATAGGGAATGTTGAACTTAACCCTGGGCCTGACTCAAATACTTTTACTTTTATCTCACTTTTTTTGTATTTTTATGTTATTATCTTAATCTCTTAGCCAATAATAACATTGGTCTTTTTACACCTTTGTCAGTTTTACAGTCACCGCAAAGCACTCTTTCTTTCTCAGTACCCTTTATTTCTCTATCCAATGCCACTCTGACTACAACACTGATTCCTCCTCCTCTCCCTACTAAAGCTCCTTTAAGGAAAACACAGAGATCATTGCTATTAAAAAAAACCAACTACCTTCGGTCAGTTAGGAGGAGTAAGAGGTTTTAAAATTTGCCACCTAAACACTCATAGTCTTGTTCCTAAATTGGACGAATTCAAAATTATGCTTGCACAAACAAAGGCACACATAATGGCAGTTTCTGAATCTTGGCTTACTCCTGCTATCCCTGACTCTTTTCTCTCAATTGCAAATTATTCTCTCTACCGTAAGGACTGTGAAGATAAAACCGGTGGTGGGGTTGCTGTTTATATTAGTCAAAAATATGTACATACTATAACAAAAATCAAAACAGACACCGAGACATTGCAGCTAGTTGTGAATTTCACACATCAACATGCAGTTACTATCATTGTAACCTATAAACCTCCAAACTTTAACACAAATGCCTACCTCTCTCAACTTTCTAGTCTAATCAAAGCAGTTAGGACAAAAGAGCTAGTTGTTCTCGGTAATTTTAATTTGGATTGGAACGACCACTCCTCCAAATCATTTAAAGCTCTTGCCACAAAACTAATCAGGGATCCTACAAGAATTGGAATAACACGCAGTTCAGTCATTGACTTAATTTTTACAAATAACTCTCATAAATATGGATACTCTGGAGTAATAAGTGCAGCAATTTCTGACCATTCTTTAGTCTATACTATTCGAAAAAAAATACAAAATTGCTAAAGGACATGTAAGTCAATCGACTGAAAATAAAAAAATACCAAAATCAAAACTGCCTCAGTTCAACACTGAAATCAGTTCCATTGACTGGAGTGATGAACTATCCCTAGTGAATCCTGATCAAATTTTTAGCAAATTTTCACACAAAAATAGAGGCAGTACAAAATAAATTCCTTTCTGTCCAAAAAATAAAAAGTCGTAACAACAAATTGCCATGGGTAAACCCAGAAATATTAAAACTTCTCAAGCAGAAGGCTTTTGCCCTTAAGTCTTACAGAAAATTAAAGACCAATGAGAGGAAAAAACAATTCATATAAATTAGAAACAAGTGTATTGTGGAACTACGCAAAACTAAAATGGCTTACTTTCAAAATCAAATAACTCAAGCGGCTTCAAATCCTTAAACCCTATGGCAAACACTTAAAAATATAACTGGCGACTATAAAAAGAACAATTTAAATCAAATTCAGATTACTAACAATGGAGTTCTGATCACAGACCATGAAAAGTTGGCAAGAGCTTTTAATGATTATTTTGTGACATCGGTAAATGAACTGGCATCCAATTTTACAACCTCAAATCCTGTGTTAGAAACTTACTGTGTATCCCCGCTTTTTGCCTTCTGAGAGATCTCCCAGACTGAGCTATGTCAAATTTTGCAATCCCTAAATAATTCACACTCTAATGATATATATAGTTTAAATTAACATTTTTTGAAGACTCATGCTGTTAGTTTTATACCTCTTTTACATCATCTGATTAATGTCTGTATCAGGCTTTCCGTGTTTCCCTTGTCCTGGAAAACTGCTCAAATCATTCCAGTATTTAAAGCTGCTGATCCTTCCTGCATCTCAAATTATAGACCAATAGCGATTCTTCCAGTTATGTCTAAAATAATGGAGAAAATTCTCTATAATCAATTAATCAAATATCTTGAATACAATGAGCTGCTCAATAGCTGTCAGTATGGTTTTCGTCCTAAACGTTCTACACTGTCTGCATTACTATTGCTTACAGAACACATTCGATCTGCATTAAACAAAGGCCATGTGACAGGAGCAGTGTTTGTTGACTTCAGGAAAGCATTTGATACAGTAAACCATCAGATCTTGTTAAAGAAGCTTGTCTCATTTTACTTTTCTCCATCTGTAATACAACTGTTGTCATCATATTTGAGTAACAGATCACAGGTTGTTAAAGTTGGGCATGCAAAATCTCCACCTTTAGACTGCAAAATGGGTGTGCCACAAGGCAGTATTCTGGGTCCACTACTTTTTCTCCTTTATATTAATGACCTTCCTCTGGTATGTAATTACTCAAATTGCTTATTGTATGTGGATGACACTGTCTTGTTTTACTCTGATCCAAATCCTAATCTTGTAAACTTAAAACTGACATCTTCAAAAACTACAGAACTGGCTGAGGGATAACCATCTTACAATCAATGTAAAGAAGACTGAATGTATGTATTTTCACTCATCCAGGAAGCTCCTGTCTATGTCTAATTCAATAGTCTTTGGCAATCAAGTACTTTCTACAACAACAACCTATAAATATCTTGGTGTGCTCCTGGACTCTCATCTCTCATACAGAGAGCACACTCATAACCTAACAAAGAAACTACAGCAAAAATTATATGTTTACAATAAAATCAGACCTTGCCTGTCGCATTCTGTATCTGAGATCTACTTACATGCAGTAATTCTATCAATCATTTCGTACTGTCTTCCAGTCTGGTCTCTCACCATTAACCAGTAGCCAGACTCTACAATAAAGCCTTTAAAATTCATAATAGACTTCCTGGATGGGTTCATCACTGCACAGCACTGCTTCAGGCAAATGCTCTCACCTTCCAGAATTATATAAACTGTTATGCCATTAATGTTTATTTTCAGATAAAACACAACCTTATGTCTCCGGCTTTGACTGCTCTCCTCCCAGCCATGAACTCTGGACTGTATCACAAGATCTTGCTCCCAGGAACTTCTCCCTGTCCCAGCTTTCAAAAACATTTATGGGCAAAAGTCTTTTTTTCACACGTTCACTAAAGTGTGGAATACAATTCCTCACTACATCAGGACTCCACTCCCACAGTTCAAAAAAGTATACAGGCAGTTTCTGGTGGACAGCTCCTGTTGTGACCACTGATAAATTTGGTTCTAATCAGGCCTCTTTTGTTGTGGAAGGACTTAAGGAGTGATGTTTCTGATGCTTTGTTGTCTTTTTGTGTCTTCAGTTGTGATTGTGGTTTTTCCTTCTGTGTGCTGCAGAACAGGAACCTGCTGTAAAACAGTTTTTAACTGAGTCAGGCCCAATTATTTGTAATGTAACTGTTACCTATAATTCTTTCCTGTTAATAAATGAAATGAAATGAAATCATCAGCATACATGAGATGGTTAACAACTAGGGATGGGAACTGATAAGATTTTATCAATGTCAATGCCATTGTCGATTCTGCTTATCAATCTGATTCTTTATCGATTCTCTTATCGATTCCTGATAAATCTGTGAATAAAAATGAACTAGATTTGTGGCCATACAGTTTATTATGAAGCAAAAATAGAATCTTATTTTTATTTTCATGTATGTGGGCTTACTAAACTGGGCTCACTAAACAGAAGTAACATGTATTGAATGTACAGCTTTTAAATTACTGGAAATGTATTTATTTATACTTTTTAAATAAACAGGATTGTGGCTTTAATGTTGATTTAGGGGCAGCAGAAGCAGCTTTGCACCTGTCTGTCAGAAGAAAAAAAAAAACTCATTAAACTTATTAAACTAAACACTAGTCTGTGTTACTGTGACAGTGCAGAGCAGGGAGGGGCCACATCAGCGTCAGACAGGTGGGTCAGAACGTTTTCTACGAAGATTTCTCTCTATCGCTCGCTCCCTTCCATACTGTATTTCTTAGGTTAGGTAGGGTCTCTTGGTAGTTTATCTATATACACATTAAATTAGGGATGGGTACCAAGAGCCGGTAACGGTACCGGTGCCCCATCATGGTGGACCACGTGGACCGATAAGCCTCAGCCTTAACCCTCACCGCTCCTTGGGGTCCGAACATGTACTTTTTGCTGTTTTTACCTTTTTGATCCTCAATAAATCAGTTAGTTTAAAGGCTGTTGGTGTGAAACTTGGCCAGAATTATGTTTTTTAGTTGTTGTTTAAAATGCCATGACTCCTTCTGTTCTAAGGTGTATAGAAAAGGAGATATGCATTTTGCATACACTCGTTACCTTAAGTACACATTTCGGCCCATTGACTTCCATTATAACCACAGATTTTTGACATACCGTAATTCTGACATATTATAATACTTTTTTTCATGAAAACCCAATAAATCTAAGCCTTTACCTTCAAAATAAAGGGAAATTAGGTTTTTGGTCAGATTGACCCCTAAACCACCAGGGGCAGAAAAATGCATGGGAATAAAACTATTGAACAGCAATAAATTGGTCTTGGTGTGTTAGGATTGATGTAACAGGTGGGAGTGTGGCTGAGAATATATTTTGTTTGTGTGGTCAGGAGGGAGTCTGTGAAACTCAAGTATAAAAAGGCCAAATGAGCTCTGTTTATAAACAAGTGGTGTGAATGTGATTGAGAATATTTCTGTGTGTGTGTGTGTGTGTGTGTGTGTGTGTGTGTGTGTGTGTGTGTGGGTCTGTGTGAGATTACAATGATCAGAGTCAAACAGGCTGTTGACATTTTTGTTCTTGACCCAGAGAGAGCCTCCTCTCTCTCATTGGACCTTGGCACAGCAGGTTTCTGTCAGTCAGATGGAATGATTTCTTTTCAGACACACGCAGAGGCAGGAGTGATGTTTCCTTTACCTTGTCATGTTTCGACTGACACCGACAGTCTTCCTCAGAAGTGTCACCTGACTGCTGTGACATGTCTTTATCAGCTGTGGGTGGTCAGCCTGAAGGACCTGACCACGCCCCCTGCTGGTCTATCAGACTGACCACACCCCCTGACACAGTTTGGTCTCTGTAGAAAAGTGTCCCAGGTCTGAGAGAGCATCAGCGCTCCTTCATCCTGGTTGATGGTGTCTAATCCCTGCTTCCTGATTTCAGCTGCCTCCTTTATCCAAAAAATACCGTGAAAACAATGCAAAAAAAGAGCATATATGTGAAACAGGTTGAAGTCCCGATATTTGCAAAAAAAAAAAAATCAGCCTCTGTTGTGTGACTAAAAAGAAATGATTCCATCTGACCGACAGACTTCAGCAGAAACCTGCTGCACCAAGGTCCAGTGGGAGAGAGGAGGCTCTCTCTGGGTCAAGAACATAAATGTGGCTCTGATCACTTGAACCCCCCCCCCCCCCCCCCCCCCCCCCCCACACACACACACACACACACACACACACAGAAGAGTATTCTCTGGTACACTGACTCCACTTGTTTATAAACAGAGCTCATTTGGCTTTGAATACTTAAGTTTCACAGACTCCCTCATGACCTCATAAACAAAATATATTCTCAGCCACACTCCCACCGCTCTGTTACATCAATCCTAACACACCAAGACCAATTTATTGATGTTCAGTGTTTTTATTCCCATGCATTTTGCAAGGTAGAAAAACAAAATTCCATTGAAAATGCTCTGCTGCCCCTGGTGGTTTAGGGGGGCAATCTGACCAAAAACCTAATTTCCCTTTTTTTTTTTTAAGGTAAAGGCTTAGATTTATTAGCTTTCCATGAAAAAAGTATTGTAATATGTCAGGATTACATTATGTCAAAAATCTGGTTATAATGGAAGTCAATGGGCTAAAACGCGTAATTAAGGTAACGAGTGTAAGTTTTTACCAAAATCTGTCCTTGCTCCAAAAATAAAAATGCATCAAAACCAATGTTGTTCTTAATTATTGACTTAGTCAAGGCTCTAATAACTTAACTACTACTTAACTACCCCCAAGTAATCCACTCTGCAACTCATTTTTGGATAATAGGGCATTTTTTTTATTTTATTTTGCTATCTAAAAAAATTTAAAAACTTTATATCTATGGCTAGGTCTGAAGTAGTAGAAAGGATTTCTTGTGAAAAAAGTTAAAAAAAATAAAATTGACATTTTTATAGCTTTTTTTTTTTTTTTTTGGAGAGTTCCCAAACGGGTCCCTATGGTGATGAATGTAAGTTTTTTCCAATAATCTGTCCTTGCTCCAATAAAAATGCATTATAACTAAGGTTGTTATTAATTATTGACTTAGTCAAGGCTCACCCTAAATGATCCACTCTGCAACTCATTTTTTGGATAAAATGGCAGATTTTGTTTTTTTTATCATCTAAAATAACAGGATTTTTGATGATAAAATGGCCATAAAAACATATAAATTATTAATAAATGTAAATAAACTTAATATCTACGGTTAGAGCTGAAGTAGTAGAAAGCATTTCATGCGAAAAAAGTAAAAAAATAAATAAAAAATTGACATTTTTATACCTATTTTATGAGAGGTTCCAAACGGGTCCCTAAGTTAACGAGTGTATAGAAATTTTTAAGGTGCCCAGAGGGTTAACGGTGCTCTTGGTACTGAGCAGTCGCTGAAGCAAGCAGCTGCAACAACGCTCAGACAGAGAGGAAAAGTGTGGCTAAATTTCACCAAAAACATGGTGCACGGACCCAGCAAGGACAAGCGCCGCATTACAGCACAACAACGCTGAGTAATCTGGCAAAGAACACAGAACGATGGTAGGTTAATATTATGCTACCAGCCCACAGGTGGAATAACCACAAGAACCACCTGAACCCAGTGTTTATTTATAAGTGCACTTGTAAAGTTCCCTGAAACGCAGTTGTGGCCACAAACAGCTTATGCATTTATTTATATAAAAATAGGCTACTGCCTTTTTAAAATGTATACTCATTTGATATTTTTATTTAGATTTACATTAATAATATTTTATGTAAAATTATTACAAACACAAAGTAGCCTATAATGTGAATGAAAAATGCCCCGAAAGGTTAAAAAGAAAGAAGAAATTAAGGTTCTTTATTAGATTTTTGCTCAAAAAGTATCAATAAGAGCACTGTTACAAGAATGACATTGATGAGCAGTATCAATAAGAGCAGTAGTATCAGTAAAATCTGAACAATATCCATCCCTACATTAAATAAAACTATAATGAGATGACATGTGCTATATTAGTTTTACAACAGACTGGGATGTGCCAGTGGTTCACTGTTTAGCAAAGAAACGCCTGGACATTAGTGGAACAACACCATGTCAGTCACATATTCATCCTCTTCAGTCGGAGAAAAGAAGCGGTGGGCTGCAAGACCAAAAAGACTACAAAAACTCAACATCACCAACTGGCAGCAGGACAATCTGTGGTGTTCCTTTAACAATTTATATATCATAAATGTATATTTTTTTTATCACAAGGCTGGTTCACATAATTTTCTAAAAGAACAGTGGTTTACGCTCTAGGGGCCTCCGATTAAAAAAAAAAGAAAAGAAATCATCAATCAAGCTGGTGTATATGTTTTGTGATTTTTCAATAAAATAAACACAGTAATTTTTATTCTCAGTTGACAGAACCAGCACACATAGGCTTAAACTTCAGGTCCCAGTCCAGAAAATAGTATCAGTAGCATCACTGTGCTTCAGTGGAGTGACATTTCATTGACGTCTTTTCAAAAGGATCATTTGTTATAAATGGCTCAGGATGTCACTGCTGGAAAGAAAAGTTGAGTTACTCTTAGACACTAGTCAGTTTGCTTATAAAAAGAACAGAAGAGCTGAAGATGCTGCTTTTAACATTACTCATCTTGTGTCCAAACATTTTGAAAACACCAAGGCTTATGCTTGTTTTTGCGATACTCTCAGACACAGTAACACTGGAGTTCCACAAGAGTGTGTGTCATCTCCTGTGCTTTTTGCCTTGTGTGCAAATGACTGCAGAAATACACCCCCCAATAATTACATCAAGAAATCTGCTGATGACACTGCCATTTTAAGTCTTTTACAAAAGGACATGGACCTCTCATCCTACCACAGTGAAATAAACTCTTTTATCAAGTGGTGTGACAAGAACAGTTTTGTGTTAAATGTAACAAAAACACAGGAAATATATCTGAGCCTGTGATCATAAAAGATATAGCAATACAGCAAGTGGCATCACACAGATACCTCGGCATTCATATGAACAATGCTCTCTGTTGGAAAACAGACAGCAGAGGTTGTATTTTTAAGACAACTGAGGTCATTCTGTTTGTTTTTTTACCGAGCCAGGCTTAAAAGTCTCATTCAATATGGAATTACAACCTGGTTTGGAAATGCATCGGTTCAACTAAAAAACAAACTTGCACACATTCATAAAGCAGTCAAGAAACTAATTGGACTGAGAGACTATGAACCGATACAGACTTTATACAAACTGCTGCCATCAGGAAGGAGACTCAGAGATGCCACAGTGTAAAAGCTGTCATTTGTTCCTGTTTCTATTAAGCTGCTGAATTCAAACACTGTACCTTGCACAGCACATTAGCACTTGACTATGTTTGCACTTTTCATAACTAACACATTTTGTTGCATTTTAACCTATCACTGACATTTAAGTCATTCTTTTCTCTGTGTTATTGTCTTAATTGTCATTGTTTAGAGCAACAGGGCATTTTGTCCAAGGCAAATTTCCTTTCGGGGATAATAAAGTTTATTCAGTTCAGTTTTAGTTCAATACACAGGGCTAAACAAAATGAAATGCAATGCAAATCACAAAGACAACTAGATAGACAAACTAAAAAATAGGCCATGTCATGGCTTTCAATGTGTTGGCACACTCCAATATGAGCTGCTCTGATTGGCTAGACACAGACAGAGACATAAAGAGACATAGTTTTTGCTAGTTTCTAATTACCGTATTTTTTGCACTATAAGGCGCATCGGATTATAAGGCGCACCTTCAATGAATGGCCTATTTTAAAACAGTTTTCATATATAGGGTGCACTGCATTATAAGTCTTATAATAGAAGCTATTGTAGTGGCTGGGGTTGCGTTATGCATCCACTAGATGGAGCTGCGCTAAAGGGAATGTCAATAAAACAATCAGATAAGTCAGTCAGTCAAACTTTATTAATAGAATACAAACCAGCGTTCTTACAACTCCGTTCACTCCCAAAACAAGTTAGTGCATTCACAATACGGTAGCGTACGTACCGGTAGCTCTTATTTGCACCGCCCTCGTTGAAAACAATGTATTTCCAACTCCATTTGTCACAGTTCAAAGCTACATGAACAGCGTTCGAGCGCTCAGTTTTCTGTCCCCTCAATATCGCAACTCTTCTACTGAGATGGAGCAAAGGCCACGCCTCCTTGTTCTGTTGCGGCAGGATCCATAAACACGCCTATGGCACACATGAACAGCTGGGACTGGAATTCCCCTTTACCGTTTTTACCGCTGTCACTTCGGCGACGCCCCCTGAATACGGTAGCCATAATTAACCAACATTGATCCATATATAAGGCACATCGGATTATAAGGTGCACTGTCGGTTTTTGAGAAAATTAAAGGCTTTTAGGTGCGCCTTATAGTGCAGAAAATACGGTATTTCACTTCTGCTTTGTTGAGAGCCAGCACAGAAAAGTAAATTCGCCTGCTGCAGAGAAAGACACACACAGAGAAAAGTGTGCTAAAGGTCAGCAAGTACAGTATTTGATGACTACGGTGCACAGCTGATGAAGTAATGCACAGCTGATGAACGCGTCATAACATCTGACCAGCTTATGATGTAAGTGTCAACAAGCCAACCACAGTCAGCCAAAACAACTGTGCAAAACTTGGACCAATGAAGAACCTCTACAACCAGCAAAATGTAATGAATAATGTAATGCTTATGCTTAGAAAAGTATAGAAATGTATGTCATGTAACTATAGGGTTAGAAGATTGTAGAGATGGGAGAGATGTTGGAAGATTCTGGAGGCCTGGGAGATTTTTGTGAGAGAAGATGTAGGCTAGGAGCCAGACCCACCCCACCGCCATTACGAGTTTGAAATCATTTGTTCCAACTTGGCCCTGTTTAGTCCCAGGACTGCCAAAAACACTTTAATCTGGACAAGCCTCAGACAGAATTTTGTGAGTGTGTAAAAAGTAGTGCTACATTTGCATACAGAGTCACAGAGTCATGAAATTTGGACCAAAGAATGCTGACATGATGAGGAACATAGCAAAATAACTTTAAAGGGCTTTATATCTTTTTGTTTCTAAATATCAAACATTTAATGGCAAAAAAAATAAAAGATTGCCACCTCAATGACTAATTCTCTTTACAAACTGTTACATTGTGACACTGTGTCATCGGAATTACAGTCTCATGTAAATAGAAAACTTCCCTAATTCATTAGCTTCAGATTAAACCCAAGATGAGCTCTGTATCTTAAACAGGTCTCCTGTTTCCTGTTTGCAGGAAATATGCACCATACCCCAGACCGAGGAATAGAATTTTCATTCATCATTGCTCATAGAATTCCTGAGAGCATTCTACAGGAAAATAACAGACTTCACTTAACCTTTTTGGATTTGCTTCAAACTTGGCACGGCCATTGTCCATAAAGCACATATTATGTCAGTAAAATTTGTAGCTTGTCTCTTTTTACTTTACAGCAAAACTATCGCGTTGGGGTGGATCTGGCCTAATTTAAAAGTTTTTGCATTTTGCCCTTTTTTGCTTTTTAGAATATAAACCTGTTCAGGCGACTTCACCTGTTCACATCCCACAGCAAGCAATCACTGTGGTGAAGGAATATTTTTACTTTGAAGCCACCAAAAGCTGGCCTAAAGCCATTCATGGATTGAGTATATGAATCCAGAACATCCCAGTAAGCTCCCAGTAAGCATGGACAGGTCTTGAGTGTTGGACTAGCTGGGGTGAGGCTGGTGTAGCGCTTGATACATGGCATACTTATTTTGCTATAATTACTGCACATTATTATGTTAATACATTGGACCTGTTAAAAATATGTAATATATGTGATTTTTTTGATGACATAGGCCTATTTTCTTGTAAGATCTTTATTTATCAGACCAAAATGCAGAGACAAAAACACATTCTGCTGCTTGACCACCCTCCATGTAAAAAAGTTTTTTTTTTTTTATATATATAGATCCATGTTTTAAATGTGCAAGATTTGATACAAACACAGCAGCACACTCTTGAGCATGTTCCAAAAGCACTCACATGCAACGTTAGCAGCACAGTCAGCTTTGCTTCTGGGGGGCCGAATCTTGAGGAAGTCTTAAAGCAGCCTCAGGAGGAAGGATCATGTCAGTTGGGAAACACCCAGTCTCTAAGTCTCTATTTTAGCTCTTGGTCTAAAGCTAAACTCAGTGCCAGAAGTTTAAGGGAAGCTCCAATTACAGTTTGATGTCACATATGTGTATTTTAAGGTGGTAAATGAATTGAGTTTTACTTTTGTTAATAAAATAAAAGTAGAAAAGTAGCTACACTGTTGGTGAGTGGTGGGGTTAGAAAAGCTATATGTGATAGATTCTATTGTAACTGGCCTGAGACGGCATTAGCAAATTTGGATAGTTCAGCTTTAAATGTGTTATGAGCAATATATATTTTTTATATTTCATAAAACTTACCCACAGGTATTCAAAGATATTAGGCAAATATGTTTAAATCAAATATTAGTTTTACTGATAACAATGGTACAGCTGATTTATTCACAATAAAATATATATATTTTACATAATGGCAAAGTTGTTTATGTTTACATTTTTTGTTTTGGTTCTAAAGCCTGCATTGCCAACCATCCAATCAGAAAAGTGAAAAGACAGGGAACCTACAGACCATTGTTTTGATTTTCCGTTTTCAAACCAGTACGAGTGCATATACAGACTTTTATTATAATAACATCTATATCACAGTTTTTTACACAATGTAGTCAGTAAACTCTATATTACACAATACACAATGAGAATAGGCATTTATTGCTTTTGTGGTTTCAGTGATATTGTGTGTAATTGTGTGAAGCCCTTTAAGGCAGAGCATGTCATTATAACTAAGGGAATAATACAATGGCTATATGACTATAGTGTGTAAACTGTACTAACTGACTCAAGATCAGCAGAATGGCCCCCACTGCTCCTGACAGGTTGCCCCAGCAGCACTTAAGGATGCAGAACCCAACCTTAGCAGCATATACTTAAAAAAACAACAATTTAAAGAGCTATATTTATCCCACAGAACTTGGCATGCATGGATATTTACATACTGTACAAATGTCTCTAAGAGGTAGCGTACTGTGTGTCATACATAATATGCACTGAGCTGGACTTGTGCTAAATTTAGACGAGGTCTGTAAAAACATTCATTTAGGAAGTAATGTGAAGTTGACTCATGAGTCAGACAAAGGAGACAGATAACATTATGTTGGGTACAATATTAACAGTAGCAACAATATTAATCATTGCTAAAAATAATGACAAGTTAAATGTCTTTTTTCCCCCCAATTTCGGTCCAGTTTGCTCCTTTCACATGACATTTTCAAAATAAAATAGAGAAATGTTCAATCTACACATTAAGGTGTTTATTTCATTACATTTTGTCAACTTATGTCTATAGATTTCTACCTAAAATTCTAACTTCAAAGTCTGTTTGTCTTATTCTTAACTGTTTTGAAGATTTATAGTGAGGGATTTGTTTATATATGATTCCTAAAGTGATGGATATCCACAACAATTCTCATAAAAAAAAAAATAAATAAATAAATAAAAAAAAAAAAAGAAAAAAACAAAACAACAAAAAATGTCTAAAATATACCAATAATTTTAAACCAGTCTCTATGCAATATTTAGATTTTGTGTTTTGGTATTTACAACAATGTTGCATTTTTAGGTAAATAATGGCTAATGTCCATATTAAAAAAAACTTAAACCAGCTATTCCCAAAACTCAACACTGACTGTTGTCTAAACAAACACAAGTATACAACTGTAACTCATTTCAAACTCAATATCTTCTTCTGTACTTAATATAGACAGCCTCTGGGGAGCCCCCTGCAGTACCTTCATGGAACCCCAGGGGGCCCTGAACCCCACTTTGGGAACCACTGAATTACACAAACATTGCAATACATTTTTTTTTTTTTTCTTTTCTTTTGTTTATGCCATTGTTCTAATGGAGAAGTTTCACAACATCTGTTAGTTAAAGATTTTACCCTATATTTACCTGTGGTCTCTCACCTTAAAACATTTTCATTTTTTATTGAAAAAATAAACCTTTTATGTTGTTGCAAAGTTAAACTTACCATTTTATTTTTAATGTACGTATATATATTGTAGAGCAAGTTGACGAGAAAGTAGAACTGCACACTGATCATAATGAAACTGCATGAAACATCAGGTAAAGATGATCAGGAATCCCTTTTGAGAACATAGTGAAATGAATATCATTTAATATACCATAATACCAGAATGACCATAATGTGTTCACAGAAAATAACCCCTTTTAACCTTCACAAATGTTCCTTTGCAAACAACACCACAGGCTTGATCTGCTCCGTCCTGTTTATGTAGGTGGAGATGACTGACCTCTGGTACACAGTCATGTCTGAGCCTCTCCTAGGACTCCTGCTTCTCCTGTAGAGGGCACTCACCTTCCTCCTGAAATACTGCCCAGAGATCACATACAGCAGTGGGTTTAAGACGCTGTTGAGGAAAGCCAGATACACTGAAACCTGACCTCCTATATCCAGCACATGGAACCAGGCCGCCTCCTCTAACAAATGCACGTCGCAGAGAATGTCTAGGAAGGTGAGGACTTGGAACGGGCTCCAGCACAGAAGGAATAACAGCGTGACGGCATAAACTAAAATTGTTGCCTTTTTATCAGTGAAGTCACGGAAAGCAATCTCTCTTCTTCTTGCTAGCGCTACTATTATGTTCCCACTACAGAAAACAATGACCAGAACGGGAAGTACAAAGCCCACCAAATTCATTAGTATCTGATGGGCAAGCTTCCAAGAACTATTATGGCTGTAATCCAAAACACAAGAAACAGTCTCCAGCTCTTCAATGAACATTACTTTTCTATGGATTACAGTTGGCAGACTTAGCAAGACGCCAAGAATCCACAAGACGAAGCAGATAATCTTAGCGTGAAGTGTTCTGCGTAGCCACAGCGCCTTCATAGTCTTCACCAGCGCTAAGTAACGATCCATGCTGATCATGACTAGCGTGTAGATGCTAGTGTACAAATTGACAACGATGACAGAGTTGACGATTTTGCACAGGGCGTCACCGTAAGGCCAGTTGAACTCGTCAAGGATGTTCATAGCCCAAAAGGGAAGGCTGCACATGAGGAAGAAGTCGGCTAGCGCCAGGTTGCTAAGGTAGATCTCTGCAACGGTGAGTCGGTCCTTGTTGAAGAAGAATACGACCAGGACGAAGCTGTTGAAGAGAAGGCCGAGGGCGGAGATGGTGAAGATGTACGGTGGGACGATGGCGTAGACCAGCTCCCAGTCGCTGGACAGGGGAGAGTCCGTAGGGCTAGAGGTAGTGGTGTTGTTGCTCCACTGCACTGGGACTGAGAAATGCATCCAAGGTTCTATGAGCTGTAGGGCAAAAGATAGACATGCAAAATGTGAACTTAACATATCAAGGGTTGAGAATGGTATTGGAAACTGTGGAAGGCCATTTGAGGCAAAAAAAAGTACCACAGACTTTACCTGAGGTGTAATAAAAATGGAACATAGAGCTTCTTTTTGTTCACTTTCATTGTGAATTTTATTTACGGCCGAAAAGGGAGCCGAATCTTGATCTTTCCTTTCATGAAGATGTTCAAAAGACTGCCTCATTTTTATCTTTATTTATTTTAACCAGCCTGAGAAATGAAGAGTATGATCAGAATATTTTTTACTTCATCTCACATCTATTGGAGGGTTATCCAAGTTTCAATTATTCTAAATATCAATTATAATATATCCTTTAAACATATGCGATTCATGCAACACCCAGACAAAAACTACATGCCACATGCCAGTGCACTGTACTGTTCCCAAGTCAGGATAAATATAGAGGGTTGTGTTAGGAAGGGTATCTGGCGTAAAAACCTGGCAAATCAATATACACATCACTAGGCTGCAGATCATTTGCTGTGGTGACCAAAAAAGCCAAAAGGAAAGATTTTTTTCTTTTCTTTTAAAATAAACCAATATTATTGCAAAGAACAAAAAAGACGGCACATCAATAATAGTGTGACAGGCATGAGAATTGCCCATTGATATCTGCACTACTGGGGCTAAGTTTAGAGTATAAACATGTACAGTAGTTGTAGTGACGTAGCCTGTACTTCTGAGTGATGGTGGCAGTAATAACTTTTTCATTAACAGTAATCTAAAGAGGCTCAGAGTTTGCAGGAATTTTGAAATGAACTCAAATCGCCAACACAAACAGAGCAGAGTGGTGTTTTTCAAACATTTAAGAGGAACAGATCTTTTCTTCGGAGTATAAAAGTAGCCAAAAGTAGTAGTAGTTGGCATGCTTCCTGGTGACTTTGGGAAGTGAGATAGTTAGTCATAGTAAAAACCATAGACATTATATATGTAGACGCCTCGTAGGTTGCTGGAGCTAACATCACATCAGTGCCAAGCTAGTCTGGGAATTTTTCAGAATTCTGCAGCCCTCAGATACTCTAAAAGTGGCAGTTCCAGTGGCAACCTTTTCTGAATTATTTTGAGACTATCTAGAACTGTGACCACCCCCCACCCTCCTTAGTTTCTTTGATTATGTAATATATATTATCATTATTATTTTATTTGATTTATTTATTTTTTGTTGTTTGTCCTGTATTTTGAGTTATAGGGGTTTGTTTATTGTTTTATCTTTGTATGTTTCATGTAAAATATAAAAATGTCAGAGTGTGTGTAAAGGAAAGTTTCACAATGAATATGTGGTACTTGTTAATACAGTTTTTGTATGCACACCAATAAACCTATGAAACAGAAAATTATGTAGCCCATCTACTGTATTTTTTCCTATAGCCGTTAGCATTAGCCATCAAATATTGCAAATTATGAATAATCAAAGACTGTTCTGGCAGCTGTCAACACCTGACCACATGTGTGTAATGTCAAAGCCTGGATAGAAATCATTACTGAGTGTATCCACTTTTAGAAGTCTTATTTAATATAACAATTAGCATATATATTAGCATGTGATCTTAAGGCTAAATGGTTTGTGAATGTGTGTTCTGCTGGACAGGAGTTACAGAAATGGTTTAATCAATCAATAAATCAGCACAAATCCTACTTTAACAAGTTATTGTCAGATTAGTAAAAATGAATGGGCCAAATGCTGTTGTCATGGAAACCGCAGGCCCAGTCTCTTGCCATTAACTTGCATTGGTTTACGTCATTAGACGCCATATTGCTGGGTTTCAGATGACACCACAACATCCTATAGGCCTATAGTATTTAATAGAGATGGGGGGCAGGCAAAATGTCTGTTATTTTTTGGTGTGGTAGGATACATACAGTGAGTTTATAGATCTTATGACTAATATAAATACTCAGGTTCAACATTTGTGAATTTTCTTTTTGGATATTTCTTATAAAAATAGCATATAACTTATACAGGAATATTAGCTCCTCCTCATCACATTCTAGAATCTGAAAACAACCAATTGGCCCGGGTGGTTGTTGGCGGCTAATTTGCCAAATCGTAGCAATAGACCAAAGCGAAAAACAAGGTGTTTACATATTTATGTCTATGGTATTAGCTATAGCCATGCCAACATTAGCTGGATACATTGGAAGGTATATGTGGTTCATTTTACCTCATAATCATAATCTAGCAGTATTATTGAGCAGTAATTCAGGAAAACATGACTCAGGTGCAAAATACTGACTAATTGTTTGTGATTTTTTTTTTTTTTTTTTTTTTGAATGGGAGTCATTGGACCTTCAAGGCAATCCACAAATTTCTTAATATACCAACTACTGTATAACAGGCAGTATATCAGAATACTCCATCCATCCATCTTCTTCTGCTTTATCCGGGGCCAGGTCGCGGGGGCAGCAGTCTAAGCAGGGACACCCAGACATCCCTCTCCCCGGACACTTCCTCCAGCTCCTCTGGAGGAACCCCAAGGCGTTCCCAGGCCAGCCGAGAGATGTAGTCCCTCCAGCGTGTCCTAGGTCTTCCCCGGGGCCTCTTCCCAGTGGGACATGCCCGGAACACCTCTTACTCTTTTTCTCATATGACACAATCATTGTAAAACTAACTTAATATTTAAAATAGAAAAGAGAAGGTCTTACCGTGTGTTCCATGGTGTGTCCCTGGTGTAATGACGATCACATGTCTGAAGCAGGACTGGACTGTGTACTTGGACGTTCTGCAGTATACACATTCGGAGAGGGCCGGACCACTGTGGACCTCTTTGTATATACAGAGTAGCATTCCTCCACACCCTGACAGAGACTCCCATCAGCCTGCATGTATACAAATGAGTCAAAATCTGGAACCTGGAAAAATTACAGTTCACCAGAGAGTGTGCCAAAAATATAAGGTGTAATTCAGAATTATAGTACCATTAAAATAACTACATGTGGCTCGAAGTGCTTTATGTCAAGGAACCATTGACCCATTCACACAAATAAGTAATAAAAACTAATAATCAAGGACAGTAGTCACCGTTAGGGCAAAGGTCATCAGAGCAAACCACACAAAATGTCATTATCCTAATAGGAAATTGTTATAATAATGTATTGTGGGACCATATGACAAGGCTTTCTCCCATTTAAAAAATCACCCCATTGGTGTACAAGGCTTGTTTACTTACTTGCAATGTGCTAAGGTGACAAGGTCCTGTCCTATGTAAGACCTCAGAGGATCATATTGTCCCACCAGATGGCCCATGGAGCATTGCTTGTTCTGTCAAAGCAAGGAGAGTCCATCCAGAAGCTGAACACCATAGATCTGTGTACCTTTCACGCAATTGATTTTATTACTATGCAAAATGCATAGTTTAGTCTATATTATCCATTCTTAAAACCGTCTAAAATTGCCTATGTCACAATGTCTTTTGACTTGGGCAAAATAAAACTGCTTAAGTCACACTCTTGACATCAAAAACATAAAAAAAAAAAAAAAACATTTAACAACAAGCGTCACAACCACACAAACTTTACAACACGAAAATAAAAAAATACATTGTTCTAAAAATATATTGCAGTACGTTCTAATATAAGTGCATGGAAACATCATTACAATTGACTACAAAAATATTACAACATTATGTAATGCAACTGTATAAAGAGTAAAAACATAAGGAGGGCTTATGCATATCTGAGTCTGAAAAATACACAAACGCCTGCTCAAGTCAAAAAGAATTTGGGAACTGAGGTTAAAATGCATTGCCCAATTTCCAGACGTCATCTGCAGATGATGCAGATTATTTTGCTTTTCTGTAACACTTTTTTTTGTAAATATTTCATATTGTACCTATTGATTTTTTTTATTGAATGCACACTTTTTGTTGTGTTCTGCACTTTATTCTGTATTAAAAGCTGCCTTAAGTGAATTTTCCTGCTTGTTGGATTAATAAAGTCTGATCCATTCTTAGTCTTATTCATTCTGAATTCCCAGCATGTCCCTGACACGACCCTGACAGGATCAACTTCTACTTTAATTCATTTATCTTTCTTTTTATCTGTTATCATGGATATTGGAGCCTATCCCAGGAACTTTTGGCCTTGGTGGGAAACACTCTGGACAGGGGCCTGCTAATAGCAAGCATTACATTTAGAGAAGTACCCAGACAACCATTAATGCTCACATTCATTCACTTGGGGTGATTTAGAGTCACCAATTTACTAACACATGCATGCATGACAGTGGGAGGAAGGCGGAGTACAGAGATTTGTCATCCAGTTATAAGCTGACCCTGAGCTCGCATCAAAGCTACTGGAATCTTTTAACGCCTTGGTCTTATTTCTTCAATTCTCTCAGTTTCCCTGATAACAGTATCTACATCTTAAAGTCTCTACAGGTGATTTACCTACATGTAGCTGGAAAATTGCAGCCTACCTCAGCATTGTGGGTTAGAGTCCAGACTCTCATTTTGACAAAATGTCTCACCATGCTCTCTTTGACATGTTTTCCTGGCATCTCTCCACTAACTACTGTCTAATAAAACAAAAAAAAAAGTCCAAAACAACAACAACAAAAACACAGCTGACAAGGATCTCTCCACCCCTCTCTATGATTCTTGGACGGGCTGCTTGTGAATGTCCAAACCCTGATAGCAATGTCATGACTTTTATCACGGTTGGCTTCTAATCCAGACTTATTTTTAAAATGGAGAAATGCTGTGGGTTGCCTTTTATGGTCAACATTAAGATAAAATGGAGTCAGTGATGAGACCAAGATTCCAAACAGCCATTAATCCTCTATTTTGTTGATTAAAATGCTATTATAAAAAACATTTTCAGTTCAAAAATGTCCTAAAATGTTTCCTGGAATAGCTGTGTAAATACAGTGACGATAACACATAAAAAAGTGAGACTTAGTGAAAATAATTTAACATAAATAAAATTAGGCAGCGCTTAGAGGAGATACTGTAGTTTGGACTTAGAACTGGCCAAATAAATGAGAACACAGACGTGATGTCATTTATTTTGTACAAACAATGACTAATTCTTCATTTAATGATGCAGATAATGTCTTCACAGTAAGAACAGTCTTATTTAGAATTCCTGATAAATTGGAACACTCACTTAAAACTGGAGACAAAAAGAAATATGTCTTGATGAGACTAAATGTCTGAGAATTTCCACAGACACTTCCTGCTTTTTAGCTAATGAAGCCCTGGCTCCCTTTTTTTTGCTCTTATTTTGGCATCTCTTTGGTGATGATATTTGACAAAGAGGTTCATTAATAAATTGCTTTTAGAATTTCAGCGTCACAACTGAAAAAACTAAATATTCTACTGTCTAGATAAAAAAAAAAACAAAGAAAAAAAAACTTATACTTTTCTTAAAGCCCTTTTTGGTCCCATTGACTTACAATAAAATCACTTATTTTTCCTCTACTGTCATTGCAATTCAGAAAAGTTAAATCATGTTAATTCCTCTGTAACCCTGTCAGTCAGAGGCAGCAAAAAAAAAAAAAAAAAAAAAAAAATCACCACCAGATCCATCATTTTGTCATTACATTGTGGGAGATTATTCCCTTATAATTCCCATTAGATAACAGTGACTGTAGACCAGGTCTTTAGGGCTTTAAGAGGAAGAATGTGAGTGTGTGTCCTTTTATTGTAATGGCACAAAAAGTATAAATGTAGTAAAATCAGTGTTGGGGCTAATCAGTGACCTATCCTGGACTGGTAATCATTGCACACACACAAAAAACACTTTGCATCTTTAAATTGTAAATGATTTGTGTTTTATTTACAAACATGTGGAAATGTGTAAACAAACTGGCATTTAGAGGGTTCATACTATCAAAATGAATTTACTTTTGCTGTGTATGATATATATTTGTTATTAATGTTTTTGTTTTTTTTAAAGATGGTATAAATCTGAAGTTTATACAGATTATAAAAACCTTTGGCTGCTGTTAGTGATGCCGTTAGATACCCCGCCTTTAGTATCATTGGCAAAAACTAGTTTTTGCCAATCAAATACTTTCTACAACAACAACCTATAAATATCTTGGTGTGCTCCTGGACTCTCATCTCTCACACAGAGAGCACACTCATAACCTAACAAAGAAACTACAACAAAAGTTATATGTCTACAACAAAATCAGACCTGGATCTGACCTTCCATATCTGAAACTTACTTCCATGCAATAATTCTATCAACTATCTACTGTTTTCCCATCTGGTCCCTCACCACTAATGATGTCATAGAACCAGTAGCCAGACTCTACAACAGAGCCTTTAAGATCCAGAAAAGACTTCGTGGATGGGTTTACAGCACAGCACTGTTTCAGGCAAATGCTCTCACCTTTCAGAATTATATAAACTGTTATGCCATTAATGTTTATTTTCAGATAAAACATAACCTTCTGTCACCAGCTCTAACTGCTCTCCTCCCAGCTATAAACTATGGATATGACCCAATCACAAGACCTTGCTCTCAGGAACTTCTCTAGGAGTGATGAATGCTCTTTTGTCTTTTGTGTCTCCTGTTGTGATTGTAGGTTTTCCCTTTGTGTGCTGCAGGAAGAGGAACCTGCTGTAAACCACTTTTTTTATCTGAGTCAGGCCCAATTAATTGTAACATAACTGTTGCTTTTAATTCTTTCCTCTTAAGCTCTTGAGCTGTTAACATTATAACTCCTACAGACCTCGAGCTACTGCAGCCCCAGTATAGTCAAGTAAAAGCTTACAATAGTTTAAGTGACTATTTTTTGTGTGCAAAAGTGTCGACAAACTTGCACTGAAAGCAGCACTAAATGCCTGTTGTCTTATTTCTGCACGGGTTAGTACTTTTTTTAATTTGTAGTTTTAGATCAATGGATGCAGCTAATGCTAGCACCATCCGGCTACACTTGTCGTAACTACTGTATATTCTATCTTTCACGTTTATGCCTGCCATCCTCAAAAAACATTAAAACCCATTAAAACATGGGTTAGAGAAAATGGGGAAGTTTATACAAATTATATATACTTCTGGCTCCTCTTTGTGAAGTAAAGTCATTAGATCGCCTGCCTTTAGCACTGGAGTGTCAGAGCACAGCCGCGGTGCCCCGACCTGGTGCAGCCAAACACTCAGCTGCAGCAAATGAAGAGACGAATGTTTATCTCAGAGTTTTTAGCATAAACATGCTACAGTTTTAACAGGAAACCGCGCCGTATCAGAGAGAGCGCATCTACTGTTTTCTATAGAAGCAATGCAACAGAGTCTGTAGGGGAACAGAATGCACGTGGGTCAGGACGCAAAACAGCAGGAGTCTACCCTCCATAAAAAAAGGTGCACCTACTTCTCCAGCGTGTTCAATTTACAGTTTTAGCTCCAGTAGCCATGATAAATCAAATGGCTGTGTTTTAAAGGTTTTAAAATGTGCAGTGCTGTTCTAAGACTGGCAAACAAACCTCTGATAAAAGTGTGGGCCCAAAGTGTAGTGCAGATGTATTCAATATTTCCCGACTTTACAAGTTTCACTTCCCGCGCTCAAAAAAATGTCCCTTCTCGGAATTATGAGGTGATGCAACATAAACAGTATAAAAGACAGATTCTAGGCTTAGACCCCTGAACACAGCCCTGGTCAAACTCCACATTTACTGCTCTTTTTTTGACCAACATCTATTCAACATGACCAGCGCACTGAAAATACTGCTTCTCCTCGCCACCCTGGCCTGCATCTGCCGCGCTCAAGGTAACCATTCATTCTTTTCATTTTTTTACTGCAAGAAAACTGATGTTAAAATATTATTTAATCTTATTTTTCTCTTCCTTGTAAAGAGTCTGGGCAGCAGTGTTTGTGCAATAGCTTCAAACACGCTGTGACAATGAGGGAAGCTATAATAGACGTACAGATCTACCCGGTAACTGACTTCTGCGGCCAAGTGGAGATCGTGTAAGTTATGGTCATAAGAAAGTAGTCATTTATGCTGGACACTCTATCTGAAATTCTTAATCTCTAATTGTTTTTTTTATTTTCTACAGTATCACTGTTAAATCTGGCCGATTTTGCCTGAACCCTGACTTGCCAGTTGCAAAAAGATTTCTGTCTAAAGTCATAAAGTAAATATATCTAATTATTTGCAGGTGTCTTGAAATAAATTGGACAGCATAAAGACCAAAGTAACTGACATTATTCATTTTTTTCCCAATTTTTTCTAGAGCCCGCACTAAAGCCACTCCTGCAGACACAGATACAAGGCTGTACAACATATCCAGCATTATGTAAAAAAAAAAAACACTTTTCACTTTTCCTAATAAAATAAATCAGCGTAATTTAAGTTGTGTCAACGTGTTGATTTACCAATACACTTTTTTTTTTTTCAAATAATGCATCATCTGGGAACAGTTTAATCACAAGTGGCATTGACAAAGAAAAAATACCTACAATATTGCAAATCTACACATTTTATTATATGGGGCTACATTTGAATGAATTATTGTGGAAAAGAGAAATCATTTCAGTAGTTCATTTCAAAAAGTAAAAAACATATATTATTCAGATTCAGTACACACTAGTGATGTAACGGTGTACTAAAGTCATGATTTTATGTTCACAACTACGAATTTTTACTATTTTTATTAGCAGACTTAGTTGTCTCCTTAACAAACGTAAATTAAAAATTGAAAAAAAAAAAGTAGATATTAAAACAATATGTATAACGAAAAATATATATAGGAATTTGTTAGTGACTTTTATTAACAACTTTCTACTATCAGCCAAAAACAGATACACAATAGAAGAAAGCAATGCCTCTTAAAGAAGCAGCTCCTCACAAATCCACAAGAAATACGTATACAGTGACTTGCAAATGTCAATGATCCATTTAAAGTCCTGGTTGTAAGGCGGAAATAAAGGAAAATGCTAAGGAGGATGAACACTTTTGCAAGCCACTGTATAATGGGTCTAATATTAGTCAAGCCTTATACAAATATCAGTGAGGCTTTTGTTTTACGTTCTGTTTTTATCCCTTACAGCTGTCTCAGTGCTCAAGATTGTGTGCTGTGTCCATTTACAACTCTTTATAGGTAATCCATTTATCCCATTCTTTGGGTGAAAGTCATTTTTTCCATGATGAATATTTCCTGAACAATATTGATCCATGTATTATGCCTGGGTGGCTCAGGTTTAAGCCAGTTTTGTGACAGAAAGGCTGTGACAAGAATTTTAACTCAACATTGGTCTAAATATTGGTCTTTTTGGTCCAAATATTGGTCTTCTTATTCTAAATATTGTTCTTCTTTCCTGACCGCCTCAGAGATATGGCCCAGATACATGTCATAGTATCCTAATATTTAAATTTTTGAAGAGAAATAAATCGTGTCCCAGAAAGGTTTAAGTTATGAACAACTCCTAACAACATAAGTATGATTTGGAAGGAAGTTTATTATATATTTGTATACATTTAGGGAGAGTTTATGAGGCTTAAGAGGCTCATTAAGCAATACAATACAACAATTACGGTCAGAAAAACTAAAGCGTACAAAGAATCAAGACTACATTGTCCTGCTAACCCACTACAGACTGCCACAAATCTGAACTGAGCCTGTTTCTAAACCTTTTAACACACTCTTTAGTTCATTTAAGGGGTCATATAGTTTTGTTTGTTTGTTTGTTTTGTTTTTTTAAATGACAGCCATACAACACCACAATATAACAAAGACATATACAATTGTCACACATTGACTAAAGACAACAGGATGATGGGAGTAATGAGCCATTAATCTTGAGTCATTTATGTAGAATTTTAGCAATTTCACAAACTATATATATATATATATATATATATATATATATATATATATATATATATATATATATATATATATATATACTTTATAGATATATAAAGTATTTTTCATGCTTTTGTCATATATGGGATTGTACCAGAGGGATGCAGTAGAGATATTTTTACATACATCATATACATTTTTATGCTCTAGCCAGCTCCAGCTACCTACCTCCTTGTTATTTTTAATAGGCCCAGGATATTGGGTATTAGCAATTAAGAGCTAAATAATATAAAAAGATATCAAGTACCCCTAGTTCACCTTTCCTCTTAGGGATAGTTTCTTAAGAGTGATAACAAGTCTTTTTTCTTTCTTTAAAACCACAAAAAATTGTTTGGTAATTTCATCAAACCATTTTTGGGGAAATTCTATTGGAATTGAAGAAAAAAGGAAGATCAGTCTTGGGAAGTATGTTCATTTTTAAAACCTCTGCCCTCTAAAGCCAATGGTAGATTTGTCCATCTCTTTAAATCCTCCTTGATTTGTTTTTAGTAATGCATTAAAATCATTTAAAGCAAGGGGGTCATGCCCCTTTCACTTTTGAAAAAGAGCTGTCCAAGTGTTTCATTATCTCCACCTTCTACTTGCTCAATGAGAAAATATAATTTGATGAAACTCTGTGCTGAGTTTTTATTTTTTACAGGCTAAACTCCTTGGTCCTTGCTGCACAGAGACATACGTTTAACACAACTTAAGGCTCATTTATATTCTAGGTTAAGAATGCATTTGGTAGTGAGTGCCATTTATATTTGCGTTATATGGGTTGCACCAAGTCCCCTGTCATTTTTTTATGTAGCTAAATTGATTTCTGTGTAATTAAGACAGCACTGGTTAGCGCTGCAAGCATAAGAATGATGTCAAGTGCATTCTGATATGTGTGTTGCACTTTCGGAGAAGATGATGCTCTCGAAAAAGCTTTACAACAACAGCAGACCTTATGACACACAGGCATCACTACATGCATTACCTTTGTCAATGCATATAATCAGTCCACTTCATGTGAACTTTCCCAAAGTTCTGGTTTGGGTTTTTCCTGCACATTTGTCTCCAGGATGTAGCTTTCATGCTGCTTGTGCATCTTTTTCTCCAACATTTTTTATTCAACTCAAATTTCTAGTAATCTGCTTTAATACAGCACTCTGTGAGCAACAGCGTCTTTATCAATAACCTTTTGTGGTTTGTCCTCTTTGTGGAGGGGTCAGTGACTGTAGCCCTCTCCATGACTGTGTAGCCAACTGAACCAGGCTAAGCCCATTTAAAGGCTCAGAAAACCTTTACAAATGTTTCCATTTCATTTAAAGTTTGAATGTGACACCAACAATTTTCACAATATTCTAATTTTGTGAATAATTGAATTTGGGGTTTTCTGTTACTGAAACTATACATGCAGTGGCAAGCAAAAGTGTGTACTCTTTTAGCATTTTTCCTTTATTGTTGCCTTACAACCTGGAATTTAAATGGATCATTGAGAGGTTCATGTCAGTCACTTTACATCACATGACAACAACTATGAAAATGCAAAAAACTAAAAATATTGTGCAGCAAATTAGAAATATGACACACAAAAACTGGAGTGTAAAGTGACTGACAAGGCAACAATGCTAAGGGAAGTACATACTTTTGCTTGCCACTGTATGTTTCACCTTTTGAACTGAACCTCTGAAAGAAAACTGCACTTTTATATGATATCCAAATTAGTTGATAGCACCTGTATGTGACTCAGATCTTAATGCTCTCAGTTTGTCTGGATGCTACATTGCTGTTGGAGTAACTTGACCTGCCTCTCTTCCATCTCTTGCAGAACACGGCTCTAAAGACTTCCACAGCTCTCTGCCTAAAATGCTTCCCCACAATCACATACAAGAATGGGTTCAGTGAGCTGTTGCTGTAGCCAATGTAAGTCGCCAACTGTTCCCCAATGTCCAGTATGTAGGCCCATGTACACCCAGTGGTAATATTATAGTGATCCAATGTGTCCAAGAAGATAAAAATTTGATACGGGAGCCAGCAGATGATGAATGCCATTAGCACAATAAGCACAAGAACTGCAGCTTTTCTTTCTGCACATCTGCAGTTGTTGTTCCTTATCCGTTGGCTGCTTTGGAGAACTTTGATGATATGGTAGCTCGTGTAGGATACGATAGGAATCGGAATGAGGAAGCCAACTATGATGGCAGTAAAGTTGTAGCGGAGCCTCCAGCCGTCATGGGGGTATTCTAGGTAGCACGCTTCGATACCGAGATGTGGAAGGAATTGGACAGAGCGGAAAAGAATCCCAGGGAAGCTCAGCAAAACTGCGGTGAACCAAATACCAACGCAGATAGCCCTTGCCCACCACGCTTGCCTGTCTATTCCGTGGGACAGAGGTCTGGTCAGGACAAGATAGCGGTCCACACTGACCAGCGTAAGAAACAGCACGCTACAGAAGTAATTCATTCCGATGATGGTGTTGATGATCTGGCACATGGCTTCACCGAAAGTCCACTGGAATTCGTTGACTATGGTGGCCACCCAGAAAGGGAGGCAGGAGACCATGAGGAGGTCCGCCAGAGCGAGGTTACTGAGATAAATGTCGGCTACGGAACTGCAGCGCTTCTCTAGGCAGAAGACCAAAAGCACAAAGGAGTTGCCCAGGATTCCCAGGAGGCAGATGATGGACATGTAGAACGGCTGCATGGTGTAGACCCACGACCAGGCCTCGGTCTGGTTGCACACAATTTCGAGTGAGATATTGTCTTCCATCAGTAACACCTGAAGAGAAAAGGTAAATGATCAGAGATTGTTGTGATGTACAGAATAAACTGTATCATTGATCTTCTTCCACTTATTCCTAGCCTATAGAACTCTTTTCCTCTTCTATACAGAGATGTTAGTCTGGTACCTCTTGGTTTGAATTTAATTTCTATGGGTGGAACAATGACAGGTGGCATAACCAATCAGAGAAACAAAGAATGGGACATATGCAGTGTGCCACTGACCCAAACAAACATGATCATGTTCAACAATCTTTGCTGTTTTTTGTTTGTTTGTTTGTTTGTTTTTTAGTTTAAATACCAAAAGAAGAGAGCCACTTCATTTATTTAAAAAAAGCTGCTAATTTGTTATCTTTTTTTGTGAATAGTTGAAAGCTTTCACAAAAATTTTTTCAGACAAAAAGCTGAGAAAAATGCATTTCTGTAAAACGTTTTTTGGTAAAATATTGCATTCTGTTCTGTTACCAGAAGCTTCATTTTTTCTTCACTTGAATTTCTTTTTTTTTATACTTTATTGTGTCATGTTCATTTGTCTCCACTTTCACTTTCATACAATACAATGCTCAAAAAACATACTTTATGACACTTTTTTTTTTTTTCCCACCTTCTGTGCATAAAAAAACAAACAAAAAACATGAAAAAACTAAGAAAAACACACGCATACAAAAACCACATCGCTCACATATAATATACACTTCCATTACTTACCTTATTATATCCATTATTCTGGATTACCTTTAGTTATCCAGAATAATTGGCTTGTTTAGGAAAGTTATTACTTTGTCTTTTGTTTTTATAATTAACCATAGCAACCTAACAATAACTCTAGGACAACAACATCAACCAACATGGACCAGGCTTGAATTAACAGACAACAATTAACTTTTTTCTTTCAAATCATTTGGTCAGTATAGGCCGACCATCTTATCCTAAATCATTCAGTTTTAGCATTTATCTTATATATTATTTCTTCCATATTGTATAAATATTGCACTGAATCAAGCCATTTATTTAAAGTGAGGGCTTCTGTTTTGTTTTTTTTGTTTTTTTTTTTTTTGTGTGTGATTTGTTTATTTGCAGTACTTCTTAATAACCAGAAAATGTAATAATATTCTTTTTTTTTTAGTTCTTTGGTTGTATACCAAGCATAAGATGTTGTTCCAGAAATGAGCTTTATTAAATGAACAACATGAACCCAGTATGATTGGATTTTTGGACATGTATGGAAAATATGAAGATGATCATCAGAGCTTTCGTCATGTTCTCTTCAACAATATTGTTAATAATGTCATGGGAGTATTTACTGATGAGCAGGGGAGTTCTGAAGACTTTAACCAATTAGAAATTTCCAGCCATATTCTGGCCAATATGTGAACTTTATATAAGCAAAAAACATTTTTATAACCTTTGTGCCACTGCTCATCTCCCTCTGTGTTTCCCAAGCCCTTTTCCCAGATCTTTTTATAATCATTTGAATTATTATTCCTGTCCTGTTGCCCTGAGAAGATTATAGAGCTGAGAGAGTCCACCAATTCCAACTTAAACAGTTTCTTTTTAGTATAAATTTTGCTGTTCATCCATTTTAGAATATCTTTTACTTGTGCTGCATAATAATATAGACTCAAAATTGGTAAACCCAGTCCGCCCTGTTCCTTATTTCTACAAATATTTAAGTTTTACTCTTGGTTTCTTGTCGTCCCAAATGAACTTTCTCAGTAAACCGTGCCACTTCTTAAAGCATGAATTTGCTATATACAAGGGTAAATTATGAAACAGGAATAAAAAATGAGGTAATACATTCATTTTGATCATTTTTACTTTTTCAAAGATTGTAAGTGAGAGAATTTTCCATCTATTTAGATCCTGCTTTAAGGAGTTTTCCCAGACTTTATAATTACAAAAATATAATTTATCCAAATTATTGGGGAGAGAAAATCCTAAATATTTTACTTTATCTTGATCCCACTTTAAATTAAAATTTCTCTTAAACTCTTTTTGGAGATTGTAACCTATTTCTCATTGCTTCAGTTTTATTTGAATTTAATTTATACCCAGAAATAGACCCATATTTTTTAATTTCATCCAGCAACACTGGTAAGGAGTTAAGTACGTCTGTTAAAACACAATGACATCATCGGCATATAATGCAAGTTTATGTTCATCATCTTTTATCCTAACTCTCCTTATCCCTGCATTTGTTCTTATACTTTCAGCCAGAGGTTCAATACGTAATATTGGATTGAGCCACGTTTAAAATTCTTGATTCATGTTGTCGACTTGTTACATAAAAAGGCTTTTACAGAGCGGATTATGGAGATCTGCATTTGTCTTTCAGTAAATTAGAAAATACTGACAATAGCCAAAAAATAACTTAGCTTGTTTTTTGGAGTAAAATGCTCCATGAATCAGGCTAGGAACTATATCTCAACAAATCCTTCTGTGAAAGCCTTCACAATAGAGTGATAAGTACAAGTCTGGGAAATGTTGTGCTTGTTGGAGTCAATGAAGTAGACAAACTCATTTAAGAAAACAGCCTTATTGTGTTCTTTTTAAATTATTCTGTGTAAAAGCATGCATGTTAAGGGAGCCAAATGGTCCAAAACCTCCAAAAAGGTTTTGCCTGTAATGCTCCCCTTAACAGTAATGTAAAAAAAAAAAAAAAAAACTGCCCTGCAACAAACTGTCCACTGTCCAGGGTGTACTTTGCCTAGGTCTCAGAGTTAATGGGAGAGGATCCAATACCCACAAATAATAAATAAATGTTATATGCGCATAGATATGTTTAAAGTTTTGCACTGATTTAAACAAAGTTTTTACTGATGAAAATTTTATAACAATGTTTATAACTCAATGGTGTTTATAAATGTTGAAGTAATGCTTTGTAACTGAAATCATTTTGGACACATTTACAAAGTATTTCCTGTTTTATAATTTAAAATAATGTATATGTGGAAAACCTCTTCTTTAGAGGAACTGTAGACTTTGCAGAAAACGCTTGGATTAGGTGTCTGTCGCCCCCTGCTGGCCACAGTGGAGAATGGCCAGAGCATAAAATGGCTATTTAGCACAGCAATTAGCAGCATGACACTAACAGATAAATAATTAAGCCAGCTGCTTTGTAGTGACGGCAGTTTAAGCTCTGAAATGATCATACTGAGTCTGGTGACCTTGTATGGGCTTTAGGAGCACTTCTGGTTTCACGTGTCTATGTAGTGTCATGAGACCGAGTGTTTTCAGTCTTGAGGAGTGGATGGGCACAGGATACAGGATTACTCCAACATGTGTGAATGAAACACAGTACTACTCCAGGTGTGTTTTTGAGGTGCAAACAACATTTGATCTGATCTCCCCTTCTCCCTGTATGTGTTCTTATGCTTTCAGCCAGAGGTTCAATACATAAGGCAAAGATCTGTGGTGATAAAGGGTCACCTTGTTTTGTTCCTCTTTCTAAATGAAATGACTTGGACAGTGAGCCATTAGCTCTCACTCTAGTGTTTGATTTGTTGTACAGCTTCACTTGATTTTCATGAAGCTAGTCCTGTGCACAACAACATCCTGTATCCAGTACCAATGAAAACACGAGTGACGCCACAAACCCCTCACTGGCACTGAATTCACTCTGGCACTATTTTGCTTATTTTCGCTAGGAGTAGAAGCCAGCTTCCATATCTGTGGCAATTTGAGCCAACTGACAAGGAACCTCATTGGCCAATAAAAAAAATGGTCAGGGCAATGCGGGCCACATGCACACCTGACTGATTCCTATGAGGGATGACTGGTAGCTGGAGCAGCTATGGTCCTGAGGCGAGGTACACTTTGGACAGTGGCTAACAGTCACAGGGCTGACACAGAAACATAGATAGACAGGCAATCATTCACTCTCATATTCATTTACCTTGGACAATTTAGATTCATTGATTCATTTTCCTAATGCATGTCTTTGGGTGGTGGAAGGAAGCTAAGGGGACATGGAGAGAACTCATGGTAACAGAGACGACATGCACACTCCAATTACAAAGAGTTTGTGGGTCAGTCTCAAGTAATATATTCAATAAAATTTGTAAAAAATAAATAAATACCGTAAATAAATAAATAAAATATTATACATTTTATAAAAGGAGTGGACTATACTGTGTCCATTAATGATGCTCCAAATACAACTTCAATCCACAAAGACTATATTAAGTCTTTTTAATTTTTATTTTATATATATATATATATATAGGATAGCTGATCAAACTAATTCAAAGGGATATTGTGGATTTCTCAGTTAGCCGTGATTATTACCATATCATTAGGAACAGGAACGCCCAACAGGAGCATTAATATACTGTGGGACTGAAGCAAGTATTTTACAACCCATCATGCAGAGATCTACACAAATGCATTTATATGCTATGCAATTTTATTAACTTCTTGACCTACAGAAAACAAACAAAATATATATATATATCATATCTCAATCTGTGGTGATGCTGAAATCCAACATTTTTAGATGTTGCTGCAGCCAGTCACATTAGAAGTAGAATAGTAACTAGAGTTATTATTGCGCTAAGTGACACTGGAAAAATCAAATATTACCATGTTTTTTGTTTTTTTGTTGTGTTTGGATTGTGGAGATTACAAACTTTTTGGTAAAATAGATGATAATAGGTTGTTTTAACAAAATATATATCCAAAAAAAAAAAAAAAAGAAAGAAAAAGAAGATGTATTTATTGAAAAAAAAATGGGTGGTGAGAGACTTGAGACTCGTGCACAATGGGTTGTTGGAATAGGGCTGCAACAAACCATTTTTTATTTATTTTTTTTATTAATTAATCTGTAAAAATATTTTTCCCGATTAGTTTATTAATATTTGAATAGTAAAGCCTTGTCTTATTTTTTAAACCTTGTCTTATTTTTTAGGGTGACACCATAAACATCTGTCCAGGGACTGCAGATGAAAAAATAGCATTTTGATGCATTTACAGAAACGTCAAATCATGTACACTGTCCCTATCAAATAAATAACATGTAAATCAGGAATAAAGTGGTGGATTAATAAGAATAAATTGGTTAAAAAAAATTCAGGTGCGTTATTATTGAAAAAATTACAATACTACAAAAAAAAAATCACCTTTTACCTTTTTACAAAATTTGAACCAGATCAAGCACATTTGGGGACTTTTGGGTAGGACAGACGTATGCCCACAGATAATTTTTAAATAATAAATAATGATAAAAAATTAACTGCACTGTTTTGGAAATAAAACATCTTCTCTCAGCACATAGCATCCTTTAGAGACTTTGTATACTTGATTAATCGATTACTGCAGCCCCAAAATACAGAAAATCCCAATACAATGCAGGAGTACATTTCTACTGTAAAATAATGTATAGATATGCACAAAAATAAATAAAAAGCAATAATGTAAATAACATGGGTAGGTGGATGCTTGCAATTATCTCATCTATCCCCAAGCACTAATATAACTCTATTTTTGCTTTAATAAAGAAAGATAATAGAGAAAACATGAACATATTTTAATTATTGTATATAATTTGTTTGTTTTTTCCCCCCAAGTAAACTGTTTGTAATTGTACATTTTAGAAGGTAATGCATTTACTTACCTCTGGCCTCTTGACAGATGTGACTTGGCGTTGGAAGCTCTTATTTAACAACAGCTCTTGAAGGACAGGTAATGTGTGGTTGAAGACACTTTATATAAAAGCTCTTATCAGCAGTGGACAAATGAACGTGTTGCTACCGACACATAACTGCATTTTCAGGTTTGGAGAGTGCAGTACTAATGTGTTTCTGAAGAGCCCAGCTGTTGTTTATCACTGAGTACACACGCTCATAACTTTGTGAAAGCCCCGACTCTTAGCAACAGAAGAGATAAATGACAAACAGGCTTCCATCAACTGGAGTGGAGTGTTCAGTAACTACACCAGCATTGAAAAATAATGATTTTTACAGATTTATTAAGGAGTATTTTGATGATAAAGTAATACAATAAAAATATGCACACATATATTCAAATAAACATTTAAAGATTTTGATAGGTAGTCATTGTTGATTGCCATTTTATTTTAACCCTTTACCTTTGAGCAGTAATAAAACATTCATAAATAATGTAAATATGCAATTGAGGTGAGAGACACTGCAGGTGAATAGTGATATATAGATATATTTTTTTTACTAACATATCAATGTGAAACTTTCTGTAGATCACTGACATGAAGATAGGAAAAAAATGTATTGCAATGTTTGAGTCATTGAATGTTTTCATATGCAAATTAGCCATTATATACACAAAAATGCTTACATTTGCATACATTTCAAAAAACTAAATCTGAATATTGGATTGAGCCAGGTTTAGAAATTCTTGAGTCACGTTCGACTTGTTACATAAAAAGGCTTTTACAGAGCGGATTATGGGGATCTGCATTTGTCTTTCAGTAAATTAGAAAATACTGACAATAGCCAAAAAATAACTTAGCTTGTTTTTTTAGGAGTAAAATGCTCCATGAATCAGGCTAGGGACTATATATCAACAAATCCTTCTGTGAAAGCCTTCACAATAGAGTGATAAGTACAAGTCTGGGAAATGTTGTGCTTGTTGGAGTCAATGAAGTAGACAAACTCATTTAAGAAAACAGCCTTATTGTGTTCTTTTTTTAAATTTTTTATTCTGTGTAAAAGCATGCATGTTAAGGGAGCCAACTGGTCCAAAACCTCAAAAAAAAAAAAAAAAAAAAAAAAGGTTTGCCTGTAATGCTCCTCAGTAATATAATAATAATAATAATAATAATAATAATAATAATAATAATAATAATAATAATTTTAAAAAAGAAAGAAACAAAACATTGCCCTGCAACAAAATGGGATAGGATCTAGTACCACAAATAATGAATTATAAAAAACTGTTTATAGATATGTTAAAATTTTGCACTGATTTATTCAAGGTTTTTACTGATGAAAAATGTATAACAATGTTTATAACTCAATGGTGTTTATAAATGTTTAAGTAATGCCTTGTAAATAATCAAATAATTGTATTAATCCTTAAAGGTCCCATATTATGCTTTTTCAGGCTTTTTGAAATCATTTTGGACACATTTACAAAGTATTTCCTGTTTTATAATTTAAAATAATGTATATGTGGAAAACCTCTTCTTTAGAGGAGCTGTTACTTAGACTGAGACCGAGTGTTTTCAGTCTTGAGGAGTGGATGGGCACAGGGTACAGGATTACTCCAACATGTGTGAATGAAACACAGTACTACTCCAGGTGTGTTTTTGAGGTGCAAACAACATTGTAACACGATTAAAAGCTCAAAAAAGTTGAGACCTTTAACTAATACTTAAAGCTTACCAGGGTTAGTTATAAGTGTTACCCAGTTTCTACTTGGAGGCAAACAATAGACCATCAACATCAGAGAGGGCACATTATGCTAATGATGAACAAATCTCTCTCTGGCTCTAGCCCAGGCTTTCAGCATCTATCCCTGGGTGTCATTAGGTCCCTCTGTGAGGTGCAGTATATATGCTCCGAATTCCAGTTACTTCACAGTAAATTCTCAAGAGCAGAAAACAAAGTGGTAATAAACTTGAACTCTTTTATAGTTACTTTAATAATGGTAAGAGTTACTAACCCAAGGTTTGAGTAAAATTCCTGTCAGTGTTGGTGTAAATATCCAGAGTTAACATTGACAGTGTAAATAAACTGTAATAACAGGTGTACGCAGAGTTACTGCAGTACCAAGAGTCACACTACAGTTTCACTAGCGTGGCGTACTTCTTTCTTTGTCCTCTGTAGCTCCGCCCACCATTTAAACCAGTTCAGCCAAACGGATGAAGTTTTTCTCCTGCATTTGATGAAAGACGTGTGGTAAGTACATCTTTGTATCATAAAATCATTTAGTACAGTAGAATGACAGCGCCATCTGCAGTCTGACTTCTTCAGAACTGTGTCCCAGGAAACTGGTACACCTCGTCCCAACTTATACTTCTGGGAGCACGTTTCCGTATCTCGATGGTATCCTTGATCCAGCGGTGGTGGTTGTTGCTCTTGGTGTCTATGGCTCTGGCTTTCTGCCTGATGGCTCTGTCGTCCTACTGTTGGTCTGCCTTTTAAAAAAATCCACATATTTAAATTAATATTAATGAAAGACCAAATAAAACTTTTCGGATTTTTAAGAGCAAGTTATGAGCAAGACTGTGCCAAAGAGTTCAGTTGCCTCGAGCAGATGGAGCGAAAGAGAGAGTGAAAACAGAATTCAGAAAGATTCAATCTACATTGTCGGGATGAAGACGTAAAATCATCAAGCCCATAACTTAAAAACCAAATTCCTATGCAGAACATGGACAAAATCATTAAAAGGGCCCGAACTGCACTACTTAAAGAAAGGATTTGTTGCACGGCAAACAAGCTAAAAGACACTGACATGCAAGTCAATGAAAAAACAAGTGGTGGCTCAGATGTCCCAAAATGACCCAAAAATGCTATAAAGTAATGCAATAAAAGAAAAAAATTTGCAAGAAGTGAATCTAAATCATATTATCCACCTCATTTCTACATTTCTTGTAATTATCCCTCTAGATTTCTTTGCATTTCACTAATCAAGTACATAATCAAGTAAGGTCTATTGCATGAGTACAAACACACACAGCACTGGGGCGCAGGCAGAGAGGAAAATGCTCTGCAGTGATCTGCTCCACTGACTACTGTCCTGTCTGCCTTTTAGACTGGGCACCATTTAGCCAGTTGCACACTTTGCACACGGGCGGGTTTTAGATTTGTTTTTCTAAGCAAGTAGGCCGAGTGGACACACAGTTGTTTAGTGCGGTGTGCCACAGCCCACAGATCCTTCTACACACTGTGCCAATCTCACCTCTGCATCAGCGAAGACTGCGCGTAAAAGAAGTCATCTTTCGTTTACATTAAATCTGCTGTGTGCCCTGGAGCTCACTGTTCTTAAGGGGAGTGCTCCCCATGTCACAGCCGCAGACAGGTGAGGGGCGTGCACTTCATCAGAGGTCCGCTCCACTACTGTCCAGTCTACTCTTTAGAGTTTAGGTCCGGCCCAAAAATTGCCCGACACAAGCCCGCTGACGAAATGACTTTAATACGCAAGATCCGGCGTTGTTTGATTGAGAGCATGCTGCCTGCTACAGGTAAATACTTGTTTTAACCTTCCCTGCTTTGGTCTCTTTACCTCAGAGGGACATAGGAGATCTAGAGGTAAGATCTTAAGCCCGAGCCCGAGTCCGAACCCGACCCGGCCCGAAATTCGGGTCGGGTAGGGACTAAAATGACAATCATTACGTTTGGGTCGGGTCGGGCCGGGCTTCTCTCTCGCTGACTTTTTTAATAAATATATGTTTATAAAAATGTATACTAAAACGATGTGTGGATACTAAACTAAGGAATACTTGTTATAAATAAATAATTTGGTTAAAACAGAGAAGGCGCTGTAAGGTAATTGCTATATAACTACTACTAAACAGGAAGCGCAGAGCCAGGGCACGCTTTGCGCACGTGTCGTGAATGTAATCTTCCCTCCGCAAGTCCGCATCTATTTTGTTTAGGTATCTCTGATATGGAGCAGCAAGAAGTCAAGGATAAACTTAAGACAGGGGAACTGAAAAGGCAAACACGCACCGCCAGTAAGAGTGAGGCTGCAGTATTTCTCCGCGTAATTAAGCGAGTGCGCATCAAGATCTCTCTTTCACTCTCTTTGTCTGGCCTCTTATTCTGTGTTCCAGCGTTATTTCGTTGTGCAAATGCATTTATCATGATCATAAAACTATGTAGATTATTTTAACCTTAAGAAATCTTGCGTTTTTTTCTGCCAAAAATACTATGGGATAAATTGAAATTTCGGGTTTGCTTCGAGCTCGGGCCTGCAAATCAAGTTAATTGGTCGGGCTCGGGCTGGGTTGGGCTTTAATGCCCGCGGGCCTGGGTCGGGTCGGGCTGGATTTTTTAGGCCCGATCTTACCTCTAAGGAGATCCAGGACAGAAGGTCCACCGGGTTAACCCTTTCACTCCCTTCCCTCTTTGTTTACTGAAGCAGTTGGGCACACAACAGTAGTTCTTCGGGGGCTTTATTCCTGTACTGCACTTTAACATGACTCTACATTTCTGAGCCTGTACTAACCAGCTCCTCTCACCCCCTCTCTCAGCTCAGGTGAACATGTCCGCTCTGTGGGCTCCTTCTTAAACAGTGCTCATAGGCCACACACTGTTATTCACACGAGCACTCGCTCTCCTGTAACTGGAAAGCAAAGCTCTCTGCGTAAGAACGTACAGCTTGGTGTTGCACCCTGCACCTGGCGCCCTGACAGCGATGAGAGGCTGCAGTAAGAGGAGGAAGCGAAGCTGGGGGCGTACTTCTTGTGCACGCAGAGGACCACCACAGTCAGGCCAGGACGAAGCGGTCACTGTCCTGAGCATAGCCAGGCACAGATTTATGCGGCTTGGACCAGAACTCCAGTGCAGAAGCTCATCAGCTCAGTCAGGATCATTGTTTCCTCCTCTTTTTCCCAAATGCACAGCTGTCATCCAGCTTAGATTTGCGGCTGTTCAAGTTCAGTCTCTTTGGCCTAAGCCCAGCCCACGTCCAACCTCTTTAGACTAGGTTTTGCGCCCAGTCTGAACAGCAGGGATTGGGATAAGGCCCCTTTCTGCGCCATTGTCTGGTCCACCTTCTGAACTAAGAAGCAGAAGATCTGGCCCAATAAGTGCTACTCTCTCAGCGTCAGTACTAGTTTTAGTTCTCAAGCTGAGTGAGCTGTGGTGTGTATTGGAGGCTGGAGGCGCATATATAGATAGATAGATAGATAGATAGATAGATAGATAGATAGATACTTTATTCATCCCCATCAGGAGAAATTCAGGATCCTCCCACACCCCGCAGAGCGCTTCATGAGCGCAAGGTGCGATTGTTTCCTAACCACAAAATAAAAAAAAATGTTGAGGCACAGGCACAGACCTGTAACACTGTAAAACAACACAAACCAGTTAGCACAAAAACATAAGGAACATAAAAGTACAAAAAGATTAAATATTTATTTCATATGACAAGTCTCATTATTCACAAAAAAAAAACAAAAAAAAACAAAAAAACAATAAATGTCATTTTGCACATAGTACAAAATCGCCTCAAGATGGACAAATCATTAAAGAAATGGACCACCCTCACAGTAGAAGACAGCACACGGTTACAGTTTGTCTCCATATTCCCCGATTTTCAGTACAAATGAACCATCTACAGACAGAAAAAGGACTTGCTATCTGCCATCATGAGCAGCTTTTTCATGGAGGACCCAGAAGCCAAAGCTATGACAACCTATCGTACCTATCCACTGTGGCCTCACGTTATGGAAGAACTATGTGGACATGGACGACATTTTGGAAATAATAAAAGAACTTATCAACCATCTCAATTTATTGGATAAAACAAACAAGATCAAGGAAGAAAAGAAGAAACAGACAATACAATACACCAGACACCTAGAAGATGGCAGCATAAAAAAAAAAAAAAAAATATATATATATATATATATATATATATATATATATATATATATATATATATATATATACACACTGATCAAAATCTCCTATGGTCCACAGAGCACCCCAAAACTCACAAACTATCAGTAGTTAGAACACTTTTTTGACTGTACCAACATCCAGGAGTGGATATAGAGCTGAATAGGTAGAATACACAACATTTCCGAAGAGAGCTTCTGATTTCTGAGTGTCAATAAATGCATCACAAGATGAGAGCTGCTGTGGCTGTCACTCTACGCGCGACTCTACCTGCAAAGATAAACAGTTGTCAGCGGTGTTTTTGCTTCTTTAAAACAGATGAATTGCAGCCTAAATTCCCTGAGTTGTGTTTTTTCCTTCATCTGCTACAGACCGCCCCCTGTCCCCCAGCTCCTTCCTCTCAGCAGCGCACTGCCCCCTTCATATCGGCCATGCCAGTCACGCACACAGGTGAGCTACAAACGGGAGATGTGGCGTGCTCACGGTGGCATGGGGGTCAAGGCTTTCCCACAGCAGTGGTGCACGTGGGGGTGGGAGTTAAGTGGAGGAGACAATGCGGTATGGGCCTCTTTCTTCTGGTTTTGTCTGATGCCACACTGAAAAGCCACTGGTCTGTTTTGAGACCAATGTTTAATCTTTAGATAATTTGGTAGGCTAACAGCCGATCTGAAAACAGGAAAAAACTTAGGTATAGCATTCTTCTGCCTGTTTTGAAAAGACTGGATGTACAGTACACAACAGAGAGGTGATGTGTAAAAATCTAAACACAGAGGGAACCTTATAACATTTACAATGTGCTATAGGCCACATTAACTGTCTCCCATCCCACGTTAAAACAATGTTTTGTTAGTTTTTGTCCAAACCAATATACTGTATATAAAAATAGATATAATAAAATAACAGGTTATAGGCCTATTTATATCACCTATGGTAAGGCCTACTTTTTACCATGCATTTGCAGTGAGACATGCATTTCATGCTCACACTCCACACTGAAAAACAAGTTGTCTTGTTGGTACAATCATAGAGAATGACAAGAAATAATGAACATTAGGAGCAGTTTTGAGCCTATTAAAGGAACAGTCCACTGTTTTTCCACACTAAACTATGTTCTTCCCTGATCTTAGACGAGATGATGCGTACCTCTCTGGTCTTTGTGCGTGCCCTGTGTGCCCTTTGTGGGCCTGGGGAGCGACGCTAATTAGTTAGCATTTAGCTTTACCAAGCATATCCCTACGCAGCCAAATGCAGCTCAAGTTAGAAGCAACTGCGCTAGCACTTCGGCGTTGGTGCAGTGATATCAGAGAACGGTGGACTGTTCCTTTAAGTTCTGCTACACTTCTCGATCTTCAAATCAGTTTTCATAATGATATTATCATAGATAGCTCTTTTAAATAAGATGTGGAGTTATATACGACGCGATCCAAAGCACTGCCGAGGTGCTCCACTCCTAAAATTATTTATTACCCTTCTTGCCACCCCAAGAATTTTTTTCTGGATCCACTTCTGCCAACATTATAAAACAGGAAAAGCTCATCACCAGTGCACTATGAAACTGCAATTATCCCAAATGAGCCATGGACAAAGGAAACCAACAAGCAAGAAAAACAAAAATAAGGAAAAAAACAAGAGCAAAAGCAAACAGGGAAACACTGGCATGGTAACACTTCCTTATATCGGAGAAATTACAGGAAGAAAACAACGGTCCAGGAAAAAACTCCACATCAATACTCCAATCAAATCACACATTAAACTAAGGCCATTATCAGTACTCCCCAAGGACAGAAGAAAACAGGAACACAAATGCAACATCATTTTTGAAATACCTTGTTTGTCATGCAACAAAACTTACATAGCGGAAACAGGGAGAGCTTTCAATACACGGAAAAAGAACATAAATCAGAATGTGAGAAAGAAACGGCAAGGACATGCACACAACCAATCAAAACATCATGCAGAACAAAAAGAAATTAAATTGGCAATATCTGGAAACGACAAATGGGAAAACCACATCATGGATTGGGACAAAGGTACAGTCACAGGCACCGAGAGCAACAAACACCACCTGTGGATCATGGGGTCCATCGAGATACAGGAACACACTCTCTGAACTGTAAATCAGGGCGAGAGGGCGTACAAGCTTTCTCATACCTGGACTGCTGTTCTGAAGAAGTCGGACTACAGATGATGCAGATAAATCAGCTGACAAGACACATCACAGTAACATCACCTGACACTTCCACGGAAGACCGCAGAAAAATAAGCGGCTGAAACATGTCAAGGTATGATACAAAATATTGGTCTGCTTTTAAGAAATCCACATATTAATATTATTGCAAGACCAAATTAACCTTTTCAGATTACTATAAAGTCAAGAGTGTTACAGCCCTCCTAAATTTCCCAAAATCCTACGCCGACCCCCAAAAATAAAATGTCACTCTATTCAAAACATGTTTATCTCCATATATTTCTATAAAAAGGTTACAAAAACACTAACTGTTAGCTAAAAAACATTTTAAATTACACTGCAAAAAAAAAAGAAAAAAAAAAAAGAATGAAACACTAAAAAAATTAAAACTTTAAATTTTATATTTTACTCGCTGTCATTATTATGATCCATTGTTCAGAAAAAGGTATTCTTCTTTTGTTAAATTTTGTATATTTAGTTTTTATTATCAGTAATAATACTTTTGACTTAAATAATTATAGTGAGTAAAACTTAAAATTTTAAGTTTTTAACATCAAATTAGGTGAGCAAAAAAAAAAAACAAAAAAAAAACCAAACCTTTTTTTTATGTACCTAACATAGACAACTTCTGGGCGCCCCCTGCAGTACCTTGGTGGCCCACCAGGGGACCCCAGACCCTGCTTTGGGAACCACTGCTATAATGAGTTATAGCAGGTTCAATCAAAGTGTAAAACCACAGTTACACACAGTCAGTGCCAGTGTAGTGTAGTCCCAGTGTTGGAGTAACTCTATCAAAACTTTACTCTTTCTGGGTTAGGATCACTCAAACAGTGGTAAAAGTCTTTAAGTATTGAATATACACAGTCAAATTTACTGTGTTCAGAATTATGGAAGTCCTTTGGTTGAGGGATTAAATATCTTCTGAAGAAAAAACTTTTGCAGGTGCCTTCTTTTCTATATCTTCTAAAATTGTATTAGAAATATGAAATTAAAACATTATAAAATGCTCTAAAATATCTACTCGTTACCTTGGTTTTGTCCTTATTAAAAACATGAAATGGTTACAGTAGTCAGTTGTCAGTAGTTTCCAATGCTAATATTCATCTTTATTTTTGTTATTAAAAAACTGTTTGTTTTTTGCCTAGTGATGGATTTTTCTTTTTGTTTTCAGAAAAGTATTTTAGAAGAGAATAAACTTGTCTGCTGGAATATTTCTATTTATTTATGTATTTCTATAGCAGATTCCAGGCCTTGGTAATTATGGTGAGGCTGACTCCGGTGGTTTCCTGTTTGGCACAATAAAGCTTCATTTCTGGGGTGTAGCATGCCCGCAGCCCACTCTGAGTCAACATTGTCCAATAAATGCTGGTGTGCCCAGAACTGTACGCTAAAATGAGACAACAGAAGTCCGTGCTGCCCAGAAAACCCATGTGTGGTGTGTCTCCACTGGAAACTCTGAGCGTCTGAGTGTTTTTAGCTGCAGACAGTGACTCAGAAACACCAGAAATCACTTAGCTGCCGCTCGCCTAGCCTCACTTACATTCTAACAGTGTGCTCAATTTAACGCTGAACGCATCATAAAGATCTGTTTGGACATCCATAAAACCATATGGGTAAGTTTATTATGAGGCAAACGGTTGGTATTATTTAATCTGAGGAATGACATATTAACAGACATTAAGCAGTACAGTACATTTACATTATTTACACAGTGGGACAAGGCAGATCAAGCATTTACATTACAATGTAATATTTACATCAAGGTTAGTTTGTTTACTGTGGTCTAAGAATTTGTACATTAGTCACAATAGTTAGCTTTTCATACAGAAACGGCCTAGCTGCCTCAAAGAAATCATTAGATTACAAATCAAAAAGACATGAAAGACACTGTTTAAATTCTGGCTTCAACCCAGACCTTCTGATTGGAAAGAGGATGTCAAGTAATTTGCCACTGCACTAATAAAAAAAAAAAAAAACTCCTTTATTTGAGTGAAAGTATGTTTTGGACAAAGGGTTTATATAGACATTAGTTGTCTGACAACTAGGTATCAATAGAACCTGGGTTACAATGTTAGGGTTAGGGTTAGAGAGAAGAGAGGAATCAGATCTAATTTATGAAGCATGTTAGTGTTCCCATACATATATATATATATATATATATATATATATTATATATATATATATATATATATATATATATATATATATATATATATATTCGAATTTAACAGCATTTAGCCACTATTCGTACTATCAGTAAATTAACATAACATTTATTTTGTACCACTGTAATCAGATTACTCAAGAACAATAAATTACATATTAATCAAATAATTTAGTAATAAGTATGCTCACTGATACATGATTGTATAAATATAGGCTATGTGTAATATATATATTAATATTAAATTGACTCTGTACATTTTAGTATCAATAGCCCCTTTTATGCTCACTGTTGTTGTTGTTTTAATCCTTTCTATGGCTGTCATGGTGCCATCTGAAAACGTGGACCTCCTTTTCTATTCTACAAAAACAAAAAGATGAGAGCAGCCATACATCACTTCCTATGTCGCCAGAACATTAACTCCCCCTTTTGGGTGAAAACAAACCTGCTGTGAACAGGAGAGAAGCAGGTGGAGTCAGGCCAAGCACTGCTACAATTGGTTTTGTACGTCCAATAATGAAAGAAAAAAACATTTTCATTGCTTGTTCACAAACCCAAAGAAGAGATTTGTGGCCTCAGGTGAGCCACAGAGAGAAGGGGAAGATAAACTGACTGGCGAGACCCCAGTTTACTGTATAATTACAGTATAATGTACGAGATGTAAAATTTTAAGTGGCAAGTCACTCTGTTAATGTTCATAACTGAATTAATATTATATATTATGTTATATATACCACATAAAACATTTATTTACTTAACTTTAGTTAGTTTCAAGATTTAAGATGGCCAAATTTTTCTGCTGTTAGGACACTGATCTTTTTAATTTAAATGTTGACGTTTCAGTCCAGACCTAAATTAACACTAAACTCATTTATGTAGGTCAACATTTTACTGATAATGTATTTGTCATAAAATACAGTACTAAAATACGTCCACTATGTGGTTTTGATCACCTGTTACAGAGGCAGAGATCTATTTCACTAAGTTTCTTCAAATAACGACACTGATCTTCCATTGTCAGTGAGGGAATAGAACCGTTAGCTTCACTGCCCATGTTTGCTGTGCTTCTGGGAGATAGTGTTTAGTTTTTTAAGTCCCAAACGAGAAAAGATTTGACAATTTGTATTTGCCGCCATTGAGTGAAGAGATGTTTTCACCCAAAAGGGGGCGGGGACTTGGCGCAACAGTAAAGTACTTGGATGGTTGCTCTCATCTATAGTACATACAGTACAACCAATCAGAATTCAAGGGGCAGTAACTACAGATGTAGAGCTGCTTTGGGGGTGATACTATTAATAAAATAAACAACCAATCAGAGAGACAAAGCATTCTATATAACCCATCCCATTTTACATAAAGTTATGATTGGTCAGTAAGATTGATCCAGCTTTAAAGTAACTTGTATGGTAAGTGTTCCATAATTCTAACCAAAAGAGCATAAAAGTGGGCTACAGACTTCAACAGGTGACCCATTTCCAGTTCTTTACACTGAGGTCTTTAGTGTGGACGACAGATGCGATCTGGTTGAATCTAACGTTACCTGTCTCACTACTGCCCACTGATGGAAAACTTCCCACATCTTCTTCCTAAAGTTCTTCCCCACAATGACATAGAGGATGGGGTTGAGGACGCTGTTGAAAAAGCCCAAGTAGGAGAAGATCTGGTTGCAGAAGTCCAAAATGTTACTAAAGAAGCAATCTTCGATGACCTTAGCTTTGTAGAGAACGTCGAGAATCGAGACCAAGTGAAAGGGGACCCAACAAATCAGAAACGCCCCAAGAACGGCTAAGACAAGAGTGGTGGCCTTCTTCTCTGTCCGCTCTGCGTGGAACCTGTCCATGGTCTTGTTCTTCAAAGCTTGGATGATCTTAAAGGTACAGTACGTGATGACAGAAATTGGTACGAGGAAGCTAAGTATGGTTAGCATGATGTCACAAGCAATCTCCACTTCCATGTTTGGGTACCCTAAAGTGCAAGCAGTCACGCCATATTCAGGATAATATTCCAGTTCCCGAAAAGTGAGCCCTGGAATACTTAAGATCAACCCAAAAATCCACACTAGCAAGCATCCGAGTTTAGCGTACTTCGGTCGACGCATCCTACCATGTGACATAGCATGCACCAGCGCTATAAAGCGGTCAATGCTAATAAAAACAAGAAAGTAGATGCTGCAATAGATGTTTATCTTGATTCCTGAATTGATGACTTTGCACAGGAACAATCCGAAAGGCCAGTGGAAGTTGTTGTAAATGTTGATGGCCCAGAACGGCAGACAGGAGACCAGAATTAGATCTGCAGCTGCGAGGTTGCTGAGGTAGATCTCAGCGACGGTGCAGGGCTTCTTGTGGAGGCAGAAGACCAGCAGGACGAAGACGTTGAAGAGAATTCCAAGAGCAGAGATGATGAAAATGTAGATGGGCAGGCTGGCGTATAAGACGTCCCAGGAAATCATGGTGGGACAGTCGGTGTCATTGCTGTCCAGGACTTCAGGGAAGGCTGTTGTGGTGATGTTAGCGGAGAGGCTGGAATAAGACAGGAAAAGGCTAAATTATTACTCCAGGATATAACCAGTTACAACTTGTCTTGTTAGTTAAATGCTGAAGTACAATAATAAGACATTTTTTAATAATAATATTGGCCAAATAAAAAAAAATAAAAAAATCAAGATATACATTTTTGTCAATATCAGACACCTCTACTGACACAACTGCTTTGTTAGACATTTGCTTGCTCCAAATTCTTGCAATTTCCCTACTGTGGGACTAATAAAGGTATTCTTATTCTTATTATTCTTATTATTAGTCTAAAATTAGTCCAAAATAAAATCTTCTGTGGACTTTGCACCATGAAAAACTGTTCTTGTAAGTGTATCCTGTAAATATAAAGATGGATAGATTTCTGATCATCAGGAAAATGCATCCTGCAACAGTTTTTCCCAAAGATGTTTACTGTGACTAACATTGCACACTGGGGCATTATTACCAAGACAGAATTAAGCACACCTTGATGGCTCACCCAGTGTAGCACTAACCATGTACTGGAAAGTTATGTGCTTCATTCCTGTTCTGAGAGTTCCTCCATGGCAGTCCCTTATTTCTCTCTCCCAGATTTTCTCTAACTATATTCAGTCCATCTTCAGATTAAGCACATACTCCAAAAAAGGAGTTTACATGTGCTTCTGGAGTTGGAATATTCCTTTTTACATGGTAAGAGCATATTCTGATTAAACTAGTTAGATGTTTAAAATGTTGTGTACAAGTTATTTGATTTTGAAGCATACATTTAAAACATTAATGCATTGTCAGTATTTAATAAAAGAATGAGAGTTAATCCTTGAGTGTAGCTGTGAGAGGCTGCAAGTAAAGTTAACACTAACACTTCGGTACACTTCCTGTTTCCTGTGTAGTTCCAGTTTTCTGTGCATTATATTTTCTGCACTGTGCAACTGTACTAACCCTACATTTTAACAATTCACTATAACATCACTTGTTCTGTCTTGTGTTAATGTAAATCTTAAGAATAAATGCAATGTTTGTTTTATGAAGCGAGAGTTCTATGTTACCTGAAACCTGTAAAGAGCTGTTGCTAATAACGGCTAGCTTATTTTGCAAAGAAGAACTTAGAGAAGTATTTTGCACATTTTCTCTTGTACTATAAAAGTTTTTATCAGTCACAAAGCCACCAGTAATTTTGGGAAAACAGGTGACGAAGGTGTTTTCATGCCGCAATAATGCAAATAAGATCAGAATGTTAGTGTGTTACATTAATTAAGGCTAAAACGGTGTTTACATGACTCTTATTTGGAGTATGCTCATATTCAGATTAAGATTGGAGTATTTGAGTACATGTAAACACAGTGAGTCTCTTATGAGGTAAGTTGTCTAAACTACATTTTAGCTGTTGCTAAGGTACTAGAAGTTGTGGACTTGTATTTAGGTTATTAAGCCCTGTCCCAATACCTGCACTACGCACTAAATACTTGGTTGAAGTGTGCATTTTCTGAAAGTGCGTGAGTGCTCAAGGGTGCAGGGGGGTTAAAAAGAAGAACTGGGACAGTCCACACTTCTTCGACACGTTATAAGTCACAAGGTAAAAACGTTTAATAAAATAAACAGCGCTGTCTTTTAGCGGTGTGTTTGCTGATGCTGGGTTTATCTGAACGTTACAGTTGATAAGTGGATCATTTTGCCACAGAAAGCGCAGACGTGTCCATTATGGGTAATATACTTCAGCAAAGTCTGATCAAAACTTTCCTGCATGCAAAACATTCTCTGGTAGGCTACTTATGGACCGGTGAAAACATCCAACTCAGAGCTAGTCTACTGGAGTTTAGATGTATGGAAGAGCAAATGTGTCACTTGAATGGAGCCAGTACACACAAGCTGTTGAAGCATCCAAGTATGTGCTAAGTACTTATCTAACTGGTCATTGGCCTTCTGTGTGAGCACTCTGTTAGTCTCTACAGTAAAACGGAGGTGAGTGTATTTGCACGCAACCTGTCCGCTACCTGAATTTCACAGTTGACATTTGACCTGTTATGTTGTGGCCACTTGGTACATTTAGCCTGACAGCAGTGCAAAGACAAAGACGGGACACTAAAGGTAAACAAGTGGTTAGAGCTCGTCCATTAGCAACAGTAAACCTGGGTTGTGGGTTTCCTCTTCCATCCGGCACCCATGTAGTGCAGGAAAGGCATTTTTACATTGGTACAGAATGTCAACAATAATGAACCGCACTGTTGACTATTAGTCTGGTAAGTGCTGAGGCAATTTTAGCAGAATGTTTACTGTAAATAGCAACGTACATAAACAACCTAAACATAAAGAAAGGTTAGCCTATTGCTAACCCTTTTACAAAAGAAGAGCTGTATTTTGCCATAATAATGTTTCTTTTCTGTTGATAATGTAAAGAATGTTTTTTATTTTTTATTTTTTTTATTCTTCTGCTTTTTTATCTTTTGGCTGCTCTCTTTGTTGTTAGGGGTCGCCACAGTGAACCAGTTGTACAATGATTTGTCGTTTTTTTTGTTTGCTTGTTTGTTTTTACGCCAGAAGTGTCTTGCCCAGTGACGCAACAGCAGTATCCACCACTGCATATAGGCAAAATTAAGATTTTATACACATTTTTAATATATTATAAATAATACAAATCACAATTAACATTTACCAATTCATTAAGATTATTTTTATAATGGATGTATGAATTATATATTTTCAACAAATGTATATGTGTAATGATTAAAAAGTCAATTGTGGATAATAACCAGAGATTTTAGTGTTTTGGTGGAACATGACACCTCTAACTGTTGAATGGTGACATCACATTAGAGGAGGTACAAAAAGTTATTGGTACAGCGAGAGCTAATAAAGCAGTGAGTGTTGAGGGGATCCCAGATGAGGCTCTTAAGGCTCCAGCTCTGGTTAATCTGTTGCATTGTCTTTTTCAAACTTGTTTTTCAAACTCTGTTATTCCATCGGCATGGTATCAGTCCATTATAAAACCAATACCAAAATCAGCTAAGGCTGACCCATGGTTAAACTACAGAGGTATCTGCCTAAGCAGCACTGTGTACAAACTCTACTCAGGCGTCCTGAATAACAGACTCAATCAGTATTTAGAAGCACACAGTATTCTGGCAGATGAGCAGAATGGTTTTAGGAAAGGCAGGGCCTGTATTGATCATATATATGTGTTTTCATCAGTGCTAAGGGCCATACTACATGAAGGAAAGTCTACATTTGCCTGTTTTATAGATTTTCAGAAGGCATTTGATTGGGTTAACAGGGACCTCTTACTGTACAAACTATTAAGTTATGGTATTACTGGTAGGTTTTACAGTGCAATTAAATCTCTGTATAAAGCTCCTGTTGTGTGTGTGCAGGCTAATAGTTTTAGGACTAACTGGTTCCCCACTCCCTTTGGTGTAAAGCAAGGTGATGTATTATCACCCACCTTGTTCTCACTTTACATAAATAATCTGGCAGATGAAATCAAAGAAGCCAGTCTTGGTATTTGTATTGATAACTTAAATTTAAGTATCTTGTTGTACGCTGATGATATTATTTTGCTGGCAGAGACAGAAGTAAATTTACAAAAAATGTTGAACATTCTGAATGTATGGTGTAAAAAATGGAGATTGTCTCTTAATAATGACAAAACACAGGTAATGCATTTTAGAAAACTGCATGACCAGAGAAGTACATACAATTTTATGTATGGTGTGACACCTTTAGCGTACACAAGTTCTTATAAATACCTAGGGCTGGTTTTTAATGAATTTATGTGCTTTAACGAGGGAACTAAACTCCTCTCAGAATCAGCAGGGAGGGCCTTGGGATCTATTAAGAGTAAAATGAAAGTTGTACCTGATCTAGGCTTCTCTGTATTTACAAAACTTTTTGATTCCATGGTTGGCTCTATTTTGTTTTATGCGGCTGGTGTGTGGGGCTTTGAAGAAATGAACCACATCAATGCTCTTCAAAACAGGGCTGTTAGGAGTTTCTTGGGTGTTCACAAATTTGCTACTAAACTGGCTGTAGAGGGCGCTGTGGGGTGGGAACCTTGTCTTATAAAGCAGAGAGTAGAGATGTTGCGCTTGTGGAACCGCCTCACTCAGCTGCCAGATAGTAGGCTGACTAAAAAGGTTTTTTTATGGGAGTGTTCAAATTATTATCCTTGGGCTAAAGAAACTGCTACATTATTCTCCATTTGTGGTTTAAATTATATTTTTAGAAATGGATCGCAATGTAATCTGAGGTTGGTACAACAAAGATTCTTCAATGAATATAAAAAACTGTGGAAACATGACATATGTAGAAAATCAAAACTGGGAAATTACATTCAATTCAAAGATGAGTATCAAACAGAACCCTATGTAAAATTGAATTTATCTAGAAAGCAGCGGTCCCTTTGTGCCCAGATAAGAACTGTAGCTTACCTCTGGCAGTTGAAGTGGGTCGGTTTAAAGGTCTTCCCGAAGAGAAGAGAATTTGTGTTTTTTGTGACCTCAATTTGGTGGAAGATGAGTATCATTTTGTTCTTTATTGTCCCTTGTACTCTGATTTAAGACATGTTTTATTTGAACACATAAATAGAAGTAACCCGGATGTGTCCTGGTTATCTGATGATGAAATTATGACTTGTATTTGTAATAAGGAGATTTTTGCTTTAGTTGGTTTTGTTTGCAAAGCCTGGGATAGAAGGCAGCGAGTGCTGTATCCTGTCTAATTTAAATGTTAATGTAGTGTAAAGTACTTTTATTTTTATTATTTCTCTTTTTTATTTATTTATTTATTTTTTGTTGTGGAGCAGATGATCAGTTTGTAGTCATCTTGTTTCTGTGGAGTGTCTTATAAGCCTCGTATAAGGTCGTGCACCATTGGGCTGGGCGCCAATGGTGCACGACACTTAAATAAATAAATAAATGCATTCATTCATTCATTCTCATAAGAAATGCATACAAAAGAATAGAGTACAACAACAACACTGATTAAATTAAACCCCCTAAGTGACATTTATTAAACAATTACTCAATAAACCGAGCATCAAAAGCACCTAATCACATTTCACATCTGTAATCACTGCGCACATCTCCATATGGCCCATGTAATAAGTCTAATCTAACCCAAACACAGTGTAATGAGGCAGACTAATGAGCGACAGTGTGCTTCTGGTCTGCCCAGCGGCTGCTCCCCATGACCACATGTCAACTCACATTTCATCAAACAAGATTTTATTTTGATGAACCTTTGACAGAAGTGATATCTTTATTCTGTCATCAGCAACAAGAATTAGGATTTACAGGTGACCCCTTGAAGGTGCACTACCCTTTTTTAGCCCATCATGGTGTAACAGGTTTTGTACAGTCATGGAAAACCTGGAAAAGTCATGGAATTTTAAAATGCAATTTTCAGGCCCTGGAAAAGTTTTGGAAATTTATATTTGAGTGTTGTTTTTTTTTTATTTAAACAGTCTAAGCAAGATTGGGCCACTACTAGTTAAACCTGGGCCTGCTAGAATTCAGTAAATATAAGTGTTCAGTAGAAACGCTGTGTTCTTGGCCTCTTCTTGTTCTCACTGCAGGAAAAAGTAACCAATATCTATTTTTTGTCAGAATGTTTGAACTTAATATATTTTTTTGCTGGTCCTTGGCTCTATTGGTTTTGTTAATGCTTTAAAACTGTATAGATGATTAGTTTATGTCTAATATAGCATAATTATCTTTTAATCACCGGTGTATAGGCTATGTCAGGAAAATTAGTGGAATAATATATTTCTGGCCAACGAAGCCCCAACAGTTCTTTTTCTTTTTTCTTTTTATTTTATTCATTTAATAGGGACAGTGCATATTAATGAACATCTATTCAGTCAGTGACAGATGTAAACATGCTGGATTTTAGCAACAATGCTAATTTGCATCCATAGTCCCTAGGCAGGTAACACAAAAACATGACAAGACAACGGAGAAGACAATAGATCACAATAAGAGCACATCACAACAGGACATTATTATGAAGTTAAAAGTCAGTGGTTACAGGACTGGTTTGCTTTAAACCACTGCTTGAGCTGAGTTTTGAAAGTAGATAATGTTGGACACTCCCTTATGGAGAGTGGAAGACTGTTCCAGATGTTGCTGGCCTTTACAGAAAGAGCATTTTGTCCAAAGGCTGTTTTTCTGTGTGGGACCTCACAGTCCCCTCTAGATCAGGCCCTGGTCCTGAAACCACTGTGACCTCTTTTTTAAAAAAAAGTCAGACATGGGAGGTGGGGCAAGTCCATGTAACACCTTGTACATCAAACAAACAAATTTAAAATTTTTAAAGTTCTCGAAGCTCAACAACTTATACTTTTTCAAAATATTACAAACGTGGAATGACACTGGTTTTCTTCACCTGACTAATTTCCAAATTTAACAAATGAAATTGCAGCAAAAGTATGTTTCTAATGTACCATGTAAGACATTTTGAATAGTATTTAAAAACGTGTAAGTCATTTTTCAGGTCTTGGAAAGTTAGTCAAAAGTTTTGGAAAAGGCATGGAAAATTCTTGGTAAAAAAAGTGTATGAACCCTGTAGTTTCATTAGACTTCATAACAACCTAGTTCCATAATGCAAGACAAGGTCAATTTAAAATACATTTTCTTTAAGTGGTACATTCAAAAGCCCACATTATAACCGCTCCTATTTAACAGAGTAGTCAAAAATATCATTACTTCATAATAATATTACGAAAGTAGAAGTTTAAAGCATGGCGCAATAACACTACTCTTAGAAATATAACCCATTACTACACACTTCTGCTATTCAATAACAAAAGTACAAAATACTACTTCACTAGATCTCAAGGCAATACTTTACATTTCTTAGGCAGCACTAGAGCACGTGTACTCACAGTGTCGGTTGGAGATTCATGTCTGCTCACTCCAGATGTGTCACATCCAGCCCTGTTCCACTGCTCCACTGCACTCCAGCCTCTGAGCGTGGAGGTTAAAAAGCAAACTGTAATTATTGTGATGTCAGGCAAAAACCTCAAACTGGCAGCTCTCCCCTCCTGTGGTTCCCTGGGCTCCTCTCACATCACCGTCTGTCTTTCTGCCTACGCTTCTTGTGTTTTTCAGCATTTATTTACTCTTTCAGATTGCAAACAGAGAAAATATTTTCGAGTGCTTAGAATGTTTACACGTGTCACCTTGATTTTAAATATTTATGTGGCTCAAACTCCATTTCAGTCCCAATCTGGATAACATGTGGTGACGTGGAGTAATCTGAAGTCACTTGCACTCTCAAAAAGAAACTAATAAAACTTCACTGAGCTTTTAACCCTTGTGCCCCAATGAGGACAAAAATCTCTTTTTCAAATTAGATTTTTTGGAGAGCTTTGCAGTGGTTCTGTACCTATTCTATGAAATTTGGCTCAGGTGTGTATTTTATTACTGATTTTGATCATCTAAACACAAATCTAATAAGACTTCATTTTTACACTCTATAACTAAATTTGTTACATTGCTCCTGTTAAATGAGAAAAGTTTCCCCAACACAAAACATCATAGAAATAATATCAACTAATAATAACCAACTTTTTTTTTTTTTTTTTTTGCATAAGTCTTTTAATCTACTTCCTAAATACCAAATATTTAATTATTTTTCAGTATTTTAACCCTTTTTATGCAGGGTATGTAATAGCATCTCAATTCTTAAATATTTTTTTATTTGACCTTTATTTAACCAGGAAAGTTCCACTGAGATACAGAATCTCATTTCCAGGGGAGTCCTGGCCCCATGGGGGACCTATTGTACCTATTGTGTTTTTAGTAGTAGGGGAAACCAGAGCACTTGGAGGAAACCTACGCATACAAGGGGATAACAATGCAAACTCCACACAGAAAGGCCCCACCTGGGAATTGAACCCGGAACCTTCTTGCTGGGAGGTAGGAGTGCTACCAACAACACTGTTTTGGATGGGTTCAGGATATTTTTGTGCCGCTTTGCTTTGAGAATACTGAAAATATTTCATTCTGTGTGTTTTTCGTTTGTTTGTTTTTTGTTTTTTGAGATGCTATTACATACCATGGCATAAAAAAGGACTAAAATTCTGAAAATAATGAAATCTTTGGTATTTGTCGTCAGGGCACAAGTTGATTAAAAGATAGCCATTTTATGCTTTGTTCATTCTCCACCGTTGCCAGTAGGGGGCATCAGACACATAATCCCAGGGTTCTCTGCAAAGTGAAAGTAACAGCTCCCCAGAAGAAGACATTTTCCATTCATATACATTATTTTCAGTGATAAAACGTGAAATACTAATGCAAAGGTGTCCAAAACTATTTCAAAAAGCCAGACCAAAGCATCTTATAGAAGCTTTAAATGTTTTTTCAACAAAATGTAGAGCACAAACTGTACTGCCACCATGCCCCCCAATACATTTTAACCTGTCAAAGTTCAATTCCAGTTTAATTTTATGCTTCCCTCTCTATAGATATTTCCTTTTTTGGAATTATTTTGTGTTTTCCAGCCAATGGTAGATTTTAGGATGAAATATTTTTACTTTCATACAAGAAGCACCAATAACAACTTAGTAGACAATAAATCCTTTACTGCTCTGGGTCTAAGCCATTTGCCTGGAGTGTCTTTTGATCCCATAAGTACACACCCCTATCATAATTTGTTATTGTGTAAACTGGACATGTGTTTTGCATTAGACAATCATTTGGAGGACAAAAGGGAATCACTGTGCAATTTTACATGACTAATACTTTTAATGCACCGCCGGGGACAGGCCATTTTCATGTTAGCATTGATCCAACCACACTGAACAGTATGAAGCAGTCAGCAATGTGTGAAATCTGATCCGGTGTGTCACCACCACTTGACCAAAGTGCTCATATCACAAGACCATGAGGAAGTCACTCATCACCATCACACGCTAATGTATGGCATCCTCCCTAAAAAAATAATGTTGCAATCCTTATTTCCCCATTTTAATGTTATTTTAAAATATAAATGTTCTGAAATCAGTGCATTGCACAAATGGCACTGCTCGTTATTGCTTTCTATCTGTTTTTTTTTTTTTAAACAGAGGTACAGGGACCCCTAGGGGTATGCAAGCACTTTCAGGGGGTACTTGGAATTATTACTTTATTTAATTCAAGACAAAAAAGGGTGGGGACCACTGGTGTATGTGACAGTTGGTATACAATACACACTACACAAGAGTCATTCATCTTCTTCCTTTTAGTCACATTAGGTGTTGCAGGTGACTGGAGCCTATCACAGCAATGATTGGACAGAGGCCAGGTTGTACACACTGTCGGGGTGACATAGACACAACCATTCACTCCCACATTCATTCACTAGAGTCACCATTTCACCTAACACATGCATATCTTTGGAAGAGTACCCAGAGAGAACCTACGCTAACCTGGGGAGGATATGCAGACTCCACCCAGAGAGGATCAAACTGCTGGGAGACAAGAGCACTAAATAATGGTCAGTGAAAAGTAACTAAATCAACTGCTGATACCATCTAAAAGCTATCCTGTCCAGCCAGACTAACTATTTTTATATTCTATATAAAGAAGTTAATTTGGTACTTCATGGTCTGGGTTTTATTTACCAAACAGTGAAACAAAGGGCAGGATGTAACCCAAGCAAACATGGCACTTGCAAAGAATTGTTGCTGGTTTTGCCATAAAACACTAGCCTGGCCCGCCAGACTCCCCTACTTTATTTTTGAAAGTAGGACAGTCTGGTTCCTCAGTAACAGGTAACCCTTTCCACTCAGTCAATTTGGACCTGGCCTATATCACAGCCGTTTATCTGCAATCTGGAAGATAATCTCCTATCAACAATAATAAAGATGCCACTGACTAATACAAAGCTAACAGAGAAGCCTCTGTGCACTGCTCAGCTGCACCCTGAATGTCAGTATGATTTGTTTATTTGTGTCTGTTTTACCTGTTTTTGTTGCTTTAAATTATATCTAACCCTGTACTAATCTCTACATAAGAATGCACCGTCAAAATGAGTGGCCTTTGTGGATCTTGTCTGTCACTGCTTCTGCTGCTACTGCTAAGAGCTCACGTGAGTGAACAATATGGGCAAGTGTGGGGAATTTACACAAAGAACTCGCTCGAACAGTCAACAGACTTTATTAGAGTTACAAGAGTGAACTTTAGGCAAGTCACACTTTGACACTTTGTTGTTGGATACAATCCCTCAGGAATTGATCAGATCCAAGCAGAGCAGGAAACGTAGAAGAGGTGGCGTAAAGAATCAACGACGTACGGCGGAGATTTAACCTGCGCTCTCTGAGCAACAGTGTTGACACCATACAGGCATACAGCAAGCACTGTTATGAATTCTGTGCAGCATCTTTGTTTTGCTTCACTGAAAGCTGGTTACAGCCAACGATGCCTGACTCACTATATAAAATGTCAGGGTTTTACTCTGATACAAGCTGACAGGGATGTAGACCCTGGGAAAACAAGGGGAGGAGGCATCTGTATTTACATCAACGATCTTTGGTGCAGGCTGCACATATACAAGATACGTGATCCAAACATGGAGATTCTGGAAATTACTTTAAGACCTTTTTACTTACCCAGAGAGTTTGGATGTATTTTACTCTTTGCCCCTCCTAATGGCTAACATCATAGCTAACTGTGTCCATGAACTGCAACTGAAATACCCTCACCCTCACCAACAGTTGTAGTTGGAGACGTGAATCAGTGTCATTTAGAATCTGTTATGCCTGGGTTTGAACAATATGTAAACTATCAAACAAGAAAAAAATATATTTTGGACAAGTGTTTTATATTTCAAAGTGCCGACCTCCAGTATTAAATTCAGACCATAATGTTATTCACATGATTCTGGTTTATAAGACCAAATTCAAGAGAAATAAACCAGAAAAGAAAGTGATAAGGACCTGGACAAATGAGAGTAAAGCCTGAGTCTAACAAAAAATATAAAAAGAATTATAAATATGAAAAATTGGACCTTTAATAATAAAAACTGTAACTGTTAAACAGAAAAAGAGATACGAACTAAACTAAGAGAAGCAAAATCAAAGCACAGACACGATCTAGAGAATGCCTTTAAAAGTAATAACTCCAAAAAGTTGTGAGACAAAAAATGAGTATGAATTTGCTAATGATCTAAACATCTTCTCTAAATTTTAATCATCAGACAGCACCCAGACCCAGAAATGTGACAGAATTCAACCAGCACAATCTGACAGGACTGAGATTACTGTTGTTGAGGTCAGAAAAACATTCAAATCTACAAACACCAAAAAATCTTAAGGGCCTGATAAATGTAGTCCTTTTCTACAAAGCTGGCCCCAGCTTGGCAGCCAATCTTTCAATTTTTCAACTTTGACACACACGCCATTTCTGCAGAAAACTTCACACACAAAGCCATTACCCAAAATTCAATGTTCAAAATAATATACACATTTCAGACCCATTGCTGTAACCTCAGTAACCTCCATTTAGGCTCTAGAGAGAACCTTATTGAACCATTTAAAAGGTTCAAGTGACAAACTGAATCCATTTCAGTTTGCTTATAAAACTGCATTAGTTCATATCACCACTAAACTTAGATAAACTCAATAACTATGCAAGAGCTCTCTTTCTAGATTCTACTTTCAATACAATCCAACCTGGCATCTTAGTTCCCAGAACTTAATCCACACCTGATTCACTGGTATGCATCTTTCCTCACCAACAGAATCCAGCTGGTTAAAAAAAAAGGAAAAAAAATGCTGTCCAATGCCATCAGGACCAATGTTAGTGCACCCCAGGGCTGTGTGAGTTGTTTTACTTTATATACTGATGACTGCTGTTTAACTTCAAATAATCAAAATGTTCTCAAGTATTCAGATGACACAGTTTTATTAATACTGTTAAATAACTCAGACATCCCTGGGCTGCACCAACAGGGCGGTGACAGGGTTGTGAGGTGGAGTAAAAACAACGTTCTGGAAATAATTACAAAGAAAACAGAAGAAATTGTTTTCAGCTCAAAACCAATAGCCTCCAGACAAAACAGAGAATATACTTCCTCCGTCGCCTCTGGTCTTTTGGAGCCAGTTGGCAGGTGCTCCGTCTGTTTCTCACAGCTGTCATCCTCAGTGTTTTGCAGTACTGTAATGCTGTGTGGTACAGCTGTATGTCCACTGTTGCTAAACTTGGACTGAAACAGTTAATAAAAATCTGCTCAAAGATCGTGGGCCAACCCTTTGAAGAACTGTATGAGACCGTTTATCATAACAAGAGACACTGCAGCAGGCTAAGAACATTATCTGACTCCAAACGTGTTCTGAACAGAGAATTTACTCTTCTTCCATAATAATCAAAGGGTTGTTACTGCGAGTAGGCAGTATGTTGCATGGAATGTTTTGTCTATATGTTATAATGGTCTTACAGATTTTTATTCAAGACAAATTTCAGATCTCTGACCTGATTAACTGCGTTTCATGCTACATCACCTGTTAATTCTGCTGAAATCTGCATTGTTGTGGGATTTTTTTTTTTCTTCGTCTTGCTTCCATTTTAACAACAGTAAAGTCCTGTTGACGTCCGATGTACATTTAAACAAGCTCACATTGTACAACTGGCTTCTGCTGCTGTCCTCGTTCAGAAATAAGTTGATGATTGCTAATAATACAGCATCTTCTGGTGTTTTATGACAAAATCGGCAACAATCCTTGTTTGTTACGCCCCGCCGTTCATTTCTCTGATTGGTTACTTTATATGATTGTTCCACCCATAGAAAAGATACTCAAACCATTAGGTACCAGACTAACTTCTTTGTATGGAATAGAATAAAACACCAGAATATGCTGTATTATAAACAGCTCTGTAATTGTTTTTGAATGGGGACAGCAGAAGAAGCCAGTTGTGCAAAGACTTGTGGGAAAAGTGCCACAGAGGACTGAAAAACAATGCAGACTTCAGGAGAACCAACAGGTGGTGAAGAAAAGCACTAAATGCAGTTAATCAGGACAGAGAAGTTATAGAATTCACTCTGTATAAGCCGGCACCATCTGGTCATTTTTGATAAGACATTATCTTCCGCTTTTCCGTGTTCCAAATAAACAAATGTGAAAGGATTGTTTCAAATCGAGTGAGTGAAAAGGGCGGCGGCTGACTTTCCTGCTTTAAAAAAACAAGCTGGCCAGGCGACCACAAGCTCTAGAATGACCTTTACACGCACCTCCGCCTGAAGCCAACACAGTACACACATACATCTCTGTGACAGCTTTAAGATTTTATTCAAGATATTAATCAATCACTGCGCTTTTACAAGTTGTATCACAATAAAAGGCACTTAATTCTTGGCTGTCGGGTCAAGTGGGAAAAACAATAGAACAAAGCAAATATGTCAGACCTCCCATCCTTATGTCAGAGGTAAAAATCAGTGGCCCCAGTCCAAAGCTGATGTTTATATGGAACTAATCAAGGCGGTAAACACAGCAGCACAGATCGGAGCAGGGTGTACTTGTGCAAACGTCTTTGATCTTGATATACACATACTATAATTATATTTTCATCTGGTGGTTTCATAAGACTTACACTTCTGCTTGGCTTCTCAACTTCTGCTTTTGGATCTTATTTTGGCCTGTAAATGTTTTTCACTGCAGATAAAACGATATAAATGAAAAACACACACCATCTATCATGCATTCATTCTTCTTCTTTTGCTCAGTCCTGGGGTTGGGGTTTGGGGCGGCTGACAATAACAGTAATTCATTTTGAGAAGTTACATACTTTCAAAACAGCAAACATATAAGGGTGCCCAAACTTTTACAGATAGCTGTACAAAAGCCCATTATCGATTCGATGTGTCTGGAGGCACTTTTTTGTGGCGACCAAGGGAGACATGAGGTGACAGAGAAGTCGCCCCTGCCTCTTCTGATGGCGGCTGGGGGTTAGGTTGATGTATCCCAGGCTAAATCCTCCAGCTAGGTACTCCTGACCCGGATCCTGGCTCTGGAGAAGGGTACAGGTGCTGCACTGCTCCTGACGCATGGGTCAAATGCAGAGGACACATTTCCCTACAAGGTCAATAAAGTCTACCTTAAACTGCTTGCCTCAGAATGAAAAGCTGCAAGGAATGTGATTGTCCAATAGCATTTAAGAGCTTTGCAATAGGTCAATTCTCTTGCAATCAAAATTTACTTAGACTTTTTGCAATCCTCCAACAAGTGTGCCTCAGACTTGGTTTCCCTGGGATTCCCCTTTGCTTTCCTTTTGTTGTTTTGGCAATATTGTGTTAACAAGTGCCATCTTCGGTACTTTTTTTTGGCAGTAATTGTAAATAAAAGTACCACCCAAAAGTAGCCCCATACACAGCAAACTGTGGTGCACTGTGTATTTGTTCACCTTTCTCTCAGGACTAACATAAACCTCTTCAGCAGTTTGAGTTCTGGTAGCTCATCTGTTGGATGGGACCACATGGGGCCAGCCTTCACTCTTTATGTGCATCACTTTTGGAGGTGTGACGCTTTTTTTTTTTTTTTTTTTGTCATGCAGTGTAACACAACTTTGAAGATGAATGCAAAGAACAGTAAATAATAATTTCAAATATAAATTACTTCTATAAAATGTGTGAGAAAAAAAAGCTTTCCGTTAGCTATTTATAATTTTCAGTGTAACTGTTATTTCTACATTCACTCCAGTATGGACATTTTTAGTTCTTATGATAAATTGTTCAACATGCTTGTTCCATCCTAAAAAAATATTTTGAACATTCACAATTGTATTTTGTGAAGAATACAGCTGACACACCTCACCCCAAACAGCTCTTTCATGTCGCAGCGCAGGACACCATTTTCATTACAAGATTAAACTTAATTTTATTCTTATTGTAGGATTTAGGTGCAGTTATTGTGTTGTTTTAGTAAAGTACAGATATTTAAAACCATGCCAAAAACTGTCCCAGACACTAGTGACTAAATATTGGAAATATTTGTATTTGGTATTTTGAAAACACTACAGACATTTTACATTTGACCCTATCTTGCACTGCTGATAGAATTCTGGAGGAGGAAAAGCATCATTTAACAAATCTTTTTAACTGACTACGAAAAAGGCGTCATGTCAACCACCCAGACACTGACCACTGCAGACCGGGAACATCCCACAAGAACTGCTGTTTTGGAGACGCTCTGACCCAGCCACACTCAACACTGGCTCTGCATCTCACAGACTGGAAACACCTGTTACTGGTCCAGCTCTACTGTCACACAAATAACTCCTGAAGGCTTAAGAACAGAGCCAAGAGACGGGAGAGGAATGGATCTCATAAATGTGCTCTATCCATCACTATTTCTGTAAACATTTCAAAGGAAATTGTGTCTTACTTCTGCTTTAGTAAACCTGAGAAATGTTGGCTTCTGTCTGTAAACATGTCTGTGCTACTAAGTGAGAAATAACATTCACCAGCCTTGCACATTTAGCTGAGTTTTTATTTTAAGTTTGGATCAATGGTTCCCAATCTTTTTTGCCCTGTGTAACCGCTGGGCTTTTTGCCATATACCCATTTATTCATATGTGTTAATGATTCTTCAAAAAGTGTTCAAACAAGACATCTGTGTTTATACATGGACTTGTACTTGTTGTAAAAATCTAATTTTCCTGCATTTTTCTGTTTAAAGTCAAATTCAAGCCTGCCTTTAAAATAAAAACATAAAATGAAAATATGAAAATATGCTATTAAACCTAAACAAAATATAAAAATCAAACAATAATCTTTAGCAGTTTCATCAGTCAATTAGACATTTAAGCCTGTTTGTCCTTCATAACTGTAATTAGTTGAATTCAAAAATATCACAAATAGTTTTTTAGCATCTTGGAAACAAATTCTGAAATAATTTCAACACTGGTTTAGATCAGTGGTTCTTAAACTGTGGTGTGGGGACCACTGGTAGGAGTCTTAAGTGGTTTAAGTTCTGTTTGTCAGGTTTAGTCCTTGATTTTTCCTGGTTTAGACCTGGTTTTGAATTTATTTATTACTGCATGTTAATCCCTATTTTGTTTTTTGGTTTAGACCTGGGTTAGTCAAGATAGACACACACTGTAGCCCAATAAAAACTGTACTTGGAACAGTGACTACTCCCCTGTCTGGATGAAGCCCACCTGCTGCATCCTTACAGACCTGAACTATGATCCTGAATGTAGCAGTAAGCACTGTAGCCCTGAACCCCTCGTGTAATGCCCTCTTCCCATTGGTCTTATATGTGCAGTGGTTCCCTATTTGGCACCCTCTCCCCTCTCCCTCGGACCTACAAATGAACGGCACTTGTTGTAGCTCACTAGCTCAACCTCTCCCTCATCGGAGCTGCACTTAACCTCAAAATTGAAGCTGCTGTTTTGCCTGCCCTCAAAGTGACCTCTTGCTCACCCTACTGCCTTGTTTTCCTCCTGCTTCTGCCTGTCACTCTTTATTTTACTTATTTTATTTTGTGTTGTGTTATTTTTGGGTGATTTTGTTTTTAGGTTATCACCCCATTTTTGTTCTAGTCCCCCACAGCTAGACCTTTGCTCCTTGGGCTCCTCAGGTTGAATGCGTGTATGCTTGTGTGACTGTGTGGTGTGGGTTTATAGAGGGATTTACCCTCATTCAAATGGTTAAATAAAATATTATATGGTCATTCAATAAATGCAGTGAATCGGAATCTGGTCTACAGCCTCCTTTGTAAACTGTACCTGTGTGCCTGTATTTGTATTTAGATTCTCCAGGCGAAATTCCTGGGATGGCGTTGTTTGGTATTTATTTATTCCCACCACATATGGATGAGCTAATGGACTTTATTTAACAGTCCTTTATAGCCTGTCCATTCTGGCAGAGGATCTCTCCTTCGATGTGGTCTCCAAAAGGTTTCTTCTTTTATTTTCCCCACAGCTGGGTTTTTCCTTACTGAGAAAGAGGATCTAAGGACAGGGGATGTCCTCAGACTGTTTAGTTTTAGTTATTGTTAATGTTTTATTGTGTGTTTAAATCTAATTCTGTATTGCATTATCTGTATTATTGCATATGAGGAAACTAGGAAGCTTTGATTAAAGACAAGTTTATTAAGAAGGGGTGGGATTTAATAAGGTTGCACTTCTTTCCACTCCTTTTTTGAGCAGGTAAAACACTTGGTTTGTTATGATTTATGTAATATTTAGATTTTTAAAATTGTTTTCATATGTACATACTTAAACTGTCAAATGTGCATGCTCAAAAATAAACATTATCTATCTATCTATCTATCTATCTATCTATCTATCTATCTATCTATCTATCTATCTATCTATCTATCTATCTATTGTGTGTTTATGTTTGTGTTTATATTTGATGACTAATTGTTTGTAAAGCCCTTTGACGCAACTGCTGCTGATATTGAGCAATATAAATAAAACAGATTTGAATATATTAATCAAACTTGCTACATTAAACATGTCTTGTAACAGTAATGAATAAAACAGACTGGGTTATTGCAGCTGTTGCCTCAGAGGGAGGATGTTATTATTATCAAGCTAAGGTAAGCTACATGAGCATCAAAGATGTGGGAAACATAATAAATAGTTCTCTATCATTTAATGTCAATTGCAAGCTATATGACAAATTGTGATTGACAAATTGATTCAAAATGTTCAAATGTTCAGTGCCTGCTGTTGCAAATAGTTATTACATCTTGCACATGCGACCCTCAGTTGTGGGTCAGAGTTGCTCCGGTGTCTGTAGCTGCTTTTAGTGGTGACAAGGGGACACGTGAGGAGACAAAGCAGTCGCCCTGCCCCCTCTGACGGCAGTCGGGTGTTGGGTTGGTGTGTCCCAGGCTTAACAGTCCCAGCAGAAGAAGAAGCTGAACTTTTTAGGAGTGACTAGGGCAAATTAGTCACGGTTTGTTCAAAAACTTAACAGACCACCGCTTTCTTTGCCTCATTTTCTTGGCTCTTTTTTCATTAAATGTAATGCAAAAACCTTTGTCAGCACTGCCATGTTTGTTGTTACTGTTGCTCTTTTTCTTCCCTTTTGGTAAAATCTGGTCACTGTTTTTTTGGTCTTTATCAATGGCTACATATTGCACAAACTCATCCTTCTCGTGCATGCTCTTCCTGAGCTGCTCAGGGCTTCGCAGTCGGGTTTTGCGGAGTCATTCAGCAGTGGGCCACAGTGCAGTGGATAAACATACAATAGAAACCCCGGGTAACCCTCCATCTGACCATGTACGCAGTTTCATTGTCCACTTTGTATGTATTATAACAAATGAAGATTAAGATTTGAAATGTGTCAGAAACATGTGTGAAGGGCGTTAGCGTTGGCTTGTGAATGAACGATCGCTGCACAAAAACATGGTCATAAATTTTCCATTTGAAGTTGTAAACAATGGCACCATAGCAGCTGTGTCTCATTTTTATTCTTACTTTTTATTCTTACTTGTTACTGTTTTGACTGGATGGAAAACCATTTTTCAGCATGCTTTATTAATTCTCTTTATATAACTCCTCCCTTCCTCCTTCACTCCTACCACCTCAGCTCTGTCACTGGTGTTCCACTGGAAATGCAATAGTGGATTTTTTAAAATTATTTCTTGGAATTTCCTCATATTGTGGTCTTCACTTTCATATGTTTATTATTCTATCTTGGTCTCTGTTCAGCTGGGCTGGATCCAGACTTGCTCTCCCATACAGATGTTTTACAGATGTCACACCCCTGGATGTTTTTGTGACCTACATGGAGCGTGTATAATACATATATAATACTCATTTGGTTGATAAAGAGACAACTCCTTCAAAAACATGGTTGTTGTGGTTGACTAAACATAACCACATGGAAAACATTTGGTGAAAACATCCCCAGTTGCGGTTTCTTGATTTGGGCAACATGGGAAACTGCAAAGGGCGACATTCTTTAGGGGGTGGCATTTAATTATGATACTTTTGAAATGTTTTGGCCTACATTTTCTAAAACAATAGCCTATATAAAAATACAAAGTATTAGAAAGCTTAAAGCAGACCTCAGTAACTTTTTTACCTTAAATAAACAGTTTTGGAGTGTGTTTAATGGTTAAATGAGTTGTTTTGGGGTAAATGAAGCGTCCTGCATCTCCTGCTGATGTTTCTGGGCCAAAAATGACACTTGCGAGAATAAGTGTCGCCAACCCGGTCTCACTGAAGTCTCAGGTCTCATGAGGAAGTGGCACATCATGGTTAGCAAAACGACAAGCTAGCAATGGCTTTATTTCTCAATTGTTGACGTGGCACAGCGGCCAAATGGAAGAAAAAACTTTAAACAGATACAAAAAGGGGAAAACGAAAGTAAAGCCAAGCGAGGGATCACAATAGGAGTCAACTGGACTTGTGAGTATTTATGATAGTTCTTAACTCCGAAATGTAAGGGGAGCTCTATAGAGGAAATAACAGTGAAGAAACAAGCAGAGTTATTGAGTTCAGATTTAAAATGTATGTATTTCTTGAAAATGTATCAACAATATAACATTAGATAGGCCTAAGTTTTGAAAACTAATTTGCAAACTGCCTTTTTATGAAGGCTTTGTGAATTAAATACTTTGCATTTACTGTCCCCTTTCCTTCAGGAATCGCCACCGCAAATAATCAGAGTTGCATGGGTAATTTGGTATAGGTCTTCAGGCAAGATGCCTACCCCAATGCAAAACTCTCAATTTATTCATGCGTGGGGCAGACCGAGGTTTTTTTTTTATTTTTTTGGCTCTACAGCAAAGACTAAAACCTATGATCACTCAGATGAAATGTATCTGAAAATCTGGACATGTCATTGGCAGTGAGACAGAGAAGTTTGAATCATTGAGGGACAGGCACAGATCACCCTGGGCGGCAGTGGCTCAGGTGGTAGAAATGTTCATCCACTAACAAAAGGTTGGAGGTTTAAAACCTGCTCCCCCCATTGCATATAGTCACTGTTTCCTTGGGCGAGACACTTAACACTCCTTGGTTCAGTCAGTTTTCACTAAAAGAGTACACAATTGGAGTTTCTAAGCATGTAATTCTGGTGAGTCTAGATGCAGGGGCAGTTCTAGGGGTCTGACCAGTGCCCCTGTAACTCTGACCCTGGACCCCCCCAGTGCCCCCCACAAAAGTCACTTACCCTATAACTAGAAATGGAAATATGGCCTATGGATGCTCAATAATAATTGCAAACTAACACTAACTGTGTTAAAAATGTCACAGAGAACTGGAGTTACATCCTGTAACTACTTCTTGGTTCTTGTGTGTTTGGCACTTCTAATCAGTTAGTGCATGCAACTGTGTGGACAATTGAGGCTAAACAGTCCATAACATACACTGTAAAACAACAGGAAAGGTTTCATTTTAAATTGACCAGATGATGCAGATGAAGGTTGTTTTATTGTTGTCCACTTACTCCTATAGAGGCGACGGGAGTAAACCCACCCAAGCATAGGAAAAACTTGCAAATTCCACACAGATGCCTTCACAGTCTGGGAATCAAACCCGAGACCTTATTGGGGTGAGGTGACATTGATAACTACTTTGCCATCTGATTTTGATCCACATTTCCATAAAGCTGATTGAGTTGCTTCCTGTGTCAAATGTTCATCTAAGAATGTACTCTAAGTTTGAATTATTGGCAGTGCATTTAAGTCTTCAAAACTTGCTGGCACATTGCTTATTTTTTTACTTAATATAATTTAGATCTTGTGTATTGAATCAAATTTTGCCTTGCACTTACAGAATGTTCCTGTTTACGTGGCAGTTGCAGCTGTCTTGCACACAGCAAAGGGGCAGCTCTGTTATTAATTACCAAGCTGTGCTTGTATCCAGATCCACACCCCTTAAGCTGGGGACACACTACACGATTTTTTGCCTGATTTTATAATGATTCACAGTTGTGCCGAGTCTTTACCAGTCAACACTAGTTGCATGGAATTGTAATCACCAGTCGACCCTGAAATCCATTAGTGTGTGATGTTCAAAGACTCGAATCGGCAAGTGTGTGCGCCGCAAAAACCCGGCCTGACGTCAGTCGCAAGCAATCAAACATGTTTGAATTTTAAGGCACACTCTGTACGCACACTCCTGTAGTGCGGCCTGTTTACAGATCCAACTGGGAATTCATGGTGTCCAGCGGCCAATGAAAAACAGTTGATGGGACACAGGAAATAGCGTCAGGACGCAGACGAAGCAACAGGAAGCGGCGGGAAAATATAAGCGGAAATTTGAAGAAAAAGAAGTAAACAATCATGGCAAACACCGAAGAAAGTTGAGCGCTACCCAAGCGAAACTGGATACAAAGCTGTTTCTTCTCTTTCTCTTTTTCCAAACAGGATAGCTACGCACACAACGGCAACAGCAACCAAGGTAGCGTCCATGTTTGTTTACCATTTAGTTCTCGCGAGTTCCCCGCCAGAGTTTGCTGCGTTTGGTTGGCATCAGTTGCGGCCTCAACAGATCTTGTAGTGTGTGAGCCCCAGTCTTTCAGTCGTCAGAACTAAATCTGCTAAAACCAGTCGTTAGTGTGTGCTCCTAGTCTTTTCAGAATCTGTAATGACTGAGAAAATCATGTAGTGTGTCCCTAGCTTTAACTGAAATCTGTCTTCAAATATCAAGTGTCTTTGATTTATTATCTTTGCACAATAATCCCAGATCCAAACCAATTTGCTTTTAAGCTATTTTTAAGGTCATCATTTTACATTCTAGTAGAGAAAAAAGATTTACAGATCTTTTCTTTCTGTTTCTATTACAATTCAAATAAAGGCCACAATTTTGCCCTTTCCAACTACAACCCCACTCCTGAAAAAGTTAGGCTGTAGTTGGAAAGGGCAAAATTGTGGCCTTTATTTGAAATGTAATAAAAACAAAAAGAAAAGATCTGTAAATCACAAAGCCAAATTTTATTCACAATAGAACATAAACAACATTGCAGGTGTTGAGAACGTACTAGCATATTTTGAATTTGATGGCACCAACACATCTTTAACCCCCAGAGACTTAAAATACTAAATTATGAAATAATCAATTCATACTGTTAAATGCATAAAATGCACTTTTCATTTACTTGCTATAAACAAAAATTATAAATTATTTTTGTATTTTACTTTCATTTACTTAATCTTGTTCTCCCACATCTGTGCTAACTATTGATACCAAATATTCATCGTTTTTTTATAATTTCAACCCCTTAAATGCCCACTATTCATATATTTGTAAAGATTTTATCCTTTTAAATCCCAGGTTTTATGGTGTTTCTGTCATCTGGAGACGTGTTATTCAAAGGGCTTAAATCTTTAATAAAATAAATATATGAATATTGTATATCAATACATCTATCAATAGATGTAGCTGACACTGCACAGAACTAAAAATGCATACAAATCAATGTTGCTGCTAAATGTTGACCTACCCCAGGCTGTAATAATTTATCATAAAAAAATCCACTTTGCATTTATTATTTTGAAAATAACAGCGAGGTGCCATCATCACATAAACCTGGCATTTAAGTTAACAATAGTTAACACAGATGCGTTAGAACAAGAATATATAAATGAATGTAGAATATAAAAAGAATTTATAACATTTTATAGCAATAAAATGCACATTTTACGTGCTTAACGTATTTTATTTTATTACTTCCTGTAGGAGCTGACCTGAAAATAATGGCATCCTATAAAAGACCCAACAGTACCAGACGGTTAAGTTATTTAGTTAGTCTGTATTATTATTAGAAGTGGATGTACTGGATACTCATGATCTTCGGGACCTAAAGTAGTACTGCATTAAATACAGACATGATTCTGTACCCACATGGATCAGGAACGCCTCTAGAAGTCACTGTAAAAGGAGCGGTTCCAGGGAGTGGCCAGTGGCCTCTGAAGTGTCCTAAATGTCTTATGAAACCCACATATAATATTGTAAATGTGTTTCAAGGGTTATTCTAGCATTTCAAAAGGGGAAGATATGTTTATCATGTTTACAAAATATGATATCAGAGTTACTTTTAAAATAAGTCCCAGTCAGTTTAAATCAAAATGTCACATGTACCCCCCCAGCAAAAAGGCTGGACCCAGTGTGGCCTCCAGTTAAAAGTGGTCTGGAACCACCCCTGCAATGTAACTGAACCTCCAATTAACAATGTGCTATTATTTTTTATTAAATGGCAAAATAGCTCAAGTTTCAACACCTGGCATGTTGTTTTTGTTCTACTAAAAGATTTAAAGATTATTACATTCTGTTTTACTTACAATTTACAAAGTGCACCACCTTTTTTTTATTTCTTTTTTTTATTGCATCATTATTTTGTTGTAAAAGTGTCATGGGAAGATTGTTTGTGCTGGATATGAACTCCTACAGGCCTCATTAAACTTATAAAATGTCCTACAGTAGCCTTAAAAATGAGCCAATGGTTAGTTCTGTCTGAGCGGTGTGTAATGGATTGGATGTCACACATGTCTGGGTGTGGGGGCAGCCGCTCTCTTGCCCCCTCCACTTCCTGTCTCCTAATGTTTTTTTTCCATGCAGTGAGCTCCACCCTATACTGCTCTGTTTCATAACTCCGTACAGATTTGAGGCACAGTGCACATAACAGAGTGTTTTCACAGCTGTCGAGAGCCATCAGGCCTTCCAAGAGGAGCTAATATAAAAATGGAGACAGACTAACCTCCAGAGTCTGAGGCTAGAAAACCACTAATGTAACTGCAAGGAGTGGCATGGTACCACTAATGCAGCCAGTCCAGACAAACAAAACCATATCAAAACCATGTATTATGTCAAACTGGCAAAAAAGACAGTGCAATGCTTTTTGTTGCAGGCAAAAATGAGAAGTACAGAAAGATAGCTTATGCTCACAGTGCAGTTATATGGTCAGATCCTTCACATTGCAGATAATAATGTTCAAGATTTTTATTTTTTTATTTATTTTTTTATTTTTGGCTGGAATCTGATATTTTGGCGTGGCTGTTCCACCAGTCTTGTGTGTGAACCGTTTCCAGTCCTGAAGTGACCTGCATACACAGAGCCAGCTCTTGGCATAGGCGATATAGGCAGCCTCCTAGTGCTCCGAGGGCAGAGGGGTGCTAGCCATCGCCCCATGCACATCATGCAGTGATGCAAATAAATTAATTGATACCTCTTTAATCAATTGCTGTTAACATTCATATTTTCTAACCGGGGCTTTAAGAGGGTCAGGGCATGAGTATTGCCTCGTCCTGGAGCGCCAGCAACGCTCTATTGGGGGTTTATATGTTGGCCCAGGTGCAGACTTTTATCCCAAAGCGAGTCCTGCAGACCAGGAAGTGTGAACACACCCTTACTCCATGTGTCCAGCAAAGGACTAAGAGATGTGGACATCAGTTAGCTTAATAAGTCAGCAAAGCTAGGTGCCTGGAGAGGCTGCACATGTGCACATAAAGTTAGTAGATTTATCTCCAATTCTGCATTTGTGCACTTGAGTAATGATAATGCACCTTAATGTTTACCTGCTGTTTGTAGCTAATCACCATAGGACAATCTGTTAAGTTTTATAAGCAATGGCCATATATCTGCAAACTGTGGTACAAGGTCATTGCAGGAGACCTGTACCATGTTCAAATATTAAATAATAATAATAATAATAATAATAATAATAATAATAATAATAATTTAAATGAATATAGTTAAATAGAATATAGATATACACTTATGTTGACTAAATCTATTGTGCATTAGTCTACTAAATCATGACTAAAACTAAATAGCATTTTAGTCAAAAGACTAAGAATAAATTAAAATTTGTTGTCAAAATTCACACAGAAACACAGACGGACTCAGACTCCATTGGGGATTGGGGAACTACTTCAAGAGGAACTTGGTCAGATATTTACACACAAAAAAGTTCATGCCCAAATACTTTGATTTATGCTGCAGTCTGTGTAGAGCAGCTCATAAAATGTAAGAGTTGTTATAATCAACAATGTTTCTTGGCTCTGTGCACACACACACACACACAAAAGACCTGACAGAGCCTGAAGTGGTTGGACTGTGATGTGAGAGGCTTCACTGACAGTTTATCCATAATTTCAAGATATTGTGGAAGATGTTTGAATACATCTGTCAGCAACACCCCTCAATCCAATTCTTAATATTTCTCATCTGATTTCTAAAATAACTATTAATTAGGTTTAAAACCTCACTTTTTTCTCTCCCCAGCTCCATCAGCTGTGTCTGCTGAGTTTGTTCGGCCATTTCCAGCCTCTTCCAGCTCAGAATTGTGCCGTCTGTTGCATTTCAATGACATAAAAGTCAGGTAAAATGTGACTTGTCCGTTCAGACTGCAGTCACATTGATACATATCTGATTTAGGAGCACTAGAAAGTTGCATTTGAAAAACAGATGTGTGCTATTCACACTATCACAAAAAAAAAAAAAAAAAAACGCAGATAGGATTCACATATGGGCAAAAAAATTCTTTCTAATTCTTACTTTCCCATAGTAAAAGAAGTTGAGTACAAATGCCTGTCTGTCTCTCCTCTGGAGAAGCTCCATGTATTAATACAGACTACTATCCTCCAGAGGGGTGCCATGTAAAAACAGTGTTTGGATGGACTTCATACTCTTTGCACATTGCTTAGCAGTGTTGAAAACAGAAAGAGTGTGTGTACCCTGCCTTTTGCCAAATCATTGGAGATACTGGCTCACATTTTTGACGGTCCTTTAATCAGAAGATTAGTGATACAAATCCCACTCTCCCTAGTTCATAAGGTTGTTGTGCCCTGGCCTTCACACTTGACCCATCTTGTCTGTCTGTATGGTACAGTGTGATTAATGTTGGTCACAGAGGCCATAGGCGCAGAATGGCCTGCCAAGAATGTGAAAAAAAAATTGAAGTTAAAAAGAATCTCCCCTTTTTCCTTTTCTGTTGTTTTGTAGCGTGAGCAGTTGGCAGCTAGCTCCAAAAATGGTTCCTTTCCAGTTGGACTTGCTGCTACCATTACTTCAGTGTATAAAAATGTGCACAAGCTTGGACTTAACCAATCAAAGTGTCAAAGACCCAAATGGGACCATTCCTCTTCATTCTGAGCGTGCAATTGATGCCCAGATGAGGCCTCAGAGGCTCTTTCTTTTCCCCTGAGATAATTTCTAATATGACTCTTGATATTCTGATATTTTATTTTTTATCATAACAATTATCAGCCTCTCATTAAAAGAATCAGGATGTCATTCTGTTCCATCCACCTGCAAATTATTTCATTTTTTTTTAGGTTTTAGGTCAGTTTTGGACATAAAAGGAAGGTTGTAAGAGAATTATCTTTGTTTTGACTGCGTGGAGCCAATATCTTGTTTGTATTCACTACTGCTAACCCTTCCCAAGAACTTAAATTATTTCATGTACCGTCATTGGTCATTAACTACTGACTGGATTTTCCTCTATGTATCATGTCCTGGATTTGGTTTTGACTCAAACTCCTTAAATGTCTTTATCTTTTCTTGCTCTCTGTACACCTGGGCTGGATCATGAGTAACAACCGGACTTTTTTTGGTTTATTCTGTGTTTACTGCATGTGCTGTGGATAGTGTGAGGCCTGTGAGAATCTCTGTGTTTACAACATAAAATAGTGGAATGGATAACCGCCATAAAACTGCTATTACCAGGAACAATAATGCCTTTTATTATCCACACAACCTAAAAATATAAAAAAAAGCTTAGTTTTGCCCATTACAATCACATTATACTGTGCACTGTTGCCCATAAAATTGGAATATTTTTTTACCTCTTCTCATGCAATGCCAAACTATAGTAAAAGTGGCTATATTATGCAACATCGACTGTTTTGGTGCACTTTAGCTGATGTCCTTTCTGCTGAATGTGTGGGAGCAGTGCATTGAGCACGAGCGCTGGATTTGAGCTGTACTAAATATCACCAAATCACCTAATAATGGCCTCAAGCTCCGTGATCAGGATCTGTGTTGCGTGCGTCACTGGTGAGTTCCAAGGAAATTAAACCGTTCATGCAATGCATCAAAACACTGACTTGTTTGTAGACCACTGGCGCACACAGCGCTTGCACGAGGCACCACTTCATGGGACATTTCCCAGCCCGAGCTTCATATTAAAGCTCCAGATATGATTGTTTATACTTTTCTGATAACACAAATTTTTATGTCCTTTAAAATAAGTTATTATTCATCTAGACAGTGGCTACTCAAATTTAGTTTGTAAACATACATATGGGACCATCCCAACTGAACTGGTGCCAACCCCTGCTCCTGCTGCAGACTGCTCAGTTTGTCACAGCCACAAAAGTTCATCAAGTTCATTTTTTATGGAGTTATATAAATCATTAAGTAGTGGAAATTTACACCCCATGATGTAATGTAACCTGTGACATGCCCATCATGTTATGTGTCCCTTTATTCTGATGTCATCAACATTTAACCACACCCACTAAACTGCATCCCCTAGTGGCAGTTACACTAAACTACAATCAGGAACCAAATTAAACTCTATCCCTCTGTGTGTGTTTTATCTTCTCTACAGTGAGGTCCAGTGTGTTTCCCTCACAGTTACAAAGTCACACATTTCTCAAAGAATGCATGAAGATTAACACATGACATTATCATGACACTGCAAACACTCACAGCACTCAAGTTTTTTACGAATAATGAATATATGAAATTACAGTGCTGGTGTAGGTACGAAATCTACTCAGGATGCAAAATCTGCTCGAGTTAGTAACGTTGCCTGTTGATGAGGTCAGCAAACTATATTAATCATGTTTTCTGTTTAAAAGTGCATGTTTATATGTGTTTTATTCTTTCTTATTATTCAGTAATGCCTTTTGAAAACTACCCAAGCAGTTTTAAGTAATAAGGAAATTAAATAAATAGCTGATTATGGCCACTAAAAATCATACTTACTGAATACACTTTAATTTAGTTATAAAACACTGTGCCAATGAGCTAAGGTTTTAGCGGCATTTTACATGTTATCCTCATTATTTACAGCTGTACACATTTATATACACTCATACTTGTCATATTAATATAATAAACTCCAACAGAGAGCAAGGTATCTTACAAAAGCATTAATAAATAGTAATTGTCATTGTGCATAGGCTGAAACTGTATAAAGACAATTTATAGCAGCAGCTAAAACCTTAACTGACAACATTAACAAATATTTATACAAACAACAAATTACCAGGGATATATATTTTTCTATTAAGTGTTCATAATGAGCTCTGTCTGATTAAAGCTGCTAAATGTGCTTGGCTTCGGTGGTCAAATTTGCTCAGGTTGACAGTCACATCCAATCATAATGCGTAATGTCATCATTAAGCGGCGCTGCTTGAGCAGATTTTGCAACCTGAGGAGATTTTGTACCTACACTGGGTCCTCCTCCGTGCATGTGCCTCACCATTTTGAGCCTTTAGTATGTATTATCTCCTCTTTGCTACCTATGATTCTGAATATTCCATGTATAATTAAATTATAGGAATGAGAGGTAACAAGCCTCCCCTTTTTACTTTCACTTCCCCCCTGCTCCACCTGTTTCAGCCCTCACACCGTTTTGTGGTGGGATTATCGGACCTTCAAGTCCGCCTCTATAACTGACACTCAATAAAGAGTCTTGGGTTCTGGGTAAAACCTTCCAGAACCCACGCCAAACCAAAGCCTTGACTCAGCCCATCTTTTTGTGGCCGCTGTTGTTATTGGCCCAGTTTGATTAATGCATTTCATTTGAAGGTATGCATGTGCAAGTATAAATGGGATTTGGATTGTATTTTATTCTGCAAGTATATATTTTTATATCTAGAAACTAAGAAAATAATAAAGATTGTGTATTTTTCAATGTCTTGGCCCACTCAGTTTGGTGAAGCTGTGCTGTCCTTACTGTATTGTGGGATAAATTCAGATGGTCCATTACTTCCAGGGTGGCAGTGTTGGGCAACTTCCTACAGTTTTTAGGATTTGTATTCAAATTGCAATTTAATTCTAGCCTCCTGCCCTTAGAGCCACAACATCATCAAATGTTGGTACAGGACCCTCTTGTGGTACGCAGCCTCTGTCTGGTAGTTCTTGGGGAATCTCCCAATATCCAAAACTGTCTAACATAAAATTACAATATGTTGTCCTATTTGTAATTTGCTTGGATTCTAGGCCCAAATCTAACTTGGAAAAAAAGTTACTGTCACTGAATAAAAAAATAAAAAATGTAAAAAACGCCATGACTTCCAGGATGAACTCGCTACTCTCCCATGAGCTCAAGGTCTCAAGGTCTCAAGGTCCCAGATGGCTCTGGTTGGATACGTGCAGCACAGGCAGTGCACTCAGTGGGAATCAGAATCTGCAAGAATACCGTGATGGAGATTTACTGCATACACAACACATTCAGTGTTTATGTTGAACTGACTTTTAAAAAAAATCAAGCTAGTGTTTAAAGGCAACAGCTGTCCTCTGGTTTAGTGTGTACCACAATCTTGAATCAAAACATTATTTATAATTTTGATTGTATTAAACACAACTCAAACGTATGTTTTTTTATAATGAATTATTAAAATGTATTACAGTGGTGTTTATGTAACAGACACTGGTCTTCTGGACCTAGAGCAGGGGCCTGCAAACCTTGCCGATTCAAAGAGCGACTTGTTCCCAAAATATACAAAATTTAAATCTGTAAAGACCAGCAACCAATTTTAATGCACAACTATAAACTATAACTGAAATATAATATAAGAGTGGAAACTAACAAAGAACTGTGTTAAATACTGTTTTTACACTCACTACACTTATAAGCTGTGTCCCAATTCAACAGCCGCAGCCTTCGTCGGCTACATTTGAAGGCCGATTACGTCACAGTCGGCGCGATAGGGGTGTCCCAATTCGAAGGCTACTTCAAATGCAACCCTTGAATGTGGCCTTCCTTTCCCGCTGAACGAAGGCTGCATCGGGTGCATCCTTCGCGGCCCAACGTATCCCATGATGCACTGCGCGCTGCTTGTCTGACGTTCGAAGATGGCAGAGGCAGGCAGAGAGAGCTGCTCAAACTCCTCCAGGAGTAAATTAAACAAGCTAAAAAATAAATTAGTTATTTAAATGTAATTTCTGGCTCCATTTCTGGTTATGTGACCAATGAATGAAGTGAATCAGCGAGCGGCTGCGGTCCTGGTTGCTAGGCGACAGCAGCGGCAAACGTGAGAGGAGGAGCAGCTGTTGACGTACGCTCCGTGGACCCATTTTGGACCCATTTCAGATCGGCCTTTGCAGTCCACAAAGGCCACGAGAAGGAGTAGCCTCCGTGGACTGCGACCTTCGAAGGCTGCAGCCATTGAATTGGGACACAGCTATAGTCTGTCTGTGCATGCAACTGAGCGGTCAGTTGGGGCTAAAGTTTATTATAACAGTTCAAAGGTGCTATGAGCAGTATATTTTTTTTTATTTCATAAAAATAACCCACGTGTGCCAAGATATGATTTAAACATTTTACGTTACGTAAACATTTAAATTATTTACTACTTTTACTGATAACAATGGTACAGCCGATTTATTCACAATTGAAAATATATTTTACATAATGGCCAAGTTGTTTTTGTTTACATTATTTGTTTTGGTTCTAAACCCTCAATTGCAATCATCCAAGTAGAAAAGCTGAAAGACTGGCAACCTACAGACCATTGTTTTGATTTAGACTGCAGTACCAGTACCAGTACAAGTGCATGCTGCTAACAATATCTTTAACAGTTAAGACTATAGCACAGGGGTCACCAACTAAAATTCACCGAGGTCCAATTGGTGAAAATTTTCTCGCGCGAAGGTCCGGAGCATCACAATGTTGATTTGTACCTCAAAAATAAATAAATAAAATCATTGTAGTCACATCAGTGTCTACATTATGGCAATAGCATTTTGCTAACATAAGCATCAGTTTAAAACTAGGGGATATCAAATAATAAAATTAAAAAGTTATTTTTTTCTTATGTTAATCAAATACAGTTGAAAAAATCAAACAAAATGCTTTTATAATGGTCCTTGGCTCAGAACACAGGAGACACAGGAGTTTAGAGCTGACCTCTGTTCCTTTCTACATCTGTCTCTCTCATTTCTCCGCTGTCTGTCTCACAGTCACCGCTCCATATGTTTCCAAATCCTCAGATCTGATTGGTTGATAGCGTCACACGCAAGATTTTCTGTCTGCTTTTACGCAGGAGACGATTCACCCATTAAAACTAAAGTGGAACATACTGCGCCTCAAAACACAGGTTTCCTCTTAATTCTCTGGTGAATATGAGGCAGCTCTGTCCTCTGTGGGACAGAGGGACAGACACCGAGAGGAGAGGGGTGAACCTCGACAGAGAGACACCGAGAGGAGAGGGGTGAGCCTCGACAGAGGGACACCGAGAGAAGAGGGGTGAGCCTCGACAGAGGGACACCGAGAGGGCAGAGCCGCTCACAGCCTGTGTCGCCTCCTCTCTCGCCGCTCCGTAAAAACAAAACTTAAGTCTGTTGTAAATGGAACAGTCCTGTCCCTCCGCACTCAGTCTGGACCTACTCCTCTCATTTTGTTGGACAGTAACAGAAAACACAGCTGATTTAACCCCGCACTGTTCATGTTAAAGTTTTAAAGCACCAGGATACGATGCTGTCTCGTGCCGCTGCGCTCCCGGGGAGTGAACAGGCTGAACGGGTTCGGGTCCGCGGAGTGGGACAGAGGTTCGGGTCCGGATGGGAGGGCATCTGGGTCCGGATTCGGACCGCGGTCCGCCTGTTAACGACGTCTGCTATAGCATATACTGTAAAACAAGGAGAACATTTTATTTTAAATTGACAAGATGGTGCAGATGCAAGCTGTTTAACGGTCATCTGCTTATTTCTTTGACTTTTTATAACCAGATGTCAGGCCCCGAAAGAGCTGCAAAACAGGGCTAGAGAGGTTGCAGATGTCTGACCTGTGTGAAAACACAAGCCTGTTTTGGGATTACTGTCCCATACTGACACAACCCGAACTGTCCCCCTTAGTGGAAATGTGCCTAAATGGAAACAAAGTACGTAAGTCAAATTTATGGAATACGTCACAATGATAGAATCGCCACTTTTTGACACAGCATAATCTTTCCTCTGTATCACACTTCACTCACTATACTCTTATTCACAGCTGGTTTATATCACCAGACGCTACGAAATTACCAAAACAAACACAGAGCTGCAGAGTTTAAGTTTTCTTTTTGTAATATGATCATTTAATGAGGAACGCATGCCTTTTATGGTGAAATACTGTAAATGGTCGAATAAATGTTTATGTCTCCGCAATGAGCTCACAGTTTGCTCTTCATGCTGTGGGTGTTTGTTAGTTTTCTCCCATGTGACGCAAATAATGTGGCAAAACCTGAATCTTGACTTGTAGAACCTAGGACTTACTACTTTCGGAATGAAGCAGCAGCTTTAAAATTGAATAGAATCTTTCAGGGAGATGTTGAATCAGAAGTGATAAGCTGAAATCCTCGGGAAAAATCTGAAGTGAGTAGAGTTGTTATGCAGTGTGACAGATACATAGTGCCTCAGAGGGACACAAAGACGATGGCTTTTTTTTTTTGCTTTTTTTTTTTTTTTTGAGAAGAATGGATTTTGACAACAAAGTGTAGAGTAGCAGACAGAGCGTGTTTCCGGGAGGTCCCTTAGGTCCCGCTTCAGAGGAAATGTGAACAGTGGTAAATGGGGAGAAGACTGAATGGTTTTGATTGAGTTGGAACAGAGCTGTCAGTGTACTGTTTGGAAAAGACAGCGGTTGTTGCTGGAGAGTACAGTGCTCTGTGACCCTGTGTGAACTACTGTCTTTCATCTTGTATGCTATATTTTATAGTAATAGACCTGCTACAAATAATTCAAAAGCATTTATTGTCATCTGCACAGTAAGGAAACGTGTTTCTCTGTACAATGAAATTCTTTCTTTGCTGTCCACACTGAATGCCATGTAAAATCTCAGCTATAAAATAAACAATAATTTAACAATAGGCAAAAAAGGCATTTAAAAGAGCATGCAAATTACTATAGAAATATAAACTCTGCACAGCCGGGTTGTGGGGACATGCAGTCTAAACAGGAACACCCAGACTTTCCTCTCTCCGGACACTTCCTCCAGCTTCCCCAGAGGAATCCCAAGGAATTCCCGGGCCAGCCAAGAGACACAGTCCCAGAATAGATGCCCAAGCCACCTCAGCTGGCCCCTCTCGATGTGGAGGAGCAGCAGCTCTACTCCGAGCTCCTTCCAGGTGACTAAACTCCTCACCCTATCTCTATGGGAGCGCCCAGCCACCCTGTGGGAAAAAAAACTCATTTCAGCTGCTTGTATCCAGGATCTTGTTCTTTCGGTCATGACCCAAGGCTCATGACAATAGGTGAGAGTAGGAACGTAGATCAACCGGTAAATCTTTGCCTTTTGGCTCAACTCCTTCTTTACCACAGACGCTGCACTGATCCATCTGTTAATCTCATGCTGCATCTTTTCCTCACTGGTGAACAAGACCCCGAGATACTTGAACACTTTCACTTGAGGCAGGAACTCTACTTCGACCTGGAGAGGGCAAGTCAACCTTTTCCGCTCAAGAACTATGGCCTCAGACTTGGAGGTACTGATTCTCATCTCAGCCACTTCACACTTGGCTGCAAACCACCCCATTGCACACTGAAGGTCCTGGTTCGATGAAGCCAACAGGACAACAACATCTGCAAAAAGCAGAGATGAAATCCTGTAGTTCCCAAACCAGACTCCCTTTGACCCCTGGCTACACCTAGAAATTCTGTCCATTAAGATAATGAACAGAGCCGGTGGGCAAAAAAGGGCAGCCCTGCACTGGGGACTATGCAAACTATTCAAAATACAATAGAAATATAATCTATGCATAAGTACAGTATAGTGTGCTCCATTAGCTGTTCTGCAACAGTCAGCAGGGAGTGAATAACTTGCATGTGCAAACTGACAGATATAAACAGTACATTTACATGTGCAAATGTAAAGGTGCATAAATAGTACAGAGAAGTATTGGTGCATGAAGTAGCCCAATAATATAAACTCTGTCAGCTGTTTAGGAGTCTGATGGCAGTGAGAGAGAAAGGGTGTACTCACACACAGAACGCCCCATAAAGCACGGCATGGTTGCCTAATGTAAGTGCTCCGAACTGCCACGAGGTGGGCTACGGCATGGCGCGGTTTCTCATGCATGCACGCACGCAGGCTACGAGCTCGGTCATGTACGCAACTGTTCTTCTCTCAGTAAAAAGTGAATAAACTCCTTTATCAACACTCGTAACAACCCCACTGACCTGCGCTCACCTTTCTGAAGAAGAGAACAGACAGCGGCAGTAGTTTTGAAGCCTCTCTCATCGTCTGCGGATGCCTTCGCTGCTCCTCGTATGTGGCTTATTCCAAAACCTGTGACAGAAGACCGCGTCTCACGAACGAGACTCAACACACAATCACAATATCACAGATATTTCATGCTACTGGTCTCACGTTTTCCACTACACCGGTTTTAAAAGTGTTAGCGGCTTGCTCGACTTGTAAACAAACCACGCACTACGATGACGTAGCAGCCTGTAGTCCTCAAAGCTGATGACGTAACCGGGCCGCGGCACGGATCGTGCGGTTGGAATGGCCCTAGTCTGAGTGCGCCCACAGAGTTCTTGAGTATGGTGGTCCTGCATTTCACTCTCCTATACCTGTGGCCTGAGGGTTGAAGTGTGACCAGTCCATGTTGCACACCGGGACTGGAGCAGAGAGAGGCTTCAGGAGCTGGCACTGAAAAGTCAATCCCATGCATGTCTCTAGTACAGACTTTGTTAATATTGTTGCTTTTACTCAGCTGGAGAGAGTCAACCAAGGCAAGGCAGCAGGTCCAGACCGTGTCAGCTCCCAGGTTCTGAGGACTTGTGCTGCACAGCTGCCTGGGATCTTCCACTTTGTCTTTAACCTGAGTCTGACCCTGGAAAGGATACTGCTGCTATGGAAAACATCCTGAATAATGCCAGGGCCCAAAAAAGCCCATCCCATCTGGCCTCAGAGACACACATCTTGAAGGTCCTGGAGAGACTCATCCCGGCTCGGCTGAGACCCCTGCTGGTCCCCTCACTCTCATGTGGATGGTGAGAAGGGCACTGTAAAGATCATGTTTTCTGATTTCTCACCATCCAGCCCTCTCTGATGAATGAGGAGCTGCTCAGGATGGGTGTCAGCTCCTCCACTGTCTCCTGGAGTCTGGCAGGCCCCAGTTTGTGGAGCTGTGGGGCTCCCTGTCTGATACTGTGGTCAGCCATTGCTGTTTCTAGCTATATGTGGACTACAAACATGCACAGGGCCCCACAATCAACTAGGGGGCCCGAGGCTGAGGACAATTGCTGTTGTTCCGATGTCTGCTATATGCCATTGTTCAGCGAAAGTTATTACTCAGATATTTGAGACGTAATACTGCTTTATTACTTATGATTCATTTAGGTTTAAGTTTAGAAGTGTGCTAATGCTTTATACAACACATTATTTATTAAGTGACTAAAAATTGTTGATTATTTTGATTATAATAGAGAACAGGATCATGACATCAAACAATGGAGCAATTTTGGATGTAAATTACTCCAGTATCATTAACACAAAAGTATTTTGAAGAGTGAGTTGTTTCAAGGCTCGTTTGTTTACATTTTTATGCCGCTGTTTCTAATGCATCTCAATGGCATTTCTCTGTCTGTGACCACTAACGAGGCAGATTCATCACTCAACGGTCGTTTTATGACGTAGGTTCCCCATCTCTACTGTTGCATTATTTCTCTGAGTGAGTTGTTGTTCTCCTTGTACTATTTTTTTTTTTTTTTTTTTTATTAGGGACGCCCAAACAGCATCGTGCACAGGTCCTCACAACACTACAATAAATAAATAAATAAAACAATGTATGTATTTAAAAAAAACAACAACATAATAATAGATACATAAACAAATAGAAAAATACATGAAAATTTTGAAAAAATAAATAGTAATCCCAAACCACCCACTACCTACTAAATAAACAAAGGTATAAGTAAGTACATAAATATGAAATCATGGTAACACTTTAGTTTAAGGTCCACCTATTAACCATTAACTAAGTGTTAATTAGCATGCTAGTTAGTGGTTAATTAGCTCTTAATTAGTAATTATAAAGCACCTATTAGTCCTTTATTCTGTGTGATCATATTCTACAACAAATTACCAGCTAACTAACATTTTCTCCTTAATAAACTCATAATTACTGCTCATTAGAAGGAAGTAAGGAAGTTGTTGGACATAAATAAGATTTTTGTGGTATTAGTCCCTAATAATGCATTTACTCTTTTTAAGATAATAATTTATGTCCAGCAACTTCCTTACTTCCTACTAAGGAGTTTATTAAGGGACATATGTTAGTTAGTTGCTAATTAATTGTAGAATATGGTCACACAGAATACAACAACACCAGGATCCTGTGATAGAAAGCAAGGTAACACTGAGGTTAACCGTGGGTTTTCAGAGTTTCAGTGTGCATTAACAACATTAAGAACATTATATTAAGACGTAACTTTACTCAGAATAGCTTTAATTCTCTGTGTTATATTGTTATCCAAAAATGTATAAACTCAACAAGCATTTAAACTGTAGATCTGATGCACACTCCTGTCTGATTATTAGTCTATAAACTACTTGGCATGGGCCTATAAACCAGTGTTTCCCAACCAGGGGTACGTGAGCACTTTGCAGGGGGTACTTGGATTTATTTCATTCATAATTTATTTCCACAATAAGAAATTATTTGCAATCTTTTCATATTGGACTATTAAATCTTATGACACTGCTATAGAGTATTATTTGAATATTATAATGTATTTTGTTAAATATTATTAAGTCTCAATAGGTTCACAGGAGAGTTATTCAAATGGTTTGCTTTGTAAATTGAATGTGTTGAAAGTTTATTCTGAACATAAAACATATAGCAAAATAAGTAATAAGTAATTTTTTCATGATGCATAAGTAGTATCTATTAATGCACGTTAGGAGGGGGGGATAGCCCCCCTCCTCCTTGTGACCTCTCCGTGACCCCTTGACCCATGCCTCTCCCCTGACCCATGCCCCTCCCTACCCCTAACCCTTTGCTCATGTGGCCACAGTACATCCTCCCAAGTCAGATGTCCTCTAAAGATACAATGGTGTACTGTTTGAGGTTTATTATATGTTTTTGCGGGAGAACAGTCAATACATTGGCCCTCTGTCTGCAGAGATAACCCATGTGCTTTGCGGGAGAGTATTGAATGCAATAGTCTTCTGTCTAATGAAGCCCTCCCGCAGTGTTAAGTGGTAGTTGTGACCTGTGGATGCTGACAACGGCAGTTGTTCAAAAACTATACAGGAGAAATGTCTTAAAAAATGAATGAAGGTCTTAAAACTATGACTGTTGTAGATGTCACAAACCCACTCGCTATGATCATATGAAACATTTTTTTTTTTATATCTGTAATTGGGTGTATGTTGGCCATGTAATCAAAGGTTTTCAACACATAGTGTAGAGTTACATCTGATGAGAAAAATCTTACAAAAACACATTAGTGATAAAGAGTTATAATAAGAGTTAAAGATAAGCACTAGCTTTAGCCCCCATACTAATACAAAACTGTGTAAAACTGTGTACTGTGTAAAAACAAACCTTAAGGATGTGTTATATTTAGCCAGAAAATAGGTCTTTACTTAAATTTGACACTTTTCTCTCTTAGTTATTTTCCCTGTAAAAAAAAAACAGGTTATTTTGATAGTGTGTCACTGTTTTTCAATCTAGACAAATGTAGTTAGTAGTGTTAACGGCTATAGTTGTAAACAAAAATGCACTAGTTTGTAATGCACTGGGTACATTAATGTAAAGAGATGTAGACCTCATTTTTAAAAAATGAAGAAAGATAATAAAGAGGGAAAAACCTATTTTGGTGGTGGCTCATTTTGCTAGTTTGAAAGGTGGATCAATGTAAAGAGATAAATATAGGACTAAAAAAAGAAAGAGGACAATGTATTAGATGAGGACACAAACTGATCAGATTTTACTGAATAAATGTTATTCCGTTGTTACACTTTAAAAGGGTTTATGATAATGCAGCAGTATTTCTTAGGGTTAAAAACTAACCCTACCATCGTACTGATAATGGTTTGTTGGAGCTGAATGAAAATAAACTGTAAAGTATTATATGGTTTACATTTAAAAAGAGGAAAGAAAGGTTATTTTGAGTGTATGTCACTGTTTTTACATTTTACTAGATGAGGACACAAACTGATCTTTTACTGATTAAATGTAATACTGTTGTTAACTTCTCCTGTGATGTTTGTGTAGTGTTGTGCAGGGTTGTGTCTCTTACTGTCGTACTTTAACACATCACTGTGTAGTGAGCTGTCTAACACTGTGTACACAGCACTGGTATGAAGTACAACTTTTTCACACATCTACAAAGTTTTAGAAAATGAGACCTAAGCATCTATGAGGTGTATTTTTTCCTCATCAAATGTTAAGTGACTCAGTTCAGTGAGCATGTGTCCATGTGGAATTAGATAAATATTTGAGAAAGTATACGCTTAGTCAAGATGAGTTTACTTGTTTCAGTCACACTGCACAATATATCTGTCATAAATGCACATAAACACTTGATGTTAGCCAATAACACACCAAATGTGTATTTAGTAACAATTCACCTGTTTTTTCTTATTCTTATTATTATTTTAATGTAGGTAGAATAATACAAGGTGTGATCTTCAAACCAAAGCACATGGTTTATTCAGATCATAGAACTGTTTAAAACAAGTTGGGACATTTCAGTTTTGTAAAATAAAATTAAAAATTACACATTATTCCGTAAATGGTTTTACTCCTTTTCTGATCTCTGGCACAGTAAATATTCATCTCTATAGTATACAGTGTTGTGTAATGTAAATGTATTGTTTACATCTGACAGTTAGCGCATGTAAGTCATTCATTCACCACTGACTGCACACCGCTAATGTGGCACAGTACCTCACACATTTATGTATAAAGTATATGCTTATGCATTGTTTGTATTTCTATTATATTTTGCATAGTTGTCATATTTTATATTTCTATCATATTTGCATGCTATTTAAAAAGGCCTTTTTGCCTATTGGTAGATTATTATTGTTTATTATACACCATAGATTTATGTGGTATTCAGTGTGGACAGCAAAGAAAGAATTTTACTGCACAGGGAAACACACATAAATAAATAAACGCTTTGAATTTCTTGAATCTAGAATTGAGTAAATCTATTAGTTTTAGATAAAATACCATGGGTCTTTGATATTTTTACCTTTATGTAATTCATATACTGTTTCCATGTTAGCCTAGTATCAGTCACAACCCAGAACAACTTCATATCAAACTCTTAAAATATCTCTTTTTTGTTGCTTTCGTTACCAAAAACATAAATTATGGTCTATTAAGAGACAATTTGTTAATATCAAACCATGTTTGAGCAGCTTATGTTCCCTTTCTATCATCTGCCATTATAAATCTCAATCAAAGCAAAAAGGTTACAAACATCATTAATGAAAATAATAAAAGAATTTTTGGAGCAATCACAGAACCTTGCAGTATTCCACAGACTATAGTCTTAAATCCTAACAATGTATTGTCTGAGTGAACAGTTCATCTGATACCAAACTTTTTCACAATTTCTTTTTAACTGGCTATGTTGACAGTATGATTTTTTTTTTTAATTTTTAAATTCAAATGAATGTATAACCTATTGAATATTTGTCATTATCCAGAGCAGAGATAACCGCCACTAAAGAGGGCATTAATGCATTATTTATTATTTATTTATTTTTTACCCTAAAACTACATTGTTGTTCACAAAGCTTTTTGTTTGTTTCTTTTTTCCAAACAAAAGTATTAATATAACAAAAAGATATATGGTGCTTGTCACCATTTTTGAATACTTGAGTGACATTAGCTGTCTCTGTGTCGTCTGAAAAGACTCTGTGTTGGAAAGATTGTGTACATATTGTACATTTTAATGCTCTGTTATCATATATTACAGTAACCCTCACAGTACTATGGATTTCATATTTTAATTTACTGTGTTAGACTCGTCTACAAAATAACTGTAAAAAGGACTTCTGCTATAGTTTCTAATTATTTATTTATAAAAGAACTCAGAAGCTGTTCACAACGTTCTACTCGTATTATTTTTAATGTTATAATAATGTTTTCATTTTATTATTGAAACTGAGGTTAAATTATTCTTATAAATCTTGTTCTCATTTTCAGTAGTTACATTTTTAAGTATACTTCATATAAAACAAACTGCTTTTGTCATTTATGGTTTCCCTTTGCATACATATCTACTGCCAGGACATTAGTGTTGGTTATAAACTTCTAACTATTTGGGTACAAATGACACTTAGGTAAACTACACAGCAAACACAATTTTTTTTTTTTTTGTCTTGAAACCCCAATTATTTCAAGTGTCCCAAGTCTTACCAGTTTACATGCAGGCTAATACAAATAATATCACTTAACACTTTTTCCTTGTAATGGATGTTTGTGAAAATACTTTTTTTTCTAAGTGTAGCACATTATTGCGTTATCCTGCTGGGTCTGTCATTTACAGATATTAAGACATTTTAAGACACATTTTATTTAAGACAATATTGCAAAGCTTTACATACAAAGACTGATTCCTTACTGCTTGTTTTTTATTGCCAGTATTTTTTGGTATACAATTTAGAAAAAAGTTCAAAGATATTATACAGATGTTCTGTAAATGCAATATAAAAATATACTTGGCTTTTTCTCACTATAGTATCTGTATAGTCAAGCTGCTCATTCACATCATCCTGAATTAAAATAATAAAATCATACAGTTATACAGTTTACTTTAAGTTCACTTTTTCTTAGTTTTTATTAAAGAAATAATAACCTTCTGACACAATTGGCTCAACTAATACAACAGTCAAATCTCCTTTATAGCAAACACTAGGAATGTGGATGTTAAAGATTTTAAACATTCATTGATTTATTCAGTTCTGTTGGCATTTTTAACACAAATTAGTCATATTACATGAAACATTATAATTATAATACACACACTAAAAAAACAGTAACACCAGACTTGTCTAAAATGACTTGAGGTTAAGAAATCTCAGCTTTTAAAGTAACAAGGCCTGATACTATACACTTTGGAAAAATAACAATATTTATATGTAATGTATTTGTTTTATTGTAAGAAAAAGGTGTCCATATTATGCTATTTCAGCATTTTTTCTTTATTAGATGTTTATTTATATATTTCAATGACCGTCAAGCGAGTGATTTTGGTTTGAGTAAACTCAGCATCACTGTTGGCCTGGTGTTGGTCGTTACGTGGCAACTTGTTACAAGTTCACTTATTTTGTTTTGGTTCTTAACAAATCCAGGAGTTTTTGTTCAAGTCTTTGAAGTTCTTCTGACGGAGCATCCTCCCATCATGCACCACAGCTGTAGTCCCAGTACCCATCATGCACCACAGCTGTAGTCTCAGTACCCATCATGCACCACAGCTGTAGTCCCAGTACCCATCATGCACCACAGCTGTAGTCCCAGTACCCATCATGCACCACTGCTGTAGTCTCAGTACCCATCATGCACCACAGCTGTAGTCCCAGTACCCATCATGCACCACAGCTGTAGTCTCAGTACCCATCATGCACCACAGCTGTAGTCCCAGTACCCATCATGCACCACAGCTGTAGTCCCAGTACCCATCATGCACCACAGCTGTAGTCTCAGTACCCATCATGCACCACTGCTGTAGTCTCAGTACCCATCATGCACCACTGCTGTAGTCTCAGTACCCATCATGCACCACAGCTGTAGTCCCAGTACCCATCATGCACCACAGCTGTAGTCTCAGTACCCATCATGCACCACTGCTGTAGTCTCAGTACCCATCATGCACCACAGCTGTAGTCTCAGTACCCATCATGCACCACTGCTGTAGTCCCAGTACCCATCATCCACCACTGCTGTAGTCTCAGTACCCATCATGCACCACAGCTAGTCAGTACCATCATCCACCACTGCTGTAGTCTACCCATCATGCACCACAGCTGTAGTCTCAGTACCCATCATGCACCACTGCTGTAGTCTCAGTACCCATCATGCACCACAGCTGTAGTCTCAGTACCCATCATGCACCACTGCTGTAGTCTCAGTACCCATCATGCACCACAGCTGTAGTCTCAGTACCCATCATGCACCACAGCTGTAGTCCCAGTACCCATCATGCACCACAGCTGTAGTCCCAGTAAAGTAAGTACAGATCTAGATATTAAGTGGTATTTTTAATATAAGAAACACTACTATCTCTGGAATAAAAAAAAGCTGTAATCCCATTCTAAGTAAAGCGTTTTTTGTTCAGGCTATCTGTTAGCTAAACGCTCAGATCAGCATTAGTTTGTTCAAGAACAGTAATACGATGATTACATTACTAAGCAAACATCACCAATAATAAAATGTGCTTTAACTTACCTTTGATTATCTCACAAGAGGCAGGGTTGAAGTGGCTCATGTTTGAGTCTGAGCTGTGTCCTCTCTGAGAGCTCAGTGACTGCAGTACAGTAGTGGACTGGGATTTTAATAACTCTCAACTGCAAGGATTCAAAATTCATTCCCAGAATGCAACACAGTTTACAATATTATACAGTATTTTGAGAAAATTCCCAACAGCTCAAACTTTTTCCCGGAATACATTTGCTATTAACAGCATGCTACGGTTTTAAATGATTAACAGTAGGCTGCTGTCATGTTTTTGTCGTTTTTTTAACAGCAATTTCTTACAGTGTACAAATGCAAAAATGGCTACTTTCAACAAAAGAATTGTCACCACCAAGCTGCATGACACATTACATTAGTGTGGTGATTGACAGGCATGCAGTTCTTGGACTATATTGGTTTATTTTAAAACAAAAAACAACAGCAAGCATGTAGCCAGTACAAGATTAGAATCTCATATAAGACACATATAAGATTATTAAAAATTATATATTAATTTACTATAAAAACTAAGTTTGTTTTTGTCTTTGAAAATGACAGGGAGGGCTTAGCCCACCTAGCCCATTGATACCAGCCTTTCCTTTTCTGCTCCTTCTGTTATTGTTTGCCTCTTGCCAGTGTCAGGTTGTTAGATGACAAGTATTTGGATAAAACAGTTGGGTAAGGTGCTGTTGTGCATTGTCTGATTTGGTTTATAATTGTTGAGTTGTACCTTGAAGTTATGTGCAAGTGTTTGTGTGAGAACTTGGCATTAAATAATATTTTCTTGGTGTGGAAGTGGAACAATAATATAAACAATGTAAAAGCCCCTCCCCCAGAGTCACCAGCAGCCGTCACTGAGTGTGTGTATTTTATCTTATCATTTATGAAACAGACTTACTCCTCTCTACTTTAGTGGACATGTAGTGTTTCTGTTTCTGCTGCTGCATGAGGGAGAGTTGTTAGTGTATTGTGTGATGGGGTATATTGGCTTCTAATTGCTCAGACTATGGACAATGCTGTGATATTGCAAAGTTGACTACATAGGCTGTGAAGTTAATAAATCAAAGCTTACAATGTTCTTTTCATATGGACTTAATCTGTACACCTTACTAATCACAGAAAAAATAACACAGGTGCCTCACGTTTGTAAATCTGGTTTTATACAGTTTTTGTAAAACAAGATGGTGTTCTTCAAAAAAAAAAAAAAAAAAAATCACAAATAAGGTTTGTTTGAGGTCTGATAAAAAGGGCATATTACAAATTTACCAAAACAAAAGCAGCTCCAGGTTGAACAATAAGACTCACTTCATTTGTAACTGTGGGTTTTTTTAGCAGAGGAAAAAGAAGTTAAGGTTTATTTTGCCCAAGTTGAAACTGTAATATTGCAGCTGTGCGGCCCATCAGCATTTTTAAAATAATAAATAATTCATGTTTTGCTTATAATCATCTGGAATTATGTAAACAAATTGGCATTTTGAGTTAAAGCAATGAAAATTAATTCACTTTTGATAGCTACAATGATGACAGGCTTTAATGATAGAAAACAACAACAACAAAAAAAGTTTTTTACTTCATGTTTAAAATTTTCAAATGTGACCCAGTGACCTCAGAGGTAGAGTGTGATTTTTTAGGAGGGCCTGAGGGGTAACTTGAGAAATCGCTATTTGGATCTATCTGTGTCTGTTTTAATCAACAACAGTGCCATTGCGTCTGTATGGATCTGTTTGGTTAACTGGGTGGGCACATTTCTGATCAGACACACAGACACCACATCTGTCTGATACACTCTGTTTGATGTCATTTATCTAATCACCTGATCACACCGCTACAATCAGAGCACCTGACAGTTTTTCACATCTGCGCTCCAACTCGTGTGTTTGTGAACAAACTTTGTTTGGTGATAGATTCAAAGACAACACCTGTAGCTGTTCAGTCGCTGAAAAGCAGTGTGCCTATCCAAGATGGCGGCTACTACATCACCTGGCTCAGTATTTTTTTATAACCCATCAAAAAATAATAATAATAATAAATCACCAGAACCTATGCCATTCATATGGAATGTAACATTGTTGTTGGTACAGTATATGTTACCATATCACATAACTAAACTAAAACACCTAAAACACTAAAAACAAGCCCCAAAACAAGCTGTTATGAAGCGACACTAACACTGCTGTGTATGAGGCGGAAATCATCACAGTATACCTACTACAGAAATATAGACTACACCACTGATTTATATTGTCAGGGGCTGGTAAAGACATTTTATGAACGCCTAGAGTCCTCAGACCATTTGAATACTACAGCCTAAACTACTTCAGAGCAGATTTTTCAAGATTACCTGAAATGTTTGAAATATTAAAAAAAAAAAAAAAAACAATATTTTTTTTTTAAAAAGAGGTCAAACTGGATGAGGAGCTCTACTGGGACTACAGCTGTGGTGCATGATGGGTACTGGGACTACAGCTGTGGTGCATGATGGGTACTGGGACTACAGCTGTGGTGCATGATGGGTACTGGGACTACAGCTGTGGTGCATGATGGGTACTGGGACTACAGCTGTGGTGCATGATGGGTACTGGGACTACAGCTGTGGTGCATGATGGGTACTGGGACTACAGCAGTGGTGCATGATGGGTACTGAGACTACAGCTGTGGTGCATGATGGGTACTGGGACTACAGCTGTGGTGCATGATGGGTACTGGGACTACAGCTGTGGTGCATGATGGGTACTGAGACTACAGCTGTGGTGCATGATGGGTACTGGGACTACAGCAGTGGTGCATGATGGGTACTGGGACTACAGCTGTGGTGCATGATGGGTACTGGGACTACAGCTGTGGTGCATGATGGGTACTGAGACTACAGCTGTGGTGCATGATGGGTACTGGGACTACAGCTGTGGTGCATGATGGGTACTGGGACTACAGCTGTGGTGCATGATGGGTACTGGGACTACAGCTGTGGTGCATGATGGGTACTGGGACTACAGCAGTGGTGCATGATGGGTACTGGGACTACAGCTGTGGTGCATGATGGGAGGATGCTCCGTCAGAAGAACTTCAAAGACTTGAACAACAACTCCTGGATTTGTTAAGAACCAAAACAAAATAAGTGAACTTGTAACAAGTTGCCACGTAACGACCAACACCAGGCCAACAGTGATGCTGAGTTTACTCAAACCAAAATCACTCGCTTGACGGTCATTGAAATATATAAATAAACATCTAATAAAGAAAAAATGCTGAAATAGCATAATATGGACACCTTTTTCTTACAATAAAACAAATACATTACATATAAATATTGTTATTTTTCCAAAGTGTATAGTATCAGGCCTTGTTACTTTAAAAGCTGAGATTTCTTAACCTCAAGTCATTTTAGACAAGTCTGGTGTTACAGTTTTTTTTAGTGTGTGTATTATAATTATAATGTTTCATGTAATATGACTAATTTGTGTTAAAAATGCCAACAGAACTGAATAAATCAATGAATGTTTAAAATCTTTAACATCCACATTCTTAGTGTTTGCTATAAAGGAGATTTGACTGTTGTATTAGTTGAGCCAATTGTGTCAGAAGGTTATTATTTCTTTAATAAAAACTAAGAAAAAGCTTTTTATGTCCAACTCTATAACTGTATGTTTTTGATTTTAATTCAGGATGATGTGAATGAGCGCTTGACTATACAGATATATAGTGAGAAAAAGTCAAGTATATTTTTATATTGCATTTACAGAACATCTATATGATATCTTTGAACATTTTATAAATACCAAAAATAAATACCAAAAATACTGGCAATAAAAACAAGCAGTAAGGAATCAGTCTTTGTATGTAAAGCTTTGCAATATTGTCTTAAATAAAAAGTGTCTTAAAATGTCTTAATATCTGTAATTGACAGACCCAGTAGGATAACTCAATAATGTGCTGCACTTAGAAAAAAAAGTATTTTAACAAACATCCATTCCAAGGAAAAAGTGTTAAGTGATATTATTGACTGTTTTTTCTGGAAAAAAGGTATTTGTATTAGCCTGCATGTAAACTGATAAGACTTGGGACACTTGAAATAGACAACAACAAAAAAATTGTGTTTGCTGTGTAGTTTACCTAAGTGGCATTTGTACCCAAATAGTTAGAAGTTTATAACCAACACTAATGTCCTGGCAGTAGATATGTATGCAAAGGGAAACCATAAATGACAAAAGCAGTTTGTTTTATATGAAGTATACTTAAAAATGTAACTACTGAAAATGAGAACAAGATTTATAAGAATAATTTAACCTCAGTTTCAATAATAAAATGAAAACATTATTATAACATTAAAAATAATGAACAACAATGTAGATTTAGGGTAAAAAATAAATAAAAAATAAATAATGTATTAATGCCCTCTTTAGTGGCGGTTATCTCTGCTCTGGATAATGACAAATATTCAATAGGTTATACATTCATTTGAATTTAAAAATTTAAAAAAAAAATCATACTGTCAACATAGCCAGTTACAAAGAAATTGTGAAAAAGTTTGATATCAGATGAACTGTTCACTCAGACAATACATTGTTAGGATTTAAGACTATAGTCTGTGGAATACTGCAAGGTTCTGTGATTGCTCCAAAAATTCTTTTATTATTTTCATTAATGATGTTTGTAACCTTTTTGCTTTGATTGAGATTTATAATGGCTGATGATAGAAAGGGAACATAAGCTGTTCAAACCTGGTTTGATATTAACAAATTGTCTCTTAATAGACCATAATTTATGTTTTTGGTAACGAAAGCAACAAAAAAGAGATATTTTAAGAGTTTGATATGAAGTTGTTCTGGGTTGTGACTGATACTAGGCTAACATGGAAACAGTATATTAATTACATAAAGGTAAAAATATCAAAGAACCATGGTATTTTATCTAAAACTAATAGATTTACTCAATTCTAGATTCAAGAAATTCAAAGCGTTTATTTATTTATAAGTGTGTTTCCCTGTGCAGTAAAATTCTTTCTTTGCTGTCCACACTGAATACCACATAAATCTATGGTGTATAATAAACAATAATAATCTACCAATAGGCAAAAAGGCCTTTTTAAATAGCATGCAAATATGATAGAAATATAAAATATGACAACTATGCAAAATATAATAGAAATACAAACAATGCATAAGCATATACTTTATACATAAATGTGTGAGGTACTGTGCCACATTAGCGGTGTGCAGTCAGTGGTGAATGAATGACTTACATGCGCTAACTGTCAGATGTAAACAATACATTTACATTACACAACACTGTATACTATAGAGATGAATATTTACTGTGCCAGAGATCAGAAAAGGAGTAAAACCATTTACGGAATAATGTGTAATTTTTAATTTTATTTTACAAAACTGAAATGTCCCAACTTGTTTTAAACAGTTCTATGATCTGAATAAACCATGTGCTTTGGTTTGAAGATCACACCTTGTATTATTCTACCTACATTAAAATAATAATAAGAAGAAGAAAAAACAGGTGAATTGTTACTAAATACACATTTGGTGTGTTATTGGCTAACATCAAGTGTTTATGTGCATTTATGACAGATATATTGTGCAGTGTGACTGAAACAAGTAAACTCATCTTGACTAAGCGTATACTTTCTCAAATATTTATCTAATTCCACATGGACACATGCTCACTGAACTGAGTCACTTAACATTTGATGAGGAAAAAATACACCTCATAGATGCTTAGGTCTCATTTTCTAAAACTTTGTAGATGTGTGAAAAAGTTGTACTTCATACCAGTGCTGTGTACACAGTGTTAGACAGCTCACTACACAGTGATGTGTTAAAGTACGACAGTAAGAGACACAACCCTGCACAACACTACACAAACATCACAGGAGAAGTTAACAACAGTATTACATTTATTCAGTAAAAGATCAGTTTATGTCCTCATCTAGTAAAATGTAAAAACAGTGACATACACTCAAAATAACCTTTCTTTCCTCTTTTTAAATGTAAACCATATAATACTTTACAGTTTATTTTCATTCAGCTCCAACAAACCATTATCAGTACGATGGTAGGGTTAGTTTTTAACCCTAAGAAATACTGCTGCATTATCATAAACCCTTTTAAAGTGTAACAACGGAATAACATTTATTCAGTAAAATCTGATCAGTTTGTGTCCTCATCTAATACATTGTCCTCTTTCTTTTTTTAGTCCTATATATATCTCTTTACATTGATCCACCTTTCAAACTAGCAAAATGAGCCACCACCAAAATAGGTTTTTCCCTCTTTATTATCTTTCTTCATTTTTTAAAAATGAGGTCTACATCTCTTTACATTAATGTACCCAGTGCATTACAAACTAGTGCATTTTTGTTTACAACTATAGCCGTTAACACTACTAACTACATTTGTCTAGATTGAAAAACAGTGACACACTATCAAAATAACCTGTTTTTTTTTTTACAGGGAAAATAACTAAGAGAGAAAAGTGTCAAATTTAAGTAAAGACCTCTTTTCTGGCTAAATATAACACATCCTTAAGGTTTTTTTTTACACAGTACACAGTTTTACACAGTTTTGTATTAGTATGGGGGCTAAAGCTAGTGCTTATCTTTAACTCTTATTATAACTCTTTATCACTAATGTGTTTTTGTAAGATTTTTCTCGTCAGATGTAACTCTACACTATGTGTTGAAAACCTTTGATTACATGGCCAACATACACCCAATTACAGATATAAAAAAAAATGTTTCATATGATCATAGCGAGTGGGTTTGTGACATCTACAACAGTCATAGTTTTAAGACCTTCATTCATTTTTAAAGACATTTCTCCTGTATAGTTTTTGAACAACTGCCGTTGTCAGCATCCACAGGTCACAACTACCACTTAACACTGCGGGAGGGCTTCATTAGACAGAAGACTATTGCATTCACAACTCTCCCGCAAGCACATGGGTTATCTCTGCAGACAGAGGGCCAATGTATTGACTGTTCTCCCGCAAAAACATATAATAAACCTCAAACAGTACACCATTGTATCTGCTACAGAACTGAAAAAACAAGTAGAGCTATCTTTAGAGGACATCTGACTTGGGAGGATGTACTGTGGACACATGAAGCAAAGGGTTAGGGGTAGGGAGGGGCATGGGTCAGGGGAGAGGCATGGGTCAAGGGGTCACGGAGAGGTCACAAGGAGGAGGGGGGCTATCCCCCCCTCCTAACGTGCATTAATACCTACTACTTGCATATGTACATGTATCTATATACATTTTTGGGGCCAGGTTGATACAATTATTAGACTTGTGTAAAAAAATGTATAGGACTTTTATGATATCAGGGCAGGACTTTGATGTTAAAAGTCATCTAGAGCCCTCTGCTGGACAACTTACAAATGTGCATCTCCTCTTAAAAAATAAGGTTGCCTACAGTACAAGAGCTTGATAAAGTTAGGGGCATTGCAGGGGGACAGGCTAACTGAGAAATAGTATAGCGATGTTGAGAAGACAGGATGTTTGCATTTTATTTGAATTTACTGTTGTTGTTTTGTTGCTATATGAAATGTCAATGTTTTATTACAGTAGGCCGACTTTTTCATTATTATTATTATTTACATGTATCCACACCTGGTAGAGCAGCCCAGGATTGAGTCCCCATGTTTGATCGTTTGATTTTCCATATCATCCACCCATCTCTCTCCCTGATGTCACTAATGTCAATCCAATAAAAGCAAAATACCAAAAAAAAAAAAAAATCTCTCTGTCTGTGAAGTTTGTGTCTGTGGAGAGCAGATGAGAGACAAAATGTCCCCAACTCACAAACCAAGTCCATTATAATCTTTCTTTTTTTTTATCTTGTTTTGTTTTTCAAGTTTGTCTTTATGTGTTCTGCCAAATGCTCTGTTTCTTGTGCAACAAGTGGGGACTTTTTACACAGAAATGAGACAAAACATGTCATGCAGCTGCAACATCCCTAATAACATTATTTTATATACTTGTTTTTTGAGGGATTAGAGTAATAAAAGTATTGGAACACAATAAAAAGTAAAGAATTACAAAAAAATCAAGATAAATAAACTATAAAAGTGAATGAAAAACACATTATGAATACACACAGTAAATGAGTATTCAAATAGCAAGAGTGTAAATTGCTGCATAAAATTCCTGGATACCAAACATTTCTCATCATTGTCCAATATTGTAAAAACACAGATTACTGAGCTGGGAAAACATGATGAAGTATTCAAATCTATGGCTTATTTATAAGTTTATTGCTTTTTACACATAATACATTTAAGATACAGTAAAAAAAAAATGGCTTATTGACAATCAGAGCTGTCAACACTAAGACCTGCTCTCGCTGCCCCCTGCTGGTGTCTTGCCTGTGTGTTAGTGCTTTTATCTTTGTCCAATGTCCAGGGGAGTCTCAAAGTGTTAAAAAGGTAAAACATTTGTTGTGGTCAAAATCAAGGCCTTAAAAGTATTACATCTTTTGGGCAGGTATTAAATTTTGCTGATCTTGGTCTTAAATTTAAAAAAAAAAGTATTTTGGTGTGCTGTCGGTAATATAGATCAATGAATATATGCTTATGAATGCTTGTCCTTGTCAAAAAATTACAAAAAAGTACAGTATGTCAAGTTGAACTTTGTTTCTGAAAGCATTTGTTCCATGTCTACTGTGTATGAGCTGCATAATATTGCAAACACATCATCACTATACACTTATTAATGAACCTTTATCAGTGAAATGTATGATTGAGTTTGAATATTATTTAATGCAGAACTGTAATTTCTTCTGTATTAGGCTCTGAAAATAAAACATTTGAGTGCCAGATTAGTACAAATATTTAATTTGTGTGAAATTCATACAGATTATAGTTCTTTTGCCGGGGATCCTGGCATTAAATTTCAATTGGCATTAAAAAGTCTTAAAAGGGTCTTAAATTTCACAAGACAAAACCTGGGGCTACCCTCTCTCTGTGTCTCATGTTTTGTTTGTTTGTGCTGAATGTAAAGTAATCTCTTACTATTTTTGTTTTTAGATTGACTGCAGGTGAAAAGTCACATTTTTTGGCTGACATATTTATAGAAATGTTTAATAATATGCAATTTTTGGCCATGAAATAAATAAATACATCAACCAAACAGCATAATGACCTCAGGCTTAAAACAGAACATCCCAGCATGCTTTTTTACTGTTTTAGACTCTTCAGTGAGACAAATCCAGGGCCCCCGGTTCACTGTGTGCTCTATAAAGTACAGCTGTCAGACATTTATCACAGTCTGGAGATACGGACACTGTTAATCCCATTCTTTCCCTTCCATTCTCCAGCCTCCTCGCTCTTCTCCATCATCCTGTCATCTTCTGTCAGAGTGGGCATTCGTCTCCTCTCCTCCTATCTTTCACTCGGGCGGACAGCAGATCCCCATCAGCTCCAGGCCTCGCTCCTTCGCACGTTCACTTTTATTCCAGAGCAAGTCTCCTGTGTCGGCCGGTGGGGGCGTGTGTGTGTGTGTATAAAAGTAGATGGGGATGATACATGTCAGTCTCCATGGTGACAGGCGTGTGGAGATCCAATCACAGTCGAGCGCAGAGACGGGAGCGAACGCGGTGTTCCCGGCACTGCTTTTGTACATCAGATGATACACTGTCACATCTGTGTGGGGTATGGGGACGTACGCAGAGGCCTGAGGTGGTGCTATATTCAGGAGATGTGCTCTATTTGTGGAAAGCAAGATGTCTAACCACAGAATTATCACAATGCTATCATATATGTGTTGACATCTAACAAGATATTTAAAATGTCTTCAGTTGAATTAAGCAGGGGGGACTTGTTGGCACCACCTGGCGGAGCATGTACCACTCCCAGCTCAGACAGATTTGCTCAGTGTCAGTCCAGATCTCACTCCCTGGTTCAGAAAATAACAAATAGAGTTACATTTACTGCCAAATATTTCTAGCTGCAATAAATCTCCATCTAGGTTCTATTTCTAGTCTAGCCCCCAAAAAGGAGCAACAGAAGAGAAGAAGAGGTAGTCCAGCGCAGAAAAGTTTATGGCATGACACAAACGGAGCTCATGTTTACCATTCCTCCAGAAAGGCACGTCTCAAGTTACTTATATAAATATGGATATTGGATCACCCCAACTGTACTAATCCCAACCCCTGGAGGTGTGATGGAAACCTGCAACTGGACTTCATGAGACCTTGGGTTCGTCAGGTTCATGCCATGGAAAATTCTATAACATGTTGTAATGAACCTGTCACACCACCCATCACATTAATATATTACAACATAGCAATAACCAAGTGTTGCTACTGTCCTAAAATGTTTAAAATGATTACTTTAAGCCAGTGGTTCCCAAAGTGGGGTCCAGGGCCACGGAGGTCTTGCAAGGGGGGGGGCACCAGAGGTTGTCTACATTAAATATAAAAATAAATTGAGTTTAAACTGAATTACAATGGAGAATTTATTTAAAAATATCACTCAAATGAGCAATTTTTGACCAACAGGCTGTGTTTTTTCTAGATATCTCTGGAGGAAAAAATACACATAGACTTTTGGATATAGTAAAGTTTCATTATTGGGGTCCATGCGAGATTAGCAGACTTTTTAAGGGGACCCCGATGCTGTTGACTTTGAGAAAGGCTGCTTTAAGCAATAACAGTTATATGTGTATTTGTATAACACAAGCAATTCCATAGGAATTTTAAGCCATATATTCATGCCATTTTTCATAAAGTCATGTATTGACTTACATATACAATCATTTTAGTTTCACATGTTTGGATTATAAATAATATTTTTATTTTCCATTTTTAATGTCATTAAGTCCTTGTCTTCATTATGTGACTGTCTGTATTGAAGCTCTAATGCGGATTTGAATGTGTTGTGAATTCCAGTCACAATTACTGCACATTTCCCAGTCTGTACTGGTCTTTATTTACGTGTGGTGACTGTATTTATTCTACACAGCTGGAGCCTGTAGACTGGAGGACATGAGCAGGTGAAGAGTTTAGGTTTATCTGTTCTACACAGTGTGCATGGGAACGTTTCATACTTTTGCAATAAAAAATGATCAACATATAGTTTCATTGGCTTATAATAAAATCTGCATAACTACAAGCTGGTGCACTAGGTCACACACATCAAACATGTTCACAGTCTCACAATCTGACTCAGAGGAACTCCTACAAAGTTATGGAATGACAACTACATATGTGAACACTAGAGACCTTAAAGATGGTGTGTACCAAAAATCACTCTCCTAGCTTCATGTTAACATACTTTAAAGGTGCTATGATGTGTCCCAAGATATGAGGTAAACATGTTTTAATCAAATATTAGTTTTACTGATAATGGTACAACTGATTTATTCACAAAAAAATATGTTTTTGTTCTCAAACCCTGCATCCATCCAATCAGAAAAGCGGAAAGACGGCCAGCCCACAGACCATTGTTTTGATTTAGACTGCAGTACCATTTTTCAACCAATAGGAGTGCATACTGCTTCCAGTACCTTTAATAAGCTTTTGTTTGAGACTTAAGTGGAGGGTGAGCTCCTCTCCAGGTGTAACTGGATAAACACCTGTGGTCATGTGACATTTTACTCCGGACATGTGAAACTCACCAGAACTCCTCACCTGTACTATATGTAGTGATAATAGCTTATTATATCATATAATTACAGCAGTAGTGCCTTCAAAGTGAGGATTCTTTTCTCAACAACACAAGAGAATTTTAGACCTCTTGTTTTTGCACAGTTATTTTGCTGTATATGTTTTCAGTTATGACTTAACAGGCCTGGTACGGCTGCTTTCTAATAAATCCATAACAACAATATATTTCCTTGTGTTGTGTGTCTGGAGGCAGATGTGGGCAGAGCTGTACTCTTCTGTTCAAAGGGCAGCCGGCTCATAAATCCCACTCTCTTTTTGAAGGATATTTTCTACACGAGGTGACAGGCACGGACTGATACATATTGTCTGAGAGCCGCTCCCCTCTCCACAGAGCCTCTAAATCAAAAGAACACAGCTGCTGCCTCCGAGCTGACGGCCTACGCTGAGCTGCTTTCATAGAGCAGCAGTAATGAAGCATTCTAAGAGCAGAATCAGCGGGTGGAGGTGCCTCGGGGAGAGTGTTAAAGACTTTGTTCTCTGTCACACAACTCCACACTGTTTGCCATCCCAGAGCGTTTCAGGAACCAGGCTGGGAGAACTTTTGTTAACATCTAATGACATTTACTGACAAAGATATAGCTCTAGAGTTGTTTTACTTAAGATTATTTTACTGAAATTAATTATTAAGCCTGTGTCTCCCATCTCTTTTATTATAGTTCCCCAGGCCAGGTCGTAACAATTAAAAATATTGTTTTCTTAGTTTAAAATGTATAGGGTCTCTAGACGTCTATATTTAAATGGGACAGTCCTAGTTTTAGGCTCCTTATGTCCTCCCAAGACATATCTGTAAAAACATAAAAAAAAAAAAAATGTCCCAGTTGTCCTCATTTGAACCAATAGAAAAGTACAGGACACTTAACACATTTGTCTAAAGACTTTTGTCACAAAAATTCTTTACAAAGTCATTATTTTTATTAATAAATTGCCATTAAAATACAACACTTAACATTAAGCCCTAGCGTCATACACTTTAATTACATGACAGTTTAAATGTCCCATCTGATGAGAACATTATGACCAAAGGCTCAGATGAGATTTCTAAACATCTGCATGCCAAAACTGATATTGCACCATGGTCACTTAAAAGAGCTACAGCAATATCGGACAATCTGGACAGTGGTAAAACATTAGATTGCAATGGTCCCTAATCACTGAAGAAAGACACAGCCCAAAATTCAAGGAGTCAAGGTGAGAAGTGGTATAGAAAAGTAGGCTTTGTTCCCTGTAAAAATTGCCCTTTTCCTGAGGTTGGCTTATACAATGCCGGTTGCTGCATCCATTGATAGTACTTTTAAACTGGAGTCATGCTAACAGTCATTTGCTAGAGGAAGTATGCTAATGCCATAGAAAGCCAACCCAGTGTGGCCCAGATTTAGACCAAATCTCGAATCAGTACAAACCCAGTCACTGTTAAATAAGCAGTACACAGTATTTTGTAGAGTTTCAAGGGTATTTAAGCATGCTCCTATCAAGATTTGTGTGTCCGATCAGTGTAAGCTGCGATCGGCCAATACCAATCACACAATCTTTAATACAGTAATGTAAGTAGGTGTCAGGATTTGTTCTGTGTATCTATTTCCTGTTTTATTTTGACAGGTTACTGACTTCTCCTGTGTCTCCAGCTTGACTTCCTGCCACTGTTTTGTCCCGCCCTTGTGATTACCTGCTCCGCCCCTAATGTGTTCCACCTGTGCCTTGTTGTCTCCCCTATATAGTCTGTGTGCTTTCCCCAGTCCTGTGCCAGATTGTCTTGTTCCTTTGTGTCGAGCATTCCAGCGGTTTTCCTAGTGTTTTCTGTGGATTATTGTGTATCTTACCGGACTGTTTTTTGGACCCTGATGTTGCTTCTTCCCTTTGGATTTCAGACAGATTTTTTGTGTATGACCCATTTCTGGATTAAAGACCTTGTCTTGGATTTTTTGTGTTGAGCTTTTGAGTCCACACCTAGCCGTACAGCTGCACAGTACAATCTGGCACAGGACTAGGGAAAGCACACAGACTATATAGGGGAGACAACAAGGCACAGGTGGAACACATTAGGGGCGGAGCAGGTAATCACAAGGGCGGGAAAAAACAGTGGCAGGAAGTCAAGCTGGAGACACAGGAAAAGTCAGTAACTAGTCCAAATAAAACAGGAAATAGATACACAGAACAAATCCTGACAGTAGGCTATTAATAATTTCACTATAAATAATACGTTAGACTGTGGAGCCAGGAGCAGCTCAGTTAGAGCATGCGCAAGAAGTACGAGTTTGTGTGATTAAAGCCATTAATAAAGACCAAAACAGATGCAGAAGGACAGAAAACAACTGTTTAATATGAGATTGAGTTCACTTTCACTTCACGGGTTTCTCCTCTACAACAGGGAGTAGTTGAGCACGAAAAAGCTATGAGTGCAATAAATGTTTAATTGTGTCTGTCATTGTTTCTGTAACTGAAAGTTAAAGTAATAGCTGACTAAGTATGAATATCTAAAAGATAATAGGAGTAAAAATAATTAAATATAAATATTCTAATCAAAAACATTTGGGGCAGAGTGAAATGACTTGTGTTGGAAATGGCAAACAGATAGAGGTACCTTCATGCATGTTCTATGGGTGTTGCATGGACGTCTGGTTACCATGTGAACAACCCACATCACCCAGACTCTGTTTAATTGGGGACAGAGGAGAGATGCCATGGTTAAATGAAACTGCCTGTGTGTTGAGCACTGGATTAGTTACCTGTGCCCGCCTTATTTTAAGACCATAGAAAGAGCCTTAAATCCCAACACTTAAAATGTGGAGAGAAAAAATGATTGAAAATGCTGCTTGTGAAAAGATGCTGGGGAAATTACATTGTAAAAATGAGTCTTTGACTGATCAATGGGACAGTTTTTGCTTTTATTCATCTACAACATCCTAACTGTGAAACCAAGGTGTTTGTTAATGCATCTTGTTTGTGCAAGTGTTTTACCAGTATTTTCCGCACTATAAGGCACACCTAAAAGCCTTTAATTTTCTCAAAAACCGACAGTGTGCCTTATAATCCGATGTGCCTTATATATGGATCAATGTTGGTTAATTATGGCTACTGTATTCAGGGGGCGTCGCCGAAGTTACAGCGGTAAAAACGATAAAGGGGAATTCCAGTCCCAGTTGCGACACTGAGGGGACAGAAAACTGAGCGCTCGAACGCTGTTCATGTAGCTTTGAACTGTGACAAATGGAGTTGGAAATACATTGTTTTCAACGAGGGAATTGTAAGAATGCTGGTTTGTATTCTATTAATAAAGTTTGACTGACTGACTTATCTGACTGTTTTATTGACATTCCCTTAAGCGCACCGCCATCTAGTGGATGCGCCTTATAATGCGGTACGCCCTATATATGAAAATAGTTTTAAAATAGGCCATTAATTGAAGGTGCGCCATATAATCCGATGCGCCTTATAGTGCGGAAAATACGGTAATATTCAAACCTCATTGTTTTATGTTATGTTAAATTCAATGAAAACTTGAATTACAAAACAAACAAACAAAAAAAATCTAAGAAGAGTGATTCTTAAGATGGGGGTCCTAGCGCCTTATGGACTGCATTAAGAATCTCTTCCCTGTCACCACCCTACCCCCCTGTGATCTGATTTTAGAACCCAAATACATTTCTCTGCTTCATGTGTCTTAGCCAGTGACAGCTAGACAAATTAATCAGCGGGAGCATTCAGCAATGAGTGCCCTGGAGAAAAGCAGCTCTGGATATCACTGAGCAGTCACCAGTTCATAAAAGGCTGTCAGCTCTTTCTCCTCTGCAGGGGTGTTAACGCTTGTATCTGATTAGCCATCACACTCGGAGTGCCTGACTACTGTTCGTATGTAATTCCATTGATGCACTTTGTAACTCTGTTTTCAACATGGAGCTGATGAGAATTAATGAAATCAGTCCTACTACAACTGCATAGGGTGGGCAAATAGGCACATGCTACACAGGCAGCACTGTTTTAATGACAATATAATGTACATGATATGTTAAATCAGAAAATATTCTCTTACCACAACGTACAATCTCATGGCAGAATGTCTCACCAGGTCAACATAAATTGCAATAGATCAGCACACATCTTATTTCAATGATAAATAAGATGGTAATGGTCACATTTATATAGTGCTTTTCTACCTTCATGGGTACTCAAAGCGCTTTACATCAAGGAACCGTTCACCCATTCACACTCACATTCATACACCAGTGTGCGCAGACACCCGAGGCAAGGTGGGTTAAGTGTCTTTCCCAAGGACACAATGACAGTATGCAACAGTGGGAGGGGGGTTTGAACCGCCAACCGTTTGGTTAGTGGATAAGCAGCTCTACCAACTGAGCTACTGCCGCTACTGCTTGTGAAAACATGTTGAAAACTGTTGTTTACAAAAATGTACTTGCTCTTAGAGTCCACTGGTGGGCACAAATCCTACATGAGTTACATAGAGCAGTGGTTCTCAGTTCTTGCACGTACCCCTAAATACAAACGTAAATAAAAATCATAATCATTTGAATAACTCCCCTTTGAAACAAGCTATTAAACCTAAAAACCAAAAAACAAAATATAATAATGATTTTTTTTCACTTCCTTTTCGTCAGAGACACTTGAGCCTGCTTAGCTGCTTACCCCTGCAAGGTGCTCTAGACCACTTTTAACAGGGACAGGGAATGAATGGGACATATTTTAAAAATAACATGACTCTAACATTATCTTTGTGTTTGTTGAAACAAAATTAAGAGGGAGTCCAGGGTCAAAGTTACAGGCCACCCTTTAGAACTGCCCCTGACTAAACCAGCACTTTAAAAGCCAGTACTAAACTTGAACTACAAAAGACTCCTCAGTATTACCAAAGAAGCCTCTGTACCACAGTTTTAGAACCACTGGCATACAGTAGTTTTAACTTGTGCATCTAAGGGTAATTAAAATTATACAGACAAACAAAACACACTTTACAATGTCATGTCTTCTGTCAAGTCTGTCAAATCATAACTACCTTTGTTTGTTGTGGGAACAAAAGAATGATCAAAGTCCTTTTTAGTTTTTGTGTTAACTTACCTCTGTATAACTGAGTTTCTGTTGAGCAGCTGAAGTCAGTGTTAAGCCGATTTTAGACGCCCTCCTTCCCCTGACAACACATTACAGCTCCAGTGTCACCTAAACACCCACAGACTAAGCTCTAAATGTTGTGCCTGTCACACTGCTCCCACATCTGTCTGGATGTTGCAATGCTTTCACATAATTAACCGTTTGCAGTCCTACTTATTTCACACATAGAGATTGAGAAAAATGAATTATCTTTGCTGTACTGTGCTGGAGGTTTATATACAGTGTGTCCTCATGTTATTACATAGTGACAGTTTGACAGAAAGTGTCAGAGGAGCTTGACATGCATTAGAATAGCAAACACCTCTTCACTGAACTGTCACTCTTCCCACGGACAGGAGCAGGACTGGAGTTATCCACCTCCAATCTCTGCAGCAGTCCTGAACTTTCCAGATCATCCATACTCCCCCAGGACGGATTATTCTTATTTTGTTTTTGTTTTTTTGGTCACAACAGCAAACAGCCTAGAAGCTACAGCCAACAGTGGTAGTGCTGAATCATTTGTAAATGTACAGTTTGTAGTAATAAACTGTAATAAAATGTCTCCTACCCCCAATTTACACCAAAAGCAGAAGCAGCGCGGAACGGCAGTGTTACGGCAGCCATGTCTGAACCGTTTTCTGTTTAGTCTTACAATTCACACAAGTGGCGGCACACGGCCGTCATACGAACAACTCGCCGCTTCGCTTTGCTACAGATAGATTGGAGTTCTATTTGTTGAGCGGTTCCATGTCGATCTGCAGAGCTACAGCCTAGGAAACACAGGAAACAGGCTCCAAGTGTCAAAATAAACTTCCGCTACACTTTTAAAATAAAGGCGCACTGACAACCTATCTCACCCACTCTTGTCTGGATGAATCCTTACAGAGCTGATCTATGATCCTATAGATGAACTAAGGGACTAACAGTCCTAGATGCATTGCCTGTCCGTCCTGGGAGAGGATCTCTCCTTCAGTATGGGCTCCATAAGGTTTCTTCTTTTTTCCCGTAGCTGGGTTTTTTTGGGAGTTTTTCCTTACCGAGAAGGAGGGTCTAAGGACAGGAGTGTCCTGGGTCTGTTTAGTTTAGTGTAGTTATTGTTTGTGCTGATTGTGTGTTAAGTCTGATTGTGTGTTTATGTTTGATCAACTGTTTGTGAAGCCCTTTGAGGCGACTTTTGTTGTGATACTGGGCTATACAAATAAACCTGAACTGAATTGAATTGAAATGACACAGAAATACATTTTTGAGAGGGAGAAATGCAACACCAAGCAGCCATTTTACAAGAACAACATGCAGAAGTTGAATGCCTATGTGTTTAGACAGTGAGTAGTCTGTAAAACAGAGGGGGACACTGGTGTAAATTCGGGGTCAATCTTAGGTTAGCCATGTATTAGGTTTGCAGGCAGTAAATACACTGTGTACTCTTTTATCCAAAGTACTTTTGTCCATGTTTTAAAAGGTTTAAAACAGCTGCTGTTCTAAAGGTGGCCAAGATAGGTTTATAAGGATAGATAAAAGCATAATATATCGCCTTTAAGTGTAAAATAATCAAAATTTACAAAACAGCTTCCTTCTTTTTCAAGAGTTGCCACAGCATATCACCTGACCTAATCCATCTCCATCAGTCCAGCGTAGAGGTTGCATTGATGAAATGCTTAATAATTTGACTTTTTTGTTGTTGTTGTTTTAAGCTGCATGCCCTTCCTGTCAAAAACCTCTCCATTTACCCTGGCTTGGGACCAGCAAAAAATGTTTTGACCTTTTGTGGCTAGATCATTTACAAAACTGGTCCAGAGAAAAAAGGAAAAATCTTCTGTATATACATAATAATTTAATGTGGTCTTTCATGTCACCTAAAATTTGCTAAAATACCTTGACATTTTGTAACAGGCGCATATCTTAAAATCCACACCATGCCTTTTCAAATTAAAATAAAAAATATATTACTCACAAAACAACTGTTCCCATCTCGAGCCGACATAATGAAGCCATAGCCACTGAGAATTTCTCCTACAGCATCACCTTAAAGTCAAATAATTAGCCTACATTAGCATAGATTAGCCCCGGCAAGGTCAACCCATTGCTTATCTATCCCATCAGTCTTTAAGGATCTTGTTTAAGGCTCTTTCAGCAGCTGTACCGAGGGCTTCTGGGAGTTTTCTCACCGTTAGTCACAGGACTGGATACCCAGGAGAGGCACAACAAGCAGCCACGGGAAAGTGAAGGTTGTTGGAAGATCATGAGCAATCGACCATACTTCCATCTGGATTACCGTCATGGAAAGGAATCGGGAAGGTCTCTGGTGGATTTGTCAGAGGCGGATCATTTCAAACTAAGCTGCTTTTTCGTTGGTGAGTCACTCCATGCCCTAAATAAGTGCCATCATAAAACTTCATTGTGAAAAACTGTTGGCAAACGTCTCATTTAGAAAACTGAGTATGAATTATTATCTAGGGTCAGTTGTATCTGCCTCCTGCCCCAAGTCAACTGGGATAAGAGCTAGCCCTTGGTGACCCTTTAAATGATATGCAGTGGAAAATACAGATAGTTGGGTCAAAGTTCAGCACGGTTCAGAATTGTCCGCTATTCCATAATTCAATACTAGACTGTCAAGTAAAAGGGTGTCCAAGTTAAGATACAGGATTTATTACTCAAGGATACATTCAATACTACTTTACAAAGCAAATATATGGAAGCAAACTTGTCTCATCAGATTTTGAATTTTAAATGCCTTTGAATTTCTCCCACTGATTTTTATAACACTGAAAAAAGAGTCTAAATGTTTGTAGCCCAAATAAAAATAAGTATGCAGTAAAAAGTTTATGAAGTAATAATACACAAGCATAAATTAGGGTTTAAAAAAAATTCATTTATTCTTGTTCTATTAAAAATTCCAAGTTTATGTTGGAATTGTTAAAACGTATTTACAAAGTTAAAAACTGTTATTACAGATTAGTATTTCATTTCTTTAATGGTACATGTGAAAAGTGTATTTTCCTATGCAGGGATAGTTAGTGAATGTTTCATGAGTTTTGGTGTGAGGGCGCAGCATGAGAAACAGGTTTGATCTGGATTTGGACGGCAACAGGCTAACAGCTACTGGTAAAAAGTTTGCTTCTCTTTGTAATATTGAAGTAACCTGTGCCATGGGTTGTCCTTAAGATAATCATGATAGCTAAAGTTTGTGCTGGAGGCCAATTAAGTTTCAACTAAAAGCTTCTGGACTTTTGTTTACCTCTAACTGTTAGCATTGTAAGACGCCGATGCTAACAAGCTTGCTAAATGGACTATAGCCTGCTGTTCGCTAACCCAGCTGGACCTAGGCGCTTATAGAGGATCAACTCAAAATAAAAGCAAACTCCAGCGTTAAATGACGCCACAAGAGCACAGAAAGGCAGTGAGTTTTTCTCTGAATTACTGTCAGTGTGCAGCTCATGGGGCCAGTGTCACCACTTTGGAGCCTTCTTCACACTGGACTGCATGCCAGGGACTGTTATGTAAGGATTCATTTCTATTTTGAGGCATGTGAAGATGTCTGTGGTAAGTTTTGTAAAAGGTTTGTCCTCATCCTGATCGCCACTTCTCTAGCTTTCACTTTAAAGAGCAACTCAACCCTCAACCACTATTTTTTAGCTGGTCAGCTGTACCAAAAACTGTCAGAGTGCTGCCCTCCTACTGGTCAAACAGTGGATACTTCTGCTTAATAGTTGCAGATAGACAAGTGTGACGTAGTATTTGACCTCAGTACCACACCTGTGTCACACCTGTGTCTCCTCCCACAGCCCCACGCACCCCACAGTCCTCGCCGTCTCTCTCCCCTGCCGGCTCGTCACAGTCCTGTAGTTGCCAGGTGTGGGTCATTTTCCTAAAAATGCCACTCAGCCCCGCATTTATTGTTCAGTCAGGACTCCGGACAGAGCCTGCTCTTGCTGTTAGAGGAAAACAATTACGAAAACATACAATCTGTCGCCTCCAAAATAAAGATATTTGTGGGACAAAGATGACAGAATGCTAAATGAATGAAGTCACAAAAGGATTTACTCTCCACATCCACATGACTCGTGATTATTAGGTTTAGACACTTACTCTTAAATTCCACTGCAAACATAAGCGCCGTGCAGTGAAGTGCCAGCAGGCCGACGGCGCAGACCCGTGCCCACTGGAAGCGTTTCGTAACAGCAGCGCAGCTGAGCTCTGAGCAGCTGGGGGAACATGTGCGGGAATTGCGGTATAAAGGCCTCCAATAAAGACAGGAACATGACCAAAACAATCTTCATTCACCAGAAGAAGGACAGAAAACAACAGTTTAACTTGAGATCGCTTTGCTCTTATCATCAATATCATTTCACGGATTTTCCCTCTACAATGGGTGAGTTCATTAAGTTTGAAAAAGTTTTTGCAGACTTGTGCATTTAACCTTATTGTTTCATCTGTTATTATTATTTTAAGTTAAGTATAGCGGTGCGATTAGTTGTACTATTAACAAAATGTTGTGACTGTATTAACTGCTCTAAAGAAAAGGATATAAGTAATGTAAATCTTTTTTTTTTTTTACATTTATTGTGAAAATCTGGAAGTTACACTCGTTCAGTATTCAGTTTGGTGTGATCTGATCTGTGTAGATTGACATGGACTGGGAGCACCATTGCAGGAAAATAGAACTGTGGCGTATCTCTGATGAAGCGCTGCGCTCACACTTGCAGTGGAAATGTAGGGGTTAGTCTGATAGTAGACAACAAGTATACATTTACACAAATGTGGCCACTTTTTCCCAAGTGGGATCGGTTTGGATGTGTAATTCTTTTTTTTTTTTTTTTTTTTTTCCCCTGGGACTTAGCAACCCTGCTGCAGAGGACGTCCATGACAGTGCTCTGACAGCTGTCAATCACAGTAGGCAGAGTAAGGCCTGGGCCAGGGTTGAGTTGCTCTTTAACTAGCAGCTAATGTTAGCTACAGACAGGCTACATATCCAGCGTCTGTTCTAAGATATAAAGTGTCATATAATGGCAGAACTCACGTTTACTATTCTGAAATTTTGATGACTAAAAATATACAGTGATACAAAATGTGGAAAAAATAAAAATGTTGGACTTCTCTGTATGTCCTGTACGTCTTAACTTCATCATGACCTAAATAAATTGTCACACTGTCATGAGTTTTTTTTTACCTAAATCAGTTCATGAGGCAAAAAACAAATAATATTCTACCACCTCAGTTGAACAGATCATGTGATTTTATCCTAACAATGTCAAGAATGTCATTTAGGTAATTCAATTTTAATTAAGTCAAAAGACATTGTGACATAGGCAATTTTAGAAGCTTTTCAAAATGGCTACTCCATAAAGAAAGAAATTCTACTTTGCTAGTGTAACCCAAATGAAATATTAAGCTACTAAGTTTGTCATCTAAGGTGCTATGTCATGAGTTGTCCAGTAGAGTGTGCTATAAAGCTGTAATTAACTAGAGCATGACACTGTGTCTCTGGTCAGTTTACTTTGACATTGCTCCTCATGCGTGCATTGAGCAGAGAAAAACCCTGAGAATCAACTGTGAGCAACAGGAGGGACATCTTGTTGAGAAATTTCTTGTGAAAGCCCTGGTGAGTATACAACTTCACATTTAGCTTGCAGCTAATGGGTAATGTTTGTGATGAGAATAGATAGCAAAGCATACATACAAAAACACAACAGTAACATGTAAAAAACATAACATAAGACACAGTACAAGTGGTCACGTGATGGAATTTCTGTTTGGACTTGGGTAAGGGAGGGAAGAAAAAAGGAGGAGGCAGACGGATGGGGTGGGGTCTGAGCTTGTGTTTGGAGAATGTTGGAGCCACGACTTAGATGTTTACAAGTTCAGTTCTGTGGCTTGTCCTTGAAGGGAGATATGGCAGTGCACAGGGAGAGATAAGAAGACCCAGCTGTAACAATATTTTAATCCATTTAGGCTGATCGTCGGTTAATTTTGTCTGGATCATAATCAATCAATCAGTATATGGCATGTTACTGTTTTATTACCCAGATACCTTTCATAAAAACCAGTCAGGAGTTTATATGAATGTTGTCTAATGTTTGCTAATGCTAATGCTTTTGTGCATGTTGTATAAAATGACACAGAAATGATAAGTGTATTAATCCTAGCACTAGCCGCTAATGCTAATCTCTAACATGGTCAATGGCTGTGTCCGAACGTCCTCCCTAATCTCCATATAGTACACTATGTAGTGGTCACTACACTATGTAGTGGTCCGAATGTCTAATGGATAAAAAAAAGTGCACTCAAAATTTCCCACAATGCATTTTGAAAAGTAGTGGACAGCGATGGTCACTGGATGGTCAGTATAGACCAGAATGCTTTGCGAGTTTTGGAGGAGAACAGCGGGACCGCGACAGGTCTTCAAACTGAACACAACACGTCTGAATGAAACCAGTTTGAAATGCTTTTTTTTTTTACTTCTGTCTCGTCGTAATCAGAAATAAAAAGCTCTTAAATAAACCGTTGCAGTGTAAATTGCTAACGTTAGCTTACCCAGCATTCATCCTCCCCACGTAAAGCACAGAGCTGCAATAATCCACTCTGTTTTATTCATTATAGCGATAATTCATGTTAAATATCACACGTATGACTATTATTTATCTATAAATACTAAAACATCAAGTGAGTCTGGTCAGGCTTTATCACAGAAGAACATTATCAGTGGAGTTTTGCCGAACTTTTTTTTACACAGACGCCAGAGTCACGTGATCAGTGGTGAGTTAAAAATAGTGTGCGACTGTCCGAATCATTCACAAAATGAGTGCACTATAGTCTGCTATATAGTGCTGGACTGTGTAGTGATTGAGGGGTTAGGGCCTTGGGGTGACGTTCGGACACAGCCAATGTCTTTTCTAAGGCCAGGATTAACACTACAATGAGAAAGCACATGCTATTTGCACTGAAATCATTTGGTGTTGATACAAAAACTGTCAGTTCATGGTTAAAAGCCTGCTTTAAGCCATAATAAACTGGTATTGGTTATAAAAAGCAAAAATTGTGTCAGTTATAATTAATTTCATTGTCATGGTAAAATATGTTAAAAAGCTAAAAAGGTTAAAAAAGAATGATAAATAATTCATTCTGATAATCTCAATATGGTTATAGTAAAAGTTCATGTTGCTAATTTATGTTTAAAAATCCACTGCATTATTTCATAATGAGTGTTACTGTTACAAACATTGAATATGATAATTCATTATAACTTTACAGCTGACCAAGCTAAAATACTACAGTGATAAAAGTGTAAATGAATTTGTTGTAACGCAATTTTCCTTTGCTCTTGGATAAATATTTATAATGCTCTAATTAGGGTAAAAAGAAATAGAAATGAGGTCTCATACTGACAGGAATAAGAAACAGAAAGAATAATTTACTTTCTGCACTGTTTAGTGTAGATTGGTTTTTAGTGATCTTCAGTTGTGATGGTGCGCCCAGCCCATGGTGAATGTGGTACTGAAACAGTGTGGCCACCTGGAAGCATCCAATCGCAGGAGAACCTTGACCAACTGAACATTATCAACTAGATTAAATAAGACAAAAATGCATTGTACCTTACTACACTATCTGGGTAGAACAACTGAACTACAAGAACTGTACTCTAATCATCTTTTTTGGGGAAAGAGCTACTCCTTCCTTGTACAAAACTAGTAGATGTCTAGTGCCTAAACTCATACTGGTCCACTCTAACCCCCAGTTTAGACCAAAAGCAGAAACAGCTCGGAATGGCACCTTTGCAACAGCCGGATCTGAACAGCTTTCTTTTATTCAATCAGACAATTCACACCAACAGTGGCACACGGACGTCCCAGGAATGACTCACCAGCTACAGATAGGTTTGAGTTCTATTGTTCGAGCTGCTCCGCATCGATCTGAAGAGCTACAGCCAATGAAACACAGGGAACAGGCTCCAAGTAGGGCTGGGCGATAAATCGAATTAATTTGATTAATTTGTGTTTTTAATTTTGGATGATGTCAAAAATAGCCAAATCGTAAAATTGAGTGTAGTGGAAATTAGCGTCTTCCAAGCACTGCCAGTGTTGCCAACTTCTCAATAAGAAAAGACGCTATTGGCTGTCCTAAAAGTCGCTAGAAGTTGTCAGATGATGTCAATGCCTAATTTGCATTATTGGTCACATGGATCTAATTGAAAGTGAGGCCGATGACTTGTGGCTGCCTGGTGAGGCTGCTGTTTGGCACCAAATATCTCCAAATATTTTAAGAGATCTGCATATATATTGTCAGCTTGCACTCTAACAGGTAACTGCATATTATTTACATGCAAATTGGGGACATAATTGGCAAAAAATATTCTGTATTTTATTATTGTTATAAATGTTTTATGAACTATTGAACAGTGCTGTCATGTCTGTAAAATATTGGTATTATGCACAAATTTGTTGGTAAGTGATAAGGTTTTTTGAAAAACTTAAAAAATTACTTGGCAATCATTTTTGGAGGGTGACATCATATCATTGACTTTTTTTTAACCAAAATTTGTAAAATCCACTTTTGGTTCCAGGTCCAACAAGAATGACACTCATCCACACATCCCATATGGACACCCAACAATAAAACTTTATTCAAAATGTTTTTCCCATTGATTTCTATTGAAAATGTACTGTAAAGTAACGCAGGGTTTCTGCTGTATTCACTTTTGTGTGGTGGCCACACCTAAATCTTGGCCTTTATGTTCACCTGGCCCTGCCTCTGTGCAGTGCACATACTTTTTAACAACAGTTAAAAGACTGAGAATTAAGCTATGGCAAAGTAATAGATGCATTTCGTGAAGTGTTTTTTTTTTTTCCATATATTTTTAAATTGTCATCGCAGTCTGCAGAGTTCAAAGCATTGCAAGTCACACTAATTAACCATTTTATAAAATTACCCGTAAATTCATTTGCAGCAGACAAACACCATAAAAGCACATATAACAGTTCATTTATCAAAAACACAGTTAATTAGCACAGTGGGGAATGAACAAAGCATAAATGCTTTGTTCATACCCCACTGTTGCCAGCAGAGGGTGACAGACACCTAATCTAAGGGTTCTCTGCAAAGTCAAAGTAACAGCTCTGCAATAGAAGACATTTTCCATACAAACACATTATTTTAAGTTATAAAACAAGAAATACTAATGCAAAGGTGTCCAAAACTATTTCAAAAAGACTGAAAAGGCATGATATGGGACCTTTAGTGTTGTTTTTAATTTGCTAAAATTGCTTAACTTGCAAAACTATACTTTGGTAAGTTTCCTCTAGCAAGACAGGAGTGTTTGTTTACTTGCTTTGCTAATTTTGGCTACTTCTTGTAGCTTTGTCCGAAGTCTCATGTGATGTTGCTGTGATATGTCTTGTAGGCTATGAAAAAAATAAACTTTAGAAGACAGTATGATTTTTTACCAAAGGAAAAGAGTTGCTAAACTATACCTAAACCAGGATTGTTCTCCACCTTTACCCCTCAGGATTAAGTTGTAGTTGCAGTAGTACTAGTAGTGGGTAGGGCATAGTTTGAACCAGGTTCTGTTAGAACAGGATCTTGAAAACTTTTTTTTTTTTTTTTTTTTTTTTGACAGGGCACATCTTCTATGAGCCTTCTCTGTCAAGAGTTACTGTTCCAAGTACTCCAGTTCCGCTTTACCCTTTACAATAAAAGTGCCGCACTTAATGCTTGAGTGTGAGTAAGTGTTCTTATCCTTATAAGTAAATGTTAGACTACATTTTTCTCAAGTAATACTTTTACCTTTACTATTACATTTACTTGGGTCACGTTATTCTTTCACGAGTATACTTCCTCCAACTCTAATAAGATAATCTTAGGATTCTGTGTTTAAAACTCTCAGACACAGCCCTGTTTTTGTGACTAGTTTCTAGTCCCACCTCTCTCACTCACAGCCCTCAGTCCGTACTTCCTGCTTCCTCCTCACATGTAAAAACAGAGCAGTAGGTGGAGCATGTCTCCTCCCCCCAGAGCAGTCACATGATATGCTGTAGTGTAGAAGTGAAACTAAAATGGCTCAGAAAACCCTCGACAGAGAAGCTTTTTTCTGTCCAATCTGTTTGGATCTACTGGAGGATCCAGTGACTATTCCCTGTGGACACAGCTACTGCATGAAGTGTGCTCAGGACCACTGGAGACACCAGGGAGGGAGGTACAGCTGCCCCGAGTGCAGAAAACGCTTTCGCAGCAGGCCTGCTCTGGTCAAAAACATAATGTTAGCAGGTTTAGTGGAGCAGCTGAAGAAGACAGCGCCGCCTGTTGACCACTGCTATGCTGGACCTAAGCATGTATCTTGTGGTGTGTGCATTAGAAGGAAGCTAAAAGCTGTCAAGCTGGTGGCGCCATCCCACAAGCTCCAGGAAAACATCTGCTCTGAACACAATGAGATGAAGAAGATGTTCTGTCGTACTGACCAGCAGCTCATCTGTGCGGTCTGCTGCATGGACCAACACAAGGACCACGACACAGTTTCAGCCTTAGAAGAGAAGGTCCAGAGGCAGGCAGAGCTGAAGATCTGGAGGGAGCAGCTGGTCCAGGCCGTTCAGGACAAAGAGACAAACCTGGAGAAGCTCCGACAGGAGGCCCAGGTCATCAGCCGCTCTGCTCAGGAAGCGGCACAGCGCAGTGAGGACAGCTTCACGGAGGTGATCCTTATCCTGGAGAAAAGACGGTCAGAGGTGAAGAAGCAGATCAAGTCTCAGGAGAAGACCGAACTCAGTAGAGTCCAAAAGCTTCAGGACAAGCTGCAGCAGTACGTCACTGAGCTCAAGAGGACCATCTCTGAGCTGGACACACTGTCACTCACAACGGACGACAGCCATTTTCTTCAGCAGTATCCTTCAGTGTCCAGAACCAGACAGACCCCACACTGTCCCAGGATTCAGACAGGATCCAGGAAGTACTTTGAGGATGTGTCCACAGCTGTGTCAGAACTCAGTGATAAACTCCAGCTCTCTCTGAATCAGTGCACACTGCCACAGCCAGAGCCCACCACCAGAGCAGGTTTTTTAAAACATGCATGTGACATCACACTGGATCCAGATACAGCTCACACAGGGCTGTCTCTGTCTGCTGACAACAGAGAGGCCACTTTAAAGAGTCCAGGCCAAAGTTACCATGATCATCCAGACAGGTTCAGTCACTACAGGCAGGTGCTGAGCAGAGAGGGCCTGACGGGCCGCTGTTACTGGGAGGTGGAGTGGAGCAGAGAGGGCTGTGTTCGGATAGCACTGTCATACAAGGATATTCAGAGAAAAGGAAACTCTAATCAATGTGCATTTGGATACAATGATCAATCTTGGGCCTTAGACACAGGTAATTACGGCAATAATTATTCATTTTGGTTTAACAAAGAAGAGTTACAGCTTTCAGGCCCAGCGTCATCCAGGATAGGGATTTACATGGACCACAGCGCAGGGGTCCTGTCCTTCTACAGTGTCTCTGGGACTATGACCCTCCTCCACAGGGTCCAGACCACTTTCACTCAGCCTCTGCATGTCGGGCTCTGGTTTTACTGGGGTTATAATGGAAACACTGTATATTTTCCTAAACTCAAAAATAATCCTTTCATAAGTTTTTTCTTGTGATCATCACAGTGAGAGATAAGGAACTTGAGGCCAATGTGATGTATGAATGTAATCTCTCACTTGTTACTGGCTGTGATCATCCTAAAATCAGTGCTATTGACCTACATTTAAATAGTTTCAATTCAGTTTTTAAGGTCATTTTAATCTTTGAATTTCAGTTTGATAGCCTTTGAACCTTTCAGTGTGAACTTGAGTGCACACCTCCAGCAAGACATTGGCCCTATATTGCAATGGTAAAGAAATACTACCTGGACTCACACAAAGGATTTTTTATTTATTTATTTTTTCATTCAAGGAGCCACAAAACTCTTAGAACATCAACGGAGCCAGGACTCCCCTGCTAAAGAGACTCTCAATCAGAGTGTGAATTTTCTGGTTACATAGAAGTCAAATAAATAAAAATAAAGTAATAATTAATAGTAAAGATTTGAACATCAACTATTCATTCTTGCTGTCTAAAAATGTGTAAATTAATGTTTTGATATTGCTTTAGTCATATAATTTTTTTTCAAAGGCTGTACAACATGGAATGCTGTTCTAGAGGTGACCAAGATTGGTATGAAATATTAATAAAAGCATAATATATCACCTTTAATGTTATTTAAGATAAAATTTGAGTCATCCACACCTGTCATCCCCTGACATTTTCTAAAAATACTTCTGTGTATATTCATTTTGTTTTTAATGGAAGAAAAAAACAAAAAACAAAGTTGCTAAAATAACTTAAATTGTACTTAGAGTAAATATTTGCCTAAACCAGGACTGTTCCCCACCTTTACCCCACAGGATTTAGTTGTAGATGCAGTAGTCTTAATAGTAGTACTGTAGCAGTAGTAGTAGTAGTAGAGGTAGTAGTAGTGGTAGTAGCAGTAGTAGTACCCTTTCTTTTTTTGACAGGGCACATTCCGTCTGTGAGCCACATTACTACATCACCCTCAGTTAACAGTTACTCCTCCAAGTACTGCATTTTCAATTTACCCTTTACAATATAAGTGCTGCACATAAAGATCTGGGTAGGGTGACCAGATTACTAGACCCAAAAACATGAACAGATACTGCATGTATACGTATTCTTTCACAAACTCTGGTGCATTTGAACTTATCACGTAACAAAAAAGCCAAAATCCATACAATTTTCTGCAATGTAATTCAGAGTAGAAGAACTTATATAGGACTTAAGGGTAGCAGGAAGCAGTATGTACTCCTATTGGTTTGAAAACTCTACTGCAGTCTAAATCAAAACAATGGTCTATAGGTTGCCAGTTTTACCACTTTTCTTTAAACATAAACAACTTGGGCATTATGTAATTTTTTATTTTGTTTGTTTGTTTGTTTTTTTGTGTGAATAAATCAACATTTTTATAGGTAAAACTAATATTTGATTTAAACATATATACCTCATATCTTAAAACGATGAAATAGTGAATACATTTGGTGACAAAGGTCTTAAGACAAATGTTCTATGTTTCCTGTGGTTTTTGGATCTTTACAATGGGGACAACTGGGGCAAGGTCTGTTGAAAAGTGGGACATATTTTACAGAGATTTGTTGGGACATGGGACAATGGATTTAAACTGAGACAGTCTGAAGTGGGAGTTTTTACTGTCATGTCACTAAGCATTACTATAAGCAGTGGTCTTTGTTCTTACAGTCGTTCAGAGAGGAATGCCATTTGTTGTTTGATTTACTTACCTAATCAGTGGTGGAGGTGTATTTACATGTAAATCGATAGAAACTGAGCAAATAGGGACAGATCGTCACCATAGAACTTGTAAATGTAAATGTTCCCTCAGTACTCAATACTTATTTTACCTTTACTCAAGTAATACTTTTGTTGAGAGCGTATACATAAGTCATTTGTTTTTGAAGTAACAGAGTGAATACAAAGTGTGAGTACTTCTTCCATCTCTTACAAATACTATGCAAGATAATCTAAAGACTGTGTTTTAAACTCTCAGACACTGCAGTTTTAAGAAAAGTTTTCTAGCCCTCCCCCTCCCCGTCTCACTCTCTCACAGCCAAGGTTGCCAGATCTGACGGTCATTTTCTAGCCCAAATCACAACCTCTCAAGAATCTATATGTTAAAACCGTAACACATAAGAAAGAACACACCAGCACACAAAACTTCACTACTGTACTAAATAAGCAACAAAAAAGTAACACAAGCAGGCTCCCCACAATGATAGCAATTAGACGACCACAGAACCAACACAGACTGCCTAAGCCTTTCTCATCAGGGTGTCATGGAAACCACAAAAAAATTATCCAATACCAACATGAAATGTAAGCAACCAAACACCTTCATTCATCTCACTGTAAACTTATGCAGGTAGCTCTCTCTCACTCTGATGCTCTAATAACCCAAGGCACAAACACACACATAGGGTACATCCACCCTGTATGTGTAGATCTATCAAACGTTTCTCTTTCGCACAGCCATAAGATGTTTTTAAGTGTCACTGAAAAACAAAGAGGTCACACTAAAGTCAGTCATTCAGTAGTTTGTTAAAATGTGTTTTTACTTGCTTTGCCAAAAAAATCACAACTATTTTGTTTGTATTTTCCCCTGAATATTTTCTAAAAACCTGCTAAATGTCGTGAAAAGCAACTCAAATTGTATAAACCTGCCCACCAATACTTTTTTTGTCATTCCAACAGGTTCAGAAGAATCCCAATTGAGTGGAAACCCACCCAATCTGGCAACACAGCTCACAGCACCCGTCTGTACTTCCTGCTTCCTCCTCACGTGTGTACACAGAGCAGTAGGTGGAGTATGTCTCATCCAGAGCAGTCACACACACGGCTGCAGTGTAGCACTGAAACTAAAATGGCTCAGAAAACACTTGACAGAGAAGCTTTTTTCTGCCCAATCTGTTTGGATCTACTGACGGATCCAGTGACTATTCCCTGTGGACACAGCTACTGCATGAAGTGTGTTCAGGACCACTGGAGACAGCAGAGAGGGAGGTACAGCTGCCCCGAGTGCAGAAAAAGCTTTCGCAGCAGGCCTGCTCTGGTCAAAAACATAATGTTAGCAGGTTTAGTGGAGCAGCTGAAGACAACGCCCCCTGCTGACCACTGCTATGCTGGACCTCAGGATGTGTCCTGTGATATGTGCACTGGGAAGAGAAAGCTGAAAGCGGTCAAGTCCTGTCTGCAGTGTCTGGTCTCATATTGTGAGACACACCTCCAGCCTCATCATGATGTGGTTCCATTACAGAAACATGAGCTGGTGGCGCCATCCCACAAGCTCCAGGAAAACATCTGCTCTGAACACAATGAGATGAAGAAGATGTTCTGTCGTACTGACCAGCAGCTCATCTGTGTGGTCTGCTGCATGGACCAACACAAGGACCACGACACAGTGTTAGGCTCAGTGGAGAGGGCCCAAAGGCAGGCAGAGCTGCTGGCCAGGAGGGACCAGCTGTTCCAGACCTACCAGGACAAAAAGACAGACCTAAAGAAACTCCAACAGGAGGCCCAGGACATCAGCCGCTCTGCTCAGGAAGCGGTGCAGCGCAGTGAGGACAGCTTTACGGAGGTGATTCATCTACTGGAGAAAAGACGGTCAGAAGTGAAGCAGGAGATCCGGTCCCAGGAGAAGACCGAACTCAGTAGAGTCCAAAAGCTTCAGGACAAACTGCAGCGGGACATCACTGAACTCAAGAGGATCATCTCTGAGCTGGACACACTGTCACTCACAACGGACTACAGCCATTTTCTTCAGCAGTATCCTTCAGTGTCCAGAGCCACACAGACCCCACACTGTCCCAGGATTCAGACAGGATCCAGGAAGTACTTTGAGGATGTGTCCACAGCTGTGTCAGAACTCAGTGATAAACTCCAGCTCTCTCTGAATCAGTGCACACTGCCACAGCCAGAGCCCACCACCAGAGCAGGTTTTTTAAAACATGCATGTGACATCACACTGGATCCAGATACAGCTCACACAGGGCTGTCTCTGTCTGCTGACAACAGAGAGGCCACTTTAAAGAGTCCAGGCCAAAGTTACCATGATCATCCAGACAGGTTCAGTCACTACAGGCAGGTGCTGAGCAGAGAGGGCCTGACGGGCCGCTGTTACTGGGAGGTGGAGTGGAGCAGAGAGGGCTGTGTTCGGATAGCACTGTCATACAAGGATATTCAGAGAAAAGGAAACTCTAATCAATGTGCATTTGGATACAATGATCAATCTTGGGCCTTAAGTACAGGTAATTACGGCAATAATTATTCATTTTGGTTTAACAAAGAAGAGTTACAGCTTTCAGGCCCGGTGTCGTCCAGGATAGGGATTTACATGGACCACAGTGCAGGGGTCCTGTCCTTCTACAGTGTCTCTGGGACTATGACCCTCCTCCACAGGGTCCAGACCACTTTCACTCAGCCTCTGCATGTCGGGCTCTGGTTTTACTGGGGTTATAATGGAAACACTGTATGTTGTCCTAAACTCCAAAAATAATCCTTTTATATATTTTAGATTGTGATTGTTACAGTTACAGTTGCAGGGCCAGTTTGGTGAGACTTGATGACTGATGAATCCAACACTGTCTGTCATTTGGCTGTGATAATGTTAAAATTACTCCTAATAAAGACCGCAAAGTCTCCATTCATTTTTTTTAAGTTAAAGGTACGCTCAAAATTTTCAGTGTAAACTAGAAACATTCATAAGATCAAATTTATTAAGACAGGTGCTAAATTTTGAGAGCAGGTTAAAAAAATAGCATTTGCTGTTTGTGGGTGTGTTGCATGTGATATACTATGAGAAACTTCGCAGAAAAATGCTGCTGCAAATCAGCAAAAATACAATGTTAGCGAACGATACATGCCACAATAAACAATCTTTTTTTGTTGTTGGTGATATGCTGAGCCTCCCCTGAATGGGCAGTGTAGTTTACAGGTATGAGAGAAATGTTTATAGTGTGCATTTAATTCCTAAGTTAGCAATGTTTTTGTAATGACATTTATTAGGAAAGGTTATACATTCTTAAACAAAGTATCTATGCAATATACCATTTTTGTTAAACAACATAAACAACAAATAGAACAATCCACTCTCAACACACCCCCTCTCTCCACACAGCAATAATCATACAGTACACAAACAGATAAAAAGCTGGGAGTTGTAAGGCAACCAGAGATTAATGTTGAACAGTCACTTGTTGGGTCAGAATGTGTGTCCATATCTGTTCAAACTTGGTTTATTTCCTCCTCACAGAATAAAGATTTTTTTAGGAGTACAATAATACAACAGTTTCTGAGTGGGTGAATCTAAAACTTTCCACTCAGTTAGCAAAGTTAACCCTGTACTGTCTTAACTCTACTATAGTACAACATAACTACTATGTAACACATGCTGTAATAATCTGTTATCTCATGTTGTAATTACATATGGACTTACAGTTCTTTGGTACAAATGTAATAAAAAGTACTTTTTACACTACTTTACCAAGTGCATTTTATTTCTACAAAAAATATGAACTTGATGACTACTTTATTACTAGGAGGGAATATGTACTTTGGTAGAGTAGTTTAACAAGTATTTTTATTGCATGTGTACCTAAAAACTGTAAGTACACAAAATTCCATTATGTAAGTACAGCATAGTTAGATCCTGGTCTATTAACGTTGCAGTTACATTGTAATTACACTGTCAGGTGTAGTGTAAAATAAAATGTTACTCCTCTTAAAGCCCTTTTTGGTCCCAGTGACTTACATTAAAATCATGTATTTTCACACTACTGTCCCTGCTATACAGAAATGTTAAATTGTGTTAATTTTTCTGTAACCCTGTCAGTCAGTGGCTAAAAAATACACAAACAAAATAACCACCAGATCCTTCATTTTCTCATTGCATTGTGGGAAATAATTCTCTTATATTTCCTGTTGTATAACTGTGACTGTAGACCAGCTCTTTTAGCGCTGTAAGAGGAAGAGTGTGCCTTTTTTTTAGATATATAATGGCACAAAAAGTAAAAATGTTTTAAAATTAGTGTTAGTGCAAATTAGTGATCTATCTGGGACTGGTAATCCCTGCACAAACAAGAAACACTTTGCATCTTTAAGTAGTAAATAATTCATGTTTTTTTTTTTTTACAAAATTGTGGAATTATGTACACAAAGTGGTATTTAGAAGGTTAAAATATAAAAACAAATTCGCTTTTGCTATTTATGATGAGGACAGAGGTTAATGATCAGCACACTAAGAAAAAAACAACAGTTTTTTCTTTCTGAAGCTTAAGGCCCAGTCATGCCAAGTTTGGTATGGTATCTATTTATTACTTCACTGACCCCCTGTGGCTTCAGTTAGGCCCTGTCTCTCCATGGTACAGAATCTTGAACTCACACTTGTTCTACTTTAATAAATAGGATTTCTATCCTTTTATTGTCATCTTTGTCAAAAAATCTTGGTGTAAAAATTCTAAAATTACCAACCTACTCTTATGTGTTTATTAAAAGTATTGACCACACTGTTGGAATTCTTTTTACCAGAGTCGATGCCATTATATTGTGGTCCACTCAAGGGAAAAAGTATCTGTGTATGCATATGTTAAAAATCCCTCCGGGCATCTGTCATTTTCACAGTAACAGGACAGGAAAAATGGCAGTGGTTATTGTTGGTTATTGACCATCATCTTATTCATCCCTAATCAGAAACTAATATTTTTGTTATTGACAGATATTTCATTTACATGGCTTTTTGCATAGTGTTTGTTGAGCAAAACATCAAAGTATCCCAAAAGAGAGATGAGACATTGAGGGATGGGTCCATGTATTTTTCTAAGCAACCTGTCTGTGTCTGTGACAGATGGCTAAATCCACGCTTAGTGTCCCTCTCACCTGAGCTCAGCAGTGACCGCATGGGGCTGGCAGTGGAGGGCAGTCCCAGAGAGGACTGCCACAAAGCCCTGACAGAGAACCAGAGCACATACTCGCATCAGCAACTTCCAAGGAGAGTCGCAACAATATAATATATCTTTACTTTATCATTGTTATTCCCAGTCCACACCATCAAACCTGAAATGGGTTAGTACTTGGAATCACAAATTGTTGTTGAAAAATTAGTTATAAATTTGCAAACTACAGAAGATTTTGGCGGCAAAATGTAGTCCTGGTTCATTTGCAGTATCGGAGTTCCACAGGGGACCGTTCATTATATGGAGAAGAAATATTTGGATGGCATCTGCACATTTAAAAATAACTTTGGACAATGAATTGGAGAGGAACACAGGCTTGCAGCAAATGTAGAAAAAAACAAATCAATAAACTAACACTATAAATAATTTTTGCATTGGCATCATAACATACTTCAATGCAGCCAAATGTACCGTCTAAATCTATAATAAATCTATATTATATAATAATATACATAACATTTGCATGATACTAACAGAAAAAAAACATGAAAATATTTTTTATTTTGTTTTGATCCTTGCCGTAAGATACACTCTTGAGCGTTATCCTCAGTATCTTTGTTAATGTCCGATAATATTAACAATGCACAGTAAATATGAAGATTATTGGAATTATGCAAACGCAACTACAATTTGGAACACATACACTTTTTTTTTTTAACCTATTTAGCCACAAAGGGTCACAAGCCAGTATGATGTTTGGCTGGTTCTAAGCTCGGATAAATGGTAAGTGTGGCATCAGAAAGGAAACCCAATGTAAAACTTGTGCTAAATCAATATGCAAACAACTGCACTATGGGAGGCAGATTTTTATTTTGTAGATTTTTATTTTGAGCGTTTTTATTTTTACCGGATTCATATATTAGCAGGGGTAAACTAAACAGCCAAACAAAAATAAAAATTTTGCATCCCTCTTTCCTCACCCTGCATCCCTCATCCCTCTCCCAGCTTCCCTCACCCTGCATACCACTCCCTGCAGCCCTTCACCCTTCACCCTGCATCCCTCATCCCCCACCTTGCTCCTTCATCCTTCATACCTCACCCTGCATCTGGCATCCTGCATCCCTCATTCAGCGTCCCTCATCATCCCTTCATCTTAACCAGTCCAGCTGCTTGTAAATATTTAAAATCTACCCTGATGTTGTGGCGTGGTCCTTGCTAGTGAAACAAAATTAAAAAAAAGGGACACTTTTTAATTAGGGTATAGCAGCAAGTAAATAAAACTGTTGGGATATTGATCTGGTCTGAGCACTGCCAGAACACTACAAAATGACCTCCAGCGAGCCACTTGTGTGAATGTCTCTGACCAAACAATCAGAAACAGACTTCATAAGGATGGTCTAAGGGCCTGACATCCTCTAGTGGGCCCTGTACTCACTGCCCAGCACCGTGGAGCTCGATAGGCATTTGCCATAGAATACCAGAATCTGCACCACTGTGCTTTTCACAGATGAGTGCGGGTTGACCCTGAGCACATGTGACAGACGTGGAACGGTCTGGAGAAGCCGTAGAGAACATTCTGCTGCCTGTAACACTGTTCAGGACTGGTTTGGTGGTGGGTCAGTGATCCTGTCAATGGAAGGATGCACAGAGCTCTACAGGCTGGACAACAGCATTCTACCTGCCATTAAGTATCGGATTAAACCCTTAGACCCATTGTCAGACCGTACACTGGTGCAGTAGGTCCTCAGTTTCTTCTGATGCCTGGCCTCATGTGGCGAGAGTATGAAGAATGAAGGAACTGGTACCATTGACAACCCCATGCTCACCTGACCTAAGTCCAATAGAACACCTCTGGGACATTATGTTTCAGTCCATCCAGTGCCGCCAGGTTGCACCTCAGAACCTGCAGGAGCTCAGTGATACCCTGGTCCAGATCTGGAAGGAGATGCCCCAGGACACCATCCGTCGTCTCAGCGGGAACATGCCCCATAGTAGTCAAGCATGCATACAATTAAATGGTGGCCATAAAAACTACTGAGTACCATTTTTAAGTAAAGACATTTAAGCAAAATGAACAAGCCAGTGTCATTGTTAACTAACTTTGATTTTTGGGGTGTCCTTGAGCTCAGCCATCTGTAGGGTGACAGTTTTCATTTCCATTCAATGATGTGGCATCTTTTTGTTCTTAACACATCACCCTGTGTAGATATCCACTCTATTTTCATTAAAATATCCTCTTAATTTCGAGCAGTAAATGTTGAGTCCTAACTTATCTGCAGCACATTTGTGTCCATGCTGTGTAGTAGAAATGAATGCTTTCTATAAACTGCAATGAGATATGGTTAGATTTCCTCCATTAACATATTTATAGACCACACCTCAGCTGTATTAAGATTAACATTACATAGTGTTTAAACAATTCCCTTGGGTACTAATATTTTTCACACCCACGGGAGTTAATAAGCTTTTGCATTTGAAATAAAACTCATCTTTCAGTTATTGCATTTTAGATTTCAAAAGACAGTACCTTACCTTTAGGCTCTGGTCGGCCATTTCATAAAACATACAGTATGAGTTCAAAAATGAGAAAAGCCAAATACATTAATACAGAAAGTTTAATAGCAACCTATGGCTTTACAAAATAACTATAGTGTATGTGGGTTACAATACGTTTCAATATCTCTACATAAAAATAACTGGCTTTAAAAGTCTGTTCCATTGTAATAACATCAAATCACACATTTTATACAGATGTCCGTTTCCTCAGTATTGTCCGAAGCAGTGAATAAAGTTGATTGTGAGAGATATTGATTGGCCTCTTCCTTTCTATCCATTACAGTGGCAGTTGTATATAAAGAGTGGAAAAATCAAAACTGAATTGATAAAACTGGATGTGTTTAAAGTACATATGAATTAACCTGATAAAAACAATTTGGACTGATAAACTGAAATGTTACGTACATTTAGAGGTGCAAAGTAATTTTTTGCAAGGACACAATTTGTTGTGACTTCTGGTCATAATCCTTGCATTTAATGCAACAGCTACTTTGGTGCTTCTGACTCTAATCAGCCCAGAACACACAATAAATACACACTTTTAATTAACTTCTATAAGGCATTATTTCTAAAATACCAAAGAAATTGAAGTTTTAATCATTGATAAGACGTCAAAGTAGAACATGGGCTCCCCATTAGTGTAGTTGTTGTGGTCCCCGACCTTTGGTGCATGGGAGTGCCCTAAACTTTAGTCTCAGTATGTGGCTAGTACATAATTAAGGGCATCTGGCAAGAAAAAAAAAATTGCTGTGGCAAGTAATTAACACAAGCACTTGTAGTACTTAGTATTAAATATACTTGAGAAAACTGTGAAATTCTTTGAATGAGTAAAAGTATTTGTTTAAGCTTGGTGGCAACAATAAGACTGCAACCAGTAGGGACTCGGGTTCAGTCCCAGGTTGGGGATTACAAAGAGCTAGACTGACAAGCCAAACTAACTCTTTTCCTTTTCTATACAAAGAAATTAGTCTGATATCTTATGAGTTTTTTATAGGCGGAACAATCTCGTTGCCTGGCCAGGCTAACAAAAAGCTGCTTTAACTCAGATAATAATTATGTTGAGTAATTTCACTTGAGGTAAAAAACATTAAACACATGGATAATGAACTAAGCAAAATTCAGTCATTGCCAGTTCACTTTCCATTCACATGTGCTTTGATGAGTTTATGGATACCTTTACTCAGATTTACAATATTGTAAGTACTTTTACTACATCCAGTTTCCAGTTTATTTTTGAGAATTCCACCACTCACAGTAGTAAACAAAAACCTGACAAACAGAAATAAAGACTGTACAGAGTGGTTCATTTGCGGGTTAAACTTGTATTGTGTGGAAAATCAATGGATGCACAAGATGAAAAAGTATAAATAGCTTCTCCAGACATTATTATTATTCCCAATTAGGAAGTGGAGCGTTGCCATGGCAGCAGCCGCCTCCACATTCAGGACTAAATATGTTACAGAGCGCTGATAAATGTAACCAGGCAGCTTGTGTAACACTGACTTCTACTCAGTGTGTAAGGAGAGGTTCACTCAAGTGCCCAAATCTGACATTTCCTTTCATGTAAAAATGTACATAATGTTATTTGCTGTGGCCAACTAGTGATTAGAAAATTGCAGATAAACTAAATGGCTATAAAAATAATTAAGTGCAGCGAGTAACAAGGGCTGCACATCTGATTGTTGTGCTTCTAAGACTATTTTCACTGCAGAAAGATATTTAAAACAAAGCATGGCTACCTTCAACCATTCCTTGCCCCATGTACATACAGTATTATTATTGATAGACAAAGTACTAGTACCACCTAAAATTAAGCTTTCCAGTAGTGATATTATTATGAAATTTAAAAAAGTGTATTTTAGCTCTGGATATAAAGTATCTGTTTACACAGAAAATGTTTGATGGTGCATGACGTCATGTTTAATGAAGCAGAAATAAATGCTGCTTCATATAGTTCTAAAGCTAACTAGAAGATTAACGTGAGCTCCAAACTTCATTTTACAATGGCAACTTTGTCATTTTTATTTTATTTACTGTATTTTTTCAAATTAAAGAGGTGTTTCATTGGCAACCACGAGTTCACAAATGTTGCAAGAATCCAACTGCTGTGCATGGTAAGATTTGACTCTTTGACCCTTTTCATTGACTGTTGGTTGTTTAGTCTGCAACCTGGTCTGATTGTTACATGCAACTAGCTCATGCATCTTGGACAATCTCATGCCCTAATGCAAAAAAAGGTTAATTTGGTCAGAGTTGTGTTTTCATATGTTTTGATCACTTACAGCAGTCTTCCTCAGAAGAGTCGTGATGTTGCGAGATATCTTGTCAGCTGATTTAAGCAGGTTTTTGACGCTGTCTTCCTACCTGGAGTACTATGACAACAGCGTCATGTGCAGTCCGATTTCTTTAGAACAGCATCCCAGGTATGAGCATCATTCAATATCACGTGACTCCCCTGAGGAATACTGGAGGAAGTAGTCGAAACATATCAAGGTATAAAAACACAACTCTGGTCTGTTAAAAGGTTAATCAAATAAACCTCATGCTCTAAGCAGATGGGATCCCAATGTGACCAGTAAAGAAGAAGCAGTGAATGATATAATCCAAAACAGCCATTTATCAAATAAGCTGTAATTTACCATCTTTATAAACAAGGCAGTACTGTATCTGTGTAATGAGAAGCCTTACAGACATTTCTTTGCTGTTTTAGTGTCTGTACAATGCCTATCAATAATACACTGTCAATGGCATATTCTTGGCAGTATTTGACAAGGGATGTCTGACTTTGCTTTACATGACCTTATAAAAAAGCTAGTTATTTTGAACACTGCAGAGAACTTAAGAAGGATAAAATACTGCTTCCTCTCCAACTTCTAATTCTCTATACAGCACACTGATCAGTGAACACACCAGGATCACTAATCCTCAGATGAACTTCCACAGAAGCCTGGATAACATGGAAATAATCCCAGTGTGTTCCTGAATGTTTAAACATCACCATCACTGTTCAGGCGCATAATTAAACGGGGCTGTCCTAAATGGCTAAGCAGCAGATCAGGAGCGTGTTTGGGACGGCAGCTCAGATCTTAAGCCTCATTAAGTCTCCATTTTATCTCTGAGGAAGAACACGGAAACTGACTTAGGCCAGACCCACACGTACCGGGGTAAATTTGGAAACAAACATTTTACAGAGCACTTGGGCTCATGTTCCAAATCAAGCTCTGATGGCAAACTGAGAATTCAGAAAATGTTCAAGAGTCACCGAAAATTTGGAGGCATGTCAAATAGAGGTTCTGTAACAATGTATGTTATGTTTATGGATGGTGCAATGAAAAAGTGGATGTATAGACAGAAATTCAAATGTCTTCAAATGATCCCTATGTGTGGGCTTGGCCTTGATTTGAAATCTTGATTTATGTGTGAGTCTATTTTGTCTCCATTTTAACTAGAGTGCTGTAATATACAAAGGCTTCCTCTCGCATTTTAACAATCCACTCTAGAAAGGCTTGGTGCCAACAACAACAACAACAGCAGCAGCAGCAGCAGCAGAAGGCAAGCTATAGTCCATCTTTCAAATGAAGAAATATAGCAGCCCATATGTCACTGTTCCACAATGTCCAACGCAGCAATGGGAAGCGACAGAGACGGACAGAGACAGGGAAGAAGTCTGTTTCAGCTTGGTTTGTTCAGCCACTCCTTTTTGGACACCATTTTTCAAGACTTTCCCCAAAAATGCCAACAAGGTCAAGAAGAAAAAAATATTAATAATAAGGTAGCTAAAACAAGGTAGCCTGGCACTCTCTTAGCAAGGTCAAGTAAGTCTGGAATTTTTTCCATTCTAACCAATTTCCAACAAAAGAAATCATTTTTGTGTAATGTTTTGTTTCTCTGATTGGTTGTATGTTGGCAGTTAATATTATTTTGTCCATGCTGGTACTGCCTCCTGATTTCCCAGTGGTTGTATGTCCAGTCAGTTGTATTGAATATTAAACTCAAATCCATAATGTCTGTTTCCCAATTGCAAGGATCCTTTGTGACTGGAAAACTTTGGAGTGATCCATGTCATCATCAGCCCCTCGCCAAGTGGTTTTCCAAATGGTTAAATCCCCCACCTCCACTAAAGCTCCTATACACCTATGGATCGTTCTCATTTTCCTCTTGAGATGTTTTTTTTTTTTTTTTAACACACATAATTTGACCTTACAGGACACTTGCCTTCACTTCAGAGGGGCTGCCTCTGGAGAAGACACCTCCAAGGATCCTCCAGAGGAAGCTTTCTGGTAGATGGGAAACACCCCATAGACAGAAAAAAAAATAGGATGGATGGCTAGGTTAAAACAAGGCAACAAGAGCTAAATTACTTGAATAGCAACAGGAAGTATTATCATCTAGTTAATCAGTGTTTGGAACTGTAATGCTAGCTTGTTTGTTGGTACTGGCCCCTCTATTTTGATTGGCCCTGTGTCTTGCCAGTTGCATTCAGAAGTAGTTTTATCTTCATTCATTTCTTGTGTGGAAATCCAACTCCAATCCCCAAGAATTATGATCTCTGGCCAGGTTAAAAAAGAACTGAAGATCCAATCACAACAAAACAGAACATCAAAGAAGCCTTCCAAGTTATGGCAGCATTTCGTTCCCTCTCCATAACTTTCCCCAAGCTACTGTATAAATCCATAAATCCAGTTTCCCGGGAACCCTGTTGGTCCATAGACATGTCTGTTTTGGCAGCTTCATCAGAAGGTGAAGGCGTAGACCACGCCCACCACCACAATGTTCCCGATGGTGGCTATGATGGCGATCCACAGCCAGATGGCGTCACTGGACATGGATTGCTGCTCCTCCTGCTGGGCCTGGGCTGAAGCTGCAGCAGCCGCGTGGACGTTGGCTGAAGAGTTGAAGAGGGAGTGCTCGCCGCTGTAGTCGTCATTGGGGGAGGAGTCCATGAAGGCCCCCGTCATGACAGGGATCTGGAGGAAAAAAGAGGGAGAAAGTTTAGTACAACAGAATGGTAGAATACAACGTCAGCTGTGTCCAATGTTGAGGCATTGATCATCTTGTTTACAAAATACAGGGCCAGATGGAGGCAGATGGAGCTACATTAGTTTTCATTTGGAGTTTAGAGTGTGGCCGATTGCAAATGCTCAAAGGGACCATTCAGACCTGGCATTAAAATCCAGAGAGCGTCACAGGGTCTTATGTGGTCAGCCTGAATGCAAAGGGTGAAAACACTAAACGAGTCCTGACTGCATAGGCTGCATATTTTTGGATCTACTGAGATTTAGCACTTAGCCCTAAAGGTAGTCCATAATGGTAAATTACACAACAGGAAATGGGGCGCTTGCAGTTCATCTTAATGGAGCTCACCTCTGGTTCTGGAAGGAAATTTCCCATTTATTTTTCCCAAATTTGTATATTAGGAGTTTAAAGGCTTGATGGAGGCTAGAAAAAAAAAGTACAGTATGTATCTAAAACTTGAGACATGGGCAAAATACATTAGTACAGTTGCGTTATTACAAGATTCAGATTTTTATTGTTTTTTTGTTTTGTTTTTTTATTGAAATGAAATGTGTGGGTGGTCATGAGTTACTCCTTAGCTGATTGGCTTCTGTCTATCATTTAAACTTAAAATGGGAAAAAATTAATGGGAAATTTACTCCCAGAACTGCGTGGGTGGTCACAGTTGAGCCCCACAGTACACTGCACAGCTACATGAACACTCAAGTAATAAGTCCAAGTAAGATTTTTTTTTTTTTAATCATACAGCAACAAAACAAACCCTAAGCATAACCATTTTATGTCAGTACAGCTGAAAAAGCAAAGATGGAGTACTTGAGTCTTGGACTGGGGCTTAGGGTCATTTTACACTACAATGTATTTTACCATATAAGCAATTATATGGGTGTGGATTGGCCTTGCGTCTACACAAGAATGGGGTTTTTGTTTTCTGAATACACAATCTTTTGAAAGCACTGGCAGAGGTGTTTTCGTCTCACAGTCTTGCACTCTTGGAAGACAGTGTCTCCTCAGTGAAAACAATGACCTGCCCCAAAGTAACTGTAGATTTTCACACCTTCTAATGTTTTTTCACACCTCGAGTCCATCTGTATAGACACTGTTGCATTTGCATTTGTAAAAGACCCCTTCAGCTAAATTTTGGACTTGGACTTGAGTCTCTGTTTTGAGGGTCACATTCTGACTTATTTCTTCTCAAGACTCAACTCAGACTTAGACTCAAACTGAGCCACTTCAATTACACTTCAAGTCCCCGATGTGGAGCCAAAAAACTCTATAGCCAAAAACTATGCCCATCCTGATACCGGATAAATAGAGAGGGTTTCATCAAGAAGGGCATCTGGCATAGAAACCTGGAAGTACTGATCTGAACTGAACATTGAATAGAAAAGTACCCATGCCAATCATTCACTGTGGAACCCCCTGAAGTAATATTATCATCAATCAATCAATCATATAATTTATTCCAAGGTGACCCAGCATTACATAGTAACCAGCCTCTGTACAATCAAATACAAACAAGGCATTTTGTTCTTAGTTCTACATCACCGCGTTCAGGAGGCTTATTAAAAGAACTGAGAGGAAACTCCATCACAACATCATTAAAGCTTATATTCTTCCCACACACTTGTCTCTGCTCACTGACTGTGTGTGTCTTTGCATGTGGCTGTATTTAGGAAGCGCGCCTTAATTAACACCAATGAATATTTCAGACGTGCCAAGTGAAAATGATTTATTGCTTTGGACAATCTGAGTCTCATGGAGGTTAGCTGTTGGAGCAGAAGCGTCTCTGTGCCCTTGTGTGCGAGCGTGGAGGTTTCTGTGGTGGAAATGTACAGAAGAGAGCCCTATCCTGCTCACAATGGCAAACAAGCTGCTGGAGATGAGAAAACAATGCTATAAATATCTGACACACAGAAAGTCTCTCCGGCTCAATGATCTGCTCACCTTCACGCTCTCTGTCATGTTCAAACACAGCAAACCAATTTAGAAAGCACTTTTGGTCAGTGCAGCGCCAACACGGAAAGACTAAAAATGTTCCTACAAGTGTATGATTTTTAAAATGGTTCAGTAAAAGTTAAAATCAGGTTGTTCTGTTTCTGGGTTGAGGACATTAAGTTGAGACAGCATTAAGTTTTCCTTTATTCTTGATGGAAGGTGATTCACAGAACAATCCATGTGAGCTCCCACTGAGAGAGTTTGCAATAGAAAAGTATTTTAATGCAGTTATTCCCAACCTGGGGGTCGGGACCCTCACTAGGGGTCGACAAAGCTTCACAGTGGGTTGCAAGAGCTTATCGAATTGTCCAAGCTAGGGCTTAATGATAATGCAAGGAAGACTGGCTAAAGCATTGCAATGGTCACAGAAAAGGTGTTTGTTTGTGAAAACATATTAATGATACTTCTGTGATGTTTTTGTTATGCAGAGAAATTTACCCAATAAATTACTACATTTTTCCTTATTATTAGGATCAGAGAGGTGAAGGGTGGGGGCTGTCATCATAATAACTGATAAAATGGGGGTCATTTGGGAAAAAGGTTGGGAACCACTGCTTTAATGGCTGTGCATATGAGAACACTGGTTGGGAAAACACAACAGTCCCTACACTGACATGCAGGGCTTACTCCAACTATGCTCATAGTCCATCTTGAGTCTGACTTTGCCAGGGAATTGGTCAAACCACTTTTGTCTGATGCAGAGCAGAGAGAGGAACACTACAGAATCCATGCTGCTGTGAGGCATTCAAGTGATCTGGGGATTTACCACTAAGTTTGTAGTACTAAGTTATGGCAGTGAAGCGTTCACTCACTAAACTTTTATGACAAAATGGACCAAAACAGTCAAAAACACGCTGGCCAGCAGCAGAGGGACTGAAAATATGTCTTTCCCCAACCTGCATGTAAACAAAGTGAATGTTATAATTTTTGTGAGGGGAGAACACCGGCTTTATGTAAATGAAACATTTACAGCAACACCATGATGTTTGTTTACAATATGTATAGCTGTCAGTACTACCACAGCATTGGTCAAACACCATTCACAGTTCAGATGCAAACATGGATGGATTTATTACTTTTCACAAATGGGTGTATAATAATATCATAATGGATGGTGTCACGGCTAGCATTCAGTAGCTGTTGCTTATTGGTGTTTTTTATGCTCTTTCTTTGTATTTTTTCTGCATTGTGAAAACTAGAGCAGGTGCCCCATGGTGCTTGAGCACTTGTGTACAGTGTGATCAGTTCTGAACAACAGCCTTGAAGGTGCGATAGAGGGGTGACATAACAAACTGTAAAAGTGATTTTTTAGCCAATGATTTGACATAGAAAAAGTCCATGTTGTGAAAACAGATAATAAACACTACAAAATCCAAACTTTTTGGAAGCTGTATGTGTCCTGTGGCATTTCTTTTTACATTGTAATCTATGCCAAAAATCCCAATTTAATGGTATTAGATGATTCTGTAGGAGTGTGACTACTTTATTCTACTGCAGATCACAACCTAGTGATTCTATATGTAGAGCCTTAACAAGTGGCCTGTTTTACACTAAAGATGGCTGTTTATGAAAAGCTTGAGCTGGTGGAGACTTTGTAAGTTTCAAAGCTCAAAAGATAAAAGAGAAGTAAACACTGTGCTGATGGTGTCACACAAACAGCCGAGGTTCATACACGGGTCACTTTACTTTAGAAAACTAATGAGTGTTTGTGTTAGTCTGCATTTTAATGACCGAGAAATAAAAGCCTTTTTCAAGTCAATTGAGTGCGCCGACCCTGATTTTTATGCTAATACAGGTAACAGAGAGATCAACAGGAAAGACACTTTTAGAATTTAATCAGCTTCATGCTCACAGTAAAAATTCAGTACGGAATTTTTCAAAGATAGCTTTCAGCATTGGTAAGACAAAGAATGTATGCTTAAGACGATGAACACAAACACAGAGAAATTAAGTTTGTATTTAAAGGTCCCATATTATGCTTTTTGAAATAGTTTTGGACACCTTTGCATTATTATTTCAGGTTTTAGAACTTAAAAAAATGTATGGAAAATGTCTTTTTTTGGTGTGCTTTTACTTTGCTTGTTTCTTGTGCAAAAACAACCTATGTTCAAATAAAATCAACCAACAAATAAAACTATTAAGTTATACCTGCCAACAATAAGGATGTCAGAATTAACCAATTTTACTATTGACTATATACTATATGATTATAAATGTCATGGTAGGATAATTGTACAAATTTTAGAAGATGAAGTTTCTCTCCAGTCTTTAGTACATGTTTATAAGGTCCTTCAGGCTAGTCAATAAAACTAAAATGGAATTAAAAATGTCAAAAACTGGGTCAGGCAGGTAGCCAGTTGAAGGAAAAGTAAACAATTCATTAAAAGTTTGGCTAAATGTGTAAATCAAACACTGCATTATAGCTCAGTTGGTAGACCTGGGGTGCATATACCTAACCCATGATTTTCTGTCATTACTTCACTATCTACTATCTAATAAAGCCTGAAAATATCTAAAAATATCTTTAAAGAGAGAGAAAAAAAGCTTAAATCAAGCATATTATAAAAAATGCTCCATGTTTCCTTTTGTGGCATCAATAATTGTGAAAATTGTAAAATCATAATATTTCACATCACAATAATTGTGGCACTAAAATTTGAGATCACGAGTCAACAATTATCAACAATAAGAAAGTTGTCATTTTAAAAGTAGAGATGTAAGAGGCTCACAGTATTAGAGAAATTCTCTCAATAACAAAAAGTATTCTGTAAAAATGCCCTGACGAGCCTTTAGTGTATTAATTATTGTCATATTTCAAAAGATTAACACTAAATATGTCTTTCATAACCCTCACTTTGTCATGTTGGCTGCAATGAAATAGAGCAAAGGATCATGGTCTATGTAGTTCCTATTGCTTTTTTACCATTCCTATGGAACAAAACTATGCATTTTATGGTGCATTCATGTGATCCCGAAAACTTGGGAAAACATTTTTAAAGTTTAAAGATGCACATAAACACCTGTGCAAGTTGGGAAAAGAACTCGGGTCAACACCTGCTGCCGAACTTCCCCAATTTACGTCATCTCCCTTATAAACTGAAAAGTTGCTGATTTATTCATGTTGGGAACAATGTGAGTGCGTATTAAACTGGCAAGTTGTAATAAGATATTCCTATCCTTGGTAAGAAAGTACAGGTGACTTGTGATGGAGTTATTGTCCACAACCTTTAAGTATTTTCCAGAAACTTTAATTTGGGAACATCGTTTACATTTGTTGTGTTGTGATGTGATTACAATCATGCAAACAGGAAAATAGTTATTATCAATGACAATTCAATATGTACAAGATAAAAACAAATACACAGCAATACCAAGGCAAAAATATCCAGAAAATGAGTCAGACAGTGTGGGTACAATGCCACCCTCATTTGGTGGTGGAAAGGTACTGCAACATGGTATCCAAGAACTCAACTACATCTAAACTACATCATACATGATATGTTCAAGGGCAGGAAATACACTGCCACCTATTGGTTAAAACACATAACTGCAAACAACTTTACAAGTATAGCTGGCGAGGGAAACATACAACACCAACTCATTCATTTGTTTTGAACATGATCTCTACATATGGTGACGTCAATATCCCAACCAACCTAAAAGCATATGCACATACACAAGTCGGGAAAATGACTTCTGATTTCGGAAAGACGAGCACCCGAGGAGTACATTAATGCAGCATAGCTCTGGGAGCTCACCATTTGGTATTGTAAAAGTCCACAACAATATTGTGAGACTTTTGATATTGCGATATCCAGAGGGGGGAGACTTGAGTCACATGACTTGACTTGGGTCAGACTTAAGTCACAATTTTTAGGACTTGAGACTTGCTTGACAAATATTACAAAAAGACTCAACTTGACTTGGACTTGAGCCTAAATGACTCGGAATGACTTGTTTTTACAGAAGATTCAGGATGAATTTGAGTGTAACATAAATGCATTAAAGCAGTGGTGCATTTGTGTTTCCTTATGTTAATGAACATAGGAACTAAACAGGTACAATAACCTGAAAAGTGGTAAAAGGCAGGCTATATTTTGATGCTTTTAGTGTCAGATATTACACGCTCTGGCAGCCTTCCTATACGCTTTGCCTATAGCCTGCCTCGCACACCTCATTCATCTTACTCCCACTTCTGCCGATATCACGACATTGCCAGTATTGTTACTTCCCTATTTAATAGGTACATTTTCTTTGGTTTAAAGCATCATTTGCATGTATATAAAAGGCCAAAAATTAGAGCAATGTTTTTAGTAACACCCACATTCATTCCAGTCGAGCCTACTCAGATAAAAATACCTATTGCTGCTTCCCAACAGCTGACCTGCCACATTTCAAATCCCAGCCCATATGCACCAAGACGTTAACACAGTTTTCCTCCCAACAAACACACACACACACACACACACACACACATACACGAGTTGGGTCTTCACTAACACTGTGGGGTGGAGGTGGGGAGGTGTGCTCTGCTCATTGGCCCCTGGTGGTGAATAATGACATGACACATCCGGTGAAGCGGCTCCTGTTCACATGAGCGTAATGAGGGCGGACAGGCGTGCACGGCGTCCGGCACAAACCTGGGACTCCCCCCCCATCCCCCACCCCCCTTTCCCCCCCAGCTGCATCCACACTTCCCCTGCCACAACCACTTACTCTCCACTCATCACTACATCACTATTTATAAGACGTCAGGGCACAAGAGGAAGGCGCTCTCTATGCATTGTTGATGTTTATGGCTCCTGGAAGTGCGCTCTCATAACAGGGGCATTACCTCTCCATAATAACTGCATTTACATTCTAATTAAAAGACTCCAAGGTGCCTGGACAAGTATAAAGCTATTTAATTAAAATGTAACTGAAAGACCATAATCACATTCCGTCAAACTTTAAGGTGAACATTTGTCTTATTGCCTTATTGTCAAACACAGCATGAATGGCCTCACGTGCAAGAACAAAAGAAGTTATTAGTTGGTAAAATGGTACTATTATTAAGTATTACTGCAGTCTTGATAATACCTGTCCAGTGTGGCGTATTAAAAACAAACAAAAGTGTGATGTGCAGCCTGTCATTATCTATTGTGCCACTAGATGGAGTGGTGAGTGACAGCAAAGGCCAAGCTGACTGGTTCTAAAAGAAGTTTTTAATGTCAATTAAAACAGCAGCTAGAAAATGGGTAGAGATAAGTTGCCATACATATGTTTCCCAGTACCTATGTTCCCCAGTTTCTATAGACCGGGGAACATAGGCACTCTCACATATGTGCAGGTACCTATGTTCACCATTACCCTCTGTTCCCCAGTTCCTATGTTCCATGGTCCATAGAAACCAGAGACCTAGCCCTAACCTTAGCGCTAATACTAACCTTGACCCTATTGTTCTTCAGGGAACATAGGTCTGGGGAACATAGGGACATGCTACACTTAAACTATGGCACTGTCAGAACATGTAGATTGTGATTGGTTTATAGTAACATTAAGGCAGAAGCTGAAATAAATTCCTGATAGCAACCTTTATGAAAAGTAAACAGCTGCTTGGCAATAATCTTTGATCTACCACTAGATGTTGTAGTGAGCTGCTAAGCATCGCCCACCTCCACATCTGCAGCAACTCATTTTTGATTCATTTTTGAGTACTTTGTCTGTGAAGAGTCACTCGTCCAGGGTAATTGCATCGCAAGAAAAAGTTAAAAAAGCAGTCATCTGGATTGGATTTTTTAAAGTTGAAGACATTTCACCTCTTATCCAAGAGTCTTTCTCAATTCTGGGATTGAGTTTCAATTTCATAATTGAGAAAGCCTCTGGGATTTCTTACAAAATACTGTGATTTAGTCCAGTGAATCTCAACTAATAGATCAGGAGTTAATAAATACACCTGCAGTCTGAGTGTTCATCGTATTTCAAGTAAAATAATAAGTTCCCCCAAAATCCAACCGCAAGGGCTTATAAACCAGTGTATTCCTTGTGCTGGTCCCAAGCCCGGTTATTACTTATGGTTATGCCAAATCTATATGTGCATTACTGTATGCTCAGAGGCTAGGGGCTGGTGTGGAGACCCTGGAAGGAAAAACCTTTCTGAGACGATAAAACAAAATCCTAAGAAGCTAGCTAGTGTTGCACAAAGAGGGTAACTTCAATTTAATGACAACTCTAGAATTTATGCGATCAAAGTACAGAGTCAGCTTCTTCATGCTTTTCTAACAAATGTTAACTAAATGCAATTGCCTTAAATTCCTGTTTTATATTGTACCACTCTACTACTTACTGTTCACCTTGGACAGTCACCAGTTAATTGCAGAGCTAACATTTAGAGATGGACTAAGGAGTGCTTGCTTCAACTATGGCCCTCAGTTAAACACAGTTATTTTAATATTAATAATTGCTGTCAGACCAATAGTTACAATACTTTCTCTGGAGACTTTGTTATGATTAAAACTTTTTCCATTGGGTTCATCTCGGACTGCTGCTTTCCTTTTAACTGCTCTGAGATGTGCACTCTCCAACAAACACTAAACATTAATTGCGCTCCCTGGTGCATCCAATGTAGCTTCATCTGAATGCTAACCGGAGCTCTCAACCCTGTCTGCATTCTTTATATCTATGTTTTATTTATAAGTAACTCATTGTCCGCAGGAATGAGCTGTTTGGCTAAGTGTACTGGATCAAATGAACTTGGATAAATATTCTGGAACTAAGCCTGGATTTAAATATTTGATTGGCTGGATTTCCTATTCAGGGCAATTCCTGTGTACATGGAAGAAGATGACCAAATGAGTTGTCAGCGTAGCATCATTTTTCATAGCAGGTTTGCATCAGAAGCCAGGATTCCCTTATGGTCAGAGTAGTGCAACAGCTACTGTAATGTGGCTGGGGGGTAAGGACCTTGAGGTAGTGCACTGGAGCACTTATGAGACTGATAACTGCAGTCCCTGAAGTATTAGAACCAAGAAACTAATGCATGTTGACATCCATGCATGACTGACTTCAACTCCAACAGAATATTGACCAGCAACTGTTAAGGCGGACCAAACCACAAGTTCTCCAGGTTAAATGGACCAAAACAAACCTATATATGTGGAAAACAAAGAAAGAAATATTGAGTCAGGCCCTTTCCAAAAAACAAATGGTGCTCCAACCTTGATGATTCTGAGTAGAAGAGGCTCCTTCTGCACATCAATAACTGCATTAGTTGATATAGAGAAAATATCTTTCAGCTGCTACCTTTCTTTGAGGGGTCGCCACAGTAAAAGGATTGCACATTGGCAGATTTTGAAACCAGATGCCCTTCCTGACACAATCAGCTTCATTTAACCCTTGTGCAGCCTTTTAAAAAACCTACACTCAGCACCTTTAGTAACAAAAATGCTTGTCTGAAAAAGTGTTATTAAATTATTTTATATTTTTTTCCACTTTGAATGACTCTTCAAATCAGCTTAATCTCTTAGAAAAAGCACCCATTAAATATTGTAATATTTTTAAATATTTGTAACACTATCAGAAAAACACAAAAAATGAAATATTTTGAACATAGTAAGTGTATGTGAAAATTTTAAAAAAACATATTATGGTTTGGGTCATTGATTGACATCAATATTGATTTTGATGAATTTTTACTTTTTGGACGTGTGACTTTTTTGGTAAAATGCAGTGCTTAAAAGTATATCATGATGATATATAATGATATTTTTTTTCAGTTTTTAATCACTCAAATATTTTGATAAACTTGAGTTCCTATCATGACAACTACATTTTTAACATTTTACACAGTGTTTGTGTGAGAGCCTCTAAAAGTGTGTGCATCTGATTTTGATGCAAGGACTCAAGAGAGATGTGTGAGGGCGAGGGACAGGGAGTGAGAGACAGGTGAATACTGTACAATGAGAACAACTTTTGTCTCCCTTCATACCAAAAAGGTACCAAACACAGCACGGGTTAACTGGACTTGGGAGATCCCCACAGCTTTCCGCTTCAGAAGAGGAAAGACGTGGCCTTGCAGCATGAGGTCCTTGTGGAGACTCCTGTGGAGGCAGCGTGACATCAGCCGACAGACCAGACTTTGTATGTTCAATGCAGCAGGCCTCTCCATCCTGCTCTACGGTGGCAAGACCCTAGCCAAGAGCCTCCAAGGCTTTGACGCCTGGGATCACAGGACCATTGAGGTAATGCAGTGGACCGACCACATCTCAACAAGGAGCTCCGCATCAAAACAAACCAATCCAACATCCTCCACCTTATTGCCCAGTGTCGGGCATTGAGGTGGAGGATGTTGGAGGAGGTAGAGACATAGCTACACAGATCAGCTATAATATTTTGACCAGATGACGTAAATAACAGACAGCAAAATATACTACTATAGTATACAAGTTTCCTGTATCTTCCTCCTTGCGCTGTGTAAATGTCTCTGTCTCTGTATCCGAGTGAGACACTAAACCAGCTCCACAAATGAGAGTGGGCAGGTTTATTGACTGATTTGATCTGAAACACCTTTCTCTCCTTCGATATCTCCAGCAGAGGTCGGTCTGAGTGATCACTGCACCTCTGTGATAGCTTGCACAAAGAGTACAATCCATGGCAACACACTCCGAGTATGTACAGTGCCTCTGATTTATCTGTTCCTGGACTGGAGCCATTCTAAACGGATCATCACTGTGAGTGTACAGTACAATGGCTGGTAATTACCTCCTGTGGGATATCACCAGCAGGATGTGCTCGGGAAAAGCTGTGAACAAGAAAAATAATCCATCTGCCAAACCATGGACACTTATTTTGACTCTTAAGAGAAGTACTACATAATAATGACAACAGTATATGAAAGATGAATTTGTGCAGGGGAGGCCCTTCTGGTGTCAGAATAGACAATCAATAAAAATATAGATCCACCTAACTTCTCTATTGACCAGACTGGACAAGTATTAGTGCCTAATGAAAAGGAGAGTGCAGAGCTCTGACAAGGCATCATAATCATTTGTAAATCGACATTTGCTCCTTCACTGACCCCTTGTGGTTGGAGTTAGTATCTTTGAGCCAGCTGTCATTTAAATTCCCTATCTGTGTAGAGGCACTACCAACTGGGCACAGACAATAACTATACTAGTCTAATATACAGAGTTATTTAAGGTTTGTCACCAAAAACATAATTTTTTTCAAATACAGTGGAAGTTGTGGCCAAAAAAAAAAAAGAGTGAAAAATGACCCCTAGTGGCTGAAAATGTCGCCGAGAGTACATAAAGGTTAACTTACTACTAAGAGATAAATTTGTCCTTATCTGGTAATGGTATTGAATTCACTGAACCAGATCTACACCAAAAACTAAAAATGTCTTCCTTGGCCTAATTTTTTTTTTAAATGAGATCAAAATAAACAAATAAAGTGAATAATCTTACTTTTAAAACAAAAATATAAAATAAAATATAATGATATAAATTCAGTTAAATGTACTTATTATACTCAATATTTTTTGTATTTTTTTAAGTAATACAAAAAATGCAGTTATTTAAATAACTCTCTTTTGAAACAATCTAATAAACCTAAAAAAAAAAAAAGTAAAATATATATAATTTTCAAATAATTCTGCAGTTTCACAAATATTTTCTTGAAAATAATTTCTGAAATAATTCCAAGTACCCCTGTAAAGTGTTTGCATACCCCTAGGGATCCACAGCAGTGTGGGTGGTTATACTGTTGTATAGACCCAAAACCTGCACAGTAACAGTAACAGTGCTACAATATAACTCCATAGGTGGCAACATTTGAACTATTTGGTGGTGGCGCATATGTTCCCAAGTTCCTATGTTTCCCAGTTTATATGGACCAAGGGACATATGGAAAACATTGGAGAGAATATTTATTATTTTTACTCTATCTCCTTTAAATAATATTCACACAGTAGACATTTATGCTCACTGCTGTTAGGCTATGAAAAGCCTTTGAGATTTGCACACTTCATCAGAGCTACATGTTTGTTTTGTCTTAGGGATATGTTTTTATTTCACTTTAATAAACCAACAGCACATATGAGAACAAAATGTAAATGATTTGCATATCTCTTAAAGCAAAATGTATTCCCATTGGCCAGTGTTGTTTATACAATAATAAATATATGAATACCTGGGGAGTGGGTGCTCTGAAAAGTTTTGGAATACATTGTTTGTGCTTTTAATTTTTTTTTTCTCCCCTTGAGCTATCACCACTGTGGTTAATAAACAAAGGGCTAAATTAGCTTTATTCATTTTAAGAGAATCCTATTTGTTTTGCTTATAATTAAATGTACAACCAACAAATTGGCTCCCAGTAAATGCAAAGTTACAAGATGCCAAGACTGATAAGTATGCAAAAGGAAACAAAAATGCATTCACAGCTTATTATATTATATACTGTTATTAAAGCATGATTATCTGACCTAACTTGCTTTGCTGTAGCCTGACCTTTGACCTCTCAGGACACATAGGAATGTTTCCAGGAGGGTGCTATCTCCAACCAGCAGAAAAAAATATATAAAAAGAGCCATGCCTTTGTTCATGGACGACATTAATGACATGTTTTTTACACAGTTCCTGAAGGATATTGTCCTGTAACTGCAATGTAATGTTTATGATTATGTGCATTTGGTTTAAATACTATAACACATGCATATATAAAAGTAGGATAATTTTGATATCTCATCCTTCCCTTTTCCTGTCTTTTCATAAAGTCTCCAATCCAGTTCCTGGCAGCACTGGTTTGATTCCAGAACGTGTGGGGCCTTTCTGGGTGGAGTATGCATGTTCTCCCTGTGTCTGGGTGGGTTTTCCTCTGGGTTTCCCTCATTAACCTAAAACATCCTATCCTCCAGCTTGGTACTACTATCCAAGATCCTGGCTCAAGATCTGAACAACAAACCTCCTTACAAGAACAATAAAGTATGCCCTACCCTACTGTATACCTTGAATTGTCAATGATTCAGTTTTTAGTGTGACTATTTGATTTGTCAGACATTGAGAAGGTCCTAATTATTCTGACAACACGGATTATACTGCCAAGTGAAATTCTTCTTGGGGATTAAAACAGTTAAATCTGATTGTATCCACAGCACAGTTGCTTGTGAGATTGGCCTGTGTGTGTACAGTTAAGAAAACAGAGATGATAATGACAGATGGAGTGCAGTGTGGTTAGTGTTTCTGCCTCACCGCAAGGAGATTGTGGGTTCCATTCCAAAAATCGCATGTCCGTCCTATGCTACAATAAATACATGTGTGAGCTAATGGTTGTATTGTCAGTCAGTGTCTTTTTCAGGTCCAAAGTAAGCTTTTTTCAGGCTTTCTGAAATAATTTTGTACACTTTTGCATTAGCATTTCATGTTTTAGAACTTCAAATAATGTATTTGTATTATGGCTGGGAAAATGATCAGCGTTAACGCAGTGCATTAATTTATTGATTTAATCGCGTTAATTTCAATTGACGCATCGATTCATTTGATCACAACAAAAATATTACGACGACACTGACAGAGGTAGCAACACGCCACGGGTCTTCCAGCGAGGCAGAAATGCACCACGCGAGCGTAGAAGACGACACATTTCCGTTTCCATCCATCAGGCGCGTTCGAGATGAGCCAGACCTGCGCAGTTTGGATCAGTGTCGGTCTGTGCGCAGTGCTCAGGTTAGATTTGTTCTCGACTTGTTCCCGACTTGCTCTGATGCCACAAGTGCGACGGTCACCGTGAGATCCAAACGAGACCAGCGCCTGAGCCGCCGCAGTTCATCAGGAGCAACTGCGGAGGCTGCACGGCTCAGTGCATGATGGGAAAACGCCCACCTGTCAGCGGTGAACGGACAGGTGATTGCATCTGAGTTTAGTGCTGATCAGAAACGTAACGCACGACACTTCACTGCCCTCCTCTCCTTCTTCCCCCGCCTCTTTTAAAAAAAATACAGACTAAAGTTACAGTTTTGACCTGGATAAACCAACACACGCGAGAAGTGGATTTGGGGCGTGATGGTGCGTGATCTGAGCCACAAACTGTCCTGACTTCAGTACAGGTGTATTTCCCCTCCTCTCATTGAGGCCGTGCACTCTCGTTCACAATCCAGGCGAGGCGCAGTTCATCTGGAACGAGCCTAATGCAACAAGTGAACGAGCTAAAGCAACATGAGTGACCAAAAAGACACATTGCTAAATGGACAAGGTCCCCGAGGTTTTTCTCTCAGAGGGCCAAAAGGGAAACATTAAAGCCAAACGCAATCATCTTTTGCTTGTAATGACAATGTATGAAAACAGGTCTGTGATAAAACTTCTTCAGTGATTGTGTTGTCTATTTAGTGCACAATAGAATCAAAGGCGATACCCTTCACAAATCAGCACACCTCCTCACTAGCCGAATCAAACCCCTTGAAGGGTCAAGTTTGGCCCACGGGTTCCACTTTGAGCACCCCTGGTTTAGACCATAGAGTTATGTGTTTGAGAAAAGAGCAAAAGCAGTTGGTGGCTTGGTTCAGAGAATAATATTTAATGTTTTAGCTATTAGGAAAAACTGTAAAATGTAAAATCCTGTAGCTAGAATAAGAACTTTGTATAAGCTTAGCACTCATAATTTTCAGATTTCAAATTAAAAGAGTATTAGTGTGAACTCGTCCTTAACAGCATGACATTTAAACCTGTGCTGTTTGACTCCAAAACATTCTGAACTATTCCTGCCTATTGATTTGAAAGCCAAATAAAAAAAGCCATTTTAATATAGTTACTCAATGGAAGATAGGACTCCATACATAATGTTATCCACGGTTGTGATTTATCATCTCTTATTTAAATACACTTCTTCTCCAACTCCTTTCTGATTAAAACAAAATGCCATAAAACTAACCTAGCATAACTCTCTGTAATAGAATCTGAATGGGCCTCCTAAACGTGCACACTGTATAAATCCATAGAAGACACTATAGGGGGAAACAATAGGTCTGACATGTTACTAGTTTTTCACTGACAGATCCACGTCGTATATCTATAGACCTAGGATTTACCAACGGTTTTAAGACTTGTTCGCTCTCTCACGCTAGCTCCAAGATTCTCGCTCTACTCTTTGGATTTACGACTTCAGCTTCCATTGATTTCTCCATGGCGCACCACCAGCAGACTTTAATAAATCTCAGGACTCGATAGAACAAGTGTAGTCAGAGAGTGATGCACGGTTCGGCTTTTAGTTCATTGTGCCACTTGAGAGGAAAAACGCCACTCTGAATTAGCCCGACGCTCCTCTTCCTAATGGCGCACTTGACCTTAGCTTAACACAATGTGGCTTTATGGCTTGTAAATAAAAGTTAATAAAGGGAGAGGAATAACTCTGGCTCCCATATGGGATCCTCGCTCTCTCTGGGATGGGGCTAATTGGCAGTCGCCTGACAGCTTCTAATTTTTGAAATGAGCCCAAATTAATTAGCTGGGATGTATTGTAAGCCGGCGTAAACAACAAGAGTTATTTTTTTTCTCACTCGTGCCAAATGAGAAGTGGATCAGTGCGCCAGATGAGCACAGAACAAAGAACTGAAGGCACAGGGAGAAAGAAGGGAGGGACTGGAGATATTTAGATATTTTAGTCTCAGTTCCATTTGGGCAGGATGGTATGGGTCTTGTTCCATTGTCAAAATTATGAAGTATTAAGTAGAAATGTCTCATACTGGCTTCTTTGGTAACATGTTTAAAGGGGCTGTATTCAGCAAAATCAGCTTTTTTGAGCTTTCTACCATAATGCTGTTCCCTCATCAAAAACATACTTGGAGTTGTTTCATTTTTGACATAAACACCCTTCTTATTGTATATTTGTGTTCAGAGTACTGCGTGATTCGAATCGGCCCTCATGTATATTAAATATTTTCTTTACAACTATCAATTTCACCATTATTCTACTAGGCAGGCTGCACATCTGAGTCTTCCCCTATATTGTCAATTTTTGCATCAAATATTACGGTGCTAAATTATGGAATACTTATATAGACCTTGTAGATACCTTCCATTTCATTGTCTACATTAAAAAAAAAAAAAAAAAAAAAAAGTAGGCTGATGGCAGGATATTTGCTGGATGATCTAATGTGTTCCATACTATTTGTTGTGTCATTGTTGTTTTATTGTATGTATGTTATTTTGTTGTTTAGTTATTGTTACTGTGTAGTTTTTCTGGGTGTGTTTTTTATTTAAGCCTATACATAGGCTTCTACCACTCCCATGCACATACTCTTGTATATTTATTAATTTTTCTACTTTTTTATTGAATTGTATTTTTATAGTATATTAAACAAATAAATAAAAATAAATAAATAAATAATCTCTGGCACCTCTCCTACACCAGAAGGCACTGACAAACCCTCTACATCCAGTCTGCTATCATTCATTTATCCAAAAAAATCTGTTTCCACTGATTCCATTCCACTGATGCCATCAGTAAAATGGCATCATACAAAAAGTTTAAGGTGGCAGAGTGGTTAGTGTCCTCTGCTCCCAGCAAGGAGCTCATGGGTTCAAACCCTGGGCCAGCCAACACAAGAACTCTCTGGCTGAAGTCTGCATGTCCTCCTTAGTGATTTATATATCACTAACACATTCAGGCAAGATGGATGAAGTGTCTTGCCCAAGAACACCACAGTAGGGCGGAAAGCTGGTAAAGGAGATCTGTTCTGGTTGATGAGTGAAAGACTCTACCTCCTGAGCTACTGCTGCCCTTAAATAGATTTAAGCTTACCTTCTTGACTACAATAACTTGGCTTGGAGTTATTAGCATGACTCTTGTTAGCGACTGTGATGAGTTTTTTTTTTTTTTTTTTCAGTCAAAGTACTTCAAAGAGTTGAGCAACTATGACATGGTGCACCAATTTACTGAATAGAGTACTGCTATTAATTTAAGAGATTTATTTTTAGCTTGTCAAGTGCCACCCTACATTTCAAGAACATGAGGTCGTCATTGGTTCTAAAACTTTACTTCCAATGTGACTGCCATTATTGCAATGTATCTGTATTATGCACATATTTACCACATAAATTACATGTAAACGTATACAGAGAATTATTTGGTTTGCATATCTTGATACCTCAAATGTATGTTTGTATGAATCATTTTAATAATTAAATGTTTGGGGCAATGATAATGGTGTTTGCTAAGGACAAGTACCACAAACAAAGAAGACAATATTGATAGAATGTGTTTTTGTGTAGAGAGAGCCAGCAGCATACAGTACTGGGGCTCTGCTAATGATTCCAGAGTAATACAGCTGACCCAGGTGTGCTCCATGTTAACCCTCTCCACGGTGGCCCTCATTTATAATGCCAGTACTAGCGCTTTTCTAGACACTGAAATTCGCTTTGCAATTTTTTTTTTTTTTTTCTCATTCAATCTCTTTTTGCAGTCATTTTGCAATTTAATCTGTGGTGGTGGGCTCCCTTTGTAGCCACAGCTGCCTTGAGGCAGATTGGCACCAACACGGCTGCCATTCTGCACCACCAAACACACAATCAGCACTAACACATTCATACAGGCAAGGTGGATGTGTCGTGCACAAGGACATCTTTATGCATGGCTGGCAGTGGGGATCACTCCGCCAATGTTGGCTCTACCTACTGAGCTACTGCCAAACACAACTAAAACGGGACTAACCGTGAACTAAACTCTACTAAACAGTTATCATCTTCATGAAGTCCAGATCCTCCTTGAACCTTAGTGCAGTGTTAGTCAGTAGTCTGTGGCCTATTTGTTGTTGTTATTTGTTGAGTTCTAAATTCTGATTTAAAACAAAACTACAAAGCCCCTTAAAACCACAAATCTACACCAGTAGTTCTGTGGGAAAGTATTATATTATATTAAAAGGCCTATTGTAGCCTAACTGCGAACAAAAATACAGTAGGCTGGCTTTATTATTTATATAATACTCTTATTCAGTCCATGACCAAGACTGGTTTTCTAATTTTGGCCCCAGCTCCGATTGAGTTCGACACACCTGCCCTATAGCATCCTTCACTCCCAATCAACATGACTTATGTGGTGTGTCACGATCATTTCAGGATTAGTAATGTCCTAAAAACAAATGAGTAAGGTTTATTTGCTCAAAACATTAATTTTATTGGTGTAGTGGTTTCCATTAACATTTCTGAATGTTTAAAATTATACTATAACAAAATTCATTATTCGTTCATTATTATCAATTATTATCAATTAATTACTTTTTTTTTTTTTCACGGACCCCCCAACCTATGTTCCAGGACCCCAGTTTGAGAATGATGGCCTTAGCAGACCCATTTGTGGGTCTGTTAAAACTACACATTATGAAAGGTAAACATAATCAGTAAAGTAACATACTCATGCAGCATATGCACATAACCTGAAGAAGCTTGGCTAAGCCCAACATTTAACACTGTTTCAACAACAAGCCACTAAACTGGAATTTAGCAAAAATACATAAAATATGCATAATCATGCTAAATAGATAAATAATTACATTTTCAATAGAGAAATCAGCATTAGCTAAAGTTTTATTTGTTTGGTTAGTTAGCACTACATGTTAAATGTCTCTGAATTTTGATGCCGGACAAATTACCCCAATAATTTGTCAATGTGTGCTCAGAGTTTATTCATTAAAGACCAGAGCCAAGCACTTTTAATTAAAATATCAATGGTACAAACAGCTAATTTTGTCATCTACATGTTGGTTTTGGTGCTCAGACATTAAAATAAACGGGAATTATTTAACTTAGCTCCTCTTGCACCGCTAGTTTATCTGCCACATCGTCTCGAGTCGGTACATTTACACCGAGCCACAGGCTTCATTTTAATAAAACACTATTAAGAATCACACTTTCCTTTTTTTTTTTTAAGATTTCTGACTCCAGGCCTGACTCAACTCATCTGCTTTTGATTTCTGCACTTTATTCATATACTGTAGAAAGAAAAAGATAAATGATCCATAATGATTGCTATCATTATGCAGATTACACCAACACATCACAATGATAAATTTAGTGTAATGCTGCAAATGCAAATCAACAGGCAACTCCTTATTTATTAATATCAAACCCTCATTAGATGGAACATGCACAAGATTTATTAGATAGCATGTATATTTGATGTCTTTTCATATTGTTGGCTGAACTTGAACATTCTGCGAGAACTTCTGATAAGCTTTTTCATGATTCTCCAGCTTCTGAATGATTTATAAAAGCAGACATTTTAAATATGTATAAGTATGCATGTGTTGTTATGGTATAGCTTGCATTAAAGAGACACGTTTGGCTCTGGAGGGCTGGCTGTGTGTGGTGTAACACAGCAGCTGTGTATATGGGCAGAGCTTCATGTATTTTACATTTTGTGCATTTCCAAATAGAGCCACAGAGGAGGGACGTGTCGCCTCTGTCACCAGCAGCTGCTGTGATGGGCCCCAGGGGAGGTTCCACAACAACAAGACTCGTCCACACAGAGCAACATAAGAGAAAACCAATGAAAATCATGGAGTGCGTGTGTACCTATGTTCCCCAGTACTTAGAAACTGGGGAACGTAACTACTGGAGAACATAGGTTACTGTACATTTGGGAAAAGTGCCAAAGAGCATAGCCCTATCCTTAAACCTAATCCTACTGCAGAACATAGGTGCTAGGGAACATTGGTACTGAGGAACATAGGTACCAGGTAACATAGGTGTTGGGGAACATTGGTACTGGGGAACATTAAGTACTGGGGAACATAGGTACTAAGGAACATAGATTCTAGGGAACATAGGTACCAGGGAACATGGGTAATGGGGAAAGTAGGTACTGGGGAACATAGGTACTGAGGAACAAAGGTATGCTGGAACATAGGTACTGGTGAACAAAGGTACTAGGGAACATAGGTAATGATGAACAAAGGTGCTAGGGAACATAGGTACTGGTGAACAAAGGAACCAGGGAAAGTAGGTACTGGGGAATATAGATACTGATGAACAAAGGTACTAGGGAACATAGGTAATGATGAACAAAGGTGCTAGGGAACATAGGTACTGGTGAACCAAGGTACCGGGGAAAGTAGGTACTGGGGAACATAGATACTGATGAACAAAAATACTAGGGAACATAGGTAATGATGAACAAAGGTACCGGGGAAAGTAGGTACTGGTGAACAAAGGTACTAGGGAACATAGGTACTGGTGAACCAAGGTACCGGGGAAAGTAGGTACTAGGGAACATAGGTACTGATGAACAAAGGTACTAGGGAACATAGGTACTGGTGAACAAAGGTACTAGGAACCATAGTTACTGGTGAACAAAAGTACTAGGGAACATAGGTACTGGTGAACAAAGGTAATAGGGAACATAGGTACTAGTGAACAAAGGTACTAGGGAACATAGGTACTGGTGAACAAAGGTACTAGGGAACATAGGTTCTGGTGAACAAAGGTACTAGGGAACATAGGTAGTGGTGAACAAAGGTACTAGGGAACATAGGTACTGATGAACAAAGGTACTAGGGAACATAGGTAGTGGTGAACAAAGGTACTAGGGAACATAGGTACTGATGAACAAAGGTACTAGGGAACATCTAAATTTGGATACACTTTGCTTCACAAGTCACAAAATACAATCCTAGTGGAGAACTACAGATGAATGTTGGACATCTCACACCACTCCAGCCTTCAGTCCTCCTGCTCTGTTTCTCTTGTAACAGCTCAGAAAGTGTCCCCAGTATAAAGTCCAGCGTCAGCTCCCTGAAGACCACAGGTGAGGCTGCTGACGGAAACAACTTTGGAGTCTCTGTCTGTTCCTTCTGTTTATATTCAGTCTGACTGGATGGTTAGAGCTCTGTGTATTGCTAAATGACTGAAATTACTAGACACTAAATAAAGTAAAACAAAACAAAACATTATACTAAGCATGCTTTTAAAATAGAGTATAAAGAACTCTAAAAATGTTTACATTACTTTGGCGAGATCTTGCAAAAAGTCAATTATCTTTTTCCTCATCATGTCCCTTTCCAGGCTCCATATATAACACAACATTAAATGATGTTTGGTTTTGTTCAGCCTTTATTTACATATCAGGGTTAATTTATATATTATTGTGTCCAGATCATAAAGGAGCACAAACGCCTCATTGGGTCGATCCAAAACCGACAATGTTTGCAAAAGTTAAAGGGGTTTTTATGTTTTCCAAAATGGCCACCTCGTTTAGAGCTCGTCCTGGACTTTTGTTCCATCTTTTAACAACTTTTGATCCCAGACATGTCCAGAGAATTCTACCTCAGTTTGGAGCCTGTTGGGTTAAAACACTAGGATGAGTTTGTTAATGTAAGAGGGCTATATTTTGGTCATCGGAACGTTCAACCAAAATGTCCACCTTCCTGTTTGGTTTAGAGCAGGGCAATAATATACTTTTTGGTGGTTCTCAATAAGCAATATGTATCTACCAAGTTGTGTTTTTCTATGATAAAAAAATGGTCAACCCCCTCCTATCTCCTAATGTATTTTGATTTTCCAGGTGTCGCCACTGAGCTATTTTATAACACAGGTTCTTGGCTACTTGCCACTTTCGATCCCTGCTATCAGTGCAGACATGTTGCACAAGTCTAAGTTCAAGTCCAGTTTATGGTCCACAGGTCTGAGTCCAAGTCCGAGTTATTGTCCAAAAGTCCAAGTCTCAGTCCGTGTCATCAGTTCACAAATCCAAGTTGAGTTCCACGTCCTGGTCTTTAGGAAGTCAAGACATTATGCCAGAGATAAAGTACTCAAGACTCCATTTATTCTGAGAACAAGGATGCTTTCAATTGATGAAATATAAGTAAAAATTCCCACTTTTTTCCCAATGTTTTAAATAAATGCATGCTGTTTGTGAGCAGAAGCCATGAGGCAACAGGCCAACTTGCTTGAAAAGTTGCTCTAGAGACCTTTAAAATGTGCCTTCCCAAAATGACAGGCCATTTTAGCAGGTAATATGAGACAATTCCCTATACGTGACATGAAGTTGGTGGTGCTGGATGGCTTCAGCAGAAGAAAAGCAAGCTTTGTTCTGCTTCTTAACAACCCAGAAACTAACATTTTGTTTCTTGATACAGCAAGACGAGCTGAATTGTTTGTCTCTCTAAGCAGCTGATTATATAATGGGACAACACAATCTTTTCTACAAAGCCTCTCAACTCGGCGCTCTCATGTTTTCACAGGTCGTATAAGTGGCGTGCTGGAGGGGGGAAGCCCGGTGTTTGTGTGGAGTGGCGTCAGATTCCCCTCCAGCTGCTCTTCTGCTCACTCACTGTAAATACACGCAGCTCCCAGCACCAAGATGGAAGCTTTTAATTGGATCTCCGCTCGTGTAAGACTCTCCCAGTGGAGGGGGGGCCCTTACTCTGCACCCACTCATGATGTATACACACCGTCAACCACAGGACCAAGCCAATCCACTCTGATGTTTCCATGTGCATTAAGTGAAGCAGTATCTCCTCAGGGCCCTCTACTGAAGCACAGATTCTACTTCTAAATGATCATTAGGAGAGAGAATCATTATGAGGAATAGTTGATGACTTATTATAGAGCAGATATGGTTCTCTGCTTTGAAACTGTAAAGCTGGGTTAACTCGTGGTGGGCACACCCTGGACAGTGGTTAGTTAGTCGCAGAGATGATATTTAGAGACACACTGAAAGGCAGCCGTTCACTCTCACATTCCCTTTCTATGGACAATTTAGTCACCAGTTCATCTAACATGCATGTCTTTGGACGGTACGGGAAAGTCAGAGTACCCAGGGAGAACACTGGAAGGACATGCAGACTGTACCCAGAGGCCGGCCCAAGGATCATGCCCACAACCTCCTTGTTGAGAGGCAGGAGAAGCAATGGCAGTGGTGTAAATAAGAGAGCAAATCTATCAAGGAATGGCCGGTATTAACCCATTTAAATCAAATCTCAGACATACATCAAAATATGTTGTTAGTGCTCTAATTTATTTTAACAATTTTAATGGAAAAGTGGGTGAAAAGTTGCAATTATTGCAGCTGGGAGAACATGTTGTCATATGTTGAATATTCACACTTTTCAGATATTTAGTCAACTTTGTCTTAATATACTGCAACATAACAATATATTGCAGTGTTTAGTTGTCCTAAAAAGGTGTACAATTATTACTTTAAGCAATAAAAGTTACAAAGTGTATTTCTATAACAATAGCACACAATTTTTAAGCACAATCAGACCATATATCCATAAAGTTGTTCAAAGTCATGGACTGACTTCCATAAATATAAGCATTTTAATGTCACATAATCAGATTATATAATATTCATATTTTTTATTTTGAGTTTGTAATGTCACAAAGTAAATCCAGGACTTCATTCTGTGACTGTACTAAAGATGTCGAGAGGATTTAGTGATTTAATATTGCAGGTTTTTAATCTGCACTAGCCTTTATTTCCATAATAATTATCTGTGGTGACTGTAGTTGACCATGCACATTGTTAGTCGACTGGAGGTATACCCAGTAGCTACAGCAATTAATTAACCAAAATCAACCAAAATATATGTGGGAGTCTTACACAAACATTAATAAGGTGATTAAAACATTTAGAAAAATTGGCTGTAAATATATATTGTTATCTAACTTATTGAACAATAAAACTTTGGTCGACCAAGACCTCAATGACTGATTAATCAACTAAGCCATCCAACTGTGTTTATTCTTTACAGTTATCCTGTAGACTGGAGGACATGAGCAGGTGAGAAGTTTAGCTTTGTACCTGATCTACACAGTGTGAATGAGAACGTCTCATACTTTAGCATTAAAAAAATTGGCAACATAAAGTTTCAATGGCTTGAGCAAGCAAGCAACAGCAGCAAGTTATCTGGTAATATTAGCTATTGAGCTGATTTTGTATGAGGAGGTCCTAAGTTCTTTTTGCCTGAAGATATTTAGAAGCATATCTAATCCTAATAGTCATTATCATAATTATATTAATAGAATTAAATGTGACTGCTGTAATACCATCTTCCACATAAACCACATTCTGTGTCCAAGCACCAAAGCTTCTTAACGAGAGACTTCTACTTGAAAGGAGGACAGTTTTCAGATAAAGAAGTCAAGTATAAATATACATTACTGTGCACGGGGGCATGGGCTTTGCAGTCGATTTCTGAGTCTCCTTGATGTGGTTCAGAGTGGGCTACAAAGACCTGCTCGTGTTTGAAGAGTCTATTGAGTGGGAACATGCTGACAGTGAAGAAGCAGCTGGAGTTGACAGTCATTATTAAGGTGACATTCTGAAGGCTTGTCGTAGATAAACCAAAGACAGAATTTGCATGATTATGGTATTTTACAATTGTCACTGCTCCAAATGAAACGCAAAAGTAAAGAAATAATATATCAGGGATACATTTCCTCCAAAAGAAATATGATTACAGACCAGCCATTGTAATTCTTTTTTCCATTCTATACAAAGAATTACTCAGGTCTCTGGCAATCAGACTTTGACTTTTTCAGGGCTGGAAAAAATGGATGCAGACTAAATGCAATTGGACAGACATTGGACAAAACTGTTATTATGCTTTTTTCAGGCTTTGTGAAATAATTTTGGATATATTTGCATCACCATTTCACATTTTATGACTTTAAATAATGTATAATGGAAAACATCTTCTTTTGGGGAGCTGTTAGAAACATGTGGGAGCAAAACCTGGAGAAGGCGGGGTTTTATTTGTCAATGTATAGAGCAGCGAAGCCAAGCGTTTTCAGTTCTTGAGAAGGGCACCGCCTCAGCATACAGGATTATTCATTTATACATGCGTGAATGAAACAAAACAACATAATAACAAGGTAAAAAGCTGAGAAAAGTCTGAGCTGTAAATGGATGACTTTAGAAAATGAACAGTCTTATTTAAAGCCTTAACATACAGTAACTCTTGAACAAACCTTAACTTGTCACGTGTGTTACCAAATCTCAAAGTAGTTAATAGTAAAGTATACATTAAATGAAAGCTCTTGATAAGCTATTTTTGTAGCCACCCATATAAAGAAAACACAATTTTTTTGCAACAATGGGAGTTTTTTACTTAAATACTTCCTGGAATTTAGTTGTCCAGGCTTACAGCACAATACAATTGCACAGAAAGACTCATTTTTGAAGGATAAGATGTTTAAAGAATCAAAGTTTAGATTATGTATGGATATTAATCAAAATTTCAACTCAAAAATTACCATTAGGGGCTACATGAATCATGTGACCATCCATATTCTGGACCCCTATTTCTCTCTATTCTGGCCCTTATACAATTAAACGACTTAAACGACAGTAAAACACCAATTGCAAATTTGTCTAAAATAAGTAAGCTTTCAAGCATTTTTTTTTTTTTTTTTTTTTTTTTGCCTGGATTGGTCGTATGTCGTTTAAGTAGGGTCTTTTCAGAAATCATTACGTGTGGAACTTAAAGAGGCTACATTATGCATCAACTTTTCTGAGCTTTTTTCCATGTTCCCTCATCAAACACACACCTGGAATTGTTTCGCTTCATTTACGCATTTTTAAATGTTCTCCTATTCTGTGACACGGCTGTTCTGACCACTCAAAACACTCAGCTGCACAAACCTCCGCCTCTCCCACGAATCCCCACCTACTCCAGGAAGCACTGACCAATCAACAAGCCCTCTGCATCCAAATAACCCCCCCCCCCCCGTTTGTGTTCAAAAGACAGTGACTCTCTGCCCTCTGCTGGTCTCTTCATCTGTTTCTTTATGGCACCAGTAGAGGGCGGATTAAAAACGTTCTCTTTTAATCAGATATTGTTTTTATAGGTTGTAAGCATAATGCAGCCCAAATCAAATTAAATCAGCTGACAAGACACGTCACAGTAACATCATGTGACACTTCTGAGAAAGAGCAGCCAAAACATTTCAAGGTACGATACAAAAATATTGGTCCATATATAAGAAATCCATGTATTAATATTAGCCAAATTAACCTTTTCGGATTAAATAATACAGCCCCTTTAAGTCTACATGAGGCCAGAGTTCATTATAAAATAAAAGGAAATATTAGAATGGATAAAATAACAGCAATCCTGCAGTCCACTGACCAAAATAGCTCTTTTTTGGTCCTTTGGTAAAGATGACACAGAGTCGCTTTCTCTCATTTAGTTGTAAGCCTTGCTACTATCTTTCCTTATTTATTTGTCATAAAGCTGAGGGGACAACATCATTTCCTTTAATAGCACTGAGAAGATTGCACTGCACTTTAAGCTATACCTCCTCCACCCTCGCTAATGTCATTTCCTTCCTCTGGTGGTTGCTCCAATCAAATTTCCCCACACTACAACACTCCTGCCCGCACCCCTATGAGTGGCCGGGGGGGTTCGGCTTCAGACCGCTCGCTCCGATGTCTACCGCTGCTTTTTTCACTCTGCCTGCTCTGACCTTGTCATAACCAGCCTCCTTCCTTTCCTCCTTTCTTCCTGTCCTTCCTTCCTTCCCTCGCCCGAAGGCTGTAATGACTTCACAACAGCACAGCTTCATCTGGGCTCCCAGAGAAGTGAGGAAACCTTGTGTCGCACTTTTCTTTCTGAATTATGGTCTGGCAGCAAACACCCACTCACTGTTCATCACCTCAGCCGCTGTTTACGGCACACTTCTGTCCAGAGGAATAACCAACAATAACACACCTTGTACTTCTGGTTTGTGTGTAATTTCTATACTTCTTTCTCTTAGAAGAATAGAGAAATGGCACAGAAAAACATAGAATTGAATTCGCTCTTTTGGCATTAATTATGTGAATTACACTTCTAACATGCAGCATCAGTACAGATACAGTATATTCTAAATTAAAACATAATCTGGATCTAACTTCAAATAAGCTAAAGCAAAGATTAGGAACTTATAGGAGCGTCACTGACAGATCATTGTTAATTCACATCTCATGAAATTCACAGTAAGGTATTTAAGATAGACTTTACTACGGCCAGACAGACTCTTTTCCTATTCTGTACAAAGAAGTTAGTCTGGTGCCCCTTCACCTAAATTTTGTTTTAAGGGTGGAACGTAAGCAGTGCAGCGCTGACACAAACAAACATGGCAGTTAGCCATTTTTGCCATAAATACCAGAATACAGTGTAGTATAAGCAGCTCTGTACTTATTTCTGAACAAGGACAGCAGCAGAAGCCAGTTGTACAAAGACTTGTGGAAGGAAGTGGGTTTGTTTGAATGTGGTCATTATGTCAGAAAAATCCCACAGAGGACTGAACAACAATGCAGACTTCAGCAGAACCAACAGGTGATGAAGGAAAGCAAATTATTAAATTAGCCCAGTAGCAAGCACCACAGGGATAGAATAGATCTATTCTATCTCTATGGCAAGTGCTACCGTGTTTAGCTTCCATATTTGTAAGACACTCTGCAGATAAACAGCTGTGATAGGCCAGTTCCAAATTGACCAGAGAGAAACACTTAGTCAGGCTAAGACTTTAATGACCCCAAAGAAAAATTTGTTCTCTGCATTTGACCCATACTATTTTTTTGTGCCGGTCCTAAGCCTAGAGAGTGGCCTTCACAATCTGTATCTGAGACCCGAAACATTTATGTGAACTATTGGACTAAACACCTTAAAGTGCAGTATCCATCCTCCCTGAGCCATTTTATCCACACAAAATTACATGTAATGGATGTACTCTTTGACAACAGAACCTGCTGACAGTATTTCATGTCAGTCTTGAGGTAACGGACTCATGCGCCACCAGAGTGCTCATATGAAATGGGTACGTCAGCAGGTGAACATACTACTGCAGGCCCACATCAGCATTTATGAACAGTTATAGAGAGGTACTGTCGCTGTAGGGGAGGTCTGTCACGCATCAACCGTGTTGGCTTACTTACCTTACTCCACTACTACATGTACTGGAACAAGTCACTACTACTGTCAAAAAGTAGAAGTAGTAAAAGATATGTCTTGTCACAGAGTTTAAAGAAATTGCAGCAAGAAACAAAATCACAGCTGAGAAATGATCCAATTATTTTTAAAAGTCTTTGTCAGATGTAGAACTTTTATCTCCACAGCAGGACAGATGCAAAAAAACAAAACAAAAAACAACACGCTAAAACTAACTGTAGGAATTGGGAAAAAAACAAAAAACAAAAGAAACACAAGTAACCTTTTGACCCAAATGCCAGACAAGCAGGGGCAGCAGCATCAGGCAGTGCAGCCAGGGCAACAGAACTAGGGCCCAGGACCTCCTTATTCATTTATGGTCATTTTAAATTCAAAATAAACAAAAATAGCATTTTATTATGAATATAATATTTTTTTTCCCAACTAATAGCAATTTTATTTTATTAGAATATTTCTGCTAAATGTTTTTAAAATAAATAAAAGTAAAGTAAAATAAAAAATGCAAATTGTAAAAAAAAGGTTTAAAAATATTTTCTTAAAATTATGAACAATTTGGATAAGTTTGTTAAATTAAGCTATTCAGTGTGCTTTAGATATTTGGGGCCCTATGGGAAAACCTGGGGCCCCTCATCACCAAGTTAAACCACTGCAGACAAGTGTGACCCTGATGTAAGTGAATGGGACAAATAATATAAGGCAGGTTTGAGTGATGGTACAGGTAAACAAAATGTGTTATATTTAACAGTTTCCAGTTCAAAGCCCCCTTTGGTCTCTTTGAGAATAAGATAAGCTACTAGCTAGCTTTTTGTAGATCAGTGCTTCCTGCCACTACTCATTTACCCACCCTTGAATCAGTTATGCTAGTTGTATGCTGACTTTGTTTTGACCACTAGAAATACAGTTCTAGTGTTAACAGTGTTGGTCCATGAATACAGAGTTATACAGTAGTTTAAACAAAAGGCCAAAAGCCAGTGTCTACAAAAGCTAATGTCCTTTAAAAGGACTATAATATGCAAAAATGACCATGATATAATGTTCTCTTATCAAAAACATACCTGGAATTGTGTTTTGTTTCATTCACACATGTTTGAGTAATCCTGTATTCCTTGGCACTGAGTTTATGAGGCATCAAAACACTTGATTCCACAAACTCCTGCCTCTACCATGACCCCCTGCTCAATCAACAAGACCTCTACATTCCGTCTGCTCTCATTCTTTTATCCAAAAACCGTGTATACATTTCTGTTTCCACTGATTCCTCACAGACATTTTTCATTTTGTAGTAAAATGGCATCGTACAAAAAGTTTAAGGAAGACCCTCTTTTGGTCTCACCTGTTTCTGTTTTTTTTTTTTTTTTTTTTTTGTGAAACCAGAAAAGTATTTATAGGAAACATTTTCTTTTAGTCACATAATGTTTTAAAAGTGTAAAACTTGCAGTGCTGTTCTAGAGGTGACCAAGATTGGTTTAAAAACATGAATAAAAGCATAATATAGCTCCTTTAAGTGTAAAGCAAATGGAATGGTTGTCAAATTATGTCCAAATAGTGTTACAGACTGTGCCGATTCATATAGTGTCATCGAGCAAATTAGATTTTTCACCAATATACTTTCAAACTGTGTTGCATTTTAATTCCACACTCAATAAAATCAATTTTCAGCTGAAAGGTGCTGCACAGTGTCAATCTATCACTGTAGGTAAGTGTTTTATTTTTGTACATAAATAATGCATTATTCTATAGGTACACAGTTATGTAGTGGTGCAACAATCTCTAACACATTCATCATATTTACAATGCATCTGTTCTCTATGTAGCATTACTGGTCCAACGCAGAAGGTCACCATGTTCAGAGTCCTATATCTAAATCAACTGATCATGATAAACGCCCGGTGCTTCTGTGTTCTGTGCATGTAAACAGCTCTATGATAAAGTCCACACGTTGCCAGATAGAGTTAGCAGCCCATGTGGTCGTTAGCTCTCACACTGGCAGCCCATATACCTCTGTGCACCACGATGTAGCCGCGAATCGATTTACATCTCCTAGCGGGCATCATAAAAAATTCATCATTTTTAGAAAAATCAAAGTTATAGTGTGTTTCTCTGCCTGTCATCTACATATGCAATACACAGCTGACCGGGGCGCGAGTGGCCGATCTGTCATGTCCGCATTAAAATTGCATGCGCTGGAATGAGAAGGTCACTGGTGGATATGCTTCATGTGAAACATCGTAAGAGCCATGGAGCATTAAGGCTTGGAATAGTGGGGGAAAGGAAAATAATATCTGGTGTGGCTGTAATGGCAGATGGTAATGCGTGGTGCTGTTTGCAGAGCATGATGTATGGAGATCCTTTAGCAAAAGTATCAATACAGCAATGTACAGAGTAAAACGTGTTAAAAGGAAAATGTAGTGATAAATGGAAAGCCCACATGAAGTGCAATGGCTTTGTCTGTCATGATGCTCTCAGAAAATACTGCTTTACACTCTCCCAAGTGAATGAATGTGAATAGTTGTATGTCTCCAAGTGTCACCCCTGCAACTAGCTGGCCACTGTTAAGAGTGTACCCCGCCTAAGGCCCAAAAGCTCAAATTTTGCATAATATAGCCACTTAAAATGACTTTTTGCATCACCACTGTCTTGCTGTGCACTTGTTACTGTTCACTCTCATTGTTTAGGGGCAAGTTGCTGCTATGAGTTATACAGTGTCTTTTCGGTGTCTTTGGCACGGTAACAGAGTATTGTGTTTAACAGAGTTTCATGGGAAACGCAGCAGTGTCGAGCCTGGCGGGCTTGTATCTCACTGCATGGATAAGCCAGAGCTGAGGTCAGAGGGCAGCGGCAGCAGGAGCTAAATTCTTCTATATTTTATTTATGGTTCATCATAAACTGTATGACCACAAATCTGTTTGCTTTTTATACAAAGATTTATTAGGAATTGTTAAGAGAATCGGTACTGATGAACAGACAATGGGACTAATAAAAGGTTAGAAACCGCATAAACCAGTATGACTAGTGAAGTAAATATAATCAGTATTTGGTACTAAAGAAGCCCTAAAAGTAGGACACAGACACCAGTAGCATAACACCCAGTCAAATGTATGCACCAATACATCCTTTATAAGTATGTATCAACAAGTCAATTAATACAATATGAAATTCTACACAGAACACACACATTCCCACCAACTAACTCTTGTCTCTAAGCCAAAGCAAAAAAGCACTGTTCACATTGCAAACACGCTCTGACTCCCTGCATTTAAACATTTAGGTCAGAGGTCATGACCAGTCCTCAGCTCAAGCGTCCCATTTGATTGAATATATCTTGCATTACTATATTATTATTTCTTTTTGCCTCATGTCCTGAATTGTGGCCATGTATATAACAGACAGGTGAATGTGGGTCCTTCCCCAGCAAAATTTCCTGTATTCTGGTGCATTTTATAATATTCATATTTTTATCTGGATACAATTTATGGTTTCCAGGGCAGCGTCACTTGAGTGGTTTGTTTTCCATCTCTGAAACAGCTTGTTCACTATTTCACAGGCAAATGACTGTCCGTAGGGGCCCTCATTCAGCTCTGGATTCAGCTCTGGGCCCTAGGCAATTTCCTACCTTGGCTACCCTATTGTGACGGCTCTGCACACAATACTAAAAATATCATTACAGCTAAAAACAGTATTAAGCATAGGTCAACCAATGGTAAACCACCTCATTTCAGGTTGTCACAGTAGAACAGTCACACAATAATTTGGCAGGTTTTTACACCGGATGCCCAACCAGCCACATGACATGCATGTGAGGAATGTGGGAGAAGTGTCTTGCACAGATACACAATGACAGTATGCATTTCCAGTGAGGTCCAAACCATTGACCCTTCAGTTGGTGGGCGAACTCTTAATCCACTGCGCCACTGTACACCCTAAAAAGTATTTCATTTTAAATAAACATCGTAAATTAAGAACACAAGACCATTCAGTTTATTCTTACAAATGTTCCGTACCATTCCACTTTTTCCCAAGCAACTTATTTAAAGTCTTTCACAACTGTCAATTTCAGCCCAAAATGGGCTGAAATTGCTGTGTGACCCAGTTGAACTTGAACTATAATTGCAGAAAACTTGTAATATACTGAGACGAAGTTAGTGCAAATGAAGAGAGAGAAAGACAGTCCTCCTCTAACTTTCTCACGCTGATGAGTTCTTCAGCCATTCCGACTTATAATCAGCCGCCAAAGTGACAGACTGCACCAGAGCGTTTTCAATCAAGAGCTGATGGAGAAGAGGAGCACTTTTTCATACCGTGAGCAGGCTGGTCACAGAATAAGGGAAGAGGAGACTGGGTGAAGGTCTCAGAAGGTCAGGAGAGGAATGGGGGAGGCTTTATTTAAAAATTAACTAATTAATCACAAATCTGAAAAAAATTAATCGCGATTAATTAGTTAATCAGTTAAATCATTAATCAGTTAAACGTATTATGAATTCACGTACAAACACAAAATTGTAAATTTAGAACATTTATTTTGAATTAACCTTGACATACTTTACTGTAAACATGTGCAATGCAAACAAAACTTGCAAAGAAAATAAATGAATAGTCTCTTTGAGACCTGTAACTCAGACAAAGTTTGCCTAAATAAGGTACAACCAACAAATACACAAAACTTACCTAAAAAAGCATGTGTAATCTCTTTTAGAACTTTAACAAAAATAAGTTTAATTCAATTAATAACAATTGTTGTGGTTCACAACAGTGTAAATACTATGAACTGTGTTACTTCAGTGGTAATTGAACTCATCCTTGCATAGACTGCACATAACTTTTGTTTTGTCTATATTGCTGTCTGGTGATGATTTGAAGCAGAATTGTCCATTTAGCAATGTGTCTTTTTGGTCACTCATGTTGCTTTAGCTCGTTCACTTGTTGCATTAGGCTCGTTCCAGATGAACTGCACCTCGCCTGGATTGTGAACGAGAGTGCACGGCCGCAATGAGAGGAGGGGAAATACACCTGTACTGAAGTGGGACAGTTTGTGGCTCAGATCACGCACCATCACGCCCAAAATCAATGGTTTATCCAGGTCAAAACTGTAACTTTAGTCTGTATTTTTTTTAAAAAGAGGCGGGGGAAGAAGGAGAGGAGGGCAGTGAAGTGTCGTGCGTTACGTTTCTGATCAGCACTAAACTCAGATCCAATCACCTGTCCGTTCACCGCTGACAGGTGTGCATTTTCCCATCATGCACTGAGCCGTGCAGCCTCCGCAGTTGCTCCTGATGAACTGCGGCGGCTCAGGCGCTGGTCTCGTTTGGATCTCACGGTGACCGTCGCACTTGTGGCATCAGAGCAAGTCGGGAACAAGTCGGACACAAATCTAACCTGAGCACTGCGCACAGACCGACACTGATCCAAACTGCACAGGTCTGGTTCATCTCGAACGCCTGATGGATGGAAACGGAAATGTGTCGTCTTCTACGCTCGCTGGAAGACCCGTGGCGTGTTGCTGCCTCTGTCAGTGTCATTGTAATATTTTTGTTGTGATCAAATTAATCGATGCGTCAATTGAAATTAACGCGATTAAATCAATAAATTAACGCACTGCGTTAAAGCGATCATTTTCCCAGCCCTAGTTAAAAGTCTTTGTGTTAAGTTAATACTTTTTAATACATTTTTTTTACATTACACATGATCAAATTGATGTATACATTTTTTAAAAGATATCTATTTTCTGTCTTGAACAGAGCAGTCAAGAAGTGACAGGAAATCATGGAGGAAAGCGGGGCAAGACAGTCAGCAAAGTGTCCCCCACAACATTGTGTAAACCGTATGCCACCCCTTTGCTCTACCCTACACTTTTGACTTTTTTTCACCGCTGCTCAATGTGAAGAGAGTAGACTTTCTTTTCCTTCGTCTTTTCCGTCTGTTCATCCTTAACAGCCTACTTTCTAGGGATCTCGCAAAACTTTCTCAGGATCTTGTAAAACATTCTCCGGTGCTCGCAAAACTTCATCAGGATCTTGCAAAGCTTTTTCTGGGTGTTGCAAAACTTTCTCAGGATCTCACAAAATTTTCTCAGAATCTTGCAAAACTTACTTAGGATCTCGCAAAGCTTTCTTGGGAGCTCACAAAACTTTCTCAAGATCTCACAATAGATTCTTACTTTTTTTTTTCCACCTTTTTTTCCACTATAGCCCCTTCCGCTCTCTGTATGCTAAAAGTGTGATTAATTGTGATTAATTAATTACACAGGCTGTAATTAGATACATTTTTGGAATCGCAACCCACACTACAAACTCTAGTCATGTTTTTGCTCAAAAGTTCAAATGGGTAACTTGAGTTAAAAAAAAAATTAAACAAGAGTAGAATAGAGTTAATGAAAAGGTATACAGTTTTAAATAAGCATATTGCAATGGGCAGACATGACTACTCAGTTTCCACATTCCACTTGTCCCAAGCAACTTGTCCCAAGTTTTTAACAACAGTCATTCTTAGCCTTACCAGGATCATGCCTCAAAAATCTGGCCCTAAGCAATCTATTTTTGGCTTAGAGGGAAAAACAACAAACAAGTAAGTTCAGCCAGCAACACACTGACCTACTGAGCTTCATGTCAACCACAGCTCAGTTCAAGAAGGCAGCCATAGTCCGACAATTAACGCATTATCCTTGTGTATTACTCCTATTGATCCCTCCAGAATCCGACTATGACTTTTACATGCATTTTAAAAATCCAGTGATAGTTGGACTAATCATTTGAATCCCTCTTCTTGCATGGAACTGCAGAGAAAGGCTAAGACCAAGATGCCAGTCCATGATAAAGTCCAATTATCGCACAGTTCTCTTACCATCAATGCCATCACTGAGTAGGTCTGGGATCACCGTCAGCAGTGGAAGTATAGCTCAGCGGCTGCAGCTCTGTTAGTGAGTAGCAGTGTACGTGTGAGTCTGGAGGTAACAGAATGCTCTCCCCGACCCCAGTTTATGAGCTGCAGGTCATACAAGGCCAAAGTCACAGCTCTGTACAGTGGCCAAACCTTATGTGAGTTTAAAGGGTTTCTTTTGGGCTGGTGCACCGGCCAAAAACAGAACTGAAAATGGTGGTGTCTGTTATGCAAAATCTGCTATACTGTTTATATGTCTCTTCGATCTAAGTCCAAAATGAGCTGTAAAGTGACGATACATAATGACTTATTGATACTGATAGTCTGGATGAAACTCTAATTCTGAAATCGAAGGGACTTAATTGCCAATAACAGACTGAGAAATGGGCTGTGAAAATGTCAGAGTCGTTAGCACTCCTGTCACACTTCTAGGAGGTAATTGGATCAATCACCAATTCATAGGAAATGGTTATAAATGCAAATGCTTGGGTTTTTGTGATCTCTGAACATAAAACATGGCGGAGTATAATTTACTTAGCTGTAGGGCTGGGTGTTAAATCAAATAAATTTGCATTTTGAATTTTGGACAAAAATAACCAAATTGTAAAATCAAATTTAGCAGAAATAGCATCCTCCAAGTGCTGCACTGTTTCCTGTGTTGTGGTTAATGCTACTGCTAGCAACCAGAGCAGCCTAAATAGTGACTGTGGAGAAAAACATTAATAATCTCAGAGAAAGGAGTCCCTTTACCTTAGTAATGCCTTCATTTAGATGTGGCAGCAGTTTGGCCAAAACGAACAGCGTAGTGCGACATGCAGCAACAGTGCTAACTTATATACTTTGTTTATGTATGCTAATTAGGCACATGCACTGGAGTTAGCTTCTTTTCACAGGTCTCTATGGTGTATAATGGTGTACAGTGAAGCCCGAAATGATTCATACCCCTGGCAAATTCTGACTTAAAGTTACTTTCATTCAACCAGCAAGTATTTTTTTTTTTTTTTTTGGACCGGAAATGACACAGGCTTCCCCCAAAAGATAATAAGACAATGTACAAGAGGTGTCATTGGGGGAAAAATATATATTTCTCAGCTTTTTTTTTTTTTTTTTTTTTACATTTGAACAAAAAGTGGCATGTTGGTTGAATGAAAGTAACTTTAAGTCAGAATTTGCCAGGGGTATGAATCATTTTGGGCTTCACTGTATATATATAATGGACCAAGTCTTTAGAAGCAGAGAGGGCTAAAGCTAAAAAAAACATTTATGCCTTCACTAATGTCAGTGTATGATTGTTGCACTTTACTGCTCTCTCCTGCTTTTTTGTACAGACATTTAGAATATATAGTTAAAATAAAAATGTATCTTATAACTATGCCATAATCTCATGTAAAAACAATAAATCTACATGTATCTATTTTTTTGTGTCAGCCAGCAAGAGAAAAAACCCTACAGGTTATTTAACATAACACACATGTTGACATAAAAAACAGTATAAATTCTGTATGATAACAGCACTTGAAACCAATGAATCTATTAATGCATGAAATGGTCGTATAAATGAGACTTAAGACATGCGACAATTGCTTTTGAGCTGGACGATTATTCCCACTTTTAGGAATCTTTCATCTGAGACGGCTGAAATTGTACATTTAACTATACTGCCACGCTGCACTCCCACAATGGCGGCATTGTGCATTGTTTTTGTTTTTGAAGCAAAACATGCAAAACAAGTTATTTAGCATCTGCAAGCAGTTATAGAAATGACTACACAGCCTGTTTGTATATCTTCTTAACAATTTCTAAAGGCCTAAAGATCCCAGTGAATTAACTTTAGATATGATTCACTCCACTCCAGTGTCAGGCTGTGTGCAATCAGCCGCTGCCATTCAGACCTCACCAAAGCACCGCCGGCACCAGCTGTTTAACTCCGAACACTCTTCCACTCTCTTCCTTTTTCATCCGGGCTCCATTAGATTTGCATTTTAACACCAGAGCAGGCTGAAGAAATATTCATCAAAGCTTTGGTCTAAATCATAAGCTGCTTTTATGTCGAAACATACCAATACATGGGACAGAGCTGCTTCAGAATGGCTGGATAATAGATGATTTATGCGTGGATACATAATTCATACAGGGTGAATAAGAAAGCAGGTAATTGTGGTGTTACACAGTTAGGGGTGAGTTCTATCACAAACTTTATTCGCGCCGTCACAGTCCATTAAGTGCAGCTTTCATTCACAGCAGGGCCTCTTTCTGTTTGCAATCCATCATCCCAGGTGCACAAACAGGAAGTATAAATATGGAATTCATATTTAGATCACAGTTCGCTGCTCACTGTGTAGTTCTGGTTACAGGATCTGGTAATGCACTGGGATGGGTTATTAACTCGGACCATCGACTGTGGAACCAAAATGAGGTGCAGCTACATTTTAATATTTTAATGCATTCAGATATATGCAGATATGAGTGGGGTGAGTAGCCAAAATGTATACTCAGGAACTCTTAGGAGAGCACTTCATTCAAAAAAGTTTCTCAAGTAACTGGAACTCATTACTCCTACTTCAACTATTACTACCCACACTTCCCACCAAAAATACTTTTACCAATTTAGAGGTGAAAAAGTAAACCACCCGAGTTAAAGTTTATATTAGAAAAGGGATGCGATTAAACAAATTATTCTAATTAATTACAGGCTTTGTAATTAAATACGCAATTTTATCAACTAGTACTATTTATATGTCAGCTATACAATATAGGAGCTCATTTGCTTGTTCTGCTGTATTTTAACTTAATTTCAAACTAACACTGTGGTCAAACAGGACAATCTGCCTCTGAGCGCACCCTGCTTTCCATACATTTCTATTTTTTTGTTTTTGTGTCCACACAGAGTTCACACAAAACCACTGAAAATGCTGTGAATACATATCAAAAACAGACAAGAACACATGGAGCATGCACAGTAAACATAAGAACATGCCGATAAATATGAATGTGTGAGCTAGAAAGGAGACCTTTGTCTGTTAAGAAGAGCTGAAGATTTTGCTGTAAAAGTTCAGCAGCGTTTGCAGCTCGAACACAACATCGTAAGACACCATTGTTGTTGTTGTTGTTATTGTTGGAGTTTAGCACATGTGGGTTAAGGGAGAGGTGGGCTTGATGAGGTGGGGCCTACATGATAAAAAACCTTTGTGAATACTAGGCCTGTGCGATACCTGTTAACTTAGGTATTGATCAATGTCAAGTATTTTTGGAGTCAATATTGCAGATACCAATACTAATTACTTTTGCTTATAATAAGCACTTAGTCACTGTTGTCTATTACATGGTTATTAGAATAATACATGTGCTAAGTTGCTAAATGAACTAAATGAATGCACTGAATTCTTTATAACATTAGGGTGAATAGGCAAATACACATTTTATCTTAGTTTATGAGACTTAAGTCTCCAGAAATGAATCTGGGGCAACAGTAGCTCAGTTGGTAGAGCTGCTTATTCACTAACCAGATGGTTGGCAGTTCAAACACCACTCCCCAAACTGTCGTTGTGTCCTTGGGCAAGCCACTTAACCTACCTTGCCTCCTGTGTATGCACACACTGGTGTATGTGCGAATGTGTGTGTTAATGGTTCCTTGATCTAAAGAGCTTTGAGTACCCATGGAGCTAGAAAAGTGCTTTAGAAATGTGACCATTTACCATTTTTAATCTGCAGTGCCCCCCTAACCCCAAACAAGTTTTACAATATTTAAAACCCTCTTTAGATGGGCAAATGTAAGTGTTTGCTGTTTAAAACGACACAATCTACTGGCTGCTCTTTCGCCGATGTGTCAGATGACAGCTTGGCACCTCGGAATGAGGAGGAAAACGGTGGAGTTAAGCGTACTTCTGTTAAGAGGAGAGGTGTTGTTGGCTAATCAGACCAGTCAAATATGTCACCAAAATGTAAGAAATCTTGTGAATTAAAAGACAAAATAATATCAGCAAAAAAGATCAATATAAATGCTCTAGTACTGATGCAATACTAACACTAAGAAATTGATAGTGTCAATATTTGGATCAATCTCCACAGCTCTTGTGGATCACCTAAGCCCGTCGCAGTGTGAACAACGCCCTAGTAGTTACTAATTCTTTTAAACTACTGTATAGGTTATATGTAAGCGGTATTTGTGGGGTTGTTTGGTGAGAGATTTGGAGTGGTGTTCCCTGTACAGCAACAAACAGCCTGGTTATGTGCAGTCTGCATGTCCTCAGTAAGTTACAATGGGTTCTCTCAAAACATGCGCGTATAGGTGAACTGGTCTAATCTAAATGTCCCATAGTGAATACTGCCGGCAGTTTTTTTGAGCAGTCCACACTTATGGCTCCCTCTAGGGGGTTTTCGTTTGTATTTATTAAAAGACCCTTTGGCCTCCTCCATGGCCCAGAGGGGGCTCTGCTTAGCCCTCACAGGATCATCCCAGCCGTTCATGTTGTCCTGTCGGTCATATGAAACCAGGATATTCTTTAAAATGACAGAAAATGTGCCCATTCTAAGCTTTTTTAAACAATAAAAAACATAGGTTACAGATGTATACTTTTGACTGGACCCCGCAACATTTAGTGTAGAGAAAAATCATTTCTAAAGTAATTAAAAACAAAACAAACAAACAAACAAAAAAAAAAACAAAAAAAAAAAAACCTAAAATAAATAAAAACATTTAAAAAATCAGAACAATGAAATACAGCATCTCTGACATATGGCAAGAACGATCAATCTTGGCCAGATAAAAAAGGGAAAGGTTTGGTGGTTCAATTCCAACCCCTGCCATTCACATGGTATCTTTGTGGAGGACAGTGAACTTAACCTTGCCTCCAGTGTGCGTTGTGAATGTGTAAAAGCTGTCTGTCTGTATTAAGATGACTGTGTTTGTGTGTCGATCTTTTGAAGGTGGAGTTGATTTACTGACCTCTGCTGCTATTTCTGAGCAGAAGGTCAAACAAGCACACAGCCAGAGACTGATCGTTCCTCTAAGGCTCAAATATATAAAATAAAACTCTGCAGTTCTCCATCCAATAAGTGGTTTGAATTAGGACGCAGGTGACCTCAGCGTCCTGGGACAATAAAATGAGCTGAAGAGAGAACCACCTTCTGCTTACAGGCAAAATGTGCTACAATAATTATATATAAAAAAAACATCTAACCAATAATTTTCCATACCATGACATACAGGACAGAGACCCAACTGAACGATGAGCATCAAGTGAAAGTGTGATCTTTTGACAACTGAACCAAACACAAGAACTACATTTTACGATGCTGAGCATGGACGGTGTAATGACAGGACAGGCAGCCCTGTCAAATGCAGACGCTGTTGTCGGGCAACTGGATGGTCAGCAGTTTGACAGGAAGGTCACTGTCACTGCACTGGTTTACTGTGGCGATCCTGAAGAAATAAGGGGAGCAGGCAAAAGATTTAAAAAAAAATCTGTATTACATAAATTCACTATCATCAGCTGTGAATGTCCTCTAGAAACATGTGTACATTATGGAGCTTATTATTTAGGGTAATACAGTAAAATATGATCTATTATTTAGGGCTGGGACTTTAACGCATTAATCACAATTAATTAATTACAGAGAAATTAAAGCGTTAAAACATTTTTTATTTAATTTAAATCACACTTGCCTATGACAACACAGACCTTTTCTCGGTGACCTAGTTTCTGGAGCACGGTAGCCAGGGCTGAACATCCACACTGACCAAAACACCACCTGTGGCCAGTTAGATATATACAGTATGTGCCTATACGAGTGCAGTACAGATAACTGTGGGGTTTCCCCTGAGGCCAGCCCACCCCACACCTCCAGCGCACGGCGTCGCTCTTTTTCTTTCACTTTCAAACGCGCTGCTTAAGGCACCACTCATCGTATCTCGGATCATTTGCACAGCTGAGTGACACACTGAGGACACAGGAGAGAAAAAATATACAATTTAAGAAATGTTATAATACAATGATGGACTGCCCAAAGACTCCCACCACTAATAAATCCACTGCAGATGTTGAAACAGGTTTGAATGGGAGGCATTAAGGGCCCACTTCACGTCAGTAAAGGCCAGGACACACTGGGCTGATAATCGGACGTCTGGCATGGTTGGACAGTTTGGGGACGCGAGTTCTGTGCTCTGTGGTAGGTTCTGCTCCATTGTACGTAGTAGGAGACAGTTGGACCTAGTTCTGGCTGTTTGAACATGTTGAATCATTATCAGGCATCAGCATTGAAAGTTCAGATTGGCTATGTGCTCCTTTCACAATCTGTAATACAGCTCGCAGTTAACATTAAATTATAAGGCTCTTTAGTTTGAAAAATGATTGAGTATGTTTCCTACATCTGCAATAAGCTGCAGTTAGCTTACCTTAGTTTGTAGCCATGTGCAATCATAATAGCCTCCCTTTTACACAAACAGCTGCTATAACCGTCTGTTTTGTCATCCAATGTGATAGGAGGACGTGTTTAATGTAGCGCGTATGATAATTATTCCTTGATAAATATGTGAGTGAACCACTTGAGTATTGCTGTTATGGGTAGTTACTGCATCTTGCACATGCGCAGAACTAGTGCTGGGAATTTTGTCTTATTTCATTGAGCCAGATTATTTGGCTTGGCTCATCTTATGGCTCCCAAATGGCTCTTCATTTTACCACCTGTACATTTTATATTTCAGCCAAATATAGCGCTGTTTTGACTAATGACTTGTATTGCTTACTCATATATGTATACCTCAAATACATGGATTGTGATGAAGTATTCTGAAGTTCTGATACTTTGAAACTGCCCAATGAACTGAACTTGCCTTACAGAACCACTGTACATATAGCATATAAAAACAGCTATAATTAATCATAAAAATAATAAAGGACAGCTGTTGACTTTTTTATTCATTTAAGCACACACCCCTAACAAAAAGCAGGGATTTATTTAGTATTTAAAAGTAAAAACAACAGCAAGACCTGACCTCAAAACTCAAAAAACCTTATCAGGAATATATAACCTAATAAAAAATAAATACCATATTTTCCAGCCTATAAGTCACTATCAGTCAAAAAATGCATCATGAAGAGGAAAAAAACTCTGGTAACTCTGGACTATAAGTCACATTTATTTAGAAATTTATTTGACAAAATCCAAGACCAAGAACAGACATTTAATCTAGGAAAGGCAAGTTATAAAACTACACAATAGCACACAGAACAGCAGGCTGAATAGGTATCCGGTATGTTAACATAACGCATTAATAGTTATTCACCTACACAACAGCATAAAGAACAAACCTGGGAGGCTGAAAAGGCTGAATTACCAAAACAAGCCAGCGAGTCCAACAATGCAAGTTACTGGTAAGCAAGTTCACCAAACTCCTGATCTCATTCTACCTCACTAAATACTACTGACAGTAGTTGTCACAAGCCTAGAGCGCCTTCTCACAGCTGTAGATGGTAATGTTTACTCCTCGGTATATGTTAAATTATATATATTTTGATATATATGTCACACCTGACTATAAGTCGCTGGACCAGCCAAACTATGAAGAAAGTGCAACTTATATTCCAGAAAATAATAATCTCCACCATCAGCTATCTAACTGTAACTTTGAAGTTATTTTTTAGGACAGATTGGCATTGAGGAAGACCAAGTGCCTCAGCTTAGAAGGGCTGAACCAGTTTCTTCTCTCTGGTATTATCTGCCCTGTTTTTCAAAAGATCCTTTGAAGAGGAAAAAAGAAAAAGAAAAAAAGACCGATCTATCACTAAGCAGAACGTACGCGCTGCTCTGTAGTTGATCTGGGACGCCCCTGTGCGCCTGCCACTGACACTTTTTGTGCCAACCAGGGGAGATGTGAGGCGATGAAGCAATTGCTTTGTCTTCAGACTGCGCTCGGGTTGGGTCGGTGCGTGCCTAGCTTAAGAACAACAGTGTTTAACTGTCCAGGCTAAGTTATTAATGCTCCCTAAAAGACGTTGAACCTTCCCCACCAGCTCCATTCTAAGTGTCAGACGTTCAGTGCACCTGAGCCTCTCTCTAACCTCACCCCCCTCCTGCAGTGACAGCTCCTCTCTGCACCTCTCCCTCACAGCCAGGAAACATAAACCAGTACTTTTTAATGAGCCTCATAATTACCCAGATTGCATCACTCCGACAACACTTCCTCCAGCCTCTTCTCTGTTCTGTCTGCTCTATCCATCACACTGTGAGAGGAGGGGGGTCCTGCTACGAAGAGCCTCACCTCTGCTTCAACTCAGCGGGATAATCATCTATTAATGGATATGTGTCAGCCCGGGACATAGCTCCCATCCCTTAAAGCCTTGTTCTCATCAACACTCTTTTCACCGCTGCTTGGCGCTGAGTCAAAACTTATCTCCGTCTAGCCAGTCCTGTCTCAGCGCTTGAGCTTTAAGGATCCCGCTCATGAAAGATTCCACATCGCAAACACTTCAGAAGTTTTTAACTAGAACTTTTTTTTCCCACATCTTGTTGTCTTTTGAATGCCCTGCCTTATTGTCAACTGAATGTAATCATTTGGAAAGCTTTTGTTCACAACAGAAAATAAACAATTGATATTTTAAACATTTGAAGGGAAATAATATTTGTTTATTTTGGGGAAAAGAATGCAGTTTAGAAATACAAAGGCTGCGTCCAAATCTCATTCCTACCCTCTAACCCCTCAATCACAAAATTGTCCCACTTTAAACTTGATGTATTCAGCTAGTGGTCTAGCTGTTCTCCTCCAAAACACCCGCAAGGCATTTAGGTCTATACTGACCCTCTGTGACCATAGATGTCCACTACTTTTCCAAAAAAAAAAAAAAAAAAAACATTCAACATTCAAAAAATATTTTCAAGAAATTTGGAGTGCATGACTTTTTATTCAGTAGACATTCAGACAAACTACAAACTGACGTGAAATAGGGCTGTAACGATATGTTTTTGCAGTGATACATATTGATTAGAATTGTTTTGATCTGATTCAAAAACAACAGCGGCTAATTCAGAACAATATGATTCAATAACACATTCATTTTGATACAATCAATTCAAAGTTTACTCTAAATCTAGTGTCACGGCTGGGGTTGACTATGTCCTGCAGACATAGCGGAGCAAAGAAAAGTAGTATATAATATTTTATTTAATAAAAAAAACATAAAAATTACATTCAAAAAGGTGTCTCTGATTTTTTTTATCATGCACATTTTAAAATAATATTTTTTCCCATGAATATCGATATACACCACCTAGAAAACAATACAACTCTATACAAGGTACTGTGTGTTGATACAGTTGAAATGAACACATTATAATGCACTATCTTTTAAATAATCACGATTTTATTTGACTGTCATGCAAAGAAAAGGGTCATATTGTATGTACTTCTTCTCTGGATCTCTCTGGGTTTGTATATTGATTCGTCTTACTTTTACAACATCCAGCTTTTTCTTCTGTTGCCCCTATCCCAATCTATTTGACACTTGTTGCTGCCATCAAATTCAAAATAAGCTATTTTTATCAACACTTATAAGCTGTTCTATGCTCTATTGTGAACAAAATATGGCTTTACAAGATGTGGAAACCATTGCAGTCTGTTTTATTTCCATTTTACACAACTCCTTTAGAATTGAGTTAGCACTCGACACCGAAAGAAATATGTATTTGTGGGTTTTCATAAAACGTGAGAAGCAGACAGCAGACCACAGGGAAATGAACTGGATTATTACACACTTGTAATAGGACAGTGTTGTAGAGTCCAGGAGATATATTTGGTAAAAGAGGACAGTCCGGGCAGGAAGAGTGTATACACATAACAGGATTATGTAATAGAATTTTTTTTAATATCCCGAGAAAAGACAGGCCCAATATAGACCTCATTGCAGACAGTTGTTTCCGAAGCAACTCTAATAAGAAAATAATCACATCGGTGAACTACTGAACCTGCATTTTCTGTTTTAGCTTCTGAATGTGGGGCTGTGTGCTCTCTGTATGCAAAATATAGAAAAGTTTAGATGGTTTATCACCTTGCAAAACTATGAGGCACTCATAGTTACAGCACAGCCCTCCACACTAAAAACTAATAATCTGATTCTTTCCCTAGTCATGACCTTTTCTTAAAGTTGAACATAAGTTTTTAGGAGTTCATAAGTTTTTGTACAACTGGCTTCTGCTGCTATCCCTTTTCAGAAATAAGTACACAGAGTTGCTCATAGTACACCGTATTCTGGTGTTTTCTGGCAAAACCGGCAACAATTCTTCCTAAGTGTTTGTTTTGAATATGGCGTGCTGCTTACCCTTAGCCCTCTCTGGTTACTCTGATGGTTTGTTCTGCCCATAGAAATTAAATTCAAACCAAGAAGCACCAGACTAAATTCTTTGAATAGGTAGCGTTCACGTGATGCCATCGATTTCTAAAGGGCCTATAGTTTAAAACTGAGCTGGAGGCAGGTAACAAGTCCTTGTCTAGCTATGGTTGCTGAAGACTGAAAATACCTATGCTGGTAGTTGGAAGTGTCTGTGTCAACTCTATGTCTTCAAATCAATAATTTTCATAGGCATGCAATCTGAAGTTGTCAAGTACAATGAGGGATTGGAAGGGTGTAGGACTTTATTAAGCTATTCTCTCTCACTCATCTTCAGTACAGTTATCCTAATGCTTAAAAAAACGTTTTGCCTGTAGCCATCATCCATCAGTGCTTGTGTTGTGATTAGCAGTATTCTTCATTACCAACACACATCGAGTGCCATATTTATTAAGACGTGTGCTAAATTGCAAGTGCAGATGGGTGAAAAAAATTGGCCGCGGCTTAGGCAGAGCAATTTTTTGTAAAGGTTAGGCTATTTCTCCATATTTTCAATGGCAAATCAGCCAGGCCAAATCAGCTCATTTCTGTGTCTAAAGGCCTAGATACACCAAGGCGACTCCCAGACTGCCACCGAAAAGACGGAGCGACAGCTCATCTCTTCCCGTCTCCTCTCGTTCCCTCCCGTTTCCTCACATCGGATGACCTTTTTCCCTCTTCATACACAGAAGCGACAAACGACCTAAAGACCGTTTCTTGCGCATGTGCGTGATGTAATTACCCCCCCAAAGCGGCAGATGGCGCTAGCCACCAGCCACCAACAAAGATAAATGGAAGTGACACAATGTTTGCAGAGTACATATGCATGTAGCGCGCCTTGGTCTGCCACTGTTCTCAGCTTGTTTGAACATTTGAGAAGCGTGATAATGTTTTGTGTGGATTAGGTGCCGCTGCTCTGTTACTTGAAGAAGAACAGAGGCTTCTGCTAAAATTCCCGTGAGCAGATTGGCACATAAATATCAAAAGGACGGAAATGAGCAACGTGGAAGAACCGTTCAGACGGCTTCAGATGGGCGATCGTCGCCTTGGTGTATGGAGGCCTTAAGGAGCTGCTCTGTCTGTGAGAGAGGGGCAGGGGGTGGGTCCGTGTCACTGGAGGAGCGCTCCTTTCAATGCAACAGCTCTAATTATGGTCGCACAGTGTTCCACGGGTTTTTTTGGGCGGTTTTTAAGTTGCTGTTAGGTGAATTTTGACTTTCAGAGCTGGTTGAAGTTGAAAAACAGAGAGGAAAGGCCTATCCACTGTCTTTCAGAGCCAGTAATCCTTCAAACAACATATAATAATAATAATATAAGTAATATAATAATATATTATAAGATAATCCAATAAATATAACATCCTTCCATCCATCCATCTTCTTCTGCTTTATCCGGGACCGGGTGGGGGCAGCAGTCTAAGCAGGGACACCCAGACATCCCTCTCCCCAGGCACCTTCTTCAGCTCCCCTGGAGGGACCCCAAGGCGTTCCCAGTCCAGCCGAGAGACATAGTCTCCAGCGTGTCCTAGGTCTTGGTGGAGGGACTATGTCTCTCCACAGCTACAATGAGTTTAGAAGCATAGCCTCAGCCACTGTAGGCCCTGGCTGTCAGTCAACAGAATGTCCACATTGCAGTGAGCATTGTGAGGCAATGGAAAAAACACAAGTGAGACTGTCATTACCATCATATAGGCTACACAGCATTTAAGGACTGTTCAGTCTTCACCGCAAGAATTTAAAAGTATGAGGCACAGACTGAAAGCGCAGAGACAGGAGCTGTAAAAAGCTGCATTTTAGTGGAATATCAGTGAGAATTAAGAAAAAAAAGTTTCTCATGTAAAGTCTCTCACTTTCAACTTCAGATCAACACATAATTGTTGGTGATTTGTAAATGAGCCTTTTTGAAACATTATAACTTATTTTCAACGCTCCGTCTGTGCACAAATAACAGCACTATATCCTCCTCAAAACCTTTTGCACCTGCTTCTCCAACATGTTAAATTTACAACAAATTTAGCTCCTGTAGTCGCGATAAATCAATCAGCAACTGCTAAAGAAATTCGTTTGCATTTTTTCCACCTTGAATTTTGCATGTCCTAGCGAGAAGGCCTTGTTTTACATATCCATTGAGTGACCTGAGCAAAATCTGCGCTGCAATCATTTAGAGCCTATGAGAGACACTAACCTCAGCTGGACCTGGGTTTGCTGCACTTTTAGCACATCTTATTCACACTCATATTGATGTCCGGATGTTATGGGTAAATCCAGATGGGACTGTTTGTGTTGGATCTGTCAGTCTCATCTTTCTCTTCTCTCTGTCTCCTAACACACATGAGACGGGCCACTCCGTCACTCTCAGGACTCCAGGCTCCAGCTGTAGTAAACTGAGTAAGTGAATGAGCGATGAGACGCTGATGAGCTGTCAACATTCAGAGGGAGATAAACATGAACACTGCCTCCTGTGCTTTCCATGTAATGACAAACAGAATGGGTTCATTGTCTATCTCATAAATCAGTTATATGTTGCTTAAATGTTTATATTTCTGCATGAATATGGATTTTGCTTCATTTAGCTTCATGCTAAAGAGCATCATTATCTATATGCACCAAAGTTCTCAAAAATGTACTGTAAAATACTAGCAGCTGTGGTTGACAGAATAAAGATCTGGTTCCAGTATAAAACTTTACAGCGAATTACCATTATTTTTTTCCAGTACAGTGCCATAAAATAAAATTTACTGTAAAATACTGGCAGCTGGGGTTGACAGAATTTTACCATTAAAAAAAAAAGCTGGTGACAGTATAAAACTTTACAGTAAATTACTGTGATTTTTCCAGTACAGTGTTGTAAAACAAATTTAAAGGTAAAATACTGGTACCTGTGGTTGACAGAAATTTAGCATAAAAAATCTGTTGACAGTATAAAATTTTACAGTGAATTACCGTGTTTTTTTTTTTTTTTCAGTACGGTTCCATAAAACAAAATTTATGGTAAAATACTGCCAGCTGTGGTTGACAGAATTTCACTTTAAACAATCTGGGGTCAGTACAAAACTTCACAATAAATTACCATGATTTTTTTCTAGTACAGTGCTGTAAAACAACATTTACAGTAAAGAAGTGGCAGCTGTGGTTGACAGTATTTTTTTGTAAAAAAATCTGGTGACAGGAAAAAAAAAAAACTACATTTAAATTACAGTGATTTTTTTTAATACAGTGCTATAAAATTGTACATTTACATTTACATTTTACAGATTTTTTTCTTTTTCTTTTTTTTTTTCCTTTTTTATCATTATCTGTCCTTGTCTTTTTCTGTGTTTTGAAGCAAGGTACACTCTGAACAATTACTAGCTAATCACTGGGCTAATATTTAAAAACACATATTAATATCAACTATTCACATTTATTTAATCGGCCAATTCTGATCCACTGATCCCAAGATTCACAAAATCAAGATGTGCAGTTTTCATACAGGAAAATGGTCACTGTACCTACAACCTTTTTGCTGTGAGGCAGGCAAGCTTACCACTCTACCACCATGCACTGCCTCCTATCATAAAACAGCAGCAAATTAGGATCAAAAGATTTAATAGCTCTTTCAACAAGCAATAGCATTCAATTCACTTACATCGTTATAACTTTGCTCTGACCATTGGAGTGGATTAAGGTCTATAGGTCATGGCAGTGGACCATCACATCCTTCAGCACTATAACAGATCTGTATGCTCCCGTCTGTGGCTCCGAGCCCAGCTGTGCTCCACCACACATCAAACCTGACGACACTACACGGCCCTAACGTCTGCTATTCTCCTAATTACCACAGCCACTGGCAGAGAAAACATGATGCGATTAAGGGTGACAAAAGCCAGCGCCGGCAAAGAAATTCACAAATGGCTTGAAGTTACAATTAGCTGTAATGGTATTTGAAAAGATAAAGACCCGAGCGGTTTATTGAAGTTGGTATTCTGCGGCGGATTGGGAAAGGCACATATTAATCCATGTTTTGTGATGCTCACGACGCTACCTCTTTGAGTCTAATGAAGTGTGCCCTTTTCATTTCTAAGCAGTGAGGCGCGGCTGCCAATGCTAATCGTTCAGCGAAGCCACACGCGTCGTATTAGGAGGACGGCTGTTTAATGTGATATCAGACAAAGAGGCAAGATGAGCAAGATGCAGAGAACAATGGGCTGTTATTGAATAGTAGAAATCTATGTTGTGTTTGAGGCAGGTTTCAGAAGATATAAGAACCAGAGATTATCATTCATTCATCCAATACAATATCTCGGTATGTGAAGTGCAAACAAAACCCCATTTATTAATTGCATAGTAGTCCTGTCCTGTCCTGAGTTGATAATGAACATTTATAATTTTTAGTTTAATAAAATGTGACTTTATTAAAGAGGTTATTTCAATTTTTATTTTCATCTTTAATCACTGCAACAATAATAATAACTCTTATAAATGCCCACCACACTGTGCCTAATAGAAATAATAGGTACACTGTAAAAAAAAAAAAGTCTGTAAATTTTACGGTAAAAAACTGGCAGCTGTGGTTGCCAGAATTCTACCATAAAAAATACAGGAGATCTGTATTTACTTTTACAGTAAAATAATATCTCAGCTGTTGTTTTTACAGTGTTTGACTTTTTTTTAATGATAATTTACTGTATAATTTAAAGTTATTACCTTTAAAAACAAATACATTAACTGTATATTTTACAGTTTATGACTTAAGTTTTAATCATCATTTACTGTAAAATTTAAAATTATTATATTTAATAAAAATGTGGTAAACTGTACATCTGACCATAAAATACTTTATTTTTCACAGTAAAAAACTGGCAGCTGTGGTTGCCAGAATTCTACCGTAAAAATACAGAGTAACTTTTTTACTAACAATTCAACTTATGAGTCAAAAATGTAAATAAATGTTAATACCATATTTAGATCTAACATATAAATCAATAACTGTTTAAACTTGCAGTGAAATAATCACTTAACATAACACAACTGTAACTTTAACACAGAAATACATTTATTTTTTTCAGAAGATGACAATTGAGTATAAATATAAATAAATAAATAAATAAATAAATAAATAAATAAATAAATAAAGGTAGATCTCCTGGCCTTGATGACTTATTAAAAGTAGATTGCGAGCCGAAAAAGGTTGGGGACCACTGAGCTAACGGTTCTATTCCCTCACTGAGAATGGAAGATCAAGTGTCGTTATTTGAAGAAACTTAGTGAAAAAGGAGCCGATCACTAACGACTCCACGTAGTGAACGGACTTTAGTACAACAGCAATATACTTCATTTAACGTAATTCATGACAAATACATTATCAGTAAAATGTTGTTGAACTGAAAATGAGTTTAATGTTAATATATAGTGGTTAATTTAGTGGTCCGGACTGAAACAACGTCAACATTTAAACATTAAAAAGATTAGTGTCCTAACAGCAGGAAAGCTTAGCCATCTTAAATCTTGAAACTAACTAAAGTGAAGTAAATAAATGTTTTATGTGGTATTAATATTAATTCAGATAAGAACATTAACAGAGTGACTTGACACGTTAATTTTTACATCTCTTGCATTATACTGTAATTATACAGTAAACTGGGGTCTAGCCGGTCCGTTTTTTTTCCCCCCTTCTCTCTGTGGCTCACCTGAGGCCACAAATCTCTTCTTTTAGTTTCTTTTGGTTTGTGACCAAGCAATGAAAATCTCAGTTTTTTCTTTTATTATTCAAAGTACAAAACTCATCGTAGCAGCTTTTGGCCTGAATCCACCAGCTTCCTGTTCGCGGCAAGTTTGTTTTCACCCAAAAGTGGGCGTTAACATTCTGGTGACAAGGAAGTGACGTATGGCTGCTCTCATTTATTGGTCCATTACTGCCACATAGTTGTTAATTAACCCAGTCAACTTTTCTCCTGTTTGGTTTATTCTCATTTATCATATCTGTTCCAAGTGTGGTAATAACACATATAAAATTGTCACTGCCTATTTTTGCCAAGCCAAAATAGACAAATGTATCCATAGCAACTCCAGATATATGTACAACTATAGTGAAAATGTATTGTTACTGTTGATATTCTGCCCCACAGTCACCTCTGAGCCCACACAGTGTTAAGGTCATCTCTTAAAGCACAGAATTTGCCTCTCAAAGGAGCACGGCGAACCACAAACTTTCGCCCGTCTGTCAGAGGGCGAGCCGTTACAGCAGCATCTGTCATCTATTCTCCACACAATAATGGCAGAGGTCTAGTGATTTCCAAGCAACAGCGCTACACCGAGATGGATGGGCCAGAATCACCCATTGTGAAGTCAATCTCCAAAAAAACTCGGGAGACATTTGCCTGACTTCGAACATGGCGGCCATTACGAAGCAACTCGGGGCAGCGGAATGAATATCACCTCTTTTAAATTAGTCATTACCTTTCGGAGTAGGGCAGAATAAGTAATAGGGTGACTTGTACGCAAAAGCTCCGCATAATTAAAGGCTAGGTTATGACTTCCAGCATCATTTCTCATCTGCCACCAAAAACCTGTTAGCGCTTAGCCCAGCCAGGATTCTGTGAATGGATATTTAACCATCCCCGGGCATCAATATGAGAAGAGCTATGTATGAGGAGAGCCCATTCTGCCTGTTGTCTGGCTGCTGTACGCGGTTGGCTCTGATTAAAAGTGGAATAGGCAGAATCATGTCAAAAAGAGTCCATGTGTTAAGATGGCAGACATATGAGACTTCATTGTAGAAAAGCATGCAGGATATAAAAGAAGAAGGTTCTGGAGGCATTGGCTCTGTCTCAGTACTCACATTTACAGACTTAATAATAATGCATGGGTCTTATAGAGAGCTTTTCTGTGGAGCCCCTTGCAATGTCCAATAATGTAATACCCGTTAATAACATAATCATTTTGGCCATTTTAAATGTAATAAAGCCTATAATGTAATAACTTGCCAATAATGTAAGTTTTTGAGCCAATATTGTAATAACATTTTGCCAATAAAGTTATTACATTATTGGCCTGTCATTAAAAAAATCCTTACCAAAAATAATAACTGCAGCCTATAATGCAATTAGGGCTGCAACTAACGATTATTTTGATAATCGATTAATCTGTCGATTACTTTTTCGATTAGTCGATTAATAATCGGATAGAGAAGTGCGAGTAAAATGGTTAAAAACTTGAGGTGTTTTATAGTTTTTGTTAAAAATTGGTGATCATGCTGCCAAAAAAGATGATTATTTAGAGCACATATACATAAAATATCATCTGTAATACATATATGATATTTTTTAATCAAAAACACAGACTGTACATTGTTTAACTCTTTACTGCTCGATCTAGGTGATAAAACCTTCTCTCACAGAACATGGCATGTGTCAGAGTCTATTAAATATCTCGGTGATTATTTGATTACTAAATTAGTTGACGATTACTTCAATAATCAATTATAATCGATTAATCTGATTAGTTGTTGCAGCCGTAAATGCAATTATTATTATTACTATTATTATTATTATTATTATTATAACAATACTAATACTATAATACATCAATAGGACTGCATATTTGTAATATTTAAACAGTGGTAAAAGAAGTACTCAATTTTTTTACTTAAGTAAAAGTACAGATAAATAAGCAAAAGTTTACTCAATTAAAACTAAAAGTATCATCTGAAAATTTCTACTTAAGTAAAAGTAAAAAAATACTTACTTTCAAATGTACTTGTGAGTAAAAAAGTAAAAGTAATTTGTACAGATTCAAGAACTAATGAATCAGTTAAAGGTAAGAGATTTTTTCTGGAAAACTGCTAACTAACTATGGTTATGCAATAGCAGAGACTGAATCTGTAAATGAGTTTTTTCTGAAGATTTACTGCATCTTTTATACTTAAGTACTGTGTCTACGATGATGACATGGCAAAAACTAATGATTTTAAACCAAATACTTTTTACTTCAAACCAATTCAAAAAGTATTGGAGTAAAAAGTACAGATACTTGCTCTAAAATGTAGTGAAGTAAAAGTAAAATTGTAAAATTTATTTAAGTACAGATACATGAGAATTGTACTTAAGTAAATTAAGTACTTTTACTACGTTACATTCCACCACTGTATTTGAAATAAGGGATTTTTTTTAGTACATTTTGCTCTTCAAAAATAACTTATGGCCAATATGGACATTAATCAATTATTATCAATTTTTAATAAGCGTGATAGCTATGTTTTTCATATGAGGAAACCTAATATAATTGTGTGTGCAAGATTTGAACCTAGGTTTGAATCCCATGTTTCTAAATGCAGTCTTACTGATGTATCCTTACATTTTAGGCTGCAGTTATTATATTTTCAAATGTTTTTAATGCTATACCATTAATGTAAAAACCAGCCAATAACATAATAACTTATTACAATATTGGCAAGTGTTTACATTATTGGCAGGTATTACATTATTGGCCATTATTACATTATCGGTGTCTACACCTCTCAAGTCCTCAAAAAGCAATGGGACATCTCTCCATCTGCAGCATCGGCAGATCTCACCCACACAAGGTGTCTTGTCATCACGACCAGTGTCTAGACTCCTATTCTTTTATATTCTGTTGCACAATTTCTCGACTGCCGAAGGCTAACTTTCAAACTTTTACTTTCCAAACACAGCTTTCTAATGCATTTGTTTGTGTGGGTCTCTCCAGGATTGTTTTTGTTGAATGCTTTACCTGATAACAGAAGACAATATATTATATGCTTATCTTTCTGATGAACTAAATAGAGCTGAGGGGATTGCATCGGGAAAATATGTTGCCACAATAATAGCATCGGTGTAGGAGGTAACAACCTAACTCTATATAAAGCAGTCCTAAAGGGGTTCCACACCTGCTTTGTTTGCTCGTCTGGGCGGCTGTTCCATTTCAGGGGTCACCACAGCAAATCATCTGCCTCCATCTAAAACTGCATCCTCTGCATCCTCGTCTCTAACACCAACTAACTTCATGTCCTCTTTCATGACATCCATAAATCTCTTTTTCTATATTTCAGCAAGGACTCCTGCCTGGCAGCTCTTTCTCCAACTATTCCAACCTGTCAGTGCTGCCACACCGTTGGTCCATAACTGTCAGATGCCACCTGCAACCTCCTTGCACACACAAAAACAAAGTACCAAGTGGTTCTAACCAACTGCCAGTGCAATAGCCCTATATTGTATATAAATAATAATGCATTATTCATTCATTCATTGTCACACTCTGTGACAGGAGCGTGGCTGCCATTTTGCACATACCACCACCAAGCAAACAGGCACACTGAGACATTCACACAGGCAAGATGGGTGAAGTGTCTTGCCCATGGACACAACGTCAGTATGCAACACTGGCACCAGGGATCAAACTGACAACTTTCGGTTTAGTGGGTGAGGGTCTCTACCAACTGAGCTACTGCTCTACAAGTCAAAAATACTACTACTGTATATTATAATACCAACGAGACTTTTACTTGACAATAAGTAAAATATTTCTCAAAGTAAAATAACTTAAATTAAAAGTATGTTATAGAAAACATACTGATAATGTATCTTTTTTTTTTTTTTTTTTTTTTTTTGTCTTCCTTATTTATTTGGGGTTGCCACACAGAACCAGTTGCACAGTGATTTGTGAGGTTTTTGTGCCAGTTGCCCTTCCTGTTGCAACCAGAATGTGCTTTGGGATACTTTACCCACTGCACATACATACTGTATATAGCTAATGCAAATAGTGCATTGGCTAATTAAAATATTAAATTACACAAAACTTGCAATACATTTTTTCATCATGTTGAGCCCAGTAACCTAATGGAGAAGTTTCACATTGATATTTGAAAGTTCAAAAAAGTTTCTATTCATCTGTTGTCTCGCCTACGCAGTAAATCCATCCCCTTTTAGTTGACTCTTCTTTACCACAGGACAGACCCGGAGTAAACCAGGTCTAAACCAGAACTAAACCATGACTGAACCAGGTCTAAGCCAGGAATTAATTAGATCTGGCTCTAAATGAAGCTAAATCGACTTGAACTACAAAAGTCCCCTGCATACCATCAGAAGAAGCCCACGTACCACTAGTGCTACCTGTACCACAGTTTGAAAACCACTGCCCTAATGCCTTTTTTTGCACTAGATCCATACGCCCTGACTTGCACACAATAACTCCTGCTGGCTGTCCTGCTTAACAGTTCCCACTTCACCTGCTCCCAAATAGTCATAATTCATTTCTTTTTAGACCCAAACGCTGATATTCTCTTATGCTCCAGTGAATTTCTATTAAGTCTCCTCCCCTGATTTAAAAAGATTGGGTGCGCCCGTCGACTCTGTCTGGCGTGCACAACAGTCAGTGAGAGTGCCCCACAAGATAATGTCATGGACGCTGTAATGGCATCTGGCACGGGGGAATGGCAAACGGGAGGGCACCAGACAAGCCAAGCCCTGCCAGCCAGACAGACTCGGGAGGGAGGCAGGCAGGCCGGGGGAATGCCTAATGAGGAGACACGGGGCTGGTGCTCCATTAGCTAACTGCATTATTCAAGTGCACATCTATTTATACAATAGCATCGCATCATAGCAGCGGAAAATGTGATTATGAAGTTTGTAGTTGTCTTATGCTTAAAGTATGTCAAATTATGTGGAGTTTAAGGGGATATATTATGGAAAATTTACTTTTTTTTTGTAGCTTTTCTCCCATGTTATAATATTGTTCCTTTGTTTTAGAATTCCTGTATTCTCTGGTACTGCCTTTTTGGGGCCTCAGAATGTTTGGTTCAAGGCCGCCGCTCTAATGAAGCCCCGCCCACTCCAGGAAGAGCTGACCAATCAACAAGCCTTCTACATTCAGTCTACTCTCATTCATTTATCCCAAAAAAATGTGTACAATGCTGATTCCTCACAGACATTATTTCATTTTGTAGTAAAATAGCATCATACAATTTCTACATGTTCAAAAAAGCTTAACAGAGCTGCACTCTGCTGGTCTCTTTACTTGTTTCTGTATGGCAGTAGTAAAGTCATTATTATTGGAAGCTCTTTCTTTTCGTCACAAAAAGATTAATGAAAACTTGAAAATTTAGCAAAGTGTGTACAAATTTCAGATTAGTGATAGTGAAATTTATTGTTTTATGGCCATGAGTTACCACGAATCTCATTAGCCTCTCTTAAGCTGTTGAACTTTAAATATTTTTACCAGATGTGGCTCTATAGGAGACCACGATTGGTTTAAAAAGATAAACAAAAGCATAATAATTCCTCTTTAATGCTAGGCTTGAGCCACAGGTAAAAGTGAAAGTAAAAAGAGAATGTGAGTCCTTGTATTGTAAAAGAGACAGACTTACGCCCCAAACACACTGCAAGCTTGTTTCATTACTGTGTCTATAAAGGCAAAGGCCAAAAATATATTCTTAAAAGTATTCCTTTATATTGTAATTACATGACATTGATAATGATTCAATTATTGCCAAAGTTCCTGCATATTTAATCCTGGTTTAGTTCAATGTATATGTTTTATTTAAACTTAAATCTATGTGTGTTAAACTTGTTAGTAATAATATCTTATATACAGCTTTTATGAAGTCACTCGCTGGTGGTGGTGAGCTATTTCTGTAGACTGACACACCAAACACAGTCACACTGATGCCTTCATACAGGCAAGGTGGCTGAAGTGTCTTGCCCAAGGACACAGTAGTATGCAATGCTGGGATCGAACCTCCAACCTTCATGTTAGATGGGCAAATGTCTTTACCAACTGAACTGCTGCTGTACCGCTGGGTCATAGTCCTAGACGGTGGAAGAAAAACAGAGCTCCTGAAAAAATACTGTATGTGCTGTCATGGAAAATAATTATATCTGTCACTTAATCTTCAGGGAACATGTAGTGACAGTCGCACAGGAGGTTAAGGGTTGGCAGTTCGATTTCCCCTCTGACTCAGTGCATACTGCTGTTGTGCTTTTGGGCAATTGGCTCAAAAACTTGCCAAATCGCCTTGTGATTGATCCACCACATCATTGTGGTGTGGTAAGAAAGTAGCCAAAAAGTGAAAACAAATCTACAGAACTCTAAAAGAACTCTGTATTTGTTAGAATTTTTAAATTCCTAATAACCATAAGTATAAAGGTCAAACCCAAACACCAGCACACATACATGCAGGACCACATGCTGCCAGGGATCTGACCAACAGTAAGTCTTAAGGTTTCCATATACTGTAAATCAAATAGTCCAAGAGATCATGCCACACAATAACACTACCAGCAGTTCTAACATCAGACATCAACTACACTGAACAAAAATATAAACGCAACACTTTTGCTTTTGCTCCCATTTTTCATGAGATGAACTCAAAGATCTGAAACTTTTTCTACATACACAAAATAACCATATCTCTCAAATATTGTTCACAAATCTGTCAAATCTGTGATAGTGAGCACTTCTCCTTTGCCGAGATAATCCATCCCTCCTCACAGGTGTGCCATATCCAGATGCTGATGAGACAGCATGATTATTGCACAGGTGTGCCTCAGACTGGCTACAATAAAAGGCCACTCTGAAATGTGCAGTTTAATCACACAGCACAATGCCACAGATGTCGCAAGTTTTGAGGGAGCGTGCAATTGGCTGCTGACGGCAGGAATGTCCACCAGAGCTGTTGCTCGTGAATTGAATGTTCATTTCTCTACCATAAGCCGTCTCCAAAGGCGTTTCAGAGAATTTGGCAGTACATCCAACCAGCCTCACAATCGCAGATGACGTGTAACCACACCAGCCCAGGACCTCCACATCCAGCATGTTCACCTCCAAGATCGTCTGAGACCAGCCACTCGGACAGCTGCTGAAACAATCGGTTTGCATAACCAAAGAATTTCTGCACAAACTGTCAGAAACCGTCTCAGGGAAGCTCATCTGCATGCTCGTCATCCTTATCGGGGTCTCGACCTGACTCCAGGTCGTTGTCGTAACCGACTTGAGTGGGCAAATGCTCACATGCGATGGCGCCTGGCACGTTGGAGAGGTGTTCTCTTCACGGATGAATCCCAGTTTACACTTTTCAGGGCAGATGGCAGACAGCGTGTGTGGCGTCGTGTGGGTGAGCGGTTTTCTGATGTCACTGTTGTGGATCGAGTGGCCCATGGTGGCGGCGGGGTTATGGTATGGGCAGGCGTATGTTATGGACGAAGAACACAGATGCATTTTATTGATGGCATTTTGAATGCACAGAGATATCGTGACGAGATCCTGAGGCCCATTGTTGTGCCATACATCCAACAACATCACCTCATGTTGCAGCATGATAATGCACGACCCCATGTTGCAAGGATCTGTACACAATTCTTGGAAGCTGAAAACATCCCAGTTCTTGCATGGCCAGCATACTCACCAGACATGTCACCCATTGAGCATGTTTGGGATGCTCTGGATCGGCGTATACGACAGCGTGTTCCAGGTCCTACCAATATTCAGCAACTTCGCACAGCCATTGAAGAGGAGTGGACCAACATTCCACAGGCCACAATCGACAACTTGATCAACTCTATGCGAAGGAGATGTGTTGCACTGCATGAGGCCAATGGTGGTCACAGCAGATACTGACTGGAGTCCCCAGACCTCCCAGTAAACCCCCCCAGTAAAACAAAACTGTATGTTTCAGAGTGGCCTTTTATTGTGGCCAGTCTGAGGCACACCTGTGCAATAATCATGCTGTCTCATCAGCATCTGGATATGGCACACCTGTGAGGAGGGATGGATTATCTCAGCAAAGGAGAAGTGCTCACTATCACAGATTTGACAGATTTGTGAACAATATTTGAGAGATATGGTTATTTTGTGTATGTAGAAAAAGTTTCAGATCTTTGAGTTCATCTCATGAAAAATGGGAGCAAAAGCAAAAGTGTTGCGTTTATATTTTTGTTCAGTGTATGTGCACTTTGCAGCCTGTACCATTCCTCTGTACAAGTCCAGAATACAGCAGGCACCATAACAAACCATATCACCAATGTCGTAACCGTCTCTCTGGACATAAGTGATGGTCTGGCTCTTTTCAAAGACTCAGCTCTTTTGGCTTGGCTCCCATACAATAGCTGGCTCTTATGGCTCCCAAATGGCTCCTAATATCACTGAGAGCATTTTATTTAGGCCTAATTTAGCGATTATGAATGGTGCGTGTGTTGGAAGACATTGTTTAATCTGTGTTTTCACAAAAGCGTTAATTATAGTTTGCAAGCACAAAATACAGTTATAGAATTCTGTACTCATCCTCGCTGTCTCTGTAAAAAGCAGCCAAATGCAAGGAGTGCCCATCAAAACAATATTCTGTTTTTAGCAGAGCAGCTGAAGATTCGGCTCTCATCTAAGGAAGTCTTTTCTTCCAATTCACTCAAAAGAATCCACTCACTACTGGACATTATAACCATCTCTCTGGGGACACTCAATAGGTAGTTGTGGTGGTTATGGCTGAACAATGGTTTAGAGTAACACACTTGCTTAGATATTCTTCAAAAGACACTGGCTATATATTGAAAAAAAAATGTAGATAGACAGTTTCAATCTTAATTTTAAAAGCACCCACACCTGTTTGAAATTAATAGACAGACTAATAAATATAATATTGATTGATTGACTTTATTTATTTCAAATAGGGTTATATAAGAACATAATAAAAACAAACAAAACATAATAAAAGTGTTTGAAAAGGAGTAATTTGAAGTAAAACTAACCCTACTCCCTTCTCACCTATCTTATTATCTGATTTCAAACATAGTATTTTTTTAGTGTACATACTGTCCAGTCCACATTACTGTTAACATTTTAGCACCTTAAACTGCCCAGTTAAATTCACTCCAAGTTGTACTGTTCATAATAATTCATATAATAGCAATAATACATAGATATAATAATACAAATGTGCTATGATTCTTATAGATAAATAAAGGGGTTTGTAATTTTATCAATTTAGTGGCATGTCATTAAATAAAGTAAAAAAAAAAAAGGTTTAAATACAAAAATAAAATTAAATAAAAATAGAAATAAATATATGCCTGTAAATCCAGAACCTATTTTTTTTGTTTGTGGCTAATATCTCTGTAATTAGTGGCTTATTCACATGAAACAAAAACTGGCACAAAGTTCAACATCTTCTCTGTCAGCACAAATAATACAGTAATAGGAATAGTTCTAAATACGCACAGTGTAGTTCTCAAAATAATCATTTGCCAAAGTAAACAAAGTTCCATTACGCATAACAAGTGCGCACAATATCGGAAAACTGCCTTTTACGCGCGTCCTTAACCCCTAGCCTCAACCCCAACACTGACCAGACCCAAGCGTGCGTCACTGTCAGCGCGTACGTGCTTCCATCCTTTAAAATCCAGTTTAAACTTGACCCCACCACCCACCTACGCACTCACGCGCAAGTGAACACTCACACAAGACTCACCTGTGCGGCCATAAACGACAGATCCATGTTCGCAGCTCCGTGCAAGCCAAAAAAGGCACTACTCGGTGGGAAGGATGGAAAACGCGCGTCTTTTTGTTTTAGTCCGTCTTTCTCCGGTAGATCCTTGGGCTTTCCTGTGGAGTTCGCGGACTTCACGTGAGCAACATGGCGAAGACAATGGGATAAGAATAAAAAGAAGAAGAAAAAAATGCTGAGGTGTAGAAGTGATGGTGGAGCAGCAGCGGAGGAGGAAAGCGGGGAAAGACAGAGGAGCGAAGCGTTATGAGCGGTTGTCGGAGCGGCACGGAGTGTGTCAAGAGGCGGGGGGGAGTGGAGAAGGAGGCGCGGAATCCAGACTCTCGCCCACTACCCAGTCTCTGCGCTCTGCCTCGCCCCCCGACCACCGTCTCCCTCTTATACACGCGCTCATTTTCTCTCTTTTTTTCCCCTCTCTCCCTTTACTTCACACTCGACTATTTTTAGCAGCAAAACAGATGGGGATTAGCATCATATCAGCTTTTAGGCCAAAATATGAAGCAGAGAACTGTGTATGACTTATGTTAATGTGAAGGAAATACTTTAAATATGTGGAGTGACAAACATTTAAAGCTGGGGTTGGCGATTTGGCAATCTGATGCTACAACACATGGTAAGTTGTATCTATTTGAATTCAAAGGGGTTTATTTTGTTCGGCTCCCAAATGGCTTTTCATTTAATCACCTCTACCTTTTATTTTTCAGCCAAATGTAGCACTGTTTTGATTAATGAGTTATATTATGTACTCATATATAACTCAAATACATGGATTGTGAATGATTGTGGAGCATTCAAAAGTTCTGTTGCTTTGAAACGGCCCAATAAATTGACTTGGAACTATTACACATATAGAAAAATACATAACTAAGCATAAAAATAAAAAAGGACAGATGTTAACTTTTTTTTAAATTTATAGACAGACACACCCCTAACAGTATTAAAAAGGAAAACAGCTGACCTCAAAACTCAAAAAAACTCAATGCAAATATAGACTCTAATAAAAATACACAACAGAAATATATTGCTTTGTACATTGTGCAAAACAGCAGTACCAAACAAACCAACATTAACTAACTAACTGTGATTTAAAACTTAATTTTAGGGCAGATTGTTGCTGAGTAAAAATAAGTTCCTCAGCTCAGAGGGGCTGATCCGTTGTTTTTTGTTGTTTTTTTCTCTCTCTGTTATTATCTGCCCTGTTTTATAAACGATGCTTCCAGAAAAAAACGGCTCACTGATGGGATCTGGCTCTCACTGTTCACTTTAAAGAGCCCGCTCTTTGTACCAGCTTGTTCACATCTGACCCATCACTAACCCTAACCCACTCATTTCACACAACGATAGGTATTCTACTCAACAAACAAGAAAGGGGAGGAGGGAGATCAAAAAAAAATACAACTGACTTAAGCTAAAAAAAAGCTTAAAGTAATATTATTAAGACTTTTTTCCACATTATAATGCTATTTACTGCTTAAAAACACACCCAAAGTTATATTTTGTTTAATTTGTGCATTTTTTTTTTTTTACATTTGCTAGACACTGCTTTAGTCCATTTCCTCTTGTTAGTCTATAGTTGGGTCCATATGCGTTCACACTTCACCAGGAGTGCACCAGGTCACAAAGCGCACCGCAAGACCACCAGATTTCAGGCGGACCAGACTGCACACGTTTGGTCCATGCCAGAGTTTGATGAGTTTGTGCGTGTTCACAACCTGCTCAAACTAGGTACGTAAACCCACCTCAGGCCACGCCCTCTCCACGCCTCGCATCCACCAAAGAAGGACAATGCAAAGTGATTTCTGAATGAGATTTACCTAAACATGAGCCGCTAATGAGAGGGTTTTATGTTTTATTTAGATTATTGTATCTCTTTTTAGAATTTTCTCATGCAGTGATTGAGATTTATAATAAATGGAAGACATGCAGGACAAATTGCATCACACACACATGGACGCATACTGTACGTGCACGCGGAGGTCTGAGTGGAGGTTGTGTGTAAAGGGAGGAGACAGAGCCATGGTGCAGGTGTATGTCCTGCGTAAAGACAAATATAACATGTCCATTAAGTCTCTTTTTGACTCTGTGCTTCATTAAAACCACACAGCCCTGATATGAACCATCTGTAGTTGTTGTTTATGCTCATGTTTGATAATGTATTTCATAAATCCAGTCATGGATTCTTCATGGATCGCATCACAAACCACTTTATTGTCAAAAATACTGAGCAAAATTATAAGAAATCAAATGGCCTTCCATCAATTACACTCACTATCTGTTTAAATAATGATGTCTGAATCAAATCCTTTGGTTTTTCTGACAGATATAAAGTGAAACTGTATCAAATGTAAATTTGTCAAACTTGCTTCACTTCAGCAGCTCAACTTTGGGCTGTGTCTCCAAAATGTGTACAAGCCAGGGTCAGAGCTGGCGCAAGGATACACAAGGTTTCATACCTAGTTGGATTTCTATAGAGCCCACGTTTGGTGCAGAGAGCGACTTTCACCAGTTTCAGCCCCGTTCTGGGCGTACGCAATCTTTATAGATGAGACCAGGTCATTATCTGATCTTCTTGACTTGGAACATTTGGATGCTCCCAAAATGCTTGATTAATAAAAACAGCTACAATCTCTTATTAATGCAGAATTTGGCCTAATGGCTGATTGCTAATTTTTGTAGCTACTGCTCACTCATCTACTTCTTATGCGAGAATCTTAACACAAAAATGAAAGGGGAACTATAGTGTATGTGCCCACTGTAAGAAAACTAGATGAATGGAGCAGCTCTGAACACCAAAGTAAAGTTAACACAATTAATTAAAAGTAAGAGCCAGATTAAAAGTTTTAATTGCTCTGCGGCACTACAAGCCTTTTCTCTATTGTCTTTATGCAGCTATTCTATGTTTATTATACGACTGTTAATAACTTCATTTGAATACATAGACTTGTGAAAGCTGATTCAGAAATTCGTGCTTGACTTGTTAGGATAGATTCCATTAACAAAAACAACAGAAAAGAGGCTACATACATTTTATTTTATCCTAAACTGTAATAGAATTTTCAGACAATCAAAAATGAGAGTTGTGATAGATTTTTGCAGAATAATCAAAATTAATTCACAATTCATGCACACAAGTTCAAAAGTGATGAGGTGAACTTTCTTCTGAGTGTGTGAGTTTGTGCTTTGAGTGTATGGTACTATCTTGTAGCTGTCTAAATGCTAATTTAGGATCTAGGGTCTTGTGGTCTTGAGTGCTCACCTTTAGAGGCCATGATAATGTATGTCCAACAACAAGAAAATGTGCAGCTAATATAAAGGCAACAGGGCTTATTAGACCTGTGTTTGTGGAAGACCTCTGCACTAAAGAAGAGCTGCTTTGCAAACAGTCGTTTTGTCAAAGCTGGTGGAAAAGTGACAATGTTTTGCAGTCAACCAAGTCACCATATTGAGTAAAAACATTTTAGAATAATAACTCACCACTATTATGCAGTAATAATGCTCATTAATAGATCAAGATGTCACAAGATTCTTGTTAAGGTAAAAGTCAGTCTCGTTTTTACAAAAGAGAAGCCAGTTTATAGAGTTTGTGGTAAAACATTTGGCAGTATATGGAGTCATATGTAAATGTTTGAGCACCCCTGATAATTACAATTAGTTTTATTTATAAGTTGTTGGGCATTTGGATCTGCAACTTTATTTTGATATATATGATACCTTATGGACATAGCATTATTTCATTAGTGAAATGAGGAATATTGCATTAACAGAAAATATGCAATATGCTTCATAATAAAATTAGACAGGTGCAAAATTTTGGGCATCCCAACAGAAAAATTAAATCAAAATTTAGTAGAGCCCCCTTTTGCAAAAATAACAGCTTCTAAATGACTCCTATAGGTTCTAACAAGTGTCTGGATTCTGGATGGAGGTATTTTGAACAATTTCTCCTACAAAACATCTTCAGTTCAGTTAGATTTGATGGCTTCCAAGCATGGACAGCCATCTTTAAATCAATCCATAGATTTTCAGTGATATTCAAGTCTGGGAACTATGATGCACTCTATAATATTATACTTCTTTCTCTGCATGAATGCCTGTGTCCTTCCATTTCCTGATTACCACCTTAAATGCCTTTTCTCATTATTTAATACTCCTGTCTATGAAGTTCAAGGCTTGACTAATCTAACAAGTTTTGTGTCGCAAGTAATCCATTTTTAGAAGTTACATGCATTCAAAACAGCAAAATTTCTTTTAATTTTATTCACCTAAATACTGCTACACTAAAAAATGTTGTTAGGAAAACACCCTAGTGCTTAGATATCACTAGAAAATGAATGACATACCTCTGTGATATTCTTTTTATGAAGAATAAATTATATAACCTCAGAGGGGTGCCCAATTTTTTTACATATGACTGTATGTTCTTCTATTGCATAAAATTCAAATAATAATAGTAAATACCATTCATTACAAGATGATTTTAAAAATGCACTTACATAGTTTAGCATTTTATAATTTTCAGGTAAATAAAATACATTTTACTTTACTCGTTAACCCAGTCTCGTGTCCAGATTTGTGGCTTGTCACACCCCTACTCATTAATAATAAACAATATTTTCATAAACAAACAAATACTGAATTACCCCTGAAGTATACATTTGCATACATTTTCCCCAAGAATTAAGCATTAATAACAATGTTTATAAGTCACAATGATGTGTGTTAATGTTGAAGTAATTCTTTGTTGTTAAGTATTATAATAATATTTGACTGGTTAAGCGGCTACTGCTTCCCCAATATTTAATATTATCGTGCAAAAAGTCCAGCCATGTACCAGTCCCAAGCCTAGATGAATGGGAAAAGTTGTATCAGAAACAGCCAAATAAAATAAAATAAAAAAATAACAACAATGAAACCTTGCTAAATACCCATGCAAATGACTCCCTGTGGTGAACCCTGAAAGAACACAAACCAAAGAGATTTTCTATGAGACAAATTATCCAAAAATATACTGTTAAATTATGCAAACAAAATACTAGAGTTTGTTAAATGGACAACCCAGTTTACAGATACTATGTTACATGTTGACCCCTGTTAGGGCATGGGGTAAACTGACCCTCCAGCTAGCCTAGGAGGTTTGGGAAACTTGGCTGTTCTTATGTTAACAAAAAATAGCTAAAAAGTACTGTATGTGGACTAGCTTTTATATCTATAATAACAATAACAATAATTATAATAATAATGCATTGGATTTATAAAGCGCCTTTCTGGACTGACTCAAAGCGTTGGATTATTTACTCACTCCTCCTCACTCCTACTTCTGCACCCACAGCCCTTCCAACCAATGCACCCACACAGTCACACTAACACATTCATACATAGTTCACTTTTGAGAAAACTAAGTCAAAAGTTAAATCCATGGCATATAAAAAGTCATCTTGGCAAAAACTAAAAACTTGAACTAAAGTCATGAACCTAGTGGCTTACAAAAAGTGTGTGCCTGAAGAAATAGGATTGATCGGACCAGGGTCAGAGGTCAGGGAGTTGGTGAAAATGACCACAGAGAAGTTTTCTATTGAGTTCTCTGTCAGTCAAAGAAAAAGGACAGCACTGGCCAGAGAGGAGAGTCCAGAGCAATAGGTATCGACACAGTTAGTTACTTGCCAGTTTTCCTTCTTGGTTGGCATTCTTTGTTGATAGTACAACAAGAAACCACTTGCCTTATTAAATATTTGTAGTGTACCAGAGTACAAAACATTGTGGTTTCATGAATCCTGCATTTCCTCACCTAGAAGCCAAAGAACAACCTGTGATATGCAATCATTACATGAAGTATTGCAATAAGTATATCAGATGCAAGATGGAAAAGACCCTGGGCATATTAGATTTTTCCATTATATTCACTTATATCAAGAAATACATGGCTAAATTCCACTGCTGCCTCTAACTTTTAATGGTGGCATCTTATAATATCCACCCAACTGGAATATAACTGTTAATCCAGCCATAGGGGGTCAGAAAACCAGTGTACTTCTAGTGCCAGTCCCAAGCCTGGATAAATAGAGAACGTTGCATCAGGAAGGACATCCAGTGTAAAATTAAATCTGCGAACCACGAGGTAGATGATTTGCCGAGGTGGCCCCAAAACTGAAAGAAAAGAAGATACTGGATTACAATAATTTTATTTCTCAGAGTTTAATATCTCCACTGCAATACCCACAAGCACTATATTTTCAGTCTTATATTTACAGTAACTATATTTTTAAGTTTTTTACAGAGGGATTTGTTAATATATACCTTCTATATTTTTGCAAATTTTCAAAATCTAGTTCACTGAAACACAAAATAAGATGTCCATAGTTCCCTCTGTAAAAATCCTTACAACCCTAACCCTAATACGTCAACAAAATGAAACGACTTTTAAAACTCTCTTTCCAATATTCAGATGTTCTTTTCTGAAATGTATGCAAATGTGCCCTTTTTAACATGCAGTATATAATGCATGTCTAGCATATTGAAACTACACACAACTACACAAATTACACAAAACATTTTTACAATATTTGCTATAGTTATTTTTCTCTATTCACCTGTAGTGTGTTTCACCTTATTTGTGCTAAACAAAAGTGCTAAAAAATACACTCACACTTTTTTTTTTTGTCTTATAGCTCATAGAAAACCTGCATATTCATTTTCAGATGCTTCTATGCAATTATTATAAGAGGAAATGACAATAGGTACATAAGAGGAATTCATATATCGTTTAAGTATAACTTTAATATCTGTTGTGCGTAGTTGCATTCTGTGCCTTGTCCCCAGTCATACACTATGTACCATTTGAAAAGCCAGCAGCTGAGACTGTCAGACACTGTGTTCTCCAGGACCAAGGTTATGGTCTGGCCTCTGTCTAACCTCCACTGGGGTCAGTCTGCACAGTGAAAGCAATGTCCAGTCTTGTTCTATTCTTTAACAGTTTGAGTCCAATACATCCTGACTTAAATCTTATCTTGATATATACTACTATTATTACACTGACAGCAAAATCTATTAAAACTCCTCTCTGTGCATGTGGGTTGTCAGCTGACCTCAATTTTGAATACACCATTAAATCATTTACAGTAATGAGGAGTGGGCTAATGGGATATGGCATTGACCATTTACTTTTTATGCTGTGAAATCTAGATGCAGGAAATTGTATAGATTTGTTGACCTCAAGAATGCAGTAACTATTTTAGCAGGGGGTCCCCAGAGCTCTGTCTACTCTGAGGTTGAGATTATCAAAATTATATTTGTGCAAATAAAAGTGAGGGCCGGGTTAGAGCTGGAGGGGCCGATTTGTCTTGGACACAGGCAGGGGAGACTTCAAGGAAAAACGGTTAGGAAGTACTGACTTATTATATAAAAGGGCTTCATTTAGTATACCAAAACCTACCAAGGGGTCATATTTACCCTATGCAAATTATCATACAACATTATCCTTTAAAAGCTCCAGCCACAATATGGTATGTGCTAGTCCCAAGCCCGGAGAAATAGAGAGGGCATCAGGAATGGTACTGGGCATAAAAATGTGGAGCCGATAGAACTTTCTATTCTATAAAATATCATTAGAGATTCTGCCATTAAAATGACAATACAAATATATACTGGATTTTGTTAAATGGACAACTTATTTCAGTGTTCATACAGTTGGGGCAAGGGGTAAACCAACCAACTGTTTGGCAATGTTGGTGGTGTTAGGTGAGATGGTAGATATTAGTAAAAATCTGTTCTTACCTTTTACATATAAAACTGAATATGCTAAAAGATTTTCAATGCAATTTTTTTATATAGCCCAGTATCACAACAACAGTCGCCTCAAAGGGCTTCACAAACAGTTAATCAAACATAAACACACAATCAAACATAAACAATAACTACACTAATCTAAACACTCCCAGGACATCCCCTGTCTTTAGACCCTTTTCTTCAGTAAGGAAAAACTCCTAAAAAAAAACCCAGTACTCAACATTACATAATTGTGGTCTGTGAATTTTGTAAATACATCAGTGTTATTTAAGAACATTTTACTTTGCTTTTCTCTATCCATTTCCTTATTTTGTTCCTTACAGTGGTGGCTGTTAGCAGAGAGGTTAGCTCTGTTGCCTGACAGCAAGAAGGTCCGGGGTAGCCTTTCTATGTAGACTTCCACATGCACTATAGGCTTCCAGCAACTTTAAAACATCTCTGCTTGTGTACAAGTCTCTCCATGGCTTAGCACCAAAGTACATCTCTGACCTGTTGGTCCCATATGAACCATCTCAGACTCTGAGAACCTCAGGGACAGGTCTCTGCTGGTGCCCAGAGTCAGGACTAAACTCAGTGAAGCAGCGTTTCAGTTTAATGCAACTAAAGTCTTCCTAATGATGTTAGACAGACCTCTACTCTGACAATGTTCAAGTCCAGACTTAAAACTGTTCTTTTTAGCTGTGCATATGTCAACTGAAAGTGTTTTATCTGCACTCTTCTCTTTTAATTTAATTTTAAATTGATTCTTAATTATACTCTTTAAATTTGATTTTATTGTTTTAATTGTGTTTTGTACTTTTAAATTTGCCTTTTTTTTCTGTAAAGCACTTTGAATTGCTCTGTGAATGAATTGTGCTATACAAATAAACTTGCCTTGCCTTGCCTTGCCAACTTACTCTCATTGTTCCTTCAGGCTTCTTTTTTTTGGAAAGTTGCTTACAAATTTTGGAAGTCACCGGCTGCGTTTTTTGGGGTTGTCTCTGAAAATGTTGTTGCATGTTTGGGCTCCTGGCTATAACAATCTAAAATTAGATTAAAAGTGAAGTGAAGCACTCGTTTTTTGTTATCCTTCACAAAGAAGCCGGTTCAAATGGCTGGCTCTTTTAAGTGAATGATCGGGGCTGCTGTCCTTGAGCGTTTTTTCCTCCTCCATGCTATGCATGCTGTGAAACCAAGCAGAAAGGGGCAGGTCACACTCGTAGATGGCTGCTCAGTGATCAGGAGAGAGGGAGAGCAGAACATGAAATCATTGTGGCAGAGAACTCTTTAAGCTTTCTGACAGTTTTTGTTTCATACCGATAGACTGAGGAATCACTGAGATATTAACTGCTTAAATATTAAAACCGTTACAGATATTAATTAAATATGTGCATCTGATTAACAATCTACCAGCAGCAGCATGTGGTGTGTTGCCTCACTTATGTTTACTTAAAAAAAAAAAAAAAGATATTTATTCCTCGTAACTTGGTTTTGATGGTCATAATAATGAGGAGAGAGCAGAAAGGGACAGACAGCAGCAGTAAACAGCAGAACAGACAATGACATGAGTGAGAGCATATTTGGCAAAATAATATTATTATACAGTGAACCTCTATTCAGTTTTATTTATATAGTCCATAGTCACTTCAAAGGGCTTTATGGTACAAAGCATGGTTTAATAATTTGATGCAGCAGTAGCCTATAAACACACATACAAGGTAAAATGGCACAAAACTGAATTCTAAAAGCTTTAAGTTGTGATTGAGGTTGCCTGGTTGCTTGTTTTTCCTCGCAAGATCTGGCAACCCTGGATACTCCTGACCAGGATCCTGGCTCAAGATCTAAAGAAGAGCGCTGCACTGTGCCGCACTGGCGTTGAAAGATGGGTCAAATGCAGTGAACAAATTTCCCTGAAGTTTCCCTTAACCTTGACCTTAACCTTCATTATGTGAGCAGACAACATAACAACAGCTGCAAATAGACTTTCCTAGATTTTCCACTGACAAATCTCAGTCAATGGCAAGACATTTGGCAAAAATTGTCCATCCACAGAATTTCTTTATAGTACAGTAAATGCCTCAAACAGTATTCTATTAGGTCATTAACAAATATCTCTTCTAAAGGTTGGCACCACAAGTCGCCCCAACAAAGAACATTCAGTTTTCCATTGTTATATTTGTACACATCCCATATTAGTATGCACTGTGCATGATGTGCTGCCAAGAAATGGACTAACACAAACATGTGAGTACATCTTTGAAGCTCTAGACATGCGCCAAGCTGTCAGTCCCTTAATCTACACATGGACCTCCAACACAAGCCCCTTCTAGAATAAATGATGACTTTGAATTTTGAGAGGGCTTTTTATTGGAAGTCAATAGAAGCCAGGAGCCTTTGAGCAGACCTCACTTCTAAACATGCCACTGGTAGCAAAAGTCTTTATTGTCAATGTCAAACCAAGAGCTGACCAACTGGGACATTTCAACTGCACCTCTGACAGTTCTGAATGGTCAGCAAAAGCCATGATGCGTGCTGAAGCATGTAAATGTGTCAATTCTTCAACTTAGTTATAAATATTTAACTTGCATTTACAGTAGCACTCCTGACCACTGCGGCTCCAAAGACTTATTGAAAACTCATGACCTAAAACTAATGACATTTTGTTGAATTAACTAAGCTGGCCGTAAAATGGATGCAGCTATTATTCAGCGGCGAGGCTCTTCAAAAAGTCAATTAACAAGCTCTTGTTACAGTCAGAGGAGGGATGCGTTGGCCCTGGCCCTCACTTTGTTCATTTTAGTGGGTTAAGTAGCACCAGGGTATACTTTGAACTACTTAAAGAGAGGCATGTTGATGCAGGTCTTCAGATGTCTTGAAAAGTAAAGCAATAACCCAGAAATTGTGGATCTATTGGGATTTTTATGCTAGACCATATCTAGGGTAGCTTGGACAAACTCTTTTCCTGTTCTATACAAAGAAGTAAGTCTGTTGCCAATTTTGACACAAAAAAAAAAGAAAAAAAAAGAAAAACAGGATACGCCATATTATGAACAACTCTTACTTATTTCTGAATGGGGACAGCATCAAAAGCCAATTGTACTAAAACTACAAGTCACTTTGTTTGAATGTGGTCATTCTGTTGGACGTCAGCGTGACATTACTGTTGTTAAAATGGAGAGAGAGTTAATTTAGCTCTGCATTAGCCAGCGCCATATTTGTTAGTTTTGATAGATTATGTTCCGCTTTTGTAAAACGGGTAGCAGATAAATGGCTCTGATAGGTTGGGTCCAAATCAACTGAGTGGAAAAGAAAGTAAAAGGGGCTGGCTGACTATGCTATAGCTGGCGAATACCGAGAAAGTTATGGAAAAACAAAACAACAAACATGGTCATAATAATGAGGAGAGAGAGCAGAAAGGGACAGACAGCAGCAGTAAACAGCAGAACAGCCACTGACATGGGCGAGAGAAGATTTGGCAAAATAATATTATTATACAGTGAACTTCTATTCAATTTTATTCATTTAGTCAACAGTTGCCTCAATGGGCTTTACAGTACAAAGCATGGTTTAAATAATTTATACATAAAATATAAATATACAGAGAGTGGCAATGGCAAAAATACCATGTTGATGCCATATGTCAGAAAAGAATGGCCAGACTAATTTAGGAAGTGGTGACCCTGATGGAAACAGCAGGGTGGAGATGGATGGACAATAAAAGTTTGCAGAAGGTCCTTCTCAGAATGCACAACAGCTTTGCAGCAGATGGACCCCAAAAGCAGAAGATCAGGTGCAACTCCCAATCTTAACCGAAACAGAACAATAGAAAATTTGAAAAAAAACCTTTTCACCGATGGAGTCTAACTTTCAGATTGGAGGCTCACTAATTGCATCCTGCCCAGGAGGTCTTCTGCAGAGCCGCTGAGAAAGAGAGCGTGATGACATCTCCATGGATTCTAAAGGGTCAGTTTTTCACCCTAAAAGCTTCTAGCAAACAGTTCCTGAAAGTTAGTCGCCCAGGCTAGTAGCGCTGGACAGCTGTATGGGAGACACTGTCCTTGTAGCATTTTGAAGAGTAATATGTTCAAAGAGTAAAATGACCCTGAGTGGCAACAAGAATCATGTGAACATCTATATTCTGGACCTCCATTGGGATAACGCTCTCAACAGCTTTAGTCTTCAGCGGTTCAGAAACGGTCTTCATGAGATTGGTTATAAGAAGTGATTATTCAAACTGTTTGCTTTCTTTCATCTCAAACCAGGCAGACTATTCTCTGTTATCAGCAAAGCATTTTCGCCACAGAACTGCTGCTCACTAGACTGTAAATCCTAGTGAAACCATAGTTACAATCTCTGCAGATCCCCAGTAACCTTGCCCAAACAGCCAGAGTAACTTAAACCCCTTTTCATATTCATTCTGATGCTTGGTTTGTACTTCAGCAGGGTGTCTGGAACATGTCTCAAGCCTGAATGCACCGAGTTTCTGTCTCATGATTTGTTGAGTCGGTATCTAATAATTTGGCCAATGGATGTATATTTGTATTATTACTTCTGTGCAACCCATGCTCTGACTAGAGGAATTATGATTTCTGAGGTATAAAAGTTTATTTATGGGAATCCAATATGTCTGGGTTTCAAACAGAGCATTTGAAAGGCACACAGCTCATACTGAAAATGATGTATTGACTGAAACAGCAGTATTTCTTCATAATGCCCAGTTATGATCCACTGGTGCGTTTTGTAGCTCTGTAAATGAGACTGTATTACACTGCTCTTTCTCTGACAGATAGACCTGGAGAAAATAACACACACTGTTTACAAAATAAGAGGCCTCTATGTCTGCTACATATTGATGTTTTATCATGTGACAGGCCTGTGCATGCATATACAGCAATGGCTCAATGTTATGAGTGTGTAAAGGCCCATTTGTCACTAAAGTCTTGCCTCCTATGTTTGTGTGAAAAAAATATTCCAACCAAAGACAAATGTGAGATCATCTGTCTTAATACTTCAAAATCTTCATACAACAGGACAGAAGTTTGAAATGCTTTGACAGAATCTTAAAAGAGTTGTGCCTAAAAGAATGTTCCAACACATTGTCGAATTTAACGGGAGACACTACAAACAAAACACATATTTTTTTTCCAAATTTAAGGTTTTGGGCCAGTTTGCTCCTGTACATTTAGCTTTAACAGAGTATTAAAGAAAATGTCTGCAGTGCATATTAAGTTGTTTATCTGAAGATGCGTAAGGTGTTTATTACATTTAGTCAACTTGTGTCCACAGATTCTATTAGAAATATTAATATTAAATGTTGTTTTTTCGAAATGAGATCTCACATCTTCACTTCATGTAATCCCTAGCCTTATTTATTGATCATTTTAATCCTAAAAATAACATAGTAGTCTTTTTATGGAACATGTTGACAAAATGTATCAAGAATTTTAAACCTGTCTCTCTCCAATATTCAGATTTTTGGTTTTGAAATGTATGCAAATATGCACATTTTTGCTAATAAAATGCATAGTTTGCATATGAAAACATAATGACTCAAAACTTGAAATACAATTTTTTTTCATCTTTATGTGAGTAATCTACAGGAATACGTTTGAAATAATCTGTTAGTTTAAAAAAAATCCCTCTTAAGTGCATGAATAAGAACAAATGTCAAATTTAAAAATTATATTCCAAAGACAAGGATCCCAAAGTCAGTACTTCTGTGGTAGAAAGGTTTAAAATATTACATTTAACTTTAATGTCAAATGAAGAATGAAATCTTGTTTAAATTAAACACAGCATAGTTTTTCTACAAACTGATATAACATTTAAAAGAAGCATATTGTCCTTTTTACAGGCTTCTGAAATACAGTATGTTAAACACCTTTGGATATGTAAGAAAATAATGTATATGTATGGAAAAATGTCTTCTTTTGGGGAGCTTAGATTAGGTGCCTAATGCCACCTGCTGGCAACACTTAGGAATGGACAGAGCATAAAATGGCTATTTAGCATGGCAGCTCTTAGCAACATGATGCTAACAGTTAGATAAATGAGCTTGCTGCTTTGTAGTACCCTTTGAGCTTTAGAAACTCACAGGAACGCTTCCTAATTTTTCTTGTCTACGTTTAGCATTTTTAGCTTTTGAGAAAGAAATTTAATGATTTCTTTTTCAGTCTTTTTGAAATAGTTTTGGGCACCTTTGCATTAGTATTTCATGTTTTATAACTTAAAATAATGTATATGTATGGAAAATGTATTTTTTTGGGAGCTGTTTTTGAGTTTGCAGAGAACGCTTGGATTAGGTGTCTGTCGCCCCCTGCTGGTTACAGTGGGGAATTAGCGTTTTCAGCCTCTAAGGGAAGAGACGACTTCAGCAAACAGGATTACTCAAACAAGCATGACCGAAACAAAATACTACTCCAAGAATATTTTTGAGGTGGAAACAACCTTATAATGTGGTTAAAAGCTAAAAAAAAAAAAAGTTGAATTAGCAGAATAGCGACCTTTAAGGGTTATAAACACTGAACTAAGTATAGCCAGAGTTTAACTTTGCATAGGGTTGCTTTTGTCATACTGTTAGTTTCTGGAATGGAGTGAATCAAACAGAACTCCTTAAACAACACTTACCTTCAGTCCTCCAATCTTTTTTCTGCTGACTGTGCTTTGAATCCACCCCATCAGCATCTCACCTCATTGCACCTTCCATTTCTTTTGCGAACCCAATCATTCCATCACCAGTGTCTCCAGGTGATGTTTTCGGACGATTCCAACATTTTAAAAAAGTTTTCACAAAATAGAACTGGAATGAACACATGCCTACAGTAAACGCTCGGCCACTGAAAAGCCCAGAGTGTTTTAACTCACATTTTATTGGTAGCTTGTGGAGCGGTGACAGCTGCAGGATGTGCCCGACTCAATTACAGCTCATAGTGTGGGAGGAGAGGTTTCGGATACTTTTATTGGAGGGACTGATATGGCTCTGAACCGACAGTGTAAGTCTGGTGTGGGGAAGTACTTTCACTATCAGTTTAAGAAGCTGCAGAAGTGGATCATTTATCATGTACGCAGCAAGACTACTGCCGTAAAGAGTTTTATGATCTAGAACATCAGCGCATATGTCTCAAATGTGGAAGTAATGTCTTGTCTTTGGTTGAAAGCAGTGATTATTGTGGAACTACGAACTTTTGGCTACTTTTAGATTAATGAGCAGTGGTATTGAGTGGATGACATGTGAATTCAACGATAATCTCAAAACTTGTGGTTAATGTTAGAATCTTGAGAGAAGGTGTGATTTGATCCCAATCTGAGCTACCTACAGTGGTCACTATTAATGTTGCTAACACACAAAAGTGTTCTTATCTCGCAGTGATAATGTAGTCTATACAGAATCCCTTAACACATGAGTGACATGACTGGATCCAGACAGGGTTCCAGATACACACGAAAAACTAATCATGTGTTCCTTGCCCTATCACTGACCTTTGCTAAAAATACTAAGCTTTTTTATATTGATTTATTTTTATTTTTTTTGTTATATTACTAACCAAGGCAGGTGTGCAAACCACTCATTGACTACAATAAGACCTGTGCTATTTACTGAGTAACTTACTGATGCACTCCTGAAGTAGTTTTGGTAGTTCAGCCACTCCTGGAAGGTTCACCACTGGTCTTCTCCATTTGTGGATAATGGCTCTCACCATGGTTTGCTGGAGTTTCAGAAATGGTTTTATTCAGCTTTTCAAAAACTATAGTTAATCACAGTTAATTCATGATTTAACAAGGGATGTAGTTACTTTTGCACATAAGCCTGAGGAGGTTTGGATAGCCCTTTCCCTTAAGAAATTAAATAATCATTTAAAAACTCCATTTTCCATTTCCATTTTCAGTGGACCAAATTACATTTAAGATGTTGTGTTTTCAAATGTGGAATTATCAATTGTCTTTTACAAAATAATAGAACTCCAGAGAGTGAACCATGTACTGGTCTAAATAGTACAGAAATTATATTTTAGACTCTTTGTCCATTAAAATGAGAGGTCCATAGAGACATCCAATCAACGTTTGCTGCTCAGAAATAGATTGTATTTTTGTATTCATTACCACACTGGATTGTACAAATGAGGGACAAAATAAAAAGCAGTCATATCAAATAATGCATGCCAATAAGATCCATGAAATACATGCACAAGTTGTAGATTTTAGTTGTTCTAAATGTGCTTTTTATTTAATCTTATTAGCAGCCAAATTAGTTCTTCCTACAGCAGTTCCTTCAGGATTCCTAAAAACCTTTGAGCCACAAATGCCAAAAACAGAAAATTTGCTTTTCAAGCATAACTGACTGGCCTTAATATAGCATTTATTTCTGTAGAATCTCCTCTGATTTTTTTGTTTTGCCACTGGGCTTTCAGTGTCCATAATAACCCCGCATTGTCATCTAGGTAAAAATAAATGAATAACAAGCTTCAAGCCGCTCATGTCATATCTCTATGTTCTTTGCTTGATGCGAATGACTCACTCACAATAACATCATGCCACTTCCCTTAGCTGGAATAACTCAGCATTTGTTAAATCCAATAGAGTGAAGGATGTGCAGTGTCAGCTGAGGTCTGGAGTCCAGCCAGCGTATGTCCTAATTTGGGATTTATGGATGTGTGTATACCCTTGGACCATGGGAGAGCAGGATTTCTCCAAGATGCTCATTAATCCGAAATATCCTTAATCTGAAGGGACTGTGGTTGTAATGTCCTTTGTGACAGTTGTGTGTCAGTTCCCATGAATAGCATTAGCGCTGTCAGAAATCTATTTGTAATCAATCAAAAGGCAATTTATGGGGCATCACAGAAGGATTTGAGATGGGGCCGACGAGGAAACTAAGTCCAAACAAACAGTCCATAGTCACGTTTCTCTGTGATTTGTAGATTCTGCGCCAGGCTGTAATGAAAATGACCAAATTACTAAGCCCCAAAGCACGTAGAGATATATAGATTGCTTTCTCCGCAACATCTATGGCAAAAACAAGACTTAAGGGAGAATCTCATAACATTTAGATGTTACATTAATGTGAAGATAAAAAAAATCAACAAGGGATGTGATGTCGTTTCTCCTCTATTTAGGTGCTTTTCCATAAGGGGGAGCCATATAGGATGTGTTAAAGAACATTTTCCCTTTTATTTCTGTTTTTTGGAAAAAGGAAATAAGGAAGAGGATGCATTGACCTGACTTTGGAGCCATTGCTGTCTGCCTAAGGGGAGGGGGGTAAACAGATCATGTCCTGTGTGGGAACAGTTGTTAACTCACAAACCGCTCCACCACTACCACTCCACTTCATTAGTTGATGACTTCCACCTGCACTCATCAACCAGCCATTACTGAAGCCTCACCTTCCAACTCACACTTTTCCAGCCTGGCCTACCCGCTTGCATTGTCTCCTGTTCCTGATTCCTCCAATCTGAAGATATTTGCCTTTGCCTGTCCTGATTCCTGTTTTTTAGACTGCCTTTCTGGTTTAGACCCTGCTACAAACTATTATTCTGATTCCTGCCCAGTCCTTTTTTGTGCAGGTGCCTGGTGTCACGGCGACCTGTCCGGGGGTGTGGCCTAGCAGTCTGCTTCCTGGTTCCAGAGCTGTGCGTGGGAAGTGTGTGACAGCAGGCTGTTTGCTTTTGCTCCGCTGCGTGCGCCTCGACAGGTGTCGGCAATCGCTGTGATTAGTGGCGCGCCTCGCGCTGCTTTAGACTCTTTTAAAAGCGCCACACCGGTCACTGACTGGTGTGCACCGGAGCAGGCGGACACAAACGGACAAAGTGGCTAAAGGCATGCTCTAGCCACACTGGACCTTTTGAGGTTTTTCACCTGAAACAAACAAGCTGAAACTGAAACAAACTGAATTTGAACTGCTATTGAACTGAATCTGAACTGGATAATAAAGCATATGAATGGAATCCTGCTGTCTTTTCCTCTTTTCAAGTGTGGGGAAGCCGTACAGTACAGTAATATACACTTGACACCTGGTTTGCTGCTGGTGGTTTAACCTGCCTGCTAAACTGTTTTTTTACACACCTGCACTTAGGTAATAAAGTCTATTTTCAACTCTTTTTGCTGTGCTGCATTTGGATCCCACCAACCTGTTATGCTCCTGTACCAGCTGATATAAATGTGTGCTGTTGAACTGCTCTTATGGCAGCTGCAGAGCCTCAGAAAGTACATGTGTTGGTGGGTCTTTTTGCTGGTATTGGCAGTCCATGTAAGTTCATTCGAGACTTGCACACACAGGTATTGGGAGGTGGACTCCATCTGGTTGTCTGCCACTGTAATTCCCAAAGAACTGGTGATTGTCCAGGGTGTACCTCATCTCAAATCCAATGTAGCGGGATGGCTGCAACCACATGTGACTTTTAACAGAATAAACAGAAGGAAAAAATGAAAATGACAACAGAATTTTAATGCACACAGCAGAACATGGGCACCAAGTTAACAAAAACATGCACATTGCCTCAACTGTAATGCTGCATTTCCGTTCCAAACATAAGAAAAGTTAAGAAAGAGACTCAAAACCTGCATGACATTCAAACTGCAAAAAGCCACTAACTCCAAAATCTCCTTGACTCTTGTACGTTGCGTCTTGGTCTGTCACAGTTGATACATAGCCACCAGACTGATTGATAATCTATGTCTGCTCCACACACATCCATCATGTGTGTTTGACCATGGCTTAACATTGCTGCACACTGCATGGTTCTTTATGCATGTCCCTTCTGTGGATGGATTCATGTTTGAGGTTTTGAACATTTGCTCAGTCACACAGTTGTAAATCAATAGCTTCTAAGTTGCCTTTCTGACATTATTCGTGTTTTGGCATTGACTTTGGACAGCCAGGATGGAAAAGAACCCATTACAGCTCATGGGAAAGTCATGAAAAATGTGGTGGTAGTAGATTATCACCAACAATGGCCCTCATTTATTAAAGTTGTATAGGAGTTGTATAGGAACTAGTGCATATTAGGCAGGCAGTCATTACACGTAACATTATGACCACCAATAATAGGCCAGTGGTATGTCTGATTGTTGTATATTTGTCCTCTATGTAATCGTCTACTTTTGGATCTCTACCCACCAGTTAGAAATCACTGTTGTTGCTTTGTATGGTCTTCATGTATAAAACCTGGTTGAATTCACACCAGCTCTTGACCTAGCATGGGAATTTCACCCTATAGGTTTATGTTTATGTGAAAATGGTCATACGCTCAATTTTCTAAGTGATATATGAGCCCAGTGCCTTGGAAAAGTCCCGGAAAATCATCTAGAGAAAAAAGCAGAAACCCTGCACTGTGAATTTTCCAGTTTAATGCATGCTTTGGGCCACAGCGCAGCCTTCACGCAGAACATTACACTTCTCTCTATGGCTTTACCATGTAGTGAGCTGCTGTTATTGGCTTGGTCACATGCGATAAAGCCGCCGGCACCAAACAACTGCATGTACCATTGTTCTGTGCCGGAGCATGCATTTCTTAAGGCTCACAGGCGGAGGATGTGTGGAGGGAACATACACCATGAATAAAGAGCGCACAGTAAAATGGGTTTTCTAAAAGCGCATCAAAAAAAAAAAATTGTCTTTTTCAAGAGTGGCTGGAGAACAGAGGAAGAAGCAGTCAGAGAACCAATCATGCAGAGAGAAGTAAACAGGGATTTAAAAAGAAAAAAACTGTACATCAGATAAGAGTCTTTCTTTGTGGGCTCAAGTATGTGTACTTCACTGTCTCCTCTATCAGAAAGTAGACTTCTATCAAGCACACAGTACACTGCTTAAACCGTTGCACGTGAGCAAACTCAAGAGATGCAGCAAAACAAACATGGTGCGAGGGGCAACATTTTTACACCGCCTGTAACATTACCTGGGCTCCAAACTCCATCCATTTTCTTCCACTTTTCTGATCCCAGGTCGCATGGTAGCAGTCTAAGCAGAGATACCCAGACTTCCCTCTCCACAGACACTTCCTCCAGCTCCAGGAATCCCGAGGTGTTCCCAGGCCAGCCTAAGACAAAAGTCCCTCCAGCTAGGTCTTCCCTGGGGCCAGTGGCTCTACTCCGAACTACTCCCGGGTGGGCTCCCCATCCTTTCTCAGAGGGAGCGTCCAACCAGGCTGTGGAAGAAAGAAATTTTGGTCACTTGTATCTGGGATCTGACCCAAAGCTCATGAACGTAAATTGAGAGCAGTGCCTTTCAGCTCAGCTCCTGTTTTTAAAACACATAATCTAGTAGTATTGAACAAAGCAGTGCCATCTATTCAGCGATGTGGTCACCTCTCGTCAGTGCTGATCCCAGTGGCCGCGTCTATGCTGCAGTCAGACTAAACTATTCGTATCACTGCACCCCCTGTAGCAGTAGTCTTTGCACAGTATTTTCTTCACTCTTTACTACTTGTCATGCACCGCAGTAAAGATGGAATGTTTATCTGGCTTTTTCTTGTCCCTCTGTTGTTGGAAATGTGTTAAATAATCCATGTATGTTGACCTCTCCACAGTGCTTCATACACTGCTGAATGTGATAAAAGTACCCACACCACACTTCTTAACAAATCCAAGATACTATCCGTTGTCATATTCCGGAGTGCATGTGAATGTCAAAGCACAAATACTGTCATAAACAGGATACCCAAGAGCATGCACTGTAAAGTCACTCAATGAAACTGTAATAAAAAAAAACCTGTTGTATTAATATGTTAGCAAATAGTTAGTCCATCTACATGGGATCAAAAGCCAGTGTGTTTATGGTGCCAGACCCAAGCCTAGATAAATAGAGTGGATTACACCAGGAATGGTATCTGGCGTAATATGCTAAATCAACATATCTGTGTGCATTTAATTTGGCATAGGTATTGTGCCAGATGTCCTTCCTGCTGCAACCCTTTCCATTTGTCTGGGCTTGAGACTGGCACAATTAGTACATTGGCTTGTGGCTGGACTGAGTCTTTCACAGTCTTTAGTGTAGCCAGGATTTGAACCCTGTACCTTCTGCAAAAAGTGCCAACTCAGCTATACTGTCCCTATGTTGTAGTAACATATAAATGTCATTTTCAGTTTTGATAAATATATGTAGTTAGTAAGTGGTGTCTGCATGTCCTCTTCTTGTTTCTGTGGGTTCTCTTTGGTTTCTCCTCACCATAGACATTAATGTAAACGTGAATTGGTAAATGTGTAAATGAGTGACTGGTTCAAAAAGGTTAATTTGTTCTTCCACTTGTCTTGTCATTAAGATTTTCTTATTGATAGACAGTGTTGTAGCATACCTTGTGTGTTGATATTTTTATTTTTTTTATTTTTACCTCGTTTGCTGTTCAATAAATCTGTTCTTTGAGCAATGCCATGCAAGCATTTTTGGTGATTTTGTCTGTGTTCTGCATTGATATAGAGTTATTTAGATCCATGCTAGATGGCATGATGCCTTCATCCCAACACGAAAAGTGGAATCTTAGGTAATTCCGGCATTGCATTATTTTTTTGTTTAAGTTGCTCCTAAAATGGCACAACTTTGTTCATGACTAGTTCTGTAAGTGGAACTTTTCACTTTTTTTTTTATTTTTCTCTATGGAGCTTGCCCTATATTTTGGAGTAAAGCACTCCAGTAAATACACACAAGTCCAGTTGACTCTTACCGTAATCCCTTGCTTGGCATTACTTTTTTTTCCCTCTGTGTGCATGTAACAAGTTGTTTTTTTTTCTTTTTTTTCTGCCATTTGGCTGCTCTACCATGGCAAAAAATATAGATAAAGCCACCAAAAAAGGTTCACTTGGTTGCTAACCGCACTTAGCCTGGGCCCGCCTACTCATGCTCCCTGCATGTCCTGTTGATCTGTGTTTAATTTTATATGCAAATTTTGCTGCTCGAGTTTCTGTCCCTTGTTAATGGCCCCTTTTTTTCTACCTGGTCCTGGTTGGCCCCTGCTAGTGACTCCCACCCTAACCCTCAACCAGTCCAGAGCCTCCACCTGCCACAGCTGTGAACAGCTTGCCACTGCATGTGTCGTGTCACTCGCCTTCACTGTATCTGTGTTTAGTGACTTAGCGTTTGTTGTCTGAGACACTAGGTGTCACTATAATTAGTTTGTGACTTTTTCATTGTATGTTGATTATTTTTAGTTTTGACACAAAAATTGCAATTGCACTCTGTAAAGAGCATTTGTCATTGTTACAGTTGTTAGTCAACCCACATTTGGGACACTTTTGTTACATATTTGCTTACATTTTTTTCCCTTTTAAAATAAATTGTCAACTTTTGTTTACCCTTTTACATCTTGGCTGGGTGACTTCTCTATACCCTAGCTGAGCCAACTGTAACATTGGTCTTCCACTATAAGGTTTTATTTCTGGTCTATCAATGGGAAAACCTTAATTTGAGAGTGAATAGTTGTCTGTCAGCGTATGTCTCTAAATGTCAGCCATGCTTATTGGCCAGTGTCAATGGTACCTCAGGCGATTGCAGCTTCAGCCCCCCCAAAACCCCATTTGCCCATTTTGCCGATTATTTTTTTTAAACATCTTGGTCTTAAGCTACCATGTGTTGCATACCAGTCAATGTCAGAAAATCACCCACAAAATAGCATTGATGTTTTTGAGTACCTTGGTTGCATATTGACTTTCAGCCTTGTGACACAGAGTAATAATGATAAATACTGACATGTGGAGCATATTGTGTACTGCATCATGGTCTGCTGGTAAAATGACACAATGCCCTTGCTTTTAGAAAACAGCTCCTCAAATATCCCTTAAACATGCCATCAGTTTTACACTACTCTCAATGTGGAAAACTGTCTTGTCATTGCACAGACTAAATGGCGATACAATAGCAAGGTGAACCATTAATAGATTACCTTCGCCATAGCAATGAGTGTTCAATTCTTCCTGCGAGTCTGCTGTTTGTCATTTGACCGCACTTACTGAATGTAAAGTTGAAGTTTTTGGCAAGAGGGAAGTTGGCAAGAAAAGGCTTTGCCACAACTTACAAAGCCAAGGTTGCCGTAGTGATGCGTGTGTGTGTGTACTTTTATGGTTTGACATCTTGGGTGACATCTTGTCCTTGTTGGAGCAAGTGAAAAGTTATGGTAGCCCTGTAGGGACATGCTGTTGCATATGGATAAAAGCCAGTGGAAATAGTTCAGATGGGGTCATGGGGACAAATTTAAGTTTTCTACTCTTGCTACTGCTAATATCATATTAGATGGAAGCCAGTAATAACCATAACTTTGTCTGGTGCAAGATATTGGCTTGGTGGTTGCAGATTGGATTATGAGTTCTTCCAGCCTTGTGAAGCAGAGGAATAATGTTAAGTACTTTGATGTAATCATAGTCTATTGGTAACATGATGACACAATGGCCTTGATTTTATGACTTGTCACTTTAATGTTTCCTAAATCTGCCATCGTGTTGGAGACACTGTGGCTGTAAAAAAAATGTCTGGTCATTCTACCAGTGGCAATTACTCATTGACTGCAAGAGAAGTTGAATGTCACCTAAAATTTTATAAAATAGTCAAATATGCCCTATTGAATTTCATAAAATAAGAATAAATAACATTAAAAGTGGACTAGAATGTGTTTAATACATTAGTATATTGTTCAATAATCAACAGTTTAGTCTGATTCTCTGATGCAATCTTCCTCAGTATAAAACCCTATTGACACTAAGCTTCACTGGATCTCTATGAGAAAGAAGTGAGCTGTTTTTCACACTACAAAAAAGCAAGATGCTGATTGGATAAATGTGTCAAAATCGTCCCACCCCTCAGCATCTCTGGGAGTCAGTGAAGCAGTGGGCAATCCGTGACGCTTGCTGATCGACGGAACTGACTGAAGTTTTTGATTGATAGTCAGCGCTGTGCCGTTCACTGGCTTCACAGCATGTGATGAAATGGAGCGACAGAAGAGACAGTCGTGTAGTGAAGGAGCCATCCAGAGTAAAGCAAAGTGACTTACCTAATTTCCACTGCTTGTACATGTTACACTCTAAATAAACAAGGCTAATCATAGCACTGTTGAGTTTGCATCTTGTTTAAGTTTTGTTAGCTTGTTCATTCATTCAGTATCAACACTGTAGAGAAAGTAGCCATCTAGTTAGCCTAGGATTAAATGTTATGAGTTTCCCCTGTGTGCAAAATCAGCAGCCGTCACTGCATTGTACAGTGCACATGGTGATATAATGGCAAAGTGAAACATGGTAAAAGTGTTCAGTTCTTCATGTGTGTGCTGTTTGTCACTTCACAGAAGCTAAAAGTCAAATATTTGGCAAGAGAAAAGTTGGCTGGAAAATGCAAACAATTATATCATTTAGAATTTTAATTAATTAAAATAAATAAATAATGCATCAGTCTTATGTAGCACTTTTCTAGACACTCGAAGTCAATTTATAATTATGTGTATTATTTATTTACTGGCCTCTCCAAATACTACCAAACATACAATCACATGATCATCATTTTCTGCTGATTATACACATTTGACTCCACGACATGAACTGCTGTGTATCATCTTCTCTAACTTCAGTGTACAGCTCTTGGAAATACACTTGAAATAGAGATCTTAAAATTCAAGTAATAGCGGTTGCTCCTGTCCCCCTCTCTGTCCTCCCAGACTAAATAAATGTGTGTGCTAGTCTCCCATGGCACAGCTGCTCGGTTTGGCCTTAATGCGACCGGGCGCTCTCTCCGGCACAACCAAGATTACCAGTCACATCAAAACATCCAACCGCCAGTCACCAACGCACAAACGCCAGATGAGAACAGGATGGCTTTTTTCCCACTCTCCTTTAAAGAATTCCCAACGGTACTCCGGCAACAGGAACTTTCTACTAGGACAGGATGTGATCGGAATATAGAGAGTTATTATGGAATATGTTATCGGAGGAAAACAAGCGAGATATCGATACTGGGTCGATATGAGAACGTGTGTAACGTGGGCCACCTGACTAGTTAATCTGACCCCACAAATCAATATTTAACAAGGCAGGATACAAAGATCTGGCTTTAAGTGCTACAAAGAGAATGGGAATAGCTTTTTCTAATTTAGACCCAGTTTGGATTTACTAGTGTCAATATTAATGTCTGTTTAAGTGCAGAAGGATAATTTATTTGTATGAATGTATGACAAGAAATTTGTTATAAATGTATATGTATTAATTTTGTCATACTTGTGACCGAAATAAACAAGTACAAGAGTGATTAATGAATATGCTGCAGAATGAAATAGGAGTCTGAAGGCACTGCAATAGGTAAGTGGTTGATAAAGTCATGTAATTCAGTGTTGCATGGATATTGGACATGTTGCAAACACACAGTCATTGATTTCTAAACTTTTACTCCATATGAGGTAGTTTAGGAGTGAGTGAAGGGAGGTCTAAACCAAGAATTGTGCCAATAAAGGACTGAGGTGACAGTGTGGGGGGTTCAGCAGGTTGTCCAGTATGTCAGAAGTTGGTGGATCAATCCCAGCTTTTTCCATAAGCACAGAGGGGAGTGTCCTTGTTGAAATCGTGAACCCATGCTTATGTGAGGCTGCTTCTGTGTGTGGATGGATCTTAGTTGGAGATAAATACGCCGGGCACTGTGTCACTTCTTGTCTCTGGTCTTTGTGCTTTATGCTGTGAGCCCCATCACTTTTGTGCTACAGTAACCCTACTCCAGTGGTGAGTCCTCTTACTTTGTGGTTTCTTAAACCATTTTGTTAACAGTAGCGTTTTCCTTTGTTTTTTCAAACGGAACTTCCATAGTGAAACTAGCATTTAGTTTTTCTGTCTAAGTAGCATAGCAACATTTAAAACTCTGAATTAAGAGTAATGATTAATTTGGGGGACATGTAAAAGTCTCCACTATGGTCCCACTAAATCCCATTTTGTGGCCATTTTGTGAGGTTTTTCTCTTGTGTTTTATGCAGATGCTAATGAAGCGTTGCTATACAAATGCCTATGGCATTGGCGGTTTGTTTTTAGCATAATACTAATGACCTTTTGACTGCTGAATGGATAGATTTTTTGTTGTGCAACCAATTTAATTTATCTATTGTAATTAGATTTGAAATGTTGAATTGTATGAAAAGGAGCTTACTAAATTCTATTGAATGAAATATTACTGGTAATGGTTTAGCTGTGAAATGCTAATATGAACCTTTTTGACTTTCATTGTAGGTCAGTTTTTTCTTCTTCTTACAGAGGCGGCGAGCTGGTAAGATAAACCTTTTTTTTTCCTTTCTTCTCCTCTTCCCTGGATTGTGGATATATTCTGCTTTGGATTATTTGGAAAAAAGGACTTAAAAAAGGACAAACGCAAATGAGAGAGACTGAACTCACAAAGAAATTTGAACTTAACTTTATGATCAAAAGAACATAACTGAACTATTTGAACTAAAGTATATCACAATTGTACATTTTGATTATTTTGTTTTGTTTCTATGTTGCTCCATATTCCCTTTCCTCCTTCCAGGGCTCCAGACTGCGACCAAATGCTTGCATTTTGTGACCAACTACTTGCGCACGTGTGATTAGACAATTTCCAACTTTACTACTATTATTACAATTATTTTGTATGAATGAGTTTTCTTTTTCACTCTCAGAAGCACTCAGTATTGTTATTAGTTTAATTAATTAGAGTAATCTGGGTTTGTAGTTTCGAACGATATCAAAAATAGTCCTCCTCTGGGTGGCAGTAGCTCAGTTGGTAGAGACGCTTGCCCACTAACCTGAAGGTTGGTTCTAGCCCCACAACCGGCAATGCATATTGTTGTGTCCTTGGGCAAGACACTTCACCCACCTTGCCTGTATGAATGTGTCAGTGTGACTGTCTTTGGTGGTGGTCGGAGGGGCCGTAGGCACAAAATGGCAGCCACACTTCCGTCAGTCTGCCCCAGGGCAGCTGTGGCTATAGAAGTAGCTCACAATCACTGAGGAGTGAATGAATAATGCACCAAATTGTAAAGCCACTTTGAGTATCTAGAAAAGTGCTATATAAGACATTATTATTATTATTATTATTATTATTATTATTATTAAAAACATAGCGGCGCCGCTGATTTGCTGTAGTTTCCCCGACCCTGTCTCTCTCACTCTGCCCCACCTCCCTCCCTCAGGAGAGTAGTGGCTGAACTCACACAGGCTCAGGCTGCATGTCCCATTCATAACTGTCCAGTGTGACCCGCAGCAATAGCGAATATCTGTGATTTGTCTGAGGCTTAACTTCGTTAGTATTTAGTGTTCTCGTATAAAAACGCTTATACATGACACCGTGCCCCTTGTTTCCTCCACACTTTTTTCTGTCACTGTAGAGACTGCACTCCAAGAGCAGCTTTAACCAAAACACGCACAGTACCCAGTATAAACTAACTCCTCACTGTGTCCAGCTGATGAGAGAGGCATCCGGGCTGCAGTGTCTTAAATAAAACTTAGCTAAGAAGCTTCTGTATTTAACATGAGGTGCTGCTGCCTCCTGCAGCGCTGTCTGAGATGTGCTGTTATTTAGAGCCATCAGAAAGAATACAGAGGACCAGGTGAAAACAGCAGTTGGCCATTGTAATGAAGACTGAAGCTACAAATGAGCTGATGACTGTGAGGGGAGAACTGACAGGGATTTGAACAATTCAGTTCTTCATTAGGCTAACCTTTAGTTCTTTATTTTGTATTATGTTGTGGATCTGACATTTGTTTAATTCCACGTAAACTCAGTTTTATTTAGGGGCAGCATGTCTGACCGTCTAAGATTAGCTATTTATACATTTCTGTTTTGTTTTTTGTTTTTTTTTGCCATATTACCATAATTTGCAAATGTTCCTCCGACGACATTCTTCATTCTGTAAATATTTTAATTAAATTGTGAGCCTGGTAAGATAGAGTGATTTTATATTTGTGATACAGATTTTTGGCATGCATCCCTAAATTTTCTGCCTGTCCCCCTAAATATTTTCAGTCAGGGCCTACAGTGCTCCTGACAAAAAAAAGTTAGTCTGGAGTCGCATTATTTTTTCCTGCCTTGTCATTCATCATAAGCTCCATAAAAAGTTTGAAAAATTGAGAAAACTATGGATTGAGGAGTGTTTAAACAGTGGGAAGTGTGCAGCCATGACAACTTCAGTGGTGGAGTAAAAACTGGGGAGATGGATAAAAAGGTAAGTAATGTGTGAGCGCGCAGGTGTGTGGGCCAATTTAAAACATAATTCACTCAAATCCTTGTGCTTGGCCATTTTTCCTTCTTCTAACACATGAACTTTAAAGTCACAATGTTCACACAGGTGTCACGGTGAAGAGATTAATTCTTTCATCTTCTCGCTTGGTCACCTTTTCACATCTTACAACCTTTAAAAACATGACTATAAGAAAACCAAGACTTACTTACCACTGCTATAAAGAAACAGAAGAAGAGACCAGCAGAGTGCAGCTGTGCTCTTTTGAACAGACACAGAGAAAAAAAAAGCTTTTTTACTTCCTTAAACTTTTTGGATGATGTAATTTTAGTTGAAACGGAGCTGTTTCTTGGATAAATGAATGAGATCAGACTGGATGTAGAGGGCTTGTTAATTTTCAGTGCTTACTTCCTCAAGGAAACAAGCATTATGAGGCCTCACACTCAGTTTCAGAGACTACAGGGTTACTCAAACAGGTGAGAATAAAACAAAATACAACTCCAGTTATGTTTTTGACAAAAGAACAACTTCATAACATAGCAAAAAGCTCAGAAAAGTGGATTCTGAATAATATAGCCCCAGTGAATTCATGTTAATAACACATAATTAGTAAAAACACATTTGCAAACCATTACATCCTGGAGAAAACATTGGTGTTCATAGTTTTCTTGATTCTATTTAGTAATCTATTTGCATCTTTCATGTTGGTAGAACAAGATGAGACTATGGCTGTGTTGTACCTTTACAGATGCTTAAAAGGACTATAACATAATTGTAATAAATCACCCATTAGGCTTGATTAACCAGTCACTTCTCCAAATTATGAATAATGATGACTAGGTTAATGCTATGATGCTTTGTTTCCTATGTGTCCTTCACTTGTCATTGCATTTGTCAGAAGCACAAATAAAAATAAATTGTCAAATATGTCCATGTCATGTGCAAAATCTAGTTTAGGGATTACTGAAAATCACAATTTGGGGAGCTCTGACCTTCAAAACCAAACTGCCCCAGAGCGTAGTGAGACAGATCAATCAATAGACAGTGCATCATCAGCTGTCTGAGTGATATCACAGCTCCGGATAGACTCCTCCATCTTGTTTAGCAGATCCTTTAGAGCGGGTCATGTGACTCGTTCCATCCCTCAGGTGATGTTTGATGCAGCTTCATTTGTATCTGCTTCCACTTAATGCACTCTTTATGATGCGGAGCTCAGGGGAGAACCATGTGGCAGAACAGACCTCATCCAGTTGAGTTTTTTTTTTTTTTTTTTTTTTTGGCCTGGCTCTGCCGTGCTCTCGTGCCCTCTGTGAGCACTCAACCTGAAGAAATAGGAATACATACTGCGTCTACTAAGTGAGCTGTATCAGTGGCTTCTAATACTATTCATGTTCCACCTCAGACTAAAATATCTACAGGAATCCATGATCTATAGTCTTATTATAATGGGACTAGGTCTTTCAGCTGGCTTGGCATTCCCCTGGAGCTGCTAGAGGAGGTGGCTTGTGGAGAGGGAAGTGTGTAAGATATTTGAATAGTGGACTCAGTAACTTTGCACCGACAAGATGCATTTGAACAACACTTTTACCATAAAACACAGGAATATGCTGTATTATGAGCAACTCTTATTTCTTAGCAGTCAGTTGTTTAAAGATCTGTGGGGGGAAAAAAAGTCAGTTTGTTTGAATGTGGTTGTTTCGATCAGATTTCAACAAGAAACAGGATGAAGAAGAAGGTGATGACTGGTTCTTTAGATAAATGGCTGATATCAAGCGATAAAATTGGAAACAAGTCTGTATGGCTCAGGACTCTTACTGCTTTTGAAAAGAAAGTAGGTGCAAGCCAGACACATCTATGAGCCAAGGAACTCTTTGTGCTGGTACCAAACCTGGGCATCCAGAGTTAAGCCTTTGCCAAATCAATAAGCATTGCACATTAGGTGGCTGATGATAGGCTGTGGCCAGAACGGAAGAAGAAAAAGATAATAAAAATGTCATGTGTATTATCTGCCTGAAGAATATCTCTTGATGTACAGAGCAATAATTGCCTGTCAGCTATTTTGGTTCAAGGTTTACATGTTTTTATTACCCCCAGGGGTCATTTTGCTTTACAGCCAGCAGTGTACATCATCCAAGCATATAACATAAAAATGTAAGACAACAGAAACAATAATGCAATCACTGAAAGAAAATAGCTGAAAAAGTAGATTTAGAAAACTGACAGCGAGAATAAAGGACCTTTTGTCATGTGTGTTGTGTATCTGTGTTCTGATGACAGCAGTCAATATCACACCATATTCAGAGGCTAGTATCAGCATCTAGGGTGTATTGGTGAATTTTCTGCACACCTTGGAAAAGCAGACCGATGTTTGTCAGTAAAAGCTCATATGAATGTGTTTTTGGCTCTTTGTGGGCAATTCTAAAATTGACTATTGATCAGATGCAAAACCTCAAACAAGTAACTGATTGATGCTTTTGTATAGATCCATGGGCAGAAGCAATATCTACCTATTTAGTTTTGATGGGTGAGGTCAGGGGTTTGATTTTATGCAAATGATTTAGAGTAAGGTAAGGTATACTTTATTGTCCCCCGTAGGGAAATATGTCCTCTACATTTAACTCATCCTTCAATGCTGCTGGGGCAACCTGTCAGGAGCAGTGGGCGCCAGGTGACCCTTCTCCAGGACTGGGAGCAAAAATAGGCCCTGGAATTTTTGGTCTAGACTGGCCCCCCACAACCAGTCACCTGGCTTTTTACGGGGTCCTGTCAGCAGTGGATAATAATAATAACAGGATTTTAACTTAAAATACAAGTTCTTATTATCTGCGTTATCTTATTATGCCTGCAGCTAACTTTACTGAATGCATAATGTTGGGCAGCGGCTGGCGCTCCCCAGTCTCCAGCGCCCTTAGCATTTGCCTTTATCTATGCCATGGGCCTGTCCTGATGACCATGGGCCCAGGATCACCTGACCACGGGCCGGTGGGGACCATAGACAGTGGCCTAATTAAAGTAAGGGAAAGTTAAATAGGCGACAACAGGACTGCTGCGCATAGTGACTGGGTTGCTATAGGCTACAACAAATACATTATACCGGCCGGCCCCAAAAGTACACCGGCCCACCAGGAAAACTCTCAGTGCTCCTGATAGCACTGATGACTGCAACGGTTAAGTGTTTTGCCTAGGGACACAACAACAGTATGTGCTTTGAATGCATTTTTATTTTTTTATTTTATCTTTTTGTCTATATAACATTTTATAAAACGTTCAGGAAAGGTCACGTCTTACACAGTTTAATTTTTTTTTTTCCTACTTCCATGTGCTCTCAAAGCACCTTACATCAAGGAACGATTCACCCGTTTACACTGCCACATTCATACACCTGTGTACAGACACTGGAAGCAAGGTGGGTACAGTGTCTTACCGTAGGGCACAACAGCAGTGGGAAATGAGGGGAATGGGGATCGAACTGCCAGCCCTCAACACAAAATGCAGAAAGGAAGAAATGGTTAGTTTTTGTTGTGAATTTGTATCACTGTCTTGGCCCAACCTGGAACTTGTAATTCCCAGGCAATAATCTGTGCTCTCAAGCAAGTTTTCTTTATCTTAAAAAACTTCCTTCTTGCACTCTTTACTCCTGGAAAAAAAACAATATCCCACTAGTTTCTATTTTAACTTTGAGAACCACTGGGCTATACCATTCACTGATTAATCCGGACACAGGACCCTACCCAGCGGCTTGTTTTCCCCGTTCTACTCTAAATAAAATTGACTTTCAACTGTCCTCCATCATTACTCTGCTCTTCCTGGCACTCACTGCATTCCTCGAATTGTAATGTATTCAAACTCAAGTCGACCATAACAAATGATTGGAAAAAAAAAAACAACAACAGCCTGTTGCAACAGGTCTGGCTGCCCTCCTGGTCTGCTGGGCCAGCTGCCAAAGGTGGATTTTTGGCTGCTGGTGTGAGCCCGAGCTTTTTTTGACCCTCAGTGCCCCCCTTAGTGGTAGCATTACATATGTATAAGATGTATCTGTGGCCTGGGCTCAGCTTGCACAGGTGTATTCTGGGAAATCATGTGTGAAGTTGGCCCCTGGGTGATTGCTGTGCGTTATCAGACTTCTCTTCTGCTCTTGTCTCCGTGGCATTTCCAGAGCGGTGAGGGAGAGCAGTGCAACAATGTGGTGTGCAACAGTAATTATGCAGAGGGTCTATGTGAATGAATGTGTCTGCAAATCTCAAGCTTTCATTTAAATGTCAAGGAACAAGTAGGTGTATTTAGATTCATGTCACTATTTTCTAAGGCAGTGGGTCTCAAACTGTGGTACTGGTACTGCTGGTGGTATGTGGGGTTCTCCTGGTGGTTCTCAGGAGTCTTTTGCAATTGAAGTTCTAATTTAGATAAGGTTTTATTCCCGTCTTAATCCTGCTCTGATTGGGGGTTATATTTTAAGTTTATACTACTGCTTGGTTCTGGTATAGACCTTGTTTAGTCCTGGTTAACACCTGGTTTAGTGGTGGTTAAGACCCGATTCATTGTTTAGATCTGCTTTAACCCTGGTTTACTCTGTCTTGGCTTAGACTTGCTTTATTCCAGGTTTATACATGGTTTAGTCATTGTTTAAACCTGCTTTAATACTTGTTTAGACCTGGTTTTATCCTGGTTGAAACCTGTGTTTAGTTCTGGTTCAGACCTGATTTAGTCCTGTTTTTTTTTGCTGATCTAGACTTTGTTTCATCCTTGTTTAGACCTGATGTAATCCTGGTTTAGACCTAGTTTAGGTCTGGTTTAGACCTGGTTTAGTCCTGGTTTTAGACTAGGTTTAATCCATGTTTGGACCTGGTTTAGTTGTGGTTTAGATCTGGTTTAATCCTGGTTGAGACCTGGTTTAATTCTGGTTTAGTCCATGTTTTAGACTTGTTTAACCATGTTTTAACCTGGTTTAGTTGTTGTTTAGACTTTGTTCAATCCAGGTTTAGAACTGGTTTACTCCTGGTGGAATCAGGTTTAGATCTGGTTTATTCCTGGTTTAGACTTGGTATAATCCATGTTTAGACCTGGTTTAGTTGTGGTTTGGACCGTCTTTAATACTGGTTCAGACCTGGTTTACTCCTGGTTTAGACTGGGCTTAATCCTGCTTTATACCTGGTTAAGACCTGGTTTAGTCTTGGTTTAGTCCTGGTTTTATTATTATTATTTTTATTATTAGTAGTAATTCATCCTGTCTTTCTCTTTATTGACTGTGTTTACTGTTAGTCAGTATGTTATCCCTTGTTTCAGACCTGCATTAGCCAGGATTTCAGCTCACTGTAGTCCTTGAAACATCGCACTTGTAAATCCAATTATTTTGCAAGCTGGTTGTTGACGTGAAAAGTTTGACAAGGACAACGCAATGCACACAAACAATTATAATGGCACTGACAACTAGAAGGAGACCTCTGTAAAGGCATTGGCCCTATCTTGCAATTGAAATTCTGGACAGTGTTCTGAAGCCAAACTAAAACCACTGACATAAAAGTGCCTTCCAAAATAATTATCCTTTGCCGGCATAAATGCAGTCTTTTTTATTCAAGAAGCAAGGACCTAGACATTGACTGTGTTTGTTGTTTGGTAAGCTGGAGTTTATTCAGCAAACTTTAATTTACTATTTCCAGTCCTCTCTCTGCTCTTCAAAAAACACTAAAGACACCAAAGTACCTAAAGTAACTTTATTTTTTATTTGGTTTTGTCAGCCTTGTTTTTAATTTCCTCAAAGAGTATCCAATGCTGCATTTGAAATTGTGAATAAAATAAGTGTTGTTTTCAGGGCTAGATGTTTGTCAAAATTACTGCTATATAGAATAGATTTTTTTTTTTTTTTTTTTTTTTTTTTTTTTTTTTTTTTTTTTAGAATTTTAGAACAGGTTTGCCATTCTAACACATATGTCTCTAAATATTACATGTATCAAATATCACTCAGGTCTGCTGCAGTGAAGTTTTAATGCAAGGACTCCCATGCAAGGGGGTCTGGGCGTCCTCCAGAGAAGATTTCAACAAAACCTTTGCCATTTCCTGTATTCTGGTGCATTTTAGATGATATTATATTATTTTTACATGGTTGTAAAATCTATATTACTTGTGATTTTCTCCAAGATTCAGGACAAAACAATAACTCTTCTATTTTAAATGTGAGCTGCAACTTTGGGCATTAACTTTTGTTTTTGTGTACAAGTCTGACCAAGTTTCTATTAATGGTTCCCCATGGCCAAATGTAGCCCCAGCCCCAGACCCCACTCTGCTCCGCCCCTGCTCCAGCTCAGAAACACAGTCTGGGTCTTCAGTCTCATCATCACTGGGCTGTAGACAGCAGCTTCAAAAAACTTCACAGGCTCTAAAAACTTTTGTCAGGAGGTGTGAACTTATGCTTTCTGGTGTTTTTACTCTGTTATAATACAGGTAAGATATTGTAAGAAACATGTCGCAAACTGCCTGCCTGACCCTCAATTTCCCATGCAAGCGTGAGCACCACGCAGCACACTCTCAAGCCTAGAACCGCGGCGCTGGCAGTGGAAATGGTCTCATTCACTAGCAAGGAAGTGTATTTGAAGTGCGCTGGAGATATACCACATTTCTATTTTCCTGCGACGGCACTCCCAGTTATCATCAATCTACACAAATCGTATCGCACCACACCAGATACTGAACAAGTATCTGGATTTAGAAAGTTGAAACTGAAGCTGTACATAGAGTATCAATAAAAGGCTATATATTTGCATACAAGGTTATTTAAATGTTATGCATATATATTTCTCATTAAAAAAATTATATACACACACAATTCAACTTATTTTTGGCATTTGTGTGCAACTATGCATTGTGTTGTGTGTATGTTCCGGTATCAGTGTTGGCCTCATGGACTCCGGTGTCAAAGCACAATTTTCGTTCCGGCATCATTTAATTTACAAATTAAGCACTGATTGTTATAATAGTGTATTTTTCATAAAGATTGTAATTTAACATTATTTATTTAACAGATCACCTAAAGGGGTTGCTTTTATTTATTCTTTATATAAAACTGCTAATGTGTACTTGGTATCTTTTATAATCAATAAGTGTATCATTACACCCCTAGCTATAATGGCTGAGGTCTCTCATCTTACATCTACTGGACCCACTCTAGACCTTCAATGTCCCCACCAATCCTGTAGTCAAAGTGACGCATCTGTCTCTTACTCATACAAACACTCTTCACTATACACATTCTTTCCATAATAATCCAAAGTAGTTGTCACCAAAAAGCACAATCACAATATACATGCAATAGGAAAAAAAGACAGAATATTGCACCCTGACTTTTGCTTTCTTGTTCTATAAATAGCCGACCAATTACCTGTCAGGACCGACATGATCCTGACACGGCGGGTGGAGATGGAACACAGTGCAATCAACAGGAAAATTGTTCCATGCCTTGCGCATCCAGTCAATACTATTATTTCTTAACAATACCATAACACCGGCCTCTCTCAAATAAAATACATTTGTGGTTTTTCATTTATCATAGCTTGTACTCTTTGAGGAATGAGAAGATACTGAGGCACTGGGGAGTCAGTAAACAACCATTTTTACTGGAATTCTTCAGAGTAGCCCTTACAACACGACATCAACAAACCAACTCTATAGGCTGCCCTCGGGTGGAAGGTACGGCCGGACTATTGAACTGAATAAAATCACAAATGTTCAGGGGAATAGAAATGTTTACATTGTATTGGAATTCAGTACGTTCCTCCTCTGTTGGTCATGGACACTGCTGCTGCTGTGGATGTGAGTCGCATGGACTACTAGACAACCTCATAATTCAGATTCTTCAGTTAGAATATACCTTGTTGTTTCTTGTGACGAAATACATATTTTGCATAGAGTGGTATGGATTAGTTTCATAAAGAAGCTATACATAGAATTTAAGATGGATGTTTAATACCTTGATCCATTTCAGCCACAAGGAGTCACAAGCCAGAGGGAAGTTGCATGGGCTTACAGCTGTTTACTAAAAACTACAACACCCAGAAAATGGCCTTTAATAAGAGCACCTTATCCTCCTCTGTGGCGCTAAATAACCCAAAATCACACCATATCATCTCTCTAGAATCATCTTGGACTCACATAAACTCAGATAGTCCCTTTAAACATCAGGGGTTCCGCTAGACTTTTATTTTGTCGGTCAGTTTGGCCCGGCAATGTTTTAAGATTCCAGCCACTAATGAGATCTACCAGCCACACATTTAAATAATAGATTAACAATCATGTCAAAGTACATGACTGAATCAATAATATAAAACAGTCATTCTGCACATTAGTGAGTGAATAAAACTAAAAGGTAATGCCTTAATTTACAAACAGATAATGCACAGGACAAAATGGGGATTAGACAACTTGCGTGAGTCCAGACGAACAACAGCACTGGGGTGCACAGTGAGAAAAGCCTCTGTGTCATCTCATCTTTCATTTCAAAGTTCATTAAATTTAACAATAATAAATCATTATTAAAAAAAGTAAGGCTTCATTTGTAAGACTAACGCATAAGAATTCTGTCAAAAATTATTTTTAATCCTTGGTTGGAAGAGTTTCTGTGTCTTTACACACTAGGGGATCCTTTGCTTAGTGTTTTAAATGTATAGCTTACCCCCAATTCACACCAAAGCAGCAGCAGCGCGTAACAGCAGCGTCATGTCAGACGCGAGTGAATTGCTTTCTGTTTTATTCAGTCTGACAATTCACACCGGGGACGTCATACTTGCGTCTTACGACCGACTCGCCGCAACGCTACGCTCAAATTAGGTTGGAGTTCTATTTTTCCAGCGTCTCTGCGTCGACCGGCAACACTACAGCTGGAGAAACACAGGAAACAGGCACCAAGTGTCAAAATAAACTTCCGCTACACTTTCAAAATAAAGGTTTTCTAAATGTATGACTGACGAAAACATTGCACATCGCACCAAGGACTTCAGTGAATGTTGCACCATGGACGATGAGAAGTTAATTCTTGAGGTGGAGAACTTTAACATACTTACCACAAAAAGATTGTAATTCTACTTCTAGCACGATAGTAGTACTGTTGTCTGATTGCCAAGCAAGGTCAATAAAAAAAAAATAATAATTGGTCACGTACTATAGATATATAGTACATTTTATTCAAAATTGAGCGTCAGAATTGACGCTTTTGAAAAGACGCGCGTAAAACGATCTGTTGCTGCAACGCCCCCGTGACGTTTTCGGTGTGAATTTGGGGTTAGTTTTACATCAAATACAAGGACAACAGACAGTATCTGTATCCTCATAATCGCTGCTCATTTGGGAAATTTAAAACATTTATTTTATTTTATTTTGGTCCTGGGGAAAACTAGGTGTGCGCTCTGGGCACTAGTGCAAGGTGACTTAAATACTGATGATGGATGTTTAATTAGCCTACATTGCGCTAACATCAGGCTTGTTTTTGCACAAACAAGAACAATCAGACACAGAACAGATGCAGCCACATTTCAAACTCCTGGCACAAGTCTGTGTACATGGTTCCCGTGAGAAGCCACCCTTTTTACTTTCTGGTCTTACACGATTCTTCCAGTGCGTCACGTTGCAGCAATGTCCATGCATAAGTGCTACACTATAGCAGCGTCAATGCTAGTTTTAGCTCTCAAGCCAGGAGAGTTGTGCTGTATAAATGCGCACCATCAGAGTGGGTCAGGGCACAGAGAAACTCCCCAGAGTTTGACTTAACGCACATGATTTTCAGATTAATAGTAGCTCTGATAATATTCTTCACTCATTCTTATAAATGTAAGATGTACCTGTAGGCCACGTTTCCATTGAAGAATTTGACAGAGAGAGGAAAGCCATGCATTACAAGGCTCAAAATTTACTTTCCATGGTTGCACTGGTGCTCCTAACTTTGGAAGCTTAGGAGCACCAAACAAAATGATGAAAACATGTTTAATTATATACGTATATTATATATGTGTGTGTGTGTATATTTAACTCTTTTTCATTGATGACAACTGCTATTTTTGACTTTGACTTTAAACACCAGTCTGAAATTAACTTTTACATGTGGCACTGGTGCACCTAACTTAGATAGGCTGTCCAGAATATTCTAGTCTGGAAATATAACTCCAGTTCTTTTGAATGTTTTAATTTATCACAGCAGACTCCACTGCTGCAACATCAGAACAAGTCTATCATTTACAATTGTTTACATTAACTTACAGTCCAGCAGACTGAGGGGTCCCTTGTGGTCAACAGGGGAACTGCAGTTGAAAATGTGTGGGAGTCATTGAGCTTAGCTCAAACAGATAAGAAACATTATAGAAAGGCTGCTCACTAACTGTAAACCTCTATAAAATAAATCCTCACTGTTTTCTGTGTGGGGCAGAGGAAGCTCTCAGTGCTCAGGTGGAGATCACCTGTCTGTGAATCTGCAGCACATGATTCATGTTATACACTCGCAGACTCATTAGAGAAAAAATCCACCCTTAGACCTCTCATCACATACTGTGACTTATTTGTTTAGAATATTTGTTTCACTATAAGTTTCCTGAAAATCTGGTGTTTCTGTAATCCCGGCCCCGCCCCCTCACTGCGGCTGCGATGGCCCCGCCCCCTGCCCTGTCTCTGTGCTCTGAGCAGAGGAACAGCTTCTTTCCTCAGTCTCCTCTCCTCCTTATGGGCAGTAAATATCTCTTTTCTGGACATTTTTGAGTAAAACATCAGAGATCCTGTAATCACGCAATAAACATTGCACGTGTTCCTGCCGATACAGCGCTACTGCGCCGTATGTAATTAGACTATATTTAGTATCCTTAGCTTTTTTTTAATCTTTAATTGTGACTATCTCCATGATTACTGGACCTATCTTCATGAAACAAAAACTGAAGGAAAGCTCAAGATCGCATCTGTCATGCCCTGCGACAAGCTGGCCCCTATCCAGGGTGTACCCCGCCTACGGCCTAAAGTTACTGGGATAGGCTCCAGTCACCATGCGACCCCTAACGGGAATAAGCAGGTAGAAAATGAATGAATGAAAGGATGCATGTGTCTATACTCTATGTAAAAAATCGCTCAATGGCAATTTTTTGCAGTTGCACAGGGTGCTACCAAATATAGCATTCACCGGCCACTTTATTAGGTACACCTTGCTAGTACCGGGTTGGACCCCCTTTTGCCTTCAGAACTGCATTAATCCTTCGTGGCATAGATTCAACAAGGTACTGGAAACATTCCTCAGAGAGTTTTGTCCATATTGACATGATAGCATCATGCAGTTGCTGCAGATTTGTCGGCTGCACATCCATGATGCGAATCTCCCGTTCCACCACATCCCAAAGGTGTTCTATTGGATTGAGATCTGGTGATTGTGGAGGCCATTTGAGTACAGTGACCTCATTGTCATGTTCAAGAAACCAGTCTGAGATGATTCGAGCTTTATGACATGGCGCGTTATCCTGTTAGAAGTAGCCATCAGAAGATGGGTACACTGTGGTCATAAAGGGATGGACATGGTCAGCAACAATACTCAGGTAGGCTGTGGCATTGCAATGACGCTCAGTTGGTACTAAGAGGCCCAAAGTATGCCAAGAAAATATCCCCCACACCATTACACCACCACCAGCCTGAACCGTTGATACAAGGCAGGATGGTTCTATGCTTTCATGTTGTTGACACCAAATTCTGACCCTACCATCCGAATGTCGCAGCAGAAATCGAGACTCATCAGATCAGGCAACTTTTTTCCAATCTTCTATCGTCCAATTTTGGTGAGCCTGTGTGAATTGTAGCCTCAGTTTCCCGTTCTTAGCTGACAGGAGTGGCACCCGGTGTGGTCTTCTGCTGCTGTAGCCCATCTTCCTCAAGGTTGGACGTGTTGTGCGTTCAGAGATGCTCTTCTGCATACCTCGGTTGTAACAAGTGGTTATTTGAGTTACTGTTGCCTTTCTATCAGCTCGAACCAGTCTGGCCATTCTCCTCTGACCCCTGGCATCAACAAGGCATTTTCGCACACAGAACTTCCACTCACTGGATATTTTCTCTTTTTCGGACCATTCTCTGTAAACCCTAGAGATGGTTGTGCGTGAAAATTCCAGTAGATCAACAGTTTCTGAAATACTCAGACCAGCCCGTCTGGCACCAAAAATCATGCCACGTTCAAAGTCACTTAAATCACCTTTCTTCCCCATTCTGATGCTCGGTTTGAACTGCAGCAGATCGTCTTGACCATGGCTACAGCCTAAATGCATCGAGTTGCTGCCATGTGATTGGCTGATTAGAAATTTACGTTAACAAGCAGTTGGACAGGTGTGCCTAATAAAGTGGCCGGTGAGTGTATTTTAAGGTCGTACAGACTTCATTTTGGTCGCATATGCGGCTAAAATGGTTGCAGTTTAGAGCCCTGCATTACCAGTGTGATGATGCATTCAGGTGCGCAAAGTAAAAAAAAAGTTCTGCAAAAGGCTTTTATGAGCTTTTTAGGCTATCTGTTTTACAATTAAAACTAAAAACTTCCCAAACGGTGTCAAACTTTCAGATGATAAACAACCAACATGCTATATATTATTACTCAAAAAATATCTTTTTTGTTTTCTCAATAAAAAATATTTGCCGGTCATCTTGGCCGGTGATCATTCATTTTATCGGTCATTTGCATTTTAAAATGGCCAAAAGCCGGCATATGCCAGCTAATGGAAACCCTGATCCACACATAGAACAGGCTGTAATAAATATTCTCTGACACTCAGCCAACTCAGCCTTGTTCTTTAAGTTTTATTTCTCTAAAATGTAAACTGAAGTACACAAAGCTGCCAACAGCTCGGCATCGCACAATAATTTATCAGAAGTCAAACATTAGACACTATGGAGCCTCTAGTGCTCTCTTTTATAAAGTGGCGTTTATTCAGATCATTTTATGGAATAAAGTCTGAGGCAGTGACACTACTGACTCATTTCAAACTCATCACACAGAAACTGATCTGACTCAGCCGTGTTCAGAGACACCCTGGAGATGGTGCAGTGGATGATATCTCCTTGCTCCTCTCTGGTTAATAAGGAATGTCTCAAGCTGCCGATGCTAAAGGAGCTATGAAAGGAAGCAATGAAGCTCCTCTCCCTAACTCCTTTCTTAATGAAAAGTCAATTGGGACAGTCCTTTACATGACAGACAATGATGTACATCCGATTATAGCATAACAAGCTAGGGAGTTCCTTGCCAGGGTCATTTCTAGCTATATGCAGATTAGGCACGTACACGAGGCCCCATACACCACAAGGGGGCCTCAAAGTTGAATGTTCCGTTTTGTCTGAGGAGAATCTCCATGTGCTAAAAAAAATATTTTCTGCATCACATAAATTTGCAATAAACACCTAATGTAAATGGTCACATTTCTACCTCCATGGGTACTCAAAGCGCTTTACATCAAGGAACCATTCACCCATTCACACACATTCATACACCAGTGTGTGCAGACACTGGAGGCAAGGTGGGTTAGGTGTCTTGCCCAAGTACACATTGACAGTATGCAATGGTGGGAGTGGGGTTTGAACCGCCAGCCTTCTGTTTAGTGACAAGCGGCCCTATATTTTATATAGTGATGATCAAAAACATTTTTTTTGTTTATAGTCCTTAAAAATAGCGCAATATCAGTCAGAGTTGTTTGCATATTATCTGATCAGTTCAGGCTTTACAGGGTTAAGACAGTAACTAACTGAATTCATACTGGTCTTTTAACAATAGAATCTGACCCCATTGCACCAGCAGTAACAATGCTATTTTCTACATTTTATGACTAACTCTCCTTTCATTCTCGTGGCCTGTAGCAACACATTCTCTCACCACACGGCCAGGTCAGAGGTCACTTACAAACTGCCTCCAAGGACTGATTCCTGATTCATCTCCGCAACAGTAAATGTCATGTGCTATTTTTTTTTTTTTTTTTTCGATTAGAGGTCCATTTTGGTATCACTTTCTTTTATTACAGTGCAGAGCAGGGAGGCAAATAAACCTGAAGGTCGTTTTGTAAGACTGAGTTTTATTTAGAAGCTACACATCAATGTCACAATAAAGCTCTTAGGACATAATGAGATCCCATTCTAAATCATCTCGAGCTGTTTATTCACTTATTTAGGTATAAAAGCGTATGTCATGAGAATGCGCTAGCTGATTTTATCACAGATTTTTTTTTTATTTAAAGGTAACCGTTGCCAATGTGACTGACGTTGACTTAAATACCCTTATGGTGAAGGGTAAAAGCATCCCATCAGATACAACCTTGATATTAATTTGATTTTTTTTTTTTTCGTTTTGAAGCAGGGACAGAGTGTGTTAAGTTTATTAGCGTTGGTGTCCTTGTCGGACCTCATTCTCCAAGTGTGTGATAATACCCAAAGTGACCCATCAACAAGCATGAGGGCAATATTTCAACACTAAATCAAATGTGTGAATGTGTACAAGTGTGGCATTTAGAATTAATAGAATAGTCAGTTATGTAAGATAGACAACTAGGGAAATAAAAAAAAGCATGGTGGTTCCATTTGTTGATGAAAGCATGAGGCAGATTTCTGCAACCTTTCAAACTCCAAGAGTCAGTTGTTCCCAAAAAATACAAAATTTCAATCTGTAAACAGGTGCAACCGATTTTAATTCACAAAAGTGGCTGTAATATAGTCTATGGGAAGAAAGTTACAAACACGGACTGATTAAGTGCCACACACAAGCACCAAGAAATAGTTGGTAACTATGTGGACAACTGAGGCTAAAACTGTTTATTATAACAGTTTAACAGTTAAATCCACAGCATATATACCGAAAAACATGGAGAAGGTTTTCTTTTAAATCAACCAGGTGAGGCAGATGCAGGTTGTTTTATCATTGTCTACTTATTCCTTTATTAACTTAATACATAACCAGATGGCAGAGGCCCAAGGAGCCACAAAAGCAGGGCTAAAAAGCTGCATGTGGCTCTAATACTGTAGGTTGCAAACGTCTGGCATAGGGCGGAGTTCCAGTAAATGATTTGCACTATGTCCTATGGTGTTCTCCATGTTTTCTGGTATATGTTTTGGCTTTAACTGTTAAACCGTTATAATAAACAGTTTTAGCCTCCATTGTTCACACAGTTGCACACATTGACTGATTACAAGTACCACACAAATAATCAATGCAGTATTTAACACAGTTGTTTGTTAGTTTGCTATAATTAATGATCTCCCATAGGCCACATTTTTGGTTAGTCTGGTTGTCTTTTGTTAGATACTGCAACCCTTTACAGACAGTAGTAGGGACAGAGGTATAGTTTAGGAGATATCTCCATCATTCTTCCCCAGGAAAGCTGTGGCTACAAAGGTAGCTTGCCACCAACAGTGTGTGACTGGAGAATGAATTAATAATGCAGTGTTAGTCTTATTATTAGATAACTTCAAAGATATGGTTCCTTTTCAAGAAAGTAGGGCTGTGGTCAACCAAAGTTATGCCCAGCACAACGATTATTTGAGTGAAATCGACCAAAGCATATGCGGGGGAACTTACCAGAGTCTTACACAAACAAGTGACTTCACAATAATTAGGTGATACAACATTTGACACAGATGGCTGTAAAATATAGATAAAAGTTATCAAGTAACAAATTAGTCAAGCTTTAATGATGCAAAGAGTCAGGGTTGCCAGGTCTGAAAGTCAAAATCCACTCATCACCAGCTTAAAACCCATTCAAAACCTGTGGAACAGTGCATGAAACAACTGTAATTGGTGCCACTGCGCCAAAAAAAAAGCGCTCCTCTCTCTCTCAGACAGAGCAGCTCCTCAGACACAGAGCAGAGCTGATTTGGCCTGGATTCACAGTGATCAGCTTTGGATTTAAAGATGTGTCATACAAAATATGAATCTTCATTTAGACATACCCAAACATGCACATAATCTGTATGTGAAAATAGCTGTGCTCCACAATTTTTATAACATTTTAGTCAAAACCTCACTGACCAATTGATCGACTAAGTGACCAGAGAGTGTCAGTTCTCCAGTTTGTTTGTTTTTTAAGAAATATATGTATTTTGGTTTATTTTTAAGCCTGGAACCATTGTCCTTTTTTAATACAGTACTTGCACTTGAGTGGTGCCCTCCACTTGCCCCCTTACCTAGTGTCCAGACTTCACTGAAGGATATTACCAACAATCCCTTTCAGCTCTGTGACATTTAACATGAAGCAGCTGCTGTTTCTAAGCAACAAAGAGCAACAGGCGACAGAATGAGCAGTTCTATTGAATTTAGTTTTATTTATAAAGCCCAATATCATAACAGTCACCTCAAAGGACCTCTGTTCTTAGATGAGAAAGGAAAAAAGGGAAAAACACATCCATCATATATACTGTATTACTGAAAACCCCAAAAAAGAATTAACTTCAAAAAACAAAGGTTAGCAACAAGGCAAACACATTTTAAATTGTGGCACAGGATGGAGACAGTATTACTTTAACCTTGCCATGTCTGACAATGATGCACAGGCACAGAATTCTCATCAGCAGGAATCGTTTACTATGCATACTGAAGGACAATAGACTTGGGCTGACGGAGGGGTATTGTAGATTCGGACCATGTCTTTGACTTTGTCCAGCAACAGTTGCATGGTCCAGGGAAGATACATGGCTGCAGATGGATGTTAAGTGAATGCAGAGGAAGTGGCTTTAAAGCAAAAAAGGAAGACAATAGAATGAGATTAGCTGAACTGGATTCAGAGTGTTCGACAAATGGAGACTTCACAGGAAGCAGTATTTCTCCAAGGGACCTAACTGCACTTGAACCATTGATTTCAATGACAGGAGTGTACATTAATGGCTAATTGCTATACTTTTGATCTATATGTGGTTCAATATTTTTCTTAAATATGAACCCACCATTGACAGCGTTAATGATTGGCTACTAAACAGTAACATTCCGTATCTGTGTCGGTGCTACATCAATAATTAAAGAAAGGGAAGAAGAAACCTTGCCTATCAGGCATAATATGCTGTATAATATACATGCATCTATAATTATACTGTACACATACATCCAATATTCATAAATAGTCATCAAAATGGTAGGTTTTTTAAGAGCCATACTCTTGTTCGATCAAGACATTTTTAAAACTTTTTTGGGGACTTTAGGGGCTTTGTCAGAGGTGCTGAGACGTGGGCAAATGGTTGGGGTTGGGGGTTGCTTTTTTTTTGTGCCATGCTTGTTTTTTTGTTTTGTTTTGGTTTTTTTGGGTTTTTTTACCTTTATTTAACCAGGAAAGTCCCACTGAGATTCAGAATGCAGGGGAGTCCTGGCCCCATGGGGGACCTATTGTACATGTTTTTAGTGGTAGGGGAAACCGGAGCACCGGGAGGAAACCTACGCAGACACGGGGAGAACATGCAAACTCCACACAGAAAGGCTCCACCCGGTCCGGGAATCGAACTCCTGTGAGGCAGGAGTGCTAGCCACTATGCCACCGTGCCGCCCAATTATATAGTAATTATATACGGGTAAAGAATGCTGGTGGAGGGCCCCCTGAAAATGTTTACTCAGGGCCCCAAGAGTCTCTAGGAGCATCTCTCAGTGTTAAACTTTGGTTTAAGCACTGTCCACCACCACAGCCCACCTCATTTGTACAAAAAGCAAAATCATTGTATAGGAGGCATTTTTTAAATTATATGCTCAGTCAGAGGAGTTAATGACTTTTTAGTATTTAAAATTCTCCTTTGGGTTGAGTTTATACCAAATGTACAAATTCAAAAGCGTCCAAACCCTGTTGATTTATTTGAGTTTACCCTGAGCTACAGTAGTTTTGCTGGTGGACACTCATTAATCCAGCTCCTCTCTTCACTTCATGTTCCCAGTAATTAAATTATATATTCATGTATTCTGTTTGCACACACCGTCCCATTTTTGCTGTTTACAAGTATATTTATTCTCCTGTTTGTCACACGCTCTGAGTTAAGGCAACATCTGCTCTGAAGAGTGAGTAAACTACGAAATAAGAATAATTTAATTTAAAGTTAAAGTTTGAGTTAAATGCAATATCATATACCGAAAACTCATAATATTTCATAATCTTTAGATTTGATTTTATCAATGTCAATGCCATTGTCGATTCTTCTTATCAATACAATTCTTTTGTCAATTCCTAATAAATCTTAGTGGTCATACAGTTTATTATTAACCAGAAATAAAATATAGCTTATTTGTATTTTCATGCATGTGGTCTGTTTTAATATGTGTTCACAGAGAAATACCAGACATACCGGCTCAAGACATCGCCCAGTCAAACAAGGTCTGCGTCAGGTGTTGGGGAACCAGAGCACCTTGATGAAAAATCGGCTACTGGAACAAGACAGAAATGGACGAGATGTGAGAACAAGGCTCTGCTTGAATGCTACTACTCAAGTAACCCTAGAGGGGTTACATGCAGAGAATGTTGGAAATATGGCAACTTTGAAACCCACAATCAACACTCACTGTTAAACAACTAGTAGCTTAGCGTTCCAACATCCATAAATGGCACCTGCTTTCACAACTTGAGATTGACGAGGTACAACACAAATGCTACAGCAAGGGGGAGCCAGGATGTAAGGTCAGAGGGGAGTTAACACCGACTCCCCATCCAGAGATTGGGTACGAAGCCCCAATAAGCACTATCACACTGATAAGTTAAGATCATGGCTTAAAAAGGCAACCCTGACATCAGTTACAGAGGCTGAGTGAAGTACCATCAGAAAGTCTCCTGGAAGATGTGAATGCAGCTTTGGGAACAATACCTACTATGACCATCACTGAAACCAATGAGCTGATATACACTTCACTGGGACTGCAAAGCCATACAAACACTAATCTGTGCTCCGCCTGGATTCATTACAAGAAAGTTTATGACTCAGTGCCACACACATGGATCATGGAATGCTTGGAGATGTATAACATCAACAAGACTTTAAGAGCCTTTGTTGCAAACTCGATGAGGCAGTGGAAGACCACCCTTGAGGCCAACTGCAAGCCAGTTGCACAAGCGTCCATCCAATGTGGCATATACCAAGGAGATGCTCTGTCCCTGCTGCTGCTCTGCATAGGTCTGAACCCCCTCAGCCAAATAATCACCAAGACTGGCTATGGATACCGACTCAGGAATGGGTCCACCATCAATCACCTCCTCTACATGGATGATATCAAGCTGTACGCCAAGAGCGAGAGAGACATTGACTCACTGATCCACACAACCAGGATCTACAGCAATGACATCAGAATGTCATTCGGACTTGAGAAGTGTGGGCGGATGGTGACAAAGAGAGGGAAGGTAGTCCGTACAGTAGGTGTCCCACTCCCAGATGGCAGAATAGCAGACATTGAGGACAGCTACAAGCAAATGGCCACAACAGGCCACAAGAAAAGTAGCCACAGCCAAATACCTCCAACGAGTAAGGCAGGTCCTAAGGAGTCAGCTCAATGGCAAGAACAAGGTTCGGGCAATCAACAGCTATGCCCTGCCGGTCATCAGATACCTTGCAGAAATAATAAGCTGGTCATCGGAGCGCTCGGGACAGTAACCTCCAAACTGGAAGAGTGGCTACAGCAGATCCCAGGAGAAACATCAGACATCTCAGTCCAGAAGAGTGCAGTCCTAGGAACAGCAAAGATACTGTGCAGAACCTTAAATCCCTAAATGGTCTTGCCCCACAGAATTTGTCTGACCTGCTTGAGCCCTACATCCCTATATGTTCCATCAGGTCAGCAGATCTGTCTTTGTTAGTCATCCCAAAAATAGAGAGGAAGCTCAGAGGGGACCGCTCTTTCTCAGTTGCTGCCCCTAAATGAGCTGGCCTTGCACCTTAGACAGGTTGAATCACTTCCTGTTTTTAAGTCCTCTCTCAAAACGCACCTCTTCTCTTTGGCATTTACCTCAGTTTGAGATGTTGACTTTTATTGTTTTATTGTTTTTTTTACAGGTTTTATTGAGGGTTTCACCTTTGTTTTTATATTGGTTTTATGTCTCTGTTCTTTTATCTGTTTTTAAAGTGCTTTATAAATAAAGTTGATTGATTGACTGATTGAGCGAGTTTAGAAAAGCCATTTTGACGCTTTAGGTGTTAGTCCACCCTAACTGAGAAGTTGGCCTCTCCCTGTCTACCACAATGTCAGGCAAAAAGTGAGGTTGTTTCATTTCCAAACCTTATTTACATTGTTGAAAAAGAAGTAGAAGGTAGTGGAACTTGGAATTAACCCAAATAACACCCCAGCAGCAGACAGATTAGTGAGTTCTCAGTTACATTATTTTAATCTCCATGTGTGATTAAAACATTGTTACTAATGTTTTAGCTGGGAATAAGAGTTTTTCTACTACTACTATTATTCATTCATTCATGTTCTTCTGCTTCTACTCCTGTTAGAGGCTGAGGTTAACTGGAGCCTTAGGTCGGGGTACACCCTGAACAGTGGCCAGTTAGTTGCAGGACTGACACAAAAACAACCATCACTCTCACATTCATTCACTGGGGGCAATTTCCCGTCTTTGGACAGTGGAAGGAAGCAGAGTAGATGCAGAGTCCACCCAGAGAAACTGTGTCATGAAGAGAGCCAGAAGATCAATCTCACAACCTCCCAACCTTCTCTGGAGATCATTCCTCTGTTGTATTGCAATGCATACTATGTAAAGTTGGATTCACAGTATATAATGCAGATATATATATATATATTGTTTTTTCATCACCACCAGAAGCTGACATTTTGCCCTTCACCACCACACATATACATCTGCTGCTAACACAAATCACAGAAAATGTCCATGATGCTGAATGCTGAACTGCCTTGTCCTCACTGTGTGCCATAAACCATATCCATCCCTCTTGTGAGAATCTTGTATCTGTCAGCTCCATCTGTAGCCCCCCTACACTCTGCAGCAGCAGCAGCGGTGGCGGCTCACCACATGACCTTTTACCCCTCCGCCTCCTCCTCTGCAGCTCATATTCAGATTCTTTTGTCAGTGTGGCATATGCATGAGGGCAGCACACTGGAGACTAGAGGTTATGGTTCCAGTGACAGAGCTGAGCTGCATTTGGTTACGCTCATGTCATATTTATAAAATGTGCATAAACATCCAGCTTTAGCTCAATATGCTGAATACAGATAAACACAGGGCATAAAGGATCAGGGCTGCAGAATGTATTGGAAATGCGTTGTCTAAGAATGCATCTTGGCAGAGTTGTTAACACTTGCCAGACCTAGCCAAAATCTGTGGTCACCCACTGCTCATGACAGGTTGCCCCAGTGGCCCAGAAGTATGGGTCAAATAGAAAGAACAAATTTCCCTACAGGGACAATAAAGTATATCTTAACCTTAAACCTGAGTACAACTTTTGGGATCACAACTCTGCGCTATAGCCATTTTATTATTTAAATGTTTTCAGCTTCACATAACTGCTTTACCTGTTTTACTGTGTGGGGCCTTGTCCTGTTGGCTGTTTGGGTGATGAACACATGAAAGGTTGCGCATGTTGTCGAGGGAGGTTCTAACAACAATTAGCATTTATCATACCATGTAGCTGTATAATATATATAAATGATCATGATACATCAGAATCACGGAAGTCCCAACTTGGAAAAACACCCTTAAACAAGTCACCCGCGACCCCTAACGGGAATAAGCGGTAGAAAATGAATGAATGAATGAATGAATGAGTAATCACACTGTCCTCCTGTCACAAAGGAGACTCCCCATAATTGTGGTGTCAACTTGGTAACTCAGAGTCCAGTCATTGCTCGAGTTTTCGAGCAAAATTCCAGACTTGAGACAATGTTTAAGGGTATTTTTCCAATTTGAAAGTCGGAATTTCCAAGATTCTGATGTATCATAAGCACGGCATTAGAGGCAAAACTCTAGTGACACTTCCTCCTACATCTTTCATTGACTTTCACTTTGGGTTCAGTCTTTCTCCGGTTTGATGACTAACATAATGTTTCTCATTAGATGCAAATAAATTAAACTTGCTTCCATCACTAGATTGAACTTTAGACCGGTTTTTCCTATGTCCTGATGACATGTTCCTCAGCAAAGGCTAATCTATTCTCTAGACTCTTCCTGCTAATGAGAGGTTTGGGCCCCCTCCATAACTGTGTGGTCTGATAACTTCTCTGCTCCAAACCAAGGTTCCTTCCCTCGATGCCTGCTGGGAAAGGCCTTCACCTTACAGCTAAGGTAAGTGTCAGTGTGCATCTCCTTCTATGGCATGTGTCGTCCATTTGGCTAATGCCCCAAGGATACATTGATGGTTCTTCACTGCTTTTCCTCAATCGGATTTACCATTGAAGTCTTCCATTTGACGTTTATTTGACTCAAAATAACATTTGCCTTGGATTCGCCTTTGGAGAAAGTGGCTTCAAAGGCAAAGTACCATAGCTATAACTTGACATATAGTTACAGTATATTTGCATAGGTTTCACGCCAAATGCCTTTCCTGATGCAACTCTCTCCATTTATCCAGGCTTTGGATTGGCACATGGAGAACACTGACCCCTTGTGGCTATACTACGCAGTGTAAGGATGTCTTTTTTTTTTTCCACATTGTTAAAACATTCAGTAGGATTTGAGAATGTCCAACACCAGTGTAGACTAAGAGTATGTGCTAAAAAGGACATAAAACAACACTTAATATTATATCAGATGGATTACAGAGCACATGTTTAAGTAACTCCAACTCCACAGTGTAGCATTTCTCTGTGTATGTTGGTCAAATGGTTAGACAAGGAGAAACTATACATGAATAATTCACATACTGGTATGGATTTAACACACTGGGCTTAAACAGCTTCTCCAGGGCGTATTACTACAAGCTGGAGTCTAAACTTAGAAACTCTGCTTTATGAGAAGGTATTTGTATTCACACAACACAATCTGAACATCTGGACCCATGATAATGTCCTCATTCTAAAATAATTGCCCTCCAAATGGCTTGATTTTTTATTTCTCATAAAATGTTGCTGGGTTTTGTTAATTTTTATACAAAACAATAACCGCCTCTTGGGCGTGCTGGCAGTGCAACAGATGCTTCTCATAACTGTTATCATTTTATGAAAACTTTAATGGACAGTGGGGGGTATGATAGAAAAAAGAATCTACGGTGGGCAGCTTTTTAATTTCCTCCCTGACATTTTCAGGTGGATTTCTACAGGGCAAAAAACAGAGACACAATAGAGATTAAAACTACCACTGAATGCAACTAAAAAGACATACAACCAATCGGCCATCAAAAATCTTCATGAAATTAACAGTATGTAAATTTTCACCACAAGTAGTAAAATATGCAATTTTATTTAAAGTAAATGCAGAATATTGCACAGGGGAAAACCTCTTTCATAGACAATATGTACCTATCTCATCAGATATTTAGAACTTAACATTAATAATAATAATAATAATAACTTTATTGCTATGGCACTTTTCAAAACACAGTTACAAATTGCTTTACAGAATATAAAAACAGACAAACCATAAAAGCAATAAGAACAATAAAACAATCCAGTAAAATTAACCATATATAAACATAATTTAAGCATTACTGTAAAAAAGCCATTCTGTATAAGTACGTTTTCAATTTAGATTTAAACCACAGAGTCGGCCGACCTGAGCTCCTCAGGCAGAGAGCTCCACAACTTTGGAGCTCTGACTGAAAAAAACCCAGTCTCCTCTGTGAGGAGTCTGGAGGGGGCACAGCCAGGAAGATCTGACCTGAGGAGCACAGGCAGAGACCAGGGACATAGGGGGAGAGTAGGTCACAGATATATGAGTGGGCAAGACCACGAAGAGCTTTAAAAGTAATTAATAAAAACTTACTGGTAGCCAGTGAAGTGATGCTAAAATTGATGTTATGTGCTCATGTCTCTTGGAGTTAGTTAAAAGTCTTGCAGCACTGTTTTGAATAAGTTGAAGGCAGTTCAGTGTTTTCTGGCTCAGTCCTGCATATAGTAAGTTAACAGCCCCAACCCAAATGCATTTGGATTTTAGCTTTGATGGGCTTTGAACTGATTAGGCTGATTGGTTATTAGAGGCTTTTGTGCTTTAATTTTCTGTTGGTTCAGCCAAAACTTTTGCCGATATGCAAAAACGTTCCCCTTGTTCAGATAGAGAAAAGCATGTCAAGACCTCACCTAGCTCACTTGGCTATGTTTGATAAGAAATTATCTTCTATATTCATAAGACGTACTGCAGATAAACGGCTGTGACAGGCCAGTTCCAAATCAAGAGAAACGATCTGCTGTTACTGAGGAATCGTAGTGTTCTGCTTTTGAACAGAAAGTGGAAGGGGCTGGTTCAGCAGGCTAAATAAACAGTATAACTGCACAATTTCACAACTGTGACATCAAAATAATATTTTAAGTTATTATAAACCTTTAGCCAGTGACCTTGTCATTCCTGCTGATCTGGAAGTAGCTCAGTAGGCTGTTCACCCACTACTGGAAGTCTGAACCCTATGCACTATCTTAATGTAAAGCACTTTGAGTGCTCATGGAGGTAGAAAAGCACTATATAAATGTGATCCTTTTTTTTCCATCAATTATGTCTTTGGTAAATATCATGTGAATGCTTTGCATAAATATACTTATTCCCCTTTGCTTCATTCTTCACAATTTTTTTTCCTAAATTTGTCACGTACTCAATGTTAACAAATGGTGAGACCAACAATTAATAGGTTGCATTCATGTGATGTCACAGAATTCTAAAAGGTGTATAGTTCATACTTTAGTTTGTATGGTATTTTAGTTTAAAATTTAAATGGAGCCAGGTAAAAAAAATTATGTTAGAATCTGCTGTTAAAGATTCAAAATGCAGTAGTCTTGATGTGGTTTACGGTTAATATTTCTACAAGTACTGGGCTTATCCACATGAAAAAACTGGCCCAAAGTATAAAGTATTGTCTGTCAGTATGCATGACCTAAAGTGAAGTTATTACTTCACTATAGCGTCAGAAAGTGGTTATATCATTCAAAGACACAGGTGTGATTGCTGTCAGTAGACTGTGCATTAAAAAAAACATAGGGAGTCACAAGCCAGTGTACTGTTTGTGCCAGTTCCAAGCCTGGATAAATATGGAGAGGTTTCCAGCTTAAAACCTATGCCAAATAATATGCAAATCACTGCACATAGGAGGTAGACAGTTGATGGTAGATAATGGAAAAGCTGAAAGAAAAGAAGAATTACAGTATGATTACACAGTAAACATAATAGTAAATATGCTTCTAGTACTTACTACGCCCATCTTTGAAAGCAGATTGCATGTTACTTCTTGAATCCCAATGCCTCCATCTTCCCTTCGTTGCTGAGTATTACTCTTGAGTGTTTGAAGTGCTTGGGTCACTGATGACAGAGGCCTGATCCCCCCGAGCCTCTCCTTCAGCAGATTTCCCCATAGACTCACCTTAACTCTATCCTCTATGTTTTGTTTTTTTTCCACTTTCATTTGCGTCCTGCCTTTTCATTCTTCCTCTTTAAGCTCATGGGCTTTCAGCGTCTTTTGATTCACTGCCCCAGCTGCCAACCACACACAGAAATGCACATCTATCACACGAATAGCAATAATTAGATTACTTTAAATGTACAGGCAGGCACTTCGACATGAGAGGAGCTTTGCATGGAGACTTAACAAGATTTACGTTTGCAATTTTCTATGCTATGCTAACGAGAACACCCATTAAGTGTGCGAGTATCTTGTTTACATCATTCTTACTTTAATTAATGCCATGCCCCTCATGTTACTTGCATAAAAATACATAGTTAATTATAAGTGCAATCTATTCTAAACATATTAGCGTGTTGATATACTGGCAACATTATTACTAACGTCAGCTCTATGGCTTCTAAATGCAAATATCTAATCAACAAACCATATGGCAGCAAATGAATACATTTAGGCATTTTCACGACAAACCTGCCCAACATCAGTATGACAATGAAAAGTGATTAAAATGACTTTGAAAAGGACAGAATTTACAGGGAATGGTGAGAAAAAGAGAAAATATACAGATTTGTACTAGCAAATGCCTAAAGCATTGACAGACTAGTTCAAGATCATGCAGAGGCAAGAGAAACTGTGGAACTAATGTGATTTTTTTATGTTTAACCATTTCTAGAGTTGACAGAGGATGGTAAGAAAAGGAGAAAATATCCAATAAGTGACCAAGCTGTGGGCAAAAATGCATTATTGATGTCAGAGCCCAAAGAAGAATGGACTGTTTCAAAGTTATAGACAGTAAATCGAAAATGTGGATCTACTGGAATTTCTATTCACAACCTTGTCTTGGGTTTACACAAAATAGTCTGAAAATGAGAAAACATCCAGCGAATTATAAGTTTTTGTGACTTGGTGATTCCAAAGGTTAGTGGAGAATGGCCAAACTCGTTCACAATTACAGAAAGGCAAAAGAAACTGGATGTACTGGGATTTACATGGACAACTATCTCCAGAGTTTACAGAGAATGGTCTGAAAGAGAAAAAATATCCTTTGTTGATCCCAGAGGTTTGTGGAGAATGGCCAGACTGGTTTAACATCATAGACAAGCAACAGAAACTGTGGTAGTAATTTGATTTTTTTGTTTAACTATCTCTAAAGTTTACAGAGAGTGGTCTAAAAAATAGAAAAGATCCGAGGAGTGGCAGGTTGTGTGGGAGAAAATGCCTTGCGCTTGACATCAGAGGAGAATGGCCCAACAGAGTCAAAATCATAGAAAGGCAATAGAAACTGGTAATCAACTGGAATTTTATGGACAACCATCTCGAGGGTTAGCAAAAAGAAAATATTCAGGGGCAATGCTGTTGGTAAACATTCCTTTCTGATACCAGTGGCCAGAGGAGAATGGTAAGGATTCAATAGAGCAGTGGTTGCCAAATGGTGGATTAGCTACCAAAAAAAGGTTATGGGGAGGTTGAATATAGTCTCAACATTAAGCAGATATGATTTTTTTTCTGACTCCTCCTCAATCAGGTCACCACAGAGAATCAGCACACTGGTTTAGCAAGTTTTTACATCAGATACCTTTCCTGTCACGACCAGCCACATACTGTGACTGGAGTAGGCAATGAGGATGAAGTGTCTAGCCCATTTACACAAACAACAGTATGCACTGATCAGACCAGGACTCTAACCGCCAACCCATTTGGCATAAGCACATTACACACAATATGTCACATTTGATCCATAGCAGCCTCACTGTGGCTTAAGGCAGACAGAAAACATTTGAAAGTAGCAATCATGAACACTGACCCTAATCTTATGGAACATTTGTGGGTTAAAATGGAAAGTGGGCTTATTCAAAGAGGCTTTTCACATGACTCATGAGCCCTGCCAGGAGGGTTGTGAGTTACAATGACTAAATTTGTGATGCAATTTAAGGCAGTGATGCCAAATGATTACTGCATGTGAACCTTTGACCTCTCAAATATGACAAAATGTATCTAAAGTTGCACACCGCCAGGCCAACCAAGGCTTTGTTGATGGGGGGAGCCTTGAGAGTACTGAAGGGGCCTTCCCAGTCACCTGATTTAAATCCAACTAAAAGTCTTTGGTGGGGTTTGAGGGGTTCTGAGTTTGAGGTACCTGCGCGTGAAGAATGGGCAAAGTTGACAGTGGAGCAGTGTGGGATGCTTGTTGGCAGATGCTGGGGATGTTTTTGGAAATTGTAGAGGATTGAAGGATATGCTCCACAAAATACTGAAGCTAAGGACTGAGTAATACTGGCCATGTGCCTGTGTTAAGGGTCACATTTTTCATTTGAACTTCAAAATTTGGTCTACTTCTGTTGTCAAAATAACTCAGATATGTGGCAATGAAGGTCTTTTGTTGTATGCTAGATTTTTGTCATTTATTGTCTTGCATTCACATCATCTTGGTGTCTTGAACTTAAGGATAATAAATACTGTATTTATGATTGCAACTGACAATGCTGCAATTTAACAGTGGTATCAGGCTTTGTAAAAAAAAAAAATCAGGTGGCTTTGGATATTCAGAGTAGTTTACAACACATACATGTATTTGACTAATATAAACTTTTTAGCATTTTTCACAATTCTGTAAGGTCCACTATCATGGTTAGACGCCTCTGCCACACATCTCTACCTCTCTACACACCTTTATCTTCTCAATCTTGGACTGGATCCGATCAGAGACAATAGCAGAGACACAATACAGCAGAGGGGGGCAAACTAGGCCCACCGACCACATGCGGCCCTTTGGGCTTTTTAATCTGGTCCGCAAAGCATTTACATATATTTGCATATATATATCAGTTGCATCAGAGAGGGCATCTAATGTAAAAAAAAAAAAAAAAAAAAAAAAAAAAGCTATTGCTGTGTAGACCCCTAGACTTTAGTTCTGTAAAATGTAGGTCATAATAAAGGGATCAGGAATACAAATGAGTAGTTCTTTTAAGCAAACCTAAGGAGCATGTATAAAAAGGTTAAGGTATAGTTTTATTTATTTTATAGTTTTATTTATATTTCATTTGACTCATCCATTAATACCACTGGGGCAACCTGTCAGGAGCAGTGGGCGCTTGGGAACCCCTCACCTGATCTTGAACAAGGATTGAGTACTAAGATGGAGGATTAGCCTATTGAGCATGTTTTAGGATAATAATAATAATAAGCTGCTAAGCTACTTCTGTAGCCACAATTGCCCTGTTGTGTTAGTGTGATTGCATGGGATTGTTGTCTCTGGGTGCTCTGGTTTCTCCCATCATTTAAGGGGCGGCAGTAGATCAGACATTTACCCACTTACCAGAAGGTTGGTGGTTCAATCTCTGCTACCAGCATTATGGGATGCTGGGGCATACTGCCACCCCCTAGATGATGGGAGAAACTACAGAGCAGAGAAAACCCACGCAGACACACTGAGAACATGTAAATTTCACACAGAAAGGCCCCACACGGTCCAGGAATTGAACCCGGGACCTTATTGCTGTGAGACAAAATCGCTATCCACTAAAAACAAACAAGTTATGAGAAACTTTCATCAACATATTCATGCTTGTTTTCAAAAAGAGGTTGTCTTTGAGGGGGTGTTGCTTACACAATCCTGCATTATTATGTTTTGAAATGAAAGGTCAGGTCGTACAAGGGGAATGAATTGTTACTCTTTCTGCTTCTACAATTTTCTGGCAATTTGGACTCTTCCCGCCCACATTTATCTTCCTTTCGCCTCAGTATTTGACTCAGCCCCTGTAATGTTTTTGTGCCTGCGCCACTCCATCCATCAGCCTGTTCAGGGAGAGTATTGTTTTGGAGCTGGCTGAATGAGTTAGGATGCAGATGCAATGACGTTGGGAGAGAGAGCCACAGCCTGGTAATGAGCTTGTGTGTCAGTCCTGTAATCTCATCTACATGTAAATGCATTCTCTTACAAGTTGGCCCACTAATTTATTCATCCTAATGTAACTTCATCAATTTATACCCTGTATCACCATCAGCGCTGTCAGAGAGGAGATGAGAGGAGCACTCATGTCTGTTTCCCCAAAGCACATTCTGGGAATCTTTCAGGAAACTCCTGGAATTACCCCTGGTGTATAGCAAATATTCAACAGTACATAGAGTATTTAATGCATTTTATAAAGACTGACAGCTTCCTCATTTGTATATATAACTTTCCCAATGAAAACTGGGGTCTGCCCTTACCGGGACCTCACCTGTCATCAGTGTCTTTGAGTTTCCTGGTTAGGGCAAGTTGGGGCATTGGGGCATTGAATGGAACATAAAACCTAGGACCAAAACCCAGAGAATGTTTTTATGGTGCATTAGGGCTGCATATGGGACCTTCCCAAAGGTTTCCCATAGGCTGAGGAAGTGGATGGGACAGTGAATCTAGCAGAAAGCTTAAATGTATGACGACATATAAACTAAATCATCTATCCTATACTTATAGTCTCAGATACAGTTCAATTCAGTTCAGCCAACTTTATTTGTACCCATAGGTAGATTTGTTTTGCAGCAATACACCCAAGACTGGCGTCCAAGCACAAGTAATTACATTAACAGACAGTTGTTTCCCAAAGACAATACAATGACATGACAGACAGGTGCCCACTAGATAAAACATCACTTAAAAATTGTTAAATCCGTTAAAAATATGCCTGCTGGACCATTTGATGATCTGTTCTTGTCTTTTAGAATCAGGTTGCTGAACCATTCCACCAAAGAAAAGGATAAAACAGACTCAATAAAAAGAGTGAGCATGGTTTGGCTAATGTTAAAATGTGCAGAAGAGGCGCTGGTGCCTCTTCCTGCACAGAGCTTCATGGTTTGCCTCAAAGTTAGGTGAACTGTCAATGAGTAGTAGTTATCCACCAATTCAACTTTTTGGCCCAGGACAGTGGTTGCTTCAGATGCTTTGGTTTGCTTTCTAAAATCAATGGCCATATCTTTAGTTTTTGTTGTAAAAGTTAAAATACAAGTGCTATTGCGATCAAAGTAGGTGGAGCCTGGAGAAGTGCTTGCTGTTTCAGGTTACATAAACAAGCACAGGACATCACCGCACATATCCCAACATAGATCTCATATGTCCCTGAGGCAACACTTCACAATGAACGTGCCGTGTGTATTAGCTGCAACCTCCAGATCACCATTAGAAGTGGAGCTGTGTTAGGGTCACATCACCAAAAATGGCACATTGAAAGGACAAAAACATGGGGTCAGAGTGGAGAAAAGAATAGAGCCATGTACAACAAACTCAACAAAGAAGAGGTGGACACAAAACATCATGTCAGAAAACAGAAAACAACCTCACTATTGAAAGTTTCCGCTGCAAGCACCTTCATCATATAAGTTGAATCCAAGCAGGTCAAGTTTTGGGGTGGTCAGCCCTATGTAAGGGTTAGGATAAGTGTTAAGGAACATCAGGACTTTCCCAGATGTGCAGGAAACCAAGGAACTTAGGGGAGTGTTCTGCCAGTTGCTTAATCACAGTAAAATGTAGCCCATACATTAGTCCAACAATAAAGTCTTGCTTTTTTCAGGCTTTGTGAAATAGTTTTGGACATCTTTGTATTAATAATTTATGTTTCATAACCTAAAATGAGTGTCTGTGATGTGTATGTATGGAAAACGTCTTATTTGGAGGAGCTGTCCCTTTGACTTGTTTGGATTAGGTGCCTATTGGCCCCTGCTGGCAACGGTGGGGACTGGAACAGAGCATAAAATGGCTACTTAGGCTCATGGCTATTAGCATCATGACACTGACAGATAGCCTTAAGCTCTGCAACAGCTGATGAGAATGATATTTAATGTTCTGAAAGTTTGAGTCAATCTATGAGACTTATGTCCACTTATGTAAGATATGTTGATGTCCCAAGTTTAATTTCTGAAAATTTTTCGAAGAGACCTAAGACCTCCTTCTCTGCGTCCCCCCCCCCAAGCATGAACATCAGACTTCTGAGAGTGTCTGTTCCTCTAATGTGAGACTGAGAAGTGGTGCGGCTGGTCTGAGGCTGTGTAATGGCTTCATATTTAATAAGACAAACACGGCTGGAGTGACAGTGGAGAGGGGAGAGCTTGCGTGCCCACTGCTCTTCTCCTTGTCGGCCTGTTCGCGGTATGCACTTCTCGTGTTCGGGCAGCGGTGCAGAAAAGTATTACCCTGGCTGTCTGGATGGACTGGTTGTGTGTGTGGATGTGTGCATGTATGTACGTGGAAAATTCCCAGGGTATGTCCTATAGGCTGCTGATGTAAACTCTGTCAGATCGTGTTAAACTAGCCGGAGTTGCCATTGCTATTTTTGGAGAAGTGAGAATGGATCTATGGGTTATGTATTTTTAAAGTTGACATTTGGTGTAAACATGCAATATGGGGCATTTTTTTATAAAACATATGTTCTCCAGCCTCATGGGGGGCTTCTGTGGCTCACCTGGTTGTGATGAGACCACATATACAAGAATTTGTCATCTCAATGCTGTCAGATCAAAAATATCCATCTAAAAACTTCCAGTGACATTTTAACCCTCATCTGACTAAGTGGGGTAAAATGTGACCCCAGTCAAAAGTACCTATTTTCGTCTTTGTATTTTTTATGTTTTATTTACTTTAATTTTAACCATAGTATTAAAGTGCCCCCTACAGGAGACACAAGCAACAACACACAGGCAGCCTGTTCAGACAATTGCAGCATTTCAGATCAGAGAGAAAGTCCAGAGTTTCAGCTCCAGGACAATAACAGCAGAATCTAACCCGCACTTTGAGGCCAACAAATGGGCTCAGAGACTGCAGTCGATAAATCCATTTTATTCTAATTCAGTCTCATTATTGAAAAAAAAAAGTACTTAAAGCAAGAGTTTTATTTTATTTTGTTCAACATGATTTTTGGTGGATTTATTGGGATTATTCTATAGTGAAGTGAATATGGCCCCACCCACTTTAACCATAAACTAAAGTTTCTGTTTCTGAGTGATGAAGGGGGGTTTGTTTGTGTTATTGTGCATGGTTCCTGCCATAAAGCATGCAATCTTTATTAAATGAGTATATCATTTTGAGGGTGTATGAATGCAAATTTATAAAAATAATAATTTACAAACAAAATAGTTTTTCTTGAAATTACACTTAACATATCACATGATGATCAAACAGAAAAAAAAAATCTTAGTATTTTGTTTATTTGTTTTTTTAACATTTGTTTTTATTTTATTTATCTGTGGGGTACAAGGTGTCCCCACTCAATAGGTTGCATTCACGTGATGTCAGAATTCTAAAGGGCCTATAGTTAAAAATTGAGATGGAGGGCAGGTCAGAATTCTATGATAGCATCTGCTGCTAAAGATTTAAAATGCAGATGTCTTGGTGTGGTTTATGACTAATATCTCTGTAGTTACAGGGTGGATCCACATAAAAAACAAGGACTGGCACAAAATTCAAAGTTTTGAACTTGGCATTAAGCCCAGAAGTTCAATATAATTTGGTAGTAGACCCAGTTATTAACAGAAAATGATCAAGTTCAATATGTGTAGATTTTCTCTTTGGCTATTTCTTTTAAAAATTGTACCTCACCTGTACATTTATATAGACCCCTGCCCTCCATCTGAGGTTTTGACATCATCAAATTCCAAAATGTGAACAGAACCTATTGTAGTTAAAATTGTACTGAAAATGTTTTTCTGCTGATACACAGAAATGGTGCAAGAAGACAAGGATAATTATAACAAGAAAGAAATTAAATTAAAATTAGAAAATTGAAGCAAAGAATGAATAAATATTGGCAATCAAACAACACTAATTGCTTTTTCCAGTTTGACTTGCCACCATCATTATTCCAGTGTATAAAAAAATAGGAATCACCAACTTTGTGTCGATCAAGTCTTGGGTCTGTTTCTATCCTCCCTTGGTTAAAGAGCTTTGGGCTGTCACATAAATGATAGATTACATTATACATCTAATATTATAAACCAAAGCTTGTTATGTTTCCAAAATCTGCAAATTAGGCATCCTATCCATATGGTGGCCCCTATCCAGCCTTGTTTGATCATTAATTCATGTCACCCCGGGACAGAAGGAGCTCTCAGCTGTTCCCGGCAGATGTTACAGAGCTAGGCATCTCCATGACGACGACAAGCCACCTGTGTGTGTTAACAGACTGACTAAAAAATTTAAATCATCTTTTTGTTTGTTCCACCTCATTATCAATAGCTGTGTTTCATTTTTATGCATATTTTAAAGAATTGCATCAGAAATGAGTAAAAGAAATGCCAGATTTCAAAAATAAAAACCTTAATTTGCCAAATAAGTTTTTAGCTTGCTTCAGTGGTTTTTGATTTGTGAAGAAAAAGTGTCATTGCAAATAATGAGATATGCAATTGTTGACGTGACAGATGAGGAAACCAAAATATTCTTTAAAAAGCCAAAGGTTGTGAGTAAACTTTTGTGACAAAACGACCTTGCAGAACTCCTTCTGGTGTTGTCTTTTCCATATGTACAGGGCTCTGGGACGTAATGCTCTTGCTGCTAGAGCCTGCAACAAAATTTCAGCATTTCTTCTTCCGTTTATTGCCTTCAGTGTAGTGATCAGAAACATTTCCTGTTAGTAGGCCAATTTTATAACTTGGTCAACCATAACTAATCAGTCAGTCTGTTTTTTTGTTTTTTTGTTGTTTTTTTTGTCCTTGCTTCTCTTTGAAAGAAAGAAAGTTTGAAAAGATACGCTTCAAGTTTGGATGGAAACTGCTAATGACATCCAGAGTCATTTTTTATGTTAAAGAAAACGCTCGGTATTGCTCACATTACACAAGTTAAAAAAAACAAAAAACTATTTTTTTCCTGTTGGGAAACCTATGGTAAGAAAGAGACACCATAGCCTCCAGTGTAAACCTCATCACCATCAGCAACACGGTCAGCCCTGCCTCTTTAACAATGACCTGAATATATCAAATGTCATAATTCCTTTTCTTTTAAGCTATGGAGCCAATATTGTTTAAAACATTTTCTAAATAGTGGAGCACCTTAAGGGGATAATTTGTCCAGAATCATCAAGTTTATAGTGTGAAATTTGGCTGAAAAATTCATTATACACTGCTAGCCACTTGAAATTCCAATATGGCAATTGGGGACAAACTCCTGCATGCATTGTGACAGGTTTATGAAATTTGGTACAAAATATCCTGACATGATTAGGATAATAATTACATAACATTATTGTGCCTAATGTTGTTTCTGTTTTCAAATATTAAACATTTTATCTAGAAAAAGACCTAAAATGACCATCCTGCTGACATTTTTCCTCCATTGATGGTTACATTCTGTCACTGAGTGAGTAAAATTACTTCTTCACATGTAATCAGAAAACATCCCCTCTCCGCTAGCTTCAGATTAAGCCAAAAATGATGTCTGTATGTTAAATAGATTACTTGCTAAAGCAGACAATAATTAACATACCTCAAATCAGAGGTGATGGTTGCAAAGAGCTGCCATTAAAATGAGCCAGGTCAGCTGAGACTTAAAGCGACAGTCACCTAATCTAAGCGTTTTCTGCAAAAGAGGATGTTTTGCATACATATACATTGTTTCAAGTGTGAAATACTAATGCAAAGGTGTCCAACATTATTTCAAAAAGTCTGAAAAAAGCTTTAATGCACCATCTAATGTTTATACATTCCTAGACAAGCTTTGATATTAGTTTAATTTTCAGGGGGCAGAGTAAACAGAGGCAGAGTAAACAATCAGAGATACAACGGGGGGAAAAACTGTTCTTCTGAACCAACTTATGCTGCCTGGTTACAAAATAGCTCAAGAAAACAATTCTTCGAAAATCCTTTTAGAATCCTTTTATCCACAAGTCCCAGCCTTATCTTTCTGCATTTATGTCTACTCCAACCTTTTGCCTTCACAACCTCAAATGTATTCAAAAGATCCACGACAGTCTGCTTGAGAACAGACAGCTGAGTGTTTACAGTGCGCCCCAGCTTTTACCAAACACATTCAGATTGAGCCATGCAGCTCCGGTTTACCCCGCAGATGGATGGATGGAGCCGCGTTGCATGTTACACTCTCGAAATGTGAATCTGCCGTCCTGAAATATTGATTTGTTGTTTTGTGCCTGTCACTCATTGTGCCTGGGGAACAATGATTGGATCACGGGGCGGTTTCAGGGGAGGGCCTAATCTTGTAGAGCAGATGAATGGTAAGTGGGCTCTAAAAGGCTGTCAGCGTTTATTAAATGGTGGTGTTTTGAAAAGGTCACCAACTCTGTCTTTCCTCACACGCACGGCTTGCTCTGGATCAGTACATAAGGCCTTACCATTTGAGAGTAAACAACATATCCATTTTGTTTTCATATATTTGTACAACTGCTTCAAAAATCCCCATACAAGTGGTTTATGATGTTATGATAATTAGTATTTTACGTTTTCAAAATGTCATGGCTTTGCTGCTTCGACCAGATGTCATCACTTTAGTTTAATTGCTTAGGAGCTCATTATTTTTGACAAACAGGGCAGTCATTTTGTAAGTTGACCTTGCGGTGATATTGACAGTGGTGATATTAACAGTCTGTCATTACAACAAAGCACATCTTCCTCATTTTTTTACATTGTACTTAAGCTATTTGGTCTGTTTCTATGTATGTATGTGGTAGTTCCATGGAGAGCTCAGATATAACTTTTATTCCGCCATCTTCTACAGCTTTATCTTAAAGAAAAGATGCCCAGTCCTCTCCTCTGCCATGGTATTTCCAAGCCAGCCAAGATACATACCCTCACCAACAGGTCCTAAGTTGATCCTGGGGCCTCCTCCCAGTGGAACATATTTCCCAAATATATGCCCGGGCCGTCTCAGTGTGGAGAAGCAACAGTGTACTTCTTGTCTTGGTCTTTGGGCATTCACCCTTTTTGCTTTGCCTTCAAGCAGCTAAAGTTTGGTGACTTGGCTTGGCTGATGAACACCTTTGAGTTGCTATTCTTTTCCTCCTTAACACAAGGTAAGTCAGTCAGATTAAGGAGATCCATCATAATTCCATCATCTGACAATACCCCAAGTAGAGATCATTCCATCATAAACTGTGTTGGTGGCATGCCTGACCAGAAAGAAAGACCAAAAATTGAGACAGAAATCGTGGTCCAGGGGCTGTTTAGACGACAAGGTGCTTTTGCCAAAAATGCGATGTTTCAATAGCGTTTTGGCCTTTCGTTTACAAGAGGATGGGGTTTCCTGTTTTCTGCATCTGCCATCTTTTGAAAACTGCTGGAAGAGGTGCTTTGGTCTCACAGAGGGGAGCCGCTTGGAGCCACTGTGTGCTTGTGTAAACTGGAAAAACGGTGGCTCAATGAAAACTATGATGTAACAGCCTCTGTCTGAACAGTGATTAGCTGTCTGATAGGTGCATGTCAGCTGACCTGCGATCACAGACTACAAGCATATGTTCATATTTAGTCCAGTAGCTGTGATAACTGTATAAGTACTTACTTTTATGTAGACTTTATGAGAATGACTCCAGAAAACCACAAGATCCTGCAGACCAGAACGATGATTTCCTCAGATGTTTACTCGCTGTGTGGTGTGGAGCATTTCCAGGCTGGACAAATAGAGTTACTACAATTTCTTCATAGTAACGCTTGTTTTCTTCGCACCTCAGAATTTTTGGGTAAATGTGAATCGGAGCCAGCATGACTGTTCCGTTTTCCTGGCCAGCATTGTCTTGTCCACAGCTTTTCTGGGCCGAGTGAAGCTCTGAGGTGGGAGGTAAAAAACTTTCAGACTGAGGACATTCACAACTGAAATTCTTCTGCTCTGATAAAGAAAAAGACTTCCATTATATCCCACTAACCTAAATGGAAATATCCCTGAAGACCTGTACTCTGAACCCTCATGTGGCTCTGAGTGAAAACATACTGTCAGCTCTGAACAAGCAAGGTCTTATTCCCAATTACACTTGAACAAAAACACAAACACCAGTGTCCCAGGTTTCCTTCAAATGTGTCCTCACATCACATTTTGGATGCATTAATTATGTTCATACCTCTGATTAACAGAGGCCTCAGGAGATCCATTCACTGAGTCAGCACATATGTGCCAAGGCCAAAGTCTTGTTGTTCTGTTCATGGTAACCTTTAAAGGGGATATATTATGCTTTTATTCATATTTTTAAACCAAACTTAGAACAGCATGGCATGTTTACAACCTTTAAAAACATTTTCCAACTAAAAGAAAACATTTTCAGTAAAAACACTACTGGTGTCATAAAGACAGAAGGAAGCAGAGTGCAAGAGTGTTGTCGTCTTTTCAACATCTTTTAAATAATAAAAGGAAATTTACCATGCCATTTTACTATGGCATAAAATAAAATAAAAAAAATGTCTGTGAAGAATCAGTGGAAACAGAGCTGCACATTATTTTAAATGCATAAATGAGAGCAGACTGGATGAAGAGAGCTTGTTGATTGGTCAGTGCTTCTTGGTGTGGGCGGGAGTTCATGGGAGAGGTGGAGGTTCATGCAACCAAGCATTTTGAGGCCTCAGAACAGCCATGCCAGAGAATACAGGATTACTTATTTGTGAATCTAGGAAAACAAAATTTCCAGTATTTTTTGTTGAGGGAACAACATTATAACATGGGAAAAAGCTCAGAAAAGTGCATAATATAGCGCCTTTAAAAAAATCATTAGTATTTATAACTTAAAATAATGTATATTTATAGGAAAGCGTCTTCTTTTGGGAAGCTGTTACTTTGACTTTGCAGAGAACGCTTGGATTAGATGTGTGACACCCCCTGCTGGTAACGGTGGGGAATGGACAGAGCATAAAATGGCTATTTAGCACAGCTGTTAGCAACATGCGACAGATAGATAAATAAACCAACTGCTTTGTAGTGACAGCAATTTAAGCGCTGAAATTATCAGAACAAATCCGTTGTATGGGCTTTAGAAAGATGCAGGGACACTTCCTGGTTTTACTTCACTAAATAGTATTGTGAGACCGAGCGTTTTCAGTTCTTGAGAAAGAGAGGGCAGCGGCAAAAAGGAATACTCAAATATGTGAATAACATTCAATTCTACTTCAGGTATATTTTTGAGGAGAAACAACATTATGATTAAAGGCTGCAACAAAGACGATTTAGCACTAAGGGGCCTTTAAGCATTTTTGCACTCCCTAGAAATCCAGCCACAATGAGTCCCAAGCCTGGATAAATTGAGAGAGTTGCATCAGAAAGAGCATCCAACATAAAACCTATGCCAAATCAGTTTGCCAATTACTGCACATTGGGAGGCAGATGATTTGCTGTGGTGACCAAAAGCCGAAAGGAAAGAAAATTAGTTGCACAAACTACAACCTTCCCCTCCACCAGCCAACCTAGACTTATCTTTAACTTGGAAGGCAGAGTAAGATACAACTTTAGTGCAATTAACACACATGCATTATTCATGTTTACAAGACGATGCAGTACATTAGCAGTTCATCCCAAAGGTGACACCGTGTAAACCCCGGATTAATGGACTTAATTGTCTGCTCTCATTTTGTCCAACTCCTAGATCCATATTTCATCTGCGGCTGGTCTTTTAACAGACATTTAAGGAGGAAATCTCGATTACAAGGTCATGGTCTTTTGTGCTCTCATAAAGGATTAGCCCAGCGATGCACTGTCACCGTTTTATGATAAATTTATTGCCAGCGTTCATGCATATATCTTAATACTGAGAATAGTTAATATTTCATGCGTTGGCCTCTTTGCAGCTTAAATGGAGCAGTTAACAGGTCACTTACTGTTAATAATGTCACCGGCAGACTGTGCTTAAACTCTCTGACCTATGCTTTTGTGGCATATATCGTGAGGCTGTGTTGAAGTTCTACTTAATAGCAACTAGTTAATAGATTTGTATGAAAGAAAGCAATGCTATTTCAAGTTATCCCTTTTTTTAATCAAAGTTACCACACAAACCTCCTCTCTTTGTACAATTTTGCCTTTAGAATAATATCCGCACTTGTTTGGACATTTTTGAAAGCAAGACTGAATTATAACAATGAAAAATATAGACTAATGCATTGGTCAGCAGAACAGTTTTCATGTAATGCAGCCTAGTGAAAGTCGCATTGCTTCCTGTACCTTTAACTGGCCAAAATGTTTACTTCGTACAACTTAACTTAATATCTGATAAGAGTATGTCTCTACTAGGCTATCATAGCTGTTCACAGCCTCCTTCAAGGTGGACTGTAGAGAGCCAGCGGATTTCTGCATTGTGTTTGAATTGTGTGTGGTGACTGAAGAACCCACGAGACATCAGGATTACATTTGGAGTCGTTTATTGCACCTGACAAGCAGGAAAAAAATGACAATTAGCACGTAGCATATGCTAGCAGATCTCCAGCCCAATCTATATAAAATTAGGGTGAAAAGGTGTCCCTATTTAACAGGGACAGTCCCAGTTTTAGGGTGTGCTGATGATCTCTTTGGTCTGGTTCAAGTTCACACTGAGCTCTGTCAAATGAATTGAACTGACTGAGGGAGCAGTAACAGCCCTCGCTTTTAGGGGGCAGCACGTCAGTATTTACTGAGAGAAACTGGCAAAGAAGAAACCATGCTCATCTATTGGTCAAACGTCTGCCTCTTCAGCCCCATATACCCCAATAATATCATACTGCACACTTTAAATAATACTGAATGAAGTATTACGTTTAGAGCAGCGATATTGGCTGAACACAGATGATTAATATGAAATCTGTGTTGTTTCAGCAGTGTTTTTACATTTGTTTACTAATGTTAGTAACCTTTTAAATACATTTTATTTATTTATTTTATTTATTTTTTTTATAGTCATGTTAGATGTGTGTATGTTGCTATGTCCTTGGTAAACAGTGGTGTAGTCCAGCCCCTGTCGTTAGTCCGTAGTTTGACCAGGAGCACTCCAAGTGCACCGCACTGAGACCTCTGATTTCAGAGACCGGAGTTCACCTGTTTGGTGCACACCTGCTCAAACTATCCGGACTTTCCCGGGACGCGCCCCAGAGTTTGGGACAGTGAAGTGAACCAAACTACGGCAAATGTGAACACACCCTAAATTTATTTATGATTGTTCATTAAAACAGTTCAAGTACAAGTGCAGTTTCACTGATTGTTTAAACAGAGAAGATAAAAATGAGCATATGAACAAAATAAACAAAAGGATTACAATGGATTACAAAATTTAACTCTTCCCAGTGGAACAAATGTAAAAGGGAAGAGGGAACGATAGAGGTGACGACATTGTGGGACACATGAAGAAGAAAAAGGAGCTGTAGGACTGAACCCAAAACAGAATATACATTGGATCTGCCAGGTATAAATGAAAACCAAATTAACTATTTTGTGTAATTATATCAGTAAAGCTATAGGAACCAGTTACATTTGCACTTCAAAAACAGACTCTCAAAAACAAACGCTCAGTCTCACGGCTCTATATAGACACGTGAAACCAGGAAGTGCTTCTGTGTGTTTCTAAAGCCCATACACCATCACCGGACTCATACTGATCATTTCAGCGCTTAAATTGCCATCACAATCAACGGTCAGCTCATTCATCTATCTGTTAGTATGTCATGTTGCTAATTAGCCAACCAGGCTAAAACTGCAGTGGCTGTAAGACTGAAAAACCTTTCTCCATGCCAAAGTAACACATCTCATTTAGTCCTGTCAAACTTACATAGAATCAAATCTATTGTTGCTAGCTTAAATTCTATAAAGATGAGCATTCAGGTCTTACTCAGACACATTCACCATCTCACATTCTAACCTCATTATCACAGCGTTTGGATGTGGCCGGCTGTTGTCTCTCTGCGCAGATCAATTGAGGAAATAATAAGAGCTGAGCCAGAGAAAACGTGCTCTGGCGTTGTTTTGCTCTTTCAGGTATCGACTGGTCCAGGGTCTGAGATCAACAGCGGTGCAGAGTGAAGCTAGCCTGATTACACCTGCACACAGATGGGGAAGAAGAGGCTGAGTAAGCTGCATCTGACGAACATGGACAAAGAAGAGACAATGAGGACAGAGCTTTTAATCAGTCGTTAGGACACAGTGACTACACGCAGCCTCAGACCAATGCTGTATCGATGTGTTCGGCCTGACCTCAGCTTAAGACCTTTGCCGGATGGAGACCTCTGCTGTCACTTTCAACTACAGGCATGTGCGTCTGCAATTTAAAGTAGTATTTTCTTAAAGCAGAACCATGCAACTCTGCAGACCTTCCCTAACATTTTCAGTAAAGCACCGTGACTTCTTTGTGACCCCTCGTCATGATGAACATCTAAGAAATAAAACCTTTGCTGTGTTGTTGTTGTCATGGCTAACCATAATCTGTTGCTTTCTTGCAAGACCCGAGACTTCAAGAACACCAGGTGAGCGTTCCCATTCTTGCAAGGACTGGCTTTGGGGGGAGGTGCAGGGAGCTTTAGTCGCCCCCTGCAACAGCTTTTCTAATCATTGCACTGACACTGAAGTTGTTTAAGATAAAAAAAAAGTTGTTCTAGCATTGTTCCTCTTCAAAAACTTGCTTGTGTGTCATGTGTTTGTTGACTGTGTACTTTTATAATTTGTCATTGAACTTTCATCAGAAATACTTCACTTTCATATTTTAAATTTTCATATACAGTTAGGTCCATAAGTATTTGGACACTGACACTGAAGTTTTGTTATTATAACTGTTAACAAAAACATATTCAAAATACAGTTACATAATTAATATATGCTTAAAGTGTAGACTCTCAGCTGATTTCACGATGAAATTGGATGAAGACATGACTGGGTTTCCTCCTTTGTGATGCTCTGCCAGGCCTTTACTGCAGCTGGCTTCAGTTGTTGCTTGTTTGTTGGTCTCTTCTGCCTTAAACTTTGTTTTAAACAAGTGAAATGCAGCTCGAGCAGGTTGAGATCACAGCCATTGTAGAATATTTTACTTCTTTGCCTTAAAAAACTCGTAGCTTTTTTTAGTATGTTTTGGATCACTGTCCATCTGTGCTGTGAAGCCCTGCCCATCAACTTCATGGCTTTTGTCTGAATCTGAACAGAAATTATATCCCTATACACTTCAGAATTCATCCAGCTGCTTCTGTCTCTGTCACATCATCAGTGAACACCAGTGACCCAGTGCCATTGGAAGTTCTGCAGCTCATGCATCACACTGCTCCAGCATTCTTTTGCAGAAGGTGTGGTGTTCTGCTCTGCCTCTGCCCATCATTCTGGTACAGGTTGGTCTGAGTCTCATCTGTCCAAAGAATTCTGTTCCAGACCTGGGCTGGCTTCTTTAGGTGTTTTTGGCCAAGTCTAATGTGGCCTTTCTGTTGTTGAGACTGAGGTCTGCACCTTGTGGTGAACCCTCTGTATTTTCTCTCATGACGTTTTCTCATTATAGTGGACCTAGACTCTGATAGACCTACTTCCTAGAGAGTGTTCTTCTCTAAGGTGGATGTTGTGAAGGGGTTTTTCACAATTCTTTTGGTCCAGCCTAAGGATGTTCTGGTTCACCTCCACTGAGAAACTGTATCTTGTGATTTCACAGAAACAGATTTTAAATGCAAATGTAACACCAGGAATCACATCCAGATCTTTTACCTGCTCAGTTTATGATGGATTAATGAGAGAAAAGCCCATGCAGCTCAAGAAATAGCTTTTGAAGCAACTGTCCAAATACTTTTGAGACCCTGAAAAAGAAGCAGCTACACATTAAAGAGCTTTAACTCCAGAACCCTTTCTTCCATGTGAATACTGAATCACAGCTGAGAGTCTGCACTTTAAGCACATATGAATGATATAACTGTATTTTGAATATGTTTTGGTAAAAAGGCTAAAAAAACAAAGCTTGTGTCAGTGTCCAAATACTTACTGTGGTAGCATTTTTCTCTGTAGACCTCCCTTTAATAAATAAATAAATAATATAATATAAAATAAATAAAATGCAATATCCCTTCCATATTTAAACTTTAATGTTCATCCATAGTTTTGGGTTTTAAAAGATTGCTTTAAAATATGTAAAGTGATCATATATATTCCATTAGACCTGGTTTAGACATTTCCTGTGTGTGACAGGATAAATCCCTGCCTTAAGTTTTGATATTACAGAGAGTGCCTGGTCGTAAATGAGAAGTGTTCGTGAAAGAGCAGCAGTTTAAATCACAAATCCTCCTGCTGAATATGAATGTGAGGATCCCAGACACACAGTCAGATGAATACTGATACAGAGACACAGAGTAACAGCATGAGGTAAGCATTGTAAAAGTGTTATTATTATAGTATAGGGGTCAGTCACAGTCCACTCCTCCTTCATCATGAGTGTCCTTCCATTGTCTGCTGTTTTACCCCTCGGCTGCAGCTAGAGGTCAGCACTAAAACATTAAAAACTAGGGTAGTCTTTGAAAAGGATGTTTGAAAAGAAAAGACTATAAAAAACAGGAAAACACATGTCAAAGCTAAAGCTAAAGCATGATTATTTTTTATTATTTATGCCTGTAATTAATGAGGTATTCATGAGGTGCATGTATTTTGGCACAAATTTACAGGCCAGATACATTTGTGAGCTTATAATTCAGCCCAGTTATATTTTTTCTTTTCTTCTTTCTTTCTTCCTTTTACAACAAACCAAAAAAGAGTATAGCCTGGCCAGACTCACCCTTCTATTTCCTTTTTGAAAGCAGAGTCTGGTTCCTCAGCCACAGCGAACTGTTTCCCCTCGGTGGGTTAGGACCAAGCCAATCACTGCTGTTTATCTGTGTGTGTAAAACATTCCCCAATTTCTATAGCCTAGGGAACATGGGTACTTGGGAACATGGGTACCTGCATATTTGTGAAGTATCTGTCTCCTAGTACCCATGTTCCCCATTCTATAGAAAGTAGTTTGTAAATAGTTTTTAAATGAACTGTTGGCATTATGAAGGACAGGTAAGTGTCTCACTGACTGATGAATCTGTTAAAGAATATTATTTGAATATTATATTTTGTTCTTTTTTTTTTCATTTCATTTCAATTGGGAGTTACCTTTCTTTGCAGTATAATAAAGTATTATTATTAGTTTAATATTATTTATTCTAAACATAAAATATATATTAAAATAATTAAATGTGTTGTATTTTTATCTTATATTTATATTTTAAAGGCAGGAAAATTATTTATTTATTTATTTAATCTTGATTTAAAGTTTAAAAAAAAAAAAAAAAGAAAAAACAAGACAATTAGTATCTACAGAAAAGTAAGATAAAATAAACACCATTGTTTTATATGAGCACTTTTTCATCAGTTTATGGTATGATAAAAAGCCCAGGGGGTACATGGGACAAAAAAGGATGAAACTAGAAACCTAGTCTTCTAACTAATTTTAATGTCAAATAATATGTTCTAAATTGTTTTTTTCTTCTGTTCTTCTGCTTTAGTAATATTATTAGGAAGTACAAAAGCATTGTCTACTTCTGTATTGTTGCTCTCAGTGTTCACCAGCAGAGAGCAGCATGTGTCCACCACTGTCTCCATTCTCTTCGGGGATGTACAATGAAGACATCCTTCTGTTTATCTGTATGAGGAGTCTGACTTACAGTTGTCTCTGTCCACTCCATTAGTAGACATAGTGGACAGCTCTGGAGAATATGAGTCCAAACACACAGCTATTACACTGATGTGACCTGATTAAAAGTCATCTTTGTGCCACACTGGAGAGGGCCGATGTTTTCTTTCATACTCAGCTGATGAAGTCATGTGGGGTCATTACCAGGGCCGGCCCTTCCTATAGGCAAACTGAGCAGCTGCATAAGGTCCCACAGACATTAGAGGGCCCTATTATTTGCTTATTTGAATGAATTTGCCAACTCTTTTCGATGAATATTCTGGTAAAAAAAATATTCATTTAGTCATTTATGCTGAGGGTCTATCTAAAAGTGGGGTCCAGTGTAGTTTGTATATTAATTTCTGTATGCATGGGCCCTCTTGCTGGTTTAGTCCTAGTTTTGTCCTGGTGTTCACTTTTGTTGAGTTTGCAAATCAAATCCAGTCAGTGTTTTATTAAAATTAAATTAAAATGTTATATATAGAGAAAAAATGAAATGGTCTCAAGGCATGGCCCCCAAACCTATCCTACTTAGGGCCTCCAAATGTACAAGACCTGCACTGGTCATTACTTAGGTTTATTCAGGGAAAGGTATGAATGTGAAGAGTGAATGTAGAGAAAATACAATACAATAATACTTCAAATGCACCAGGTTCTTTATTTCTCACTTATTTTATGAGCTTTATGAGTGTATATGGGCTTATACTGTTCAAAATACAACAAAAATGGTCTTTTTGTACACTTGCTTATAACACTGGCTTAGTGTAATAAACAAACAGGACAAAAGGAAACTACAATTCACCGTTAAAGGGGCAATATCAACTTTTCGGAGCTTTCCACCATGTTATAATGTTGTTCCCTCATAAAAATCATACCTGGAGTTGTGATTTGTTACATTCACACTTGTTTAAGTAATCCACTATTCTCTGGCACAGACATTCTGAGGTCTCAAAACGCTTTGTTGCACAAACCTCTGCCTCTCCCAGGAAGCCCCGCCCACTCCAGGAAGCACTGACCAATCAACAAGCTCTCTACATCCATTCTTTTATCCATAAAAACATTGTACAGCTCTGTTTCTACTGATTCCTCATAGATATTTTTAATTTTGTATAATGGCATCATGCAAAACGTTTAAGGAAGTGAAGTGCTCTTTTTCTTTGATTATATGTTTCACACACATAAACAGAGATTTTGTGACGGCCCGCCGCAGAATTGATCTCATAACCCCGACTGTGCCCTCTCCAAGTATTTGACAAATGTATGAAGGTGTATGGAATGAAATTATGAATGAGCAAAAATCTAACTTTTTTACATAATAACACAATCTAAAATGTAACTTTTCCTCACACTGAAAAAAGCCAATTTCTCTTGGCTCACCAACTCTTAACCTGGGACTGAATTAATTTGTCAAATAGGAGCACAGAATAGTAGCTCGGGATGAGGGTCTTTCAGCAGAAGTGCAAAATGAGGTACCTTAGCGAGCTTAGAAATATTTGAAATTCAGTATATTAGACTTGGCTGCAGAATTATTCCATCAAATCTGCATAAAATTATTAAAATACTATTCACACATTGAGTTTAATAGTATTCCATTCAAATTCATATGCAAATTCATACCCCTAAAATCTGTTCAAAATATTAAGAGATCCTCATAACTAAGGTGGAATGGGCCTTATGAAGTCATTGGCGGCGAAGTTAATGCAGATGGAATATACTAAAAAGTTAAAGTATTGTGGAGACACTACAATGCATTGATTTCAATTTGATTTGAATTCTCTTAACATGTGGCTTTAACATTGAAATTAATAAAATGTCAAAAGATTTCTATTAGAAATATTACTTTCAAAGGTTGTTTTCTGTAAATGGGGTTTTCAGTCAGATATCTCCACCTCAGTAGAACCTACAAGCACCAAAATTTCCAGTCTTGTTCTTGCCCTTTAGGCTATGTTTACACTGCAAGTCTTAATGCTCAATTCAGATTTTTTGATGGAATCTGATTTGAAATTTGAAATGTGAGCTCCATCAGTCTTGTGTGTGTGTGAACCGTTTCCGGCCCTGAAGTGACCCACATGTGCAAAACAAGACTTGGCGGAGCCTGAAGTGGTTGGACTGTGATGTGAGAGGTTTCACTGACAGTTTATCCATAACTTCAGGATTTTGTGGAAGATGTATGAATACATCTGTCAGCAACACTCCATTTCATTTCTTCTTCGCATTTCTTCTCAATTCAGTTACGATACAACCCTTTTAAATTTATCTTCAACAGGATTGTGACCTTAAAAACAAATTAAGTTTAAAATCTCACTTTTTTTCTGATCGGGCCTCTTCGAGAATTGTGCCGTCTGTTGCATTTCAGTGATGTAAAAGTCAGATGAAATGTGACTTCTTTGTCCAGACTGCAGTCACATTGCAAAGATCAGATGTGTATTAGTGGCCTGGGTCACATTTTAAATAATTTGATTTGTGCTATTTACACTGTCACGAAAAAAAATCAGATACAGGTCACATATGGACAAAAAAGTCAGATTTAGGTATCTTTTGCTTGCAGTGTGAATATAACCTTAGTTGTGATTAAGTTTTTAAGTTAGGGTGACCAGATTTTTAGATCCAAAACTTATCACGGTGCATTTAAACTCACCCAGTGACAAAAAAGCTTTCGAAATCCATACGTTTTTTGTCTTGCATGCAAATACATGATGCTAAGACAAAACTTTGGAATTTTATTGGCCATTTATAAATTAAAAATAATGACACTGTAAATACATTTTGTGACAAAAGTCTTTAGACAAATGTATTTTTAGTCTCCTGTCCTTTTTTCATTGGTTAAAGTGTGGACAGCTGGGACATGGATTTTTAGAAACTGGGACATATGAGTGTATTTACAGATATGTCTTGGGACATGGGACAAGGAGCCTAAAATTGGGACTGTCCTGGTTAAATGGGGACGTCTAGTCACTCTGTGTTAAGTATGGTAATGGTATGGTATGGTATGGTATGGTATGGTATGGTATGGTATGGTTGTACAGTGTATGTTAAGGATTCCATTATGTCAATGCTGCCACTGGAAAAAAATAATAATAATGTTGCAAAAACTCAAGGCAACAGGATCCCTCAAGATTTTTGAGTTTTGGGGCCAACTCAAAATCTGAAGTTTTCAACAACAAATATTTTTTGTTCACCTAATTTGATGTTCATATGTCTAAAAACTTTCAATTTACTCACAATCATTTTTTTTTTAATTTATCTTACAGCCATCTTACAATCCATTGTTCAGAAAAAGCATAATTATTGATAATAATAAAAAATAAATATACTAAATTTAACAAAAGAATAATACTTTTTCTGAACAATGGGTAGCGAGTTGGCTGTAAGATGAGTTGAAAGAAAAAATATTAGTGAGTAAAACTTAAAATTTGAAGTTTTTAGACATATGAACATCAAAACAAAAAAGATTAGTTGTTGAAAACTTGAGATTTTGAGTTGGCCCCAAAACTAAAAAATCTTCAGGGATCCTGTTGCCTTAAATTTTGGAGTTTTTGCAGCTTTTGTGTCTCTCATGTGACAGTTACACCCCATCCTACCAACATTAAACCCTTGTATACAGTAGAAGTCTGTAGTGTCTGTCCATTGCTGGGCTCCTTCTCCTCTCTGATTGAAAAGCACTGAGGTGTTTCGGGCCCTCATACCTCTGTCCGCTCTCTGCATCCCTTCAGCTAAAGCTTGCCTCGGGCCGGCCCTAATCATTTGTCCTGGGACTCATCATCGTGCCTCTCCTCTGGGCCCAAATCACACTCCGAAGTGAGAAGTACAGCATGGGCAAGAGTCCCATTCTGCCAAGTCTGCTGATCTGAGCGGCTACAGTGGGAGCAGTTAGGCCCCATCGATTTAACACTCCACCACCACATCTATCTCCTGACCTGCTCTTTGAATCTTAAATCTCAAATCCGAGATGCAAACACACTCTTTTTTTTTCATCGGAATCAGGACTTTTTTCACCCTCGCTGTGCTCATAAACCCACATTTCTCTGTAATAGTCAGTTTTTGGGACGGCCCCGTGGTGTGGACTCTATCGATCAGCGCAGTGCTCGTTGTTTGGACAGCAGTGACAGATACCGGGGAGCTGAGTGGACTAGTCCCAGCTTGAGACGCAGCAGCCGTCCCTGTCCACTCCTACACGTCCGCCCATTAGGAAAAACTGCTTGCTGTGATCTGTCTTTTCCAATTCTGCCAGCCCACTCTGCTATTTCTGTCCCACACCAGTATATAGCCTTCTGTATACTGTACAATATCCTTAAAAATGATATCAATAAAGGAGTGGCCCAAGTGCTTAAAGAGCACAGACCTCCACCAAAGTAATGGCCCCTATCTTGCCATGTTAACGTTATAGTGCCCAGACCAGACCTCTTTAAGTTCAGGGGTAAATGCTCTTGCCATTGGTGTTCAAAGATGATGCTGTGATAAAAAAATCCACTAAAAATAATTCACTTGGAGTTAGCAATGGCATAGAATTGTTTAAATGTTGGTGGATCGTTATCAGAGGTAATAAGCATCTTAATCAGAGTTCAGGTTAGGTTTAGCTAGAAGAGTTTATACTGTACTAAAGGTATGGGTTATGTGGCATTTTGTCAATTAATAAAACAACAAAAAACTAAACTTTGTTACTTTACACCATTTTGTCCCCATGCCTAAGACTTGTATTAAAACATGCAGCTTTGCTCATTTCTCTGCAGTTTTAGTCTTTTTTCTCTACAGAGCTCCTCTTACATTTTGAAGTTATACAACAGTAAAAAAATAGAAAAACTCTCAAGTCTGGTTGACCCCATAGATGTGGGAAGTCTTTTTTTTTTTTTTTTTTGGGGGGGGGGGTGACCAAGGGGGTATTAACCTGGTAAGCTTTTTGTCATAATAACCTTTATATTATTTAAGCAATTAAATTGAGTTCTGTTAATTTTAACAGTGAATGAGATCGGGAAAGGCACGGGGTCCGTGTACCTGCTGGCCTTTCGTTTTCACGTTTCCCAATAAGAAAACAAAAAAACGAAACAAGCCCTTATCCAATTACTATTTTATATTAGGCTACTATACATCAAAACAAAAAATGAAAACCCTGAGTGCTGTATTTTTCATTTTTTCCGATTTGTTTGACCTCAAAGTGTGCACGCCTTGCTCACCATCTGAACCCAGGCAGCATAGCTTTGCGCACAGCTGTTTCAGGGCAGTGCTCGGGCGGTGTGCTCCTGTCACAGCTGCAGACAGGTGAGGGGCGGGGCTCCTGTCACAGCTGCAGACAGGTGAGGGGCGGGGTTCCTGTCACAGCTGCAGACAGGTGAGGGGCGGGGTTCCTGTCACAGCTGCAGACAGGTGAGGGGCGGGGCTCCTGTCACAGCTGCAGACAGGTGAGGGGCGGTGTGCTCCTGTCACAGCTGCAGACAGGTGAGGGGCAGGGTTCCTGTCACAGCTGCAGACAGGTGAGGGGCAGGGTTCCTGTCACAGCTGCAGACAGGTGAGGGGCGGGGTTCCTGTCACAGCTGCAGACAGGTGAGGGGCGGGGCTCCTGTCACAGCTGCAGACAGGTGAGGGGCGGTGTGCTCCTGTCACAGCTGCAGACAGGTGAGGGGCGGGGTTCCTGTCACAGCTGCAGACAGGTGAGGGGCGGGGCTACTGTCACAGCTGCAGACAGGTGAGGGGCCGGGGCGTGTGCCTCAGTGATCTGCTCCACTGCTACTGTCCTGTCTGCCTTTTAGACTGAGAAGTATTTAGCCAGTTACACACTTTGCACTCAAACCTTTCACATGGGCTAGTTTTGGATTTGTTTTTATGAGCAAGTAGTGGCCATGCAGTTGTTGCGCGGTGCGCCACAGCCCACAGATCCCTCTGCACAGTGTACCAGTGTTACCTCGGCATCTGCGAAGGCTGCATTTGCATTAAATCTGCTGTGTGTCCTGGCGCTCACCGCTTTTAAGGACAGTGCTCCCATCACAGCTGCAGACAGGTGAGGGGCGTGCGCTGCTCCACTGACTACTGTCCTGTCTACTCTCAGACGGGACATGCTATTGCTTTTGTTTTTGGACTTGTTTTTGAGTATGACCATAGTGCAACGTGATCTCTGTCTCTGACAAGCCGTTTGTGAACTCACACATTTCACAACAATCCAGCTGCTGTGCAAGGTATGAAGTGCGATACTTCAACGACATAACATGGAAACTGATGGAATATCCAATTTTTTTTACCCTCATTCCAGGTTATTAGGCTCAAAATTATCCACTGTTTTTCTTGTTAATAAATCATTGCATAAACATACAGTCCATATATAACCTTGACATAGTATGGATTATTCCATGAAGGATACGTTTTAAAAAATTACAGTATAATTACAAGTCTGGCCTTGAGCATGTAAGATCATTACATATTAGAGGCAATTGGAGAGCGCAGGTCTCCTCCATGGCATTGACCCTATCTCACAATAGTAAAGATATAGTTTCCAGGCCAGATTTTCTAGTTAAAGGGTAACTATCTATTGACGCCCAATGGTTTTATAAAGTTTTAGCTGGGTATTTAAAACTGCTACGAACAAAAAAAGTGTATCAATGTACAAAATGACTAAAAAATGCAGCAACAATAGAACAGTCAACACTGCACTTGTAGAGCATAGACTTTTGCCAAGGCCTATCTCACAATAGTAAAAATATAGTCCCCACACCTGGACTCAAAATCAAAGATCTTCTAATTCAGGGGTAAATGCTCTTTCCAGTGAGCCAAAAATTTGTTATAAATCTCACAATGTTAATGTATCTTGTAAAATTAATAATTTGTCCCTTTTAATGACTGAAGTTAGTATCTTCAGTTCTTATCCCAAATTGGTAAACACACCAAAATCATTCCATGCTTGGCTTATACCAACCTTTGCTATTTTTTTTTTTTTTTTAATCAGAAAAATAAAACTATTCAATTCTGTATTTCTGCAAACTTTCTTAGTCACCAGCGTTTTCCAGGGTCCACCCTATTCCCACATTTCAAAGATAAAAACTAGGCCCTGTGTTCCCCCAACTCTATGTTCCCACATCTCTAAGATATTTTTCAAAATTAGACCCCAAGTTCCCACAGCCCAGTGTTCCCATATCTCTAAGATTTAAGTGTTAGGGGTAGAAATAATAATCTTTAGAAATGTGACAGGCTCCCCATTTTTCACACCTCTCTAAAACTTTTGCACAGTATTGCATCTGATAATGGTAAAGTATCAACTAAAACTATGACTTTGTTCCTTCATTGACCCCCTTTGTGGTTGGAGTTAGTATCCTTGGCCCTGTCTCGCAATAGTACAGAATCTTTTAAAAATGATCCACACCAAAACAATTTCTTCCATACTGACAGACTAACAAACAAATTAACAAACACAGGCGAAAAAACATAAACTTTAGTAAGTCAGAATTTGAAGTCATGACTGCTTACTAATAAAACCATGCAAAATTGTTCTGAATGTGCCTTTAAATGTTGACCCCGAAAATGTAACACACAAAGATCCAAGACACAATGTAATCTCTCTCCAAAGATTCCGGTGCAAATCTTTCCCTAAGACGTTCTGCTTGGATAAAACCGTGCTTAGGGGCAGATCGGGCCGGATTTACAAAAGGCAAAATCTGGCAGTTGACAGTAGCAGAGCGAGACACTTAATCACGCAGCACTTTGTCTCCTCAGCCCCTAAACAAAATATTAACACGATAAATCACAGTTGACACATCACTTATGGTCAAAGAGCTGCAGTGAACACAATGCAAGCTATTACTTTATGCATAGCTCCATTGATTTACCATGGCCTGAATATTTAAATAAACTCAATTATTTTGTGTTGTGCGAGCCGCTAAAGTTTTCCATTCTGTTTGCAGCGCTGGTAATGATGACCCACTTTCTTGGGCAAAGCTGACTACAAAGCCTGTTCTGCAGTGTGTAGCCTTGGCTCTTGTCCTAAATGCAAGACAAACTGCTTTGAAGCATCTTCCTCCGTTAATGACTTTACTCCTCCGCCGTGTCCCAGAGACTGCTAATAAAGAGCTCCAAAAGTGTGTGAGAGGATGTGTGTGTGGGGCAGAGGAGAGGGTGCTCAGAGATGGTCAAATACAGAGATGACTTGGAGGAGCTCATTAGAATTATTGTAATAAGTTGATTATGCAAATTGGCAGCTGTTTGACAAACAATAGTGGCAGGTAAGAGCCACATACCTGGATTCATTTGTAGAGTATTTGTATGTCTTACCCTTTTAGGTCAGTGGGTCACATTTAAAAATATTGATCCCTGTCCTCGTCATACATGGCAAAAGTGAATTCATTTTTATATTTTCAAGCCTCTAAATGCCAGTTTGTTTCCATAAAAAAAAAAGGAAATTCTAAAATTAATTTTGTAAAGAACATCTTGGTCAAATATCTTCATCCCAGCATAAGAAATACCAAAATGAGAGCAAAAAATAGATTTGAAAAGCCCTAAAAGGGTGCCGGGGGGCCTGAGGGTTAAATCTGAAATAAACTGTAATTAACCAGAGTCTTTGGAAAGCTGGGAGAAGGAAAAAGTTGCAAAGCCATTTCTGAGGCTTTGGGACTTCAGTAAAGCTTGGTGAAAGCCTTTGTCCACAAATGAAGAAGACTTGTAACAGTGGTGAACCTTTCCAGGAGTGGCCTGAGCACATCGACCTCATCCATACCAAAAGAACCTAGAACATTTAAAGAACTACAGCCCTCACCTCAGTTGAAGTTAAAAAGAACACCGTGCTTAATGCAAATATGATGGTCACACTGAGCTGCTCTAGGGCTGCTTTGCTCCATCAGGACCTGGCTAATTTCCTGGATGCGTTGTTGGTGCACTCCTGATGTCATTTTGGTAGTTCAGCTACTCATGGGAAAATTGACCACTGTTTCAAATCTTCTCCATTTGTGGATACACGCTCTCACCAGGATTTGCTGGAGTCCCAAAGCCGGTCACAGTTAATTCAGGTTTTAACAAGGGATGTACTTACTTTTGCACATAGGCCCGAGGAGGTTAAGATAGCTTTTTACTGAATGAATGAAACAATCCTTTAAAAACTGCATTATTTATTTATTTTAGTATTTATTAAATGAAAAAACAAACTCATTAAATTTAAGACCTTAAATGTATTAAATGTAAGACTTTAAGACTTTTAAACACACCTTTTTTCTGATGTGGCATCCTCAGGTTGATCTCCTTCTCAGACTTCTCAGAACGTCCTGAATGCTCCACAGCCTGCCGCTCTTTAACCAAAGCCCACACTTTGACGCTTCCCTCTCCAAAGTTTTACATTTTTATCAGGATTTGTCTCGGCTTTCGGTTCGGCGTCCCCATTTTGATCTCAGGATTTAGTTCTCTGCATGGATAAGTGTGGAGAACAGTACAGCTGGCTCTGTGCAGCCTTTGTGACAGGAAATCTATCCAGGACCAATCCTCTCACTGTTCTAACTGACAGAGGAGACACACAGTCAACTCTGACCTGCCTCAACTGTCCGGGAAAAAAATGAGAGGAGACTCAAGTGTTTTCTGAAGGAATTAGAGTCAGCACCACCCAGCTCCTGAGTCACCCTACAGGTGCCAGTACTTTATCAACAGACAGTGGTTCTCAAACTTTTCATACCAAGTAAGGTAAGGTAAGGTAAGGTATACTTTATTGATCCCCCATAGGGGAAATTCAATCTCTGCATTTGACCCATCCCTCAATGCCGCTGGGGCAACCTGTCAGGAGCAGTGGGCTGCTGCTGCAGTGCAGCGCCCGGGAACCCTTCTCCAGATCTTGAGCCAGGATCCTGGTCAGGAGCATTTGGCTGGAGGTTTTTGCCTATTGTGCATGTTTTGAGGTTGATGGGGGAAACCGGAGTACCCGGAGTACACGGGGAGAACATGCAAACTCCACACAGAAAGGCCCCGCATGGTCCGGGAATCGAACCCAGGACCTTCTTGCTGTGAGGCAGGAGTGCTAGCCACTATGCCACCGTGCCGCCGAAAGTACCAGCTCTGAAAATATTTGGCTTTCATAGTACCGTCTTTAAGAGATTAAAATGAGCATTAGTAAATAAGGACAAAACTAGGACTGAAACTGGGCTAAACCTGGGTGAAACAATAACTAAAACTGGAACCAGGACTTATATAGAACTAATCGTTCAAATTTCAGGCTTTAGATGCAGTGTGTTTACGTCATGGTAGACCCAGTGATCTGGAAAGTAGCCTCGATTGCTATAGCATGTTTATGTGCTTTTTTCTGTGCATGGAAGCTAAATAAATCAAAAATGGAAATGTGTGGTCATGTTCGTGGCTGGGAAAGGCACTGTTGTTGCACTAAAAAAAGGAAGGATCCAAAGTGCTCAGGAAGTTTTTGTCAATTAGTTATTCTGTATTGAAGGTGCTCTTTGGTGTTTGCGAACAAAGAAAAACAAGGCACTCTTCATACACCTGAAGTTTAAAAAGCCTTTATTTCATGTGGCTTTATGTTTTTAAAATCATATCCTGCTGGGTTTGATTTAGACCCACGCGTAGCGGCCAACAAACAGCCTTCTTCAGGGTGTCATTTCCGGCACTCTGTCCTCTATTTATATCAGTTAATGCACAGCACCTGCGTGTAAAGGAAGTGACATCACAGGCATCACAGACTGAGACACCTAGACTGTTGTTGCACTGTTGATTTTTATTGGCCCGAGGTCTGACAGAGATCGTAGGTGTAGCGAGAGGTTGACACACTTTGCAACAAATCTTTCAAAATATCTGACACTGGCTGATATTTGTTGCAGCTTGTCTTACATTCGACCAAGAAGCTTTGACAGACAACATAAACAGGCAGCTACAGTCAGCATAGTCCTGTTATAAGGCTGTACTCATACTGACTTTTCTTTTTTAGTGACTTTTGCTCACACAAAATTCTTTTTTATGTCAGATTTGTCACAATACCATTAAACAAGAATAAAAATAAAGGATATATGTAGCATGGTTACTCATGGTAGAAGCACAAAGGTCATGGAAATAATCTCCAAATGAACAGGAGATTGTGGTCTGACCGGCAAATGTGGCTTTAGTTTACATTTACCGTATTTTTCGCACTGTAGGGCGCATCGGATTATAAGGCACACCTTCAATGAATGGCCTATTTTAAAACTGTTTTCATATATAGGGCGCACCGCATTATAAGGCGCATAGAATAAAAGCTGTAAAAAACTGTAAAAAGCTGTGAAAAACTGTAGTGGCTGGGGTTGCATTATGCATCCACTAGATGGCGCTGCGCTAAAGGGAATGTCAATAAAACAGTCAGATAAGTCAGTCAGTCAAACTTTATTAATAGAATACAAACCAGCGTTCTTACAACTCCGTTCACTCCCAAAACAAGTTAGTGCATTCACAATACGGTACCGTACGTACCGGTGGCTCTTATTTGCGCCGCCCTCGTTGAAAACAATGTATTTCCAACTCCATTTGTCACAGTTCAAAGCTACATGAACAGCGTTCGAGCGCTCAGTTTTCTGTCCCCTCAATATCGCAACTCTTCTACTGAGATGGAACAAATGCCGCGCCTCCTTGTTCTTTTGCGGCGGGATCCATAAACACGCCTATGGCACACATGAACAGCTGGGACTGGAATTCCCCTTTACCATTTTTACCGCTGTCACTTCGGCGACGCCCCCTGAATACGGTAGCCATAATTAACCAACATTGATCCATATATAAGGCGCATCGGATTATAAGGCGCACTGTTGGTTTTTGGGAAAATTAAAGGCTTTTGGGTGCGCCTTATAGTGCAGAAAATACGGTAGTTCTCTGATGGTTATCGCTTGAACTCACAACTTCCAGCAGTGTAAAGGAGGTGTTACCAGTAATAGAACAGTTACTAATTCTCCTAACTCATACATGTTTTTGTTTTTGAGCTCGACCCTACTATCACCTTGTTTATACAGGATCGCTAACCAGTCTGCCACTGTGCACCCCAACATCTAATTTTATATGTCATTTCTGAAAAAAATAGTCATGGTAAAACAACAAAAAGTTTCTCTGTGGCTTATGTTTTAGAGAGGGCATAAATTCCTACAGCCTTTATACACTCCACTGTTACCAGCACACCTTTTTACCCTACTACTTTTTTTTTTTTCTTTTTCTTTTTTTTTACACAGCCTGAGATTACATCATACCTGTTGAAACGTCCCCCGGCTGAGCACTCTGAGAACACACAGGTGGATGGCAGTTAAAAATATACTGCTGCAGCACCAGGTTATATTTCAAACCCACCATACTACACGCTGGCTCTGTCCTCCTCCATTCTGAGCACGCCTCCCCCAATTTAATTAGAGCCCGGCTTGTGCAGATTACTCATTTGACCCTTTCTCAGTCAAATAGAATTACTCTTGCACTGGGCGTGATGATGCTTGAAGGCTGGCGTTTTTGTAATGAAATCATCTGTATTCAGTTGATATGATTTGTGCCAAAAAAAAAAAAAAAACATCCAATGAATTTCTGTCAAGCTAGAACTATATGCTCCGAGATGTGGCATTAAATTTTTATGGGCTGCCACAGGTTGAATTGCCTTTGAGTATAGGAACAGAGGCAGGATGACGTCTGCTAGTCGAGAGTATGTCTTGTTGTTTTATGCTGTGGATGGATTAATCGCCCGCGCAGATTTTCGGTAAAAACAATACATCAAAACAATGTCAGAGATGGCTAGAGATGGACCATACTGGGCTGGTTTGAGTCATCCGTTGTTCTAAAAGAAAGGCTTTGAGGCTGTGTGCTGCTGAAACAATAGCTCAGAGCAGGCTTCTGGGCATAGAGTGAGTGTAAGGAGCTGCCTGATATGTTTCAAGAAAAGTCAAATCAGAATTCAAAAGGATTTTCTCAGTGTGAGTAAAAAGATATCCTGACGCAAACAGGAGCTAACAGATTTTAGCCAGAAGCCTGCATAGTTTCTACTTGCTACTTGCACAGTGCAGGCTACAGTTCATTTCCTGTAGTGTGGTTAGGAGTGGTAACCTTGATAATAGCTTAAATATTCGCACCTATTCAATTAGGTTATTCAGAAGATTATATAGTATTCCAAGAACTTGAACAAGCTTTTACAGCTTCCATAGTTTGCTAAATGTTTCCACCTCAAAAACATAGCTGGAGTAGGATTTTGTTTCAGTGATGAATGTTTGAGTAATGTAAGCTGAGCTGTCCCCTTCTCAACAGCTATACGGATCCCATACTCACAAGCCTAATTGACTCCTAGCATGATCCCATGCTTGGCTTTACTTTCATTTTCCCTTCCGTGTAACTGTACAATTTTTTTTCTGCCATTTGTCCGCTCTGCCACAACAAAAATCGAAGAAATAAAGCCATCGCTATAGCTTGTTGTTTTGCTAACTGTGATGTGCCACATTCTCTCTCAGGTCAGCAACACTCTTAACTCCAACTATCACTTTCAGCACAATATTTGCCAGCAGGTATTAGTCTGGTCCTTTTTGTCTATGCGCTCTTCAGGTTAATGCAGATCCTCATGAAGCACCATCTGCCATTCCACACAAATAAAACCAACACACTTGGTTTAAGAAATATTTATTAAAGTTTTTAACAAATTTGCAAGCTGAAAAATCCCATTGTTACACAACAAATTAAAAGATTAATTATACACATAAATAAAACTGTTTATGTTACATTATTTCAGGAGACATGAAGAATCACAAACAGAAGATTGTTACATTGTATGGATACATTCACCACACTGGGCCATGTGCTTACTAAGCTTTTAATTTCCTTTCCTATGAAATGAAAGGAGCACCAAATCAGTGATACAAAGATTGTAGAATCTGGTGTAGTTTGAATGGTGTCTATATCATAAGTGGGTAGAAATTCTAAATGCTAAAAGTACTAAGATGTTTATTTTCTGTAACTTATTGCACAAAATAATGAGTCTATATGAGTTTAACCCTAATTTTTGTTCTTGAAATCTTTTATTACAATTTATTAAAGGGAACATATTCTTTTTCATATGCTTTAACATATGCTTTTTGAAATAAATATGGACACCTTTGCATCAACATTGCACATTTTATAACTTAAAACAATTTTGTCATATAACTTTTTTTGGGGAGCTATTACTTTTACTGACCAGTGGGGATGGACAGAGCATGATCTATGGGCTAATTAGCACGGCTATTAGCAACATGAATCTAACAGATAGATAAATTAACTGACTGCTTCATAGCATCCGTGGCTTAAGAGCTGAAATGATCAGTACGAGTCTGGTGACAGTGACGTGTGGGAGCACTTCCTGGAGAAGGCAGGGTCTCATGTCTAGAGCAGAGAATCCGGAGCATTTTCAGCTCTCGAGAAGGGCAGCGCCTCAGCTTACAGAATTACTCAACATGTGTGAATAGAAAAAAATACTACTTCAGGTATGTTTTTGAGGAGGACACATTATAACATGGTTAAAAGCTCAGAAAAGTCCATTTAGCATACTGTAATAGGTTCCCTTTAAAAAATGTAGAGTCCAAGATTCTTACAATAGAACTTTATAATAATTTGACTGCTGAGGGTGAGACACAGTGATCTCAGGCACTTATCAACCCACATACACAAAAAGTCATATTACATTCTATACAGACACTTCTGTACATATTTATCAGTATGATTCATTATACCAAATTTGTGCGTGGTCTGTCTGATTTATTCTATCAATATCAATACATAATATATTTTTTGATCAATACTCTGGATTTTCAGGAAGAGCAACACAGTGTCAGCTTGTTGATACCATGTCATATAAATAATAATAGTACATAAAGAATCCACACATTCACAGTATTGTCCAGAACACAGAATCACTCCAGAGAAAATGTATAAGACAAAGCTTGTTACTTTTACAAAACATTGTTTTTAATATAATTAACACTGTCATTAAATTGAAGTATGTACAGCTGTAAGTCAAATCTTCACAAAGTATTGAGAACCTGATTTTAAACACATCAGGGAAATATCCATTTCCTCAGGTTTAAGGCAAACAGTCTTTATGTCTGACTCTGTGAAGCACGATGCATGTGTGAAGGATGCAGACTAAACTAGAGTTATGTACATGTATGTACATGAGCAGTCCAATGGTCATGCTGATTATGAATATTACTGAGTAGCTGCATATGGCTCATGCCGGAAACACATCTTTTTTTTTTTTTTTCAGCTATTCCCTCCACTGCCAATCACTTGCCTCCATCTCACCATGACCTCTGCATCCTCTTCTCTCACACCAGCTCACCTCTCAGCATCCTTCTACTACAAATACATAGGTATCGCTGATATATCCCAGTGTGATACACCAGAGAAATCAAACTATTACATCTTTGCAAACTATCTAAACCAAAACAAGGTTGTCTGATATACTTGTGGTGGAACAGTGGTAGAGTGATTAGCACTCATGCCTCTTAACAATAAAGGCCATGGATGAAGTCTGCATGTCCTCCCTGTGTTACAGTGGGTTCTCTCTAGGTACTCCAAAAACATGCATGTGTTTGGTGAGCTGGAGAATGTTTATTGCCCCTAGTGAATGAGTGTGAGAGTGAATGGTTGTCTGTCTCAGTCAGTCTTGTTGACTAACTGTCCACTGTCCAGGGCAGAGACAGGTGAGTTGTGACATCTCTGTTGACTCCAGTGGATCAGTTTTCATGCTAATAGTTCCTATAGAAAACTTTGTGGAAGTAAGCCAGTTGTACAGGGAGGCAATGCAGTATGTATTGTAATATGTATAAAATTTAATTTACATACCCCAAAATGCATATTAGTGTCTACATGAATCCTGTGAGCATCTATATTCTGGACTTCTGTTGGTGCAACTCTCTCTGTCAAAGGCTCTGGTCCTGGGAATACCCCACCTAAGCCCCATAGTTGCACTGGTTCCATTCACCAGTGCCTTCATAAAACATTGGAAATATAATCACATTGGTTTCAATATGAACAGATTTGGGCACTTACAGCATTTATGGGCATTATTATTAAAGGCATTATTTAAATGATTTTAGTATTAGTCAATACAATTCTCATCTTTCATAAATCATTATGGGTCATGTAGACAAACTTATGAAGTGTTTGTGAGGAGCTCATTTACAGGATGAAGGATGTGGCCTGTTTAGCTGCAGATTTACTAAAACTGATCATGGTTTGGGGCTGAGCTGACAACAGCTCTTTTCATTACCACAAATCCATACAGTAAAAAACAGACAGTGACCGGCGGGGTGGAGTAGAATGTACTGGGGTGAATGTGTGGGAGGTGTCAGCCGAAATCTTTTTGTGTGCACCTGAAATTGGTGTCAGGACAGTAGTTAATGCACTTATATCAATACTATGTAATATGTATGTGCACTTCACTTAAAGCTGTAGTGACAAAAACATTATTTATGAATATTCTTAGGTGATACCCAGAAGTCACCAGTCCCATAAGTATGAAGCCTGGAGGATTGTATGTGATGAAAAGGCCTGTAAATGCTGTATTAATGAGTTCAGGTAATTGAAGGTAAAGTATTTTAAAAAGCAACTGATAGACCGTATTATGATGAACATTGTAATTCCTGTATACTGTACATTGTCACCAAACTAGAGGTTTGTACAATTTCAGATTGTATTGATAGGAACATGTGAAAAAAGTTCCAAAATTGCAGTCTGCAGTCTTTGGAAGCTGCATGGCAAGAGTCACTCATCTGACTCTTCATATATGAACAAGTCATATTCTGTTAAGTTTTAAAAAGAAATGTAGCCCACTGTCCCATAATTGGAATCTTGTGTGATGTTGACCGAGCATCTTATGTCCATCACAAAGTCTTAGGAATTTGTTTCTATTAAAGTCTGTCGATTTCTTCGCCTCATAAGTCCACATTTCAGAGATTTACCCAAGACCACCACGTTTAGAGCCTACAGCGTGGTGTAGATGTACACAAAGATGATGACGAGCAGGTTGAGGATGGTCCCGATGATTCCCAGCATGGCTAAGATGCTCTCCTCTTTACCCTCCTTGTCTTGGATTCCCCGTTCCTCATCACTGTAGGCAGTATTTACCATTTTCCCTGGAAAAGGCTGCCGTTTGCTTCTCACGCCAGTCTGTGGAGAGCAGATAAGAAGGACAGAAAAATATTCCATATGTTAGTACAGCCATTTTTAATTAACTGGCCACAATATATGTTGGACATTGATAATGGGAGTCAAAATGAGAAAAGTTGGCTATAATGCATAAGTGGATTTTCATTTCCATTTCATTTTGATCTATATTCTATCAGCTTTTGCAATATACCGACAGCATGGTAAGTTAGTAAGTGGAATAGATGTTGTTTAATGATAATAAATATACCCTCACCAGACACTTTATTACAGTAGATACAATTCTTTAATGCATCTAAATGCAAATATCCAGAAACTCACCAAGAACTGGTCAGATTGTCACCAATTTGGGCTCTACTTTCACTGTTTAGTTACACCTTATTCACATTGTGTAGTGCGTTTCCGACACAGTATTCTTGCAAACTCCAATTTACACTGAATGAAGCATGTATCTAACAAAAGCAAGCAAAGCTCATGGGTCTCCTTGCGTATTTCTGCCAGTCAGACAGTGTGAACTCACGCATTAAGTAGAATGGCTAGAATTTGTTACAGAGGTTGCAAAGGACATGAACTTCACACTCAACTCATTCATTGTGAATTAGCCGTTATGTTGCATACATGTAGTGACAGTTTCACCACTTGCTGTCATTGCAAAGGAGTCAGGATGTGTATCTGTTAGCTATGTAGCTAGTGTTGTAGTGCCCGAGAACAGTCTTGGTCTTAATAGATTTTTTTTTAATGGTCTTGGTCTTGTCCTGGTCTCGACTGCAGTTTGATTCGGTCTTGGTCTCAAATCCAATGTGATTCGGTCTGGTCTCAGGCTCAGATGTGGTGGTCTCAGAGATTTTATTTACCAAACATTACAAGAAAATGATATTCTTCATAACTTTGGAGTAATTTGTTTTCTGCATTAATGAACCAGGAACATGATCTGTCTCTGTTTGTTTGTTTGAGTCTGCTGCATTAGATCGTTAATATAATAATTTTTTTTCTCTCTCCTTTATTTAGTGTTATTTTACATGGTTTGGTCCTGACCTGGTCTCGGTTATCCTTGGTCTCGATTCAGTTTTGTGTTCTTAAACTCTTGGTCTCGACTCGGTCTCGAACCCTGAAAGTCTCAGCCTTGTCTTGATCTCGGTTCACTCTTGACTCAGACTGGTCTTGGTCTTGATTACGGTTTAACCGCTGCAATAATTAAGGTCATACCTCACACACTCCAGACTTCATTCATGTGTGTGAATTCAAAGGTTGGGACATGATCGATAGGCACTCCTATAGACAGTCTGGTAAAGATAATGCATGTAAAGGGCTGGGGAGTTTGAGATAAAGCATTATATCCATTCTGAGATGAAAATTCCTTTCCGAATGCTGGAGGTCAGAGGAGAATGTGCAGCCTGGTTTGAGATGAGAGACAACACTCTGAGTCCTGCCAAGAGATTGCAGTTCTACCCTGTAAGCCAGTTACACATTTCAGGGTATTGCCAAATCCCCAGTATATCCTCTCCAAAAATGTATCATTTGTTTCTTGGTCCATTACAGACCTTTCCCGAAATGCCTTTCAATTCTTGCTAACAGACAAACCAACACCAGCCAAATGTACACATGTAATTTATATGACCTTGGTGGAAGTACTAACCACCTGTTACAACCTGTGTATGCAGAAAGGCAGCTCTGAACGTACAGTGTACAGAACAAACCTTGAAGATGAGATATTGATTTAGCTAAGTAAAGTTAGTGTAGATAAATACCTTATTGTAATGTAATACCTAAAAGGATACTATCATTCTTGGTATATGTGTTTATTTATGTGTACGTGTGTGTATAGTATACAGTTGCAAGAAAAAGTATGTGATCCCTTTGGAATTTCTTCATGATTTGGTCATAAAATGTGATCTGATCTTCATCTAAGTCACAACAGCAGACAAACACAGTCTGCTTAAACTGATGCTGCAAAGAAAATTATATATTTTCATGTTTTTATTGAACATTTATGTAAACATTCACAATGCAGGATTGAAAAAATTATGTGAACCCTTCAGCTAATGACTTCTTCAAGAGCTAATTGGAGTTAGGTCTCAGCCAACCTGGAGCCCAATCAATGTGAGAGGATTGGGGGAGTGGGTTAAAGTGGCCCTGTCCAATAAAAAACCCACCCCAGTTTTGAGTTTGCTATTCTGAAGAAGCATTACTTGATGTGAACCATGCCTCACACAAAAGAGCTCTCAGAAGACCTACGAGTAAGAATTGCTGACTTGCATAAAGCTGGAAAGGGTTACAAAAGTATCTCTAAAAGCATTGATGTTTATGAGTCCACGGTACGAGCGACTGTCTGTAAATGGAAAAAGTTCAGAACTGCTACTACTCTCCCTAGGAGTGGCCGTCCTGTAAAGATGACTGCAAGAGCACAGTGTAGACTGCTCACTGAGGTGAAGAAGAATCCTAGAGTGTCAGCTAAAGACTCACAGAAATCTCTGGCATGAGCTGACATCTTTGTTGACAAATCTACAGTAGGTAAAACATTGAACAAGAATGGAGTTCATGGGAGGACACCACAGAGGAAGCCACTGCTGTCCAAAAAAATATTGTTGCATGTTGGAAGTTTGCAAAAGAGCACCTTGAGTTGTTTGGAAGGAACACACAATGCTGTGTGGAGAAAAAAACGCACAGCACACCATCATCAAAACCTCATCCCCACTGTGAAGTATGGTGGAGGAGCATCATGGTCTGGGGCTGCTTTGCTGCCTCAGGGCCTGGACAACTTGCTATCATCGACAGCAAAATGAATTCCCAAGTTTAGCTAAACATTTTTCAGTAAAACTTGAGACCATCTGTCCACCAACTGAAGCTCAACAGAAGATGGCGCTGTAACAGGACACTGACTTAAAACATAGAAGCAAATCAACAACAGAATGGCTTCAATGGAAGAAAATACACCTTCTGGAGTGGTCCAGTCCTGAGTTCTGACCTCAACCTGACTGAGAAGCTGTGGCATGAGCTCAGAAGAGCGATACACACCAGACATCCCAAGAATATTGCTGAACCTAAACAGTTTGGTAAAGAGGTCCAAAATTCCTCCTGAGCGCTCTGCAGGTCTGATCTTCACTACAGAAAATGTTTGGATGAGGTTATTGCTGCCAAATAAGGGTCAACCAGTTTTTAAATCCAAAGGTTCACATACTTTTACATAATTGTGACAAAAAAAAACATGAAAACATATAATTTTCTTTGCAGCATTAGTTTAAGCAGACTGTGTTTGTCTATTGTTGTGACTTATGATCACATTTTATGACCAAATCATGTAGACATCCAAGTAATTCATATACTTTTTCTTGCAACTTTATATACATATATTTAATATACTAATGGTGCACTGCGAGGTTTATTATCAGAGCTCACAAAATTGCTAGCCCACTGTCCTGGAGCAATTACTGTTTTCACTAGGGCTATTGAAATTTGACAGCCCCTGCCCAACAGGCTATCATACAAACTGTAAAGATTTATTTTTTACATCTGCAAAAGACTACACTTCTCCTCTCAGCCCCTCCCCTATCCACTCTCACAGATCTGACCCGTCAGTCACTCCTGTGGGTGGACCATCGCCTGCGAGAAAATGGTTTAACCCCTGTGCGGAGTGGTGGATCAGATGCTAAACTTTCAATAACTTACTCACTAAAACAATAAAACTATTTTAGTGGGCTCGAAACTAAAAGCTGCTGAGAGGGCAAGAGACTGAGATATGTGATGTGAGAAAATCTGATCACACAAAAGGCTTAGACATCAACGAGAGCGGTGCGAGAACTCCTAAACATTAGCGGTCATGTTTTTAGATTGGTAAAACAGCCTTTCAGCAGTTGTGTAACAAAATGAATATAAACATCAGAAATGTCTCTCAGCAGCTGACACATGTAGCCTACTGTATAACAATGAAGACAACTAAACATCAAATAACTCCTCACTGTAAACCATTTTAACCCTAACCAAGTTAACCAGCAGCAGCTGAAGATGCAGGAGTGAGCACTGAGCACAGAGACAGAGATACAACCGAAGATATTTATCTTTGGCCAATGCTTGTAAATTAGTTTAATTTAGCTATTTTTATATTTTTAGTTATGTTTTTATATGACCATATACATTTACAAGTCCTGTTGCCTTTCCAAGTTGGTCAGATGGCCATTTACAAAATATAAATATGCTGCAAAATACCCTAGTTTTAAAGCTCCAGTTTGTATCCCTTTCTATAAATAAATAAATAAATAAATAAATAATATAGGCTATACCAGTAGCCTATGTTGGTGTTAGTCAGGCAGTTCAGTGTTGAATTGTTATCCTAGTTTTAAAATACCACCTTTCAATTAGTGTAGTCAGGTGTATTTAAGTTTAATGAAGTAGGCATATCTTACTAAGAGACTATTTATTTGAGCTACTTAATTTCACTTCGGGCAACTAAAATCTGAAGAGGGCCTGCCCAAAGTGCTATTAGGTATTGTCAAATTTCACAAGCCCTGATTTTTTATTTTTATTTTATGTGGTTGATATTATTATTATTATTATTATTATTATTGAAACGATTGTGATAGTGATGATAATAGTAATTATGATAAAGGTTATTAACAAAATTATAATAACTATTTCTAACTAATTTGTAACAATAATAATAATAACTATTAATTAATAATACCAACAATTAATTCATATTAATAGTATTTAATTAATTAACAGTTTAGATATATTGACATGATTATGTATGTGTTTATTAAACTATAATTACACTGTCATTTTTACCTCTGGTAAAAGAACTTAGGAGTGAGTATTAATAAGCTGAGCTTCTTCCCATTCTCTTTTGAGCATAAACTTGTGATTTGTGTTTGATGTACATATAATATGTAGGTCATACATGCATAGACTATATATTTTTTAATTTGTATTTTTTTGTTCTTGCTGGAAGTAAAAACTATCAAGTCAGAAAATGTTGCCACACTTTAATAAATTCTGTTTTAATGCAAGGATATTCTTCATCAGAACTGAAATGTGTGGTCTGAGATATGAAAATGTGAACAAAGAACAAGTATGGAGCTGCTGTGGTTCAGTGAATTCCCAAATCGTAAAAAATAGAACAACTAAAAAAGACTGCAACACATCCTATCTTGAGCATAGACAAACATAGCACTTTGAGATTATATTTGTAAAAAAAAACACAAAAGGTGCAGAAAGCCATGTTGTTTGGTTGATGTAAAGATTTTGTGTTCTTTTTTATTTACTGTTCTCACTGCTTATAGTAGTACATAAATTTAACCATCTTGCGTTTGTTGCATCAGCTCTTCAAAAAGACATGTTTTATTCAGAGATGTGCAAGAATTTTCATCAAAAATAAATTACCTAATGCTGTTTGTTCAATAAAATATCTGCACTGCTGTGTGTGGCAAAAAAAAAAAAAAAACTGCCGCAAAATGTTGTCCCATTCTGAAGGTCAGGCACAGCTGCAAACTACAGTTTACACTCAAAGGTCCATGGAGTTTATAAAGATGTTGCTGTAGAAACATATCCATCAAATGTTTTAACAGTGCAAGTGGTAAAATATGTAACCTTTAGAAACATCTTCTATTCTGAAAATTTCTGGACCTAAAAAAATTGATGTTTTTGAACCATAAACTACTACTGTTACTACAAATATAGGTCAATGGTCTGGTACATGGGAAAAATGTATCTTCAAGCAGAGGGTAGCAAAGTTAGTAAAAAAGAATGAAAAAGGACAAACAAGAAGGTCATCTGGATAAGGTTTTTTTTGTGGAAGAAGTTTCATCTTTTATCCAAAGGCTTAGTCATTTCTAGTGAAAGTTGCCGTGTGAGTAGATGCTTATATAGTAGTAGTCCCCTAGTTCCCTCCCATAGAAAGTGATCAAACCTGATGAGACTCAGGGTAGTAAACAGCAATTAGCTAAATGGCCTGAACTAAAGCATACCAACCAGATTTCACTGTATGCTAGGCACTGACTCCTGTCTTGAGCTAGCCTATAGCTTATAGCTCCAGGTTCACACTGGCAGCATAAGTCCGCCATGATTGTTTTGATGGATCTCAGCTTCTTACGTCCTACCGCATCTCTTCAGGAGCAGGATCCTGATTGGTTAACATGCCACGAATATATTTGCCAAAGATCAGATTTTTCAACATGAGTGTCTCAGGCCTAGAGGCTCAATTTGCACGTCAGACGCATCAACTCCCAATTTGTGTTGTGCCATTTGCACGTTAGCGCCTGACTTGTGATGCGCTGGACACTTGAATCACACTGCAGGACATCTAGACACACGTTTACATTGACTTAACATGTAAACCATAAACCCCAGACACCTTAGAAGTAGAAACATAAGTATCTTAATTAAGACTCCAAGACAAACCACTTCAAACCTGCAATGTTAGACATGAACAAGACAGGAGAAACTCATTCTTCTCCCTCTAACTCTGATCTGAAGTTTTGCGCTGGTCTTCTCTTTGCCCTTTGAGTGTATATTGATTTGTACACAGTGGAGTTCTCTGTGTATGTTTTTTTTGTTTTTTTTTTTGTTTTTAGCGGCCTGTGAGAACCAGCATCCAAACACCTCTCTGGAGAAAATTGCTCCTCTTGCGGGTCAGCAGGCTTCTCCGCACCCACTAACAACTGCAAAACATGGACGCTAATGCATACTAAAAAAAAAATGTTGGGCTCAAAAACACACTCTGGTGGGAGTTCAACTACCATTTAACACCAAGTTTACAAGTGCATCCAGAAAACTTTGAAAGACAACTCCCTGATAGGAATCTTGTACTAGGCCTATGTACTGCACATACTGAGATAAAAGTACTGAACTTTTATCTTGATATGAGTTTGCCCTTAACTGTACGCTGAGTAACCTGACTGACTTCACTGGCAGGAACAAGAGAGGTCTTCAAAAAGTTCAGCCATTTTGTGTGTTTTTTTTTTAAATATTGTTAAATACACTGGAAAACAGCAGACAGTATGAACATGCAGAGAGGAAAAATACTTTTGAATGCAATTAGATAGTATTTTTTGAGCTTTCTCAAAAAATAATATAATGTTCTCTCAACAAAAACATACTGGGAGTTGTGGTTTGTTTCATTGACACCTGTTTCAGTTTTTGAGGTCTCTTGGTTCCACAAACCTCCGCCTCTTCCAGAAACCCCCGCCCACTCCAGGAAGCACTGACCAATCAACAAGCCCTCTACATCCAATCTGCTCTCATTTATTTATCCAAAAATAGTGCTCTGTGTCCACTGAGTCCTAAGCTATTTTTCATTTTGTAGTAAAAAAAAAATCGTTGTATCGTCGTTTAAAAAAAAAAAAGTTGTTTTGGAGCAGTGGTTCTCAAATAGTGGGCCTGGGCCCAAAATGTAGATGCCAGCTTATTAATTAGATACAATAGTAACACTTTGCCATAGTTGTAACAACTGTAAAATACAAAGAAATTAGAAAAAATACTTTGGTTGTGTAAAGAAATAATAATGACTTGAACAAATATAGCCTACACTGGATGTAATTCATGCAATTTTAACTAGGTCAGGCAGGGCACAGTTAGGATCAAAATAAACAACAAATACGTTCATTCTTTTAATTAAATAAAAGCTACAAGTATGGCTATTTCAGTCTATTACCAAGTAAACATCTTGGTAGTAGGTAAATAGTAGTAGCCCCAAACCTAAATTTTTCTTAGTGCCTCACAAAGGTTAGCTCTGGCTCTGCCTCTGCTGGTCTCTTCACCTGTTTCTGTGTAACACCAGTAAAATATTTATATGATACTGTTTTTTAAAGTTTAAATGTGCAGTTTTGTTCTGGAGATGACCAAAATTGGTTTAAAAAGTATAATATAGCCCCTTTAATTATTCTTTGTCCTCTTCTTGTAGCTGTTGTCTATAAGAGTTGCTCTTCTTGAAAAACATGCGCGCTCAGAAACAAATATGAGTGTCCTTCTCCACCAGCAGTGCTCAGTTTGTTCTCTTTGGGCACCTGTAGGGAGCACTGGGTTTTATGTTGCTGAAAATGTCCAAGTTATCTTTTTGACTGGTGTGTTTCAATTCATTCAACTGTATTCAACTGTGAAGTATTGGCTCGATGTAATCCAACATGTCTCCACTGCTCACTTACATCAGACTTATTTCCGTTACATAATGACAGATGCACAGGTGCACACTTGTTTACTGTAATTAACATTTGCACAGCCCTCATTATTAAGGCTCATTAGTGGAACATGCTCTGATCTAATTGAAATGTATAGGAAATCTGTGTTGACCTGACATTTACATGTTATTGTCACAGCATGCGCTAGAGATACTGTATGACTCAAGTTTATAGATGTTCAGACACAGAGGGCAGACTGATGGAAGTGTGGCTACCCATCTGCACCTTGGGCTTCTACCAACACTAAGCACACATCAGACTAACACATTCTGGCAAGATGGGTGAAGTGTCTTGCCCAAGGACACAACGACAAGTATTTAACATTTTACATAATAAATGAGCGTGATAAAATGCTCTTTGTATTGTATTTCCACTGATACATTTGGATTTCCGTCATGCATGTTTATTTTCACATTACTTATAGCTGTGTGGAAGAAGTGTTAACCACCTAAGCTATATGTTACTTGGCTTTGACATGAGTTAATGAGCTCTTCCCAGCCAAATAAAAAAAAAAAAAAAAAAAAAAAAAACATACTTCCTTAAATTTTCTGTGCGATGCCATTTTACTACAAAATTAAAAAAAGCTGTGAGGACTCAGTGAAAACAGAGCTGTACACTGTTTTTTTGGATAAATGAATAAGATGTAGAGGGCTTGTTGATTGGTCAGTGCTTCCTGGAGTGGGCGTGGGTTCGTGGGAGAGGTGGAGGTTTGTGGAACATTATGAGGCCTCAGAAACTCAGCACCAGCCACTACAGCATTACTTAAACAGGCGTAAATGAAGGAAAACACAACTTCAGGTATATTTGGATGAGGGAACAGCATTAGAACATGGTAGATAGCTTAAAAAGGTCATTTTTGCATAATATATCTATATATTATAATATAATCTAATATATTAAACACCCAAACAACTGCTGTGATTACTGTATAAACAACACAGTGTTGCTCTGATTGGATAAAATGACTTTGTTATAGGTGGTATTGATATGAAAGTACTGGTCTTTGGCAAATGCTCTCAGGGAAATCTCCAGATGATTCTGTGCGACATACCATCTTCCAGCCAGGTTACCAGGTTTATGTTCCAAAACATTTATAGATCCTATATTATGCTGTTTTTAAACTTTTTCAAATAATTTTGGACACTTTTACATTAGTATTTCACATGATATAATTTAAAATTATATGTATGGAAAATGCATGTAGCACTTCCTGGTTTCACATGTCTACGTACAACTGTGAGACCAAGTGTTTTCAGTTCTCCAAGGACTCATTCAGGATTATTCAAAGAGGGGCAAATTAAACAAAATACTACTCCAGGTATGTTTTTGATTTGGAAACTACATTATAACATGGTTAAAAGCTCAGAAAAGTCGATTTAGCGATTTAACAAAAAAGTTTGGTTATTGGTTAACTGTTAAAATAGAAAAAAAAAAATTTCCCAAGTCTGATATTTTTCATATTCTGTTTTTTCATTTAATAAAAAATAGAAGACACACGAAAAAATATTGACTAAAATATGCCAAAAGTACATTTCCATTATAATACTATCCACAGTCATTCTATGAACAACCCAAAGCAGATACACAGAGGAGCAATCCTGTGAAAATGCTGTTTGTTTTAACACAGCCTGGTTTCATCATGTGTGACATAGCGAGCCGAACGTCCCAGTCAAAGTCACCGCCCTTTTGTGGCAGTCTTTTTATAACCCTCCATACATCAGAACGCCTGTCTTTGTCAAAGCCTACATCCCATAAGGCTGGCGGAAGACAATCTCCACTCATCGACGCGTATTGTGCTCTCGACGTCCATAAAAGAGGCTGCTGCTGTGTTCCGAGTGCATTCTTGGAACAATGGGCTGTAACTGGCTCTCCCGGGGTGGGCTCCCCTCCAACTCACCGGAGAGGCCTGAGTGGCATTCGCACAGTGTGCTCAGGCATGAAGACAACTGCACTCCACTGATAGATAGAGCATCCAGCATCAAACAGGACAATTCACTGGGGTGAGAGGTGGAGGAAGAAGCGGTGCAGATAAAGGTGGAGGCGTTAACTGCTGCATTAAATACAATGGGTCAAGAAATGTGAAGATGCAATCCTGTTTATACTGTTTATTAGTTCATGCTGTTTTATGAAGAATTGGGTATTGTTGGCATTTTTGGCCATATATGACACATGAGTGCAAATTGCAGTTTCATCATCACCATAGAGCCATAGCACTGTCTCATCACCACCTGAGCAGCAGAACCATCTCACTTTTCTCCGCCCCATCACCACGTCAGCAGCAGAACAATCTCACAGCCCTCCATCCTATCGTCACCTAAGCATCAGAACCCATCTCACTCTCTTCTGCTCCATCACCACCTCAGCAGCAGAGCCATCTCACACTCCTCTGCCCCATCACCACCTCAGCAGTAGAACCATTGCACTCTCCTTTCTCCCATCATAACTTTAGTAGCAGAACCATCTCACTGCCCTCCACCCCATCACCACCTCAGTAGCTGAACCACTGCACCCTCCTTTGTCCCATCACCACCTAAGCAGCAGAACCATCTCACTCTCCTCCAACCCATCAACACTTCATCATCAGAACTACTACATCTCACTGCCCTCCGCCCATCATCACCTCAGAAGCAGAATCATCCTACTCTCCTCTGTCCCATCACCAACTCAGCAGCAGAACCATCTCACTGCCCTCCACCCCATCACCACCTCAGCCTTAGAACTATTTCACTTTCCTCCGCCCTATCACCACCTAACAATCAGAACTATTTCACTCTCCTCAGCCCCAACACCTCAGCAGCAGAACCATATTACTCTTCTCGGCGCCATCACTCACCTCAGCGGCAGAACCATCCCTGTCACCTCTGCCCCATCACCACCCCAGCATGAGAACCATCTCACTGTCTTCCACCCCATCACCACCTCAGCAGCAGAACCATCTTACTCTCTCATTTTAAATGTTAAATTGTTTATTGCTAAATTAGTAGGAGATGCAAAATAGGCCATCCTTCACTAGATAGAAGCAAGCCTTGTTTATGAGGAGACATGATTAATGTAATGTTGAACATAATGCACCACTACATTATTAAAATTACTTCCAGCTAATTTTCATGAAACAGAATCAGTGTAATTAATACTGTTTTGGGCATATTTATTGTTTTTCAGTGTTACAATGAAATAGCAGGAAATTTATTAACTGCACTCGTGAATTTGTAAGAGGAGGACACTGTGGCAGGCTCAGAGTGGTGATGTGTGGAGTACAGCTGTGTCACTAACTGCCCTCCTGGATCTGCTCACACTCTGCTCATCCAACAACTGCAGCTCACAGCCAACTCAACAACAACATAGCGCAGAGAGAACCACAGTGCCTCCTCCTCTGTAGATGCGTCAGACGATAGCATCAGAGCGCTAATCCACCACAACCAAACTAATTGTATGTCTCTGATCCTCATATTCCCTCATTAATATATGTTTGCGCCACATGAAGGGGTACGGCTGATAATGACAAATGGGTAAGTGTGTCATATCGCATTGTGATGTTGGCACACAATCAGCAATTTGTGTCCTAATGTAAGACAAATATTCCTTGCATGTTAACAGCACATCCAAAACAGCACGTACTGCTACAAACAAGCAGCATGATTTCACTTTTGCCATCCCGCTGGTGTTGCACCCAACCCTACCACCCCCACAACAACAGCGTAACTACACTTCCTACTTCTAATTTATTTGAAAATGGGTTATTTGCCACTGCAAAATACATTAAACTGAAGTTTGGAGCTTTCCTTAAATGTCTAGAGCTGCCTTAACTTTACATCAAGGCAAACCAGCAGTTATCTGTGCATTATTAAACACCACGTCTAAAAATTGGCCAATATGGGTTTTTCTATGGCCGATGCCCATGCAAACTTTTAAAATTCAGACCAGGCAATTGCCAGTAAACACTGCTGATTTTTATGGACTAAGATGTACAGTAAATTTTCCTAATAATAATAATACAGCAATTTGTTTTAGTAATTCTTATTAAAACTGAAACAAATGTGTTATAATTGGACAGTGAGAACAGTTAAAGATTCTATTTATTTATTTATTTATTTATTTTGAGAAAACCAATAAGGCAATCTCAATCAAACTGTCTGTGCAGGTAGAGCTTGGGGAGAGCTACAAAATGCAATTTGAATTTTTGTTCTACGAGGTTCTATGCCAGAGAAATTAGCAAAACGTTTTTATTGCCGTTTTGAGCTTTTCAGGCTGAGATAAATTGATTTTGGATGATTAATTATGAACTGCATTGTAAGATGTCTAAACTACTAATCGATGGTTGTGGAAGCTGAGGTCCTTCAGTCACATGGTTGTTCGAACATGGGTTAGGCATAAATTAGCTTCAAAGTGCTAAAATCAGCCGATTGTCAAAAAAATTAAAAAATCTGATATATTGGCCAACCTATAATCACATCTTGTACTGACAATAATTTGTGCTTATGCCTCCACTTTTTTTTTTTTTACATAACTAGATGCATCCAGTACTAAAACACACCTTACATTTAAAGAGAAACTATGTGTTTTTTTGTTTTGTTTTTTTTACCTCAAACAGCTTCGGAGTGAGAGTAATGACTACATGGGTTGCTGAGGCCCCCTGCACCTCCTCCTGACATACCTTTGGTCTTGCAAGAATTGACCTGGTGTCACTAAAGTCTCAGGTTTCACCAGAAAGTGACACATCCCAGTAACAACAAGCTAGTGACTTTATTTTTAGTCGTTTGTTATGACAGAATGGCCCAAAGACAGAGAAAACATTTGTACGGATCCAAGAAGGAGAAAAGGAGGAGGTCACACAGAAATCAAGACTAGACCAGATAATGCTTTATTCTGAAATGTATGGAGAGATCCATAGAGAAAAATAGCAAGGAGAGTGGTCTACATACTAAGGAAGCTATGACTCTGACTGCACATGAACGTACATGATTGTAGCATGAATAAGCCATATAACTAGACTTCTTTCTTTGTGCGAGAGCTTGACTCAGCTTCACGTCTGCACTGAGGGCTTTAAAACAAAGTAATTTAGTCAACTGTCAGTGGTAATGTTATTTCCAGTTCCGAATCAAAAGCCAAAAAGCCAAAGTAGAATGAATACAAATACATAAAAACAAAACAAACAAACAAAAACACTGAGCTGAGCTGAACCAAAGCCTCACCAAAACTGAATCTTTTATTTCTTGGTCCATTTCTGATCTTTCCTAGAAATGTCATCAAAATCCAACCCAAACTTCTTTTTTTCTTGCTTGCTGGCAGACTAACAAATGAAGCAGTGTAGGTGAAAAAATAACCTTTTTTTGCAGAAGTAAATATTAATTTGACTTATTACACAAATGTACTATGAAACAGAAAATATGTAACTCAGCTCACAGACCTTGACATTTTCAGTATGCTTCTTCTATAGCAGGGGTGGCCAGTCTTTTTTCATTGAGGGCCACATACTAAAAAATACATGCGTTGTGGGTCACTCTCATGAGATAACAGATTTCTCCTCACCATAACAGCCAGTCCCTTTCAGCTGCTCCCTTTCTTCCACACTGAATCAGTAAATTTACCCAGGCTTGGGACTGGCACATAGTCTGGCTGAAAATGTTTTGGTACCATCCACCACTAATTTACTTTTTTTTCTTCCTTAATGCCAGGTCCATTTCACACAAAAATAACAGCTGTATGAATATATAGAAACTGAACAATGCTGTGGTGCCACTAGGGGGCAGCTTCTGCAGAAATCAGTCTGCCAGGAAAGAAGTGAAAGACATCTATACACATGGATTTTATATGATCTGTTTTTTAGTACAACATTTTATGCTTACGTTTTTGTAAATACTAATTTTGCTGCATTTTTCTTTTAAACTCAAAATAAACAAAAGAAATGAATAATGTGCCTTTTATTTTTTGTTTTATTTTTTATTTTTTTTTATCATCCCAAGTACCCCCTGCAAAGTGATACCACTAGGCGTCCCTGGTTGGGAAACACTGATACAGAGCCAACTGAGAAGGAAGCCTAAAAAGAAGAGTAGAAGAAGAGAAAAGAAGAAAAAGAAAGAGAAAAGAAGAGTTTGAACATCCATATTTAGGCTTTACTTATTATTACATCCACTTAAATATTAATGTTTAGTTTTCAAAATGAGAAAGATAACTGTTTATTTAAGGTTATATAAGGTATATTTAAGGTTATTTTGAACATTGTCGTATAAAATGTCAAATATATGCTGATGATGCTGTAATTTTTACACCTGCTAAACACACAACATCTGTCCTCACAACAGCGGTCATTCATAAACTCACTTATTAACCACAAAGAAAACAGTGTCAGTGATATTCACAAATAAAGAGATGTTGAGATCCCACACAGAAAAAACACATTTGGACAAACTGTCCTGTCAGTCAGAGGAAGTCAGTTTTGGAACAGCCTGCCGACAAATATAAGAGAATGTCCTACTTAGGTCTCCTTTAGAAAGCAACTTAAACAGTTTCTTAAAAGAAATCAGTCCTGTGATATTTTTAACTAATTTTACGTTTCCTAATGACCTAATGTGTGTCTATCTGTTTTGTGTTTGTCATTGTGGTCCATTCTTTGTGTCGTTCTGTTTTACCTTACTTCAGACAACAGATGAAAATTAGCAACTATGCTACAATCTGACTCATTTACAGTCTGTACACATGATTGTTAGTAGATACTAGATCAGCTCAAACTGACTCTTGCTAAAGTATCTATTCAAAGCATCATTTGCAAAAAACGTTAATCAAAAGCTAGACATATGGGGTTATGACCAGTGTACTCTTCATGCCCAAGCCTTGATAAATTGAGTTGGCTTGTGTCAGGAAGGGAATCCAATGTAAAACCTATGCCAAATGAATATGCAAATGACTGCATGCCTGGAGGCAGATGATTTGTTGTGCCAACCCCAGAAGGTAAAAGCCAAATAAGTCAGATCTGGACAGAAATATCTACACTTTATGTCTTCTAAATAAATCCACCAGTCTTTTCTGCAGATTAACCTTCTCCAAAACCAGCAGTTGTATTGATCCCTCATTGGAATGTGGCTGTCCATAGCTGAAGAGGATTTAGTTATCTCTTCATTGATTTGTTTTGTTACTCTGGACTTCATTTCGTCAGTCTAAAGTCTTAACACTTCCCTGAGAGTTATCTGTGTGTCCGAGTCAGTTTTAGATGATTATGTAAGAGCTGTAGGAGACGTCTAAACAGCCAGTGTCACAGCTGCTCTGGACTTGTACAGCCAGCAGCACAGTGGGAAGAAGGCTGACAGTGATACTATACAGAGAAGTGACTCAGAATACTATTTATGACAAGGTGAATTTATGTCCATAGAGAATAATATTGTAGAGCACAAATCTCAAAGAATACATTATGTGGTTTAAAGTTAACAGTCTATAGGTGTCTGTATTCAAGGAGCCTTTGTGCACATTGTCTTCCACATTTACTGCAGCTGTCTTCAGTTGTTGGTCATTTGTGGGCCTTAAGTTTTGTCTTACATAAGTGAAATGTATGCTCGATTGCAGAATAATTCACTTATTTGCCTTGCCTTGGCTTGTGTTTTGGGTCACTGTCCATCTGGATTTTGAAGTGCCGCCCATCAACTTTATGGCTTTTGTCTGAATCTAAGCAGAAATTATGCCCCTATACACTTCAGAATTCATCCGGCTGCTTCTGTCTCTGTCACATCATCAGTGAACACCAGTGACAAGTTATACAAGTTAAACCTTTCACCCAATTTGGATGTGAATACTCTCAAATTATAGCTGAGAGTCTGCACTTAACAGTTTTGGTAAAAAAAGCTAAAATAGCAAAACTTGAGTCAGTGTCCAAATACTTATGGACCTAACTGTAAATGCTGTAATGTGCTATAAGCCTACATATATTTTATGATTATAACATTAGCATATTTTGGTATTTAAAGCTCTGCTCTTTACAAAAGAAGAGAACATGCTGCCGTATAGTATGAGTGGTAGAGCTGTGGCGCACATACAGGGCAACTACAGCCTGCCTTGGCATTGTAATCCGGACGACAACAGTTTGCTGAATGTCTCTCCCCATTTTCCTACAACTCAATAAAGCCTAAAAAACGGCCAGAAAATACCTTTAAAATTAAAAAAGAAAACATCTTGCAGCTTTATGAGCAATGGATAAGCACCGTGAAAAATAAGCAACAACTGCTGGATTGCATATAGATCTGATGCAACTAAGAGCTAGATGCATGATAATGATAAGTGATAATTCATTCATTGCAAACTTCTCTGAGGATTCATTCATTCATCTTCTGCTTGTTCCCATTAGGGGTTGTGTGTGGCTGGAGCTTATATTCCACAAACTATGGGTCTGAGACAGGTACCTCTCACTGACAGACAACCATTCACTCTCACATTCATTCACTAAATAAATGTATTAGTTTAGTTTAAGGTTGTTATTATTTTTTTTTATGTTTATTTTCAGCATTAAATAGTAATATAACATGAGTTTATATTTTTATTTTGTGTTCATTTTAAAGGCAAACAGATAATTTTTTTCATTTTATTTTTATTATTGTATTTTTTATTTGGAATTTGAGTTTAAAAGAGGTCATTGATACACTATAATAAACATAAAAGGTCTTTGCACTAAAAACAGATGTTTTTTATGAATTTTTTTGGGAGAATCATCCACATGTATGAGTGAGGGGTTACTCCTGGTATGACAAAAACCCCAGAGGAGTATGCAAGACTAAAAAGCTTGGGAACCACTGCTCTAAAAGGAAACATAAGCCCGCATTTCAACCATGTTACAGTGTTCGCCCACAATGTTCCAATTCTGATGAAAATCTATCCACCAGACCCTCCCCACACTTTGTCAGCACTGCCTCCTAAAAGGTGCGGTCGCGTGCTGCTCCTAACAGAAGACTAATGGAGAGTGAGACCTCTCTCCACTCGGATGATCTCGCACATCAGCGGCTGCAGATGCTAACGCCGTCTGACAGCCACACTCGCTTTTGGCATTGTTTTTCAAACGGAATTAAAGTAAACACGTCCCTCCTGAGTACGGAGACGCTCTCTGGCTCACACACAAACACACACATCACACATCACACATTTGGACATGGAAGTTTAAGAGACGGACGACAGAAGATCGCATATACAAAAAATAATTCATATACAAAAAATATTAAGTATTAAGTATGTTTAAAAACAAAATGTAAAAAATATTTAAAATGTTTAAAGGTGCAGTCTGTTTAACTTGGTGGGAGGCAGCATAAACCAATTAAATCTATAAGACATATAATGAAAACTTGGCTTCTTTCAGTGATAAACAGCAAATCAATGATTATCTTGTGGGAACCTGATTGTGAGATGGGTTATATTTTTGCCATTATTGGTTTGTTTGTTTGTTTGCAAGATAATTTAGTGGGTAATGGTAGAAATTTGGCTACATGTTCAGCAACAGTCAGTATTCCAAACGGTTAAATAAGAAGGTCATCTGGATAAAGTTTGCTTTTATAAGATGTCTCCTCACTTTATCCAAAGGGCTTCTGCTGTGTGATTAGAAGCTTATATACAGCACAACTGACCCACCTATGAGCCGTTAGCATAAGGTGGCTCTGAAGTTATTTAGTTAGTCCTATTGTTAGAAACTTCAACTGTTTTTGTTTTATTACTGTGTTGTAGACTGGAGGAAGATTAAACCCTAGGCCTCCTCCCCTGCTTAGAGAGAGTTTTTCATTTTCACAAAATACAACATCTGTATCGTTTTTTTCCTTATACATTCTTATATACGGATGGACATGAGGACAGAAATGTCTGGATTTCGGTGATTGATACAGACAAATACTACTGTATGTAACCTTATACTCACACAGCAGTTATCAGTAGAAATGAAGTCCTTCAGATGAAGTGATGAGACATATTATAAAACCAAACTTTGTCCACATAACCTTCTTGTTTAAAGGTAAGCTGCATGTGCTCATACTGGTTTGAAAAGGGTCTGAATTAAAACAATGGTCTCTTTTCTGATTGGATGATCGACACTCCAGTTTTAGAACCAAAACAAAAAATGTAAACAAAAACAACTTGGCCAATATGTAAAATATCATTTTAATTCTTAATAACTCAGCTGTACCATTGTTATCAGTAAAACTCATATATAATTAAACATGTTTAGATCATATCTTGGCACATATGTGGGTAATTTTTGTAAAATATAAAAAATATACTGCTTATAGCACCTTTAACACTGTGCATCCACTGGGTTTTGAAAGCATTTTCAACCATTGTCAAGATATGGCTAAAGATCCACGAGGGTTAGTAAAAAAAAAGACAAATGTCTAGCTTAAGTGGATTATTTGCCATTGTGAGAGAAGTGGTCTTTGTAGCTTAATTGATAGAGCATTTACCCCTGAACTAGAAGACCCTGTTTCAAGTTCAGATCTATGTCCAATCTTTGCTAGACCCAGTGTCTGACTGATGATGATTATTATTCCTTCTGTGAGATGTGACTGGCTCAGAGCTAAACATGCAAAACATGTAAACAAAAGAGAGAAATGTTAAAATGTACAAATACATATACATAAAAAATGTCCACAGAACGAACATGCCATACAAAGTTACTGTACATGACACCTTTAACAGTAACTGTGGAAATCTAAACAGCTATTTAAAATGTCCATGAATCCAAAGCCACCACATCTGAATGCACCTATAGTGGAGGAGGAAACATAAAAAGGCTGTGCAACACTGAAAAACAGAATAAAGTCCAGAAATATAATGATATTATGGTATGGTTTATAAATGTCAGAGATATGACTGTATAAGAAATATAAGCAGCCCTGAATATTGTGAATTCATGCAAGCATCTCTGCTACAGCGTAGGGCTTTCCTGTGGTTATATAAGATGCATTTAAACTTGTTAGCAACATGCATGAACAGTGAGTCCCAGGGGAGCTAGTGCATGTGTTTTCCAGACAAATGTGGCCACCCCACAGCTAACTGCAGCTAACAGCAGCCCCCAGCCATGTGGAAGAAACTGCACAGAGGTACGTCAGGGGCTACATTTATGCTACTGTTGGTATCTCTTGGTTAACTGATTCATTTCCTTGGTGAAAATGGTGACTGGAGACAAGTGTTGAAATTCAACTCAAAAAGTTGATTATTAATAAACGGACTTTGTGACACAGAACTATTTGTGAGCCTTCCAAAAAACTTTTTTTTTTCTATGTACATTAATAATAATGAAATGGTGACTTTATACTCATAACTGCAAATATTGACACACCATTGGCTAAACCTACAGTGGTTCTAATACACCCACATTGCCCTGAGCAGGATGAGATAGATTTCAGTCAGTTCATGATTTTGCACACTTTGCCAAAATGTAGCTGCTCTGCTGATTCCTGGAAAGAAGCTCAGTCACTGGAGACGTTCACACACTAACCTGAAGGTTGGCTGTTCAATCCCCACTACCAGCATTGCATACTGTCGTTGTCCTTGGGCAAGACACTTCACCCACCTTGTCTGTATGAATGTGTTAGTGTAACTGTGGTCTTAGAGGCCTTAGGCGCAGATTGGCAGCCACACTTCCGTCACTTCCGATTATTATATAACAATATTTATCCAATCCATTATTATCATTATTTTAAGAACTAAAAAATAAAGAAACTAAAACAGTTTGGTACAAAATGCCATAAACACTCCTCTGACCTCTCTGTAAAGGGGCTATTTTATGCAAAATTGACTTTTCTGAGCTTCCTACCATGTTACACGATGTTGTTCCCACACCTTGAGTTGTGTTTTGTTGCATTCACACCTGTTTGAGTAATCCTGTATTCTCTGGTGATGAGTTTCTGAGGCCTCAAGACACTCCACAAATTTTGCCTCTTCCACAGACCCCTGTCCACTCCAGGAAGCAATGACCAATCAACAAGCCAGTCAACAATTCAGTCTGCTCTCATTCATTTATCAAAAAACAGTGTACAGCTCTGTTTTCACTGATTCCTCTCAGACATTTTTCATTTTGTAGGAAACTGGCATCATACAAAATACATACATACATACATACAAAATGTTAAGGGAAGTAAACAGCTTTTTTATGACTGTTTCTGTGTGACACCGGTAAAGTATTAAGTGAAAACGTTTTCTTTTAGTCACATTTTTAAAGGTTGTAAAATGTGCAATTCTGTTCTAGAGTTGATCAAGATTGGTTTAAAAAGACACAAAAGCATAATATATTCCCTTTAAAAAACAAGTCACAGTCACTATTAAGAGAAACATTTTTACTGTGAGCACGAATAGAATGAAAGTCAAGTCAAAGCGCTCATTATTATTACTGTGCAGACTTGTAATACGATCTCTGCTTTCTTTCGCCAACCTTAACCAAGGTGATTCCTGCATTTACAACACTCAGGAGTGTCATTTTATTTCAAAACCAATTTAAAGGACTGTCATCCGCCTTTGCTGAAGGCTCCCATCTCATCACAAGTTGGTACATAAGTTATTATTGTTTTCCCATATCCCTATTACGTTACTCCACCTACAGTATGTGTGACTGCAAATTCAACACCCCTTAATATTCAGTTCTTTCATCATGTACTTTTTATATATTGCATTGTATTTGTATGTTCTGTATACATGTAAAGAATTGGTATTTTGCAGGTTTAAACGGTTTCCAAGTGTGTCTAAATGTCATAAAGCTATTGTAAAAAAGACCTCTATGGATTAAGATGTTATTCTGCTCCAGTGGTATGTTGCATTTCGGACACCAATATATTTCCGCAAATTTTATATAATTTGGATTTAAAAGATTAAGAATATTTATCAAGCTTTTATGAACAAAATATAACAGATGCACGTACCTTACAAAGCATCAGGAGTAACAGAACATTGGACATGCTGGAGGGGGGCGCCTTCCCGAAGTGAGCGGACATCCCTGGGCTCTAGGCTGGAAGTGGTCCCCTCTCATGGTGGAACTCTTGGTCCAAAGTCTTCACCTCTCTGGTCGGTCCTCGCTCCGTCTTCTCCTCCAGGATTCTCATCTCCAAGTTCCTGTCACTTCCTCCTCCTCACGAGCGGAGCCCACCTCTTTGTTTTTGTTTTTTTTTGTTTTTTTTTGTCTTCCACTCCCACTTTTGCTGAAGATGATATTGAGCAGAAGAATGGAATCAATTTGGAGAGTCAAAATGCACTTTTAGATTCCCATGCTGCTTCGTCGACTCTTCCCCAAAATCTACAAAAATAGCAAGTTAATCTTCTTCAACTTTTCTCAGCATGTTCTGTCTTTTTGTTGGCTTCAAAAGTGCATCTCTTCTTCCTTTACCATATCTATTGTTGCGTTCCGGCGGCAGAGCGTGGATCGAACTAACCAAGCGAATGTGAACACCTTCTTTATCAGGGGTGGGGGGTGGTGTTGTGAAGGAAGTCGTCACCTCGCACAGATGCTGTCGTGGCTGTTGTTGCTCTTTCTCTCCCTCTCCCTCGCTCTCCGTCTATCGCTCCATAGACTCTGGAGGTATCCCCTGTTCGCTCCTTCCCCCCCACCCCCCAAACCGTACATATTAATGCAGCTGCGGTCGCCATGGCAACCCACTCGGGAGACTCACACAGCGCAGCGGCGGCAATGGGAAGCGCTTGTGACAGAGGCCGGGGACGAGGGGCCAGGGTGGTGGGCTGGTGAACAGAAAATGCGTTACTGCTGTGTTAGACGAACCAACAATAGATACCAATATAAATGTATAACCATTGCCACTACTTTGAAGTTGCTGAAATATGAAAATTCATACTTTTTTTTTTTGCTTAAATCAAAGAGGATTGATGTTTTGGGAATTTTTTAAACAACTGGGGCAAGATGGGGCCAAATGAAGTAACTTCAGCTACAAGGGGTCAGTAAATGAGTAGTGACTTCTTTAACGTTGCAAAATTTAGAGCAGTGATCTCCCTCGACTTTCCAAATAGGCTTTTTGAATCCTACACAAGCTTAAATTTGTCATATTTGATTCATCACTTGGTAAAGAAACTTACTACAGTATTTTTATAAAGATTAGTTACTGAGTCAAGGCAATGGAAGACAGAGTTTGGTTTCACAAATGTAAATGATAAGTGTGTGTCTGAGGTGCACGCATGCTAGTTGTTGCATATAGACAGACAAAATACACATGCAAGTGAACTTAATATTTTTGTTTTAATGGAAAATTTTGTTGTGGACACCAACATTTTGTAAATGTTCAGGTAAATGCTACGGGGAAACAAAAATAATTTTATCTGGGTTGAAAGTGTCAACTCTGTGACTACTTGGCCACTGTCCAGTGTGTTCCTTGCGTAAGGCTCATAGTTACTGGGATCAGCTCTTGTCTCACTTATTCCCGGTAGGAATGAATGTTACAAAGCACAAGTAGCTCTCTGCCATTTTCATTTTATAAAAGTAGCTCTAAAAGGAAAAAAGGTTGGAGACTCCTGCTTTAGAGACTTTGGTGGAGCTCTGCACTCTCCATAGTGTGTGCTTCCTTACATACTTCAGCAAGCTGGAGTCCATGAGCAGCACAAGCTTATCATTGATAGTCTGAACTGGTGGTGGTTTGGCAAATGGTGTGGCAGCACTGTGAGTTTAGGTTTGCCAACAGTAACATGCCTCTTAGCAATGTTAAAATAAAATGGTGATGCAGAAAAACGCATGAGGCTATACATGAACAAAAATAGCAAATAATCCTTGTTGGTACAATAGCTGGCACTTCATATAATCACAAATACATATCTGAATATTTTTTACTAACATATTAATCTAGCCTTTCCCAGGTTTTGTGCTTCATCGCACACGCAAAATATGTATTTTATGCAACACTCTATGCAAAGTAACAGAACTAGTCCCTGCACTCACCTATAGACCTTTTTCAGACTTACACGTTTTCAACCAAAAGTAGTGTCACGATATTTCTGGTAGCAGATGCAAGTGGCATAAAATAGCCCCCCCCCCCAGCAAAAAGTCTTTGCTGTGACTTCTACCAGTACCTTGACTATATTTCATACTATACAGATGCAAAGACAATAGATACAGTTTATTACATATTATTATTTAAAACAGGTTATCTATGTTTACACAAAAGAACATTTTTCATTTCATCTACAAATCACCATCGGTCTCAGTGTGAGTCAAAGTTGGCTGTAATTATATAAACTACAGTTCTGTGGTGTTTTAATTCATTTGAGTTATTTTCAGTTGAACAGACTTGAACACTGTTTATCTTCAGTCGCCAGTAGTGAGCTAATGCTAATTGCTGATAGCATTTAAGCTTTCTTCCTTACTTTCCTAGATAGTCGTGAATATATTCTTTATGAAAGAATTTATACCCTGTGTTCGGATTTGGTAAATGTCTTTGCCTCTGTCATTGTCTCTACACTTGCAAATGTGAAATTTGGTGAGCTTTTTGAAAACGCTTGCTCCATTTTGCCTTGGACAAGTGCTTACCGGAAATGGGATAGCGCATACGTACTTCTGTTTTTGTGAAATAGGTCTGTTGATGAATGGAAACTATAGACAATTGCTGTTTCAAAATCCATACCTTTGCAAAAATCTCCTTATGCATATACACCATCTCTTACTCCAACCTGATGTATTTAGGCCTTAGGCACAAATTGTTCGTGTGTGAGTGCAGGTCAGCAGTGGCAAGAGACCTCTGCCAAATCATGCATGACTATGGAACGGTTCAAATGGCCCTGCTGTGACAACAACACAAAACACAGCCAAAGTGGTAAAGAAATGTATGTCAGGATCAACGTCAGACATCATCTTCCTTCGATCATCAAGGACTTGGAGACCTATGCAAAATAAGTGTAGTCCAAAATGCAGAACAGATCATTTAACTCGGTAAAAAATCACTTTAACTGAAAATTCTGCTGAGGTATGAATAATTTTGGGCTTAATTGTAGGTAAAATAACACACCGCTGATGTTATTTTTGCACATACACATAAAAAGAAGAGCACACCTTTAAGTTTAGCCAAAGAGAAGAACTAAGATGAGGTGTATTGCTATATTTTAAAGTACTGCCTCACCGAAGCCATGCCACCACTTTCTCATTTAAAAAAAAAAAGCCAGTTTCACAGCTTTAATATTCATATTTATTCATAAAACTCTCTCTTCGCCTTTTGGCTTTCTGCAGGAAGATATAACTTCAATAAGACTAATTGTAATGTTTAGTTATGACTAGAATTTTGATGACTGTAAACATAAACAAGCCGTGTAGTTATCAGTCAGGTTGGGGGGGGTTGGAAAATTAATTCACTTTGAACAATATTTCATCATGTCGAGGGCTTCAGCGGCTAATGGAGATGTTTAGAATGTAAAACACTTGCCTGCAAATTAGTGTGGACCCGACGCTGCTTTGTGCATGAAATGACCCGGAATGGACAGCAATAAAAATGGAAATGTAAAGGAAACATCCGAGTGAATTGAAACCAGCGGTGTGCATAATTTTATTGCCCACCACCATCTCTCTCTCCTGCTGAAGATTAACTAACTTCCACCATGGCTACCCGGGCAGACGTTTATAACAATTAATCAGACTGCACATTGACTTTTGTTCTAGACGAGCTAACATCAGTATGTGTAACTAAATGTGTAACTGCAGTAATGTCTTTATGTGTGCTATGAGCAAGGACAGCAGTTTGTTTGACACTTAAAGGTCCCTGATTCTGCTAAATTGAGCTATTAACCATGGTTAATGTTGTTTCTACCCCAAAAACAAGTAGCATTTGGTTCCATTCCTGTATGCTGTGCCCGTCTGTTCCTCAAGACTAAAAATGCTCAGTCCCATGGCTCTACGTAGACACATGAAACCAGGAAGTGCTTCTGTGTGTATACATACATCGTCACCAGACTCATTCTGATCATTTCAGTGCTTAAATTGTCATCACAAAACAGTTCAGCTCATTTATGTATCTGTTAGCGTCATGTTGCAAATAGCCATGCTAAACAGCCATTTTTTGCTCTGTTCAGTCCCTACTGTTGCCAGCAGGGGGGCGTCAGACACCTAATCCAAGCATTACTGCAAGCTCCTGAAAAGAAATTTTCCATACATATACATTATTTTCTATCAAGGTGTCCAATATTATTTCAAAAACCCTGAAAAGGGCATAAAATGGGAGCTTTAAACTGAAATTGAGATTTGCTTACATAGAAACACCTGTCAAATTTCAACTGGTGGGTCAGGATTCAGAAGTGGGTCATGAGTAGGTTTAGTATAGTTTAGATTAGGCTTTAATTAGGGTTAGAGTAAAAAATGAGAAATAATAATTTAGAAAAAATATAAATAAATATTGGGTCTAAGGGTGCTCCGATCGATCGGCCGCCGATCATGATCGGCCGATCATGGCTAAAAATAGAGTGATCGGTGATCGGTAAAATGGGCCGATCAGAAGGGCCGATCAAATTACAATAAACACGCGAGGCTCTCACATTTACTGTCCTGCAACTCCGGTTTGATTAAACAGCAGTAGCGTTATTTTAGCAGTGTTTTTAAGTTAAGCCCTGGTTATAACTAACACAAACCTGCCCTGGAGGCGCTGCTTTGTGTCCCCGCTGTGTCCCCGCCTGCTTTAGGAGCGCACGGGACAGAACCGAGGCGCAGCAGTGCGTGTATTTGCAAACACCAACGCAAATAGAGCTACAGCTAACCCGCTAACAGTTACGTTAAAAGGATTAAGAAAGTTCAGAGTCTGCCTGTGTCTTGTTGCGCGGAGAAAACTGTGCGTTTTGTGGCTTAAACTGCACCAAATGGCTGCTAATGGAAAGAGAAAGTAAAAAGGCAGCCCATGTGTCCGTGTGTCTGAGAGGAGCACCTTTCATCGTTGTCTTCTCTGCTCTCTTTGCACGTTTTCTTCATTCAGACATTGTCAAAACTGGCAGCAGGAGCTGTCTGCTTTTTAGTCCACTGTGTTTCAACCTGGTTTGGCTGCGCGTTACGCGGACACAGGCGCTGCACCCGCGGACTCGCATTAAAGGAACCAATTAAGAACAGCTGATTTTTACATCAGCGGAGCATTCAAACAAAGCCACAGACACTGGGCACACGTTAAAGACCAATAATGCAACAAAACCTCTTCTAAAACAAAAATAAGTAGAATTTCGTTGTTCTTTTATATTTACAAAGGCTACAGTATTTTTCAAATGGAACTAATAATAGCCTGCATACAATACATTACTACATTGAAGACCACGTGATCGGTATCGGCTATGATCGGTATCGGCCGATCACAGCAGAGGCTGATTGGTGATCGGTGATTGGCCTCAAAAACCCTGATCGGAGCACCCTTAATTGGGTCACTGTAAAATGATCACATCTAAAATTGGGTCACACTCGTTAGTATTTTCTTAGAACAATTTTGCAAGACTTACCCACAGCTATACAGACACAGGCCAGAAGCTACAAGTAATAAGCACTACAGAAATAACATCTTAAATATTGCATATACTGGCTTATCTCTCAAATCAGGCAGATGGCTTGGGTCCTGCCTGCAGTCTACTCTCCAGTGATCACAGTTTTCTCTGGCAATACCTCTTTAGCATATACATCCTATATTTAGGCCCTGCGGTTACTTTGTTAATAAATAATGCAGTGTAAGAATTAAACTAGAATGGTACTTGTGTGATGTGGGCTGTGACTTGTGGCTGAAGTAGGTCAAGTTGTGTTTGGAGGCACTGAGTGATTTGAACTGTTTCCTCATTAGGTATACTGTATATTCTAAAGGGCCAGGGACTGATCCTTGTGGGACACCAAGAACCAATTTTCTTAGTATGGCCATAACACGCGTGGAGTGTATCTATCAGCTTTAGTGAGATTACACCTATTCTACACATCGGAATACAATAAAAGCTATATGTAACAATTTTTTTTTTTTTCATCTTTCGGCTGCCCACTTTCTTAATTGAGTGATTTGGCAGGTTTTTCATTGGATGTGGGTGTGTCTTGCCCAGGGACACAACAGCTGTATGTGCTTTGGGTGAGATTTGAACTGCCAACCTATCAATTGGTGGTGGTGAAACGCTTAACCCACTGCACCACTGTTGTTCCAAAAGCTATATCTCAATATTGTACCAACAAATTTAATCAGAATAAATGTAAATACAGGGATTTATTATAAGCACTTACTCCTGTTGTGGGGTTGCAGATGACTGGAGCCTATCCCAGTAACTATGGACCATAGGTGGGGTACAAACTAGACAATAGGCCTTTTCCACCAGCACGGCTTGGTTTCACTCGACTTTACTTTACTTGGTTTTACTCGGTTTGAGTCATTTTCCATTACTTCTTAGTACTAGTTTATTGCGGGTGGGGAAAGTGGCACCTAACTCACATGACACCCTGCAAACGCAACATAAACAACAACAATGCAGTACGCAGAGGCAATGCTGTGCTTTGTTCTGGTTTTGTGTTTTTTCGTCACCTGTAAAGCCAAAGAAAAGAGTAGGAAAAGGCTCCAAGCAGCGAGGAGAAATACTGTAAAGAAGTATAAGAGAGTTTGGGAAGCCATACAGCAACATCAAGCTGAAGATGAGAAGTTGTGAGCTGCTTAGACACAATGTTTGAGGCTAAGTCTTTCATTTCAGGTTGCGCCATCCAGCTCTCTCTGGACTTTGTCGTCACCCTCTAGGCAGAGATGTGTATGGACCTTGTCAAAGCTCCTTGGTGTCACTTTAAGAGCAGCCATTGGTCTCATAAAAAAGATACATTGTGCTCAGCTGTTGTTGAGACTTTTAAAATTGGTGGTTTGTTTTTATGGCTAACATCGCACGTATGGCTCACAACTAACAACATTCTCTGACCAATCAGCGACCAGCAATCTCTCCACGTCACATTTTAGTACTGGTTTGGCTCGGTTGGAACCTCGGCCAAGCCTAATGGAAAAGCTAACAAAGTGAGTAGAACCGTAACCAACTAGTGCTGGTGGAAAAGGGCCATTAGCGTCACAAATTTGAAAATTTGACCGTCTCATATGTGTTTGGACTGTGGAAGGAAGCCAGAGTAGAACTAGGAAAAATAGTATGTAATGGTTCTTCTATGCTCTTACTCACACTCCTGAGCATGCTTTTATAGGATATAGAGAAAAAAAGATCATGACTGTACTTGTATAGATGGCCCTTGGTAATGTAGAGGTTTGTTCCACTGTCTTTGGTGCAGAAGGTTATGGGTTTGAACTCCCCCAGTCACAGTTGGTTGCAACAGGAAGGGCATCTGGTGTAAAACCCTGCCAAATTATCCATGTGGCAACCCCAGAAATAAAGAGAGCAGCCGAGAGGCACAACTATTTTTTTGTTTAGATGTTCTTATGTACTCTGCTGCTAGAATGTAGAAAATCCACTACTAATTTTTAATTACTATGTGCCCTTTGGTTATATTTCTAGTAACCTAATTTAAGAGCATGCATAAGCAGGGATATTCAAAGATGTAATGTTGATGTTAGGTAGAAAAATATGTAAAAATGTTAACTTCGTGATTTTGATTTTTTTTAAAGCTCCTTACATAAGACACCTCATTCTTTCTACACACGCCTACTGTATGTATGCATGAGTTATATTTGCACATTGTCAGCCTTCTGCTTATATTTCACAGTAGGCAGCAGCAGTAGGAGGTAGAGCCGTTCGCCTGCTAACTTAGATCCCTGCTGCCTCCAGTTCATCCTGTTGTTGTGTCCTTGGGCAAGAGGCTTCAACCACCTTGCCTCCAGTGTCTGCATAGAGGGGTGCTGTAATGGGGGGGTAGGATGATTCCAAGGGCCCGTGGCTGGCAGGGGGGCCCAGGAAAAATTCCTGTATATAGGCCTGTTCTGTTGTCTGGGCATAGGTTTGCGTATGGACCATAGGGACATGTCCCTACCAAAATTTTAGGCCGACCAAACTGTCCCTACCAATCACAAGCTGAAATAGCTAAATATTACCCATATTGTTTTTGAACAGGCGCGACTAGGATGCGAGGGGTCCTTGTGGGTCGCTGCAGTTACAGACTACAGTGAACTGACTGAGACAGTGGCAGATTTAAATGAGCTAGAAAGAACTGAAAACTGCTCAATAAAAGCGAACTCCAGCGCAGATTTACACCGCGAGAGCACAGAGAGGCAGCTGCTTTTATCTGAACAGCTCTGTCACTGTCCTGACTTTAGAGCCTCTTTAAACTGGGCTGAAGTTTTCAACAAGCCAGGACTATGGACTATAACAGTTATCAAATATGGACTATTCCTTTTATATCAAGATGAAAAGAATCTGCATGAAGACGTCTGTGGTTTGTTTTGGAAACGTTTGTCCTGGCGCTACTTCTCTAGCTTTGGCTTTTAGCATCTGTCAGCTTCATCAGCTACAGCCCACAAACACTGTTCTCTGAATTATTATGGACTTTACACAGCAGAAGTCTGTAATGTCACAATTTCTGGTCTCACTTTACTCAGGTGAACAAAGCGCAAACAAGGCGTGAATGGACCGAGTTTTCGCGCATATTAATTAGCTGCTAATTTGCGCATTTATCCAGTATTACTGCTGCACTCCCCTGCATCGTTCGCATTCATAATTAATATATTTAAAAGTGTGTTATCCAAATACTGCAGCCTGGAGGGCAGTGTCAGTCTTTATAAATCCATCTGTCTCCAATATGATCTGAGTCTGACACAGTTCAAACATCAGCTGCTGTTAAAGTGGAAATGATAAATGTTTCTCTGACAGAAATAAACATTGTACATGTTTTAGCAGCCCAGATTAAATACATAAATAACACTGTATTATAGCCTATTTACTGTTTGTTTGTTTGTTTGTGTTTTTTTTACATATGTCATGTATGGAGCCCAGCAGGGTAGAACGTTAATTCTGTGGTCCCTGAGCTATTTTAGTTGCTGAACCCTGCTCTAAATACTCCAAGATACAGAAAACAACATCTGTTAAGTTAAAATTTTCTGGGGGAGACCCCCAGACCCCCCTGTTTCAAATTTGTATGTAACAATTGTAAAATTGGTTCAGTCCGCTGACTAACCAGGCCTGGGAACGACAAGAGTAGTTGCTGCTTCTGTACGTGATGCAGCTGACCTCTGTATTGTCAGCATGTCCCACTTCCAACATAAGTCAGGTTGTCTGTGAAGACTCTCACTCGTCCAGGGTAAATGCATGCGATAAGTCAGGTTGTAAAAAAGGAAAGCCAGAAAGGGAAAGGCAAGGGTGGCAGTATGTCACCCAGTTTTTCCAAAAGAAAGGTCTGTATTAACAGTTGTTTGAAATAACGGTGAAAAGGGTGGAGTTTCTGGGCTAATTATAGGCCAGCCGACTTCGGTTCGCTGTTTGCCTTTAAAAATTATATGAAACAATGAAAGTATTAACACTGTGCCAGTAAGTATCTTAAACAGACTAGCAGAATAAGTTAGTTTTTTAGTTAGCCTATTTTACCGCTTCACATAGCCTTTTGTTAAATAGTGTACTTTTTATCATGTTTTTTTCTGCTGCTCTGCTGTCATGTCTGTCCCAGTCGCAGTCAATACAGAATCAGCTTCAGCCCCGTCTTCTCCCCCAGTCACCCTACTCTTTCACTGTCAACTGAAGAAGATGAGCTCTTGATAGTTAAAACTTGGGCTAAATGATAAGCATAGTGTACATTGTGGTTGATATCTATTGTTTGATCCAGTAGTTTAGACTACTGCTTAAGTCCTGTTATAGACCTCAGCTATTCCTGTTTTAGTCCTGGTTATAGATCAGATTTATTCCTGGTTTAGTCCTAGTTTGGGGCTTGTTTTAGTCCTGGTTTTAGACTTGGCACAGACCTTGCTTAGAGCTGGTTTAGTCTAAGTTTTGTCCATGTTTACACTCAGTTTAGCCCAATTTTTTAGTAATGCTCATTTAAAGTGGTACTTTTTGGTACTTCTGTTGTCTGAGGTGGTACTTAGTGTGAACAGTTTAGAATTATAATTTTTAATACAAATATAATTCCATTATAGTGTGTCTAGAAAAATGTAATGTTTTAACTGTTTTGCTATTATGATTAAAGTCAATTACAACCACTTTAAATATTTTCACTTTTCTTAGAGGCAGCTATTTATTTGGTCTTATAGCAAAGTATGAATGTCATTTAATGTTGCCCTGCTGTAAAATGTCCATCTAAGACATTTTTAAAGGTAAATGAGTGTTTTAATTGGCTATGTTAAATCTGGTCTAGGAAAAAATGTTGGTGGGGCGCCCAATGTAAAATCTTTTCACGGGGCCCAGAATACCTGGCGGCACCCCTGTCTGCATACACTGGTTTGTGAATATGTGAGTGTGAATTGGTGAATGGTTCCTTGATGTGAAGCAATTTGAGTGCCCATGAAAATAGAAAATATATCAACTTTGCTATTGCCAGTGTGGTGTGGTGTGTGGAGAATATGTCTGTACAAACACACCGACAAGCAACAATTATAGCTTTTTTTAATAACTCTTGATATTGGTATTTAAATAAGAGTAAATAAATGGACTGTTAGACAAATTATGATAAATAATTTTGGTATTTTGAATAATATAGCTTAATGGGACCAGGAACAGAGTAATCTAAAATGGTCCTAGAACTGATCCTTGTTGAACACCAATGGGCAAATCAATTGCTTGTATAATAAAAGCCCTTCAATCAGCATTCAAGTTTCTAATGCCCACGCAGACCAACTTTCCAGCCTAAATTATCAGCAACTTCTCTGTAATGTGCTGAATGCCTGGAATTAAAGCTTTTGCCCTGTGGTCCCAAATACTGGCTACTTCAGCTATAGCTATAAAAAGATGAAAAAGCCTAAACTTGCAGAGGTGAAAACTACCAAGGGTATTGCAGAAAGCTCTCTGATGCTAACTAAGCTGAGATAACACTGTATCAAATATGAAACTCTGAACTTTGAGATCCCTTTAATTAATTTCACAGGGTATATTTCCCAGCATGCACTTCACCAGACGGTTTTATCTCACCCAAACAAACTCCAGGTATGAGTGTTTTGTTCAGCATTCAAGGATAAATTTAATGGAGTCTAAGGGTCTTCAAACAGCAGATTAGCAGACAAGGAACCAGCAATTATGGCCACCTGCCTCTTTCATGACTGCATTGTTTTGTATTAGTAAGAGCTTTGTAATCTGTCCTTCAGTGACCGCAACAAACATACAGAGAGGTAAGTGCTCCGTGATTCATTAAGAGTTGGAAAGTTCCCTAATAGTGAGTCAACATTGAACTTTGAATGTCACACAAACACAACAAGCTTTATGAATGAATAAACTTACCCAACACCAAAGTGAACAACTGGTGAAGAGCAAGGCACAGGAAAGGTGTTGTTACAAATCAGAGTTAACAATCTTGATTTCTCTTCTTATTTCTCTATCTTATTTTCTTCAAGTAGCCTACCAAGTTTGTAAAAAGGTTGTTTTAATGAGCATGCAGTCATTTTAACTTAGCAAAACACAAATTAAAAAGTCCCTGCTTCATTTCTTTCAGAAAACACCAGCAGATTATTTGCATGAGTCTCAAGTGTGGCTGGATTTTTGGGCTTTTACATCAGGAAATAAAAAGAAGACCTCAGGCATCAAGCGGAGGATCTAACCAATACCAAAAAATACATATATAACTACATAAAAATAAAAAAATGAATAATGTGAACAAATTGGAACAGTCTGGTTGGCCAGCTAGGGGCACCAACCTCATTGTGACAGTGCTGACTGCATTTAAGTCTAGCTATGCTTTTATTGAATGAGGTTTAAAGACAAAATGTTGCATGCCAACAATAGGGCTATTCACATTGATGTGACATAAACAGAGAATCAACTGGTACAGACAGAACTTGATTTTTACATCTATATCTGCGGGAGATGGAGAGTTAATGTTAGACCTTTAGGTTAGAAAACTGTGTTGGTTGGATTGCTTTTTTTATCACTAAGTGTGTTTATCTTTTCATACAATGAATGAAGTGAAATGCAACCCATTTTAGACACAAGAGGAGATGTGTTAATTATGGATGCACCAATACCAGTAACGCATATTGATTTCTATACCATGTGCATGTACTCATATTAATAAAAGTGGGCCGTTACCAGCAACCTATACCACCTAACATTGCCGTCATGTGACATTCACCTCTCATTTGAGCAAAGGGAACTAACATGTGGAAGGATTTCAAAGTGAACAATGGCGGACTGTACATTATGCTCAGCTTCACAAGCTTAAGTCCCAAATCATACGGTATGTGACAGTCCTAAAATTCAAGCAGTTTTCCCTTCTGTTGTCCTAATTGTTCCAAAAATGATTCCTTTATAAATACTCATATTGGTGCTTGGTATCGAAGTAATCTGTTCTAAAGCTGGACACTTCAGATCACAGCAGAAATACCCATTGAGATGCAGGCCCTGAACTTCCCATACCAGTCAAAGTCAGAATGAAAGTATTTGGGTTGCACCTTTGTACTGATGTCAGGAAGCCTTGAGCAAACATCAAACGCTTGCGTGTCTGAGAGCAAGCACAAAGTGTTGGCCTGTGTTGAAAGAACTCTGCTCCGAGGTCTCCACAGCTCTTCCATCTTCAGTCAGGTCTATTCTCTGCTTTTCTTTTTCCCTCCAAAGTTAAATAGGATCCTGAAGCGCGGGTGTCAAACTGAGCAGTAAGACAGTGTCATGGCTGCCATTAATCCTAATTAGCCCAGAACATGACAGCAGCATATGGGTGTCTCCACTTGGAGCTCCAGACGGCTGCACCCCTGATCATGTTTCTGTCACTAATAGAGACGCCGAGACCAGGGAAATAAAAATTCTCAAAGATGTTTTATTCCCGGTTCTCGCTGTGGAAAGATGGATGGAATTTGTGCAGGAGGTAGACGTTGTAAAAGCATTCTGGTGACCTCAAAATACCAAACAAAAGACAATCCACTCAAGATTGATTTAGAATTATCTTAAAATTAAACTGCTTGACCTACAAAATGCTGTTTTTGCTTAGAAACATTTGGATTAATGCTTTTAGGCTTGATTAGCTAAAGGCTGCATCTGCTGGCCAGCCTCAACTTGGACCTCCCATTGGAATTTCTATTGGATTATTTTATTGGGCAGCTTTGTAATCAAATCACATACTATGTGCTTACTGGAAGTTTGATCTGACCTTTTTATGATTTTAGGAGTTTTCCATAGGTGGCTTTACAGGCTTTACGATGAATGCAATTTTTGGATTAAGAATAATAATGTAATGGATAAGAAATTGACCACTCTTAACATTAGGGTTATCACTATTATCCAACAGTGGACTTCTATTCTTTTCAAGTATGTTGGCTCATGTGTCAGTACATGGATTTCTTATAGACAGACCAATATTTTTGTATCATATCTTGAAATGTTTCAGCTGCTTATTTTTCTGCGGTCTTCCTCAGAAGTGACACGTGATGTAAATATTGGTCTGTCTATAAAAAATTCATGTATTCATATTAGTAGAAGACCAAACCTTTTCAGACCTTAATGGCTTATGTGTCGTTTACCATTAGCAGACATACTATAGCAAGAATGCTAAAAGCTTTTCACATACTTCTGCATAACCCTCAGACTCTTTGCTAATTGACTTATACAGTAATTTATGGTTTTGTTGATGAAGTGGTTAGTTCCCCTCAGTGTGATAAGGGTGGAAGGTTGACAGTGCATTAATGAAATGATTGCATATCATTGCTCTAACTCAAATTTACACAAGAACTACTGGGGACATCCTGGCAGCTGGCTGGTTTAAAGCACCAAGGGCGTCAGAGCTGCTGCTGTTACACTGCCCGTGTTGATGTTTTTACCGTCTAAACACAAAGTTGTGGATACTGAGCCTCATCCATTCAACTTCTGCATGTTGTCTTTGTAAAATGGTGTTGTCATAAATTAGATGACTGCTACTACTCCCCTTCGAGAATGAACTTATTTTTGTTTTGAGACCTCAGAACGGCAATGCCAGAGAATAGAAGATTATATAACCATGGAAGCAAAACACAACTCGAAGTATGTTTTTGATGAGGGAACATTATAATATTGAAGAAATCTCAGAAAAGTCAATTTTGCAGAATATAGGCCTTTAAGATATTGGTTTGGCTTGGAGAACCTGTACCTAAAGTAGTACATCTGTGGGATGTGGGTGCAATTTTTTCTTTTAGGCTTACTGATTTGACAAAATACAGGGTTGTCTCAGAAACAGCATCTGTCATAAAAATCTAATTTCTAAATCACACTGACACATTCATACCAGCAAGGTGGATGAAGTGTCTTGCCTATAGAGACAACTTAATGCCAGAAGCAGGGCTCGAACGGCCAACCTTTGGGTTATTGGTCAGTCCAGATTGGTTTGATGTAATGTTTTGTTTTGTTTTTCTGGTGATAAGTGCTTCTATTGTACTCATTTGTGAAAAATAAAAATAAAAGTAGTGTTGTGGCTACTGCAGTTTTCATTTCTGAGCTGTAGATTTGACTCTAAATCTCTAATCACTGGGTCTAAATCTGGATTGTAATCTGCCACATCCCTCAACATTATACAGTATATTCTACTCTCTAGTTAATGTATCTAAATGCTTGTTTTTAAGGTGCCGATACTTGTTGACATGAATCTTTTCTCTATCGTGTGAAGTCATCTGCAGATTTCTGCCTCTGAAATTGTTATTGACTGTAACAATAGAGCAGTTGATAATGAGGCTCTTCATAAAGCATGTTGTTGTTGAGTCACTCCCTTTGTGCGTGGCAGCCGACTTATTATGATCTATGATAATGAACCACGCAGATCTTAAGAGCCATACAGTGTTTTAATATATGGCTTACAAGATGTGTACCATATCGACAAACATCAGCTATCTCGCCCACACCACTGCTTTTCTTTTCCCCTTTGTGTACATTCTTGGGCCCATATCCTCCAAGCCTAATCTCACACTATTCACATCAAAAGCCTGTCAGCACATAAAAGCTTGTTTTTTTCTTCCCCCGAACTTCGAAAGCCATTCACAAAGCTTTCATTTCTATTCTCTTCTATTTGAGACGCACCCTTGACTCTGTAAGTCAATACACAACTTTAAGTGTTTCCTCTAGTCTTAAATGCATTTAAATATATTCCCCGTTCCTCTGTCCTTTTGACTGTAAACAGCACTAAGGCTCTGAAGTCTCAACTCAACAATAGCCAACCATCAATCGAGTGGATGGTGCGTGCGAGCCAATCAGCTTTGATGTATGGCTCGTTCGATATTACTGTTGGTGTTCAAAGACATAGGGAAAGAGGAGGCCATCTTTGTTTTTCTGACAGGATTGATGGTCCTTCAGACTTCAATAGGGATAGTAAACAAAATCTTTATAGGGATTTCTCCTGGCTGGTGTTTGCACATGTATGAGGGATCGCATGTGCCAACAGTGACACAAAGCAGGTTCAGTCGTGAGATGCCTCTCAATCCTGTAGGCAAGGTGTGTTTCAAGTGACGGAATAAATGTTTTGAATTTACATGCGTTTTTGTCACAACAGTTCCATAAAATGTTGTCTGGACTTGGAGATGTCAGTCAAAAATCAATTTATATGGGAATTGTGAGACATCTGGTGCATATATTCTGTATGTGCTTATTAATTTAGGACTGTATTTGAACATTATAACTTAAAAAAATCAAGCAAGTAGCAGGATAGATTTGTACATCTAAATGGGTTTGTCCCATAACCTTTACCGGTCAACATAATCTGCATGGGCAAGCACTGTTGCACACTAGACATTGCACATTTTGCATAAAATGCCATAAAATGCAGTGATTTTCAGAAATGGCAGTCTGTCTGGCTGGCTGTGTGTTGTTAGTAAGGGGTTAGAGGAGTAGTGGCAGTAGCTCAGATGATAGAGCCGTTTGTATACTAACCAGAAGGTTGGCAGCTTCAAACCCTGCTCCCACAATTGCATACTGTTTATGATCGTTTATTTAAATACAGCTGCTCACAACAACAGGCCCATAACCAAAAAAAAAAAAAAAACTGTGATGCTTTGTGTATTCTCACACCTTTCTGTCTGAACCAACATGAAATTCTTTAGCAGTCTGAGCTACAGTAGCTTGTCCATTGGATCCGAATACACGGGCCAGCCTTCAACCTTGCATCACCTGTCGCCAGTTCACCATTATTCCTTCCTTGGACCACTCTTGATAGATACAGACCTCTACAGACCAGGAACACCCCACAAGAGCGGCAGATTTGGAAATGCTGGGACCCAATTGTCAATCCATCACAATTTGAAATATCTCATCTGCTTCTTACAAAAGCCTTGAGGACAAAATGTTCACATATATCCCAACCACAAGCAAGCACCATGATGAAGAGATAATCTGTGTTATTCACTTCACTTCAGTGGTCATAATGTTAAGCCTTATCTGTGTATTTGCAGATAAATACGCACTTATGTTTATTGTGTGATGCAAATCCAGATCCTTGCAAGAACATCCACTCACCACAAAACCGCCTGCCAGATCCATTGTTTCCAGGACTGATGTGTTTATCATAGGGCTAAACATGAGGCTTACAGTTCTATGCCATCAATAGAACCATACAGTATGCCTGTATTCGATGTCTTCATATCAGGTAACCATTGCATTTTGACAATCTCTTTACATAATGATGTTGTACATAATGCTGCAAAGTTTCATTCTTATATTTACCAAACACAGTCTGGTATGGAGGCTCTTTGTCTGACTTTGATGAGGTTTGTTTCTCCAGCAGCACAATGTTTCGTACTCAGCTTCAACAGACGGCATGGTAATAAATCATGTGTTGCATACAAAAGCATCATAATAGCTCACAGCTTTTTCAATATTAAGACGCCCAAGCCTCAATTCCGAATGCCGACAACCGCCTTTTGTCTGCTTTCTCTCTTTCAAGTCAGTGTTTTGCACAACATCCATTTGATATTCAGGTAAGAATTCTCTCTTCTTTCTTTATACCTTCACTCTGCCAATGCATATTTCATTAGCAGCTCAAGAGACTGGCCCTTCCATGTAGAAACAACGCTAAAGAAGAGTTGGAGTAAAGTGGCCTTTAGCTATTAAATAATAAGGATGATAATCAAGGACAGAGCGGAACAGACAGCGGACAGAAGCAGCCTCCACATAAGATGCTGGTGTTGGCTCACAGATAAGTAGGCTAAGTAGGACACTGTGCAACTGAGACACAGATTCTTATCAAGCTGTCAAAGAGAATGTGTTGGGAATAGATTTGGGTGATTCAAACATGCTAAAGCTGCTTTTATGTCAGCTTTTCTGCAAGGCGACAATGTAACACTGAGCCGCTCCAATGTGGGTTTTCTCAGTTGTTTTAACACATTCTTTATTTAAAATCTCCAATGGCAAAAGAGTTCATATTGCAACCCAAACATTGATTCATTTGCATATAATTTGCATATTTAGACACCTATAGAAGGAAACCTGTTTCATCCAATTTTGAATTTTTGAATGGAGCTGACAAACTAAATAAAAGTAGTGTTCTCTTCTTACCTCACACTCCTGTCTCTCCCACAGACACTTTACTGGTTCAGTAGCACCTGGGGGGCAACTGTAAACAGAGTGTGCGGAAGTGGTGACTAAGGTGAAGATTAAGGTTAAATTACAACAAAGTAAGAAACATTTTTAAATATGTATTTTTATTGTCTTGCTTCTTAAAATCAAGTACAGCTTATTGAAATAAGTTAAAAAAAAAAACACATTTAATAATAAAAATAATCATTTGCGCACATGAATGGAAACTTGTGCTTCCAGTACAAATGGGGCAAGTAACACAGACTTTTCATGCAAAACTCAGAATATGGCCAATCCATACTGAGGACTTGAAAATATGTGCATTGAATTTTTAAAAGTCATTTTTTTATATATATAATGAAATTTTAATCACTGAAAAAATACAGAATAAAATAAATGCTGAAATTTCAGTGACTGAAAGAAAGACAAAAAATTGGCAAAAATAGGTACTTTTGACTTGGGGTATAAGTGACCGCAATACGTTTCTGTTTTTCAAATTTTAAAATTACACCAGAAACCTAAAACAACTATATGAATTTGTAGACAGCAAGTAGCCCAACAAAGTCATGAAAAATCAGAGCAGTAAAATAAAGCATATTTGTGATATGATAAAAAATGTACACCCTGGGGTCATGTTTTATCCCACATGGTTGGTGAGGGTTAAAGTTGATGTGTTAGAAGCAGGAAAAATAGGCAAGTGTAAGGATTTGAGCGAGTTTGACAAGGGCCATGGTCTGATGGATGAGAATTACTCATAGTTAATGAATGTGAGAGTAATGGTTGTCTGTCAGTGTGTGTCAATAGCAATGGCTCCTGTCCAAGGCCTCTAAGCACTGCACTCGATAAAGTGGTGTTCACAGTGAGTTAGTGCTGTCTGCAGTGTGCTTACACGAGGGCTGCATGATATCAGAAAAACATGCGTTATGTGATAACTAAAACACACATGCTTCAATGCACAAGAAAAGGAAGTAAAAATTTAAACTAAAAGCACTCGCAAAAGCCCAGACCGGGACTCAAACTTCAGGGGTAATGCTCTTTCCACTGAGTCATAAAATCCTTATATCTCACAATGGTAAAGATGGGGCACCCTATAACCAGAAGTTTGGTGGTTCTGTCCTTGGGCAAGACACTTAACCCATCTTGCCTATGAATGTGTTGAGTGAATGTGTGACTGTGATGAGTGGTGGTTGGAGAGGCCTAAGGCACAGAATGGCAGCCATGTTTCCATTAGTCTGCCCAAACACCCTTGCCTCACAGCAAGAAGGTGCCAGGATCAATTTCCAAACCGGATGGGGCTGTTCTGTGTGGAATTTGCATGTTTGTATTAGTCGCAGCAGCTCAGAACTAACCCTCCATCCAGGGGCGGACTGGCCATCTGTGCATTCTGGAGGATCACAGAACGGCCGGTCGCTGAGACGGCCGGTGGGCCGTTTTACATAGACTCCATAAACATATACACAACCAGACCAGAGAGGGCACAGCCGCGCTGATGCGCAACAGCGGAGTAGAAGAAGAAAGAACAGCTGCAGCCACTCAATGCAGTCAGGCACTCGAACAAGTCCGCAAGTCCGCCGACAGGCGGCCGTGAAGACGGCGGTGGCACGAGAGCAGAGGCTGCCGTGCGTTTACGTCATGGATAAAAAACGGTTAATAAAACGAAAGGAGAAGGGCGGAGCGGAAAAGAAGCTTAAGTCACTTGCATGTGAGGCGTCCAAGTGTAAAAATATAACAGAACTGTTTGACAGCAGCAGTGCTAAAGCCACATCCACCAGTACAGCACAACATGAGAATGAAGAGGCTGAGTGTGCGGTGGTGGGGGCCCAGCGCTGCTCAGGCTCAGGGACCCACAGAACCAGATGAAGGTTTACCTCAGTTAGAGCCGTGCACAGAGCAAGTGGTGAGTATAGCTTACTGTATGAAACACAGGGCTTTCATAGCTATTTAGGCTATGACATATTTATTCTATCTCCTATACATAGCTCTAAAACACTATCATAACAATAACAATATGAATAATAAGAATAATATTATATCTAATATGGCTGTGAAGACTCAGTCATCCAGGCTGATTCCATTGCAATCATAGGTTTAAAAGCTGTCATCTGGACTTGGTTTTAAAGAGAGCTCTCTTACCAGTCAAATCAAATTTCAGAATTGAGAAAGCCTCTTGGATAAAAGGTGAAACGTCTTCAACTTTAAAACCAAGTTCAGATGACAGCTTTTAAACCTACTATTGCAACTATATCTAATGTGAATTAAATCCAGGGATGTTCCCAAGCCCTCCAATAATAAGTCATAGTGTAATCCAGGACTAAACTATATCTAAAACAGGACACAACCAGGTCTAACCAAGACTAAACCCTAACTAAAATAGGTATACGCTGTCCAAAACTATAGCTAAACCAGGTTTAAACTAGGTCTAAACAGAGACAAAACCAGGTCTTAATCAGGTCTGTGCCAGGATCAAATCAGATTCAAATCTGGAACTAAACCTGTACAAAACCAGGCCTAAACCTGATGATTCAAGTTTAGGGACTTGAATTTGATATGTGGACCATGTGTGGTTTAGTCCTGGTTTAGAAGTCAGATCAGTCTTTTTTTTTTTTTTTTTTTTTTTTTTTTGGGGGGGGGGGGGGGGGGGGGGCAGACTCCAGGGCTGTTTTTCTGTCCCAGTCCGCCCCTGCCTCCATCTGACCATCCACGCAATTTCATTGTATGTATGTATAATGAGTAATAAAGCACTTGAGTATCTTCTGTCCATATCTGAAAATGGTACAGAAACCATTAGATGCACCTTCAAATTAGTTACGTTATTGCTCCTTCACACATAAATGTGTTCATAAAACGATATTAAAAAGATATATTTTTTGTTTACCTTTTTATTTCCTTCAACCAGCTTCTGTGCTTATAATACGTAATAAAAATATGTGATTTTTGTTTATTTTTAACCCTTAAATTTCCTAGAATTTTTGTCATGATGGTATTTCATTTTATGCACTAGAAAACACCAAAAATGAATAATTTTAAATATAGTAATTGCAAACTAGATTATTTATGGTTAGATTATTGCAGCTTTGCATATAAAAGTGCTCATACAAAAAGATCATATAAAAGATCTAGATCTATAAAAAATTGTTTAGTTTTTTTTTTTTACTTCTTATTTTATTTCCTTAAACAACATCTGTCCTCATCATACATATAAAAAGTAAATTATTTATGTTTATTATGAACCCTTAAATTGCCTTTTTTTTTTTTTTTTTTTTTTTTTTTTTGCTCTAAGAAACCCAAAAAATAAATAATTTTGAATATACTAATTGTAATTGTTTATGGTTTGATTATTGCAGCCTGGTGTATGTGAAAGATTACCAGCAGAATTTATTATTATTATTATTATTATTATTATTATTATTATTATTATTATTATTATTATATCAAATACTCATGTTAAGGCTCCTTTGCACATACATGTGACAAAAACAAGCTATAAAAACTATATACATTATTTCTTTTATTTTTTATTGATCTGGATCCACACCAAAATCAATTTGTCTTTGACCTTTCCTGAAATTTTCACAATATAAATAAAAAAAAAAGTCTATTTAACATAGCACTCATATATACATTTTTCACATCAGCTTACAACTTACGCACAGTATTGTAAATGAAAAATCTATAGTATCTTTTTAAATGGCTGAAAGCAATTCAGAAGTACAGCAATAGAGCCACATATCTGGTCCTGAGCCTAACACATGCTGACAATGGCTCCTGACACATGAATATAGGGTTATTGTTGTATTGATGGGAGGAAAGCACACAGATTTGGAGAGCTGCTGTTGATACATCTGTCGCTTCTTGAAGCCGGCTCCGGGCCCATGTGCCAAGTGCCGAGTGATCCATTCGGCAGCACACATTAACATATTGAACACGCACAAATATCGAGCCAGGGGATTACTGCGCTGCAATCCCGGCTGGATCCGATCGGAGCGTATTCAAAATGAAATAAGGAATCTCCCGGCTTTGTAGGGGCTGTTCTGTGTAGGTGATTTAGCCACTGATCCGGCAAAGATATGTCTCCTCTTTCACCATTTCCTATTATCTGCTGTTCTCACGTGCACAAAGAGAGCTATCACATGGAGAATTCTACTTTTTTTTTTTTTTTGCTGTTTGAGATCTTATTTTTGTGAAGCAATAGCAAGTGCCACTTACACGATGTGAAATCTGTGTCAGCCGCCTCACGGGAGTCTAAAAAACAGTTATATGTTCTTTTAAACAAAGTCTGAACAATCCTAAAATAGAACCCATACAGAAACTTGAAGCATCCAGAGAGCGTACATCTCTGCAAAGGCCAGGGATCTTCTGTCATTCGTCAATCCATCTTCTTCCACTTTATCCAGGGCTTTGTCATGAGGGCAGCAGTCTAAGCAGGGACATCCAGACTTTCCTCTCCCTGAACACTTCCTCCAGCTTGATTCGGGGAACCCCAATGTGTGCCCAGGCCAGCCGAGGGACATAGTCCTTCCAGTGTGTCCTAGATGTTCCAGGGGGCTGAGACACCTTCCCAGGGAGGAGTACAGGAAGCATCCGATACAGATGCCTGAGCCACCTCAGCTGGTTCCTTTCAATGTAGAGGAGCAGAGGCTCTACTCCGAGCACCTCCCAGGTGACCGAGCTTCTCACCATAGCTCTAAGGGACCGCATAGCCAGTCTGCACAGGAAACACAATTTAGCCACTTGCATGTGAGATCTTGTCCTTTCAGTCATGACCCACAGCCCTTGACCATTGGTGAAGAATGTACATGTCAACCAGTCAATCCTCTTCACCATGATGGGCCGATACATTGACCACATTACTGCAGATGCCACACTGAACCACCGGTCAATCTCCTGTTCCATCCTCCCCTCAGTGAACAAGACCCAGGGATACTTGAACTCCTCCTCTTGAGACAGCCAGGAACTCACCTGGAGGGGACAAGCCACCGTTTTCTGGCCAAGAACCATGGCCTCGGACTTGGAGGCACTGATTTGCAGCCGAGTGTGAAGCCGCCAGGGATCTTCTAGGTCATGGGTAAATTTATCTAATGAGTCATAAAGTCTTAGTGGTTTGATTCACTGAATACATGTTTCTTTGAGATATAAGTTGTATTTCCTTAATCCAGTGCAGAGTGTATAGAAGCAATGTTTTATTTAGAGCCTGTGGCAGGCCTGAAGGATGAAAAACGCCAGCTGTGTTTCAGCTGATTCAAAAAATGCAAACGTTAAATATTGAAATATGAGTGTTTATCACAAAAACAGATGTGTTGTGTTTTTATTTCTAGTCTGGACTCATTGTAGATTACAGTAACAGTACCACCCACTGAAAACATGCCTCAAGTACTTAAAAGCTCTGGCTATATTCTTTGGACAAATCCATATCATTAGCTCTTGACCTAGTGGTGTTCCAATCCTCACATCCTCTAAAGGTGTGCCTCCTCCAAATGCTCTAAGGATGCACCTTTAGTTTTGCCTGGCCTTGCCTCCCTCCAAATTACTTTGAATTTAGTGCAAGTCCTCAGAAAAGAGCTATATGGTAATAAACACACTTTAGAGACGCACATTTTCAGGCCATACTCTGCCCACTGCCAAAGCATGAAAAGTGCTAGAAAAATGGATACAGGACTGGGCACAGACCAAGGGACCAAGGGTGGGGCTGATCCTGGACCACTTACATATTCCTACCAGACAGTGACTGTATAAAACCTCTGAAAAGACTAATAATAATCATCCATCCATCTTCAACTGCTTGCTAGAGACAAGGATGTGGAGGCAGCAGTCTAAGCAGAGATGAACAAGCTTCCCTCTCTCCAGACACTTCCTCTGGCTCTTCAGGGGGAATACCAAGACAGTTCCTCCAGTGTGTCCTAGGTCTTTTTCGAGGTCATGTGGGACATGCCATTTCATCCCCAGGAGGCATTCAAAACAGAAAAACAGATGCCCGAGTCACCTCAGCTGGCTCCTCTACATGTGAAGGAGTAGCGGCTTGTCTCTGACCTCCTGAGCTCTTCACCCTATCTCTATGGTGTACTCTGCAGAGGAAATTCATTTTTGGCTGCTTCTATCCGGGAACTTCCGGTCCTTTCGGTCATGACCCAAAGCTTATGACCATAGGTGAAAGTAGGAATGTAGATAGACAGGTAATTCCAAGAGCTTTGCTTTTCTCCACAACTGACCAGTACATTGGCTGCATTACTGCACACAAATGCGATCAAAGATGGACAGCACTAATGCTTTTCACCATAAATGTGCAACCATCATCATAGACTATATATACAACACTATATATACACAATACACTGTCTACTTTCTTAGATATAGAGGTTGGAAGTAAAATCAGAAATGTCGTCATCCTTTTCCCTGACATATCGCCTTAAAACCTCCCAAACTCCCAACAGACTTGTAAAGCATTCCTTTAGACACATGCATTCAATTTTAATAAAGCCTTAATTAAGACTTCAACTGCCTCACCACTAACTGGAGAAAATAGAGGACAGGAAACTGCAGCACTAACTTATTCTCACCTAAAAAGTGCTTCTTGTGCAGTTAGGATCGCATTACACTGAGGTGTTTGTGGTTGGTGTTATATAACCACAGCAGACAGCTCCAGGCAGCTTTTCACCTCCTGTACACCTCCTCCTCACCTCCTCTACACCTCTGCACTTCTGACTCTGGGTTTCAGAGTGAGGGGTCTCCTGGTCACAAAGATACAGAGACTACTCCATTAAAATCTGAAAAAAGAGGTTAGGTTTCTGGGGACATATAAGTATAAAGACATCCTGGACAGTAACCAGATAGTCACAAGGCTGACAGAGACATACTGTACACAGACAGACAACCATTCACTCTCACATTCATTCACTATGGGCCATTTAGAGTCACCACTTCACCTAATGCGTGCATGTCTTTGGACGGAGGAAGTTGGCGTACAATGGCAGATCGAATTGATTTAGAATCTCTGCAAAGTATTGTGTGCATGAAGGGGAGAAAATGTATGTTTCACTTTGCAAAAATAGCTGATGAGCATATGAGGCAATCAATAAATAATTGATGACAAAACAAAAGGTAATACTGTTAATAAATTCTCTTGTCATATGATCTAATCCCTTGTAATCCACTTTTAGGCAACCAGAAGGAAAAGGATAAAACATGAAACATGAATCAAAGTAAATCACAGTATGAATAATGCCTTTTTATGATGTTTCCAGAGAAAAATAATAGATACACTTTTACAAAAAACAGACTATACTCAATATAGTGTCCGTAGAGGCTCAGTTGTGCTGTAGTGACCCGCCCTGTGAGAATGAGGTTCTGGTCACACCACTCTGAGTCTCAACACCCAACTTTTCTACCCAGGTGTTCTTCATCCGGTAGATCACAACATCACAATCTATCCAGTGAATATCAGTCACCTTTGATTGTCGCAAGATTTGGAAGTTCACAAAAAAATCCATCTTCAGCTGATTTGTTTGAGTCTGAACTGCTGGCGGTTGACCAATGTTGTGGTAAAACTGCTGCGAGTTGCTGACAGCAACAAGCCTCTTAGTGATACAGCAAAAATTCTCCAACAACATTTTTATAACATTGTTTTACTCTCATAGTGGTTTGTTGTTTGCCTGGGTCAGGGGTCTGAAACCTGAGCCGGATCCAAAAAGCCAAAAATACAAAAGTATAAAATTTGAATCTAACCTTAACTACAACCAATTTTGATGCACAATGCATGTCAATAAGCCTACAACTGAAATATAGCACACAAGTGGAAACTCTGTTTAATACTGCACTGACTATCACACTAAAACTAGAGTTACATCCTTTAACTGTTTCTCGGCCTTCGTGTGCGGCACTAATCAACCCGTGCGTGCAACTACGTGGAGAATTGAGGCTAAAACAGATTATTATAACAGTTTAACAGTTAAGTCCACAGTATACACCAGAAAGTTTCATTTTAACTTGTTGTGGCCCCTTTAGAAATCAGACAATCCTCCAAAACTTCACTATATTCAATAGTCTGTCATGTTTTTCCCCATAGATTTCAATAAAAACATTACAAAAAACACAGACTGGTGGTTAAAAATAGCTTAAAAGCAATATTTTAATATAGGTACTTGATTGTACTTCATTTCAAACTGAATTTCTTTTCACGTACTTAATGTAGCCAACCTCTGACCCTCTGGCCAACCCCACTTTGGGAACCACTGCTTTATTGACTTTACAAAAGCAGAATATCAGATGTCCAAGGAGCCGCAAAAGCAGGGCTCAAGAGCCACATGTGGCTCTAACACCATAGGTTGCTGACATCTGACCTATGTCGTATATGTCAAGTCATTGTAAAGATTGGCTAAAACAAATCATACTCTTCACTAATTGGCACTTCATACAGTCACCTCCAAATTTCCAACAGAAAGGTCCTCCTTTTTACCAGTGTTTTCAAAAGAAGCCCTTCCAGAGAAGTACGTATATGTGTAACAGATCATTTAGCAGTAGCAGTCTGTGCCTGAACACCATCTGTTTTATATTGTAGTTGGTTAAGCTGCACAAATATTTACTGCAATTGTAATGAATACAAATCTTATACCACTACTCAAAGATTATATCAGTCTAAAAAACTTGTGTACACTGCTATGCTGTTCCGATGACAGATTTTAAAGTCATGGACTATATTTGACAGTCACTTCAGCCGAGCAGTTCCACATCAGTCCCCTACACCATCCTTGTATCAAACTGTTCCTTAGTTATTAAGCTGCCCAGATATTGACCCAGTAGGAAATTATAAATCCTCTCTGAGTGCTGATAACCGTCTAATTCCAGTATATCTGAGATCGGCAAAATGCAGAATTGCCATCAGTCGCTGGCTCAGTAAAAAGCCTGTCTTTTTTTTTTTTTTTTAGATGATAAACTTGTTTAATTCCACTGCACTTGACACAGCCACGCGAATATGCATGAGCGAATCTGCATTATTAAAATGGGCTGTTCGGGCACAGCCTAATGCAATAAGGACAGGGCTGCTCCGTGTTAATCTTTCACACCGGGCTGCTGCTGCTGCAACTGCTGACGGTGCAAGGAGGAGGAGATCCAGGCCATGTTCACGATGTTCATACCACAGACTGGAGAGCTATCAGAGGTTTGAAACACAGGGAATCCCCATCATTGAAATGCACGGAATGGTTAGAGATAATGTAGGAGGGCTGGCTAATGATTCAAATGTGTACGGCTTTTTCCCATTGGGTGTATAGATGAAATTGTGAATATAAATGTTCCATAATGAAAGAATTTGAAAGAGAATGAATAAGCCCTGCAGAAAACAGACCACTCTGCACAGGGTACCCAACCTCATGCAGCTAGGCTCCAGCACTCCATGACCACTAATGGAAATGAATGATTTTGGTGCATCTGGCCTTCATCGTGAGGAAAGCCAATCCATAATTCAGATGTGGCTCCAAAAAAATGTCCAGTCAGAGATTTGTATGTGATATAATAGTTTTGTGTTTCTGTATACATCTATATAATTCATGAATGCTGATTGGAAAACACATCACTTCGACTTAAGTATTCAAATAGCAATTTTAAAATCCACAATGCCTTTAAAACTCAAATGTTAAGACAAAACGGTTTGTACACTTGAGCCAAAATAACAGAAGCTGCGTCAGGAAATATGTAGTTATAACTTTATGAAGCTGTATATGTAAATTCAACCAGAAAGCCTGTGATTTCTTTACACCTGTTTGATAATGTCAGCCAATCACAGCCTACCACCTTTGCCTCTCAGATACCATTCTGGTCCTGATGCGAAATAAATGCATCCCCACTGAAAGTAGGTCTATATTGCGCCACAATCGGATTCCATGCAGGAGAAAGAGTCACAGAAGCCCCACCGAGGCCACAGGGTTTGTGCTTTTGAGACGTGTGACTATGAATCCTGTGTCTGCACTGTTAAGTCAGTTATAGGTACGGGCTGTAAGGCGGGCGGTGGCGGCCACTTCAGGGTCTCTCTGCTCTTTCTTTCATATAATAAAGATTTGAAGCAGGGTTTAGATTTTTGTACTTTTGATTTGTTAAATAAAAATTCTTCTAAATCCATAAACATTTTCAGTGTGATGGTACAACCATAAAATAAATGTATTAAAGTTTCATTTTCTCTTTCACAGAAGTTACATTTGGGATCTATAGCTCTATATTTTGATAACAAATAATGTGAGGGATTATGTAATATTTTAAGATGCAATTCTTTAATCTTATTTACACAAAAATGTATAAAGTAGAAGCCACACATTTCCCTTAACTAATCTGTAGCACTCTCCTTTCATTGCTGATGTCTCTACCTGCCAGGGTTTATAAGTTTATTCCTTCAATAAATCACCTGTTACATTTATACTTTCTCCTGGTTGAAATAACTATTAACGAGGGTCACCACAATGAACCAGTTGCATGGTGATTTTTACACCGGATGCCCTTCCTGTCACAACCAACCACATACTGTACTCCTACATCTTCAAGATTCCGCTCCAGATCCAGCCTGATCAGCAGCAGCCGCTCTACAAAGAGCAGGGATTTTTCAAAGCATATGGTCTCACTGTAAATGCAGAAATAAAATTATACTCTCTATCTTCTCTGTGTTATATCAGGCTCTGAGCTGCTCCTCATTATGCACACGGTTTCATCAGCACTTTCCCACTATTTATTGGATTTGTGGTAAACTCTCACTGCCAAAGCAATCTGGGGAATATGAATCTGGTTTTAATTGAAAACGCCCATGTTCCTGGAGCGTCCACACTAATGACTTTCCATTTGAAATAGCATAGTAAAATTATACCATTACAATTCTCGCTATGGTTTCAGAAGTGATAGTGAATTTTAATACGGTGGGTTATATTGGTGTGGCATTTATAATTAGCTGTAGTGGGTTGTTTTGTGTATTGTTTTATCTCACAAATTAGAGGAGCTGACCATGCAGTGAAGATAGAAATTGTCATAATTAATTCTCAGTTAATTGTCCATCCGCACTTAAAAAACATTGGCTGGGTTATTAAACTAAAACACAGATTGCACATTTAACAGTCTACTGGTTTTAAAATGTCTTTATTGGTTTGTGGAAAACTGAAAATACAATTCTGAAATAAAAATTTAAAATAGAAGCCTGCACAGCTCGGAAAAAAGAATTCAAATTTGGTGGTTTAATTTGGTGCCCAACTTTTTCAACTTTTTTCAGAACTGGAAAGTGGGAGCTGAGCTGAAAGGCAAAGCTCTCTATTTACTGGTCAATCAGTGTTCCTACTCTCACCAAGGTCATAACCAAAAGGACAAGCTTCCAGATACAAGCGGCTGAAATGAGTATCCTCTGCAGGGTGGCTGAGCACTCCCTTAGAGGTAGATAGAGCGACTGAAAACATACAGTACCACATTCATACAATTTCTGCTTTTGAGACCTGTATAAAGTTTGACCTGCGTCGCTCTTTGGAGTACAGTTATCGGTGGCTCTGACAAGCTCTCCATGACGCCGAGTGTTTGCTTCTGTGTCACCAGCCTGTGAGGATCCAACAGTGGGGCTGTGTGCGAGGGAATCTCCGCCTGCTCAGTCGTGCTCAGCCACTGTGAGCTGTAGGTCAGTATGTACAGCCCTGTTAAACACTCAGTCACTTAAAAATAAGACCTTTATCCTGAACGATTTGATTTCCACTCACGATCTGGGTTTCCTCATGCTTACGGAGACCTGGCTAAAACCAGGTGATAACAGCACTTTCTCTGAGCTCCTCCTTCCTGGCTCTTCTTTCCTGAGTACGCTGCGAGTGTCCAGTCATGGTGGCGGTCTGGCTTCTGTTTTCAAACAACACTTGAACTGCTGTTTGCTCCCATCTAAAAACTACAGTAGCTTTGAGCTTCAGCTTTTTTTGGCTCAAGTTGCATGTCCTTTACTGTGTGCTGTCGTCTATCGCCCTCTGAAATATAATAAGGATTTTATTCCAGAGTTCTCAGAGTTACTTACGGAATTATGTATACAATATGACAGTTTGCTGACCTGTGGTGATTTCAATATTCACGTTGCCCATCCAGTCAGTTGCCCAATGAGTTTCAAAGCTTTTTGATCTCTTTTGACCTGACACAGTCAGTAAACGCTCCCATGCATCAGCACGGACATACACTGGACCTGATAATCTCCCATGGACTGTTTGTATCCATCTAGAAATAAGTGACATTTGCATTTCAGACCACCTTCCTGTTATATTTGAATTTAAAGTCCCTCTCCCTACAGCACAAGTGGAAGAAGGACAAGTTATATGTATCACTGGGTATATTGAGGGACAGTCTCACTGAGTATCAAAATGCTGTCAAAGCAGCTAAATATCAATATTTGTCACATGTCATTTCCATCAGGTGTAATCGCCCGAGAGTGCTATCCATCTAGTGATGTTCTACAGCATGCAACACAACCAACCTGTGATGATTTTCTCCCTCATTTTGTTGACAAAGTAGATCACAATGTGTCCTTCCATCTGTCTTGTACCTAATTCTTCTGACACAATTCTTCCTGAATCCATCAACAGATGTTTAGATGTCATCAAATTGTGGCTGTCTCAGAATTTTCTCTGTTTAAATGAGGACAAAACAGAATGCATTGTGTTTGGCACATTTAACCTGCCCAGTGTTCCAGCTCCTGGTCTTGTTGCTTTGGCTTTTTCATGTTGTCAAAAATTTGGGGGTGAAATTAGACAGCAGTCTAAAATTTGATAAACAAATAGATTCAGAGCAAGCTTTTTCAGCTCCGCCTCCAAGCAAAGGTTAAACCCTTCTTGAACCGTTGCGAGCTGGAGAAAGCTATTCATACTTTTGTTAGTTCCTGCATAGACTACTGTAACGTGCTCTATATGAGAGTTAACCAAGCCAGTCTTTACCATCTGCAGCAGGCGGGCAAACACAAGCACATCACACCTCCCCTGTACTCCCTGCACTGGCTCCCTGTCCAGTTCAGAATTCATTTTAAAACTTTAATGTTTTTAATGCAGTCAGTGGCCTTGCACCTTCCTCTTTGTGTGAGATTTTGACCCCTCACCAACCCAGCAGAGCTCTACGATCTGCTGGAGGTCCCCCAGTCCCAGTGCAAACAGTGGGGGGATTGTTCGTTTGCAGTGGCTGGTCCAAAACTCTGGAACTCTCTGCCCATTGAGTTACGTTCCATCACTGACCTGCCTCTGTTCAAAGCCAAACTTAAGACCTACTTATTCAGGACAGCTTTTGACACTTAGTGGCCCTGTGACACTTCTCTTTATTTTATAATGTGCTTTGCTGACCTATATTTATGATGTTTATTGATTTTTATCTTGTTTATAATGTTCAGCACTTTTCAGTTAATGTACAGCACTTTGGCCGGTTTTGGTTGTTGGAAGATGCTATATAAATAAAGTTTGATTGACTGATTGATTAATTGAAAAGCTTGGTCACCTGGGAGGAGCTTGGAGTAGAGGCGCTGCTCGTCCACATTGAGAGGAGACAGCTGAGGTTGCTCGGGCATCTTTCCTTGGACTGCTGCCTCCACAACCTGGTCCCATATAAGCAGGTTTTTTAGGAGTGCACTGAGAAAGAGGGTCTAAGGACAGAGGATGTTTAGTTTAGTAGAGTTATTAATGGTGTGTTTATATTTTTTATTGTGTGTTTATGTTTGGATGTGTGACTAATAATGTGTAAAGCCCTTTGAGGTGACTGCTGTTGTGAAACTGGGCTATATAAAGGGTTCTTGCAGGTATCAGCAAGTCTAATTTACTGCTTTTTAATGCCATTTTTACCATTTTCTGCAAACAAACAATCGCAGCAGCTTAAATGGTCAAAATGTATTTGCAAGTTTTGCAAAATACAGTTCATAAAGCACCAATAATGTTGAAAGTCAAACATTCCCCTGGAAGTAAACTCGTTCCACCCGTGTGTCACGCTAGTGTAGGCTACGAAAATGGTAAATTATTAAAAACATATTTATATTCACAAATAAAGGTAATAATGTCAGCAAATTTACCTCAGAATTATTTTTAATTTTTAATGCCTGTTGGAATCAAATTCAATGCTTTTTAATGCCAAGTGAGGCCTTAATTTTCTCAAAATCAATTACCGTATTTTCTGGACTATAAGCCACTACTTTTTTCCCACGCTTTGAACCATGCAGCTTATACAAAGATGCGGCTTTTCTATGGATTTTTCTTCAGCCGCCAGGGGGGCGCTAGCAGGACAGAGTACGGAGTAACATTACTTTTAAATCTGGATGTTGTGCACATCCAGTTTCCTGTTTGGTGCGATCTGAGTTGCGGAGGTTGATCTGAACGGAGTCCGCTGTCGAACGGTGTTGAACAAAATAGACAGCTGCGTATCTCTGGCACAGGGCAGAGCACGGCCGGACTGGCACCGCAGAGCTGCGGAGGCTGTGGAAACGTTCTCATTCACAAGAACGGCTGCGTATTTACTGCGGCGTGCGTGGCGCAGTGCAGCGGAGCGGATTCGCATGCAGTGTGTATCCGGTAATATCTCGTTTCTCAACCTGGATATTGGCAGCTTATATTCAGGTGCGCTCTATAGTCTGGAATATACGGTAAATGACTTTTAATGTTTTTTTATGCCCTGCGGAAACCCAGTATATAAACAAAATTAAAATGAACTGAATGTTCAGTTTATTGCCTAAATACATTAACAGCTTTCTCAAACCACCAGTAATCCATTTTTGCCCATGTCAGTGAGGGATTAGGCAGAAAATTAGTAATCATCTAAATATAATAAATAAATGACAGCGAGTGGTGGCTAATGGCATCCAGAACACAATCCTTCACTTGCTGCATTTTTTAGAGTTTGTAAAAAGCAATAGTAGCCCTGCAGGGACAAGCTAGTGTCTATGAGTAAAGACAGTAGAAGTGCAAAGTATGCCCAAAAAAGTAATGGAAATTATTTATAAAAATATTCAGTTGAAAAAAAATTACAAATTACAGTTACAATTGCAATATTTTTCTTCAAATGAGCTGAAAATTGAACTATTGATCCTTAACATGACCCACTTTTGGCTTCTGTCCCACCATTTCGGACCCACTACATATAACAATACAAGACAATACAATGCTATTTGAAATAAGTACTATTGATTTTGAATATAATTTCTATTGTCATGCTGTGTGTGTTTATCACTGTCCTAACAGCCTCTGAAACAGTCCGATATATGACAATGGCCCTAATAATATCTGAACTGCTATTGTCACCCCTCATTAATCCACTTTAGAGCCACAGGACCTGGTCTGGCGCCAGACCCCAGTCCCTAGTGTGGCCCCAGAGTGAGTCCAGCCAGCATCAATAACAGTCAGCCAATTAAAATCACTCTTCATTTAAGCTGTGATCTCTATTGATCAGTGCTTCCATTCTCATCCATCAGAGCTGCAGACTGGCCCGAGGCTCAGGGAGATACTCTGTCTGACCCCGGTGTGTCCACGGCTGCTCTGGACAGGAATAGGGCTCACATATACAGTAGATATATACTGTCTGAAATACTTCTGCTTTATCCAAATGGGCTACACAGACTTGTACCTCTCCCAGTTTTACAGCTCTGTTTCCACTGATTCCTCAAAGCTATTTTTCATTTTGTAGTAAAATGGCATCATACAAGTTTAAAGAAGTAAATTGCTCATTTTGCACAAAAGAGCATGACACAGCTGCCCTCTGCTGGTCTCTTCACCTGTTCCTCTATGGCACCAGTAGAGTATTTAGTATAAAACTTTTTCTTTTAGTCACATAATGTTTTTAAAGGTTGTAAATGATACAAAAATATGAGCAAAAGCATAATATATCCTCTTTAAGCTTGTACGTGACTTTCAAACTTGACGTTCTGTGTATAATTTCCATACTGGACATGCTGCACCCCACGCCTATAGGTTCACACCCAGCCCCTCCTGCAGCACTTGTCCACCAGCTCTTGATACTGCTTACAATAATTAGCATCTTCCATCCAGTCCTCCCTGGGGATTGTCAATAATACTAAGAGGACATATTAAGAAAGTAGCACATGTTAACACCACATCTGTTCTCAAGGACGTGATAATCATGGAACTGTCAGTCTGCAAGGTGTAACACACATGAGAAGACTTGTCCTATGGTAGATGATGTTTCTGTCTGGCCCTTACAAAGTAGATTTTTCCATTGGCTGACATCCTTGTTGGTGGATATAATGCAGAAAAAGGCCAACTTTGACTACTCCAGTCCTTTTGGAGCCTTCCACTTTATGCCTTTTTACACTATGATTCCCACTGATGCCACTCTAGAGGTCACTTGGGCCCCTCTGAAGCCATACTCCTAACATTTTTGCCAAGGCATCCTGGTACTCTAGCCTTTTCTAATGGCAAATGAATATCCTAAGGTAGATGTCTGTCATTGTTAAACCAAAACAAGATATGTCTGAACTGCTCTAGCTTGGTAGAACTCTTTCACTCATGAACCCACCTGTTCTGCTTGCCTTCACTGGTCTGTTACAGTTTCTTCTTATCACATTTTCCAAAGGATTCTTTGGAGTTGACTGGCCTTGGCTTTGATTCCTACATCCTAACCTCCTTCCAAGCAGGTTCTGAAATGTTGAACTCCTCCAGGGGGGTTTCTCAGTCCAAGAGGTCCCTGCATTTGGCACTCTGTTGGTATGTGGGGGGTTGGCAGAGTACCTGTTCCTTTGAGCAGTCCAGTTGCACGCTGCTCTTCTTTCCAATCAGCCATTTCACAAAGCCACAGGGGTTTTGCTAGAAAGGTGCTCTCTCCTTCATCTATCTGCCAATTTGCAGCTTGCATCGGTCATGGCCTTCTTGCTCATGGTTTGCCAGAGCTCTGTGAGTGGTGGCTTCTTCTCAGGTGATGCTTTGAACTGTGTTGCCAGTTCCGGAGTCACCCTTCTACAACTTACCTCTTGTGTTGATGGTACATGATATAAAAATGTTATGTGGTGCTGAGCTCAAAGTTATTCTCAGACCTGTGGGGTGATTCCAGGTAGGGTATCTCCTGTGCCTCACCTGGCAGACATCTTGTGTCCTGTGCTACGGTGTCCTATTCCATGCATTTCATCCAAACCCTGGTGGATACTGTGTTTATCATGTACATTTCAGAAAAGGGAAATAGAATAATGGGATGCATCTAAGGTGATGAATTATCTGTCACGTGAAGGTGTGTTATTGTAAAGGTCAAATCAGTAAGGTGAGTTCTATATGTCCTTAAAGGTCCCCTATTCAGTTAAATTTACTTTTTTCTGCTTTTAACCATGTTATAATGTGTCTATTCCAAAAACATACCTGTAGTAGTAATTTGCATGTTGGAGTAAACCTTTATGCCAAAGTAAAGTGAAAATGTTTTCTATACATCTACATTATTTTAAAGGCACTATGAGAAGTATATATATATATAAATTAGGGCTGGGAAAATTATCGCGTTAACGCAGTGCGTAAATTTATTGATTTAATCGCGTTAATTTCAATTGACGCATCCATTAATTTGATCACAACAAAAATATTATGATGACACTGACAGAGGCAGCGACACGCCACGGGTCTTCCAGCGAGCGTAGAAGACGACACATTTCCGTTTCCATCCATCAGACGCGTTCGAGATGAGCCAGACCTGTGCAGTTTGGATCAGTGTCGGTCTGTGCATGGTGCTCAGGTTAGATTTATGTCCGACTTGTTCCCGACTTGCTCTGATGCCACAAGTGCGATGGTCACCGTGAGATCCAAACGAGACCAGCGCCTGAGCCGCCGCAGGCTCAGTGCATGATGGGAAAACGCACACCTGTCAGCGGTGAACGGACAGGTGATTGCATCTGAGTTTAGTGCTGATCAGAAACGTAACGCACGACACTTCACTGCCCTCCTCTCCTTCTTCCTTCTTCTTCTCCTTTTTTTAAAATACAGACTAAAGTTACAGTTTTGACCTGGATAAACCAACACACGCGAGAAGTGGATTTGGGGCGTGATGGTGCGTGATCTGAGCCACAAACTGTCCCACTTCACTACAGGTGTATTTCCCCTCCTCTCATTGCGGCCGTGCACTCTCGTTCACAATCCAGGCGAGGCGCAGTTCATCTGGAACGAGCCTAATGCAACAAGTGAACGAGCTAAAGCAACATGAGTGACCCAAAAGACACATTGCTAAATGGACAATTCTGCTTCAAATCGTTACCAGACAGCAATATAGACAAAACAAAAGTTATGTGCAGTCTATGCAAGGATGAGTTCAATTACCACTGGAGTAACACAGTTCATAGTATTTACACTGTTGTGAACCACAACAATTGTTATTAATTGAAGAATTAAACTTATTTTTGTTAAAGTTCTAAAAGAGATTACACATGCTTTTTTAGGTAAGTTTTGTGTATTTGTTGGTTGTACCTTATTTAGGAGTTACAGGTCTCAGAGAGACTATTAATTTATTCTCTTTGCAAGTTTTATTTGCATTGCACAAGTTTACAGTAAAGTATGTGAAGGTTAATTCAAAATAAATGTTCTAAATTTACAGTTTTGTGTTTGTACGTGAATTCATAGTACAATTAATCGTGATTAATTGTGATTAAGAACTGGTACTTATTAATCACGATAATTTTTTTTCAGATTTGCGATTAATTCGTTTTTGTTTTTTTTTATCGATTCCTGGCCCTAATATTTTTTTTTTTTTGTTTGTTTGTTTATTTTTTTATTTTTTATATTTTTTTTCATAAAAATTACCTAAATGTGTGCCAAGATATGAGGTATGCATGTTTAAATCAAAAATTAGTTTTACTGATAACATTGGTACAGTTAAGTTATTAACAATTGAAAATATATTTTATATAATAGCCAAGTTGTTTGTGTTTACACTTTTTGTTTTGGTTCTACATCTGCATTGCTGATCACAAAATGTAATGACTTACTTTATTACACCTTTGTGGCACCGTTTACAGTAGGCCCTACACAGCAACTAGGACCAACCCATCAGTTCAAATAATGATCATGTCTATTTTGAGTTTTTATATTGAGAGAATTAAAGACTAAAAAAAACAAGTGACTTTTGGAATCTTCATCCCAGTCTTTGTATTCATGGTCAGGCTTCCATAACAATATTTGAGAGGTAATTTGGAAATAATAATGCTGAGGCTGAATTCAAATTCTTCTGCAAACATTATTTGGCCTTTCCATGAACCAGTTTATTCAAACATTTTATTTTTGGATTGCATCGTTTCAAAACAATAATCATTGTCCTTGGCCCCTGGTAAGATTCAAATTGGTGCTTAAATTTAACAAAACAACTTCTCTTGGCAAGGATATGAGAAATTGTGAATGGAGCACACAGCCAATCAGAGTGCTTCATCCATGCCAATTCAACATGTTTCATCAGCCAAACATGGGTCCAACTGTCACCTGTGGTGCCTCCTACAGAGAGTAAGTGGAAGATGAATGAGTTAATTAGTTCTTTGTATAGAATAGAGCAGTGTTTCCCAACCAGGGGTATGGGGACACCTAGGTGTGCGCGAGCACATTGCAGGGGGTTCTTGGAGTTATTTGTAGTACCCTCTCCAAAAATATTTGGCTGTAAAAAAACAACAACAAAAAAACAACAGTAAACCAGTATACCAGGTCTAAAACTAGGACTAAACCAGGGCTAAACCAGGTCTAAAACTAGGGTTAAACCAGGTCTAAACCAAGACTAAAACCAAGTCTAAAACAGAACTAAACTAGGTTTAAAATCAAAAATAAACTCTAAGCCTAAACTAGGCAAACCAGGACTAAACAAAGACTAAAACTAGGATTAAACCAGGGCTAAACAAGGTCTAAAACCAGGACTAAACCAGGTCTAAAACTAGGACTAAATCAAGACTAAAACCAGGTCTAAACCAAGACTAAAAACAGAACTAAACCAGGTCTAAAACAGAACTAAACTAGGTTTAAAACCAAAAATAAACTCTAAGCCTAAACTGAGCAAACTAGGACTAAACCAGGACTCTAGACCAGGAGTAAAACCAGGAGTAAGCCAGGTCCAAACCAAGACTAATCCCAGTCCTGGGGGTACAGAAGACCAACAAGGTTGGGAACCATTGGAATAGAGGACAAAATATTTGTATACAGTTAATCAAAATGAATTACATTGTACCTTCTTTCTATCTCTTTCCTTCTTTTCATAATCTCAATGTTCCTCAGAAATCCATCATGTTGTTTTGATGATTGAGTGCGTCTGAAGGTCAGATAGCTGATGTTCACTGGCCTGGGGGGGTCCTTATATTTTCTCCTTTCTTCTCTCTTTGACACCACTCCCTCCCTGTAGAAGGTATTAGGGTCAGCAACAGAGAGACCAGACTTGAATTGTAAATGAGTGAGGAAAAGCGCGTCCATCCACACTGCACGGTTACAGCCCTTTTTTTCTGCTTACCTCGACTTTATAGTGTCTTGTAAGCATACCTAAATGTGAATAATTCCTGTGCTTGCAGATGCATTCTGTGCCTGTTTTCTTGCCGACTCCAAGGCCTTGAACTGTCAGTGTCTTCCCCCCTGGAGCATGTACCGCGCTCCAGATCAACTTTCTGCTTCAGCAGCTCTGATAATAATCTGACCTCACCTGTTTGGTCCTGGAGACTTGGAGATGTAGGATTTTTTTTTTTTTTTTTTATTCTGCACTACAAAGCACTGCTGAGTCTTCAACTAGAGGCATTTCATGGCAGTAAACAGCTACAAGTCAATTATGCACAATCTTTTTAGCAGAAAATATAAGTAATTTTATATTATTTTCATAAAATAAAATGGGCTCAACACAAGAGAGGTGACAAACACCAGCAGCCAGCGAAACTCAACGCTACCATGAAATGACCCAACACACGGGAGGCAATATGGCAAGCGATGCACTCAGTTTCCATTTGCCTCTATCCACCTTAACCCTTAAGCAGCCCTTTAAAAACTTACACTCACAGCCTTTAGCACCAGAAGTGCTCACCTCCCCAAAAGTGGCATTAATATAATATTTATTATATTTGTTTCGCTGAATTACTCAATTCTTCTAACCAACTTCAATTCTTATAGAAACTATTATATTTTAAATGTTTTTAAAAATATTTTTAACCCTTTAAGTGCTGTTTTGCTACTGCAAACTACTATCAGAAAAAGACAAAAAATGAAATATTTTGAACATATGAAGTGCTATGTGAACATTTTAAAGACATATTATTCTGGTCTTGCACATGAAATTGATTGAGAGTATCCAATAGAGCCCTTAGCCACATAGTCATTTTTAGGCTATCCGATAAATAATCATGGAAAAAATATACATTTTCGACCAGAAGCTACAGTTCAATCAAAAGATAAAGTTTTAATGGAAGTCAATGGGACCAAAATGGTCCTAAAGACCATGAGTGTAACAATTATTTGTACACAGTGCATCATAGACCTGAACTGACAAATGAGACAAAAATTTGAAACATCCCATGAAAAATAGTAACCCTAACCAAATTTGATACATTTTGAATTAACACAGACAAAATTATTGTACATTTTTTAATGTCAAAGTACAATAAAGGTACCAAAGACAGCTTAAACAGTAGCCATCACTCACATCCTTACACATCCATTTATATTGAATGTGGAATATGAATGGATGTTCACATCAAAGTATGTTCTCAACAAAAATACTGTCCTTGAGGAACGTTGTTACCATATTGTGTAAAACAATTTTAATTTGGCCCCTCAAGCAACACTATAAAGGCTTATTATGTTGCAAAAAAACTTTAGAACACAGGCAGAAAGTAGATATGAAGTAGCCAAATTACCCCAAAATCTCCCTAAAACCCTTTCCAAAAGTATCTACAGTAAAATGTCACCATGTTTACGATTTTGGACTCCAGCCATTTTCCTCTGCATATCACTGCCAATTAGCATTAAGAGCTGCCCAAAGATAGCACCTCCCTTTTCATTAGCATCGCCCACTAAAGAGCATACAAACACACAAGAACAACACGCTAAAAGGTCGCGGTGACAAGGTGACAAGCCGGTGATGACGCTGAACTTTGAGAAGACGGGGTCATGTCTAATTGGGTTTGGCTATTAACTAATGTAGAGCGCTGGCTGGAGAGTGTACCTAGATGCACTGGTATATGTTGTGGTGCATAGTGTTCATAAAATAATGATAAAGTCAAGAGGGAGGCTGCTTTATTTATAGTGGCATTTAAGAGAATGCATGTGACAGAGCTGAAGTAGGCAGAGATGCAAAGCAATACCTTAACCCCCTCAGTCCCCCCAAGTAACTTTTCTGTTTTGTTTTTTTTCCTTCCTCTGGTTTGTGGGTGAACGGCTCTACCTACTAAGTTACTAGCAGCAGTGGTAGTCAAAGTCAAAGTAACGGTAATAGTTGCAGAAGTAGAGGTAGAAGTACCAGTAGTAGTACTCGCTGTAGTTTTAGTGGTCATAATTAGTGACGGTAGTAGTCAGCACAGGGCTTAAACGTTTCAGTTGCCATGATGGATTTCTATCAATTAAAAAAATATAATAAAGGATTCTGCAATTTGGAAAAATGAGGGGATAAATTAATTTGCTAATTTTATTCAGTTATTACAGACACTGTGAAACTTCAGGAGTGTGTGAGGTGTTGATGTTAACCTCGCATGTCAGCGATGTCAGCAATGATGCGCTGTTTAGGAGGAAGCTGCTGATGAGGTGGGCATCAATAGACGGTTAAAAAAACAAATAGAGATAGGCTCCCTTTATTTTGTTTGCTTTATGAATTGTGAAAAAACAAAATTTTGCTGTGATTTGCCCGTCGCCTCTCTCTCTCTGCTGTGGGACAGCGGCGCGACAGGCCAGAACTGTGAGGTCAGCCCGAGGTCAGAGTGAGACAGAGCCGAGGAGGACCAGGTCAAACACACCCTCCCACTTTCAGCAGATTTGTGATAAGCATGAAACAAGTCGAGCTAAGTAAATGCTAAAAGCACCATCTCAAAGTTTATCATTCACTTTATACCCTATGCACATATTCACCACTCAAAGAGCGGGTTTTGAACTAAAAACCACTATAGACTAACTCAGCACTGTGTGCCAAAAAAGGACACAGGGATACACCTGAATACATGCAGCAATTTTTTTTCTAAATGTTAGCAAAGCACCTATCTACAGGAGTTGTTTGCTCCTGAGCAGTGCTGTCTGAGCAATACTCGTTTAGTTTAGCTGTTTTAGTGTCATGACCATGATTTTCTTCATCTGATATTTGACAAATCACTGAGATATGATCATAGCCTAAATAGAAATAGAAAAACTATCCAATATGTGCATTATTAACACAATGTATTTGCTATATTATCATAAAAGCAATACAAAACAATTTGCACAGTCTTTTCTGGAGCCTCCATCCCAAAAATGCATTCTACCAGTCCCTATTTAAACAGCTCATATTACTTTTAATTATTTTTTGCCCCTGAACTAGCAATAGTAGTAGTAGTATCAGTAACAACAGAAGAAGTAGCAGTGCCAGTACTAGCAGCAATAATAATAATAATTCTGTAGTCTATCTTTACTTCTACTTGAGTAATATTATTTTAGGTAACAGTCGTTTTTCTTTAAATTTGGAGCAGCACCTCTGAAGTAGGTTACTGACAGGCTGGGAGTGGTGGGCACAGCTGGCTTTCTCTTGCTCTGCCTCTGGGCTGTTTCTGCATCCTTCCCTTCATGTTTACTGCCCTGACAAGTCTTCAAACGTACACAGAACACAGGAAATCCATGCTGCCGCAACTTAACATTTACTAGGACCATTTAAAACGGCACTCTCGCTCACTCCGGTTTAGGTAAGAATGATTCTAAAGGGAACTACAATTGGCAGTAAAGACTTTCATTTACTTTTACTATCGACTTTTATTCCCGAGCTGATAAATCACTCAGCGTGGCCACATGTGGTGAATAAATGTTGTCACTTTGATGTGGAGCCTGGGTGCACTGAAGGTTTAGGTAATGGTGTTATGTAGTACAGCTTTGGGGATGGATATGATTGCCTCTATTTTAGGCAAAGTGAGGTCTGCTCTGTTAGTTGCATCCATCATATATCTTGTACAGAGTATTTTGATTTAAATTTCTACTAAGCAATAGATATATCACATCCATCTTAACCTGGGCCGGGTCATGAGGGACTTTCCTCTCCCTGGATACTTCCTCCAGCTCCTCCAGGGCTTCCTTCGAAGTGTACCCAGGCCAGCCAAGAGACATAGTCCCTCTAGTGTGTCCTAGGTTTTCCCTGGGGTCTCCTCCAGGTGGGACATGCCCAGAATACCTTCCCAGGGAGGCTTCCAGGAGGCCTCAGCTGGCTCCACCCAGTGTGAAGGAGCAGCAGCTCACCCTAGCTCTAAGGGGGCACCCAGCCACCCTGCAAAGGAAATTCATTTTGGCCGCTTATATCCAGGATCTTGTCCTTACGATCATGACTCAAAGCTCGTGCCCGAAGGTTAGACTAGCCCCTACCACATCATATTGATAACTATCTTTAATCAGTAGTTTATTGCTGCATTGTATGGTCTCCCAGCTAAATGGCTAATTACGCCTAGTTCACTGAATGTGTTGCGTGTGCAGTACATCTCTGGTGCGTTCACAGTGAAGATGCAGGGTGTAGTTTACATATTCTCCCCATATTACATGGATTCTCTGCAGGTGTTTTTTTTTTTTTTTTTTTTTTTTTACCTTTATTTAATCAGGAATTCCCCACTGAGATTCAGAATCTCTTTTGCAGGGGAGTCCTGGCCCCATGCATGTTCTCTCCGTGGCTGGGACCTATTGTACACCAAAAACATGTACAATAGGTCCCAGCCACGGGGAGAACATGTAAACTTCACACAGAAAGGCCCAACCTGGTCCGGGACCTTGCACTCCTGCTATGAGGCAGGAGTGCTAACCACTACACCGCTGTGCCATCCCAGACCATGTGGTGCCTTTCTGTGTGGCATTTGCACATTCTTTTTATGTCTGGGTTTACTTTGGGTGCTCTGGTTTTAGAAATTTTGTATTTCTTGTGGAGCTGATTAATTAATCTAATATGCACAATAATTGGAGTCCCTTTTTTTTTTTAAATCACTGTACCTATAAACTGTAAATCTGCCATTAAGCTTTATCAGGTCAAATGATTGTATATTTCTCTATTGCCTATGCCCAAACCCACTCTTCATTCTTGCTGGAATACAGAGCAGGCAGGTGAACGGCGCTCATAGGTGAGAGCAGCGACCCTTATGCCAAACAGATGTCACACGAGATGACGGTCCTGGATGGAGCAGAGGAGTCACCATGGTAACGGTGTATGGCCTCAGTGCCCCCTGGCAGCCCTTGCTCTGCCTCACCGTCGGTGGTGGCGGCCCCCGGTGTTCCAGGGGCACTGTGTTGTTTTGGTGCGTGATAAATTACCGTCCCGACGAGATGTGAAGGCTCGGAAATGTCACCGGGACGAGGGGCTGTCACTGCGGGACAGGGGGGAGGGGCCAGAAGACATCTGGAAGGAGGGAAGGAGACACTACTACCTCCTCAAAAAAAGGACTCATAACCTCAGCCGCTATATGACTTTAAGCTAGTTTTGATCAATTGAAATTCCCTCACCTAGTTTTTAGCGCATACAACAGAAGAAGGTAATCAGTATTGAAAACCAACTTGCATTTCTTTGCATTCTTGTTGAAGGCTGAAAAGCAAAAATCAAAATGCACAAAATTAAGTCACAGACATAGCACTGCAGTGAAATGTCACTTGGATAATGACAGGGGGCTGCTGGAGGGAGCAGAGGGAGGGGGACAGACATCTGGAGGGTACACCGCCCTGACACCCTTCTGCTCAAGGAGAAGACTGTTACATCAGCCTGTGTCCTGAGGGTGCGCTGGTACGTTGGAGATAATGTCCCAAGACATAATTAAAGTGCATTCCCAAGTAAACATTTACACATTTAGTCATTGCTTGTGCCACTAAGTATGAGTAATTATTCATTCATGTTTAGTACTTTAAAAATCGCTGTACCAACACAATTAAGAACATTCCAGTCTAACAAACCAGTTTACTGTAAACAGTATTTCAGTACAGCTGAATAATATTCTGATGGATATATGTTATTCATGTGCAGTCCATTTTGTTTGGGGAGGTGTAACTGTGTAACGGTACTATGATGAGGACCAAAAAAAGTGGTTCACCTAAAAAACATAGGTCTTCATAGGTAGCTCAATTAAAGTGAACCCTGATCCAGTTCGATAGGTCATCTGAATGCAAAGCAGACCAAACAATCCAAAACCAGGAAGCGGACCACCCTATTTTTAATGCTCTACTGCTGCTATTACATTAAATAATAAGCGGATATTAGTACATATAGTACAACTGAGGAGTTTTGAAGAAGTATGGTGAGTGTCACATCTCTGGAGTAAAGTGTCAAATGACCACAGGTGTTTATTCACAAGTTACACCTGGAGAGGAGCTCAGCCTATGCCTAGGTCTAACACAAAAGCTTATTAAAGTACATGTTAACATGGAGCTAAGAGGAAGATTTTTGGTACACATCATCTTTAAGGTGTCTAGTCTTCAGATATGTGGTTGTAATTCTTTTACTTTGTTTCAGAGGATGAGTGTAGAGCTAAAGTTATGACATCTCCATTGGAAACAATGAACCTGTTTTTTTACCCTAATAATTCCTAACAAATATAATTCCTGTAAGCTCAGTTTTACAGTGCTATACAATTGTACGGGAGACACTGTCCAGATTTAAATCTAACAATGACTGTTTTGACCCTTTTCCACCAGCTACTTGGTTTTACTCTACTTGGTTCTACCCGTTTTGTTAGCTTTTCCATTAGGCAACTGTTACCATTACCAGGTACTTTTTTGGTACCTGCTCGGGCCGAGGTTCCAACCGAGCCAAACCAGTACTACAATGTGACATTGACAGATTGCTAGTTGCTAATTGGTCAGAGACTGTTGTCTGTTGTGAGTCATATTTATTTATTTATTTATTTATTATTAATTATTTGGGTGTCAAGCATGTTTGAAATGGAACTGTATACACTATAGGCAACCAAGTCCAAACTGCACATATTGGCTGAATTGTAAAGCTAGAAGTTATCAAATAAAGAGCCATTTAAGAGCCGGAAGAGCCCAAATACATTATTGATTAAATTTTATAGCAAGCCTGCGATTACTCACAATTAATTGCAAAAAAAAAAAAAAAAAAAAAAAAAAAGAGTTAATAAAATAAAATAAAATAAAATAAATAAAAAATGTAATTGTTGCTCAGCAATAGTTATTACATTACTGGCTGCTATACACACACTGCTATAATAAAATGTTTTTATTTTGTTGGCGGGAAAGCAACATTACTTTGCTACTTTCCGCCACTGTTACAAAGTTACATTGCAGCTCACAACTTCTGATCTTCAGCTTGATGTTGCTGTATGCCTTCCTTTTCCGACTCTTTTTTATTTGGCTTTGCAGGTGACAAAAAACCACAAAAACCGAACAAAGTACAGCATTACCTCTGCAACCTCCAACAACCCAAAATGGCATAAACAGAATAAAGTAAAGTAGAGTAAAACCAAAGGGAAAAGGGCCATTATGGGCTTCATGAACCACATGACCAGCTATATGCTGGAGCTCCACTGGTGCAACTCTCTCTCTGTCAACGGCTCTGGAGGAGTGGAAATATGAACATCAACAATTGTTGCCGCTGGGAACACACCCTGTCTGTAGGTCCCATATTAAAATATAGGGTCATGTATTGTTTTATATGTAATGTTCAACTCTCCAGGAGTTTCTCTCTGAGTCAGCCAGAGTTTGGTGTGTGTGACCTAGTGCACCCTGCTTGTAATTATGCATATTTTATTACAAGCCTCTTACACTTTTTCTTTTCTTTTTCTCTGTTTATAAAGATAACTGTAATTAATCTTAAGCCACTTCATTACAGAACCTTGCTGGTGTGTTTGTTCTCATAGCTCCACAATCAAAATAAGTTCCATTCACAGACCCTCTTGTATTGATTTACCCAGCCCTAGACTAAACATGCACAGAGTCCCCTCTCGTACTGTTCCTTCCACTGTCTGGGCTAATCCAGGAAACACACAGGAAGGAGGAAAAACACCAACGCCACACCAGATTTCCCTGATGAATCCCTCCATTTACAGAAATAAATTGAATTGATGTAAAAGATCCCCAGGGAGCGGGAAATTGTCCGGCTACGGTTGGAGAGCTCCGGCACCTACGAGCTCCGCTGTATTCAGATTCTAACTGTAAAGATGTGCTGACAGACTCTGTTTATCCTGCTTAATAAGGGCGGCCATCTTTTTTTCCTCTCACTCTGAGCTAAAATGTTTGCTAATCAACACGGGGATGAAAACAGGAACAAATGTAATTACTGAAACGAACGAATCTGATTTTCTTTGTTATGTCACGTGCACTGAAATCTGAATATGTTTGATTTCCTGTCACATATGTGCGGAAGTGGAAATAGGCCACCGGAAAAGCCACTGTTTTTGAATCAGGAGTTCCAAGGAAAAAAGAAAAAAAAAAGATATTTTTAGGTTCTTTAAAACTTGTGCTCTAATGAGGATAAAATGTCCTATTCATATTTTATTTTTTGATAAATTTGTAGTTGTTCTTACCTTGTCTATGACATCTGGTTCAGTTGTGTATTTTATCACAAATTTTGATATTCTAAACACAAATCTAATATTACTTCATTTTTACACTCTTAACTAATTTTGCTCTACATTACAAAAACTGTAAAAATCTTCTAACATTTTTATTGTGTTGTTTTTCTATTGTAGCAGTTTGTTGTTTAGCTACGAAGCTGGCACTTTATCCAATCACTTTCAAGTATTCTACTGAAAGTCCCACCCCTATACAAACGTTTTCAATGGGAGCCATTCCAGATTGATATAACGCAATCTTACTTTTGCCAGGTTAACAAAAAATGAAATATTTTCTGAATTCTCAATGTAAATTGTATTTATTTAGGGGGGTTATCACAGCCTTGGGTCTGTCAAAGATAAGCATATTCTGCAAAATCAACTTTTCTGAGCTTTTTACCATGTTATAATGTTCCCTCATCAAAAACATACCTGGAGTTGTGCTTGGTTTCTTCCGCACCTGTATTCTCTGGTGCTGAGTTTCTGAGGCCTGAAAATGCTCCATTCCACAAAACTTCACCCACTAACCAATGGACACACCCTCTACATCCAGTCTGCACTCATTCATTCATACAAAAAACAAACAAAAAACGATGCAGCTCTTTTTCCACTGATTCCTCACAGACATGTTTCATTTTGTAGTAAAATGGCATCATACAAAAGGTTACAAATAAAATACAAATAAAAGCATACTATATTCCCTTAAAATTTAAGAGAATATAGTAATTTATAGAAATATTTTATACTGGATGTTTTTTACAGTCTCTAATCCTCACCCATACATATACATTCTAAATAAAGCCTATATTAAAATATCACTCACCCATATGTTTGAACAGCTTGTTAGTCATGTTGACAGCGAGTCCTAATTTATGCTAAACCATATGTTGCAAGTAATAAAGATGCAATCTCACTCAAGTCCCTTCAAAGTCAACCTAAGAGACTTTTGTGAACCTTTATGACAATGTATGTGTTTTCATTTCCGTGTTGTTATTGTTTTGAGTGACATATTCATTTTTAGCATCACCACTTTGTGTTTAAACATATGGTGAATTATTACAAGCAGATGATTAATAGAAAAAACTTCAGTTCTTGAATGATTAGTGTCCACAGCAGAGAATTTCCCTGTGATTGGCTGTGCTATCTTTTGCTCATGTTGTTTTTATAGCAGACATATTCACACACCATTAGCAGTTCTGGATCACCGACGTCAGCACCGGAGGTCATCCCATGATGTGTACTGAAGCACTATCCACTCACCCGAACAGGCTGAGAACAGCATCATTAATTTACTATTGTCATGGTATTTTACAGTGCAGGTTGTCGAACATATGTCTCAATAAAAGAACGTGAATGGATATAAAGGTCAGCACAGTATGGGGAAGGAAGTGGATATTGCAGGAACACTTTGCATCACTGGCACACTGGAGTACTGAGCTGATAAATAGACTGTGTGCAAAACTGCAGGCAAATCAAGAGAACAAAGTGCATGAATATTGGGTTTTCTTGCCTGTTTGTACATTAACCATCAGGCATAACCTAGTCCATGTGTATGAAGAGGCTGACTCGCTAAAACATATTCCTTCAGTTTGCCCAGTAAAGGGGCATGGGTAATATGCATGGTACTCATAGTGCTGGAGCCTAAGGGGCAGCGATTGCTTGTCAACTAGATACATGGAAAACAGACAGGCTGTCAAGTATAAGTAAGTAAGTAAGGGCACTATACCTGTTTCTTTCCTATAGTTCCCCTATTCTGCTAAATCAACCATGTTAGCCATGTTATAATGTTGTTTCTTCTTCAAAAACATAGTATTTTGTTTCACTCATGCATGTTTGAGTAATCCTGTATGCTGATAGCATCTCTTTTGCAAGATCTGCAAACACTTTGGGCAAGATTTATCAAAGGTTTGTGTGCTTGCTAAATGAATAAGACGTGCTAAAAGTGGAGCAAACCCAGGCGCAGCTGAGGTGTGCATCTCTGCTAGGAGCTAAATGAAGGCAGGACAGATTTTGCTCTGGTGACTCAATGAATCTGTAAAACAAAGTGTTCTCCCAGAATGCGCAAAATTCAAGGCAGAGAAAATGCAAATGAAATTGCTGTGCAGTCGTTATTTGATTTATCATGACTACGGGGGCTAAATCTGTGTGTAAGTTAGGAGGTTGGAGAAGCAACAGTTTTGCAAAGGAGTCCAGCTTTTAGTGCACAAATGGGGCAATGAAAAGAAGTTATAATGTTTTTTCAGAGCTCATTTACAAAGATACAACACTAATGTGTTGATTTGAAGTCAGAGGAAACAAAGAGACAGACTTTACCTGCAACATTTTTCCCAGATTCTCTCGTTTATATCCCACTGAACTGCAGCCTTTACAGCTCCAGTCTCTGGGCTTTCAGTCTGTACTTTTAAATCCTTACATTTAAGCTGTCTTTAAAAAGACTACATGATGACAGTCTCACTTGTGTTTATCCCATTGCCTCACAGTGCTCACTGCAACGTTTGATTGACAGCTGGCCTATGGCTCAAGGCTGCGCTGTGTCGATTTGAGTGGAGGACATTAAAAGTATTTTTAATTATTATATTTATTTTATCAACATCAGCGCAGCATATAGGCTGCTATTTGATACATTTTGTATAATTGTTTGAAGGGTTACTGGCTCTGACAGACAGTGAATATGAATTTACCTTTCCTCTCTCTACACTTGTCTGACACAGAGGGGAAATGAGTCATGTGACTCTGGTCAGTGCCAGAATCGCATGAGACATTTGGATGGACGACACAAAGTTAATAGAAGAAAGTAGAACACATTGAATGTGTTCAGTCTACTTCAGTCTTGTTATTTAAGGCTCATGTTGACTTTTGAGTTGCAGTACTATGGGGAAGGATGCAGTCGGAGCTGCCTGAACAACGTTGCTATTGGTGCAGCTTTTGCTTACACAAAATTCTCATTTACATATCAGCAATTGCTTGCACAGTTTCTTTTCGTATATCACACACAACACGCCCACAAATAGTAAACACTATTTTTAAGCTGCACTCGCAATTTAGCACCCGTCTTAGTAAATATAGCCCCAAGTCTCACGGGAGAGCTCCCCAAAGGAATACGCTTCTGTACATATACAACATTTTAGGTTATAAAAAGTGGTATACTAATGCAAATGTATCTAAAACTATTTCAAAAATCCTGAAAAAAGGATTATATAGGACCTTTATTTCTAAAACAAATGCATCATGTAGTCAGATTCTTAAACAACAGCACTGTAATTTGCCATGATACCACCAGATGCTATCAAAAACTACACCCTGCTTCTTGAGTCTGTTGCCTATGGTTTACCTGGCAGTGAAATTGCTCCTATATAGAAGGAAATATTTTTGATGCTTGGATCTGCCAGCTTGCATTGTTGCAGGGGTGTCCAAACTATTTTTACTGAGGGCCCCATACTGAAAAATAATGTGCAAAAAAGGGCCACTCATTAGAGGTGGAATCTTTTAGCTTCAGGAATGTCCCTAGTCCATATTTATCCAGGCTTGGGAGGAGCACAAGGCATGGCTATTTATTTCTTTCCTTTTGATATTAAGTACAAACCGTTGCAATTTAGGCCTATTGAGAGTGAAGGTTGCGGGCCAACAAAAAATGGTCCACATGCCATATTTGGTCCCTGGACCATAGTTTGGACACCCCTGCACTATTCCATTATCCTCTTCAGTCATTTCACTCTATAATAAAGGCATCTTGGAACACATAAAAACTTATATAATTACAGTTCACCCAACTACATTTTATTCATTTTAATGCATCAATATTTAAAGGAAATAACAGAAAACCACAAAACCACAGTAATGTTGCACCAGAAGACAGACAGTGTGAGGAATCTCAAACCACAAATGAAGCCGCCGTTGACACCGGGGCAGCTCTGGTACATCAGTCTTATTTTCTTCTCAGATATTGCAGTGAGCCTCCATCACCTCACTCTGACCCGATCTTCTGCTCGGAGAGGAAATGCAAGGTCAGCCACAGTGTAAGTCCCAGGGCCGAGCTGCAGGCCCGGGTCAATGGCTTAAAGACAGCAGCAGTGTGTCAGACACGTCTCCAAAAGATCCATACAGCACTCCGCTAATGCCGGCTCAAAGGTTAGCAGCATTTTTTTTTTAAGTGTGTCTTTTGGAAGGCTGTGTGTAAAATGAAAAAGTAGACGTGAAGATGAGGATTGAGAAATAAATGTAGGTTGGAGTTGTGGAAGAGTTGTCATTGCTCAGTATGTATCACAAAGTACCACTGCAGTTCCCTGTAAATGTATTCAAATCACTCCCAAGAACAAATAGCAGCATATAGCATTGTGCTAATGAGCCAAGTCTGATCTTATAATATAATGTATAATGTTTTTTGCACCTCAAAAACATATCTGAAGGAGTATTTTCATCCACACATGTTTGAGTAATCCTGTATGCTGAGCTTGTCTATTTCTCAAGAGCTAAAAACCCTTAAGTCTCACCACTGACACAAGAAATGAGAAAGTGCTCCTGCTCATTTCTAATTGCTGTCACGACGAAGCAGTCAGCTCATTTATCTATCTGTTAGCATCTTGTTGCTAATAGCTGTGCTAAATAGCCATTAGCCATGTTTTAAATACATATACATTCTTTTGAGTTATAAAACATGAACTACTAATGTAAAGGTGTCCAAAACTATTTCAAAAAGCCTGAAGAAAGTACAATATGGATCTTTAACATAACTGTTTTACCATTACTAATTTAAAAACTACATAATCATTCCTCTGAAAAAAAAAATAATCCCATCACCTGCAGGTGCCTCAGTGGCTGACCAGGTAGAGTGTGTGTTCAATTTCCAGCTCTGGCATGGGTTTGCAATTGCTTGCTTTGTTATTTTTAATCCCTCTCCATGATTACTTCTGCCTCACTATTTCTATTATTATAAATTAGTGCTGGGCAATGATTCAAATTTTTTATCGCGATTAATCGCATTACTTTTTTGCGATTAATTGCTGTTTTGCTGTAAAATTTAATCAATAATGTATTTGGGCTCTTTCAGCTCCTAAATGGCTCTTATTTGATAAATTGTAGTTTTTACAGTTCAGCCAATATGTGCAGTTTGGACTTGGTTGCCTATACTGTATATAGCTCCATTTCAAACATGCTTGACACCCAAATAATAATAATAATAAAAGCACTACAGCAGATACAGCTAGGCCTATATTTTCACCTTTTTTTTTTTTTTTTTTTTTACCTTTGGAGCTGGACTTTTTTTTTTTTTTTTTGCCAAGTCTCCCCCCCTTCCTCTCCTGCTGTCCCCCTGTTGCTGCTGCTCACTTCTCTCTCCCTTATATGACTATCAAAAAAGTTATGGGAAGTAAATAACTCGTTTTTGGTCATTTTTCAAGTAAAACATCATTGATATGATCTGAAAACACCACGTGTTGTCGCTGATAGCATTAATTAGCCGCTCGTATATTTAACAGGCTATATTTAACATCATTAACAGTTTTAAGACTTTAGTGGTTTGTATCTCAGTGAGTCCTGGGCCGATCTACATGAAACAAACACTGTTAGGAAGCCAAAGGTCTCCTCTGTCAGGACCATCGGGTCTCTGTACTCCCCCTCTGTCCTGGTGCCCCACCCCCTGTCTGGTGTCACAGAGAGAGAGAGAGAAAGAGAGACAGACAAACACATGGCTGCTGCTGGGACCCAGCTCTGTGAACTGGTTCTTTCGTGACTGGCCTATAATTGCATTAAAGCGCATTAAAATAATTATTGCCATTAATTAATTAATGTGTTAACGCAATAATAAAGCATTAACGTGCCCAGCCCTCTTATAAATACAAAACCCCAAAATATGTATTGTTTCATAGGTCATCCCTTTGCAAACTATTTCTGTGGGAGCCCTCCAGATTGTTTTGTGTAACAAACCTCAACAGACAAGTTATTTGGATGTCATAGTTGAACATTACTCCACTCTTAGAGCCATATTTACTAAGACAGGTGCTAAATTACAAGTGCAAATGGAAAAGTAGTGTTTGCTATTTGTGGGCGTGTTGCGTGTGATATATGAAGAGAAACTGCAAGTAATTGCTCCAGCAAATCTGATATGTAAATGAGAATTTTGTGCGAGCATAAGATGCTCTGTCAGCTCCGAGTGCATCTTTCCTAGTGATGCAATGCAAAAGTCAACATGAGAGTCCAGATTCATAACAGGACTACACTGACTGTAGTTGTTGTTGAGGAATAATAATTTCATTGAAATGCATTTCACTTTCTTCTATTAACTATGCGTAATCTGTCCTTGTTAAATCCTTGCCTCTTACGATTCTGGCACTGACCACAGTCATGTGACTTTAGTTTCCCTCTGTTTCCCACAGTGGAGACAGAGAGGAAAGGTAAAGTCCTTTTCACTGTCTATCAGAGCCAGGAACCCTTCACACACATAAAAAAATGTAGCAAGTAGGCTATATGTAGTGCTGATGGTGATCAAATAAATTTAATAATAATACATTTTATAATAATAAATACAAATATTTTCAATGTCCTCTGGTCGTATATTTAACAGCAGCGCAGTTTTGATCCACTGTGGGCAGCTGTCAATCATGCATCACAGTGAACATCATGAGGCAATGGGATAAACACATCATCATCATGTAGCCTTTATGCAGCGTTAAAAGACTGCTCAATCTTCACGGTAAGGATTTAAAAGCAGCCTACCTGAAACAGACTGAACCCAGAGACAGGAGCTGTATAAGGCTGAAGTTCAGGGGAGTGCGAGAGAATCAAGGAAAAGTGTCGCAGGGAAAGTCTGTCTCTTTGTTTCCTCTGATTTCTAATCACCATGTTAGTGTTGTATTTTTGTAAATGAGCACTTTTAAAACATTGTCACTTATTTTTAATGTCCCATCTGTGCACTTAAAGCTGCACTCTTTCCTCTGCAAAACTTTTGCACCTGCTCCTCCAACATGCTAAATTTACATGCAGATTTAGCTCTGTACTCGTGATAAATCAAATAACAACCCCAAAGTGACTTCATTTGCATTTTTTCTGCCTTGAATTTTGTGCGCTCTGGCAAGAACCCCTCGTTTTACAGATTCATTGAGTCACCGGAGCAAAATCTGCACTGTTTTTTCAGCTCCTGTGAGAGACGCTAACCTCAGCTGCAACTGGGATTGCTTCAATTTTAGGATGTCTTTTTCATTTAATGTGCACGCAAACCTTTGATAAATCTGGCCCTTAGTGTACAGATACTTTAGCATGTCTGCTGCTTGCAGTGTTAAATAAAATACCTATGTTTGGTAGATGTTGCATTAATTAAAATTGCCAATTATATAGTGTTGCACTCATTTCATGAGGCAAAACACATTTTGAACCTACTTGAAGGAAACCATGTGTAAATTTGCCCACTTTGCATGCAGACTGACCAGTTAGTGACAGGCTTCACAATTGTAATGGTCTATTGTCCTGATTCAGTGATTATGACCAATGTTTCTGTGTCAGCACTGTTGGTATTGGTTCTGTAAAAAAAAAAAAAAAAAAAAGAGGTGATTTGTCTTTGGGCTGTTCTTCAAATTGTTGAAAAAGTGTGGACGCATCAACAGTGTCAGTCACTCCACAACAGATGACACAGATGAGAAATGAGGCTTTTGCTTTTGGATTGCATTCAGAGCAAAGAATTTTGATGTAAAACAGCAATGGTAATTTCATGTAAATGTCTTACACCGATAAACCTGATTTTGATCTCTGCCAAGGAGGTTGTACATGTATTTTTTGCTGGTTTGTGTCAGGTTTTTTTTAGTCTATTAGCAATACTACTTAAAAAGTCATGGTTAAATTTTAGGAAATGTCAGTAATGGGTCAATGAAAATGTTGTTTTTGGTGGAGATCTGGAACAGATCTGGAATTTTTTAAAAGATTCTTTACCACTGCGAGATTAGGAAATTACAGAAGAACCTTATAAAAGGCTTTTCAACTTTTATAATGTGTAAATTTAGACATAAAAGCTAAGAATCACTGCTGAATGTGCCTCATGTTGTGAGCTCCTGAGGAGCGCCTCATTAACACAGACTGTGGTTAAGCACAGGACAGAAAAGTTCTTACAAATCAGTTTAATGCATTTATTTTCAAAATCATATCCAACACACGCGAGAAGTGGATTTTGGGCGTGATGGTGCGTGATCTGAGCCACAAACTGTCCCACTTCAGTACAGGTGTATTTCCCCTCCTCTCATTGCGGCCGTGCACTCTCGTTCACAATCCAGGCGAGGTGCAGTTCATCTGGAACGAGCCTAATGCAACAAGTGAACGAGCTAAAGCAACATGAGTGACCCAAAAGACACATTGCTAAATGGACAATTCTGCTTCAAATCGTCACCAGACAGCAATCTAGACAAAACAAAAGTTATGTGCAGTCTATGCAAGGATGAGTTCAATTACCACTGGAGTAACACAGTTCATAGTATTTACACTGTTGTGAACCACAACAATTGTTATTAATTGAAGAATTAAACTTATTTTTGTTAAAGTTCTAAAAGATATTACACATGCTTTTTTTATGTAAGTTTTGTGTATTTGTTGGTTGTACCTTATTTAGGCAAACTTTGTCTGAGTTACAGGTCTCAAAGAGACTATTCATTTATTTTCTTTGCAAGTTTTGTTTGCATTGCACAAGTTTACAGTAAAGTATGTCAAGGTTAATTCAAAATAAACTTTCTAAATTTACAATTTTGTGGTTGTACGTGAATTCATGATGTGATAGTAATTAATTGCAATTCATTTTTTTCAGATTTGCGATTAATTAGTTAATTTTTGTATCGATTCCCGGCCCATATAAATATATATATACATATATATATATATATATATATATATATATATATATATAAAACAAAAATAAAGCCAAGCAAAGGACCACACTGGTCAACCAAACTCGTGAATATTTACAATAGTGTTTTACTCTGAAATATAGGAGCTCCATAGAGAAAAATAAGCAAAGAAAACAGAGAAGAAACAAACATTGTGCCACTTTTAGCCAAAAGAACTCAATGGATGGAGCATTTACCCCAGAACTTCATGATTATCAGTTTGAGTCTAGGTCTTGGTGGCACAATAGGTTTCTTACTGGAAAATAGGGATAATGTTTTGGTGGAGGTCTGCCCTCTCCGGGTGTTTCTAGAATTAATGCTGGTACTTATTGCAGGTCCATTTTCTCCAGTGTTACATTAGAAAGTGTTAAAATGGTGGTTAAAAGCCTTCCATGACTAATTTACACTTGCCACTTTAACCATGTTTCCAACCCGCAGACACTAAGATATCATCACCACTATTAATTATTCTCAAACAGCTGATGTTAAGTGGCCATTAGTCTGCTATTGATTCCCAATAAAAGCAGTTGGTTAATGTCAGACTGGCTCTCTTCACAAAGACGATGATTTAGCGCTGCCTTCTACATCCACAAACACTGTTCTGATACATTTTAATCACTAGAACTTCAAATCTTTTCCAGCATCAAAGACCACCGGGGTCAAAAGTCAGTCCCGTTACCTCCAGATCTGAACGGAGCGATGCTGATTTAGAGCTGGAATATTCCACCACATGGTAATTTGCTGTCGGCGCTCAGGATTGGCGGTGACCCTCTGCCCCGCTGCTTTGAAATGCTCATTTGATTAGAAAGGTCAGGAAAAGAAACACTGATTTTTTTTTTTTCAAATACATGATTATAGGCATTCGAATTCATTTGCAGTGTCCCAGACTGTGTTTTGAGTGTCTCTTTGAAGGAAAAAAAAAGCTCACTGAACTTTTTGTGGCTTTGCTCTTAATCACCTCGCATTTCTAGTGTTTACTTCAAAACACGTGGCTTTACACAATGTATAATGAAAAGCAAACATTGAACACTTGTACGGTGGCCTGGAATGGCAAGACAAATCTACAAAGAAACATATTTTGAACACATAAAACATTTACCTATTGCACACCTTTAGAAAATAAAGTTCTAAAGGACAAGGGGATGGAGAACAAGGAGATAGAGGGCCTAATAACAAAGGGATGAAGGGTATGAGGACAAAGGGATGAAGGGTCTAAGGACAATGGGATGGAGGGTCTAAGGACAAGGGGATGGAGGGTTTAAGGACAAGGGGGTGGAGGGTCTAAGGACAAGGGGATGGAAGGTCTAAGGACAGGGGTTGGAGGGTCTAAGGACGGGGGGATGGAAGGTCTAAGGACAGGGGTTGGAGGGTCTAAGGACAAGGGGATGGAGGGTCTAAGGACAGGGGTTGGAGGGTCTAAGGACAGGGGTTGGAGGGTCTAAGGACAGGGGTTGGAGGGTCTAAGGACAGGGGTTGGAGGGTCTAAGGACAGGGGGATGGAGGGTTTAGGGACAAGGAAATGGAAGGTCTAAGGACAAAGGGATGGAGGGTCTAAGGACAGGAGATGTAGTATTGTACAGTCTGTTAATATTTCTGGAAAAAAAACTTTGAGGTACCTGCTGTTAAGATATTGGGGTATAAAAATAAAATTGAATTGGCTTCAATCAATCTATATTCACTGTTTAAAAAGTAAAATGAGTTGCTGATTTCACCACATCAAAGTGCAGTAAAGGCTACGGTATGGTGGGGATTTTAATAGAGTGTAAAACCAAAAGTTTGCAAACCAGTTGAAAATAATAGAACGATTTGTGAGAAGTGGAGACCTTGGTGCAGACTTTTAGGTGCGAAAATGCCCTTCAGGTCTGCAGTTTTCCAGATCAACCTTGTAACAATATGCTAGGCAGTTTTCCACAATTTAAAAGAACAAAAAATATATATAGATATGTTTCTGACTTTGCAAATTTGCTTTGTGCTCTCTGGCCTCCTCACACTTGGCTGAACAAAACCAAGTGGGGCAGGTCTGACTTTTGTCCTTGGCCTTGGAGGAGCTGTGAAGGAGCTGTGGGGAGGTGGGGGTTGTTCCAAGGGGGTGCCCAAAGACGAAGGCAGTGTAATGAGGATTTTACTGCTCGTGGGGACCAGAAGAAAACAGCACCAGGATCAATGGTCATTAATCTTCCACACTGGCTCAGGCTGCACTTTTTAGGGGCTGAAGGACTGCTGACCCAGGAACAGGACGTCTTTCTGGGTACAAGGTTTCACTGTTTAGGCTCCACACACAGCACTTCTCCTCGGGAGCCAGTCTGGGCGGGACAGAGGAGTGAAGAGCTGAGACAATGACAGTCAGCAGCAGTACAGGGAATTATACGGCTTTTAGACTCAGCTTAAAGTTCACACAGGGCAATAAACCTACATTAATGAATTTGAATATGGTAGAAAAGTGAATTTATAATGGACTGGATTAATATAATGCTGCTCTGGGCGCTAAGTGCTTTACATTAGTTCATAATTCATTCACTGTACAGTCACAACCTCTGTAGCTACAGCTGCCCTGGGGCAGACTGGCTACCATGTAGCAGCCATACCATGCCTATATGATCTTCAACACATTAATACACCAGTGACATAAGCACTAAGGTGGGTGAAGTGTATTGTCCAAGGACACAATGGCAGTTTGAACTTTACCTCCTGTATGTCTGTGAAGACTCTCACTCGTCCAGGGTAATTGCATTGCAACAAAAAGTTTAAAAAATCAGTCATCTGGATTGGATTTTTAAAAGTTGAAGATGTTTCACCTCTTATCCAAGAGGCTTTCTCAAATGTCTTCAACTTTTAAAAATCCAATCCAGATGACTGATTTTTTAACTTTTTGTTGCGTTTACCTCCTGTAGCAATAGCACTAGTCATAAAAATGTAAGGAGAATCAGCAGACATAGTATTAGTAGTAGCTGTTGTAGCAGTTTTAATTGAGAAGAGTTAAAGAAGTCAGGAGTTTCACGTCTGGAGTAAAACATCACATGATAACAGGTGTTTATTCACGTGTTACACCTAGAGAAAGCTCAGCCTCTGCCTAAGTCTGACACAAAAGCTTATTAAAGTATGTTAATATAAAGCTAGGAGGAGGATTTTTGGTACACACTATCTTTAAGGTGTCTAGTGTTCAGATATGTAATTGTAATTCCTCTACACAGGAAGAGTGGAAACAATTGTTGCCAGTGGGATCACACCTTGTTGGGGAAAGTTTATTTACAGTATATAGCACCTTTCTCAGACAACAGTCAAAAGGCATAGAATACAACAACAGTTTGCAACAACAGCTGCTCATAATACAAAAACAGCAAGAATCCATGTTTGTTTGGATCAGTGGTGCATTGCTTACATCCTGCCCTTTGTATATTGTGATTGGTTACTGCGCCTGTCATTGTTCCACCACATAAACTAAATGTTACTGAAGAGGTACCAGACTAACTTCTTTGTATAGAATAGGAAAAGCGTTTGTGTGGCTGGCCAGTCTGTAGGTCCCATATTAAAATATAAGCTCATGTAATGTTTTATGTAATGTTCTGCCCTTTTTGGAATTTCTCTCTGAGTCAAATTATGAATATGTTTGGTGGGTAAGACCTAGTGGTCCAGTTTGTAATTGTGCATATTTTATTACAAGGATCTTTTACATAATAAAACAGAATATTTTAGTTGTTGTCATCAATATTGCCATTAACATTGTGCCCTATACAAAGGTGACTTCCAGTATGACTTTCTAAAACCAAATACATTCTGATTCTAAACTTCACTAACACAATATTGCACAACTCTCTGCAGAGTTTAACTGCTGCATAAGACCTCACCTCTCAGTCATGGTTTTCACATGTCCCAGTGTCCTGATACTGTTTATCTGGGCCAGGTGGATCCAAAATGTGCCAAAATGTGCCAACCTCAGCTCCAGGTAAGACTGTATACATCCCTCAGAGCACACCTCGCTATCTATTATTAAAGACCACAGCTATGTCAGAAACACTAAATAAATGATGTACATAATGCTTTTTACAGGCCATAAAGTTTAACGTGCTTCCATGTAAGTTTGAAGAAAAATAAAACTGAGCATTCCTTAATCCCTGGTTGCACAGTTTACTCTCACTTTATATTTCTCAGCATGAACAAAGGATTTGATTCAGAGATAATTATTTAAGCAGGTAATGAATAAAATAGAGTGAAGGCCATTTGATGTCTTTTTTTTATAAATTTGCTCAGTATTCTTGACAAAGTGGTTCACAGCTGTGCACTGGCTCTCCTCCATGGCCCTGCACGTCTCATACTCTTTCATTTATTATAAGTTTCTATAACAGTGCGAGAAAATCCTAAAAAAGTGAAATTGGCAGTAATCTAAATAAAACTTTTGTTACATTTTAAGCTTCTTTTTAATATTTAACGATATTTTAGTAGGAAGGGAGAGTTCACTGTGATCTTCATGTGTTCGTAGTGCTGCGTGGAGCGTCTCGTGCCTCCCACTCTCTTTCTTGTTTCTCAGTTTCTCATTAGCAGCTCATGTTTAGGCAAAACTCATTCATATATCACTTTACCTTGTCCTTCTTTGGTAGAATCGAGGTGTGAAAAGCCCTATGTCTCTCAGCTGGGGTGGCAATGCTTCAGGATTCCCTCTTGAAATGCTGGAAGAAGCATCAAGGGAGAGTGAGGTTTTGGCTAAAAAGAGCCTTTTCAGCACTGAGCAGTAGCAGCCATTGTTAAATTTAGTTTGGATATTATTAATTCTTGGCAGGCATGCAGATCTCGGCATAAGACCAGCTTGATAGCTAAAAATTGCAGTATTAAAGTCATGTAAAACCTTCTAAACTCTGTGGAACAATGTTTTCTGTTATATCTAGTCATAACGCTGATGATTTTCTGGCTCTTAGGTAGAAAATTGCCCATAAAGCCAGTGAGAAGGATATAGAGAGCTCCTCCCTACTGCTGTGAGGAATATGTGTTAGCTACCTTCACTGTTGGAGCTAATGCTGTACAGTATGGTTGAATAGTTTAATGAAGCTGCACATATAATCCCATATGAGTCAGCCACCCACACTGCATCACCACACACTATCTCCACACACCAACAGAGTTCTGGGCAGACTTTGACAATAAGAACTAGGGTTTATGGTTCACAAAAAGGTCTCAAGTTTATATACAGTGGATTCTAAGAGACTCTTTTGATATCAGAAAATATTTTGTCTGTTATGTCTGATTAAGCTGGTTTGGAGACTTGATGGTACCCAAAAAGCACACGCCAGATTGCATGCTTTAAAAAGCCAGCCAGGTCTCATTTGGGTTTTAACTAAAAAAAAATTAAAAGTCACCAACTGATTTTTTTTTTTTTTATACTCCTTGGTGTGCAAAAGACTATGTATGTCCTTTAAGGCTGGGCCACACCAGGCTGATAAGTGGACGTCTGGCACAGTCAGACAGTTTGACGCAGTTGGCAACGTGAATCTGTTTAGTGTTTTTGACACCATCAGGTGTAACAAGAGACAGTTGAACCCATTTTTGGCTGATTATCATGTTGAATAAGTGCCAGGCATCGGGGCGCTCTGTTTGGCCTTGTGCTCCATTTACAATGTATTATATAGCTCAAGACTGACATTAAAATATAAGGAACTATTCATGATATTTCCCACATATGCCATGCTAATGTGCTGAAGTTAGCTTAACTTAGCTTGTAGCTTTGTGCCATGGATGTATTATAGAACTGGATCATCAGTGATGTCACAACCGCTGTTGTTTTCGATAGCCATGCTCATTGGCGCATGATGCCAAAAAAGATTTTTACTTCCGCATTATTTACACCTGCGGAAAGTCACACTGCGGCCCTACAGCATCCACAGTCTTGTTTTGAGTACTGTGTGATCGGCTCTGGCCCAAGGGCGCAATGCCGGGCTACAGTAGTGACATCACAAACAATAAAAAGCTTTTTTTTTGTTTTGTTTTTTCAGATTTCAAACAAGGAAAGCATCCATGGTGTCAAAATAGATAAAAACACTGCAAAATCCAACCACTCTGAAGGTTTAGGTGCCCTGTCAACTGAACACCAGGCATTTCTTTTTACATTGTGCTCTATGGGAAAAATTATTTCTGGACTGCATGGGATTTTTTCATTGCAGTTCCACAGAGCAGCCACTAATCAAACTGACATCAGGGGAGAGCGTGCGGGTGCCCTGTCCAGGTCTTATTATACATTCATGCCCTGTGCACATAAAAAAAAAATCTTCCCTCTGAGGCAAACGGTTGCAATAATCCAAACTGTTTTCTTCCTTGTAGTAATAACATGGGTTTAATGTAGCACGTATGATGATTATTAATTTATAAATACTTGAGTGTTGCAGGCTTTATTTACAGAAGCCCATTATCCACAGTGTTCAGAGACTAGCGCCACCTGCTGTTGTAAATAATTATTACATCTTGCACTTGCGCAGAACCTAACTGCTCGGTAGTGAAGCTGAGTGGTTTGGTGTCTGTAGCCATTTTTTGTGCAGTCTAAGGGAAACCTGAGGTGAGAGCAGTCCCTCTTCTGACAGCGGCTGGTGTGTCCTAGGCTTTAAACCTAACCCAACATGAGAAAGTGCAGAAAACTGTTGTCATATGGGCTAGGCCAGGGGTTCTTAATCTTTTTGACCTCAGGGCCCAACTTTTCCAGTACAAAGTGGTCCGGGGCCCATTCAAATATCAGGGGAGGTGCGAGCTGAGGCCCGGCACAAAGCCACTCACCCCAGTGTCTCATCTGCTCCTCTCTCTCTGATGATCTGTAAAATCAGGAAAACTTCAGTCTGTTGTAAATAATAATCTCTTTGCACAAAGTTGAAAGTTACTTCACTTATCTTGTTGGATAATTACGCATAAGACAATCACTGGGCTGTTCTGTGTATGGCACATTCACAGTTTCAGACTCCTTTTAACATCTCAAGCACTCCTACATCACAGCAACAATATTATCAGCCTTTGGGCCAGGTTTTCACACTGGCTACCTCCCACCATCCAGAGACATCCATGCATTGTTGAACTGGTGACTCTGGAATGCATTGAGCCATGAGCGTTCGGCCCACCGTTTACTTTCCATTAAGTCCTTTAAATAAGTGCACATTTAGTTGAAGTTCTTACCCTTCATGCGTCCTGCTCCTGAGTGTTTCTTTTGGGGGGGGACTGTAAATTTAATCCAGAGAACCAGAGAACAGGAGTCAAGGGCACTCACTGACATGATACTAATAGAGGTTGGCGCCGAGATATAAAAAAAATACAAACACATTTAGTTAAGAGGGCTTCAAGGATCTCATAGGGCAAAGCTGTAACTCTCTACGACCCAGTCATCTGAGCTTTTAAGTGGCCATAAATATCAGCTTTTTCACTCCAATAATTCCAGGGTTGAGAATACATATGCACAAGTACAATATTTTTTATGGATTCAAATCATGTACTAGGTTTCTGTCCTTCTCCCATTCGACTCTGGTGCCATTAAATTCAAAGAGGACACAGTTAAATACTCTCCTTGCATTTGTTTGGACACAGCGGCAGATGGTGTTCCCAGTTATAAAAATGATAAGCTGAGAAACGGCATAAAGAAATATAGCCAGAAGTTCAAATATAACTGTCAAATAGGAAATAGTAACTGGTTATTGCCTTAAAGGGAGCAATTCATTGATATATTGCAGCTATTAAAAGGTTCCTTTCCTTTCTTTTGTCTTCAAAAAATACATCATGTACAGAGAAAATGTGTAATAAAAACATATTTCATATAAGCAACATACAGGAGGTGGTTAAAGCAAGAAACCAAGTGACAATACTAAAGCAACAGCCAACACGGAACAAGATTTGTGGCAGCATGGTGGCAAAGTGGTTAGCACTCATAGCAAGAAGGTCCCAGACCACGTGGGGCCTTTCTGTGGAGTTTGCATGTTGTCTGTCCATGTCTGGGTGGGTTTTCTCTAACTTAAAACATGCACCTCCAGCTAGGTACTCCTGACCTAGCTCAAGAAGAAGGATTTGAAGCAGGATCCCAGAACGCTGTGATTGCTCACTGCTCCTGACAGGTGGTCACAGTGGAATTGAAGGATGGGTCAAATTCAGAGAACAAATGTACCTACGGGGTCAATAAAGCCTAATAAAAAAAAAGATTTGCTATTCAAATTTCCGAAGAAAAGAAAAGAAAAAAAAAAAAAACAGCGGCTTGAATCATGTTTTGTGAGCCACTTGATGTCCACCCTCAACCTTTATGGGGCATGCATCTAGTCTAGGGATGGGACAGTTCCTTCAAAACACCCAAGTGGATATTTTCTCTACATGAACTACATAATGCCTATTTATGTATGTATGGTTTATTTGATAGGGACAGATACAATAAACATAAATTAAAAAAACAAATAAATAGAGTATCTATGTACACACATTCACACCCATCCACTCACTCCCACCCGCAGACCCACACACATGCACACACGTACATCTACACCTTATAATATATACATGATCACACTGTTGTTGCTGTACGAGCAAAGATTTTGTCTGTTTCTTAAAGGTGGACAGTAAAGTTATAGTCTTTATATGAGCAGGGAGAGAGTTCCATAGATTTGCTCCTTTCACAGAAACAAAAGGTCCCTCTTCCTATATTTTCTATTATAAATGGCCCATGTGAAGCCTTCTTGTCCGGGGCCCCAGCAAACCTATGACGGGCCTGGATGGGAGTATCAATACTGTAGTATCAATATATCAATACTCACACAATACTCATTTGGGTATTGAGTACTTGAAAAAGGTATCAATACATGTGAAATAAAAGCACATGCAACACTTGGGGGTAACTTACTCCAGTGTTTTGTGCCAAAACTCCCTCAAACAGCAGCATATTGGTCTGGTCCATCCACATCATGGGACAAGAAGTTAGCAGTTTTCATTACTGTACACACTTAAGGTATTTATTTTATGCTGTGCACATTCTTCAGTCTTTAAGGGTAACAATTTTTTTAATGAAAATTTCAAGAATTCATGAGTATCGGGTATTGGTATCGACTAAATTCCCATCAAAAGTAATCAGCATAGTATCAGATCTAAAAAGTGTGGTATCTCCCATTACTACTCACTATAAATGTCTTCTCTTTATTCATAAAACTGTTTTTATTTGCTCATTTTTCCCTTCACATAATGAGGTAAAATAGACACAGCTCTTATGATCTTATTTGCCTAAATAAATGTTCAGAGCTTTAAAATCTTCATTTCCTTTATTAAATATAATACTACCACCCAGTTCCAACCCTACAAAAAATAAAAAATTGTTTACTCTTTAATTATTAATACAAAATGTTGGGAAAAAACATGACATAAAATTGAAATAAACTAAAAATTGTGAGGGCAAATTCGTGAACTGAACCAAACCGTGCTTTTTGTGAACCGTCTAGGCTGTACCATGCATTTAGCCTGGAGAATGTCTGGTGAATTGCAGGGCTAAAACTTAGAGACAGAAACTGAGGCAACTCTAACTCTCGCATTCATTCACATTGACATTATCAATTCATTCTTTTTTTACAGTCAGCAGCTGATGGACAGCCAATAGTTGTTTAGGACAGTGCTTCCCAACCAGGAGTATGGGGACCCCTAGGGGTACGTGAGCATGTTTGCAAGGGGTACATGGGATTATTTGATAAATGAAACAAAATGAAATATTTGCATTATTTTCATACTGAAGTGTTGAAACTTATGAAAGATGAAAGTGTTATTATTGTGTTATTATTATATTATTTGTATGTTATTATGATTATATTTTGTAAAATATTTTTAGGTGTAATAGTTTGTATCAAAGGGGAATTATTTTACATAAATTTACATGTAGTTAATTTATTGAGTTTATTTTGAGCATAAAATATACAGTAAAATGAGTAAATGTAAAAGGAATTCATAATGCAAGGAGAATTTAAAGTTAGATTTTTTTTTTTTTTAAAGTTTAAAAAGAAAAATGCAGGAGAATTTACAATAAAGTAAGTAAAGTATGTTTAATTGAAAAATCATGAGGGAGTACTCATGGTATGATAAAAAATGCCTAGGGGGTACATGAGGCAAAAAAAGTTGGAAACCATTAGTTTAGGACAGGGCTGTTACATCATCATTTTCATTGTGGATGACAGCTTCACAGTCTACAGAGCCACAACAAAAATAAAATACCTCATTGGCTGTTTTCGAAGGTTTGGCAATTGGTATACAGTAAATCAGTCAATTGCTTGGGGCCTCAAGCTGAAAGTGGGCTCCCAAACAGAACTGAACAGTATTTATGTATTGTTAAATTGATGTTGCCCTTACAATCACAAAAAGTTGCATAGATCTTTTAAAGGTCCCCTATTCTGTTAAAGCAACTTTTTTAGGCTTTTACCCATGTTATAATGTAGTTTCCACCTCAAAAAGATACCTGGAGAAGCATTTTTTCATTCACATATTTGAGTAATACTTTATGCGTTGGCCATTCTCTTCTCAAGAGCTGAAAACGCTCAGTCTCATGCTCTACATAGACACATGAAACCAGGTAGTGCTCCTGCGTTTCTAAAGCAAGACATATACATTATTTTAATTTATAAAATGTGAAATACTAATGGAAAGGTGTTCAACATTTTTCTTAAACCACTTAAGCCACATAAGATTACTGACTTTCAAATTCCCTTTTAAAAGCCCTCTCTTATTCTGCACTTCGGCCCTGCAATTCAAATAAACTTAGTTGACATTCATTACAATGTTTTGTTGTTGTTGTTTTTTTCATTTTAGACTATGAAATTTTATGAATTATTACCATGTCATCAGGGGTCAAGAATATGGGTCCTTACCTCCTCACAGACCTGAACTATGATCCTATAGATGAGCTAACTTTCACATTTATAGCCTGTCCGTCCTGGGATAGGATCTCTCCTTTGACGTGGTCCTCCAAATGGTTTCTTCTTTTTTGTTTTTCCACAGCTGTTTTTTTAGGAGTATTTCCTTACCAAGAAGGAGGGTCTAAGGACAGGGAACGTCAGTTTAGTTCTAATTTTATTGTTTATGTTTGAATGTGTGACTGATTGTTTGTAAAGCCCTTTGAGGTGACCTCTTTTGTGATATTGGGCTATCAAAATAAAATTGAAATAAATTGAATACCTCCTGCTGAATACCACAGTACAGTTCATTTTTGCATTAATTGTTAACAAATTGTATCTCATCCCTCTCTGGTCAGTATCACATTGGCACAAAGGCAATATTTTATACATTCACCTCATTATTCACTAGACTAATTAATGCTACAGTGGAATTAAGAAAAGTGCTATTTAGCACTTAGCCCTGCAGAGAATCCACATAGGTGCAATCTTTTAAATCAACTTAATTATACTTTCACCATAACTTTTACCAGCTTGCTTATGCCAGCTCACTGTATATTTGGAGTTTGTGCGGGCAGTATAGTAACACTTTTTTCAATTAGCCTGCCCCACTTTTATGTTGAAGCCTTTAGTAGCAGAAGAACAGAGAACTCGGGGGTAAGTAAACAGCTTGTTGTTGCTGCATGAACAGAACTCAGCCTGTGGCAGCCTGTACTGCTTTAATTTTTAATCATCTTCTCTCTCCAGGAGCTAACCCCGGCTAACGGCAGGAGGAGGAGAGGCCCTCATTAGGAAAGCCATGGTAAAACTCTCTTGTTCAAAATAATATTGATTGTACAGATGGTAGAGATTTGGCGGAAAGTATTGGGATTGGTATTCATCCGTTTAGGTCACAGCTGTCTAAGTGACCCACATTTGGGCAAAGCTGAGGAGAAGATGGTGAGGAGGCATTTTGGATCTCAGCTGGACATCCATGTGGTGGTGCACACAGGAGCTCAGCTGTAGGCAGTTGACCACATCATGCAAAAAAGTCAGACAGTGCCAAAAGCACTTATTAGTTACATAAAAAGTTCCTTTATCCAAAAGTGGGTTAATAGGTTGTCAGTAGTTTTTTTTTACTATAATCCATCCACAAGTAGTCACAAGCCATGTACCTTCTGTGTGGAAAGGGTTTCATCAGGAAGGGCATCTAGTGTAAAATCTTTGCCAAATGAATATATGAAATCACTGCACACTAGAAGGAAAACAATGCTTAATTCAATTCTATTTTATTTATATAGACCAATATCACAATAACAGTCACCTCAAAGGTTTTACAATTAGTCACACAATCAGACATAAACACACAAACATAAACAAACAATCAGAAATAAACAATAACTACTCTAAACTAAACAGTCTTAGGATATCTCTTGTCCTTAGACCCTTCCTCTCGGTATGGAAAAACTCCTAAAAAAACAGCTATGAGGAAAAAAAAAAGAAAAAAAACTTTTTTCTACCTTATATTATATATAAGCTTATATTTCAACATAACGCGGCATGTGCAAACTCTCACTCACATTGCTGTGTAAACATTACGTCTTAATTGGGGACATGGGGTCAACTGGACACCATTAAACGTGAGTAAAAGGAAAGTAGTATTTAGTATTTAGTAGAAGTATTTCTATACATAGCATGCTTAACCCATGGTGGAAGCACAAAAGTCACAGAAATAATCTCCAAATGAACAGGAGATCGTGCTCAGAGGCTAACATAGATTTTGTTTACATGCAGCTGTCTGTACATGGTTAAACTCACTACTCTCCCACTGGCTGCTATCAGATACATACTGCACACACAATGCACTCGGGTGAGTAAACCTTTACAGTTTAGGTGCAATCTAAAGCACTACAATTGTAAAAAAAAAAAATAATAATAATAATAATGTGCACCAAAAAGTAACTAATTTTTTACCTTTCATGATGGATGGTGTTTGGTGGTGCACTATATTAAGACTAATGCATTATTATTATTATTATTATTATTATTATTATTATTATTATTATTATTATTATTATTATAGGCTGCTTTCTGCAGTATTCAACCACACATTAAGACAGCAACATGCAATATGAAAGCAAAATGGTAGCATGAAGGTATACATATGAATTATATAAAAATGGGTTACCTTTATACATGCATTTACATAATTTGCATGGTTATGTCTTTCTAAGGCTGTTGACACTGAAGAGACCACACATGTTTCTTTGTATATGTAAATATCATGGAAATCCTGCATATGTATTGATATTTATTTATAAGAGTGGATTATCATGTCTGCGTCTTCACTGTGGTCCATGAATGCTCTGAATTGTTGTCAGAATAAGCCGCGTACATCTGCATTCCCCCTTTTTTTCTGCCACTCCATTTCCTTAAAAAAACTGAAAACTCCATTCTATTTCTTTCAAGCGTCTTTATGTGAATGTCTGCGCCACATCGAGGGTCTTGGCCTAAATTCCTGACGGCAGCGTTGGCAGTAATTAGGCTGACGCAGGCTCACGGAAACACTCGCTGCTGAAGGAGTGGCGGAAAAATGTCAGGTATAAATGATATTTACAATAGAGCGAGCCGCCGGAGCGTGTTCAGAAGCACGGCAGCCCCTCACACAACATCCTTCAGTCTCCTCTGTCAAACGCAAGCATTAGAGCCAGGATGGATGTACGGCGCCTGATCATTAAGGCGTCATTAGGATATCTTCATTCAGCTCATTCTAATAATAGACTACTGTGATGGTGTTTTCGCTTGAGCTGTCATTCTTTTTCTTGTCTTTGTGTAGGTATTTGTAATAGCCACATTAGAACACGAAGAACATTTTATTGTTCTGGACAGTGCACATCTTACTGGACACTCTATAAAGTAACACAGGAAAACACAGTATCCTCTTTGTTCTTTGTAAAATTTAGTTTGAGGCTCAATTATGTCTCATTTCTGAAAAATATTGGTGCACAATTTGCAATAACGTCACAATTCTTATGCAAAGGGTCAATCTAGTTACTACAGATTTTATAACAGGCACAACTGAGCCGTAAAACTTAAGGCCTTTACACAAATGCGCCGTCACCCAGACCCTCCCCTGAAATGTTAAATAGCAACTGTTTTTTTAACCCAACCCTTCCACTTTTCTTGGTACTAGGGGACCATTAGAGTTGCACCAACAGAGGTCTGGAATATACAGTAGCTGGCTATGTGATTAATGTAACGTGTTTTTGGGTATGTAAATTAAACTTAAATCTGTAGATAATATAAACTTTGATTTTTTGAACATCTTATGCTTCAAAAGTGCCACACAGACTCTTTGTAAAACTGCATAGCGCTGGTAGCCTGAACAACTAACTTTCAGGAACAATTCTTGTTCAAAATGACCTCTCATGCTAAGTCCAATCTCCTTAAATCAACTTACATGATGCAGTTTCTCAGCAACATTACCAGCACAGACTGTGAGAAGGAGCTATCAGCCATGTTTATGTCAAGAACCATTCACTTTACTTTGAGGTCATATGTTTTATTGTGAAAAGCTAGATTTATTTGCTTTAATATCTAAGTTTTCAAACTGGTGGATTTAAGTGTATTTTATGTTATTCTCTGTGTAATAATGATCACTTTTGTTCACATTTGACACATTCTAAAAAAAACACTGGTTTAAGTAAAAGTATATGTTTAAATTCCTAAAGTAGAATATCTCATCCCTGTTTCAGTCCATTACATTAGTTCACATTGAAACTGATGGACTGTCACAGAGAATCAAATCAGAGCAGACTCTGTTGAACTGAAGCCTCTCAGAGTGGTGCCCATCACAACATTTGTCAAAGTTATGCCCGCTCCACTTCAGATTCCATTATTGTTACAGGATAGCCTCATGACATGTGGCTGCAGCACTCTGAATATTCATACTGTTTATGAATATATTTGAATTTAGGATATGTGCCATCTAGAGGCCAGTGGGTGTCATGTCAGAGGTCTCTCGGGGTTTCTCTTGCATGCAGCATGAGCTGATTTCAAAATAATGATATTAATAATTAACTGAGCGCTTCATATTTAGCTTGGATGAGTGACAGAACTCTGAGAACTGTTATAACTGCTTATAGTATGTTAGTTCAAGGACACAAACAAAGTTTAGCCCATTTAAATGGAATATATTATGCTTTTTGAAATAAATGTTGACATGTTTGAATTTGACTACTTAGATAATTACATTTTTTGACACTATTTCAATATAGTAAAAATAACTGCTATTATATTTAATAATAATTTGGATAAAATATTGCATTAAAAGGAATGTATAATGCATTAAACTTAATTATTTTTATTATTGTGTGATTACAATTGTTTGAAAGTTAAGCTAACTGATACATAAAATTAATGTATGCATAATGGGTGCATTTCAAAAAAATATGAATACTTGAAAAAATGCAATTACTAATCATTTTGGTTGTTTTGAATGTTTTCTGGAAGGTTTTCAACTTGCTTCTGTTACTGCTGCAACACCACCACAACTTTTCAATAAAACTGATGAATTAAGCTGAGTTTACCTTGTGTCTGCTGTATTCTTCTGGGTCATTTAAGTTGGCCCAGCATTGATATAACACATAATTTGACAATCAACATTTCACTTTTTATAACTTAAAATAACTACTACTGCTGCTTCATGATCACCTCCACTTAGTTCTCACATGAATAAAGTTGGGAGGATTTGAGTTCAGACATGAGAGAAGAATTTCTGAGTGCTTGTACTGAAAAGTGGGAGATAGACAAAGCATGATATAATGGTTAATTTCCACAGCTATTAGCAACATGACGCTAAAAGATAAATGATAAATGAGCCGCCTGTCTCATAGTGGCCAGGGTTTAAGCAAAAAAATTTCAGAATGAATTCAGTGATGGTGTATTTGCTTTAGAAATGCGTAGGAGTTCTTTCTGGAGAAGGCTTTATTGTCGCTACATAGTTTTGAGACCAAGCATTTTCAGCTCTTGAGCAGGACAGCGCCTCAGCATACAGGATTACTCAAACATGTGTGAATAAAACAAAACTCTACTCCAGGTCTAAACCCATCTTCAGCAGCTTATTCCGCACTTATTCCAGTGAGAGAACCCATAGCACGGAGAGGCCACACAAACTCGTGTGTTGTCTGTCCTGAGAATTTAACCCATAACCTCTTTGCTGAGATGCAGGAGTGCTAAACCCAGCAAACAGCATGTATTACTGTTTTTTGTGTAAATGTGTCTTTGTTGTTTTGCATGTCTGTTGTTTTTACAGATCCCTTAAAAACTATTTTTGTATTTTTATTCATGGCTATCAGGGTCACTCAGAGTTCATATGTGGCTATATTTATGCTTATTTAGGCAGTTAAATTTCACACTGAGTTTGAAATGTGACCTAAGTGCTGTGGCTTCTTTATGTTATAGTTCTCTGATGCAGATGTGGTGTATGAGTCCATTCTATACAGTCACATTAAAGTTCATTTTGCTCTCTGGAGGAGAGTTTGCAGCACATTGGATAGCTAATAATAAGCTCTATATGCAGTCCAGGCAATAAGCAACACTTCTATATGGCCACTGTATAATATGGAAATAATATATGCTATCAAACCAAACGATTATGGTAATAACAGTATCAACATGATTCATTTTCTTCCCAAAAAAAAAAAAAAAAAAAAAAAAAATCTTTGTAATGTGTTAAGATCTATGCAAGAAGAATTTTGAAGATTTTTTTGCACATTGGCAGAATCTGCTCATGAAGCAGGTCTCACTAGTGCTCCTGCACAAGGACGTTTGATCCATGGGTCGGCCATATTACCATAGGTTCGTTACCTTTGCGACTAATGGATCATCAATGGATTATCCAGACTAACTAACTACCTTAGGCCCAAAGTAGCCAGCATAGGCAAAGATTGAACTTTATTTATCTCACAAGTTAAGAATTCACTCAAGGCCTCTCTTAATACAGAATAACTTCCAGAAAGCAAGAAAATGATGTCTACATGCATCAAAAACAAAACACAAAACACACACTATTTATATGAGCACCTTCAATACAGAATAACTAATTGATAAAAACTTCCTGAGCACTTTGGATCCTTTCTTTTTTGTGGAACAGACTATTTATACATTGATGGAAGAAGGTGATGATGATTATATTGACAATAATAGGGGCTACTGCACAGATGTATAATTAAAGTAAGGTAGACTTTATTGTCCTTGTAGGGCAGGGGTCGTCAACTACATTTGTCCAAGGGCCAGGAGTTTTCTTGGCAGACACTTTGAGGGCCAAAGGCTCTCATGAGTAGCCCAAACAAGGACATTTGTGAGAAACTGCTGTAGATAACATGAGCAGGTAAAACCATTTATAAATTTAAAATAAAAGCAAGTTTATCGTCCTTTATGATTGAAGGCAGGCTAAAACTCACTAATTTTAATTTTAATTTTGTTCTTTGCATTTGCACTTCAGTGTCACTGGGGAAACCTGTCAGGAACAAAGTCACTGCAGTTCAGCTCCCAGGGACCCTTCTCCAGATCTTGAGCCTTGAGAATCCTGGTCAGGAGTACTTAGAATTAGCCTATCATCCATGTTTTAGGTTGATGGGGGGAACCAGAGAACCCAGAGAAAAATGAGATCCTAACAAACAGCTTGCTAAAATTAGACGAACTTAAAAAATGAATGAGAGACAACGCCACTCTCTCTGTGCTTGTGTGGTGGAGATTAAAGGAAGTGTCTCTGTCAAAATAATAGCGAGCTTCTATTATTGTGATAACTACAGGCAGGACGTCCAAAATTAATGAGATGGTTGGTGAAGTTCAAACTCACTTGTCACAAGAAATCGCTGTCTCTGTCTTTTTACTCTGATTCTCATTTCAAAGTCTGTTCGTTTCTGTGCATTGGAAAATGAGGAAGATTAATTCTGTGGTTGTAGGATAGGAAGGGAAAAGCTTATAAAAACTATATTCACACCCAAGTCCCTAAAGACCGGTCTGAGTCAAGTCCAAGTTAAGACCTGATAAGACACTAGACCCCTTTTTTTTACAACTACTTGGTCTACATGATGAATCTTAATATCTACTGGGTCAGAGTAAATAAAGATAGAACACAGACAGAAATGGATAAATACAGAGCGTCTTGATGATGCAGCTACAGCCCAAAATTGCTAGAAACCTACAGCAGAGCATCTGAGCCTTGTTAGGGCCAAATTTACTGCAGATAAAGTGAAGCAGGGCAAAGTTACAGGGTTTAAAACTGGTGTTTAGCAGGAATCACCATTTAGCATAATTGATCATACTTTACATGTTTTCGCTAGATGCCGGTTTAGTTGGTCGGTGTTAAATTTTGGGGGGTTATCATGGGCTTTGAGCTCAGCTTCTTCGGGTTATGTGCATATGCTGCATGGTTATGTTACCCAGTGTTTACCTGACATAATAGAATGTGTGTTTGCAGTGCAGGCAATATAACCCCAATGGATCCAAAAATGGGTCGGATAGGCTTCTAGGGTTTAAGTAATTACTCATTAAGATAAGAGTCTGAGTCCAGTTCATGTCCAGGCTTAATCTATTATAGTCAGGTCCAAGTCAAATAATTCAAAGGTGAGTCAAGTGTTGTAGTTTTGTACATAACATTGAATTTTGCCCGAGTCCTCAACACAGTAATTGGGGTCCAAGGTGAGTCATTATGGCTTCAGCTTAAAGGGGTTATATTATGCAAAATGTACTTTTTTGAGATTTTTATCATGTTATAAAGTTGTTCCCTCATCAAAAATAAACAACACACAAATGTAAGGAATGGCAGATCTAAATATTAAATACTGCCCGTCTCTCTATTCTGTCTCATCTTCCAACAAGTTGATTGGATCATCCTGGGCCGTAAAGCTTAAGGCTAACTGACTGTACTGACCCAGGACCTCTTGCATGAAATCAAGTCCCCACATCGTGATTGGTGTTGTCCTGTGAAGCATCAGACAGCGAAAGGTCAACAACGAAAAAATCCACTACAACATGCCACACTTAAAGGCTGCGATGACCTTCAGGCTGGTGCATTCTGGGTAAAGAGAGATGTGGCCTAAATGAACATGTCAGTGATCAGTGGATGGGTTTGCTGATGACCTTACTGTATGAATAGATGCTGGGATACAGGAGTGGTCATTTTATTTTTTGTATACTGCTGTAGCACAGAGAAGGGTCATGAAAATAAATGCTCCATGCTGTAATGTATTTAAAGCTGAATTATGGAGTTAGGTGCATTTTGAGCCTGTCTAAAGGCCTCTGGATGAAATGGGGTTGATGCTTGCAAAAGTACAGACTCACGACTTTGACTATGCTACTCTGGTGTGAGGAGTGCAGAGAACAGATCTTGGTGCTTTCCTTTGTCACCTGTTGGTTCTGCTGAAGCCTGCGTTGTTGTTCAGTCCTCTGTGGGATTTTTTTCATCTTGTTCCCATGTTAACGACAGTAAAGTCTCAATGACATCCAACATAATGACTACATTGAAAAAAACCCGACTTTCTCAACCACAAGTCTTTGTACAACTGCCTTCTTCTGTCGTCCCCGTTCAGAAATAAGTACAGAGCTGCTCATGTGGCATACTCTGGTGTTTTATGACAAAAACGGCAAGAATCCATGTTTGTTTGGGTCAGTGGTGCACAGCTTATGTCCCGCCCTTCATTTCTCTGATTGGTTACTCTGCCTGTCATTGTTCCGCCTCAGAAACAAAATATTACTTAAGGGGTCCCAGACTAGGGGAGAAATAACAGTTTGTCTGGTAGGTCAGGCTAACCCACTAACTGAACCTACTAGCTTTGTGACCACTCACACTGCTCTGCTCTGGTGCAGGTTTTAAAAATGAAATGAGTATTTAAACTAGGTGTAATTCTGTGAGGAAAAACATCTGTGTATTTAATATAAATGTAGGGAAAAAATGCATCTATTTTCCTGCTTCTGTTCTAATTTGTGAGACCTACTTTGTTTAGAGAGAAACCTCTGTAATTGATAAAGGTTGCTAAGCTCATGGCTAACAAATTAGCTGTGATTCTCTGGGTGGAGGTCCCAAACTTCAAAACAAAATCTCTCTGCAGACCTGTGGGCATTGGGCACATCAGCTGAGGTCACAGCCAGCCTCATGTGCTCCGTACACACCTCCACTTGCCACAAATGCATTGTTTCATCTTTTATTACCATCGATATTTATAATCATAGGGATTTGATTCCAGAGTGTGTCACTCCAGCCACCAGGCTATCTTTGTGCCAGTCCCAAGCCCAGATAAATTAGGAGGGTTGCATCTGGAAGGACATCTGATCCAAAACCTCTCCTCTTCTTTCTGATTTTTCATTCCGCAGTCGACAGAGGAAATCGCTTTCCTCCGAGTGTCTAGTGTTCCACATTTTGATTTAGCAAAGGTTTTTATGCTTTTAATACCTTTCCTGACACAACACTCCCATTTATCCAGGCTTGGGACAGTCACAAAGAGTGTTTGTTAGATAAGTGAGTTTATTTCACTCACATAAAAATATAATAATTTGTACAAATGCACTTTACAAATACAAATACAGTTCATATATACAAAGAGAAAAGCAATAACATTTCAACTGAAAAGGTGTAGGCTGAAGCCACCCTAGTACGCCTACCCTACTTACTTTACTACAGCTACCATGTGATAGACAATTTCTTATAAGAAAATCATGTCTTCCTTTTTTTAACAGAAGATCACACATATACAAATAAACAAAAACAAAAAGCAACTCAAATAAATTGTTTACATTTGTTTAAAATTATTTTTTAACTGTTTTTTAAAGTAAATTAGTGAATTAAGATAAATCAGGATCAATTATTACTCCAAGAAATTTAATTTCATTTACTCTAAAACTTCATTTATCAGTGGCACAGTGGTTAGCACTCTTACCTCACAGTTCAATTCCTAGACTGGACGGGGCCTTTCTGTGTGGAGTTTGCATGTTCTCCCTGTGTCTGCGTAGGGTTTTTCTGGTTGCCCCTACCACCAAAAACATGTGGGTCAGGTTGGCCCATAATGGCGGCGCACACAGTCACAGCAGCTCAGGACTCAGCTCTACACAATTTTGCTGTACGCCTTGTATGTATAATGACAAATAAAGCATTTTATTATTAAATCCACATTATTTGTCTATTATTAAATATAATCTAATATATTTGGTTTTGCTTGTGTGAGTGCATTGGCTTGTGACCCCCTGGGGCTGGATTTCTGGTGTAAAACCTGTCAGACTAATTATGTTAACATACTATAATCTCAAATGTGCCATTAAATTTAGCTCTATATTTAGCTTTACACTGATAGCTGTGGTGTGCACCCAGCCTGATAGAAAAAAACCCTGTATTTTCTATCTATCCAAGCAGAAAACCCATGTCTGTGTGTATCCTGGATGAGTGGTCCAGTCCAGAGTGCTGCTGACTCGGGGGTAATTGCCGTGGTCCGCTGCTCAAATGTCAGGGCTGCTCTGTTCCCAGGTGGGCTGTTCCATGTACTATTAAATGCCACTGCCCCTCATCCCAGCTCCATGTTATACTCCACGCACAACACTCGTACACCCCCCGCTGCGGCACACACACCTCGGCACACATGTAATTAGTGCAGTTATCAACATCTCATTTCCTCCTGTTAATACCGACGCTCATTTGTGAGGGGGCTGTTTTAGTGCTGTCTGGAATCAGATAGCATTACAGGGATTACAGTGGTGCTAAATAAAGATGGTATCTATCAAGTTTTCCATCCATTTCAGTTTGGTTTTTTTTAGAACTATGTCATAGGCATAGTTCATAGAAAGGGCATATGCTTCCTGAAAGAGAAATGCCATTAAAAGGGCTATTTTATGCATTTATCTGTCTTTTTAAACTAATTTTGGTCCACTCTAAAACAGCATTGCACACTTTACAACCTTTAAAAAAAATATTATGTGGCAAAAATAAAGCATTTCTAATAATGACTTTACTGCTGCCATAAAGAAAGAAAGAGGTGAGGATGCCAACAGAGGGCAGCAGATTGCAGACTGTTGCACTCTTAATGGAGTGGGCAGGGGTTTGTGGGAGAGCTAGAGTGTCATGGAACCAAGCATTCTGAGTGCTCAGAAAGGCAGTGCCAGAGAATACAGGATTACTTGAATGAAACCAAACACAATTTTTGCATAATTTTGCAGATTTTTTTTTCCCAGCAGATTTTGCAGAAGTGCTTGGTGAGTCTCCTCTCATGTCTCAACTAAATCTAACCAACTTTAAGGAGATGACCAGGATACAGCACTGTCTATTGAGGGCTTTTCCTCTGACAAAAGCCGTGCAGCACTCTACTGCTACTTTGAACTACAGTGTTTGCAATGGACTGCAAAAGTTAAAGGTTCCCTATTCTGTTAAATTTACTTCTTTTTTTTTTTTTTTTTTTTTTTTTTTGGCTTTTAATCATGTTATAATGTTGTTTCCACCCCAAAAACATACCTGGAGTTGTATTTGATTCATTCACACATTTTTGCATTTTGTGTGCTGAGGCACTGCCGTTCTCAAACATTAACACGCAATTGTGGCATTAGAAATGAGTATATAAAATAATATTGTACTACTTAGGATACAATATTGTTTTGTTTTATTTTATGACTTTATGACTTATTTAGATCTGGCCCTCAAAGTGTCTGCCGAAAAAAATTCTGGACAAATGTAGCTGATGACCCCTACCATACACCGTCACCGGACTCATTCTGACCAAAGCCTTCCAAAGTGTTCCCAAAAAGCGGTCCAAACCATTCTACTTTTGGCACGCCTCCCTGGTGGGGTCTAGTTCGGGTAAGCGTCTGGAATGGTTAGAGGTGGGCACTGCTGTGAGCTGATTGGATGAGAGAGAATCCTTACTCAGGCAAAAACAAGATAAACAGCTGTATTCCAAGAGAGGACGAGCTAATGTTGAGGCGACTTTTTCTAAAAATAAAGCTAGCGTATATTACTAACTAGGGCTGCAACGATTCATCGAGTTATTCGAGTAATTCGATTAGTAAAAAGCTTCGATTAACATTATTTGAACTCGAACCTTTGTTTAATTAATGTAAATAAGACTGGCGCTGGGAACTTTGTGTGCACAGAATGAAGTTACTGCACGATTAATGCACAACACACTAGCGACAGTAAGGCTACTGAATAAATTGAATAAATAAACTGAATAAATTTGACTTGTAGTTCGCATTTTAAATGTAGTTATAAACTACGCAGAGAACAGCACCATCGTGATAGAGGTTTTAGAGGAAACGGCGTCCTCCAAGCGTCGCACAGTTTGGCTAATGCTACAGCTAACGCACAGAGCACCTTAAATACTGACTCTGGAGACCCTGCAGACGACAAAAACACTAATAATCACAGAGAAAGTATTCTTATTACCTCTGTAAAACCTTTGTTCAGTAGGTGGCAGCAAACTGGCAGAAATGAACAGCGTAGAGTGATGTGCAATCCGCTGCGGTAACTTGCGTACTTTGTTTATGTAGCTATGCTAATTAGCCGTGTGGGCTCAGTGGTGTTTAGCGTCTTTATCAGGCCCCTGGTGTATAAATGATAATAGATATCACTTTCAGAAGCAGAGAGGGTTACAACTAAAATACTTTTTAAACTGTGAGGGGAATGCACACCTCTGCAGCTTTTGCATTGTTTTGTATAGGCATTTACAAATATTCTGATTAAATATATAATTAGTATGTAATAATATAACCCAGTATAAGTTAGTATAAAGTATAAGTAAGTATATAATTAGTAGAACATATCATAATGCATAATAATAAAACCTACATTTACAAAGCTATTTGCAATGTAATGCATTAAAATATGAAAAAAAAAAACACTTCTTAATGTTAGACTGACAGATTCACAGATGTGCATTAAAATGTGTTACTTTTTAAAATATGCAGACACGCAAGAGTATCTCTTATTCGATTACTCAATTAATCGAACAAAATAATCCATAGATTACTCGATTACTAAAATAATCGATAGCTGCAGCTCTATTACCAACAGATGTTTCAGGTTTAGCGAAGTACAGCTCTTGTTTCGAGAATCTAAATGTATAATTTTTAGTTTAGACTGGATTGAACACTGGTTAAAACTCCTGTGGTTATATGTTCAGTGGTTAAAATGTGTTAAAGAGAAGTGAATTTAATGCACAGAAAGCTGGAGTTAAACCTGAAATAGTCTCCTTTCCTTTACGTTTACTGAAGCTAATACAGCTTTAGCTCCAGCCTCACACAGACACACACCAGGATTTACTCTTCTCTTTTTATTAAATGTTGCCAGTGCCTTTATGTTTTAAAAGTGAGTTACTTTTCTCCTGGACCCAGAGTAATGGAAACACCAGCAGGTTTTGGACCTACCCATTCTGAGGCGTCCTGTACCGTTCTGCCTAGTGGAAAAGTGCCTATAGGGACAGGGACCTAATCCAAGCTTTTTCAGCAGAGAAATCACAATCAAAAAAGCAAAGCAAAAGGTGTGCACTTGAAAATTAATCTCCTCATATAACACCAATACACTATAATAGTACTCTTGCTTCACTTCCTAGCATTTAGGCAGCCTTTTAACAGATCCACATAATACACACTGGTTTAGTCCTGGAGTTAGTCAATCACTGCTCGTTACCCATGACCATTTTCATCCATGCAGTCTCCATCACACGACGATGTGGCTTTAATTTCAGCCACCAATTACCAAGGCCTTATCTCATTTATATGGTAATAACGGTTCTGGAGAGTTGCGACCCCATAGCATGGATGGCATGACTGCGCTGACCGCTAAAGAGAGGAGAGGGAAGAGGAGGAGGGAGGGAGGGGAATTTAATTTAGTTTGACATATTGTTTGGTAGCACTTACAGAGGTAATGTGTGCTCTTTTGTTTTGGGATGCACGGAGGAGCCTGACCTTCAGCGGTGGTTATTAGCAGCAGGGATGATGTCCATTAAGGCGCGGAGCTATCTGTAATAGCTTCACGGAAGAGTAGAGGGAATAAATGGGATCAAGTAAAACATAAAAGTGAAATGATGAAGAATGGAAGAGATGATTGTTCTCTCTGAGTGCAACACGTGTAATACATTTGTGTACAGTATATTCTCATCACAGTCACTTAAAAAACAGAAGCTGTACATGACACAAAATGTTCAATAATGCACTAGGTGGTAAATTAGATTATTGTGTAAAAGTAACATTCTTTCAGTAATTCAATTGAGGTAAAACACTTATTATATAGATACATACACAGATATGCACTGGTTTCTAATTTTATAACATACTGAATTTGGATTTTCATTAAAGATATTGTAAGCAGCATAGGCACTCGACTGGTTTAAAAACGGTACTGCAGTCTAAATCAAAACAATGGTCTGTGGGTTGCCAGACTTTCTGCTTTTCTGATTGGACAATTGGCAAAGCAGGGTTTTAGAACCAAAACCAAAAATTTAAACATACAACAATGTAAACAACTTGGCCATTATGTAAAACATTTTTTTTATTATGAATCAATCAACTGTACCATTGTTATCGGTAAAACTAATATTTGATTTAAACATGTTTACATTATATCTTAGGCATGGGTCATTTTTATGAAATATAAAAAATATATACTGCTCCTAGCCCCTTTTAAAATGTTTTTTTTTTTTTCCATTAACTGTAATGTTCATTTAAAATAAAGTGAGCTACTGAAAAAAAATAACTTTTCCCCAATACTGTAATTTATTGACTTGTGCCTGTAGCTCCATAGATTGCTGTATTTTTAATGAATACAAAATACTTTATTTAAAAAAAAAAACTGTATGTTACAATGATTTATTATTTGTCCTTGTATGTAAAACAACAGTGACAGTGACCTAATTCAGCAAAGTAAAAGTAACAGCTCCCCAAGAGAACATGTTATCCACACATATACATTTTCAACATTCTTTATTTTGTTTCCTCTGTATGTAAAGCGCTTTGGTTCAATTCTTGCTTTAGGTTCATGGTTTTGTTTCCTTTGTATTCAAGTTTTTAAAATTACACTGCTCACTGACACCTCCTAAATCAGTGTTTCCCAACCAGGGGTACAGGGACCCCTAGGGGTACACCAGCACTTTGCGGCGGTTACTTATTACATTATTTATTTCTAAGATGATAAGAAAAATGTTCAATTTTTGAAACTTATGAAACTTATGAAAGAAAGGCTCAAGTATCTCAGTGACCAATGAAAAGAAGGTGAAAAGGCTAAAGAATTTTATTGGAAAATTATTTTTTTTTTACATTATTTTTAGGTAGTAGCTTATTTCAGAGGGGAGCTATTGATTTATTTTTTTTTTCTTGTAGTAAAGTTTAAGATTAGTATCTCTTTTAAAACATAAAATATATAGGGTAGTAAAATATATAGTTTATATTTAATTTTAAAGGCAGACAGATTCATATTTTTATTTAAATTTTTAGTTTATTTTCTAGTTTAGTGTAGAAATGCAAAAGAATTAGCATGTACAAGATGTTTTATATGAACATTTTAACCTTTTTGTGCAAGGCGGTCCTGGGTGGGTACACCAAACAAAAAAGTTTGGGAACAACTGTCCTAAATGACCAAGACTTTCTGAAGAAACAAACTAGAGACTTGAATCTGGTTAGAATTCAAGCTAACACTACACTAGACCTGTAGTACTTCAGTAATGCTTTCTTCATATTCATCCCTTTCTTCTTGGCGCTTGAAGTTGTCTATTTTCATTCTGGCACCATTTCATTGGCGCTGCTTCAAATGAGTATTCTCCGCCAGCAGAGTTTATTTTAGGAGTGGGTTACTAATTACTCACTTCTCATCAATATTCAGGGAAACATCTTGGAAGTGTTTTAGGAGTAAGTCTGTGCCAACCTGAAGATTTTCCAGTGTTTTACTCAGACTGGATTACCACAGAGCTGGCAGACAGAACCGAACAGCACTGTAGCATCTGAGGAGTGATTTGAATACTGACCTGGAGCTCTGATCTCTGTGTGACTCTGCGATATCTGCTGCTAATGGAGGTCACGCAGGGGTCAAACTGAACGGGCAAATGAGCCGCAGAACCAGTAATGAGAGTGTATGGGAAATATTTCAGTTTTAGAAAAGTTACAGGAGGAAGTAGTTGAGGAGGATCATAAGCATATATGTGTAGTGTTTTGCAACTTTTATTTTATTGCAGAGGTGAAAAGTAACTAATTTACATAATTTTCCTTAAAAAAAATACTTTCACTTGCAAATGTTTGAGGAAATTCTTCTAAGTTACATTGTCGCAGAAGTAGCAGTGGTAGTGATAGTGATAATAATATGCGTAGTAGTAGCAGGCTCATTAATGGAGGTCAAAGGGTCTGATGTCCCAGTGGGCCCCAAAAATGATCTTTTCTTATATTTTCTATTATAAGCAGGCCTGAGCTGAGTAGCACTAGTTGTAGTACTTTGTGGTAGCACAATAGTAGTTGCTGTAGTAGTAGTAGCAATAGCAGTTGTTACAGTTGTAGTGGTAGTACTTTGATTTTTTCTCCAGTAATAGTTTATCAAGCAATCAGAATTCAGTTAAAAGGATGGCAGTGGCTCAGGGGTAGAGCAGGTTATCTACTAAGTGGGAGGTTGGTGGTTTGATTCCCACTCCAACAGTACATATTGCTGTTGTTTCCTTAGGCACGACAATTCACAAACCATGCCTATGTATGAATGTGTTCAGTGTAGTGTGATTGGTGGTAGTCAGAAAGTAGTGGGTTAGGCTGTGACTGCTTTGTTGGTCTGTCCCAGGGCAGCCATGACTACAGAGGCATAGCCTACCACCAGTGTGTGACACTTGACTAAATGTGCTTTGGGTATCTTGAATACGGTCCATCCAAGCAATTATTAGAATTTAGAGAATATATAAATTATGTGTGGATTTTTTTTCTTCTTTGGGATTTTAGGAATGTTTTGAAGGATTCTGTACCATTCCAAGATAAATGTTATGAGCAGAATTTTAAGAAGCTTTCCCAAAAGGTCCAAAATTGGTAAAAGGATGATTAATTTTTGCTGTGGCTTCAGACCAGGATGCAACTGGAGGAGGTCTATGGGCACTTTTCCTCTGGACAGTACAGCATGGGTCGTGTCAGTACGGGGCGGTTTGGTACAGGTAGCCCCAAAACTAGCTTGTGTTTCCATTACTGTGGGTCCAGGAGACCGGCGCCTGCTTTGTAAACACTGACGTCGCACAAACGGAACAAAAACTGTGTTAATAAATGAGATAAAAATGTGTTTTAAGCTGACTTTTACCAGCTTACCTCCAGCTTTCTGTGCATTACATTCACTTTTCTGCACCACTTCAACACATTAAAACAACTTATCATATAACCACGAGTGTTTAATCCTAAACTAAAAATGACATGTTTTGAATCTTGAAGCCAGAGTTGTTGTAGGTACCAAATGTGTCCAGGCTGCAAAAGCTGTCCAGGGATGACACTGGGCATTACGATGGCATAGAGGATTGTTATTGGCTGAAAGAAAGAAAAATAGGAAGAAGAAAACTGTATACGTGTGTTGACAGCGGTTGATAGCAAAGTATTAAAACTTTAAAAAGTAAGTTATGATTTTGTTAAAGATACACCTAGCTAATGTAATGCTCAAAACACTCAAAATAGAATCTTTGCGTGTGTTTTCTTAAATTTTCAGGATCTTTCCTCGCTTTTAGGATTTTATCAAGATCTATTGATTACAAGATCAAATCAATCGTTCAATCAATAGTTTAACAACATAAGCTCAAGGACACAGAAAATGACTTGAGTCCTATTTACCTAATGTTATATGATTACTATTATTTATAATTATAATAGTCCTAATAGGTCTTTTATGTTTCTTTCGCAGCCTGGTCACATTTGTTCCCTAAGATGTACTTCACTAAATCAGAAACAGCTGTTGCTAATATACGCTAGCTTTAAATTTTTTTTAAGTCAGGACAACATTTAGGACGTCCTCTCTTAGAATATGGCTGTTTATCACAAGGATAAAACCCGTTTGATTAAAAATAACACATTCTCTTTTATTTCTGTTCTTTAGCTCGTGGGTATTGTGGGCATTTAGTTATGGGGGCGTTTCTTTTCCGGTTTAATGTGCATTTTGAACATAATTATATTGAAATATTTAGCTACAGTTTCCGAAGAAAAAAAAACCTTCTGTCATGTTTTTTACAGTAGAATTCTGTGTTACCACATTACCAGGGGTCATACACAGTTTGATGTGTTTCCCTCTGTGCTTCGCCTCAGAAGAATCTGGCCTGTCTCCTCCACAGCAGTACAGGACATTAATGAGAACCTCGCTATTGATTTTCTATGAAAACCTCACTGCTCTGTTGCATTTCCTTAACCTGGCTTTCCCTCCAGCCCAGGCTGCCCAATTCAATTCTTCATTGTTGGGTTTTTCTTCTCAGGCTCTCAAAGGGAAATTTCATCAAGTCTTGGCTACAGCATTCAGCATCTGTTTTTTCGCAATAGCTTGGTTTGAGAAAACAAGAATCATGGACCAATTCAGCAAACTAAACCAGTGTAGAAGAAATAAAATGAATAGTTTGAAGACATTTTTCTCTTTGTTCACTGTGTTCAGTTTGTAGCATGCGTCTCATCAACGTACGACGTGCTTTCTTGCATGGGCTGTTCAAAGTTTTGCTCAAAATGCTAATCCACTAAATCACTGCTTATTTCTTTTGTTCCACTCATGCCAAAATCTGAATTTGGCTGTCTCAGAGAAGGATGCTTTTACTTCAAGGGTTGGCCTCTCTGTTGAGCTCATACAAGTAGCAGCTGTTCACTTTACCAATGTAAACCGCCACAGTCTTTGTCAAGTGACTTTCTTTCTTGATGCTGCCATCTTGGTAGGGAAACAGTACAGTGTACATTTTAACTGTCATAGTGTAACTGTCAAAATACAAAGCTCCAACTTAAATGTATATGTTTATAGGTCACTTGTTATATTGTATTTGCTAGATCTGAATTTATTCTGTACCTTTGAGCTTTCAAAACAGTATTAAAGTTGAGTCACCAGTTTTTAAGTTTTTTTGTTTGTTTGTTTGTTTGTTTGTTTTGTTTTTTATCTGACCTTTATTTAGCCATTGAAGTCCCTCTGAGATTAGCAATCTCTTTTTCAGGGGAGTAGGGGGAAACCAGAGCACACAGAGGAAATCTATGCAGACACGGGGAGAACATGAAAACTCCACACAAAGTCCTCACGTGGTTCAGGAATCCAACCCGGGACCTTCTTGCTGTGAGGCAGGAGTGCTAACCAGCTGCCCAGTTCCTCTCAGTCCTCACTGTTCAAGTCCGAGTCTAAGTCCCAGTTTCTAAAGACTGATGAAAGTCAAGTCTGAGTTAAGTCATTAGCACTTTAAGTGGGAGTCCAAGTCAGTGAAAAATGATTAAAGTTGAGTGTGAGTTGAGTCAAGTCCATTAGAAAAGTGTTAAGTTCATTCCAAATCATTCCAAACCTGGTCCAAGTAGAGTCCAAATAAAGTCAAGCAGGTGCACAAGGTTAAGATCTGATGCTGTGTTCATGATACATTGAAATTTTGAAAATTCCAACCGCCAACCTTGAACACGTTCTCAGGTCAAGATTTTTGCTCAGAAACTCGTTGGCCTCACAGCTCCCGAGCTGATGTCACAATCCTCCCTTTGTGACAGGAGGACAGTGTGGTTACTAACAAGAGATTTCACACTTGCAAAAATGTATTTATCTTTATATAATTAATGACGATATCAGTGCAAAAGCTCTGCAAAAACATCTTTTCTGTTTCATACTAGAAATACAACCATCCCCTGATATAAGTCTAACACCAAGCAGTAATTCTAATGATGTATTTATTTGTTTACTATAAAACAACATGGAAATGCAACTATTATGTTGTTATTGTGGTGATGTGTGTTTTCCAAGCTGATTTCATGAACGGACTTTTTTCGGAGGTCGGCTGTTTGAAGTCGGGACTTCCGAGATGCTGATGTATTATGAACACAGCATGAGTCGACCAATCAACTCAAAGCAGCACCATGAAACCTTTGCTGTTTTGGTCAATACGGCGCATTACATTTAGAAGTAAGGCATTATCTTAAAAACTCCGGTGGACTTCTGTGTGACTTCTCACTTGTTTCCTCCTCCTTGTATTGGTACAAAGGTTTCCTCTGCCTTTTGGCCGCTCTGCCATGATGAACATCTAAGAAATGAAGCCATCGCTGGCTTGCTGTTATGGCTAACCGGGACGTGGCACTTTCTCACAAGATTTGAGACTTTACTAGCACTGGGTCAATGCTCCCATTTTTGCAATTTTTTATTTTTTTTTCACCAAGATACGCCAGAAGGGAGGTGCAGATTCACCCTGCAACAACTCATTTAGTCATCATACTGACTCTAAATCTTTTTTTTCCAGCTATCCTCATCTTACACCTTTTGTACTGTGCTCAAAAGGGACAATGAGAGCAATTAACATTGACGAGCCCTGTTGCATTGGAGCAAACCACTATGGGATCACACCCACTGAGGCAGACAGTCACAGTGGAGCTTTAGTCCACAGACAGCCTCTTATAAAGACCCCATTTAACTCCATCCTCCACAGTTCAGTCTTTTTTTATTCTTTTTGGCTGTTCCCTCTCAGCGGTTGCTCAGTGTCCTTCTAAGCCTATCCTCTGCATCCTCTTAACAACTAACCTCATGTCCTCTGGTCTTCCTCCAGGCCTGGGAGCTCTACCTCAATATTCACTATCCCTCCTCTGAACATGCCCAAACCATCTTAATCTGGCCTCTCTATAACGTCCAACATGAGCTGTCCCTCTGATGCACTCATTCCTTATCCCATCCATCTTCAGTCACCCACAAAGAGAACCTCAAACCACACAAACTTCTCCTTTGTAAATAGTCGTCCTGCTGCTCATAAACTTCCAAACGCCATGTGACAGCTCTCTACTGTCTCCTCTGAGCGGCCTCTGACACAGACCCAGCGGTGCACCGACTCCTCCTCAGTGGAATGCTGACAGCCTTGCGTTTCATGCTGCTTTTAAGCTCATTTGGGCTCCACACAGTTGGCAGGTCAAAGCAGCACCGTGAGCTCCATCAGAGCTGTCATTGAGCCCAGCCTGGTGTGTTACTGCTCTGGGTAATAGGCGTAGCATCCCCCTCTGCTAGCTCTGGCAGGTGGCTCGGCTATCACTGAGTTCACCTGTCAAGTTCGAGTTCAACATGTTTGACTTGAGCAACTGTCTAGAAAAGATGAATTTATACATAGTTTGGAATAGTCTTATGCTTTTTTCATGAATGTTGTAGGTCAGTTAATGGGGTGCTTGTAGACCAAGTTTTATGCCATTATTGTTTCTATTTTTGAGCGCTACAAACATTTAAAGGTACTCGAAAATACTAAGAACAAATGAATGCAGTCTCCTAGGTTGCCTGACGGAAGACAGTGACTAATATCTATTTCAAAAGTTTACAACAAAAAAGAATTATGTTTTATTGATCAGTTTTGCCACAGATTCTCTTGGTGGTTATGGTAAGTCTTTCCAGCTGCCTGAGGCAAGGTTCACCCTGGAGGATTACAGTCAATCATAAAGACAACCGCTTATATACTCTTAAGTGTATCCTAAGGGGAATATACTGTAGATTCATCCATTCATCTCTGACTTTGAGTGATGGATGAAGCCAGAGTTCCTACAATAATACCTGAGGGGGTTGCAGACTTCAAAAAAGTGGGTTCTGCATTGACCCCAGGCAGACATTTATCATTGATTTCCATTTTCATGGAATGGTTTTGATTGTCTGTTAAACTGGGGACACCAAATTTTCTGCCTAATTTTACCATGATTCACAACCCCACTGAGTCTGTACCAGTCAGTGCCAGTTGCAGGGAGTCATTGGCCCTGAAATCTGTTAGTGTCTGAGGTTTAAGGGTCGTTTGGACAACCACGCAATTTAGCGAAAAAGCAATGATTCAATTTCGTTTTGGTCTTTTGTTTACACAAGGACGGGGATTTCCATTTTCTGAATCCAAAATCGAGTCAAGGGTTGTTTTCACTGATAATTTGTAGGTCACCATCTAAAAAGTTTGGGAACCCCTGTTGTAGAGCATTTGAGGAGTGCACAGCACCATTTGCTGAACATATACTGGTACTGGTTTATTTGAACCCATTGTCGTTTTCTTCACACCTCAGCCTTTTCATGCAAATAAGGCAGCATGACTGTTGCATTTTCCTGGCCAGCGTTGTGAATGGGCCTTTAGAGTCTTGAATCTGCAAGTGTGTGCGGCAAAGAGGGTTGACCAGACCTTAGTTGCAGTCAAATGTGTTGAAATTTTCAAGCCGACTCTGAAACGCACTAGTGTAGTATGGACCATAGTGGACTCATTAGAGAATGGATTGGAGGATGGAGTTTGTCGAACTCCACTGATTGTGGATTTTTGTAACAAAACATTACCAGAGTGATATTTTAGTATTTTAGATGAATAATAATGATAAGTGTTATCTTCACTGAGGCCTTTCACTTATCCCCTGCTGGTGTCCTGGTTGATATGTGTGCTTCATTTTGATATGTGTGTTTTTTTTTGTTTGTTTTTTTTGTTTGTTTGTTTTTTTTGGGGGGGTGCGGGGGACTCCTTCACACTTACAGGTACAGTAAACTGATCATATCATTCCGAGGGTGACCCATAAGTGCCAATAGACCCTTTTTTTCTTAACATAGGAGAGCATACAATTCACCAGAAGCAATGTTAGATTATTAGATTATTAGATTAGATTATTAGATTAGCCTATCATTAAAGAAGGCATTCATGAAGTTAGTCAGTGGTTATATCTGACATATAATGAGCTCAGCAATACAAATAAATGTAGGTCCATGTTGTAAAAGCTATAAGAACCAAGAGGGGCCTCCCTTCTCTCTTCACAATAATTAGCTTGAATTGCCTGTCCTGTTGCTGCTCCTCTGTAGATAGCAATGTAAAAGACATAACTAACAACCTATATGTTTTTGTAAGCCACCAGTGAAGGTGACGCTTCTGACTGAAGTTAAGTTGGAAGTAATGCTTGGGTTGTACACAAGAACATGTAATTGTAAAAGTTTGCGGAAATTGAACACTTGTTAGCATTCTTGGCTACAAACTGAGTCTGACAGTGGCCCAACAGCAAAATCATATCTCTGTTGCTGGTATCTACAGAGGACATTACACTGTTGATGAGCCTATTGGCCAAGAAAAAGACAGCTGATGTTGTTGAACCATATAATGTTATGGAGGCAATATCTCAGCCCTGTTCAGAATACTGAGCACAGAAGGCACCAGCTCTCATTTTCTCCTTCACTGCAGAGTTTGTGTGATGCTAGCTTCCTCTCCTGTGTGGTTTGTTGACATTGAGGCGTGCACTCGGGAGTTAGCATGACCGTCACATTGGTATACATTGAAAGTGTGATCGGAATTCTTAACCTGAGCTATTACACGCCTGATTCGAATTCTGATCACATACTGGGATTGGAAAAAGACTGACATGTTTGCACCTTTTAATAAAACTTTGACAATGCAATCAGCTTTATATGGCTTGTTTGTAATTTGATGTCTTATATCCCTCCACAAGTGATGTAAACAACTGCTATTTTAACATTTTGTTTAAGGTCCTTTGTTATGCTGTATTGACTTTTTTTTTAGCTTTTAACAATGTAGTAATGTTGTTTCCACCTCAGAAACATACCTGGAGTAGTATTTTGTTTCATTCATGCATGTTTGAGAAATGTTTGCTTAGGCCATCCATTTCTCATCTTTACATAGACAAAATACACCAAACAACACAGAACCAGTGTAAATAAAGAAAAATGAAAGAGGGGAGGGATGTGTGTCTGTGTATATGGGACTGAGATGTATATGAAAGAGCAAATTAATGTATATTTCTAAATGTGAGTCAGCATCATGATGAAGTCTCAACAATAATCTTTTGAAGTCTCTGTTTGAACAATGAAACAGATGTCAGCGATGGAAGTTTGAGGGTGTTCTGCAATGTGTTCCAGCCGTCTGCTGCTGAGACGTGGAAGGCATAACAGCCAAAAGCAGAGGTTTTGGGAGTAATAAGCTTGATAAATTTGCTTGACCTGGTGTGATAAGTGCTGTGAGCGAGGTGGAGAAGAGACGACTGATAGAGAGGTGTCTTGGTCAAGATTGCCTTGTAAATAAAGAGAAACCAGTGATGGACCACCAGTTTATAGAGATCACAGTGTCGGGTATGAAAAGGTGCGTTAGTGGCAAAGCATATGGCAGAGTGATGGAGAGTGTCCAATTTTTTAAGAGCTGTGCTTGGTGCCAATTTATAGATGATGTCGCCATAGTTGAAAATTTGTAGTAGTATCATCTTGACAAGAGCGCATTTGGTAGCACGAGTGAAAGAGGCTTTGTTATGGAAAAGTAAGGCTATTCGAGCTTTGACTTTTGCTTGAAGGTTATTTATACGGGTGCTGAATGACAGAGATGAATCCAACCAGATGCCTAGGTATTTATAGGATTTGACATATTCCAAAGACATGCCGTCTGTGCAGATGATTATTGGGGGGATGTCGGCATCAGTTTTACACCTGAAAAGAATGCACTTTGTTATACAGATGTGGAGGCGGATGTGTAGGTTTGTGGAAGGACTGCTCTACAGAAATGAGGCTAAGCTGAAGAGTGGATGCCACAGATTGGGGAGAGGGTCCAACTGAGTACAAAATGGTATCATCGGCATACTGATTGATTCGGCACTTGCAGCGGCTTTAGCTTTGCCATTGCTGTAAATGGAGAAAAGGGTAGGGGCCAAAATAGACCCTTGAGGCACACCTTTATTCTCACCATTCTACATACATGCTCATACATTGTCATTGTACTCGTTCTGATAATTTCAGCGCTTAAATTGCAGCCACTACAAAGCAATAAGCTCATTTATCTCATAGAGATAGAATAAAACACTAGACTGGACACTCTAATGGTTAACTGCAGTAACTGATAATAGGAAGCTGCACTTGCTTTCACAATATTATTTTAATTTATTTTGGTAATTTGATGCCTTTTTTGTATTTGTGCTTGATGTCTAGTATACCTACACTAATGTGGAAAAAATCTTGCAAAATGTTTAAGCATTTGCCCACTTATTTATCAGTTATGCTCAAAATATATATAATATACATTTTCACACTATTCACTTACTTAGAAATATGCAACACTACATACAGTATATTAATGTATTCAAATTAACATTTATGCTAATTTTGTATCTTTGATTTATATCACACATTTCAAATTAATACAATTACACTAAATGGACAGTATTTAACAGTATTGGGTCTTTATCTCTGAGTGGAAAACACTTAATAATATGAATATTTATTTTTGTATTTCAGTGAAAAACGTACTGACTGAGACTGCCAAACTTCCTTGTTTTCTTACGAGTTCAAAACTATCACAGTTTCTCAGTTTCCAGCATTTATTTGTTAAAGTTATATCATTGTTTTTAGGTTAGAATTAGCATTAACTTAGATTCAGAAGATGGTGCCAGAATTGCTACCGAAGCAGTTGCCATGTTTTCTCTAGAGTGTTCTATTCTCTTTGATTTATCTATCTATTAGTGTCATGTTGCTAGCTAGGTTAAATAACCATTTTATGTTCTGTCCATTCCCCACCATTGCCAGCAGGGGGCGACAGACACCTAATCCAAGTGTTCTGTGCAAATTAAAAGTGACAGCTCCCCAAAAGAAGATGTTTTCCATACAAACACATTATTTTAAGTTATAAGGTTTCCAAAACTATTTTAAAAAGTCTGAAAAAAGCATAGGACCTGTTAACTTACCCAAGTAAGGATTTACCATATTTGATGGTTAACCCACAGTTTTAACGTTTCCTTAAACAGACAGTAGTGCTTATTTACCTGCTTTACATGTTTCAACTACTTCCTCTAGACTTTTTTAGGAGCGCCACATGATTTTACCGTGACATGTCTTGTAGGCTACTTATGTAGTTTGGTCAGATTATAGGGTGCCTGATGCTTGTTCAGAGAGTAACACGGAACACTGCATCTGGGAGACCACTGAGATCAGGAAACATGCCCCAAAGAAGGACCATGAACCGGGACGAGGGAGCATACATCCTGTAACACACCTAGAATACTTTTCTCTACCCAGGCACTGGCATGTAGTTGGACCATTACCATTTGCAAAAAAAAAAAAAAAAAAAAATGAACAAAAACAAACCAAAAGAAAAACACTCTTTATGCACAGTTTGCAATCCGTGGTGGCCTTTAGCTTGCTCCTAAAAACAGTTATGAGGGGTGTGTTAATTCATCATCTGACTGTGTATTGTGATTTGATGCTAGTAGCCAGAGCTGATATAAGAGTGCTAAACCACAGACCAGTGGCTTACCTGTAAACCCTGGAGTAAACTAGGTCGGTGCAGGAAGGTGCTGCTGGAGCCTTGAATAATTCAGCCAGGTCCTCCGAGCACTAACACAAGCCTAAGAACATATAGTACAGCTGCAACCAGATCAGTTCACCTGGGTAACGTGTGCTCCAAGACCTAAGCTACAGGTCAAATGAGAAAAGAAACTTCACTCAAAAATGAAACAATAAACTATAGACTTTATATATTGTTGGCAAAGCTCTCAGGACTTGCTTGTTTGCCTGTGAATAACCTAACCCGAAAAATTCAATTTTTGATTTTCAGGAAAATGTCAAATGGGCCAAGGAAAAAATTATTAGTTTTTGGTGGCTCTGGTACATCTGGATTTGTGCGTTAGTTTTAAAATTCTCCAACAATTTTTATTATTATTACATTGTGATTATGTTTTTTATTTATTTATGAGTGGTTGCTCTGACTGGCTAAAAGAAATCGTGGTAGAAGATCACTAGCTGGTACTTTGTCCAATCATCTCCGAGTATTCTACTAAAAGTTCTTCCACTTTACAAACTATTTTTAACATCCCTGTTAGCGGTGCAGTGCTGTCACAATAGGGTAGGCAAGGTAGGCAATTGCTATGGAGCCCAGAGCTGAAGGAGGGGCCCTAAGGACAGTTACAGCAAAGCACAACAAACCACTCAAGTGCATTTTTCCTAAAAGGGCCCTATCTGGTTAGAAGAAAAAAACAAATTGTAGCTGGCTTAAAATATTAATCATATCAAAAGGAACCAGAATACAGGAAATAACATATGTTTCATTCAAATTTTGCTGGAGAAGGACCCACATTCACCTGTGTGTTATATGCATGGCCACAATTCAGGATATGAGACAAAAAGAGATCTTTCAATATGATAATGATTAGATATATTGTATCAAATGCCCCTTGTTTTTGGTTTGAAGATTTACAAAAAAAATTGGTGCCTAGGGACTCAGTTGGTCACTCTTGCCTAGGGCCCCTATAGGCTTTAGAAACTGGGAGCAGAGTGCCACATGTCAACGTCAAGGTCAAGGGCTGACAGTCCCCTCATTTTTAGAAATTGAATGCACATACAGGTTAAATTTAAAAAAAAAATTGCTCAGCCTGATTTAATGTTTCTAAAAGTTCCAAACGTACAAAACTTGTTCTGACTTTTTATACAAATGTACAGACAGAACTATGGAAACTGTATGAAACGGCTGGTGTGCCATTAGTCATACATTTTCTCATAGATGCTGAGGGCCATATGAAATTTTAACCCGTGCCACAAATGGTCGCCGGGCCGCACTTTGGACATGTCTGGCTTAAACGCAGAAGTGACAAGTGACACACACATGCCAAGCAATGTGAATCAAACTATCTGAGCACATTTTTGAACTGAACTAAAGTCAACTTTATGCGAGTATGGATTGACATTACTGAAGCAACCACCAATCACTGAGCAAGATTTGATTGTTGCTCAAGAGGAATTGGTTCGGGGCAACCTCATCAGCAACCTTAGGGCTGGCAACACAAATACAGCAAACTGAGCTTAGAAAGGTTTTGTCGCTTTTGGTGCGAGTCCACCCTAAATCTGTCTTTTGCCAGGTTACTGTTTGCTAGAGCAGTGTTTCCCAACCAGGGGTAGGGGGACCCCTGGGGGTACGCAAGCACTTTACAGGGGGTACTTGGAATTATTTCATTATTTGATAGGATAATATTTGCAATCTTTGTATATTAAACTTAATTGAAACTTACGAAAAACAAACACACACGTGTCTCATTGACAGTTGATTAAAATTTGTTGACTAAACGGAGGTGAAACTACTAAAAAGATTATTTAAATATACAACTTGTTTTAAAGTAGAGGTATTCAAATAGTGATAATTATTTCAGATTTTTTTGTTTTTATTTAAGATTTTAAGAGTTTAAGATCATTTGTAGTAAATTGATTACTGTTATATTTTTATTTGTTTATTTAATTTCTTTTTAATTAAATTAAATTAAATTTCTTTTCTTTTTTCTTGTTATTTTTAAGGCCTTTTTTTATCTTGAATTATATTTTCAAGCACAAAATGCAGGAGAATTACATGGTATTTTCCGCACTATAGAGTGCACTTAAAAGCCTTCAATCTTCTCAAAAAACGACAGGGCGCCTTATAATCCAGAGCACCTTATATATGAATTTATTTACAGCTACCGTAGACAGGAGCATCACGGAGTAATACATACTGTGCTTCACCATAATATTGCCGTAATTGCCCAACTGTTTAACTCAGAAACTGAAGATGAAGAATTTGAGGGATTTGTGGACGAGGAATGAACTGAAAAAGTGAGTATATTGTGTTGTATTTTGTTATAACGTTAACTGAACAGTTATGAGTTATTGTGAATATGCTATCGTTTGATTTAGCGGTCTCAGATTGTGTTTTTTATTCACGCATTACAACTGAACAAGTTTGGGAGTTATGGTGAACGCGTTGAATAAAGTTTGACTGACTGACTTATCTGACTGTTTTGTTTCGCCTTTTAGTCCGGAGCGCTTTATATGTGAAAAAAGTTCGAAAATAGACCATTCAATGACCTGTGCCTTATAATCCGGAGCACCCTAGAGTGCGGAAAATACAGTAGCATTTACGTTAAAGTATGTATAAAATGCCTATGTACTAATAAAGAAATTTGCTGTTCCAAGCTATGTTGTAAACTTTACTGCTTAGGAACAATGTTTAGGTGTAGGGTAAGCTTTTGATGACTTGCTTTGATAAGAAGCTGAAAAAATCGCTGATTTCTCAATCCGTCATGTGTGCCCCTCACCAGCACCCATACTTCAGCTCTGATCAGCACCACCTGCCATATGTCAGCACATGTTTACCACATATCTATTATATATCCACTTTTACAACCCCCGCGTGAATGAAGTGCACACGTTTTCACTAAAAAAGTGTTGAGGAAATCTTCTTTTCTCCAGCCTGGTCGTTCTGCCGTGTCCTGGGCCCCATCCAACCTGAGTTAGACGAGCTGCTCATAAATCTTACACACACTGAGCTAACGTGTTTCAGAGCTGCTTACTGGGTGTTATTTGTCAAGAATCGCCGACTCTATTCCACTGCTGTTAGCGTCACTACATCGGGCTACGGTGCAGTTGTTAACAAAATATATAAGCTTTCTATTAAGACTTCATGGCTGGAGCATATCCCAGCTACTACAGGCTTTAGGAGTGGTACACTAGGAGAATGGGTAGGTACAGTGATTACTATAGGGTCAATTTAACCTTCAGGTCCTCCTTTAAAAACAGTCAAGTTCTTCCTCTTAAAACCCTTTTAGGTCACTAGGTCACATTTAAAAATATAAAACATGAAGAGAAAAACTTTTTGTTTTGTTTTGTTTTGTTTTTATCATTAACCCCTGTCCTCATCATACATAACAAAAGTGAATTAATTTTTATATTTTTAACTCTCAAAATGCCAGTTTAGATCATTTCTAATATATCTGTAAATAAAACAAATTTTTACTTTTTGTGCCATTAAAAAAAAAAAAAAAAAAAAAAAAGGCAGCATATCAAAAAGGCAGAAAATCACACTAAAGAGGTCTGAAACTCACATTATTCCTCTTAAAGCCCTAAAATGGCTGGTATGCTGTTAGTGTTATATAATGGGAATTATAAGGGAATTATTTGGAATAACAAAATGGTGGATCTGGTGGTGATTTTTTAGTTTGTGTATTTTTTTTTTTTTTTTTTTTTTTTTTTTTTTTTTGCCTCTGACTGACAGAGGAATTAACATGATTTAACATTTCTGTATTGCAATGGCAGTAGAGTGAAAATAATTGATTTTAATGTAAGTCAATGGAACCAAAAAGGGCTTTAAGAGAAAGAATGGGAGTTTTTTTGCCCAGACAGCTGAAATTGTATTTTTTTTTTTTTTTTTCTGTTGCTGAAATTCTAAAATGTATTTATTAATGACCACCCTAGCTTAAGAAATTCCAAAATGAGAGCAAACAATACATTTGAAAAACCCTAAAAGCCTGCCAGGAGGGCCTGAGGGTTAAGATCTGCCAATGTGCTAATATATGCATGTATCTGAACAATGGGAGGAAGCCTGAGGACCTGGAAAGGGGGTCCCCCAGAGGCTGTTTATATTAAGTACATAAAAATAAATGTATCTGACATGAAATATAGTTATATACATGTTTAAAAATATTACTTTAAAATAATCTTTGCCTACAGTTTGGTAACATTTTATAGAAATCTATGGAGAAAAACATGACGTTCTATAGTTAGGGGCGGGATTTTGGGAAATTTAAAGGGGGCAGCTGCTCTACACACAACAATGTGCACATTAAAACCCATTCAAATCACTATTCTCAACTTCATGTGAATACTGAATTATTTAAACATGCGGGAATGAAACAAAACACAACTCCTGGTATGTTTTTGATGAGAGAACAACTTAACTTGGTAGTAAGCTAAAAATAGCTGATTTTGCACAATATAGCCCCTTTAAGTTGTTTTTTTTTTATTTTCAAACACTTTCTACTTACTCTCCTCACAGTCTGAAAGAGGCAGAGCTGTTGTGTCTCTCCCTGACTGTCACTGTTTGCTGACACTAAGCAACTTGTGGAAAAAATTACTTTTCTTTAAACAGGACTCTCAACTTCACCATAAAAGTGCCTTCAAATTGTCCACATTCACCTGTCTGTTTATTTCAACTTTAGTATTAATTGTATTTATTTGAAATTATTGGGCACTGTCACAATACTTCACAGAAAGTTCATGTCTTAATGAAAAGGCGACAGGTAGTGTCTGTAGAAAAACTTTATTTAGGAGATGAAATGTGCAGTGAAGGAATTCGCCTCTTTTTCTAAACTCTTTTTCTAAAGGCTGAGAAAGAGGCAGTATATACAGTAGAGCTGGTGCTTTATTTTTAATTCAACCATGTAAAAGCCAAAATTGAATCCACAAAAACTATAGATAAAAATGTGATTCAACCATTTCAGTCACTCAGAAATATTTAAATAGTGTGTTTTAGTGCTAATATTTACATTTTTTGAAGCTCTGGAGTGTCAGTGGTTGTAGGTGTTGCAGTGGTGGAGCTGTGAGTGTAGGCTTCTGCAGCAGGAGGAGCACAAATAGTGTCACATGCACTAAAGATGTTTTATTATGTTCAAGTTTTTAAATATTTTCTAAACCAAGACTGAATTTTGCAGTCAGTTTCATTTTTAATATTTGCTTTTCTTACGATTTTCAAGGACTGCTAAATTAAGTCAAATTTTTAAGCTTTTAACCATGATATAAATGTTTTATTTAACCATGTTATAATGTTTGATTTGTCTTTGTATAATCCTGTATGTGTCAGTGTACAGATCAGCTTTGACATACTGTGCCCTCTGGAGGAGTGAAGGAGTAACCAGCACTGTACACAACTGTACATCAGCAAGTACTGTATGTAAAAGAGTCCTGAGATGCATTGACTTAGGTGTTGCTGAGGTGGGAGTAAGTCTCTCATGTGCAAGTCACAAGTAAGCATCTAGTCTTAACCTTCAAGTTACAAGCAAGTCTAAGTGAATCTTTTTGAGAGTCAAGCAAGCAAGTCGAGTCACTGCTTCTAGTCAGCAAGTCGAGCCGAGTCATACTCATGTTTTGAGTTAGGCCTAACCCCTAAATTCCACTGCAAGCGCACTGCGCTTCAAATACACTTCCTCTCTAGTGAATGAGAAGAGCCATGGATGAGGAGTTAAACTGTTGTTTTCTGTCCTTCTTCTGGTGAATGAAGATTGTTTTGGTCATGTTCCCATCTTTATTGGAGGCCTTTATCGCGCCTTTAAGCACTTTGAATTATCTGTGTATGAATTGTGCTATACAAATAAACTTGCCTTGCCTTGCCTTGCCTTGCCAATCTCGCAATTCCCGTACATGCTCCCCCAGCTGCTCAGAGCTCTGCGCTGCTGCGCTGCCGTTACAAAACACTTCCAGTGGGTGCGGGTCAGCGCCATCGGCCGCTGGCGCTTCACAGCGCGGCACTTACGCTTGCAGTGGAATTTCGGGGTAACTGTTATTACACATTTAAAAGACAGTAGTTATTGCATACAGAGTCTGTCAACAAACTATTTTTTTGGGCTACACTGAGCTGAGGGATTTTGAAACAAACAAACAAAATGAGTAGTCTTGTCAGGTTGGCGTGACCATTTCACAGCAAGAACATTCAAGTGACTAACCCAGGCCTTTAAGATTGAAGACATGCACTGTTAGAGGAATTACAAACAGAAAGCTGACATAATTTATCCATATAATGTGAATAAATCCAATTACAATACACTGAAAAAAAAATACATTTAACAAAGATTTGACACTCAAGCCAATTTCACCAAATCATAACTCCTCATGTGATGTGAGATATTTGTGATCCACATCAGAGTGTTCTGACAAGTGGAGTTAAAGAAATCTAATGGTGTTGGTTTAAAGCGAGCTGGATTCATGAAAGTGAAAATAAATTCATCCAGATGGCTCACTAAAATGAGGAAACACATCCTGTTTAATGCATTTATGTTGCACTCAAATCCACCCTGAATTTTCTGTAAAAACAAGCCATTTTGAGTCATTTAGCTTAAGTCCAAGTCAAGTCTAAATTCATGAAAAGCAAGTCAAAGTCAAGTCGAGTCTTTTTGGAATATTTGTCAAGCAAGTCTCAAGTCCTAAAAAGTGTGACTTAAGTCTGACTTAAGTCTCACGTCTCCCACCCCTGGCTGTCGCTGAGCAGCTGTGTATCTCTGACCTTCTGTGTTGCATGGTGTGAAACTCTGTAAGGAGGCAGCGAGACACAGCTGTAGCGTACTTTGAGTAGGGCTGAAAATCACACACTGTTTTCTAATTGCCTCGGTTATCCAATCAGAGACAGACTTGGTGCATCATACCCTGTTTGTCACAACTGTTTTGAGAACAGACCTTTTTCACACCAACACATTTTTAACTGGAAGTCATGTCGCGATACTTCCAATTGCAGTTGCTAATAAAAAAGTTTTTACTCTGACAACTACCAGCAACTACTATCAATCTCACTGAGTCCAAATTGGCTGTATATAAACCACAGGTCTTTGCTGTATTATAATTCATTTGAGACAAGTTTCAGTCTAACAGTTCAGTTTGGTAGTTAGCTAATTGTTATTGTTGATAGCATTTAAGCTTTCGCCTTTACTTTCCTAAATAATAAAAATGAATAAATTCTTCATTAAAGATTTTGCAGCCTTTGTCCAGCTTGTTGGTGCATCTTTGCCTCTGTAAATGTCACTACGTCCACAAACATGAAATTTGGAGAGGTTGTTGAAAACTCTAGCTCCATTTTGCCTTAGACAAGCGTTAACTGGATATGGGTTAATGTGACGTGTAATTTCTTGTTGTTGTTTTTTTGTTTTGTTTTGTTTGTTTTTTTTTGTGAAAAGTTGTGCTAAGCTGCTGCTGAACAAACAGGTAACTATCCTGCAGAGAAGAGTGACTTCCTCACATCACCAGGTCATGAAAGAAGACACAATCTACTGTCTAGTTCAAACACAAGACTGTACACAAGTTCATTACAGTCCTGTCATATTCTTTATTAGTCTAATACCATTAAAGCCTGTAAAATTAAACCACAAGAGGACCTTATTGTTCTATAACCCTAACACAGAGACGCTTCCTGTAGGTGGCATTTGCAGCTTTATAATTGTGTGCATCCTAATATAACCAATCACTCCTCCACTCGTTACTGCCTGTATATCTCTACACACTCCTCCACTCTGAACACTGGAGTCCTATTGTCACACAGTCTGTCCCACACACCGGCCTCTCCTGCTCCCACAGTCCTTAAACGCCTCACACACTGGAATCTTCTCTGTATTTTTAGACCACTGCAGACAGGCCTCATAATGATGCCAGTCCCATTATATAACAGCAGTCAGGAGGAAGCACAGCCACACATGTGTGGTACTGCCTTTGTTTTGACCAGAAGTGGCAGTACGGCATGTAGAGGCCAGTTACATGCACATAATGTTTGCACAAGTGTCATAATCCATGCTGCAGGTGAGAAACATAAATTGCCATGAGTTTTCCAGGCCATGTCTTATACTTATACACAACATTCAAAACCAAATGATAGGGCTAAATCTGTTGAACATGAAGTATACAGAATGCACGTGTTCTTTTATTGCGTATCCATACAGAGTAAAACTGGGTGTCTGCCCATTGCTGCACAAACTGTGGGATTTATCTGTTTGGATGTCCATCCATCTATCCATCCATCCTCTGCTTGTCTGGGGCCAGGTCACAGGGGCAGCAGACTAAGCAGAGATGCCCAGACTTCCCTTTCCACAGACAGTTCCTCCAACTCTACCGGGGGAATCCCGAGGCTTTCCCAGGCCAGCCAAGAGACATAGTCCCTCCAGTGTGTCAAAGGTCTTCCCCAGGGCCTCCTCCCTGTGGGACATGCCCGGAACACCTCCCCAGAGAGGCATCCAGGACAGAGGCCCGAGCCACCTCAGCTTGCCTCTCTCAATGTGGAAAAGCAGCGGCTCTACTCCGAGACCCCACCCCCATTTCGGCTGCTTGTATCCAGGATGTTGTCTTATAGGTCATGTCCCAAATCTCCTGACCATAGGTGCACAGTCATGTTGGAACAGGAAGTGGCCATCCCCAAACTGTTCCCACAAAGTTGGGAGCATGGAATTGTCCATTTTCTTTTGCTATGCTGAAGCATTAATTTTCATAATACATTTTGTGCCCAATGGGGAGAGGAAAAAGGAAGTAGTGACTTGTTTTTGCATTTTTCAGTTTGTTGCTGTGACTGTAGAGGACCCACCTTGGGAAACCCTGTCATTTTGACTACACAATGGGCACATTTCCAAAAAAGCATTCTGTACTGTGTTTGAGATGAGAAGAGAAAACATGCAAAGTGTTGTATCTCTTCAGAAAACAAAGCATGTGTTTCTTAGCAACAGCTGTGTCCGGTTTTCGATTATTAGATAGCAAGTCATCAGGTTGCAGTAAATTGGCCCAGCCCCGACGCTAATGTACTGAAAGCTCGGACTAATCAGAACAGTCCTCTGTTTACTGTTTACTGCAGTAGTATACAGCATTACCTCTACCTCTCACATCACCACACACCAGGATGTACTCCTCAAATATGATTTATGTTTATTTAAAGACTTGTGTGCTTGTGGTAAAAAAAAAATGCAAGCATCCTCATAGACTGCTGTTCCAAACTGTCCCGTACTGACATGACTATGGAAGCAAACTTGTGTAATCAGATTTTTTAATTCTAAATGCCTTTGAATTTCTACCACTGACAAAAAAAATTCAGTTTTTCAGTGTTTTTTTTTTTTGTTTGTTTGTTTTTTTGTTTTTTTTTTGGTGTCTGAATATGACTCACTGAAATTTCAGTGTTTCATTTTCATTGTATTTCTTCAATTATCAAATTTCAGAATAAAAATAATTCCCATTCATAAATTCAATGTGTATTTTTTCGAGGCCAATTGAGTTTGAGAATTTGAAAATACATGCATTGAATTTATATATATATATTTTTTTTAATTCTGAAATTTTGATCACTGAAAAAATCCAGTGAAAATGAGATACTGAAATTTCAGTGCCTCAAATTCAGACACTTTTTTTCCAACATTAAAAGTTAAAATATAAAGTATATAAATAAAGTAAATAAGAATTAGGAAAGGAGTGGAGGAGGGAAGGGAAAGGAAGGAAAAAAGGGGGGGGACAAAAAAAATCTTCTTTTAATGCACCGCACTAGATTTGCATACTAACACAAATTGACACAAATGAGATTACGGCTGAAGACTGGAGGGTTAGCTAAGAGACGCGAGTGTGGACATAAAGAGAGGAAAAGGGCAAAAAGAGGAAGAGGGGGGGGGGGGAGTTTAAATTTATGAGTGAGTTGAGGAGGGAAAAGGGATAAGTGTAACATTATCATCAATATTATTGAAGTTCTTTTTGTTGTTGTTGTTGTTTTTGTTTCGTGTTTGGGCTTTAATCAATAGCCTATTCATCCCTCAGCTTTTATCATCATTACTTCTTTACTTTTCTCACTACTCTTATGGAAACTGTACTAAAATAGGAAATAGATGTGTATGTATGGATGTGTATATGCATATATACTGACCACACAAACATCCCCTCCTGTTTTGTCTACTCTCGTCACTTATTTTGTCATTGTTGTTAGCATTGTTTGTAATGTGTTACTTGAAAAGTTGTACACAGTTTTTGTATATTGCTGCACTAATTAAAAAACTTGAATCAAAAAAATAAAATAAAATCTGATGACACAAGTTTGCTCCCATACATGACCCATACTGTACTGCACCAGTGGAAGTATTCTCTGTGACACTGTGACCTCCTGCCACCATACCATATTCCTGATATAGGTGTACTATAAATGCACTAAGGTTGTTACAGACGCCCTGTGATGTTCTGGCTGGTTAAACAAACTGACACAAAAAAGTCTGTACTTGTCATCACAATTCATGTTTTAGCACCTCTCTGTCAAACAGCGACATGTGTATCCACTCAGGCCACTATAGTTCCTTTAGCTTTACCTATGTCATGTACAGCAGGTCACAACACAACAGAAAAGCACTTTAGCATGTTTTATATTTTAATTATAACAACCAGAGAACCTTTCCCTTTGGAGTATTACATATCTCTGAACCGTAGAGTTAACTTTCAAATAGTGTGTCAAAATATGAGTTTTATGACATAAAAGTTTTATTCTCATCCTGACAAACTCTATCCCTTTTAAAGTGCCTCCTGGCTTTTTTTGTTTTGTTTTTACAAGATGTCAGAAGAATAAAGAGAATATGAAAGTCCATCGGATGCATTCCCAGGATATTTCTGTTCAAAGGAGGAAGGAAGTGCAAAATGTCCAGGAACAGACCAGCCTGACCAATGGACAACTGAAGATATGAGAATTTAATTCATAAGGTCCAGGGATATGGGCATAAAAAACATAAAAGACATAAAAAAATTTATTTTATTCATTTTTTTATTATCAGCTTAAGAATTTATTTCTAAATTAATAAGGCTATTTAAACAGTTTCTATGTTTACATGTTTCGGAGTTTGGGAACCCATGTCATGAAGCGATCATTGAGCGATGGGTCCACCATATTTGGGTTCATAAACATCAAAATATAATAAAGTTGCATTAGCCACAACGGAATAAAAAAAAAGTGCCTTCAAAGGAGCCTCGAGACAACTCTTTTAACTGCTCTTTTGGCTGCTGTTGCGATACTTCCTGGTTATTTTAGCAGTAGCAGTTGCAAGTGGTATAAATTATGCAATGTCCAAAAATAAAAAAAAGTTTTTACCTGCCCCTCGACAACATTTCATACTACTCTATATATGCAGAGACAAAGCTGTTTATTACTTAAATCAGGTTATCTCTATTTACACAACTGAGCATGTTTTAATTTACAAAACATCACCATCGATCTCACTGTGAGTCTAAAACGGCAGTAAGTATATAAACTATAGGTCTGTGCTGTGTTGAATTCATTTGATAAATTTTCAGTTTCATAGATTTGAATACTACATTGTGTATTTAAAATATTTAAGCGTTCTTCTTTACTTTCTTTGATAATCCAGAATCAGTCCTTCATAAAATAATTTCTAGCCTTTGTCCGGCTGTTGGTGGATGTATTTCCCTCTGTAATTGTCAGTACGTCTTCAAATGTAAATTTTTGTTAAATTGTTTAAAGCTTCATTTTTTATTAGACAAGCTCTAATTGGAAATGGGTTAGCTATCATTCCTACACTCCTGCAGCTCATCAGTGGCAATCAACCCCTGGGTTCTTCATAACCTGCCTCAGACATTTAGCAGTTCCTATTTAACCTTTTGAGTAACTATCTTGTTACCATATGTTCATGTATAATAACTGGGCACAGGGGACTAATAGTTCCTGTAAGCTTTTTAGCTGGTACTTTAGAGCGGTGGCTCTCGCTCTCAAATTATCTGGCTTCAGGATTCACCATCACTTTATAATGACAAGCCGTGGCCCAAATAAAAAAGATATTGAGCAAAATTAAAAGATATTTCAGAAAAATTAAAATATATTGAGGAAAATTAAGAGATATTTCAGGGAAATAAAAAGATATTGAGGAAAATTAAAAGATATTTTAGGAAAATTAAGAGATATTGAGAAAAATGTGAAGATATTTCAGGAAAATTAGAAGATATTGAGTAAAATTAAGAGATATTTCAGGAAAACTAAAAGATATTCAGGAAAATTAAGCAGTACTCACATCAACCTTAGGTATAACAGAAACATTACAGAACTGGATTTTTTGCTCTGGTTGAGTTTCTTTTATATTATTTTATTCTATATGTCCCACACTGTCACCTACTGTAAAGGAGTGTAAATTGATGATTCATTTTTAAAAATTAAACTTTCTTTTTTTTTTTTTTTTTACCCTGGCAAAGGCCCACAACCCATTGAAAAGAGTTCTGCGACCCATTTTTGGGTCCTGACTCACTAGTTGAAAGCCACAGCTTTAGGACAGTGACTTTCCAGCAACATAGAAACTATTTGGTGATGTAGTTGTGTAGTTAGAGACGTTGTGTATAGCACTGATGTTAAATTTAGATACTTACCTCTTGTATCTTTTGTGCACAGCGCTCCTTTTCTTTTTACCGGTCAAAAAATGAGTAGCAAATGACATGGGATCCTTTGTCCCCTCACTCTTGTCAAGCTCAGACATAATATTGCGCATTTGCAAATTTGTTATGTTAATGAGTGCTTTTACATGCACTTGAGTATCCTGGTTATGACAGTATTCAGGATATGACATTTACATGCGCTCAGAGGAACCTGGATACTCATATCCCTGTATTCATGACAAAATAGTAGTATCATGGATATATTGGGGAGCACTGTGGTAAAGTTACTAACACATAGCTTATTTAACACATTTCTTGTGGCAGAGAGAAAGAGAAAAATATCCAATGAACATGTAGTAAAGACGGTAAGTGTGCTATCACAGCAGCAGTGCAAGATAAAGACATGAAGAGTGGAAAAAAGCGGTGGCCACAGAGATACGGCCACTGCAGCCAGCGCTGGGCATAAAGGTAGCAACACTGTTTAGATTGTGCTGATTTGTTGAATATTACAAGTTTGGGTACAAGTTACTGTCGCTGTGGAAAAGTTTAGGTTAGTGTGTCATGCTCTGTTCACCTGCCGCGGTCAGAAACCAGGATACTGCGTTTCCATGCCACTGTGTCCCGGTTTCTATCAGAGTTTTCCAGGTCAAGTATCCTGGTTTCTCGTAATCAGGATACTGACTTAACCTGGTTACTGAATTCAGGATACTGTGTTAACATGTGCAAAGACAGAACCGGAATACTTGAAAAACCTGATCATTAAGGGGATACTCAAGTAAATGTAAACACACTCAATGCAATATGGCTGCCTTCACCTCAGAGCAAAAAGACATGTCAGTGGTTTGTTTTGGTTTGTTGTTGTTGCAGGATGTCAGGAAGTGGTGACTGTGTAATTCAGATTTCTGCTGTTGTTTAAAGCAACAAATCAAGTTTAATTAAAGCCTAGTTTACGTTTCAATTAGCTGTGTACAAATGCACTCTCAGTCTTTTAAATAAAAAAAAACTCACATAGGGAAAAGGCGAAGTGATGGAGAAGTAAATAAAAGTGAATTGAGCTGAGCCGCTGTCCAATCAGGATGCTAACGGACAGGCCAGGTATAATGCGTGGATTGATTAGCTGCAGCCTCAGTCCGAGCGGAGCAGGTTGAGCTGAAGGAGGTAATTAGGAAGTGGGCTGATGCAGATATCGAGTTCTCGGGGAGGCTGAGGGAAAAGCTAATTGTTCAGTGTTGATTACATGGCCTTTAGACAGAAAAAGGGTCAGCACCAGGAGATATGGAGACTGCAGGGAGATGAGTTTGTCTGCTGATGGTTATCGACAATTGATTGGCAATATTGTATTGTTTTAACACACAACATATGCTTTTTAAAGGTCCCCCTATTCTGCTAAATAGACTTTTCTAAGCTTTTTACCATGTTTTAATATCATTTCCTCCTCAAAAACATACCTGAGTAGTATTTTGTTTCATTTACGCATGTTTGAGTAATTGTATGCTGAGGCAATGCCCGTCTCAAGAGCTGAAACGCTCGGTCTCGCAGCTCTACATAGACACGTGCAGTGGTGGATGAAGTACTCAAAATCTATACTCAAGTAAAAGTAATATTTCTTCAAAAATAATATTACTTAAGTAGAAGTAAAAGCACCTGACAAAAATGTTCCTCCAATAAAAGTGAAAAGGTATGGCATATAAAAGTAGAAAGTACATTTTATTTCATTGTTGTTGCAAATTCTTCTTCTTCTTCGAGTTTCAAACCCAGAACCTTCTGATCACAAGTCAGATGTGCTACCCACTACACCACAGAGGACAAAAACTGCTTCCACCTCCTCAGGTGATTTAAAGTTTTAGCTACTCAAATAAAAGGGAAAATAAAATCATCCAAATTTTACTCAAGTAAAAGTAAAAATATGTTCTACAAAATGGACTCAGAAAAGTCCTTTTTTTATGTACTTAAGTAAACTACTTGAGTAAAAGTATCTAGTTTCTGTCCACCACTGGACATGTGAATATATGGTATATATATTATAGCATAAGCTAAACAAACAAATTTTGATTATAAAAATAAACTGAAATATAGTTAAGCCTCTGCTTTAATAAAAACCCGAGTAGTAAAACCCATTAGTGCATCATTAAAATGATAAACTGCAGTTACCGCGGTCGCTTGTGCCGCAGTGTGGTTGGATTAATAACAGTATAATAATACATAATAACAATGACGATAATGCAGTCACCGCGGCAGCCCTAGGCGGTGCCCTGTCCAGGTCTTATTATACATCCATGATACACTTTCACCTGACTCGTTCTGATAATTTTAGCACTCAAACTACTTCAAGGCAGTCAGCTCATTTATCTGTTAGATAATGATTAGCTTCATGTTGCTAATAGCTGTGCTAATTAGCCATTTTATCATGTTTATCATCTATAACTTTCAGTACAAGCACTCACAGATTCCCCTCTTTTGTCTGAGCTCAAATCCTTTATTGAACTAAATATGAGAAGATCAAGAGACTGTAGTGTCTTTAGAGGCTTTTGTCAGAGAAAGGCTTCACTGCAACTTTAAAAACACTTTATGTAACAACAAAAAAAAGGTTTTTAATAAGTACTACTAGTGCCATAAAGAAACAAGTGAAGAGACCAGCAGCGAGCAACAAAGTGCTGCAGTCTTTTAAACGCAATCAAAAAAAAAAAAAAAAAAAAAAAAAAAGAGAACTTCACTTCCTTAATCTTTTGGTTTGATGCTACTTTACTACAAAGTGAAAAATAGCTGTGAGCAATCAATGGAAACAGAGCTGTACTTTTTTTTTGTTTTGTCTTGTTTGTTTGTTTTGATAAATGAATAAGAGCAGATTGGATGTAGAGGGCTTGTTGATTGGTCAGTGCCTCCTGGAGTGGGCGGAGGTCTGTAGAATCAAGTGTTTTGAGACCTCAGAACGGCCGTGCCAGAGAATACGGGATTACTCAAACATGTGTGAATGAAGCAAAATACAACTCCAGGTATGTTTTTGATGAGGAAACAACATTATAACATGGCGGAACGCTTACAAAGTCAACCTAATCCAAGCATTTTCTGCAAAGTCAAAGTAACATCTCCCCAAAAAAGAGATTTCAATACATCCATTATTATTATTATTATTATTATTGTTATTATTATTATTATTAATAATAATTTAAGTTATAAAATGTGAAATGTTGATGCAAATATGCCCAAATGTATTTCAAAAAGTTTTTAAAAATTTATAACATTGTCTCTTTAAGGTTTAGACTTCATCCTACTAAAGTCCACAATGTATTTTGATGCACAGTGTTTACATTTTTATGCACATTTTATTGTAAAAGGACATGTTGTATGATGTAAAGTTACTTAATAGTGACTGTTACGTGCCAGGGATGGCTAGGGGCGCTGGCACAGTAACTAAAAATAGATTTACGGGTGGTAGAAAAAAACAGGAGAATGGAGATGTTGTAGGATTAACAAAAACACTAAGGTTTATTTACAGAAAAAAAAAAGAATACCAACAAAGTATACAAAGAACTAATGAAACTAAGGCGATGGTTGCGGCTGCAGCACCAAGGACCCACTGGCCACAGAATGAAGGCAGCTCCGGCCTTTTATACCCAGCTCTCACCCAGGTGTGGCTGATGAGCTGGCAGGACTGGTGGGTGGAGACAAGGAAAAACAAAAAAAAACACACTACAGCACAAAGGCTGTAACACTCCCCCCCTTAAAAGTTAACAAATACCCTTGATAACAGCCTACTATACAGTCAACCCCCAAGTTACCACACCCAGCAGCTACACATCAGCTACTGAGTAGTAACATTGATGGATGACACATTTTAAGGAAGGATATGTAGTCGTTGTGGTCTTCAGTCTCTGGATAGGGCGTCGGCCACAATGTTGTCCTTTCCCTTCTTGTGCCGGATGGTAATGTTATAACCCTGCACCAACAAGGCCCAGCGCATCAGCCGCTGGTTGTGGTTGTACATATGGGCGAGGAACACAAGAGGGTTGTGGTCTGTGAACACAGAGACTGGAACACTGGTAGAACTGACATAAACATTGAAGTGCTGAAGAGCCAGGAGCATGGCCAGAGTCTCCTTTTCGATGGTGGAATAATTTAGCTGGTGCTTCTTAAACTTAGCAGAGAAGTAGGAGACGGGATGGGGCATACCAGCTTCATCATCCTGCAACAGTACAGCGCCAGCTCCAGTAGCACTAGCATCCACTTCCAGACTAAAAGGTTTAGAATAGCCAGGTGCAGAAAGGACAGGGGCACTGCAGAGGAGGGTCTTGGCTGCTTGAAAAGCACATTCACATTCCTCAGTCCATGTGTATGGAACAGAGGGACTACAGAGGGCAGTAAGAGGGGCAACTAGCACAGAAAAGTTTTTGCAAAAACACCGGTAGTAACCGGCAAGGCCTAAAAAACGGCGCAGTTCTCTCCGGGTGGAAGGAGTGGGGTATGACAACACAGCCTCAACTTTAGCATTAACAGGTCGTACCTGACCACGACCAACAACTTTACCAAGGTAAGTGACAGTGGCCTTACCAAACTCACACTTGGCTAAGTTCAGTGTCAACTTGGCCTCAGACAAGCGTTTGAACACCTCACGCAGAGTAGAGAGATGATCGGACCAAGAGTCAGAGTACACAACAATATCGTCCAGATATACATTACAGTTAGCAACATCACTGAGGACCAAGTGCATAAGGCGTTGGAAAGTGGCAGGGGCGTTTCTCATGCCAAAAGCCATAACAGTGTACTGCATAAAATGATCTGGCGTGACAAAGGCAGAGATATCGGACGCTCTAGAGGTCAAGGGAACCTGCCAGTAGCCTTTTAGTAAGTCCAATTTAGTGATGTGAACTGAAGGACCAATACTGTCGATACAATCCTCCATACGGGGTAAAGGAAAAGAGTCTGGTACAGTGACTGCATTAACTTTTCTAAAATCTGTACAGAAACGTGGAGAGCCATCAGACTTGGGAGCGAGAAGACAAGGAGAACTCCAAGGACTATGGCTTGGTTTAGCCAACCCATTCTCTAGCAAATATTTAACCTCTTTCTTCATGGCCTCACGCTTCTCCAAGGGACATCGGTATGCATGCTGTTTAATGGGAGGTGCAGAGCCTACATCAATGTCATGCTCTATGACATTAGTGCGAGATGGCGTGTCACTAAACAGTGAGAGATAGGAGTGGAGCAGACCTAGAATGTCTTTACGCTGCTCGTCACTGAGATATGACAGGTTGGTGTCTATACTGGACATAAACTCAGAGTTTGACAACCGACCACACTGTTGGGCAGCACAAGGCTCTACAAAATCCTCCTCAACTGCCACCTCAGAACAGACTGGGAACACACAAGGCACAGTTAGCACAGACTGTTTAGTTGTCACTTCATCCCTTTCAAGAAATGGCTTGAGCATATTGACATGACAAAGTCTGTTTTTTCTCCTTCGCTCAGGTGTCAGAATAAGGTAATCTGTGTCTGAAACTTTTCTTTCAACATCATATGGGCCAGAGAAACGGGCAGAAAGAGCAGAGCCAACACTTGGAAGCAAGACTAAGACCTTATCACCAGGCTTAAAGTGACGGTCTACAGCTTTCTTGTCAAAGCGTTTTTTCATCCTGGCTTGTGATAAAGAAAGTGCTTCCTTAGCTAAAACTGTAGCCTGCTGTAACCGTTCTCTGCACTTGGTAACAAAATCTGACACACTGGTTTTAGGCGTTGTCATGGACAAAAGCTGTTCTTTAAGTACCTTAAGTGGACCACGTACATTGTGTCCAAACACAAGTTCGGCAGGGCTGAAACCTGTAGACTCCTGTGTGGCATCCCTGACAGCAAAAAGCACAAATGGAACCCCTTCATCCCAGTCTCTCCCAGTGTCAAAGCAGTATTTGCTTAACATGGATTTTAATGTTTGGTGCCAGCGCTCTAACGCACCTTGGGACTCAGGGTGATAGGCACTGGACACAGAATGAGACACACCGAAAGACTGTAGGGTCTGCCTGAAGGTCTTTGAGAGGAAATTTGTACCCTGGTCAGTTTGCACAACTTTAGGGAGGCCAAAGGTGGTAAAAAACTTGGTCAATGCTTTAGTAATGGATGGAGCAGTGATTTTGCGCAGTGGAATTGCCTCAGGAAACCGAGTGGAAACACACATGACAGTAAGCAAAAATTGATTTCCTGTTTTTGTCTTAGGCAGGGGGCCAACACAGTCAACAATAACGTGTTCAAATGGCTCACCCACTGCAGGAACAGGACGAAGTGGTGCCGGTGGTACCACTTGGTTTGGCTTTCCCACAGCCTGGCAGGTTTTACAGGTCTTGCAAAAGTGAACCACGTCAGTTTTCAAACCTGGCCAAAAGAAGTGCTGTAGGACACGGTTGTAAGTTTTGGTAACACCAAGATGACCAGACCACAGGTGTTCATGGGCCATGGATAGCACGTGTCGCCTGTAACTCTGGGGAACCACAATTTGAAAAACTGTACACCAGTCATCTAAAACAGGCTGGCTACCTGACCTAGGGACCCACTTGCGCATTAGAACTCCGTTCTCAACTAAGTATGATTGTTTGTTAACAGGGTTCTCTAAAGCAGCAAAACACTTTGTTAAAGACAAGTCAGACTTTTGGGCCTCAATGAAAGCTTCACAGGTTAATGGAGGTGACACTGGGGATAGCAACTCTGGCTCTGCACTATTAACCTTGACCTTGGTGACTTTCCCCACACCACCAGAAGAGGGCACACTGTCCTCAGAGAAAACAGGGGCCAGCACTGAGTCACACAAATCAACGTCAGCCTCCTGAGCCAACTTACGAGACTGGGCTCGGGTCAAGACACTCACAGAGAACATCTCAGGATGGTTTTTTGCTAACTCATCCGTCTCAGAGCCAGGAATGGGATGGTCAACAACCTCAGGGGAAGGATAGACTTTGCCACCAGCAATGTCATTTCCCATGATAAAATCTACCCCATCTATAGGAAACTGGTCACGGACAGCAACTGGAAACACACCACTAACCAGCTTAGACTCAATGTAGACAGAATGGAGGGGAGCTGGTACAAAACTCATGCCAATACCTTTCACAACAGTGCTTGAGTGACAGTCGGTTTTAAAACTAAGGGGTAACACACCAGATAAGATAAACGACTGGGAACCCCCTGTATCCCGCAGTACTGCAACTGAGCGCTTCGCTTCTCCCGGGACTGAAACGAAAGCCTCAAAAATAAAGGGTTTAAAGCACTCATCTGGAGAAATGACTGGTTGATTACAGGTAATAGCAGAAGGACCAGCAGAGACAGTTTTAACAAGTCCCACCCCTTTTGGTGGTTTGGCCACAGGCTGTTTGCGTTTCAAAGCGTCACATTCGGCTATAAGATGGCCAGTCTTATGGCAATAAAAGCATTGTTTTGGTTTCGCTAACCTGGAGCTGTTTGACAAGTCAAGTTGAAAAGCTTTTTCACCAATTTGTGGTGTAGATTCACGCTTAAAAGCAGTCTTGTGCGTAAGGGCAAATTCATCGGCCGAAACAGCAGCTTGCTGGAGCGTTGAGACTTTCTGCTCATTTAAATAGACAATGAGGCGCTCTGGGAGACTGTTTTTGAAGTCTTCCAATAAGACCAACTCACGAAGTGAAACAAGGTTATCAACTTTACTAGCAGAACACCATCTATCAAACAATAGACTTTTTTCTCGAGCAAAATCAACGTAACTTTGATTCAACGACTTCTTAAGCCCTCTAAAACGCTGTCTATAGGCTTCCGGTACAAGCTCATAAGCTCGTAAAATAGCTCCTTTAAGCTTATCATAATTGAGACTGTCTGAAACCGATAAAGAGGCGCAGGCTTCTAGAGCTTTACCGCTCAATTTGCATTGCAACAAAATTGCCCACACATCACTAGGCCAATGCAGTGCAGCAGCAATGCGCTCAAAAGCCCCAAAATAAGACTCCACTTCGGACTCGCGGAAAACGGGGACTAACTGGATGTTCTTGGTCACATCAAACGTATCGCGAGGATTAACGGACACAAAATTTTCAGCGCCAATAGGCCGAGATTGCAGTTCTAATTGTCGTATTTTAAATGCGGTCTCCGCCTCCAACCTTTTTATTTCCACCTCTTTAGCGTTGGCGGTTTCTATTTCGAGTTTCTTCAGCTCAAGTTCGCGTTTGAGGCGGAACTCTCGCTCCCTCTCCTCCTTCTGGATTTTCAAACGGGTTAAGCGGACCTCTAAACGAGCATCCCTTTTAGAACTCTGAGAAGAATCCATACTAAATGCTTCAAACGGGGGCAGAGTACGCGGTCCTTCCTCCTCCCCACCTGCGGGGTCCTGTTGAGGAGTTACCGGCAGCGGCTGCTCAGCCGCCCCGCTCGAAGGGCTACGCACTGGGGACGCCACTGCATCTCCCGCCACCACACAAACGAGATCACCAGACTCAGGTAAGGGCAAAACGTCTGCTCCGACCAAACCCGCTAATACAGCCTCCCTCAACTCCCCCTTACGCAACGTAGTAGAGACGGTAACACTGTAATGTCTGGCAATTTCAAACAAGTCGCATTTCCTACAAGTGTTAAACACCGCTAGAGTAGGATTAGCTACAAACGCTTTTAAATCAAAGGTAGCCATAACTCACCGGACAAAGAAAGCCACTGCAAATCCGGATCACGCAGCTGATTAACTCAGTCAGCTGACCGGGGCTACACCTGTGTCTAATTGGGCCACTGCGCGCTCCCGAAGGAAGCACCAGCGCGCGCACCTCACACACACACCACTCACAATGAAACAAACAGTAGACAGGGCGTTACACACACTAGCATCAAACGCACACAACATATGCCATCCCAGATCCCTACCTAACAAATATCTTAGCCTGTGTATCTTCTGGGGCTTGCCGGGCTCGGGGCCACTTGAAAGGCGAAGCACAGCGACCGAAGCCCTGTTGCGCCTACCCCCATCAGAGAATACACTCCGCCCAGGATTCACCCCGAAAACAACAAACTAAAACAAAAAACGGGTGACCGATGGAGTGACTGTATAGCCAAGCGGGACACCCCCTAACCAATCTGGGAAAGCAACGCCAATTCAAATGTGCAAGCTAGAGAAACACCCGTGACCAACATCAACCGGAGCACACACACACACTCACATACATACCTGATCCATCTACCATATCCCGGACGAGCCCCCAAATGTTACGTGCCAGGGATGGCTAGGGGCGCTGGCACAGTAACTAAAAATAGATTTACGGGTGGTAGAAAAAAACAGGAGAATGGAGATGTTGTAGGATTAACAAAAACACTAAGGTTTATTTACAGAAAAAAAAAAGAATACCAACAAAGTATACAAAGAACTAATGAAACTAAGGCGATGGTTGCGGCTGCAGCACCAAGGACCCACTGGCCACAGAATGAAGGCAGCTCCGGCCTTTTATACCCAGCTCTCACCCAGGTGTGGCTGATGAGCTGGCAGGACTGGTGGGTGGAGACAAGGAAAAACAAAAAAAAACACACTACAGCACAAAGGCTGTAACAGTGACCCAAAAAAATTTAGTGAAAATACAAACCAAACACAGCCAAATAATTCTATTGACAACACTAATCTGGAATGAGATATGTGGCCTTTCTTAGCCGACATGAGGAGACATATAACTGTAGTATTTATTTATTTATTTTTACTAATTACTCTTACTTTTTTTTTTACTATAACCTTTTTAAGTTAAGGTACAATCGCTTGACTAAAGAAAACTGTTGGTGTGAGTAAAGCCTTAAGAGTTTTTTCTTGAACACTGGCTCCATCTAGTGGCCACATTCTTAAATTCAGAGACAAGTTCAGCTGTGACAGTACTGGAGCAGGACTGAATTATTTCTTGTACAGACCTCTTTTTACCCCCAGAACCAGAGGTCAAAGGTCATGGGAGTGGCGTAGTTCAGGGTTGACTCAGAGCTTTAATTCCCATGTTGTGATGTTATAGCAGTAACACATGAAGAGGGATGGCCCGAGGACAAACAGCACTATCCCCCTGGTTCTTTTACTACAACTCAGTCCACCAGCTGCACAGTTGGTTGTCACGGTAACCTCATGACACCATCTGGGACATACACTAGGGTCCTGCTCAGCATTGTCTGTATACGTTTCTCAGTGGCTGGTCCTTTTCTAAAGAGGCCTAGCTATATCTAAAGAATATTACTGGATATGAGCAACAGACTGATTGATAAAAGCAGTGGTATAAGGTGGTAATGAGGGGCCCCAGTGCAGGTTTTCAGAATGGGTCCTAAAGTTATGAAGCACATTCAGGAAGTCTATAGATCCACATATAATACTTATAACTAAAGTTACAAAATGTGCATTGTACTTTCTGAAAGTTTCTTTAAAATATTCAAATTTACATTTTTGTCAGCATTAAGTAAAAAATATATGTTATGCATCATGTCTTTGAGTTATACATAACATACATTTTAAATATGTTTAATGATAGGAACATCTTTATTTTATTTTTATTTTTTATTATTTTATTTTTTAAATCGAGTCATGCCTGCTGTGTACTGCCCAGACTAAACATAACCCACCAAAATAGGACTCTCAATGGGCCCCAGCTACACTGAATGCCTGGATAAATAACATTAGCACTCTGTTCCAAACAATTCTAACATTATATCCCTGCTGGCAACAGTGGGGACTGGACAGAGCATAAAATGGCTATTTAGCATGGCTATTACCAACATGGCACTAACAGATAAATAAATGAGCTGACTGCTTTGTAGTGACAGCAGTTTAAGCGCTGAAATGATCAGAGTGAGTCCAGTGAGGAGCACTTCCTGATTTCATGACTCCACGTAGAGCCATGAGATCGAGCGTTTCTAGCTCTTGAGTAAGGACGGGCTTAGCATTCAGGATTACTCAAACATGTGTGAATGAAACAAAATACTACTCCAGGTATGTTTTTGAGGAGGAAACATTATAACATGGTTAAATGCTCAAAAAAGTTGATTTAGCAGACTAGGGGGCTACTAATATACAAAGAGATCTCAACTGAAATAAAACCATGACTAAACTAGGTCTAAACCTGGGACAAGACAAAGTAACAATAAGATCTATAACCAGCTCTAATCTGATTGTAAACCAAGGACAAAGGCAAAATCCTGACTAAAGCAGCAGTCTGTCCCAGTGCAGTAACAGCTGGGGGATGTAGTGTCAGTTTAATGTTTGGAGACTATTAGGACTGGAATCTCACTGTGTTTTACAGGAATACCTCTCAGCAGGCACCAGCTGCACACTTAAACACTCCACACACATATGCTGCAAACTGTTATTCCACTCTAACACGTAAGATCCAGTTTCACTGCTGTTAAAGGGAGTGCCCTGCTGATGTTGTGTTGGGACTTGAATTTATTAAAAGTTCAAGCCAGTTCATAGTGATGTATAAGGATCTGGTAAGCCTATAAAAGAGAGTGGTTGATGTGAGGGGACCGGTGCTGTCTGGTTGTTGTGTGCCAGACAAACTCTTTTTCTGTTTTATACAAAGAAGTTAGTGTGGTATCCCTTCCCTTAAGTTTCGTTCCTATGGGTGGAACAATCTGGATTTTGTATTTAATGCATTGTGTTATGGGGAGCCAGTGGAGAGTCCAGAGGATGGGAGTAAGATATGGCTATATTTTTGTGCTCTAGTCAAGATCCTGGCAGTTAGTGTTATGGATGTATTGGAGCTTTTGGAGGCATGGGATTGTGATGAAGAGAGCATTACAGAAATCCAGCCTAGCATGGACCAACTTCTCAGTGTCTGAAAGTGAAAAATGTTAGCAATATTTCTAAAGACTGAAAAAGAACTCAGTGGATTTGATATTGTAGATGCATTGTTGCCATGTATGGGAAACTATCAGAGAGCCCCTTTTAAAGAGAGCAGCAGGTTTAACATCCTTGGACAAAACCTACTTCTTGAATCAGGGCCTGGTTCTAAAATGTTTTTGTATTTTTGAAAAAAATTGATGGTGTGGATGTGTCCTTTTTGTTCCAAATGCCTGCGCACTGAGAGAAGAGTGCACTTGGAAATGGAAGCACTGAACTAACCACAGTTATGTGTTTCTGGCTGGGCCTTTCATCTTGTGGCAGTTCCTCCTCCTTTTTCTGGAAGAGGATAAAGCTTTCTTCTGAGGACAAGAGGAGACTACATGGAGAAAATGGCCAAAATCACGAGCGTACTATCCACTAGCCCTAATCCCCAGAAGACATGCAATACAATCACAACTTTGTACACAAGTTTGTAAAAGGATCACCGAATAGAAGCAGTATTGTGTAATGTGAAGTGCTCATGTTGACTTCGTTATAACTGCAAAGCCACAATAGTCCTTTGTAAACACCATATGGAAGAAATCATGCTCTTTATAAAACTATTCCAACTGTTACCATTGTGGAGTGTTTTTACAGAGGAGAATTTCAACTGGGACTTAAAGGGGACCTCATATGCTAAATCGACTTTTCTGAGCTATTTCATAATACTGCTTTCACCTCAAAAACATGCCAGGAATTGTATTTAGTTTCATTCACATGTTTGAGTAATCCTGTATGCTGAGGTGCTGCCCTTCTCTAGAGCTGAAAATGCTTGGCTTTATTGCTCTTCATAGACATGTGATACCCCACCTTCTCCAGTAAGTGCTCCTGCGCATTTCTAAAGCACATACACCATCACCGGACTCTTAATAATTTCAGCAATAAACTGCCGTCACTACGAAGCAGTCAGCTCATTTATCTATCTGTTAGCTTCATGTTGCTTATAGCTGTGCTAATTAGCCATTATATCATGCTCTGTCTATCCCCCACAATTCAGTGCAAGAGCTCGGACATTCTCCTCTCATGTCTGAAAACTTTAACAACAAACTTTATTCACATGTGAACTAAAAGGAGAGGATCAAGAGGCAGTAGTGTCTGTAGAGGGCTTTAGTCAGAGCAAGGCCTCAGCCAAGCAGCTGTTTTAAACTACAGTGTTTGCAAAGGGCTGACAGACTGAGGGGGCGGGCCTTAAAGAGACAGGCACCTAATCCAAGCGTTTTCTGCAAAGTCAGGGTAACAGCTCCCCAAAAGACGACTTTCTCCATACATATACATTATTTTAAATTATACAACCTGAAATGCAAAGGTGTCCAAATTTATTTTGTAACTCTTAAAAATTGAAAATATGTTTTCTTTAAAGTTTTGTTTTACTTTAAATAGATCCTATTTGGCTGTCATGTTGTGATGGACTCTGTACTGGTCATTCAGACAATTATGGCAATGTTAATTTAATAATAATAATTATAATAATAATAATAATAATAATAATAATAATAATAATAATAATAATAATGCTTTAGTCTTCTATAGTGCTTTTCTAGACACTCTAGACACAGTCACTATACAATTTGGTGCATTATTCATTTACTCCTCAGTCACTTGGTGGTGGAAGCATGGCTGCCATTGTGCACCTACGGCCACTCCGACCACCACAAACACACAGTCACACTGACACATTCATACAGGCAAGGTGGGTGAAGTGTCTTGCCCAAGGACACAATGACAGTATGCAATGCCAGCAGCAGGGATTGAACTGCCAACCTTCTTGGGGGTACGTCTCTACCAACTATTTTCCTACTGTACTTGTGTCACTTAGCTATGACAAGGCAGCTTTGTGGAAAACCTCCAGTTCATTATGATGGAAGTAAGTGTATTGTCTGCATACCAAGCAGCTCTTATTTGGAGTATTTCTTTTTGTAGCCTAACATAGTTCTAACATATTGACATATCACAGTCTTATTAGTTCTAGTACTGGCTGGCCATTGTCCAGGGTGTACCCCGCCTAAGGTCCAAAGTCACTGGGATGTCCAGCTTAAGTAAACAGGATATTACTGCAAAAGTAAACATTTATAAATAAACAAAAATTAAATAGTCTAACCATATATGTGAAAGGTGTTGACAGGAATGTATTAGCCAATCCCTGCAATGATCTGTTTGTGAAATTTTCTTACATTAGCATTGCAGGAATTCCATCTATGAGACACTTGGGATCACTTCTTCACATTTGCAGAATGCCTGTTGCGTTTGGCTCTGGTCCTCCAAGTTACACAGCTGTCCACCACTCAGATGCTCACTCATAAAGTCTTAATGAAAAACAGTCAACATGATCTTTTCTTAGCACTGGCCTCTTCTAGTGGGACAGCCCTGGCTCTGAGATGCACGCTTTATGTCTTAAGTGCAAGTAGAGCAGACAAAAGCGTATTGAGAAATCCCATGGGAAGCCTCAGTGCTGTTAAAGGAATGCCCCAGTGGGAGAGAGAGAGAGAGGGGCCCAGGGCCTCACACTAACTCACAGCCTGACCTCCGTCTCCTTAATAAAATCTATTAGCAGAACACAGGGCAATGGGCCACTCACTGTTAATACGGATAAATCAAAGTAACTGCCTGCTGCCCTTATGTAATCTCTGCTTGGGCCACATAGTCTAGACATCTGAGGACAAGGATTTTGGTTTGAAGTAAATCTGTTCTGTTTAATCTGAAATGATGCAATTTCCACATTCAAGTGATTGGACTAATTTTGGACTTGGATTTTAAGCCTCATTGACTCGAACTCGACTTGAGTTTTGAGGGATCAGACTTTCTTCTCAAAAGACCAGGACATGAGAGGCTTGGACCTGATAACCAGACCTTTTCTAAATCAGCCTTGGACTCAGACTTGTGTACTGTTGGACTGTCGGACTTAGACTCAAACTTGTGAACTATTAACTCGAACTTGATCTGAGACTTATGTACTGTTCACTTGGACTTAGACTCATATTTTCCTCATAGACCAGGACTTGTGACTTTGCTCAGACCTGATAACCAGGCCTTCTCTCGCTTGGACTTGGACTCAGATTTGTAAACTGTCGACTTGTATTTGAAGTCATCTCTTCTCACAGACCAGGACTTGTGACTCAATTCGGACCTGATAACCAGAACTTCTTTAAATCAGACTTGGACTCAAATTTGTGAAAGGTTGATTCGGACTTAGACTCAGATTTGTGAACTGTTGATGGGAACTTGCACTCAGATCTGTGAAGTCTTGACTTTAGACTTGGACTCAAACTTGTGAACTGTTGACTCGGACTTTTAAATTGTTCATTTGGACTTAGACTCAGACTTGTGAACTGTTCATTCGGATTTAGACTCGAACTTGTGAATTGTTGACTCAGACTTAGACTCAAACTTGTGAACTGTTGACAAGAACTTGCACTCAGACCTGTGAACTTAGGTGCCGTTTAGATGACAAGCGCATTTTGCCAAATCAACAAGGTTTGATTGCGGTTTAGCCTTTTGTTTACACGAGGACAGGGGTTTCCATTTTCTGAATCCACAAAGGTTTGAAAACGCTGGAAGAACGCTCCACTGGCTTCGCTCTCGTGTAAACTGTGAAAACACCGTCCTCACTGAAAACAATGACGTAACAGCCCAATCTGAACAGTGATTGGATGAGTGCACGCTGTATGTCAGCTGACCCACGAGCGCAAAATACAAGGCTTTTAGGTCTCATACGTTCATATTTTGTCCAGTAACTGTCAGTAATATCTGTACAAGTACTTACTTTTAGGATAGACTTTATGAGAATGGCTCCAGAAAATCACAAGATCCTAAAGTAGCTGGAAAGTTTCAGACAGGATCATTCCTTCTGTGTGTGGTGTAGAGCATTTGCGGGGCCCACAGCGCCGTTTGCTGGATAAACAAAGGTACAGTTGTTTTCAGGTGAAACGAGCGTTGTTGTGTAAATGCAAATTGCAGGCGGCAAGACTGTTGAGTTTTTCTGGCCAGCGTTGTCGTGTAAACAGGCCCTTAGACTCAAACTTGTGAACAGTTGACCCAGTCTTGGACTTCTGAACTATTGTCTCGCTCTTGGGCTTGTGAATCATAGACCTAGACTTGGGACTCAAACTTAGGAATGATAACTCGGACTTGGACACAGAAAATTGAGAGTTGCGCATGTCATGACTGCTCTGTACGATGGAGCTTGGTGAAAGATGGCTTGTATGAGAAAAGGTTCACTTGGCTAGGGAAGTGAATGGGTCTGACCTAAAGCTTAACTCAGCTATTTATACAGGGCCTCCTGGGTCCAGACTAGATGTAATTTGACCAATTTTACAATTTTATACATTTTTTCATGTGCAATAAAGCTTGATTGGTTATGAAGAGAGCTAATTACTTTGCCATGTCTAAAGGGGAATAAAAGCTAATTGATGTTCCAAATGGCACAATAGCGTTGACAATCTGAAATGCCACGCCTAAACGGGGCCAAAAGAAGAAAAATCTATATTTTTTATGGATTGACCACATAGAGTTTGAAAAGTAGTTAGGCTATGTACGTGTGATCATGCCCTGGAGAAACACAGATGACATTATGAGTGGGCGGAGTTTGTGTGAGTCCAGAACGGTCTTATGTAACAGGACCCACATCCTGCTGTGGCTCTAATTGAAGTTTACTCACGGCTAGACTGGAGTGTTTCGGCTGGAGTGCACTTTTACGCGTTTTGGACATGGACAGTGGGTTATTTTGGACTTTGGAGATAAGGCTTGGGCGCTACATCAGCTGGAAAAAAAAAATTATCGAAACTTAAAAGCTGTTGAAGCATGAAAACTTAGCGTAAGACATGGGCAGCGCTTGGAGTAGAGGCAAAAAAGTGGCACCGGAGAGTTTAATCGAGGTCAGCGCGTCCACAGGTGTCTCCTCGTCCAAACACGGCGCACCGTTCAGGCCTCTCAAAATCCATTCTCTCCTGCGTAGCGCGCGTAACCGTGCGCAACAGGACAGTCCCGGGGAAGACTCGGAGCGCTCTAACGAGGAAGAAGAGGACGCGCAGATGGAAACGTTGAGAAAAGTAGAGGCAAAAAGGAGTACTACGAGTAAATCCAGGACGTATGGACTGTGCCATTTCAGCAGCGAGGACACGGAGGAGGAGGAGGAGGAGGATCAGCAGAGACGCGCGTCAACAGAGCCACGTGGAGGACGGGACGTAAACACGAGAGGACACGCACGAGCTGTACAGATTCCCAAAGAGCACACGGTTTGTTTGTTACTTAAATATTTGTACAGTTTAATATGTCAATAACGAACTAAACCAAAGATCAAGACCAGTCTTCTTGGCAGTCTTAGGGCTTTGTGCTTGGTGAATAAGACAAAGGGCTATTAGCTGTCTTTTACCAAATGTATAGCTCAGTGATCCCCAACCTTTTTTGTCTCCTGTACCCCCTGGGCTTTTTGTCATACTACCATAAGCACACCTTCATTAGTATGTGTTGATGTTTCTTCAAAAATTGGCCATACAAAAACATCCGTGTTTATTAGCAGGCCTACAAAGACATTTTAAACATACTTTAATGTAAATAGTGCATTTTTTCCTTTAAAACATAAAGGTGCTATGAGCAGAATACAGTTTTTATATTTCATAAACATGACCCACGTGTTTGCCAAGATATGGTGTAAACATGTTTAAATCAAATATTAGTTTTACTGATAATGATGCAGTTGATTTACTAACAATTAAAAATTTTGTATTTGCTTACATTTTTTGTTTTGGATCTAAAACTGCGTTGCTGATCGTCCAATCAGAAAAGAGACCATTGTTTTGATTTAGACTGCAGTACTGCTTTTCAAACCAGTAGGAGCGCATGCTGCTTATAATACCTTTAAATTCAAGACACAATTTAAAATAAAACATAATATAAACTATTGCATGTACTGTTGTTTATTTTTATGCCAAAAACAAAAAACAAACAAAAAGAAAACTTTAACTTGTATTAAAAAAAAAAAGTGAATAATTTTAAAATAACTCCAGTTTAAAACAAGCTATTAACCCTAGGAACTGTGGAAAAAAAGAAAAGCAGTTTCACCTTCTTTCCATTCGTGTTGAGACCACTGAGCTTGTCTTTCATTAGTTTCCATATGAAAAGATTACAAATATTTTCTCAGCATCTTGGAAATAAATTATGAAATAATCCCAAGTACCCCCTGCAAAGTGTAGCCCTAAAAATTGTGTTTGTTGGTCAAGCAAAAACAAACACTTGGTCAAGAATGAATAATGGGCAATGAACTTTTTTTTTTTTTTTTTATAGAATAATTTTTTTTAGACATGTTTATTTTATTTTGATGGGTGAGTTTTGTTAAATAAGCTTTGGGAAATGGCTTCCTTTCTGTGCCTTTATTTTTCTAGTGGACAAAAACAATTTTGATGATGCTACTTTTTAATATAAATATTTATATAATTTTTTTGTCTACTCTTATTTTAAAGTTGAGGAATGGGTTTCTTTTTAGGGCAAGATTCAAATAAAAAACCTAACTTTTTATTTTTCTAGTGAACAATTAATTTTTGATGTTGCATCTCAGGGCCATTGTACTTTTTGGTCATTCTTGTCTTAGCAGAATTACAGTGTTTTTCTGTGGGCTTTTTTTCAAATGTATTCTAATCTTGTCTTCTCCTAGTCTTCCTCCCAGACCACACTGCCCAGAGGCACTGCGGTAGAAGCTCCTGTCCCCACAGACAAACCCTGGTGAGTAAACCACTGTGATAAATAATACATCCAACAGCTCAGTGCGGTTCAGAGCAGTAGTAAAACCATCGAGGATCACTTTACTTTGTTATTATCAGTCAGGTCTCACTAATACTACCACATAGGTTGGGTGTTAGACTCTACATAAATAATTATTATTAGTTAGCTTTTCTTCTTGATGATGGCCGTTTCAGGATCTCACACTGAAAAAAGTCACTAGTGAAGAAATTGTGGTGAATTTATTGAGCAGAATGAATGAAGACAGACACAATAATGTATACTGTGAAAAAGTCTTAGACAATTTTTAAGACTACAAAGAAAGAAAAGTGTACCAATGGCGGAAAATTACACACACACACACACACACACACACAAAGTAAAAATTAAAACTAGAAACACTCAGGGAGCATACTCAAAAAATCTTCCAGATCAGGGAATGCTCTTAAGTGTCACACTGGTAAAGAATCTACTAAAACTCTAATTATCGTATATCTTGTTGGTCTCAAGCATGTGAGACAACAACAAAACCTCTAAAGTCCTTATATAATCAAGCTGTTAAAATATTGGACAAAAAGCCACTGCGATATCATTATTGTCCAATATTTGCACAACACAACATGCTAAATTTTGACAATTTAATTACCAATTCAAATGTGTGATTAATCTTTAAAATCTTAAATAATGCAGCGCCTCCTCCACTGGAAAAATTTGTGCAGCTCTGCTCTGAACAAACAGTCAGGACCACCAGGTCCACAAGTCGAAATGACTGCAGATTACCTAAGCGGAGTTCTGCTTTCTCTCAGACAGCTTTCTCCTTCAAAGCCATTAAAGAATGGAATAAACTCCCACAGAGTCTGAAACTTTCCTCTGACATGAAAAAACTTTTCATTTAATGTCAAGAAATTACTATTGGAAAATCAGCAGTGTCAGCATTAAGAATTGTAACAGGTATGATGTGGTCTTAGTGAGATTTTAATGTATAATTTTATTGTGTAATAATTCATAGTCACAACGTGTGAATGTGTTTTGTTTATATTGCTTGTATTGTATCTGCTTATGTGGTATTTCTCACCTGCTCAGGGACTACAGATGGAAACTAGCTTCAGCTATAATCTGGTGTAAAGCATCTTTAATGTATTTGCACATTGTCCCTGTCAAATAAACTAATAAATAAATAAAAAACGAATCATTTGTTCTTGTACTGCGAGATGTTAGTATCTTCAGTCTGTATCTCAAAATAGTCCCTTTAAAACACTCCTGGATCTAAACAGTAATCCAGATCCACACCAGAATTAAAGGTGCCATGAGCAGTATATTTATTTTTTTATATGTTTTACAATGGTACAGCTAATTTATTCACAATTTTAAAAAATTGAATGTAATGCCCAGGTTGTTTATGTTTACATTTTTTGTTTTGGTTCTAAAACCCTGGACTGCTGATCGTCCAATCAGAAAAGCCGAAAGACTGGCAACCCACAGGCCATTGTTTTGATTTAGACTGCAGTACTGTTTTTAAACCAGTACGAGCGCATGCTGCTAACAGTACCTTTAAGTTAAATAAATGTAATAAACTTAAATGACCCAGCTCCCAGTTCTTTACAGTGGCATTATTGACATGTTTCTTCTCCTCAGGACGTGTAATGGCCACCCGTTGTTAACCATGCCTGTCATTCTGTACAACGGATCAGAGGAGGAGCTCATGGACAGCATCGAGAGAGAGTTCAGCTGACCTCCAGCTGAAAAACCTCTGGTCTAGAGTCATCCCAGCTCAAGTTGTTGTGCCATATTTAGCATGGAAGTCTATATGTTTAAGAAAAAAACTATGTAAAGCCAATGCATTTACTGTATATCTACAATTGCTGGTTCTGTTTATCAGCATAGATTCTTTTGGCTTGATATTGAGCTCGTTGGTGGATGCATAATGTACACTTCTGTAAAGGTATGGGCTGTGCGTGTTTATTCAGGGTCTCCTTGCTGACCACAGCTCTTCCTGCACCACCCTTATGAGAAAGGAATGTACAGAAAGACTTCAGTCAAGCCCAGTGTGTGACCAGCTGTGAAAATGTTGGAACACGGCCCTCTGCTGACACATAGTGGTCAAATACTTGTTTGTTTTTTTGGCCTCTGTATCTTGGGACGTTTGAATTCAGAGCTGGATCTAAATAAGGACCTTCATATTCAAATAAACTGCAAGAATGTTTTTTAATAAATCTGGTGGTTTACTTCTGGGCTTATTTTTCTGACATATTAAAGTTCAGTAAATGTGTAAGGATAGATGTCATTGCTATTTCCAAATTCGAAATTGATATCTTGACCAGCCAAACCCATTCACTTTCTAAGTACAGTGAAGTGGGTCTGACCAGTCGTATTCTGTGCATGTTCAAAAATCTCTATGGCCAAGTACGTACTGCATAGTAATTTTTGGCTTTGGTTAAACTTAGAATTTGGAACAAGAAATATTAAAAACTGGAACAAAATAATGTTTTCTAAGATATTTTGTCCAAGAAATTATTCATTTGGTTGTTTATCCAATATGCCATCTGCTGTCATAATTTGTACAGCTGTGAGTCAAAAGATGCTAAGTCCATTCATAGGGGGTCAGAAACAAATGTTTAGCAAATTATTTATCATTGTGAGATATGAGGGCTTTGATGCTCAATGGATAGAGCATTTACCCTGTGAACTAGAGGATCCATGAGTCCATGTCTGAGCACAATATCTTTATTATATAAGGTAAGAGAAGGTTAAGGCATACTTTATTGTCCCCATAGAGGCACTTGTTCTGTGCATTTGACCTTTCCTTCAATGGTGGGCGACCACAGCGCAGCACCCGGGGTCCCTTCTCCAGATCTTGAGCAAGGAAGCACCCTTGGGAAGCTTACTCCGGCACAGGGGGAGCAAGCAAACTCCACATAGAAAGGCCCCACGTGGTCTGGGAATCGAACCTGGGATCTTTCTCTTACACACTTGAACTATGATACTGTAAATGAGCAAATGTGTCAAGAAAAATGCTCTATAAATAAAATGTATTATTATTATTATTATTAATTGATTTTATTTATTTGTGCTAGACACATTTATAGCCTGTCTGTCCTGGAAGAGGATCTCTTCTTCAGTGTGATCTCATTTTTTAACTCACTGCTAGGTTTTTTAGGAGTTTTTCCTTAGAGTGGGAGAGGCTCATCTGATCCTCGGGTGCTCATATTTCTGACATGAGAAATCGTTTTCCAACTTGTTTATATTCATGTGCTTTTATCACAGAAAGTTGAAATATTGACGTCACCATATGTAGATCAACAGAGTTATTGGTCAGTAATGTTATTAATTAGCGTTTAACACAGCTAACTAGTCAGATATGATGTTAGCCTTTTCACTACTAAAAAGCTGAACATTTTGCAAATATAGCTTTAGCCAAAGAGCTTGGAATGTTAGTTAGGGGTAAAATAAATTAATGACTAGCATTTCTAACACAATCCTCTTACTTCTATACGAGTGACAGCTTATTGTAAACTCATATTATTATCAACAATTAGTCAGAGCTGATGTATAAACGCAAATTTATATATGAACTACTTTTCTGCTCAGTAGATGAAGCAGGAGGAGAAGTCCAGCAGTGGGAATTTTGACCTGAGTTCCCAACTTCTTTTACTGACTTGAGCAGGTGTTCATGTGTATTTTTTAAGAAAAACGTTTTCCTGAGTTTCCGAGAACCACATTAATGCAGCATAAGGGCAGGGGATGTCCTGGGGCTGTTCAGTTTAGTTATTGTTTATGTTTGATTATGTGTTTATGTTTGATTGTGTGACTAATTGTTTGTAAAGCCCTTTGAGACGACTGTTGTGATATTGGGCTATATAAATAACACTGAATTGAATCTTCTTGCTGTGAGGCGACAGTGCTAACCACTTTGCCACTGTGCCGTGAGACAGGAGCTATGCACTCTCCATATGCGTCTAGTAGAAATCAAATTTTGATTCTTATGTATTCATCTATTTGACCTACAAATTTAGCTTGCTTGAGTTTATCAATGGAGTTTTGTGTCCAACTGAGCTACTGTGATCAAGCAATTTTCCTCATGGTTTAAGTTTATCTAAGTCTAAGGAGCTTGAAAAACTGACTACTGAAATATAAGAAATGTCTCAAAACCTAGATGTAGATGTAGATGAATTAATTCCCAAATTATATCAGTAAAGATGCAAGCTTTGTGTCCACAATATTATCTTTTAATCAGCCATAAATTCATGACTGCCTTTACAATAATATACTTATATTATAAAATGTACCAATAAATATTCATACAGCATATTTAAAAAGATAAGAGTTCAGCCCATACCATGATGTGATGAGATACAGTACTTAAATAATTTCATTAAAAATAAATTGATTTGGCATATGAGAGTGTAAGACTGTGGCAGTTATTATTTCTGTTTCTTGGAAGGCCTGTAGAAGGACATCCGCGTGTGCACCCCCGTCAGGAGTTTGGGAGGGAGGAGAGGGAGGTGGTTTCGGAGCGTCTCGCAGCTCCTCACGTTCTTAGCAATGTAATCCTCGCAAATCCTGCCAGAACAAAAAAAATGTGTCAACACTGTTTCAGAATTACAAAAATGACAGCAGCTGACGAAGAAGTGAGAATTGTCTTGGAGTTAATTATGTCCACATTTCAGGTTTCTGTTTAAGTGTTTTGGTAGAATAGACTTTGAGTAACAGATGTCCTGAAGAGCCCGACTGACCAACTCTTTTGTTCCTTCTTTGTGCCCTAATCATGGCTGGTCCCCTCAGACGGATATATTTATAGAGTTGACACAGGTTACTGACAGTTGAAGTTTTCTAAAAAGGGTCCCAACTGCTGGCAAGTGCTTAATCAAAAGATTTGTTGGGTCCCCAGTGCCTTAAGCAATTATCTGATGAGAAGTGGCAGTATTTAAAGGGGCTTTTTTACTTTTTTCAGGCCTTTTGAAATAGTTTTGGTCACCTTTGCATTAGTATTTCCCGTTTATTATCTTAAAATAATGTATATGTATGGAAAATTCCTTTTTTTGGGGAGTTGCTTGACTTTGCAGAGAACACTTGAATTAGGTGTCTGTTACTCCCTGCTGGCAACAGTGGGGACTGGACAGAGCATAAAATCGCTATTTAGCACAGCTAGTAGCAACATGAAGCTAACAGATAGATAAATGAGCTGACTGCCTCGCAGTGACAGCAATTTAAGTGCTAAAATAATCAGAACGAGTCCAGGGACGGTGTGTGGGCTTTAGGAACATGCAGGACAGGAGTACTTGCTGGTTTCCTGGTTTGAAACCGAACATTTCCAGATCGTTAGAAGAGGATGGGCTCAGCGTACAGGATTACGTAAACAAGCATGAATGAAGCAAAATACTACTCCAGGTATGTTTTTGAGGTGCAAACAACATTATAACATGGGTAAAACCTCAAAAATAGTTGATTTAGCACAATGGGGACCTTTAAGCGTAAGGTAGACTTTATTGTCTCTGTTGGGAAATTTGTTCTCTGCATTTGACCTATCCTTCAATGCCACTGTGGCAGCTTGTCAGGAACAGTAAGCAACCACAGAGCAGTACCTGGGGACCCTCTCCAGATCTGAGCCAGGATCCTGGTCAGAAGTACCTAGCTGGAGGATTAGCCTACCGTGCATGTTTTAGGTTGATAGGGGAAACTAGAGTAGGGCTGAATGATTTTGAAAAAACATCTAAATGTGATTTTTCTGACAGATACTGCAGTTCCGATTAGATTTGCAATATATTTTTTTAAATGAATGTACAGGTCACAGTTTACATTTCAAGCATGTGATGGAGCATTGACACTTGAGAGAAAACTGAAATATTCACTGCTGAACAAATACAAGGAATCACATGCCTTTCAGCTCATGTCTGTAGAGGTCTAAACTACAGCTGTAGCATGATTTATACATATGTTCACCTGCAGTGGACATTAAATCACATAAATAATTGCAGCCTTGGCAATTTGCTAATTGTAATAATTAAAATTGCCATTTGGATTCGATTTTGATCAATTGTAGAGCCCTAAACTAGAGCACCTGGAGAAAACCCACTCAGACAAAGGAAGAACATGCAAACGTCACAGAGACAAGCCCCACACAGTCCAGATTTCAAACCCGGGATCTTTCTGCTGTGAGGGTAACCACTTTGCCACCATGCCACTTATTAAGAAATTAGGACTGGAGGGTTGGCATTTACGACCCTCACCCAAAGTGCCTACACCAGTCACATATGTGCCTGGTTGTAACAGGATCCAGCTTAAAAACCTGCCAAATCACTGTGCGACTGTTTGACTGTGTCGACCCTGGCTAAGAACCCAAAAGATACAAATATATACAGTATATATTAAGAAATTGTTGATACTTGATGTAAATGTTTCTATTTCATAGCCATTTTGTGAGATGATGTTATTTTCTTATTGCTGCCTCTTGGCCAAATGTGTTAATGTAAATGTGAATGGATTCTCAAATACCTAACCTTATAAAATAAATGAATACAAATATCAGTTCAACTACTACTTGAGACTATTTAGTGGTCTTACCTGGAAAGTGGATATGGCTGCATTTGGAAAACTAGTGCGTCATTGCAGTGGCCCTAAAAAACGACAACAAAGTAAATATTCATAAAGCACACCTGTAATGATATGGATGATATGGTTCTTCAATACATACTGTGTCCACAAGCAGAATGTAGTCACAGCTTCCACCAAAGACAATAACATCAGAGTCCTTCCCTGAACACGCTGTATGCCATAACCTAAGAAAAACAACAGGTGCTATTTGTCACAATAGAGGGTCATAGTGAGAGTTAATATACTATTTTGCCACCTTGGTTTATTCTTATAGGGATGTTCAACTTGTCTCCATTTTTTTGTTTCAATGTCAAACATCCAACCATCACCTAGAACATCAGACAAACAAAAAAACAACTTAAAACTCTTTGCAACAACAAGAAAACTTCAGTTATAAGTAAAAAAAAATGTTCTTACTCATGGGATTACACTCCATACTAAGTCCTCCGAACATAAATAAAGAATTTTCTGACACTGCCGTGAGTGTATGCCAGGACCGTCCCACTGGAGCAGTTGAGTTTGGAATTCTGTGATGAAAATAATTAGATATTTTTACATCAGAAAGACATATAGGGCCTGGTCTACTAGGATAGCAAGTATGTACTGTAAAGTCACTCTTTTCTTATATTTGAGAAAAAAAAATTATCTTGAAGCATAGAATAAAAGGTATAATCTCAAAAACAAGGCATCACAGTATTGTGTGCGTTTAATCACTAGTCTGTTTACGCAAAGACACACATACAAAAATGGACATGTTTTTTTGTATCATCAGCAACACTGTGTGAGCAGAGTAGACCCTGATAGTATATCATCAGCACTTATTAACTGTTTACCAAAAGATAAAGGAGGTGATCCATATACAAATGTGACAGCAGTAAATACTCTAACTAACCTTTAAGGTGTAGCAGCTGAAGTAGTTTTAACTCTTATTCTGGTCTTCTGAACCTAAGGTACTTATTGAGTTCTTTTATAAATGCACTATCCACTTAGCATATATTTTAACAAACAAATCTGTAGTATATGAGACCATATTGTCCATTGGTGATCTTTTAGTGAGAATGGTATACTCACATTTCAGCCCACATCTTGGACTCCAGGTCTAAACAGTGAATGTCACTTGTCCTAGTTTCCTGCGTTTCAAAGAAAAACAGAAATATCAGACTTTGTCTATTTTAAGCACTTTCTACTCTATTTTTAAAAATGGCTCATACCATCACTCTGCCTCCACAAATGTATCCTTTGGAACCAACAGAGGCACTGGCATGGGCTGCTCGAGGGGCTGGAGCCCGGCCCTATGTTGGAAAAAAGAATGTTAAGCATGCTAAATGATGAAATGTTATAAAAAATAAAGCTATCTTTTAGATAGGGTTAGGTTATGATTAACATAGCAAAACATTGCATCCTCTACATTGGGCTAAACAAGGTCTGCATTGACTACTACATCACACAAATACTACTATGTTGAAAAATAGCTTTCTACATTTAAAGTGACTAGACTGACTCACAGAGGTTTGTGGTTGAATCCAGCTGGTCTGTGTTGGGTCAAATATATGAACCTCATTGTTCCATCCCCAGAACAGATCTCCTACCTATATCAACACAATATATATAGGGTCATCACCTATAATTATTTTTCCCAAAGAAAGCCTTTGAGATGATAATAACGTGCATACCCATGAGGTTTCATCTACTATAAAACTCCTGCTCTGGCTGTCGAGGTCACTGAGAAGTTTGTGACCATATCCTCCAAAGTAAATTATTCTGTAACACAGACACAGTCTTTTCACTGTAAAACTTGTAATGGTGGTATTTAAAATATGTATTAACCATGGCTGCTTACTTTCCATCATAAACCCAACAGGACAGCTTGTCTCTGGGAGAAGGAGGAGCACCGAACACATGAACGATCTTCCTCCAAGTGAACGCCCCATCAGCCAGGTCTACGCAGTAGATCTGCAGAGTGTACAACAATCCTTGTTTAAAATGGTTATTACCAAAAGCTGTTTCAGAATGCTTCAGTGTAATAATAGATAGTGCCTGCTGACATTATGGTGTACAGAATATGAGAAATGAAAGAACTATCAAGCTATGGTTTAAGTTGATTTACTCATGTATTAGAGAAAGAACTAACCTGATTGGTCTGTCCATTGTCATCACAGCCTCCAAATACATACAAGACTCCATTTAGACAGCAGCCACAGGTCCCGGACATAGAGGGCGGGACTTCCCCTGTCATGTTGAACACTTTCCTAAAGAATAAATAGTAAAATACATGTTATTTTCTAGTTACAATATCATATCTCTGCTTAAAAGAAATGTTGCTTATTTATTCTTACTATTTAGTTTTTGCTGCAGTCTGTTGGGCAGCTGAGGCTGTTGATACTTAAGATGAAACTAACAGAGCAAGCTGGCTCTATAGGTATTAGTTTGGAGAATCTGGTTGGACTAGTGAAATAATATATGAGTGGATGGATGCTATACAGAGCAACGTGGACCGCTCTCTGCATTGGGCCTTTGAATAACAGAGAGCAGCCAGTGGATGTCTAAGATCAGCAAACTGCAGGAAACTCCTTCTGTCAGAAGACTGTACAATCAGGTGTCTAAAAAGTTAAATTAAAGTACATTTATTAGGGCTGGGAAAAAATGTTTTGTGATACAGTATATTGCATATTTAGAAACATGATACTAAGTATTGATTCTTTTACCTGATATCAATACTTTTGTGACATTATGCATAATAATGGTGCTACAGTACTGCACTGATTTTACAGTCAAATCATAACTGGTCAAGAAATCTGCCAGGATTGTAGAGGACAGCACTGCACTTTTACGCACTTGGTCTGTCAAATACTGTCACACAAATAAAAGTATTTCTGAATAATTAATAAATAAGGGCTTGGTTTCTTGCATAAAAAGTCTGCAAGTGAACTTAATTTTAAATGTAAGGTGAACATATTGATGTAATTCATAAGATAAAATCACAATACAGTTATATCGCAGTATTATCGAAATCACAATATGAATCGTATCAGCACCAAAGTATATTTATAGTATCGTGACCCGACAAAAGCGTATCATCTGAGCCCTAACATACAAATATAAATACGCACTTTAGGTGATTTTACATGCTATTGTATTATTTGCAATTTCTGTACTAAAAAGTGAATATAGGTAACAGTTTAATTTAGGCTATAGCATACAGTTCTTTGATAATTCTTACCATACACCTTGTTCTAAGTCATACTCCCAGATTTCGTCATTGGGCAGGAAGATTTCATCATCACCAACTGACTGTAGACAAACAACATGATATTACTACTCTATAAATGCATGCAGTGTAGCAACTACACATTTTATCCTATCGTCTGTTTTTAAAATGAAGCATGCCTCAACATGAACCTGCAGTGTAAGGAAGTTTCCAGGGCCATCAAAAAGTCTAGTCTAGCTCTGCCAATAATTACTTGACTAAAGTAAAATTTGGTAGACAGAGGAAACACTACACACACTGAACATGACACTGCTGCAAACAAGCTAGTGATTTTTTTATTACTTATAACAAAAACAAAGAGACAAAAATGTCACTACATCATTTTGTAGAGCAGTGACCCAACCTTTGTGATAGGGTATGTATGGTTACTAATATGGCCAGTGAACATTTGTTTTACTAACACAGAGCTTTTCTATGGTATTAGTTTATCATTTATAAGAAATTAACAAGTATATTTCTGAATGCAGTTCCTGGATTTACCACTCTATGTCACTATTTTCTATTAACCAGTTTTATTTAAAATGTGGTCCATTACTCACCAACTAGTAGTTTATACATACAACTAAATAAATTGATATTAATACATTTCTTATAGACAGACCAATATTTTTATTTTTCTGCAGTTTTCCTCAGAGGTCAAAGTCATGTCAAGATAAGATACAAAAATATTGGTCTGTCTATAGAAAATCCATGTATTCATATCAGTTTATTTAGATATGTGTATGTATAAGCTACTAGTTGCTGAGTAATGAACCGCATTTTGATTGAGACTTGTTAATAGAAGTGACAATCCAGGAACTGTATTGAGACATATGCTTGTTTATAAATGGCAAACCATTACCACAGAAAAGTCAAGTTAGTAAAACAAATGTTCACTGGCCACAGTAGTAGCCATACATACACTATCACAAATTATGTGGTGGCATTCTTTGTTTGTTTTAGTAATAAATGAAAAAATCATGAGCCTGTTTACAACAGTGTCATGTTTAGTGTATGTAGTATTTCCTCTGTCTACCAAAATTCTACTCCAGTCATTATTTTACATGATTTATTTTTATTAGTAGAAGACCAAATTAACTTTTTTGGACTAAGTAAATTGATGTAGGTCCATGCTTTTGACAAAATAATTTTCTCTCCCTAATTATCAAAGGTTTCTTCTGGCTGCTTTTTATAACTGGCTGTTAACTAATGAAGGGAATAATTAATGTCTAATGATTTGATTTATTTATTTTTTTTAATGACCATACCATGTATCCTCCCCACACATAGAGGCGGTTGTTGTCGTGCAGTACAGCCGTGTGCCCGCTCCTCTCTCGGGCAACCAGCTCCAGGCAGTGCCCCTCAAACTCCGGGTCCATGGTGAGGTGGATGCTGCTAAACATACAAAAACAGACCTGCCTTTGAGTTTAAGTTTACCTAAAATGTCTAAAAATGTCATACGCGTTTTGGGCGTCGGTTACATAAAAAAAGAATTTAAAAAAATCCACCACACACATAAAAACACTCGCCACTCCACCTTCACGGGTGTTGTGTCAAGCATGCATTTTTTGACAGTTATATTTTTGTAATAAGCTTATTCTTTAAAAAAAAAACAGTTGACATAAATGAAAACAAACTTACGGTTTAAAGAGAAACGTCCATTAGTTTTTCATGTTCTAACTGAGCGTAACGACCGTGTAATAAGCAAAAAGTGTCAGAAAAGCCTCACTCCTGTCTCGTAAACAGATGTCAACAATGAACCGTTTCCGGTTGCTACCGTTTCAAAATAAGATCCGAGACAACTAAAACGAGAAAACTGTCAGAAAAAAACAACAACAACAACAACAAAACAAAAACAACAATAAAAACAAAAACACTTCAACATCACTGGTATAGGTAAAACGGTGTACGTGACCAGAAGGGGAGGGTTTTGTCCCATAAACCTACGGATTATTTTTGTTATTATCATTACTGTGTTATTATTGTCATTGCTATTATTGTACTATTGTACTTGTTATTTTTAATACTAATACAATTATTAATACATTGTTATTATAATTTAGGCTGCTGATGTTGTGCTGTTATTTATCTTTACTGTTCATCATCATTATTATCATGTTTAAACCTTGCACGCACGCACGCATGCACACACGCACACACACACTCTCACACACATACACCACTCTCAAGGACTCAGCGGAATCCTTGTTTGTTTCTTGCCGTCTTCATGTCCCTTTTTTCTAAGTCTGTATGTTAATTGTTTTATGTTCCAAAAAAAGACTCTTCTTGTCCGTTTCGCTTACAATAACTTATTATTATTATTATTATTATTATTATTATTATTATTATTATTATTATTATTATTATTATTACTGCATTTCAATAAATTTATCAAGAAAAAACATAGATAATAACATGAAAAAGAAGGCAAACTCAATTATTGCAACGGCAAAACTCCAGATGTTTAAAAAATAGAGAACTATTAAAAATAAATTGGAATTATACATTTATTTGCGTTTTTATACGGAGCGGAAGTGACGCGTAATATACGGAAGTGGAGCTGACATTTAGCGCCAAAGCTTGAGTTGGGCAGAAACAACAGTGGGAACATGGAGGTCGCTCGCAAAATAAAGACTAAAGTCTCCGCTGGCTTCAAGATGCGTGGTCTTATACTACGACCGTATGTATTTTAAAGAAACTACTTCTGTTTTTGCTACTGTGACGAGAAAATGCTGTGTTATTGTCCTTACTGACTGATTCTATGGTTAGCCCTTATGACAGTCAATGTGTAATGTTAGAAACAAAAGCCTTAAAAACACCTTTTTTTTGGAAAATAGCGAAGGCTCTATGCATGATGGTTTCTTGTTGGAGCATTGTACACTATAAATATTGACTAGTAGATGCAATCTAGTATTATACATTATAATGGTTGCTACATTTAATACATGACATCAATGTGACCATGTTACTAAATCTAAAAACTGTGATTTTCTTTCTTTTACAAATAATGGTGCATTTAAACTTACCAAGTAACACAAAACTCATACAAAACCCTAAAAAGTTTTACCACGCAATTCTGAGTAAAATAACGCTAGGGCATAATCTTTGTATAAATATCTGTATATCATTCATGTCCCAGTTTTCAACAAACCATGTCCCAGCTGTCCTCATTTCAACCAAGACACAAACCAAAGGAAACATTTGTCTAGACTTTTGCCAATCAATTTAGTTACCATGACATTGTTATTATTAATAAATAGTAATTGATGTACTCAGAATTACATGGCAGAAAATGTCAAGGTTTTATGAAGTTTTTTTGTTCCTTAGTAAGCTCACATGTCCCAGTTTGAAGGTCTAGAAGTATGGTCTCCCTGAATATAAGGAATGTAAGATAGTGGTTATTATATTGTTGTGTGCATAAGTTTGATATTAGCTTGTGGTGCAGTGAAGCCAGCAAGTACTTGGTGGAGGTGCTTGAGTCTGTTACTCCCTCTGAACTGGACGACATTATAGAGAGGGTCCTGGATGCAGTGGAAAAGCAGCCATGTAAGTGAAGTACAGTCATTGTATACAGTAAAATGTATCCTCCTAATGTTAATGTTTATTTTAATGTTTGCTGTGTAACAGTGTCCTCCAGTATGATCGAGCTCTCTGTGCTGGAAAGTGCCGTCCAAGATTGTACTCAGTCATGTAACGAAGCCATGTAAGTGCTGTATTGTGTCTCTGAGTCAGCCCTGTGACTAACTGCTCACTGTCCAGGGTGTACCCCATCTAAGGCCCATAGTTACTGGGATAGGCTCCACTACCTGCGACCCCTAATGATACTAAGCAGAAGAAGGCAAGGCAGTTTTATTTATAAAGCACATTTCATACATCAAGCAATGTGCTTTACATCAAATGAGCAGAAAAAATAAATAAACAAATCACAATACAATTAAAAATACAATAAAATAAAGAAACAATAAAAAGGGATACCGGTTTTAAAACATTTAGAAATAAAAACAATGTGAGAGGAAATAGGAAACATTTATAAAACAGCGCATTAAAAAATAGAAGATGAAGCTGAATGAATAATTATTATACAACTGTGTTTTTTTCTCACAGAGACAATGTTTTTAACATCATTGGAGCTTATGATGTACCAAGATATATTTACAGTGTGGAACGAAAAAAGTTTATTCCGTAAGCAATATTTTAATTTTTTCATGTTCTAAATGACCCAATATACAGTGATCAAACTCTTCCAATAGATACTGATGATAAAGTACATGCTTATATGATGTGTGGGTTTATCATTTAACATTTAGCATCAACATGACAAATCATCCTACCCCCAGTCTCTGTGGTTTGGCCCGGGACAAGGCTGAACTCTTCAAAGAGCGCTACACAATCTTGCAACAAGTGAGTCCTTAAACTATGCTTTTATTTTCGAAGTTGAAGACATACTGCTTTAGTACTGAAAGACATTATTAACACTAAACTCTTCTCCAGCGCATACACCGGCATGACCTCTTTACTCCACCTGCGATAGGGGCTGTTGTGGACGAGAGGCAAAACAAGTTTCAGGTATGGCAGAAATGTTAGGTGTCACGTGTGTTCTTTCTCACTCTTTCACAGCTGCGAGTTATGTTTTTACTATCATTTTCTTTTCCACTAAAGCTAAAAACTATTGAAGCACTTCTTGGAAGCACATCTAAACTGGGAGAGGTAATCGTTCTGGGAATGATCACACAACTCAAAGAAGTAAGCAATGGATACAGATAACTGCCTCCTACTGTAGTTTTAGCTCTATGTACTAGTATAGTTTTTTCTTTTTAACACCATTTATGTTTAAAGGGTAAATTCTATCTGGAGGATCCCAGTGGTACAGTGCAGCTGGACATGTCCAAAGCAATATCCTTTTAGTGTGCCCAAAAAACATACAATACGCCTTTAAAAGTTCATGATGCCTCTTAACTACTCCTCACCAGTTCCATAATGGCCTGTATACAGAATCATGCTTTGTTCTGGCAGAGGGTAAGGTTAAGTTTGATTTCTGAAATGAATCAAAATATATCAGACCATATCACATGTTCATTCATTATATATTACATGTATTATAGTCAGTATTTCTGCTAAAATATGTATATTTTTGTGTTTCCCTGAAGGTTGGTATGAAGATTCTGTCTTTCACGTCAATGGTCTGGGGTTTCCACCAACAGAATCTTCATTCGCCACCAGGTTAGACGGACAAGGACCTCCTACACCAATAATTTAAGTCTACATACTAATAGAAGATTGAGTGTTCTGAACCTTCAGACGTAGTAGGAAACACATTAGACCTAGTTTTGACCAGTTCAACATGTTAAATCTACATCAGGCACCGCTTCAAATGAGCACTCTGATGGGACAGATGTGTGCTACAGTTAGCTTACCTTAGTTTGTAGCCTTGTGCAGAAAATAGAATCCTTCCTCTGAGGCAAACAGCTGCTATAATCCAGTCCCTCTTATCCATTAATTTGATACGATCTGTTTAATGTAGCATGTATGATTATTCATAGATTAATAATTAAGTTAAATGTGAGCATTGAGGAGGTTTATTTACAGAAGCCCATTATCTGCAGAGTCTGTTGTTGTAAGTAGTTATTATGTCTTGCACATGCGCTGCTCTGTAGTTGGTCTGAGTGGCTTCGGTGTGTCTGTACCCACTTTTCGAGCAGACCAGGGGAGATGAAAGGTGACAGAGCAGTCGCCCTGCCTCTTCTAACGGCGGTCTGGCATTGGGTTGGTGTGTCACAGCCTTTAGGTAACCTGGTCAGCCATATCTATTAAAATGTGATTTTTCTGTTTGTGTAATGGTCTTGGTATTGCTTTTTTCCTCATTATGGCATCTCTTAGTGGGTGGAGTATACAGTATTTATGAATTTTAGAAGCAGGAAAAATGGGCAAGCGTAAGGATTTGAGTAAATGATGCTGATTCTGGTCGAAAGGTATCAGAATACAAAGCCACATTGCTGTTTGTTGTGTATAGGGCTGCATTTTAGACAGGTGGTCATAACAAATAGCAATTATAATGTTATGCCTGATTAGTGTAACTCCTTTTAGACTAATTGTAACTATAACACTGTAAGTATATGAAAATTAGTCCAAACATGAGAAATATTTTTGAAAAGGATGTAATTAAACCACTAAACAGGCAGGGGGCAACATTCTTACATTCTCCCAGTTACAAAATCAGCTTCTGGTTTGATAATGACCACTGTAATTAGATTGACGGGTTTTAACCAATTTTTGTTTTTACCAGAGCATACTATGGCGACATCAACTTCTTCGGTGGACCATCAAATATTTCAGTGAAGGCCTCTGCCAAGTTGAAGCAGCTGGAGGAGGAGAATGAAGACGCCATGTTTGTTATAGTTTCTGATGTGTGGCTGGACAGTGTTGAGGTTATGGAGAAGCTCAATGTCATGTTCTCAGGTCAGAAATGACATGAAAGTGAAATTATTTTTACTTGAGTAGGGATTTTAGTTCTTCTTACGTCTTAATCCTAATAATGACATTTTCTATTAGTTTGAATCTTTTTTCTTTTCTTTTTTTTTTAACAGGTTATGCCACAATGCCTCCCACGTGTTTTATTTTTTGTGGAAACTTCTCGTGTGCCCCATATGGAAAAACACAAATCAAATCACTCAGAGGTATCTATTTCACTTTATATAAATGTAAAAACGAAACAAAAACACAAAACATAAACTATAATAGTTTTCTGTATTTTCTAGAATCCCTAAAGGCTCTTGCTGATGCCATATGTGCATATCCCAGTATTCATAGTGGGTAGGTGTTCAAATAAACTGCAGAAGATATGAAATTGTTTATTATGGTATGATACTAGGTTTGACTTGAACTAGCATTTTTTTTTTTTTTTTTTACTCGTAGAAGTCGCTTTGTGTTTGTTCCTGGCCCTGAAGACCCTGGTCCTGGAAGTATATTGCCAAGGTATTTACACAAAAGTGGATTAAATATTTGAGTGACTTGTCATTTAAGATTTTGACAGGGATTCTGCTTAAGTATAAATAAGTCTTACATTTTGAAATCTAAATTTAAGGCCTTAAAAAGTCTTACATTTGCAGAGATGTGGAGTACTAGGCCTTAAATATGTTTAAACAGATCATGACTATGTCACATACATTTAACGGAACCACCTGCGTTCACAGATTATTCAAATATGCCTGCTTAAATTCTGAAAGGTGTATTACCGTCGCTGTTATGAGAGCTCAGATTTTTTCTTACCAAGAGCAAAATGCTTTGTGGCACTCAGTGTCGTAAATAGTCACAGTTAAGCGACAAGGCCACTTTATGACTCAGCTTTTTGTGCTCTGTGGTCTTATGAAATAGCTCTTAATTTTCTTCAACAATGGTGTTAAAAAGGTCTAAAAAAAAGTCTTAAACTCAACTTGTTGTTACAACCACTGAAGAGTTACTGTATATGACCACTAAAAAAACTTTTTTTTTTTTTTTTGGGTTGATCCAGACAGATCTGGAGCCAGGAATTTTTAGTAGATTGTTTACTAAATGAGCCTCAAAGACCTTAAATCGCACAATGATAGAGCATTTACCCCTGAACTAGAGGATCCCTTGTTTGAGACTAGGTCTGGGCACTAAACTATTACTATATCTTTGCTATTGACACATAGAGCCTATGCCTTGGTGGAGGGTTTCCTTCTAAGTGCTTCTAGTTTCAAATATTGTTCTGATCAAAAACAAAAAATGCTTCAAAGTTTTGTTAAGCAACTTAGGTGTAATCCAACAATTTTCCCAGGTTAAATTTGCAGTTAAAATATGTTTAAATTCCAACTGTTTGTGTAAATTAAATGTATGTTTCCTGTAGGCCTCCCCTGGCTGATCACATCACTGAGGAATTTCAACAGAGAGTGCCATTTTCTGTGTTTACGACCAACCCGTGCAGGTAAGACATTATGTAGAGCATTTATTTTAAGGCGGCCTTTAAAATACTGACAGTAGGTGTCTGTCAGTACAACCCTGGTTTGGAAAAGTAGATCGAAGCAATGACGCAGGGTTTATGGCTAGTAATAGGGCCAGGAAAAACACTAACAAGTTTTCCTAAAGAGAATTTATGTTTTTTGTAACCTCAATGTGGTGGAAGATGAGTATCATTTTGTTCTTTACTGTCCTTTGTACTCTAATTTAAGACATGTTTTATTTGAACACATAAATAGAAGTAACCCAGATGTGTCCTGGTTATCTGATGATAAAATTATGACTTGTATTTGTAATAAGGAGATTTTTACTTTAGTTGGTTTTGTCTGCAAAGCCTGGGATAGAAGACATCGAGTGCTATCTAATTTAAATGTAAATGTAATGTAAAGATTTATTGTTTTTTTTTGTTTTGTTTTGTTTTTTGTTGTTGTTTTTTTGTGGAGCAGATGATCAGTTTGTAGTCATCTTGTTTCTGTATATAATAAGTTCAGTCAATCAATCAATCAACAAGGGTTCTACAAACTGAATTACTGTCAGTGCAAGATGTGCAACAACAGTTTAATTTAAGTTTTGTTTTTTTTTTATATAAAAATGTTATTAAATGAAAAAGTTATTATTTCACCCCATGGTCTTTGAGAATTCTAATGGTGACAGGGATTGGTTATTTCCATATAAACGCACATGTAGTCCAGCAAAAGTTATGTGAAATTACAGACAGCCATGGAAGGAGCTGCCTCAAGTATAGGACCACAGTATAAGTGAATCGTACAACTCCGGTCGGTGCATTAAATGGTTTGAAAGCCATGATGCAGAGCCGTAGAACTACCTGACGCAGCCAGCCCCTCATTTAACTTCATTTCATTTTTATTTGTTCTTTCCATGGCAATGTATTGTTAAGACAACAAATGCCATGATGCCAACAAAAGATAGATTCCATGTAAGAACAGGAGTAGGAGTGAGAATAGTTCTTATTAAACCTACCCCCTTCTCAGACTGATTATTTACACAAATAATTATCAGTAAATACAGAAATTCATTCTAGTTATTTTCACTTTTAGCGTACAACCTCAGTATATTTTGTTACATACTTGCATTTAAATTGAAAAAACATTTAGAACAATTTTTAAGCTCATTATACAGAGAATTACACAGTTTTATACCAGCCACAGAGATGCACATTTGTTTGAAGTGTAGTTCTACAAAGTGTTTAAAATCAAGTTTTCTTCTGCTACTGTCATTATTTACTGTGAAGAGGTTTTCCAGATTGGATGGTAACAGGTGGTGTTCGCCTAATTAACAAGGTTTGCAAAACAACAAAATCTTTAGTTTTAACAGTCCTGACTTCAGAAACAGGTCAATAGTGTGTTCTTTTGGAGCAGCTCTGTGTATACTGTAGTTCTTATTGCTGTCTTTTGTAATATAATCAAAGGCATTAAATTGCTGGTGTATGAATTTCCTCACACTACCAAACAATAAATTAAAATAGCAAAATAAGTGGACAATAAAAAAATCCCATTGCCTTATAATGTAACATATACTTAGCTTTGCTCAGAACAGCAAGATTTTTACTGACTATATATATATGCAATGTGCGACTTCATCTATGAGAACTCCTAAAAATCTAAACTTAGAAACTCTTTCACTCTCAATTCCACTAAAACATAGCTTAACCCTGTATTTTTGATTCGTAAACACCAAAACTTTGTTTTACTTAAATTTAAGGAAAGTTTATTATCATTTAACCATTTCTGAAGTAGGATTATTTCATGCTTAATAATAAATGAAATAACTAATAATATATTATTAATACATTCATATTATTTATTAATATTAATGTTATAACATTTGATGCTTACATTCTTACATTTAAAGTACAATACAATTTCATGTAGTGAAAATATTATGTAGGCTTTTAATCTAAAATCTAAAGTTGTCTATGTTCTTAAGGATTCAGTACTGCACTCAAGAGATCGTCATCATGAGGGAGGACATGGTCAACAAGATGTGCCGGAACTGTGTACGGCTGCCTAATGACAGCCTGGACATCCCAAATCATGCAAGTTTTAGCCAAACAAACCTTACCATTTACTTGACACATCATACTAATTACAGTTTGTTCCCTTCTCTCCAGTTTGTGAAGACCATTCTCTCCCAGGGCCACCTCGCTCCTCTGCCCCTGTACGTTAGTCCGGTGTTCTGGGCGTACGACTATGCTCTTAGAGTCTACCCCGTCCCGGATGTCATTGTGTTTGCAGATAAATATGATCCCTTCAGCATCAACAACACGGACAGCCTCTGTATCAATCCGGTAATACAGCTTTTCTTTGCCTGTGTCCCAAATCTATCTATTCCTATATTAAGCTGCACTAGAGATACATGTGTAGAAATGACATGTTCAAAACAAACCTGCTGAAGCTCGAACTGAGCTTCAGAATGGAAATGAAATATGATTTAGGGGTCTACTAATCCCATTGGGTTAGACATTTCTATTGCTTAGACCATCTTATTTTACACCAACAGTCATGCCTGGGTTTGAATCCCATTTATTCTCCATTCATATGCTTGGTTTGTGAAAAAATCTTTCCCCTATAGAGGCCAATTATTAGCTGTGGAGAGCTCTGAAGGAAACGTCTTAAGCACTACAATAGTAAGCAGAGTTTTGAGAATGACACAATATGTGTGTTTTTACACCGTTTTTCTTTTGGCTTCAGTGCTTTTGTCAGATGTCACCATGGTATACTGAAGTAGCATTACAAAGCATATGTTTTTACAACGAAACGTATCGATTAGAATTGTTTCGATATGATTCAAGAACGATATTGCCCAATTCAGCCCGATACAATTCAATACATTTCAACACCTTCATATCCATAATCGATACTGCAACTTTTTGCCAAAAATCATAAAAGTTTACTCTCAAATGTAGCACTGCGGCCGAGGTTGCTTATGTCCAGCAGACGGAGTGAAGAAAAATTGCATATAACAAAAATTACATTCAAAAAGCCAACCATTCAGTACAGACTATATTAAGTATTCTATAGCCGATGTAAAAATCAGTTTATTTGCCCCAAAACATATTGTGATGCAGTGTTTACATTTTTTGAGGTATCTAGGGGTTGTAAATGTGGCGTACAAATGATATTAATTTGTAGGTGCCCAATTTTAAGGTACAATAAGCTGGCTACCACTTTGACTGAGTAATTTTCTGTGGGAAACACTGGAGGATGTTTTGGTCCCATTCTTTATTCTTAGCTATGTTCTCTGTGAGTGAGCCCACACCGTTGGCTCAGATGAATCCTAAACAGAAATGGTCTAAAGATACTTTTTAAAGAAGCTTTTTCCGGATTCACCAAACAATTGAAAAGGGAATCAGTCAGAGAAAATGCCTTGAGCCTAGTCCTCAGCAGTCCAAGCCCTGTACCTTTTGTACAATATCAGCGTGTCCCTGAAGTTTTTCCTGGAGAGAATAGGCTTCTTTGCGCCTCTTGGCCAGGCCATCCTCCAAAAGTCTTTGTGTGCACATGCAGTGTTACTTACACCTGCTTGCTGCTGTTCCTGGCTCTGCGCTGGTGGTGCCCCAATACTGTGGCTGAATTAACCTTTATGAAATGCTTGTAATGATACTTCAGGATCTTAAAACACTGACGCAGGAAACTTTGTGAAAACCAATAGTTCTCAAAACATACTGACTAGGGAATGGTTTGGGATACTAGTTCTGATTTATGTCTGGTGTCAAGGGAATAGAATTTATTATTTTTATTTTACAGGGTTCATTTCCAAGAAGTGGCTTCACATTTAAGGTGTACTACCCATCCAGCAAAACAGTGGAAGACAGGTAGGAGGAATTCTTTCTTAAAATAAATGTTTACATGCAGCTAATTACTAGACTTAAATAATTCTTGTCCTTTGTGTTTGCAGCAAACTTCAGGGACTCTAAAAGCTATTTTACCTGTACATTTTTGTGGCATCATGGAGTGTTTTGTACATTGGATTTGAATGACTGTATGTTTGAAATGGCAAAAAGTAAAATTGTAGTATTTTATATGAATTTGTCAAATGTGTGTTAATAAATATTTTATTGTTTGTAATGAACTGATTACTGATTACTAACTAGTAAAGCTGGGTACTGTTCCAGTGCCTGAAAGATACTTTTTCAGATAACTTTGGTGTGCTAATTCATCTTCTACAATCATAAAACAATAATATTGAATAAAAGACCAATTTTTGGAGCAAAATACTTAGCTGTAAGTTAAAACCAGTAGTTTGTATGATTTATTGTGTTATTAAAGGTCCCACTAGGTACTGAAACTTGGTATCGAATAAAAAATATTTTTTTAGATACCATAAGTATCGTAACTTTTCCTTCAATAGCTTTTGAAAGGTTCTGTTTAACGGTACCCAGCCCTACTTATTAGATGGGTTTCTTAATCACTTTTTTTTTTTTTTAAGAAATGGTACTTTGAGTCAGTGAATTTTTTTAAGGAAAAATGTAACTTTTACCCAAGTCTAAATTAGTATTAGTAGTAGTACGCTCATCTTCTGGGTTCAATCATTATCACTTTACAGTGACACAACCCAATTTGCAAAACCTTGGGACAATACAAAGAAAAATCTGTGTCACTGGAATGAAGTCAGTGGGTTCATGCCGTAGAATACTCCATAACGTAATGTAATGAACTTGGGACACAGGTTAAGGGGAAAATTTATGAAAAATGTGCTTCTTGTGTCTGGTCACATGCAGGAGAATTGGTGAGTCTGTAAGATATGTCTCTGCGTCAGCCCTACAACAACCAGCAGGCCACTGTTCAAGATGTACCCCACCTAAGGCCCATAGGTGCTGGGCTAGGCTCCAGTACCTGCAACCACTAACGGGAATAAGTGGACAAAGATGAATGAAATTTGGATCTCTTTCATCGCCTTTATTGCAACCCTCACCAACAAATTTTCAACATTTTCACAACAGCTTGCATATGCATTTACCATCATTTTCTGCTCAACAAATACTGCATAAAAATTGGTTACTTTACAAAATGAAGCGTCTTAATTGTGCATTACAAAACTTTGTATCTGTGGGACTACACCACATTACTACTACTCATTGGTGGACAAAGTACTCAAGTAAAAGTACTGTTACTTCAAAAATAATTTTACTCAAGTAAAAGAAAAATAAACAACAAATAAGCAAAAATTTAACTTAAGCAAAAGGACTGAAGGTTTCATTTACTGAAGTAGAAAGTATATGTGCATGTGGCAAATTCTTCTTGAGAGTTTCAAACCCCAAACCTTCTGATTGCAAGTCAAATAAGCAACCCGCTACACTAGAGGACAAGAACTACATTTATGTCTATTTTTACTTAAACAGAAAAAAAAAATCACCCAAAATGTATTCACGGAAAAGCAAAAAGATGTCCTATAGACTGGACTCCTTTCTTTGTCAAAAAACAAACAAAAAAAAAACACCTTAGTAAATCACTTGAATAAAAGTATCTAGTTACTTTCCACCACTGCTTCTACTACTACAGTATACTTTGTGAGCTACAGTAACTTGATATAATTGATTTTATTACTGATTACATGTTTAGCACATCATCAGTGAGTATATAGAAGTACAATCTGCCCATTGTGGCTTTCCCGCAAATGTGTATATAAATGTAAAAGTACATGTTGGTGAGATTACAGGGGTAGAGTACATCAGAGGGACGCCTCATGTTAGATATTTTGTGGACAGAGAGGCCAAACTGAGATGGTTTGGACATGTCCCAGGCTTGCTGCCAGGCTTAGAGGAAAACCAAAAAGTCTTGAAACCTCTACTTCTGTCTTCTTCTTTTTAACCTTGTTTTGATTGTGACTGGAATTCCTCACAGATTTTTTTTTTTTTTTTTTTTTTTTAACCAGAGGAGGCCTTTCTCCACTTATCCTTTCTCTGTTTATCCGTTGTAGCAAAGTGTTCCCAGCCATAAGTAATCCCATATTTTTCTTGTATAAAATGGGACTTCATGTGTCGATTATAAGACTGATTGTTTAAAATCTTTGTGACAAATGATACAGGGATATGGTTTCTTTGTTCTGTGAACTTTCATGTGTGAGTGATGTGACATGGGTTTTCCTGGCAAAACTTCTCTTATACACTGGGCAGCTGAATGGCTTCTCTCCACTATGCACTTCATTAATCAATAGGGAGGGAAAAACAAAGAAACAAAAACATACACATAATAGGGCATGCATGGTTTTATGGCCTGGGGGTCATGGGCCAGGACTTGTGTTACTGGCCTGAGACACGCCCTGTGACGGGGCCTGTGAGGTCCCAGCCTGCTCCTCCCCTTCTCGGTTGTGGTAGCTATCGCTGCCTTAATATAAGCTGTAGTGCACATATGGGTTGCCTGCGCCTCTGCAGCATGCTGTCCTTGGTTGGGCCTGTTGCTGCCGACCATGGGTTTAGCTGCACCCCACTCCCCTCCCTTACTTTAGAAAAATCACTTTACTAATGACCCCTCTAAATATCTTTACCTGTCCTCTGTTATCTATTCTTTTCCTGCTGCTGGTAATGTTATTACAAAATAGCAGCAGTATTTGAGATACACTATATTTCCAAAAGTATTAGCTCACCTTCCTTTACACACATATGAAGTTAAGTGACATCCCATTCTTAATCCATAGGGTTTAATATGATGTCGGTCCACCCTTTGCATCTATCTACATAAGACATCTTTGTGTCTGATGTTCAATCTCAGACACTGATGTTGGACAAGAAGGCCTGGCTTGCAGTCTTCGCTCTAATTCATCCCACATGTGTTCTATCAGGTTGAGGTCAGGACTCTGTGCAGCCCACTCAACTTCTTCCACAGCAAACTCTCTCATCCATGTCTTTATGGACCATGCTTTGTGCTCTGGTGCAGGCATGTTGGAACAGGAAGTGGCCATCCCCAAACTGTTCCCACAAAGTTGGGAGCATGGAATTGTCCATTTTCTTTTGCTACGCTGAAGCTTTCAGAGTTCCTTTCCCTGGAACTAAGGGACCAAGTCAAGCTCCTAAAAACAACCCCACACCATAATCCCAGGTCAGTTATTTGGGAGGGTGAGCGAATACTTTTGGAAATAAAGTGTATCATTTACATCTAACCCACCCCCACCTGCAATTGCTTAGTATTTTGTATTATGTCTGTTTTTTGTTTGTTTGCTTGTTTGTTTTTGTTTTTACCTTTTTCATTCTGTTAGGTATATTTATCTGATTGCCTGTTCCCTATTGTAATGAGTTTCAATAAAGGAAAAAAAAAGAATACATTGGTTACAATATTATAAATATGATTTAAATACAGATTTTTCCCCATCACACTGGTTTTCCAATTTCTCATATTACTCTGTTTATCTCCTCTGCTTTTCTTTCATCATTTCTTTAATTCTTCCTCCTGTTGTTATAACCACAGCAATGGCATGTATCCTGTGTTCATCTAAAACGGGGAGCATCAATTACAATTTAAACATTGGGGCATTAAAGAGATACAAATTAATTAAAATGAATAATGTGCGACCCCTCTTCTACCACATCTACTTTTCCTCTCTTTTAATCAAGTTATAAAGTTGTTTCCTCCTAAAAAACTTACTGTATTTTGTTTCATTCACACATTTGGAGAGAAACTTCTTTACCTTATATAGTGTAACTACAATGTAACAGTGTGAGAAACTGTAATTTACATGTACTAACTTTGTGTAGTTTCTAGGTTCAAATAAAACAAAAACACTTGTTGCACTACTGTACCAAAGTGCTTATAACCCCCTAGTAATTTATTCAGGCAAAATGTACTTTGGTAGAGCAGTGTAACAAGTGTTTTTGTTTTATTTGAACCTAGATGGGGTCAGAAACTAAACCAGACTTATAGCTAGAGAGGCTTACAATTATACAGAGTTCAGGTTTGGACCTTTTATAGGCTAAGTTTAAAAAAAAAAATCTTACTAAAAAAGAAACTTCCATACAACCAGTACTGGTCCGTTATTTCTAACCCATTTCATTAAAATCCTTGTAGTTGACTGCAAAGGCGACCGTGAACAGCAGATGGCACTGTAGTCAAGAGTTTGAAGTGATAAAAGTTTTTATAAACTTTTGGTCAATATCTTTTCATTAAATCATTTGAAAAAGTATTAAACATGGGTCTGTGTGATTCAAATATGTATCTAGTATATAAAATCCCACCTATAATATCATTTAAAAGTGTTTGTTAAGAAGAGTCACTGATGTAGGATGAAAGAAGAACCATTAAATACAAAAGCAACTGCTACAGTTTCTCCTTTCTTCCTACATCTAATCTCTTTGCAGAGGTCTGCTTCTAGTTAGTACTATCATATAGCCTGCCTTTTTCTCTCCTCTACACAGAAGTTAGTCTGAAGTTTTATTTCTATGGGTGGAACAATCACAGGCAGAGTAACCAATCAGAGAAACGAATGGTGGGAAGCAAGCAGCGCACCGCTGAACCAAACAAACATGGTGGATTCCCGGTTTTGTCATAGAACACCAGAATACAGCGTATTATGAGCAGCTCTGTACTTATTACTGAATGGGGAAAGCAGTAGAAGCCAATTGTACAAAGACTTGCGGAACAAGTGAGTTTCTTCCAATCTTGTTTCGTTGGACATCAATGGGACTTTACTGTCACTAGGACTGAACAAGGACTTCAGCAGAATCAATAGGTGATGAAGAAAAGCACTAAATGCTGTTAATCAGGTGAGCCAAATTAGCTTGGTATTAGCCAGCGCTACCTTGGTTATTTTTAATAGGAGATGATCTTCTGTATTTGTAAGACGCGCTGTGACTGAGGTCCTGCTTTCAAAAAGAAAGTAGGAGGGGCTGGCTGGCCAGGCTAACTATCAGATGCTAACCTTGAAAAAATCTGGTCTCATCTCCTTGAAAAATTAGAGGGAAAAACAGCTTTGGTCTGTGCAGAATCAAAGAATTTTATTATAAGAAATATGAAAATACTGACCTTTTCATTGTGTATGCATTTTCATCTTCACTCTGGTTTTCCACCTTCTCATACGTATGTCTCTGTTTATCTTCTCTCCTTTTCTTTCATCTTCGTCCTCCTCCTGTTGTTATAACTACAGCAATGGCATGTCTCCTGTGTTCTTCTAAAACACAGACCATAAATTATGAATTTAAGACTGTTACGTCAACATTTGACCAGTCAAATGCTTAACTTTATTTTCATTCATTCATCTTCTTCCATTCTTGTTAAGAGTCACAGGTACTGGAGCCTATCCCAGTAACTTTGGGTGAGGTACACCCTGGACAAGTGGCCAGTTAGTCACAGGACTGACAGACACATATACTGACAGACAACCATTCGCTCTCACATTCATTCACTAGGGGACATTTAGAGTCACCAATTCTCCTGACACATGCACATCTTTGCACGGTGAGAAGAAGCCGGAGTACCCAGAGAGAACCCACAGTAATACGGGGAGGACATGTAGACTCCACAAATAAACTCATATTTTAGATACAGGTCTATCAGACCATTACCTTTAGAAAAACTGGTATCAGCTCCTGTAAAAATTATAAAAAAAACAGTTTTAGTCTGTGCAGAGGACATCAATTTGATTATAATATGAAAAATATTATTAAAATGCAGATCTTTTCTTTGTCATATTGGTTTTCCACCTTCTCATGTTTATCTTCTCTGCTTTTCTCTTCTCATCTTTCACACAGTGCTCTCGTTCTTATGACCACAGCAGGTCTCTGACGTTCATCTAAAACAGAGAGCATAAATTACAAGTTTAACATTTGCATTAGACAAATAAAAATACACTTAAAATGAATGGTTTGATTAGTGCCTACACATTTAAAGGTCCCCTATTTTGCTAAATTAAATTTGAGTATAATGTTGTTTCCACCGTAAAAACATACCTGGAGTAGTAATTTTTTCATTCACACATGTTTGAGTGCTTGAGTAATCCTGTATACTGGAGCCATCCCCTTCTCAGGATCTGAAAACGCCTGGTCTCACAGCTCTATGTAGACACGTGAAACCAGAAGTGCTCCTGTTTGTTTTTAAAGCCAATTCACCCTCACAGGACTCATTCTGATCATTTCAGCCTTAAACTATGAAGCAGTCAGTTCATTTATCTATCTGTTAGTGCATGTTGTTAATAGACAGTGCTAAATAGACATTTTACATACATATACATTATTTTAAGTTATAAAACATGAAATACTAATGTAAAGGTATCCAAAACTATTTCAAAAAGCCTGAAAAAAACATAATATGGGACCTTTAAATAACTAATACCATTTAACAGACAAATACTTATCTTTTTTTCTCCTATTTCTTATGCTCTATTCTTGTGCATCTATCTGCTCCTAGAAACATACAAATAATCAAAGTTTAGTTTCTGGGTCATACAGCTGAATAACAAATGAATGATAACAGAATATAATAACATATCTTTTCTTTGTGTTGGTTTTTCTCATCCTCTTTACATTGGTCTTTCATTTCTTTCTTCACTTCATCTTTCCACAAACGGCTTTCCATTAAAACATCAGCAGGATTTCTCTGCAGCTAAAACAGAGACAGTAAAACACTCAAACACATGCAAACGTTCCAGAAATGGTCTTCAGTTATGTATAATCTAATCATAAATATTCCTGAGGTGTGACATGAAATAAGCATGTACCCCAGTACTAAATATCCCTCATTTGAGTCAAGCTATGAACATAATATCTAATGACTCTGCAGTTATTACTCTCTGATGCTTACCTTTGGAAAACCTGGTATCATCTTCTGGAAAAATAAGAGAAAAAAAGAAAAAAGCTGCATTAGTCTGTGCAGAGTGAGTAAATGTGATTATAATATGAGAAATGCGATTTTAACACTCATCTTTTCTTTGTGTTTCTCTTTTCATCATCACATTGTTTTTCCACTTTCTCATCTCTCTGTTTATCTTCTCTCATCTTTCACACAGTTCTTTCATTGTTATGATCCCAGCACAACTCCTATGCTCATCTGAAACAGAGAGCATAAATTACAAATTAAACATCAGCATTAGACAAACAGAAATACATTTTTAATTCATTATTTACGTTATATACATATTTGAATAACTAAGTCAAATACTTCACTTCTTGTGCATGTTTTATAAAATTGTCCATCAGCTCCTAAAAGCATAAAGATAATCATGTGTAGTCTGTGAGTAATGCAGTTGAATATGAATGAGCAAGGAATTACCACATCAATTATAATAACATTCATTAAATACATATCTTTTCTTTTTGTTCTCATTTCTCTTCACTTGTTCCTTTCTGTCCTCACTCAGATCACAGCACCTCCATCTGAAACAGTCACAGTAAACCTTTACAAACAAAAGAAGCAAACTTAAGTCTGAACAACATTTCTCTGACCAACAGCAATATCACAACATGTAAATACACAATCAAATACATCAAATACTTTTCTCTCTGACCCTCTTCGCTTCACTCTCCATGACTTTTATTTGTCCTCTTTTGGCACATCCTCTTTCTCCTTCCAACAGCATGCCTCCCATTTAACATGCAGAAATAAAAATGCAAAAATACAAATCTTAATCCAATTTTTGTCCTGGTAGTATCTACTTGTGCTGCCCTAAAGACTTTAAAAATCAGATCCCAGTGTACTTCATTGATAAAGATTTTCATACATAATGTGTCTTCAGTAGGGTAGAATCCAATCATAACTATTCTGGTGGTGTGACATGAAATGAGAATGTACCTCAGAACTAAAGAGCCCTGATTTGAGTCCCAGTCTACACATATCTAATGCCTCTGCAGAGGTCCTGCTTCTAGTTAGTACTATCAGACCATTACCTTTAGAAAAACTGGTATCAGCTCCTGGAAAAATTATTAAAAAAAACAGTTTTAGTCTGTGCAGAGGAAATGAATTTGATTATAATATGAAAAATATTATTAAAATACAGATCTTTTCTTTGTGTTTGTTTCTCTTTTCTTCATCATATTGGTTTTCCACCTTCTCATGTTTATCTTCTCTGCTTTTCTCTTCTCATCTTTCACACAGTGCTCTCGTTCTTATGACCACAGCAGGTCTCTGATGTTCATCTAAAACAGAGAGCATAAATTACAAGTTTAACATTTGCATTAGACAAATAAAAATACACTTAAAATGAATGGTTTGATTAGTGCCTACACATTTAAAGGTCCCCTATTCTGCTAAATTAAATTTGATAATAATGTTGTTTTCACCTTAAAAAACAGTGTTTTTTTTCATTCACACATGTTTGAGTGTTTGAGTAATCCTGTATACTGGAGCCATCCCCTTCTCAGGATCTGAAAATGCCTGGTCTCACAGCTCTATGTAGACACGTGAAACCATAAGTGCTCCTGTTTGTTTTTAAAGCCAATTCACCCTCACAGGACTCATTCTGATCATTTCAGCCTTAAACTATGAAGCAGTCAGTTCATTTATCTATCTGTTAGTGCATGTTGTTAATAGATGTGCAAAATAGACATTTTCCATACATATACATTATTTTAAGTTATAAAACATGAAATACTAATGAAAATGTATCCAAAACTATTTCAAAAAGCCTGAAACAAACATAATATGGGACCTTTAAATAACTAATACCATTTAACAGACAAATACTTATCTTTTTTTCTCCTATTTCTTATGCTCTATTCTTGTGCATCTATCTGCTCCTAGAAACATACAAATAATCAAAGTTTAGTTTCTGGGTCATACAGCTGAATAACAAATGAATGATAACAGAATATAATAACATATCTTTTCTTTGTGTTGGTTTTTCTCATCCTCTTTACATTGGTCTTTCATTTCTTTCTTCACTTCATCTTTCCACAAACAGCTTTCCATTAAAACATCAGCAGGATTTCTCTGCATCTAAAACAGAGACAGTAAAACACTCAAACGCATGCAAACGTTCCAGAAATGGTCACACATTTGAATGAATAATGTCATGTTTCCTCCTGAATCAGCTCATATACAGAATATAAATACAAACTCCAATCCATATCTTAGTTTTCTTTTCACTTCACTATCCAGGTCTTTTATTTGTCATCACGTGTTCTTGTAACTTTCTTAAATGGACCTTTAGACCTTTAGAGTGGCTTCCTCTGCATATAGTTTTCAGTATGTGGCCCTCAATGAAAAAAGTTTGGACACCCCTGATCTAAATGTACTCTAGTTTGAACGAGGCCGGTGCAGTGTTTTTACCCAGACTATTTCACCTTATGTTGTAGTTTCCTCTGCTTGTGCTTTACTTCTCAAAGCTGTTTTGTATCCATTCATTCACTCATCTTTTCAAGCTTCTGGTCTATCTCCTCTTGTAGGATCTCATCTGTCTGTCTGTTTGAAGAGGAACAATAAAAAATGGGAAGTTGATTCCACAGAAAAATGTGTTAATCAGAAATGAACACTCACCTTTTCTTCTTTCAGAGGACATTTCCTTTGTATTTTAAATACTAGTGGTGGAAACATACTCAAAGTAATCATAATAATGTAATAGTGCTTTTCAAGACACGCAAAGTCTCTTTTAAAGCAAGTGCATTATTCATTCACTCCTCAGTCACACTCTGAGGTGGTGAGATGGGGGGCAAGGAACTATATTTTCATGAAAAAAGAGTTTATAAATACTGTATTAATTTGGAGTAAAGCTTTGTAAATAAAAATAACTTCTTAGGTATTAATAAACTAATGCTACATAGTGTGTAGTCATTATACAGTGTTTACCTATCTTGTCATCTTTTTTGTATTGTTAAACTTAATGCTAACACACACACAAAACACACATCCTGTACAGTTCTTTACTTATTACTTTTCTATTACTATTTTTTTTTTTTATCTACTTATTTACTTATTTGTTTAATAATATTTCATAACAATACTTAGCTTTACATTTAATATACACAGGATCAACATATTTAAGATACTAAATATGTAACATTTTTTGTTTTGGTTTTTGTATTTTTCAACACACAATACACATCACAAATCCTATTTCGAATATAACATATAATAATAATATATAATTAATATTATATATAATAATAATATATAATAGCTATTACTCAATGGTAACACTTAATGCCATTAAGCAGCAATAAAGCATTATTAAATATGTAATGAACAATATTTTAATGAATAAAGACTATAGATACTGTATTGACACTGATGTTTATACATTTGTATTAATTTACATATGCTTATAGGAATTAAACATTAAAAACAAAATGTAACTCCTTAAATATTATTGCAGCTAATGCTATATAGTGTTATTTTAAAGTGTTACCTTTGTTTAGATTTTTTGTTGTTCTTTTTTTTTTTTTTGTGTATTTTTAACATGACACTAACACACCGGGAACACACATCTTATTTACAATATAATACAGAGATGGTACTTATCCTTAGCCAGGATCCTGCCTCTGAAGTGGCCGCCTCATGAGGCTCCCAGCTCCTCTTCAGTCCCTCAAAAGAAACACATAGAGCGAGCATCAGGTCTTAAATAAAATAGAAAGAATATTTGTGCTTTTCAGCTGGAAGTGGCCTCTGCGGCTCATCTGACCTTTTCCACTGTCTCCAGTCGAGTGCTCGTTCCCTCTCCCAGGCCTCCATCCTCCTCACCCAGTCCGGCTTGGGTCCAGGGAACAGGGGGGCAGGCTCCTGGTCCTCCTGTGGGGTGAGAGGAGGAGAAGGTGTGGCTGGAGCCCTGGGAGGAGGAGCAGAGAACAGCACAGGGTTAGACACGGGAGGAGGAGGAGGCACAGTACTGTCACCCAGAGCAAAGGAGGCAGGCAGCACAGAGAAGCTCAGAGTAGGGCCCTTAGCAGAAAGAGGAGGAGGAGGAGAGATGAGTTTAGGGGCCCTAGCAGGAGGAGCAGAGAGCAGCTTAGAGTGCTGAGCAGAAGAAATGCGCTTTGCAGCCTTAGGGCAACGAGGAGAGAAGTCAGGGAGCATAGCAGAAGGAAGAGTGATGAGCTTAAGGCCCTTAGCGGGAGGAGCAGAGAGGAGCTTAGAGCGCTGAGCAGAAGCAGGAGAGACAAAGTTAGGGGTCTTAGCGGGAGGTGCAGAGAGGAGCTTAGAGCGCTGAGCAGAAGCAGGAGAGACAAAGTTAAGGGCCTTAGCGGGAGGAGCAGCGAGGAGCTTAGAGCGCTGAGCAGAAGCAGGAGAGACAAAGTTAGGGGCCTTAGCGGGAGGAGCAGAGAGGAGCTTAGAACGCTGAGCAGAAGCAGGAGAGACAAAGTTAAGGGCCTTAGCGGGAGGAGCAGAGAGGAGCTTAGAGCGCTGAGCAGAAGCAGGAGAGACAAAGTTAGGGGCCTTAACGGGAGGAGCAGAGAGGAGCTTAGAGCGCTGAGCAGAAGCAGGAGAGACAAAGTTAGGGGCCTTAGCGGGAGGAGCAGAGAGGAGCTTAGAGCGCTGAGCAGAAGCAGGAGAGACAAAGTTAGGGGTCTTAGCGGGAGGAGCAGAGAGGAGCTTAGAACGCTGAGCAGAAGCAGGAGAGACAAAGTTAGGGGCCTTAGCGGGAGGAGCAGAGAGAAGCTTAGAGCGCTGAGCAGAAGCAGGCGAGACAAAGTTAGGGGCCTTAGCGGGAGGAGCAGAGAGGAGCTTAGAGCGCTGAGCAGAAGCAGGAGAGACAAAGTTAGGGGCCTTAGCGGGAGGAGCAGAGAGGAGCTTGGTGCGCTTAGCAGAAGAAGAAGAAATGCGCTTTGCAGCCTTAGCAGGACGAGCAGAGATGTAGTCAGGGAGCATGGCAGGAGGAAGAGGGATGAGCTTAAGGCCCTTAGCAGGAGGAGCAGGGGGCTTAGCAGGAGAAGCAGGGGCCTTAGCAGGAGGAGCAGAGAGGGTGGAGGAACTAGGGGCTAAAGAGGAAAAGCAGGGGGAAGGAGAAGATGAGCCAGAGCTACAGCTGAGCTTTGGAACCTTAGCAGGAGGAGGACAGTGGGCAGAAGAACGATGGGGGAGAGAGAAGGAGGAGGGAGAGGAGGAGGAGCTAGAGCTTCGGATCCGACAACGACGTCGAGAGCGAGAGAAGGGGGAAGAGAAAGGGGAGGAGTATGAGGAGGAAGGTGCAGTGGGTGCAGTGACAGTGGGGGGTGCCATGGGTGTGCTGGGTGTGGTGTGTGTGTGTGCAGCCTGCGCAGGAGGAGCAGGTGGGGAGAACCAGGCCGGGAGGTCCAGGACCAGCGCTGGGCCACAGGTGCTCACAGATCTGTGGAGAGAGACACATCAGTCACAGAGCTCACACACACACACACACACACACACACACACGCACACACACACACACACAAACACACTGTATATACAGCAGATATATTATAACCGGTATTAGCAAGTCTCATTTAATGCTTTTTAATGCCATTTTTTTACATTTTCAATGCCACAAACATACAATCGCAGCAGCTTAAATGGTCAAAATGTATTTGCCAGTAGTGTAAAATAGAGTTCATAAAGCAACAATAATATTCAAAGTCAAACATCTGATGTTTGGGTCATTTTGTCCTCCTGGAAGTAAACTCATTTATCAGACTAGTGTAGGCTATAAAAATGGTAAATCATTATTTATATATACATATTTATATTCACAAATAAAACTAATGTCAGACATTTTACTCCAAAACTATTTTTCATTTTTTATGGCTGTTGGAATCAAATTTTATGTTTTTTTATGCTATTTAAAGCCTTCATTTTTGTAAAGTCTATTTAATGACTTTTAATGCGTTTTAATGCCCCACAGAAACCCTGTATAAGGCATAAAGGATGCTTTAACATTATGTGACTAAATGAAGTCGTGTACTCATGTGCTATGTGATTAGCATGTTATAAGTAATACAACTATTAATTTATTATGTAATCTTTTCCTAACTAAATAGCCTCAGAACTATTAACTTTACATTAAGTGTTATTTTGTCAATCTCACATGAAACCAGAATAATCACTTCTCACAGACACTATCGCAGTTTTTTAAAGAAGCCAGGAGCTGACACAGGACTATTAAGAGGACAGAGGTTATGAGGAGGAGGAGCAATAACTATAGCCGTGTTTTGTTTTATTTTTATTTGTAGGCCTCCATATTCATAATATACACAGTAGACTATTGCCATCAATAGTTGTTATGTATTTAGGGGAATCATCAAAAGGATTGTATCGTACCAGAAGCTGATGTTAATTAAATACCATATGGATAATTTAGGAATAAGTCCAAACAAAAGCACTTTTACTCGGATACAACGCGCACAGCGTTAGCAATGATATTCCGGTGTAGGCTAATTAATATTTAGCATTAACTATGTTTGAACACGAGCATAGCCACAAAGGAGATACACTTCTTTGAATAAACATACTGTAAACATCATAGGCCTATAAATATTGATAATATGATCTTTTGCTGAAATACATTGGTTTATTGACTGTGCGTGTTTAGCTTTAACGGTAAATCCCATAGGGAATAAGATGAAGATGTAAAATGATTTTTCTCACGTTTTTCTGTCAGAAAAGTCTCTCAGTCCTCGTCAAGTGGTGGTCAGGACAAGTCTGGATGAAAAAGTCCGGGGTTAATGTCTCCTTTTTGAAGATATCTTCGAGTGAAGCTCAAGATTTGCGGTTTTTGATCACAGCCAAAAGTTTGCAACTTTAGCAAGAACGCTCGTGAGCTTGAAACACGCACTTAGCAACAGGCACCTGTGCGTGCTGACGTCAGAGCGCGCGCCTCTGATACCCACCGAGTTCAACAGCAAATATATATTCAAATTAAATAGATATTATAATGTAAAAACTTTACTACAATGCAGGCCATAGGCAGAAACTGTGATGTGACTGAAAAGGTTTTACCGTAATAACTCTGAAAATATCAGCAATACACGTCAGAAACGTCCGCTCCGTCAGGTTTACTGCACCCCCATCCTGCAGCCTCGTGTGGACACAGTAATAGTAGCCGCACCTCATTTTAGAATTCATTTCAGTGATTTTTTGTTTATTTGGCTTTGTTATTTTGTTCTCTATTTTTTTTTACAAATTAAAAAGAGACAAAAAAAAACTACACAACTAAATAAATGTAGTAATACAAAATATAGCCATTTTAACAAGCCCCTCCCCCAATAAACATGTTCCCCACCTTATGGCTTTACAAATGACAAAAATGCTCCTAGATCCACTTTTATTTCCAATTTTACTTCATACAACCACAACAGATTTATTTTGCATTAATCAATATGCATTTAGTAGTTTCCATACACATAGCTATGGTGTGTGGCATGTCCATAAAATGACAAAAAAGGTTTACATTAACATTTGTACATAAAAACAGGCCCGCCGACAGGTTTGCTGGGGCCCAGGGCAAGAGGTGCTTCACATGGGCCCTCTTATAATAGAAAACATAAGAAGATGGACCATTTCTGGGCCCCTCTGACCCTGAGGCCCAGGACAACAGACCCCTTTGCCCCCACAAGAGGACTGATTGTGTGAGTGGTTTCAGATACAGCCAGAGTCTCATCTATAAAGCTGACAGGTGCTTTTCCAAGCAGTGGGTCATAGTCATGATGTTACAGTTCGGCTGGGGGGACCCCAAAGCAGAGCCAAAAACTGTTAGGTTTTAAACCAGTTTATTCACAAACAGGCTGAGGAGGCAGGGAGCAGGCTGGCTTCAGTTGGTAACAGCAGCAGTGAGAAACCGGAGAGATCTAGGCACAAGGAACAAAGGTAAGTTCAAAAGTCCAAAAATTTCCAACAAAAGAAGCAGCAGGACGGAACTATCTGGCAAAGTAGTTGAGAGCAGGCCAGGTCTTTGTACTGGAGTAAATTGGAAGATTGAATGCAGGTGAGTCTCAACTGCCGTGGGAGGAGCCAGCCACAGCCCCTGCCACACACAAGCTCTGCAGGGAGAAAACACAAAGGGGAGGAGGGAGAAAACACAAAACCCCAACACATGAGACTTCATTAAACGATCCTGGAGTCTGCAGAGAACCTTAGGTGCTCACAAATCTGTGGAGAGAGACACATCAGTCACAACTTGTCCTAACACTGCACATCAACAGAGCTCACAAACAAACTGTATATACAACAGATGAAAAATAAAAGTGTTTGTTAAGAAGAGTCACTGATGTAGGATGAAAGAAGAACCATTAAATACAAAAGCAACTGCTACAGGTTCTCCTTTCTTCCTACATCTAATGTCTTTGCAGAGGTCTGCTTCTAGCTAGTACTATCATATAGCCTGCCTTTTTCTCTCCTCTACACAGAAGTTAGTCTGGAGTTTTATTTCTATGGGTGGAACAATCTCAGGCAGAGTAACCAATCAGAGAAACGAATGGTGGGAAGCAAGCAGCGCACCCCTGAACCAAACAAACATGGTGGATTCCCGGTTTTGTCATAGAACACCAGAATACAGCGTATTATGAGCAGCTCTGTACTTATTACTGAATGGGGAAAGCAGTAGAAGCCAATTGTACAAAGACTTGCGGAACAAGTGAGTTTCTTCCAATCTTGTTTCGTTGGACATCAATGGGACTTTACTGTCACTAGGACTGAACAAGGACTTCAGCAGAATCAATAGGTGATGAAGAAAAGCACTAAATGCTGTTAATCAGGTGAGCCAAATTAGCTTGGTATTAGCCAGCGCTACCTTGGTTATTTTTAATAGGAGATGATCTTCTGTATTTGTAAGACGCGCTGTGACTGAGGTCCTGCTTTCAAAAAGAAAGTAGGAGGGGCTGGCTGGCCAGGCTAACTATCAGATGCTAACCTTGAAAAAATCTGATTTCATCTCCTTGAAAAATCAGAAGAAAAAAAAGCTTTGGTCTGTGCAGAATGAAAAAATTTGATTATAAGAAATATGTTTAAAATACTCATCTTTTCTTTGTGTATGCATTTTCATCTTCACTCTGGTTTTCCACCTTCTCATACGTATGTCTCTGTTTATCTTCTCTCCTGTTCTTTCATCTTCGTCCTCCTCCTGTTGTTATAACTACAGCAATGGCATGTCTCCTGTGTTCTTCTAAAACACAGACCATAAATTATGAATTTAAGACTGTTACGTCAACATTTGACCAGTCAAATGCTTAACTTTATTTTCATTCATTCATCTTCTTCCATTCTTGTTAAGAGTCACAGGTACTGGAGCCTATCCCAGTAACTTTGGGTGAAGTACACCCTGGACAAGTGGCCAGTTAGTCACAGGACTGACAGACACATATACTGACAGACAACCATTCGCTCTCACATTCATTCACTAAGGGTCATTTAGAGTCACCAATTCTCCTGACACATGCACATCTTTGCACGGTGGGAAGAAGCTGGAGTACCCAGAGAGAACCCACAGTAATACGGGGAGGACATGTAGACTCCACAAATAAACTCATATTATTGATACAGGTCTTTTGGTGTCTACTTGTCCTGCACTAGAGACACTTAAAAATATGATTCACTGATAAAATTTGTCATACATAATGTGTCTTCAGTTATGTATAATCCAATCATAAATATTCCTGAGGTGTGACATGAAATAAGCATGTACCCCAGTACTAAATATCCCTCATTTGAGTCAAGCTATGAACATAATATCTAATGACTCTGCAGTTATTACTCTCTGATGCTTACCTTTAGTAAACCTAGTATCATCTTCTAGAAAAATAAGAGAAAAAAAGAAAAAAGCTGCATTAGTCTGTGCAGAGTGAGTAAATGTGATTATAATATGAGAAATGCGATTTTAACACTCATCTTTTCTTTGTGTTTCTCTTTTCATCATCACATTGTTTTTCCACTTTCTCATATCTCTCTGTTTCTCTTCTCTCATCTTTCACACAGTTCTTTCATTGTTATGACCCCAGCACAACTCCTATGCTCATCTGAAACAGAGAGCATAAATTACAAGTTTAACATTTGCATTAGACAAATAAAAATACACTTAAAATAAATGGTTTGATTATTGCCTACACATTTAAAGGTCCCCTATTCTGCTAAATTAAATTTGATAATAATGTTGTTTTCACCTTAAAAAACAGTATTTTTTTTCATTCACACGTTGAGTGCTTGAGTAATCCTGTATACTGGAGCCATCCCCTTCTCAGGATCTGAAAACGCCTGGTCTCACAGCTCTATGTAGACACGTGAAACCAGAAGTGCTCCTGTCTGTTTTTAAAGCCAATTCACCCTCACAGGACTCATTCTGATCATTTCAGCCTTAAACTATGAAGCAGTCAGTTCATTTATCTATCTGTTAGTGCATGTTGTTAATAGACATGCAAAATAGACATTTTCCATACATTTACATTATTTTAAGTTATAAAACATGAAATACTAATGCAAATGTATCCAAAACTATTTCAAAAAGCCTGAAAAAACATAATATGGGACCTTTAAATAACTAATACCATTTAACAGACAAATACTTATCTTTTTTTCTCCTATTTCTTATGCTCTATTCTTGTGCATCTATCTGCTCCTAGAAACATACAAATAATCAAAGTTTAGTTTCTGGGTCATACAGCTGAATAACAAATGAATGATAACAGAATATAATAACATATCTTTTCTTTGTGTTGGTTTTTCTCATCCTCTTTACATTGGTCTTTCATTTCTTTCTTCACTTCATCTTTCCACAAACGGCTTTCCATTAAAACATCAGCAGGATCTCTCTGCAGCTAAAACAGAGACAGTAAAACACTCAAACGCATGCAAACGTTCCAGAAATGGTCTTCAGTTATGTATAATCTAATCATAAATATTCCTGAGGTGTGACATGAAATAAGCATGTACCCCAGTACTAAATATCCCTCATTTGAGTCAAGCTATGAACATAATATCTAATGACTCTGCAGTTATTACTCTCTGACGCTTACCTTTGGAAAACCTGGTATCATCTTCTAGAAAAATAAGAGAAAAAAAGAAAAAAGCTGCATTAGTCTGTGCAGAGTGAGTAAATGTGATTATAATATGAGAAATTTGATTTTAACACTCATCTTTTCTTTGTGTTTCTCTTTTCATCATCACATTGTTTTTCCACTTTCTCATCTCTCTGTTTATCTTCTCTCATCTTTCACACAGTTCTTTCATTGTTATGACCCAGGCACAACTCCTATGCTCACCTGAAACAGCATAAATTACAAATTAAACATCTGCATTAGACAAACAGAAATACATTTTTAATTCATTATTTACGTTATATACATATTTGAATAACTAAGTCAAATACTTCACTTCTTGTGCATGTTTTATAAAATTGTCCATCAGCTCCTAAAAGCATAAAGATAATCATGTGTAGTCTGTGAGTAATGCAGTTGAATATGAATGAGCAAGGAATTACCACATCAATTATAATAACATTCATTAAATACATATCTTTTCTTTTTGTTCTCATTTCTCTTCACTTGTTCCTTTCTGTCCTCACTCAGATCACAGCACCTCCATCTGAAACAGTCACAGTAAACCTTTACAAACAAAAGAAGCAAACTTAAGTCTGAACAACATTTCTCTGACCAACACAATATCACAACATGTAAATACACAATCAAATACATCAAATACTTTTCTCTCTGACCCTCTTCGCTTCACTCTCCATGACTTTTATTTGTCCTCTTTTGGCACATCCTCTTTCTCCTTCCAACAGCATGCCTCCCATTTAACATGCAGAAATAAAAATGCAAAAATACAAATCTTAATCCAATTTTTGTCCTGGTAGTATCTACTTGTGCTGCCCTAAAGACTTTAAAAATCAGATCCCAGTGTACTTCATTGATAAAGTTTTTCATACATAATGTGTCTTCAGTAGGGTAGAATCCAATCATAACTATTCTGGTGGTGTGACATGAAATGAGAATGTACCTCAGAACTAAAGAGCCCTGATTTGAGTCCCAGTCTACACATATCTAATGCCTCTGCAGAGGTCTGCTTCTAGTTAGTACTATCAGACCATTACCTTTAGAAAAACTGGTATCAGCTCCTGGAAAAATTATTTAAAAAAACAGTTTTAGTCTGTGCAGAGGAAATGAATTTGATTATAATATGAAAAACATTATTAAAATACAGATCTTTTCTTTGTGTTTGTTTCTCTTTTCATCATCATATTGGTTTTCCACCTTCTCATGTTTATCTTCTCTGCTTTTCTCTTCTCATCTTTCGCACAGTGCTCTCGTTCTTATGACCACAGCAGGTCTCTGATGTTCATCTAAAACAGAGAGCATAAATTACAAGTTTAACATTTGCATTAGACAAATAAAAATACACTTAAAATGAATGGTTTGATTAGTGCCTACACATTTAAAGGTCCCCTATTCTGCTAAATTAAATTTGATTATAATGTTGTTTTCACCTTAAAAAACAGTGTTTTTTTTCATTCACACATGTTTGAGTGTTTGAGTAATCCTGTATACTGGAGCCATCCCCTTCTCAGGATCTGAAAACGCCTGGTCTCACAGCTCTATGTAGACACGTGAAACCAGAAGTGCTCCTGTTTGTTTTTAAAGCCAATTCACCCTCACAGGACTCATTCTGATCATTTCAGCCTTAAACTATGAAGCAGTCAGTTCATTTATCTATCTGTTAGTGCATGTTGTTAATAGATGTGCAAAATAGACATTTTCCATACATATACATTATTTTAAGTTATAAAACATGAAATACTAATGAAAATGTATCCAAAACTATTTCAAAAAGCCTGAAACAAACATAATATGGGACCTTTAAATAACTAATACCATTTAACAGACAAATACTTATCTTTTTTTCTCCTATTTCTTATGCTCTATTCTTGTGCATCTATCTGCTCCTAGAAACATACAAATAATCAAAGTTTAGTTTCTGGGTCATACAGCTGAATAACAAATGAATGATAACAGAATATAATAACATATCTTTTCTTTGTGTTGGTTTTTCTCATCCTCTTTACATTTGTCTTTCATTTCTTTCTTCACTTCATCTTTCCACAAACGGCTTTCCATTAAAACATCAGCAGGATTTCTCTGCATCTAAAACAGAGACAGTAAAACACTCAAACGCATGCAAAAGTTCCAGAAATGGTCACACATTTGAATGAATAATGTCATGTTTCCTCCTGAATCAGCTCATATACAGAATATAAATACAAACTCCAATCCATATCTTAGTTTTCTTTTCACTTCACTATCCAGGTCTTTTATTTGTCATCACGTGTTCTTGTGACTTTCTTAAATGGACCTTTAGACCTTTAGAGTGGCTTCCTCTGCATATAGTTTTCAGTATGTGGCCCTCAGTGAAAAAAGTTTGGACACCCCTGATCTAAATGTACTCTAGTTTGAACGAGGCCGGTGCAGTGTTTTTACCCAGACTATTTCACCTTATGTTGTAGTTTCCTCTGCTTGTGCTTTACTTCTCAAAGCTGTTTTGTATCCATTCATTCACTCATCTTTTCAAGCTTCTGGTCTATCTCCTCTTGTAGGATCTCATCTGTCTGTCTGTTTGAAGAGGAGCAATAAAAAATGGGAAGTTGATTCCACAGAAAAATGTGTTAATCAGAAATGAACACTCACCTTTTCTTCTTTCAGAGGACATTTCCTTTGTATTTTAAATACTAGTGGTGGAAACATACTCAAAGTAATCATAATAATGTAATAGTGCTTTTCAAGACACGCAAAGTCTCTTTTTAAGCAAGTGCATTATTCATTCACTCCTCAGTCACACTCTGAGGTGGTGAGATGGGGGGCAAGGAACTATATTTTCATGAAAAAAGAGTTTATAAATACTGTATTAATTTGGAGTAAAGCTTTGTAAATAAAAATAACTTCTTAGGTATTAATAAACTAATGCTACATAGTGTGTAGTCATTATACAGTGTTTACCTATCTTGTCATCTTTTTTGTATTGTTAAACTTAATGCTAACACACACACAAAACACACATTCTGTACAGTTCTTTACTTATTACTTTTCTATTACTATTTTTTTTTTTATCTACTTATTTACTTATTTGTTTAATAATATTTCATAACAATACTTAGCTTTACATTTAATGTACACAGGATCAACATATTTAAGATACTAAATATGTAACATTTTTTGTTTTGGTTTTTGTATTTTTCAACACAATACACATCACAAATCCTATTTCGAATATAACATATAATAATAATATATAATTAATATTATATATAATAATAATATATAATAGCTATTACTCAATGGTAACACTTAATGCCATTAAGCAGCAATAAAGCATTATTAAATATGTAATGAACAATATTTTAATGAATAAAGACTATAGATACTGTATTGACACTGATGTTTATACATTTGTATTAATTTACATATGCTTATAGGAATTAAACATTAAAAACAAAATGTAACTCCTTAAATATTATTGCAGCTAATGCTATATAGTGTTATTTTAAAGTATTACCTTTGTTTAGATTTTTTGTTGTTCTTTTTTTTTTTTTTGTGTATTTTTAACATGACACTAACACACCGGGAACACACATCTTATTTACAATATAATACAGAGATGGTACTTATCCTTAGCCAGGATCCTGCCTCTGAAGTGGCCGCCTCATGAGGCTCCCAGCTCCTCTTCAGTCCCTCAAAAGAAACACATAGAGCGAGCATCAGGTCTTAAATAAAATAGAAAGAATATTTGTGCTTTTCAGCTGGAAGTGGCCTCTGCGGCTCATCTGACCTTTTCCACTGTCTCCAGTCGAGTGCTCGTTCCCTCTCCCAGGCCTCCATCCTCCTCACCCAGTCCGGCTTGGGTCCAGGGAACAGGGGGGCAGGCTCCTGGTCCTCCTGTGGGGTGAGAGGAGGAGAAGGTGTGGCTGGAGCCCTGGGAGGAGGAGCAGAGAACAGCACAGGGTTAGACACGGGAGGAGGAGGAGGCACAGTACTGTCACCCAGAGCAAAGGAGGCAGGCAGCACAGAGAAGCTCAGAGTAGGGCCCTTAGCAGAAAGAGGAGGAGGAGGAGAGATGAGTTTAGGGGCCCTAGCAGGAGGAGCAGAGAGCAGCTTAGAGCGCTGAGCAGAAGCAGGAGAGACAAAGTTAGGGGCCTTAGCGGGAGGAGCAGCGAGGAGCTTAGAACGCTGAGCAGAAGCAGGAGAGACAAAGTTAGGGGCCTTAGCGGGAGGAGCAGAGAGGAGCTTAGAACGCTGAGCAGAAGCAGGAGAGACAAAGTTAGGGGCCTTAGCGGGAGGAGCAGAGAGGAGCTTAGAGCGCTGAGCAGAAGCAGGAGAGACAAAGTTAGGGGCCTTAACGGGAGGAGCAGAGAGGAGCTTAGAGCGCTGAGCAGAAGCAGGAGAGACAAAGTTAGGGGCCTTAGCGGGAGGAGCAGAGAGGAGCTTAGAACGCTGAGCAGAAGCAGGAGAGACAAAGTTAGGGGTCTTAGCGGGAGGAGCAGAGAGGAGCTTAGAACGCTGAGCAGAAGCAGGAGAGACAAAGTTAGGGGCCTTAGCGGGAGGAGCAGAGAGGAGCTTAGAGCGCTGAGCAGAAGCAGGCGAGACAAAGTTAGGGGCCTTAGCGGGAGGAGCAGAGAGGAGCTTAGAGCGCTGAGCAGAAGCAGGAGAGACAAAGTTAGGGGCCTTAGCGGGAGGAGCAGAGAGGAGCTTGGTGCGCTTAGCAGAAGAAGAAGAAATGCGCTTTGCAGCCTTAGCAGGACGAGCAGAGATGTAGTCAGGGAGCATGGCAGGAGGAAGAGGGATGAGCTTAAGGCCCTTAGCAGGAGGAGCAGGGGCCTTAGCAGGAGGAGCAGGGGCCTTAGCAGGAGGAGCAGAGAGGGTGGAGGAACTAGGGGCTAAAGAGGAAAAGCAGGGGGAAGGAGAAGATGAGCCAGAGCTACAGCTGAGCTTTGGAACCTTAGCAGGAGGAGGACAGTGGGCAGAAGAACGATGGGGGAGAGAGAAGGAGGAGGGAGAGGAGGAGGAGCTAGAGCTTCGGATCCGACAACGACGTCGAGAGCGAGAGAAGGGGGAAGAGAAAGGGGAGGAGTATGAGGAGGAAGGTGCAGTGGGTGCAGTGACAGTGGGGGGTGCCATGGGTGTGCTGGGTGTGGTGTGTGTGTGTGCAGCCTGCGCAGGAGGAGCAGGTGGGGAGAACCAGGCCGGGAGGTCCAGGACCAGCGCTGGGCCACAGGTGCTCACAGATCTGTGGAGAGAGACACATCAGTCACAGAGCTCACACACACACACACACACACACACACACACACACGCACACACACACACACACACTGTATATACAGCAGATATATTATAACAGGTATTAGCAAGTCTCATTTAATGCTTTTTAATGCCATTTTTTTACATTTTCAATGCCACAAACATACAATCGCAGCAGCTTAAATGGTCAAAATGTATTTGCCAGTAGTGTAAAATAGAGTTCATAAAGCAACAATAATATTCAAAGTCAAACATCTGATGTTTGGGTCATTTTGTCCTCCTGGAAGTAAACTCGTTCTGCCCATTTATCAGACTAGTGTAGGCTATAAAAATGGTAAATCATTATTTATATATACATATTTATATTCACAAATAAAACTAATGTCAGACATTTTACTTCAAAACTATTTTTCATTTTTTATGGCTGTTGGAAACAAATTTTGTTTTTTTATGCTATTTAAAGCCTTCATTTTTGTAAAGTCTATTTAATGACTTTTAATGCGTTTTAATGCCCCACAGAAACCCTGTATAAGGCATAAAGGATGCTTTAACATTATGTGACTAAATGAAGTCGTGTACTCATGTGCTATGTGATTAGCATGTTATAAGTAATACTACTACTAATTTATTATGTCATCTTTTCCTAACTAAATAGCCTCAGAACTATTAACTTTACATTAAGTGTTATGTTGTCAATCTCACATGAAACCAGAAGAATAATCACTTCTCACAGACACTATCGCAGTTTTTTAATGAAGCCAGGAGCTGACACAGGACTATTAAGAGGACAGAGGTTATGAGGAGGAGGGGGAGGAGGAGCAATAACTATAGCCGTGTTTTGTTTTATTTTTATTTGTAGGCCTCCATATTCATAATATACACAGTAGACTATTGCCATAAATAGTTGTTATGTATTTAGGGGAATCATCAAAAGGATTGTATCGTACCAGAAGCTGATGTTAATTAAATACCATATGGATAATTTAGGAATAAGTCCAAACAAAAGCACTTTTACTCGGATACAACGCGCACAGCGTTAGCAATGATATTCCGGTGTAGGCTAATTAATATTTAGCATTAACTATGTTTGAACACGAGCATAGCCACAAAGGAGATACACTTCTTTGAATAAACATACCGTAAACATCATAGGCCTATAAATATTGATAATATGATCTTTTGCTGAAATACATTGGTTTATTGACTGTGCGTGTTTAGCTTTAACGGTAAATCCCATAGGGAATAAGATGAAGATGTAAAATGATTTTTCTCACGTTTTTCTGTCAGAAAAGTCTCTCAGTTCTCGTCAAGTGGTGGTCAGGACAAGTCTGGATGAAAAAGTCCGGGGTTAATGTCTCCTTTTTGAAGATATCTTCGAGTGAAGCTCAAGATTTGCGGTTTTTGATCACAGCCAAAAGTTTGCAACTTTAGCAAGAACGCTCGTGCGCTTGAAACACGCACTTAGCAACAGGCACCTGTGCGTGCTGACGTCAGAGCGCGCGCCTCTGATACCCACCGAGTTCAACAGCAAATATATATTCAAATTAAATAGATATTATAATGTAAAAACTTTACTACAAGTGCAGGCCATAGGCAGAAACTGTGATGTGACTGAAAAGGTTTTACCGTAATAACTCTGAAAATATCAGCAATACACGTCAGAAACGTCCGCTCCGTCAGGTTTACTGCACCCCCATCCTGCAGCCTCGTGTGGACACAGTAATAGTAGCCGCACCTCATTTTAGAATTCATTTCAATGATTTTTTGTTTGTTTGGCTTTGTTATTTTGTTCTCTATTTTTTTTTACAAATTAAAAAAAGACAAAAAAAAAAAACACACAACTAAATAAATGTAGTAATACAAAATATAGCCATTTTAACAAGCCCCTCCCCCAATAAACATGTTCCCCACCTTATGGCTTTACAAATGACAAAAATGCTCCTAGATCCACTTTTATTTCCAATTTTACTTCATACAACCACAACAGATTTATTTTGCATTAATCAATATGCATTTAGTAGTTTCCATACACATAGCTATGGTGTGTGGCATGTCCATAAAATGACAAAAAAGGTTTACATTAACATTTGTACATAAAAACAGGCCCGCCGACAGGTTTGCTGGGGCCCAGGGCAAGAGGTGCTTCACATGGGCCCTCTTATAATAGAAAACATAAGAAGATGGACCATTTCTGGGCCCCTCTGACCCTGAGGCCCAGGACAACAGACCCCTTTGCCCCCACAAGAGGACTGATTGTGTGAGTGGTTTCAGATACAGCCAGAGTCTCATCTATAAAGCTGACAGGTGCTTTTCCAAGCAGTGGGTCATAGTCATGATGTTACAGTTCGGCTGGGGGGACCCCAAAGCAGAGCCAAAAACTGTTAGGTTTTAAACCAGTTTATTCACAAACAGGCTGAGGAGGCAGGGAGCAGGCTGGCTTCAGTTGGTAACAGCAGCAGTGAGACACCGGAGAGATCTAGGCACAAGGAACAAAGGTAAGTTCAAAAGTCCAAAAATTTCCAACAAAAGAAGCAGCAGGACACACAGAAGCACTACCGAGCAGGACGGAATTATCTGGCAAAGTAGTTGAGAGCAGGCCAGGTCTTTGTACTGGAGTAAATTGGAAGATTGAATGCAGGTGAGTCTCAACTGCCGTGGGAGGAGCCAGCCACAGCCCCTGCCACACACAAGCTCTGCAGGGAGAAAACACAAAGGGGAGGAGGGAGAAAACACAAAAACCCGACACCTGTGACTTCATTAAACGATCCTGGAGTCTGCAGAGAACCTTAGGTGCTCACAAATCTGTGGAGAGAGACACATCAGTCACAACTTGTCCTAACACTGCACATCAACAGAGCTCACAAACAAACTGTATATACAACAGATGAAAAATAAAAGTGTTTGTTAAGAAGAGTCACTGATGTAGGATGAAAGAAGAACCATTAAATACAAAAGCAACTGCTACAGGTTCTCCTTTCTTCCTACATCTAATCTCTTTGCAGAGGTCTGCTTCTAGTTAGTACTATCATATAGCCTGCCTTTTTCTCTCCTATACACAGAAGTTAGTCTGGAGTTTTATTTCTATGGGTGGAACAATCACAGGCAGAGTAACCAATCAGAGAAACGAATGGTGGGAAGCAAGCAGCGCACTGCTGAACCAAACAAACATGGTGGATTCCCGGTTTTGTCATAGAACACCAGAATACAGCGTATTATGAGCAGCTCTGTACTTATTACTGAATGGGGAAAGCAGTAGAAGCCAATTGTACAAAGACTTGCGGAACAAGTGAGTTTCTTCCAATCTTGTTTCGTTGGACATCAACGGGACTTTACTGTCACTAGGACTGAACAAGGACTTCAGCAGAATCAATAGGTGATGAAGAAAAGCACTAAATGCTGTTAATCAGGTGAGCCAAATTAGCTCGGTATTAGCCCGCGCTACCTTGGTTATTTTTAATAGGAGATGATCTTCTGTATTTGTAAGACGCGCTGTGACTGAGGTCCTGCTTTCAAAAAGAAAGTAGGAGGGGCTGGCTGGCCAGGCTAACTATCAGATGCTAACCTTGAAAAAATCTGATTTCATCTCCTTGAAAAATCAGAAGAAAAAAAAGCTTTGGTCTGTGCAGAATGAAAAAAAATTGATTATAAGAAATATGTTTAAAATACTCATCTTTTCTTTGTGTATGCATTTTCATCTTCACTCTGGTTTTCCACCTTCTCATACGTATGTCTCTGTTTATCTTCTCTCCTTTTCTTTCATCTTTGTCCTCCTCCTGTTGTTATAACTACAGCAATGGCATGTCTCCTGTGTTCTTCTAAAACACAGACCATAAATTATGAATTTAAGACTGTTACGTCAACATTTGACCAGTCAAATGCTTAACTTTATTTTCATTCATTCATCTTCTTCCATTCTTGTTAAGAGTCACAGGTACTGGAGCCTATCCCAGTAACTTTGGGTGAGGTACACCCTGGACAAGTGGCCAGTTAGTCACAGGACTGACAGACACATATACTGACAGACAACCATTCGCTCTCACATTCATTCACTAGGGGACATTTAGAGTCACCAATTCTCCTGACACATGCACATCTTTGCACGGTGAGAAGAAGCCGGAGTACCCAGAGAGAACCCACAGTAATACGGGGAGGACATGTAGACTCCACAAATAAACTCATATTTTAGATACAGGTCTTTTGGTGTCTACTTGTCCTGCACTAGAGACACTTAAAAATATGATTCACTGATAAAATTTGTCATACATAATGTGTCTTCAGTTATGTATAATCCAATCATAAATATTCCTGAGGTGTGACATGAAATAAGCATGTACCCCAGTACTAAATATCCCTCATTTGAGTCAAGGTAAGAACATAATATCTAATGACTCTGCAGTTATTACTCTCTGATGCTTACCTTTGGAAAACCTAGTATCATCTTCTAGAAAAATAAGAGAAAAAAAGAAAAAAGCTGCATTAGTCTGTGCAGAGTGAATAAATGTGATTATAATATGAGAAATGCGATTTTAACACTCATCTTTTCTTTGTGTTTCTCTTTTCATCATCACATTGTTTTTCCACTTTCTCATATCTCTGTTTATCTTCTCTCATCTTTCACACAGTTCTTTCATTGTTTTGATCCCAGCACAACTCCTATGCTCATCTGAAACAGAGAGCATAAATTACAAGTTTAACATTTGCATTAGACAAATAAAAATACACTTAAAATGAATGGTTTGATTAGTGCCTACACATTTAAAGGTCCCCTATTCTGCTAAATTAAATTTGATAATAATGTTGTTTTCACCTTAAAAAACAGTATTTTTTTTCATTCACACGTTTGAGTGCTTGAGTAATCCTGTATACTGGAGCCATCCCCTTCTCAGGATCTGAAAACGCCTGGTCTCACAGCTCTATGTAGACACGTGAAACCAGAAGTGCTCCTGTTTGTTTTTAAAGCCAATTCACCCTCACAGGACTCATTCTGATCATTTCAGCCTTAAACTATGAAGCAGTCAGTTCATTTATCTATCTGTTAGTGCATGTTGTTAATAGACGTGCTAAATAGACATTTTCCATACATATACATTATTTTAAGTTATAAAACATGAAATACTAATGCAAAGGTATCCAAAACTATTTCAAAAAGCCTGAAAAAAACATAATATGGGACCTTTAAATAACTAATACCATTTAACAGACAAATACTTATCTTTTTTTCTCCTATTTCTTATGCTCTATTCTTGTGCATCTATCTGCTCCTAGAAACATACAAATAATCAAAGTTTAGTTTCTGGGTCATACAGCTGAATAACAAATGAATGATAACAGAATATAATAACATATCTTTTCTTTGTGTTGGTTTTTCTCATCCTCTTTACATTGGTCTTTCATTTCTTTCTTCACTTCATCTTTCCACAAACGGCTTTCCATTAAACATCAGCAGGATCTCTCTGCATCTAAAACAGAGACAGTAAAACACTCAAACACATGCAAACGTTCCAGAAATGGTCTTCAGTTATGTATAATCTAATCATAAATATTCCTGAGGTGTGACATGAAATAAGCATGTACCCCAGTACTAAATATCCCTCATTTGAGTCAAGCTATGAACATAATATCTAATGACTCTGCAGTTATTACTCTCTGACGCTTACCTTTGGAAAACCTTGTATCATCTTCTGGAAAAAAAAAGAGAAAAAAAGAAAAAAGCTGCATTAGTCTGTGCAGAGTGAGTAAATGTGATTATAATATGAGAAATGTGATTTTAACACTCATCTTTTCTTTGTGTTTCTCTTTTCATCATCACATTGTTTTTCCACTTTCTCATCTCTCTGTTTATCTTCTCTCATCTTTCACACAGTTCTTTCATTGTTATGACCCAGGCACAACTCCTATGCTCACCTGAAACAGCATAAATTACAAATTAAACATCAGCATTAGACAAACAGAAATACATTTTTAATTCATTATTTACGTTATATACATATTTGAATAACTAAGTCAAATACATCACTTCTTGTGCATGTTTTATAAAATTGTCCATCAGCTCCTAAAAGCATAAAGATAATCATGTGTAGTCTGTGAGTAATGCAGTTGAATATGAATGAGCAAGGAATTACCACATCAATTATAATAACATTCATTAAATACATATCTTTTCTTTTTGTTCTCATTTCTCTTCACTTGTTCCTTTCTGTCCTCACTCAGATCACAGCACCTCCATCTGAAACAGTCACAGTAAACCTTTACAAACAAAAGAAGCAAACTTAAGTCTGAACAACATTTCTCTGACCAACGCAATATCACAACATGTAAATACACAATCAAATACATCAAATACTTTTCTCTCTGACCCTCTTCGCTTCACTCTCCATGACTTTTATTTGTCCTCTTTTGGCACATCCTCTTTCTCCTTCCAACAGCATGCCTCCCATTTAACATGCAGAAATAAAAATGCAAAAATACAAATCTTAATCCAATTTTTGTCCTGGTAGTATCTACTTGTGCTGCCCTAAAGACTTTAAAAATCAGATCCCATTGTACTTCATTGATAAAGATTTTCATACATAATGTGTCTTCAGTAGGGTAGAATCCAATCATAACTATTCTGGTGGTGTGACATGAAATGAGAATGTACCTCAGAACTAAAGAGCCCTGATTTGAGTCCCAGTCTACACATATCTAATGTCTCTGCAGAGGTCTGCTTCTAGTTAGTACTATCAGACCATTACCTTTAGAAAAACTGGTATCAGCTCCTGGAAAAAATTATAAAAAAAAACAGTTTTAGTCTGTGCAGAGGAAATGAATTTGATTATAATATGAAAAATATTATTAAAATACAGATCTTTTCTTTGTGTTTGTTTCTCTTTTCATAATCATATTGGTTTTCCACCTTCTCGTGTTTATCTTCTCTGCTTTTCTCCTCTCATCTTTCACACAGTGCTCTCGTTCTTATGACCACAGCAGGTCTCTGATGTTCATCTAAAACAGAGAGCATAAATTACAAGTTTAACATTTGCATTAGACAAATAAAAATACACTTAAAATGAATGGTTTGATTAGTGCCTACACATTTAAAGGTCCCCTATTATGCTAAGTTAAATTTGATTATAATGTTTTTTCCACCTTAAAAAACAGTATTTTTTTCATTCACACATGTTTGAGTGCTTGAGTAATCCTGTATACTGGAGCCATCCCCTTCTCAGGATCTGAAAACGCCTGGTCTCACAGCTCTATGTAGACACGTGAAACCAGAAGTGCTCCTGTTTGTTTTTAAAGCCAATTCACCCTCACAGGACTCATTCTGATCATTTCAGCCTTAAACCATGAAGCAGTCAGTTCATTTATCTATCTGTTAGTGCATGTTGTTAATAGATGTGCAAAATAGACATTTTCCATACATATACATTATTTTAAGTTATAAAACATGAAATACTAATGCAAATGTATCCAAAACTATTTCAAAAAGCCTGAAAAAAACATAATATGGGACCTTTAAATAACTAATACCATTTAACAGACAAATACTTATCTTTTTTTCTCCTATTTCTTATGCTCTATTCTTGTGCATCTATCTGCTCCTAGAAACATACAAATAATCAAAGTTTAGTTTCTGGGTCATACAGCTGAATAACAAATGAATGATAACAGAATATAATAACATATCTTTTCTTTGTGTTGTTTTTTCTCATCCTCTTTACATTGGTCTTTCATATCTTTCTTCACTTCATCTTTCCACAAACGGCTTTCCATTAAAACATCAGCAGGATTTCTCTGCATCTAAAACAGAGACAGTAAAACACTCAAACGCATGCAAAAGTTCCAGAAATGATCACACATTTGAATGAATAATGTCATGTTTCCTCCTGAATCAGCTCATATACAGAATATAAATACAAACTCCAATCCATATCTTAGTTTTCTCTTCACTTCACTATCCAGGTCTTTTATTTGTCATCACGTGTTCTTCTTTGTTTTGACTCGTTCATTCCTTCACATAAAAGTACATAAAGTGACTTTCTTAAATGGACCTTTAGACCTTTAGAGTGGCTTCCTCTGCATATAGTTTTCAGAATGTGGCCCTCAATGAAAAAAGTTTGGACACCCCTGATCTAAATGTACTCTAGTTTGAACGAGGCCGGTGCAGTGTTTTTACCCAGACTATTTCACCTTATGTTGTAGTTTTCTCTGCTTGTGCTTAGGGTTAGGGTTAAAGTAATCATAATAATGTAATAGTGCTTTTCAAGACACGCAAAGTCTCTTTTTAAGCAAGTGCATTATTCATTCACTCCTCAGTCACACTCTGAGGTGGTGAGATGGGGGGCAAGGAACTATATTTTCATGAAAAAAGAGTTTATAAATACTGTATTAATTTGGAGTAAAGCTTTGTAAATAAAAATAACTTCTTAGGTATTAATAAACTAATGCTACATAGTGTGTAGTCATTATACAGTGTTTACCTATCTTGTCATCTTTTTTGTATTGTTAAACTTAATGCTAACACACACACAAAACACACATCCTGTACAGTTCTTTACTTATTACTTTTCTATTACTATTTTTTTTTTTATCTACTTATTTACTTATTTGTTTAATAATATTTCATAACAATACTTAGCTTTACATTTAATATACACAGGATCAACATATTTAAGATACTAAATATGTAACATTTTTTGTTTTGGTTTTTGTATTTTTCAACACACAATACACATCACAAATCCTATTTCGAATATAACTGAGCTATTACTCAATGGTAACACTTAATGCCATTAAGCAGCAATAAAGCATTATTAAATATGTAATGAACAATATTTTAATGAATAAAGACTATAGATACTGTATTGACACTGATGTTTATACATTTGTATTAATTTACATATGCTTATAGGAATAAAACATTAAAAACAAAATGTAACTCCTTAAATATTATTGCAGCTAATGCTATATAGTGTTATTTTAAAGTGTTACCTTTGTTTAGATTTTTTGTTGTTCTTTTTTTTTTTTGTGTGTGTATTTTTAACATGACACTAACACACCAGGAACACACATCTTATTTACAATATAATACAGAGATGGTACTTATCCTTAGCCAGGATTCTGCCTCTGAAGTGGCCGCCTCATGAGGCTCCCAGCTCCTCTTCAGTCCCTCAAAAGAAACACATAGAGCGAGCATCAGGTCTTAATTAAAATAGAAAGAATATTTGTGCTTTTCAGCTGGAAGTGGCCTCTGCGGCTCATCTGACCTTTTCCACTGTTTCCAGTCGAGTGCTCGTTCCCTCTCCCAGGCCTCCATCCTCCTCACCCAGTCTGGCTTGGGTCCAGGGAACAGGGGGGCAGGCTCCTGGTCCTCCTGTGGGGTGAGAGGAGGAGCAGGTGTGGCTGGAGCCCTGGGAGGAGGAGCAGAGAACAGCACAGGGTTAGACACGGGAGGAGGCACAGTACTGTCACCCAGAGCAAAGGAGGCAGGCAGCACAGAGAAGCTCAGAGTAGGGCCCTTAGCAGAAAGAGGAGGAGGAGGAGAGATGAGTTTAGGGGCCCTAGCAGGAGGAGCAGAGAGCAGCTTAGAGTGCTGAGCAGAAGAAATGCGCTTTGCAGCCTTAGGGCAACGAGGAGAGAAGTCAGGGAGCATAGCAGAAGGAAGAGTGATGAGCTTAAGGCCCTTAGCGGGAGGAGCAGAGAGGAGCTTAGAGCGCTGAGCAGAAGCAGGAGAGACAAAGTTAGGGGTCTTAACGGGAGGTGCAGAGAGGAGCTTAGAGCGCTGAGCAGAAGCAGGAGAGACAAAGTTAGGGGTCTTAGCGGGAGGTGCAGAGAGGAGCTTAGAGCGCTGAGCAGAAGCAGGAGAGACAAAGTTAGGGGTCTTAGCGGGAGGTGCAGAGAGGAGCTTAGAGCGCTGAGCAGAAGCAGGAGAGACAAAGTTAGGGGTCTTAGCGGGAGGTGCAGAGAGGAGCTTAGAGCGCTGAGCAGAAGCAGGAGAGACAAAGTTAGGGGTCTTAGCGGGAGGAGCAGAGAGGAGCTTAGAGCGCTGAGCAGAAGCAGGAGAGACAAAGTTAGGGGCCTTAGCGGGAGGAGCAGAGAGGAGCTTGGTGCGCTTAGCAGATGAAGAAGAAATGCGCTTTGCAGCCTGAGCAGGACGAGCAGAGATGTAGTCAGGGAGCATGGCAGGAGGAAGAGGGATGAGCTTAAGGCCCTTAGCAGGAGGAGCAGGGGCCTTAGCAGGAGGAGCAGGGGCCTTAGCAGGAGGAGCAGAGAGGGTGGAGGAACTAGGGGGTAAAGAGGAAAAGCAGGGGGAAGGAGAAGATGAGCCAGAGCTACAGCTGAGCTTTGGAACCTTAGCAGGAGGAGGACAGTGGGCAGAAGAACGATGGGGGAGAGAGAAGGAGGAGGGAGAGGAGGAGGAGCTAGAGCTTCGGATCCGACAACGACGTCGAGAGCGAGAGAAGGGGGAAGAGAAAGGGGAGGAGTATGAGGAGGAAGGTGCAGTGGGTGCAGTGACAGTGGGGGGTGCCATGGGTGTGCTGGGTGTGGTGTGTGTGTGTGCAGCCTGCGCAGGAGGAGCAGGTGGGGAGAACCAGGCCGGGAGGTCCAGGACCAGCGCTGGGCCACAGGTGCTCACAGATCTGTGGAGAGAGACACATCAGTCACAGAGCTCACACACACACACACACACACACACACACACACACACACACACACTGTATATACAGCAGATATATTATAACAGGTATTAGCAAGTCTCATTTAATGCTTTTTAATGCCATTTTTTTACATTTTCAATGCCACAAACATACAATCGCAGCAGCTTAAATGGTCAAAATGTATTTGCCAGTAGTGTAAAATAGAGTTCATAAAGCAACAATAATATTCAAAGTCAAACATCTGATGTTTGGGTCATTTTGTCCTCCTGGAAGTAAACTCGTTCTGCCCATTTATCAGGCTAGTGTAGGCTATAAAAATGGTAAATCATTATTTATATATACATATTTATATTCACAAATAAAACTAATGTCAGACATTTTACTTCAAAACTATTTTTCATTTTTTATGGCTGTTGGAATCAAATTTTATGTTTTTTTTTGCTATTTAAAGCCTTCATTTTTGTAAAGTCTATTTAATGACTTTTAATGCGTTTTAATGCCCCACAGAAACCCTGTATAAGGCATAAAGGATGCTTTAACATTATGTGACTAAATGAAGTCGTGTACTCATGTGCTATGTGATAAGCATGTTATAAGTAATACTACTATTAATTTATTATGTAATCTTTTCCTAACTAAATAGCCTCAGAACTATTAACTTTACATTAAGTGTTATGTTGTCAATCTCACATGAAACCAGAAGAATAATCACTTCTCACAGACACTATCGCAGTTTTTTAATGAAGCCAGGAGCTGACACAGGACTATTAAGAGGACAGAGGTTATGAGGAGGAGGGGGAGGAGGAGCAATAACTATAGCCGTGTTTTGTTTTATTTTTATTTGTAGGCCTCCATATTCATAATATACACAGTAGACTATTGCCATAAATAGTTGTACTGTGGTTATGTATTTAGGGGAATCATCAAAAGGATTGTATCGTACCAGAAGCTGATGTTAATTAAATACCATATGGATAATTTAGGAATAAGTCCAAACAAAAGCACTTTTACTCGGATACAACGCGCACAGCGTTAGCAATGATATTCCGGTGTAGGCTAATTAATATTTAGCATTAACTATGTTTGAACACGAGCATAGCCACAAAGGAGATACACTTCTTTGAATAAACATACCGTAAACATCATAGGCCTATAAATATTGATAATATGATCTTTTGCTGAAATACATTGGTTTATTGACTGTGCGTGTTTAGCTTTAACGGTAAATCCCATAGGGAATAAGATGAAGATGTAAAATGATTTTTCTCACGTTTTTCCTGTCAGAAAAGTCTCTCAGTCCTCGTCAAGTGGTGGTCAGGACAAGTCTGGATGAAAAAGTCCGGGGTTAATGTCTCCTTTTTGAAGATATCTTCGAGTGAAGCTCAAGATTTGCGGTTTTTGATCACAGCCAAAAGTTTGCAACTTTAGCAAGAACGCTCGTGCGCTTGAAACACGCACTTAGCAACAGGCACCTGTGCGTGCTGACGTCAGAGCGCGCGCCTCTGATACCCACCGAGTTCAACAGCAAATATATATTCAAATTAAATAGATATTATAATGTAAAAACTTTACTACAATGCAGGCCATAGGCAGAAACTGTGATGTGACTGAAAAGGTTTTACTGTAATAACTCTGAAAATATCAGCAATACACGTCAGAAACGTCCGCTCCGTCAGGTTTACTGCACCCCCATCCTGCAGCCTCGTGTGGACACAGTAATAGTAGCCGCACCTCATTTTAGAATTCATTTCAGTGATTTTTTGTTTGTTTGGCTTTGTTAATTTGTTCTCTATTTTTTTTTACAAATTAAAAAAAGACAAAAAAAACACACAACTAAATAAATGTAGTAATACAAAATATAGCCATTTTAACAAGCCCCTCCCCCAATAAACATGTTCCCCACCTTATGGCTTTACAAATGACAAAAATGCTCCTAGATCCACTTTTATTTGCAATTTTACTTCATACAACCACAACAGATTTATTTTGCATTAATCAATATGCATTTAGTAGTTTCCATACACATAGCTATGGTGTGTGGCATGTCCATAAAATGACAAAAAAGGTTTACATTAACATTTGTACATAAAAACAGGCCCGCCGACAGGTTTGCTGGGGCCCAGGGCAAGAGGTGCTTCACATGGGCCCTCTTATAATAGAAAACATAAGAAGATGGACCATTTCTGGGCCCCTCTGACCCTGAGGCCCAGGACAACAGACCCCTTTGCCCCCACAAGAGGACTGATTGTGTGAGTGGTTTCAGATACAGCCAGAGTCTCATCTATAAAGCTGACAGGTGCTTTTCCAAGCAGTGGGTCATAGTCATGATGTTACAGTTCGGCTGGGGGGACCCCAAAGCAGAGCCAAAAACTGTTAGGTTTTAAACCAGTTTATTCACAAACAGGCTGAGGAGGCAGGGAGAAGGCTGGCTTCAGTTGGTAACAGCAGCAGTGAGACACCGGAGAGATCTAGGCACAAGGAACAAAGGTAAGTTCAAAAGTCCAAAAATTTCCAACAAAAGAAGCAGCAGGACACACAGAAGCACTACCGAGCAGGACGGAATTATCTGGCAAAGTAGTTGAGAGCAGGCCAGGTCTTTGTACTGGAGTAAATTGGAAGATTGAATGCAGGTGAGTCTCAACTGCCGTGGGAGGAGCCAGCCACAGCCCCTGCCACACACAAGCTCTGCAGGGAGAAAACACAAAGGGGAGGAGGGAGAAAACACAAAACCCCGACACATGAGACTTCATTAAACGATCCTGGAGTCTGCAGAGAACCTTAGGTGCTCACAAATCTGTGGAGAAAGACACATCAGTCACAACTTGTCCTAACACTGCACATCAACAGAGCTCACAAACAAACTGTATATACAACAGATGAAAAATAAAAGTGTTTGTTAAGAAGAGTCACTGATGTAGGATGAAAGAAGAACCATTAAATACAAAAGCAACTGCTACAGGTTCTCCTTTCTTCCTACATCTAATCTCTTTGCAGAGGTCTGCTTCTAGTTAGTACTATCATATAGCCTGCCTTTTTCTCTCCTATACACAGAGATTAGTCTGGAGTTTTATTTCTATGGGTGGAACAATCACAGGCAGAGTAACCAATCAGAGAAACGAATGGTGGGAAGCAAGCAGCGCACCCCTGAACCAAACAAACATGGTGGATTCCCGGTTTTGTCATAGAACACCAGAATACAGCGTATTATGAGCAGCTCTGTACTTATTACTGAATGGGGAAAGCAGTAGAAGCCAATTGTACAAAGACTTGCGGAACAAGTGAGTTTCTTCCAATCTTGTTTCGTTGGACATCAACGGGACTTTACTGTCACTAGGACTGAACAAGGACTTCAGCAGAATCAATAGGTGATGAAGAAAAGCACTAAATGCTGTTAATCAGGTGAGCCAAATTAGCTTGGTATTAGCCAGCGCTACCTTGGTTATTTTTAATAGGAGATGATCTTCTGTATTTGTAAGACGCGCTGTGACTGAGGTCCTGCTTTCAAAAAGAAAGTAGGAGGAGCTGACTGGCCAGGCTAACTATCAGATGCTAACCTTAAAAAAATCTGGTCTCATCTCCTTGAAAAATCAGAAGAAAAAAAATCTTTGGTCTGTGCAGAATGAAAATATTTGATTATAAGAAATATGTTTAAAATACTCATCTTTTCTTTGTGTATGCATTTTCATCTTCACTCTGGTTTTCCACCTTCTCATACGTATGTCTCTGTTTATCTTCTCTCCTTTTCTTTCATCTTCGTCCTCCTCCTGTTGTTATAACTACAGCAATGGCATGTCTCCTGTGTTCTTCTAAAACACAGACCATAAATTATGAATTTAAGACTGTTACGTCAACATTTGACCAGTCAAATGCTTAACTTTATTTTCATTCATTCATCTTCTTCCATTCTTGTTAAGAGTCACAGGTACTGGAGCCTATCCCAGTAACTTTGGGTGAGGTACACCCTGGACAAGTGGCCAGTTAGTCACAGGACTGACAGACACATATACTGACAGACAACCATTCGCTCTCACATTCATTCACTAAGGGTCATTTAGAGTCACCAATTCTCCTGACACATGCACATCTTTGCACGGTGGGAAGAAGCCGGAGTACCCAGAGAGAACCCACAGTAATACGGGGAGGACATGTAGACTCCACAAATAAACTCATATTTTAGATACAGGTCTTTTGGTGTCTACTTGTCCTGCACTAGAGACACTTAAAAATATGATTCACTGATAAAATTTGTCATACATAATGTGTCTTCAGTTATGTATAATCCAATCATAAATATTCCTGAGGTGTGACATGAAATAAGCATGTACCCCAGTACTAAATATCCCTCATTTGAGTCAAGCTATGAACATAATATCTAATAACTCTGCAGTTATTACTCTCTGATGCTTACCTTTGGTAAACCTAGTATCATCTTCTAGAAAAATAAGAGAAAAAAAGAAAAAAGCTGCATTAGTCTGTGCAGAGTGAGTAAATGTGATTATAATATGAGAAATGCGATTTTAACACTCATCTTTTCTTTGTGTTTCTCTTTTCATCATCACATTGTTTTTCCACTTTCTCATATCTCTTTGTTTCTCTTCTCTCATCTTTCACACAGTTCTTTCATTGTTATGACCCAGGCACAACTCCTATGCTCACCTGAAACAGCATAAATTACAAATTAAACATCAGCATTAGACAAACAGAAATACATTTTTAATTCATTATTTACGTTATATACATATTTGAATAACTAAGTCAAATACATCACTTCTTGTGCATGTTTTATAAAATTGTCCATCAGCTCCTAAAAGCATAAAGATAATCATGTGTAGTCTGTGAGTAATGCAGTTGAATATGAATGAGCAAGGAATTACCACATCAATTATAATAACATTCATTAAATACATATCTTTTCTTTTTGTTCTCATTTCTCTTCACTTGTTCCTTTCTGTCCTCACTCAGATCACAGCACCTCCATCTGAAACAGTCACAGTAAACCTTTACAAACAAAAGAAGCAAACTTAAGTCTGAACAACATTTCTCTGACCAACGCAATATCACAACATGTAAATACACAATCAAATACATCAAATACTTTTCTCTCTGACCCTCTTCGCTTCACTCTCCATGACTTTTATTTGTCCTCTTTTGGCACATCCTCTTTCTCCTTCCAACAGCATGCCTCCCATTTAACATGCAGAAATAAAAATGCAAAAATACAAATCTTAATCCAATTTTTGTCCTGGTAGTATCTACTTGTGCTGCCCTAAAGACTTTAAAAATCAGATCCCATTGTACTTCATTGATAAAGATTTTCATACATAATGTGTCTTCAGTAGGGTAGAATCCAATCATAACTATTCTGGTGGTGTGACATGAAATGAGAATGTACCTCAGAACTAAAGAGCCCTGATTTGAGTCCCAGTCTACACATATCTAATGTCTCTGCAGAGGTCTGCTTCTAGTTAGTACTATCAGACCATTACCTTTAGAAAAACTGGTATCAGCTCCTGGAAAAAATTATTAAAAAAAAACAGTTTTAGTCTGTGCAGAGGAAATGAATTTGATTATAATATGAAAAATATTATTAAAATACAGATCTTTTCTTTGTGTTTGTTTCTCTTTTCATAATCATATTGGTTTTCCACCTTCTCAGTGTTTATCTTCTCTGCTTTTCTCCTCTCATCTTTCACACAGTGCTCTCGTTCTTATGACCACAGCAGGTCTCTGATGTTCATCTAAAACAGAGAGCATAAATTACAAGTTTAACATTTGCATTAGACAAATAAAAATACACTTAAAATGAATGGTTTGATTAGTGCCTACACATTTAAAGGTCCCCTATTATGCTAAGTTAAATTTGATTATAATGTTTTTTCCACCTTAAAAAACAGTATTTTTTTCATTCACACATGTTTGAGTGCTTGAGTAATCCTGTATACTGGAGCCATCCCCTTCTCAGGATCTGAAAACGCCTGGTCTCACAGCTCTATGTAGACACGTGAAACCAGAAGTGCTCCTGTTTGTTTTTAAAGCCAATTCACCCTCACAGGACTCATTCTGATCATTTCAGCCTTAAACCTATGAAGCAGTCAGTTCATTTATCTATCTGTTAGTGCATGTTGTTAATAGATGTGCAAAATAGACATTTTCCATACATATACATTATTTTAAGTTATAAAACATGAAATACTAATGCAAATGTATCCAAAACTATTTCAAAAAGCCTGAAAAAAACATAATATGGGACCTTTAAATAACTAATACCATTTAACAGACAAATACTTATCTTTTTTTCTCCTATTTCTTATGCTCTATTCTTGTGCATCTATCTGCTCCTAGAAACATACAAATAATCAAAGTTTAGTTTCTGGGTCATACAGCTGAATAACAAATGAATGATAACAGAATATAATAACATATCTTTTCTTTGTGTTGTTTTTTCTCATCCTCTTTACATTGGTCTTTCATATCTTTCTTCACTTCATCTTTCCACAAACGGCTTTCCATTAAAACATCAGCAGGATTTCTCTGCATCTAAAACAGAGACAGTAAAACACTCAAACGCATGCAAAAGTTCCAGAAATGATCACACATTTGAATGAATAATGTCATGTTTCCTCCTGAATCAGCTCATATACAGAATATAAATACAAACTCCAATCCATATCTTAGTTTTCTCTTCACTTCACTATCCAGGTCTTTTATTTGTCATCACGTGTTCTTCTTTGTTTTGACTCGTTCATTCCTTCACATAAAAGTACATAAAGTGACTTTCTTAAATGGACCTTTAGACCTTTAGAGTGGCTTCCTCTGCATATAGTTTTCAGAATGTGGCCCTCAATGAAAAAAGTTTGGACACCCCTGATCTAAATGTACTCTAGTTTGAACGAGGCCGGTGCAGTGTTTTTACCCAGACTATTTCACCTTATGTTGTAGTTTTCTCTGCTTGTGCTTAGGGTTAGGGTTAAAGTAATCATAATAATGTAATAGTGCTTTTCAAGACACGCAAAGTCTCTTTTTAAGCAAGTGCATTATTCATTCACTCCTCAGTCACACTCTGAGGTGGTGAGATGGGGGGCAAGGAACTATATTTTCATGAAAAAAGAGTTTATAAATACTGTATTAATTTGGAGTAAAGCTTTGTAAATAAAAATAACTTCTTAGGTATTAATAAACTAATGCTACATAGTGTGTAGTCATTATACAGTGTTTACCTATCTTGTCATCTTTTTTGTATTGTTAAACTTAATGCTAACACACACACAAAACACACATCCTGTACAGTTCTTTACTTATTACTTTTCTATTACTATTTTTTTTTTTATCTACTTATTTACTTATTTGTTTAATAATATTTCATAACAATACTTAGCTTTACATTTAATATACACAGGATCAACATATTTAAGATACTAAATATGTAACATTTTTTGTTTTGGTTTTTGTATTTTTCAACACACAATACACATCACAAATCCTATTTCGAATATAACTGAGCTATTACTCAATGGTAACACTTAATGCCATTAAGCAGCAATAAAGCATTATTAAATATGTAATGAACAATATTTTAATGAATAAAGACTATAGATACTGTATTGACACTGATGTTTATACATTTGTATTAATTTACATATGCTTATAGGAATAAAACATTAAAAACAAAATGTAACTCCTTAAATATTATTGCAGCTAATGCTATATAGTGTTATTTTAAAGTGTTACCTTTGTTTAGATTTTTTGTTGTTCTTTTTTTTTTTTGTGTGTGTATTTTTAACATGACACTAACACACCAGGAACACACATCTTATTTACAATATAATACAGAGATGGTACTTATCCTTAGCCAGGATTCTGCCTCTGAAGTGGCCGCCTCATGAGGCTCCCAGCTCCTCTTCAGTCCCTCAAAAGAAACACATAGAGCGAGCATCAGGTCTTAAATAAAATAGAAAGAATATTTGTGCTTTTCAGCTGGAAGTGGCCTCTGCGGCTCATCTGACCTTTTCCACTGTTTCCAGTCGAGTGCTCGTTCCCTCTCCCAGGCCTCCATCCTCCTCACCCAGTCTGGCTTGGGTCCAGGGAACAGGGGGGCAGGCTCCTGGTCCTCCTGTGGGGTGAGAGGAGGAGCAGGTGTGGCTGGAGCCCTGGGAGGAGGAGCAGAGAACAGCACAGGGTTAGACACGGGAGGAGGCACAGTACTGTCACCCAGAGCAAAGGAGGCAGGCAGCACAGAGAAGCTCAGAGTAGGGCCCTTAGCAGAAAGAGGAGGAGGAGGAGAGATGAGTTTAGGGGCCCTAGCAGGAGGAGCAGAGAGCAGCTTAGAGTGCTGAGCAGAAGAAATGCGCTTTGCAGCCTTAGGGCAACGAGGAGAGAAGTCAGGGAGCATAGCAGAAGGAAGAGTGATGAGCTTAAGGCCCTTAGCGGGAGGAGCAGAGAGGAGCTTAGAGCGCTGAGCAGAAGCAGGAGAGACAAAGTTAGGGGTCTTAACGGGAGGTGCAGAGAGGAGCTTAGAGCGCTGAGCAGAAGCAGGAGAGACAAAGTTAGGGGTCTTAGCGGGAGGTGCAGAGAGGAGCTTAGAGCGCTGAGCAGAAGCAGGAGAGACAAAGTTAGGGGTCTTAGCGGGAGGTGCAGAGAGGAGCTTAGAGCGCTGAGCAGAAGCAGGAGAGACAAAGTTAGGGGTCTTAGCGGGAGGTGCAGAGAGGAGCTTAGAGCGCTGAGCAGAAGCAGGAGAGACAAAGTTAGGGGTCTTAGCGGGAGGTGCAGAGAGGAGCTTAGAGCGCTGAGCAGAAGCAGGAGAGACAAAGTTAGGGGCCTTAGCGGGAGGAGCAGAGAGGAGCTTGGTGCGCTTAGCAGATGAAGAAGAAATGCGCTTTGCAGCCTGAGCAGGACGAGCAGAGATGTAGTCAGGGAGCATGGCAGGAGGAAGAGGGATGAGCTTAAGGCCCTTAGCAGGAGGAGCAGGGGCCTTAGCAGGAGGAGCAGGGGCCTTAGCAGGAGGAGCAGAGAGGGTGGAGGAACTAGGGGGTAAAGAGGAAAAGCAGGGGAAGGAGAAGATGAGCCAGAGCTACAGCTGAGCTTTGGAACCTTAGCAGGAGGAGGACAGTGGGCAGAAGAACGATGGGGGAGAGAGAAGGAGGAGGGAGAGGAGGAGGAGCTAGAGCTTCGGATCCGACAACGACGTCGAGAGCGAGAGAAGGGGGAAGAGAAAGGGGAGGAGTATGAGGAGGAAGGTGCAGTGGGTGCAGTGACAGTGGGGGGTGCCATGGGTGTGCTGGGTGTGGTGTGTGTGTGTGCAGCCTGCGCAGGAGGAGCAGGTGGGGAGAACCAGGCCGGGAGGTCCAGGACCAGCGCTGGGCCACAGGTGCTCACAGATCTGTGGAGAGAGACACATCAGTCACAGAGCTCACACACACACACACACACACACACACACACACACACACACACACACTGTATATACAGCAGATATATTATAACAGGTATTAGCAAGTCTCATTTAATGCTTTTTAATGCCATTTTTTTACATTTTCAATGCCACAAACATACAATCGCAGCAGCTTAAATGGTCAAAATGTATTTGCCAGTAGTGTAAAATAGAGTTCATAAAGCAACAATAATATTCAAAGTCAAACATCTGATGTTTGGGTCATTTTGTCCTCCTGGAAGTAAACTCGTTCTGCCCATTTATCAGGCTAGTGTAGGCTATAAAAATGGTAAATCATTATTTATATATACATATTTATATTCACAAATAAAACTAATGTCAGACATTTTACTTCAAAACTATTTTTCATTTTTTATGGCTGTTGGAATCAAATTTTATGTTTTTTTTTGCTATTTAAAGCCTTCATTTTTGTAAAGTCTATTTAATGACTTTTAATGCGTTTTAATGCCCCACAGAAACCCTGTATAAGGCATAAAGGATGCTTTAACATTATGTGACTAAATGAAGTCGTGTACTCATGTGCTATGTGATAAGCATGTTATAAGTAATACTACTATTAATTTATTATGTAATCTTTTCCTAACTAAATAGCCTCAGAACTATTAACTTTACATTAAGTGTTATGTTGTCAATCTCACATGAAACCAGAAGAATAATCACTTCTCACAGACACTATCGCAGTTTTTTAATGAAGCCAGGAGCTGACACAGGACTATTAAGAGGACAGAGGTTATGAGGAGGAGGGGGAGGAGGAGCAATAACTATAGCCGTGTTTTGTTTTATTTTTATTTGTAGGCCTCCATATTCATAATATACACAGTAGACTATTGCCATAAATAGTTGTACTGTGGTTATGTATTTAGGGGAATCATCAAAAGGATTGTATCGTACCAGAAGCTGATGTTAATTAAATACCATATGGATAATTTAGGAATAAGTCCAAACAAAAGCACTTTTACTCGGATACAACGCGCACAGCGTTAGCAATGATATTCCGGTGTAGGCTAATTAATATTTAGCATTAACTATGTTTGAACACGAGCATAGCCACAAAGGAGATACACTTCTTTGAATAAACATACCGTAAACATCATAGGCCTATAAATATTGATAATATGATCTTTTGCTGAAATACATTGGTTTATTGACTGTGCGTGTTTAGCTTTAACGGTAAATCCCATAGGGAATAAGATGAAGATGTAAAATGATTTTTCTCACGTTTTTCTGTCAGAAAAGTCTCTCAGTCCTCGTCAAGTGGTGGTCAGGACAAGTCTGGATGAAAAAGTCCGGGGTTAATGTCTCCTTTTTGAAGATATCTTCGAGTGAAGCTCAAGATTTGCGGTTTTTGATCACAGCCAAAAGTTTGCAACTTTAGCAAGAACGCTCGTGCGCTTGAAACACGCACTTAGCAACAGGCACCTGTGCGTGCTGACGTCAGAGCGCGCGCCTCTGATACCCACCGAGTTCAACAGCAAATATATATTCAAATTAAATAGATATTATAATGTAAAAACTTTACTACAATGCAGGCCATAGGCAGAAACTGTGATGTGACTGAAAAGGTTTTACTGTAATAACTCTGAAAATATCAGCAATACACGTCAGAAACGTCCGCTCCGTCAGGTTTACTGCACCCCCATCCTGCAGCCTCGTGTGGACACAGTAATAGTAGCCGCACCTCATTTTAGAATTCATTTAATTGATTTTTTGTTTGTTTGGCTTTGTTAATTTGTTCTCTATTTTTTTTTACAAATTAAAAAAAGACAAAAAAAACACACAACTAAATAAATGTAGTAATACAAAATATAGCCATTTTAACAAGCCCCTCCCCCAATAAACATGTTCCCCACCTTATGGCTTTACAAATGACAAAAATGCTCCTAGATCCACTTTTATTTGCAATTTTACTTCATACAACCACAACAGATTTATTTTGCATTAATCAATATGCATTTAGTAGTTTCCATACACATAGCTATGGTGTGTGGCATGTCCATAAAATGACAAAAAAGGTTTACATTAACATTTGTACATAAAAACAGGCCCGCCGACAGGTTTGCTGGGGCCCAGGGCAAGAGGTGCTTCACATGGGCCCTCTTATAATAGAAAACATAAGAAGATGGACCATTTCTGGGCCCCTCTGACCCTGAGGCCCAGGACAACAGACCCCTTTGCCCCCACAAGAGGACTGATTGTGTGAGTGGTTTCAGATACAGCCAGAGTCTCATCTATAAAGCTGACAGGTGCTTTTCCAAGCAGTGGGTCATAGTCATGATGTTACAGTTCGGCTGGGGGGACCCCAAAGCAGAGCCAAAAACTGTTAGGTTTTAAACCAGTTTATTCACAAACAGGCTGAGGAGGCAGGGAGAAGGCTGGCTTCAGTTGGTAACAGCAGCAGTGAGACACCGGAGAGATCTAGGCACAAGGAACAAAGGTAAGTTCAAAAGTCCAAAAATTTCCAACAAAAGAAGCAGCAGGACACACAGAAGCACTACCGAGCAGGACGGAATTATCTGGCAAAGTAGTTGAGAGCAGGCCAGGTCTTTGTACTGGAGTAAATTGGAAGATTGAATGCAGGTGAGTCTCAACTGCCGTGGGAGGAGCCAGCCACAGCCCCTGCCACACACAAGCTCTGCAGGGAGAAAACACAAAGGGGAGGAGGGAGAAAACACAAAACCCCAACACATGAGACTTCATTAAACGATCCTGGAGTCTGCAGAGAACCTTAGGTGCTCACAAATCTGTGGAGAGAAGACACATCAGTCACAACTTGTCCTAACACTGCACATCAACAGAGCTCACAAACAAACTGTATATACAACAGATGAAAAATAAAAGTGTTTGTTAAGAAGAGTCACTGATGTAGGATGAAAGAAGAACCATTAAATACAAAAGCAACTGCTACAGGTTCTCCTTTCTTCCTACATCTAATGTCTTTGCAGAGGTCTGCTTCTAGTTAGTACTATCATATAGCCTGCCTTTTTCTCTCCTATACACAGAGATTAGTCTGGAGTTTTATTTCTATGGGTGGAACAATCATCAGGCAGAGTAACCAATCAGAGAAACGAATGGTGGGAAGCAAGCAGCGCACCCCTGAACCAAACAAACATGGTGGATTCCCGGTTTTGTCATAGAACACCAGAATACAGCGTATTATGAGCAGCTCTGTACTTATTACTGAATGGGGAAAGCAGTAGAAGCCAATTGTACAAAGACTTGCGGAACAAGTGAGTTTCTTCCAATCTTGTTTCGTTGGACATCAACGGGACTTTACTGTCACTAGGACTGAACAAGGACTTCAGCAGAATCAATAGGTGATGAAGAAAAGCACTAAATGCTGTTAATCAGGTGAGCCAAATTAGCTTGGTATTAGCCAGCGCTACCTTGGTTATTTTTAATAGGAGATGATCTTCTGTATTTGTAAGACGCGCTGTGACTGAGGTCCTGCTTTCAAAAAGAAAGTAGGAGGAGCTGACTGGCCAGGCTAACTATCAGATGCTAACCTTAAAAAAATCTGGTCTCATCTCCTTGAAAAATCAGAAGAAAAAAAATCTTTGGTCTGTGCAGAATGAAAATATTTGATTATAAGAAATATGTTTAAAATACTCATCTTTTCTTTGTGTATGCATTTTCATCTTCACTCTGGTTTTCCACCTTCTCATACGTATGTCTCTGTTTATCTTCTCTCCTTTTCTTTCATCTTCGTCCTCCTCCTGTTGTTATAACTACAGCAATGGCATGTCTCCTGTGTTCTTCTAAAACACAGACCATAAATTATGAATTTAAGACTGTTACGTCAACATTTGACCAGTCAAATGCTTAACTTTATTTTCATTCATTCATCTTCTTCCATTCTTGTTAAGAGTCACAGGTACTGGAGCCTATCCCAGTAACTTTGGGTGAGGTACACCCTGGACAAGTGGCCAGTTAGTCACAGGACTGAGACACATATACTGACAGACAACCATTCGCTCTCACATTCATTCACTAAGGGTCATTTAGAGTCACCAATTCTCCTGACACATGCACATCTTTGCACGGTGGGAAGAAGCCGGAGTACCCAGAGAGAACCCACAGTAATACGGGGAGGACATGTAGACTCCACAAATAAACTCATATTTTAGATACAGGTCTTTTGGTGTCTACTTGTCCTGCACTAGAGACACTTAAAAATATGATTCACTGATAAAATTTGTCATACATAATGTGTCTTCAGTTATGTATAATCCAATCATAAATATTCCTGAGGTGTGACATGAAATAAGCATGTACCCCAGTACTAAATATCCCTCATTTGAGTCAAGCTATGAACATAATATCTAATAACTCTGCAGTTATTACTCTCTGATGCTTACCTTTGGTAAACCTAGTATCATCTTCTAGAAAAATAAGAGAAAAAAAGAAAAAAGCTGCATTAGTCTGTGCAGAGTGAGTAAATGTGATTATAATATGAGAAATGCGATTTTAACACTCATCTTTTCTTTGTGTTTCTCTTTTCATCATCACATTGTTTTTCCACTTTCTCATATCTCTTTGTTTCTCTTCTCTCATCTTTCACACAGTTCTTTCATTGTTATGACCCAGGCACAACTCCTATGCTCACCTGAAACAGCATAAATTACAAATTAAACATCAGCATTAGACAAACAGAAATACATTTTTAATTCATTATTTACATTATATACATATTTGAATAACTAAGTCAAATACTTCACTTCTTGTGCATGTTTTATAAAATTGTCCATCAGCTCCTAAAAGCATAAAGATAATCATGTGTAGTCTGTGAGTAATGCAGTTGAATATGAATGAGCAAGGAATTACCACATCAATTATAATAACATTCATTAAATACATATCTTTTCTTTTTGTTCTCATTTCTCTTCACTTGTTCCTTTCTGTCCTCACTCAGATCACAGCACCTCCATCTGAAACAGTCACAGTAAACCTTTACAAACAAAAGAAGCAAACTTAAGTCTGAACAACATTTCTCTGACCAACGCAATATCACAACATGTAAATACACAATCAAATACATCAAATACTTTTCTCTCTGACCCTCTTCGCTTCACTCTCCATGACTTTTATTTGTCCTCTTTTGGCACATCCTCTTTCTCCTTCCAACAGCATGCCTCCCATTTAACATGCAGAAATAAAAATGCAAAAATACAAATCTTAATCCAATTTTTGTCCTGGTAGTATCTACTTGTGCTGCCCTAGAGACTTTAAAAATCAGATCCCAGTGTACTTCATTGATAAAGTTTTTCATACATAATGTGTCTTCAGTAGGGTAGAATCCAATCATAACTATTCTGGTGGTGTGACATGAAATGAGAATGTACCTCAGAACTAAAGAGCCCTGATTTGAGTCCCAGTCTACACATATCTAATGCCTCTGCAGAGGTCTGCTTCTAGTTAGTACTATCAGACCATTACCTTTAGAAAAACTGGTATCAGCTCCTGGAAAAATGATTAAAAAAAACAGTTTTAGTCTGTGCAGAGGAAATTAATTTGATTATAATATGAAAAATATTATTAAAATACAGATCTTTTCTTTGTGTTTGTTTCTCTTTTCTTCATCATATTGGTTTTCCACCTTTTCATGTTTCTCTTCTCTGCTTTTCTCTTCTCATCTTTCACACAGTGCTCTCGTTCTTATGACCACAGCAGGTCTCTGATGTTCATCTAAAACAGAGAGCATAAATTACAAGTTTAACATTTGCATTAGACAAATAAAAATACACTTAAAATGAATGGTTTGATTAGTGCCTACACATTTAAAGGTCCCCTATTCTGCTAAATTAAATTTGATAATAATGTTGTTTTCACCTTAAAAAACAGTATTTTTTTTCATTCACACATGTTTGAGTGCTTGAGTAATCCTGTATACTGGAGCCATCCCCTTCTCAGGATCTGAAAACGCCTGGTCTCACAGCTCTATGTAGACACGTGAAACCAGAAGTGCTCCTGTTTGTTTTTAAAGCCAATTCACCCTCACAGGACTCATTCTGATCGTTTCAGCCTTAAACTATGAAGCAGTCAGTTCATTTATCTATCTGTTAGTGCATGTTGTTAATAGATGTGCAAAATAGACATTTTCCATACATATACATTATTTTAAGTTATAAAACATGAAATACTAATGCAAATGTATCCAAAACTATTTCAAAAAGCCTGAAAAAAACATAATATGGGACCTTTAAATAACTAATACCATTTAACAGACAAATACTTATCTTTTTTTCTCCTATTTCTTATGCTCTATTCTTGTGCATCTATCTGCTCCTAGAAACATACAAATAATCAAAGTTTAGTTTCTGGGTCATACAGCTGAATAACAAATGAATGATAACAGAATATAATAACATATCTTTTCTTTGTATTGGTTTTTCTCATCCTCTTTACATTGGTCTTTCATTTCTTTCTTCACTTCATCTTTCCACAAACAGCTTTCCATTAAAACATCAGCAGGATTTCTCTGCATCTAAAACAGAGACAGTAAAACACTCAAACGCATGCAAACGTTCCAGAAATGGTCACACATTTGAATGAATAATGTCATGTTTCCTCCTGAATCAGCTCATATACAGAATATAAATACAAACTCCAATCCATATCTATATCGTTTTCTTTTCACTTCACTATCCAGGTCTTTTATTTGTCATCACGTGTTCTTCGTTTTGACTCGTTCATTCCTTCACATAAAAGTACATAAAGTGACTTTCTTAAATGGACCTTTAGACCTTTAGAGTGGCTTCCTCTGCATATAGTTTTCAGTATGTGGCCCTCAATGAAAAAAGTTTGGACACCCCTGATCTAAATGTACTCTAGTTTGAACGAGGCCGGTGCAGTGTTTTTACCCAGACTATTTCACCTTATGTTGTAGTTTCCTCTGCTTGTGCTTTACTTCTCAAAGCTGTTTTGTATCCATTCATTCACTCATCTTTTCAAGCTTCTGGTCTATCTCCTCTTGTAGGATCTCATCTGTCTGTCTGTTTGAAGAGGAACAATAAAAAATGGGAAGTTGATTCCACAGAAAAATGTGTTAATCAGAAATGAACACTCACCTTTTCTTCTTTCAGAGGACATTTCCTTTGTATTTTAAATACTAGTGGTGGAAACATACTCAAAGTAATCATATTAATGTAATAGTGCTTTTCAAGACACGCAAAGTCTCTTTTTAAGCAAGTGCATTATTCATTCACTCCTCAGTCACACTCTGAGGTGGTGAGATGGGGGGCAAGGAACTATATTTTCATGAAAAAAGAGTTTATAAATACTGTATTAATTTGGAGTAAAGCTTTGTAAATAAAAATAACTTCTTAGGTATTAATAAACTAATGCTACATAGTGTGTAGTCATTATACAGTGTTTACCTATCTTGTCATCTTTTTTGTATTGTTAAACTTAATACTAACACACACACAAAACACACATTCTGTACAGTTCTTTACTTATTACTTTTCTATTACTATTTTTTTTTATCTACTTATTTACTTATTTGTTTAATAATATTTCATAACAATACTTAGCTTTACATTTATCATACACAGGATCAACATATTTAAAATACTAAATATGTAACATTTTTTGTTTTGGTTTTTGTATTTTTCAACACACAATACACATCACAAATCCTATTTCGAATATAACATATAATAATAATATATAATTAATATTATATATAATAATAATATATAATGGCTATTACTCAATGGTAACACTTAATGCTATTAAGCAGCAATAAAGCATTATTAAATATGTAATGAACAATATTTTAATGAACAAAGACTATAGATACTGTATTGACACTGATGTTTATACATTTGTGTTAATTTACATATGCTTATAAGAATTAAACATTAAAAACAAAATGTAACTCCTTAAAAATTATAGCAGCTAATGCTATATAGTGTTATTTTAAAGTGTTACCTTTGTTTAGATTTTTTGTTGTTCTTTTTTTTTTTTTTTGTATTTTTAACATGACACTAACACACCAGGAACACACATCTTATTTACAATATAATACAGAGATGGTACTTATCCTTAGCCAGGATCCTGCCTCTGAAGTGGCCGCCTCATGAGGCTCCCAGCTCCTCTTCAGTCCCTCAAAAGAAACACATAGAGCGAGCATCAGGTCTTAATTAAAATAGAAAGAATATTTGTGCTTTTCGGCTGGAAGTGGCCTCTGCGGCTCATCTGACCTTTTCCACTGTTTCCAGTCGAGTGCTCGTTCCCTCTCCCAGGCCTCCATCCTCCTCACCCAGTCCGGCTTGGGTCCAGGGAACAGGGGAGCAGGCTCCTGGTCCTCCTGTGGGGTGAGAGGAAGAGCAGGTGTGGCTGGAGCCCTGGGAGGAGGAGCAGAGAACAGCACAGGGTTAGACACGGGAGGAGGAGGAGGCACAGTACTGTCACCCAGAGCAAAGGAGGCAGGCAGCACAGAGAAGCTCAGAGTAGGGCCCTTAGCAGAAAGAGGAGGAGGAGGAGAGATGAGTTTAGGGGCCCTAGCAGGAGGAGCAGAGAGCAGCTTAGAGTGCTGAGCAGAAGAAATGCGCTTTGCAGCCTTAGGGCAACGAGGAGAGAAGTCAGGGAGCATAGCAGGAGGAAGAGTGATGAGCTTAAGGCCCTTAGCGGGAGGAGCAGAGAGGAGCTTAGAGCGCTGAGCAGAAGGAGGAGAGACAAAGTTAGGGGTTTTAGCGGGAGGTGCAGAGAGGAGCTTAGAACGCTGAGCAGAAGCAGGAGAGACAAAGTTAGGGGCCTTAGCGGGAGGTGCAGAGAGGAGCTTAGAGCGCTGAGCAGAAGCAGGAGAGACAAAGTTAGGGGCCTTAGCGGGAGGAGCAGAGAGGAGCTTAGAGCGCTGAGCAGAAGCAGGAGAGACAAAGTTAGGGGTCTTAGCGGGAGGTGCAGAGAGGAGCTTAGAGCGCTGAGCAGAAGCAGGAGAGACAAAGTTAGAGGCCTTAGCGGGAGGAGCAGAGAGGAGCTTAGAGCGCTGAGCAGAAGCAGGAGAGACAAAGTTAGGGGCCTTAGCGGGAGGAGCAGAGAGGAGCTTAGAGCGCTGAGCAGAAGCAGGAGAGACAAAGTTAGGGGTCTTAGCGGGAGGAGCAGAGAGGAGCTTAGAGCGCTGAGCAGAAGCAGGAGAGACAAAGTTAGGGGCCTTAGCGGGAGGAGCAGAGAGAAGCTTGGAGCGCTGAGCAGAAGCAGGAGAGACAAAGTTAGGGGCCTTAGCGGGAGGAGCAGAGAGGAGCTTGGAGCGCTTAGGAGAAGCAGGAGAGACAAAGTTAGGGGCCTTAGCGGGAGGAGCAGAGAGGAGCTTGGTGCGCTTAGCAGAAGAAGAAGAAATGCGCTTTGCAGCCTTAGCAGGACGAGCAGAGATGTAGTCAGGGAGCATGGCAGGAGGAAGAGGGATGAGCTTAAGGCCCTTAGCAGGAGGAGCAGGGGCCTTAGCAGGAGGAGCAGAGAGGGTGGAGGAACTAGGGGCTAAAGAGGAAAAGCAGGGGGAAGGAGAAGATGAGCCAGAGCTACAGCTGAGCTTTGGAACCTTAGCAGGAGGAGGACAGTGGGCAGAAGAACGATGGGGGAGAGAGAAGGAGGAGGGAGAGGAGGAGGAGCTAGAGCTTCGGATCCGACAACGACGTCGAGAGCGAGAGAAGGGGGAAGAGAAAGGGGAGGAGTATGAGGAGGAAGGTGCAGTGGGTGCAGTGACAGTGGGGGGTGCCATGGGTGTGCTGGGTGTGGTGTGTGTGTGTGCAGCCTGCGCAGGAGGAGCAGGTGGGGAGAACCAGGCCGGGAGGTCCAGGACCAGCGCTGGGCCACAGGTGCTCACAGATCTGTGGAGAGAGACACATCAGTCACAGAGCTCACACACACACACACACACACACACACACACACACACACACACACACTGTATATACAGCAGATATATTATAACAGGTATTAGCAAGTCTCATTTAATGCTTTTTAATGCCATTTTTTTACATTTTCAATGCCACAAACATACAATCGCAGCAGCTTAAATGGTCAAAATGTATTTGCCAGTAGTGGAAAATAGAGTTCATAAAGCAACAATAATATTCAAAGTCAAACATCTGATGTTTGGGTCATTTTGTCCTCCTGGAAGCAAACTCGTTCTGCCCATTTATCAGACTAGTGTAGGCTATAAAAATGGTAAATCATTATTTATATATACATATTTATATTCACAAATAAAACTAATGTCAGACATTTTACTCCAAAACTATTTTTCATTTTTTATGGCTGTTGGAATCAAATTTTATGTTTTTTTATGCTATTTAAAGCCTTCATTTTTGTAAAGTCTATTTAATGACTTTTAATGCGTTTTAATGCCCCACAGAAACCCTGTATAAGGCATAAAGGATGCTTTAACATTATGTGACTAAATGAAGTCATGTACTCATGTGCTATGTGATTAGCATGTTATAAGTAATACTACTACTAATTTATTATGTAATCTTTTCCTAACTAAATAGCCTCAGAACTATTAACTTTACATTAAGTGTTATGTTGTCAATCTCACATGAAACCAGAAGAATAATCACTTCTCACAGACACTATCGCAGTTTTTTAAAGAAGCCAGGAGCTGACACAGGACTATTAAGAGGACAGAGGTTATGAGGAGGAGGGGGAGGAGGAGCAATAACTATAGCCGTGTTTTGTTTTATTTTTATTTGTAGGCCTCCATATTCATAATATACACAGTAGACTATTGCCATAAATAGTTGTACTGTGGTTATGTATTTAGGGGAATCATCAAAAGGATTGTATCGTACCAGAAGCTGATGTTAATTAAATACCATATGGATAATTTAGGAATAAGTCCAAACAAAAGCACTTTTACTCGGATACAACGCGCACAGCGTTAGCAATGATATTCCGGTGTAGGCTAATTAATATTTAGCATTAACTATGTTTGAACACGAGCATAGCCACAAAGGAGATACACTTCTTTGAATAAACATACCGTAAACATCATAGGCCTATAAATATTGATAATATGATCTTTTGCTGAAATACATTGGTTTATTGACTGTGCGTGTTTAGCTTTAACGGTAAATCCCATAGGGAATAAGATGAAGATGTAAAATGATTTTTCTCACGTTTTTCTGTCAGAAAAGTCTCTCAGTCCTCGTCAAGTGGTGGTCAGGACAAGTCTGGATGAAAAAGTCCGGGGTTAATGTCTCCTTTTTGAAGATATCTTCGAGTGAAGCTCAAGATTTGCGGTTTTTGATCACAGCCAAAAGTTTGCAACTTTAGCAAGAACGCTCGTGCGCTTGAAACACGCACTTAGCAACAGGCACCTGTGCGTGCTGACGTCAGAGCGCGCGCCTCTGATACCCACCGAGTTCAACAGCAAATATATATTCAAATTAAATAGATATTATAATGTAAAAACTTTACTACAGTGCAGGCCATAGGCAGAAACTGTGATGTGACTGAAAAGGTTTTACCGTAATAACTCTGAAAATATCAGCAATACACGTCAGAAACGTCCGCTCCGTCAGGTTTACTGCACCCCCATCCTGCAGCCTCGTGTGGACACAGTAATAGTAGCCGCACCTCATTTTAGAATTCATTTCAATGATTTTTTGTTTATTTGGCTTTGTTATTTTGTTCTCTATTTTTTTTTTACAAATTAAAAAGAGACAAAAAAAATACACAACTAAATAAATGTAGTAATACAAAATATAGCCATTTTAACAAGCCCCTCCCCCAAAAAACATGTTCCCCACCTTATGGCTTTACAAATGACAAAAATGCTCCTAGATCCACTTTTATTTCCAATTTTACTTCATACAACCACAACAGATTTATTTTGCATTAATCAATATGCATTTAGTAGTTTCCATACACATAGCTATGGTGTGTGGCATGTCCATAAAATGACAAAAAAGGTTTACATTAACATTTGTACATAAAAACAGGCCCGCCGACAGGTTTGCTGGGGCCCAGGGCAAGAGGTGCTTCACATGGGCCCTCTTATAATAGAAAACATAAGAAGATGGACCATTTCTGGGCCCCTCTGACCCTGAGGCCCAGGACAACAGACCCCTTTGCCCCCACAAGAGGACTGATTGTGTGAGTGGTTTCAGATACAGCCAGAGTCTCATCTAAAAAGCTGACAGGTGCTTTTCCAAGCAGTGGGTCATAGTCATGATGTTACAGTCCGGCTGGGGGGACCCCAAAGCAGAGCCAAAAACTGTTAGGTTTTAAACCAGTTTATTCACAAACAGGCTGAGGAGGCAGGGAGAAGGCTGGCTTCAGTTGGTAACAGCAGCAGTGAGACACCGGAGAGATCTAGGCACAAGGAACAAAGGTAAGTTCAAAAGTCCAAAAATTTCCAACAAAAGAAGCAGCAGGACACACAGAAGCACTACCGAGCAGGACGGAATTATCTGGCAAAGTAGTTGAGAGCAGGCCAGGTCTTTGTACTGGAGTAAATTGGAAGATTGAATGCAGGTGAGTCTCAACTGCGTGGGAGGAGCCAGCCACAGCCCCTGCCACACACAAGCTCTGCAGGGAGAAAACACAAAGGGGAGGAGGGAGAAAACACAAAACCCCAACACATGAGACTTCATTAAACGATCCTGGAGTCTGCAGAGAACCTTAGGTGCTCACAAATCTGTGGAGAGAGACACATCAGTCACAACTTGTCCTAACACTGCACATCAACAGAGCTCACAAACAAACTGTATATACAACAGATGAAAAATAAAAGTGTTTGTTAAGAAGAGTCACTGATGTAGGATGAAAGAAGAACCATTAAATACAAAAGAAACTGCTACAGTTTCTCCTTTCTTCCTACATCTAATGTCTTTGCAGAGGTCTGCTTCTAGTTAGTACTATCATATAGCCTGCCTTTTTCTCTCCTCTACACAGAAGTTAGTCTGGAGTTTTATTTCTATGGGTGGAACAATCATAGGCAGAGTAACCAATCAGAGAAACGAATAGTGGGAAGCAAGCAGCGCACCCCTGAACCAAACAAACATGGTGGATTCCCGGTTTTGTCATAGAACACCAGAATACAGCGTATTATGAGCAGCTCTGTACTTATTACTGAATTGGGAAAGCAGTAGAAGCCAATTGTACAAAGACTTGCGGCACAAGTGAGTTTCTTCCAATCTTGTTTCGTTGGACATCAATGGGACTTTACTGTCACTAGGACTGAACAAGGACTTCAGCAGAATCAATAGGTGATGAAGAAAAGCACTAAATGCTGTTAATCAGGTGAGCCAAATTAGCTCGGTATTAGCCAGCGCTACCTTGGTTATTTTTAATAGGAGATGATCTTCTGTATTTGTAAGACGCGCTGTGACTGAGGTCCTGCTTTCAAAAAGAAAGTAGGAGGGGCTGGCTGGCCAGGCTAACTATCAGATGCTAACCTTGAAAAAATCTGATTTCATCTCCTTGAAAAATCAGAAGAAAAAAAAGCTTTGGTCTGTGCAGAATGAAAAAAATTGATTATAAGAAATATGTTTAAAATACTCATCTTTTCTTTGTGTATGCATTTTCATCTTCACTCTGGTTTTCCACCTTCTCATACGTATGTCTCTGTTTATCTTCTCTCCTTTTCTTTCATCTTCGTCCTCCTCCTGTTGTTATAACTACAGCAATGGCATGTCTCCTGTGTTCTTCTAAAACACAGACCATAAATTATGAATTTAAGACTGTTACGTCAACATTTGACCAGTCAAATGCTTAACTTTATTTTCATTCATTCATCTTCTTCCATTCTTGTTAAGAGTCACAGGTACTGGAGCCTATCCCAGTAACTTTGGGTGAGGTACACCCTGGACAAATGGCCAGTTAGTCACAGGACTGAGACACATATACTGACAGACAACCATTCGCTCTCACATTCATTCACTAAGGGTCATTTAGAGTCACCAATTCTCCTGACACGTGCACATCTTTGCACGGTGGGAAGAAGCCGGAGTACCCAGAGAGAACCCACAGTAATACGGGGAGGACATGTAGACTCCACAAATAAACTCATATTTTAGATACAGGTCTTTTGGTGTCTACTTGTCCTGCACTAGAGACACTTAAAAATATGATTCACTGATAAAATTTGTCATACATAATGTGTCTTCAGTTATGTATAATCCAATCATAAATATTCCTGAGGTGTGACATGAAATAAGCATGTACCCCAGTACTAAATATCCCTCATTTGAGTCAAGGTAAGAACATAATATCTAATGACTCTGCAGTTATTACTCTCTGATGCTTACCTTTAGTAAACCTAGTATCATCTTCTAGAAAAATAAGAGAAAAAAAGAAAAAAGCTGCATTAGTCTGTGCAGAGTGAGTAAATGTGATTATAATATGAGAAATGCGATTTTAACACTCATCTTTTCTTTGTGTTTCTCTTTTCATCATCACATTGTTTTTCCACTTTCTCATATCTCTGTTTATCTTCTCTCATCTTTCACACAGTTCTTTCATTGTTATGACCCAGGCACAACTCCTATGCTCACCTGAAACAGCATAAATTACAAATTAAACATCAGCATTAGACAAACAGAAATACATTTTTAATTCATTATTTACGTTATATACATATTTGAATAACTAAGTCAAATACTTCACTTCTTGTGCATGTTTTATAAAATTGTCCATCAGCTCCTAAAAGCAAAACGATAATCATGTGTAGTCTGTGAGTAATGCAGTTGAATATGAATGAGCAAGGAATTACCACATCAATTATAATAACATTCATTAAATACATATCTTTTCTTTTTGTTCTCATTTCTCTTCACTTGTTCCTTTCTGTCCTCACTCAGATCACAGCACCTCCATCTGAAACAGTCACAGTAAACCTTTACAAACAAAAGAAGCAAACTTAAGTCTGAACAACATTTCTCTGACCAACACAATATCACAACATGTAAATACACAATCAAATACATCAAATACTTTTCTCTCTGACCCTCTTCGCTTCACTCTCCATGACTTTTATTTGTCCTCTTTTGGCACATCCTCTTTCTCCTTCCAACAGCATGCCTCCCATTTAACATGCAGAAATAAAAATGCAAAAATACAAATCTTAATCCAATTTTTGTCCTGGTAGTATCTACTTGTGCTGCCCTAAAGACTTTAAAAATCAGATCCCAGTGTACTTCATTGATAAAGTTTTTCATACATAATGTGTCTTCAGTAGGGTAGAATCCAATCATAACTATTCTGGTGGTGTGACATGAAATGAGAATGTACCTCAGAACTAAAGAGCCCTGATTTGAGTCCCAGTCTACACATATCTAATGCCTCTGCAGAGGTCTGCTTCTAGTTAGTACTATCAGACCATTACCTTTAGAAAAACTGGTATCAGCTCCTGAAAAAATTATTTAAAAAAACAGTTTTAGTCTGTGCAGAGGAAATGAATTTGATTATAATATGAAAAACATTATTAAAATACAGATCTTTTCTTTGTGTTTGTTTCTCTTTTCATCATCATATTGGTTTTCCACCTTCTCATGTTTATCTTCTCTGCTTTTCTCTTCTCATCTTTCACACAGTGCTCTCGTTCTTATGACCACAGCAGGTCTCTGATGTTCATCTAAAACAGAGAGCATAAATTACAAGTTTAACATTCGCATTAGACAAATAAAAATACACTTAAAATGAATGGTTTGATTAGTGCCTACGCATTTAAAGGTCCCCTATTCTGCTAAATAAATTTGATAATAATGTTGTTTTCACCTTAAAAAACAGTAATTTTTTCATTCACACATGTTTGAGTGCTTGAGTAATCCTGTATACTGGAGCCATCCCCTTCTCAGGATCTGAAAACGCCTGGTCTCACAGCTCTATGTAGACACGTGAAACCAGAAGTGCTCCTGTTTGTTTTTAAAGCCAATTCACCCTCACAGGACTCATTCTGATCATTTCAGCCTTAAACTATGAAGCAGTCAGTTCATTTATCTATCTGTTAGTGCATGTTGTTAATAGATGTGCAAAATAGCCATTTTCCATACATATACATTATTTTAAGTTATAAAACATGAAATACTAATGCAAATGTATCCAAAACTATTTCAAAAAGCCTGAAAAAAACATAATATGGGACCTTTAAATAACTAATACCATTTAACAGACAAATACTTATCTTTTTTTCTCCTATTTCTTATGCTCTATTCTTGTGCATCTATCTGCTCCTAGAAACATACAAATAATCAAAGTTTAGTTTCTGGGTCATACAGCTGAATAACAAATGAATGATAACAGAATATAATAACATATCTTTTCTTTGTGTTGGTTTTTCTCATCCTCTTTACATTGGTCTTTCATTTCTTTCTTCACTTCATCTTTCCACAAACGGCTTTCCATTAAAACATCAGCAGGATTTCTCTGCATCTAAAACAGAGACAGTAAAACACTCAAACGCATGCAAAAGTTCCAGAAATGGTCACACATTTGAATGAATAATGTCATGTTTCCTCCTGAATTAGCTCATATACAGAATATAAATACAAATTCCAAACCATATCTTAGTTTTCTCTTCACTTCACTATCCAGGTCTTTTATTTGTCATCACGTGTTCTTCTTTGTTTTGACTCGTTCATTCCTTCACATAAAAGTACATAAAGTGACTTTCTTAAATGGACCTTTAGACCTTTAGAGTGGCTTCCTCTGCATATAGTTTTCAGTATGTGGCCCTCAATGAAAAAAGTTTGGACACCCCTGATCTAAATGTACTCTAGTTTGAACGAGGCCGGTGCAGTGTTTTTACCCAGACTATTTCACCTTATGTTGTAGTTTTCTCTGCTTGTGCTTTACTTCTCAAAGCTGTTTTGTATCCATTCATTCACTCATCTTTTCAAGCTTCTGGTCTATCTCCTCTTGTAGGATCTCATCTGTCTGTCTGTTTGAAGAGGAGCAATAAAAAATGGGAAGTTGATTCCACAGAAAAATGTGTTAATCAGAAATGAACACTCACCTTTTCTTCTTTCAGAGGACATTTCCTTTGTATTTTAAATACTAGTGGTGGAAACATACTCAAAGTAATCATAATAATGTAATAGTGCTTTTCAAGACACGCAAAGTCTCTTTTTAAGCAAGTGCATTATTCATTCACTCCTCAGTCACACTCTGAGGTGGTGAGATGGGGGGCAAGGAACTATATTTTCATGAAAAAAGAGTTTATAAATACTGTATTAATTTGGAGTAAAGCTTTGTAAATAAAAATAACTTCTTAGGTATTAATAAACTAATGCTACATAGTGTGTAGTCATTATACAGTGTTTACCTATCTTGTCATCTTTTTTGTATTGTTAAACTTAATGCTAACACACACACAAAACACACATTCTGTACAGTTCTTTACTTATTACTTTTCTATTACTATTTTTTTTTAATCTACTTATTTACTTATTTGTTTAATAATATTTCATAACAATACTTAGCTTTACATTTAATATACACAGGATCAACATATTTAAGATACTAAATATGTAACATTTTTTGTTTTGGTTTTTGTATTTTTCAACACACAATACACATCACAAATCCTATTTCGAATATAACAGAGCTATTACTCAATGGTAACACTTAATGCCATTAAGCAGCAATAAAGCATTATTAAATATGTAATGAACAATATTTTAATGAATAAAGACTATAGATACTGTATTGACACTGATGTTTATACATTTGTATTAATTTACATATGCTTATAGGAATTAAACATTAAAAACAAAATGTAACTCCTTAAATATTATTGCAGCTAATGCTATATAGTGTTATTTTAAAGTGTTACCTTTGTTTAGATTTTTTGTTGTTCTTTTTTTTTTTTTTGTGTATTTTTAACATGACACTAACACACCGGGAACACACATCTTATTTACAATATAATACAGAGATGGTACTTATCCTTAGCCAGGATCCTGCCTCTGAAGTGGCCGCCTCATGAGGCTCCCAGCTCCTCTTCAGTCCCTCAAAAGAAACACATAGAGCGAGCATCAGGTCTTAAATAAAATAGAAAGAATATTTGTGCTTTTCAGCTGGAAGTGGCCTCTGCGGCTCATCTGACCTTTTCCACTGTCTCCAGTCGAGTGCTCGTTCCCTCTCCCAGGCCTCCATCCTCCTCACCCAGTCCGGCTTGGGTCCAGGGAACAGGGGGGCAGGCTCCTGGTCCTCCTGTGGGGTGAGAGGAGGATAAGGTGTGGCTGGAGCCCTGGGAGGAGGAGCAGAGAACAGCACAGGGTTAGACACGGGAGGAGGAGGAGGCACAGTACTGTCACCCAGAGCAAAGGAGGCAGGCAGCACAGAGAAGCTCAGAGTAGGGCCCTTAGCAGAAAGAGGAGGAGGAGGAGAGATGAGTTTAGGGGCCCTAGCAGGAGGAGCAGAGAGCAGCTTAGAGTGCTGAGCAGAAGAAATGCGCTTTGCAGCCTTAGGGCAACGAGGAGAGAAGTCAGGGAGCATAGCAGAAGGAAGAGTGATGAGCTTAAGGCCCTTAGCGGGAGGAGCAGAGAGGAGCTTAGAGCGCTGAGCAGAAGCAGGAGAGACAAAGTTAGGGGTCTTAGCGGGAGGTGCAGAGAGGAGCTTAGAGCGCTGAGCAGAAGCAGGAGAGACAAAGTTAGGGGCCTTAGCGGGAGGAGCAGCGAGGAGCTTAGAGCGCTGAGCAGAAGCAGGAGAGACAAAGTTAGGGGCCTTAGCGGGAGGAGCAGAGAGGAGCTTAGAACGCTGAGCAGAAGCAGGAGAGACAAAGTTAAGGGCCTTAGCGGGAGGAGCAGAGAGGAGCTTAGAGCGCTGAGCAGAAGCAGGAGAGACAAAGTTAGGGGCCTTAACGGGAGGAGCAGAGAGGAGCTTAGAGCGCTGAGCAGAAGCAGGAGAGACAAAGTTAGGGGCCTTAGCGGGAGGAGCAGAGAGGAGCTTAGAGCGCTGAGCAGAAGCAGGAGAGACAAAGTTAGGGGTCTTAGCGGGAGGAGCAGAGAGGAGCTTAGAACGCTGAGCAGAAGCAGGAGAGACAAAGTTAGGGGCCTTAGCGGGAGGAGCAGAGAGAAGCTTGGAGCGCTGAGCAGAAGCAGGAGAGACAAAGTTAGGGGCCTTAGCGGGAGGAGCAGAGAGGAGCTTAGAGCGCTGAGCAGAAGCAGGAGAGACAAAGTTAGGGGCCTTAGCGGGAGGAGCAGAGAGGAGCTTGGTGCGCTTAGCAGAAGAAGAAGAAATGCGCTTTGCAGCCTTAGCAGGACGAGCAGAGATGTAGTCAGGGAGCATGGCAGGAGGAAGAGGGATGAGCTTAAGGCCCTTAGCAGGAGGAGCAGGGGGCTTAGCAGGAGAAGCAGGGGCCTTAGCAGGAGGAGCAGAGAGGGTGGAGGAACTAGGGGCTAAAGAGGAAAAGCAGGGGGAAGGAGAAGATGAGCCAGAGCTACAGCTGAGCTTTGGAACCTTAGCAGGAGGAGGACAGTGGGCAGAAGAACGATGGGGGAGAGAGAAGGAGGAGGGAGAGGAGGAGGAGCTAGAGCTTCGGATCCGACAACGACGTCGAGAGCGAGAGAAGGGGGAAGAGAAAGGGGAGGAGTATGAGGAGGAAGGTGCAGTGGGTGCAGTGACAGTGGGGGGTGCCATGGGTGTGCTGGGTGTGGTGTGTGTGTGTGCAGCCTGCGCAGGAGGAGCAGGTGGGGAGAACCAGGCCGGGAGGTCCAGGACCAGCGCTGGGCCACAGGTGCTCACAGATCTGTGGAGAGAGACACATCAGTCACAGAGCTCTCACACACACACACACACACACACACACACACACACACACACACACACACTGTATATACAGCAGATATATTATAACAGGTATTAGCAAGTCTCATTTAATGCTTTTTAATGCCATTTTTTTACATTTTCAATGCCACAAACATACAATCGCAGCAGCTTAAATGGTCAAAATGTATTTGCCAGTAGTGGAAAATAGAGTTCATAAAGCAACAATAATATTCAAAGTCAAACATCTGATGTTTGGGTCATTTTGTCCTCCTGGAAGTAAACTCATTTATCAGACTAGTGTAGGCTATAAAAATGGTAAATCATTATTTATATATACATATTTATATTCACAAATAAAACTAATGTCAGACATTTTACTCCAAAACTATTTTTCATTTTTTATGGCTGTTGGAATCAAATTTTATGTTTTTTTATGCTATTTAAAGCCTTCATTTTTGTAAAGTCTATTTAATGACTTTTAATGCGTTTTAATGCCCCACAGAAACCCTGTATAAGGCATAAAGGATGCTTTAACATTATGTGACTAAATGAAGTCGTGTACTCATGTGCTATGTGATTAGCATGTTATAAGTAATAAAACTATTAATTTATTATGTAATCTTTTCCTAACTAAATAGCCTCAGAACTATTAACTTTACATTAAGTGTTATTTTGTCAATTTCACATGAAACCAGAAGAATAATCACTTCTCACAGACACTATCGCAGTTTTTTAAAGAAGCCAGGAGCTGACACAGGACTATTAAGAGGACAGAGGTTATGAGGAGGAGGGGGAGGAGGAGCAATAACTATAGCCGTGTTTTGTTTTATTTTTATTTGTAGGCCTCCATATTCATAATATACACAGTAGACTATTGCCATAAATAGTTGTACTGTGGTTATGTATTTAGGGGAATCATCAAAAGGATTGTATCGTACCAGAAGCTGATGTTAATTAAATACCATATGGATAATTTAGGAATAAGTCCAAACAAAAGCACTTTTACTCGGATACAACGCGCACAGCGTTAGCAATGATATTCCGGTGTAGGCTAATTAATATTTAGCATTAACTATGTTTGAACACGAGCATAGCCACAAAGGAGATACACTTCTTTGAATAAACATACCGTAAACATCATAGGCCTATAAATATTGATAATATGATCTTTTGCTGAAATACATTGGTTTATTGACTGTGCGTGTTTAGCTTTAACGGTAAATCCCATAGGGAATAAGATGAAGATGTAAAATGATTTTTCTCACGTTTTTCTGTCAGAAAAGTCTCTCAGTCCTCGTCAAGTGGTGGTCAGGACAAGTCTGGATGAAAAAGTCCGGGGTTAATGTCTCCTTTTTGAAGATATCTTCGAGTGAAGCTCAAGATTTGCGGTTTTTGATCACAGCCAAAAGTTTGCAACTTTAGCAAGAACGCTCGTGAGCTTGAAACACGCACTTAGCAACAGGTACCTGTGCGTGCTGACGTCAGAGCGCGCGCCTCTGATACCCACCGAGTTCAACAGCAAATATATATTCAAATTAAATAGATATTATAATGTAAAAACTTTACTACAATGCAGGCCATAGGCAGAAACTGTGATGTGACTGAAAAGGTTTTACCGTAATAACTCTGAAAATATCAGCAATACACGTCAGAAACGTCCGCTCCGTCAGGTTTACTGCACCCCCATCCTGCAGCCTCGTGTGGACATAGTAATAGTAGCCGCACCTCATTTTAGAATTCATTTCAGTGATTTTTTGTTTATTTGGCTTTGTTATTTTGTTCTCTATTTTTTTTTTACAAATTAAAAAGAGACAAAAAAAAACTACACAACTAAATAAATGTAGTAATACAAAATATAGCCATTTTAACAAGCCCCTCCCCCAATAAACATGTTCCCCACCTTATGGCTTTACAAATGACAAAAATGCTCCTAGATCCACTTTTATTTCCAATTTTACTTCATACAACCACAACAGATTTATTTTGCATTAATCAATATGCATTTAGTAGTTTCCATACACATAGCTATGGTGTGTGGCATGTCCATAAAATGACAAAAAAGGTTTACATTAACATTTGTACATAAAAACAGGCCCGCCGACAGGTTTGCTGGGGCCCAGGGCAAGAGGTGCTTCACATGGGCCCTCTTATAATAGAAAACATAAGAAGATGGACCATTTCTGGGCCCCTCTGACCCTGAGGCCCAGGACAACAGACCCCTTTGCCCCCACAAGAGGACTGATTGTGTGAGTGGTTTCAGATACAGCCAGAGTCTCATCTAAAAAGCTGACAGGTGCTTTTCCAAGCAGTGGGTCATAGTCATGATGTTACAGTCCGGCTGGGGGGACCCCAAAGCAGAGCCAAAAACTGTTAGGTTTTAAACCAGTTTATTCACAAACAGGCTGAGGAGGCAGGGAGAAGGCTGGCTTCAGTTGGTAACAGCAGCAGTGAGACACCGGAGAGATCTAGGCACAAGGAACAAAGGTAAGTTCAAAAGTCCAAAAATTTCCAACAAAAGAAGCAGCAGGACGGAACTATCTGGCAAAGTAGTTGAGAGCAGGCCAGGTCTTTGTACTGGAGTAAATTGGAAGATTGAATGCAGGTGAGTCTCAACTGCCGTGGGAGGAGCCAGCCACAGCCCCTGCCACACACAAGCTCTGCAGGGAGAAAACACAAAGGGGAGGAGGGAGAAAACACAAAACCCCAACACATGAGACTTCATTAAACGATCCTGGAGTCTGCAGAGAACCTTAGGTGCTCACAAATCTGTGGAGAGAGACACATCAGTCACAACTTGTCCTAACACTGCACATCAACAGAGCTCACAAACAAACTGTATATACAACAGATGAAAAATAAAAGTGTTTGTTAAGAAGAGTCACTGATGTAGGATGAAAGAAGAACCATTAAATACAAAAGCAACTGCTACAGGTTCTCCTTTCTTCCTACATCTAATGTCTTTGCAGAGGTCTGCTTCTAGTTAGTACTATCATATAGCCTGCCTTTTTCTCTCCTCTACACAGAAGTTAGTCTGGAGTTTTATTTCTATGGGTGGAACAATCTCAGGCAGAGTAACCAATCAGAGAAACGAATGGTGGGAAGCAAGCAGCGCACCCCTGAACCAAACAAACATGGTGGATTCCCGGTTTTGTCATAGAACACCAGAATACAGCGTATTATGAGCAGCTCTGTACTTATTACTGAATGGGGAAAGCAGTAGAAGCCAATTGTACAAAGACTTGCGGAACAAGTGAGTTTCTTCCAATCTTGTTTCGTTGGACATCAACGGGACTTTACTGTCACTAGGACTGAACAAGGACTTCAGCAGAATCAATAGGTGATGAAGAAAAGCACTAAATGCTGTTAATCAGGTGAGCCAAATTAGCTTGGTATTAGCCAGCGCTACCTTGGTTATTTTTAATAGGAGATGATCTTCTGTATTTGTAAGACGCGCTGTGACTGAGGTCCTGCTTTCAAAAAGAAAGTAGGAGGGGCTGGCTGGCCAGGCTAACTATCAGATGCTAACCTTGAAAAAATCTGATTTCATCTCCTTGAAAAATCAGAAGAAAAAAAAGCTTTGGTCTGTGCAGAATGAAAAAATTTGATTATAAGAAATATGTTTAAAATACTCATCTTTTCTTTGTGTATGCATTTTCATCTTCACTCTGGTTTTCCACCTTCTCATACGTATGTCTCTGTTTATCTTCTCTCCTGTTCTTTCATCTTCGTCCTCCTCCTGTTGTTATAACTACAGCAATGGCATGTCTCCTGTGTTCTTCTAAAACACAGACCATAAATTATGAATTTAAGACTGTTACGTCAACATTTGACCAGTCAAATGCTTAACTTTATTTTCATTCATTCATCTTCTTCCATTCTTGTTAGGAGTCACAGGAACTGGAGCCTATCCCAGTAACTTTGGGTGAAGTACACCCTGGACAAGTGGCCAGTTAGTCACAGGACTGACAGACACATATACTGACAGACAACCATTCGCTCTCACATTCATTCACTAAGGGTCATTTAGAGTCACCAATTCTCCTGACACATGCACATCTTTGCACGGTGGGAAGAAGCTGGAGTACCTAGAGAGAACCCACAGTAATACGGGGAGGACATGTAGACTCCACAAATAAACTCATATTATTGATACAGGTCTTTTGGTGTCTACTTGTCCTGCACTAGAGACACTTAAAAATATGATTCACTGATAAAATTTGTCATACATAATGTGTCTTCAGTTATGTATAATCCAATCATAAATATTCCTGAGGTGTGACATGAAATAAGCATGTACCCCAGTACTAAATATCCCTCATTTGAGTCAAGCTATGAACATAATATCTAATGACTCTGCAGTTATTACTCTCTGATGCTTACCTTTAGTAAACCTAGTATCATCTTCTAGAAAAATAAGAGAAAAAAAGAAAAAAGCTGCATTAGTCTGTGCAGAGTGAATAAATGTGATTATAATATGAGAAATGCGATTTTAACACTCATCTTTTCTTTGTGTTTCTCTTTTCATCATCACATTGTTTTTCCACTTTCTCATCTCTCTGTTTCTCTTCTCTCATCTTTCACACAGTTCTTTCATTGTTATGACCCCAGCACAACTCCTATGCTCATCTGAAACAGAGAGCATAAATTACAAGTTTAACATTTGCATTAGACAAATAAAAATACACTTAAAATAAATGGTTTGATTATTGCCTACACATTTAAAGGTCCCCTATTCTGCTAAATTAAATTTGATAATAATGTTGTTTTCACCTTAAAAAACAGTATTTTTTTTCATTCACACGTTGAGTGCTTGAGTAATCCTGTATACTGGAGCCATCCCCTTCTCAGGATCTGAAAACGCCTGGTCTCACAGCTCTATGTAGACACATGAAACCAGAAGTGCTCCTGTTTGTTTTTAAAGCCAATTCACCCTCACAGGACTCATTCTGATCATTTCAGCCTTAAACTATGAAGCAGTCAGTTCATTTATCTATCTGTTAGTGCATGTTGTTAATAGACATGCAAAATAGACATTTTCCATACATTTACATTATTTTAAGTTATAAAACATGAAATACTAATGCAAAGGTATCCAAAACTATTTCAAAAAGCCTGAAAAAACATAATATGGGACCTTTAAATAACTAATACCATTTAACAGACAAATACTTATCTTTTTTTCTCCTATTTCTTATGCTCTATTCTTGTGCATCTATCTGCTCCTAGAAACATACAAATAATCAAAGTTTAGTTTCTGGGTCATACAGCTGAATAACAAATGAATGATAACAGAATATAATAACATATCTTTTCTTTGTGTTGGTTTTTCTCATCCTCTTTACATTGGTCTTTCATTTCTTTCTTCACTTCATCTTTCCACAAACGGCTTTCCATTAAAACATCAGCAGGATCTCTCTGCAGCTAAAACAGAGACAGTAAAACACTCAAACGCATGCAAACGTTCCAGAAATGGTCTTCAGTTATGTATAATCTAATCATAAATATTCCTGAGGTGTGACATGAAATAAGCATGTACCCCAGTACTAAATATCCCTCATTTGAGTCAAGCTATGAACATAATATCTAATGACTCTGCAGTTATTACTCTCTGACGCTTACCTTTGGTAAACCTAGTATCATCTTCTAGAAAAATAAGAGAAAAAAAGAAAAAAGCTGCATTAGTCTGTGCAGAGTGAGTAAATGTGATTATAATATGAGAAATTTGATTTTAACACTCATCTTTTCTTTGTGTTTCTCTTTTCATCATCACATTGTTTTTCCACTTTCTCATCTCTCTGTTTATCTTCTCTCATCTTTCACACAGTTCTTTCATTGTTATGACCCAGGCACAACTCCTATGCTCACCTGAAACAGCATAAATTACAAATTAAACATCAGCATTAGACAAACAGAAATACATTTTTAATTCATTATTTACGTTATATACATATTTGAATAACTAAGTCAAATACTTCACTTCTTGTGCATGTTTTATAAAATTGTCCATCAGCTCCTAAAAGCATAAAGATAATCATGTGTAGTCTGTGAGTAATGCAGTTGAATATGAATGAGCAAGGAATTACCACATCAATTATAATAACATTCATTAAATACATATCTTTTCTTTTTGTTCTCATTTCTCTTCACTTGTTCCTTTCTGTCCTCACTCAGATCACAGCACCTCCATCTGAAACAGTCACAGTAAACCTTTACAAACAAAAGAAGCAAACTTAAGTCTGAACAACATTTCTCTGACCAACACAATATCACAACATGTAAATACACAATCAAATACATCAAATACTTTTCTCTCTGACCCTCTTCGCTTCACTCTCCATGACTTTTATTTGTCCTCTTTTGGCACATCCTCTTTCTCCTTCCAACAGCATGCCTCCCATTTAACATGCAGAAATAAAAATGCAAAAATACAAATCTTAATCCAATTTTTGTCCTGGTAGTATCTACTTGTGCTGCCCTAAAGACTTTAAAAATCAGATCCCAGTGTACTTCATTGATAAAGTTTTTCATACATAATGTGTCTTCAGTAGGGTAGAATCCAATCATAACTATTCTGGTGGTGTGACATGAAATGAGAATGTACCTCAGAACTAAAGAGCCCTGATTTGAGTCCCAGTCTACACATATCTAATGCCTCTGCAGAGGTCTGCTTCTAGTTAGTACTATCAGACCATTACCTTTAGAAAAACTGGTATCAGCTCCTGGAAAAATTATTTAAAAAAACAGTTTTAGTCTGTGCAGAGGAAATGAATTTGATTATAATATGAAAAACATTATTAAAATACAGATCTTTTCTTTGTGTTTGTTTCTCTTTTCATCATCATATTGGTTTTCCACCTTCTCATGTTTATCTTCTCTGCTTTTCTCTTCTCATCTTTCGCACAGTGCTCTCGTTCTTATGACCACAGCAGGTCTCTGATGTTCATCTGAAACAGAGAGCATAAATTACAAGTTTAACATTTGCATTAGACAAATAAAAATACACTTAAAATGAATGGTTTGATTAGTGCCTACACATTTAAAGGTCCCCTATTCTGCTAAATTAAATTTGATTATAATGTTGTTTTCACCTTAAAAAACAGTGTTTTTTTTCATTCACACATGTTTGAGTGTTTGAGTAATCCTGTATACTGGAGCCATCCCCTTCTCAGGATCTGAAAACGCCTGGTCTCACAGCTCTATGTAGACACGTGAAACCAGAAGTGCTCCTGTTTGTTTTTAAAGCCAATTCACCCTCACAGGACTCATTCTGATCATTTCAGCCTTAAACTATGAAGCAGTCAGTTCATTTATCTATCTGTTAGTGCATGTTGTTAATAGACATGCGAAATAGACATTTTCCATACATATACATTATTTTAAGTTATAAAACATGAAATACTAATGAAAATGTATCCAAAACTATTTCAAAAAGCCTGAAATAAACATAATATGGGACCTTTAAATAACTAATACCATTTAACAGACAAATACTTATCTTTTTTTCTCCTATTTCTTATGCTCTATTCTTGTGCATCTATCTGCTCCTAGAAACATACAAATAATCAAAGTTTAGTTTCTGGGTCATACAGCTGAATAACAAATGAATGATAACAGAATATAATAACATATCTTTTCTTTGTGTTGGTTTTTCTCATCCTCTTTACATTGGTCTTTCATTTCTTTCTTCACTTCATCTTTCCACAAACGGCTTTCCATTAAAACATCAGCAGGATTTCTCTGCATCTAAAACAGAGACAGTAAAACACTCAAACGCATGCAAACGTTCCAGAAATGGTCACACATTTGAATGAATAATGTCATGTTTCCTCCTGAATCAGCTCATATACAGAATATAAATACAAACTCCAATCCATATCTTAGTTTTCTTTTCACTTCACTATCCAGGTCTTTTATTTGTCATCACGTGTTCTTGTGACTTTCTTAAATGGACCTTTAGACCTTTAGAGTGGCTTCCTCTGCATATAGTTTTCAGAATGTGGCCCTCAATGAAAAAAGTTTGGACACCCCTGATCTAAATGTACTCTAGTTTGAACGAGGCCGGTGCAGTGTTTTTACCCAGACTATTTCACCTTATGTTGTAGTTTCCTCTGCTTGTGCTTTACTTCTCAAAGCTGTTTTGTATCCATTCATTCACTCATCTTTTCAAGCTTCTGGTCTATCTCCTCTTGTAGGATCTCATCTGTCTGTCTGTTTGAAGAGGAGCAATAAAAAATGGGAAGTTGATTCCACAGAAAAATGTGTTAATCAGAAATGAACACTCACCTTTTCTTCTTTCAGAGGACATTTCCTTTGTATTTTAAATACTAGTGGTGGAAACATACTCAAAGTAATCATAATAATGTAATAGTGCTTTTCAAGACACGCAAAGTCTCTTTTTAAGCAAGTGCATTATTCATTCACTCCTCAGTCACACTCTGAGGTGGTGAGATGGGGGGCAAGGAACTATATTTTCATGAAAAAAGAGTTTATAAATACTGTATTAATTTGGAGTAAAGCTTTGTAAATAAAAATAACTTCTTAGGTATTAATAAACTAATGCTACATAGTGTGTAGTCATTATACAGTGTTTACCTATCTTGTCATCTTTTTTGTATTGTTAAACTTAATGCTAACACACACACAAAACACACATTCTGTACAGTTCTTTACTTATTACTTTTCTATTACTATTTTTTTTTTATCTACTTATTTACTTATTTGTTTAATAATATTTCATAACAATACTTAGCTTTACATTTAATATACACAGGATCAACATATTTAAGATACTAAATATGTAACATTTTTTGTTTTGGTTTTTGTATTTTTCAACACAATACACATCACAAATCCTATTTCGAATATAACATATAATAATAATATATAATTAATATTATATATAATAATAATATATAATAGCTATTACTCAATGGTAACACTTAATGCCATTAAGCAGCAATAAAGCATTATTAAATATGTAATGAACAATATTTTAATGAATAAAGACTATAGATACTGTATTGACACTGATGTTTATACATTTGTATTAATTTACATATGCTTATAGGAATTAAACATTAAAAACAAAATGTAACTCCTTAAATATTATTGCAGCTAATGCTATATAGTGTTATTTTAAAGTATTACCTTTGTTTAGATTTTTTGTTGTTCTTTTTTTTTTTTTGTGTGTATTTTTAACATGACACTAACACACCGGGAACACACATCTTATTTACAATATAATACAGAGATGGTACTTATCCTTAGCCAGGATCCCGCCTCTGAAGTGGCCGCCTCATGAGGCTCCCAGCTCCTCTTCAGTCCCTCAAAAGAAACACATAGAGCGAGCATCAGGTCTTAAATAAAATAGAAAGAATATTTGTGCTTTTCAGCTGGAAGTGGCCTCTGCGGCTCATCTGACCTTTTCCACTGTCTCCAGTCGAGTGCTCGTTCCCTCTCCCAGGCCTCCATCCTCCTCACCCAGTCCGGCTTGGGTCCAGGGAACAGGGGGGCAGGCTCCTGGTCCTCCTGTGGGGTGAGAGGAGGAGAAGGTGTGGCTGGAGCCCTGGGAGGAGGAGCAGAGAACAGCACAGGGTTAGACACGGGAGGAGGAGGAGGCACAGTACTGTCACCCAGAGCAAAGGAGGCAGGCAGCACAGAGAAGCTCAGAGTAGGGCCCTTAGCAGAAAGAGGAGGAGGAGGAGAGATGAGTTTAGGGGCCCTAGCAGGAGGAGCAGAGAGCAGCTTAGAGCGCTGAGCAGAAGCAGGAGAGACAAAGTTAGGGGCCTTAGCGGGAGGAGCAGCGAGGAGCTTAGAGCGCTGAGCAGAAGCAGGAGAGACAAAGTTAGGGGCCTTAGCGGGAGGAGCAGAGAGGAGCTTAGAACGCTGAGCAGAAGCAGGAGAGACAAAGTTAGGGGCCTTAGCGGGAGGAGCAGAGAGGAGCTTAGAACGCTGAGCAGAAGCAGGAGAGACAAAGTTAGGGGCCTTAGCGGGAGGAGCAGAGAGGAGCTTAGAGCGCTGAGCAGAAGCAGGAGAGACAAAGTTAGGGGCCTTAACGGGAGGAGCAGAGAGGAGCTTAGAGCGCTGAGCAGAAGCAGGAGAGACAAAGTTAGGGGCCTTAGCGGGAGGAGCAGAGAGGAGCTTAGAACGCTGAGCAGAAGCAGGAGAGACAAAGTTAGGGGTCTTAGCGGGAGGAGCAGAGAGGAGCTTAGAACGCTGAGCAGAAGCAGGAGAGACAAAGTTAGGGGCCTTAGCGGGAGGAGCAGAGAGGAGCTTAGAGCGCTGAGCAGAAGCAGGCGAGACAAAGTTAGGGGCCTTAGCGGGAGGAGCAGAGAGGAGCTTAGAGCGCTGAGCAGAAGCAGGAGAGACAAAGTTAGGGGCCTTAGCGGGAGGAGCAGAGAGGAGCTTGGTGCGCTTAGCAGAAGAAGAAGAAATGCGCTTTGCAGCCTTAGCAGGACGAGCAGAGATGTAGTCAGGGAGCATGGCAGGAGGAAGAGGGATGAGCTTAAGGCCCTTAGCAGGAGGAGCAGGGGCCTTAGCAGGAGAAGCAGGGGCCTTAGCAGGAGGAGCAGAGAGGGTGGAGGAACTAGGGGCTAAAGAGGAAAAGCAGGGGGAAGGAGAAGATGAGCCAGAGCTACAGCTGAGCTTTGGAACCTTAGCAGGAGGAGGACAGTGGGCAGAAGAACGATGGGGGAGAGAGAAGGAGGAGGGAGAGGAGGAGGAGCTAGAGCTTCGGATCCGACAACGACGTCGAGAGCGAGAGAAGGGGGAAGAGAAAGGGGAGGAGTATGAGGAGGAAGGTGCAGTGGGTGCAGTGACAGTGGGGGGTGCCATGGGTGTGCTGGGTGTGGTGTGTGTGTGTGCAGCCTGCGCAGGAGGAGCAGGTGGGGAGAACCAGGCCGGGAGGTCCAGGACCAGCGCTGGGCCACAGGTGCTCACAGATCTGTGGAGAGAGACACATCAGTCACAGAGCTCACACACACACACACACACACACACACACACACACACACACACACACACACTGTATATACAGCAGATATATTATAACAGGTATTAGCAAGTCTCATTTAATGCTTTTTAATGCCATTTTTTTACATTTTCAATGCCACAAACATACAATCGCAGCAGCTTAAATGGTCAAAATGTATTTGCCAGTAGTGGAAAATAGAGTTCATAAAGCAACAATAATATTCAAAGTCAAACATCTGATGTTTGGGTCATTTTGTCCTCCTGGAAGTAAACTCGTTCTGCCCATTTATCAGACTAGTGTAGGCTATAAAAATGGTAAATCATTATTTATATATACATATTTATATTCACAAATAAAACTAATGTCAGACATTTTACTTCAAAACTATTTTTCATTTTTTATGGCTGTTGGAATCAAATTTTATGTTTTTTTATGCTATTTAAAGCCTTCATTTTTGTAAAGTCTATTTAATGACTTTTAATGCGTTTTAATGCCCCACAGAAACCCTGTATAAGGCATAAAGGATGCTTTAACATTATGTGACTAAATGAAGTCGTGTACTCATGTGCTATGTGATTAGCATGTTATAAGTAATACTACTACTAATTTATTATGTCATCTTTTCCTAACTAAATAGCCTCAGAACTATTAACTTTACATTAAGTGTTATGTTGTCAATCTCACATGAAACCAGAAGAATAATCACTTCTCACAGACACTATCGCAGTTTTTTAATGAAGCCAGGAGCTGACACAGGACTATTAAGAGGACAGAGGTTATGAGGAGGAGGGGGAGGAGGAGCAATAACTATAGCCGTGTTTTGTTTTATTTTTATTTGTAGGCCTCCATATTCATAATATACACAGTAGACTATTGCCATAAATAGTTGTACTGTGGTTATGTATTTAGGGGAATCATCAAAAGGATTGTATCGTACCAGAAGCTGATGTTAATTAAATACCATATGGATAATTTAGGAATAAGTCCAAACAAAAGCACTTTTACTCGGATACAACGCGCACAGCGTTAGCAATGATATTCCGGTGTAGGCTAATTAATATTTAGCATTAACTATGTTTGAACACGAGCATAGCCACAAAGGAGATACACTTCTTTGAATAAACATACCGTAAACATCATAGGCCTATAAATATTGATAATATGATCTTTTGCTGAAATACATTGGTTTATTGACTGTGCGTGTTTAGCTTTAACGGTAAATCCCATAGGGAATAAGATGAAGATGTAAAATGATTTTTCTCACGTTTTTCTGTCAGAAAAGTCTCTCAGTTCTCGTCAAGTGGTGGTCAGGACAAGTCTGGATGAAAAAGTCCGGGGTTAATGTCTCCTTTTTGAAGATATCTTCGAGTGAAGCTCAAGATTTGCGGTTTTTGATCACAGCCAAAAGTTTGCAACTTTAGCAAGAACGCTCGTGCGCTTGAAACACGCACTTAGCAACAGGCACCTGTGCGTGCTGACGTCAGAGCGCGCGCCTCTGATACCCACCGAGTTCAACAGCAAATATATATTCAAATTAAATAGATATTATAATGTAAAAACTTTACTACAGTGCAGGCCATAGGCAGAAACTGTGATGTGACTGAAAAGGTTTTACCGTAATAACTCTGAAAATATCAGCAATACACGTCAGAAACGTCCGCTCCGTCAGGTTTACTGCACCCCCATCCTGCAGCCTCGTGTGGACACAGTAATAGTAGCCGCACCTCATTTTAGAATTCATTTCAATGATTTTTTGTTTGTTTGGCTTTGTTATTTTGTTCTCTATTTTTTTTTACAAATTAAAAAAGAGACAAAAAAAAAAACACACAACTAAATAAATGTAGTAATACAAAATATAGCCATTTTAACAAGCCCCTCCCCCAATAAACATGTTCCCCACCTTATGGCTTTACAAATGACAAAAATGCTCCTAGATCCACTTTTATTTCCAATTTTACTTCATACAACCACAACAGATTTATTTTGCATTAATCAATATGCATTTAGTAGTTTCCATACACATAGCTATGGTGTGTGGCATGTCCATAAAATGACAAAAAAGGTTTACATTAACATTTGTACATAAAAACAGGCCCGCCGACAGGTTTGCTGGGGCCCAGGGCAAGAGGTGCTTCACATGGGCCCTCTTATAATAGAAAACATAAGAAGATGGACCATTTCTGGGCCCCTCTGACCCTGAGGCCCAGGACAACAGACCCCTTTGCCCCCACAAGAGGACTGATTGTGTGAGTGGTTTCAGATACAGCCAGAGTCTCATCTATAAAGCTGACAGGTGCTTTTCCAAGCAGTGGGTCATAGTCATGATGTTACAGTTCGGCTGGGGGGACCCCAAAGCAGAGCCAAAAACTGTTAGGTTTTAAACCAGTTTATTCACAAACAGGCTGAGGAGGCAGGGAGAAGGCTGGCTTCAGTTGGTAACAGCAGCAGTGAGACACCGGAGAGATCTAGGCACAAGGAACAAAGGTAAGTTCAAAAGTCCAAAAATTTCCAACAAAAGAAGCAGCAGGACACACAGAAGCACTACCGAGCAGGACGGAATTATCTGGCAAAGTAGTTGAGAGCAGGCCAGGTCTTTGTACTGGAGTAAATTGGAAGATTGAATGCAGGTGAGTCTCAACTGCCGTGGGAGGAGCCAGCCACAGCCCCTGCCACACACAAGCTCTGCAGGGAGAAAACACAAAGGGGAGGAGGGAGAAAACACAAAAACCCGACACCTGTGACTTCATTAAACGATCCTGGAGTCTGCAGAGAACCTTAGGTGCTCACAAATCTGTGGAGAGAGACACATCAGTCACAACTTGTCCTAACACTGCACATCAACAGAGCTCACAAACAAACTGTATATACAACAGATGAAAAATAAAAGTGTTTGTTAAGAAGAGTCACTGATGTAGGATGAAAGAAGAACCATTAAATACAAAAGCAACTGCTACAGGTTCTCCTTTCTTCCTACATCTAATGTCTTTGCAGAGGTCTGCTTCTAGTTAGTACTATCATATAGCCTGCCTTTTTCTCTCCTCTACACAGAAGTTAGTCTGGAGTTTTATTTCTATGGGTGGAACAATCACAGGCAGAGTAACCAATCAGAGAAACGAATGGTGGGAAGCAAGCAGCGCACTGCTGAACCAAACAAACATGGTGGATTCCCGGTTTTGTCATAGAACACCAGAATACAGCGTATTATGAGCAGCTCTGTACTTATTACTGAATGGGGAAAGCAGTAGAAGCCAATTGTACAAAGACTTGCGGAACAAGTGAGTTTCTTCCAATCTTGTTTCGTTGGACATCAACGGGACTTTACTGTCACTAGGACTGAACAAGGACTTCAGCAGAATCAATAGGTGATGAAGAAAAGCACTAAATGCTGTTAATCAGGTGAGCCAAATTAGCTCGGTATTAGCCCGCGCTACCTTGGTTATTTTTAATAGGAGATGATCTTCTGTATTTGTAAGACGCGCTGTGACTGAGGTCCTGCTTTCAAAAAGAAAGTAGGAGGGGCTGGCTGGCCAGGCTAACTATCAGATGCTAACCTTGAAAAAATCTGATTTCATCTCCTTGAAAAATCAGAAGAAAAAAAAGCTTTGGTCTGTGCAGAATGAAAAAAAATTGATTATAAGAAATATGTTTAAAATACTCATCTTTTCTTTGTGTATGCATTTTCATCTTCACTCTGGTTTTCCACCTTCTCATACGTATGTCTCTGTTTATCTTCTCTCCTTTTCTTTCATCTTCGTCCTCCTCCTGTTGTTATAACTACAGCAATGGCATGTCTCCTGTGTTCTTCTAAAACACAGACCATAAATTATGAATTTAAGACTGTTACGTCAACATTTGACCAGTCAAATGCTTAACTTTATTTTCATTCATTCATCTTCTTCCATTCTTGTTAAGAGTCACAGGTACTGGAGCCTATCCCAGTAACTTTGGGTGAGGTACACCCTGGACAAGTGGCCAGTTAGTCACAGAACTGAGACACATATACTGACAGACAACCATTCGCTCTCACATTCATTCACTAGGGGACATTTAGAGTCACCAATTCTCCTGACACATGCACATCTTTGCACGGTGAGAAGAAGCCGGAGTACCCAGAGAGAACCCACAGTAATACGGGGAGGACATGTAGACTCCACAAATAAACTCATATTTTAGATACAGGTCTTTTGGTGTCTACTTGTCCTGCACTAGAGACACTTAAAAATATGATTCACTGATAAAATTTGTCATACATAATGTGTCTTCAGTTATGTATAATCCAATCATAAATATTCCTGAGGTGTGACATGAAATAAGCATGTACCCCAGTACTAAATATCCCTCATTTGAGTCAAGGTAAGAACATAATATCTAATTATTCTGCAGTTATTACTCTCTGATGCTTACCTTTGGAAAACCTAGTATCATCTTCTAGAAAAATAAGAGAAAAAAAGAAAAAAGCTGCATTAGTCTGTGCAGAGTGAATAAATGTGATTATAATATGAGAAATGCGATTTTAACACTCATCTTTTCTTTGTGTTTCTCTTTTCATCATCACATTGTTTTTCCACTTTCTCATCTCTCTGTTTCTCTTCTCTCATCTTTCACACAGTTCTTTCATTGTTTTGATCCCAGCACAACTCCTATGCTCATCTGAAACAGAGAGCATAAATTACAAGTTTAACATTTGCATTAGACAAATAAAAATACACTTAAAATGAATGGTTTGATTAGTGCCTACACATTTAAAGGTCCCCTATTCTGCTAAATTAAATTTGATAATAATGTTGTTTTCACCTTAAAAAACAGTATTTTTTTTCATTCACACGTTTGACTGCTTGAGTAATCCTGTATACTGGAGCCATCCCCTTCTCAGGATCTGAAAACGCCTGGTCTCACAGCTCTATGTAGACACGTGAAACCAGAAGTGCTCCTGTTTGTTTTTAAAGCCAATTCACCCTCACAGGACTCATTCTGATCATTTCAGCCTTAAACTATGAAGCAGTCAGTTCATTTATCTATCTGTTAGTGCATGTTGTTAATAGACGTGCTAAATAGACATTTTCCATACATATACATTATTTTAAGTTATAAAACATGAAATACTAATGCAAAGGTATCCAAAACTATTTCAAAAAGCCTGAAAAAACATAATATGGGACCTTTAAATAACTAATACCATTTAACAGACAAATACTTATCTTTTTTTCTCCTATTTCTTATGCTCTATTCTTGTGCATCTATCTGCTCCTAGAAACATACAAATAATCAAAGTTTAGTTTCTGGGTCATACAGCTGAATAACAAATGAATGATAACAGAATATAATAACATATCTTTTCTTTGTGTTGGTTTTTCTCATCCTCTTTACATTGGTCTTTCATTTCTTTCTTCACTTCATCTTTCCACAAACGGCTTTCCATTAAACATCAGCAGGATCTCTCTGCATCTAAAACAGAGACAGTAAAACACTCAAACACATGCAAACGTTCCAGAAATGGTCTTCAGTTATGTATAATCTAATCATAAATATTCCTGAGGTGTGACATGAAATAAGCATGTACCCCAGTACTAAATATCCCTCATTTGAGTCAAGCTATGAACATAATATCTAATGACTCTGCAGTTATTACTCTCTGACGCTTACCTTTGGAAAACCTTGTATCATCTTCTGGAAAAAAAAAGAGAAAAAAAGAAAAAAGCTGCATTAGTCTGTGCAGAGTGAGTAAATGTGATTATAATATGAGAAATGTGATTTTAACACTCATCTTTTCTTTGTGTTTCTCTTTTCATCATCACATTGTTTTTCCACTTTCTCATATCTCTTTGTTTCTCTTCTCTCATCTTTCACACAGTTCTTTCATTGTTATGACCCCAGCACAACTCCTATGCTCATCTGAAACAGCATAAATTACAAATTAAACATCAGCATTAGACAAACAGAAATACATTTTTAATTCATTATTTACGTTATATACATATTTGAATAACTAAGTCAAATACATCACTTCTTGTGCATGTTTTATAAAATTGTCCATCAGCTCCTAAAAGCATAAAGATAATCATGTGTAGTCTGTGAGTAATGCAGTTGAATATGAATGAGCAAGGAATTACCACATCAATTATAATAACATTCATTAAATACATATCTTTTCTTTTTGTTCTCATTTCTCTTCACTTGTTCCTTTCTGTCCTCACTCAGATCACAGCACCTCCATCTGAAACAGTCACAGTAAACCTTTACAAACAAAAGAAGCAAACTTAAGTCTGAACAACATTTCTCTGACCAACACAATATCACAACATGTAAATACACAATCAAATACATCAAATACTTTTCTCTCTGACCCTCTTCGCTTCACTCTCCATGACTTTTATTTGTCCTCTTTTGGCACATCCTCTTTCTCCTTCCAACAGCATGCCTCCCATTTAACATGCAGAAATAAAAATGCAAAAATACAAATCTTAATCCAATTTTTGTCCTGGTAGTATCTACTTGTGCTGCCCTAGAGACTTTAAAAATCAGATCCCAGTGTACTTCATTGATAAAGTTTTTCATACATAATGTGTCTTCAGTAGGGTAGAATCCAATCATAACTATTCTGGTGGTGTGACATGAAATGAGAATGTACCTCAGAACTAAAGAGCCCTGATTTGAGTCCCAGTCTACACATATCTAATGCCTCTGCAGAGGTCCGCTTCTAGTTAGTACTATCAGACCATTACCTTTAGAAAAACTGGTATCAGCTCCTGGAAAAATTATAAAAAAAAACAGTTTTAGTCTGTGCAGAGGAAATGAATTTGATTATAATATGAAAAATATTATTAAAATACAGATCTTTTCTTTGTGTTTGTTTCTCTTTTCATCATCATATTGGTTTTCCACCTTCTCATGTTTATCTTCTCTGCTTTTCTCTTCTCATCTTTCGCACAGTGCTCTCGTTCTTATGACCACAGCAGGTCTCTGATGTTCATCTAAAACAGAGAGCATAAATTACAAGTTTAACATTTGCATTAGACAAATAAAAATACACTTAAAATGAATGGTTTGATTAGTGCCTACACATTTAAAGGTCCCCTATTCTGCTAAATTAAATTTGATAATAATGTTGTTTTCACCTTACAAAACAGTGTTTTTTTTCATTCACACATGTTTGAGTGTTTGAGTAATCCTGTATACTGGAGCCATCCCCTTCTCAGGATCTGAAAACGCCTGGTCTCACAGCTCTATGTAGACACGTGAAACCAGAAGTGCTCCTGTTTGTTTTTAAAGCCAATTCACCCTCACAGGACTCATTCTGATCATTTCAGCCTTAAACTATGAAGCAGTCAGTTCATTTATCTATCTGTTAGTGCATGTTGTTAATAGATGTGCAAAATAGACATTTTCCATACATATACATTATTTTAAGTTATAAAACATGAAATACTAATGAAAATGTATCCAAAACTATTTCAAAAAGCCTGAAACAAACATAATATGGGACCTTTAAATAACTAATACCATTTAACAGACAAATACTTATCTTTTTTTCTCCTATTTCTTATGCTCTATTCTTGTGCATCTATCTGCTCCTAGAAACATACAAATAATCAAAGTTTAGTTTCTGGGTCATACAGCTGAATAACAAATGAATGATAACAGAATATAATAACATATCTTTTCTTTGTGTTGGTTTTTCTCATCCTCTTTACATTGGTCTTTCATTTCTTTCTTCACTTCATCTTTCCACAAACAGCTTTCCATTAAAACATCAGCAGGATTTCTCTGCATCTAAAACAGAGACAGTAAAACACTCAAACACATGCAAAAGTTCCAGAAATGGTCACACATTTGAATGAATAATGTCATGTTTCCTCCTGAATCAGCTCATATACAGAATATAAATACAAACTCCAATCCATATCTTAGTTTTCTTTTCACTTCACTATCCAGGTCTTTTATTTGTCATCACGTGTTCTTGTAACTTTCTTAAATGGACCTTTAGACCTTTAGAGTGGCTTCCTCTGCATATAGTTTTCAGTATGTGGCCCTCAGTGAAAAAAGTTTGGACACCCCTGATCTAAATGTACTCTAGTTTGAACGAGGCCGGTGCAGTGTTTTTACCCAGACTATTTCACCTTATGTTGTAGTTTCCTCTGCTTGTGCTTTACTTCTCAAAGCTGTTTTGTATCCATTCATTCACTCATCTTTTCAAGCTTCTGGTCTATCTCCTCTTGTAGGATCTCATCTGTCTGTCTGTTTGAAGAGGAACAATAAAAAATGGGAAGTTGATTCCACAGAAAAATGTGTTAATCAGAAATGAACACTCACCTTTTCTTCTTTCAGAGGACATTTCCTTTGTATTTTAAATACTAGTGGTGGAAACATACTCAAAGTAATCATAATAATGTAATAGTGCTTTTCAAGACACGCAAAGTCTCTTTTTAAGCAAGTGCATTATTCATTCACTCCTCAGTCACACTCTGAGGTGGTGAGATGGGGGGCAAGGAACTATATTTTCATGAAAAAAGAGTTTATAAATACTGTATTAATTTGGAGTAAAGCTTTGTAAATAAAAATAACTTCTTAGGTATTAATAAACTAATGCTACATAGTGTGTAGTCATTATACAGTGTTTACCTATCTTGTCATCTTTTTTGTATTGTTAAACTTAATGCTAACACACACACAAAACACACATTCTGTACAGTTCTTTACTTATTACTTTTCTATTACTATTTTTTTTTTATCTACTTATTTACTTATTTGTTTAATAATATTTCATAACAATACTTAGCTTTACATTTAATGTACACAGGATCAACATATTTAAGATATTAAATATGTAACATTTTTTGTTTTGGTTTTTGTATTTTTCAACACACAATACACATCACAAATCCTATTTCGAATATAACATATAATAATAATATATAATTAATATTATATATAATAATAATATATAATAGCTATTACTCAATGGTAACACTTAATGCCATTAAGCAGCAATAAAGCATTATTAAATATGTAATGAACAATATTTTAATGAATAAAGACTATAGATACTGTATTGACACTGATGTTTATACATTTGTATTAATTTACATATGCTTATAGGAATTAAACATTAAAAACAAAATGTAACTCCTTAAATATTATTGCAGCTAATGCTATATAGTGTTATTTTAAAGTGTTACCTTTGTTTAGATTTTTTGTTGTTCTTTTTTTTTGTGTGTGTGTATTTTTAACATGACACTAACACACCAGGAACACACATCTTATTTACAATATAATACAGAGATGGTACTTATCCTTAGCCAGGATCCTGCCTCTGAAGTGGCCGCCTCATGAGGCTCCCAGCTCCTCTTCAGTCCCTCAAAAGAAACACATAGAGCGAGCATCAGGTCTTAATTAAAATAGAAAGAATATTTGTGCTTTTCGGCTGGAAGTGGCCTCTGCGGCTCATCTGACCTTTTCCACTGTTTCCAGTCGAGTGCTCGTTCCCTCTCCCAGGCCTCCATCCTCCTCACCCAGTCCGGCTTGGGTCCAGGGAACAGGGGGGCAGGCTCCTGGTCCTCCTGTGGGGTGAGAGGAGGAGAAGGTGTGGCTGGAGCCCTGGGAGGAGGAGCAGAGAACAGCACAGGGTTAGACACGGGAGGAGGAGGAGGAGGCACAGTACTGTCACCCAGAGCAAAGGAGGCAGGCAGCACAGAGAAGCTCAGAGTAGGGCCCTTAGCAGAAAGAGAAGGAGGAGAGATGAGTTTAGGGGCCCTAGCAGGAGGAGCAGAGAGCAGCTTAGAGTGCTGAGCAGAAGACATGCGCTTTGCAGCCTTAGGGCAACGAGGAGAGAAGTCAGGGAGCATAGCAGGAGGAAGAGTGATGAGCTTAAGGCCCTTAGCGGGAGGAGCAGAGAGGAGCTTAGAGCGCTGAGCAGAAGCAGGAGAGACAAAGTTAGGGGCCTTAGCGGGAGGAGCAGAGAGGAGCTTAGAGCGCTGAGCAGAAGCAGGAGAGACAAAGTTAGGGGTCTTAGCGGGAGGTGCAGAGAGGAGCTTAGAGCGCTGAGCAGAAGCAGGAGAGACAAAGTTAGGGGTCTTAGCGGAAGGTGCAGAGAGGAGCTTAGAACGCTGAGCAGAAGCAGGAGAGACAAAGTTAGGGGTCTTAGCGGGAGGTGCAGAGAGGAGCTTAGAACGCTGAGCAGAAGCAGGAGAGACAAAGTTAGGGGCCTTAGCGGGAGGTGCAGAGAGGAGCTTAGAACGCTGAGCAGAAGCAGGAGAGACAAAGTTAGGGGCCTTAGCGGGAGGAGCAGAGAGGAGCTTGGAGCGCTGAGCAGAAGCAGGAGAGACAAAGTTAGGGGCCTTAGCGGGAGGAGCAGAGAGGAGCTTGGAGCGCTGAGCAGAAGCAGGAGAGACAAAGTTAGGGGCCTTAGCGGGAGGAGCAGAGAGGAGCTTGGAGCGCTGAGCAGAAGCAGGCGAGACAAAGTTAGGGGCCTTAGCGGGAGGAGCAGAGAGGAGCTTAGAGCGCTGAGCAGAAGCAGGAGAGACAAAGTTAGGGGCCTTAGCGGGAGGAGCAGAGAGGAGCTTGGTGCGCTTAGCAGAAGAAGAAGAAGAAATGCGCTTTGCAGCCTTAGCAGGACGAGCAGAGATGTAGTCAGGGAGCATGGCAGGAGGAAGAGGGATGAGCTTAAGGCCCTTAGCAGGAGGAGCAGGGGCCTTAGCAGGAGGAGCAGAGAGGGTGGAGGAACTAGGGGGTAAAGAGGAAAAGCAGGGGGAAGGAGAAGATGAGCCAGAGCTACAGCTGAGCTTTGGAACCTTAGCAGGAGGAGGACAGTGGGCAGAAGAACGATGGGGGAGAGAGAAGGAGGAGGGAGAGGAGGAGGAGGAGCTAGAGCTTCGGATCCGACAACGACGTCGAGAGCGAGAGAAGGGGGAAGAGAAAGGGGAGGAGTATGAGGAGGAAGGTGCAGTGGGTGCAGTGACAGTGGGGGGTGCCATGGGTGTGCTGGGTGTGGTGTGTGTGTGTGCAGCCTGCGCAGGAGGAGCAGGTGGGGAGAACCAGGCCGGGAGGTCCAGGACCAGCGCTGGGCCACAGGTGCTCACAGATCTGTGGAGAGAGACACATCAGTCACAGAGCTCACACACACACACACACACACACACACGCACACAAACACACTGTATATACAGCAGATATATTATAACCGGTATTAGCAAGTCTCATTTAATGCTTTTTAATGCCATTTTTTTACATTTTCAATGCCACAAACATACAATCGCAGCAGCTTAAATGGTCAAAATGTATTTGCCAGTAGTGTAAAATAGAGTTCATAAAGCAACAATAATATTCAAAGTCAAACATCTGATGTTTGGGTCATTTTGTCCTCCTGGAAGTAAACTCGTTCTGCCCATTTATCAGACTAGTGTAGGCTATAAAAATGATAAATCATTATTTATATATACATATTTATATTCACAAATAAAACTAATGTCAGACATTTTACTTCAAAACTATTTTTCATTTTTTATGGCTGTTGGAATCAAATTTTATGTTTTTTTATGCTATTTAAAGCCTTCATTTTTGTAAAGTCTATTTAATGACTTTTAATGCGTTTTAATGCCCCACAGAAACCCTGTATAAGGCATAAAGGATGCTTTAACATTATGTGACTAAATGAAGTCGTGTACTCATGTGCTATGTGATTAGCATGTTATAAGTAATACAACTATTAATTTATTATGTAATCTTTTCCTAACTAAATAGCCTCAGAACTATTAACTTTACATTAAGTGTTATTTTGTCAATCTCACATGAAACCAGAATAATCACTTCTCACAGACACTATCGCAGTTTTTTAATGAAGCCAGGAGCTGACACAGGACTATTAAGAGGACAGAGGTTATGAGGAGGAGGGGGAGGAGGAGCAATAACTATAGCCGTGTTTTGTTTTATTTTTATTTGTAGGCCTCCATATTCATAATATACACAGTAGACTATTGCCATAAATAGTTGTACTGTGGTTATGTATTTAGGGGAATCATCAAAAGGATTGTATCGTACCAGAAGCTGATGTTAATTAAATACCATATGGATAATTTAGGAATAAGTCCAAACAAAAGCACTTTTACTCGGATACAACGCGCACAGCGTTAGCAATGATATTCCGGTGTAGGCTAATTAATATTTAGCATTAACTATGTTTGAACACGAGCATAGCCACAAAGGAGATACACTTCTTTGAATAAACATACCGTAAACATCATAGGCCTATAAATATTGATAATATGATCTTTTGCTGAAATACATTGGTTTATTGACTGTGCGTGTTTAGCTTTAACGGTAAATCCCATAGGGAATAAGATGAAGATGTAAAATGATTTTTCTCACGTTTTTCTGTCAGAAAAGTCTCTCAGTCCTCGTCAAGTGGTGGTCAGGACAAGTCTGGATGAAAAAGTCCGGGGTTAATGTCTCCTTTTTGAAGATATCTTCGAGTGAAGCTCAAGATTTGCGGTTTTTGATCACAGCCAAAAGTTTGCAACTTTAGCAAGAACGCTCGTGCGCTTGAAACACGCACTTAGCAACAGGCACCTGTGCGTGCTGACGTCAGAGCGCGCGCCTCTGATACCCACCGAGTTCAACAGCAAATATATATTCAAATTAAATAGATATTATAATGTAAAAACTTTACTACAGTGCAGGCCATAGGCAGAAACTGTGATGTGACTGAAAAGGTTTTACCGTAATAACTCTGAAAATATCAGCAATACACGTCAGAAACGTCCGCTCCGTCAGGTTTACTGCACCCCCATCCTGCAGCCTCGTGTGGACACAGTAATAGTAGCCGCACCTCATTTTAGAATTCATTTCAATGATTTTTTGTTTGTTTGGCTTTGTTATTTTGTTCTCTATTTTTTTTTACAAATTAAAAAAAGACACAAACAAAAACACACAACTAAATAAATGTAGTAATACAAAATATAGCCATTTTAACAAGCCCCTCCCCCAATAAACATGTTCCCCACCTTATGGCTTTACAAATGACAAAAATGCTCCTAGATCCACTTTTATTTCCAATTTTACTTCATACAACCACAACAGATTTATTTTGCATTAATCAATATGCACATAGTAGTTTCCATACACATAGCTATGGTGTATGGCATGTCCATAAAATGACAAAAAAGGTTTACATTAACATTTGTACATAAAAACAGGCCCGCCGACAGGTTTGCTGGGGCCCAGGGCAAGAGGGCTTTAAATGGGCCCTCTTATAATAGAAAACATAAGAAGATGGACCATTTCTTGGCCCCTCTGACCCTGAGGCCTGCGACAACAGATCCCTTTACAAATCTGGACATCTGCAGACAGAAAGTTCCAAGTTGTAACTTATATCAATAATTTTTATGTATCAATGTTTAATACAATGGCACAGTTGGTAAAGTGTTCTTCCCACCAACAGCTTGAAGCACATACACATGCATTTCACTGGTTACAACATAATAGCTGGTTACAACATAGTATTAGAATACTCAAGACAACGGGGGCCTACTATGGTGTAGAATGGATATAATACTCACAGTAGTACTGGAAATAGGAGTAATGCAAATAGTGGTAGCACCAGTAGTAGTAATAGTAATAATTAGTAGCAGTTGTAGTAGTAGTGGTGGTAGCAGTGCGGTGAATATTTTTTAAACTATACATCAATAACAATAATTTGAAGTAACAGCAATTTTTTTGTTGTTGTTTTTTTTTTTACATTGGGCTACAGTAGCTCAAGCGGATTACCTACCAACCAGAATGCTGGCAGATTGATTCCAGCAAGAATGTCTGCCATGACTCCGTCAATCTGCCCCAGAGCAGCTGTGGCTATAGAAGTAGCTCACCTTCGTCGAGTGCGACTGAGGAGTAAATGAGAAATGCACCTAATTGTAAAGCAAGTCTCTTTAAAAGAATGATATAAGACAGATTTATTATTATTATTATTATTATTATTATTGTTTTCTGAGAAATCACGTCAACAAACCTGTTCTGTGTAACACTAACTGTGGATTTAACTTTGCCCCCAGAAGTTGGTTCGTATTCTTCTGTTAAAGGGTCCACATTTCACAAAAATCCAGAGAGCCTCCATTGCCATTCAACGCAACCAGCACAATTTCATTATCTACATTTTTGACAGCCAGAAGAGTAAATGTGAACTCTTGGAGCTCCTCTTCTTCTTGTTTAACGTTCACTTCTTTACTTCTTCACTTCTGTTCTCTCCCGGTCCGGACTGCTGTCAACGTCTTCTCTACACTACAACAGAATCTGGATATCTGCAGACAGACAGTTACAAAATTATAGTAAATGGCATGTAGATGGCAATCTACCATAATATTTTTTTTTACCATAGCAACTACATAATATAAATGGTAAATGGTCACATTTATATAGCGCTTTTCTACCTCAAAGGGTTCTCAAAGTGCTTTACATCAAGGAACGATTCACCCATTCACACGCACATTCATACACCAATGTGCGTAGTTTGAACCGCCAACCTTCTGGTTAGTGTACAAGCTGCTGCCCCAGTAAATAAAGTAAATATAGTAAATAAAGCCCCCAATTTATTTATTATTATTTATTTAACATAAATGCAAATGTATAGAATAGGGCTGTAACAGTATGTTGTTGCAACAGTAATGTAGGTATTATTGAGCATTGTTACGATACAATTCAAGAACAATTCAGTTTGATTCAGCATCATTGTGATATGTGTGTGCATTGAGTTAAAGTTGAATATAAGGTAATACTAATGAAGGGCATATAATAATTCCTACAGCAATATAGTAAATGTGTCATTACTCCCTAGTATAGAAATACCAATCTCCAAGTGCTGTAATAATATATTTCTTACACACATCTTAATTTTTATTCAATATATTGATTTAATTTTGTTACATTTATTGTACGATTAAATGGAAAGGTACTCAATGTCTGATGTGATGTGGTACTGGGAATGAAGTCTTAGGCAGCCTTAAACAATAAAACACCTGTAAAACCTGTAAAACACCTGCCCATAGTCAGCCTTTGTTTTAGTGCTTATCTTGGAAAGTAAAAACTACATGCTGTGGCTGAGAGCTGCGCTCCAGCTCACTATAACTCTAGAAAGAATTGTGTTGCTGTTTGTTCATTCTGGCAAAAATAAAACTTCTTAAACTTCAATCTTGTCCAGTCTTTGTTTTCAATTGGTATTGGAATTTTTCCAACACACTACAGTGCAGTAATTGTACTTTCCATACACTTTATGAATACAACTTATCTAGTTAGAAAGGCATTTATCAAAATATCAAAATGCCTATATATTACATAATGTATATGCATTAATCACTAAATCATTACCCTTACTTATTCTTAGTCTAAAATGGAAACATGAAAGTTTAGTTTGTTTCTTCTTTCAACATAAGTTACCATCACCTCACTGAAAATAACCAAGCAAAATGATAAGTACGGTGGCCCAGAATATTTGTATTTGTGTTTTGTGTCTTTGTATTTGTGATTTGCATTTCGTTAAAAGGGTTTTGTGTATTCATATTTGTGTTTTGTAAATTCGTATAAGTTAGTTTTTAATTGTAAATTTGTTTTGCACCTCTGGGCCACCGTAGATTGTCTATAATGACCATGGCACTTTATCGCACTAAACATTTGAGATAAACTCCAGCCTCATGTGATACAGAATGGATACTCCAATAGAGTAATAGAGCGGTAAAAGTATTAGTTCAAGTAGTAATGTTAATGTGAGCAGAGGTATTTGGCCAGTAGCAGAAGCAGTAGTAAGAAGTACATCTACATAAACAAACCTGTGTAACATCACTCGCGGATATAAGTTTACCTCCAGAGGTTGTTTCACGTTGCTCCACGTTTTAAAAAAATCCCCATAGCCTCCGCTGCCAGTCCACTCCTCAAGTACAACTTTAAAATGTGCTACTCCAAACATTTTACTACTTTTATTTGGGCTTCCATTCCTTCTATTCCTTCTATGGGGGGTGTGGCGAGCGCGTCCACTGTAGATGACGAAGCTCTGTGACCTCATTTATAATGGACTATTGCTAATTTTCGCAGACATCCGGAAACAACACATTTCACAACAACAAAAGCTTCAAGCCGAGACGAATGACTTTAGAGGAAGACGTACATTAATTAACGGTAAATAGGTGCAGATCTGGCACACATTATTTATACCGTAAACTTTTTTAGGTGCCATTTTTAATGTAGTGCATGTTGTGTTTACATATGCTATGTTGTTGCCACTTCACAGCTGTTAAATTTCTGCACTGACTGTACAGGGTTAGCTGCTGCAAACGGCTACGTAAAGGCGTTGTAGCGTTAATTATAGCCTGTTCAAATCCGCATTTACATGTTGGGGGTGTGTAGGGGTTTGACACAAAGGCTAAGCTAATGCTAGCGTTAATTGTTGACCTCAATAAAGTGAGACTGTGGGCTTAACGAAGTAGGTCAGCCGCGGTAACCATGGCATTAACCCAAGGCATTAAAAGTATTCAATCTTATGGGTAGGTATTAAATGTAGTTCTTCCAGGTATTAAATTGTCAAATATTTAAGTTATTATTGCAGAAAAAGTACTGTGATCACAATACCAGAGTCTACAAGAAAACATTTATCAGTGTACTAGATCAGTGATGCTCAGGTAGTTTTCTATATGAAATAAGACAAAAAATAAAGCCATATAAAAGTTGAACATGAACACGAACATCATACATTTAAACAACAAGACAATTATTTTTATGTAATAATCAGTTATAATATGTTTTATGACTATTTTTTGAAGCATTATCAATGAGTGAGGGGGTACTCATGTTATGACAAAAAAACAAAAAAAACAAAAGACCGGTGGTAGATGAGACAAAAAAGGTTGGTAACCACTGCTTTAGAGCACTGACCTAACCTGACATTTTTTTGCATTGTACTTCAGTTGTATGTATAAAAATCAGAAATATATGTCTATTTAATGCCCGAATCAGTTATGTGTCCTGTAGTTTGTGGTGCGTAAACACAGCACAGGTAATGCTTTCCCAACGTTATCAGTAATTTCCTTATCTCATTGGTCTCCTTTGTGAAAATTCCCGGTAGATCTGATTAGCTAATTACTCGTGCACAGTGCCTTAAGAACTTTTATCTTTGTGCCTGGTGGCTCATAGAAAACATGGCTGACAGGATGGGAGACGTGGAGGAGGACATGGGAGATGTGCCGGCCGGGGAAGATGACAATGATTCGGACAGGGAGGAAGACGAGAGAGAGCTGTTCGCCTGGATAGAAAATGATGAAATGGAGGAAGATGAGGAGGACGAGCTGGAGGAGGAAGAGGTGGAGGATGATCAGCCGCTGGACACTGAAGCCTCGGAGTCCTTTGAGCTGGACACTCCGGCGGAGAGGAGTGGGCACATAGCAGTGGTGGACAGGAATGTCATGTATGTGTGGGGTGGATACAAGGTAAGTGGGCAAAACTGCTCATTGAAAGCAACACAACAAAACTTATTTAAGAATTTATACTGCACTTACTAATGGACATTGCCGGCAACTTGTGCTGGTACTATTGCATATGGAACTAATACAAATCTGTGTCATAATTTCACACACAATAAAACCTACAGTACATAAGATAAAATATTATTAAGTGTAATATTTACTTAAAGATGCTATGAGCAGTATATGTTTTTAATATTTCATAAACATTACCCACGTGTCCTCAGATATGATGTAAACATGTTTAAATCAAATATTAGTTTTACTTATAACAATGGTACAGCTGATTTATTTACAACAAAAAAATCACCAAGTTGTTTTTGTTTCCGTTTTTGTTTTGGTTCTAAAACCCTTGCATTGCAGATTGTTCAATCAGACATGCTGGAAAGAGCTCCACGCTCAGGTTGCCACATAGGCCAATGTACATGCGGCAGTTGTGTACAGCAAAGAGCAGAGCTACAAAACCAGCTGACCTTTAGACTGCAGCACCGTTTTTAAAACAGTACGAGCGCATGCTGCTTACAGTACCTTTAAGTACAGACCACTTGCAGCACATGAAAGAATATTTTTACTGCTACTACTACTGATGGGCAGTCCAGCTCTTTTTGAAGATATGGTTCCCAGATGACTCTTCATTTACTATCACGCAGAACATTTTATTCAAGCCTAATTTAGCAATTATGAATCAATGTTTTTGTAAAAGTCTTATATTTATGCAGTTTGCAAGCACAAAATACAGTTACAAAATTCTGTACTAACCTTCGCTGTTTCCAGTATAATCAGAATGATTCATTTGGATTTTTGTTCATTTCTATACTTTTTCCAGTTGAGCATTTAGTAAATCTGGCTAACCTGCTACCAGGCTCTCTCAGTTGCTCTGAGTTACCTGGTCTAAACTCGCTGTCTTCAGAGGCCATAAAATTCCACTCTGCTCACTCAGATTTTTAAAAGAGATGAGCAGGAGTAGCTGAAGGTTCGGCTCTCATCTACTGGAGTCAGCTCTTCTGATTAGTTCCAAAGAGTTTGCTCTTTGGCTCGTTTGCGAAGGACCCATTACTAGCTACTGCTACTACTAGTAGTACACTACTGCTGCTACTTTTGCTCCTTCTGCTAGTACTAATTACTATACTACTACAACTTTCACTTTTTGCCATGTACTTCATAGCTATGTTGTATTGGCTTCTTCCATTTTGTTCCAACAGGCTTCAGTTTATTTAAAAAAAAAAACAGTAGGGGTTATATGACGCATTTGGTCATTGGACATTTTGTATAGGCTATTTATACTACTCAAATTCATACACAAACATATGTCACAAGATGACTAACATATAGAAAAACCTCTATCCAGCTTCCAGAGCAGGTGTTTAAGGAGAGTCTTTAAAATCAAATGGTACCAGCTTATAAGTAATGAAGAAGTGCTAAAGGGCCCGAATGAACCACACTACATAATGAAAGAAAAAAGATGAATATACTCAGGATTTGTAATAAGGATGCAAGAAACAGAATCCCACTTACCAAGCTTGAAAATAGCCACTCACCAATAGAAGACAAACAACATTTACTTCGCACAGCTACTACCAGTTAACTAAAATACATGAAAAAAGACCATATCAAAAAAAAGTCATTGATCAGCTACGTTGTTGCATACCTCAATTTTTGTGGCATATTTTCATGTAATCAAACTTTTTTTCTTGCAACTAGAATGCCCAAAACCATGGATTCTTTGACTTATATCTCCCAAGAAATGAGATCTGGACATACAGCATGGAGACGGGAGTATGGTAATAACACTTTATAATATTAGCATGTTTTTATCATCTTAAAGTCCTTCACACTAACCAAATGTTACCAATTTTGCAGGTCAAAACACGTGGCTGTGGGAAACCTTCACACATCCATGTCGGGCAGCTGTGGGGTGTGTGTGGACGGAGTGCTGTACCTGTTCGGAGGTCACCACGCCAGAGGAAATACCAACAGGGTAAAAGATTAGTTTCACTTCCTCCTATTAAAAAAAACACACACACACCATGCAATTCTCCAACTGATTTGCATTGAAACTTGTTCTTCAGATCTACCGCCTGCCTCTCAGGGCTCCCACCTTCATCTGGGAGGAGATGAAGGACCTTAAAGGAACTCCACCCTCATCCAAGGACAAACTGGGCTGCTGGGTTTATAGGAACAAGTACGAGTTTGCTTTAGAGATCTGGATAATACTGGCATTGTGAAAAATGGCTCACATGTCTATTTTCATGTTTCCACAGGCTAATATTTTTTGGTGGTTATGGCTACGCAGCTCATGAGCACAGAGGAACTTTTGAATATGATGAATCATCTTCACTTGTGGTAAAAAAAAACAAAACAAAAAAAAAAACATTAATTCTCATTTAATTAATTTTAAGTAAATTAAGTTGAACCAAACAGAAGTAAAGCATACTCTATTTCAGCATGTAAAAGATTAGGGAATAAACATGCACATTATTTGAATTACACTCATTTTAGATTTTTTAGACCATTTGTTTTGCTTGTTTTGTTTTTACCATTTGCATGCCAAAATAATTGACTTATGGTAAGAAAAACTCAAATTCAGATTTTAATCAAAGATAAATTTGAACAAAACAGAAGTGTAAAGCATTATTATACTAGTTCTGGATCAGATTAATACAGTCAGACCAAGCAGACCAACAGCCACTGAGAGCTTTCTGAGGCAGACCCAAATGTATGTATGAGTGTGTGATTGGCAAATGCTTTATAATAATGCTTAGATTAAATATTTAGGCAGTTTCTTCAGAGATCATTTCTATTACATGCTTTTGATTAAACCATCTTCTTCAATTACAAGAAAAAGAGCATGCACAGCATGTTGTCATTATGTATTTATTATTGAATACTTTTCTTTAAAAGCATTGTTGAGGGACAAATCTATCTTCAAAATCAACTCTTCTCAGGCAGTAGGACTTTTTTCCTATTTTATTTATTGTATTATGTTTTTGGAGTAAGAGTGAAAATGTATTGAGAAATGACAAGTTGATACAGACTTTAGACTGACCTTACTGGTCACAATGTGTTGTCTCTGAAATAGTAATAATATATATATATATATAATATATAATAATATTTTCATGTCATTTCATTTACTGTATACTCCTATTGCATATACACAGTGGTGGAAGAAGTATTCAATTACTTTACTTAAGTAAAAGTACAGCTAAAATAGAAAAAAAGCTTAACCACCATCAAAAAAAGTAAAAGTATAAAAGTACTTACTTTTAATTGTACTTGCAAGTAAAAAAGTTTTTCGTACAGACTTAACAACTCAATGTGTTAAATGTGAGGGATTTTGCTGAAAAATTTATGATGACTGAATCTGTCAGAGGTCTTCTGTCTTTATTATTCTGATGTTTATAAAGCAGTACTACTTCACTGCATTTTTTTATATTTAAGTGCTGTGTGTTTACAATGAGGGCCTGACAAAAACACGATTTTAAACAAAAACTCAAATACCCTGTACTTTAAATCAACTCAGAAATGTAGTGGAGTAAAAAGTAGAGATACTTACTCTAAAATGTAGTGATGTAAAAGTACCTCTTGCAAAATTTACTCAAGTACAGATACATATATAATGCACTTAAGTAAAGTAAGTACTGTTACATCATTACATGCCACAACTGCAGATACAAATAGATCTGTCTGTTACAAATGTTATCACAGCTTTCATAATTCCAAGCCAATCCAGCCTTTGTACAGACAAATAAACAGAGTCCACTTTTGAGGTTGAACAATATTACTAAAGTGAGATTATGGAAAGTAGAGATACATGATCTAATTAAATATGTTTTATCAATTTATACAGTGGGACAGCCCTGGAAGAGGCTGGAATAATCATATCCATATTTTGGACCTGGAAACATTAACCTGGAGTCAGCCCATTACTACAGTTAGTATGCATACTCATCACTAACATGTACACTAGTAGTGACAGGAATTATCCCTGTTTATGTCTAAAACAATACACTTTATTCCACTTTAACAGGGAAACACCCCATCCCCCAGGGCAGCCCACGCCTGTGCCACAGTAGGAAACCGAGGTTATGTGTTTGGAGGAAGATACAAAGTAAGGACAAGTCATTTTTAATAACACGTGTTATTAAAATGACTTGCACTTTGCACTTTGATTTTAATTCACTAATCTTTTTGTCATCCACAGAATTATAGACTGAATGATCTTTATTACCTTGACCTGGACGCATGGGAGTGGCATGAAATGTAAGTGCTAAAACAAAGGCACAACAGACCATCAACATCATTTGCTTATGCACATTGCTCACACAACTCTCCCTCTGACTCCAACCCAGGCCATTCAGCTGCTAACTGTAAATGTTCCATTCATTTTCACCACTGACCACTTAGTTAAAAGACTTGATGGAGGCTAATCAGCTATGGTTTAACTCATGACCATAACACATTTCATAATCTGAAACCTGAAAAAAGGTACAAACTTATGTCGCCTTTTTTTTTTCTTGCAAGGTTCAGAAAATGGAATTTGATTAAAATGAAATGTGTTAAGGTCACGAGTTATCCCATAGCTGAATAGCCTCTGTCAAGTTTTTAAGTCTTTTTACTTCTGAACCAGAGGTGGCTGATCACTGTTGAGCTCCACAAACCATTAACAATAAATCAGGTGTTGAAATTGCTCATTTTTTATTTGATGGCAGCAACAAATCTAAAAACGCTGGGATGATGCAATATAAAGCGAGAAAAAAAATAGCATTAGCATTCTACAGCTTAAGTGTTCCTACAAAACACCTACAACAACCTATTTGTCTTCCCTCCAGGAGTGTCCCTCAGCAGGGTCCAGTGGGCCGGTCCTGGCACTCCTTCACTCCTGTGTCTCAGGACCACATCTTCCTGTTTGGAGGATTCACCACAGAGCGTGAGACTCTCAGTGAGTTCTGTATTTATTTCTTGCATATAGTAACCATGCTATTGAAATGCATGCATATAAAACTAAATTACATCTTAAATTTCTGTTTATTTTTAGGTGATGCTTGGTTGTACTGTGTGAGTAAAAATGAATGGAAGCCCTTCAAACACAGCCACAGTGAGAACCCAAGGTGACCACCCATTAACCTGGCTGTTTAGTGTTGCTTACTATTGTTTTGTTATGGTCTTCCTATAACTAATAACTAATCTGCTGAATGGGGCCCCACAGACATTAGTGGACCCCAATGCTTGTCCATTATTTGCTAATTTGATTAATTTGTCCACTCTATTTAATAAGTATCTTGCTTGTAATTGCCAGTCATTTCTGAGAAGGTCTTTCTGCGTTTTACTTTCTGTTTATCTGGGCCCCCCTTACTGAGTTTCAAGTCAAAAATATTCTAAAGCATTCACCTCTTTAAAAAAATAGTCAGCATTTAAAAAAAAAAAAAAAAAAAAAAGTTAAATAGTTAAATGGTCTTAAAAATGACTGTGAGGCCTATCCTGCTTAGGGCCCCCAAATGTACAGGAACCGGCCCTGATTATAGGTGCAAATAAATAAAATCAAATTATGAGCTATACTGTATTGCATATTTCAGGTTGTGGCACACAGCTTGTCCTGGACCTGATGGAGAAGTGTTTGTATTTGGAGGGTGTGCCAACAACCTCTTATCTCATCAAAGAGCTGTAAGAATCAAATCATAGCATACAATTAAACACATGTGATTTTAGTACAGTGGTTAACATTGCTTTTCTATCATTGACAGGCTCACAGTAATGAGTTATTGATTTTCAACGTTCAGCCCAAGTCTCTACTTAGGTGAGTATGGGACACTCCTAAATAAAAGGGATAAGCAAGTATTTGAATTGAAAGCACATTTCCAGTTTGGAGAAGCAGACAGGAGCAGTGTGTTAGAGTTAATGGGCCAATAGAAAGTGTGTTAATTTTTTATTTTTGTTTTGTTTTTTTAAACAAAGCATCATTTTATTATTTTATTTTGGTAAATGATTTGTATTTATTTTAGTGTTGGTTGTCATTTTTACTACTTAAAGCTCCTTAGAATTTCCAGTTTGCTAAATAATTAATTTCATTTATAGTGAACATATTTTATTAATGAATTTTGAGTTGAGTATGGTACCATAGAGGGTATGAAAATTTGGGGGAAATTTTGTTAATTTATTTTCTCATAAAAAATAATAATAATAATTTTAGTGTTTATTTTGATAAAATAATTTGTATTTTTATTGTTGGTTGCATTTTTTTCATTACTAATGTTTTCTTAGTTTCCGTTTTGCAAGAATTCTCATAATTAAATTTATAGTAAACCTTTTTTTTAATAGATTTTGAGTTGTATATAAATATACAGTGTCCCATGATCCCATTTTGGGTCCTTACCCCTGTTTTAGTATCACCGTTAGTTAAGTTATAAATTTATACAACTCCAGAACTTGACACTTTCCAGTTCTAAACCAAAAATTTTGAAAAAACATTTGCATTCTGATTTGACATAAAGAAAATCTAATCAAATTTATTTATAAAGCAGATTTAAAAACAGCCAGAGCTAACCACAGTGCTGTACACACGGAGTTAGACAAAATACAATAAAAGCAATAAAACACAACAGTATAAAAATATAAAATGATGCTGACATGTTTTACGTTGAGTGCCCATGACGCATTTCACTCTATTTATCCAAGCTTGTAATCGGTACACAAGTGGTTGGATTGGGATCAATACAAGAATCAAAAAATAAATTGCACACATCTCTTGTTCAGGTTCTGTATGGAGTCTATTCTGCAGCACAGGGAACGTCTGGCCAGCTCCTGGGACTGTCTGCCCAAGCACCTCCTGCACAGCCTTAAACAGAGGATGACCCTGGTCAACACACTGGGCTCGTGAGGACTGCAGGACGCCATGTTTGTAGTCCACAGAGTGTGCACTGTACACGCTGTTTGTACAACCCAGGGGCCACGCTCTTAACTAGTCTGTTTAAACCATTTGTGTAACGTGCACCGACACATGTTAAGAAAAATGTCTACACAATCATAAATGGTGGCAGTATTGTGGGACAGCGACGCAGACTGGATTAGGAAGGTTTTTAAGAATGAAAGATGGCAGTTTTTTTGGGGTTTTTTGTTCTTAGTCAGTCAGAGTGAAGTTGGAGTCTTGGATGTTGTTTGTATGGTGGTTAGATGTTTTGGTGTCAAGAGAAAAGCTCTGGCTCTTTTTGAAAATGCCACCCATAGTCAACATTTGAGTAGCTTAATCTAAAACTAGTCTGATCAGCAAGAGCCATTCACTTTCTTAGCAAAGTCTAATGAATATGAAACCTGTCCTATAGACCCTTCTTGTGTTTGTAAAACAAACAGTTTTCGTTCCAAAGATTGGTACTGGAAGTAAAAGAGAGAATTCTTTTTTAATGGAGGAATTAGCGCTAGCAATTTAACATCGCAAATGATGAATAATCAAGACAGGTTTGGCAACTGACAACCACTCTGCCACATGTGAGTAATATCAGAGCCTGGTTAGAAAACATTAGCGAGTGTGTCAACATTTAGCTGCTTTATTAAACATAGCAATTAGTGTCTATAATTAGCATATGAGCTAAAGGCTATGTAATTTACATTTCTAAATTTCAGTGTTGCGCAGGACAAGTTGGAACAGAAATGTGGCGGACCACAATAGTTTGACATTGTATGGTCAGATTAAATTCATCAATCACCACAAATCTTACTTTTATAAGTTCACTTTAGCAACTGGACCTGACTCAGATCTGGTTTATATCTGGTTTATATTCAGAGTAATTTTTAATAAATGTATAAACAACCCTTTGTTTCTTCTGCCCAAAAATGTTTAAATTAATATCTTTATTTTGCTCCCTCGTATAAATGAATGGGATAGAACATTAATCTCAGTACCAGGCTGTGTGCGCAACTTTTTTTAAACATGTCATTCCTGGAAGGGTCTATTCGTTTCTAATTCTACCACAATTCTACCCGACCAATTAAAACTGCTTATTTAAAACTGGGTAGGCGCTATGCATTGCTTTGTCTCTTGATTGGGTCCATGTTTTTCAAAGTGTGTGGTCCAGAGGCAGTTTAAGCAAGTATCTTCCTGTGGTGTCAACTTGTGACCCATAGGTTTTCTGTCATTTTTGTTGTTTTTTTCTTCTACAACAGAAGCTTAACCTCATCATAACCTACTAATGAAACTGTCAGAAAATTTCAAAACACTATAAAATGTCAACAAATGTCTTGACACCGCAATCCATTACCCACTTTTAGGCCGTAACTCACCAGTTGAGGATGCAGGATTAATTCTATATGTTTATACTAATTGCCTTTTTTCTGATTGGTTGCTTGTTTATCCAGTTGCAATCAGAGGTAGTTCAATCTGTGTTCAATGGCAGTCAAACTTTAATGGCTGTGGTTCTGTTTGTGGGATTTTTTTCCCCCTGATCATTTAATGGTAACCCACTTTTTACAGAACCAAAGTTTTTTTTCTAAATGTTTTACAATGGCCTTTTGGTGATGTGCATGTATTTCAAAATGTGTTTGGGCGACAGTGGCTCGGGTGGTAGAGCTGTCCTATAACTGTCCCCAATTCATACAGTCATGTCCTTGGGCAAGACACTTCACCCACCTTGCCTGTGTAAATGTGTTTGTGTATGGTTGGAGAAGAAATAGGCGCAGATTGGCTGCCACGTCTCAGTCAGTCTGCCCCAGGCCGGCTGTGGCTACAGAGGTCGTTTTACCACCACTTAGTGTGACTGAGGAGTGAATAATAGACTAAGGCTTGGAAAGCGCAATATAAATTGAATACATTATTATGATGATGGTGTCATTAAGCGGTGAACCACTTTAAGAGCCTGGCCAGCCTTTCTTTTCAAAAGCAGGACAGTCAGGTTCTTCCATCGCAGTGAAACTGTCGATTTGGACCCAACCCATCACAACTGTTTATCTGCAGCTCATCTTACAATTGTGGAAGATAATATAATAACCAAGATGGCGCCGGCTAATACAGAGCAAATTTTATAACTTAACCTGGTTAATGGCTTTTAGTGCTTTCCTTCGTCACCAGGGCTTGATATTAGCACTAGATAACTGCCCAAATGCTGGTAGATTTTTATTTTGGCTCCTTTTCCTTTAGCTATGTTTAAGTAACAACCTTATTTAGTACAGAGTAATACGTCATGATCTGAGAAAAAAAGCAACAACAAACGTTTGCATGGATTAAGATAGAACACATGCTGAAAGTTAATCAAATGTATTCTGCCTAGGTAAACCTCTTTTCCAGACACTGTATTTGATCAATTCTTGTCCGCACATAAAACCAAGCTCTACAATTCATTAAGCTTATCGTATGCTGTAATATACGATAAAATAAATATTTCATGTTGGCTTTTAAAAACCCTAGATGGCTATTAACTTTTGAAAAGGACTTGCAACAGTGGCCAGTGAGCAAAAAAGTTCATGTCAAGCCCTGTTCGTCACCAGTTGGTTCTGCTGAATTCTCTGTTGTTCAGTCCTCTGTGTGACTTTTGTTTTTTTGTCCTGTTGCCATTTTAACAGTAAAGTCCTTTTGACTTCCGACGTAATGACCACATTCATACAAACACTTCTGCTTCAAAATATAAATACAGGCTAAAGCATAACATCACAACTAATAAGATAGACATTTAAATTATATTAGTTCACCTCGCGACCCACTTTTGGGAATCACTGGACAAGACCTTTTCTTTTAGGTAGAACTGAAAAAGAATTAGGATGGCTGACCAGGCTCATCTTAAACTCAGCATAAAGTAACAATATACAGTTTGACACTTAAAATACTTACTATCTAGCACAATTAATACAGACGTGGAAAAACTCAACTAGACCTAAAAAAATTGTGCTTTTGTGATGCTTTGCTGCCTGCTCCAAATCCACTAAACATTTCTCTTAATGTAAATATGTATCATTATTTATATTTGTAACAAAGTGTGGTTTCTTTGTTCTGAAGAGGTTTTGGAGTGTGTCTGGGAGGCTTTATAACTGTGACTCCAGCAGAACCTAAATTCTGTGAGTACAGTGAACGCTGAGGCACGTTTGCACTGAAATCCCTTTTGTTTTGATTTGCTTGGTTTGCACAATGATAACTTGGTGTTTTTCATTTCAGAATACAATACTTATTTTTAATTTGTATTGAGAATAAATACACTGTACTGGGTCTGGTGTCAGCATTTCATTTATATTTTTGATATGAACAAAAAGTTGGTCAACAAATAGAATGTTTTAAAATTATTTAGGCAGGCAAACAGAATGAAAGGTTGTGATGATAAAATTCTGTACACATTTCTTATTTCTTTTTGGCAGCTAGAAGGTTTGGTGCAGACACTTTGACTTTGCCAGGCATGTTTCTGGATAGATCTGCATCCTGGAACATGGGAAACATATCTTCAGTAATGTCCACATTTTTATATTATAGTCATATACATATATTAAAGTATGATTTTCTTTGTTCACCTTAACACTGCGGAAGAGGTCTTTTTCTCTGGGCGATGCCTCCTTGGCCTTCATAAAGTTTAAAACTGCAGTACGGGCAGCTGGAGGGAACAAAATTATTTATTACATTGTTAGATTAAAAATTCCTGCCAACAAATGACAACATCCATAATAAACAGAACCAAATATCGGTGATGGACAACGTTTTCGCTACAAGCATCACATCAGAAAATAATAAAATTGTAATGAGTAAATTTACTTTTTTTTTTATTATGACATTGAGTGGATATTATTTACTTTGAGAGACTATTATTTCCCAACTCAATAAATGTCATAGAATAGTATAACATTATGTAGCTAGCACAGCTTAGCATAGCATAGCATACATTAGTTATAATGAAAAGTTCTTTCAGAAAAGTTCTTTCAAAAAAAAAAAAAAAAACACATTACCAGAGGTCAACTGATAGGGGTTTTTCTGTGGCTAATGCTGATACCGATTTTTAAAATTCAGAGAATGAATTTGGACTGATATATATAGGTATAGATTTTCTTAATTTTTTTTTCATAAAATTGTCATAGCCATTTGTTTTAGTTATTAAAATGGAAACAAATGTGTTAGAATTGGACAGTGAAAACAGATAAAGATGAGATTTTTTTGAGAAAACCAATAAGGCAATCTCAGTCAAACTGTCTGTGCAGGTAGAGCTTGGGGAGAGCTACAAAATGCTTTTGGAATTTTTTGTTCTCTAAGGTTCTCTGCCAGAGAAATTAGCAAAATCTTGCCGTTTTGAGCTTTCCAGGCTGAGATGAAGCGATTTTGGATGTTTCCTATAAACTGCAGTGTAAGAGCCCAAACTGCTACAAGATCATTGTACATGGGATCTTTTTGTCAGGGTCACCCAGATATGTGCCTGACCAAAAATCGGCATTAAAGTGCAAGAATCATCCAATTGACTAAAAAATGCCAAAAAAAAAAAAAAAAAAAAAGAAACAGCCTAATATATCGATCGACCTTTAATTACCATTGGTAGTACTGCAATTTGAATAGTAGAGGTACTATTGGTCCAAGAACTGCTTTGTTTGAGGTCTTTTTGAGCCTTCACTCACCTTTTCCTTTCTTTTGTGTACCTGGCGTAAGTTTCACTTTGTGTCTAGAGGAACACAAACATGTTAAGTCATTCTTTGTTTTGTTGATTATGCTGTGTATTAGTAATAGTTATGTTCCATACTTGTAGTTAGTCAGGGCAGTATAAGGAGCACAGACTGGAACAGCAAACAGAAGCACGTCTTCAGGATGAGGCTGCCCTGTGAGAGAAGTCAGGAGGTTCTCTGCCTCCTGCAGAACAAAGAATAAATTCAGTTATTCATAGCATGCTTTTTGTTTATTGATTAATGTCTTCAGATGAGTTTTACATTGAAAAAACTACCTCAGCTCCAGGGTTGTCTGGATCCACATCATCTTCCTGAAACAAAACAATCCATATAATAAAAATATTTGTATATATACATATATATAGTACTACCAAAAAGTAAACTATAAAGTATATATATTGGAATAAATCTTATAACCAATCTTATGGCCAGTAAGAGATAGTCTAGTCAAGTGTCTCTATAGTTACACAAAAATGCAAACATGACTAAACTAGATTCAGCAAAAATATATCTATTTCCAAGATATATCAAAACAATGGTTAGGCTTCAAATAAGTGAACATTGAAACTATATTAAACCTCCCTGCAACACAAATTTGATCCTGAATAGCAGTGGTTCTACAATTCCTGTTATGGATATAAAAAAATACTAGTTATTCCAAAAGCTTAATGTAAAAGAAGAAGAAAAAAGAATTAAAAACTCAAAGCCCTGGACTGGCGTTACCTTATCTTCCTGCTCAGCTGCTCCTCCCTCCTGTTTGTCCTCCATCCCTCCTTCCTCTCCAGTCTGTTCTGTTTTCTTCACTGTTGCCTCTACATTTCTTGGTTTGGGAGGCTGTTTCTGATGTTGCCTCTGAGGGCCGCCTTTCTTCACCGGTTCATCTTTACCTTTCTTGCCTTTCTTCCCCTTGTCCTTCTCTTCTTTGCTGCCAGCAGACTGTGGAAAGAAATGTCAAGCTATTGACCTTTTTTTAACATGTAAAATTAGAAAACAGAAGAAAACCCACTCCAAGTAGCTGCATCATGAGCTCTCGGTCCTCTTCATCCTGGTCCTTGTACTTCTCTTTGATTTTCTTCAGTTTGTTCTGCAGGAACACATACTTTTACTATTGGGGCAGGCAGTCAACTAAAACAGAAAAGAAGTTTCTATCCACACTAAAAAATGTAGACATCAATTAGAAAAGTATAAACAGTGTAAAGAAATAAAAAAGTAGAAAAAAAGTACAACACTTTCAGAGCATTTTTAAATCTATTGATTAATAAATTAGCAATACACACATGTTTATTAGTCTACACAGGGTAACAAATTATTCATGTACAAAGGGTAGTAGTATTGGGAATATACGTGATATAACATGTAAAAGCAGTAATCTCAACTGGTTACCTGGAACCCAAAAGTAGGTCAGAGAAAGTTGAACATAGTTTTAATGTTCACCTTTTACTTTTAAAAAGACTAAAAACAAATTGATATATATGTAAACAGTAAAGCAGATTTAAAATAAAATAAACATGCCATAAAGGTGGTGGTGAAATCATTTAGAAAAATAATTATGCATTTGTAGAATCTGTGACTACCTGAAAACCACTGGTGTAAAAAAAAAAAACATCAATCCATTCACTTGTGGTGGCTGGAGCCTATCCCAGCTGCTTTAGGTGTGAGGTGGGCTATACTCTGGACAAAATTCATTAGTGGCTCAAATACATTCATAATTATTTTAACAATTTATTGCAACAGACTCCATGAACAGATCATTTTCCCGGTTCTTCTAATGTGCAAAACTAATTACTCCAAAATTATGAATAACATTTTCTCATAATGTTTTGTAAATAAAATCTCAGAGACCGCCACATTCAAGGCTGAGACAAAACAGAGTAAAATTAGACTCGAGACCAAGACCAAGATGAAGTAAAACTGCAGCCAGGACCGGGCGCTACACTAGGGTGGGGTGGGGTTGAGTTCAAATTATTACTCTTTCATCTGTGCTTACATATGTGTGTATATGTATTATTAGCACTCTTTAGCTGAGATGGTAACAGCTTACAAACTCTTACCTTCTGCCCTCTCTTCAGTGGCTGCTGCGAGGGCCCTCCTCCACCTTTAGGCCCCTGCTCTACATGCGGCTCACCAGCTGGAACTTCACTCTTTTCTTTTCCTTCTTCATCATCAGCATCTTGTTTTTGCTTTTTCTTTTTTTCCTCTCTGGTGGCAAAAGAAAAGAAAATACATAAGGCTTATATAATAATTAAACAACAGACTGTGTTCTAAGTCTACCAATGCAGGGGCCCTGGTGCCACGTTGCATCCACTGTTAAAACTGACGACACAGTGTTCCTGCAGCTGTCTAGGTCGAAGCTACAACTGCAGCAAAGATCCTTTTTAATGCTTACTTTGTTTGGAAGTACTGCTTGAAGCACTATCCAATCACACCCAGGCAGAAATGAAGCATGATGTAAATTACTGAGTATTACAGGTGTATGGCATAGTGAGCCCTACAGAAACATCACTGTTCTATTGTTGACTCACCTCCTCTGTTTGGCCGTCATGTGTTTTCTCACTTGTGTGTCAGCTTCAACCTAAAAACAACAAAAATATATCACTTCAATACATTCAGTCAAATCCATACAGCGGATTATGAAGGTTTTTATTTTATTTTATCTCCAATGCCTCTACCAATGCCACAGCTCCTAGTTTTGTGTTATCTTGTATTTATGTGTTGACTTGAATATTTTTTTTTTGTTTTTGTTTTTTTTTTGCATTATTTTCATCTCTAGCTCAAAAAAACATATACCTTAGTCACTGCTTCCTCTTTAAAACCAGGGTTTGGAATATTTCTGAAAGTGAACATATTTGACATGTAGTAAAAATGTAAGATAGGAAAAAAAAACACATTTTGCTGGATAATACAGCCTTTACCTCTTGGGCTGTAGATGTGACAGGGAGATGGTGGTGTCTGGAAAGCTGAAGTCTTCACTCTCTTTTGTCTCTTTTTCCTCCTCTTCCTCTTCCTCCTCTTCCTCCTCCTGGTTCATCTGGTTTTCTCCTTCCACATCCTCCTCAGCAGGTTCTCCATCTTCACCATCATTTAGTTTAGTCTTAATCTTGGTTTCCTTATTTTCAGATCCTTTGTCTTCCCCCTCTTCTTCGTTGCTGCTGTTTTCACCTGTAACACAAACAAAAAGCATTAGAATCCTGGTCATAGTTACATACGGGGCTCGACATACCAAATGTGGGTAGATTTCAGCTGTAGCGGGAAATGCAGTCACATCCACTAGCCACTCATTGGATAAATGCATAAGCCTGTGCTGTGTGTGAATTGCGAGGTTTCTTCCTGCCTTGAACAGTACACACCTTTACTTTCACTTTGTGATCAGCAATTCCCATCCAGCATTGCGATGTGAGCCCGATATGGGTCACATTTTGGCTGCAAATATGGGTCCCATGTGGGTTTGTCCATGGGTTCCACATAGAGCCCACCTGTGTTTGCCCATATTCCCAATATGTTCCTCTGTAGTGCGCCCTACTGTACAATACTGTAAAAACAACATATTTTTTAAGTTGTTTAGAGACTGATGAGTCACGTGTGGAACCAGTGGACAAACCCACATGGGACCCATATTTGCAGCCAAAATGTGACCCACGTTAGAACACTCTAATTGTAGCAAAGCGCTGCTCGTTGCACAGCTCCCGTCGTCCTTTATCTCCTTTAACTTGACACGCACGCACTCTAGGGGTGCGAATCTTAGGGCACTCACGATTTGATTTCGATTTAGAGGCCCACGATTCGATTCAAAAGAAATGCATCGATTCATCAATGCATCAATGACACGTGGTTCATGTCAGCATTAATTCTTCAACAATAATTCACTTTAATTGCATATTTTATATCTGAAACGTAATTTTAAACACTTTCTACTCCCAAAAACAAAACTAGAGAGCTAATAATTGAGAATTGTAGTGGCAAATTCTGTTAGCATTTGGCAGCGCTGACTCTTTGCAACCCAGGAGCATGAGATTTGTAGTCCAGTGGTGGAAGAAAGATTCTATTTCTTTACTTAAATAAAAGTACAGATAATGGAGCAAACATTTACATTTAAGTATTACCTTAAAATTTCTACTGAAGTAAAAATATAAAAGTACTTACTTTTAAAAGAACTTGCAAGTAAAAAAGAAAGTATTTCGCACTGATACGAAAACTCAATGTGTTAAATGTGAGGGATTTTGCTGAAAAATTCCAGATGAAATGAACAAACTGGTGCAAACTGACTTTATTTTTCTGATGTTTCTAAAGGAGTACTACTTTACTGCATCTGTTATATTCAAGTACTGAGGGTCTACAATGAGGGCAAAAACACAATTTTAAACCAAAACTTATAATACTTTTGTACTCCAAACCAACTCAGAAATGTAGTGGAGTAAAAGGTACTGATATTTGCTCTAAAATATAGTGAAGTAAAAGCAAAAGTACTCCTTGTAAAATTTCAGTAAGTACTTTTACTTCGTTACATTCCACCACTGTTGTAGTTTTTACAAAATTCTGATTACTAACTTTTCTGAATCGATTCAGATTCTTTTTACAGAAACTATCAATGCATCGGAAAAATTATTACTTTTCCCACCTCTAACGCACACACTCAGGCATGCTCTGTAGGACACTGAATATTGCACTGTTTGACGCTTTGTGCTTTAGTTAAATAAGTTTTAAGAATGGTAGCCTAGAATATATTTAGACAAGAACAAACCATGCTCTTGTTGATCTGAAAATGACATCGCTGTTAGAAAAAAAAAAAAAAAAAAAAAGCACAGCCGTACCAAGGACAGATCAGTTCTGTCAGTACGGCTGTGCAGGGAACATCTGTTGCCCTAACAATAGCCTAACCGCAGTGTTTCCCAACTGGGGGACAGGGACCCTAGTGGTACACATGCACTTTACAGGAGGTACTTGGAATTATTTCAAAAGAAAATATTCGCAATCTTTTCATATTAAACTATTGAAACTTGTGAAGGACTAGCTCAAGTGTCTCATTGACGAATAACATTAAAAATGATTGATTCAAATGAAGTTAAACTACTAGAAATATTATTTGAATAGGCCTATTATAAAGCTTGTTTCAAAGGAGAGTTACTTAAATGGTTATTTTTCATTAATGTTGCTTGTCAATTTATTGTGAGTTTTAGTTTTTAGTTGAAAAATATAGTTAAGTAATTAAATGTAATAAAAGTTTATGTTACATTTTTATTTTTTATTTTTTTATTAATATTTTTATATGTATTGTTAAAGGGATTTAATTTGTATCTTGAATCTAATTTATATATATAATAAATCAAAAAAATGCATCCTTTACCATAAAATAAGTATAAAATGTATTTGTACTATTAAATACAGATGACCACTTTTTGAACATAAATGAAGGGGTACGCACATTGTGACAAAAAGCCCAGGGGGTACGCAACACATAAAAAGTTGGGAATCACTGGGCTACCCTATATTTTTTTAAATAATAAGTAATAATTTCACAGTAATTGAACACAGACAGACAGTATATTTAAAGCAAAAAAAGGCTACTAAATTAAGCCTGTTCACTACTGTTTGGTTTGGAGGAAAAAGGTTAAGTTTGCCTGAATCACATACCAGAATATCTTACAAATTAAAATATCTTACACTACATGCAAGAAGATACTAGATTTAATTTCAGTCTCATCATTTAATTCATTTTTTTACTCAGTTTCGTCTTTTTTTTCCCCACAGCTGTTTTTTTAGGTTTTCCTTACCGAGAAGGAGGGTCTAAAGACAGGATCTGTTTAGTTTAGTTATTGATCATTTGTTTATGTTTGATTAACTGATAGTTGATAATAGTATAGGCCTTATATTCAATACCCTGATTTGGATTAAAAGAACTATGGTCATTTACATCTTCAACTAGTAATAGCTTTTTAATATGAAATATAAAAATATGACAACACAGCTGTGGCAGTGTCTAGTGAGCAGTTAAGTTCATGTCAAGCCCTGGTTACATATATTAGTCTTTTTGCGCCATACCAGTCAGCTCCTCTTCGTCCACCTCCAGCAGCTCCTCAGTTCTGGACGTGACCTCCTCCATGTCCTCCTCCACAGTCTTCACCTTACGCTCTCCTCGATGTCGAAACACATTTTGCTCATCCACCTGTAAACATACATAAGAATTAATATTTAAAAGGGGGCTATGTGTGGCTGGGGTAATCACAGACTGACCTCAGTGAACAAAAACATAAACTAATAAAAATAAAGCATACCCAAATTAATATATATGCGTGTTCTTAGCTGCTCCATAAAAATTAAAAATAAGTAATGTGGCTATGATCAGAAATGCATACTGACATACATTTTCACTTGCTGTCAAAAATACAGACTACAATAACAAGTCTGCACGTCTGTTCCTGGCCTCCTAGCACTATCCAAAGACGTGGATATTTTAGGTGAAATGGTGAGTGAATGTGAGAGTGAATGATTATCTGTATGTAAGGGTATGTCTTTGTGAATCTTATTTTACCTTAAAGAGGAAGGCGAACCCCATAATCAGGTAAGAAGGAGGGAGAAAGTTCTTTTTTCCTGTTAAAAAAAAGGATTAAGAGAATACAATTTTACATATTTTGAGAACTATTTTAAGCTCATGTAGAAGTGAAAACTCTTTACCTCTGATCATAAAACTTCCAGTGGTCAAGTATTCTCCTGTGGGAGCTGTCTTGGACACCTGGAGTAAAATAGATGTATAGTGTAAAATAATTATTTACAACTGCAGTGGTTCCCAAAGTGGAGTCCAGGTACAGGTACTGAACTCTGCCACAGTTTAGAAACAAATTACAATTAGGTACTTGTTGTTGCAAATTTTCAGGGTAGCCTCCAGATTTTGTCTTACGAAATTTAAGACCTTTTTAGAATTTTTAAAGCCACTTAGAGTGAATTTTAATGCCAGCACTCTCAACATTGAATTTTACACTAAGGAATTATCCATACTACTCTCTGAAAATAAAAAAAATAAAAGGGCTTTATTTTAAAAGCCTAATATAGATGAAAGAACTCCTGTCCTGCGTTAAAAAATATATTTATGAAAAATGAACCGTGCATTTCAATAACATTTCATTATTGTGGTAATATTAACACAAAGTTTTGAAAATTTAATACCTACACATTCAATACTTTGAAGGCTTTCATTTTGACACAACCAAATTTAATGCCTTTGTAATGCTTTGAGGACCTTGAGGCTGCCCTGTTGTTACCCAACATAGTTTTTGTAATGTTTTTTTTTTTATAGAATTCTATGAAAAAAAATAAGACATAATATTTTAAGACTTAAGACTTATTGTTGGGGGTCTGTGTGGGATTTTCTGTTTTCTAAAGGGGACGTGACACTCCCGACTTAGGGAACGGCTGTACTACTGGAAAAGATAAAGATTTATGACTTACCTGATGATGATGGACCCACCAAGCGCTGGTGATAATCTTAGCATCCCATGCCGCACTGTAACATACAGCCATAGTGCCCGCTTCTGTCAGGGTACGAGGAGGGATGGGATCTCCTGAGGGTAACAGAAGACAGAAAAACAAAAACGATAAGAGAAATTACCTTACTGCTATTATAGTCAACACCAAATCTTGCTAGTATTGGTGAGGAGAAGATGGCTGAAATATCCAGCTTTACCTGAAGGGTTTTTGATGACACAGCTGGTGGCTCCATGGAGGTCAGCGTGGACATATATATCACCTTTGAGAAATACATGACACATTATGACATTTAGCTGCTAAAGTTGAAAATACAGTGAAAAGTATATATATATATATTTAGATTTGAAAAGAAAATATTTTAATCAGCAACTACCATACTGAAGTTTCTTTTATTTTTCTTTCATTCCCTTTTCATTTAGGGTTTTAAACTGGATACCCTTCCTGATGCAACCATCTCTGTAAATCTGAGCTTGGAACCATCACAAGGAGTGGTTGGTGACCCTTGGTGGCTGGATTAACAGCATACTGAATCATTTGTGAAAACCTTAAAACATCATCTAGGCTTTATGTATTATCCTATTGGTCATCCCATTGGCTTTTGATCTACAGCACTTGTCAAAATTGAATAAATGGCTGGCGATAATACAGAGAATGTGTTGGCTGTGGCAATAGAGTAACAAATGTTTAATAAGGTAAGGATACTTTCTGAACTCAAGGTAGCCATGTTGTGTGGGTGTGGTGATCAGGGGAAAAGAAAATGTATAGATAGCCTAGCTTTTAAAACTGGGAAAAAGTGTTTTGTGGTACACTGCCTGGCAAAAGTATTCATTCCCATTAGCATTTGTCCTTTACTGTTGCCTTATAACCAGGAATTTAAATGAATCATTGGGATGTTTGTGTCAGTCACTTTACATCACATGACAACAACTATGAACTATGGCAGAAAAACAGAAAACTTGAGTGTGCAGAGGTATTCATCCCTCTGAAGTCCTGAAGTACTTTGTAGAGCCACATTTTGTAGGAATTCTATAATTCTGATAACAATGCTTTCGATACTATTGTGACATCATGTGTAGTACTGGTGCTTGAGTGCTGCACTGCTTTAACAGTCACATGTGGGGCAAAAGTGGTCACAAATTCTGCCAGGACTCTAGAGGGCAGCACTGCACTTCTATGCACTTGATTTGCCAAACACTGTCACACAAATAAAAGTACACAATATTTCCAAAAGTATTTGCTCACCCACCATATAACTGAACTGGGATTATGGTGTGGGGTTGTTTTTAGGAGCTGGGCTTGGTCCCTTAGTTCCGGTGAAAGGAACTCTGAATGCTTCATCATAGCAAAAGATTTTGGACAATTCCATGCTCCCAACTTTGTGGGAACAGTTTGGGAATGACCACTTCGTGTTCCAATATGACAGCACCAGTGCAAAAAGCACAATCCATAAAGACATGGATGAGCGGGTTTGGTGTGGTCCTGACCTCAACCTGATAGAACACCTTTGGGATGAATTAGAGCAAAGATTGCAAGCCAGGCCTTCTTGTCCAGCGTCAGACAGGCATGATGTCTGATGATAGATGCAAAGAGTGGGCCACTGTCACATTAATTCCTATGGATTAAGAATGGGATGTCACTTAAGTTCATATGTGTGTAAGGGCAGGTGAGCTAATACTCCTGGAAATATAGTGTATTTCTAAATACTTAGAAAATAAAGGCTGGCTTTTTGAAACATTACTTGGTATGTTGTATAATTAACTATAAGTAAACTTGATTTTTTAGGAGTCAATATAACAGTAATTGATAATATTGTAGCCCTGCGACAAGCTGGCCCCTGTCCAGGGTGTACCCTGCTTTCGGCCCAAAGTTAATGGGATAGGCTCCAGTCACCCGCGACCCCTAACGGGAATAAGCGGTAGAAAATGAATGAATGAATGAATGAATGATAATATTGTATCTGAATACTTGTGTATAAATCATATCAACACCAAAGTATCTTGATTGTATTTGTATCATGACAAAACTGTATCGTCCCAGCCCTAGTAGCTTTAATGTTAAGACTTGTATTGATTACCAGCCCGGAGGTAGCGTTTGACAATCATCTCGTTCTGCTGCTGGTCTCTTCCTGCTATCACCAAATAATTTTCAGCGCTGATGAACCACAGAAACTTCTCAAACCTGTCAAGAGAAGGAAACAGACGAGCAACCTAAGAAAACACACAGACAGGATGGCATTTGCAGCTTGCATTAACTGTAGCATCTCACCAGTAAACCTTCCTGGCCTTCTGAATGGTGGTCACAGTCTGAACTTCTTTTAACGTTTGTTGCGTTTTCTTCTCGGCAGATTTCATCGCCTTGCAGGTCAATAATACAAAACAATTACAAAACAAATCAGAAATATGATACAGTTGCAATCAGAAATCTTCAACCCCCTACTTTCCAAGAGCATTCTTTAACTTTTCTCACATTTTAGATCATTGCCAACAAGCTTCTTACACCTCTTGACTGGAATCTTTAACTATTCTTTGCATGCAAAAGCCTCTAGCTCATTGATGTTTGATGGCCTCTGTGCTGCAGCTGCCTTCTTTAAATCCCACCCAGACTGAGAAGGCCACTCCTGGACGTCCCAGGATCTTTCGGTCTTAAGATAATAAAATCCTTAAAATCTTTGTGGGGTTGAATATTTCTGATTGCAATTGAATTAAAGTGTAGTGTACAAATTTACATAAACTGACAAGGCCATTTTGTTCATTATAACTGACCTTATCAGCAGCTTCAATGGTTTTCTTCTCCTTCTTTTGGGCAGTTCTTTTGAAGTCATAATACCTAACAGAGGAGTAGAATAGATAGATGTGGCATTTACATACATGTTAAACTGGTGCAAATGTTTAGCCATAGATATTTACTTTGTGTTTATTTGGCAAGAGCAATAATACACAAAAGTGCAATAGAAAGAAGAAAAATAAAAGTAGAAGCACAGAGCATAGACCTTTGCCAAGGCACTGGTCCTATCTCGCAATGGTAAAGATAAAGACCAGACCTGGACTCAAACTCAGACATCTTCTAGTTCAGGGGTAAATGCTGTTTCCATTGAGTACAAAACCTTCATACGGGTACACTTTATTGCACCCATAGAAACATTGGTTCTTTGCATTTGATCCATCCTTCAATGCCATTGGGACAACCTGTCTGGAGCAGTTGGTGACTGTTGTATAGCGCCCGGTGACCCTTCTCCAGATCATGGTCCCTGGTACCTAGCTGGAAGATTAGCCTATATCAGGGGTCTCCAACCCATAGCTCTCAATCAATTTCCAAGCAGCTCCCCAAAGGCCCGCACCCCGCCTAAGGCCAATAGTTAGTGGGATCCTGTAACTGCAACCCCTAAGAAGATGAATAAATCAATGTTACAAAGCATGAGTAGCTCTCTGCCAGTTTTATTTTGTAAAAAATACTCTCAAGGGAAAAAAGGTTGGAGACTCCTGGCTTATACATGTATGTTTTAGGTTGAGTACCCCAAAACCTGGAGGAAGCCCACCCACACACGGAGAGAACATGCAACTCCACACAGAAAGGCCCCACTGCCCAGTCCAGAAATCAAACCCGGGCCCTTTTGCTGTGAGGCAACAGTGTTAACCACTTTGCCATATTGCCGCTGTTTATAATCATAATGTGTCACCCAATGACAGTCTTGCTTCAGCATAGGACAAATGTTCTGACATTCAACACAATCCCAGTATAGGTGGGGACCATACAACTAAACAGGACACACAAGAAACCAAAAAAAAACAGGCCTACTCATATCTTCTTTTCAGTTTTAGAGCTTCACTAAAAGAGCTGCTCCAAATCTAGACTTACTTCTTGGCGTTGGCGTATGCTGACAGGCTGATGTCCACGTCCACCAACACAGGCTTGTTCTTCTGGAGTTTCTTGTTCTGGCCTTTGTTCTTGCCTTTCTTCCCTTTCTCCTCCACAGCATCTTTTTCCTCTTCTTCTTCATCTTCCTCATTTATGTACGGATTCCTAAAAAGAAAATCACAAACAGTCAACCATTTTTTTAGTAGCCTGGCAAGCTAGACTTTCCTACTTGCTTTTCATAAGCAGGACAGTCTGGTTCCCCTCGCAGAGCAGAGCATTTCTTCAGTTCAATTTGGAACTGGCCAATCACAGCCGTTTCGCTCCAGTGCATCTTACAAAAGCGCTAACCAAGGTAGCACTGGCTACCGAGCTAATTTAATAACTTCTCTGACCTGATTAGTGCGTTTGTAGCTTTTTTCGTCACCTGTTGGTTCTGCTGAATTCCTCGTTGTCCAGTCCGCCGTAATTTTTTTCTTCGCCTTGTTGCCATTTTAACAACAGTTTATATCCGATAATTAACAAACCCATTAAAAAAAATGACTTTGTACAGCTAGCTTCTGTTTCTGTCCCTGTTCAGAAATAAGTACAGAGCTGCTTATAATACGGCGTATTCTGATGTTTTATGAAAAAAAAACGGCAAGAACCAACGTTTGTTTGGGTCAGAGGTACGCAGCTTATGTCCCGTCCTTCGTCTCTCTGATTGGTTACTACGTCTGTCATTGTTCCGCCTCAGAAACTAAACTTATGGGAAGAGGTACCAGACTAACTTCTTTGTATAGAACAGAAAAAGAGTTTGTCTGGCAGGTCAGGCTATTTTTTAGGGTATGCAGATACAGTATGTATGTCTTATCATCTCACTTTAGCAGCATGGTGATGTGGTTGGTCTGCAGCTTCAGCTCTTTGATGGCACAGGCCACAGGGTCTCCGGCAGCCTGGGCTTCCTTCACAATGATGCCGATCTCATTCCAGTCCACCTGATTGGCCAATGCACTGCGGACCACCTGTAATGCTCTGTCTACAATAGGAAGGTTCATCTCCACCAGCTCACCTTTCAGTCGGTCCACCTCCTGCAACACAACAAACCAAAGTTCATCCTGTTCTGAAACCTTACACTCCAGCATCTGCCGTTACAGTAGTCACTACAGTTACTCAAGCAGAGGTAAAAAGTACTCATCCAAATAATTACATATAATGGTTGGTTGACATTTGCAGATGTAACACCTTTTTTTGTCCTGCTGTGGGACACAACTTTGGAGTTGAATGCAAACAATATTAAATAATAATTTCAAATATCAGTTGTATAAAAAGTGTAAAGAGTTTTTCGTAAGCAATTCATAATTTTAAGCTTGACTCTATTTATTTCTACTCTACTTTATTTCTACATTATTTGACAGGAAAAAAGCCACACTGCAAGACATTCACTACAATTTGGCCATTTGAATTGTTGTAATAAATTACTGAACATGTCTGTTATGCCAACATAATACCCATATCCCATCCAAAAAAATTATTTTTAACCTTCAGAATTGATTTTGTGCAAAATACAGCTGTCACACTGCAGAACACTAAACAGACACACATTAAGAGTTTTGGGGAAAATGAGAATTTTACTAAAAATGAATGATAATTCAAGAGCAGTTAAAAGTGTTGTTACGCCAAAAACTTTATGAACTATCCTAAACACTTCTGACTAATTTTGGAAATGTGAAAATGTTACAGTCACACCACAGGACATTTTGCTGTTTAATGTTAAAATACACACAACTTGTTTCTAAAAATTCTAAAGTTTTGTAGTAGACTCTATGTTGCACTGTTGAGAGAATTTTGGATGAGGAAAAACATAATTTAGCAAAACATTTCAACTGATAACAGAAAAAGTGGGCTTCACGTCAACGTCATCCATAATATTTATCCATGAGCGTTGACTTTTTAGAAATACAGTAATACTGAATCTAAATAAACATGATTTAAGCTTTTGAAATACTGAAGGAACAAAATAAAGATTAAAAGGAAGAACATTACAACCACTGGATACTGGTTCCTATACAACCAGAAGAGAAGACTGGTACTACAGAAAGTCATTCATAGCCATACAGACTTTCTAGGTGCAGCTAGGAAGCTGAAACAGCACGGTTTAGGGACCCCTGGCTCTCTCTCAATTTAACTATTGATCTATATTCCTACTCTCATCTGTGATCATGAGCAGTGGCTGAAATAGGTTTAATTTACAGTGTGGTTGAGAGAGGCTTGGAATAGAATCACTGCTTATCCACATCCAAAAAAGGCTCAGGGTCACCTGGATACCTCCCTTTGGAGAGTGTCTGTGCATGTCCCACAGGAAGGAGCCTCCCCAGTCAACCCAGGACAGACAAGAGGAACTCAACTACCCTGAGAATGCTTCAGTATTACTCTAACAGAACTGAAAGAAGAGGGCATGTGACCATCTTTGTCCTGTAGCTGTGCTCTGGATGAGTGGAATTTATGAATTAAAAATTACACAAAATCTATGTTGCTACACACACTTTACCTGGCTGACAGATTCAAGCTAAAGACCAAAGCTACATGCCAAACAAAAAAACTAATAATACGCAGCACAGTGGCTAGCACTGTCACTTCACAGCAAAGATGTCCCAGGTTGGATTCCTGCATTCGGTAAGGTCTTGCTGTGTGGTGTTTGCGTGTTGTTCTTTCCACTTCCAGATTCTGGACCCAACAGAGCTCACTGAAACTTTCAGAAGTGTAAAAATCCTTCTGTCACCAATGCCAGGATTGCTTTCTGATTACTGAAAGATTTCAGATGGTGTCTTGGGTTTAGGTTTCCAAGTGTGTTTGCACCTCTCTTTCTTCTTGTGTTCAATACTATTTCCCAGTGTTCAGTATTATTTCCGAGTGTTATTCCATTTTATTTAACAACTGAATTTCTGAATGTATTTGTTTTGGTTTCCTTGTTTGTGTAGGTATGGTGTTTGCCGACATCTGGTGAAAATTTCCTGTCTGTACCATGTCAGAAATATATGTGTTGAGAAAAGCGGCGATGTGTTCAAAACTTGTCAGTAAAAAATTTTTATTCAAATTGATTTAATAGCTAAATAAAAAGCTCCATGGTCCCTATTAAATATAAAGCAAATCAAAACGCACAGTAACATTAGGGGCCAATAGCGTAGTCCCTGTAAGTGCTGACCTGAGCTTGATGCAGAGCCTCCAGCCTCTGCTCGTGGTCCTTCTTCACGTTCTCCAGCTTCTTGAACGCCTGCTTCTCCTGCTGTAGTGCCTTCATGTCTATCTTCTGACTCTCCATCTTAGAAAAGAACTCGTCCACCGCCTGAGAAGAGACATCAGTATGATTCATCTTACTTTATGATTTACAAGGAAAATTCACAAGATACAGGAAATGTGCTGACCTTATCAAAAGAATCAAACTCCAAGTATGGACTCTTTGCATGCTGGACAAAGAGGAATGGATGAAACTCGTCATATCTGAATAGGCACAATAGATTATTAGCACAAGAATAAAACAGCATAGTTTAGCTTTGTCACATAAACTCACGTGAGCAGTTCTTCACTGGGCTTGTCCGGAGTCAAACTGGGTTTCTTTTCTGTCTTCTGGATTATGTAACCCTTATCAGACAAAGCAAAGTTTAGCAGTTGCATTAAATGATTTGAAATATTCTCATCTAAATAACCATATCTCATCTAAAACAAATGCCTTACTTTGCCACTGAAGTTTGCCGTTTTTTCCATGTACACCTCTGCCATCTCCATGGCTTTTAGTATTGTAGCAGCAACTACAAGAGATTGACAGCTTGTCTTAAAAGCTTATTTCACAACCTAAAGCTAATACACTGCTGTCAACTGTCTATTACTAGTTCACAGGCAGAAATTCTACCTCTATCTTACCTTCTGCAGTATCCGCCTTAGTGTCAACTTTAGCCGAACCGGACAGTCCAGCTTCTATCAAACAGTGTTCAATCAGAGTGGCTCCATAAGCTACAAAATGGAACAGAAAAAATAAAGATTAATCAATAAAAACATACACCTCAATACATGACAATAGAAATATTGTTTTAAGCTCGTAGGTTTGGTTACTTACGAAGATGGGGATTGAGGACTCTCTTCACCTGTTCCCCATTTGGTGCTTGGCGGAGAATTTCAGTCAATCTAAATACAAAACACAAAACAAAATACAAATATGTTGGTTAACGATTATTCAAATAAAAAGTGCAACAACGTCTCCTGGACATGAATCACCTAAAAGCCAGTGTTGAAATATCAGTGTCTCAAGTACACACATTGGGCTCTATGATAAAAATCGCAAATGGCAAAACTGAAATGGTACATTAATATTACTAGTACTTGTTGGAGTACTGAATGTCTCTTTTAAAGCAGATTTATTCTGGGTCAAATCAATGGCTCTAATATGCACCTACCCAAAAATGTAAGAAACAACTCACATAATGCAGTTTCTCAGAAGACAAATCCTGACTATGTGACCACATATTTCAGGTTGAAAGCTGCATGATGATCCTTTCACTGTGAAAACAAAATGAAGCTTACCTTTCTAAACTGATGAGAGGTTCAGGAGGCCGGGCGTTTTCCACAGGGTAACGCTCTCTCACTGCAATCTTCACATCTTCTGCCTCTGCTGTACGGAACCGCAGCAGGTTCAGAATGGTGTACTCGTAGTCTGTCAGAATTACATTACCCTAAAAAGGCATCCAGACATAAACAAACATTACAAGTAAACACTGAATGTGGAAAACATAAAAATTCAAAGTATTATCTGAGTAATCTTACCCTGTCATAGAGCTCAACAATCAGGTGGTAGGCTGCCTCATCTGACCCAAACTGGATGTCCACTATTCTGTCGATCCCTAGCTGCTTCACCTGGGTCAGGCGCCTTGTCTTCAGGTGTTTGCGGCACTATGACCAAGTTGGTACTCATTACAATCAACATTTCAATAAAAAGTGTTGATTGTAAAGATCAAGATTAATTAAAGTAATTACTTTCATTGCAAACCCTGAAGGCATCATGTTCTTGGGCCATTCAAAGTCTGTGGAGTGGATTCGAGTCCCAGACTCAATCAGCAGAATAGCCTTGGAGTCAGGCCTAGAAAGACAGTACCACATTATTAAAGTAGGGATATCCCAATCCCAGTGCCAGTTACAGAATTTTGAAATGACTGGATTGTATTAAGTCATGATTGGGACTGTAATGGCTATTTGTCCATAACTTTGTCAAACAACTTAAACAAACAAATCAAATGGCCACTGAGGCACGCTCCAGGACAAGTCTTTAGGCAGGTCAATTAAAGAAAGGAATGTCCATATCAAAATGCATTTTGTGTTGGTTTATTCACTGTATTCACAGCAAACTTACAGGATAGCGCTTGAGCCTGCAGCCTCTCTGTCACCTGGTAAAAACCATATGCCCTCAGTCCCTGCAGACCCATCCCACTTGGCCTATTTATGCAAAACAGCTAGGCTATCTGGCGGCCCAATACAAATGAAATAAACTAAACTAAACAAAGAATAAATGTACTAACAGTGCTAACCCCTTTGCCACTGTGCTGCTAAAAACGTACAGGGTGTCCATAAAATCACTACAATACAATTATATAATAAAACAATTAATACAATAATAATAATAATAATAATAATAATAATAATAATAATAATAATAATAATACAATAAAAAATATATTACAAAGGCAACTGATGAGATATCTTAATCAGAATTGTACTCAGTGGTTATCAAAGTTTTTAATCATATATGTACAGCTGCCAGGCAGTTACAGCTACCACATTCAACAGTGCACAAAGTCCTACACAAGAACTTGTGATTGTGCACTTACAAAGTGCAACTCTTCCAGCCTGCACTCCAGAGTGGGAGTGTGTTGCTACTATCAACTCAAGGGAAAGAATTGTTAACCAAAAGCATAGAATATATTCTAATTTACAAAATTACTGACACTATAAAGTAGCCTTTGTTGTATATTTTCTTCACAATCTATGCATGATCTAATAAAACGTTATTTCTCACGTAGGTCATTATTTACTTTATGCGATTAACAAAAAGATCAAAAACTAAATATGGATGTTAATAGAAAAGCAAATACAATTAAAGTAATTCTGCCTTAAGCATAAACTGTCTACCCTAACAGGTGAGAACTAACGTTAACTGTTAAATGCTAACTCAACTGTAGTTGAAGTTTGGAAATGAATGTGTTCTTACTTCTGTAGTCGGATAAGATACGTCTTGTTGTCGATGTCATACACGTTGTTTACTCTCATGCCAATGTAACTGTAAAGAGGTCAAACACATAAACATAAATATCTGATTATTGTAAACAAAAACATAGGTATGAAGCTACATTTATTAGCAACCAGGCTGGAAGTCAAACACCTGCCACCTACTTGGCATTTATTTCGGCAATAACTGCCCTGATATCCACCGTAGTAAACCTGGTTTTCATTGTTAATTAATTTTTTTTTACAATAATATGTATTAAAAAGTTAACGACACGAGCGTTTGTTCACATTTCCAGTCACTTATATGAGGCAAAACATCAAGAACACCGCGCATGCTCACAAAAAGTATTTCTACGGAAACTGGCACGGGCCAAACAAACTGGCAGCTCCACCACGCCTTTTTTTTTTTTTTTTTTTTTTTTACCCTCTTCCACTGGATGTGAATGAGCGGATGCATTGATTGTGTATGTGATGTGAATTATTAAGAAATGACAGCGATATAGACCAGCCGCTGTGCAGGTGCGGGGACTATTTTATTGCGCTAGAAAGCTATAAATGTTGCGCTTTGTAGCAGTCAAAAAAGTGCACACTAAAGATGCACTACTCTAAGTGGCTTATTGACATTAAAAACCGGGCTGCTCTCCGAAATGCTTGCAAAACCCAACCTAACAGCGACTCGGGCAGCAGGGGGAGTGTGGAAGATGTGCCCAAGGAGCCTGGTGAGAAGAACTCTGAGATGACCGTGAAACACCTCTGGAAGCAAGGTAAAAAAAAAAAAAAAAAACAGCAGTCGTGTCCTTTCTTGTTGCCTTTCTGGGCCTGTAGCATTTTTTTCGGCTTGACTGACAATTAGACAAACGTGCAAGGCTTAATTTGGATGTTTTCTGCGGTTGAAGAGAGTTTGTGAGCGGAGTTGTGTGAGAAAAGGAGCTGCAGTTTCGGGTTCCTCCGCAGGTCAGAGCGGAGGGCGAAGGCGTGCTCCGTTACCAAGGCGACGGTCAGCTAACAGGGCACGCTAACTAGCGGTGGCTATGCTATGCTAAGTGCTAACATTAGCTCCTCCGGCGACGTGTGAGGTTATCCTAGTTAGCTGTTTTTTGTTATTTTTTTAATAAAGAGAGACCAAAGTATTATGAAGTGGAAAACGCATGGACTTAATTCGCTTTCTGGATATGGGTTTTGTGGATAAGAGAGAGAAATGTGGCCGCGAAGGAGGAGGGACAGCGGGATGCATTGTGAGTGTGAGGCGGGCTCTCGGGCTGCGCTGTGCGCGGAGGACAGCGGCGCGGTGCGGAGAGCTCTCTGGGTGCTGCTCACTCTAACCTTGAGAAGAACTTATGGCTGCAGTTTAGTCACTTTACAGAGTTAGGGCTATTTTAATATTTAACAAATTTTATTGTCAGACACCCCACTCTTCAAAAAGTAAAGAAAGCTTAACATGACTTTGTGTAGTGGACTGCTGTTCAAGTGACAGGCAAAAAAAAAAAAAAGAAAAAAAAAGAAAGTGAAATAGAAGAGGCTACTAAGTATTTTTAATATATATATATATATATATATATATATATATATATATATATATATATAGTGCAGGGGAGAGGCAAAAGAAAAGGGGGGGTATGTTAAAGCCTTATAATAAAAGTTACATGCAATAAAAATTACACTTAAGAGAGTAAATGTGTTTCCTAAATAGAATAGAACATCTGTTAGATTGTAAAATAAATCTATGAGACTTAATCAAAAACTGTCTTAAATATTTTTAAATTGCATTAGTGATGTGTTAATTTTAACTACATGGAAAAATTCACTCCACAATTTACAGCCTCTATATCTTAAGCAAAACTGGGCTCTGGATGTTACAGACATATAAATATTTTAATAGTGGAGCTTTTGAGTATATTTTATAGTAAAAAAAAATAAGCTTAAAGAAATGTAAAATTTGGTTTAGGTTTACCTGTAGGCAGAACAAACATGTAATTTTGTTTTAAATTACTAATTTTCTTTCTTTAATCATGATGAATTATTATATAATAAACCCTCGAGCAGAGCAAATAAATACAGGCCTAATTAATGAAGTTAAGATATAGGCCTAGGTATGCATACAATTCTAACCAGCCTGGCTTAGTGGGAGTATTTGTGTTACTAGCCAAAATGAAAATCCACGTGCCTTTGTCTGGTTGGCTAGTGTTAATGTCAAGTCCTGTATCACCCATAGTAATCTTGACATGACTTTGACAATCAAAGGTGGGTGTACTTTTATTTTGGCTTGTAAGAAGATGATTTCCCTTAGCCACTATGGCCAGTGGAATAATATAGCCTTTTATCTATCGGGTTCAGGCCTGAATTTCTGTCACAGTGCTTAGCAATGCTGTGTTTGCCATTAACTGAAAAGATTATGGTGGCCCACCATATTCTAATTTCCTCCCCCACATAGTCTAAAAGCTGGACAATAAATTGTTATCAACAGTTGAGGTAATATTTTTTGCTTCTTATATTCTCTTGAAAAAAAAGTATACTGTGTTAAAAAATGACACCTTAAATAAAAAAGACATTAACTGACATTTTTACTCCAAAATATTTTAACAAAAGTGTTGTATTAAGGATCAGCGGTGTCACCATAGACAGAACAGAACAGCAATGACTCCATAATTTAAAGTTTCTCTTCATCATTGGAGAAGGTCAGAAGTGATTAGCCATTTACAGAGCCTTAGTTGAAACAGAAAAACATATGAAAGATATGAAGTTAAGTAAACTTGTTTTGTAAATATTCTAAATCTAAATTCAAGTCCAAAAAAAACAGCTTATCATAAACTAACACATACAGTATAATAATGCGTAAACATTTAAACAACTAAATTGTGTCTAGTCGAAACCCTTGCTTGTCACAGTGGCCAAAAAATATGTCAAGCCCTGCATATTAAAAATAACTGTGCACCTTTTTGCATATTAATGTAATTGTTCAGCACAGCAAAATGGACTTGAGTAGAATTGAATGTACCATGCATTTAAAGGGCATTACCATAGCTATAGGAATGAGAGTCCTTTATTTTCCAATATTATCTCAAGAAACAAAAAATATTTATTTTCTTATTTTGGCGCATTGAGGGGTCACTTTGTGGTTTGATTTCAAGGCATAAAAAAACAGTTGTGTAATATACTGCAGTGTGTGCTTGTCCATTATTACCGTTTAATTATGGATATTTTGTTGTTAATTACTAGCATGTAGATGCTGTGTCAGTGCTGTCTTCAATAACATGTCTGCTTTTAGGTTTGTGGCATTGCAAACTTTCATCTAACCCACAATTAACTCTTTTTTTTTTTTTCTCTTACCGATTGAAGAAAGAGTTACTAAAGACATTTGACTGCGTGTACCCGGTAGCAATTACAGATGTAGGATACAGTTTCATTCACCCGCCTTTGTTTTTGCAGGCTACAAAATAATCAAGAAAATTGGTGAGGGCACATTTTCCGAGGTGGTGAAAACCCAGAGTCTGAAAGATGGAAAGTTCTACGCCTGTAAAACCATGAAGCAGACCATTAGCAGGTATGTCTCTTAGTGTTATCCCACGAGCCTGCAATTAGTGCTGCAATTTTCCTATACAATGTAGTGTGGGACCCTTGTAACCTGACCCTACAGCGTGACAGCCATTCGTCTTAACTGTACTATTAGATGTCAGCTCAGTCTGTCTTTGACCTTGTTGTGTGGAGTGAATAGATAGATAGTTAGTCTGCGCAGGTGATGGCAGGTGTCAGTGCACAGCTTGTATTAAAATCTGTTCCACCCATATCATAATACATGTGAACTAATGTTACAGATGTGTTTTGGTGTTTAGTGTGTTTAGTATAATCAAAAGCAGGCTGCGTGAAAAATAAAAATGTAATTGGCAGAATTAACTCCAATTAGTGTCTATGGAGCTCAGGGGTGGCAGTGACACAGCGGGTTAAGCATTCAGCTACCAACCAGAGGATAGAGCAGTTTGAACCTCGCTTGAAGCACATACTGTCATTGTGTCCAGGACACAGGACATCAGGCTCAAAAACATGCCAAATCACTGTTCACTGTGGCTACACCTAACAAAAAAGGTAGCGGCTGAAAAAAAAATGTCTATGGAACTCAACAGTGACTGCCCACCTCTGGTTCTAGCAGTAAATTTCCCACTCATTTTCTCCATGCACTTTTGGAAAAATCCATATATTAAGTTTAAAGGCTTAATAATGATCAATGGTCACAGCTGGGCTAACTCATGACCATAACACATTTAAAACATGATCTGAAAACATATCCAAAATAGGGATGCACTTTTGAATAATTTTCTTTAATTGATTAATTGGTAGTCTTAAGAAACGATTATCGATTAACCGTTAACCACCAGTTTGACATCACCCATCATCAGGTTTTATAAACAGCAGCTCTTTATTAAATTCCAAGTCATAAACCATGATAAAAAAGTGGCTTGTATATTTTAGGAAACATTTAGTTAATTTTATGTTTAATTTGCCGCCATAACTCTCCAATAGTGCTGTACCTTTACTCTACTCTACAGCATAAGGATTAGTTGTTAGTATTTTTTTCAATCAATTATGGCCATAATGCCGATTAATCAATTAACCACGAACACCCCTAGTCTGAAACATAAAAGAAGGCAACTGTACTTAACATATTTCACATATTTTTTTCAAGTTCAGAATTTTTTTTCTTAAAACTAATTGTATTATGGTCATGATATACCCCAGCCATTCCCAAAGTCAAGACTGTCACAGCTCCCTTAAATTTCCGAAAATTCCATGCGGACCCCCATCTATAGGACTTCCCTCTGTTTATGTTTTCTCCATAGATTTCTACAAAACGTTACAAAAAACACTGACTTTTGGCTAAAATGTTTTTAACTAAAAACTCTTTTTTTAAACTAAAAACTAAAGTCGATAACTGTAACTCATTTCAAACTCTTTTTTTTTATTACTTAAAAAGAACCTCTAAGGGACCTCATGTAGTACTTTTGTCGCTCAACAGAGGGCCCCAAACCCCACTTTGGCTGATTAGCCTCAGTTCAGCCTTTAAATTCTTAATATACTGATTTTGTGATAAGTCAGTGGAAAAAATGAACAGGAATTTTACTTCCATAACCAGAGGAGGGCGGTGAGCTCCCTTAATGCTTGGTGTAAAGAAGTGCCATTTCAAAATAGTACTTTGATATTAGTCACCACTCCCAGTTCCTTACAAGTATGTGTTTTGTCCAATTATCACTTTCTTAGTGCAATCAGGAATATTTTTTTTCTTTCTGAAATGTATTTGTGCTATAGAAATTAAACATCCCTGTCTTTACAAAAATGACTTCCACTGTTTTGTGTTGTTAAGCCTGGACCAAGCCAACAACCTGCGTGAAGTCCAGGCGATGAAGAGGCTGAGCCCACACGCTAACATCATCCAACTTCATGAACTCATTTAGTGAGTACCATAAAGCACTGTCTGACATTGTACAAGTGTCAGATTTTATAGTTATTATTTATTTTTATTGTGTAGTGATAAAGAAACTGGAACCGTGTCTCTAATCTGTGAGCTGATGGAGATGAACATCTACGAGTACATACAAGGTATGTAAACCTGATGGGAATGAGTACTTTACTGAACACATGCATGTCTTTGGATGGTGGGAGGAAGCCGGAGTACCCAGAGATTAACCCACTGCAACACAGGAAGGAGAAAACTAGAGGCATGTATTGACTTGTTGATTTGAGTTTCAGTCCCGTGCGGACAAAGTTTATGCAAGTTTATGCAATGTATAAATCAGATATACCAGTAAAACTATACACTAAGCTTGATAGATGAGCTAATGGACTTTATTTAACAGTCCTAGACACATTTATAGCCTGTCTATCCTGGGAGTAGATCTCTCCTTCCTAAACAAGGGTCTGACAGGGGATGACCTGGGTCTGTTTAGTTTACTGTAGTTATTGTTTATGTTTGTGTGTTTATATTTTATTGTGTCTTATGTAGGGCTGCACGATATGGAAAAAGATGTGATATTTGATAACTATGTTGAATATTGCAATCACAATATTTTTGTGATATTTTAAAATAGGGCCTACTTTTCTGATATAGTAAGTTAAATTTCACTTAAAAGAAAAATGCAAGTCCCTGCATTCACAAGTCAAAACTTAACACAGACTAAATCAGGAATAAAACAAGGCTAAATTGTGACTAAATTAAGGAAATTACCACGAAAACTGGGCTTTTTAAAACTTTTATTTAGTCACAACACATTTTCTTTTAACGCAGTGAGAGGAAAATTTTTATGACAGTGTTAATCTCTGTCAGATGGAAGACCATAGCATTATTGCAATATATTCAGATTCTTGTGATGCAGATATTGCGTTTGCTGATATTGCAATAATGATCATTTTGCGATATATTGTGCAGCCCTAGTGTTAAGTCTGATTGTGTGTTTATGTTTGATTGTGTGACTAATTGTTTGTAGCCCTTTGACGCGATTGCTGTTGTGATATTGTGCTATATAAATAACACTGAATTAAAATATATGAATTAAAACACTAATAGACAATATAATGTTTTTTTTTTTATTTGTATGTTATTTTGCAGGAAGAAAAACTCCACTGCCAGACCACACAGTAAAGCACTACATGTACCAGCTGTGCAAGTCTCTAGAACATATGCATAGGTAATTATATTAATACTTGTGTTTATGGCCCAGCTAAGGTTTTCACAGCATATGTTTTCTCTGTTCTCTCCTATCTGCAGCTGTGGGATCTTTCATAGAGACGTGAAGCCTGAAAACATTCTCATTAAAGTAAGACATTTATAATTCATAATAACCACTGGCAGCTTGCAAGTCATGCAGTTGTTGACTAATAATGGTTTGTGTACATGTTGCAGCAAAACGTTTTGAAGCTGGGAGACTTTGGCTCTTGTCGGAGTGTGTACTCGAAGCCTCCTCACACAGAGTACATCTCCACACGCTGGTACAGAGCTCCGGAGTGCCTTCTCACCGACGGCTACTACAGTTTAAAGATGGACATATGGAGCGCCGGATGTGTCTTCTATGAAATCATGAGGTACATCATTACTAAAGACAGGAACATGTTTGTTAATGTGTGTGTTCTGTAAGAAAGCTCCAGGTGAGTGGAGGAACACAGACCCTATTTCCTTATTCATCAGCAGCTTGAGTTGTTGCAATACAGTTAACCTGAGCTAGGGATTATCCTTCTAACAATGGACAACTCAGAGTTTCCTGTTTCAGAAATACAGATTTGAAGTTAATCAGCTTTAAGGATCTGTCCTTCCTCTTCCTGTACTACTTTCAAGTGATTTGCACAGTCACGCAGAGGGACCATCATAATAAGGGCCATCCCAAACTGATTGTTAGTTTAGTGTCTTAATAAGTGCTTTATTAAACCCTCGACAGTGAGTCTGCACCATAGACTGTAAATAAATACTGCACCAATGGTATGCTTCATGCAACTGTGGCTTTTATTTCTAAATTAAAATTAATATAAAGGGAGTATATTATGCTTTTATTTATATTTTTTAAATCAATCATGATCACCTCTAGAACAGCACTGCATGTTTTACAACCTTTAAAAACATTATGTGACTAAAAGAAAGCATTTTTTAAAAGTACTCTACCAGTGCCATAAAGAAACAGGTAAAGAGACCAGCAGAGGGCAGTTCTGTTACACTATTTTGAACAGAAACAGAGAAAAAAAGCTTTTTATTTCCTTAAACTTTTTGTATGACAACATGAAAAATAGCTGTGAGGAATCACTTGAAACAGCTGTACAGCATTTTTTAGATAAATGATTGAGAGCAGACTGGGTGTAGAAGGCTTGTTGATTGGTCAGTGCTTCCTGAAGTGGGCGGGGTTCATGCAACCAAGCATTCTGGGGCCTCAGAAAGACAGTGCCAGTCTACAAGATTACTCAAATAGGCATGAATGAAGTAAAACACAGACAAGTATGTTTTCAATGAGGGAACATTATAACATGGGAGAGAGCTCAGAAAATGTCACCCTCTTTTAATAAATTGAATGTAATTTTTCTCAAATAACTTTTGATTGAAAATTTGATAAAGCCAGAAAGACTTGAAAAATGATCTTATCATAAGCATTTAAAGTACATTTCAGGGGCAATCGGGTATACAGTATATACTTAAACATGTATAATGTCACTCTTTCATCTGTTGTTTTTACATAAAAAATGCTCTTATATATATATTTCCTATATTAATAAGGACAGAATGTATGTGGACATGTATGGATATACAGTTGTCTGTGAAGAAAAACAGTAGAGTCTCATGGTGAAACAAAAACTCTAACTTCTAAATCTTGCATAAATGTGTTCTCAAAATGAAACCCATATAACTCTTATTCAAATCTTGTTGCGGCCAGCTGATTTCTTACTCTGATTGTCTTTTAGCCTAAACCCCTTGTTCCCTGGAACCAATGAATTAGATCAAGTTGCCAAGATCCATGACGTGCTGGGGTCCCCCGATCAGAGCATCCTGCAGAAGTTCAAGCAGTAAGTTCACTTTTTTTACTCCTTCATATATCATTCTTTAGTGAATTTGCTAAATGGGCCATGTTTTGTTTCGTGTTGTCTTGCAGGTCTAGAGCGATGCATTTTAACTTTCCTGCAAAGAAAGGCACTGGGATCTCACGATTGATTCCTAACTGTCCCGCCCCAGCCCTGTCTCTGCTCTATCAGATGCTGGCCTATGACCCGGATGAGCGCATTAGTGCAGAGACCGCCTTGAGACACATGTACTTTAGAGAAATCAGGTACATTTTAGTTAAAGGTTGGCTGTGTACTTTTTAGTCGGCTAATGGTTGTACTTCTGGGCGTCCTTTGATTTTTGCATTGCACGTTTTACAACCTTTAAAACATTATGTGACTAAAAGAAAGAGTTTCCATGAATTACTTTACTCCTGCCATAAAGAAAAGGTGAAGACACCTGTAGAGGGCAGCAGAGTGCAGCTCTTTTGAACACTTATAGAGAAAAAAATCTGTTAACTTCCTTAAACTTCTTGTATTATACTGTTTTACAACAAAATGAAAAATAGCTGTGAGAAATCAGTGCAAACACAAATGTTAAAGGTTGGATGTGTACTTTTTAGTCAGCAAAAGCACAGACATTTGGGACATCGGTTGCAGTTTTGGGTGTCCTTTGATTTTTTAAAACTTAGAAGTAATGTAAATGTAATAACGCAAGTGTTTCTGTGTCTTTTTTCTCTCTTTAGGCTAACAGAAAAGAAAGCTGAGACTCTTCACAGAGTGGTTGGGAATGTGGATGGACTAGAAAGTAGCGGGATGCACAACTCTTTAGATCACCTTTGGCGTCCGACCAGACTGGGCCGGCAAATGCGGGGGAGACACATGAGACAGACGCCTTTGAGTGTATGTTCAGCGAAACAAACCAGATGGAATGATGTCCACAGAATGATGCCCACCAGCTGTGTTTTGTTTCTTTTTCAGCACAACATAAAGCACGGAGCAGAGCCCATCATCAGAAGGAACCTGCCTCACTACCCCACAGAGCTGCCCAAACTCAACATGGTGGTCCCACAGATCTCCTTCCCCGTCTCCACCATGCCAGCGTTTACGGTCACTCATCGTGGCACGCTGCCAGCCATCACGTCCAAAAAGTGCCAGTCACACTTGGTCAAAGTATGTCAATACTGCCACATGCATGCATCGTGTTTGTCTCGTTTGGTGAGGGCCAAACAAATACTTAAGGAATGTAGTAGTAGAAGTAGGAAATATTTTGGCCCTGTTCAAGAAACAGGTTTAGCGGAAACTCAAACTATGTTAAACCTGGAAAGAGTAAAATGCTGCTCAGACCAGTATACATTTATTCATTCAGTTTTGTTGAGGAAGGAATCCAGCCACAGGGGCTCACAAGTGCGGGTTCCAAACCAGGATAAATGGTGAGGGTCCAGAATCCCCCAAGGACTGCAGATGGAAATTAGCTGTAAAGCTAGAGTCTGGTACAAGCATCTCTGCCATTGTGCCTAATGCAATTGTACATTGTCCTAATAAATGAATAAATGAAATGAAATGAATCAGAAAAAATCTCAATCAAAAATATTTATACCCAACGGGCAATTAATTGTAGCCTCCCAGCTGTCATCCACCCATAAATGACAAGCATTAAATAAATAAATATATATGTCCAAATGTACAAAGCTCTGGAGGAGTAGGGAAAAGCCAAAAGGAAAATTTTGAGGAGGGAATTGAGCCAAAAACAGAGCATTGCTCATGTTGCTCATGGGAGCAATAATTACATATGTAGAAGACATAAAAATCATAAAACGAAATGGTGGCAAAGTGGTTGGCACAGCAAAAAGGTCCTGGGTTCAATTCCCAGACCATGTGGGGGCTTTCTGTGTGGAGTTTGCATGTTCTCCCTGTGTCTGGGTGGGTGTCCCCCAGGTGGTCCGGTTTCCCCCATTAAATCCTAATCTTCCACCTCGGTACTCCTGACCAGGATCCTGGCTCAAGATCTGAAGAAGGTTCCCTGGGCGCTGCACTGTGGTCGCCCACTGCTCCAGAAGGTTGCCTTTACAGCATTGAAGCATGGGTCAAATGCAGAGGACAAATTTCACTACAGGGGCAATAAAGTCTACCATAACCTATCATTTAAGCCTAAACTAACTTTTAAAACTAAAGTGAGGTAGTGTAGTTGCTACACAAGAGCTTTAAGGTGTTCAAATTGAATATTCACAGTTTTGTTGTGAATGCTATGGATTAGAGGACTAGAGACCCAGGCATTTTTGAAGCACTGCAGTTGATTGCTTGTTGTGCAGCATCACACTGAAATACTTTTTGAAGAAATTGATATTAACAGTAAAATGTGTGGATGCTAAAGGCAGTAGTTTGGCCAGCCTTTCTATTTTTTTGGACAGAGATTAAACTACATGTGAATGCAATTGAATAAACATCAATCAATTTAAAAAAAAAAACATCACCAATCAGAGAAATGAGGCATTGCATAAAGCCTGCCTCATTTTAGATAAAATTATGATTGGTGTGGTTAATTTAGGTGTAAATTGGTTTGAAAGGGAGAGGTTCCAGACTCACTTTACTTGTAAAGTGAATGGGTCTAGCAGGGACGGCTATGTCCATGTGCTTCCTCATGACTTTCCTCGAACTGGAAACCATAGTAGAGCCTCAAACTTTAGACTTGCATAGAGAAACCTAAGGTTTCCCTGATCTGTAACAGCCAATTGAAAACAGGTGGAAGATGTTTCTAGTGATTTCCATAGAAATCTGTTTTTCTGTCAGTAATGACCTTTGATGTAACACTGTGTTTCCTCTCTTCTCAGCCCAGGGATGAGTCACACCGCGCAGCTTTCAAGACGTACTACATGCCACCTCTGGACCGAAAACGTGGAGCCTACTGAGGCCAAAAACACTCCAGCCTGTGATTCAAAGAGCCTCTTCAAAACAGGATAAACAAATGAGTCATGAGGACAGTGTCCAGACCAGAAATCCACAGAGAACACAAGTCTGGTCTGCTCATGGTTTGGACTGCTACAATGAACTTTTTTTTTCATTAATTATTGTGAACACATAGATTTTTCTCCTTATGCTGATTGAATGTGCATTTCATATTAACTTGACTTGAGTCAGCTCATACATGTTTACTATAATTAAACAATATGGGGGGGCTTTTTACTGTACATAATCAGCAATAACAAGAGTAGGAAGATCATTTTAAAGCAACACTATGTAACTATGTAACAGGGTCTCCATCTCTACCACTCTTTACTGGGTGTTATTCCAAAAAGTTACATGGTATTGCTTTAAGAATTGCAGGATTAGTCTGATGTATTAGTAGTAGGGAATGTCCTCAACACTTAGTAGACCTAAAATAAACTTATGGCATCTACCAATTATGTGATATTACATTCATAAGGGGCCAATTCATGTACTGTATATGGACCTAGAATATGCGTGTACCCACCAGGGCACCAAAGTTAAGATATTTCACACTTAAATAATGATTGATGAAGGTTTGAGGTAGTAGAGAAGCATTTTTCTTTAAATAACTGTGTCTTTCTTAATACTGTGAATAATCTCTGAACATATTGAGTTCAGGAGAAACGGTCTTCCTGTAGAATGATGAACAGCAAAATACTCGTGTACTACAATTACTTTTTTATGCCACAAAATTGCCTTTGGTTAGGAAAAAAATAAGGCACATTAATTTATATATAACTGGTATAAGATCCAGTATGTCATAAAATATGAACTAATACTAATGGAAAAGATCATTGTGAAAATACATGTATGCATTGTGTCCAACACAAAAAAAGATTGGGAACATCTAAAAAGTCCCAGAAAAGATGAATGCCATGTTCTGAATGTAGCGTATCCCCTCACTTGAGGATTGGTGGCTTTAACTTTTATTTTACACTCATTAAACCTGATTGATTCTGTGTTGTCTTATTGTGAAATAATTATGAAAGTGGCCGGTGTCTCAAGAACAATACTCAGATCAGTTCTTGGCGCAAGGATGAGATAGATCCACATTTCATTAGAGATATTACAGGCAAAACTCCAGTCACAGTATGGTTGCTCCAGGGAGCGTATCCAGTATAAAAACCTGCCAAAGAACCCATGTGAATGATTTGCTGTGGTGAGCCCTGAATGAAAGTAAGCAGTCAAAAGAAACTTAGATTAAATATAGTATAGCAGACTTCTATCATTGGCTGATACAGACTTCTGTGTTATGAATGACCGACAATGGGACACTTTCAGAACAACTTAAGGCCAAAAGTCCAAAAAAGCTACTCTCAGTACCATTGGAAGCATAAAGGTAAATGAAGTACAGTTAGGTCCATAAGTATTTGGACAGGCAGACTGACACAAGTTTTGTGATTTTAGCTGTTAAGCAAAACATATTCAAAATACAGTTATATAATTAATATGTGCTTAAAGTGCCTCTCCACTGTAATTTGAGAGTATTCATATCCAAATCAGAAATAGGGTTTAGGAATTACAGCTCTTTAATGTGTAGCTGCCTCTTTTTCTGGGGCTCAAAAGTATTTGGACAAATTCACATTACCATGAATAAAATGTTAATTTTTAATACTTTGGTGAAAATCCTGATGTCTGGAAACCATGGCCATCACCAAACACTGGGTTTCCTCCTCTGTGATGATTTGCCAGGCCTGTACTGCAACTGTCTTCAGTTGTTGGATGTTTGTGACTCTTTCTGCCTTAAGTTTTGTCTTTAACAAATGAAATGCAGATTGATCAGATCTGGCGACTGATTCGGCCATTGCAGAATATTTCACTTCTTTACCTTGAAAAAACTCCTGGGTTGCTTTTGCAGTGTGTTTTGTGTCATTCTCTACCTGTGCTGTGACGTACCTTCGAAGCAGCTTTGTGTAAAGAATATTTGTCCCTATACACTTCAGTCCCATTGGAGGTTCTGCAGCTCATGCATCACACTGCTCCACCATGTTTTACAGAAGTGTGCTTTGGATCCTGAGCCGTTCCAAGCCTTCTCCAGACTTTTCTCCGCCATCATGCTGGTACAGGTTGGTCTCATCTGTCCAAATGGGCTGGCTTCTTTACGTGTTTTTGGCCAAGTCTAATGTGGCCTTTCTGTTGTTGAGGCTGAGGTCTGCACCTTGTGGTGAACCCTTTGTATTTTCTCTCATGAAGTCTTCTCATTATAGTGGACCTAGACTCTGATAGACCTACTTCCTGGAGAGTGTTCTTCTCTAAGGTGAGAAAATGTTTTTATATTATTTCCTGAAGACTTCCGTACCTTTAGCCCATGAACCTTGCCAACACATCACGACATTTTGCAAAGAAAAACAGGAGACAAGCAGTGTATTCAAGATTATTTTAATATTATTAATATGTATACTTTAGGCTTTAGAAATATAACTATCAATGACAAAACTTCCACTGGAATAATGGTAGTTTGCTTAGGCCCCCCATCAAATCAATTAATTACAATATACACATTATGATACAGAGCAGATTTGAATCTGAAATAATATTAAAATAAATGCTCAATAGATAAAGGTTTTAATCTTTGCCTACTGTTAATAGCCATCTGTGAGTTCTGACACACCCAAACATGTAAAGCCTTTTTCTTCTAATAAACTAATTTAAGTGCAAACATTTTTTTAAAAAGACTATCATTGCAGCATCCAGCTTTCGAAAATTCAGAATTCAAGAACTGAGGATGTTCAAGCTGAGTGCAACAAGGCAGTCCTCAACCCTCTTTTGTTCCATTAGAGCAGTTAGAAAAAAAACACACAACTAAATCAGTGCAAAGTAGTAAATGGGGAGATTCTAGTCAAGATAATAATGGTGGGTGAAAATGGATGCAACATTTTCAGACGTCAGTCATAAACAGATAGTTCGAAATAGATCCTGCCAGCAACACCAATGTGAGCGACACTGTAGGAACCAGATTGGCTTGGTTTAGTGAATCAAGATAAACTGTTTCTACTCAGCCCCAAAACAATTTGGTTTTGTTTCGTTTGCTAGTCTGCTAGTCTGTAGTCTTAGCATGATGACTCAGAAAGTTATGGTTGGATTTTGTGACAATTTTTAGGAAAGAGAAGTAATGGCCCAGGTAAGAAATTATTTGTGTTTGGTATGGATCCCGAACATTGTCTTAATTTTGATGAGTTTGAATAGCATTGCAAGATACAAGAGCTTTGTATGTCAATGGATCTAGAATTTACCTCTGAACTTGAAAGATCCCTGGAATCCAGGTCTGGGTACTGTATCTACAACATCACCAGATAGGGTCATTGCTTGGCAGAGGTCCATGTTCTGCTTGTGGACAGGCCATTGGTATCTTAAAAGAGCCACTCATCTGACAAACTTTATTACAGAAATACCAAAGATATATTTTATATTTATAAGGATCTGAGCCAATCAGGTACCTACAATGACTGCACATTTATGAATCATGAAAATGATGAACTATCAATATAATCTCAAGTCAGAGTTTGCATCTAATAAGCCTTATTTCCAGAAAACAGTCAGGTATTTTTTAAAATTCTAAAACGTTAAAACTCCAGAGAAGAAGTCCAAAACTGCACATTTGTCTTGCTTCCTCAAGGTCAAGTGAGTGAGGAAAAAAAAAAGAACACAACTTAAAGGGAGGAAAAGGGTAAACAAACAGAAAAACTTGCAATGCTTGCAGGGTGAAGAGCAGCATCAGACTCTGGGTTGCAGGGTTTTCTTTAGCAGCAGAATTATTTGTTGTGGCTATACTACTGTTCCACTGGGAGAGCTGGCTTGGTTTTGGGATGACAATAAACCCTGGAAAAAGGAAAAACAAAGGAGATTTGCGTTGGGAAAGAGTCACATACTGGAGCAAAAAAAAAAAAAGAAAAAAAGAAAAGAAAAGAAAATTAAGCAACAAACAGCTGATTAAAAAATTAGCCTGTAGCCTCCTCTGTCCATCTGGAATTTGAACTAAAAAGCACAGCAGAGTAGAAGACTGGAGGTACAGAGGAGGAGAGCTGATGCTAAGTCTGAGATTTGAGAAGTTTGCACAATGAAGGCACAAGTGAAGCTTACAGCTTAACATCTGCTGACAGCGACAAGCACAAAGAGTGACTAAATATGTGAAAGACCAGGTCGCACAAACTTACACTTACATTTCCGTTTCAAGATTTAAGACTTATTCTAAACTCGGTTATAAAAAAAAATGTAATCCAAGTTTTACTTAAAAACCTGGTTTAGTGGAGGTTCATTTTTAAATGCCTGCCTTTTCATGTGAATTCAAAAACAGTATGATATAATTTTATAAAGACAAATGCATCCATGACTCCACTGCTGCTATGAGCCACTGACTGCAAGGATCTGTTTACTATAGATCTGCTGTGAATTGAGTCAAAAGTGTTGACTCAATTCACAGGAGAATGACAAACCCCTCTGTGGCATGGTGCCAACAAGCCATCAGTTACTAGAACTAGCAGTTACAAGCTGCTAACTGTGCTTTAAGCAGCATACTGGTAACCTTTACAACAGGAATGAGTGGGCTAGCAACAGCAACAGCTTTCACCTCCTCAGTGCTGCATATATAAGCAATAATGCTTCTATTACCCAGACTGAAAATATTTGCTTTACACTAAACCTTGTTGGTGCAACTTGGCACCTGGATCAGATTTTCATTTGGGATCAATAAAGTGATCCTAATCTTTTTATCCAAGGGACAAACCCTTCATAAAATACTTTGATATTGATATTAATTGTTTTGACCGTAAAAATACAAAATGTTATTATCTTATGGTAGAGAGACTTTTCAGAATCAACAAAAAATAGTAATATGCAATTACTGTAATAATTACACATAGGCTTTAAGAGAAATAATTAGGGATCAGAGTCTTAAAGTGTTTTTTTAGAACATGTAAATGGTCTCCAATGATTGTATAGTTTAGTTACTTTTTACAGGAAGTTCAACTCAGTGGATTCGAGTTTGGAAGATCAATGCTACTGGTCAGTACTTTTTATACATACCATGTTTTAAGGTCAAGTTTGTTAGTTGAACAAGATAAATTACACAATAATGTTTAACAACATTACTAGATGTGGTCATAATAGTATGTTATATAGATAATGACTTTGCCATTTTTTCATTATGACAAGATCTTTGGCTAAAACCAAATCAAATAAAGACAAGATGTCTATGCTACAATATGGGACCAAACAACATTCCTTATTTGAATGTTGTGAATGCTTTGCCATTTTTATATTGGGCTTCAATGGTCTTGCTCAAAATTGTGATTATAGTACTTAGTTATTAACATGTTCTAGTAACATATTTATGGTGAGTGATGTTTTATGAATTAGCAAACACATAAACACAAACGTTAAAGACATTGTAATGATACGCGAAAAACATATTAATAGTAATAGCTACTGATCACTTTGTAAAAACTGTTATCTTGTATAAAGAGATATGTGTGTGCCTTGTGACTGACCAGGCTGCAGTACGCTTCCATAGCCATTAGCTGGAAGTATTCTGACTGTTTGATTCTGCTTCAGTGTAAACTTTTCAAAATACATGAGCCTCTATGGGCCAAAACATTTTCCTGCATCATTTGTATACGGCCTTTTAAAGTCAAAGCAAATGCAAATCAACAAATAAAATTACTGTTTTCTTCCTTTACTTGATTCTCAAACTTAAAGGCTGAACTTTTTAAAGAAATCTGACACTACAGTGATGGTGCAGACAGTCATGTGCCTGGAGATGTCAAAATCTCTCAAAACAGAATAAAGGAAGTATGTGTGTTTACAGTCATATGCTGTGAGCAGGAGAACCACCAGAGCATTTGCATACAAGCTGCAATATGATGGTGTCTGGGCTACACTGCCAAAGCTGGGAGACAACAGGATCAACCTATGGCAACAATTTAAAGAGTTTCTTTCCTATCAGAATGTGTGGTATATTTCATAACTCCAGGAAACCACCTCTCCATTAACTAGTCTCAAGTATTCCCTGTTGCAGTTCCTAAGCATCTTTCAAAAGCGTATGTGAGATTTCAGGAAGTGTTTTGGTCTTTATTTAAACAGGTCTGAAGTCAGCTACATGTTATCCCCTTCTGTTAAAAAGAACTTACCACTTTGCCTGGCCTGGCCCATGTGCAAATAAATCCCTCCTGACATGCAGTCACTAAACAGTCCTCTAAAAATATGAGTACGGTCAGTCTCTCGTGTGCTATCTTTTTACAGATGAGGGGCTCCAGGAGGGGCACATCCTCCATGCGAGGGCACAGCAGCGTGCCCAGAGTCTTGGCCGGGTCCGTTTTGCTTTTAGTGAGCAGGTTGAGCTTGTCGCTGCTCTTGCTGCTGATGTGACCCATGCTGTGGTTGCGTTTGTGGTCCTTCTCGTGGCGCTCCTTGCGGTCGTGGAGTGACAGCGTGGCGAACTTGCTCACGCCGGTGGCGATGGCACTGTCCATGATGCCGCTGCCCCCGCCACCACTGGTCTTGTTGGTGCTGTTGGCCGTGGTGGTGTTGGCGGCAGAGTGCGGCAGGCTGTTGGAGCGCGGTAGTGTGGTGGACACAGAGTTAACTCCCGGCGTGTTGGCACCGCTGTTATTTCCATTAGTAGTGTTAGACGTGTTAGTAATGATGGTAGCGCCCGCCGGGGGGCTGCTAGCATTCATCACGTTAGTATGCGTCCGTGTCCGTGAGAGAGGGAGGTGAGGGAAAAGGATGTCCTCGGTCAGGTCCCATAGGCACAGCTGAGTGTCCTGGCCCACTGAGCCAAAGCGGTACGTAACGCTGACGGGTCGGCTGTCCGTAGAGTTACGTTTGGAAAGGCGTGACTGCGTGCTGTTGGCCCGGTCCCGGCCGAAGTGGATCATCTGATCCTGGAAGTCTTCGTCACTGCCACTGAACTCCATGGGGTCGCTCTCCTCCACACTGGTGGTGTAGTGGTCAAAGGCCACCACACTCACCCAGGATTTATGCCCGTGACCTCGGGCAATGACCCTGCAGTCCAAAAATGACCAGACAGTCACTAGGTCGTCCTCTCCGCCCGCGACTATGTACTTCCCATCAGGGCTCCAGCAAACGCACAACAAACCACCAAAGTAGCTCTTCATGGTGCCGTGGAGCTCCACTGCATCAAAATTAAAGACTCTCAAGAAGCCATCCTGACTCACACAGGCCAGGAACTTCCCGTCCGGGGAGAAGGCAAACTCGTTCAGAGCCCCCTCCCCCACTGTCCACTTGAGGAGAGGGTTCCGGGTGGATTTACTCTTACATGTGTGCACAGAGTAGTTCTCTCCCTGTTTAAGCAGCTGGTAATGTGGAGCTGTGGTACCACAGGTGTGCTCCACGTTGTACAGGTACATGTTCCCACTGGAATGGGACACCAGGAAGAGGCTCTCTGAGCCCGGCACCCACTTCACACACGTCACTCTCGACTTGTCTATTAGTCTCTGAGGGAGAGAAAAAGAGATAAAAAATGGACACATTTTAGTACATCTGTTGTGACTTTTAGTTAAGAAGTATGTGATGTAATAGTAAGTGAGCCATACCTCTTCATTGAAGAGCTTGCTGGTCTCCTTCTTGATTGGGTCAATGAGCTGGACCTGCCCGGCAGAGAAGCCCACTAACAAGGACACACTCTCTGCTGTGGCCGTCAGGTGGTTAAAGTCATGACAGGTGGGCTGCGTTCCTTTGTAGATGCGCTTGTCTATGGGCTTACTCAAGTCTGCAGCCTGAAAGGAGAATGCATTTGAGCAAAATATCTGCCTCACCATTGAAAAGCAGTGGAAATGATTTCCTACAGGAAGTATTCAGTATCAGTAAGCCCATATCTTGCACAACATTAACAATCTAACATTCAGCAATCAGGGTGGAGTTAAGCCTCAAAGCAAAACGTACCATGAGTTTTTTGTCATTGAGAATCAAAAGTCTTCTCTGGTGCCAGCACATTTACTTAGAACAGCTGCAGATAACCATTACAACTGTACAAGTGTTAATAATTCACAGCTGACTGTACAGACAGAACACAAAATGATGACTTGATAAACCACAAACTCCTGTCATATAAACTCAACTGCAACCTTTAAACTGTCAGATCCAACTAAAATAATATTCATTTACAATTCTTTACAATATGCCAATATTACTTATTTTAGTATTGGCATAACATGCTTCGGTTCACATTACAATGATTCCCATACTCAGTTAAACCTTTCCTCTAAATGAGACTTGCACATATTGCACTTTATGCCTGTGTTCTAAATTAATATGTGCGGTCTGTAGATATTCAACTGTACCATTTAATTGCATGCACATGCTTATTGTGTACTAAAAGACTATGGCAAATTAGCAGTCAGCTGACTGTCAGAGCTTGTGATGCATGTTGTGAAGTCAGCTGTTACACAAAAGCAATGACCCAGTCTATTGTTACTGATTGATTTATAATGCTTTATGTTTCAGCATTTATTCTATACCACTACATAACAAATATGTGTTAAATAATGCTGCAATTGTGTGATACTGGGCTTCCCCCGACTATTTCATATTCAGCCAGAGGTTTTGATTTTGATCTTTATACTTAATTTCCAATTTCCTTTAATGTATCCAGTTTAAAAAAATGTATTGGTAATTGCATTCTTTAGTAAACAATGCAAAACATATATCAGTAAAACACCACATAATCTAACTTTTAACGTCTACTATTTAAATATTTATATGTAGCATCAGTAATATAAGTTATATGTATTTATTGAGGAGAACATTTAGTTTAGTTTTAGACTATGGGGATAAAAATTAGACTATAGCGGGCTGCCGTAATCTTCTGAATTACAGGGAAACACTGTGAAATATCAAACCTGAAGAAAAACTTTAAATTGCACTTTTAAATAATATTGATAGAGGTTAGCAATATTAATGTGGCTACAGCGACCAACCATAACCTAACTTGCTCACGCCATATGCTCAAAAAAGTCAAATTATATTATATAATTCATGTTATAGCAGTATTATAGTAGATTCCTTACCATTGTGATATAGTATATGGGTTTTGTGCTCAATGGAAAGAGCATTTTTCCCTGAATTACAAAATCCAGGTCTAGCCACTATACCCTAATTTAGATTTCTGTGTATTTGTGTACATTGACGCACCTTAATTTGTTCATAGCTTTTCTTAAAACCTTGTCTAAGACTAAGACAGTAGTGTAAAGACGTTAACAGTACTTCAGTGAACTGCCAGGACTAAAATGACACATTTTCCACCAAATGCATTTCTGAAAAAAAAAAAAAAAAAAAAACTGGAGACCTAGACACTCCAAAAAAAGTGATGACAGCACAAGGAAGTATACTATCAAAGGCCAAAACATTAAAAAGGGCTCAATAAGAGAATTAAGTCTTATTGAGCTCTGACAAAGACCTGTGTTATGTCGAAACATGGCTTTTTAATGTTTATACCATTACAAATAAAGGCCTTTTAGAGCACTTTTCCTTCTGCTGTTATTACTTTTTTGGAGTGCCTGGGTCTTCAGTTATTTTTTTTTTTTTAGCAGTACCTGTCCCACATTTTACTAAGAGCATCCTTAACTGTCTTTCTTTGTTTGAACACCAAGAGCAACCTGTTACTTTTCTCTTTTTACACACCATTTTGAGTAGAGCAACATTTACTAAGCAATGTAGAAAATAGGGTCAGCCCAGTACCTAAGTTCCCAGGGAAACATTAAGGTTAGGGTTAGGCCTAAGGTTAGGGTTAGGCCTAAGGTTAGGGAACATCAGGACTTACCAGAATGCACACGTACCTACATTCTCCAGTACCTAGCTTCCCTGGTTACTATAGACTGGGAAACATAAGTACTTTCACAAATGTGCAGGTAGGGGTGCACATTCAGTTAATTTTCTTTAATTGATTAATTGGTAGTCTTAACAAACGATTATCGATTAACTGTGAACCACTGGCTTGACATCACCTATCATTATATTTTATCAAAAACAGCTCTTTATTAAATTCAAAGTCATTAACCATAATAAAAAAGTGGCTTTTTTAAACTGAAGACAAGTTATAGCTAAGCTTGTATAGCTAAGGAAACAATTTAATTTGCCCTAACAATCCAATGTTACCTTTACCCTACTGTACAGCATAATGATTAATAGTTAGTATTTCTTTCTTGCTGGGTACCGTTCAGATTTTTTCGATACTAGTACTTAAACAATACCTGGTTTTCGATACCGGTACCTGAGCAATACTTTTTCTGATACCTATGGTGAGATAAATCATCTTCTACAATCATATAACAGGGTTAGGATTAGTAATTGGTCTTTTACTCAATAATACTGAGTAAAAGACCAATTTATGGAGCAAAATTATAAGCTGTAAGTTAAAATCAGTAGTTTGTATGATTTATTCTGTGTTATTTATTTGAATCATACATGCAAAGGAACATTAAAGGTCCCAGTAGGTACTGAAACTTGGAATTGAATAAAAATATATTTTTTGGTGCCAGTAACTTCCAAAGGTACCCAGCCCTAATCAATTATGGCCATAATGTTGATTAACCACAAACACCCCTAGCCAGTACTCATGTTCCCCAGACAGTACATAGAAACTGGGGAACATATGTACTCACCCGTAGAAAACATGACTGACTAGTTAATGTCCCATATCTAACCTATCATTTCAAGTTGAGAAAGTTGCTTGGTCAGATCGGGTTAGTTTTGGTGCGACATATCCCCAAGCTCGTAAATCCATATTTAAAAAAAATAAACAAAAAAACCTGACATAACACACAATTATACTTATTATAAGCTGTCAAAGGGCGTCCACAGTGGTTAACGAATGACCTGGCACTGTCATTGCAGTTTTATGAGAGACAGCTTAAGATACCGCTACTTCTGCGTTTCTCTAGTGATAATTATACAGGCCAACATTTTAGTAAACACATAACTTACTGAAAAGGCGGAGTGGCTGTGTTTTGGCTAGGGCCTCAAAGAAGCAGCTGATTGACAATCGTTAGCTGATAGCGCTGGTTAGCTAACTAGTAAAGCTGAGGGGCTAGCTCCACCAAAAGCTCCGAGCTAACTACTAGCTGTCAGCTAATTTCAAAGTCAAGCACCTGTCAGAGTTATTTAACACCGGGAATCTAACCGTCAACACGACCGAAAAGCGTTAGACCGTAGCAAAGAGTTGTGGATTTACAGTAGCTAACTCTTAAAAAAATAAAAAATAGTGCGCATAACAAGCAGTGTTAGCGGGGCTACCTTTCTAACGCCTTTGTAGATGTAGAAGTAGAGCTCTCGGCCCACATTGAAACAGATCCTGTCGCCGTTGCCCGACTGGTCGTTGACGTTCACGAAGGAGACCTTGACGGGGTTGGAGCCCTGCGAGTTGAAAGGCACCCGGTTGGGGCGGCTGTATTCGGAGTGAGTGAGGAGTTTGTAGATGCCTTCTCGAGTGGTGAACTGAGTTTTAATTTCGTTCATCTCCTTCCCTCCTCCCTCCGCCGCCATCTTTGAAATTAACATTCATCCCTTTCCCCCAGGCCGGAAGTGACGCCTGCAAAAGCGGGCAGCACGCGACGCCAGAGCAGCCGCGTACATTCACGAGGCCAAATAATAATAATAAGAAGAAGAAGAAGAAGAAGAAGAAGAAATCAAATGTATTTTAAGATATTATTTTAGAGCATTAGAAGACCTCCCCATAAAAAAGCCGAATATATAATAATATATAATATATATTATCCATTTATCCATTTATCCATTTATCCATTTATAATGAATTGAAATCCTCCATTTAAAATATAGTACATAATTTCTACCCTACTTTCAGTATGTATATTTTACTTGTTTCTCTCTATTATTTGTTATATGTGATTATTTGTTTATGATTATTGTATTGTTCTATTATTGCAATAAAAAAGAGGCCAAATAATATACATGTGCGCAATTTAAAAAAAAACGTAAAATCAGTATTATAATAAAAGGCTTAAACATAAATAAATTCGTCTATTTGCAAATAGAATACTGCAAGAAACCCTTTACAACATCTATTCTGAACGGTGGACCTTTTTCGATTTTTTCTGTAGTCAGGATTAATTAATTTATTTATTTATTATTTGTCTTTGTCTTTTATCTTTTTTACCCGCGGATACAGCCATGATTTTACTGCGTCTCCGAAGCTCCCTCCAGCGGTATTTTACGTATTAACAGGCGAAGGTACTACTTACTATTATTACTACTTATTTTAATATTAAATATATTTTCAATATAGGCCATAGCGTAGCAAATGTAAATACTTTATTATTTATTATTATTTTTTGATTTACATTTTAAAATTTCCTGTAGGCCAAAAGACTTGTTTTATTTTGAAGGTTTGCACAGTTGCTGACCGGACTTGGACGATATTTTTTTTAAATCTTGCGTCAGGTGGATTTTAAATCGTGTTTCTCTCGCATGTGGCTCCACATGGCTCTGTCATATCAGCGGCACCCGGCTTTCTGTCCATTCACTTAAATCTGCAATATCTGTTTTACTTTACGTTGTCCAACAAAACCTTTAGATGTCCCAAATGTCCTCATGGCATGTAGAAGACGGAAACTCTTGGGTAAACTTTGAGACATATTTTTTTGCTGAGCTTTCCTAGCATCATTTTGATTTCAATCTGCTGTGCATTTAACCCTCTCCAGGCAGGCGTTGCAGATTTGCAACAGCTAAATGCTCATTACCTAATTACAAAAAAAAAAAAAAAAAGTCAGAATTGTTTATTACTACCCCATATGATAATGTCCCCGAAATATAAGATTTTTCCTGTTATTAAACTTAATTTGAGCCTGAGAGGGTTAAAACATTAGTTTTACTGTAGCATCATCTTTTTCTTTTTTTTAAGATCCCAGGGTCAGACATGTGCCCAGCAATATGGACCACCTGGCCTTCAAGTATATGGTGAATTCAAACATTTTATTTAACAATTCTGAACTTTTCACTTTAGTTAAAATGAAAAATCCTCTCTAAAACATCTTTTGTGTGTGTCCATGTTGTGTATTCTCCTGTAAACTGGATTTCTGGGCATCCCTTTGGAACCAGGAGATGTGTAAAGTGGAGTCCAGCACTGAATCTGAGTCTGAAGTAAGCCCGAGATGGTCTGACACCAGCACTCTGGTACGTCTTTGTGGTACAGTTCACTTTTACTACTTGCCCCAAAGGTGTATAAATGCAAAAACAAAAAGTACATCCTCTCTATACACAGATTCATTCTTATTTTTGTTCAAATTTGTTAAAAAACCTTACATTTTTACCAACTTCCTTTCTAGTGTCAATGTTTGGGATTGCAGCAATTGCTGCACAGTCCTGCCAGATTTTTGTAGTGTGCAGTGGTGAAATGTAACAAAGTATAAGTACTTAGTTACTTTACTTAAGCACAATTTTCACTACATTTTAGAGCAAGTATTGGTACTTTTTACTCCACTACATTTATGAACTGGTTTTAAGAACAAAGTATTTTGTGATTTGGTTTAAAATCACGTATTTTTGTCATGGCCTACAGTAGCTACTTAAATATAAAAGATGCAAAAAAGCAGTACTCTTTTAGAAACATCAGAATAATGACAATAACAGAAGATCTCAGTGAAAGGTTCAGTCTCTTCTACTGCACTAGTTTGTTCATTTCATCTGGAATCAGCAAAATTCCTCTACGATGTTTTAAGGCAGTGGTTCCTAAACTTTTCACAGTCACATACCTCATTGGTTCCTAACCTTTTTTTGGCCTTTAGTTCTGTCATGAGTGCCCCCTCACTCATATGTGTTAATATTTTCTCAAAAGTTCTTCAAACAACATACTTTTTTATTTTTTTTAAGTGTTTTTTTTTCCAGCATATGAAAGGTTAACAAAAAAAAAAAATATAATATGCACGCCTCTTTTAAAATAATATAAAATAAAAATATAATATAAACTCCTATTACATTCAGGTATTTTACTATATTTTATGTAAACAATAAATATTAAATAAAAATTAAAAATAAATATTAATCGTAAACTCATAATAAATTTACATCAAAGAACATTTAAAACGATTTACATAATTTTGCCTAAACCTAAAAATATGTAACACAATATAATATTTAAATAATATTCTTTAGCAGTTTTAATATGAATAGAGCACAAATATTTAATATCAACTTGGAAATAAATTATGAAATCAATTCAAGTTCCCCCTGCGTGCATCCCCTTACCCCTGGTTGGGAAACACTGCAGTGGGTCTCGTCACAGAGAGGGCGGGGCATTCTCATTTAGCCCTTCTAACCCATTAATATATCATATTTTTGGTACATTTTATGCTTTCTCGGTTCATAGGCTAATACTTTTGCACAGTCCTGTAAATAATCATAAATACTCCTTCCACTTATCCCACTTTCCATCTGGAGAGTCTGTGTGTTGGCTGGCCCTGGGGATTGAACCTACAATATCCTTGCTCTAAGGCAGGAGTGCTAACCACTCTGCCACTACGATAAACTTTTGTTGTAGTTTTTTTGTTTTGTTTTGTTTTGTGATCAGGGATGTGTGAGCAGTGCTGCAGAGAGCGAGGTTGTTCCAAGGACACTTCCACTGATGCCTAAGGCTGCTGCGAGACATGGCTGCTATTCTCTGGTAAGCTCTTACCTTTGCACAAACCTCTTTTATTTAACTTTTTTTTTTTTTTTTTTTTTTAGCTGATAACCTGTACAAATTGGGTTTTAGCAGAACATCTCACTGGATATCGGCTTATCTTTGATTGTTTAGTAAATACTGTACCGGTTAAATTCTACTGGGGGTTGTGACAAGGCACAGGACTGGGTTAACGACAGTGGTAGAATGTAACAAAGTAAAAGTACTTAGTTATTTTACTTAAGCACAGTTTTTCATGTATCTGCACTTTACTTGAGTACATTTTTCAAGGGGTAGTTTTACTTTTATTTCACTACATTTTGGAGCAAGCACTTTTTACTCCACTACCTTTCTGAGTTGGTTTGAAGAACAAAGGATCTTGAGTTTTGGTTTAAAATCATTTGTGTTTGCAATGCCCTCATTATAGACACACAGTACTTAAATATAAAAGATGAAATAAAGTAGTACTATTTTTAGAAACATCAGAATAATAAAGACAGAAGACAGATTCAGGCTCTTCTACTGCACCAGTTTGTTTATTTTATCTGGAATCAGCAAAATCCCTCACATTTAACACATTCATGAGAACTTTTACTTTTTTACTTGCGAATACATTTAAAACCAAGTACTTTTATAATTTTACTGAAGTAAAAATTTTACTTTTACTTAAGTAAATATTTGCTCCTTTAAAGAAATTGAGTACTTCCTCCACCACGGGTTAATAGCAAGGCAAGATTTAAACACTTTTAAAATATATATTTTTTACGCAAATGAAAAATGTAATTTATTCACCTGAAAAAAACTATTTAGGGGCATTTTTAAAATCATCTTGTAATGAATGGTATTTACTTCTGCTATTTGAATTCTATGCAACAGCAGCACATACATACTTACAAATGTTTTGCCACAAACTGTCTCGCCCCTTCTCTGTAAAAAGTGCAAACAGAACCTGATCCTGAGACCACAAGACTAATTTTTTACCTTGGCGAGAATCTTTTTGATTTTCATTTTAAGACCAGTCCAAGTCCAGCGTGAACCAAGACTTTCAGGGTTTGAGTCAGCACTGAAATCTTTAAAGAAAGACCCAGGCAAACCGAGACCAGAATAAGACCAAAACCTATGAACTAAAGGGGAAAAGTAAAAAAAAAAAAAAAAAAGTGTCTCAAACCCCCCTTAAAAATAAAAAAATCCCCTACAATAAACTGACTGTCATGTTTTTCCCGTAGATTTCTGTTCAAATAAAGTAAAAAAAAGACTGTGAGAAATATTGCTTAAAAATAATATTTAGAAACAAGCATATAGGTGCACTTAATTGTAATTCATTTCAAAGTTAATGTATTTTCATGAACCTAATGTAAACGACCTCTGCAGTACCTTTGTGGCCCACCAGGAGTCCCCAGACCACACTTTGGGAACCACTGAAATAGATAAATGTTTATTTTAACAATCTAATACAACAGACTCCACAAACACAGACAGATCATGTTCATGCTTCTTTAATGCAGAAAAATAATTACCTCAAAATTATAAAGAATTGCATTTTCTTATAATGTTTGGTAAATAAAATCTCTGAGACCGCCACATCCGAGACAAGACCGAGTCAAACTGGATCCGAGACCAAGACCTCTAGATCTGTCTCTGCCCACTTTTCCAACTTTTTTAAAGCTTTGGCAGTGGGCGAGTTACTCTTTAACCATTTACTACTCACTCCTTTAACTGATTTATTCTCTAATGCAGTTTTTGGACCCTTACGACGGCAGCTCTGAGGATTCTGACGAGTCTATGGATGTTCAGTGCAGCAGACGAACTCGACCAGCGACAAAAGGCGGAAGCTGCTGGTATCTGGCTCGCAACAGACGACTTCTCCATCACTCATACTACCATCCCGCCTCTGACATGGCAAAAAATGGCACTACAGAGAAGCAGAACGTCCCAATGTCATGTGGCAGTCATTCCGATCTCGACACACTGCTCTCCTACAGCGACAGGGAAGATTCCATCCACTCTCCAGCTATAGAGATGGAGCAAAACGATTCAGGGCTAAATGAAAGATGGTGTGTGAAATCTGGCTTGTCCTGCATGATGGACAGCTCCTCGGAGAGATCGCCCAGTCCGTCCAACCTTCACAAGAGGAAGTTGGGTCTCCCGGGAACTGAAGTGGTGGATTTGGGCCAAAGGAAAAGGCAGTGTGTGGTCAGCATGGAGGAGGGAGAGGGAGTGGAGTTAAAACTGTAGTCCAAGTAAATCTTTAAAAATGAAATTGGACTTGGGAAGACTTGGGCCTTGTATAGATCAAGGAATGTAATATTGTAAATAGTTATGCACTTACAATCATGAAGACTTGACTCTTATTTAAATAATGTTGTGAATGTTTCACAATCTTTTTTTTCTTGGTAAAAATCATGTTTATTGTGATTTGTGTATGGCTGGTTATTTTTTTTATATATTTTTTGTGACATTTTTACAAGGACAGAGTATAGCAGGAAATCAGGGAGAGACATTCAGCAAACTGTCAGAGTCCAGACTTGAACCCATGATGCGGAGGCAGGCTGTTGTTGCCCTGCATGTGCTGCAGCTCTACCAGTGAGCCATAGGTGGTGAGGTTGGTTATTTTTAAAGATAAGGATGTTCCACTGACCATAAGTGCGTTTGTGTTCAGGGTCCACTTTACAATTCTTTACCAACAGATGGCAGTACAGACTTGTGTAGCCAAGATTCGATTAAGCAACACCTTAAGAATATTTTTGGGGGTTTCCTCACCTACTCAGATGTGCAAGTGCATGGTATGTGCTTCAAATGTGAACCACCAAGGCACCCCACAGATATCTATCTATCTATCTATCTATCTGGAAATTATCGCTTTAACGCAGTGCGTTAATTTATTGATTTAATCGCGTTAATTTCAATTGACGCATCGATTAATTTGATCACTACAAAAATATTACGACACTGACAGAGGCAGCAACACGCCACGGGTCTTCCAGCGAGGCAGAAATGCACCGCGCGAGCGTAGAAGACGACACATTTCTGTTTCCATCCATCAGGCGCGTTCGAGATGAGCCAGACTTGCGCAGTTTCGATCAGTGTCGGTCTGTGCGCAGTGCACGCCGGTTAGATTTGTGTCCGACTTGTTCCCGACTTGCTCTGATGCCACAAGTGCGACGGTCACCGTGAGATCCAACACACACCTGTCAGCGGTGAATGGACAGGTGATTGGATCTGAGTTTAGTGCTGATCAGAAACGTAACGCACGACACTTCACTGCCCTCCTCTCCTTCTTCCCCCGCCTCTTTAAAAAAAAAAAAAAAAAAAAAAAAAATACAGACTAAAGTCACAGTTTTGACCTGGATAAACCAACACACGCGAGAAGTGGATTTGGGGCGTGATGGTGCGTGATCTGAGCCACAAACTGTCCCACTTCAGTACAGGTGTATTTCCCCTCCTCTCATTGCAGCCGTGCACTCTCGTTCACAATCCAGGCGAGGCTCAGTTCATCTGGAACGAGCCTAATGCAACAAGTGAACGAGCTAAAGCAACATGAGTGACCAAAAAGACACATTGCTAAATGGACAATTCTGCTTCAAATCATCACCAGACAGCAATATAGACAAAACAAAAGTTATGTGCAGTCTATGCAAGGATGAGTTCAATTACCACTGGAGTAACACAGTTCATAGTATTTACACTGTTGTGAACCACAACAATTGTTATTAATTGAAGAATTAAACTTATTTTTTGTTAAAGTTCTAAAAGAGATTACACATGCTTTTTTAGGTAAGTTTTGTGTATTTGTTGGTTGTACCTTATTTAGGCAAACTGAGTTACAGGTCTCAAAGAGACTATTCATTTATTCTCTTGTGCAATGCAAACAAAACTTGCAAAGTTTACAGTAAAGTAAACAAAACATAAAGACCCTGAGATTAAAGGGAATAGAAAATAGAAAGTTTTGTACAAAGTTTGCAGTCTCTCGTCTAAAAAAAAAAAGTCTGAAGTTTGCCAGGATGCAGCATATTAGACCTTAAATACATGTTGGTCTTAATTATGTCACATACATTTGATGCAACTACCTGTGCTCACAAGCCTATTTAAAAATGCCCACTTAAATGCTCAAAGGCACATTACTGTCACAACCTCAGATCTTTCCTGACCAAGACCAGAATGTTTTTGAACATTTTTATACACTGCATGCTTATGAAATAGGTCCTAATTTTCTTTTAACAATGATCATAAAAAAAAAGTCTAAAAAGGTACTAAATTGAACTTAATGAACCCTGCAGAAACCCTGTAACTAAAGGCATGTCAACCAGCTTGTTAGAATCTATGCTGCCAAATTATTCTCTATGCGTTAGATGTATACAGAGATCTTTGAATTTGAAGGATGGTGCAGTTGGTTACATTTTGCATTTATTTATTTGCTTCATCAAGCCATCCAAAAGGCTTCCACAATTGCTGTTATGACCCTGGCTCAAGGTGTCGCAAGGAAAGAGGACAGGACACACCAGACAGAGCACACTTTAAATAAAATCATTATTAAACTGAACCAAATTAAGATTAGACCACATAAGGAGTAGAAGGCCAAATTACAACAAGTATTTTACAATATGAAGTTGTATTGGGAAATGTATTTTTTTTACATTTTATTACTCATGCTGCAGACTTTGAGACAAGGAGATGTACAAACCAGTCTAAACTGCCACCCAAGGACACTGAGGGGTCCGATAAGCCCCGAGTTCCACCTGCAAGTGTGCTTCATACAAACACTTGTTAGACTGCTTTTGGGTAGAACTCCTTATGCAGACTACTGTTGTAACCAGTGTTAGGTTGCTCTCTCCCACATAAACATGTCTTTCTACTCTATGCAATACTACAACAGGAGTTCATATAGAGATATTTTAATTTTACTACAGGATCAGATGTAAAAAAGGGACTAAAACATTTATCATAGTTATGTGCTTGTTAAACCTTTTATTTAAAACGTGAGGCTAACATCACCTGCTTAAATAAAATGTAAAGATGCAAAAAGTCAAAAATAACACAGTGATGATGTTAATGAAGTTTACTTTATTCCAATTGGGATGAATCATTCTAAAATCACTGGTTATTCCATTAAAAAACTTAATCCATTCAACTTTGCTTTTCCATATTCAGCACTTCTTCATAAGCCAGCCAACTTTTCCGACATTCTCTTGACCTTCCATACACTTTCCAAACCATTTTCTCTACTGTACTCTTCACATTGGTTTTAGTACTACTATTGGAATGCTGTTAGCAACAACTACAAAGTGATTAATAAGTACTGGGTAATAATGATTAAATAGCCAGAATGTCAACAGATTTTTCCTTTACTCGGTGCACAGGATGGCCACTCCGCGCTCGTAGAAGCTGTGTGGATCTTCCTTGGTGGCAATGTCAAAGTCAACGGTGAAGATGAGGTCAGGACCTGGTGAAGTTCAGGTACACTGGGAGAGTCACCTACGGGACAGGACATGGTTAGTGTTGGGGGAAATGTGCATGCTAAAAGTGTTTTTATGGTATAAAACAGTCGTACCTGGTGCCTCTTCTCTGCGGTGCCCTGCTTGATCCACCGCAGTTGGGTCAGTGGCAGCTCGGTGGAGATGGAGGTGGACAGAGACAGCTTGTTGTTGGCACAAGTTGCTCCCTGCAGCTTCAGACCTGTAACAAAAATAGTTGTGATAAGATTAAGCACATTTACAACCATTCATTCACTGTGGGCTGGATTTTTTTGAAGCATATCAGTATTTTGATGCTTTACTCGCTGTAGAACAACAGTTTGAGAACACTGGAGATTCTTGGAAAAAAATTTTTTTTAAAAAGCATGGCCCATCAGACCCATATCTATCCATCTATGATATCTAACATACCACAGACTTCTCATGCTACTACAGAGCAATAAATTATTGAGTAAAATTTAGGAAATTTTAGGGTTAGCCAAGAAGTAACAGAATTGTCCTCTTTTGAATGTGGGTGGTTGACGTTGAGGTGCCTTATTTTTCTTTTGGTCCTGTGTGTGTGACACTTTGAGGTTGAATGCAAAGAACATTAAATAATAATTTTAAATATAAATCAGCTGTATAAAAAGTGCAAAGATAGTTTTTTTGTTAGCAATTCATAATTTTAAGCTTAACTCTATTACTTCTACATTTTTTGACATTGTCCTCCGCTGTGACATCTGTCACACAGCAGGACATTCACTACAATTTGGTCATTTATATTTTTGTAATAAATTATTCAATAGGTTTACTGTGCCAACTTGATACTTATATCCTTGTCTCATCCTAAAAAAATATTTTTAATATTCAATTTGATTGTATGAAAACAGCTGTCACAGCGCAGGACACCACACAGGCACACATTCATATTTTTTGAGAGGATTTTACTAAATGAATAATAAAATAGCAGCTCCTTTTGACAGCCTTAACTCCAGAGGTCTCTCTAGTCTATAAATGACAGATGGGGACTTATGTGATTTATTTTGGAAATGTTTGCATTTTGAAAATGTTACACTCACACTGCAGGACCTTTGGCAATTTAACCTTAAAATACAAAATGACACACAAATTCTTTCTAAAACTTCAAAGATGTTGTAGTAAACCCTTTGTTGCAATGCTGACAGAATTTTGAAGGCGGAAAAACATTATTTAGCAAAACTTTTCAATTGATTACTGAGAGTGGGCGTCATGTCAACCACCCATGTGCAAGGTATAAGAAGCATTATATATTCTACAGAAACATGTCAGACCTTTGATTCCGAAGCTGCAGGCGTCCAGTGAAGCTCCTTGGGCTGTGGTGACATTGACCTCCAGATACAGCTCCTCCAGAGACCAGCTGTTGGCCTGGGCCACGTACTGACGGGTGGCTGTGATGTAGGCCTCAGGGACGAACAGGCTGCCCAGGCACACGTGGATGTTCTGGAGAAGATGGAACCCACTCAGTTTAGTCATACATGTCTGTTGTAAGATCTCTAGAATAATTCTGAAAGCATACCTTGAGCTCCTTGGCACCACCACTGGCTGCTCCCTGTGAGATCTGCTGCAGCTGTTTGATCCTCTCGCTGAAGTCGGCCACCCACTGAATGACAGTCATGGAGACTGGGACAGTGTACCTGCACCAGCTGCGGGGGAGGATGCCTACAAAGAACACAACAATAATAAAAAACAATATTCAGAGTGTGTTAAATGCGCAGCAAACAGGTTTCAACTAATACATCCATGCTCCAGGTTTTATCTGGTGAATTCTAAGACCTTTTAGGACAAGAAATTAAATGCCAGGATTGACAATAATTATCTGTATATTACACTAATGAAATAGCCATACTTTTCTCAGAAACTCAAAGGTTTTATTTTTAAAACTTAACACAGGCCCAATAAGTTCTTTAAAAAAAAAAACAGACTCACCAATAATATTGATCAAAGTCAAAACTTGTAAAAATATATTAGTTACCAAATATTACAAGTACATGCTTCTTGTTGGGGCTAAACATGGTTGTTACTTCTAATTACACAAACACAAAGTTTGCTAGCATACATTCACTAATATATGTATATATACCTGTATCACTAGACTTGGCTCAGAGGTTTCAGATTTTGACAATTTAGGACCCAGATGAACACAATTTAATACCTGCCCATGGGATTTAATACTTTTAAGGCCTTGATTTTGACACCATTAAAATTTAGATGTATATTGCTATTGCCCCAGATCCAGGTCATGTAACTCAGGACACCAGTAAGTGCTTCTCGGCTGTCAGGAACACCGCATTACAGGGAATACTCAGGTATAGAGGTTGACCGATATTTGCATTTTTTAGACAATCGTCCATTGGCAGATTCTTGCATATTTTTTTTTTTTTTTTTTTTTTTTTGCAGATTTTTGGTTAGGCACATGTCTGAGCAACCATTTGACTGAAGGACCCCCGTTTCCTCAACCATATTTTAGCAGTTTGGACACCTTACACTGCTGCTAATAGGAAACATCCAAAAATCTCTTTATCTCAGCCTGAAAAACTCAAAACTGTAATAAAAAGGTTTTGCTCGTTCCTCTGGCAATAAACTTCGTAGAACAAAAAATCTAAATTCATTTTGTAGCTCTCCCCAAGCTCTACTTGCACAGCAACTTTGTTTGAGATTGCATTATAGGTTTTCTCAAAAAAACAAACACCACATCTTTACCTTTACTCACTGTCCAATTCTAACACATTTATTTCAGTTTTAATAAACATTACTAAAACAAATTGCTACAATTAATTTAATTTCTTTCATAAAATTAAGAAAATCGGTCCTCCAAAATAACCGGCAGTGTTTCCCGGCCCTAGAAAAACCAATATCAGTTGACCTCTACTCAGGTATCCAACATTGTCCGTTACCTTTGACCAGGTCACTGATGAGCGTCCTCAGGTAATTGGTCTGCTTCTTCTTGCCCTCGCACACTTGAACCACATCAGACAGGTCCTGACGGATTTCCTGCAGCATCTTCCCTCCCATCTTCACCTCGCGCTCAAAGAACCGGAACAGAGGATCCTAATATTTGTACATTTCAATCAAAATACTGGTTAATATGGGGATGGGAACATGGATACATACCTTTACCTCGTTATGGCATAAGAACTAAAGACAAAGATATTCAGAACTAAAAAGCCAAGTCTGCATGAAGCTCCCCCGCGTCCCTCTGGCTTTACCTTGATGTTCTCCACCGTGCGCTTGAGCGGGTTGACCGTCTGGGGCATGAGCTGGAGCCAGTTGCGGGCTGTGGTGTGGAGCGTCCTCATCCAGGCTGGCTGAGCGTCTGACGTGGAGGACGTGCGCTGCTTCTTCTCCGTCTCGTACGCCAGGTCGTCCTCATCCTCCAACATCTGCATTTTCAGCATCTTACCCATCATGTCAGTGCCTGCGCAGCCCGAGGAAGGGAGGGGGGGGAGTGAGGAGGAGACAGGTGGCAAAAAGAAGCAGTGGTGGGGGGGTAGAAGAAATTAATAGAGGAACACAAACAAACAGCTTACCTGAATTTGACTTGAATTAGGAATATGAAGGGTAGCAAGAGACAAACAAGGCTTCAGGCAAGAAATGTAACAAAAATGTTGGAACATATGGAAGAATTTGTAGTATCCTCAGCCAATAATGATATAAGCAGCTACTGGAACTTAATTGGGATATGAGGCTGGAGGAGGGAATAGATAAATGGGGATAAAAGGAGTGGTCTGGGTACTGAAAATGTTTGGAAATGTGTGGAAAGAAGGGATGCACAATATCTGAAGAAAATGATGACTATGATGAATAATCTTGAGCTAAAACCAAATAAGGTTGAATCAAGATGACACAACTGACTAAACTGGGGGTCTGAAAGCAGGACTACATTTGAGTGACGCAAGTCTAAATCATACCGCTGCCATATGGAGCTGTCTTATTTGGTCTTTCCAGAATTAGATAAAAAAAAAAAAAATCCTTTGAGAGTCTTATTTAAAAAGGACAATAGTATGCTTTTATCCAAGCTTTTTGAAATGAAATTGGGCATATTCACATCAACATTTCATGTTTTATAATTTAAAATAATGTATCTATTGAAAATGTCTTCTTTTTGTGAGCCACTACTTTGACTTGAAGAAAACATTTGGATTAGATGCCTGTAACTTTAAGGCCTGCTTCTCTGTAGTTTTTATCTGCTCTGCTGCAGTGAAGGATTGAAGGGCTGAGGCTCTGTCTAAAGCTCTCTAAGGACACTACTGCCTCTTGATCACCTCCTTTGAATAAAGTTGGGAGGATGTGGGTTCAGATTAGCAACATGACGCTAACAGAGCTGACTACTTTCGTAGTGTTCCGCAGTTTAATCGCTGAAATTAGGAGAAAGAGTCTGATGACGGAGTATGAACTTAAGAAACGCACCGGAGCACTTCCTGGAGAAGGCAGGGTTTCATGTGTGAGACCAAGCGTTTTCAGCACTTGAGAAGGTCAGCGCCTCAGCATACAGCATTACTCAAATGTGTGAATTTAACAAAACACAACTTCAAGTATATTTTTTTAGGCAGAAACATTCTAGCATGGAAAAAGCTCTTGTCTAATTGAAGGCTCTAACTTAACATTTGACAAGTAAAAGGTAGGTGGATGACCTTAATAATACTGCAATACAACAATAAAACAAGCTTTATATTGTGCAGCCCTTGAGGAAAGCATAATACGATAATAAATGAGGGCTCAGGGAATTATAAAAAGGGGTGGGAGGGGTGTGTGGGGTCAGCTTTTCTCAAACTCAAGAAAGGGGTCTTGTATAAAGCAAAGCGACATGATGGCAGCCAAATACAGCTGCTGGAGGGTGAGGACCACACCCTTCCCTCATACCTTTACAACGTGGGAGGCTAAAACTTCACTGTTAACAGATTTACTGCACAAATACACCTTGGGGATCACACGACGACATATTGAGATTATATAAAGGTCTTTGACTCCTGTATTTATTTCACAGCCTCCTCAGTATTTTGTAGACATATTGCGATTGCCAGTTTATTCCCAATAGTAGACGGTTGTCAACTGATAGCATGTACCAGCATTTCTCTGACGATTTAAAAGTATGGCTGAGGGAATAATATTGGGTATTTCTACAAGATATGTTGCTGAGAAATGACCCATATTGGTTTGAATAGCCATGCAAAAGAATATTAACAGTCATATGTTGCTGACTGATGTAATGTACTTTTTGCTGTCCCCTCTTTTAGACAATCAAATCACAAAACCTGTTGCACTCGTGATATATTAAAGTACCTAAGAATCATAACTTGATTTCCTGATCTTTTTTAGGTTTTGGTCATTTTGGTCATTTTTTTTTATCTGATGCCCACAGAGTTTTAGTAGAATTGAAATTAAAACTTTCTGCAACACAGTTTTGCACAACGCCTCTGCTCCTGCCTGAGTGTCTTCTGATAGAAATAATAATTGCTTTATAATGACTATTGCAGTGAGTTTTGAGAAACAGTCAAATCAGTCATTTTAAAGGCACAGTTTAGTCTGGGATTACCTGTGGTCCTGGTTTAGCCCACGTTTAGAGCAGTTTTAGCCCAGGTTTAGTCCAGATTTAGCACAGATTTAGCCCAGGTTTAGCACAGATTTAGCCCAGGTTTAGCACAGATTTAGCCCAGGTTTAGCACAGATTTAGCCCAGGTTTAGCACAGATTTAGCCCAGGTTTAGCACAGATTTAGCCCAGGTTTAATTCTGGTTTAGCACAGATTTAGTCTTGTTTTGTCTTTATATATTTATGGTCATTTTATTCCTTTAAAGATAGAAAATATCAGACTTTCAAAGTACTAAGAGGGTACTTAGTATGCGAATTTGGAAACCACTGGTCTATTGAACTAATACTGATCTTCTCAGACACCAACTGGTCAGCCTGATTAGGTTTTATCATGTTTAGCAGCAAGCAACACTGTGCTAATTATCCACGTTAATTGAATTAATCTTCCCTGAAAAATATATTATTCTACTACTTTTACCAACTTATAGCCTACACGCCAGTGATTAAAAGATGCTTGTGCTTTAAATTTCCAAAACCTTTCCAAAACTTAACACTAAAATCTAAAATTCCCAAACTTTTCCTGGTCCTGGAAATTGCATTTTAAAATTCCATGACTTTTCCAGGTTCTCCATGACTGTACGAACCCTGTATTGTATATAAATGAATATGCCAAGATGAGCTGTAAAAGCAAGAGTTAGTAACACTGAAATAGTAATGAATAATGAGCAAAATCATAACAAATAACCATGACAACACACTTGAGTGATATTGTGAAAGAACCAGGAAAAGCATACCCTGAGTGGTGAGCAGGACCTTCTCGGCGTTACTGGGCAGCCCGAGCCAAGATGGAGTCTGCGTGTCAGGAAGCATCTCCACCCAGTGCATGAACTCCTCACGCCTGCAATAAAAAAAAAAAAACAACATACAAATATTAAGTGCCTCAAAACCTAAGCAGAGAGAATCAAAATGCTTCTCTAAGACCGACCGTATTCCGTCTGGCATCTTGATGTCCTTGTGTCCGTCCACCTTCATGGCCAGTTTGAACTCGCTGTCGAAGCTGCCCTTGGTGAAGATGCGGTCCAGGAAGGTGATGAGGAGACGCTGGTCGAACTCGTTGTCGATGCGGCCTCCGTAGATGGACTGGGCCATGAGGGTCTTCAGAGCGGCCCACGGGATCTTATCCGGGGCAATGTTCTGGCGGCCCTGTGGATGTAGGCAGGTGAGTTACTGGACAGTTTTATTAAACAGAGCAAGACAATATCACATAATGCAGGCTGTAGACACTTGTGATTTTTTGGCACTGGACTGGACTCTAACCTTCGCTGTGTCATCCAGCCAGGTGTCCACGGTGTCGCAAGCAGAACGCAAGTCAGACTCTCCAAACTCGTACTTCTTGGACCAGCCCAGGGGAGCGTAACGCAGACGCTCCTGGATGACAGCGTGGAACCAGGCCAGCAGGAAGTACAGGCGGGCACGCTCATTCGGAGCCTAGAGCAACAGGGTAAACAACATGAGGTCAGCTGTGAGACTAACCAGCTTCAAAGTACATAGCAGTTTTAGGATGTCATGATATTTCCAGATATGAAAACCATTAATAATGTAATGACTTAACCTAATAGCCTAACCCTAACCCCTAATACCATGATTGTAAATGATAAGACTGGCCACTGAAACTACTGCATAAAAAGTTAGAATGACAGACTTAAAATCAAACCAGTACTTTCTCACAATATGGCCACATGACTAGTACATATGCAGCGTTTCCCACATATTTACATTAATCTATGGGGGGGGTCAACGTTCTACCACCAGTTAAAATTTGTTTATATTAAGTTTTATTTTTTTAATTTTCTAAAACATTTTACAATTTAATTTTTTTACTGAGTGTCTCTTGTCATTATATTGGCGTATTTATATATATATGTTCTGCTATCGCGGTACAAGGTTGATAGTGTTTAAGTTCAGTTTTAGACTATAGGGATTAAAGCATGTTCAAATTCTTTGAAAAACTGCATGCTTTTCTTTGAAAGACATGTATCATAGGGCTGTGCAATTAATTACATTTTTATTGTGATTACAATTTTTGCTCCCAACGATTACAAAATCTATTTAATCTAGAAAAAATAATTAAATAAATTATAGTCTGAATGATGTGCATTCTCTTTACGTCCATATGTAGGGACATTACAGTGTGGTCAAAGCTACATGCAGACTTGTCTTTGTCCAGAAAATTGTCCAAAGTCTTCTACGCTCTATGAATCAGTTAACACAAATAAATGATAAGACTACTCTTCCTCTACAAGTTATTATTTTGGTAGTACATGAAAAATAATTTTAAATAATTCTGATTCCAATTATGTATAGAATGGTGGTTCGAATCCAGCTCTCCCCAGTTTATACTGCTGTCCTTGGGAAAGACACTTCACCCACCTTGCCTGCATGAATATATATATTGCTTGTGTGATTGTGCATTTGGTGGTGGTCTGAATAATGGACTAGTGCACAGTGCATCGCGAGTTTCCACATATTGTGCAGCCCTAGTGCTAATGTAAGAAAAAAGTAAGAGTGAATTAATTAATTGAAAATTAAATGCAACATTGTTATATTGTTGTTCTTTACAGAATCCCATAGCGTCCAAATGTTATACCAAAGGCAAAAGCAAGCACTTTTTAACCATTCTATCTCACAGTACCTTGCACATGCGGGACACAGGGATGCTGCTGAAGGTCCTGAGCATGTTGGCCTTGACACCGGGAGGAGGCTCAAACACAAAGATACGGCCAGCACGCAGAAGGTTGACCGGGACCTGGAAGGAGATAGACTGTTTAATAAACCCAGCCTCTACTACTTCCACACTCATTTCTTTAACATTCTGAAATACAGTGATGTGGACTATACCTTGGGGTTGATCTCCATGGTGAGGAAGAGTCTGAAGCTGGAGTGAGGCTGCATGGAGTGGAGTTTCTTCTCCAGCTGCATGAGCCATCCGGGAGCCAAGTGGACGTTCTCCAACATCACCCACCTGCAACAGTACACCAACATTACTGCTGTGTCAACATTTATATATTTATAAATGCATGAAATGAAAATGACCAACCTCCCAGATTTGACAGCAGTGTTGATGTCTCTGTCTGCCTTGTTGAAGCCCTCAGCAGAGCCTGTGAACAGCAAAAAGCACAGAAAATGTATTAATTCATAAATGCTCTAAAGCAAAATGAAATGAAAGTATATTTTGTAAGCTTTAAGTACGATCAGAAATCGCGCTCCTCACCAATAGAGACCGAGGTGATTTGTTTGTTTTGCTCAGTAGCCAGATCTCTGACCAGACCGCTGGCGTCGTAACCTGGTACAGCGCACATCAATACTGGGGTGCTGGGCTTCACCTGGATGTACACGAGAGGAAGGCCAAAACATTCACAAACATTAGTATGGCTATAATGAACCAAACAAAAATGCAATCAACTAGCCAATAGCCCTTTTTCACAAAGCAGGTCAAACCTTAACTTAGAGGTGTCCAACTCACAGGCTTGAGTTTTTTTTTTTTTTTTTTTTTTAGAGTTTAGTGCCACAGTGGCTCAAGAGGTAGAGCCGTGCATCCAATAACAGGAAAGTTCATACTGTCCTTGTGTCCTTGGGCAAGACACTGCACCCACCTTGCCTGTATGAATGCATTAGTGCGATTGTGTGTTTGGTGGTTGATGAGGCCGTAGATGCAGAAGCGCTATATAAGACTGATTATTTAGCGGAGGGTAGAAAAGCAATGATCAATAGAGCCAAGAAAAGAGGATTCACCATGGCACTGATAAACCAGAGGAGGCGGCCATTTTAGATGAGTGAAGTTATGTGGCTATGTAGAAATTATATTCAGGTTTAACATTTAAAAAAATATAGAGAGCAGCTACACAAGCTGTAGTTTAACTGATAATAGTATATATTATTATTAAATTGAGATTTAGTAAAAAAAAAATTACATTACAAAAAAAAATCTAATTATTTGAGTTTAAGTTCACCTACTTGTGTAGACTCAAAGGCCTATTTTAAAGTTCAAATGAAATCATTTACTGTTTGATGCTATTTCTATTTAATACCCAAATTATGAATGATTAAGTGGATCAACCAGTCAGAGCGCTTCTTCAGGCAGCAGCAGGAGGAGACTACTGGGTTAGAGGAATTCCACCTGTCTCAGACCAGGTCAGGTTCACAAAGAGGTCAAAGTTCAGACCAACTATCCTCTTACCAGGGTTAACATACTTTGAATTTGGGCTAAACCTGCTTCTTGAAATAGGGCCAATGGCATCACTAAACAGTCAGGAAATAGGGAATAGATTGGGAGGGGCACCAAATCCGTACCTCACTGTCCACAATATTAGCCAGGTCGAGAGGCTGCTCGATGATGTTCATGAAGGTCTCTCCCAACACCTTTGAGACAAAAATGTGGGACATGGCCAGGAGACGATCGGGACGGAAGGCCTGGATCAGGAGCAGCTGGTGCACTGCCTGGCCAATCATAGCTGTAAACCAAAGAATAAGACAGTTTAGAGTGGACAGAAGTGTTGATTTACAGACTTTAAACATACAAATATACCTTCAAATGTCAGTTGGGGGGGTGGGTATATCTTCATAAACTGCTATATTCATAAGTCAAAGAACAGCCTGTTTTGCAATGTTTAGGAATTCCATTTGACACATATTTTTTTATCTTTTGGCTTGCTTCATTTTTTTTTTGAGGTGCCCACAGCAAAACAGTCGCACAGCGATTTGGCAGGTTTTTACACCAAATCCCGTTCCTGTCGCAAACAGCCACGTATAGTGACTGGAGTAGACCCTCCGATTGGTGGACAAGCGCTAACCCACAGTGCCACTCTCGCCCCAGCCATGGCATGTTAAAATAATCAGTCCAACCAAAGCTTGTGCAACCCAAATTTATCCCTGATTTTATTGTGACCCACTTTTACAGAAGTTACTTGGGGGTCACTGGTTTAAAACACATTGTAGTGTGACTGAAATGGTAAAAAGCAGTTGGTGGAAACCATTTGACCGTTAAACCCAAATAGGATTTATCACAGGTCCTAATATCACGCAGCTGTAATTAAATGTAAACATTAAAATCAAAGTTATTCTGCTGTTTTATTTTTACCAATACCAAGTATACTTACTGGACTGTTTCTCCTCTGACCACAGATAAGGAACAGCCAGCTCTGGAGTGTTGCTCTCAAGCCACATGAAGATTTGCTGAAGAAACAAAATGGCAGAAATCAGCTCACATTTTTACTCAGTACCTCTTCAGTTTTGTTATATTATTATTATAAAAAGTGACCAATAGCTTACATCATCAGCCTCAACTTTAGCCACTAGGTCTTTGAAAGCTGGGAGACGGCAGAGACGAACCATGGCCTCACTCTGCTCAGATGTCAGACCTTTGACTTTAGGGAGAACTGTGCCTGTTAGAACAATCTCCTTACCACGGAGGAAGTGCTGGAACTCTGCATCGTACGAAGGCTCACTACAAAAGCACAAGAGAAGTTAATGAAAAGTTTATGTATAAAGGCTAAATTCATATTTTGATGTTCAGTTTTCTTACCTGGTAATTCCCTTCAGGCTGATTTTAGCCAGAAGCATAGCAAACGTGATGTGGTCATGGTGCAGCATACCCCGGGCCACTCTGTTAAAGGCCACCTACATTCACAAAAAAAAAAAAAAAAAAAAAGTTATGTGACTTGACAATTCATTCGACAACAGAAATTTTCCACAATGGCAAAAAAAATGGTGTGTTGGAACCTGGAAGAGGTCTTTGGTGATGGTGGCCAGCCTCTGAGAATGGTCGCTGATGTTCTTGAGGTTGGGGTTCTCGTACAGCACGGTGTGGTAAGTGTCCAGGAAAAAGTGGAGAGAGTACTGGTACAGGAAGTGCATCTGGAAGAAAAGATAAATTGCCAATGTTAAAATAGGGTCTTTTTTAAAATTTTCCACAATCTACATTTGAAACCACAAAATAAGCATTAAAGACAAAACTACCGTTTGAAGTAAGTCAATCTATCACCACAATGTCCTTGTTGGGAGAAAAGAGCACTAACTGTTCTGCCACCATGCACCAGTTGTTAACAACTGGTAGCTTAAAATTTAAAGCAATCCATAGCACTGATTTTTTGGGTTTTCCTAACTTTACTGCACAGGGCAACAGAGACCACACAGGAAATCAGGGAGCACGGAGGCAAACAGGGTCTTGCACCATTTAAAATATTAAAAAAATAAAATATAAAAGCAGCATGACATACCACTTTGGGCTATTTTTTGTCCCCCTAAAAAATGCAATTGCCATGTTTTTTCTAAAGTCAAAAAAGATGGCGGCCATTACAATGGCTCTAGAGCAGCCATTCCCAAAGTCAAGAGTGTCGCAGGCTCCCAACAATAAAACTTCACTCTAATCAAAAGACTGTGTCATGTTTTTCTCCATAGATTTCTATAAAAAACATTGACTCTTTGCTAAAATTTGTTTTAAAATAATATTTTTAAACAAGTATATAACTGTACTTTATTTAAAAGTCTTAAAAGTCTTTTTATGTACCTAATAGAGTAAACCCCAGACCCCACTTTGAGAACCACTGCTCCAGACAAAGCTTGTGTCTTTTTAGAGATAAATTCTAGCTGCCAGTAGTTTGCTAAACATGACTATCAGTGGACAAGCTTGTACTCAACCAACAAAAGGCCCTCTGAGCCAAATGGACCATCACCATGTTTTTTTGTTCTGAGCATGTGATTGGTCCAAAAACTCTGCTCTAGTTCCCCCTCTGTCAAAGCACTTTATAATAAAGGCCAAATGAGGTCTCAAAGTCACATTTGTTTCAGAGATGACATCTATTATGTTGCTGTTGACTGAATAATTTCTCAAATACAAAAGGAAAAAAATTGTATAGTGCATCTTTATTTATGAGTGTTTCGAAAGATTAAATAAATGGGATGTGTGTGTACCTGGTTGAGTGCCTCCATGGTGAAGTAGATGCTGCTGCAGGCGGAGGACAGGGACAGATACTGCTGGGACACCGCCTCGACCTCTGCCATGATGATGTCCGTCTCCTCCACCTTCCTGGTCACCTCCGCTGCCTCCCTCTTCAGGTTCTCCAGAGTGGTGATGATGGTATCGTCGTCCAAGATGCGGCCCTTCACCTCATTCAGGGCCTGCAATAGAGACTTCTCCAGCTGCCTGAGACGCAACTGGAACTCACCTAAGAGAAAACATCACTTATTTATTCTCCCATAAAGTGTCACACATAACTGCCTCTGCCTGAAACATTGTGGACTTTCATAGAGATGATATTCCACACTCACCCTGGAGTTTGAGGAGATCAGAGCGTTTCTCGTCCACGTCTGGTCTCTCGGCCTTAAGCACTTCGTTGAGACACTGGCTCTGGAGACTGCTGCGGGTCACCGTGAAGTTGACAAAGGTCACACGAGAGCACAGGTCTGGTGGGAACTCAACCTGGAAATGAAAAAGAGAACCATGACAAAAATGAGTTAGTTCTCAACTGTTATCAATTATAAGTAAAGCACTAAAGCATCTGAATTATGTAGAGAATAATGTTCAGACTTTCTTGGTGTAAGATTATCTAAAGAGTGGGCAAGGACGTTAAATTATCAGGGTAGAAAATCTATGCTCTTAAAATGAAGAAGCAAACAAACAAACAAACAAAAAAAAACAGTTAAAAAGGGATGGAAATCCTATCATCCATACTAATACATAAGCACAATAAAAAAATGCATATTGCAGGTAGTGTACTAACAAACTAGAGAGAGCAATGTGGCTCCTGAGCTCCTTAGTTGGAACAACAAATTTTTGAGTGTGCTATTACACACACATTTGCCGCTGCTAGGGGCAAGAGGAGACTGCAGACATGAGTAAAACAGAGAGCAGAGCATGGAGAGTGGTAAAGACTGGTAGCCAAACTTCTGAATATTTTTCTCCATGTTATTCAAAACAATATAACCTATAGCCCATAGCTTAATAACAAACCCCAGTAAATGGACGCATATCCTACATACAGCCCCAGAGTTTCTCACGTCACTCTGTAGTAAAGGTGGGCACCCTGCCAACAAGTACCTACAACCTTGACTACCATTCAATATACTCAGAAGTAGTATATAGCCTATGTAAAAATCTCTTTATTTGCCAAAAAACTTGTTGTGATGCAGTGTTTGGATTAGGTAAACTTGATGAGGTTTTTAGGGGTTGTAAATGTGGTGTATAAATAATAACTAATACATTTATTAGTACACCATTTTGAGGTACAAAGTGTTGGTAACCACCTTAATTGACCAATTTTCTACAGGAAACACTGAGCCCATTTAGGCCACCACCACAAGCTTTCTGCTCCTCTCTTGATGCACAGCTTCATATTATAATTTCTTGGGACCTGTCGGGACTGGTGGGAATCCTGATCTGGACAGGAGCGGTCAGAGAGGCTTTGGGAGCAGGACTGAAAAGTCAGTCCTGAGCAGATCTCTAGTTTAAAGCTTTGCATATATAGTATGAATGAAAAGGGAGATAAATAAATTTAAAAATAACTTACCGTTGGGTCTCGTGTGGACAGGAAGATGACAAATGAAGGTGACAAATCGATGTCCTGGTCTCCCAGAGTAATGAGCACACGGCCTCCGGTTCGGCGCACTTCCCTGTTCAGCACTGGGTTCAGGATGGGGTCATAACTCTCCACGTCCTGTACCAGCAGAGGGTTGCCAAAACGCAGGGCGCTCTCCAAGTTCTTTCTAAAGGCATCGTCCAGGAAGCTGGTTCTGGTGATCTTGCGGTCTTTGTACTCGTTCATTATAAACTCAGTGGCTTGGCCTGATGGATCGATAATGAGTGGGTACCTAAAATGGAGTTTGGATCAAAGGACAAAGGAAGTCATTTTAGGAATTTTCAAAAAGCTCATATCTTAAGAATTGTAAAGATACAGACCTGTTGAAACGCTTGAGCATGATGGCGTTCTCAGTGCAGAGGTCATCAGCAGGGAGAGAGTTGGCCTGCCAGCGTAGCCTCTCATCAGCATTGGACAGGTATTCTGTTCTGGCAATGTCTGTACGGAACTGGAAACAGAAAAAGTCAAGAGATAGAATCTTAGAATCAAGACCGCAGGCATAATTGTGTCAACATAAGGTACAAATTATTTTTGTTTATTACTGGCAGGCTGCTAAAGAGGCACATTATATCCGCTCAGTTAGGGTTGGGCAGAGCACAGGGGGAGACAATCCATAAATTTGTTGAAGTTCAGACTCTAACCCACAACTGAGACAGGCCGTAGTTACCCTGTATATACACTGCAGATCTACCAACTGAGCTCTACCAACAGAACTATACCATGGCGGGGGCGATTTACAATTTGAATTGCTTTTTTCTCTTGTTGTCTGACCTAAAAAGCTACTCAAATATTTACTGTTTGTTTTCTTATAAGAATATTGCATAAATATATTTTTATGCTAAATGTCTACACAAAACAGTAAAGCAGCAGCTGTGTGCACCCTCAGTGACCTTAGTGAAGACTGTCTTTCAATTTGAGCCGTCTCCTTCTGAAAACCAGGTCTATAACAATGTATACACCATAGGAAACCTTGTTAAAAGACGCTAAAAGCTCCAGAGCGCATGGCTAATCTGTATTTTAATAAATAGATAGTGTAAGTGACTACTGCACACCACACTACACCGTTTTTGACATTGTGCTGCCACCCACTAAACAAAGCCCTTAGCTTTGTGATTATTAGTGTTTTTAGTGTCTGTAGAGTCTCCACAGTATTTTAGCTGCTCTGGAGCTAGCAGCAACATTCATCACAACATAGTGGACAGTGCAGTGCTTGGAAGATGCAATTTCTGCTAAATTTGACTGGTCAAAATTGTGACTTAATCTGATTAATTTGGTTTATCACCCAGACCTAATCTATTACAAGCTCTTTCAATGATAGCACAAATTGAATAACAGATGAGGACATTGATATTGACCTTTTTTCATGAATATTCATGTGTGTTTTTTGTGAATTTACCACTACTAGAACACATTATGTCTGACACCAAATTCAGCATTTGCCTGTAAAGCCAGATACTGAATTCCTTCACTCCAATTCATAAAATCTCGCACAGAAACATATATTTCTATTCAACTGAGAAAACTTGAGATACCTGAATGTTGGCCTGCTGCAGATGGTGAGACCAGGTCGTGAACAGGTTCTGCCTCATCTGTTGCTCGAAGTAGCCGGCATAGGAAATGAACGCCGCCGAGAGCAGACAATCTCCAGCAATGGTGGACATCTGGTTCTTGAAGGTCTCACTGGTCTTCTCCCAGCGCTCCCTCTCTGCTGACAGACTCTTGAGCAAGGCAGTACTGCGGTTCACCTATAAACAAAGGGGGGAAAAATGAGTTACTTGGTGTAATATTGACAGCAGAGACTCAACTGGATTAAGGAGAAGGTACCTTAGCTTCCACTGCAGCCAGGTCAGCCTTGATGGCCTGGGCTTCTGAGATGAGGACCGCATACTCCTCCTTGTAGCGCGCGATGCTAGCCTCCAGCTCTCGGATCATGTGTTCCACCTCCTCAGCCTTGGTCTTGTTGTCCTTAGCGTCATCCTCCAGCTTCTGCAGTTCGTTGCGCAGAGGCTCCACGCGCTTCAGCATGTCAGCATAGTTGAGCTGTAACAAAACAAAATCAGGAGTTCCTTTCTTTATTATGTTCAGTGTTTTCTATAAACATCACAGTATCACAATAAACAAAAAATACTATAATGTTGAAGTCTGTATATTTCATACATAAGATTTTTGTAGACCTTTTTGAGACAACTGTTAACAAAATTTAGGCCTATTTCATAAGCATGCAGTTTACAAAAAAGACCACTCAAAAGACTCAAATTTACAGTCAGTTGTTTATTGTTTTGTTTAAAGTTTTATCCTTTTAGAACTGTATATATTCCGCAGGACTTTGAGCATTTTTAAGGTAGTGAAATGTATGTAACATTTTTAAGACCCGTTTCAACAATTTAAGACCTAATACTCTGTATCTTGGCAAATTTAGGACTAAGGCCTTAAAATTCAACCTTTTAAATTTAAATTTTTTAGACATTAAGACCCAGCAGAATCCTTGCATACACACAGGGGAGTTGCGTTTGGCAAGAAGAACTCTCGAACAGTGTGGCCTTTTTTAACCAGCAAGCAGTTAAATTCAAGCAGGGAAAACAAGCAGAAAGACTGAATAGCTCCTTCTTTTAAAGTCTTTTAGAATTGAAACCTCTATTTGTTTATTACAATGACATCTTTATTTAAGAGCACTATATTTTACCAGGGTAGCTCCAGGTCTTTGTCTTGAAATTTAAGAATTCTTTAAGACTTTTTAATGTCCAAAAGAAATTTAATGCCAGGATCACCAGCAAAAGAACAGTAATCTGTATGAATTTTACACAAATCAAATATTTGTACTACTATGACACTCAAGAGTTGAATTTATATTTTAAATATTTTAAAAGCTTAATACAGATGAAATAACAGTTCAGAATTTAAAAATCTTAAAACTGAATCAAACATTTCATTGATAAATATAAAATAAATAAATATGATCCTATAGATGAGCTAATGGACTTTATTTAACAGTCCTAGACACATTTTGCCTGCCCGTCCTGGGAGAGGATCTCTCCATAATATTTATTCTTTTTTTTCCCCCACAGCTGAGTTTTTTTAGGAATTTTTCCTGGGCTATATGAATAAAAGTAAACCTTTCTTTTTTAAATTAAAGAAAGACCAAGATTAAACACTAAAACTTTGAAGGCCTTGATTTTGATCACATCAAACTGAATACCTTTATAAGACTTTGGGGCTAATCGATTTGCAGATCCGGCCTAAATTATCAGCTAAACTAAACTTGGTGCGGTAGTCCATTTTAATGGTGGTGTCTGTTACCACTAGAAGACGAAATCGAATGCAGTGCCCTTGGAGATTTTAGTGAATTTGTAATCCCCCAAACCTTGAGTGAATTCAGCTGCTACACTGCTCTTTTTTTGTTTACCTGAGCAATGGCCCATTTCACCATGGGCCCACAGGCCAATGAGGCTCTGTTGATCTGATCATAGTTGTAGCCAGGGTTGGACAGGTAGTTCTTCTTCATCTTCTCACGGATGGAGTCACTAAAAAAAACAAACAAAAAAAACAGGACAAAGCCCTCATGAGGCATAATAAAATTGCAAATTACACAAAACATAAATATGTAGAAATTACAGAATGATTTATAGAATTTGGTTTGTGCTTTCTCGCCATTCGTTGCAAAGTAATTTTATATATCCTAGCATTTCCACTAAATCAAACGTTTTGTGTGATTTAACAAAAAAAATCAACTGGTGAGTCAACTGAAGATCATGTTTTACTCACAAGCGCAGCCTTAGAAAATGATTTTTTTTCTGATCATCCTTCCATTGGATTCACTTTTTATACATTCTACCACTTGTTACCTCATTTCGTCTGAGGAAAAGTTGACTATGCTGCTGATGAAATTGTCCCTGATAATAACTTGTCGGATTTTTTTCCAGTCACTTGTCTCCTCGCCCAACATGAGGCAGATAGACTCCAGAGCCAGTTTGACCGGGGTGGGGGGGTTGGTCATGGTCCGCATTTCTACAAGGTGCTGCCGCTTTATAGAGTTCACCGCTAGTAAAGTGTGAAGGTAGGAAATGTGTTTGGGGAAAGTAAAAAAGTTTGGAGATCGAGAGAAGGGGAAAGACAGAAAACAGAAATGATATATTTAGTGACATTTTGGTACATAGTAATGTTCACCTGATTTCGTCAGCTGAGAAGTTAACAATGGTGGGGATGAAGTTCTCCCTCATGATGATGGATCGGATCTGCTTCCAGTCCGTGGTGCTCTCTCCCAGGAGCAGGCAGATCGACTCCAGGGCCAGTTTGACAGCGGCAGGAGGGTTGGCCATGGAACGCACCTCCACCAAGTGCTGCTTCTTAATGGACTTAACAGCTATCAGCATCGAGTGGACAATACAAAGTGTTATGAAATGGGAAGGGCAGTGGTGGAGGGTGTGAGAAGAAAGCAAGTTACATGCCAGCTATGGATTACTGTTAACTAGAAACCTTGAGATCTTCCGGTGGTACTCAGGAGTCTTGTGCAGTTTAAGTCTTGGTTTACTTTAATGTAGACTTTGTTTTATTCCTGATCTGATTAAGGCTTAAATTTGAAGTTTCATACTACTGCTTAGTCCTGGTTTAGTCCTGGTTCTGAATTTGTCCAGATTTTGTCCGGGTTAGGTTCTGGTTTAGTCCTGATTAAGGCCTGGTTTAGTCCTGATTTAGACCCTGTTTAGAACTGGATTCAAGTCATGGATTCATCCTTATTTATTTCTGCTTTAGTCCTTGATTGATCCTGGTTTAGTCTGGTTTCAGACATGGTTTTCTGAAGTGGTACTGTGTGTTAAATGTTAATTGAGAATCATTGATTTATATGGAAAAAAAAAAAAAAAGGGTACCATTCTGAGCTTCAATGACCGCAGGCTCCACTTGGTCCAGGTCCTGTTTGACGCTGAGCTGTTTGTCCTTGATCACCTCCTGCTGTTTGTACACAGCCTCCTGAATCTCCTGACTCATCACCTACAAACAAGAAATAAGAAATGTAGGACTCCATACCACAAAAAAAAAAATCAAAATCAGTACTAAATGCAATGCATTCTTTTTCCTTGTACCTTTTTCTTCTCTGCTTCCTGTTGGTCTTTGACCATCTTCTTTAGCTTGTCATTGGCGGCAGCATTCTTTGCCTCCAGTTCCTGGCTTTTGATTCTCAGGTCACGGCGAAGCTCCTCCACCTTAACACAATGACAAATAATAAAATGAAACAGGGAATTTTCACATAATATATACGTAGTAAGTATATGGGGTCTTAAGTCTAAAATTAAGTTTACCTGGTCCACTGTCTCCTTGATTTTGCGCAGACCAACATTGAGATGCATCTGCTGCTCCTCCAGCTCACTGCGCTTCTCATTGAACAGGTTGGCGTACTGGTTGATGAAGTCCAGGTAATGGCGGGGAGTAATGGCCATGGTGTGGCCTCCTCGCTTAGCCAGTCTGTTGTTAGCCTGAAGAGAAAGGACAGCTGGTTGTAAACATATTGTTCATTATACAACTCTACTTAATAAGCCAATCCTATCATTACCTGGTGCAGTGTCTGGTGAACAAACACACAACCGTTGACAATAGCCTCACGGTGAGAAGGTGGCTGGGGCAGTTTGTCATAGACAGTGGGCATGTAGTCTGGAACTTTATAGTTGGGCTTCTCCAGATCCATCTTGCTGGTGAACTCTTTGCCCACCTGATAAAGGGCCTCGGTGGACCAGTCTCCAAACCAATTCAGCACACACCTGGAAATTAAGATATCAAGTTAACACATCTTTTCGTTGAATTTCTCATTGTGTTTACCAGTGATCATTGAGACTGTGACTTCACCTGTTGAACAGGGCAGGAGAAGTGGCAGCTCTGTCCTTCAGCCCTTCTGATGAGGGGTTCATAGTAAACACCACATGGAGGTTCCTGATGACCTGACTGGTGAACCACTTGTACAGCTCCTCATGAGTGTCCAGCATCAGACCCTCTTTCTGAGCGCCCTCCTTACACTGAGTCATCAGGGTGGCATACTCGTCTCCCTCAAACAAACCAGGGACCTACAGAGTTACAAAGAGTTAAAAACACTAAGCAAAGACCCATTTGTAAAAATATTGTTAGTAATCCCAAATTTAGTATTCCTGTACAAATAGTTAAAATGTGCACAAAACAATTGCCGAGATCAGAATTCAACATTACCTCTCCATTGGCCAACAGAGTGTTCATCCTCTCCAGAAAGCCAGAATCCAGCACGTTGGACTCATCCATGATGAAGGCAATCTTTTCATTCTTACAACCCGAGCGACGGAGCACTGTACGCAGATCTTCATCAAAGTCCTCACCAGTGTATTTCCTGTGGACCTAAAGAAAAAAAATTATTATATTATATTTATAATATAAACGACTGAAAATATTATTAGATATATTCGTTCATTTTGTCAAAATAACCTTGATTTGGTAGACACTCAGTCCATTCATCCAGGCCACAAAGCGAGACAGTGTAGTCTTTCCAGCTCCACTCACACCAATCAACAGGAGATGACCCTGAGGCTGACGGAAGATTCTAGAGAAGGACAAGCTCAGTTAAGACTTTGTAATAATATATTATGGTCACATATGAAATATAATTTTTCAGCCAGACAGAAAACTATAATTATTGCTAGGGCTGGGCAGCATACTGGTATGTACTGAATACCAGTTTATTTTTCTTGTATTATACAAATTTTTGATACACCGTAATACCAGTGGAAAAAAAAGGGAAATGTTTCGAATGGAACTAAAAGTCGCACAAGTTTCCCCTAAAACGCTTATTTTTTGGGACTGCTGAAATACCCCTGGACGAGCTTTTAACAGGCTTGAGTTGAGCACAACAGATAGACAAAGAATAAGAGTAAATCTGAGCAACATACATGTCACTCTGTTAGTGTATAAACATGGCTCAAAATTTATGAAAGTTACATGATGTTACTTTGTTTCTGACACATTGCTGCAGATTTTTACTACTTTACTCCGGCAGATTGTCTCTATTTTATTGAACAAGAGTTTATTCCACTCCAGAGCAGAGCTGCTTTCTACCTCGATAGAAAGTAAACAAAAGTGAAAGTGAACCCGCTTCATAGTTATGGAAAACTCAGGGTTAACCTCAACAGATAAAGTTACTCCTTTGAAAAGTGTGGGGTACAACAGTACAACTTACACTTTCGTTAAGTCAGTATTTTGTCTGTTTTGTTGAAGTACAACCCTTGAGAACTATACTGCCTAACCAAAAAAAAGTTACCACAAAAAAAAAAAAAAAGGTCACACCCTCTAAAATTTTGTTGGACCGTCTTTAGCTTTGATTACAGCACGCATTCGCTGTGGCATTGTTTTTTTGGTCAGGGAGTGTACCTCTTATGTACAAGTATACTCCAATTACATACCTGTCAATTCTCAGGACATGATCCAGCACCTCATTGAAGAGCACCAGTGGGACATCCAGCTCCTCCTCATAGAAGACCTTCAGACGAGCCTTCACATAGTCCCTCAGCTCCTCCTGCTCCACTGGGACGTAGTCCTGAAAAACATAACCATACCATTAAGTTTGTAAGATTACCGAGAGGATTATTATAAAAGGTAAAAAGTATCTTGACTAACCTTGGAGAGCCAGTTGCTGTAGAGGATAGGCCGGTTAAGAGCCTTCTCCTTATCAATGTTGGGGAAGTGTTTGAGGGAAACCATGTCAATGTTTTCATCTGTCCATCTTCTCTCTTCATCTCCCACCAGCCTAAACAAAAACTGCAATGTTATCACTGCTTACTAAAATATAGTGAGAGCATTTGGGGAAACTGCTCCTGACCTGTCCTGGAAGAGTCGGAGAGCCTCGTGAGCCCAGATGCGGATAAGCCCCTCCACAGGCAGAGTCTCCAGGGGTCGGAGCGCCTCAAAAATACCCCTAACCCAGCGAGTCATCTCTCTGGGGGAGTAGATGTAGTGGGGCTGGGTGTCCTGGGTGAAACGCTCCTAGGAAAAAAAAAAAAAAAAAAGTTACCATTTTATTAGGTATGCTGAGGTTATTTAGTACTTTAGCAGGTTCTTTCTATTTAGATGTAGGTATAAATAATGTATGTACCTGAGACATGGTGTAGAACTCCACCATGGCAGCAGTGAGAGGCTCAGCATATGTGCGCAGAGATGGGATCAGGCGCAGCATGGCACGATTGAATGTTCCATAAATCTGAGTGAGGGAGGCTGGTCCTGGGTAGTCCACGTACACCACAGGGACGTGACGGAGGAACCTAAAAATACACACAACATGCACATTTGTAAAAAAAAAAAACTTCTCAAAATAAAGCAGTTTAAGTTGAATTTTCTCAAGGTGGAAGACACTGCTAATCTCCATAAATCAACGAAGTGTGTATCAGTTTCTTGCGTTTGGTGTCGTAAGTTTTTAAGCTGCTATTAGCACTAGCACCAGCATTAGCCTTTGAGCAGTGGGCAAAATGTAAAACTACAATTATCTGCAATAATTTCATCTATTAATCATTGTTGGGAGTAACTCAGTAACTCATTAACTGTATGATTGGAGGAGCGATCCCCACTACCTGCACTGCATACTGCCATTGTGTCCTTGGGCAAGACACTTCACCCACCTTCCCTATGTATGTATGACTGTGAGATTGTGTGTTTGACTAGGCTGCCACTCTGCACATACCAGCACCAGTCTGCTCCAGAGCAGCTGTGGCTTATAAAACTTATCTATTATCATTACAAGCTTAGAATGCACACTACCTGTGTGTGAGGGGTTTTCTTCCAGGGTCTGTGGGAGGATTACAAGCTCCCACAAACTGGATTCTCTCCAACTTGACCCAGGTCTGATCTGAGGTGCGATAGAACCCACCATGTTCCACCATCTGCAGACAAAACAAGAATGCAGCATTCAATTTCCAATGTATTTTGCACAATATACACTTCCCCATGATGCATAGCAGGAAACTGAAAATAAACATTGCATACCTGTCTGAGGAAGGAGATGACCCTCTGTGTGCCGTACTTGTCCATGTCTGGCAAGTTGATCTCATCACAGAACAGCACCAGCCACTTCCCAAGCTGGACGGGGGCCAGCACCACACCGTTGGGGGTACGGCGGTACTCACAGTAGTGGTCAAAGGTCTTCAGGAGCAACTCTGGAGTGGTGGCACTGGAGAAGTTCAGACCTACAACCTGGTCAAGAGAAGACAAGAGAAAAGTCACTCCAAATACTGCATTGCAAAGCTTACAATCTACTGTATGCATGTCTGGTCATATTTCTCACCTCCATGTCAGGCAGAGCTCTGAGTGCGCTGAACAAGGTCATAGTCTTTCCAGAGCCTGGAGGTCCACACAGAACCAGTGGTTTGTGTTCCGCCAGCCATGTGTACAGCAGGGCCTCGTGACGAACAGTGTCCAGGGTCGGAACCACAACATCGGGGGACGCCACCTTGTGCGTCTCTACTTCAATCTGAGGAACCTTGCCCTGCCAGGACTGCCATTCTCCTGAGATGCAAACCTGAATACAGAAGAAATTATGAAACCATGCCTGCAAACCTTTTAAATCAATAAGCAGTAAAGAAGAACCATTGCTGTACCTCGTAGTCGATGATGGGGACATTTGGTGCGGAAGGGAGTGGTACGGTGGTGATGCGACGGATATATTCTCCAAGCTCACCCCTTATCTTCAGACGTCCATCACCAGAGAACGACCACAGGACTGCGTAGATCAAGTATCTCTGCACAGAAATAACAGAAAATATTAGACGGAAGGATTTTGGGAAAAAAATTACATGAATATGTATCGAAAACTGAAGAGGCAGCTGCTGCAACTGGCAGTATTCACATAATACATAGTTAGTTTAACCTCTCTCATAACCTTCGTTTTCATTTAATTTCCCTGACTAATGCATCTCCTCTCCTTTTCTATGCTCTCCCCAGGTTAACTATATTTAAAACATATTTGTAGCAGTCTGATATATCTAATAAGGGTACAATTTTACAAAATGACAGTAAACAAAAGTGTGTTTTAAGTGCAGTACAACAAGGTCAGTGCATACATCTCTGGTTTATAATAAATCAGGATTTTACTTCTCTGGAGAAGATTAGAAAACTGCTTTGGCTTAAAGGTTCAGTAGGAAGCCTATTTTGCTTTGCTGCTTTATAAGAGAAGGCAGAAAAGAGAAGGCAGACTGACGTCTCACTGAAGGGCTAGCAGTGATGACATCACTTCACCCCAGCAGCAAGAATAGTGAGATGTCTCACTTATGCTACACAGAGAATCAGAGTTAAAACATAACTAACTTTTAGTGTTGTGGTTCGCAAATATGGGACCTGAAAGCATAACTTTTCCAAAACTTGACTAAATTTCCAAGACCTGAAAAATGACTTACAGGTGTTTAATTAGAATTCAAAATGTCCAATGTGGTACATTAGAAACTGCAATTTCTTTTGTTAAATTTGGAAATTAATCAGTTGAAGAAAAAAAAAAAAATGTTAGGGCTTCTTCCCCCAGAAATATATTATTCCACTAATTTGACTGACTTATAGCCAACACATCAGTAATTAAAAGATAATGATAATATATTAGATATAAATTAATCATCTATAGTGTTTTAAAGCATTACCAAAACCTAAAGAGCCAAAGACAAGCAGAACTTTTACAATTCAAATATTCTGAAAAAAATTTAAAAAAAGAAAAAAAGATAGATATAGGTCACTTTTTCCTGCAGTGAGAACTTGGCCAAGAAGACAGGATTTCTACTGACTTATATTTACTATATTCTAGCAGGCGCAGGTTTAACTAGTAGTGGCCGAATGTTACTCAGACCGTTGAAATTTCCAAAACCCTACACCAAATAGAAATTGCGATTTAAAATTCCATGATTTTTCCAAGTTTTCCAAGACTGTACAAACCCTGAATAAAGAAATGAAAGGTGGTTGCTGACTAACAGCTGACAGGACATTACCTGCATGTATCTCTCCAGCTGATCGATGGGCATTGGGAAATCCGGGTGGTTGTTGTTGTACAGAGCCACATTGCGGCAGGCCTGGTGCAGCATGGAGAACAGGGAGCCCATGCAGCGCAGACGAGTGAAGTCCATGATGTGCTCCATCTTTGAGGCATGCTCCAGAGCCTTGATGACCAGACCGGTGGAGGTGAAGTAGGGCTGCAGAATTCCAGCTGCATCACGCTGGATCTAATAAAACCAATAATAAAAAAGAGGTTACAAAGCTATCTTCATTCAGCTGCGTCATGTGATTCAGCTTTTCTTCACTTACTTGCAGCATCGGAGAAGCAGCTTCGTCCTCATCCTCTGTGCCCTTCCTCTTGCGCTGAGCTTCATCCTCTCCCTCGTCCAATGGGATGCTGCGGAGGCGGGCCAGGAAGTTGTTGAAGATCATGTCTGTGCTGAGGACGTCCTCGCTGAACCACACCATACCGCAACGAGACACAGTGGCCAGTGTGGCATACTTCAGGTCCTGCACCTCGAACATCACACGCACCTGCAGATGGACAGGAATGGAGTATTACAACCATTACAAATATTTGTTCAACAGAAGACAGACTTATGAGTTTTATGTGTTTGTACATTTGGTGGCAGACTGAGACGCTCTCCATTGGGCAGAGTCAGCAGCTTATTGTCATCCAGGACAGAGTTAAGATTTTCAACCCACTCGGGATCGACATCTCCGTCAAAGATGATCCATTGTCGCTTCTGCAGTTCACCTCGGACATTGTCAATGATCCTAGAGTGGAAATACAAAGAAACATTAGAAACAGAACATATAGGGTGTGATTTACTAAGATCTCTAAAGGCAGGTGGGATATTGAGTAGTTTTAGAAATAATGCTGTTTGTGAATGTGTTGTGTGTAATATACTATAAAGAAATTAATTACATACAGGAGGCAACGTTTGCTGTCCCTGAAACTAGCCTTTTACTAACTAGCGCAAAGCATGTGGGATAGGGTCCAGCTATATTACCAATAAGCAGTGAAAAATGACTGAACGCTCATTCAACTATATTTCTGGATATAGTACATACACATGAAATTTACTATAGTTTAAGACACCAACTGTTAAATGACAATTATGATTATCCTACTGTGACCCTTTTTTAATCAGTTAGTTCTGACATCTGACAGAGCCGCATACTGTAGTGACTACAGCATTTGAAATTTTTACTAAAGATGCATATTTTTTCTTTGTTTTTTTCTCTCTAGTTGGACAGTTTTTTATCCTACTTTCATTCACTTGTTCTGTCATTTTATTGCTTTATACTGCTGTATTTTATTGTTGCTTTTATTGTATTTTGTCCTATTCAGTCTGTACAGCATTTTGGACAGCTCTGGCTGTTTTAAATGTGCTTTGAGAAAAATTTGATTTGATAAGCTTTTAAAAGCTAAGGGGAGCTCTTGTAAGTCACTTCTTGGATCTACCAGGTGCTTTTGGGGGACCGGACAGCACCACTACTAGAAATCGTTCTAGTGTTATGCGGTTCCTCCATTTCTCAGAGCACTGTACGCTCTCTCCACTTAATCCCACGGTGAGTGAAGCTAATGTTTTAATCTGCGCTCATTCACGTCTGAGAAAAATATATTGTTTGACAGCACCTCTGCTTCTTTTGTTTGGTCTCCCTGACTTGACTCGTACATCTTGATTGCGCCATTACACGCTAGATATATGGACAAACTCTGCCCCAAGCATTTTTTTTGCAAGCAGTTATTTAGTAAACTGAGCCTATCATTTTAGGCTTTAGTGACGTGTGTAGGTACTCACTTCCTGAGGATATGTGTGAACAATCCATCAGTCCATTCGCGTGTGTTGGGGTCCAGGGTTCCATAGAGGTGGTCCTTGCTGATGGCCTTGGGGTCAATGATATGGGCAACTCCCTCCACACCCTCCAGCCTCTCCAGAGCTTTGAGGAGCACCCTCCAGGCCATGGACTTACCGCTGCCCGAGGGTCCCACCATCATCAGACCGTGGTTTATCTGTGTGATCTGGTATAACTGCAGCACCTGGAAGCAATAAAAGAAAATAGAAATATTTGGATCTTTATATACATAAATTGAAATGAAACTTGTCATTTTTGGCCCTTACCTTCTCCACCCACATGCTGCCCACATCATCTCCATCTCCGTAGGTGAGGTACATCTCGGCACACACTTTCTTGAGCTCCTCCCTCAGAGCGTTCATCTCACCCCGGTGGTACTGCACTCCGGGGAAGACATCTGAGAGCAGGCTGAACAGCAGAGGGATGTCCTCGGCCACCAGCTTGGGAACCATGGTCTCGCACACACTCTGGATCAGGATCTACAAGAAAAAACATTATCAATAACATATAACACAGTCAGAACAGTCATCCTGTTCCTAAGAATTAAGATTCAGAATAAGATACATGAAACCAATCAAAATGCATGGGGTAGTACAAACAATTTGAGAAAAACATTTTTTACAGCCCCTCCCAGTTTGATCCTGTCTTACTGCACTGAAGGAGAAGGGGTTCCAGACCCACTTCACTTTGCTAAGAAAGTAAATGTTCATGCCAGTCAGGACCAGAGATTGGTAGTGACTACAGTACCAGTCAAAAGTTTGAACACATTTCTCTAGGTTTGTGGTTCTCCAATGTGGCACACTGGCTTTTTTTAGTGGGACTGAAGAGTCTTTTACAGTTCAAGTTCTTGATTTCATTTTAATTGAGATCTAGTTTTATTCCTCTTTGCGCTCTGCTCTGGAGACTAAATTTGTGTAGACCATGGTTTAGTACAGCTTTAGTCTTTGTTTTGTCCTGATTTAATCCATTTTTTGTAGGGTGAGCAGATGCCTAGAGCCATAAACTAGGACAGGTTACCAAGTGACAAAAAACCTTCCAAAATCCATACAGTTTTCTGCCATGTAATTCAAAATACCTGAAGCTACAGATTAAGTTTTGAATATGATGCAATTTATTGAATTATTGATTGAAAATAATCACGTGGTGATTAAAATTAAGTGACAAAAGTCTTAAGAGTTATGCTTTTCTATTGTTTAAAATGGGTACAACTGGGACATGATCTGTTGAAAAGTGGGATATCATAGTGTTTTTACAAATCTTTGATGGGACATGAGACAAGGAGCTTAAAACTAGAATTGTCCCTCTTAAATAAGGACATCTGGGCTCTATACCGTATTTTCCGCACTATAAGGCGCACTGTCATTGAATGGCACATTAAGCGAAACAAACCAGTCAGATAAGTCAGTCAGTCAAACTTTTTTCAACGCATTCACCATAACTCCCAAACTTGTTCAGTTGCAACGTGAAAAAAAAACACAATGTGAGACCGCTAAATCAAACGATAGCGTATTCACAATAACTCATAACTATTCAGTTAACGTTTTAACAAAATACAACACAATACACTTTTTCAGTTCATTCCTCATCCACAAATCCCTCAAATTCTTATTAGTATGCATTACTCCACGATGCTCCTGACTACGGTAGCCATAATGTTGCAAGCGGTGCAGCTTTGTAGTTTACTAAAGTCGTACTAAGTTACTTGAATAAATTCATATATAAAGGCGCTCTGTCGTTTTTTGAGAAGATTGAAGGCTTTTAAGTGCGCCCTATAGCGCGGAAAATACGGTAATTTTTTTTTAATGGTTAGTTTAGTCCTTTAAAGCTGGTACGTTGAAAGCCAAATATAGGTGGTACTTGGTGTGAGAAGTTCGACAATCACTGTCCTATAATTTTGAATGGGAAAGCTTGCCCAAACTTCTGACTGGTACTTTATGTGCATTTACTTTTACTCATTATATTGAATACTTTCTACATTCAGGTTTTAGAGGAAAAATGTTAAATTTAACCAAATTATGAATCAGAATTTAGGGGACAGTAAGAACTTTCAAACTGGACTCCAGAGGGCAGTTCTTTAAATAACATCATAACAGTCAGGTCATCTTAAACTGGACCAACTATACAATTTTTTTCTGTCAAAGCATTCTTAGACCCACTTAAATTAGCTATGAAAATAAATGGTTCCCAAAAGAACTGTACCTCCTGCTCTGGAAGGTTCTCAGCAATTTCGTTCTCATCCACATCCTCTCCACGCTCAAGCTTCTCCCTCTTGATCCTCTGGATGCGCTCACGTTTGACATTACCAGCACTGATCAGCACGCTCTTGAGGGCTCGGAGACCAAAGTCGTAGTGGCTCTGGGATGACAGCTGCTCATCACACAGCCTGGAAGAAAAAGGAATTAAATGTAGTAAAAACATTAACATAGAATTATCGTCTAGATAATTTCTAAAAAGGAATAAAAAATAAAAACATACTTAAAGAAGGGGACAATCTTCTTGGCCAAGATCTCAGCTGTGCGGAAGCCCTGTGAGTAGAGCATGACCTGGGCGATAAGCTGGCGGTCAGGCTTGGTCATGGCCAGGCTCCTAAACAGCTTCTTCAGGTTGTCAGGCAGGTTGGAGCGGCCAGCGTAGCCAGGGTTCATGGTGATGAAGATGGCCATGTCCGGGCTGACCTTGACCTGCTTGTTCAGGAGTTCTGTGGTGACTGGGACACCTGGAATGGCAAGATTTACAATGTTTACAACAACATGCTCAACACATCCACAAGATAAAAAACAGACAGTTTCCTTGGACTTGACTTACTCCTGTCTCTGTTGGGGTTGCTGTGTTCCCTCAGAGCCACCTGGATGTACTGCACCTGCTGAGATACAGCAGACAGCATCCTCTCCTCCAGTCGGTTGAACTCGTCAAAGCATCCCCAGGCTCCCACCTGGCAGAGACCCACAAAGATACGACCCATGGCCTGCAGAAGAGAGCAAGTTTAGAAGCAGAAATGTAAAAAGAAATAAACAAATAAATAAATAAATATTCAAACCATGTTATTCTACAACATTATATTGAATATTTGTTTAACAATATGCATTATGTGGCAAGGCAACTACAGCCTGCCTCAGCTTTGGGGGTTCAAGTCCACACTCACTTTGCCAAATGCCTCTCCCTGCTCTCTCTCCCCATGATTTCCTGTCACTTCTCGCCTCTATTAAAGACAAAAAAGGCCAAAAAAAAAAAAAAAAAAAAACATTCACAAACCTGGAAGTCAAATGTCTCATCACAATTGAAGACCAGAACAAAGCGTCCGAGCTGGTGACCAAGAGCTTTCACTGACTCAGTCTTTCCTGTGCCAGCAGGACCTAAATAAATGGGCAAAAAATGTTTTTCAATATCTAAACGCTTACAACAGTTACAAGTGATTTTTCATTAAATATAGCATATATCATATTTTTGTAGTATTATAGGGTGTCTTTACCGAATGGTGATCCTCCCAGACGTGCTTCCAGGGCCTGGGTCATGGTGAGGTAGCAGCGGTCAGTCAGAGGGGTCTGGACCAGTTTGTCTTGAACACCCAGGTACTCAAAGCCGTAGTTGAATTTGGCATTGGCCATCTGAATGGACAGCTGCTGAAGGACATCTGTCTGCTTGGGGTCAAAGTAAAAGCGCATCTGGCTGAGCCACTCGAAAGACTTGGGGTTGTCAATTTTGTTCTTGATCAGAGTCCTGGTGACATCACGTTGGTGCACCATCTCTGTGATCTGGTGAAATATAACACTGTTAGAAACAGCATTCCTTGAAGCGGTACATTTTTAGATAAACTTTATTCTGACCAGGTGCTCCAGCTTCCTCCTGCGCAGAGGAGGCTGCTCCATCAGCACAGTGTCAGCCAGAACATTGAGGGTGGCCTCCACGTTGGACAGCACTCCCTGTATGGGCTTCATGTCCCCACTGCCAGAGACGGTGGTCAGTGCAGCCTCAATGTTCTCAGACCAGGCAATCTGGGTGGACAGGACAACAAGCTGGGCCTGTATGAAGAACAGTCACATTTCATGAAAATATTTTCTTGAAGTATTTTGAGCTTAATATCAACCAACTAGCCAACCTGATAGCGATCGATCCAGTTGATGTACTGGGTCAGGTCGATGGACGTGCCCTTGTTGAAGGCTGTGACCTCAGTGACCGACTCTGCCAGCAGCTTGGCCAGTGTCACCCTCATCTCTTTCTCCACTAGAGTCAGCCACTCATTGATCTTGGGGTGCTCCGTGATAGAGACTGGGGTCTTGTACAGAATCTCCTCACCCTCTCGGGATGAGATTCCCAGCACTTCAGTGTTGTCCTCATTGAGCAGAATGCTAGAGACGCCAGCAAACATCTTCTTGAAGTGCTTCTGCAGTTTGGCCACATTCTTGCTGTTTCCAATGATCTCAAGCAAGTCCTCATCTCCAACAAAGTAGAATCTGGAAAACAACAAGACCGAATCAGCTGAAGATATTTGTTACAGACCCTATATACAATTGTGTTTTTCTCCTTTTCCTACCTGGGGAATGAGGATCTTTCCCTCTCCAAGTATTCTCCCAGGGCTTTCTGGATTTTTCCAAGAAGATCAGCCAGGCGCTCCAGGGACCTCTGCACTCCCTGAATGTTTAGCACGTCCATCACTAAAGGAGACTTTGTCACTTTTTTCATCAGAGCCAGAAACTCTGTGCTGATGCTGAAAAATGATGGAAGATTAAGGAAGTTAAGTTTGATGTGTAGTCCTAAGTATTCGCTCTCATTGTTAAAACTCAAAAGGCCGGTTCTTCAGTTTACCTCTGGAATCTCTGAGTCTCCACGGGCAGCAGATGTTTGATGTCAGCGCTGCCTGTGAAGATGCCTTCGAGGTAGACCCAGCGCCTCTGAACATCAATCCACACATCGAACAGAGCCATGATGCGGTTCAGCTTGTCCTCCCAGCTCAGGGCATCTTCCTCAAACACCTGCAAAAACATAGAATGTATTTTATACTCTTTTTGGGATAAATTTGTGATGCGTTTAGTGGATCAGCAGACCTTGTAGTAAGGGGACAGCTTCATGGCAGAAACGCTGTTGATGTGCTCCTTGACCTTGTTGAAGAGGTCATCCCAGCCTCTGATCAGACGACACTTGTTCTGGTAGTTCACCAAGTCAAGTTCATACGAGTTCCACACTTCACGAATCTAAGAAGCAGCAAAAATAAATGCATTGTGATTTAAGTTGAATAAAATACTTATCCTAGAGCAAATGTTAAAACATAGTGTACAAAACTCATCTTGTTGTGAATCCAATCTTGTGTCCTGTCACACCCCTAGTATACAGTGATTTTAACGATTCTCTTTTCCTCCTTTACCTGCTTGAGGAACTCCTCCAAAGCCATTTCTCCCTGAGCCACCAGGAGAACATCCTTCACCACCATCTCGTTCTTCTGGAGGTCCACGTCCCACAGCTGTCCCAGAGTCAGCTCCGAAAGCACCCAGTTCACATGGAGACGTTTCATCAGTTGCTTCCAGTGTCGGTCCTTCAGAGCCTCGGACTTCAGCTCGATCACCAACATGTTCACCTGTTCAATCACAACATTCAGTATCTGGTTTTATGTTTGCATATTGATCTGTGAGCATGATTCTGACCTTCAGGTATCCTTTAAGGAGTCTTTGGACATATTCATAGGAGGCATACTGTCTCAGTCTTGCTTGGAAGTTCTTCAGTTGGTTCAGAAGAGCATCCAGGTTTTGACGGAGCTAAGGATACACAGACAGCACTTTTTAAGACTTTGACAATGGCAAAACTATTGGATTAAAACGATCAAACAGAATTCTCTTGAGTTTGTGGAAAATGGTTCATCATTTGGTAATATTTTGTTATCAGAACATTCAGTGAGTCCTTTTTTGGTTGAAAAAAAGGACTTACCCTTTGCATGACTTCTCTGCCAGGTTTTATAGCCAGATGCCCTTCACCCAACCGACAGGCGGATAAATATTGGCGTTAAAGGGGAACTACGCAACTTTGCTTGTTTCTTTGCTGTTTGGGTTGCATTTTTCTCTACGGAGCACTATTGTAAAAACACACGGGTCCGGTTGACTCCCGTGTGATGCCTTGCTCATCGGAACTCTCATTTTCTCCTCTTTGTATATGTAATGAGATTTCCTCGGACTTTGCTGCTCTAGATGATGAAAATCTAAGAAATAAAGCCACATGTCTTTCTCACAAGATCTGAGAATTCTGGGACGGCAAGGCTAAAGGTACGTCAGGGGGAGGTGCGAGGGCATTATTCAACTTCTTTAGTCATCACACTGACTCCGTAATGGATTAATTAAGGTAAAAAAGTGACACTGTTCCCCTATAAACGAGGTAGAGAGAATTGTGGGATTACATCATTCTAACACTAATCCCAGAGCTAGAAGTTTAAGATTAGCTCTTTGATAGCTTTGATAATCTAGTGTTCTCTAGTAAAAATTGTAACAAACAAAAAAAGTTACATATGCAGGGACCAAAATTAATGAAAATGTAAGAAGTGTAGCTCAAAATGGTTTTGCTTTACCTTTCGAGGTTGTACAGACACCCATGGCTGTTCCTTCATCTGGTCTATCTGCTCCCAGATCTTTGACAGCTCTGACCACACCTCCTTCAAGTCATGGAGCTCCTCCAGTGCCACCTGCAAGTCGCCACAATGTAGTTTTAAATACTGTACCATCAGTCAGTTTTGTATCATGTCATATGGTTTTAGAATTTAAGACTTTACCTGCACCCTCTCTTCACTTCCACTCAGCAGGCCAGTGTCTGTAAGCTCCAGAGCTTCTTTGGCACGGGCACACTTCTCCCTCTCAACTTTCAGACGACTGAAGTTGCCTTCGTAGATGGTCAGTGACTGGAGAGCTTCCTCGGGACGCAGGTTACCCTAACAGAGAAGACATAACCATTAATTCCAAAAAAGATTTAGGCAATCAGTATTAGTTTTAGCTGTGCAATTAAGTTTTATGACTATGAATGTCTCTTACAGCGACAGGTTTGGTCTTCTCCCAGTCATTGAGCAGGTCCGTGGTACGGTTCTCCACAGCTTTGTCCTCCTGTACAATCTTCATCTGCAGGTTAGCCACTTGCTGCTGGATGGCAGTGTCCTTCCGCTTCATTATGTCACTGAAGGCGCCCCATTCACCTTCAATGTTGTCGATGTAGAGCCAAGATGGAGGGAACTGGAACCTCTGCTTTTCCAGCAAACGTTGGCCATTGCGGAACATCTACAAAAGAAAGTATTCATTAAGTAGTACAGGAGACTCATGGCAGTCTATAGGCAAATGATGGTTAAACTATTTGCAAAAACTCTGTCCCATTTCGAATGCTGCTCGCTGCTATGTACATTTAGCATGACTGGTCTGGTAAGGGCAAAGCTACTTGGCAGAGTTAGCTTCCAATTTAAACATACTGACCAAGTGCCTTTGAGAAAATTAAATACTTACATCCACATTCTTCTCGTACTGTTTGAGTTTGCGCTTGAGGGTCTGCACATATGTGATGAAGTTGACAGCATCTGAGGTACTAGCTGTGTCCACAGAGTGCTGCTCAAGATCTTGACGAGACTAGGAAGGAAACAGAAAATTTTGAAAATAATGTAAAGCTGTACCAATACATTTCTGAAACCATATCAACATGTCTGCACTCATAGCATTACCTTGGAGATCTGTGCGTGGAAGTCCTGCATGTTCTGGCCCAGCATTTGGCCAAACTTGCTCAGCACCTCCTTGTGCCACGAGTCATACTTAAGGTTGACTTTAGACTGGACCTATTAAAAATATATATACTTAATTTTTAGTAAAACATGTAAATCAACAGAAGCCAAATGTGTTTTCTAGGTGTCATTAGGACAAATTAAATTCAGAACAAATCTTACCTTGCCGTAGTCGATGACCACAGGGCCAAATTCTTTCCTTGTCTCTGCATTGTCAAAGGTTCCACGAGCTTTGCGGATCTGCACAAGCAGGGCTTGCCACTTAGTGAGGTCTTCTCCCAAACGGTTGTAGATATTCTCGGCCTGCATGTCCCACAAGCACTGGTACTGCAGCCACACCTGGAACACAAAGCAAATTTTGTTAGTTTTAATATTAATTTTATTATTTGTTAAGTAAAACTATACAAGACTTACCTTCACATACTTCTCCACCTCATTTACAATATCCTCCACAGCATTGTAAGCCTCCTCCAGAGCCGCAGGACCATCTGGCATTCTGGTCAAGGCGTTTCTGTAGAACTTCTCCTCTTCTGATAGCTCATAATGAACTCCCACCTAGGAAGAAAAGGGAAAAAAACAATTTAGAAGAAGAAAGTGACATGAAATTGATGTACCAGTATTGTTTTATACCAACCTGGTATCTCTGGCTCTGGATTCTGGGCAGGGAGAGGATGACCATCTTCCAGGCAAACATCTCCTGGTAGAGTTTGTATCTGCAGTCTTCAATTGGTGGATTCAGGTAGATGACCTGGTTTGTGATCCTCAGCTCATGGACCACATTCTTTAAGGAAAAAAAAAAAACCTAAGTCAGTATCAATACTTTCTTGTAGCACATTTTTGGGAACGGGATTTAAAATACATACCTTGATCTTTGGTTCCCCTCCAGGCTTGTGGCTGACTTGAGGAGCCTCTGTGTCCATGTCCACATCAGCTTTGTCCTCTGCTTGGCCACGCAGCACTTGGGTCCAGGCTTTCAGACCAGCCTGTAGACGCACTCCCAGGATGCGCTCAATCTATTAATAAATTAAAACTTTTATTTTGCATTTTTATTAACTCACCTAAATTAATAGTTTAATTATTAATCAACTTTCCTCTGATTCCTTTAACCATCAGGTCCTCCTTAAAGCTGTTTTAAGTCTTTGGATCATATTAAAATTAAATCAAGAGAGTTATTATTTGTGGGGGGTTATAAGTCTGGGATATGTCAACACGATGCCCCACTGATTTTGATATTACTGAATCTTGAAAAGATGTACTCCACTGGCCAGTTTTCTAGGGAAATTATATACAGTGGCAAGCAAAATTATGTACCCCCCTTAGCATTTTCCCTTTATTGTTGCCTTACAACCTGGAATTTAAATGGAACATTGAAAGGTTCATGTCACTTTACATCACATGACAACAACTATGAAAATGCAAGAATAAATTTTTGTGACGCAAATTCGAAATATGACAGAAAAACAGAAAACTTGAGTGTACAAAGTATGTACCCCCTCAAGTTAGTACTCTGTGGAACCACCTTCTGAAGGACTCTCAGCTCCAACTTTTCTGGGATAAGTGTTTATGAGCTTGGTTCATAAAATCACTGGGATATGTGCTCATTCTTCATCTAAAAACAGCTCAAGCTCCTTCAGGTTCAGGAGTCATTTTCTTCAAAAATTGTCCTGTGTTTAGCTCCATCCTTCATTCCTTCAGTTCTGAGCAGTTTCCCAGTCCCTACCAATGACAAATATCCCCACAGCAGGACACTGCCATCACAAGGCTTCACTGTCACATGCTAGGTTTGTGCTACACATAACATCTTCCATTGATGACTCATTTTAATTGTATCTGGACAGAGGACCTGCTTGTGTTTGGGGAGTCTTCCACGTGCCTTTTGGCAAACACAAAACATGTTTTGTTATTATTTTTTTTCAAGCAATGGCCACTCTTCCCCACAGCCCAGCTCTGTGGAGTGTATGGTTCAGAGTGGTCCTGTGGACAGAGGAGTGTGTGTGAGGAGCTCTGCAGCTCTTTCAGGGTCACCTTTGGTCTTATTGTTGCCTCTCTGATGAATGCACTTCTTGCCCAGTTTGTGAGTTTTAGATGGTCCTCTCTGGGCAGGTTTGGTGAGGTTTCTTGTCTTTTACATGTTGTAATAATTAATAAAATTGTGTTTTGTGGCATAATGACAGTCAGGCCAACCTTATCTATTTCTGTAACTTCTGAGCATGAGTAACACTTATTTTTTTATTCTTATTTAGGGGCCTCTTTAAAAAGGGGGTAAATACTTTTGCACACTTAAGTTTTCTGTTTTTCTGTTATATTTCTAATTTGTGTCACAATAACCTTTTTTTTTTTGCATTTTCATAGTTGTTGTCATGTGATGTAAAGTGACTGGCACTTACAATTCCAGGTTGTAAGGAAACCATAAAGCAAAAATGCTAAGGGGGGTACATACTTTTGCTTGCCACTGTAGGTAATTATCTCCCACAATGCCTCTCTGAAATTTTTTTAACCTTAATTTAACCAGGTAAGCCCAACAAATATGGGGAAATGGTGGATCTGGTGGTGATTTGTGTATGTATATTTCAGCCTTTGAATGGTAGGCTTACAGGGGATAAAAAGCATAATAACTGCCAAAATGAGAGCAAATAATAGGATTAAAAGCCCTATAAGAATCTCAGAAGGGCCTGAAGATTAACCTCAAATGGAAGTATTTGATGCATTCTGTTGTGTTTTTGTATAGTCAGATACTGAAATATTGTCCCCAACCTCAATGTCCAGCTTGTTGACCCAGATGGGCAGGTTGGAGTAGGAGTGAAGGTTCAGATCATCCACAGCCTTCTGCACTCTGAGCAGGATGTCAGAGAAGGTTTTGTGGTCGAACATGCAGGTCTCCAGAGAGCGGACTTCCAGATCGATCTTCTCCTCAATCAGCAAGAGGTCATCCACCTAACAAACAAGATACACGTAGTTAAACATTTTCAAGTAGTAGCCTATTTAATGGGAGACAAGAGCTAGTTTAGGAATATATTTGATAATTCTTCTGATTAAGAATATTTAACAACATCTGTCCCCTACATGTTATGATTATTTTAACTGCAAGTTAATATTTCATCCTTGCAACATATTTTTAGACTACAACAATTATTTTACATGTGAAAAGTCCTAGGAGGCTGACACCAACCTTCTCCTGGAAGTTGAAGACAGTCTCAGCCAGCCTCTGCACATAAGGATCTAGTTTGTAGGACTCCCAAACCAGTGTAATGCCTTCCGTGACCAGAGCCTGGACCTCTTTCTTTAGCCCAGCCACCAGCAGAGAGATGGACGAGCGTTCCTCCACCTTCTCGCACGTGCGCTCATAGGTCCGCACGCTCTCGATGAGGGAAATGGCAAATGGGTACAGTTGGTTGGCCTGGTGGGCCTTGTTGACGATGGCCAGGGGAACACGGAAGCTGAGCCACTTGAGGTTGCGGACCTCTTTGGACAGGGTGATGATCTCCGGGAGGAAGTTGACTTTGAGCTTGAGCATGTTGCCTGAGCGGCCACGGGCGCGGGAGGTCTCGATGGTGAAGATGCGACCAGATACACCGAGATTACGCTGCTGGACCTGAATTTGGAAAGGAACAGGTAAGAATAATTAAACAGAAAGTATGCATTTTTTATGCAATGCCCTTCTTAAACTACACAAAAATGTCCCTGAAAAATCCCACCACAAAGAACTACATAGCTACTGTCCCTGCTTTTCATTTATCATAGCAAGTAAATCTAGACCCGTTTGCCAATGCAAAATATAGCAGCAGAAGTTTAAGGCAAGCTCTAAACTTTTGGATGTAGAGTTTAGCTGCAGCAGAGTTGCACTTCACTTTTATTGTCTCTATTTACTAGGTGCTTTTATTTTCTCTTTCTCTCTCTCTGTAAGCTGAGGTAGCCAGCGCTGGACTAAAACTTTCTGCCATTCCTTCAATGTAGACCAATTAATAGGGGCATCTCTGAGTCAAGAGTGTGCAATGAGGGAGTGCTGCCCAATCACATGCTTTCGTAGAGCTCTCTCAATTTGTGAACACTCCCATTGGCTTGTTTGCCTACAACCCTTGTCCACATCAAGTTAATGTCTGCTAATAGTGTCTACTCTAGCACTGGCTACATTTGCTTACACATTATGAATACATTACATCAGCAATGTATTAAAGGGGAACAATGTAACTTTGCTAGTTTCTTCGCTCTTTTGGTTGCATTTTTCTCTATGGAGCTCCTCGCTCAGCTTGACTTCCACTTTCTTCTCCTATCTGTACAAAGGTTACCTTTGTCTTTTGGCCGCTCTGCCATGACAAAAATCTAAAATAAAGCCATCACTAGATTGTTGTCATGTCTAACATGGATGTGCCGCTTTCTTGCGAGACCTTAGGGACACCAGGTGCTTCCACTCCTACAACACTGGTTTTTCACCAAAATACACCCAGGGGAGATGCAGGGGGCTTTATTTGCCCTACAAAAACTTATTTTCCCATGACATGGAGTCAAACGGTTCATGTGAAGATAAAAATGTTACATTGTTCCCCTTTCACACATTGTTTAATAAGATTAGGTTGGATCATTTCAGTCTACTGAAATGCTGAACTCATAACTAAAAGTTTAAGATAAGCGCTAAACTTTAACATGATAACCCGAATCCTTAGTATTTAAGATACCACATATATTTATATATTATATACTCTTTTACAAAGTCCTTTTACCTTGCGAGCCCAGTCGTCAAATATCTCCTGAGTGTTGAGTTTGGCTCTGAAGCTGTCTCCGTCCTGCTTCAGCTTCAGCCCCTCCACGTGGTTCTCCCAGCCTTTCCCCAGGACATCCTCCACCCTCTTCATATATGCGGTGAGCTGACGGTCAATTTGTTTGGCCCAGATGATGGACCCCGAGACTGGAGGCAGATCTCTCACGTGGCTCATCTTACACGCCTGGCTCTGAGGATACTGCACTTTGAACTTATCATGCAGTGATTCGATGTCATCCTTCACGCGCTGGATGAGCTGGGTCTGGTACTCTCGGATGGCACCGCGGATGTGAGGGCGGACGAACAGAGCGTTGAAGCGGGAGAAAATCCTGAACATCTCGTTGGCGTTCTTGGCCGTTCCGAGCTGATCGCGCAGACGGGCCGTGATCCTGGTCTCCACGCGGTCAATGCGCTCGTCGTAGCGCTTCATGGCGGCTTCCCAGGCCTCCATGCCCTCCTTAGACACGTCCAGGCCGTCCACCTCTTTGACATTCTCATAGGCCAGGTTGACCTCCTCAATAGCGTTGGCGTCAGCTGCATCAAAGAGGACACCAGCAACCTTCATGTCCTGAGGCTCAACGGTCTCTCCAGGAGCATGTTGGGGCACAGCAGTCACCTAAAAACAAAATTAAAGGCAGGTGTTTATGGTTGGTCTACACTTATTTTTACAAACTATACTTGCTTGACATGAGAAAAATATGCTATACCATGCATATTGTGATGCCAATAAGACTTGCAAAATGTTAATACTGTGATGACACCATCATGACATGCAACACAGGAAAGGGTCACAGGACAAAACTAGGGCTAACTTGAACCTAAACCAGAACAATACTATGGCCTAAACCATGACTAGTTCTAAGCCAGCCTAAATTTAGCAGCTAATATCTTCAAAAAAAATTGTCTTGTACCTCTTGGTTTTAGTTTTATTTCCTGGGGCAGAACTAACAGAGGCAGAGTAACCAGTCAGAGAAACGCATAAGCAAAGCGCTGCCTAGTATCAACATGATGGTGGCGTGGTTAGAGACGCATATGAATAACTGTTGCTGGTTTTATCGTAAAAACACCAGAAAGCACTGTATTATGAGCAACTTTGTAGCAAAAGCCAGGTGTTAAAAAGACTTACAGTTGTTACACTGGATGTCATAGGGACTTTAATGTCCACAGGACAAAGAAAAATATCAAAGGAATGAACAAAAATGCTAACTTTGTATGATGCGCTGCAGATAAACGACTGTGATAGTTCGGTGCCAAATCAAGTGATGGAAACAACCTCCAGAATTTCGAAAAGAATGTGGGTGGGTCTGGTTGCCCAGGCTATAAAATTCGGTCTATACCAAGATTTATTTATTTTTTAATCTGATAAGTCAACAAAAAAAATTATTTATAAATGTACCTGTGTAGCCTGGGCCTTATACTCTAGTAATTCATTAACCCTTTCCATTTCCTTTTTGTTCAAGTGTTGCTTTCAGAGAGTTTATTTCGCATCTGATTGTTCCATCAGATTCAAACAGGAACAAGTCATTGGTGAAAATTAGGTTTCAAATGCGTATCTTTTACCTGTGGCCTGAGCACACGGACAATGACAGCTCTGAGCTGTTCATGCTGTCTCCTGAATCGTCTCATGTGGTCCAGACGGGACTGGAGCTTCCTGTGAGCGGGGCTCAAACGCCACACCATCTTCAGGTTCTCCTCACGTTTCCTTTTCACAATGTCCCTGAGCAGCACCTGCAGTTTTTCATACTCATCCTCCCAGGTCTGGAACACCTCAAAGCAAGCCACCATGACCTGCAAGAAATGAAGGAAAAAATTTTACTCAGCTGTTGTAAGTAACAAATTTCATGACTACTCCTGACACTGACCTTTTCAAACTCCTCGTAGGCCACATGCATGAGTTTCCTGGTGCCCAACACCTTGAGCAGCTGAGCGCTCAGGTCCCGGGAGATGGCCTCCACCAGGCGCAGTGCTCTCTGGATAGGGTACTTGGTGTTCCTGATTTTCTTCAGGTGAGTGAAGATGGCCATCAGGGCTTGGCGGATCTTGTCCAGCTCTGAGGCGGAGAGCAGGTCATTGAGAGGGAAGTCCTTCATCAGGGGGTTGTAGTCGTTGACCGTTTCCACAGCCTGCTTCAGACCTACGAAGAGCATGAAATGGAAATACATTAACAGGATAGTGCCAGGTTTATTCTAGTGAAATTTAAGACCTTTTTAAGACTTTTTAATGCCAGAATAAAATTTAATCCCAAGATTGCCAGCAAAAGAACAATCTGTATATAATTTTACACTGATAAAATATCAGTAACTCTCTGAAACCCATTGGTTTTACTTTAAAAGTATAATACAGGTGAAATAACTCCAGTTCTGCATTAAAAATCTCAAAACGGAATCATAAATTTCAGTGATAACAGCACTTAGAAAAGTATTAATCTAAAATATATTTTTGACAAGTACAACACTGAAAAACTTTACCAGTCTCAATTTAAGACCTAGATAAACAAAATTTAATCAATTTAATATAGCCCATAAAATGTAATACTTTTAAGGCCTTGTTTTTGGCAACATCAAATTTAATACATTTTTAATACTTTTAATACCTTGGGGCTACCCTGATTAATAATTTGTGATATTGAAAGCAACTGAAGGAAATTCCATCTCCTTTTTAGTGATTAGGTTCAGTCAAGGTACATTTAAATAAAGAAACATAACTTTTGTAACAACCATGTAATGCCATGGATGCCACATTACCGACATCACTCTACTGGAAACTCCACACTGACCCAACTTTTACCAAACAACTCAGTGGAAATGAGGATACTGTTTCACCCACCAGTGTCAGTGTCGAAGCTGACAGTAGCATGGAAGCGTTTTCCGTGTTTGAGGATCTCCAGGGTGAGCAAGACTTCGGGGCTCTCTCTTTTCTCTTGGATTCTGTTCAGAGCTCTCTCCAGGTTGAGCCAGAAGCTGATCTCCTGCAGGGCTGTTCCAGAAGCAGGGTCACGATCAAGTTTTGTCACCTACAAGCATAAGGCAAACCAAATCATGAGTGATTGCTTTTTAACCTTCATACAATGAATAATGGGAATTCAGAAGTAAGGGCTAATACACTCTTGACCTATAATTTTTCAAGACCTTTGTTTACATTTGCATGACCCAAAAAAAAAAAAAAACTCTTCTGCATACAAGTTTCAACTACAAACCTTCTGAATCTCACGAATCCAGCGGTTGACTCCAGACTGCAGCTGGTTAAGGAATGTGGGATCTTCAACTTTGTCCCCAAAGTCAGAGACTTTAGGCTTCTCTCCGCGCTCGTAGCACTGCTTGGCAATGTTGGCAATGATGGGGTTGATGACCAAGCTGATCTCAGGAATTTCAATATTCTGCTGCAGGTGGAGCAGTCCCATCTCCAGCTCTGCAATCTTCTTTTCCACAGAGGGAGCCATCTTGTCCCCATCTCTGAAAAGTTCAGGCAATAGGTTGAAATCTTTTATTGTAGAAATCATACTGAAATGGTAATGGAGCTGAAGATTTACCTGTCTGCCTTTCCAGACTCCCGGATGTAAGATTTGAAGAAAGGAGCGACGGCATTACTGATGAAGGAGTGGAGTGTTTCATATGGAGAATCTTCACTCAGCGTCAAAACTCGGACCTGGGTGGATATTGGCTTGTCTGCGTCAACAACACCAGTCCTTTTGATCAGGGCCAAGCTGGAGGAAGATGTAAGTGTAAGTGTAGTGATTAGCTACTGGAACTAAAAACAACTTGTCAAGTCTGCACACAAACAAATCATTGTTAGTGATGGGAGGTGGTGGGTATTCCATGAAGTGTAGCTTGCAGACAAAATTGTAGCTAAAGTTGGTGAACATGCGACTCAATGCTAAAGTGGTCCCATGAAGACTACTCTGGACTTCCAAAGTCAGAGTAACGCCTGTCATTGACAAGCTGAAAGTAATGGATGCTTCACAGCTCAATGAAGTTGAGCAACAATTCAATTGAGGCTCAATGAAAAAAAAAAATTATATATATATCTATATATATCTATATCTATATATATCTATATCTATATATATCTCTATCTATATATCTCTATATCTCTATCTATATATCTCTATATCTCTATCTATATATCTATATCTCTATCTATATATCTCTATCTCTATCTATATATCTCTATCTCTATCTATATATCTCTATCTATATATCTATATATCTATATCTATATATCTATATCTATATCTATATATCTATATCTCTATATCTATATCTATATCTCTATATCTATAGATATATCTATATCTATATATATATAGATAGATATATAGATATAGATATAGATATAGTAATTGACAGCTGACTGAGGGAGTTTCACACCTGAATGTTCACACCAAGAACTCACTAACTGTTTTTGTTAATTTTTTTAAATCATTTTTGTTTGGTTTGCCAACTTTTAGTTTCACAACATAATATTAAAACAAGACTTTCCCTAAAGCTATCAGTTTAATTAGGTGAAATATCACTTTGCTTTACAGAATATAACAATCATATGTATATTATGGAGGACCGTGAGCACCACGCGAAAAGGAATAATGCTTTTATTAAAAGAGTTTTTAAAAGAGCCTTTAATAAATTGATTACTAAATGCTTTTATTAAAAGTTTTTAAAAGTTTATTTAATAAAAAGATTACTAAATACTTTTATTAAAAGAGTTTTTAAAAGAGACTTTATTTCAGCAGATATAGAGCACACAGGAACTTTTCACTAAAGTATGCGCTCAAAAACAGCCACAGTGTGCACAAAGACATCTGAAAGCGCCACAGAAGAGCTGTGAAAGCAGCTTCAAAACATCGGTTGTAGCCTTGGAGTGTAGACATTAATAAATACGTCAAAGTGCTTTAATAGGTGTATAATAAATTAAGACTGTGCTAAAATGGGCAGTTGTGTTGTTTGTTATTGAGTATCACGTAATTTAACTTGTGTGCTTTACATCCGCTGAAATAAAGTGCGCTGGGTGACGGCTATAGTTAATTGACACAACAATGTCCCGCATCCGCGCTCAGCAATTAGTGAAATATTTAACACACAAATGCTAAAACCCTTGTTTGAAGGATAAAACTGTGTTAGTTCATAGCAGCGTTAATTTGGTGATTTTATTTTGCGATGTGTACGACATAAATATGTTTTTTGAAGCTGCCCTTGTCCGGCTGCTCACTTACAAGCTGTGACCGGAAGTGGATCATTCAGTTTAGCCGAATGCAGAAGTAGTTAGCGCATAACCATGGATGTATTAACCCCTATTGTCACCCGGGCCGGCTAAGGACGACGTGCAAATTGTCTGGCCAATCAGAGCGCAAGTAGCTCTGACCAATCACAGAGCTTGTTACATCGCTTTTCTTTTTCTTTAGCTTTAGCCAGGAGGACCCATCCATGGGAGGACCAGGAACGCCACGGAAAAGCTAAAAGGAGGAGCTAATCGGAGAAGCTAATACGTTTTGCAAATGCTTTTCCGAAAAGGTTTTGTAAATACATTTAGAAAATCGGTTTCCTAAATGGATTAATGAAAAAAACGCTATTAATCCTTCTTTTATTAAAACCATTTAGTAATTCATTTATTAAATCCTCTTTTAAAAACTCATTTAATAAAACCATATAGTAATCCATTTATTAAAGGCTCTTTTAAAAACTTTTAATAAAAGCATTTAGTAATCCAATTATTAAATGCTCTTTTAAACACTCTTTTAATAAAACCATTTAGTAATCCATTTATTAAATGCTCTTTTAAAAACTCTTTTAATAAAAGTATTTAGTAATCTCTTAATTAAATAAACTTTTAAAAACTCTTAATAAAAGCATTTAGTAATCCATTTATTAAAGGCTCTTTTAAAAACTCTTTTAATAAAAGAATTTTTCCTTTTAGCGTGGCGCTCACGGTCCTCCATAGTATATACCACAGGGACAATGCAGTGATTCGCAACCTGGGGGTCGGGACCCTCACTAGGGGTTGCCAAAGCTTTACAGTGGGTCAGGAGGGCCTCCTGAAAAAGACGTCCAAGCTAGGGCTGAACGATAATGCAAGGAAGACTGGCTATAGCATTGGAATGATCACAGAAAACGTGTTTAGAAATTGGTAAAAACAATTTAATAATACTTCTGTGATATATTGTTAGTTACAGCACAATGTACCCAATAAATTACTTAATTTTTCATTTTTCATAAATATTATGGTCAGGGAGGCGAAGGGTGGGGGCTGTCAACATATCAACTGATAAAATGGGGGTCATTTGGAAAAAATGCACTGTTTAGGAGACCTTTTAAAATCACTAGTGATACCCATCAGGTAGCAGAATCCGTGAGTCTACTGTATTTTCTAACCATAGTGAGATTTGTTCCCCTCTTTCACACTTGTTTGTCTTTGCAAGTTCAAACCATGTCATTTCCTGGATCTGGTCCAAAAGTCAGAACTATCACAAAACATGAAATCAAAATACATCAATTAAAACCACCACTTTTCATCAAAGCAAAGACCAGCTCTTTGGTCCAGACCCCCTTCCGTGGGAGCTTTCACACCTGAGAACTTGGTCTGAAATGTTACTCACTGAGTTAATTAAATTAATAAGGTTAAAAAGTGGTAGTAAAACTAAGGGTGCTCCGATCAGGGTTTTTGAGGCCGATCACCGATCACCGATCAGCCTCTGCTGTGATCGGCCGATACCGATCATGGCCGATACCGATCACGTGGTCTTCAATGTAGAAATGTATTGTATGCAGGCTATTATTAGTTCCATTTGAAAAATACTGTAGCCTTTGTAAATATAAAAGAACAACAAAATTCTACTTATTTTTGTTTTAGAAGAGGTTTTGTTGCATTATTGGTCTTTAATGTGTGCCCAGTGTCTGTGGCTTTGTTTGAATGCTCCGCTGATGTAAAAATCAGCTGTTCTTAATTGGTTCCTTTAATGCGAGTCTGCGGGTGCAGCGCCTGTGTCCGCGTAATGCGCAGCCAAACCAGGTTGAAACACAGTGGACTAAAGAGCAGACAGCTCCTGCTGCCAGTTTTGACAACGTCTGAATGAAGAAAACGTGCAAAGAGAGCAGAGAAGACAACGATGAAAGGTGCTCCTCTCAGACACACGGACACATGGGCTGCCTTTTTACTTTCTCTTTCCATCAGCAGCCATTTGGTGCAGTTTAAGCCACAAAACGCACAGTTTTCTCCGCACAACAAGACACAGGCAGACTCTGAACTTTCTTAATCCTTTTAACGTAACTGTTAGCGGGTTAGCTGTAGCTCTATTTACGTTGGTGTTTGCAAATACACGCACTGCTGCGCCTCGGTTCTGTCCCGTGCGCTCCTAAAGCAGGCGGGGACACAGCGGGGACACAAAGCAGCGCCTCCAGGGCAGGTTTGTGTTAGTTATAACCAGGGCTTAACTTAAAAACACTGCTAAAATAACGCTACTGCTGTTTAATCAAACCGGAGTTGCAGGACAGGAAATGTGAGAGCCTCGCGTGTTTATTGTAATTTGATCGGCCCTTCTGATCGGCCCATTTTACCGATCACCGATCACTCTATTTTTAGCCATGATCGGCCGATCATGATCGGCGGCCGATCGATCGGAGCACCCTTAAGTAAAACTGCTGTTTTTATACTCCAACTGTGATAAAATACAGCTACATTCACTAAATTCACTAACCCTGACCTTAAACGTGCCCTTGAGCCTGCACTAGATAAAGCTAAGCTTCCTACATGTTTATATTAGTCTATCTCATTATTAGACTGCATCATGGAACTGAAATTAGGTCAAAACAAGCCGGACTTGTCAAATAGGTATGTATTGTTGAAAAATGCATTTACCTGTTGGATTTGATTCCATAGTGTATGTCAATGCTGACGACGTAGTTGATCGTCTCTCTCTCTTCTTCGCCTTCATCTCCAACATCCTCTGTGAACAATATGATCAAATGAACATCATCATATTGAAACTGGCTGCTCAATAATCCACCATTAGTTACAGTTATGGTAGTTCACAAAAACAGAAACGCCATCTAAATAAATATAAGATACAACATAGCCCACATTACTGGCCCATTACACGAGGGTGACTCTGCATTCTGTCTCATTGTATTCACACACGTCCACACCCATCTTAACAACACAAGTCATCGCTCATAAAAGATCTGCAGAAGCCGCAGGATCTGCACTGCAGCACAGCTATTTTTACAGCCAAAATCAACTGACCAAGGCTAGGAAACTGAGACCTACAGCCACAGAGCCACTGGCTGATCATGTGCAGCACCAAAGTATAAGGGTTTCACAAAGCAAGTACCTCAGATGCTCAGGATTACATGGCCTAAGAAAAAATTAGTATAATGAGGTTATTGAAGAAAGTTACCTCACATGATAAGACTTGAATAAGCTGCCACATGCCTAGTGCTTTAACATAGGGCTGTTCAGTATTAGAAAAATAAGACACATGTGATAGCGGTGTTAAATATAGCAATAATGATACGAGTAGTTATATTTGGAAACACTTTAGGATTGATTCAGTTTTATTTTAAGAGATACAACACATAGAGCTAAATCAAAACAAATACTAAACCTGGTCTAAACCAGAACTAAACCAGCACTAAACTAGGTCTAAACCAGCAACAAACTAGGTCTAATTTAGGTCTAAACCAACACTAAACTAGCTTTAATGTGCTACATAAAAATGTGACCCATAAACCAGTATTATACCAGGTCTAACTCAGGACTAAACCAAGTCTAAACCAGCAATAAACTAGCTTTAAACCAGTACTAAAACAGGTCTAAATCAGGATTACACTAAGTCTAAACTAGGTCTAAACCAGAGCTAAACCTGGTCTAACCCAGCAAGAAACTAGGTCTAACCCAGCAAGAAACTAGGTCTAACCCAGCAAGAAACTAGGTCTAAACCAGCACTAAACTAGGTCTAAACCAGCACTAAACCAGGTCTAAACCAGCACTAAACCAGGTCTAAACCAGCACTAAACCAGGTCTAAACCAGCACTAAACCAGGTCTAAACCAGTACTAAACCAAGAAAAAAATTCAGACTGATTAGACATAAAATCAGATTTTTAAAACTTTGTTTTTCAGCTTTCCAGTCTGTAGTGGACAATTATTTTGAGAGCCACAGTGCAGTATTTTTTGCTAAATATTAAGCATCCATAGTATAAACAAGATATTTATTGTTTGCTTATATTATTATTATACATTTTAAGGGTTTTGTTTTTTTTAAATTGCACGAGCAGAGGAGTGCCGTCTATGGAACCATGGCACATAATTGCTATACAGTGTTGCTTCCACCCATTTACTACACACTACTGTATTTTACTTAGAGCAGGCGAAGCATGGTATATTATTCAAGCAAAGGTCTGGTTTGATAAAAAAATAAAATAAAATAAAAAAGCATTGTTTAGTGTATAATAATAGCTGACAACCAGTGAGGGTGTTGAAGTGCTAAGCCTATGAGCGTCCATTCATTAGCTTGTCAAAATATCTGGGTCAGAAGCGTTATGGCTCGTACCCTCTGATTTTTTGGGGACAAACCTTTGAGGGAACTCCTCTCCACTAGGATGGTGTGGATCTGGGGATCAGCGAGAAACTTCCTCATCTGCTCCACGGAGCTCTTCTCCTCCAGGGCGGTTTCCAGTGTGGACGGGGCCTCGCCGCCATCTTCCAGCAGTAGCGGGACGAGTTTACGGATGTGCTTCTGCAGCACCGAGATGTCAGCCACGGTCTGGGCCGTGGACACCTCCATGGTGCCGGAGTTCTCCTCCGTCCCTCCGCCGTCAGACATGTTTGGACACGGCCCGGTGGACCGCGGGGTTAAAGGCTGTAGCTGATGAACAAAGAACCGCTGGGGTTTTAGTGTTGTGCCGCTGCGCTGGTTTCAGGCAGACTACTGCCAGACTGCCGCTGTCAAAACGCCGCAACGGAAGAGGCTGATTTATACGCGCAGTGGATTGTGGTACTTGTCGTTCTTAAAAAACCACATTCAACAACTGAGTGACATGGAAAATTAAAATAAATCATTTGTCTAAAGACTTTTGCCACTCCTTTAGTTTACCACTGTTTTAATCAATAAATGTCTATCATTTTAAGGCCCTATTTACTTACTTAAATTAAAACCACGTTCAATAAAGCTTGTTAATTAAAACTACAAAACCCACAATTCATTTTATTAAATCTTTTTTCTCCACATGTTTGTTTGCTGCATGTGTGACCGATAGAGGGAGAAAGGGAGTTGTCTACAATGAACGCAGCAGTTTTTACTGCTTAAAGGTCCTATATTTTGCTTATTTTATGCTTTTTGAAATACACCTTTGCATTACTATTTAATGGGGGCGGTCCCAGTTTCAGGCTCTATGTCCCATGTCTCAACAAGTATCTGTAAAAACACTAATATGTCCCCATTTCTCCCTTTTGCCACAGTTTGCCACTGTTTTTTATCAAAAGGCCTAAAAAACTTGTTAAATGTCCATCATGTTTAAAAAGGCCCTATTTACTTAAAATTACTTGAACTACTTTTTAGTTACGGTGTTCTGAAGCTTTTTTGTTACTTTGTAAGTTCAAATGCAACATTATTTGTGGAAAATATGAGTCCCTATTTTTAGGTCAAGAAATATAGTCATCCTAATACTGATATTGTGTTAAAAAGTAAGTTAGAACTGTGTAATGAAATCTGGCTCCTTTGTGCAGAATTATTACTATTGTATACTAATGTGAATACCAATGAAGTGTTTAATGATCAGTCAAGAGGAACAGAACATATGAAGGAAATATGTGCAGAGGTGGGAGGAGTGGCCAAAAATAGTAAGAGTATTGATACTTCAAAATAAAATTACTCAAGTAGAAGTAAAAAGAACGGTGCTATAAAACTCTACTCTCAGAAGTGCAATTTATTCAAAAGATTACTCAAGTAAATGTAACAGAGTAAACCATGAACTAAATAAAAATGTAGTCAGATATTCAAATACAATAAATGTCTGTAATTATAACTGACAGCGATTTATTTTTTCACTCAGACGTTGTTTTAAAGCAGGCACAACTCAGAACAAAGTGTTGACTACATTTGACTCATTTGACCTCCTAAACCTGTGTTGAAGGTCGGAGGTGTAATTACACAGAAATGCATATGTTTTAAACATAAAAGCCACGCTTCATTTCCGCGTGAGCGCTTCAACACAGACTGTCCCCGCACTGTAATTCGTGTCTATAGAGTGTACAGGGAATCCGGTGGAAAAGACCTTCACGTCAAACTGAAACATCTATTCACCACTTGTTAACACCAGTGGTGCCTGCAGGTGTACAGCAGTACGCACTGTGCGTACCTTGAGATGTCCCCCGACCCCGCCCAATCCCTGCTGCATCCAGAGCTGCACAGAGCTGCACAGAGCTGCACAGAGCCAGAGTAGGCTGTGTGTTTTTGCAAACGCGAGTGGAGCTACAGCTGACTGCTGCTCTTTAAATCAAAAGTGATGTGCTTGCTTACAGCCAGAAGACAGTAAATCTGTTGAGGTTTGTCCTGACTTAGGTTACGCGGAGGGGACCTACGTGATGCGCTTTGGACATGCCGCGTTATTTCCCCAATGGGCCAGAGAGCGCACGGGACATGGCAGTGCCACGTCAGTTTGTTTTTTTACTCAAATGCATATGGAAGCTAGAGCTAACGCGCTGATCGTGGGTCACAAGATGAGACCCAGGGCCAGATAAACGGCAGTGTCACTGTTACATAGCGATAGTTACGCAGAGAAACCTTACGCCACGTGCCCTTGATGTGCGCTTTTTATTCCTCCATTACATCCCCTGTGCGCACAGGACATAGATCCACAGCAGTTTGTTCTTTTTTGTTTGTTCAAATGCATCTGTAAGCTCGAGCTAACGTGCTGAGGCTCACAAAGCCTGGAGCCGTGAAACGCCATTACTCAGAGAAGACTGCGCGCTCCACGGCAGTCACTAAAAGAAGCAAAAGCAAAAGGAGAGACATGATTAGGCTGAAAGCTGCCGTGTGCTCCCTTTCCTAGTCGAGACTTTGTTTATACACACCACAGTTGCATGACTCTGTGTTCTTGCTTCAGACTGGTGGCTGCACACAGTGGTCTATGACAGAGTGAGTCTACAAAAGTGCAGTAATTACGCATAGCAGCTGATTTCTCGATCAGCTGAGCAATCAAACAAACCACTGACACATTACACTGAAGTGAAACTCTATAATGTATAACGTTAACAAATATGTTAAGTATAATTTAAAACTCAGTATAAATGAGAAGTTGCTTGGTATTTTGGCATGTGTGTGTTTACTTTTAAAAAATGTATATGCAAAAACCCTTATGAGGACTATAAAAACGAGGCCAGTGTCGCCCGGTATGGCGAAGCCGGGGCCCCACCCTGGACCCAGGCCTGGGGTTGTGGCTCGATTGCCAGCGCCTAGTGGCCGGGTCTCTCCCCACGGGACCCGGCCGGGCCCAGCCCGAAAGGACGACATGGGGCCATCCTCCCGTGGACCCACCACCCACAGGAGGAACCGTAAGGGGCCGGTGCAAGGATGATCGGGCAGTGGTCGAAGGCGGGGGCCTCCGCGTCCCAATCCCTGGATGCAGAAACTGGCTCTGGGGACATGGAATGTCACCTCGCTGGGGGAGAAAGAGCCTGAGCTTGTGCGGGAGGTTGAGCATTACTGACTAGAGATAGTCGGTCTCGCCTCCACGCACAGTTTGGGCTCTGGAACCCAACTCCTTGAGAAGGGTTGGACTCTCTTCTACTCTGGCGTTGCCCGCGGTGAGAGGCGGCTGGCTGGTGTGGGCTTACACATAGCTCCCCAGCTCAGCCGCCATGTGTTGGAGTTTTCCCCGGTGAATGAGAGGGTCGCGTCCCTCCGTCTTCGGGTTGGGGACAGGTCTCTCACTGTTGTTTCGGCCTATGGGCCGAACAGCAGTGTAGAGTACTTGGCCTTCTTGGGGTCCCTGGGAAGGGTGCTGGAAAGTGCTCCAACTGGGGACTCCGTCATTCTACTGGGGGACTTCAACGCTCACATGGGCAGCGACAGTGACACCTGGAGGGGCGTGATTGGGAGGAATGGCTTTTTTATTGGACTTCTGTGCTAGTCACGGATTGTCCATAATGAACACCATGTTCAAGCACAAGGGTGTCCATCAGTGCACGTGGCTCCAGGACACCCTAGGCCGGAGGTCGATGATCGACTTTGTTGTCGTGTCATCTGACCTTCGGCCGTGTGTTTTGGACACTCGGGTGAAGAGAGGGGCTGAGCTGTCAACTGATTACCACCTGGTGGTGAGTTGGATCCACTGGCGGAGGAGGAGGCCGGACAGACTCGGCAGGCCCAAACGTATTGTGAGGGTCTGGCTGAGCCCTCTGTCAGAGGGGTCTTCAACTCGCACCTCTGGGAGAGCTTTGACCAGATCCCGAGGGAAGCTGGAGACATGGAGTCCGAGTGGACCATGTTCTCCACCTCTATTGTCAATGCAGCCGTCAGGAGCTGTGGCCGTAAGGCCTCTGGTGCCTGTTGTGGCGGCAACCCCCGAACCCGGTGGTGGACACCGGCAGTAAGGGATGCCGTCAGGCTGAAGAAGGAGTCCTATCGAGCCTGGCTGGCTTGTGGGACTCCTGAGGCAGCCAACGGGTACTGGCAGGCCAAGCATGCTGCGGCCCGGGCGGTTGTGGAGGCAAAAACTCGGGTCTGGGAGGAGTTCGCGGAGGCCATGGAGGAGGACTATCGGTCGGCCTCAAAGAGATTCTGGCAAACCGTCCGCCGACTCAGGAGGGGGAAGCAGTTCTTCACCAACACTGTTTACAGTGAGGGTGGGGAGCTGTTGACCTCGACTGGGGATGTTGTGGGGTGGTGGAAGGAATACTTTGAGGATCTCCTCAATCCCACCAACACGTCTTCCGTTGAGGAAGCAGAGGTTGGGGACTCGGAGGTGGATTCATCCATCACCCAATTGCCGGTTGTAAGTCGGACCTGTTCCCAATGCATGTTGGACTCCGGCAGGGCTGCCCTTTGTCACCGGTTCTGTTCATAATTTTTATGGACAGAATTTCTAGGCGCAGCCAGGGGCCGGAGGGTGTCAGGTTTGGGGACCACAGGATTTCATCTCTGCTTTTTGCGGATGATGTTGTCCTGTTGGCTTCATCAGGCCAGGACCTTCAGTGTGCACTGGGACGGTTTGCAGCCAAATGTGAAGCGGCTGGGATGAGAATCAGCACCTCCAAGTCCGAGGCCATGGTTCTCGATCGGAAAAGGGTGGTTTGCCCTCTCCAGGTCGGGGGGGAGTTCCTGCCTCAAGTGGAGGAGTTCAAGTATCTCGGGGCCTTGTTCCTGAGTGAGGGAAGGATGGAGCGTGAGATTGACAGACGGATCGGTGCAGCGTCTGCAGTAATGCAGTCGTTGTATCGGTCTGTTGTGGTGAAGAAAGAGCTGAGTCGAAAGACGAAGCTTTCGATTTACCGGTCGATCTACGTTCCTACTCTCACCTATGGTCATGAGCTTTGGGTCATGACTGAAAGGACAAGATCCCGGATACAAGCGGCCGAAAAGAGTTTCCTCCGCAGGGTGGCTGGGCGCTCACTTAGAGATAGGGTGAGGAGCTCGGTTACCCAGGAGGAGCTCGGAGTAGAGCCGCTGCTCCTCCACATCGAGAGGAGCCAGCTGAGGTGGCTTGGGCATCTGGTCCGGATGCCTCCTGGACGCCTCCCTGGGGAGGTGTTCCGGGCATGTCCCACCGGGAGGAGGCCCCGGGGAAGACCTAGGACCTACGGACCTACGCTGGAGGGACTATGTCTCTCGGCTGGCCTGGGAACGACTTGGGGTTCCTCCTGAGGAGCTGGAGGAAATGTCTGGGGAGAGGGATGTCTGGGTGTTCCTGCTTAGACTGCTGCCTCCGCGACCCGGCCCCGGATAAAGCGGAAAAAGATGGATGGATGGATGGATATATGCAACACCTTTTTTTGCTCAAATTTTTCATCAGCTGAACTCAAAGATCTAAGACTTTTGCTAAGTACACAAAAGGCCTATTTCTCTCAAATATTGTTCACAAATCTGTCAAAATCTGTGTTAGTGAGCACTTCTCCTTTGCCGAGATATTCTATCCACCTCACAGATGTGGTATATCAAGATGCTAATCAGGCAGCATGAATATTGCTCAAGTGTATCTTAGGTTAGCCACAATAAAAGGACACTTTAAAATGTGCAGTTTTACTGAATTGGGGAGGTCCGGGTGGGTCAGAAAACGAGTCAATATCATGTGTGGCCACCATTTGCTTCACACAGAGCAACACATCTCCTTGGGATAGAGTTGATTAGGTTGTTGATTGTGAACTGTGGATTGTTGGTCCTCTCCTCTTAAATGGTTGTGTGAAGTTGCTGGATATCACTTTGGCAGATTTGCGAAAAATATTTGAGAGAAATAGGCCTTTTGTGTACATAGAAAAAGTCTTAGATCTTTAAGTTCACCTGATGAAAAAGTGAGAGCGAAAACAAAAGTGTTGTTTAAATTTTTGTTCAAAGTATGTGCTGATTGTCAAAAGTGTTATTAGATTTGGAAATGTGTGTTTCTTGTGCCATTGTTTTTATATAAAGCTGTTTTATAGAATCCATTTTTACAAATTTTCTTGTTTATTTTTCAGAATCTGCAGAGATGTCTTATTTTCTATGTGTTGTCTGATTACATCAATACTCAAACATAAATAAGATGTTACATTCAAACTTACGTATGTTACTCAGTACTTGAGTAGCTCTTTCACCATTTTTCTCTTTTGCTTAAGAAGAAGTAACAGTACTCTATTACAGTACACAATTTTTTGCTACTCTACCCACCTCTGGATGTGCATGCATACTTAGATTAAAAAACAAACTCACCAACCACACTTTTCTCCACTCTTTTATTGAATAAATAGAGAGTAAAACAACAGATACATTCATAGAAGTAACATGGAGAAAAATTCTAGATCCCTGAGTCTATACACATTTACAACATATACATACAAATCCTGTAACTCCCTGTCCAGCTTTATGGCTCCTTTTATATGGCACTGTGTAGCCTGAGAATTATACATGTACTAAAATAACCTGCAAAACTTGAGAACAAAGTTGCCTAAAATGTATTCACAGTGCAAAACATTTTACCCCTGATAACTGCAGCAAACTGGGAATGACTTTAAAGATTGCAGTTTGCTAGGCCAGGAATATACTTACAATGTACTTAGGGCTACACATTATAAAGCAAATTTATTTTAATATAGAGCAAACTTGTATACAGCATTTTTTTTATAGTGTCACAATAATATGGGGTAATTTCTAAAAGTTAATGTGACCTAAAAGTTTACTGTAACTTTAACTGTAAAAAAAAAAAAAAAAAAAAAAAAAAAAAAAAAAAAAAAAAAAAAATTCTAATAAAATCCAGGTAAAATTTAACTTTAATAAAATGACCATTGCCATCATATAGCGGAAGTATTGAACACAATGCAGCTTTTCTCAACAAGTACACGGTATCTGACATGGTACTGGCAGGAAATACTTACCCAAGTAATTCACACATATAAAGAAAAAAAAACAACAAAAATTCAGAAAAAAAGTTATGACGCAGGAAAAAAGTATTGGACACATAAAGAACGGGAGGTGCAAAAAGGCACTGAAAGCCAAGACTCCATCTGAAATCTATCAGAAAGCAACCCTGCTTCTTCTCTGACCTATCCTTCCTTTACAAAGGGTTCGCACAGGAAACATCTCATGATGGGTAAAAGCAAAAAAGCTCTCTCAAGACCTAAACACGCTGATGGCATTCGTTACAGAAGGATTTCTAAAGAATTTATAAACTTCTGAACGTTCCAGTGTGCACTGTTGGGGCCATAATACAAAAGTTGAAAAAATCAACAATCACATACGTATTGCTGCCAGACAGTTACAGCTACCACATTCTAGTGGTCAGTCTGTTCATTTGCTTTTGTAATTTTTTTTTAAACTGTAAAGAGACTTTAGAGACACCCTGTATATGCTGAGAAAAATAATGACGTGTTCAATACTAATTTTACCCGCTGATGTTTTTTTATTTTTTACTTCCAGATGGATCTTTAGATTTATAGGCACTAAAAGTGTGCATTCTGGGTTAGTATACAATGTATACAAGGGTATTCAAAGCCAATACCTTATAAATGTAGGTGTGCAATGCAGAAGCCAATCATTAATCATCATCTGGAAACTTGAATTTAGCATAGACGATGAGCATGACTACTGACATGACCAGACATAGTGAACCAATGACCAAATACGCAATGCCCAGAAACTGATTCTTCCCACCCATCCAGGACACATTGCTGAAAACCACCTTCTTTCGTCCATCAAAGCTCAGAACGGGATAATCTGAGGTTCTCAAGATCAGGATTTCAAAACAGGAAATTGACATTTGGTTGGTAAAAGCACACGTTTTTCCTACTGCTGGCAATTTAACTATCAAGTGATCACGTGGCAGAATATTTGCCTGGCTTATTTACTTACTGTAGAGAATTTGCGTGCTTCTTTTTAACTTCAAATGACTGACTGTTGAAAGAAAGCCACACCCAATTTGACAAGAAACTAGGCATGAAATTGCTGACACGGATGTTCCCTGGCCTCTTTGACTTTATCTCCAAAACATCTAACATAGATATGCCAAAGAGAATATCAGAGAATATGAATATGTAAAAAGGATACTGTAGGCGATCGTGAGCTGGTAATCTCCAGCAGGCAGGCCGTTGGCATAGTCACCCTCTGTGATTCGTCGGTACAGCTTTCGGAAATTTGGCAGAGCTGCCCTTCTCATCCAGACCAAGAAGTCTTGATTGATGAAGCCATTGTTGGCAGGGTCTGTAGGGTCCAACTGATAGGCAGGCTTGGACCAGAATAAGGGCTTAACTGTACCTGAAAGGCAAATATTACAAATTTAAAAGGGTAAAGCCCCTTTCACATAGGACGCGGCAGGCGCTCTGCTTGCTGCTGAGCTGAATGGTGGAGTGGGAGCGGAGCGCGCAGATCGTAGGCATGGCAACCACACAGACCAGGAAGTGGTGTTAGCGTGTAGCAGTTTAGAAAGGCAATTTAGCCTTGTATTTACCCACTCAGTAAAAGTAATGTCCAAGAACACCATTATCATCTCATAATCACAGCACAAGGGCTACACACCTGTATGCTAGGCTAACTTTCTAATATGACAGTAGTAAACATCTGGTTTCTATCACTTTGTCTGAACGGACCTTTCAGGTTCTGTGATTGGATGTGCTGAGCTGATGTCACAGCGCGCTCCATTCAAGTTGAACTTGTTTTAACTCCAAAAAAAAAACAACAACCTTGTTTTAACTCCAGTGCAAGCTGGGGGGCAGTGGCTATGCTCTAGTGCCGCGCTTTTACATAGAAAATCAATGCAATTTGCTGCCGCGCTCCCACCTGCCGCGTCCTATGTGAAAGGCTCTCGCTTTTATGTATGGAGAGCATCAAACATTCCCCTCCCCACAAACAAAATGCAATTTTTTTTTTCCTTAAATTATCATAAGTTTAGACTTTTTCTTTCTCAGAATACTGAATTTCCCTCAGAATGTAACATTAATCTCCGAATTCTACTATAATCTCATGTTTTTCTAAGATTTTGAATTTGATCTCAGATTTCAGTCTTGAATTCAAAATTTGACTTCATTATGAATTCCTCAGGCTTACTTTTTTTCAGAAATCAAAATTCTGACTTTCCTTTTGGCCATTTGACTTTACTGTGAGTTTCTCAGGGTACAACACTTTTCTTTGAATACTAAAATACTTTCTCCTTTCCTCACAGGATCAGATTTTAATATCCTAATTCTAATAATTCTATTAATTTATGTACAAGGACTTATTACTTAATAAAAAAGTTTGACTTTAATCTCTAAATTCAAGTTATTCCTATAATTCTCATGTTAATTTGTGAATTCAGCTATTATTTATAAAACTTCTGATTCTCACAAGTAATAACTACATTTTTTAATAGAGATAAATATGCAGTCAATATGTGTTATTTTTTAAAATTACCATTAAAAGCATTTTCCAGTGGATTGACTGAGGGGTTCCTGTATTTGATGTTGTAGTCTGTCCACCAGGCAATACCTTTTCCATCAAACGGCACCAACTTGGGAACGCCATTAACAATTTGATGGAGAGTGAATGTATCTAAAGACATAACAAATATAATATTAACATAAAAGTGCTGCTTAAGAAAATTATTTTAAAAGATTTTATTACCATTGAACATGCTGTTTGCTAAAGATCCACATGGTACAATCGGCTTGTTGTTTTGGTCATATCGATAGGGTGCACATGATGAGTCTGGAGACTGTGGGATAAAAAAAAACACAATAATGTAAACATTTCACCAACTGTATAACATGATTACAAGATGGTAAAGCAAAAAAAAAAAAAAAAAAAAAAAAAAAAAAGGGTGGGTGGTGGGGGGTCACAGGTGGCTGTAGTCTATCCCAGTAATTCACCTACACATTTATGCATGGATTGTGCGTTGGGTCAATAAAAATCATTATCTTTTTGCTGAGAGGCAGAAGCACCAACCACTCTGCCACTGTGCACCGCCATGAACTATATTCATTACCTTAAAGTAATCTAGGTTTCCAGACAGCTGGTAGTCATCTTTAGACGCACCATATGACCTTTGATTCTGGAAGTAGTTGGTCAAGCCGTAATAAAAGAAAACTGGACCCTGTTGGTTAAAACATACAGTACATAACATTATATGTAATATTAATGAGTTTCTTTGTAAAAAAAAAAAAAAAAAAAGCATTGTTGAAATGTAAACAAACCTCAAACAGCTTGTCAAGACTGAAGGTCAGACTGCAATTACAGAGCTTGTTTGCAGTCTGATCAGTGCAAGCGAAACATGGTGAGTTCTGCTCAACCCCAGTGTAGTCTATCTGAGGAGGAAAGAACACACAACCATTAAATATTCATAACCAGAGCTCCTTTGTCTGTCCACACCTCTCAGGAAGCATAATTACAGTATTCTTTGCAAGACACAAGTCTGAAACTGGATCGTTGCATCTGTCAGTACTCCACAACTTTGTGATCAGGAAATTGCTTCCTCTCTTTCCTGTGTCTCTAGAATTTAAATGGCTTTTTCTGTGCATTTTTACAGCTAGTAGATGGTGTACCCCAAGGATCAGTGCTTGGGCCCCCCCTCTACCTAATTTACAAGTTCCACATGATTCCACTATTCATTCATTCAACAACAAAGTGGACCTCAGCAGAATCAACAGGTGACGAAGGAAAGCAAACCCTGTTAAATTTTGCTCTGTATAAGCTGACGCCATCTTGGTTATTTTGATAGGACATGCTGCAGATAAACTGTGATGGGCTGAGGCAATTGTAAGCAGCTCACTACGGCTGAGAAACCAGACCCTCCTGCTTTTGAAAAGACAGTAGGTGGGGCTGGCTGGTCAGGCTAGCACTTTGCAATATTTGGAAAAAAAGTGAAGAATGAAAGTTATTATTTTGACATCAGACGGTCACAGTTCACCTCCATACCTCTAAAACTTGGATGTTCTTCGTAGTAACAAACAGGGCAACACCAATGCCGATGAAAGCCAGACCAACCAAAACAAAGAGAGGGATCACAATGCCCGCAGACAGAATGGGCTGCCAAGCCGGAAGCCTCTGCTGGGTGAAGGCTGTGTTGTCGGGCCGGTTTTCTTCTTCCTTCTTCTCTTTATCCATGCTCTCTGTTCTGTAGAAAATAGTAGGTTCACAGATTAATTTAAGGCAGTGGGGTTCATAAGCTACTTCGGAATATGTAACTTATTCCTAAAAGCATTTTTGTACAATTTAAAGACAGGATACTTAGAATATGCTGGCCAATGAAGACACTTGTATAGCTTTTAAATCTTGAAGTATGCCATTTGCAGTATTAAGCTACTGACATAAACTCATTTTAACTTAAGGCTGTGTACAAGTATTTTAATGTGGCAGCCTAACTCAAAAGGCAGGCCATTACGCAGTGAAAAAATTCACATATATAAATAAAGAATTAAATGATAAGGCACACTTTACATCTGTGCAATGTACTGTATGTAGCAGGGTAGCTCCAGTTTTTTTCTCGTGAAATTTTTCAGACTTTTTAATGCCACTTAGAATAAAATTTAATGCCTAGACCACCAGCAAAATAACAATAATCTGTATAAATTTATCACTAATAAAAAACAATTTTACTCTCTGAGACTTTTTTATTTTAAAAGTCTAATACAAATGAAATAACTCCAGTTCTGCATTCAAAATGTCAAAATGGAATCAATAACAGCATTTACTGTATCATGGGGAGGTTTTTCGCAGCAAATATGAAACAGTCCAAAAACATATAACATAAAGGCACATTCAAGTGAGTTACTTGAAGATACAGTGGGGCATAAAAGTATTTAGTCAGCCACCAATTGTGCAAGTTCTCCCACTTAAAAAGATGAGAGAGGCCTGTAATTTTCATCATAGGTATACCTCAACTATGAGAGACAAAATGAGAAAAAAAAAAAATCCAGAAAATCACATTGTCTGATTTTTAAATAATTTATTTGCAAATTATGGTGTATACTTTTTTGCCCCACTGTATTTGTAAAACCACTATTGAATAAATTTGTTTCCAAATTCACATCTAACTTGCAAAAAAGACAGACTTTTCCACTTACAAAGTAGTAATCTACAATACTGTTTTTGACAAATACAACATTGAAAAACTTGACTTGGAGGTCCTAATTTAAGACCTAGATAAACACAATTTAATACTTGCCCATACAAGTTAATACTTTTAAGAATGGAATAAAGTAAGTAGTGGAATGTAATCAAGTAAGTACAATTTTCATGTATTTGTACTTTACGTGAGTAAATTTTACAAGGACTACTTTTACTTCACTATTTTTAGAGACTTATTATTTCACTAAATTTTAGAGCAAGTATCTGTACTTTTTACTTCACTACATTTATGAGTTAGTTTAAAATACAAAGTATTTTAGGGTGACCAAGTCTCCCTATTTAACAGGGACAGTCCCAGTTTTAGGCTCCTTGTCCCAACAAACATCTATAAAAACACTCATACATCCCAGTTTTCAACAAACCATGTCCCAGCTGTCCCTATTTTAATACACAGGAAAAAAACTGGAAACTTAAAAGCATTTATCACTAAATTTATTCATGATGACATTATTTTTATCACTAAATTGCACTCACATTCAAAACCTAAGCCCTAGCATCATGTACTTTGAATTACATGACAAGAGTGTATGGATTTCAGTAGCTTTTTTGTCAGTTGGTGAGTTCAAATGGACCATGATTTGTGGGAAAAAATATGTGTCCCAATTTTTGGGTCTAGAAATCTGGTCACCTTAAAGTGTTTTGAGTTTTGGCTCAAAATCATGCATTTTTGTTGTACTCTCATTATAGACACACAGTATTTGAATATATAAAAGATGCAGTAAAGTAGTACTCCTTTAGAAACATAAAACTAATACAGACAGAAGACCTCACTGACAAATTCAGTCTCTTCTACTGCACTAGTTTGTTCATTTCATTAGTAATTAACAATTTTTCAGGAAATCCCTTACATTTAATAAATTAATGAGTTGTTGTGTCTGGGCGAAATACTTTTACTATTTTACTTGAAAGTACATTTGAAACTATAACTACTTTTATACTTTTACTTTAGAAATTTTAAGGTGATACTATATACTATATATACTTCCTTTATATGTACTTTTACTTAGTCAGGAAATTGAGTACTTCTTCCACCACTGTTTAGAGTAATTGTGACTTCCTGGTAGTTAAATCTATACTACTAGTGCTTCAGATCCCCTCGACACCTCACCCACTTCGCACGACATCAACACAAACAACACTGGGATTAAACAAACAGACTCAATAAGCGAAGGAATATTTAGCACTTTTCCGTATATTTCCATGTAGAATGTGTAATAAGACTCATTACTTACTTGCAGAAGGCTCGAAATGGTGCAACAATGTAGTCAAACAAATCTAAGATACTTCGCTAATGGGAGTACGTCGGATCACCTTTACCTGTCTTTACCCACACCCTGCCGCGTGCCCAGCCTAACCGGTTTTTCGATCCTGCTCGACTGACGTCACCGGTGCCTGGCCAATGAAATATAATGAGAATTATTAATTTACGCATATTAATTCAGTGTGTAGCTATTAACATAACTGGTAATATCCATCTGTTTTAAAACTGTTTTTAAACTCAAAAATAATGTTCTAGTTTTTCATTTGAAGAGGACGCTGCGAAGACCGTAGAGATAGAATAGAACACTAGAGTGGACACGCTAATGGTGAACTGCAGTAACTGACTCCCGGAACGGCTGCCATATTATGACTGTAGGCATTCTACCAAATGCTATGTAAACTAATAGCGAACTGCACTTGTTTTCACTGTGTTTTTTTGTTTTTTGTTTTTTTTTTGTTAATTTGATAACTTTTTTTATATTTTTGCTTGATCTAATGTCTAGTCTTGTGTACTTGCTTCAGCACTGAGACATTTTGGGTAATTCTCGGTTTCCAACTTGGTATAATGGCATACTTTAATTCATTGTTCTTACACTCGGTGCAATGGTCATCTGTTCTAACACCTTTACAAATACAAACATACAGTGGTTCTGGATAAAAGTAGAGCCCACTGCACTATTAATGTGGTTAACATTTTTTCTATTTCAGGGGAAAACGTACTGATGGAGACTGCCAGACTTATTACAAGTTCAAAAATATTACTGTTTCTCAGTTTCCAACATTTATTTTTTGACGTTATGTCACTGTTTTAACATTACATACCATTAAAATTAGCCTTATCCTACCGTCACAAGATGACCGCCTGAATTGTCATTGAAGCTGCAGCTATGGCCACTCTATAGTGTTCTATTTGGCTCTATGGACCGACACTGCCTAGAAACTCCGCCTACTTCAATTGTTTTTGAACCAATCAATTTGCAGCATGAGTTTGCGTTACGTTCTGGTTACGTTTTCCTTTGGACCAATCAGCAAAGAGCCCATTCTAAGGGGTCTTGTAACTGTGCCGTCTTTGTGTTGACATCTTCGAGGCATAAAGAGGTAATGTAATTATCATTTACCTTTTACAATAGCATCATTCATTTAAATAATACTCATTTAATAGATTATGCGGTACAATTCTACCTGGGATTTTGTTTATATATCCAAATTTGGCCCAGACCGAGCTTTCCCTTTCAGCAGATCGCACCTGCTGCTGCTGCTGCGCCTCTGTTGTTGCTAACTGGGGGCTCATTGTTAGCGGTCTTAGCTCATTTAGCACAACATACTTAAGATAAATAGCCCAACCGGGCCATGTAGTGCAATAAAATTGCAGCCAGTGAGTATATCTTAACGTTTTTTTGGTTTGGGAAGAAATCTGCATTCAGCTAGCACGTTAATTTTTTTGTATTAACGTTAGCTACACCGGTTTGCTACAGCTGCTAAAGGCTAGCGTGACGTGCTCGCTAATGCTGCTGGCGACCTCGGATGTATCTATAATCAAGGCGGGATTGCGATCACCACGATGCTGTTTGCATATTAGTTAAAAAGTCTGCCTGTTGGTAACCACTTCTCTGGTTCTGTCTTCATTTCTTAGCGTTTGAATGGATATTACCAGGTGCACGGAGAAATGGGTAAAGCAAAACAAGGTTACTTTACCATGGAGCTATCATCTCATAAAAATCATAAACATTAAACATTCATGCACGGTTAGATGTCCAGTGTTCGTGCTCTGACCATTGGGCCTAGAGAGAACGAATGTAGTAGAGAAGTGGCTGTCTATTGTCTTCATATATAAGGCTAACTTAAACAAAGGGCACTACTTTGTATGATTCAGATTCAGATGAGTTTGTTTATTCCACCTGGATAATTCATTTGAGCAGCAAGATAAGACAAATAGACAAACAAAAACAACAATTAAGCACACAACAAATGTAGTGGAGCTCAATTAATAAATACTTAATATAATATAATGTGAATAGAAAAAAAAACATTAGGAGATTACAGAGTTTAAAAGATGTATAGGCATTGGGAATAAAGGCTTTAGAGTTTTGGGTTTGTTTTACAATAAACAAAATTAACATTTCAGAACATGCCCTGATGAAGCAAGAATTGTGCTGGCTTTCTGGATGATCTGCCGGTTGCAGAAAGAAACCAAGTCCTTTTGCTGCATTCCAGTGATTTTAGAACAGATTTTAACAATACGATTAAGACTGTTCCTGTCTTTGAGTGTGAGGCAGCTAAACCAGCAAATAAAAGAAAAACACAAGCTGCTCTCAATGAAAGCCTGATAAAACAGACAGAGGATCGTGGGAATTATTGATAAGACTTTCAAATTTGGGGAATAAAGCTTCCTGATTTTTTGCTTTGTTGATACTTCAGAGTGTTGAAAAATTTGCATGGTAATTTTATATTAATTTCAAAAATGTTACTTACAATAAACTAAAAAAATCCCTTGTCAATCTACATACATCTATAACAACTTCATAAATCTTTCTTGCTTATGACAAGTTATTGTGGCTGCACCTTAGTTCCTTTTTTTAAAAATTAATATTAAATTATACTTATTTACACTTGTATCTCTTTTTATTAGAGTACTTTAAGCTTGCAGTCCCACAAGGTCAGGTCATAGTCATCCTCATTTTTTTTTTTAAAGGATATTTTGTAATGATTTCATTGTTACGATTCTATAATTTGCCATTTTGCTCACATCTCTTACCGTTAAACTTGCATGCTTGCTTGTCTTTTACGTATCTTCATTTTACCTGGCGTTATTTTCAGGAGAGGCCTCCAACGTCCTCCATCATGCTTTCTAGCAAGAAGTCAGATGCTGGCTCCTCTTCCTCCTCCTCTTCCTCCTCTGCTGGAGCACCAGGAGGTGAAAGAGCTCCCACGTCTGATGCTCAAACCGGGCCGTCAGCTTCAACTGCTGGGCCCATGGATGTGAAGAAGAAAGAGAGGTCATCACCCAGTGGGGAACCAGGAGGGCCCCCCAGTGGACCCCACCAAGGAGGGGCCGGGGCGGCTGACCCTGACTCCGCAGAAGTCCGGAGAACGAGCCGTCGCAAGCGAGCAAAAGTAAACATTTTAGGTTTCTGCTCGCTTTACGAGCAGGGAGTGAAATAAATTTAGCCAGTCGCTACATTCTCCAGAGTAGTTATATTATTTAAAGCAACACTAAGGAGCTTTTCACACAGTATGCTCACCAGGTATTATAAGATTCTGGCAAAGAGAATTTTGAGAGAAAGTCGGAGAGGCCAGATTAAGGTGTACAGAGGAGGATAGTGAATAAATGGGTAGAAAGCTGATTAAAGGTTATTATTGTTTTTTTTATAATTATTTAAATATTGAGTGATACTAGGGTTTCTGCAGGGTCTTAAAAAGTCTAAAAAAGTCCTACATTTAAAAATCTGAATTTAAGGCCTTAAAAGGTCTTCAATTCAATTTGTCGAGATGTTGAGGACTAGGTCTTAAATTCTTTTTAAATTTAATGCAAGTACCTGCGTTCACAGCTTATTCTAAAATGCCCACTTAAATTCTGAAAGGTGTATTACCGTTGCTGAAGACCTCAGATTTTTTCTTGCCAAGAACAAAATGCTGTGCAGCCCTCACTGTCTTCAATAGTCACAATTAAACGATGCGGCCACATTTATGAGTCAGTTTTTTGTGCACTGCAAGCTTATGAAATAGGTCTTAATTTTCTTCAACAATGGTCTTAAAAAGGTCTAAAAAAGTCTTAAATTCAACTTGAGCCACGCAGAAACCCTGGATACATAATAACAATAACTACGGTAAATAATAAATACAAATTAAGTAATATAATTGCATGGTTGATGTACTTTCTGAATGACATATAGGCCTGGTGGACAGGAAACACAAAGTATTAAGCAGCAAGTGAACATTTTGTCCTCCAGTCGATGTGTTAGAAGCAGGAAAATGTTCAAACATAAGGATTTGAGCGAATTTGAGTCCCAATTTGTGATGGCTTGACGTCTGGGTCAGAGCATCTCCAAAACTGCAGCTTTTGTCGGGTGTTTCCAGTCTGCAGTGGTCAATGTGCGTGTGGTCATCTATCAAAAGTGATCCAAGGAAGGAAGGGTGGCTTTAACAATAACATAGTACTTTAAAGAAAAGCAAAAATAAAACTACAATACGCTGGTTTTAATGGTGCTTTTATTGTGCCTATTATTGCAGGTGGAGTACCGCGAGATGGACGAAAGCCTGGCCAATCTGTCGGAGGATGAATACTACTCAGAGGAGGAGAGGAACGCCAAAGCAGAGAAAGAGAGGAAGCAGGTGGTCCCTCCTCCAGCTCCACCACCTGAGGAGGAGCCGGACAGTGAACCAGAGGAACCATCTGGTGAGCTTCCCAGAGCACTGATTAGAATAGATATCTGTGTTAGCGAGCAGCCTGGCTAGTGATGTTTTCCTATTTTCTACAAAGAACCAGTCTGGTCACTGGATTTGAGTTGGATTTCCGGGGGGCAGAACAAAAGGATCACCGAAGCCAAATGTAATTTTTTTATAGATTCCCATTTAGAATTTAAGGGGCCGAACCAACATACACATAGTAAACTTCCTCTGAACTGATTTCAAGAAGTCAGGGAAACAAAGCATTGCAAAAAGCCCACCCCATTGTGGATAATGGTTATGGTTACAACAGGTCTCATAGGATTTCTACTGTGGGAAATTATTGCCAATTGAATGGGTACCAGACCGATTTCACTTCTGGATACCAAAGAGGTCTGGTTGCTCTGCTTCATGACATGATATGCTGATGTGTGCACTTTGAGTAGCACTTTCTTCAAGTTCAAGTAACTTTATTTATCCAATAGAAACTTCAATTGTGAATCAATTTGCAGTGCATAAAAAACACATTAGTCACACAAACACACACACATATTACTGCAGCATTAGCATAGACATCATATTCTGATACAAATATTTCAGCAAAGGTTGTGTGTTGGCACTGGGATGGACACAGTCACTGTCCCCATCATAGACACAATATTAAAGATACTTGTGTCCTTTTAGGGGTGGAAGGAGCTGCTTTTCAGAGTCGCCTCCCTCATGACCGGATGACCTCCCAGGAGGCAGCCTGCTTCCCTGATATTATCAGTGGACCCCAGCAGACTCAAAAGGTCTTCCTGTATATTCGCAACCGTACAGTAAGTGCTTTACCCTTACTTAAATTTTTTTTTTTTTTTTTTAAATGGTGTCCAGTCCTTGCATCATATTATCCTATTCTCATCTAGCTGCAACTGTGGCTGGACAACCCAAAGATCCAGCTGACCTTTGAGGCCACAGCCCAGCAGCTAGAAGCTCCATACAACAGTAAGACACTTACATACTGTACAGCAGTGGTTCCCAACCTTTTTTGTCTGGTGTATCCCCTGGGCTTTTTGTCATTCCCATAAGTACCCCCTTACAAATAGTCTACGTATACATGATTCTTGTCTTTATTAGTGCAAAAAGATATTGTACACTTACTTTATTGTAAATAGACATTCTCATACATTTCTGAAAACTCAAAGATGAAAAGAAAAAAAAAATCTGTTTTCCTTTAAAAATACAGTTTAAACTGTAATTGATTTACAGTATTTTTATTTACTAGATATTTTTTTAAACACAAATAAAAAATAAAAATATAATTTTCAATTAAAAAAGATATTAAACTTAAAACATTTATAACAAAATATATTATTCAATAATCAAGTTGTTTTGTACCAAAGTTGACCATATTCAGTTGTGACTGGGACTCTTGATCCCCAGTTACAACTGATATGAAGATTGCAAATATTTTTTCATAATGTTTCACAAGAATTATCAAATAATTCCAAGTACCCCCTCTAAAGTGCTCACATACCCTTAGGGGTCCAAGTACCCCTGATTGGGAAACACTGCTGTACATAATACAAGTTGTAAACACTTTGACATACATTGTATTTTTTCTCCATTTAGGTGATGCTGTGCTGGTTCACAGGATACACAGCTACTTAGAAAGACATGGTCTCATCAACTTTGGTATATACAAAAGGGTCAAGCCTTTACCAAGTAAGTTCCTTTTTACTTCTGCTTTTGTATTTTTTAGTGGGTTTAAAAACCTCGTAGTGGTTGCAACAACATATATAATAATAATCTGTTGCAGCTAAGAAGACTGGGAAGGTCATAGTCATTGGTGGAGGTGTGTCTGGCCTCGCCGCAGCCAGGCAGCTACAAAGCTTTGGGATGGATGTGACTGTCTTAGAGGCCAGGGTAAGGCACCAAAATATTACCAATACAATCAAAAGGAAATGTGTGTTCAAAATAAGGAAATAAACAATGATCTTTTTTTTTTCTTTCAGGACCGTGTTGGAGGCAGAGTGGCCACATTCAGGAAGGGGAACTATGTGGCTGACCTTGGAGCGATGGTGGTGACTGGGCTGGGTAAGAGTTGATTTGAATGCACTTACCGACATCCACCTTTAGAGGGCAGTGTTGTCCTTGCTTTCTAAGCTTTTTTTTTTTGCTGAAGGTTACAGTATACAGACCCAAGAAAAGTTCATTATGAAATATAAGTCATTTTTGAAATAGACTTTTTGCAATTAATTACTCTAAATAAGGGGGCACGATGGCAGAATGATTAGGGATAGTTGATTTTGCTGCACTAAGTGAACCCTTACAGGAGTGAAGTAATCTCAAGGCCCCCCCTTATAGCGTCAACATGATTTGTGTGGTGTGTCAGAATAATTTCAAAAGTTTTAAATGCCCTAAAACTGAATGTCTGCTAAGTGAGGGCTATTCACTCAGAAAGTCTTTTATTGGCTTAGTAGTTCTCATTAACATTTATGAATGTTTAAAATTGCATATACCCTAACCCAAAGTGAGGTTCGAGGCACTCTGGTGGGCCACTGCAGGGGGCCTGCCAGTGGTTGTCTACATTAAGTACATGAAAATAAATTGAGTTCAAAATGATTTAGAATGAAGTATTTATTTAAAAATATCACTTAATTAGGCAATTTTTAGCCAGCAGTTTGTGTTTTTGTAATGTTTTTTAATCTATGGGGGGAAAAATATAACATTTTTTAATAGATTGAAGTTTCATTTTTGGGAGTCTGCGCGGGATTGTCTGACTTTTTAAGGGGGCCACATTGCTCTTGATTTTGGGAAGGGCTGCCATAACAAAATTAATATTTATTAATTATTATAAACATTTTTTTTTTCCCTCACAAACCCCCAACCTGTGGCCCAGACCATTAAATGCTCAAAGGCGTATTACCGTTGCCAATACAAGACATTTTGTTGTAAATGTTTTGTACACTTTGTGCTTATGAAATAGCTCTTAATTTTCTTGAACAATGGTCTACTTGTTTTCCTGCAGAAAACCTGTTAGAATGTGTCTTAATATTTTCAGAAGAACAAGCTTTGCTTCTTTATTTTAACCCCCCCCCCCCCCAATTGCTTAGCTTTCTTTAAGCAGTATGGCACAGTACACTTTTTATTGGCACAGCGTGGATTCTTTCAGCAATACCAACTTACCTGTATTTACCCGTTTCATACCAGTCCAGTGCAAACCACCCCCTACTGACAGCCCTGTGTATCTTTTCTAATCAGGAGGAAACCCCATGGCAGTGGTCAGCAAACAGGTGAACATGGAGCTGGCCAAAATCAAGCAGAAGTGTCCTCTTTACGAAGCCAACGGCCAGGCTGTGAGTATGACCGATCACGTGACCTCTGTGTTTTTTCCATTATCCTGCTGGGACCTATGCGTCAGGGAACATTTTCATAATAACCTAACAATAAGCATGTTTTTGTACTGGAGAAAATATTTGCCTGTAATTGAATAAATCTTTAAAGAAGCCATACAGTATTTTTTACTCCCAGGAGGCTAATGGGATTTGAGGCAGGCATGTTTTACTGTATATGATTTTCTCCAGCATTTGTTTTCTAACCTGTGTGGTCAGATTATTTTCCACGCTTAACCAGGACCTTGTGTTGTTTACTTCCTAACGGCAGATGTTTACGTAGCCCTATAATATTTTTCAACCATTTGCCCTGTCCCCCATTCTTCTAAATTTGTTCTGGAAAACAGTAGCTGTCCTCAAGCGCTCATTAGAGTTTCCGTCTAACTGGATTTCAGTCTTTGTCAAAGTTTACAGCACAGGAGAGAATTCCTGTTGCATTCCTGTGTCCCAGTATTTATTATAATCAGCCTTTGGAGCATTAAATTATTATAAACTAGGCTAATACCTGGTAACACTCAAACTTAACAAAATGGCATTGCTAAAGTGACTATTTTGTCTACCAGTAAGCACAGGTGGGCAGCTTTTTTCTTTTTATGACCCAAAATAATTTGTTTTTTTTTTTGTTTTTTTTGGGGCAAATTGGCATTAACCACCCAAAATTCCAAGCTGCGGTCAGAGAAGATGGTTTTCACAAATGCCAATTCACTGACTATGTGTGCGATGTCAGTGCCCAGGTAGAGAACATTAGCAACTGTTAAAGTATTTTATAAGAGCTTAGTAGTTCTTCATAATCTAGCCACAGGGGGTCACAATCCACTGTATTCTTCGTACTGATCTTGTGCCTGGATAAATGGAGAGGGCTGTGTCAGGAAGGGCATCTGGCGTAAGTCCTATTCCAAATCATGTGAAAAGTCAGTGATAGTTATCATTCGGGCTTGACATTAACTTTTTTGCTCACTGGCCACCATGGTTAGTCTTTGTCAAAAGTTGCTAGCCAGTTAGTGTTTTTACTAACGACAGTTTAATTTGTTTTTGTGTGTATTTTATACCGTATTTTCCGCGCTATAGGGCGCTCCGGATTATAAGGCGCACTGTCATTGAATGGTCTATTTTTGAACTTTTTTCACATATAAAGCGCTCCGGACTAAAAGGCGAAACAAAACAGTCAGATAAGTCAGTCAGTCAAACTTTATTCAACACGTTCACCATAACTCCCAAACTTGTTCAGTTGTAACGTGTGAATAAAAAACACAATCTGAGACCGCTAAATCAAACGATAGCATATTCACAATAACTCATAACTGTTCAGTTAACGTTTTAACAAAATACAACACAATACACTTTTTCAGTTCATTCCTCGTTCACAAATTCCTCAAATTCTTCATCTTCAGTTTCTGAGTTAAACAATTGGGCGATTGCGGCAATATTATGGTGAAGCACAGTATGTATTAATCCGCGATGCTCCTGACGCCGTAAATAAATTCATATATAAGGCGCTCTGGATTATAAGGCCCACTGTCGTTTTTTGAGAAGATTGAAGGCTTTTAAGTGCGCCCTATAGTGCGGAAAATACGATACTATACGACAAGCATAAAAAATAAAGTTCTTGTATATGGACAGGGATTTATCAAATATTAATAAACAGGTTTAGGCAGAATAAACTGTATCTCTGGATGTGGGGTCACATTTTTAAATTTATATTATTTTGTTTAAATCAGTAAAAAAAAAAAAATTAAAATTATATTTTCTATAGGTATACACTTAAGAACAGCAACAGAAATTCAGGCCTAAACTCTAACGATATAGGTGCATAAAATTCAACAGGCCAAAGTAGGTTGGCTAGTGTTAATGTCAAGCCCTGGTTATCATGTATGCTCTGAAAAAAGGTTAGAAGGCTGTCTGGACAAGGTTTGTTTTTAGAAGATGTTTCTTTCTTTATCCCATTTAATCATTTCTGAAATGATACCAAGGACTTAATCATTTCCAACATGATTAAAGGACAAAACGTCTTCTAAAAACAAACCTTGTCCAGATGACCTTCTTGATTAACCTTTTTTACTAAATTCTCCTGGATGACTGAGAATCTACACAGATGTATGCTCAGAGATTATTCACCAAGGACCACATATCCTACAATTTTGTCTGGCTGCTCCTTTTCACATACTGTGACTGGAGTGGGCAACGTGAGTGAAGTGTCTTGCCCAGGGACACGACGACAGTTTGTGCTCCGGTTGGTGGGTGACAACTTTAACCCACTGTGCCACTGTCACCCCACCACAAATCCTACTTTTTTAAGTTACATTTTTTGTGTCCCTGGGCACACTTCACCCACATTTCCCTTCCCAGTCACAGTTACTGGTTGGAACAGGAAGGGCATCCTTTGATAAGTTTCTTTTAGTCAGACAGGACTGTTTGTTTACTTGCTTTACTAGTTTCGGCTACTTCCTGCAGCCTTCATCAGAAGCGTCATGTGATGTTGCTGTGATATGTCTTGTAGGCTGCTTCTGTAGTTTTGCCAGACAGTAGAAATGCTTGCGCCCCTTACTTCAGGACCACTTCTCTGGTGTGGGATAAGGTGTAGGCTGCTCCCTCGTCCCGGTTTATAGTCCTTGGTGCACATTTCCTAATCTCAGTGGCCTCCCTGATTTAACGGTAATACTTGTTACTTTTTTTTTCTTACTACAAAACAAGAAAAGCAGGTAAAAAAACACTCCTGTCTGACTAAAAGAAACTTACCAAAGTAATAAACTTAAGAAGACAGTGTGAACTTTTAACAAAGGAAGGGCATCTGGGATAAAAGCCAAATCACTGTGCAGCTTGATCACTTTGGTGACCAACAGCCAAAAGATAAAAAAAAATGTCATTCCGCTGTAAATGATTTATTTGTTTTACTGTGCTCCCTTGTCAAACTGAAAGGGGAAAATGTGAATTTAACTGAGATATAAACTTAGAGAGTGATTGAAAATTTATTCCAACCTCTCATCTTTGCGTGCCAACCAGAAGAGTTCAAGTTCCTTTCAGACTGGACCTTAGACCATAAACCAAATGCATTCTAATGTCATTAAACATAAGTAAACAAGGTTCTCCCACTCCACTTTAGATGCAGTAACAGTAGTAGGATGTTTAGGTTCAAGCTCAAGGCACTAGAGCTGGAGTGGAGACAATCCATGAAGCATCCACACAGAATCATATGTCAGTGATTTCCTCACAACAGGAAGAGCCAAATGGGATAGGCATGTTTGACATTGTTGAGCACTGTTTGAGGTTAAAGTTGTGTACTTAACTTGCTTTCTCTCTCTCTCCCCTGCCTCTCGCGGCGTCTCTACCCCCTCCATGTTCATCTTTGGGTGAACTGCTAAAGGGGGAACGGTGCACAAGTGTATGTATTGGTTTTATTTTTATGTTATATTCTTCATCTTATTTTCAAAATCTTTCCAAAGTCATGCGTCATCATTCCAGCTTCATCCATTTTCTATCCATTTCTTTCCTGCATAAACAATCATTTATTATTTATGATGCAATGTATAGGTTGTTATAATTTTATAATTTATCATTTCACAAGCTTAACTGCAATCACTGGACTTATCGCTCTATGCTTTGTAATTTTAAAGGAGCTTTATGTACACAAGCATATTGTTGTCGTTTAAAAGTATTTGAGCACGTACTGTCTATTAAGTCATGTTAGAACAACATAACTATCATACAAGATATGAACCAGCAATATAATGGCTTGTCACATTATTACAACATTCTTCATCAGTGGTTCTCACAATTTCCACACCAAGTATCTACTCAGAAAAAAATGTGGATGTCCAAGTACCATCTTTAATGGACTAACTGAGGTCAAAACCAGGATTTACCCAGGTTTAAACTAAGGAACAAAGTAGATGGTAACTCAGAAGATTGGCTTACGAAATAAGGACTAAACCAGGTCCAAATCGGGACTAAATCGGGACTAAACCGGGTCCAAATTGGGTCCAAATCGAGATTAAACCGGGTCTAATCCGGGACTAAACCAGGTTTAAACTAGGTCTATTTCAGGACTAAACCTGGACTAAGCCAGTATTAAACCATGTCTAAACTTTGTTTTGTCCTTTATCCTTGGGATAAAGGACAAAACGTCTTCTAAAAACAAACCTTGTTCAGATGACCTTCTTGTTTAACTTTTTTTACTGAAATCTCCTGGGTAACTGAGAACCTACACAGATGTATGCTCAGAGGACCACAAAATCTGCTCCTTTTCATACACTGTGACTGTACTTGGCAACATGAGTGAAGTGTCTTGCTCAGGGACATGACAGTATGCACTTTGAGCAAGGATTGAACCGTCAACTCTTCAGTTGGCGGGCAAATGCTTAACCACAAGTCACTTCACCCACGTTGCCTACTCTACTCACTGTGAGTACCAGTAGTAGTACCTGTACCTCAGTTTGTGAACCACCATTATACAATTATAGTCTAACAATTTTTTTCAAATTTTTATAAAATAGAGTTGTGCAATATGCCAATATATTGTTTAAGAGGAGCTCTTGTTATGATATAAGCCCTCATGTTGTAATGACGTGATACGCTGTTATTTTTAAATTACAGTTAATAAATGAATCCGTATGTTGAAATAACTTGTATGTATCTTGTAATAACATGAAATATTAACTTTTACATTTATATTAACAATTATCCTGCCATAATGCAAGGATCATACTTATTTACAGACCTGACAGCAATATGCTTCTATATTTATAGGCTTTTGACAATCCTAATCAATATAAAGCTCATGACTCCATCTAGTGGAAGAGAATTCTAGTTTTCTGCTACTTCAAAACTGTAACACAGCACCACATAAAATGAATATGTTGTAAGAATAACCCCTTTGAATGAGCACAGTTGTACAGAATCATTTTAATTTCAGAGGAATGCTCTTTTACCACTTTATTGTTGCTAACCACAATCTGCTATACTTATCAAAACATCTCATGCATTTGTGATTATTTTTCTAAAATGTAATGTCCTAGCTTAAAACCATCATGAACCTCTTTTAAGAAAATACCAGTCTTTCGCTACATGTTTAAACAAGCATGCCAACAACTCTTTTTTTTTTTTTTTTTTTTTTTTCTTTTCCCTTGTACTAACAGAGCATGATAGCTTTTGTTCCTTGGTATAGCATGCCCCTTTCAGGCTCTTCCCTATAGCATCTGCAGTTTCCTGAATTCCTACTCCCATCTCTTTGAGGGAGGCCTCTGTGTGTGTAAATGTCAATGTGTGTGTTTGTGCAGGTGCCAAAAGAAAAAGACGAGATGGTGGAGCAGGAGTTCAACAGACTGCTGGAGGCCACATCCTACCTGAGCCACCAGCTGGACTTCAACTTCCTCAACAACAAGCCTGTGTCCCTGGGGCAGGCTCTGGAGGTGGTCATACAGTGAGTATAGGGTCTGCCCGAGAAACTGTGTCCCTGTGTTTTTTTAAGATCCCCATCTTCTGTTATAAATACTGTAGCTATTATTTTTAATAGTACATAGATTCCAAAAATATCTTTATACTGTATATAACTGGACTCAATACTGATTGCAGATTTCCATTCCACTCCTCCCTACCCTTCTTTGCAGGCCATGTATGGACCAGGCAATGATTTGCAGTAAAAAAAAAAAAATAGGCAGTGAATTGGCCTGATGCCTAATGCAAAAAGTTGTATTTGCTATAAAATTGGTGGGTTTGTTCATCAGTCCTCACCTTGTCCTAAACACAGATTGATATAACTTGGCTCCATAGAGCTTGTAACAGAACTGCTCAGTATATTGCTAATGTTTTGTAATCACAATACAAACAGTTGCAATATCCATATTGAATGTACAATTATCAAATCAAAATCAAATCTAATTTATTTATAAAGGAAATTTAAAAAACAGTCAACGCTGACCAAAGTGCTGTGCATACTGAATTGGCAAAATCAGTAAGCATAACAACAAAATACATTAAAAGCAATAAAATGAAAGTAAAATGACAAAACCAAAGACAAAAGTGAATAAAACTAAGATAAAAGCCAAGCTGTCTCTGTCTAACTAACCCTAAAAGGTGCATCTTTAGTAAAGATTTAAAGTGCTGTAGTGACTGTCCTGTTCTCATGTGCGAAGGCAAGCAATTCCACAAGTTAGGGCCAACTACAGAAAAGGCTCTGTCTCCTCTCGTCCTTAGCCTACTCCTGGGATACCTCAGGCAGGAGAGTGAGGCTGCAAAAGGTCTGATAAATAAAGAGGCACCATACCATTCAGACTTTTAAAAACAATGATTAAAATTGGTGTGATGTGATGTTTTTTTTTCCTGGCAATAATAATAATAAATAGCGTACAATATGTCAGAATTTCACCCTTCAAATATCAAAGTAACTGTCCATTCATAGATTTAAATGAAACATTGTTGCAGCCACAAAAGAGTCATACGATGTGCAAATACATATCTGAATACTTCCTTACCTTGTACTGCAAGCTAAATTGATGCAATATTTGTGAGTTCACAAACTTCTGTCGCAACCCACTGTGAAGCTTTGGCAACCCCTAGGTTGGGAATCACTGCCTTAGACCACCCCCCTTTTTTTAGTAAAAACTCATAGAAACCTTATGGAGACCACTATGAAGGAGAGTTCCACATGCTATAAATGTGTCTTAAAGTCCATTAGCTCATCTATAGTATCGTAGTTCAGGTCTAAGGATGCAGTAGGTGAGGAGGGCTTCATCTTTCAAAGAGAAAGTTTAAATATATAGTTTTGTGCAGCTTTACTATGAATTGCTGTCTTTCAATATATGGTGGGAACCAAACTGAATAATTTAACAAGATTTAGAATAATTGGCAACAGAGTTTAATGCAAAGGTTACCCACAGTGGTGTTGAAGAAAAGTATGCTACTGTCTGTGTTGATGCAGCACCTGTACTATGAGGTGACTGTCTGATGTCTTTGCCTATAGGTCTGTCTTTGCAGATTCTAACAACCTCTTCTATTGTTAGCATGTTTTCCTTAGTTAGCATGTTGTTGTCTTCCTTTCAGGGTAAAGCTTTATTGTGCCAATATGCACAATGCATTGAAATATGTAGGTATTTGAGAACACAGTGTTTGTTTGTTTTTTTTTGCCTAGGCTCCAAGAAAAACACGTGAAAGATGAACAGATTGAGCACTGGAAAAAGATTGTCAAAACTCAGGAAGAACTGAGGGACCTTCTCAACAAGGTGTGTTTGCCATCTTTAACACATTTATTTGTATGTTGTTTCCTCAATCTAATCTAATCTCTTATTCCATCACCTTTTTTTAAGTTGGTGTCCACAAAAGAGCGCGTCAAAGAGCTCCACCAGCAGTACAAAGAGGCCAGCGAAGTCAAACCACCGCGAGATATCACCGCCGAGTTCCTGGTCAAGAGCAAGCACCGTGACCTCACTGCCCTATGCAAAGTGAGCCCCGGCACTATTCCTAAAACACCCACCTATGTTTCAGTCCCAAGTTAAAATGGGCTACTGGGTCAGCCCGGATGCTTCTGCAACATGTAACTCTGCACCATGTGAGAAAGCAGACAGCCTATGTTTAAGTGGTTTAATGTAGGGTGTATTATTAGTGCGAGGTTAGCGTTTTATTTTTGGAGTGGATAAATCACCTCCACTGTTGCTCTGTGTGTATTTTGGAGCGAGGTTTGAGTTGGCTTAAAGACAGCTGCCAGTTGAACATAGTCTGATACACTCTCACTGGCTGGGAAGTCAGTCAAAAGCAGAGAGTTAGTCTGGTTGGTGTTGCGAGGTATATTAATTCAATATAGAGTATATTTTTAAGTCTTTGTGTGGGTTTGGGGAACAACAGGGACATAAAATATAGTCTGGATTATGGTAGTGGAGTATCCTGTATAACGTATGAAGGTGGATGTGTCTGACATGTTTTAGTGTCCAGTGTTCTACAATATGGTCTATGCTTAGAATGTTTCTGACCCCCAGATAATAAAGTTGGTGGCAGATTTAGATATGCATATGTTGTACTAATAATAGCCTTCTCACTATGCTTGCACTGAGGGCTGTGTGGTTCTGAAAAATCACTGGACGTATGTTGAGGGTCATTCTCTTGAAGGTATTTATTATTGAAAAGAATAAATGCATTTTCCCCAAAACATTCTCCCAGTAGACTCTGCTGACATGCACATTGTCCACCCAATGATTAAAAATGGTTACAGGGTCTACTATATTATGCAAAATCGACTTTTTTTTTAAGGTTTCCACCATGTTATAATGTTGATCCCTCATCAAAAACATACTTGAAGTAGTGTTTTTCATTCATGCCTGTTTGAGTAATCCTGTATTCTCTAGTGCTGAGTTTCTGTGGCCTCAGAACTCTAAGTTCGACACACCTCCACCTCTCCCATGAACCCCCGCCCACTCCAGGAAGCACTGATCAGTCAACAAGCCCTCTACATCCAGTCTGCTCTCATTCATTTATCCAAAAAACAGTGTACAGCTCTGTTTCCACTGAATCCTCAGTTATTTTTCATTTGGTAGTAAAATAATGACATACAAAAAGTTTAAGAAAAATAAAAAGCTCTTTTTCTATGTTTCTGTTTAAAAAAACACAACAGTGCTGCCCTCTTTACTTGTTACTTTATGGAAGTAGTAAAGTAATTATAAAAAACGCTTTCTTTTAGTCATGCAGTGCTCTTCTAAAGTTGACCGCGACTGGTTTAAAAATATAAATAAAAGCATAATATAGCCCCTTTCACTAAAGGATTGAATGTTGCAATGGCTATATATTGTGCAGCTTTTCAACTAGAGATATTTTTGTATTTTTTTTAAACCTATGCCATCGCCCGATTCTTGCTCTTTTATGACAGTTTTAGTCAGGCACATGTCCTGGTCTAAGCAACCAGGACCCCAGCTTCCCCAACCATCTTTGGTTTGGACATCTTACTCTGCAGTTCATCGGAAACGTCTGAAATTGCCTTATCTCGGCCTGAAAAGCTCAAAATGGCAATAAGATTTTGCTCATTTCTATCATAGAACCTTGTAGAACAAAAAATTCAAAATGCATTTTGTAGCTCTCCCCACGCTCTACCTGCACAGCAACTTTGAGATTGCCATATTGGATTTCTCAAAAACTCATCTTTAACTGTTTTCGCTGTCCTATTGTGACACATTTGTTTCAGTTTTAATAAGCATTACTAAAACAACTGGCTATAATAAACTAATTTCTTTCATAAAATTAAGATAATTGGCAGGGTTTATTGGCTGCTCTGAATTTTAGACATCTGCATCAGCCATAGAAAAACCCATATCGGTTGACCTCTACGGTTAACAATAGAGTATTTGTCTAATAGATTTGTGTGTGTCAAAAAGTGAGTTCATTAACTATACTAGCACGTTTGCCTCTTTGCAACAATATGAACCAGTGTATTAACTTTTGTAGGAGTACGATGAGCTGGTGGAGAGCCAGGCCAAGCTAGAGGAGAAGCTGCAGGAGCTGGAGGCCAACCCTCCAAGGTAACCACACTCAAGCCTGCAAATCCTAGCCCTGATTTTGTCCAAAACAAATAGTTTGAATAGTGCTAAGAACCTGTTCTATCTGTGACTATAAATCACTACAGCCGTTTTTTTTTTTTCTCTCTTTTGTTTTTTCACATAGCGATGTGTACCTATCATCTCGGGACAGGCAGATCCTGGACTGGCACTTTGCCAACCTGGAGTTTGCCAACGCCACACCCCTCTCCACCCTCTCCCTCAAACACTGGGATCAGGTATGGACTTGTAGTTGTTGGGAAATGTCCTAGCTTACTGTGGCTTGGGGCTGAGCCAATTGGACAAAATATGACAATGTTGTTTTATATTTATTGCTATGGATTCCAAAATATCATTTGCACAGACTATAGACAATGTCAAAATATCTCACATGGACAGGTAGCTCCTAGATCTTTAAAGTATTAAAAAGGCATTCAATTTGATGGTATCAAGATCAAGGTTTTATTAAATCTAATTAGTAGGCATTAAATTTTGATCAACCAAGTATTAAATTTGTCAGTTTTTTTTAATAATTAAAATATTCACCACAATACTGTCTACAGTATACCTTTATTTATTTTTATGCTGCACTGGAGTTACAGTATTTAATCTACAGTGTCATGGAATTTTTCACATTTCTGCATAAAATCACCATCAAATATGATCTGATCTTTGTCAAAATGACACAAATGAAAAAACAGTGTCTGCTTTAACTAAAACCACCCAAACATTTATAGGTTTTCATATTTTTAATGAGGATAACGTGCAAACAATGACAGAAGGGGGAGGAATAAGTACTGTATTTTTCGCACTATAAGGCGCATCGGATTATAAGGCACATCGGATTATAAGGCGCACCTTCAATGAATGGCCTATTTTAAAACAGTTTTCATAAATAGGGTGCACCGCATTATAAGGCGCATAGAATAGAAGCTACTGTAGTGGCTGGGGTTGCGTTATGCATCCACTAGATGGAGCTGCGCTAAAGGGAATGTCAATAAAACAGTCAGATAAGTCAGTCAGTCAAAATTTATTAATAGAATACAAACCAGCGTTCTTACAACTCCGTTCACTCCCAAAACAAGTTAGTGCATTCACAATACGGTACCGTACGTACCGGTGGCTCTTATTTGCGCCACCCTCGTAGAAAACAATGTATTTCCAACTCCATTTGTCACAGTTCAAAGCTACATGAACAGTGTTCGAGCGCTCAGTTTTCTGTCCCCTCAATGTCGCAACTCTTCTACTGAGATGGAGCAAAGGCCGCGCCTCCTTGTTCTTTTGCGGCAGGATCCATAAACACGCCTATGGCACACATGAACAGCTGGGACTGGAATTCCCCTTTACCGTTTTTACCGCTGTCACTTCGGCGACACCCCCTGAATACGGTAGCCATAATTAACCAACATTGATCCATATATAAGGCACATCGGATTATAAGGCGCACTGTCGGTTTTTGGGAAAATTAAAGGCTTTTAGGTGCACCTTATAGTGCAGAAAATACGGTAACTGAACCTTCTGCCTAAGGAGACCTTGAGAGCAATTAATACCAATTTTTACCAAACAATTTAAGTAATGGGGTGTGTCCAATCACCGAGGAGTGGCCGTCCACCAAAAATGACAACAAGAGTTCAGCGCAGAATACTCAGAGAGGTAAAAAAAGAACCCTAGAGTGTCTGCTAAAGACTTACAGAAATCACTGGCACACTCCAATATCTCTGTGCATACATCGACTATATGTAAAACACTGACCAAGAATAGTGTTCATGGGAGGACTCCATGGAGGAAGCCACTGTTGTCTAAAAAAAACATTGCTGCACGTTTAATGTTCGCAAAAAGGCACTTGGACACTCCACAGAACTTCTGGCAAAATATTTTGTTGACTGATGAAACGAAAGTTGAATTGTTTGGGAGGAACACACAACGTCGTGTGGAGGAAAAATGGAACATCTCACCAACATCAACACCTCCTCCCCACCGTGAAGCATGGTGGAGCGAGCATCACGGTTTGGGGCTGTTTTGTTGCCTCAGGGCCTGGACAACTTGCAATCATTAATGGAAAAATGAATTCAAAAGTTTATCAGGAAGTTTTGCAGGAAAAGCTGAGGCCGTCTGTCAGACAGTTGAAGCTAAAAAGAGGATGGATGCTGCAACAGGACAATGATCCAAAACACAGAAGTAAATCAACTTCAGAATGGTTTCAGAAGAACAAAATACACGTTCTGGAGTGGCCAAGTCAAAGTCCTGACTTGAACCCCATGAGATGCTGTGGCATGTGACCTCAAGACAGCGATTCATGCCAGACATCCCAGGAATCTGACTGAACTGCAGCAGTTTTGTAAAGAGGAATGGTCCAAGATTGATCCTGATCGATGTGCCAGACTGATCTGCAACTACAGGAAGCGTCTGGTTGAAGTTATTGCTGCCAAAGGGGTGGCAACCAGATATTAAATGTGATGGTTCAGTTACTTATTCCTCCCCCTTCTGTCATTGTTTGCATGTTATCCTCATTAAAAATATGAAAACCTATAAATGTTTGGGTGGTTTTAGTTAAAGCAGACAGGTTTTTTCATCTGTGTGATTTTGACAAAGATCAGATCACATTTGATGGTGATTTTATGCAGAAATGTGAGAAATTCCAAAAGCTTCAGATACTTTTTCATGCCACTGTATATTTTACTTTTAATTATTGTTTGGTTGTTGATAATGTTGATATTAGATTTCATTCTAAGTTGCATTAAAAAGTCTTAAAAAAGGCTTTAATTCCACTCGACAAAACCTTGAGCTACCCTGATTTAATTCCATGAAAGTGAAGCAGTCTTAAAAGCTAGGTTAATATAGCTCTTCTTGGTGCTACTCTATTTTATTTAAAACCATAAACCAGTTTTTATGTTACATCCTTAGCACACCATTCAATATTAATATTTTTGAAGGGACTGATATACAGGGTAGCCCCAAAGTTTTAAAAGTATTAAAAATGTTTTCAATTTGATGTTGTCAAATTCAAGGCCTTAAAAGTATTAAATTGTATGAGTGCATATTACTTTTTTTTTGTTTATTTTGGTTTTAAATTTCAAATTGTAACAAGTCATGTCTTTCCAGTGTTGTAGGCAATGTATACATTAGTAAATGTCAAAAACCTTGATATTTTTAAAATGAATTATTCAAATCATTGTGTTATTGCTTTTGTTACCTTCATGAAAAAATACAGGTTTAACTGGAAATGACAGTTCAGCCCTGCCTAGAAGCTTGTACTTTTGTGACAGGTCTACTGTTTATTGACTGCATTATGTTGCAAAAAACATAATTGCTATACTAAGTATAACTCTGAACTACTGCGAGTTCAGAGTTATTTCAATTCCATCTGTATTTGGCTTTTAAAATACTGTATAACCTTTTCATTCGTGTAAAATGTATACAAATAATTGTTTTGTTATTTTTGCCAACAATCTTGGCATTAAATTTCACTCTAAGTGACATTAAAAAGTCTTAAAAAGGTCTTACATTTTGCAAGACAAAATCTGGAGCTGCCCTGATATACTGCAATAGCCCTAGTTCATAGGCGCTTTTCCACTAGGTCGGGACGGTTTGGGATGGTTTGGGACAGGGTGGGATGGGTTGGGATGGGGGTGTTTCCAGTTCCCAAAGCGTTCCAAAGTGTTCCCAAAAAGCAATCCAAACCGTTCTACTTTTGGCACCCCTCCCTGGTGGGGTCCATCTCGGTTAAGCATCTGGAACGGTTAGAGGTGGGCACTGCTTCAAGCTGATTGGACAAGAGTGAAAACTCACTCAGGCAAAAACAACAAGCCAAAGAACAGAAATAAAAGCAAAAATGCTTTGTGTTTTGTAATCAAGCATGTACTTGTCCTTGTGATAAAAAGCCGTATTCCAAGAGAAGACAAGCAAATGTTGAGGCGACTCTTTCTAAAAATAAAGCTAGCATATATTAGCAACAGCTGTTTCCGGTTTAGTGAAGTACGGCTCTCGCTTCGAGAGACTAAAAGACGAGTTAAACTCATGTGGTTATATGTTCAGAGGTTAAAGTGGAGCAGAGAAGTGAATTTAATGCACAGAAAGCTGGAGGTAAACCTGAAGTAGTCTCCAGTTTACTGAAGCTAATACTGCTTTAGCCCAAGCCTCACACAAGACACACACCAGCCTCACACAGACACACACCAGCCTCACACAGACACACACCAGCCTCACACAGACACACACCAGCCTCACACAGACACACACCAGCCTCACACAGACACACACCAGCCTCACACAGACACACACCAGCCTCACACAGTCCAGCGCCAGCACCTTTTTGTTTTAAAAAGAGTTTCAAACACATTGTTTATCTCATTTATTAACACAACTCGGCTTTGACAACTGTGCTTGCGTGACATCAGTGTTTACGTAAAAGACGTGGATATCCTGGACCCAGAGTAATAGAAACACCAGCAGGTTTTGGGGCTACCCTTTCTAAGACGTCCTGTACTGACACATCCTATGCCGTTCTGCCTAGTGGAAAAGCGCCTTTTTACTTTGACACTCCAACTGAATTGTGTATCCCCAGGACGATGACTTTGAGTTCACTGGCAGCCACCTCACCGTCAGAAACGGTTACTCCTGCGTCCCCGTGGCTCTGGCTGAAGGCTTGGACATCAAACTTAACACGGCAGTACGTCAAGTCCGGTACACAGCCTCAGGTACGCCCCCATTCCCAATTAAATTCCCCCACACCCTTCAATGGTACATTCCACTTACCTATTTGTCGTTATTCAGGTTGCGAGGTGATAGCAGTGAACACCCGCTCCACCACTCAGACCTTCATATACAAGTGCGATGCAGTACTGTGCACCCTGCCACTGGGCGTACTCAAACAACAGCCCCCCGCAGTCCAGTTTGTGCCCCCCCTGCCTGAGTGGAAAACATCTGCTATTCAGAGGATGGGATTTGGAAATCTCAACAAGGTGGGGCTTTTGATTCTAAATGTTTCAGAGTCGCTTGTTGTCATGTTAATTTAAAGATATCCTACTCTTCTGTCCTGGGACCTCAGACAACAATATGGCTGCCTTTCCTGCAAATACTGCTGAGGACCTAGTTAACATAAATGTAGAACTTACATTAAATACTCAATTGTCAACATTTGCTGATGCTAACAGAAAAAGTGCCTGATTACTTACAACTGGTAAATTACTAGAACAAGTAAGTTTTCGCTTTACAAAAAGGAAAATGTACTTTTTACTTAGAGAAAAGGGAAGCAAAGAGAGAGTGGCTAAATATTCTCAAAGCATTTATGGAACATTTACGGGTCACAAATTGAGTAGTGTACTTTCAGTGTGGTGTTGAGATGACAGCCAATGGGAGGATTCCTACTATTTTTTTCTAATATTTTATAATTCCATAAAACACCAGATGACAGATACAGATAATAGCAGAATGCACATTTAATACAATTAAACTCAAATCAAATAGTCAAAAACATCAATAGATAATCTCAGTCTTGATGGAATCTCTGTGTGTGAATATATAGTGAGTATAGATGTTATTTTGTGTGTCCTAAGTTGAGTGATGCATTAAAAAGACAGGGTTTATGTGGGCCTGTCAGGGGGCGTGAGCCCCTAAAGCGCAGCGAAAATTTTCACTGATTATTTATAATAATAACAATAATACATTTTAGTGATATAACATTTTTTCCACAAACAAGGTTACTAAGTGCTTTACAGATTAAACCTAAAACAGACAGATAACAACAATGAAAACAAAGTACAGGTTAAAAACTATAGGGAGCAATAAAATAATAAAATCAGATTGTTATCAAATCAACAGACAAAGATATGAGCCAGCAATAAAACCCATTCTATAGAAATATGTTTTAAAAAGAGATTTAAAAGAGGTTCGACAGCTTGCTTATATAATATTGTTTGGTAGAGCAATCCAAAGCATTCGGACTTGGACTGAGAAGGCCCGGTCACCCTTAGATACTAACTGAGGAGCGAAGGATACACTTTGTAACTTATCCCAGGGTAAAGTGAGTTTACATCACAATATGCGATTAGGTGATTAAAGTTTTCCTCAAATACAGGGGAAAAAAATCAGTTTAACTCATCAACTCATTCCTACTGCAGTGATAGAAAACGCCTTTGCACTTTGGCTATGTAAGCATCAAAGTGAAATGAGGCAGAAACGATGTGCTGCTATGATAAGCACACACCTGCAATCATGGAGACTTCTGCCAGACTTTTCCTTTAATAACCTCCTGAATGCTTTTGTGCATTTTAATGACATAAAATGGTTCCTAATGGGGTTTTCTTACCTCATTTGACCAACTTGTGCTACACTTTTGCTTATCTAGGATGGAACTAATTTGTGCCAGCTGGCTTTATTTTCCGCACCTGAGTGAAAACGTGTGAATATGTTTGTTGCAGCCTCATCAGAATGCATTTGGCTGTAATATGGTACTTTTAAAGGTGCAGTGTATAAAATGTTGTATATAGTTGAAGACACAAGTCAAATTTGTGTTTTAAAGAGTGATTTATTATTGTTTATTATTATACAGTTTCTACAATTTCACATCTCTACAAGAAAGAACAATAGGTGCATTTCCAATGGGGCTGTCCAAATTGCAAAAGACTGCATTTTAATGCACTCATTCCCATCATTGATAGGGCTGGACATGTTCAGATTTTTTTGATACCAGTACTTAAACGATGCCTGGTTTTCAATACTGGTACCTGAGCGATACTTTTTCTGATACCTAATTCATCTTCTACAATCATAAAATACAATAATATTGAATAAAAGGCCAATTTTTAGAGCAAAATTCTTAGCTGTTAATTCAGACCAGTAGTTTGTATGATTTATTCTGTTATTTATTTGATTCAGACATGCAAAGGAACATTAAAGGTCCCACTAGGTATTAAAACTTGGCATCGAATAAAAACTCTTTTTTTTCAGCCCTAATCATTGAATGGGCAGTGGTTGAAGCCTTTACTTCTTTTAATGTCACTTTATTGAACATTGCTTCTGTGATATTAATATTACTAATATTAGATTAATCATAATAACAAATAATAACAAATAATTTAATAATAATACATTTCTTTAAAAAAAGAAAGAAAATAACTTTTTTGATAAAGAGTTTTAAATAAAGAAAATGAAAAGCTAAATGTCCAGTTGATGCAGGAGTCATGTGTGTCTCTCTTCCTCTGAGTCATGGTTGGACCATGACTAATGTGGACAGGGCCATATATTGAGTTTGAGTATACCTAAATGTTTTCTGTTTTCAGTAGTTTTCTTCCAGGAATACACACAACATGCCATTTAAGTTTTACCAAAAGCAGACAAAGTGACATTAAAAATAGTAACATTTTCAAGCACAGCCAAACCAATGATGTGAGGGCATTAAAATTCAGTCCATTTTATCTTTAAGACATCAGATCATGCGTTCACCTGTTTGAATTTTACACTTAAATTTCAACACTATATAGATAAGTTTAATATAGTCCCTAACTAGTGTTAATTTGACACTAGACAATTTACTATATTGGTAGCCACAAAATAGTCTTTTTAGTATATAGTTTGTGAATTTATCTAAAGACATCTGCAATATTATCTGAAGACATCAGCAATTAGCCGATCTCTAACACCACCTGATGCCTTAAAAAAAAGTAACACAAGTATATTACTATAATTCTTTGCTTGCAATGTGAAAGGTCAGTCAGAATAAAACAAAGCCATAGCTGAACCAGACCTGCTTCAATAAAATCTATTCTATTCCCTCAGACTGCTGGAGCAAAGCCTACAGTTTAATTACCATCCGTGCGCGCAGATAGAACAGTCCTGTCAGTGTGTGTCTGTGGGCTGTGGTCCTGAGAGAGTTTTTCCTGCGTCACTCCTCTTGACCCCTCTGTGTGTCTGCAGCAGTTCTGTCCCCCGGCCTGCACCTCTCACAGAATACTGCAGCATTATGCAATCTCAACAGTGGTCTTAACTCCAGCAGGGGGAGCGCTACTGTTTTCACTTGATCAATGTTTTAGATGAAAAATACTGATTGTTTTTGTGTCTCTGTGTGTCTAAAGGTGGTGCTGTGTTTTGACCGCGTCTTCTGGGACCCCAGCGTCAACTTGTTCGGTCACGTGGGCTCTACCACAGCCAGTCGAGGGGAGCTCTTCCTCTTCTGGAATCTCTACAAAGGTACCAGGAAAACATCTGCGCTGTCAAATCAAAAATAGAGTTGGATTAGTCTGTCACGGTTCATATAAGCATGAAAAATGTGGAAACGTTATGGTGATTTATATTGCTATTTTCAGTTCTAGGAAACTCATGGATTTGTACTTGTTTGTTCTGAAGTTAAGGGCATTTGTATAACTTGATGTCTGAATATTTCACTCCTTAATATTTTACCTTTTTTAAGTAATTGTTATGACGTTATAAAGTTTCTAACCCCTGAGCTGTCTATTGTTTGCACTCAGCCCCGATCCTGTTGGCTCTGATGGCTGGTGAGGCCGCTGGGATTATGGAGAACATCAGCGACGACGTCATTGTGGGTCGATGTCTGGCCATTCTCAAGGGGATATTCGGAAGCAGCGCTGTGCCGCAGGTACATTCTATTAGTGCGCTATTTTAATAAATGGCCTTCTGTTTTTCTCTGCCTCCTCCCCAGTGTCGTGTTGTCACTCGCTTGCAGCAAAACACAACAGTCATGCAGCCTCCGATTTGCATTTACACAAAAACGCTGAGGTGTGAAGAAAATGAGAATTAGTGTGATCAAACTGTAGTACCCGTATTTGTCCAGTAAACAGCACTGTGGGCCCTGCAAATGCTTCACACCACACAGTGAGTAAACAGCAGAGAAAATCATAGTTCCAGTCTGCAACTTCCCAATAACTTTAGGACCTTGTGGTTTTCTGAAGCCATTCTCACAAAGTCCTCAGTAAAAGTCAGTACTTATACAGATATTACTGACAGTTACTGAACTAAATATGAACGTATGAGCCATAGCCAAAGCCTTGTAGTTTGCGGTTGCGGGTCAGCTGACATGCTCCCAGCAGACAGCCAATCACTGTTCAGATTGGGGCTGTTGTGTCAATTTCAGTGAGTACACTGCTTTCACAGTTTACATGAGTGCACAGCAGCTTCGAGCGGCTCCCCGCTGTGAGACCGAAACACCTCTCCCAGCGGTTTCAAAAGATGGCAGATTTGGAAAAAGGAAACCCAGTCCTCGTGTAAGGACAAACCGCGATCAAACCTTTGTGAATTCGGCAAAACGTGTTATTGTCTTAACGGCCCCTTAAATACATTTCAATATGGATTAATATAAGAAGGATGGACAACGCAAAGTTAGTTGAGCAGGACATAGATGAGTGCCTCCAGCGCTAAATACAACTGTTTAGTGAGTTATAGGTGCCTAATTTCACTTCATGGCGGGATGCGGTGAACAGGGGAGGGTGGGGGAGGAGGAAGTGCTGAGGGCTGCTCTTCTTCTGCAGGATGACCCTGGCACACCAGGAACAACAATTATTCAACATAGCATCTACTGGTGTAATGTGAGAATACAACAGGGTCGGGTTGGGCTTTTATTTTTTCAAATACTAATTGTACCTTTCAAAATGTCTTTAGTGAGGAAATGTTGCTTTAAGACCTGTCGGGAGCCAAAAATAACTGTAAAAATGAATAGTGGGTAGTTGCTAACTATATACTTAAAAAATGCTCCGCTGGAAAAATAATCTGTTGAAATATTACTTGATGTAAATATTAGAATTATAGATGACAGGTAGTGGATTCAGTCTCATGCTTCATTGTTGGAGGTTGCTCTGGTTTTCCAGTACTTAAATACACATGTCATTTTTTACCTAAACTGACCTTCTGTATCCAGCACAGTGATGCACAGGAAGCATATGGAAATACTTGTGCTTCCAAACCATTCATCTTTATTAATCATTTCTTTGGTTCTGAATGAAATAAAACCATATGCGTGGAAGCCATGTTTGGATCTGTTTATGTCCTCTCATATCTCAGTGGAAATGTGCTAAAACTCTTTGCCTGTGTTGTTTGTTGTGGCAGCCTAAGGAGACGGTGGTGACCCGTTGGCGCGCTGACCCCTGGGCTCGAGGTTCATATTCTTATGTAGCAGCAGGTTCCTCTGGTAATGACTACGACCTGATGGCACAGCCCATCACTCCAGGTCCAGCTATACCAGGAGCATCACAGGTAAGACACAGATGCATTAGGAAACTAGATTTTTCCTTGGCTGAATACATCCCTTTGTGGAGTAGTTTTAGTTTTTTGAGCTGTTAATTTTTGACCTGTGTATCTTTTATTCCTCCTCCAGCCCGTCCCCCGTCTGTTCTTCGCCGGCGAGCACACCATCAGAAACTACCCCGCCACGGTCCACGGCGCTCTGCTCAGTGGCCTCCGAGAAGCTGGACGAATCGCAGATCAATTCCTGGGCGCCATGTACACTCTGCCGCGACAGGCCACGCCTACAGCGGCCAGCAACCCCCCACAAGCTCCGCCCGCTCCTGCTGTGTAAAACTAACTTCCTCCATGTGACATAAGACTCTGTGACCAACCACCTACTCTTGAAAAATATGTTTGGAAGACACAGCTGTACCACTATATTCCCATCAAATGACTGAAATATGCCATAATTACTTTAAAATTATTATTTGCCCTGTTTGAAGCATGGCATTACATTTAGTACTTGGGTTGCTGAAGTCCTTAAACCCACCTTTAGCTCCAGAGGCCTTCTGGGTTGTCTTAATGCTATGAACTGTAGCTGGATATTATGGCCTAAGTTTACCTTCTATGATTATTAGGTTGAAGACTCTAATAGTGAAAATAGCTCAAAGCCGAAAAGATGAATATGTTCTGAAGATTTGTGAATGTTTTTGTTGCTATATAGCAGTTTAAGTATTTTATTAAGTTCATTACAGACTTTTTATATTGTCAATTGTTTTGCTATTAAAAGACAAAAATGTAATACACCATTTTTTGTGTTTTGTCAAAGAATAGCATTTAAAAAGTTGTCACTGTTAAGTTACAGTAGTAAGTACTGATAGATGGAGAGGGTTATGTCAGGAAGGGCATCCAGTGTAAAACCCATGCCAAATCAATATGCAAGGCACTGAAAATATAGAAAGCAGGTGATTTGCTGGAAAGAAATTTGGTTGAGTTCAGTTAAGATGCAGGGGGGGGGAAAAAAGAAGAATTTATGAGGTTACAGGTTAGAATTAGAAATTTATGTTGTGCTGATAAATCTTAATATACAATACATACATCTTATAGAGCACACCAAGTACCATCTTTAATGGACTAAAAGTGAGCCTAAATCTTGACTAATCCATATCGAAACCAAGGGATAAACTAGGGATTGACTAAGAAAATGACTGTAGGCCTTTATACGTACATACAATATATTCTTGGTAAAAGTTTACAGTGTTGCTTTAATCTCCTATACAATTTAACAAATCATTGCTGTATTACTGTAAGGTCAGTCCTTTTTATGTGCATGTCTAAAATATAACCCTGTCCTCCCCATCTCGCAGCCTACAGTGTTTATGAGGGAGCATTACCATTGGCCTCTGACTGGAACCCCACATAGCAGGGCATCTGATGTACGAGGGGCATATTTAAATGAGCGCCGGGCCTATGTGTGTGGAGTAGGATTTCAGACATGAGTGCTGTTTGCTTGCCCCTCTTGTTTCCATGCAGCCCCAGCCTCACAGCCCTGTCTCTTCAGAGTTGTGGTTATTATTATCGTGTGCAGTAGAGATGTTTGATGTAACAACAGAAATCTGAGCTGGAGGTTTTGGGCTGCGGCGTATTTTCACCTCTTGGAAAGAGCAGAGCCAGAGGAGTGATGTTGCAAAGCTGAGGTTGAGGCTACTTTACTGTACATGCTTAAGTTTACAATGAATAATGATTAGATAAAAGGGCATTGTGTGTTTCAAATGTAAATTGCAGTAATGGCACTCCACAGGGCTCCGTTCTAGCTCTTGTTCACTTTCTATAACTGAATATATCTTCTTGTAATGTAAGCGCAGTCTTCTAACAAGGCATCCCTGTAAAATGGTAAAGGATTCTGTCAAAAAAAAAAAAAAATTGAAGACAGTGTTCTAGATCCACGCCATTAACTTGACCTTTTCTGAATATTTGATCCAAATCTCACCGTAACTTTTTGATAAATGTTGCTAACAGACACCGGCAAAAACATAACTTCCTTGTCAGAGGAAACATGACCTTAAGGCTAGGCTTTATAGTGTTTTTTTTTTGTTTTGTTTTGTTTTTTGGAATGTTAAAGCCATATTTAAATGACCCAACCCCCTCTTTTACAGGCTTTTTTTCTTTTACGAGCACAAAGAGCACACTGGCTTATGACCATGTGGCTGGATTGAATCATTAACTGACAATAACATTTATAATGAAATAGTGCAACATAGCGTCACTAATCTTAAAATCTGTTGTTTTTTTCTGTTTTTTTAAATCTGTTTATTTTCTTTTTTTTTAAACTGCTTTTTTCACTTTCTGTACAAAAAAGCACAACAGAACTGCAATGTGCTGACCTGCTGAGTTTTTAGAGGTTTTAAAATTAGCAAATACAGAATTCCAAATACAAAAATTCCCTTAAAACATTTTTTGGTGCACCTGGGCCTGAGCCTGTAAATCGCAGAAGTGGCACTCCACAAGGAACCGTTTTTGCTCTGCTACTGTTTACTTTAACCACTACAGACTTAAACTATTGTAATGAAACTAAACAGTCACATACCTTGCTTTTATTAAAGTTTACCCAAACACCAGCTGTATTTTCTATTTCCTTTGAAGCATTTGTCCACCATCTAAAGGTATTTAAAGCCACATACAGTATAATCACTTAGCAGCTGCGCCAGAGCACACATCCCACATATTTCAGAATGTGCTCATGTGGTCGAACTTCACATGTTTCACAGAACGCTTTTCTTCAAAGCCTGACCCTAATAACCTTCTGTACTGTATGAACCTATGTAAACTCATATAATCCACACAGACACCTGTTAGAGGCAGGAAACATTCTTGTCCAACGCAGGCCCACAGAACTGGAATTAGAATGTAGTTGAGTTCACACGTGTAATTCAGGATAGTTCCGTACCAGGATCCAAACTACTCCACTGGGGGAGAGCAGAAGTGTTTTTTGACCTGGCCTACATTATGTTGTCAGAGTAGAAGGAATAGGTCACTATGTTGTTGAAGCTATTTCCTATACAACATTTCAACCAGTGAAGACAAATCGGTGTAACGGAGAATTTATTGAAGGAATAAACTTTGGTGCTTAGACCCCAGCAGGTAGAGATGTCTGCAATGTGATGAAGGGAGACATTAGTGGTGGTGGAGGAGAATTGAGAGCTGAGGAGGCTGATGGTTCTGCTGCTGCGGTGGAGAAGGGGGCATGTAGCTGAAACAGCAGGTTGACTGAGGGGAGAGTATTTGCATGGCTGAGAGGTGACTAGATGAGAGGCAAAGGTGGCTGTGATTGGCTGACAGCAAAGGTCCTTTCACATATGCCAAATTCCATTGTTTTGTATGTGTCAGTGCGGTGCTAAAGAGTGGTCATTGTTGCCAAGCTCGGCGGCGTGCTGTTGCCGCGCTGAGGGGCACGCTGAAGTTAAAAAAAGTTGAACTTGGGCGCTGCACGCTGTGACGTCAGCTTGGCGCGTCCAATCACAGAGCCTGAAAGGTTGGTTCAGACAAAGTGGTAGAATGTTTACTATTGTCATGTTAGAAAGTTAGCCTCCAATACAGGGGTGTGGGCCTCGTGGTGTGATTATGAGAGGAGTGTGGTGGTCCTGAACATTACTTTTGTTGAGATGGTAAAAGAATACAAGGCCAAATTACCTTTCTCAAAATGTGTCTTGATTGCTACTTGCTAACACAATTTCCTGGTCTGTGTTGTTGCCATGCCTACGAACTGCGTGCTCCACTCGCCCTCTACTGACCCTCCTCACTCAGTACACTTGCCTATTTTCCCTGCTTCTTGCATCAAATGCTGCTCAAATTTTTTTTCAAGTTTTTTCTGGGTACTCTGGTTTTTCCTCATCAATCTTGAAACATACACAACAGGCCCTCCAGCTAGGTACTCCTGACTCTTGGTTCAAGATGTGGAGAAGGGTCCCCAGGCGCTGCACTGTGGTCACCCACTGCTCCGCTGATGGGTCAAATACAAAGTCCTAAGGGGACGATAAAGTCAACCTTAACCTTATAAACTTGAAATGATTGCTCATATCCTGCTCATGAAGAAATGAATTTTACAAAATGCCCGAGGAACTAAACGGTACTAAGTTTCCTAAAGCAAGCCATTGTACTTTTTTTTAAAAGAGAAATGCTTGTGCTGACGGTGCATTCCAAACCTGGCCTGTGGTTTTCCTCTCATACCTGAACAATTTTCCTCATTTGTCCGGGTGCTTATCTTGCAGAAGCTCAGCTGCTGTTCTCACCACTGCACGCACAGACTGCACTGAGAACATGCTGAGTCTGCTCAAGAAAAAAACTGTAAAAGATTACTTCTGCAACCTAATTAAAGGGAGAGTCCAGTATTTTATAAAGGTATGAACCAAGTACCAAACAGAACTACAGTTACAAAACTCTGAACTCCAAAGGTTTGGCAAGATATTTTAATTTAGTTCTACTGCAATACATGTTCATCTCAAGAGCCGGCAGCTTCCAGAGACCTACATACAGTGTGCCTGCCTTGCACAATGGAAACTTGCCCACTTAGTTGTACTGCTGCAGACTGCACAGTCATAAATAAACTCTAAAAAAAAGACCAAGTAACTTCACTGGCCAGCAAGTAACCCACTATGATTTGATTTCTCACATCTAGTCCTGCTAAAGCCAATGGGTTTTCCCTTGAATCCTGCTGATTTGCACTAAGCAAAGGCAGGACCATTACTATCTATATGCAGACTATGCACGTGCATAGGGCCCCCACAATACATTACCCAGTGTTGAATGTTCAGCCTCATCTAAAGTGAATTGTTGTGTTGTGTGATGTCTGCTGTGTCTAACACTATTTATTAGGAGATTAATACATATTAGGCCTATTGTTGATTATTCTGGACTGTTGTGACTATAGTGGCAGTGAATTGTTGCTCTGAGAGAGTTGTTGTTTTCCTTGAATTATCTTTTTTAAGTGTAAAAGATTGTCGCGCTTTGTGGACCATCTAAGGGATTAGGAATATATCCATGGTAGTTTGGCAAAATGGCAAACTAGGGGTCTCTAAAAAGCATCTTGCATAGGGCCCCCACAAAAAATTTTTACTCTGTAGTTTTGATGGAAAAGCGTAGAGTTTTTTTTCAAAATTCTGGGTACATGAAAAAGGTTCTTGCGGTGGAAAAGGGGCCACAATGTTACTCTAATTTGATGAAATCACCTAATAGATTGCTTGATAATTAGTTACGCAGAGGTCCAGGTGTGCATCTAAAAAATCATGCCCTTCACGAAAGACTTTCTGTAGAATCCCTCCAAGATGGTTCTGTGTATCAGACTGGTTCTCCAATCAGAGAATTGTTATGTTTTCAAAAACTTTCTGCCATATAATTGGTCTAAACCAGGCATTGAAATTGGAAATTGAACTGGCTGATTTCTTATCACTGATTGGTCAATGGACTGCATTTGTCATTGCTGATTGGTCAGTGGGTTACATGTCTATACCTTACTTCAGAGCAGCTTAGTTGCTCAAGATAAGTTTCTGGGAAAGTTTTTACCACTATAAAAAGTGAAAGTGAACCTCCTCACCCAGTAACATACTGTAGACACAATTCTTTGCCCACACATAATGCCCAGAACAATTAATTCTATGAGCCCAATGAGGGGAGAACAGCAAGAAAAAGTCTAAGTTAAAAGGAATGGTTGCAAAGACACGTGGAGAAGCACTCATCACTGCTCTGTTCTGATGAAACACATTCAGCTCCCACTATTCTGGCTTGTCTCTCACTCCCTTGATGAGTAACCAGACACCTGCCAATTTAATGTTTAATATGAGAATTTTAAATTGTATGGTTAAAAAAAAAAAAAAAAATTACTGAACTAAGTAGTGTAGTTTTTAAATGTCAAAAAATATTGCATTCAAGATTCAATTGCAAAAAAAAGTGTCAAAGCGAAGGTTTGCGTAAAAAGACCCAAACTGTCATTACCCAAGCCACACGAGAGTTTAGAGAGTTTAGAGAGAGTTTAGAGAGAGTTTAGACACAGAGGACTAAGGGGCTTTAGTGTTGGAGGTCTTGAAGTTAAGTGCTGGTTTAGTGGAGATTACAGTCTGTTGCCTAATGATACCATGGCCCTGGATTTTACCCAGCAGGCCTTTAACAACAAATACATGCTCACTACTTCTGAGAAAGTACATTTTAGGCTAATTTCTGCTTTTGAATAAACCAAGCACTATGTGGTATAGCTAAGTTGGCCGTGTTAAACAGAGAAAAAAAGCTAACTTTAGTAGCATTAAAGATAGATTTTATTAGGAAGAGGTTATAAATGGTCAAGGCTAGGCTATGAGATGAAAACAAATGCACACAAAAAAGTCAGAAAAAGATATTTTGCAACTTCCAAAATGCATTAGGTTATGTGAGACCAAATAAACTGACCGAAAAGTTAAGCTAACAGCTCTGTTCAAGGTCAGCTCTGTGTTCCCTGGTACCAATGTTCCCTGGTACCAATGTTCCCGCATGATCCCCACTACCTGTGTCCCCTGGTACCTATGTTTCTCAGTACCTATGTTACCTGATAGCTATGTTCCCCAGTACCTTTGTTCCCCGGTACCTATGTTCCTAATGCCTATGTTCCTCATATCTTTGTCCCCCAGTACCAATGTTTCCCCAGTACCTATGTTTCCCAGTACCTAGTTCTCCAGTATCTATGTTCCTCAGTACCTAAGTTCCTGATTACCTATGTTCTTCAGTGCCAATGTTCCCCAGTACCTATGTATCCCGGGATGCATTCCTCAATAATTCATAACTGTGTGTTTTTACTGTAAAAAAAAACAAACAGTATTTTATGGTTCTTTATCTTTCCCCTGTTTGTTTACATATGTTCTGTGCTCTGTCAGCTCAGGGACATGCTCAGGTTCCTATGTCCCCGGTATCTATGTTCCCCAGGGAACATTCAAGTTTAGATAGGGTTAAGACTAGGGCTAGAGTTTGGGAACATCAGGACCTACTAGAAAGGTACCAGAAAGTTCATACATTCTCCAGCACTTATCTTACCAGGTTTCTATGGACTGGGGAACACGGGTAATAGGAAACATAGGTACTTTCACAAATGCACAGGAACTAGGGATGCACCCCTCAGCTCAATGCTGTTCAAGTTCAAATTCAAGTTCAAGTTTATTTATATAGTCCAGTATCACAACAAAAGTCACCTCAAAGGGCTTCACAAACAGTTAATCAAACATAAACACACAATCAACACAAACAATAACTACACTAAACTAAACAGACCCAGGACACTCCTGTCCTTAGATCCTCCTTCTCGGTAAGGAAAAACTCCTAAAAAGACCAGCTGTGTGAAATGTCAATTTTATTGTTCTATATTTTGTCCTGTTTGTTTACATGTGTTACTCTGCACCACTATGCAAAAACTGACAATTACCTGCTTCATCAACTGTGTTACTACAACTAGGAGAAATATTACAATTGAAAAAAGTAATTTAAATTTCTCTACAAAGAAAAACAAGAAAAAACGTTTCTATTATCCATATTACCCATAAATTTAAATTTCCAAAAAAACAAACAAAAAGACCCCAAAACTATTTAATAGTATTAAAATGCATTAACTCCTTCCTTTTACTTCCTTTTACTGCACAGACCACCAGAGCTCCTGAAATGTGTTAAGTCTTTACTTAAGTCCCTCATGATCCTTCGGTACATTCCAGCACGTTAACACCATCAGGGCTATAGTTATAGATATATATCACACAGAACATGACCAAAGACATGCCACCCAGACATGTTTGGAGCATGTATCTTGTCATAGACCGGCTGGGCAGAGTACAAATACAGTGCCTGGGGTCTTAGTGCACTTCGGGGCCTTGTAAGAAAGAAATGGCAGCAGATGGAATTACAAGTTTAACCTTAAAAAACTTTCTTTGAAGCTGGTCTCCTGCAGGGAAGCTATCTAACGCGTCATAAAAGCTGCAGTTTCCAGCAGCTGGGATGGTCCTGGGACATTGGGGGGCTACTTTGAGTGAAAGTGAAACAACAGAGTAAAGGCAGTACCGTGGACAAGGGACGAGCGCGATGAAAAATAATTTGTGAAATAGTCAGATACAAGGCAAAAGGAGGAAATAAATGATTTAAGAACATGCAGGGCACCATTTACAAGTGGACTTAAACACATTTTGTATCTATCCCAAACAAGGTGTAATTAATTGAGATAATATACAACAATCAGGCATAACATTATGACCACCTGCCATTATCTGCAGCTCCATGAAAAAACTGATGCACTGTATATTCTGACCAGCATGGACTTCTTCATCAGTTTGTACAGCAATAGCTAGATTGGACTAACAAGCATAAATTCAACAGGCCAGTCTCAGCCAATCTCATTACACTTCCTCATTCTTTCAGCCAATCATTACTTAGCTGTCAACATTTGAAGTGTTCGGTAACTCCAGTTGTTTTCTCTTTCATTAGTGTCTGTTTTAAGGCAGAGGTCCTGTGGAATTGTCCTACATTTCACCCCTTACACCTCTTCCTGATGGAATCTAAATGTGGCACTCTGTCTCACTAATAATATCACTAACTCGTCATTCATTTGTGTGAATATTTTATTTGAATCTTTCCTGGTTGAATTTGGGCCTCAGCCTTAACTCCCCATGTGCAGCACCTGTCGTCAGTTGACCACTGTTTCTTCGTTGGACACACACAGCTCCCAAATTTCTCCTCAAAGTCGCTGTGTTAGAAGCAGGAAAAATGGGCAGGAGTAAAGATTTGACAAAGTCTGATTAGGGCCAAATTGTGATCCTTAAGTCACTGGGTTAGGGCGTCAAAACTGCAGCTCTTGTGGGTCTGCAGTGGTCAGTGTCTAAAGAAGGAATTAATTAGTCTTAATTAATAATTTTGTGCTTATTTTCTAGTGCCTTTATCGCTATATAGCAGTGGTCATCAACTACATTTGTCCAAGGGCCAGATTTTTTCCCAGCAGACACAGTAAGGGCCAAGTAATCTTATTTAATACATTTTTATTCTGCTTGCACCTAGGCCCAACAGCTGTTAAGCCTGATATAACAATGATAGTATCAAAAGGGAGCTGTAATTTCTCCCATTAACCAAATTCAGTCTTAATCAAGATTTTATTTAGTTTTTTTTTTTTTTTCATTTTTGGTTCAGAAGTGCAATACTGACAGTAAATCTCCATACAGCTGTACTTCTACTTGTCTAAGCATCTAACTTCCATGAACAATTTGCACATAGGAGTAAATGGAATCTACGGCTGTGGTGTCAATGTCCTGTCCTGTGCTGTATGTTTATTATTAACCCCTTACAGTTGGACTGCAAAGGTGAAAAGCAACCTAATACATCAGAACGGTGGCATCTGTTGCAGCACTAAGACAGTTCAAGGGTCAGCGAGTACAGAGGAGGTGGAGCTTGCATCACCAGCTTCCTTATTTTAAACTAATCTTGACCCACAAAGTTACCAATTGGTAACTTGTGTGCGTGGAGGTATGGAAGAGTTGCAACTCTTCCATACCTCCACGCACACACTCGGACACTTCTCTTTCACCGCTTTTACAACTCATTTCACGTGCATCACTTCCTCAACCTCGTCCTGACATATTCAGAACAATTATCTCCCTCCAGATGGATTCTGTAACCGCACGGACACCGGATCCTGCGATTTATTTAGCCCTCGAAATGGACATCACTGCCAAGGCCCCCGTGTGCAAATGTACAAACCGGATTAGCAGCAGTGGTGGCGGCCCTGACCTTTGACCTTTTCGCCACCGAGGGAGCTGCCCATCACTTTTGCTTTGACAGCGCACTGGCCTCCAATAAAACTCAAAGCAATCCCCACAGAATCAAGAAAAAAAGAAATGGCGGAAGATAAAAGCAGGAGATGCATGGTCGGACTAAAAGGAAAGTTGGACATGATGATGAGAGATTGGTGCGGAGATGGCGTTCCTGCTTGGTAACTGGGAGGAAACAATAACAGAGGAAGTACAGAGGGACTTATGGGTAAATCTTTTGGCAGGAAATATGAATTGTATGCCTGCTTAGTGGCTACGGAGAGGAGAGGCTGGCCACATGGCAGTCCTCTTCTGCAAATCTAAATGACAGTGTTTCGACTTTGAAGTGAGGAAAATGGGGGAAGTTGCCTGGCATTTCTCAAAGAGTTCACTGGAAATTTAAAATAGTGTTTGTAAAAAATAAGGCAAAATTTGGGGATTGCAAGGCACGCACAATAATATAGTCCCATGGAGCAGAAAGATCAAGCAAAATGGGGCTCCACTGACACAAAAAAAAAAATTTATATGAAAAAACTATCTATTCTTATGCAGAAATGGTATATAATGGTGGTACAATGGTTGGTCGAGTGCATGAACATGTCCAGAGCTTAAGCCAACAGCCTTTACAGTGGCTTGCAAAAGTATTCATCCCCCGGAGGATTTTTCCTTTTTGTTCCCTTACAACCAGGAATTTATGTAGGTTTATAAGTCACTTTACATCACATGCTGAGAAATATGAAAATACAAATTATTTTTTTATTGTGACGCAAACATGAATTATTACAATCATTACATTACATTATTAAGTCTTTTAGTATTTTATTTTATTTTTTATAGAGTTTTTTTTTAAGAGGTTGGTCCATAAAATCAGAGGGATTTGTGCTTATTCTTCATTAAAAAACAGCTCCAGCTCCTTCATTGGATGCATTGTACAGCACTGTTTGAGTGCTTTTCATAAATAATTTTTAATATTTATTCAGCTCCATCCTTCATTCCTTCAGTTCTGAGCAGTGTCCCAGTCCCTACCAATGACAAATATCCCCACAGCAGGACACTGCCATCACCAGGCTTCACTTTAGAGAGGGGCCACAGTCAGGGGCTAGGTTTGTGGTTAGTCATAACATCTTCTATTGATGACTTATTTTAATTGTTAATCTGGACAGAGAGCCTTCCTGGCGTCTCCTGTGTGCCTTTTGACAAACACAAAACATGTTTTCTTATCATTTTGACCAAGCAAAGGCTTTTTTTCCCTGGCCTCTCTTCCACACAGCCCAGCTCTGTGGAGTGTATAGGCGCTTTTCCACAGCACAGGACATGTCAGTACAGGACGCCTTAGAACAGGTAGCCCCAAAACCTACTCATGTTTCCATGACTCTGGGTCCAGGACACCCACGTCTGAACATAAACACTGATGTCACACAAGCACAACAAAAGTTGTGTTAATAAATGAGATAAAAAATGTGTTTGAAACTCTTTTTTTTAAAACATAAAGGCGCTGGCAACATTTAATAAAAAGACAAGCTAAATCCTGGTGTCTGTCTGTGTGAGGCTGGTGTGTGTCTGTGTGAGGCTGGCGTGTGTCTGTGTGAGGCTGGCGTGTGTCTGTGTGAGGCTGGCGTGTGTCTGTGTGAGGCTGGCGTGTGTCTGTGTGAGGCTGGCGTGTGTCTGTGTGAGGCTGGCGTGTGTCTGTGTGAGGCTGGCGTGTGTCAGTGTGAGGCTGGAGCTACAGCTGTATTAGCTTCAGTAAACAGGAGACTACTTCAGGTTTACTGCCAGCTTTCTGTGCATTAAATTCACTTCTCTGTTTCACTTTCACCTCTGAACATATAACCACATGAGTTTAACTCATATTTAATCCAGTCTAAACTAAAAATTAAACAGAAAAAGTCGCCTCAACATTAGCTCGTCCTTTCTTGGAATACAGCTGTTTATCATAAGGACAAGTACATGTTTGATAAAAAAAACAAAAAACATTTTTGCTTTTATTTCTGTTCTTTGGCTTGTTGTTTTTGCCTGAGTGAGAATTCTCTCTCGTCCATTCAGCTCACAGCAGTGCCCACCTCTAACCGTTCCAGACACTTAACCAAACTGGACCCCACCAAGGAGGGGTGCCAAAAGTAGAATGGTTTGTAATGCTTTTTGGGAACACTTTGGAACGCTTTGGGAAGTGGAAACACCCCCAAACCGACTCGTCCTGCCCTGTTCCAACCTAGTGGAAAAGCACCTTATGGTTCAGAGTGGTTCTGGGACAGATACAACAGTCTCTGCTGTGGAGCTCTGCAGCTCTTTCAGGGTCACCTTTGGTCTTAGGGTTGCCTCTCTGATGAATGCACTCCTTGCCCTGTTTGAGAGTTTTAGATGGTCCTCTCTGGGCAGGTTTGGTGTCAATATCTTTTACATGTTGTAATGATGAATTAAATAGTGTTTTGTGGCATTATGACAGTTGAATTGCAGACAGACGGATCTTATGTAACGTTTTTGTGACTTCTGAGGGTAAGCAACACCAAATCTTATTTAGGGGCTTCTTTTAAAAGGAGTGTGAATACTTCTGCACACTCAAGTTTTCTGTTTTTCTGTCATATTTCTTGTTTGCTTCACACACAAAAATATTTTGCATCTTCATAGTTGTTGTCATGTGATGTGAAGTAACTGACATAAAACTCTCAATGATCCATTTCAATTACAAGTTGTAAGGCAACAATAAAGGAAAAATGCTAAGGGGGATAAATACTTTTGCAAGCCACTGTAGCTAGATCACCATCAGGGGCACTGCTCGCCAACAGGCAAGGCAGCCAAATGCTTGGGGCTTCAAAAAAGATGGGGCCCTTCTGAGGGCAGACTTTGGAATGACAAGTTAAAACTATGAGCAGCGATAAAGGGCCCTCACACCCCTTGGATCTGATGCTTGTGAGTAAAATCTGAATCTGAAGTATACAGTCTAGGACAAATGAAGAGAAGTTATGTGCCTGGCAGTGAGAAAAGAAAAAAGAGAATCAGAAGAAAATACAGTAAGATTGGTGAGCCTTGAGTTAATAAATTTAGCTCAGAGCAGGAATTCACATTAAAATGGGAAAAAGTGTTTCACTTTTTTTTTTTTTAATGACAGAGCTTTTACTATAAGCTAACAAATGCAGGTTGGGGGCCTGTGAATTTTAGCTTAATGCCCAGAGAGACCCTAGCAGCGCCTCTGATCTCATTAATAAGGCTGAGGATAAAGTTTTACTGATTGACTGGTGACTGGTCCTCACAGCAACTGTAATACAACCAGGAGACTTCAGCCGAAAAGCAGGCAGCCTCTTCTTTTTTTACCAAATTATTTAAGCCTTCTAGTTTAGTCCATGTTTAGACCCAGCTTAGACCCAGTGTAGATCTAATTAAGTCTTGATTTAGTTCTAGTTCAATCCTAGTTTAGCCCTAATTTTGTCCTGGTTTTGTTCTATTTTAGTCCTGGTATATATAGTCCTAGTTTAGACCTGGTTTTGATATGTTTACACCTTTACTGGCCTAGTCCTTAGTCCTAATTTAGTCCTGGTGTAGCCCTTGTTTAGACCAAGTTTAGCCCTCATTTGGTCCTGGTTTCGTCCAAGTTAAGTCCTGGTTTAGCCCTGGTTTAAATCTGATTTAGTCCTAGTGTAGTCCTTGTTTAGACCCAGTTTACCCCACATTTGGTCCTGATTTAGTCCAGGTTTGGACCAGCTATAGTCCTGATTTATTCCTGGTTTACACCCAGTTTACCCCTAATTTAGTCCTGGTTTAGTCCTAGTTTAGTACTGATTTAGTCCAGGTTTAGTCCTGGTTTAGACCTGGTTTAGTCCTGATTTAGAACTGATTTAGTAAAGGTTTAGATCCGGTTTAGTCCTAGCTTAGACGCAGTGTAGCCCTAATTAAGTCCTGGTTTAGTCCTGGCTTAGTTCTAGTTTAATCCTAGTTTAGTCCTGATTTAGTCCTAGTTCATTCCTGGTTTGGTCCTAGTTTAGACCTGGCTTTGACATGTTTACACCTTTACTGGCCCTTTGTTACACTGTGTGATATTTACAACACTGCCCTGCTGCCCCAGTAAAAGACTGCTCAGACACACCAGACATGAGGTTGATATATTTTAATGATCTAATAAAATAATACACCTTTATAGAAACAAGAGTTGCAGATTCGCACGGCGAACCCAGTCAGATACAAGCCTTGAGCAACAACCCCCGCCATTTTATCCCCCCCCCCTTAACTGGCTGTTGCTTACAGTCCAACATTTTTAGTCTTAATACTCTAGCTTCTTGTGAACAAGGACAGTTGGCACAGCACCATGAAGCATTTTTATACATTTGCAAGTTCGATTCGTGCAAGCTAAGGGTTTTTTTTTTTATCATGACGCAGAAGCAGAAATAAAAATAGCAGATGAATGAATGTGGGATGTTACCCAAATGAATGTGCTTCTACAAAATGTGGCCAACCAGCAGTCCTTTAAGACCAGAGTGCATGCTGAGTCCTCCAAGTGCTTTCCATTTGTGAGACATGCAAACCTTTCTCTGAACATTTCCAATTACATCCAGCTTGAGGTCGCGGCATACTATCAACACGGGTTAAAAAATACGATTAAAATATAAGCACATGAGAAGTTCAGGGCAAAAAACAAAACAAAAATTGCATTTTCTTAAAAATTTCAAAGTAAACATAATCAGGGTCCAGTTTTTGGTCACATCCGACATCCTTTTTGTTAGATTGAGCGAAGACAGAAGAGATGCATGAAGATCCATTCAGGATAATGTTGTGGTCCATTTAAAATCTCAGCATTCGAGTCATCAGAAGTCATATTTTTCTAGAGGTCCATGAGTGCAGGGGAAGTGTCTCCAGTGTCCACAGCGTGCCATCCTCTCCCTTGTCAAAGTCTTAAAAGATTACATTATGGTACATCCAAAGAGGAGCAGAAGAGGAGACAGAGGCCAATACTGTACAGGCCCCTCACTGTCTTTTCCATTCAAACCAGTTTTGAGGGTTCCAGTTTAAAAGTTTGCGTTCGTAAGTGTTAAGGAAGAAGGAAGGTCTGGAAGGTTGGGGGTTTTATGGCCTTAGAGAAGAGTTGCATGGAGTTAGTTGTAGTTTTGATCGTCTTTCTGGCACTGAGGAAGTGCTGAGGATCTGAAAAGACAAAGACAACTTGGTTAGAGAGATTATGTTTAGTTAGTTTTATCAACAGACTGAAATTATGATTCTCTATGGAAATGGTTCTCTCTCTAACTGTGTGGTACACTGGATCTTTGTAGTTTATTGTTAGGTTTTTGGCGGCGTTGGTTTGTCCGTCTGTCTGTTTGTTTGTTAGCAACATAACTCAAAAAATTATGGACTTATTAAGATCATAATTTATGTCCATCAACTAATGAGCAGTAATTATGAGTTTATTAAGGGGAAAATGTTAGTTAGTTGATAATTTGTTGTAGAATATGGTCACACAGAATAAAAGACTAATAGCTGCTTTATAATTACTAATTAAGAGCTAATTAACCATTAACTAGCATGCTACTTAGCACTTAGTTAATGGTTAATAGTTGGACCCTAAACTAAAGTGTTACCAGGATTTCATATGATTACATTTTATGATGACCTCATAACTTACAAAAAACAATTACAAACCATACATTTCATTTAAAGATAAGCTGCTCCTAAATAACTCTTCAACTGTATTTTAAAAACTAATTTCTGTCAGTTTGTTTTTATCAGCAACAATGACAAAGAGTTCCATTCTTTCATTGCTCGGTACACAAAAGTGTATTTGAGAAAGTTAGTATTTTTTAGATAAAACGTTCCTTTCCTTCCCTTCTGGAGTCGCCACAGCCAATCACCTACCTCCTAGTGTCCAAAAATAAGCATATGAATTGAGGCAAAAGCAGCAAAGCTTTAAAAACATTATGTGACAAAAAAGAAAGTGTTTCCAATAATTACTTTACTGGTGCCCTAAAAAAAACAGGTGAAGAGACCAGCAGAGGGCAGCTCTGTTATGCTCTTTTGAACAGAAACAGAGAAAAAAAAGCTTTTTGCTTTCTTACATTTTTTGTATAATGCCATTTTACTACAAATGAAAAATGTGAGGAATCAGTGGAAACAGCTGTACAAGGTTTTTTTTTGGGATAAATGAATGAGAGCAGACTGGATGTAGAGGGCTTGTTGATTAGTCAGTGCTTCCTAGAGTGGACAGGGGTTTGTGAAACCGAGCATACTGAGAGCTCAGAAACTCAGCGCCAGAGAATACAGGATTACTCAAACAGGCAAGAATGAAACAAGACACAACTCCAGGTATGTTTTTGATGAGGGAACAACATTATAACATGGGAGAAAGCTCAGAAAAGCTGATTTTGTATAATAAATCCCTTCATAAAGACAGAAATATAGAACAAATTGTAAAGATGTAGCTATTGGCGCCATTCATTTCAAATACAAACTCCTATCAGGGTGAATCGTCTGCATGGTGACAGCAGGGTATTTGTATGCTTTTGATGTGACTTGTCCCTAAATCAAGGTCAAGACTTTTTGTCCAAACATAAAATTAAAGGACAAAGACCAGTCCTGTTCCTGGAGTACTACAGCACTGCATTCTATAGTATTTTTAAGAAAATGCATTTACTTAAACGAGGGCTGGGTATAGTTGAGCCTCACAATTTGATTTCAGTTGTTTAGGTTGCAATTTGATTCAGTAACGATTTGATTCAATAATAAGTAATTACATTGCTGATATTTTTAAATAATAATGTGTGTAAAATTTCTTATGGTTAAGAACAAACTGACCCCAACATGTTTTCCTGTCATGGTTTATTTATGCAAATCTGTCTGTACTAAGTGTACCACACAAGGGTGTTGCTCACAGTACATTGTATTGCACAATGCATTGATGAATCAATATTTTTATGCACTCCTAATCTAAACAAAGCTCCAGGATGTAGCTGTCCTCATACCAATGACAAGACATAGGCCCTGTGACAAACAAAGCACCTAGAACTCCTAATACAGGGGAGCTCCAGGTTTTGTCTTGTGAAGACCTTTTTAAAGACACTTAGAACTAAATTTAATGCCAGGATTCCCTGCAAAGAAACAATAATCTGTAGAAATGTGACACTAATTAAAGAGTGTGCTGCATTGAAAAAAATAAAACTCAGAAATCAGCATCAGAAATTTCAGTCATGTTTTGCTCCCTGTTTCTATAAAAACATCACAAAACAGGCTTTCAAAGACACACAAACTAAAGGGTAAACCTACTTATGATATTATTTAAAATTTAAAAATGTACAATTTTATATTGATAGACATGTATTACTCAAAATGTACTTTTTTACAAGTACATGCTTGTAGTTAGGGGTGAACAACAAAATGAAGATTAACACAATGATTTGAATAATTAATTTCACAAAAGATGCTTTTCTAGCAATTATTAACTAATCTAATAACTACAACACTGCAACAACTTGACTTAGATGTCCCAGTTTGAAAATTTAGGACCGAGATAAACAAATTTAATACCTGACCTTAGAATTTAATACTTTTATAAGGCCTTGATTTTGAAAACATCAAATTTAATACCTTTTTAATACTTTTAAGACCTTGGAGCTACCCTGTAATACTGTTTTTATATTCAAGCTACAACATTGGTACTGCAGTGTTTGTTTTCACAGACTAACTAAGACAGATTGCACATTGACCTGTTTTAATGCTGAGCAACGCTTGTTGTCCAGGCCAATGTACTTCTGCTGAGACACTCCTGAGCACTTCTATAGTAATCAACATTGCCTTCCTTTAATCCAGTCTGAGTGCAGTATTTGGTCTCTTACCTGTCTTCCATCTTACAGTCTGCAGACTTAGTGGTGCTCAGCCTGGCGTTGGTTCCATGGTCGGCTCCTCCCATCGGCCCTGGCCCCCGACCCTTGACCCCTGGACCAGAGGTCAGCTCTCGAAGAGGAGGAGGCCCCTGGCGTCTTGGAGCTGCCCAGGTGGGGTGAGTCGCTGCTGGGTGGATGTCTTCTCCAGGTCGCTGGGCTGTGGCTGGAGTTCGCACTGGGCTCAGGGCTTTCAGCAGTCTGGAAGGCAGAAAAGCAGTAGGAGGAAGTTATTTTGAAATACCAATACTCTTACCCTACCCATTAACTTCATGATGTTTATGTTCACTGGCATATCGGAGGGGGAAGTCCAAAAATCCCCCACCAGAAAACCCCAAACATACCCCATCAGAGCACAGATTACAGCTCAGTTTGGTCTGATTCAAAAACAAACCCGGAGTTATGAGCGTGTGGCGGCTGCAACATCACGCCTCCTCTCATGACCTCTCCCCAAAAAAAAAAAAAAAAAAAAAAAAGTGAGAGTTAGATGACGAAGCAGTTCCTAAAGTGCACAAAACAGCACTCGGCTCCTGTAATTTCAGCTTTAAACCATAATTAGTGACATTCGGGCTGCGCTTGGCCCTGAGATGTAGCCTATATTCTTAGAAGGCATTTTGCTAATTGCTTTTAATGGAGCTCTGCTGAACTCCCTTTTTTTTTTCTTCCAGTCTCTATGGGTTATACAGGCAGGAAATAAGTCACCGTCTATATCTGCCAAGTGGGTGGGGTCAGTGAGGTCACTTCCTGCTGTAGAGTGGCCTGTAGTCCTTTTAAGGTAAGGCTGAGAGCATGAACTGGATGAATGACATAACTGAAATGAATGAATTAGCAATACTGAACACCACTTTTGATACTACCAAGAGCTGCAGCTTTGGAGATGCTCTGTTGCCTAGAAATGACAGTTAGGCCCTTGTCAAACTCGCGCAAATCATTACACTTACCCATTTTTTCCTGCTTCCAACACATCAACTTGCGGCTTAATATATCTCAATCACTAACAGGGGTCATGATGAAGAGATAATCTGTGTTATTCCCTTCCTCTGTCAGTGGTTGTAATGTTATGGCTGATTGGTGTATCTTCAGTGTTCTACTTATTTGAAGCCTAGATCTGGTTTTACTACATCTAATGGTAAATACAATTATGTAAGTCACCTGTCCCAAAGGTTGTAGGAAAAAACAACTCCTCAACTTTGATTCTGCAAAATGTAGGTCTACTAGACGATTAAAATGAGCAACCTCAATTCAAAATCAACAAAGGTCATGATTAACTTGCATTGATTGAGTGTCCAAACATAGATAAATCATGTTCTTTCTAAGCATGCACATAGATAACCCTTGGTGCTAATGGACTAGTGATTCTCAAACTTTTACCACCAAGATTCACTTCAGAAAATATTTCGCAAATAAAATATTATTGAAATAAAATGGGCAATACTAAATAAGAATAAAAACAGAGAAAAAACAAGGGCCAAACCTGGAATAAACCAGTACCAAACCAGGTATATACCCGCACATAACCAGGACTAAACCAAGACCAATATAGGGCTTAATCAGGGCTAAAAGGGCTAAAGCAGGTCTAAACCAGGTTCGAACCAGGACTAGACTGTGCCTAAGCAGTGATCTACATTTCAAATTCAATCCCTAACCAAAGCTAATCAAAAACAGACTCTTGAGTACCACCAGAAGTCCTCCATGTACCACCACTGGCAGCTGCCCCGCAGTTTGAGAACCACTGCACTGGACTGTGTACTTCTGACGCAAGAGTTTAGAAGACTACGAATACAGCATCTAGCTATTTAAAAGTACTTACCATTGCTTTGTAGAGAAGCAAAGAAAAATTCCACCTTATTTCCGAATGCGCTGCTGTTAAAACCTCACTAATACAAAGCCTGTACAACACCAGTGACCTGTCAGAACCTGCTGCAGAAGAAATTATATCCCTGCTTTTAAATCTGTCTGCATTTGGTCTTGCTCCCAATTTTAAGGAATTAACTTCCTCCGCCAAGCCACACTCTTAAATCAACTTCCAGGCAGGACAATACTCTGGAATATTTTACACTACCTCACAACCGCGCTGATTTAACGAGATGACGATTTATTTATTAGCCATAACTCGTAAAAAATATTCTGTTATTGCAATTCGCAGCTCTTTTGTCCCTGCTGTTTTATTCTGCCTCTAAAATACTTTGCACACGCTGTTATTCTGGACACTTTTTTTTCCTCCCCTGCTTTGGTTCACATAAGGCCACCACTTAACCTCGTGCTGCCGGGGTCCCGTCTCTCCACAAAAGATGTTTCAGTCCGTCTCTCGTCAGCCATGTCGCTCCGCCGTCCTCTGCCAAACATAAGTTCACGGCTCATTCGCGCACAGGCTGAGGTTTCCCCAAACGCTCTGACTGCTCTAATCAGGAATCCTATACATTTTCCATCTTAAAAAAAAAAAAAGATCAGATCCAAAATGGTTTCCAGGTTTCTCAATGCAGCTTGGTGGTTATTATTGGAATGAATGGATATAAAATACAGCTGTTTTGTAGTGTAGTTATGCGTCAGTGATGGTGCCAAATATCTGTCAGTTGGTTCCATGAATGGTAGTGGATAATAAGTCTGGGAAATAAATCAAAAGCTAATCTAAATGTATCTCGACGTAATCTTTGTATGTGGATTATTTCATGGGTCTCTAAGGACAGCATGGTAGGTCTTGCTCAGTCTGTAAAAAAGGCCTTTGCGGTAACTGTTGTGTTGATATTGTGATGTATAGATAAAGTTAAATTAAACTAAACCTGTGGCATTATACTGTATGTTATGTTAGACAGAAAAATACTGTATACTGGTAGCAATATGCATTCAATCTCTATTCGTTTTTGACATCTTGATACGTATAGACTTCCAAGAGTAACGTATTTAAATAAGGTACGAAGATTAGCGTTCGATCCCATTCATTTTTATGAGTGAACAAAATATATATTAATGTAGACATTTTTAGATAGCAGGAAGATATTATATGTTTACTGTATGTAAAAAAAATAAAAATAAATCTCTTTACTGACCATGGTTTTTTCCACCATACAGGCACAAACAACACCTGAGGACAGACAGCACAAAAGGCAGCTGGAGGAAGCAAAAGCCACAGTTCTCAAGATGCAGAGTGAACTACCAAATCCACATAAACGAGCTCCAGTAGGTGCTAAAGGTGGAGGTAATGCTGGCCCATCACAGAGCTAGCAAGCTAAACCAGACAAGATAGGCTCTCCACAAGAACTGAACGAGCAAAGACTCTTGTGATGTGAAAGAACTAATCTACCTTCAGAAACCTTTACCCCAACAGCCCCCTTCTCTCTGCCCCACCTCTCATGTATTCTGCTGGCCTTAGCTGGATCTAAAATTACCATTCAAACCATGACCTCTCCCTGCCTCCTAGTCCTCCTGACCTTCAAATAGCCATCATATCTACCATTAATCCTACTATTAGATTCAAAGCTGTTGTCAAGGCCATTGAACGTCAACACCTAATACAGATACGACCATTACCCTTCAATAATTGACAACAACTTTCTATAGGAGCAAAACAAATGCATTTTTGACAAAGGCTCAGATATAGACAGATAATCAATACACCATCAGCCAGTTCACAGTGGGGTGCTTAGAGGAACTGGGAACGTTGTCTTCTGTGTAATGACTATTGATTGCTGGCTTTGTACAGTAAGCACATTCTAGCTTTTATTATGCAACTACAGGGGTCATTTTGACGACAATAGCAAAAAATGTTGTCTTGCAAAAATGTATGGATGTCCACTGTATTTGCTGGCATTAGATGAACTGAAGAAAACTTTTGGACTTTTGAATTTGTCACGGAAAACCCAATTGCACGCCTCTTTCATCAAACTGTCTGAGCTGAATAATTAACCTTAGCCCTGGCAATTACAATCTAATCTCTAGACTCTCTGCTGTCCAATAACTGCACCAGGATTGATCCAAACCCCTAAGGATGCATTTAAAACTGATCAATGGCAGCAACCACTGGCAGTTCTCCAAAAACACCACAACAAACCGTTTTTTTTTTTTTTTTTGTACAAAGGCATTTTTATAACTAAATGACATGGTCTACAATGATGAAGTGTCTTTTAAATCAGCTGAGTCAAACAAGACAATCTGGAAACCCCCAATATAAAAGGCATCACTCTGTAAATGGCTTACAAAACAAACCATGAAAACTCAGCAGTTACTGGTATACAGAAAAGCAGGGTCATGATTTCAAAAGTCAAAAGTCCATTTATTGGGCAAATAAAGAGTCCTAAATAGAACAGGGAAGTCATAACGTGAAAAAGAACACTAATAGAGAAGTTAACAGTGCAAGGACACTACACATTCCTTCATCTTCAGCATTATCCTCTTAGGGGTTGCTGGTGATTGGAGCTTATCCCAGCACCTATGGGCCTTAGGCGGGGTACACCCTAGACAATAGCCAGCTAGTTGCAGTGTTGACACAGAGGGTCCATTTACACAACAACGCTGGCCAGGAAAACAAAACAGTGATGCCGTCTCCAATTCGCATTTAAACAAAAAAGCTGAGGTGTGAAGAAAACAAGAGTTAGTATAAGTGAATTGTAGTAGCTGTATTTGTCCAGCAAATGGCGCTGTGGGCCCCGCAAATGCTCTACACCACACAGGGAGTAAACAGCAGAGGAAATCATAGTCAGTCTGCAACCTTTGCAACTACTTAAGGATCTTGTGGTTTTGTGGCACCATTTTCAGAGCCTACTTATGCACAGTTACTGACTAAATATTAACATATCAGGCATAAAAGCCTCCTAGTTTGTGATTGTAGGTCAAATGACAGCCAATCACTGTTCAGATTCGAGCTGTTATGTCATCGTTTTCAGTGAGGACTCATTTTTCTAGGTAACATGAGTGCAGAGTGGCTCTGAGTGGCTCCAAGCGGCTCCCCATTGTGAGACCAAAACATCTCTTCCAGCAAAAATTGTGGATTCAGAAAACAGAAACACCGTAATCGTGTAGACTAAAGGTCAAACCGGAATCGAGTCGTCTCAATGGCCCCAGAGACGTACACAGACAGACAGCTGATCAATCTCTTCACTAGGAGTCACCAATACTCCTAGCACATGCACATCTTTGGATGGTAGGAAGAAGTTGGAGTACCCAGAGAAAACTGTAATACTCCAAAATGCTAAAACTGAGATTTAAAAAAGAATGTAGCTCCTTTTTTTGCATTGGTTCTCCGTTTAACCAGATATAGCCACTGTCATTTTACCAATAGAATTTTCAGCTTACATTGACTGAATGTTGACAAGCAGTGTAAAGCAACAGCCAATGGAGTGTCATTTACACAAACAGGGCCAGAGTTCCTTGTATGCAGGCAGATGATTGGCCAAAGCTTTCTGGTATGCGCTGAACATTCTGCTCTATTAAAATCCTTAATAATTAAGTTTAGATGGCACTCCATTCGCCATTTGCCATTCTTACTATAAAATTTTGTTAGAGGATTTGTACTACTATATGAAATACAGTACAGTATATAAACAGTTACTAATTTCTGGTGACTTTGGGCCTGAGGTGGGGCATGTACCAGACCAATATAAATCTTTTCACATCACTTCAGAAAATACTCGTCTTGCAATGCATCATCTTTAACGGAATAAAATTAGCCTAAATTTAGAACTAAACCAGGACTAATCCAAGACATTAACAGGTCTAAACCAAAACCAAACCAGGACTAAAACAGGAAACAGTAAAGACCCTAAAATGTGCCAATATGATTGAGACATAATGACTGTGTGAGAAATTATGCTTGTCCTCCCTGCAGGGGTCAGCTCAGTGGTCAAATGTCCATATAAGGCAGTTCCTCTTGTGCACTTGTGAAATCTGCCTCCTCCACTGCATTTCTCACTGTTTGGTATAAATAGTATGAGAAACTGTGGCACTGCAGATAAGTTGTGGTGGATTATAAATGACCCGCAGTGATGAATGGGACCTAAAGCAGTTAGCTTGTGTGCGTCTGTCTCCGTAGTTACTCAACACAAAAACACAAGAGTACTACTATACTGACTGCGGAGTAATTCATCAAACTGACTGAGACTGAGGAGACGCCGTCACCACACATCAGAGTGTGGGGCTGATTGATAACACGCTACAGGAATATCTTGTTATGTGTACAAAAATAACAGTTTAAAATATATTCACTATGATAAATTTATTGGAAATTCTCCAAATCTTTTGTGTTTCTAATAAAAAATAAAGAACGCCATAACAAAAATTAGGCTGAACATTTCCCACTGTCTGTACTCAGCAAACAGACCCCATATTAATCTTAAGTTAAGTTTGTAAGTGACCGTAAACATGCATACATTTACACTGCAGTCTTTGAGGAATCGAAGGATGACCACTTTTTTCAAAACAACTATGAATATATGAATGAGCTAGCGTAGGGCTGGGCGATAAATCTAATTAATTTGATTAATTTGCATTTGCCAAAAATAGGCAAATTGTAAAAATCAAATATAATGGAAGTTAGCTTCCTCTTAGCGGTGCACGGCTTCCTGTGTTGTGGCTAATGCTACTGCGAGCTCCAGAGCAACTTAAATACTGACTGCGGAGACTGCAGACCCTTAAAACACCAATAATCATGGCGAAAGGAGTCCTTTTACCTCTGTAATGTTCTTGTTTAGATGTGGCAGTAGTTTGGCCAAAACAAACAGCGTGTGTGATGTGCAGCAGCAGCAATAACGGTAACTTAGGTGTCTTTGTTTATGTATGCTAATTATATATTACAATATGCAATAATCTAATAAAATGACACACCTACATTTAAATAACTTTTTATGCCAATAAGAGAGAAAAAAGATTGTTAATTGGCTAAGAATTGAAAACAATAAAATAAAAAATTTCAATGGGATTTCAATTTTTTGCCTTATCACCCAACCCTAAGCTAGTGTTAGCTAATGGCAGTTTGTGTCAGTTGTACTTTTTTATTATGCCCTTCCTATACACTAGGTTGATGACCCACCCTGACTGAAAATTAACTTTTGCTGTGTTTATAAGTTTGCTTCATGTTGTGAAAAAAGGTTTCCAAAGTCCAGCTATGGCAGAGACCTGTCTGTTGCCAGTGGCTCAAACAGGGCAGCTCATAAGGGTCACAGGTCCCCAATATTCAAAGTTTTAGTCCATATCATATTTTGTCGTGAGTGGTTAGGCCATCTACATACTTATTTGGCTGCATCTCCTCATGTCCACTGCACTTCATCATGTTTGTTTTGCCCTCCAGTTGAACGTAGTAGTCATGTGACTAACTAAACTATGAATACTGTGTTCATTAATTCATCCTTTTCTGTTTACTCTGTTTAGGGTAGGGCTATTTAACTCACGGCTCACAAGCCAGAACCGGCAATCAATCAAATTAGACCCGGCCCATTGCCACCGTGCCATTGCCACCGTGCCATTGCAGTGACTGTGAATTTATGTGTTGTGTTACATAAAAATGTTAAGTGTGGTGGCGCTTTGTGTTATTTGTACATCCAACATAAGAGTAACAGTTCAGGGAAATGTCCGGCCCACAGGCCATAGCCTCCCTACAATTTGGCCCACAGGAAAATACAGTTGAATAGCCCTGGTTTAAGGGTTGTGGGTAGCTCGGGCCCAACCAAGGAACCATGGACAGGGGACAGTTAGTCGCAGTGCTGACACAGAGACATGCACAGGCAGACAACATTTAACTCTCACTGAATCTCACATTCATTCACTAATTTAGAGTGTATTTTTGTGGAAAACTTGTTCATAAAAAAGGTCATAATTCTTCCAGTCACCAGGTCTTTTGTCCTTGTTTACAATTATGCACTTTCCTTACCAAACTGTTTCCAATAATCTCGTACATTACCTAATCAGCCAATAGCGCAGCACATTTCAATAAAAAACACAAATACCTTAACACACAGACCTATAAATGCACAACGAGGAAGTAACAGCCCAGTTTGTTTAGTGCTGTTTGTGTAGCAGAGCAGTAAAGTCTGGTAGGGTCAGACTCTCTGTGGTCACTTAACGACACAAACATCTATTTTCTTCACTCTGAGGTCTGTCTAATGCTGTTTTCCTACTGTTGAGGTCCTTTTCATTTCCATTCTCTCCCATTTTGGTCCCACCCTTTTTTTAAACTTTCTGCTTATGGGCAGCAAGAGTCTAAGAACTGCTGCGCTAAGCACTGAGTGTCCCAGCCTAGAATTAAAGAAAATGCATGCCAAAAGCTTAGCCCAGTAGTATAGACTCTGCACTTGTCAATTTTGCATTTGGCAGCCATTTGCAAACTATATTGCACTTTGTCTTGCAAAACTTATTAAAGGGGGCCCATTACGCTAACTTGACTTCTCTGAGCTTTCTACTGTGTTATACTGTTGTTTTTTTTAATATACTTATTGTATTTTGTGTTATTCAAGCTGAAAACATCCATGAAGCACTCCTGCACGTTTCTAAAGCCCTTTTCACATATACACCGTCACCAGACTTTCAAATACACATACTGATCATCTGATTTATCTATCTGTTAGCTTTGTATAGCTAGCAGCCACGCCAGGCAGGTGCAAAACTCCATAATATGGGCCCTTTAAACTATAACTATCAACAAACAAGCTAGTCAACCGCAGAGTGACCCAGTATAAATGTATTTGCTGGTCTAAAATAGGTATTTCTATTGTTCTTCATGTGTTGTCTATTTGTTAGTTACTCTGCGCCATGGTCCAGCTCTGAAACATGCTCGCAACAACGCACACAGCTTTTCAGAGTGATACCAGACAAAACTAGAAAGCACTGTGTTCGTCTCCTCCTTTAGTCCCATCCACACCGCTGCTGCTGGTGAGCACCTGCGACCTCAAGTGGGCTCGATCTCCGCGCGATAGCTCCGCACCTCCGTCCTCCGCATCGCACCTCCGTCCTCCGCATCGCACCTCCGTCCTCCGCATCGCACCTCCGTCCTCCGCATCGCACCTCCGTCCTCCGCATCGCACCTCCGTCCTCCGCATCGCACCTCCGTCCTCCGCATCGCACCTCCGTCCTCCGCATCGCACCTCCGTCCTCCGCATCGCACCTCCGTCCTCCGCATCGAACCTCCGTCCTCCACATCACACCGCCGCTTTGTCTGTGGCTCAACCCGACCTCCGCCGCGCATTACCGCTGCACTGCTGCTGAGAGACTTCCGGAGTTTGGACAAAGTTGCAGGGTTGCGCTGAATTCGCGGGGTTTGCTTGATTTTGCGTTAATAGTTGTGATTGCAACATCACGAAATCCTGTAGGGACTGACTTTGCAGTGGGGCGCTGTTTGTGCTCCGTCTGACGCCGCAAACCCGAACCAATTCCACACAACTGACGACACTGTGCCTTTCTTAGGAACGAGTTCTTCCCTGCTCGCTGCCATGTTGTTTGTGTACCTCTAGCGCGGAGGGAGGGGGGCGGGCCTACCCACTATGAACTACGGGAGCCCAGAGCGATGGTGGTGGATGTTTTTTTTGTAAATCAATTTTTATTTAAACAAGTCGACCTGCCCTACAAATTTGAATTAACCGAAAAAAATCGATTTATCACCCAGCCCTAGCTCAAAGTGTGTTGTCCAACCTTACAGTGACTAGGTGCAACATTTGAACTTAAAATCACCTTTTTATTTGCCCCTTTTTGAGCCAACCATAATGTGATGTGAAGAATGAGCCCATAACTGTCCACTGTTAACTCTATCTGTAGGCTCATTTGCATCTACATTGGTGGCTATGATAGCAAGCTACAATAGCTAGCTATAGTAGTTTTAAAACAGACTCTGGAAACATAAAGCAATGACTGACTCCTGCACAACCAAAACACTGACTCCACAAACTCCACGCAAGCATAAAAAATAAAGACAGTTTTATCTGGCATAGCCCAAAGAGCCAAACAGGAATGACACATATGAATGCGCTGAGGAAAGATAAGAGTCAACATCAGCCATTCACTGATGGAGGGAGCTCTGATCTGATTTGGGAACAAAAACAGACCCAGAGCATTCTTTTTATTAAGAGGTAAGAGATCAATTCAGACCTTGTGAAATATATAGTGATATTTTGTTTTCAGTTGTCAGTTGTAAATAATTCACAAAGCAGCTCAGGCAGCTAACCCTCTGTGGCATTTGGGAGTTCTATATTTGCCAGTGAATCCTTTCTTTCAGTTTGCAAATAAAAAACTGGGTAACATTAATAATATATAGTATGTTGGCTCGTTTGCCAAAGTCCTTCACAGGCCATGTAACCAAATTTATAACTCTCTGCTAGCCAGAAAAATGTTATTGTTGTCACAGTTTAGCTACCCAGAGCTTCTTCTGATTCTCGGCAATTCTAACCCCAATCAGAGATTTTTCTATGCATATTAAAACTCCAGTTAAAAGCAGACTAAGACAGTCATTCTCTAATATTTCTGTATAATGTAACCAAACAGAGGGCATCAGAGGCAGTTGTGGCAGCCATGTTTTTGGTCTTACCATAGGTTGTTGTGAGTATGATCTGCCCCAGGACTGGGAGGTGACTGGTGCGTGGGGTATGATCCGTCCCAGATCTGTGGCCGGAGACTGCGAGCGTTTGACTCGTCGAGTCGCTGCTGGTTCTTCTGCATCTTTAGAGTTGTTGATCCTCCGCATGTACACCTAACACAAGAACACTGTTACAGATACAGGCATGACTCTTGAGTTTATTTGATAATATAACGAATAAGTATTAGATAACAAGTACTGTTCATCATTTTCCAAAGGGTCAGAACTTGCTGCAATTGCTAGAATGGTTCAGATTAATAGGCAGCTCACAACAATAATGTAGTTTTATCTAAAAAAGAAAATGTTATATTTTGTCTGACAAGCAGAAACTGTGAGCAGACATTAGTCCATTATGCATTTGTTTTTGAAATTTGTTAGCAAGTCTTTTAAGTCAGTTGCTATTTTGTTTTACCAGATCTGTTTAGTTTACAATGACTACTTTGATTGATGATTAAGGGATGCCAATCACTTTAACAGTATTGTATGACAGTATATGCAAATGCATCTAGTGATATTATTGGCACTATTGATTTCTGATTTTTCCTTTGCACGAGTCCCAGCCCTGGGAATAAGCTTACTCTTACTATCTGTTTTTAGGATCATACGATTTACCTAACAACCCACCCCTATTGAGTACACTCACTGGAGGGAATAGGATTGACAGAGTAGGATACTCAGAATTCAGGCCACAGTTCCAACATATGAATATTTTAAGAAAAAAACAAACAACAAATTGCATAAAGCCTGCCCCTTTTTAAATATTTTGATAGGCCAGGTGTTGAGCAAGCATAGATCTGCTAAAGACAGACAGACTCTGCAGCCTGTGACTCGTTTGAGATACTGACTGACTGATCTACAGTTCTGTCACATGTGCTATGGAGGACTGTCCTGTCTGTAACCGGTGCTTAAGTTAAAAACTCAAAATATGGAGCTAAATGTGGCGTGTAGCTTTCTATATTGCTGTCTCAAGACCTGCCTGATATCGAAACTTGGTACCGAAAGAAAATAATTTTTTTGAATAGAACTATGTACTGGAGCTTTTTGGTCGATACCACAAAACTATTGTTTTCTATACCCAGATCTTGTCAGGTAATGAAAAACACAGTAATGGGGTTGAATGTGAAGAGTACTACTTGTTTAATCCTTGCAACCCAATGAGGAGAAAAAGTGCCCTTTTCAAATGTTATTTTTTTGATAACTTTGCAGTGGTTCTTAACTTTTCTGTGAAATTTGGCTCAGGTGTGTATTTTATCACAAATTTTGATATAAATATTATATATATATTATTGCTTCATTTTTACACTCTAACTAAATTTGTTACATTGCTCCTGTTAAGTGACAAAGGTGTCTCTATCACAAAACATCATAGAAATACATTCATATTTTTTTCAACTTTTTTTTTTCATTAATATTTTAAACTTGTGCCATAACCATATATACCAGATATTTTATATTTATTATGCTTGTTATGCTAGCATCTTATTTTTTTTGTAAAAAGCACACACAAAAAATGAAATATTTTCAATATTCTCAATGCAAAATTGATTTTTTTTAGGGCGGTTATTAGAGCCTTGGGTATCTCAAAGATTACCTACAATGATTTAGATGGATTTGGGATTTTTTTGTAGTAACAAAAAGTTACAACCAGTTTTAACGGTAATTGTTTTTTAGATTCATCATAGCACAGGAAAAAAAGGATCCCTAAAAATAAATGTTGTTGGTAATCTTTGAAATACCCAGGGCTGTAAAAAAAAATGTAATGTAATGTAATAGAATGGAATGTATATATTTTTTATGATGTTTTGTGACAGGGACACTTTTGTCACTTAGCAGGAAGAATATAACTTTTTAAAATTGGGGAACAAGGGTTAAGAAAGTCAATTCATCAGCCTGGCCAGAATAAAGCAATGTAGCATTTAATGTTTTTCTAAAATGTGGTCTCACCTCAGCAGGAGATGGCTTGCCTGCCCTCTGAGCAGTTCCCCCTGTCCCACTGTTGACCGTCTCCTCTGTGTCCACAGTAGTCGCCCGGTATGCCCTCCACGTTGACGCTTCAGTCTCATCCTCAGATCCTCCGTCACCCATCGTCCTGACTCCACCCCTCCCTCTTCCACTTTCATCCACTGACCCCGCCCCCTTGTTCCTCCACGTGGTCCTCACCGTCACGTTCCTCATTTCAGATAGACTGTCCTCGTTGGAGGGCTGGCTCGGTCTCCTCCAGCTTGTGACTGTGGCCGTACTACTGCTGCTCTCGAACCCAGATTCTGAGTCGTTGAAGTCCACCGAGGTGGAATCTGTAGGCTGTAAGCTGAATTTATTGCGCTGATAGCAGAGGTGGCTGGTTGTGGTCTCTACCCTGGAAGTGCTGTGGGGTTTGGACCCTGATGGGGGCATTTCGTGGTCCTCACAGTCCTGGTCTAGGCTGGTGCATAAGGTGAGGTCACTCTTGGGGATGGAGATCTCGTACGGGATGGAGATGCTGCTGTGATGGTCGATGCTGGGGCCTGGCAATGACAATGCAACAACAAATCAAAAACAGACAGACAAAAAGAGATGTCAGCATTAAAACTACACATATAGTGAAATAGTGCTTTAAGAATGTGAAAAACATGAAAGTTATTTATTTTTCAGAGCTAACACACCAACATCATGTGGGTCTTTAACATATATGCAAGACATACTGTCGCATGTACACAGCTTGGACTGGTGCTGGAAGAGCATGACAATCAACTGCCTCCAATCGTGACATGACATACTTCCTGGTTTGCATCATTGCAGGAGTTTGGCCCTGTATGCTGAACTGCAGCCAAGAAACCAGGAAGTGCATTTCCTTAGCCCATACACCAGCATTGGACTCGTTCTGATAATTTCACCACTTAAATTGCCATGACTAAAAAGCAATCAGCTCATTATCTATCTGTTAGCAGCATGTTGCTTATAGCCGTACTAAATAGCGATTTTATGCTCTGTCCATCCCTACCATTGCCAGCAGGGAGCAACAGATACCTAATCTAAGTGTTCTCTGCAAAGTCAAAGTAACACCTCCTCAAAAGATGTTTTCCATACATACACAATATTACCTCCGCCAAGGCTCTCATGGTATTACACTTCTGTTTTGCAGTGTAAGTAACTCAATGCATTCAAAAATATGAATTTATACAATAACCAAATGGACTAATATGGAAACATACTTATAACAATGTTACTGGTGGAGGTGTGACGCTCCTTCGTAGGCATGGGCTCACTGGACAGGCTGCTGCTGCGGCTGCTGGTCCGGGACGAGCTGGGGTCATTGGGGTAGATGGTTATACTGCTGGTCATTTTACTGGTGGTGGTTATCACTGGTTTGGTGGAGATTTTGGGTTTGCCATTGGCAGAGTAGGGCTCTGAGATCAGCATTTCCTTCCTGTCAATCTCAACAATGGCTGGCTTGATGACCGCTTTAGACCTAAGTGCTTCCCTTGGACTGCATACTCTCTGGATCTCAATCCCTGACAGAGTTTGAGTGGGCCCTTGGTGTCCCACCTCAGATAGGTGCATCCTGTTGTGGAGCTCTTCATCAAATGAGCTTCGTGAGGAGGAACCTTCTGAATAAGAGTCGTTCGTGTGAGTATATCTTGGGAATCTAGAAGATGAAGTCCTGTTGCTGACAGTGGTAGTGGACGCTTCCGTTACCGGTTCAGGTTCTGAAGGTCTTGAACCTGTAGACTCGGTTTCTGATGCTGAGGAATGCCCTTCTGAACCTTGGTCAGCTGCTAATAACGGAGACACATGTGATCGGAAGGCTGTATAAGAACCATTGGCTTTGGACATGCTTGATGAAAGGGATACCGAGACAGACTCCTGAATAGTTTCTGTAGATTCTTGATCGGAGGCTATATCCTTTTCCAAACCTCCAATAGCATTACTGTCAGGCACTATATCAGAGTTGTTCGATTCGCTGTCACTTCCAACATACAACTTTGAAAACTTCTCTGGACGGACGTTTTTGCTGTCTCCATCTTGCTGCTTGTAGCCAGTTCTTGTGGGCTTCTGATCATTGGCAGCTGGAGGATAGCGGCTCAAAACTGACACTTTCTGAGGAGTGTTCGCAGAGTTATATGTGGGCAGTCTAGAAGAGGTGTCTCTCAAGCCGTTATCAGAAGTAACTGTTGGGCTTTTCGGAGTCCTCCTTGCCTTATGCGCTGGACTTTGAGCTCTCCTTCCAACCTTAGGAGAACCATCTTCTGAGAGGCTCTTAAGCTTTGTTTCTCGTTTATGCTGAGGGGATAACTCCCTGTTCCGATGTTTGGGTGACATGGGTTCAGAAACAGTTGCAACCCTCTGGTATTTGGGTTTCTCTTGTCGGAAACCAACTTTTCCAATAATCTCTTCATTCTCCGCCTTGCCATTCTCCAGAACTTTGCTGTTGGGGCCTCCATTGCCAAGTCCTTTCCCACACAATTGCGTTCTAAGCTTTTCCACTTGCTCGCTTAATTGTCTAGCACGGTTACGTTCCAGTTGAAACTTCTCATGAAGCTCCCCATTCTTAGACTCTGAGTTCTTCAAGTCCTCCTCCACAATCTCCAACTGTTTAAGGCGATTCTTGAGTCTTTCCACTTCCAAAGTAAGCTCTTTGACCTTATTGTCCTCCTCTTGTGATCCTTCCAAGCTATTCTTTTCATTCTGCGCTTTGTTAATGATATTCCCATCTGCCAACTTCATATAGTCAAGACTCTTTTTGCGTGCAGCCAGTTTGCTCGTGAGAATGCCTGTGGAGGCAAGTTCATCCTCAATACGAGATCTTACATAGTCTCCACGGCCAGGATCTGCCGACATCCCGAGTCGGATTTTTTGTTGTTCCAGTTGTTCCGTCAACTTCAAGATGATTTTCTCATCCTCCCTTTGCTTTTCCAAAAGTCTCTTGCGCTCACTCATAAATGTCTGAGTGAATCCTTTAAGTTTCTCAAGTTCCATTGTCAAAGCTTGCTCTGCTCGGTCCAGTTTAGTCTCAGAACCTTCCAGTTCCTTCAAGCGGGCTTTAAGTGTTTCCAACTCGGACGAGAGCTTCTTGGTGAGGTTCTTCTCTTCATTGAGGCTTAAACAGAGCTGGCTACAGTCAGACTTGCTTTTCCCAAATGCTTCTTCCAGTTTTTCTAGGTCCCCCATTCTCCTCTGAAGGCGTTCAACCTCGGCTTTGAGCTCCTTGGTGAGGTTCTCCTCCTCTTCCAGTTTCTCTCGGACAGTCCGGCACAGGTCCTCGGCTTTGCGTACCTCTTCATCTTTACCCTGGATCTTTAGAAGACGCTTCCGCAGGGTCTCCACATCACTGAGCAGGGTGGAGTTACTGCCCTCTGCTTGAATGACTTTGTCCTGCACAGAAGACAGAAACATGCATTAAGTCTCTTCCACTCATTGGCAGAATTAAATATCTTCAACCCAACATAGCATCATTGTCTTGTTAATACACCAAGACTATAATGCATAGATTATAGGTGGTCTTTTCCTACAGTGTGCATGCGTGCCATGGTTTCCAGAGTTTGTAGTGATCAAGTTCCTCTCCTCTGGAACTTTATACAGCCTTTATAGCCTTTATACATTCAAGAGTAGACTTCCTAAAGGTTATAGTTAATGCTGGCCTAGGCAAGTTCTGCTGTGATAGATTAAGGAGATCGTCTGTGATTAGTTTTTCTAACTTTTGTGTCCTCCACTGTTGACTTGTTTCTTATTCCATCGCATTCTAGTTCCCTTGTTACAAATATTTCTCATATTTACACATGCTTTTATTTATTGCTGCTATGTATCTCTGTGGTCTCTCTGTCAAACCAGTGAGTCAAAGAAGACCTAAACACATTAGTCTTGTTCTAAACACATCTCTACCTGCTCTACTTATTAAGCGGGGTCTGTTCAAGGATACTGATAGTAAAGTGAAATGTTTATCAGCTGCCTATACAGGAACAATTATCATTTTTTGTAACAAAGATAAATAATAAGACTATGCATTTAGGGCTGTATGGTGGTAGAGAGGTTAGTGCGCCTACCTCTCACCATGGAGACCATGGGTGCAATTTCTCACAATTTCTCTGAGTGGAGTCTGAATGGTCTCTTATTCCTCACATCGTTACAAGACATGCATATGAACTGGTGACTCTAACTTGCCACTAGTAAATGGATATGAGTGCATAGCTATCTGTCAATGCATGTCCCAGGTCCATAGTTTCCGGGATTGTTTCAGCGTTACCTGCAGGTCTAGCAGCTCGTCCTCAGCCTTCTGCAGCTTGTTGGTGGCCTCCTCCAGCTCATCCAGCCTGCGCCCCAGACTCTGCAGCTTGTGCCTGAGGTGGCGGTGGGTCATGTCCTTGTGATCAGACATGGCTGCCAGGCCAATCTTGCTCTCTGTGATGTGTTTGTTTTATTTTTCAGGTTATTTGATGACTGCGTTTTGTGAGGTCCACATTGGTGTGGTAGTGCTGCCAGTTTACGGATATGAAGTGGCCCACATCAAGCGTGTCTTCATCTGCTCCTCTCTTTTTACTGAGTGTGGCTGTGAGACTTTGAAGTTCCCTTAGAGTGGTGTTCAGCATAGATTTGTCATCTGTAAAAGAGAGAGGGGGAAATGGGTTAGTCATCTCTAATTGGACAGTTTTCAAAATTATTGAAGAGTTTACCAATTTTAACGTCTTATTACACTACTTGCAGTCCAATCAAACAGACACTAGAGACACTGTGATTACAAAAGTGTATCATTAGCTAAAACTTGACTACGACCAAAAACATGGAGTAAATGGTGGCGTTTCATTATTCAGATTACTGATGTCTTTCGCTTGATGCTGATGTTTGCTTGATGTTGTATATTCCATACATGATATTATAAATTTGTGTATTTGCTACGAACATTTGGGAAAAAACATTACGTTAAAGCAATTATTCTTCTAATTAGATTATTTTAATTATTGTTCATGTGTGGCAAAATAAACAGTACAACATATTGCTAGAGGTCAAAGCTTAAATTGATGAGCATTATTGGAGAGGACAGGATCTTTGGAGTTCCTTCATATTCGACAATAACATTAAAAATTCTCTCATCAGCATGATTTTTGTGATGATTATGTGAAGCCCCCTGTGTTTGACCTTGACTGTCATTTGGGGCTCACAGTCCAGCAGCATCAGCTTATCATTATTCATCTCCTTCCGGCATCGATTCCTGCCTTATAGAGCTTAGAGCTTATGCTGACAGAGGCAGATTTCTGTAACAGTGGTCGTTCTTCTCAACCCCCACATGCACATGTACAAAGTCATCACCACGGCAACCACAACATCACTAGAGCACCATGATACTGGTACAGCTTTTTATATTTAAAACTCAAAAAGCAGGGATTAAACCACATACAATTTTTGGAATCAACTTCCAGCTCATGTTAAAGAGGCAGATACAGTCTCTTTTTACATTTAAGGTTAGATTTAAAACATTCCTCTTTGAGAAAGCTTAAGGTAAGGCCAGCTAGGAACAGGGTTAACTCCACAGTTGAAGCTAGAAGCTAGAAGCTGGGGGAAGTATGGTGCGCTGAGCCTCAGTCTCTAATCAGTTCATTGCTATTCAGAGGTTGTCCCTCTCTCCTGCTCCTCTCTGGGGGACTGGGTAATGTGATGACTGGATTTCTGCACCTGTACCGACCTGTAGACCCCCACACCCCTTAACCTCATCCACATTCACCCCTCCGGATGAAGCCTTCCCAACCTGCAGCATCCTTACAGTCCTAAACTCTGTTAGCAACTGTACTATTACTAGTCCTTGACACATCTACAGCCTGTCTGTCCTGGGAGTGGATCTCTCCTTTATGTGGTTTTCCCTGAGGTTTCTCATTTTCCCATAGCTTTTTTTTTTTGTTTTTCCTTACCAAGTAGGAAGGTCTAAGTCAGGGATGTCCAGACTTTTTTCATTTCTAACCCTAAGGGCCAAATATTGAAAAATGTATGCAGAGAAGGGCCACTCAGAAGAGGTAACATTACAGTATTTTACCTCACCATAACAGCAAATCCCATTCACTTGCCTCCTTTCAATGAATGGCTGTCTGTCAGTGTGCTGTATGCCTCTAAGTTTCAGCCCAGTCAAAAAAACGGCCAATAAAAGATGAATGAAGAAATTAAACTTATTTCGAAACATACACAGATCAGGCATAACATTATGAAAATTGGCAGGTGAAGTGAATAACAGATTATCTCTTCACCATGGCGCCTGTTAGTGTGTGGGATATATTAGGGAGCACTCATTGGAAACATGCTTTTATTTGACATGCTCTGTACCTCACTTGACAATAGAAGCAACTGACCAATGCTGGCCTGATATGTGCCAAAAAATAAATCAACCCTAACTAAAAAATCCAAACATGGGATGAGCTCTTACAAAGCAAACCTCATCCGCTGTGGGCCCTGAATGCTTTGACTGCTGACAACTCAGATCATTAGCTCACCTTACAGCCTTCCATCAGTCTAACAGCTGCACTTTCACCTCATACATGATTCAGGTACTGGCTTTTTCCCACTTCCTGCTTTTACACTGATCTCCTCCACCCCTCCCCCATTTGTAATTATACCGGGCTTCCCCCACATCCATCCACTCAGGGGAGCTGGACCTGCGGGTAGGACATGCACACATCATCACTTCTCCGCCATGTTCATGTTGGCTTTGTCTGCTGTATACTGGCGGTGCCGCGTTGAAACATTGCCTTCCTAAAGCTTACAAGCCACTTCTGTTGCATGACTTTTAATAACTCTAGCCTTGTAAAAAGATCAACCAAGGCAGTAAATCTTTTCCATGTTAAATAAGTAGGAACATATACCTTTATATGTTTCATTTTGTGTAAGAAAACAAACCACTTTCACCGCAGTTGATTGAAAATGTCTTGTCGAACGTAAAGAGAGGCGGTAGGATTAAAAAGTCAATATGGAAACACTTGCTTTATGAAGTGTTTGGCAGCTGTTTGGATTAATTTGGGACTTTGAAGAGGTCTAGCAGATTGAGGATGACTTAGCTCAGGGTTTTAAGTAGTAGCAGGGAAGTAGTACTAGGGAAAATGTCAGCAGATAAAATACTAAAGCTGTTTGGTAAACAGTCAAACACCTGAGTCAGTGGAGTCATTTCAGATTTCAAGATGAATAGCTGTTGTTTGGTTGGTGCAGGTTCTTTTTTTTTCTTTTTCTTTTGCTTATGGTCATGTGTTTGCTGCAGTCCAATTAGTTTGTAATGAGTAAGATTTAGGGTTGCACTGTATCGTAAATGTATTGTTGTTGCATTATCAGTAAGTGAAAAATCTGTTTCACATGAATCACAATAAAGCTATAGGGCCAAAACCAAGTAAATACTGGGCCTGTATCGCTGATAAATACTAATACTTTGTACATATACAGGCAGCTTATGTGTCTTATGTGTACAGTTTAAACAGGGTGCCTATAAAGTCTCCTTACAATTAAAAATATATTACAAAAGCAATTAATGAGATATTTTAATCAGATTTGTTCTATGGTACAGGTTTTGCAAGGGAGGAGAGGGGGAGCGGCACAATCGGTAAAAGTATTGTGTCCAAACAAATTTTTTTTTATTGATTTTGGTTTAACCTTTGTTCAATTCAACTTTTGTCCCAGTTTTGACTAGTCAATGAAGCTCTAGCGTAAATTCAACCAGGAAGACTTTCTTTCCCCCGTCTACACCCTATCACCTGTCATTGTCAGCCAATCACAGCCCGCCACCTGCCTCTCATCCAATCACCTCTCAAGCCACATTCACATACATATAAAACTCTATAGGCTTTATCACTTTACAGACCACAAAGCAAATGTTGAAAACTAACTTAGAGTGAAAGAAGCCCCAGGAGAGCAGGAGCAGGTACTACCATAAACATATAATATAATATACTTTGAGCGCTGAGCCTGTTTATTAAATTTAATGCATTTCTGATTATGCCAGATATGCAGTGAGGGCCCCTAATGTTATTTCTCATGCTGAAACCATGGCTCTAGTCCCAGCTACTCCTGTCTTGGCTGTGTGCCTCTGTGTCCTCTCGCTCTGCCTTTTATTTCTTTGCCAGTCCTCAAACAACCCCCCCACCCCCACCCACGATACATGATCGCCAGCCCAGGACAACCAGTGGGCGCTCTCATAAAGAAGAAGGGGTGGTGGGTAGGGGGCTGGTAAAACTGTGCGTGCAAAGCCAAAGTGGTACGGCCCGCACTGTGCCAAACCAATCAACATACCTGATTGACTTACAGCAGGCTGGAGCGGGCCTCATTAGACTCATTCAGGAGCGGGCTGGGGGGAGGGAGCAGGCGGCACTGGACAAACACAGGAATAAAAGGAGAGAGAATGGTCAAGTGATGAGTGGGATGGAAGGTAAAGTACTATTAATTAGGATTAAACAATCTTGATGAAGGTTGTCACTAATACAGGCTTATCACAATCAAAACAAGGTTAAAAAAAAGTAATCTGGATGCAAGACTCTTAATTCTGAATTAAAATGGTGAGAGAGCTGAATTTTATGCTCCTTGTAGGGAGGAGTTTTGACCTGAAACCTATTTCTATTGGTCTAAAGTGGTTGAAAGCCTTAGACTAGTACTACTACTACTTTTCGCTCATTAGCAGTGATGTGTTCTCTGCTGGAGTGAGTCATTAGCACTTAACATCAGAAATCTACAAGCCAAGTTCAGATGGCTTCTTTTCAACCTTGTTTTGATAAAATTAAACAATATAGCAGCGTTGCCAGATCTCATTGACAGTTTCCAGCCCAAACAGAACTTAAAACCCACCCAAAATAAAAACCAGCCCAAATCACAACCACTAAATGTTAAAACCATTATACGTAAGAAAGAACACAAAACTTAGCAGCAGCACTAAAAAAAAAAAAAAAAAGTAAATCAAACAGGTTTCCCTTGAAGAGTGCAACCAGACAACCAAAGCCTTCCGGTCAGGGCGCCATAGAAGCCACAAAAAATGGATGAAATACCAAAAAGAAATGTGAGCAACCAAACATAAATCTCTCTTGAGCTGATATATGAGTGTGAGGACACAGCAGTTTATTTAAATGTTTATTTCTACTTAAAATGACAACTATTTTGTTGGCATTTTCTCAAAAATATTTTCTAAAAACCTGACAAATGTTATGAAAAGCAGCCCAAAGCTATTCTTTCCACCCCATGGTGTTCAAAAGAAGACCAATAAGGCAGAAACCAGCTTAATCTGGCAATACTGCAATTAAGTACAAATCTTTTTTTTTTATATCTGTGGTCACTTCTCTTCATATATCTTTGACACACTGGTGGTGGTGGTGAGCAACCTCTGTAGCCACAACTGCCCCGGGGCAGACTCACAGAGACGTGGCAGCCATACCATGCCAATGGCCCCTCCAACTGCCACCACCAAGCACACAACAACAAAGGAACTAACACATTCATACACCAGTGCCACTATTGCTGCTTTAAGGATGTCTAATGCCTTTTATTCATTCATTCTTCCATCTTCCCCTCCTTTTTGGAAGACTGGAGCATTTTTCAGTGACATCCTGCACAATGGCCAGATAGACAGCTAGACAGCCATTCACTCTCACATTCATTTACTATGGGACTTCTACAGTAGATCGGGGGTGGTTGAGGGCCACATACTTTATAAAATATTTACGAAGCAGTGCTACTCAGAAGAAGTACTGTTTTTCGCGTCATCATAAAAAAATAAAGGGTCTTTTCGGTGAACATGGATACTTTGCGATAGGTTTTAATGATCGCCTTCCACAACCCCACATTTATCCGAGCTTGGGACCATATGGCCTTTTTTGCCTCGCCAGCCACTAATTTCATTTTTTTTCTTCCTTAATGCCAGGTCCATCTCACACAAATTAAGCTTTTAAGCTTTCAAACCTTGCAGTAAAAGGATCTACCTTTGGCAATTTGGGACAATTGACAATGAAGTCCATGGGTAAAAAAATGTCTGCAGGCCATAGTTTGACAACCCTGCTGTAGATGCACCAACTGACCTACAGTACATGCATGTCTTTGGTACCATTGGAATTTGTAAAAAGGTCCATATACTAGGATCTTTTCAAAGACACACACTTCATAAAATGATAACAGTGGCTTTGAATGTTTAATGGCTACAAAATATACATTTGTTTGACATTTTACATCACCCAGACCTACTGTGGGGTACAAAATGAACATCATCAGTCCATACAATTGTCTTTACAGTTGAAAATAATACACACATCTGTCACTAAAAGGGCTGCAAACTATACTTTCCACATTTAACATACCCAAGTACCTTTAATGTTCTTTTGAAGCTATACAAGTTATTATTAGAGAAACTAAATGTGCACGTGAGGGGAGAGGAGGTTTAAGAGAAAAGGCCAGAGGAAGTAGGACGCAAAGAGGATGTGAAGTTGTCCAGGTCATACATAGTTTCATTCTATCATCTCCAGCTATGTTTGACAGTTATGAAACGCCTGCAGGGGTCGGAGCTGTGTGGTAGGGGAAAGCAAGTGACCCCTTTTGTTTAAATACATTCCAACAGACCAACCCGGGCCTGGTCCTAACTGGGACAGACACAGCAGAGGCTCATACTGAGAAAAGATACTGGAAACTGATGCCGATATAGAAAAATTGGTTGAATATATGCAATCATAATCCTTTTCTGGTTAACTTTGTGTTAGAAATGAAGACAATACAAGCAAGCATTTAATGCAAGATTTTCACAACTTCTGTTTAAATACACAGCTTGTTATTTATGACATGATTTCACATTCACAGTGTTTCCAATGAATTAAAAATGTATCAAATATCAAATCATCTTCCTAGAATTGTAAGGATTTATCTGTGTTCTGAGTACTTCTGAGATATTTAGGTTTAAAGTTTTGACTATAAAAACAGCAAAACTGATATGAGGAACAAATTTCTTTATTACAGGGGAAATAAAGGCACCTTAAAGAGATTGTAAATATACAATTTCAAAATCTTTTAAACTTTTGAAGTGGGACTTTTGCAAACTGGTCTTTCGCAGATTGAACCTTCTAATTCTGAATACCCAAAATTCCCAAAATAAATTTTCTAAATGGGGTAATATATAATTTTTGTACCACTGTTGTAACTGAACCAGGTTGGAATGCCAACGTTCCAAAGAGGCAGAATGTGATTGGTTTGTTTAAGTGCATTCTGTGATCTCAGAGAGATAGAAACTTGTAGCACCAAATGAAGGTTTGACATTGCAGATAGAACCATTTATTTTCCCTGATAAAAAGCCCCAAAATGGATAAAACTGTAAAAAAAAAAAAAAAGCTGAAAAAATATTAACGTATTCCAGCCATTCCCAAACTTAAGGGTGTCAAAGCCCCCTTAAATTTCAAAAAATCCCATGCGGACGCCCAACTACATAACTATATATATTTTTATAAAATTTATAAAACTCTGACACTGACTGTTGGCTAAAAATCATTTTAAAGTAATATTTTTAAACAAGTATATAACTGTAATTTATTTCAAACACGATGTACTTGATACAGACAACCTCTAGAGGCCTACCTGCAGTACCTTTGCAGCCCCTCACTGTGGGAACCACTGACTATTTCTATGATGTTTTGTGATGGGGACACTTTTGTCACTTAACAGGAGCAATGTAACAAATAATATTAGATTTGTGCTTAGAATATCAAAATTTGGTATAAAATACACACCTGAGAATAAAAAAAGTAAGAACCACTGCAAAGTTTTCAAAAAATAAAACATATGAGGTCACTTTTGTCCTCATTGGGGCACTTAAGATATTTAACATTGTCTTGTTTCATGACAGATAAGTACTTGCTTTGAAAACTGGTCAACTATTGTATAATCTGTTGTTCCAGTGCATGTGGAACACCAACAAAACAAGCCATATCCCGTTGGCCTGCTCCCTACGACTGGATGGTTTGTCCAATTAGTCACAAAAATGCTGCTTCCTAAATGTTTTCCACCAAGAACCATAAAGAGACACAAAAGAGCTGGAAAAACACGCGCTGCTGAGAATCCAGCTATACTTAATCACACACGTAATTATGCCACAGCTAATTAACATGGGCGTAGCTTTTCGGAAAGAACCAGATGCTGGATTCTACTTTCTAGTTGGTCCGTTGCATTCTATGATTAAAAGATACAGAAAAATCAAAGTACTTTTTTTTTTTTTTTTTTTGCAATAAGAGTTAATGGAGAGGCCAGGCTGCTCAGTCCAGGATGAGGTTTGGATGTACTCTGGGTTAGTGAATCCAAGAGGCTGGCGCTAGAAACACTTAAGGGGGTGAAAAATTCAAGGTTTTTGCAAAACATGGACCAAATAGGAGTGAGCCAAGGCTGTGGGGGAACTGGGGTAAGCTCAGGCTCCATGAGAAGAGGTCCATCAAGTGGGACCACAGAGGCTGCAGGCATAGAGTATCAAGAGTATCAAGGCAAAGTGAAAAGAAGAGATAGAAATGATGGGCTGAAGCTTGTAATGACAGTGTTTTCCTTTCTGACACAGGAGAGGCACACTAGGAGGAAGCATCCAATAGAACACAATGGCATTACAAGTGCTTTTTGATGCATCTGTTAACGCAAAAGTAATGGGATTCCTCCAAGGCTGGTGTCAGGTTCCCAAAATGATCTAAAAGCACCAATAGGTCTGAGCTTTTAGTGAGTTCCCCCATTTAACATTAAATAGAAAAGGTAGAAAAGGTCAATATATTTCCCAACTGTTATCGAATACCGTTACAATTTCACATTTTGAAGCATCACTAAGTATTCAATGCTTAGTACTATTGTTTCTTGCTTAGTCAGCGGACATTGTATATTTTCTCTACATTGCATTAAAAATGATCATGTAAGCTTATGAAATAAAAAAAATGTAGCTGGAGTAAACTGTTTAAAAGGTCCCCTATTTATGCCCCCTATTATGCTCAGTCAACTTTTAAGGTAATGTTATAAAGTTGTTTGCACCTCAAAAACATACCTAGAGTTGTGTTTTGTTTCATTGATGCATGTTTGATTAATCCTGTATGCTGAGGCGCTGCCCTTCTCAAGAGCTGAAAACGCTCAGCCTCATTGCTCTACATAGACACGTGAAACCCTGCCTTCTCCAGGAAGTGCTCCTGCATGTTTCTAAAGCACAAACACCATCACCAGACTCGTTCTGATCATTTCAGTGCTTAAACCACTACGAAGCAGCTCATTTATCTATCTGTTAGCTTCATGGTGCTAACAGCCGTGCCAATTAGCCATTATAACATGCTCTGTCTATCACCCAATTGAGATTCTCCTCTCATGTTTGGACTCAAATCCTCCAAACTTAATTCATGTGTGAACTTGAAGGAGAAGATCACGAAGCAGTAGAGTCTTTAGAGGGCTTCTGTAAGAAAGAGGCCTCAGCCCTGCAGTCCATCACCACTGTCTGCTGATGTGTATAAATTACAGTGTTTGCAATGGGCTTGAGCTGACAGACTGAAGTGGGTGGGGCCTACAGAGTAACATCCCCCAAAAGAAGTTTTCAGTGCATGTATATTATTTTAAATTATAAAATATGAAAATGTTGATGGCAAATATGTCCAAGTTTATTTCAAAAGGCTTGGAAAAAACATAAAATTAAGGAAATAAACCTCAAACAATATCATTTTACTATTGACTACTACTCTTACCAGGCCCTAAACGGCTATACCTCCAATATCTTGATTTAACCCTTCTTAATCTAGAGCAGTCGTTCCAAAAGTGGGGGGCCCCAAAGGTATTGCAAGGGGGGCTCCAGGGGTTGTCTATATAAAGTACATAAAAAGAAATTGAGTTTGAAATTAATTACAGTTCTACAATTAACATTTTTAGCTAACAGTTATTGTTTTTTGTAACATTTTTATAGAAATATGTGGAGGACAATCTGACATATAGTCTTTTGAATAGAGGCAAGTTCTATAGTTGTGGGTCCGCGTGGGATTTTTAGAAATCTAAAGGTACGGTAAGCAGCATGCACTTGTACTGGTTTAAAATGGTCTTGCAGTCTAAATCAAAACAGTGGTCTCTTTTCTGATTGGATGATCATCAATGCAAGGGTTTAGAACCAAAACAAAAAATGTAAACATAAACAACTTGGCCAATATGTAAAAGATTTTTTTACTTGTGAATAAATCAGTTGTACCGTTGTTATCAGTAAAACTAATATTTGATTTAAACATGTTTACCTCATACTGTATCTTGGGACATGTGGGTAATTTTTATTAAAAAAATATACTGCTCATAGTATCTTTAAGGGGGGCATGACTGTCTTGACTTTGGGAATGGCTGCTCTAGGGATTTCTAAAAGTTAACCATAAATATGACTTGATTTGTCATTTCAAAACGTAATTTCTGCAGTACCTACATTATGTCATCGTTTAAATAGCAAACACTCCTATGCTGCATTCAGACAGACACATGTACTCAATATACTGTATATACACATTTGAGGGTTAATGGAACTACCATCTACCTAAAATCTCAGTGCCGACACCAATGTATTCCAGAGCAGCAGGATCTTGGTTAGTTTCCGCAGAGGTCCCAGGCTCTCAGACACACACCAAAGCACACAGACCGAGCTCACAATCATACAACATATGATTAGGGCCTGAGCCACTCTCTTCCTGCCTCTGCCCTTAGCCCTCAGTACATTCTGTTCTCACCATGAAAGGCAGACAGAAGGAGGAAACAGGGGAAATGGCCTCTCTCCCGCATTCGACATGGGCTTGGAACACATCAGGATGGAGTTTGTTTTATGAATTTTGGTTAATAGAGGGCTGGTGTCCAATCCACATCTGTGCACGCTGGTTATGGGACATTAGTGTGAGAGACGCTGTGGCAAATTCAATAAATGAGTAAAAGAGTGGATGTGGGCAGAGCTCACTTTGGTATATGGGTACTGAGGTGGAAGAAGTGCTCAGAATGTGTAGTCGAGTTAAAGTACTGTTGCATCAAAATTATAGTACTAAAGTAGAAATAAAAATACTCCTAAGATATTAGTTTTTCTCTGTAATTTACTTAACTAATTTTGAAAGTTATTTGTAGTGGCACATTTAAAAAAAACTACTACTACTCCTTCTACTATTACAGATTAGGAAAGTATCCAGACTTTATGAAGTATTTTCTACAACATACTTTTTTGAAGAAGACAACTGTCAAAAGAATAAAATCTTTAAAGTATTTTGATCTCTTTTGCAAAGTTGATTGCAGATTGCAGTCGTAGTAGTAGTAGTGATGGTAGTAGTGGTTGTAGTAATAGTAGTAGTAGTAGTAGTAGTAATAGTAGTAGGAGTAGGAGTAGTAGTGGTAATAGTAGTAGTAGTATTAGTAGTGGAAGTAGTAGTAGTAGTAGTAGTAGTAGTAGTGGTAGTAGTAGTAGTAGTAGTAGGGGTAGGAGTGGTAGTAGTAGTGGTGGTAGTAGAAGTAGTAATAGGAGTAGTGGTAGTAGTGGTAGTAGTGGTAGTAGTAGTGGTAGTAGTGGTAGTAGTAGTGGTAGTAGTGGTAGTAGTAGTAGTAGTAGGGACAGGAGTGGTAGTAGCAGTGGTGGTAGTAGAAGTAGTAATAGTAGTAGTGGTAGTGGTAGTGGAAACGGTAGTAATTTCTTTACAAAATGACTACTAGTATTTGTATTTTAACAAATACAGCTTCAAAATAAAAATTACTCAAGTAAAAGTAGAAGTAAAAAAGTATTTGGTGAAAAAAAACTACTCAAGTACTAAGTAACAGTTTGGATGTAAGGTCTGGTTTATATTTGAGTATTGATGTAATCAGACAGACAAAATATGTAAGTAAAGTGAAAGTATTATTACTTCAAACCAATATTATTCAAGTAGAGTTAAAAAGTATGTTATGATACAACTACCTTAGAAAGTATGATTTATTCAAAAAGTTACTCAAGTAAATGTAACTCTATACCCACCTCTGCCCAAGTCTTCCTCAAACCTAACACCTTCTGACAGCAAGGCAAGTAGTCTACCAACTTTGCCAATAGGTCAAAAATACTTACACATTAAGAGACTTTAAAAAGCAATATGTAGTAAATGCTAAAAGTATCTAGTTATTTTCACCTCTGCATGGAAAGCCACAAGACAGTCTAGAACCTCTAACTTTGTCCTTCTTTTCCAAGAAAGACCAATGGGAAAACTGTGAGGGCATGAAAGGCAGAGAGGAGCAGTTATACAGCCACTGTGTTAAGTGAACGGGATGGGAAGGATGGGAGTACCCGCTTTTCCACTTGTCCCAGGACAAATGGGCACTTCTAGCAGAGGTAATGAAATGTGGTCCGATAGTGGGTAAACAGAGCATCCACTCTGGGAGAAAAAGGGTTTGTTTATGGGAGAGGACAAGGAGCAGGCCACAGTAGAGCTGGAACGCCCAGGCAGATGTCTCCACTGTCTGAGACTGACACTGACAGTATGCATATTCAGTCATTTATGGATCTGGAGATAGGAGCTAAGGCAGGGAATCACAGGGTACTCCACAACAGCAGTTTTATAATGTTAAATCATAAATACTGAATAATAACATTCATTTTAAGAAATTTCTGTTAAAAATGACAAAAACATGACTACTGTTAACCATTAAAAACAGTAACATGCTGTTAATAGCAATGCATTCTGAGAAAAAGTTTGAGCTGTTGGGAATTTTAACAAAATACTGAAAAATCCTATAAACTATGTTGCATTCTGGGATTGAATTCTGAATCAGGCAATTGAGTTAAAATCCCAGTACACTTCTGTACTGCTGAGAGGACACATGCACAGCAATTCACCAGCTCAGAGACTCGCAAGATCCATTTCAATCCTTTAAATGACTGGCAATGCAACAGTACTATTGTATTAGTAACTAACTACTGGGTTCAAAATACAGCACCACTGTATAATTGACAGTTAACTACTGACATCAGATTACAGAAAAATCCTTGCAACTCTGCAGCCAGCATTTTACTGTTAATTTTTTGGGGGTTAATTCTACAAGCAACTACAGACACATACACTGACAGACAACCATTTACTGTCACATACTGTACACTTACACTTCATATATACATGCATTTCTTGAGATGGTGAATAGAAAAGCTGAACCCAAACATGGGCAACATGGAAGAAACTTAGTAATGCCAACTACTCTGCCGCTAGAGTGTCACTCCATGACTTTAACCCTTAGAGCTTGAGTGGCATGAATCTGTCCCAGAGGCATATGTCCAATGTAAGATTATGAAGCAGCAAGACCAATTTACTTTGAGACATTCCATTCCTTCTACTACTAATACTACAACTACTACTACCTTAGTTCCATGTTGACCAGCCTAGAAATTACAGAGATGGCACACATGTCCATGTAATGCTATGCCGCAGTGTATTTAGCATCTGTTGGCTAGTCTGGTTTGTCAGAACACCAAACTGCATGCCCCACTTTTAAGATCCATTCATAACCAGAGACTGTTCGGAACACTGACATCAAATACAGTAAATCCTACTTTATTGTCACTGCTCTGGAACTATGAATGGACACATAAACCATGTGACCAGAAGATGGCCAGATCAAGCGTGTTCCATATGAAATGCCTCAGCAGTAAAATCCACCATGGCTCCACTTAGACAAACTCGAAGCAGGTCATGTCACAGTTTATCTCCACTGTAAATGTTTTATGTGGAGATCATGTACAGGGCTGCTTCAAAGACCGGCTCAGAAATCCAAATCCTCGCTTTTTCTAGGTCTTCGCCTGTCTACATGAAAAATCTGGGATGGAAGTCTGGCGGGGGAAGTGTGAAATGCCACAAAGAGATGAGAAAAGCACAAAAAAAAAAAAGTACAAAGAACTACTGTTGAGAACACAATGTTGAAAAATGAAAATATAGATTTGCAGGAAGTGACTTTGAAGTTGGTTCAAATCCCTTTAAGCTGCCGGGCGCTGCACCAGTTGTTGATGGCATTAGAGTAAAAAGGGAGCTGGTAGCCAATCAGGAGCCAGCGCCGCTTACAACAGCAGGATTACAGGCGGGCAGATGAGCAGAGCACCAGAGGATACTGTATATTTGATGCTCAGTGCTTCAGTGCTTCAGTGGTTCAAAACTGTGGTACAGGTACCACTGGTGATACATGGCCAGCCTTCTTCTGATGGTACTCAGAAGTTCAAGTTCTAATTTAGCTTAATTTAGAGCTAGACATTGTTTATACTTGGGTTAGTGGTTTAGTTCTAGTTGAGACTTGGTTTAGCCCTGGTTTAGTTATAGTTTAAGCCTGGTTTTGTCCTGGTTTAGTCTTTGTTTAGACCTAGTTTAGTCCTGATTTTGTTCTGATATAGTTAAAGTTTAAGGGTTTAGTCCTGGTATAGTCCTGGTTTAGTTCTAGTTTTGCCCTGGTTTAATCCAGGTTTAGTTAAGGCTTAGTTCAAGTTTAGACCCTAGTTTAGTCCTGATTTAGACCTGGTTTAGTTCTAGTTTAGACCTGGTTTAATCCTGGTTTTTTTCTAGTTTAGTTCTGGTTTAGTCCTGATTTAGACCTGGTTTTGTCCTGGTTTAGACCTGATTTAGACCTGGGTTAATCATGATTTAAACAAATTTTAGTCTATTAAAGATGGTACTTGGAAAGCCAAATCTTTTTTAAGGTGGTACTAGAACTACTGCCCTATTTAAAACAGCAGTGTCCAGAACCACAAGACAGACAGTTGCTAGCTTGAGCAGGCAGGGAGTTCTGGGGTGGTCTGGTACAACTAAATAAAATTAAAACAGAAGCTATAATTATGTCTAATATAATCTACAAAATCTATTTTTGCTGAGTTAATCTTATCATTCAGTAGCAGAAATAAACATATGATTCAATCCAGAAATAAAGCATAAATGAAATTATGGCTGCAACTGCTGCTTAATAATAAAAAGAGCTTGTTACAGTCACGCCAAGTTTTTCTTTATGAATTAAATTTATACAGTCCAACCATGGAGGGTCAAGACAGTGTAATCTTTGTGCCAGTCCCAAGCCTGGATATATGGAGAGGGGTGTGTCATTCTGGTGTAAAACCTATGCCAAATCATATGCACATTACTGTCTTCTTGGAGGCAAAAACAAGCTAAAAAAATCAGGATTAATCTAGGACTAGTCTAGACTTAAATAGGACTAAACCACAACTAATCGACTAAACAAGGACTAAACCAGGACTAGACCAAAAGGAGTCTTTGTCTTAGATTCCTGTTAGCATCATGTTGCTAATAGCTGCGCTAATGAGCCATTTTATACCCTGTCCAGTCCTCACCGTAGCCAGCAGGGGGTGACAGACACCTGACCCAAGCAATCATTGCAAAGTCAAAGTAACAGCTCCCCCCCAAAAGATGTTTTCCATACATGTACATTATTTTAAGGTATAAAATGTGAAATACTCGGTGACCAAAATTATTTAAAAATGTTTTTTAAAAAGGCACAATATGGGACCTTTAAGGACCTGTGCTTCTTATCAAAGACTGTTAAACTGATTCTTAAATGCTTAGAGTTAACAAGCAGCTTCAGAGCAACACAAAATAACATTAAAGTTGTATAACTATTTAGCATTTGGCATATTGTACCATGGAAACTAAACAGCAGCTAGCATACCTGGACAGTAAATGAAGTGGAGAGTAGTGATGGTAAATAAATACTACATTTGGCAACCCTCTTCCTGTTGTCATTGATGTAAACTCAGAAATTTTGGTCCCATGTGACTTGGCCTTCTGTGAATTATTTCCCAATTTCGCCGCAGCGTGTCCGCAGGCCCTCAGCCTGACTGTTTCGGGTCAAAGGTCGCTGACACTGTAAACATGCAACACTTTCCACACGAGACTCAGGGGCCCACACAAAGGCCAATGGGAGCTGGGCTTGTTTACACTGAGAGGCTGTTTGTGGTGTGGACTGAGCCAACGCCAACAAGCTAGAGGATACTATGATAATGAAAGTGCATAATAATTTACGTAGTATGGGGATATTATTGAAGCAAAAAAGATTTGTCCATGCGTAATTAGATTTGTGCTTGTGTATTATGATTTGTGTGTGCATATTACAAACTTTGCTCTCAAAAATGCATTACATAAGCCTGCATGCCTACAGAACCAAAGCAAACCACCAACTACTGCCAACTATTGGTGTTTCGGGTGAGCCACAGCCTGTAAGTCTAATCTCGGGGTAAAAGCCACACAGATTGAAACAGACACACAGGTCTGATATGGCAGGACTGTAGTAAAATGATTTGTGTGTAATTAGAGCTTTGTTCATGAGACTTAGAACATTTAGCACTTTTGTATTTACTGGCTGATCATTTTACATACACACAAATTGTATTACAAATGCACAAATCGCAAAACAGACACAAGCTGTTTTACGCACCCACAAATTGTATTACGCACAAATAATTTTATGTATGTACAAATAATTGTATGCCCACACAAATCATATCATGTACACACAAATCATATTACGTACACAAATTGTTTTAAGCACGCACCAATTGTTTTATACACGCACAAATTGTATTATGCACACAAATCGTATTACCCACATACAAATTGTATTACACATGCACAAATCGTTTTACGCACAAATAATTTTATGTATGCACAAATAATTGTATGCACACACAAATCATATTATGTACACACAAATCATATTACGTACACAAATTGTTTTACGCATGCACCAATTGTTTTACGCATGCACCAATCGTTTTATGCACGCACAAATTGTATTACGCACACATTTTCGTATTACCCACACACAAATTGTCTCTTCTTCTTTTGAGTCTTCTCCCTGTAGGTTGATGGTGGTGGTGTGTTACGCATGCACAAATCGTTTTACGCACGCACACATTGTTTTACACACACACAAATCATATTACGCACACACAAATCTTGTACACTCAAAACTTGATTCACACACATCTTAATACAGACAAATCTATTTACATATGCACAAATTGTTTTGCTACAATAACAGTCCCGTACATAGCTGCGCATAAACAAGTAGCAATGAAGCTGCATCCCATACTATATACTGTATATTAATATGCATACATTTATTCTATTATTCTTACGAGTATTCCTGCTGTGAGTCGCGGGTGACTGGAGCCTTTCCCGGCAACTATGGGCCTTAGGCGGGGAACTCCGTGGACAATGGCCAGTTAGGGCTGACACAGAGACACTGACAGACAATCATTCACTTACAGATTCATTCACTATGAGCCCTTTAGAGTCACCAGTTCACCCATAAATGCATATCTTTGGATGGCTGGAGGCAGCTTAGAGAGATTGGCCTAGAGGTTGAACCTACGACCTCCTTGTTAAGAGGCCGAAACAGCTGCAATATCAACACAGTTTTAATATACTGTATGGATAGTATCTGTGCTTTCTGGTCATCTTTAGCCTGTAAGATCACTAGATTATGCTCTCTAGACTTTGGCATGGCTGAAACCATGGGAAGTCCCAGCTGCAAGAAGCAAACAGAAATAGACAGAAGGCTGTAGCCAGATACACACACGGCCACCACTATGACGTCATGAGGAAAGTGATAGTGCAGTTTATGTGCTAAAGGAGACTTGCTGAATATCTGTCTACATCCATGATTCAACTTGCATAGATATACATGCGTTTGCAGCTTGAGTTATAATAATTATTATGTCTTTTAGCTCACATATAAATAGAAACATTTCGTAACATTTATTCCTTGTATTTGACAAAGTTGGGGTTGATAGTGAAAATATCCGTACCTCAAACACCAAGGCAATAGCCATACACATTGCAGCTTGAGTCACGATAAGTTAGCAATATTTTGCTATTTTTCATTTCATACACTTGAGCAAAACTCCTTTAATGTTTGTCCGTCTTATCCAAATTTTGACAAATCAGTGACAAAGGAAACCTGACGCTCGCTGTCCAGAACATCAGTAATTGTAACACAAGTTGCAAGCACATAGCCATACACATGCTTGCAGCTTGAATTATAATGATTTTTATAAAGCACTTCTCCAATAGCTCACATTTAATTCAAACATTGACAAAGTTGTAACACGTACACTGAGAAGAAGAAAAAAACAAGCAGTTAAGATTATAAATATTGATATCTCAAACTGCAAGCACCTAGCAATACTCATGCTTGCAGCTTGAATTACAATTATTATTTAGCAATCCTATAGCTCATGCGTATTTGAAAAATGACTAGATGCTTGTCCTTATTGTTCACTAGTCAACAAAATGTGACACAATGCAACAAGAAGCACACCAGAAATTAAATGATTGTTAAAACTCAAGCTGCAAGTTGCTGAAAGTTTGTGATAATGTTTGTGCTAAATGTTCTTTACCATAGAATTGAGACCCCCCACCCCCCCCCACCCCCAAAAAAATAAAAAAGACAAGGAAACAAGTAGCTCCCAGTCTAGAATGTAAATAACTCAAGCAACAATGAACATGAGTCAACAACTTTTCAGTCACATGATGGGCAAGCACCAAATGAATCATCAATGATTTTCCAAGAACTTTAAACACCCAAAGCAACCCTCTCCTGTAAAATTTACTGTTCACTGATAGCATGTTTCCTGTCCAGCTCACCAGTAGCGGACCTTATTAAAGCTAAATCTAACAGCTGTTCAAACACTCGGAGTGGTGGACAAACGCAGCTAAGACGCTCATGACTGTATTGTGCACACAGTTGCATCAGGTTGTGCACACCGAGGCAGGAATGCGAGTGTGTCAGCGGTCTATGCCATAAGACACACAACAACAGGACAAGATGACACTTGTCGGAGTCAACAGTGGGAAAATTCACTGTCTGCGTGTGAGTAAGAGTGAGTCAGGAGGAGCTGAGGACAAAGGGGGAAGCAGATGGGCGGGATAGAGGACACAAGTCAGTTAAGACGGGAAAGTAGGAGAACGCAGCAGGTTAAGGCAGCTTTAACAGCAATACAAGATCTTCCAGATTGTGATGGTTTGGACATAGTGAGTATATGAGTAGAAGGATGCTGAGGTTAGAGCTGCCAGACAGGAGGCCTGGAGGAGAAATAAGGAGGTTGTGGAAGAGGACTTGAAGTTAGTTGGTGTGATGGAGGCAGAACAATCACTGTGGCAACTCCTAAAGACACCCAGTAAGATGCATATTTTTGAGAAAGAGGGGGTTAAACATCTTTATATTAAGACATGCCTAACTGATGTGTTGCATATGACCAATGGTGACTGAAGTACTCAAAATCTGTACTCAAGTAAAAGTACTGTTACTTCAAAAATATTACTCAAGTACAAGTAAAAGCACTTAACAAAACATTTACTTTTTACAGCATTGGCTGTAAAATTTACTTAAGTAGGAATGCCTTCTACTACTACTACTACACCACAGAGAACAAAAACTTCTTTAGACAATTTAAGTTTTTACATAAGTAAAAGTATAATTTTTTCAAACAAACTTTACTCAAGTAAATAGTATGTTCTACAAAATGTTAACTTAAAAATTAAGTAAATTACTTATCTACTTATCTACTTACTTTCAACCACTTCATATAACCACTAAAATATTATTAAAATAGCCTAGGTTATTAGCCTTTAACACACACAGGTTAAGGACTCCATTGGCCATAATTCAGTTCAATTGTATTTATCTAGCCCAATATCATACATATAATTTCTTTTTGTCCAGTAAAAGGAGCAGGTTATATATGATTAATCTTTTTTCTGTTCCCTTTGTTCGTGTCAAAAAATGTTTGAAATGTAAATGCATAGTGCAATGTTGAATGAAACAGACATGAACAATACCACAAAAGCAGTCGCCACAAAGGGCTTTACAAACAATTAGTCACACAACCAAACACAAACAATAAACTAAATAGTCCAAAGACATCCCCCAGTAAGGAAAATATCCTAAAAACCCAGCTGTGGGAAAAATGAATAATGTAAACTATGGGCTCCAACTCGACTCTTGCAATTCTAACCCCACAATGTAACAGAGTGAGGTGGAAGTGTGCTGCAGGTGGCACAGAGCAGAGAAATGCATTAGCAGGCTGATCAGAGCTGAGCAGAGATTTATGGAGGAACCTCACATCCACACGCTACGCATTCACCGCAGATGAGCTCCATCAGTGAGGGAGCTGTAAATCACCCAGGACTGTGGCAAAAAGGAGACAGCGAAGGGGATGTACCATGGAGCAGTGTCATTCAATTGAACTGTGCGCCAATATATCACCAATACTGAAATGTTGTTTTGTCACCATCTCCTAAAACACAGAGGGATTTTAAGACCATGCACCAATTTTAGGAGGAGGCAAAAAAGCATGTTCACTTGTGTTTGAGCGCTTTCAGACCTGAATGGTTTCTGCTCTGATTAAACTATGATCATTTGTTTGATGGCACAGTGGCATAGTGGTTAGCACTCGTGCCTCACAGCAAGAAGGTCCAGGGTTCAATTCCTCTTACTTACTACGCTCTTAGCATTTTTCACAATGCTACTATAGATGGGATAATGGACTTTATTTAACAGTCCTAGACACATATTGCCTGTCCGTCCTGGGAGAGGATCTCTCCTTCAGTATGGTCTCCTTAAGGTTTCTTCTGTTTTTTTCCTTACAGAGAAAGCAGTGGCAGCTGCTGATCTTTGACACAGGGGAAGCTGAAAATATTTAATGGGCTAACTAGCAGCTAGTCTCCGTACAATGATATTGAATGAACGATTGAAAAAAACTAAAACAAGATGCAAACTCAACAGTGCTGTAACTGTTGTTTATTTATTGTGTAGTCTGTAGAAACGGTGAAAATGAAGTAAATCACTTTGCTTTAAACTCTGTACAGCTCTTTCAGCTCACGTCTGTCTCCTCTGTTGCTCCAATTCATCACATGCTGTGAAGTCGGTGAACAGCTCGCCTCTATTTGTGCTCACTGCTGTCTGTCAAAATCTTCCACCTGTTCTGTCAATCATCATCAATCAGCCAGCCCACTGCTCAGTGTCCACAGGCGGGACAATTTTGGCTCATTTATCCAATCAGCAACTTGCATTTTTGCTATGAAAAAAAAAAAATGCTCTGAGCAGTCTCATAGGTATCCATTGAAGCTCAGGGTCAATAGTGATTTACACAGCGTCTGAGCTGCTCTGAAGTGAAAGGAGGATTGCGTCGGAGAATCAGATTAACACAGCTGATTAATGAACGTCATACTCACGAAAAACACATTCTAGCGCACTTTTAATGCAACTTAATATCTAATTTTATGAAATTCAGCTGTACATATTTGACCATTTGTTTAAAGAAATTTTAGTTGAAGCTCAGCTTCCCTTGTTGTCAATGAGGAATCGCCACTGCGAGAAAGAGGGTCTAAGGACAGGGGATGTCCTGAGTCTGTTTAGTTTAGTATAGTTATTGTTTGTGTTGATTGTGTGTTTATATTTGATTAACTGTTTGTGAAGCCCTTTGAGGTGACTGTTGTTGTGATACTGGGCTATAGAAATAAAATTGAATTGAACAAGCAATTACTGCAGTTTGGAAGGGAAGCTCACAAGCGTCTGTCGAACTCAACACTACTGAACCTTGTCCAACAAATGTTCCCAAAAATCATTCAAGTGTGCTTCTGATTTCTTTAACATTTACAAGTGCTGTTTTGTTCAGTTATTAGTAGATTTTGCCATAGCCATAGCTTCATTGCTGAGATTTTCATCATACCAGAGTGGCCAAAAGTTAGAGGAGACCTTTGTATGGATTCGAAGAAAGAGAAAATGAAAGTAAAGCCAAGCGAGGGGTCACACAGGAGTCAACCGGAGTTGTGCGTTTTTACGATAGCACTTTACGCTGAAATATAGGGGGCACTCCACTGTTTGTGACCAAAACGGTGACAAAACGAGCAAAGATGCATGCCCTTTAAACAAAGACAAAATTTAACCAAAAATGTTATGAACTTGATCTGAACCAAGCCAAGCCAGTGGTTTTCATGTGGAATTGGGCGGCTTATTAAATATTGCTGCAAAAGATTGTCCATGGGTTGAGCAGTTACTTTTTCTTTCTTTTTTCCTCCTGTGAATCAAAGGCTTTTTCTACATAATTTGACCCCAACCCATAATTTGAATGACAGCTCTTTAAAACCCAAAGCCAATATTGCTGAAGCCGGCCTTTGGGTGGGTTTAGCATTGCTGTTGGGCAAATTTTGACTTTCAGACCTGGCAACCCTGAACTAAACACAAGTTGGTATTTTATTGTCCAGGACATTCCACGGACAACCTTCTTGACATTTCTCCCATATCTCTCATCCATCTTCGTCCTTGTGACCTTGAAATCTCACCTCCCCCCTCCTCCTCACCCTCTGCACTCTTTCCCACTTACTGCCTGTCTTCACTGCCTTCTTTCTCTTTCCTCTCAGCCCCTCAGTTGGTGACGGATGGCTATTTTAGCGGAGCACTCCCTTTGCTGCTGACTAACTCTCCTTGTCAATTCACACTGCGTCAATGGCTCTTAACGCACAGCCCTCCAAACCTTCTGCCTGTCTGCTTCTCTTCTGCATCTCTGGCACCAAACTTCCACTTGAAAAAAAAAAAAAAAAAAATGGTTGGCACAGCTTAGCATCGCTCCAGCAGCCCTAGCCTTGGCATTAGCTCCATGCTGCGGGTCGATAGAGACCTCGGAATTAGACGAGAGGAGAGAGGAAGGGGTGATTGGCAAGAGAATGAGGTGAGGAGTGAGTGGTCCGAATGCAGAGTAGGTCTTTGGCAGAGAGGATTACTGCAGTGGGAATGCAGAGGCAGCTGAGAGAGGAGGGGGAATGATGAAGCTGTATAGAGGCTGAGTCATCTCTATATTGTACACAGGGGACGCAATGTATCAGCGCGAGTAACATCGAGATTTATTGTGTGTTATGTAAGTTGTCAGCGCTCAGTTACTGCAGTGGGTTTGTTTTGTTTGCAGTTACTGGTGTGAGCCATTTGATGCTCATGTTGTATTTAGTACTAGTTTGTAAGCCTTGAAAATGTCATAGCGCAATGAGATTACTTTTGTTCCTACGCCTATAGACACGGCAACTAGTGAATGTGTCAAATGTGAGGGATTTTGCTAAAAAATATTGTGCTGATAACCGATAAAATGAAGGTGTAGCGTATATTTAACCAGGAAGACTGATTTCTATTCCACGTCTTTATCCTATCATCTGTCGCTCATCCAATCACCTTTCGAGCCATCCACAAATGGTGAAGTGTATGTACAATGACGGCACAACAAAAACAATTTTTTTTTAAACTAAATCATAAAGTAAATTGTACTTTTGTACTTCATACCAATTCATATTTGTAGCGGAGTAAAAAAATACAGGGGCAGAGTGTTTAGTGTTGTCGCCTCCCTCGCCTTTGTGGGTTTGATCCTCAGGCCAGACAACACACAAACTCTCTGGGTGGAGTCTGCATGTCCTTCCCATGTTACCATAGGTTCTCTCTGGGTACTCCTTCCCACCGTCCAAAGACATGCATGTTTCAGGAGAATTGGTGTCTCTAAATTGCTAATCTAGTGGATGAATGGAGAGTGAATGGTTGTTTGTGTCTCTGTGTCAGCCCTGTGACTAACTGGCCCCTGGACTACTGGCCCAAAGTTACTGGGATAGGGTCCAGTACCTGTAACCCCTAATGGGAATAAGCGAAAGAATATGAATAAATTAATGAATGAATGAATAAAATACAGATGCATATGTGTTTTAAAATGTAGTAAAGTAAAAGCACCTCTTGTAAAATATATTTAAGTACAGCTACATGAAAATTGTACCTAAGTAAACTAACAAAGTACTTTCACTCCATTACCTTCTACCACTTAAAAAAAAAAAAAAAAAGGGAAAAACATGTAATTTATAATGTCGAATGTACTTCTCATGGTCATACATACACAGGTGTAACATTATGAACTTAGATTATGCCTTCATCATGGCACTTGTTAATGGGCCCACATGTAATGCATTCAGTGTGATTTAAGCGTTATGTCTGAATGGTGTGACCTCCTGTACACTGCTTCTCTGAGCCTGGCAATTTCTCCAAACTGCATGAGCAGATATCATTTAAATATTTTTTTTTAATTTCCACTTGCATTCACATGAAATGATGTGAGCAGAGCTTGAAATTTCTTGGGAACCATTATTATCTCACTGAACACTCAAGGTTTTTCCAGTAAGAATGTGTATACTAGAAACATTAGTCATTATGATTTTAGCCATACAGTTTTTATTCATAACCCAAAAGCACAACACTATAACACATACTGGATCTTGTTTGTAATGTGTACTTTCATGCAGATTATCAAACAAATTGAGCATTTTGTGTATGAGAGGAGAAAAACTCCAGTGGGGCATGGCAGAACAGTGAATGAGAAGCCCCTTTTCCTGTTCCACTGTTGCTCTTTATGGTCCATGTTAGTTCCAGACTGTTTAGGATCACTTCAGCCGCAGCAGGATGTGAAGACGTATCCACCATAATAACAGCAATAATAAACTCACGTAAACTCAGAGAAGACGCCTGGGACACATATTGTCCTCATACGTTCACTGAGCTACACCCACAAACACTACAGGATACATACAGTCCTCTGAATAGGACTGTGCCACTCCTGAGAGCAGAGGGGGGAAGAGGAAGTGCGGCGCCGGCGTTTGTGCCCAGCAGGAAACAGACTTGGAGGAGAGGACGGGAGCAGAGGAGGAGAGGAAGAGGAGTGGTGGGGCTGAGGCAGGAGGATGAGGAGGTGAGGAGAGGAAGAAGCCTTTCCCATTCACATACACAGCAGAGTCAATCGATACAGTAAATCAGAAATGTCTAAACTACAAAAATTATTTGTAGTTAAGAAAGTATTAAAAAGTCAGTCCCACTAGCCAAAGTTAATGTAGTATCTTTGATCTATAGATGAATTCTGAGTAAATTATAATTATTATTGAGATCTGTTGAGATTATTAACAATTCAGTGGCTATTAACATGTAGCCAGGAGCTATATTACACAAAATCAACTTTTTTGAGCTTTCTACTATGCTATAATGTTGTTACCTTATCAAAAACATACCTGCAGTTGTGTTTTGTTTCATTCAAGCATGATTAAATAATCCTGTATTCTCTAGCTCTGTCTTTCTGAGGTCTCAGAATGCTCGGTTCCACGAGCCTCTGCCTCTCCCACAAAACCTCGCCCCCTCCAGGAAGCAGTGACCAATTGACAAGCCCTCTACATCCAGTCTGCTCTCATTCATTTATGCAAAAAATGTTATACAGCTCTATTTCCACTGATTAAGGAAATAAAAAGCTTTTTTTTTTTCATTTATATTCAAAAGATGGCAACACTCTGCTGCCCTCTGCTGGTCTCTTCATCTGTTTCTTTATGGCATCAGGAGAGTCTTTATGAAAAACCTTCTCTTTTAGTCACATAATGTTTTTAAAGGTTGTAAAATGTACTGCTTTTCTAGAAGTGACCATGATTAGTTTAAAAATATGAATAAAAGCACAATATCTTCTTTAACAATTCAGTAACTAAGTGGCTTAAGCAAGCACTGTTTTCCACTTTTGTCATTTGGAGTGTCTGCTATATTTGAAAGTTTTATAATAGGAACAAACAAGGGCCAGTCAAGACTAATTCGACAAATTGAAACATGATGGGCCCATATGGACTAGATCAGTGGTTCCCAAACTTTTTACATCAAGTACAACCTAAGAAACTATTTAGCTCTCCAAGTACTATTTCAAATGTACTGAAATGAGCCCAAACTAGGACTACTCAAGTTGAAACTAGAACTACATTGTCATATGCAAAAGTTTGGGCACCCCTCTGATGTTGCATAATAATGTACTCGAAAAAATATCACAGGTATGTCCTTCATTTTCTAGTGACATCTGAGTTCTAGGGTGCCACACCACTAACAGAATCTCTTGAGTTATGCAAAAGCTCATTTAGACAAGGTGTGAGCTGAGAAAATGACTTATTTTAATTATATCAATTCAATTAAATCCATATATTATATTCCTGAAAGTAAAATATAAAGAAATATTCAACTGTACTCAAAGCTAAATTGGGTTCCACAAGGGAACCACTGACTTATAGGCCCTTGGATCTAAACACAGATGCCACAAGTTCATAAAAATTGCTTCTCATTATTTTTCATGTAGGCCATATACCGAGAAATCCCAAAGCAACAAACATCACTTACATTTGGAATCCTCTCACTTGGCCAGTCGTCATGCTTGTCCCGGTCCAGCCTCCATCCTGCGGTGACACACAAGAAGGGCATGGGGTTAACACAAGTGTCCTGCCTGGTCATCACAACTTGGAAAAACACAATGCCTTCACTGTGGGGGCACATGCTAACCGCTACCGATGAGCAAACTCGGCATTCTGGATGTTTGTTCTGCAATAGGGCCCATGCATGAGCAGACAGGCAGCGTTTTTTTTTTTTGTTTTGTTTTTTTGTTTTTGGCTACGACTACACAGGGTCTATTCAGCTCTCTGGGGAGGCGCACAATCGCACAAGAGCCATTATCATAATCATAATCACGGGCACGGCAGCGGCTCTCATCTGCCTCGGAACATGTGCGTACAGGGCAAAGACAAGACCCCCGCGCACAAACACACACACACACACACACACAAGGCCGGAGCATTCCATTACAGTAGCATTCCATATGTCTGGTTAAGCGCAGAGAATCCAGATTTAAGAGAGGGTCTGGAGTGAATTTGGAGGATGAGAGAGAGAGAGAGAGAAAGGAGGGGTGGTGGTGGAGGGTGGGGGGCAGAGGAGGGAGTGGTAATGGGGTGGGGGGGTGGGGTGGTTGTTCCAGGAGAAGGAAGCATTCCTGTAAACTGGAGCAGAGACAAACACCGGGGGAACAGGAGGAGAGTGTTAAAGTGAACTATAGGAAATCACATAGGAACAATATTGACTGTTGAATAACATGAAATTCAAAATCAATCAGATCAGTTGTAATCAGAAATATTCGACCCCCCCTAACCTCAAAAGACAACTGCAATGATGTGAAAAAACAAACAAAAAACACAAACACCAAACAACATCTTGAAGTTCAAATGAAAAATGTGACTTTTTTAACATGTGCCCACGTCGCAGTATTATTCAGCCCTTAGCTTCTGTGGAGCATCCTTCAACCTCTACAACTGCCAACAAGCTTCCCACACCTTTCCACTAGAATCCAGAATCTAGAATTTGAAAGCTCAGTGACTTTTGATGGCCTCTGGACTGATACCTGGAGGTGAGCTCGGGATCATTGGGGAGGTTAAATATTTCTGAGTACAACTGTATCTTACAATAACAAATGCATTCATATTTTGGCTATTGCTGCACACACTTTTTAGCACCTCTGCTGCAGCCTAAGGTCTAAACATACTGGATGCAGAACCTGAGCCTGATTGGAGCAGCAACACTGGCCGTGTGAGGAGAGAGGCTCCAGAGATGCCTGAAACGCACCTCTGACACGGGTTTTTCATGCTGCTGCTTTCATACATAGAAATTCATAGAAAATGTGCAATTAGTGTTTTATTTTGGCAACTACCATGAGCACTGCATATACCTGGTGGATTTTTTTAATGTTTGAAGGAATTTCTGGCTCTGATGGACCGTGAATTAGAACTTTCACTTGTGCTTGTAAAAAGGCTTGTTTGCAATGTCTACAAAGACAGTAAACAGGTAGGTCTGTTTTAAGTGGCTGTACTTTCAGATTGATTGCTGTAGAGGAGGAGCTGCTCACACAGTGGTGTGTGAACAACCTTGTGTCTCTGGCGCCCAACACATCCACATCCTTTTGCACGTTGTACTGAGTACATACATTATATCTAATCATCTTTGGATTGGTTTCCAATCCATCCAAGCTCTGATGACATATGCCTCTTAGCATTTTATGCCACACTAATTCTATAATCTATTGAACTACTAAATCTATACAGCTTATTGTGCACGTCCATAATCTATTACTGTTATTAAAACTCAAAGCTGCTGATGCACAGTCCCTGCAACAATGCAGAATCCTCTATATATCCATTGTTGAAGGTCAAATAGTGGGTCAGGGCCAAAAAGCAAAGCAGATATGCCATAAAGGTCACAGTTTTAGTTGCTAATCCCTCTGCATTAGCTGCTTACTCTATTTCTAATTTGATAACTGTTTTTTATTACGTTCTACTTGTACTGACATGTAATCTAATTTAGTGTTTCCCAACCAGGGGTACCGGGACCCCCAGAGGTATACAAGCACTTTGAAGGGGGCACTTGAAATAATTTCATAACTATAAATATTTCAAGCTCAAGTGCATTAACCACTAAAATTGCCAAAGAATATTTTATAAATATTATATGGAGGTTAAGAAAATGAGACTAGGAGGAGAGCTGTGAGTCTCTGCTTTATTCCGCCGTCTTCCAACAAGAACAAGAAAAAAAAAATTTTTCTCGTTACTAGAAACTGCCTCCACCCCCCGGACACTCCCCTCCCTTCCCCAATACCTCCACAACAAAAGTGTGTGAGATAAGTCTCTATGGCGGCCACAATATTTTATTTTTTAGGTTTTATTTCAAAGTGGAGTTATTTAAATTATAATTTATTTTTGTAGAATTATATTATTATATTATTTGTTATTATTTGAGTATAAATTGAAATTAAAGTTTTAATTTTAAAATGATTTGTATTTTATTTTATTTATCTTGAATTAGAATTTAAAGGCGCTATGAGCAGTATATATATTTTATATTTCATAAAAATGACCCACATGTGTGCCAAGATATGATGTTTAAATCAATTATTAGTTTTACTGATAAGAGTTTATTTATTCAGTATAAAAAATAAAAAAATACATAAAGTTGTTTATATTTACGTTTTTTGTTTATCAGTCTGCATTGCTGATCATCATCAGAAAAGCAGAAAGCCTGGCAACCCACAGACCATTGTTTTGATTTAGACTGCAGTACGGTTTTCAATTAGCCCAGATGTGTCTCTTTACTTAAGTCCATCTAAGTGGGCATTTAGCTGTGCCTCATCCCTTTAAAGTGCAGCCCTGTACAAGCAACTACTGACGGACACAGTGTAGCTGTCTTAAAGCTTCTCCTGCCACTCTCCCTTCCACACATTTTTCACTCCGAGCGCTGCCTCCCTTCTGCACGGTTCCCATCCGGCGCCTGCTAAACACATTAACAGCAGCGAAACATCAACATAGACATTTTTTGCTGAATCATGAAATGTTTCGCTCCACAATAGACCCAATGCATTGATCTTTTGAGTACTACTGCAGCTGTTTTACGCTTATATAAATATACCATACATATGCGATTAAAGTCATCAATAAACCGAGGTTGGAGTAATGAACTTCACAAATGTGCAAGCAGAACGGAGCAGAATGGGGCAGAATTCCGCGCGCTGACCACTGACCACATGTTTGTCTGTGTTTGCCCGTGTTGTTGGGGAAGGGGGGTCGTCGAGCTAGTATCCAGACGGTTTAGCCAAGACCAAACCAAGCACAAGTGAAACCAGCTGTGCGCCTCTGGAACCCTCAGCTCTCATATGTATAGACTGTGCTATGGCAGAGGAGTGCTCAAGCAGAGGACTTTGAGATGGCACGGCTCTGGAATTGGGCAAATTGCAGGTATCTCTTCCTCATGGCACCTGTTAGTGGGTGGGATATATTAGGTAGCGATAGACAACTGGGTCAGAGCATCTCCAAAACTGCAGTTCTTGTGGAGTGTTCTCAGTCTGCAGTGGTCAGGATCTATCAAAAGTGGTCCAAGGATGATCAGTGATGAACCGGCGACAGGTGATGCTTGTGGGGAGTGAAGGCTGGTATAGGGTCCAATCTAGGGCTGTACAATTAATCAAAATTGCAATTTGAATAATTGCAATTGGCAAATCACAAAAGCTGCAACTGTTTAGATGATATAATGTCCTCTGCAGAGAACAAAATACCCATCTCCCCAGGGTTTTAATATTATAACAACGCTGTACAGTTGTAGTTTAGATCTCTACAGACCTGAGCTGAAAGCCATGTGTGTAAACTGTGAACTGTACATTGTTTTTTTTTTTTAAATATATCAGAAATCTCATTGGCAATTGCAATATCTGTAAGAAAAATCGCAATTCAATATATTTTTTTAAATCATTCAGCCCTAGTCTGAGAAACATTAGCTCAAATGCTGAAGAAGTCAATGCTAGCAGTATGATGGCAAAGTAGTTCGCACTGCCGTCTCACAGCAAGGTGGTCCCGGGTTCGATTCTCAGACTGTGTGGAGTTTGCATGTTCTTTCCATGTCTGGGTGCAACCTAAAACATGCACAGGCTAAAACTGCTAAAGAATATTATTTTAATATTATATTTTGTTACATATTTTTAGGATTAATAGCTTATTTCACAGGGGAGTTATTCAATTGAATTTTAATGTTATTTTTTAGTATTATTATTCGTTAGTATTAGTTTAATAGTACTATATATTTATTAATTTATTTTGGAACACAAAATATATATTTAAATAAGTAAAAGTAATAGGAGTTTATATTGTAGCATTTTTATTTTTATTTGAAAGACTTTTACTTTTTATATTGAATTTGAGTTTATAAGAAAATCTACAGTAAATTAAGTAATAAATAAACAAGGATTTATATGACCACTTTTTGAAGAATAATCAACACAGATGAGTGAAGGGAGTATGACACATAGACCGGGGGTACATGAGACAAAAAAGTTTGGGAACCACTGGTGTATGGGGCTGCATATTAGGCAATAATATTAGGCAGGTGGTCATAATGTTATGCCTGATCGGTGACTTTAAACACGATAGCACAACATGAAAAGTGTTGTTTATATCCCTAATCCGAGATTCTAAGCTAGGCTGTTGGTTTTATTAGCTACAATTACACAAGCTTAAAATCCTATGCGTAACCTATTCTGTATAAGCTATTAGTCAACACAAAGGAGCTACAAGCTACACACAACAACACACAACTCTGTATGCACAACACTGACTTGACCTCTGATTCTACAGGCCTGTTACATTCCTACCATTCAGTCCCACTATGTCATTTACGTAGAACTGCAAACACAGAAGGTTTACACAAGTCACTCCCTATATTCACTCTACATAAACATTTCATCGCGCAGTGTTTATCTCGCCGTACGCCTTTATCTCTCACTCATAATGGAAGGCTACTGATAATAGCCCCACTTCAGATTAGCCATCCCACACATACAGTATATAGAGTATAGAGCTGAGTTCATTGGTCCGCATGGTACTTAACAAATTGATGTTCTCTGTAGAATATCTACTGTCTACAGCACGAGTGAGGTAGTGCATCATTTCAGTATTTTTTCATAGTTTAACATCCAGGTAAAACTTGAATTAAACATTAAACAGTCTGCCAAAAAAGTTGATTGGGACGTCGCTTTTGCAGTGGCACTGGGTTAGTCATGGTTTTGCCCTATTTTAGTCGTTGTTTAGACCTGGTTGAGATCTGGCTTAGTCTTGGTTTGATCCTGTTGTAGTTCTGATTTAGGCTCATTTTAGTCCGTTCCAGATGGTACATAAAGATGAAAATATTTTAAGGTGGTACTTGGTGTAAAAAGTATGAGAATCACTGACTTCACTACTCTGCTACTACTACTAATACTACTACTGCTGCTACTACTACTCCTACTACAACTACTATTACTTCTACTTCTGCTACTACTACAACAACAACTACTACTACTACTTCTGCTACTTCTACTACAACTGCTATGACTACTTCTACTACAACTACTATTACTTCTACTTCTTCTACTACAACTGCTATTTCTGCTTCTTCTACTGCAACTACTGCTACAACTAATACCATTACTTCTACTACTTCTACTACTACTTCTACTACAACTGCTACTTCTACTGCAACTACTCCTACTACAACTGCTACTATTCCTACTCCTACTACTCCTACTATTACTACTCCTACTATTCCTACTCCTACTACTACTACATGTCACAAATCACCTCATATCTATAGAAAAAATGAAGCAGTCTCCTTTAAAAAGATACAAAAGAGAAATGGAGAGAAACTGTGTCCATGTTCATCCACTGTGTCTGAGGCCTGAAGATGTCTTGATGTTTCTGGACGTTCAGGCCTCGTTTGCATGGAGCTCATTTCCTGTGTGTGATTAGCAGAAGGCTGATGTGTGTTTGTGTGTGTGTGTGCGCGCGTGTGTGTAGTTCAGAGGGGTCCGAGCTTGTTTTGTCTGCTTCGGAAGGAAAGGAATGCCCAACTCAAACACAACGGACCAGCCAGCCTAAAGTAGAACAACCAAGATGTCCAAGAAAAACCTGATTAATAAAGTATCCAAACACGTGAATGGGCTAGCTCATTATTATTTTTGATTTGCTGTTATTACATTCCTTTTGCTGCTATTTGCATTCCAGCAACGCGGGGAAATTAGTGTGGAATTGTACCAGTATGACACTTGTAGAGATAAGAGAAAGACAGTCATTGAAAAAACAATAACATTCTGGCCCAAAAAGCTTTATTTTTTCAGAAAGTTAGGGTTACTAGATGGAAATAAAAAAATTTAACTTTTCCATGGGAACCAGAAGATTATGTTCTTTTTTAGTAGTTTTTTAGTTTAGTAAGAAAAGGGAAGGATGTGTGATTATGATAATAACGCATTTCAAGATAGTTACACAATTTGCAAACTCACTGCCATTACTTAAAGGCAGTATATTATGCAAAATCAACTTTACAAGCTTTTCACTATGTTATAATGTAGTTCCCTCATCAAAAACATACCTGAAGTTGTGTTTTGTTTCATTTACACCTGTTTGAGAAATCCTGTATTTTTCATTTTGTAGAAAAATGGCAAGATCGCACATCTTTTTATTATCATCTATTCTAGGAAGTAAATTATGAAATAAATTTAAGTACCCCCTGCAAAGTGCTCACATACCCTTAGGGATCCCCTGTATACCTGGCTGGGAAACACTAGTGTAATGGATAGAGCTTTTACCCCTGAACTAGAAGCATCCCAAGAACAACCAAAACGGACATTAACCAAAAACCTAACCCATGCCAGAGTAATGATTATTTTGTTTCATTCCTCTCACAATTGTTTGCATTCCAGGCGTCACGGGAAGAGGCGGAGTAACAATTCCGACTCGAGCTGTCACTTGTGAATATCGCGCACGCTCTTAAATTTTGCCCGAGAACCTGCCGAACCTGTCCTGGAGTGTAATGACTTCCAGCCCTGCCTCTTCTGCAAACACCGGCAAAAAAAAGGCATACAACTTTCACACTTGCATTATAGACAATCTGTCATCTCTACGGCGCTAATATGTCAAGCACTCAGTCATCGAACACCTCTCTTGGCTCCCAAAATGATGGCCTCTGGGGCTGAATGGGGAGTAAGTGATCTTGATATAGCCATTGGGGAAGCTTAATGATGACGGATGACTTTTACACATCGGGGAAGGATTGTGACTCTTGTGGTGGAACTTAGAGCGAGACCTAACGCCAACTTGATACTCCCAAGCTTAGGGCCAAAATAAGCGGCAGCCATAACAACCGGGACAAACATGCCTTTAGGAGTACACCTAAGTGACACTTCAAGCTGAAATGGGACACTCTGCTTTATAAAAGGTGTTGGAACTGGAAGTACTGTCAAAATACAGACGATACATGAGAAATGAATTTTAGAGTCTGCCATGGAGCTGTAGTTGGAGACGACCTTTCCCAACATGGGGCGAGATCCAACCTGGACATTGGCCAAGTATTTACATGGCTGACACCTAACAGTACATACTTACAGTGACAGACAACCATTCACTCACAACAATTCACTATGGGGCATTAAGATTTACCAGCTCATGTTCATGCATGTCTTTGGACAGTGGGTGGGAGGAAGCTGGAGTACTCAGAGAGAACCCACAGTGTCTTTTGGCCCGCCTGAGAATCCAAACCGCACGTCCTAACTGTGAGGCAGAAGTGCTAACCACTCTGCTCAACTGTCACAGAACAAAGAACAGCAGTATATCTGAACTACACATGGTCTACTGCACTGATTTTAAGAGCTATTTTTAAGAGCTGATTTTAAGATATTTCAACTCACGAACTAAAACAGGCATTTTTATATAAGAAATAAACCAGGCCTAAGCCAGGACTAAACCTGCACACAACCAGGACCAATCAAGGACTAAAACTGCTGCATAACAGGACTAATCAAGGACAAAGCCAGCCAGGAGTTAACCAGGTCTAAGCCAGGACTAAACCAGGTCTAAGCCAGAACTAAGCCAGGTCTGAACCAGGACTAAACCAACACATAACCAGGACTAAACAAGGACAAAGCCAGCCATGACTAGACCAGGTCTAAACCAGGACTAAACATGCACATAACCAGGACTAATCAAGAACTAAGCCAGGAATATACCAGGTATAAACCAGGTTTAAACCAGGTCAAAGCCAGAACAAAACTTGCACTTGACCAGAATTAAACCAGGTCCAAACCAGGTCTAATCCAGGCTCTACACTTCAAATGTAATTTCGAAACTAAAATGACAAAAACAGCACTCAGACTGCCTTTAAATTAAACTAAATAAGACTTCTGAGTACCACAAGAAGCCTACGTACCACCACTGCTACTTGTACCACAGTTTGAGAACCACTGGTCGTACAGTGTATATGAGAGAGAGACAGACTTTGAATTTTAGCCTCCCTATGAAGAAAAAAAAAGAAGAGTTGGATGGATATGCTCAAGGCTGAAGAAAACTGTAGTAAGCTTGACAGGCCAGCAAGGGGCGCAATAAACCCCACAGACAAAGACCATTACACACTAGAACAAGTCATAGTTCTGTTCTTCAACAATCAACTTTTTAATCCTGTTTTCTTGCTGATTGGTCAGTGCTTCCTGGAGTGGGCGGGAGTTCAGGGGAGAGGATGAGGTTCATGAAAGTGAGCGTTTTCAGACCTCAGAACTGGCCATGCCAAAAAATAGAAGATTATTTACTTAAACAGGCATAAAATCACAGTATTTTGTTATTGTCGCCCCACTTGATCTGTTCCAGTCGGCAGCTAATAGTTACTTAGGACAGTTTAGGGCTTCACATCATAATTTCAGACAAGATGTTGGCTTTACATCTACACAAGTGCAGAGCAGCAGCCGCCACTAATCAAAAACACCTCCTTGGCTGGATTCTACAGTTTGATTTTGTGTTGTGCGACAGGCAACAGGCAAAACACAATGTAGTGTGTTTATTTTACTGCTCAGGTCTTTACTACACTGTAAACACAATCATGATGAATTGATTATCTCGTCTCCAAAAACAATCAATGCATTTAATCACATGGTTCAAGATCTATCTCCACTGACGCTGCATGCTGTAAATAAATGATAATTTGCCTGTATGTTAATCAGAAGCTCATAAAATGTCATGAGTCACTAAAATGAATGACAAATGCTGACATTGTGAGATCACAGATAAAGTTCTAATCGTAATGGACATGCTTTACATTCCTCACATAGATTTCTCACAGGACCAGACGACCAAAATTACCTCAATTAGTCTCAAGAATGTCTGGAACTGAATATGAAGTTGATCCAGCGTTGAACACACAATAAAATAAAATAAAAAGTATTAAGCTGTTATGTGTACAGCTGCAATCAGAAACATTCAACCCCACAAAGATTAAAAAGTTTTATCAACTAAACTTTTCAAGAAAACCCTGGATAAAGGTCCTGGAGTAGCCTTCTCAGTCTGCAGATTTCAGTCTGATTGAAATTCTTTGGTGGGATTTAAAGGGTTATGCTTTTTTGTATCTTTTAAAACTAATCTTGGTCGCCTCTAGAACAGCACTGCACATTTTATAACATTTAAAAACATTATCTGATGTGATCTTTTGAACAGAAACAGTGAAAAAAGTTTTTTATTTTCTTGATGTTGATGTTGTATAATGGTGTTTTACTATGAAAAATAGCTGTGAGCAATCATTTCTTTACCCAGTTTTTTTGGAGAAAGAAATGAGAGCAGACTGGATGTAGAGGGCTGGTTGATTGCAGTGAATGCAACAAAATACAACTCCAGGTATGTTTTTGAGGTGGAAACAATATTTAAAACAAGAACACAACAGAAAAGTTGATTTGGCATAATAGGAGACCTTTAAAGAAGGCAGTTGCACAAAGGCCATTAAACATCACTGAGCTAGAGGCTTTTGCACATGAAGAATGGTTAAAGATCCCATCGCAAAGTACTGAAGCCAACCAGCCACCATGTTATAATGTTCCCTCATCAAAAACTTGTTTCATTCACACCTGTTTGAGCAATCCTGAGTTTCTGAGGCCTCAAAGCGCTTAGTTCCATGAAACCCCGCCCACTCCAAGAAGCACTGACCAATCATCAAGCCCTCTACATTCAGTCTGCTCTCATTCATTTATCCAAAAAACAGCGTACAGCTCTGTTTCCACTGATTCCTCACAACTATGGCATCATACATAAAAGTTTAAGGAAGCAAACAGTTTTTATTCCTCTGATTCTGTTCAAAAGAGCACAACAGAGCTGCACTCTGCTGGTCTCTTCCACTGTTTCTTTATGCCACCAGTATAGTAGTTATTGGAAATGCTCTCTTTTAGTTCGATAATGTTTTCAAAGGTTGTAAAACGTGAAATGCTAAAAATCATCAGTTGTAAAAATATTGGTAGTTGGTGCGCTAGACCAGAGCCCGAATCCAGAGTGAACCAAGATCAAGACAAGGCCAAGGCTTTCAGGGTTCGAGACCAAGACTTTTAAGGACCGAGACCAAGGCAAACCATCAATCAAATTGTAGAGGTGACTAGTTTAAAAATTCAAATATAAGCGTAATATATCCCATTTAAATCAACTTCTATTGTCAAAATAACTTAATTATTGCAATTTATTCTCCTTATCTGTCATTCACATCATCATAACGTCTTTTGGAGTGAAGGGGTTGAACATTTCTGATTGCAGATGTATACGTTAAGCCAAAATTTAACATGGACTCCTGGCATTTCTGACATCCTGGCTGCATCCCCTGAACACACAAATTGCACTTATAAAAGAAAACGACATCACGTCTTCACTAGCCCGTCTCAAAGTTCACTTTCTGAGAACACTTCCTGAAGTTGTGTGCAGCCCGGACCATGCCCATACACGAGTGAGCCACGGCTGAACCGATAGGCCTGCTATTGTTTCCTTTTAAGGTCAATTGTGTCGAAAAAACACTTGGCATAGTCCGGGAGTGCAGAGGCAGAGGGCTGGCAGGAGGAGATAAAACAAGCATTCAAACTGCATTCTTCACCGCAGTCCACACCTAGAGCAAGGGCAGGAGGGAGAGGAGGTGAGAGATAGTGGATTTTAGATTGGTTTGTATATGCAGGGTCTGGAAGGTCCTGTGCAGTGAATTTAACTCCCAAAACACACCAAACTAATAACTAAATGTCTCTGTGCAACTAACTGACTATTGTCCAGGTGTATCCTGCCTCATGCCCCAAGTTTCTAACAGAAATAATGTAACAGAATAAAGTAAGGTAGACTTTATTGTTCCTGTAGGGAAATTTGTTCTCTGCATTTGACCCATCCTTCAATGCTAAAGGGAAGTTTTGTAGCGCCCTTTTTTTCCCTTTACTTAGTGTTATGTTCACAGGGTGTGGTCTCAACCTGGTCTTGGTTTGCCTTGGTCTCGAAACCTGAAAATCTCGCCCTTACCCTCGGTTTACTCTTTACCTGGACTGGTCTTGGTCTCGATGAGTACGGCCTTAACTACAACACCACCTGCGACACTGACAGGTTGATAGAAGCAGTGGGTGACAGCAGTGAAGCACCTGGGGACCTTTCCCTAGATCTTGAGCAAAGATCCTAGTCAGGAGTACCTAGCTGGAGTATTACCCTACTGTGCATGTTTTAGGTTGATGGAGGAAAGCGGAGCACCCAGAGAAAACCCAGACACAAGGAGAACATGCAAATTCCAGACAGAAAGGTCCCACAAGGTCCAGCATTGAACCTGGGACTTTCTAGCTTTGGACAGTGCTAACCACTTTGCCAACATGCTGCCATGCAAGAAAAAGTGGAATTCCAATGACGTGCACATCATCTGAGTGGACACATGGGTTCCTTCTGAATGACAAAAAGAGCTTCAGCTCAATGCAACATTCAAAACTCTAGATAGTTTAAAAACTTTAGTGATATTGGCCCCACACAGTCCAGAGTCCAACCCCGTCCCTTCTTGCTGTGGACGACTAACCGTTTTCCTACTGTATTGCCAAAAACTGTCAAAAATTAATTTAACTCCCAAAATGGTTGTCTTATGCCAAACCAATAAGGGTTCTTCGTTCAAGAAACTCGGTGTGCAAGCCTTGAAACAAATTGGTGATTGTCCAGTGTATCCTGCCTTAAGCCCTAAGTTACTAATGGAAATAGGAAAATCAAAGACTTAATATAAGCATAAGCTAAATGTGAATTTCAGGATGCTTTTCTCTAGTAGAACAGCCACACTCCTTCATCAGCAGTACATTGTCTGAATAGTTCAATACAAATCATTTGAGTGTGACCTCAACTATGACTCTAGTCAGAGTCAATGACCATTCGTGGCTAGATACAAGACACTTTGTGTAAGTTTCAGGGAGTTTTCACACCTACACACCAGGAACTACTAATGTTACACCCTAGTGTTCATTTTGGTTTCACAACTTGTAAAACAACTTTCCTGAAACTCTTTTTTTGTTGTTGTCATGACATGTATTTATATAACTTATATATACTATAGAACTTGTTTAAAATTGATATAGGGTTTAGGAAGTGTAGCTATAAACTACAGTTGCCAGTGGTGGTTCAAGAATTTTTTCAAGGGCCCCAAGCAAGGGTCCCCACTCTTCCCTCACTCTTTTTTGGTGTTCAAACTGATATGCACTGCTTCATTTTAGTATCTGTTGTTTTCTGGCTTGACTTCTTGACACTTTCTATTTATAAAATCATCATTTAATTGTTCCGGGGGTGGGGGGTGGGCAGTATGGGGTTCTGGGGGAACAATGTTGGGGCACCCTTTTTATGTACCTGATGTAAAATGAGCGCAGCATCCATACATTTCCATGCTCCTTAAAAACCACTAGGGCTCTCTAAGTTCTGATACCAGCTTTCCTCTTTTCCGTCTTTTTTTTTTAACTTTTCTTCAATATTTAGGTGGTTCTCAAACTGTGGTACTCAGGAGTCGTTTGTGGTTCAAGTCCTTCTTTAGAGTCAGTTTTATTCCTGTTTTAGTCTTTATTCAATTGGGGCTAGACCTTGTTTAGTCCTGGTTTAGGTTTGGGACTAGTTTTACCCAAACTGTAAGGTCAATTGAGAGCTTCAGGTCCAAAAATCATTCCAAGAAATCAAGAAAAAGACAAAGTAATTGAACGACAGAGGACATGAAGTTGGTTGGTGTGAAATTAGTAGGGTTAGATAAAGTTAAGGTAGACTTTATTGTCCCTGTAGGGAAAATTGTCTCACCCAGACACGGGGTGACCATGCAAACTCCATACAACTCCATAGTGACCCCTGAAAGGGAACGGCCAAAAGGAGAAGAGAAAAACTCAAGAAATACTACTACTAAATACACTTGGAGCTACTGCAGGGAAGCATACAGGGAGCGTTTGTCCAGGTGGGTGGGCGAGTGTGGCCATGTCCTCCGGGCTTCAGGGTTCCGCTGTTCCCTCATCTAACCGGCAGACAAAACACAACGTCACATGTGGGACGCCTGTTTGTCAAGGACAGACAGAGAACACTTTACAGATAAATACACAAGCCTAAACAACGTGTCAAGGCACTACACGAGCTGAAAATGGACAGATTTGGCAACATATACACTAGAGTGAGCGAAGGCAGGGGGTCTGGACAGAAAGCTCCACAAATAAACCCAGACGGTGTGGGGAGAAAGTTAGCGGCAGTTGGCTGAAGGCTGCTTTACAAAAATGCATAGTATTTTACAATGTGAGCAAATGAGACATGGTTGTAAGGGGTCTGAAAGTGTCCAAAAACATTTCCAAGCTAAAATTATGAATATTTTTTGTTCACTATGACTACTTTCTGCCATTTTTTAACTCTTTAATTTGGGTGCCTGTAAGTCATGAGTATTTGTGTGGACAAACTGAGAACTACTGAAAGGGAATCACATTCATATTAAGAATGGAACCCATAAAACAAATAAAATAAATGTCACCATTTCGACTTTGTGATTACAAAAATCCATAGGAACGGTGTGAAAATTGTTTTCTATAGGTAAAGATATTTTTTAACAGAGTGCACCGTGATGGGATCTCTTGCCTCTGCAGTGCCTAAAAACTGTTTTTAGGCACTAACAGTCAAATAAAAATCATGATCAAGTCCCAGTCCAAGTCATTAGGATGAACCTCGAGTTGAGTAAGGAATCATTGTCCCTGAAATCACAAGTCCGGGTCGCAAGTCATGAAAATTAGTCCAGTCCAGTACTCGAGTTCTCCATCTCTGGTGTACACATGCATTGTTTGGAATTATAAAAAAAGAGCAAGTCATGGCCAGTTCAATGCATTTAAACGTTGTAAATATGAGACGATCCAATGACTGCAGTGATACTATGGTCAGAGAATAACACATTGATTAGTCACTGCAGGAAGAATCATGATAATGCTCATTAGTCATTTATCAGGCTCTTGCGTTACAGTGCAAAGGTCTTTAACAGCCTTCAGAATTCCAAGGGACAATATTTGGGAATTTCCCATTGATGAAAACATGACTAATGGTCAGTGCTACTTCATCACTCACTCACATTTCATTACAACTTTACTAAAACAATATTATGTGAGAAAAATTGACAGTAATTGCACAGGAACGGAAAATCATGTTTACAAAGTCATTTAGAAATAAATGTTAATGCTTTAGAACAGTCGTTCCCAACCATTTTTGTCTGGGCTCCTCAATTCAAAATAAAAAAATAAAAATAGTAATCTGCCTGCTTTCAAGAAAAAGACATTAAAAACCCCCATTACATTTTCATATTATACTATAGCTCAAAATAAGTAATCATTTTAAACTCATAAATAAACAAAAAATAAAATCACTTGTATAACTCCCATTTGAAACAAGCTATTAAACTTAAAATAACAAAAAAATAAATAAAAAGTTTCTATAGTTCAATATGACAAGATGGAAAATATTTTGTTATTATCTTGGAAATAAATTATCAAATAATAATAATAATGCACTAGTCTTATATTGCACTTTTCTAGACACTCAATGTCACTTTACAATTTGGTCCATTACTCATTCACTCCTCAGTCACACTCGGTGGTACTGAGCTACTTCTGCCCTGGGGCAGACTGATTGAAGCGTGGCTGCCATTTTGCGCGTATGGCCTCTCCAACCACATTCATACAGGCAAGGAGGGTGAAGCCACAAGAAGACACAACAACAATATGGACTGCCGGTTGCGGGGCTTGAACCGCCAAACTTCTCTACCAACTGAGCTACTGCCGCCCCAGATAATAATTTCACGCACTCTCTGCAAAGCGCTTGTGTACCCCTATAGGGATCCTTGTACCCCTGGTTGGTAAATGCTGCTTTAGAAAATTATTTGGAGTTTGAAAGCACTTTGCAAGACACAAGGACAACATAAATAGTCAAGGCAGATTACTAGAGGAGGTAGGAGCCTAAGGTTGAATGAATAGGCCACAATTCTAAAATAATCTGCCAAAAACATGTTACTACATAATATATATAAAACAAGGAAATCAAAATCTGATAGAATGTATTCGAAACCCATTAAACTGAAAGCAAAAAAGCTTGAAACGAAATTTTATTCAATTCACCAAAACAAGGCTGATGTTGTCCTGGTTATACAGATGCCAAGCAAGGTATGACATGACTAAATATGTTATAAGTTATATACAAGTTATTTGAGTGCTCACTTCAAGGTTTTAGAGGAACTACTTGTCAAAACACTATTTATACCAATCAGAATGCATTCTATTATACATATACAATTGTAATGAGTAACTTATAGAAAAAGATCATTTTCTAGAAGCATCATTAGGCTATTAGCCTTGTAGCGCAGTCTGCTCCATGGTTTGGGATCACTATTAAGTCCACTTGCATTCACTTATGCTATCAAACTGGAGGTTCACTTTAATTGAGACGGGACCTATGTTTTCAAGAGGACCTCAGTTCAATATTTTGGTCTGCATCAGGGTTCGATTGCGAATTCACACTGCCCCAAACTAACTCGATGATGATGCTAGATGCTTCCCACAGTGTCTCTGACTTTTTAAAGTTGGTTGCCACACAAAGAATATTTGCATACGACCTGTCAAAATGTTGGTGGCATCTTTAATATAAAACTCTCTGAAATTAAAGAAGGACAAAAACAAACAACTATGCAATTGGATTTTAGAGCTATGGACCCTAAATCCTCAGATGGGCTTTTCTTATAAAACTGCCAACAAACATGTTCCAAGAGCTCCACATGCCAGTGCAGTTACCTGGTTGACTTGGGGCTAATCAAAAGCCACTGGCAAAGAAAACAAAGCAATTCAACAGGATTCAAAGCCACAGGTGTGGGCCCGGCCTTAGACCTTAAATGGTTTCCAGCACGTCGCTAAAAGCTGCAATTTAGCAATCCTGTCTTTTTTTTTTTTTTTTTTTTTTTTTTTTTTTTTACAGCTCGTGTTTTCGCTGCTTCACTTCCCTCGGTGCAGACGGGAGGCATGTGAAAGAGTTCCAGAAACAGTTGGCATGAAGGGGAAAACCATGCAGGCCGGTCCACCCAGGCTGCACTGCCCTTTATCAAAGCCAGCAGCCACGCACACAACTCCTCCATATGAAGAGAAAAGCTGAAAAAAATAGGGCGAAAAAGGAGGGGTATATGAGGCTGAAAATAGAACAGCAGTCGGGGTCTGCGTGCACTGTAAAAACCTGAAGCGTGGGAGGCCGTTGGAAAGTAGACAGACACAAGTAATTCATGTTTTTGAGTATGAACAAGGTGTAGAATTGCAATGCTATGCAATTGCCAAGTCATTTTGATTAATATTCTGGTTATAATATTCTGCTTGCAATTGCCGGTCAACTGAGGGTCTACCTGAAAGCGTCCAATGCAGACTGTATCTTATTTCCTATTTACCTGGGCCCCTTTGCTGATTTGCAAATCAAAAATGTCTCAAAGCATTCAAAACTTAGAAAAATAGTCAGTCAATGTTTTATTAAAAATGTTATATGGTAAAATTTAAATGGTCGCAAAAATTACTGAGAGGCTTGGCCCCCAAACATGTCCTGCTTAGGGCCCCCGAATGTACAGGACCAGCACTGGCAACACGAGGCTAACAACCAATGCTGGATTATGTAGGAAAGTCACCTTTAGACACTCTAAATAATGTAACTAAAGAGATAAAAATTGCCTCAAAAGCACAACAAAAAACACTGAATCCGGTGTTTTCAAGTGAAAATAAGGATGCTTACATGTAAAACTTATTTAATCGACACTGAGATGTTAACTTGATAGAAAACAATTAAAGGAATTCATTCATTCATCTTCTTCCGCTTACTCCCATTTGGGTTAAATCTAAACTATATGTTATAATGTTGTTCCCTCATTAAAAACATACCTGGAGTTGTGTTTTGTTTCATTCACCCCTGTTTGAGTAACCCTGTATTGTCAGACACAGCCATTCTGAGGCTTCAAAGCACTTGGTTCCTCAAGCCCCCGCCTCTCCCACAAACCCCGCCCACTCAGGAAGCACTGATCAATCAGCAAGGCTTCTACATTCAGTCTGCTCTCATTCATTTACCCACCAAAAAGGTGTACAGCTTTGTTTCTATTGATTCCTCTGATATTTTTCATTATGTAACAAAAATGGCATCATAAGGAAAAAGTTTAAGGAAGTGAGGTGCTCTTTTTCTTTGATTGTGTTCAAAAGACCAACACCAGTACAGTGTAATTAAAAACATTTTCTTTTAGCCAGATAGTGATAAAGGTTGTAAAATGTGCAATGATGTTCAAGAGGTGACCAAAATTGGTTTAAACACATGAATAAAAGCAGAATATATCCCCTTTAAATGTCAAATGTCTGAACAAAATGTCCCCTCAAGAGGACAAAACAACTGATGAGCTAAGAAGCAACACAGAATAAAGTGAAAGTTCAAAAATGCAGGGGTACAAGGCTGAAAATAGCTGCACAGTCTGGGTCTGCTGCTGAGATCAGACCAGGTGGGAGGCCTCTGGAAAGGAACAGCACGTCACAAGAGTCGCATTGAATGAGGTTAGTGCGAGACATGACAAATAAAGGTCAGGCTAAGAAAAAAAAAAAAAAAAACTGAATAGCTACAACTGCGTCAATCTCCCAAAGTCTGTGGAAGGAACATAAAAAGTACAAAAACACAGAGGGAAGACAGAGAAAGTGGAGGGAAGGGGGGGTGAGCCGGTTGCCACGGCGGCCCTACATTCCTCTGTGAGAACATGTATATTTTCTGATCACAAGAAAAATAATCTGCTGGAGGAATTTGATTCTGAGAGCCGCCCTGTAGATCTGAAAACAGGTCAGACCGGAGTGGCCAAATGGGAGCACTTGTGTACAATAAATAGAGAAGAATGGAATATTTGGAGTATAAAAGTCATGTCTTCTCTACAATAAAAGTTTGGGCAATTTCATAGTTTTACTACTACCATGTGCATAGTTTTATTCTTAGAAGAAAAAGAAGAAAAAAAAAAGATAAATCATGTTAAAGTCAAGTTTAACAAGTAGACCATTGCTGCTCACTGAATCCTGAGCAGTCTTCTGTACTTGGCTGACAGAGCTTTGGGTCACAGCTAAAACACTAAATGGCATCAGACATTACATGCAGTCCGGACTCAAACCCGTGACGTGAAGTAGAGCTGGGTACCATTCAGACTTTTTTTAATACCAGTACATGGTCTTCAATACTGGTACCTGAGCGATACTTTTTCCTGATACCTATGGTGTGCTAATTCATCTTCTACAATCATAAAACACAATAAAAGACCCATTTTTGAGCACAATTCTTAGCTGTAAGTTAAAATCAGTAGTTTGTCTAATTTATTCTGTGTTATTTATTTGATTTTCATAAATGCAAATGAACATTAAAGGTCCCACTAGGTATTGAAACTTGGTATTTGACATGTTGCATGTGATGTGGGTTTGTGTAGGTTGTAGGTTTTTGGGAGTGTTAAAGCAGTAGAGTATATCCTAGGGATGGGTCGAAGTATTGTATCAATACCATGTGCATGCACTCCACAAAAGTGTTAAGTTAATGCTGATATATTCCTAGGTCAAAATCTAAATTTGGGATAGGCTGACAAAGAGGGATCTGTAGTTTATTTTACATATTACAGGAGTCACAGATTTAAAAAAAAAAAAAAAGATTTTGTTGTCAAAAATCATGTAATTTCCAATTTAAATCACAAGAACATAAGACAACCATGTATTTCATTGCTTCAGCATAAACTTGCAATCTCTTTTAACCTTTGTGCCCCAATGAGGACAAAAGTGTCCTTTTAAATTTTATATTTTTGATAACTTTTTATCACTAATGTTGATATTCTAAAACTAACTAACTAACTAAATTTGTTATGTTGCTTCTGTTAAAGTATCTCCATCACAAATCTTTATAGAAATAGTATACATTCATATTTATTCTACTTTTTTTTTTTTTTTTTACATAAACCTTTTAATCAACTTCTGCCCTGACCATAAATACTATACTCTAAACTATACTATACTATATCATTAGAAGGGGTTATTACAGCCTTGGATGTCAAAGATTTAGATGGATGTGGGATTTTTTTGTAGTAACAAAAAGTTCCAACCAGTTTTAATGGATTGTACATAGTAAAGGGAAAAAAATATCGCTAAAAATAAATAGAAAAAAGTAGAAAAAAATATGAATGCTTACTATTTTTATGATGTTTTGTGACGGGACACTTTTTGTCACTTAACAGGAGCAATGGAACTTTTAACTTTTGGGCTATAAGGGTGAATTATACAACATTGTGCAAAGAATTATGTGAAAAGTGGATTATTAGAAAGTGGTTAGTTAAGAAAATATCTACTGCTCCGCACCAAGTGTGTCCTGGGCACTGACCAACAACCTCAACATGAACCCAAACTCTCCTCCAACCAGCCCCACGTCAGACAGAGGAGGTCCAGCTGCTAATAACAGGCTAACACTGTCAGTCCTGGAGGTGGATACTATAAAAAAAGATCTGGAGAGAGAAATATTACAGCTCTGGGCATATAAACATGCATTTAATACTAGTGACGATGCCCAAGACATACAAACTACTGCTGGGTCAGAGACTAGGGGACAATGTGGAGACTTTTATGGACCGTGCTGAGGTTAAACACACTTGTGGGGCAGTGTAGGTGGCACGAGGAGGTAGGTCATAGGGGAAAAGCCACCTATGCTAATGTTAACCACTTCAAACTAGGCTGATGGAATCTTTGGTCAAAGTGTATACTGTCTTCTTTGAATTGTAACTGTTTAGAAGTTTCTTTTAGTCACACAGGAGTGAAGGAACATCAGAAATAATGTGAAAAGGAAACATCCAACAGACAAACAAGAGCATCAGAAGAACAAACAAACCAAGAAAACCTCAAATCAGCCATATCTGATCATGGCAAGAAAGAAAATGCCAGGGTCATCCGTGCTGAAAGTAACAAGTATCACTGCTGGATTAGAGAGGCCATTGAGATCAGGAAGGACCAAGGACCATAAACCAACATGAAGGAGCATACATCCTGTCCCACACTAGGGACTCTGACAAAACTACAGTAGTAGTAGTAGTAGTAGTAGTAGCAGTAGTAGTAGTAGTAGTAGTAGCTCAGTCGGTAGAGACTTTTGCCTACTAACCTGAAGGTTGGTGGTTTGATCTCCGCAACCAGCATTACATACTGTTGTTATGTACTTGGGCAAGACACTTCACCCACCTTGCCTGTGTGAATATGTCAGTGTGACTGTGTTTGGTGGTGTTCAGGAAGGCAGCCACATTTTTGTCAGTCTGCCCCAGGGCAGTTGTGGCTACAGAAGTAGCTCATCACCATTGAGTGTGGCTGAGGAGTGATTGAATGAATGAAGCACCAAATTGTAAAGCAACTTTGAGTGTCTAGCAAAGCGCTATATCAGACGAATGTAGAGTTGCAGCTGACCAAAGAAATTGTTAGGCGACCTAAGTTATGCCCAGTCCAGCAATTAATCTACCAAAATCAGTGTAACAGTAACAGCGTTAGAAGTCTTATACAAACATGTGACTTCACATTAATTTTGAAAAAATGGCTGTAAAATCTATTGTTATCTAAAAATAATGTATGCTAGCAATAAAATGAAAAATAAAACTTCCAAAGACTTTTGACAGAGTGGATGAAACGAATCGATCAATAAAATTTTAGTTGACCAAGACCTCACCGACTGACTAATCGACTATTGCATTATTATTATTATTATTAGCCTATGATATGAGCAGCCTACGAGACACATCAATGGAACATCATGTGACAGCTGACTGATGATGACTACAGGAAGCATTTGAAACATGTAAAGCAGGCAAGCAAACAAACTAAAAGAAACTTCTAAACAGACAACATTCAGAACTGAAAAATTAGCCAACTTGCTAACTGTAATTGCACTAAGGTCTTCAGTCACACTAATGGAAGAGGGAGGCTTAGTGATTTAAGGGATTTTAGGGGCACTCACTCTAGCTCTACAAAGACTGCTAGAGCACATTTGACCAACAATAGTGCCCCAGTAGTATGCCTGGCACACTTCCTTGGTAAGATTGGAAGAGGTGGCTCTATCCATGCCATGGTGGTGACATAAAGAATGACAGATATGGCCTATTACCTGAACACAAAGGTGTGCAGCACACCAGATATAAGCTAGCTGAAAGGTATTTTTATCATCAATGGGCTACACCTTTCAACAAAAACAGTATTTGCGTCATTAGTTAAAGTATTTTAGGTTGGGCAGATGCCAGAATATAAGCCTCCTTGAGTGTACACCTGTGATTTCCATTGTACAGAAACCACACTTAAGAGCACTTAACAGATTACTGGCAGGTCTGCATCCATTCCAAGACTAGGTGTGCTTGTGACAATGTGGTACGGTAAGGTTTGGTATGGTAAGGTTGTTACCCATGTATGCAAATTTGTTCTCTGCATTTGACCCATCCTTCAATAGCGCTGGGACAACACATCTCAGCCAAAATCTTGGTCAGGAGGTACCTAGCTGAAGGATTAACCTATTGTGCATTTTTTAGATTTATGTGTGACACTTTGATGCAGATGCAAGCAAAAAATATGTGGTCTAGCTTTTCTATAGTCCAGCATTTACAGTCCATAAGCACTATGTTCTATAAAAACAACCCAGTGGCTGATATCATAGATATACACAGGAGATACTGTGTCCTGTCCTGTGTTGTCAGGTGTGACGCCGTGGCAGCCATCTTGGGTGGGACTGCCGACCTTTGAATGTGTATTGAGAGCAACACATAACGCCAGGGGTTTATTCTGCTTTTGGTCCTTCTAGTAAAATAAACAACAAAAAGAAGGAAAGATATTTCACAAGTAAGTTATTGTACATTATTTTAATGCTCTAAATGAGTTAGTTTAGCTGCTAGTTACTGAATTAAACGTTAACAACTTATGCCCAGTTAGAAGCATTTTTGTTTGTAGTAATGTTTGTAAAATAACGGCATTTGACAACAAACCCAAACAAAAACAACTGTATGTTTAATTGTGTTCAGGCTTGGTTATTCCTAAATTGTAAGTTTAAAACAGTTTAATGGCTCCAACAAACTATAAGTGTAGTACAAAGTAGTGACTACACAAGGCAACGTAAACAGCTTTGGTCTTTATACAGTTTTAGACACAACATTAAGAGATCCTGAACTGTAGTTTTCATGAACTGTAGAACCTAATAATATACCACATTAGATGTAACATTCCTAACTTGGCAAAAGCCATGCAACGTTAGCACAAACTGTACATTAGCATTAGCGTACCAGTGTGTCCCATTTGAATTCGTGTTAGAACTAATGTTTAGGCTACTCTAAATATGGTAAAGCATTTTGATATCCAATCTGATCCACTTTTATTTCTATTGCACATTTTGCAAACACAGAGGGCCAGCTCCAGCTCATGGTTCCTAAGACAAGACTTAAAACCGGGGGGACCAGGCCTCCTATGTGGTCGGCCCCAGACTGTGGAACGCCTTGACCCCCCCATGTCAGAACGGCCCCCACAGTCGAATGTTTTAAGTCTTGTCTTAAGACCCACTTTTATTCTCTGGCTTTGAACTCAGTGCAAGTTGTGTGGTCCTGTGTCTTTTATTGTTTTGTTTTATTTATTTTATTGTTTTTACTTTTTTATTGCTTTTTCTTTTTTCTTATTTGATTTTACTAGTTTTTATTGTTTTAATAGAAACTAGTATGGTTAAATGGAGCATTTATTAATTTATTTATTCATTGTTTTATATTCTTGCGCAGCATTTTGATATGAAAAACTGCACTTTTTAACTTCAGAAATATATATATATGCGCTTTATCGTAAGCACACGTTTGCCATTTGTAACCAAAAAAAAAAGAAAAACGGTTCTAAAATCAGTTGAAAATGCATATGATCTTGATAGGCCTCTAAATCCATTAATAAATACTGTAGGTGTGTAGGTGTGAATGGGCCATCCAAAAATGCTATCTCCTGTTTATATCTCTGAGCTGATATTGCATGGTAACAAAAAAAGATGGCACTTTTTTTTTTTTTTTTTTTTTTGAAGAATGGTCATATATAGGTTTCTGGTAACAGTATGTGCAGTGGCCACATTTTCCCTTCTACCATCTGAGTTTAATGCCAACTCATTCACCTCTAGACTCCTACCACCACCCCATCATCATCATATGACAAACAGGAAGTAGCCCTCCATGCTCAGCTTTCATTCCCCTCCGTCTGCTCAGAAAGTACCTTGAACCAGACTGGAATGGCTCCTGAACTATGCCAAATATGCCCCTTGCCCCCTCCTTTCCTGTCGACCCCCCCTTCCAACCCATAACATTCCTGCTCTGTACACCCGAAAGGTTGCATGCTTGCGATCGCGTACAAAACACTCAAGGACGCTTTAATAAGTCGACTTTCCACCCAGCTGACCCAGACATGCCTTTTAAGGGTACGCGGTTTCGGATTTCTTTTTTCATTAAGTTCCAAAAATACTCCGAGTGGCGAGAGTGGGGAGATAGGGAGGGACAGAGAGACGAGAGTGAGACAAGATAACAATCACACAAAGGCGGGAAGTTTTGGCCTTAACGCTAATATGACGAGAACACCTAAAAAAATAAAGCTGAGGCTGTGGAATTTTACAAGAAATGTCCGAACGCCTCCTCCCACGGACTCCTGCAGGCTTTTTGAAATCCGTTTCCTTTGCACTACTTTCCTCATTCCTAACGGGACAGTGGAGGTAGACATGCATTCTTCTATAACATGAAATATGCCATTGTTCCAAGTTGGCCATAAGGATGTGACAAAAATGTGAATTATGTTTGAACCAAAAGACTTTCAGACTACATTCATTCATCTTCTTCTGCTTATTCCTGTTAGTTGCAGGTAACAGGAGCCTATTCCAGCAACAATGGACAGTGGCCAATTTATCCACCTAACACATGCATATTTTTGGGGAGTGTGAGGAAGCTGGAGTACCAGGAGAGAACACACAGTAACACGGGAAGGTCATAGTGCTGGCCATGCTGATTGGCCGTGTGCCCCATTCACAATTATCGTTAATTTACAAGAGTTTGGAAAACTATTCAGCATGTTTCTTACATCTGTGACGCTAATGTGCTGCAGTTAGCGTACCTTAGCATATAACAGCCTCCCTCTGAGGCAAACATCTGCAATAATCCAGTCCCTTTTGTTCATTGTGATGAGGTGTGTTTCATGTAGCATGTAATATTAGGAATTATTAATACATACATATGTCCAAAACATGCACGTGTTAGGTGAATCTAAACTGCCCCTAGTGAATGAATGTAAGAGTTAATGTTGTCTGTGTCTGTGTCAGTCCTCTGCCTGGCCCTTGTCCAGGGTGTACACTGCCTAAGGTCCAAAGTTACTAAGAGAGGCTCCAGTACCTGCGGCCCATAATGGGAATAAATGGAAGAAGATCAGGGTTCCTGCTTAGCACTAAAAAACATTAAAGATCATTAAATTAATTTCGCAAAAATGACATAAAAATTTTTTTTTAGGTCAAATCGCTGACCATATTAGTTTATTCACATATATAAATATGTGTATATTAATAATAATTTATCATTTTTATAGCCCACACTAGCGTAATAGATATGGACTGAGTTTACTTCCAATAGGACCCAATTACCCAAACATCAGATGTTTGACTTTGAACATTATTGGTGATTTATGAACTATATTTTACAATATTTTAAAATGAATTTTGCCAATTTAAGCTGCTGCTATTGTATGTTTGTGGCATTAAAAAAACTTATTTAAAATGGCATTAAAATGCATTAAACTAGACTTGCTGATACCTGCAGGAGTCCTGAAGATGAATGAATGAATGACAATCATTTGAGTTAACCACTTGAATGTTGCAGAGTTTATTCACGGAAGCCCATTATCAGCAGAGTTTAGCAAATAGCGCCACCTACTGTTATGGTTCGTTACTATTTCTCGCACATGTGCAGACCCTATGCAATGCTCTGTTAGACACTTTTTGTTCTGACCAGGGGAGACGTGAGACAAGAGAGTGGTCAGGTGTTGAGTTGGTGTGACCCAGGAAGCTTTTATGTTAAAATAGCAGAGTTGGTTATAATGTACAGTACATAATTAAAAATACCTACACATTGAGAATAAATCATGTTAAGGAAAAGTAATTTTAACAGCATAACAAGTCATCTCTAAAAAAAAAAATGAGACACTGGGCTTTATTATAAAGTGGTTTTGACAGAGGGGGAACTAGAGCAGGGACTGAAATTTTGGCCAAATCACATGCTCGGAACAAAGGGGGATGGTCCCATTTGTATCAGGGACACTTTTATTGATTAAGTCCAAGTACTTACACCACAAAACTGCAGGAAAAATAAGAGACAGAAAAAAAGAGTAATTCTGACATTAAACAAAATATCAGATTTTTTTTCTCAAAAATGTGGGTAGTGGGCCCTAAATCACAGTCTAAGAGTACACAGTGTAGAGGTATGTCAAAACCAAACACACAAGTGGACTGCCCTACATTAAGAAAAAAAGAATGGTCCAAACTCCAACCATGTGGGGGGCAGCTGCTCCGCTCAGGCCTCACTGACCATTAAACATCACACATTATCACCTGCAGCTACCACAGTATCAAGCAGACACAAGAATGTGACTGGATCTAGAAGGAAGGAAGATAAGAGCGGGAATTAAGAACTTTTAACTGAAGTGGCATTGCCTGGCCAGCCATCTGATTTCTCTATGCAAAATCTGGTCTCTGTCAATTGAGCTTGATTTCCAGTGGGCTCAACAAATGAAACTGGACCTTTAACCAATCAGAAAACACGAGGAGCATACCAACATATACAGAAAAAACTATGTGAAAAGGATTTAAGAGGGCTCATTTGTGTATTAGCTAATGTACTGTAATGTAGGGCTGCACGATATGGAGAAAACATGCGATATTTGATAACTATGTTGAAAATTGCGATAACGATATTATTGCGATATTTGAAAACAGAGCCTACTTTTCAAACATAGTAAGTTAAATTCACCACATTTCACAAAAATGTAAGTTCCTGTATTTACAAGTCAAAACAGCGACAAACTCAAAACTTAACACAGACTAAACCAGGAATAAAACAAGGCTAAGCTGTGACTAAATTAGTTAAATTACCACTAAAACTGGATTGTTTAAACATTTTTATTTAGTCACAACACATGTTCTTTTAAGGCTCTGGTGGAAAATGATTCTTCAGTGTAAATCTCTGTCAGATGGAAGACCACAGCGTTATTGAGATATATTTAGATTCTTGCGATACGGATATTGTGTTTGCTGATATTGCGATAACGATAATTTTGCGATATATTGTGCAGCCCTACTGTAATGTTAAGTTTTATAGTATATTTTCTATTGTTTTTTTACGGCTAGGGAAAAAAAAAAAAAAGATTTACATTTTATTGGAATATATCTTTGTAGCTCAATACAAAGTATCAATACTTCTAACCACTAGCAATACTTTTTGAAACTTCAGTAATGTCATGCATAATGAATCACAAAGAAAGACTAATAAAAAAGGAAGTCATTTGGACCTGTTTTTGCAAAGTAGAAGTAGACATTTCTCCTCTTATCCAAAAGGATTTCTCAATTCTTAAATTGAAAAGGGAACAGACCTGAAACTAAATTCTATTGGTTCAGAGGATCTGAAAGACTTGAATAAGGCTCAGTGCTTCTGGATCATTAGCAGTCCTATGTCCTCAGCTGGAGTGAGAGGGACGGTCGTTAACCCCCCTGGGCCTAATCACCTGAGTGAAACTGGTTTATTTTTTGTTTTGGTTTAAAAAGACTGCTGTAAACAGATGGAATAAACAGAATGATGGAGCTACTGCCAGGACTGTAGAGGGCAGCACTACACTTTTAAGCACTCGGTCTGCCAAATATTGACATGAATAAAAGTATTTCTGGGTTGAGTTATTGCTTTTGGAAACATGAAACATGACTTGTAGTTTATTGTTTGTTTGTTTTTTTCTTAGTTTTTTTTGGTTTGTTTTTAATTTAAGGAGGAGAAATTATTGCAATAACCAATACTACTGAATATGTTGAAATTGCAATACAAATTGAATCTGCACCAAAGTATCGTGGTACTTTCGTATCATGAGAAAAGTGTTTTGTTGTAGTTTTGTATTGAATCATAAAAATCTTAGTACAAAACATGGATGACCTTAAATTATGTATTGTGCTTCTATTCATTAATGTTATTCTGCTCATTAGGAGTTGTGGAGGACTGGAGCCTATCCCAGCAACTGTGGGCCTGAGGTGGGGTGCATCCGGGACAATGGCCAGTTAATTGCAGGGCTGACACTTAGAGACACAAATTAGTCACTCTCACGTTCATTTATGGGACCTTAAGATACACAAGACATGCACGTCTATAAACATTTACATAATAATTACTAAATGAACAACTGTTAAATAAAGTCATTTCATAACCATCTGTTTTATAACTGTCCATACACAGTAAATACCAGAGATGGCTTACTGCGTGATTGGTGGAGTGATTAAATTATCTGCCACTGTGTTTGCCAACTTCCTTGTCTGTGGGCTGCATGCTTATATAATGACAATGTACAATGATTGATGTGCAGCTATCAGCTAATACCTGACAATAATGTGCCAAATATGAAGAATGATTATTTTGATATACAATAGTCAGATGAGTAATATATAAATGTCACTTAAAAACACATTTGTTTTGTTGCAGAACTTTTGGATACAGTGGCGTTGAACTTCGACCTGTTGGGTGTAAAATGTCAGCTTAACTCCACAGAAGTAGGTTTATGAGACATTTGGATCATGGGAATAATACGCCTCTGGTCATGGGAAAATACAGCAACAAGTATTAGCATCTCATCAAAACTAAAACTGATCAATATATATATTTTTTTTACAACATATAACTTTATAAACACTGAACTAGGATGTCACATATACTGTACATAGAAGTAAAAAAAAAAAAGGTCTAAACCAATAAATGAGATGTCAGTTGTATTTAGGTTTATGAAATTAAATGAAATATGAAAAAAGCTAATTCAAATCAGCAACTTATTAAATTTTTGCACAAGCATTTTTTCATATTTCATTTAATTTCATACAGCTAGGAAATCTAGAACTAGAACCTAGAACTCAGATGTCACTAGAAAATTAATGACCTACTTCTGTGATCTTTTTCCGTGAAGACAGAGTAAATTATTATGCAACCTCAGAGGGGTGCTCAAACTTTTACATATAACTGTACTTGTTTAAAATGTAACTTTTAGCCAACAGTCAGTGTTTTTTGTAAAGTTTGTATATAAATCTTTGGAGAAAAACATGACATAGTATTTTGAATATGGTGAAGTTTTATTGTTGGGGGTTTGCGTGGGATTTTCAGAAATTTAAAGGGGCCGTGACAGTCTTGACTTTGGGAATGGCTGCTCTATTAGATTCTCTATAAGTTTTCATATAGCCAATGGTTTAGCAGAGTTTAGCACACTTTGTGGACAATAGAAACTGCTCCATACTCATCAATACTGCTACAGTGGAAACATGCAAGACATCTGAGTCTAACTTCTCATGTACAACTTCTTGCTCACACGGACAGTACATGCAGCCTGTGTGAAAAGACCCCTCCTGAGTGATGCCCCTGCTGTTTGACAGGTACAGGGAGGCCCACCAGCACTGGCCGTAATGAGGGGTCCATTTGGCACGCTTTGGCGAACTAACACCGATCCCTCTATTCACACTCTCCCACACTCAGAAAGCAATGTATATGGACACAGCTCGGAAAGGGGAGTGTGGGTAAGTCACTGCCTGTGTGTGTATGTGTGTGTGTGTGTGTGTGCGCGCGAGGCATGCGTTAATGAGACGGCGAGGCGTGCAAACACTCCGAGGCGAGATGTTCTGACTGACTGACACTTCCAGCTCCGGAGAGCCTGATGACAGATCGGAGCGGCTGGGAAAGTGCTTAGCCGCGCACGCACACACACGGACATGCAGCGTCAGGCCCACACACTTCAAGTACAAGTTTAGCTGACACTTAGGCTGCTTAGCACTTGTGTGTACAAAAGACAGTGAGACAGACAGCAGGGATGATGGGGCATGAGACAAGACAAACCAGACAACTGCTTAAAAAGTCTTGTTAAGCCACTTCCTTCAGTACAGTAGTCCTACAAAAATGGGCTTTACTTTTTTTTCTGAGTTTGGGCAAATCAGCAGCAACACAGTTTGGTAATTTGGAAATTTGTTTTGAGATCACATATAAATCAGATTTGAAGCAAACTTTAAAACACACTCCCAATAAGATGAAAAAAATAAGAAGACTATGGTATGTGCAATTATTTTAAGGGAATATATTTACCAAAATCGACTTTTCTGAGCTTCCTACCATGTTATATTGTTGTTCCCTCATCAAAAACATACCTGGAGTTGTCTTTTGCTTCATTCACGCATGTTTAAGTGATCCTCTATTCTATAGAAAGGCCATTCTGAGGCCTCAGAACACTTGGTTCCACAAACCTCCACCCCTCCCACAAACCCCCGACCACTCCAGGAAGCACTGACCAATCAACAACCCCTCTACATCCAGTCTGCTCTCATTTGTTCATCCAAAAATAGTGTACAGCTCTGTTTCCACTGATTCCTCACAGACATTTCTTAGTTTTGTATTATAATTCAAAAATTGTCAGGAAAAAAAAGGTTTTTTCTTCTGATTATGTTCATCTCTTCATCTGTTTCTTTATGGCACCAGTAGAGCACTTCTCTTTTAGTCAGATAATGTTTCTAAAATGTGCTTTTAACCCAAGATTGGGTTAAAAATATGAATAATGTAGCACTCTGCAACAATAAAAACCCATGCCCCTGTTGGTCAGTGTTGGCTTGACTTTACCTAAACTGAACTTATTCCACTGTAATTTGGCCATAGTTTAAACTGTAACACAATAAAATAAGTGACATTAATGTTTTTTTTTTCTCCAAATGGTGACAAAGAATTCAGACAAAGCATTGAGCCCTTTCCATTTCATCTTTATGGCCATAATCCAACCACAAGCAGTAACAAAGCACTGTACTCTTTGTGCTGATCCCAAGCCTGAATAACTGGAGAAGGTTGTAAAACAGGATGGGCATTGGGCGTAAAATCAAGACCAAATCACTTTTGAAGTAAAACACTGAAACAATAGAGAATGCTATCAGCAGCAAGTTAAAATTTGTCTTTCGCGTCCTGAGAAATGATGCATCTAGCCAATCCAATCCGATAATTTAAAAGTTCCTTGATTGGCGCCCCTTACCAAATTCTTGATCAGGATTGGGACATCCCTATTGCTAGCTAAAATACTTACATTTGGATTTCAAGGCTTGATATTCTGGTCATTATCACATTTTCATTTCTGCAACTAATGATGTCACCTGTATAAACAGCAGGGAATTTTTGGTACTTTTCAAATCTTCAATGTGAAACCACAAGTAACCAGACCAAACATGTACAAAGCCACCAATTACAACCCATTTCTAACTTCTGCCTGCTGCCACTTTAATTTAATGACATTCGCTAAACTCCCTTACCAGCAGCAACACTTCCAATAGGCTATTGAATTAACTCATTTACTAATTTGTCCCAGTCCTACTCACCTCCAGCCCAAAACCCAGACACATCCCATAGACACAGCCTAGTGAATGCAGTCTTCATGGCCCCGAGCTGCTCCAGAATGACTCAGCTAACAGACAGTTCCAGCTGGCCTGTGCATTGTCAACAGCAGTCCAACCCGGATACTGGCCTTTTTATTGCATTATGACTGGCACACGTGCGCTCTGTCTCTTAGCCTTAGTGTGTGTGGGCTTCAGTACAGGCTTCATATGAAATGGTTGAATTACGAGGGGTGTATTATGTGAAGGCAAGCCCTGTCTAACACCTGCAACATCACTCTATGCAGCGTGCATCCTCCGCCGCTCTATTCCTGGACCAGGGAGGGGGGGGGTTACTGAGGCTAAAAGCGCGAGTTTGTGACTAAAAATAGCCCACACCATCCAGTACTAGGCCTATCACAGAGACCCTTTACAGCCGCGAGGATGTGGAGGGTATCAGCTCATATAGATAGTCCTGCTTACTGCAGGCTTTACATTTACATTATCACCCTTCAAATAAATAGCACAAAGTTTGATTCTATTTACATAGGACATTCATGTTTTATTATTCTTCTTTGGCTTTTCCCTTCTAGGGTCACAACAGCAAGTCATCTGCCCTCTAATGTGCAGTGATTTGCATATTGATTTTGCATACCACTGCAAAAAAGGGGAAAAAAAGAAGAAAAAAAAATCAATATCTGCATTAGTTAAAATACCTTGAATTCAAATTATCTTGATTCAAGTAATTTTACAGTGATTTATTTGATTATTATTATTTGACTGGTTTCAAGTTATATATGTCTTGCTTCAAGCCATTTTTTTTTACTTATTTCAAGCAAAATGATCTATTATCAGGGGTAAACGGAATTTTCTTACATCACTGGCAGATAATTTTGCTTGAAATAAGTCAAAATGGCTCAAAACAAGACAGAATTAACTTGAAACCAGTCAAATAATAATAATCAAATAAATACAATGTAAAATTACCCTAATCAGAGGCCTCAGAACGCTTGGTTCCACGAACCTCTCCCTCTCCCACAAACCCCCGCCCACTTCAGGAAGCACTGGCCAATCAACAAGCCCTCTACATCCAGTCTGCTCTCTTTTATTTAACAAAAAAACAAAAAAAAAAACAAAACAGTGAGCAGCTGTGTTTCCACTGATTATTTTTAATTGTTTTGTAAAATGGAATCAAACTTGAAAGAAGTAAACGGTGAGGAGTCTCCTCACCTGTTTCTTTATGGCAGTAGTAAACAGATTAATGGAAACGCTGTCTTTTAGTCACATGGTTTTAAAACACCCAATGCTGTTCTAGAAGTGACCAAAATTGGTTTAAAAATATAAATAAAAACATGATAAAGCCTCCTTAAGTAATATATACAATGTATTTAAAGACATTTCTTTAGTTTCTTGAACAGACCTCCCCAGAAATGTAAAAAAAAAAAAAAAAGGAATATTGTATGTTAGCAAATGCTAACTGCTAGTTCAATAGTTTTTTTTTTTTTTTTAGAAAACATTGAAACACATTGTAGACTCAGTACAGATGGACCTTCAGCAATCCTTGCACTTAATGTGTTGTACTTATAAAGTCAAGTTAGTAGGACCTGGTCTTCTTGGAGCCAGCCCTCATTTTGGCATGAAATATGATCCTTTGGTCCACCATTCTTAAGCTGACCATGCTAGATCCATAGACTTTCAGGAAGCGAAAGTCAAATTTAAAAGTGTTTGCCTTGACCTGAGTATATTCCAATAGATGCCAGTATCAGTTGACCTTATATAGTCCACATACAGTATATGACAGTTAGTATTGACTTAGAAGGAGCGGCACTTTCACTTCCACCTGTTGTGCGAGCTATAAACTTCAAACTTACACAAAGCCAGGGTTGTCCAGAATTTGACGCCTGCCACACTACGTTCAACTCCCACCACTTTCTTCATTTTTTACGACCAGACCTATACCACGCATGATTGGTTTTCCACTTTCCAGAACGCCGCGGCTGCCTCGTCAAAACTGCCTGCCCTGCTTTGGGTGAAACCAAAAACTCATCATTATGGGTGTCCAATAAGGGTAATTATCAGACTAAAGCAGCAGAGCCCGGGATTAGGGACCGGCTAAATGACTGCTCTGGGGATGAAATTAAAATATTGAGGTTTTGTGCCTGGGAGAATGAGACCAAACCGAGCCTGTCGATGGCGGTATTACTGCCATTTGGCACATCACTGATGCCCTGCTGTTGGTACAGAAAGATCGCTTCAGCATGGAATTACATTGGGATTGATGTCATGTGTTGCCAGGGAATGAAACTATGTATGGACACTGCATATTGCTCATTGCTTAGGTTAGCAAATGTCCTGAATTTATTTTTTAATAATACTTTACTCATATGTAATGGGTCAAGAATTAAGAGACAAAATGAACACAAAAGGGACAGCTAATGGCTAGGGCAAATCAACAGTAGAGCTGGGGAAAAAAAAAAGATTTTGTGATAAATTACAATATTTTGTGACACAATAGTAAGTATTGGCACTTTGATACTTTTTATTTTTTTTATGTCATGCATAATAATGGTGCTACAGAGGGCAGCACTGCACTTCTAAACACTTGATCCAACAAATACTGTCACACAAATGGAAGGATTTCTAAATACTTTATAATTAAATGTCAGCCTGACTGGTGGTTGATTTGTGGTGACTGAGTTATGAATTTTGGAAACATGACTTGTGGTTTCTTGTTTATTTCAGTCTTTAAATTTGTGATGTTTGAAACAATACTAAAGTATTGGGACTCTTGATACAAACACATTTACATTTTTGTGTTCATACCAATATAAAAGTGTCCTGCTGCACAAATGGCATAAAGTAGCCATCATATGTAACATACAAGCACGTGTGAAGCCTTTTATAACTCACAAAAACTCACTTAATACATACAAAAAAAACAATGGTTATTTATCTCTTAAAAAACAGTGATATATTGTAGGTTATCTTGTGCCATATATCAATAGACGCAACATCGTTATATCGTGATATTATTGATATTGTGAGCCATGTATTGTGTATCTTATATCGCAAGGTACTCCATGATTCTCAAATTGATTTTGTGTATTTATGTATATGTATGCAAATTAGCCAAGTGGTTTTAATTTTCATAAACCTAGAATAAAAGAGGATTAACTGGCCGTTTATTGCTGTATTGCAGGAGCATAAATTGCACACAAGGTTTCCTGAGACAAGATATAAAATAAGCATACTATAAAACTAGTAATTTAATAAAGTAACTAATGCTTTCAAATAGCTTGTGTTCCACCAACTATTTAGCATCACTAGCAGCATCTGATCACATAACCAACAAGCTCCACTTTATAAAACCTCTCTGCTCACACAGCTATAGTCTACAGCTTCCAACATTACCTCCGCAGATTTTTGGGTGACATGACAGTTCCAATGCTCCAACATGGGCTCAAGCTGTAATTGCAGGAAAGACATCTCACTCCTCACTTTGCTGCGACTCCATTTCCATTCTCGCATTTCGACATTTCCACCCAACCTGACAGCATGTTACAAAATTGCTGACATTCAATTCGTTTGCGGTATCATAATGCTCTCCAAATCTTTACCCATGACTTTGCACAACCACCACCGCCAACTCCTAAATTCTCCTCAATTCTTACAAGTGCTTGTTCAACAAAATCACATCTAGGTGGGTTACATCTGACTACATCGGTTTCCCCCATCAACCTAAAACATCCGCACTTGGCTAATCCTCCAGCTAAGGTACTTCTGGCTCAAGATCTGGAGAATTTTCCTATGGGGCCAAAAATGTATACCTTAACCTTAATAACCACTATGAAAAGGATTGCAACTTGGTGCCATACCGGACTACATGGGGCAAGGTTTGGTCTCAGGTCCAAAGTGTGTGTGGTTCTGCAGTTGAGAATCCTTGCTTTAGTAAAAATCCGCCAATTCCATCTTATGGCCCAGCATAATTTATCCTTCCTGGTTTTGTTTTGATTTAAAAAACAAAAAAAAAGATTACTTTTTGGCGTGGATCCGCAAAACCATGTATATTCAGGATTTTTTTTTTTTTTATATTCTGTACCATTGCAAGATTACGCACCTATGGGCTCTTTGACCACCACCAAATACACAATGACACTAACACATTCATACAGGCAAAGTGAGTGAAGTGTCATGCCCAAGGACACAGCCACAGTATGCAAACTTGATAGGGGGACTTGAACCACCAACCTTCCAGTTGGGCGGATGGCTCTACCTACTGAGCTATAGCCGCAGAAAAAGAACACATACTTTTAGTGGATTTTAGGGGATTCTTTACCATTGAGATATGAGGACTTGACTCAATGGACTAGGGTTGTTTGATTATTTTTCTCGATTATATATATTTTGTAATTGTTGGGAGCTGAAATTGTAGTCAAGATTAAAATTTGATTAATGGAACAGTCCAAGCCTCTGTACTATATTTTTACCATTGCAAGATAGGGCCAACACCTTGGCAGAAGTTTTAGTTCAATATAGACCAGGGGTGTCCAAACAGTTTTTACTGAGGGCCACTCATAAGAGGTGGCATAATACGACTCCCAAAGTCCCATTTGACTGCTCTTTTAGCTTCAGGGATCTCCACACATATTTATCCAGACTTGGGACCAGCTTAGGGCATGAATTTTTTAATTTTTCAGTGCCCCAAGCATAAATTTTCATTTTTAATGTCATGTCCACCTCACACAAATATGAAGCCTTGTGATAAGAAGTACTATCTGTACCTGCAATGTGGGCATATTGAGAATTAAGTCCAAGGGAAAACAACAAAAATGATCTAGTGTGCCGCATTTGGACCCTGGACATAGCCCGACCAAATGCAACTTCCTCACTGTGGGACAAATAAAGGTTTTTCTTGTCTTATCTTAAATACCCAACCAATGGAAGCGTACAACAAAATACTAAACTCTGGATAATGTTGAAATATTCTGAACCTACTGGTCTGGCACATTCTCCAAAACTCAGATTGTGGGCCTTTAAGAAAAACTTGGTGTATTCAGCTGGTATACTCTGCAGTGGCTGGGAGGGTGAGCCTTACTGTAAAGACATCAACTGTTTTTTTTTTTCTTTTCTTTTTTCACCCCTCCCTCCATCTCCTTCATGTTTGAAACAGGTCAAGGCAGGTCCCCTGGATTTCCTCGGCTCCCTGTTCCTCTTTACGAGCCCCACCTGGTACTTTTAGTGTTCCTGAGCTACTACCACTCCCGATCCTGCTGCTGCTGCTGCTGACACACGCAACACACGCCGCTCTGTTAAAGTGTTAGAGACACATGGAGGCAGAAGGAACCACTGTGTTTCTGCTGACTGCTCTGGATCCATATGTAGGCAGGGCGACAACATATGGAAGGGAAAACAAACACATAAACAGGCTTGGTGAAATTGCGAACAAGCTTTGCTGCGGTACAATATCTCTCTGGATCTTCATTTTGACAGGTCAAATGAAGTCACTGCGTGGCCTCAAGAAAATTCTGTCCAAAAACACTTAAAGGCCCACTACCTGAGTATTTCAGAATGTGAAAAAGTTCCTTCTCCCTCTTATATATTCACATTTGATTTAATTTATTATCAAATTTCCTTTTTTCTACTGGAATTGATATCTTTTCAGTTGGACCTGTCGCTGCCTTTACTCCAGTGTATAAGAACTTGCATTTGCTTGGACTTAACCAATGAAAGTGTCCCTGATATTCCTCCTCCTTTCGTTCTGAGGGGTCAAAATATTCAGTCCCTGCTCTAGTTCCCCCTCTGTCAAAAACATATTATAGTTATAATTATATAGTTATAAAGCGCATGAGTCTCATTGTTTTAGAGATGACAGAAAAATTATCTTTCCACAAATACAAGGAAAAGGTAGAGCATTCCCTACCTGATGCAGCCCTTTATTTATCCAGGCTTGGGACATGCCCAAAGGCAACCTTATGGTTGAAGTTTTGACCCTCTGAGAATCAAACCTCTATTTTTGGTTCCCAGGTTAGGACAGTGTTGCCAAGTCGGCCGTTTTCCCGCAGAACTGGGCGGCTTTTTAAGTGTTGCCACGGGTGAAAAAAAGTGTCTGCGGGTTGGGCAGAGCTATTTGTGCTGCAGATGATTTTCTATTTCTGCATATTTTGAATGACAACTCTTTTGAAAACCCAAAGCCAATCACACTGAAACCAGGCCAAATCAGCTTGTGATTCGTTCCTTTTGGCTCAGCTGCACTAATCACAGTCGCATGGTGTTTTCATACACTCTCCTGTGTGTTTTGGGCGGTTTTAAGTTGCTGTTTGGCAGATTTTTATTTTCAGACCTGGCAACCCTGGGTTGGGAGCACTCAAAAGCCACTGATGCCATGGGGGCATACTGGCTGGAAATTTCCTTCTAACTTACACTCCCAGACTTGTAGTAGCAGGTATCAGAAGAAGTTACCAATGACTAACCAATGTATTCCACTGAGGAGATTAACATTCTTGATGAGATTCTACATAGAAAAGATAGATTAAAAAAATGCATGCCACCTGCTTGATCAGTGGGGGTACTCAATGACAGGCCCTGAGAAAATGAATGGGGGAATAACAAAATTTTTTAATTTTAAATTTTGAATCAAATTGAAACATTTTACAAATATAAAATTAGCGCCAATTATCACTTTGCATAACAGCAAATGAGAATAGCAAGACATATCTAGCCTAAACTAGACCCATGTCTTGACAGGAAGAAGAGGAGAGAGCTGTACAAGTCTGAGCAATAATAATAATAATAATAATAATAAATTAGTCTTGTACAGCACTTTTCTAGACACTTAAAATTGCTTTACAATTTAATGCATTATTCCTTCACTCCTCAGTCACAGCTGTCCTGGGGCAGACTGATGGAAGCGTGGCTGCAAATCTGCACCTACAGCCTCCCCGAGCACCACCAAACACACACTCACATTAACACATTCATACAGCAGTGCACTGGAGGCAAGATGGGTGAAGTGTCTTGCCCAAGGACACAACAACAATGCCAGCAGCAGGCTCAAAAACAATGTTTTTCTAATATCCTGCAGCCCTGTATTCCTTCACAATCTGCAAAAATATGACAACACTTCTGCTAGTGTTATCGGGTAAAATGGAATGTTGGTTTTAATTTTTTTTTTTTATCTAAATTCCTCATGACAACAGAATACAGAAGGGAAAACCGAAAGCTAATGTTGACAGCACTGTCCGAAGCACAGTGCACCAATGTCAAGAGCATGCAGCGGTCAACACTCGGCTATTTTCTGTCCTTTTGGCTCAAAGTAACATTGTAAGACATGGCATAGCTTTAATAAGCGTTGCTCCTGTCTGCTTCTCCGAACTGGCAACGCGCTGACAACTGTACTGCAGGGAACACATTAGCAATCACTCCCCAAAAAACACAGAACTACCCCTTTAACTCCTCATGGAACAGCCTGGGCGCACACTGGCTATGCGCAACACATGTAGCCAGTGCGCAGCGAAAACTAAAGTCGTCTTGTTTGTGTTTAAAACCGGACAGCGTGAAGCCTAGTGTGTGTGGCTTCAAAAAAACTAGCACCTGAACATTTCTCCGCAGCTACCCCCCTCTCCTCGGCTTGGGACACGAACAGCGGGCCAAACGCACACAGGACACGAAGGACGAGGAGAAGGAGGAGGCGCGAAGAAGAAACTTGCCGCAGTTTGACTTCTGCAGTAGAAAACCGCTGTCCCCCCACACAGCGCTAACACGCACGCTATTCAGATCCCCCTTAATAGAGAAATGAGCTGGTTTTTACCTTAGCTAGGTCCACGACAGGCTCAAGAGACTTGGTAAAATCCACACAACTTCAACACGGAGTTCACGGGACTCGCTTCTCCTCCTGCCGCATACTCTTCTTTCTCCCCAAGACGCGCCACGGCCACGGACCAAACCTGGTGCGTTTCCTCCTCTGACAAAAAAAATCGCAGCTTATTTCCCCCTTCCCTGGCCCAGTCTGAGACATCAAACCATCACATTCCACCGCGTCCTTAACAATGAAAAAAAGGTGGGTTTTTCCTTTTCGGCAGCCGGAGGAAGAGGAGGAGGACCCACCCCCTTCTCTGGATGACTCTGACCGCAAAGAGAACGCCCTTCCCGGCTGCGAGGGCCCGCCTCTCACTCCCTCTCTGCCTGCCCCGCTCTCTCTCTCATATGCATGTGAAGGAAGGAAGCCTGCCTGGCCCTGGACGGTGAGGGCAAAGTTTTTTTTTTTTTTTTTTTTTAGCAGAATTTCAATGAGACTGGTTCATATATAGCAAAATAGCAAACTGTGGTTGGTGCGTTTACGAAAACAGACTATAAACTATCCAGAATAGAGTATTAGGCCCACTGTTAGGAAAAACATTTTTTTGAGGGTTGAGTTCTGAGATTAAAGTCAGAATTCAAAGATAAAAGTCAGAATTCTGAGAAAAAAGTCAGAATTCTAAAAAAAAAAAAAAAAGGAAAAAAAAAAAAAAGAAGAAGTCAGAATTCTGAGGAAAAAATGTCATAAGTATAGGTGCCAGTAAGGACTGACTTTGTGGGACAAGAATAATACAAAATCCCCACAGTAAACTATATAAATGCATTTTTTGATGTTGTCTTTGTTTGTTTCACCAACTTAAGGTTTCAGAAAATAATAATCAGAACATTATCCAGAATTCTGACTTTTTTCCCAGAATTCTGACTTTAATCTCAGAACTCAACCCTCATTTTTTTTTTCTTACATTGGCCCTAATCCTCTTCCATACTAATAGGCTTACTTGGTGTTCAAATTGTCACTACTCTCTAAAACTGAAAGAGGGTGCATGTTGCAGTGGTGCCCAGTGTTGTGCCAGGTTTGGTATCCCTGCCAAAATACAGTATGTGTCATGTGTGCAAAGACAAATATTTAATATATTTATACCATACCACTTGGAGTAAAATGTGAGGAATAGTGTTAATTTTAAAAACAAACAAACAAACAAAAACAAAAAAAAGTAACAGTAAAAAGTGCCACCAAGTACCACCTCTGAAAATATTTTGCTTTCCAGGTACTGGTGTTAAAGGGCAAAAATGAGCCGAAACCAGGATTCAACCAGGTCTAAAGCATGGCTAAATTAAGCCTAAACCAAGTCTTAAAAATAGAATAAAATCAGGACTAAGCCCGTAATGGTCCAGAACAAAATCAGGTCTGAACCAAGCCTAAACCAGGACTAAATCAGGACTAAAGGACTAATTTAGGACTAATCTAGAATTGCAAAAGACTCCTGAGTACCATCAGAAGAAGCCCGTGTACCAACAGTCTGTACCACAATTTGAAAACCACTGGGACAGAACTAAACCAGGTCTAAGCCAAGACAAAACCAGAACTAAACCAGGACTAATCTAGGACTAAAACAGAACCGCAAAAGACTGAGTTTCACCAGAAGAAGTCCACGTACCACCAGTAGTACCTGTACCACAGTTTGAGAACCACTGCGCTAAACTAACAAAAGTATTTTCTGACCTGGCTGACAGAGTGCACTCACCTTGCATTCAGAGAGTCCTAAGTTTCCAGGTTTGCAGGACAGTACTGCCACTACTAACCTCAACAGTAGAAGTAGTAGTAGAAGTAATGGTAGTAGTAGTTGCAGAAGTAGCAGCAGTGGAAGATTTTAATGAGTTGCAATTATACAACAGTTTAGCCCTATTGGAATGCAAGTTAGAACACACAATAACCTGTTCTCACCTGCTGTTAAACATGAACTGACAAAATGGCTGATATAAAACCACATTGCACTGAACAGGAGTCATAAAAGACAGGAATTTTTAGTATCATGCAGTACTTCCTTGTATTTCGTGAGTGTACTGTTAGTAATATACTGGTGGCTGTCCTTTATTGTTCAGTTGACCTAAAATGTGTGCAGAGCCAAGCCCATAGATATATATGTATTTTCAATCTTCTTATTCACTTTTGTGTTGTTGCATATTGATTTGGCATACATTTTACTCCAGATGCCCTTCCTGACACATCTGTTTCTGTTTATCTGGGCTTGGGACAGGCACAAAAGGTACAGCACACTGAAATTGTGACATCTTGTGCCTGCCATAGAGATGTTTTGCAATATTTCTCTAATTAAATTGTGTGTGGACAAATTGAGCACTGCTAGAAAAGAAGCACACTTATATTATTGGTGTACACATTCCTGTATTAAAATTCTGAGCAACACAATCCATTTATCCAGGCTTGGGTTCGACAAAAAAACATTCACCGATTTATGAGTATGTGTTGCCAGTGTGGCCAGCAGAAAAAACTGTGTGGGCAAACTGAGCACTGCTAGAGAAGAAGTGCACTTATATTTATATTGAAGCTCATATTCTTGGATTAAAAATATGGGCAACACAATCCATTTATCCAGGCTTGGGCGTGTAATGCAATATTACTCTTATTGTGTTATCAGTAGAAATTGACAAACTGAGCACTGCTAGAGAAGAAGGGCACTTTTACTTCAACCCACATTTTTTTGTATTTAATTGTTGAGCCATTATGAACCACAGATGCCCTTCCTGACACAACACTGTGGACAAACTGAGTACTGCTAGAGAGGAAGCACACTATTTATTTACTTATTTAAAGTTTTCAGCCTTTATAAATAGCATCTGTTGATTCTGTTTTTAATATTTTCACCATCCAACCTATTTCCACAGAATTTGTTCATAAACATCAGTATGTCCCTGCAGGGCTACCATAGCTTTACACACATAGCTGTAGCACCCATACAATATAAAAGTGCTTTGTTTGTTGTTTTTATTGCAGGACTGTTATGATATTGCATATTGTTACACTTTCCATTTATCCAGGTTTGGGTCTGGCACAAAGAGTACACTGGATTGTGACTTCTTGTGACTGTAATATAAACAATATTGCTCTTATGAAAGTGCACTGTCCATAGACCTAGTATGCAGACAAACTGAGCACTGCGAGAGAGGAAGCACCACACCACACAACCCACATTTTTTTTTTGTATTGGTTTAACAATTTATGAAAATTGATTCTAATTTATTATTTTCACCATCTAATCTATTTACGCAGAATTTGTTCATCAACATCAGCATGTCCCTACAGGGCTACCATACCTTAACCTTACACACATACACACATTACCTAGCTGTAGCACCCATATAAAGATGCTTTGTTTCTTGGTTTTATTGCATTATGATATTGCATACTGTTAAGCGGGATGCCCTCCTGATACACTTCTTTCCATTTACTTAGGTTTGGGGCTGGCACAAAGAGTTTTGGATTGTGACCCCTTGAGGCTGAATTCAAAGAAATTTGATTGTGTTGCCTGTAGAAATAGTGTGGACAAACTGAGCACTGCTAGAGGAGTACCACCCATATAAAGGCACATCGTTATTTGGTTTTATTGACTAGGATTGACTAGGACTAGTATGATATTGCATATTGTTATGTCATATATTTTTTTGATGTCAGATGCCCTTCCCGATGCAACACAATCCATTTATCTGAGTTTGGGATAGGCACAAAGGGTACAGCACACTAATATTGTGAAATCTTGTGGGTGGGTTAGAAGATGTTTAATGCAAAATTGCTCTTATTGTGTTGCCAAAAGAAATAGTGTGTGGACAAACTGAGCACTTCTAGAGAAGAAGCACACATTTATTTTTTATACAAATATTTTTTTCTTTACAAACTAAATTAATTCTAATAATTCTGATTCGACATTTTTACTAGCCAAGCTATTTCTACAGTGTTTGAGCGTCAGCATCAGGATGTCCCTACAGGGCTACCGTACCATAGCTTACCATATAAAAGTGCTTTGTTTCTTGGCTTTATTGCAGGGCTATTATGTTATTGCGTGAAGTAAAAGTGAAATTGGCATAGCATTTTGGAATGTGATAGGCAGCCAGCCAAGTCAAAGTAGTTTTTTTTTTTTTTTCCTTCAGTGGTTTGGCTCTTTGAAACACTACTTCATTCACCATCCTGAGGTCATAGGGCGGTGGGCCATAAACAGCACAGTCTTTTAGCACCAAAAGCCATAAACCTTCATTAACTCTTTGCATAACGGTTTGTCAAAAAAAAAAAAAAAAAAAAAAAAAAACATTAATGCAAGTTCATACCAGCAATCCTTTCTCTGACATGCAGATTAGAAAGTGATTACAATCGCTTTGGAAGATTCCCACACTTGAGCCAATAATTCCCTTCATTAAAGATACTTCCTTCTGCCTGACTGAGTTTTGCAGCTCTAGTCATTTTATTTGGCCTAACTGGCTGGATCAGATAGAAATGATTATGCAGTTGGTCTTTTTAGGTGGAAAAGATGCCTAGGTGATGAAAAAGAATGAAATCAAAGCAAGCCGCGGACATAACCAGACATGTTCGGACACCTGAACACCACTGCAGTAAATGTAAGCGCCAGTATATTAGCCACATGCATATTTTAAACTAAACTAAGCAGAAAAAGTAAGGAAATTAGTGATTGGGAGTATAATAGTATAATTTCTTTGTGGTGATGAAGTTTTGCCAATGCCCAACAGCTTTTCTTTGCTGTTGACACTTGTTTAGAGTTGTTTTGGGAGCATGTGTATGTTCCCACAGCTCTATATTCCCACATTTCTAAGGTTATTTTCTGGTAGATGGTGCATGTTTAACCCTAACCCTAAATCTTAGAAATGTGGGAATATAGGGTGTAATTTTGAAAAATATGTTAGAAATATAGGAACATAGGGCTGAGGGAACATGGAGCCTTATGTTGAAAAGTGGGAACAATGGTCATACTTTTTCAAAATATGTTAGAAATATAGGAACATAGAGCCTAATGTTGAAATGTGGAAACATAGAGTGTAATTTGGAAAAATATGTTAGAAATATGCACACATAGGGCTGTGGGAACATAGAGCCTGATTTTGAAATGTGGGAATATAGGGCTTAATTTGGAAAAAATATGTTAGAAATATGGGAACATAAAGCCTAATTTGTGAAATATGGTAACATAGGGCCTAATATTAAAAAAATAAATCTTAGAAAAGTGGGAACATAGATCTGTGTGAACATAGGAATGGCCCCGTTTGATGGATTGGATGTTTGAAGTCTGAAGAAACAAGACATATTGGTAATTTAATAATGTATTTATTTAACAAACAGGAGCCTTGGTAGTGTATGGAAGAACCATAGACAGCCACAACAGCCTGGCACCTCCTCCTCGTGCTGGTCACCAGCCTGGTCACACACATCCAAATCTTCAACCAGCATTTGTCGCAAGTCAGCCAAAGTGGTTGTTCTGGTTGCTCTGGCACAAACTGCATGCCCAAGCTGATCCCACAAATGTTCAGTGGGGTTCAGGTCAGGACTCACAGCAGGCTAATCTATCCTCCCCGAATTCTGGAGGTAGACTATGCGGGCGACAGCATTGTCATCTTGGAGGATACAGTTTGGTCCCAAACTATGATGATAAGGCATTGCCACTAGTTGTAGAATTTCATCTCTGTATCTCTCTGCATTGTGATTGCCTCCAAAGATGACAAATCTTGTTTTTCCAGTGAGGGACATAGCGCCCCACACCAACACATGGCCTCCACCAAAAGATGCGACTCTGTTGGTGCTGCAATCACCACTGTGTTCTTCACGTCCTCTTCACACTTTGTTGATCCTCACCGCTGAGCATAACCTACCTCCACATGTTAAGGTTCCAGTGCACATATTGCCAACACCAGTACAAACAGGCCTGGCAGTGAAGGACAGTCATGGCCAATATGTGGAAGACTGCTTACGGTTCTTAGGACGCCCACTTTGTGGCCTGTCTCTGACATTTCCCGTTAAATGGAACTTGCTTACTTACAAGTAATTATCGCACAGGCAATATCTGGATAAAGAGTCAAATGTGAAGTGCCAATTCTTGGAGCAGACACCAACTGATAACTACAGTAACAGGTCCCAGGCTCACAGGCGCCTGCATTGCACCTGATTGTCAGCACCTTGGGCTACCAGAAGCTCAAAACAATACTCAATTGTAACAGCAAAAAAAAAAAAACAGTTTGGCATTTGCAGGAAAGATTTGACAAATCTTTCATGGGCATAACCCTCACTCAACTCCACTGTTCATCCCACAAATGTTCCTTACAAATATTGCCCAATTTAAAAGGGAAATAATCAGGCTTTCCAATATTTGTATGCAATATTTATTGTCAAGAAGCATTGTTACAACAAAGAATAATAATCTACCAAAGACAAGTTTTGAGAGGTCGAAGGTCAAATCAAGTTTGTATTAACACCAAGGCATTGTTAACGTGGAGGGACAATAGTCAAAAAGATACTGCACTGTAAGAGAGTTTCAAAAAAAAAAAAAGAAAAAAAAAAAAAGAAAAACACCGAAGATGATTGTTTTGAACTTTCAGAAAGGTGCACCAGTAAGCCTGGCCACCAACACCTATTGAAGTGGGTCAGGAAACCCTCTCATTCACACCTAATCCTTCCCAGATTAAAATGAATACTTCTGAACAATCCCAACCTTTACCCTTACATGGGCTGGGCTTTATATGATGTTTATTGAGTTTCAAACTGTGTCAGTCCAGAGGCAGTTTATTTTGTGTTTGTTGGCACAGAACTCTGGAGAAAGCGTTGGTCATATTTCACTCGTCTCAATAAGCCCGGCTCGTGCACAGACAGGTTTGGGAATTCACAGTAATACATCAACTGATATGAATGCTGATGTGTAATGCAGATTACAGCCTAATGCTTCTCAATATGGATTCCCTGCAGTGACATGTGTAGGGCAAAACACACGCAGAGTCAGGAAGTTCGAGCCACATCCTTCCTAATCACCAACATCCTGCACCAAATTCCACCAGGGTTTCAACTGAACAACATGTACTGGAACTATACAGATTGTTCGAAGATGAAATTCTACAAGCTGATTACAAAAAGTTCTGTAAAATGTAAATAAAACCAGAGTGCAATCCTCTGCAAATCTCACTTTTCAAGATATAATATAAACAACTTATCATTATTTGTGATATTTTTGCATTTATTTTTAGATGAAAGCATAGCACATGCCTTAAACATTTACCGCCTGAGGATTTCTGACACCTCAGGTAAGAAATATTAGTAACAGTAATCGTAACAGTAGTCATAATAGTGAGGTGGTAGTAGTGGTAGTAATAGTATTAGAAGCAAAAATGGTATTAGGAGACCAACCAGACAAAAAAAATGACACTGGTGCCACATTTCTATGGGGATTGGAGTAAGGGGAGGAACCAATCAGAGAAACAAAGGGTGCACCGCCAACCCACTAAACAAACCTAAACAAACATGGCACTTATGAAGAATTGTTGACATTTTTGCCATAAAACACCAGAATACACTTTATTATTAGCAACTATCTACTTATTTCTGAATGAGGACAGCAGTAAAAGCCAGTTGTACCAAGATTTGCAGAAAAAGTCAGCAAGTTTGAACATTAGGTCGGACGTCAGTGACTTGATTCCAGAACTATTCCACTTGAGTAATATTTTGACGTAACTTTCCCTCCACCTCTGGGCTGACCTGTTAATAAACCATTTAACATACAGCCTTTTGTTGACCTTATCCTAAGTTGTTTTGAGATGTGTTGTTGCCATCGAATTTCAAATGAACTATTGTGTTTTTACCATTGGTTAGTCTGTTAGCAAAATGACTCAAAGAAATTCTCGGAACTTGATTAAAGTCTTCATGAAATTTCAGCAATGATCCAAGAAAGAAAGAAATAGTTTTAGTTTAATAGCTTTTTGTGTGGATTGGGAACACCATGTTGGAGACTGTACCATTGCAAGATAGGGTCAACGATTCTACGAACTACAGCCATAAGGGGCTCAGTAAAGGAGCAGATTATTCAAGGGGTTTGTGGCTGGAGCATAGATTCTCAAACATTTCACACCGAGTACCAACTCAGAAAATATTTCACCTTCCAAATACCAGCTTTAAAGGAGACAAGGAATAAACCAGCACTAATCAAAAACTAAACCAGGACTAAACAAGGTTGAAGCCAGGACTAAACCTGCACATAACCAGGACCAAGATTAAACCAGGACTAAACCAGGACTAAACCAGGGCTAAACCAGGATTAAACCAGGATTAAACCAGGGCTAAACCAGAACTAAAGCAGCACATAAACCTGACCTAATCTAGGACTAAATCAGGACTAAACTGTACCTAATCCAGGACTAAGCAGTGGTCTACACCGGTTTTTCCCAACCAGCGATACAGGGACATCTAGGGGTACACGAGCACCCAGAGGGTACTTGGAATTATTTCAAAATATATTTCCATAATAATAATAATAATAAAAAAAAAACACATTTGCAAACTTTTTATGTTAAACTATTAAAACGTATGGAAGACAAGCTGAAGTGATAAAAAGGAGGTGAAACTGTTAAAGAAAAAATTGGAAAATTATTTTACTTTTTTTTAGGGTTAATAGATTCAATGGGGAGTTATTACAATTATTTTAAATGTTTTTGTCATAAATTTGTTATGAATTAAAGATTATTATTTAGTCTTTATTTTATTTTTTGAGATCTTTTTCAACAATAAAATATATAGCAAAAATAAATAAAATATTTTATATATATATATTTGATTTTATTGCAGATTTAATTTTTAATGAGTTTCACTGTGCAAAATCCAGGAGAATTAGCATTTACAATCAATTTAGTATAATATGTCTTTGTACTTATAAACATAGATGTTCTTTTTATTACGATTTTGAAAAAATATCAACACGTATCAGTGTGGGGGGTACTCATGATATGACAAAAGAACCTAGGGGTAAATGAAACAGAAACGGTTGGGAACAACTGGTTTATGTTTTACATCATGACTTTGTGACTTCCATTTGATATTCATGCTATTCTGCAAGCACAGTGGCTTTCAGTGACAGCCTAATCCCCCATAATCCTCAGCAAAATTACAAAGCCAATAGTTTCGAGTGCAGAGATCAGGTCAATAGTCACCTGACAATAACTCTCTTAAGTTCGTAATGACTGCAAGCACAAAAATATGAAACGGAGGAGCAGAAGTGGAGGATTTGACTGCACAATATGGCTTCCACTGGGACGGCTCCGCTTCACGTCCGATTTCCAGGCGGATAAAGGATTAATGCGCTTAATTCAGTGTGCGCTCTGCCAAGGGTTATGGACCTGGTTTCAGCAGATGTAACCGGGTGGGATCAGAATGTGGGGCAAGCCGATCGTGTAGTGGGGCAGTTATCCGGGGGATGGCAAGTATTTACAACATGTAGTTTAATATGCACGTCAAGGCTGAATGACTACATGCTGTTAGTAATGTTGGATAATCTAAATCCAGGCAGAGACTGCGGTCCCGTTCCACTTATTAGGAGCAGTTATGAAATTCCATTATGATTTGAAATAAACTGTTCTTTTGGACAAGTTGTGGATTTCTTTAAAACTCAATTGACTTTTTTGAGCATTTAACCCTCAGGCTCTCCTTTAAAAAATCACTTTCTTCCTCTTAAAGCCCTTTTGGTCCCACGTTCACAAGAAAAAAAACAACTAGTTTTTGTTTTTTGATCACTGATCTGTCCTCGTCACACATAGCAAAAGTGATTTTTTTTGTATTTTTTTAATTTTTAATCCTCTAAATGCCAGTGTGTTCACATTATTCCCACATATTTGTAAATAAAACATGCATTATTTACTATTTAAAGATGCTACATATTTTTTCGTGAGCAGAAATTACCAGCCATGATTAGTCCTAAAACTGATTTTGATATATTTCTACTTTTTGTGCCATTACAAAAAAAAAAAAAAAAAAAAAAAAGAGCAGAAAATCACACCAAAAAGGGCTGAAACTCAGGTTCTTCCTCTTAAAGCCCTAAAAGGTGGTGGTGATTCTTTTGTTTGTGTGTATTTTTTAGCCTCTGACTGACGGGATTACAGAGAAATTAACATGATTTCAATTTTCTGTATTGCAATGGCAGTAAAGTGAAAATAACAGATTGTAATTTAAGTCAAAGGAACCAAAAAGGACTTTAAGAGGATGAGTGTGAGTTTTTTTCCCAGACAGTAGAAAATTTATTTTTTTTTGCCAGTTGTGATGCTGAAATTCTAAAATTAATTTATTAATGAACACCTTTGTCAAATATCATCACCCTAGCATAAGAAATGAGAGCAAAAAATATTTAAAAAGCCCTAAAAGGGTACCAGGAGGGCCTGAGGGTTAACCATGTTATAATGTTTGCACATCAAAAACAGACCTGGAGTAGTATTTTGTTTCATTGATACATGTTTAAGTAATCCTGTCTGCTGAGGCACTGCCCTTCTCAAGAGCTGGAAGCTAGTTTTCCATACATTGGGTGTTTCCCAGTTGCAGGATCCTTTCTCCAGATTCCCTCCAATGCAAAGCTGAGTGTCCTGCTAATGCTGCATCTTAGCGCTTTTGGAACATGGTTGGGAGCATGTGTCACATGATCAAATACTGCTAGTTTGAAATGTGAATCTATGATTAAAAAGAATTTCTTTTGAGTGGAAAGTGGTCACAGAGCAGAACGTGAACATGTTCCCATCCCATCATGTCTCTACATTTCGATAAAAAAAATAAAATCTTACAAGAATACTTTGAAAAAATGGCATATTTAAAAAAAAAAAAAATCATATCAAGTATCATTAACAGGTCCAATTTATTCCTGTAACCAAATGTACTCTGACATAATTATGATTATAGCAAAATAAGTTAAAATGAAATAATCTTGCAAAAACAATTAGAGCATTTTAAAAATGAGGAGCAGAATGCACTTTCTCCTGTTATTTGCAGCACTGTGGGGTACACGGTAGTAATATATTTATTATTTTCTCTTGTAAGGACGTTTATATCGCATTTAACTTTGTCTAAAGTTTGCAAAAGATGAAAGTGGTTGCTGTGCATTATGGGCAATTGGCAGTGAGGGGAGACCATGGAGGATCCACAGGTGCATCCTTCGTGAATTAGCCAAACAGAGGAGATGAGAACGGGAGGACGTGGGGGTTTTAATCATTTGAAATGGCACTTGGCGAGGAGTTGATGATGTGGATCACTCTAAAGTGGTCCAGCTGCAAAGGATCCTGGCAAATAAGAAACACTCACTCTCACTAGACTTATTCTGATCATTTCAAACAACAACACTTTTGCTCTAAATGGGGCCAGTAAAGAACAAACCCAACGGCAATGCAGAGTGCCTGGCCTTCTTAGAGTCCCTGAGAGGGGTATTGGAAGGTGCTCCGACTGGGGACTCCATCATTCTACTGGTGGAATTCAATTAAATCTGGAAGGATTGGGAAGAACAGCCTCCCTGATCTGAACATGAGCCAGTTGAACATCATGTTTAAGGGTTTAGGGTTAGTCAGTGCATGTGACACCAGGTCACCTAAGGTCAGAGGTTGATAGTTGGCTTTGTAGTTGTGTCAGTGTTTCACCAACTTCTCAGCACCCGAGTGTGAAGTGGCTGGGATGAGAATCAGCACCTCCAAGTCTGAGGTCATCGTTCTTACCAGAAAAGGGTGGCTTTCCTCCTCCAGGTTGGAGGAGAGGTCCTGCCTCATGTGGATAAGTTTAAGTATTTCAGGGTCTTGTTTATGAGTGACAGGAAGATTGGCGTGGTGTCTGCAGTAATGTTGATGTACTGATCTGTTCAGCTTTGGGTCATGACTGAATAAAAAGGCCAAGATCGCGGATACAAGCGGCTGAAATTAGTCTCCTCTGCAGGGTGGCTGGGCGCTCCCTTAGAAAAGGGGTGAGAAGCTTGGATATCTGGGAGGAGTACAGTAGAGCTACTGCAGGCAGCTTAGGTGGCATGGGCATGTATTTCAGATGTCCCCTGAACATGTTCCTGCAGTGGCGTAACTAGGTAATGTGGGGCCCCAGTGTGTTTTTTTGGAATGGGCCCTCAACTTATAAAGCCCATTCAGTATTTCAGGTTCAAGCATTAAGCTTCTAATTTTTAAAACTTTGCTGTTAGCTGTTTTACTGGAGTTTATTGAAAAAACAAAAAACAAAAAACACAGTGATTATTGTGTATTTATCTTAAGAAGAACTTAAGACATAGTTGTTAGTTTTGTTATGAGTTCACAAATTTATCAGGATTCAATACTGAATTTATGTTAAAAACTTTATTCTGTAATGTATGAGCTACTCCTGTTTATTATGAATATTAAAACATAGACTTGACCATAGATGAAGGGCCCACTTTTATAGGTCCCTAAACCTCCTGGGCCCCAGTGCAGTTGCACTGGCTGCACTGCCTGATGTTACGCTCCTGTATTCCTGGTTTATCCTACCAGGAGGAGGCCTTGGGGAAGACCCAGGACATGCTGAAGAGACTATGTCTCTTGGCTGGCCTAGGAATGCCTCAGGATTCCCTGGGAGGAGTTGGAGAAAGTGTCCAGGGAGAGGGAAGTCTGGGCATCACTGCTGAGGCTGCTGACTCCGTGACCAGGGCCCGGAAGTGGTTGAAGATGGAAGGATGGTTGCTTTTCACTGGCCCCATTAGAAGCCCTTCTGGCAGCTCTTTTTTTTTAATTTTTATCAGACTCGTGTACATTCCGGCTATATAAATACTGTAGAGTGACAACATAATTATCATTGCTCTGAATAACGTCAATGACTGCAAGCCAGTTAAAAAGGGCCAATGATGAGTGCTCGTCAATGACTAAAGGGCCCAGTGTGAATTCTAGTCTTCATGAAAATAACATACGTCAAGGACCAGCTCACAGTGAAAGCACAAATTTATATGCATCCTACCATGGGCGTGCTGTGCGGGTAAGCAAGGCAAGCAGTGTTTGACCAATTAAATCTAAAAAACACATGGATTAAAACTAACAGAATTAAATCAATATCTCTCCAAAATTTCATTTTGCCGTTCACTTCTATAGAGAATCAGTCTATTACCTGCTTCCAGTCACTGTGTACTTTTCTGTGCCCTGCTGGCCACTCCAGGTACTGTCAAGGCAAGCTAGGTTGCCTCTCTGTCATTCATTTCTGTCATTTTCACCTCCGTGGAGGCGGAGTCATGTTTTTTTATTTTTTATATTTTTTATATGGAACAGCATGTATTAATGAACAGCTAGTGCTGTAAATACACCGGATTATAGCTCAGAGCTAATTTCCATTCGTAGTCCCCACTCACTCACTCACATTCACACCGGCTTCCTGGTGTTCCCCAGCGGACACCCATCCAGGTACTGACCAGGCCCTACCCTGCTTAGCTTCTGAGGTCTGACGGGATCGGGCATCCACAAGGCGGTATGTTGCACTGTTTCTGCCTGAAGCTTGTCAAGCAGAGAGCCAGCAGCTTGTTTTGGAGGCTCGCGCATGCTGTGGTCAATCTCAGGCTCAGTGACAGAGATCTCTGGCTGATGGCAGGAGGCGACAAGCAGCGCACTGTGCAGCTTTCTGCCCCATACATTACAGTGTACATGCGCAGCAATAGACAACAAAACCTTCCACAAGTATCCGCAGCCAAAGTGTCTAAGAGCGTTTCTACAGAGAGTCATAGTTTGTAGCTTAAACCCTGTTCATGTTCCTCTTTTGTTAAGGGTGGATTTGGTGCCAATTAGGAGCAGTTCAGTTTTTTTGCTGTTTAATTTAAGAAAGTTTGTGGTGAACCAAGGTTTTATTTCACTGAGGCAATTTATCAGGGAAGGAATTCGGTTTGCTTGAGAGGTAGAGCTGGGTGTCATCCATGTAGCAGTGAAAGTGAATCTTATGTTTTCGGAAGATATCACCAAGGGGGAGCAGGTAGATGATGAACAGCAGGGGCCCCAGTACTGAGCCCTGGGGCACACCTGTGGTGACGGGAACAGGATGGGAGGTGAAGGATTTGAGCTGGATGAACTGGGTACGGTCTGAGAGGTAGGAGTGGAACCATGTGAGGGCTGTGCCTGTGATGCCAATGGAGGAAAGTCTGTGCAGAAGGATGGAGTGTGAGATAGTGTCAAAAGCCACAGTTAGATCAAGCAGAAGGAGGATGGAGAGTGAACTGGAGTCAGCAGAGAGGAGAAGGTCATTTGTTATTTTAATGAAAGCAGTTTAGGTGCTGTGGAGGGGACAGAAGCCAGACTGGAATTGTTTATAAAGATTGTTGGAAGATAAGTGGGTATGAAGTTGAAAATCAGAAAATCATGACTCTTCAGCAGATCACAGTCATTTGTAGCATTTGAAGTTAAAATACTCCCATGAGAACCAAAGCGAGTAAGGACAGTTTTTTTTTTGATAAGTGTACAAGTGCTGCATTAGTGTCAGCTCCGATAATGTGTAGAAGTGCAGATCCCTCCCACAGCCCTCTCCGGCTCACCGCGGCTCACTGCAGGGGGGACATTCCTTCAGCCTCAGCCTCTGGTATGCACTAAATCTGCCTTGGACCTGCGCTCTCAGCCGACCATGAACTCCACTGGGCCAGACATGCAGCTCAGCACGGCCTAAATGGCACAACCCCATTTCAAAACAAGTTGGGACGCTGTGTAAAATGTGAATAAGGTATACTTTATTGTTCCCATAGGGAAATTTGTTCTCATTTACACTTCGATGCCGCTGAGACAACCTGTAAGGAGTCAAGAGGAGCTGTGGGCAACCAGGAAGCATTCTCCAAATCTTGAGCAAGATCCCAGGCAGGAGTATCTAGCTGCAGGATAAGCCTATTGTGCATGTTTTAGGTTAATGGGGGGAAACCAGAGCACCCAAAAACAAAACAAAACAAACAACAACAAAAAACCCATACACAGTGAGAACGAGCAAAGTCCACACAGAAAAGCCAAGCAGTCTGAAATTCGAATGCAGGACCTTCTTGTTGTGAGGTTGCAGTGCTAACCACTTTGCCACTGTGTATGGATCGACAAATTGTTTTACTTAAAATAAACAGCTTATTAAGGTAACAGGCAACATTTCAGTAAGATGTCTGAGACTTCCAGTACATGCCTGTTTTTAATGCAGCATCAATTAAGGTCCTGGAGATTATATAGGCGCATCTGACAACTCCAATACTATAAATACTGACTTTGCCTTTCAAAAATGCTCCTTTTATACCAAGGCATCTTACTTGCTTGTTGCAATGTAATGTAATTAATAGAGATGTCCCAGTCAGCATTTTTTGACTCCTGAACCGATACTGATCATAATATGTTTAGTCTTGGTCGATCCGATTCCCGATACCAATTGTTTTCATGATTATTTTTTGCATTTTGTATTAATACCTAACATATCGCATAGCTATGTTTTTATGCTAAATGCCTGTTCAAAACAGCAGCAGCAGTGTGAATTACTCTCACAGTGACATCAGTGAGGGCATTTTAGTCTTTTAGTTTTTGCCCTCTCTGCTTCTAAGCCAGGTCTATTATAATTTATATACACCTTATGAGGCCTGTAAAAAGATGCTAAGCATAGCATGTGTCTAATTAGCTTACATAAAAAGAGTACGTAAAATTAGCGCTGCAAGCTGCACATCACACTATGCTGTTTGTTTTTGCCAAACTGCTGCCACATTTAAATGAAGGCATTGCAAAGGTAAAATGTCTTCTTTTTCTGCCATTATCAGTGTTTGTACTGTCTGCAGAGTCTTCACAGTTAGTATTTAAACTGCTCTGGGCACTAGCAGTAGCATTAGCCACAACAGCGTGAACAGCTGCAGCTCTTGGAGGGCTGCAGCAGTCAAAATTAAAAATGCAAATTAATGAAATGAATGTGTTTTTTGCCCATCCCTTGTGCAGACATGTTTGGTTACGTTGCGGTGGTTTGTGTTTTGGTTTGCGGCCCAATCACGTAACTTAATCTGATCCGATCTGATTGTTTAAAAATTCTTTGATCGGCGCCCGATACGAAACTCTTGATTGGGATTGGGACATTAGGTGCAAAATGCTACCCTGCCCAGCCAGACTTTTTTTTGTTTTTTTGTTATTTTTTTTGTTATTCCATACAAAGAAATTAGTATGGTGTGCTTTGACTGAGTTCAATTTCCAGGGGATGGAAGTAACAGAGGCAGAGTACCCAATCAGAGAACCAAAGGGATGTAAGCAAAGCACTAGCATCAGTAGAGACACATAAAAATCGCCTGTTGCTGCTTTTGTCATACATTTTTGAACAGGTTGTTGAAAGATGCGTATGTGCAAAGGTTGTTGCTGTCAGACGTCTGCAACAGTAATTTACGGTTATTAGATAAAGCAGAGGCGACAAAGGAAATCACTAAACAGCAACAAACACAGGTGAGAAAAGTTGTAAAAATTCACTCTGTACTAGCTGGCACAATCTTAGTTACTTTGTATCTGCTGCATCTGTGTGATGTGCTGCAGATCGTAAAACTTGTTCCAGCCTTTTATTGCCCCATCCAAACTTTGTTAAGATGTGTTGCTGCCAACAAATTCCAAATGATTTATTATATTTCAATTAACGTTCAGTATCAACACCCAGGGGTGGCTCTAGACCACTTTTAACTGGAGGGCCACACTGAGGCCAGCCTTTTTGCCGGGGGGTACATGAGACATTTTGATATAAACCGACTGGGACTTATTTTAAAAATAGCAGTTAAAAATAACTCTGATGTCATCTTTATAAACATTATAATGCTTTTATAGTGCTAGAATACCCTTGAAACAAATTTACAATATAATGTGTGAGTTTCACAAGGCATTTAGGACACTTCAGATGGGTGGCCACTAGGGGGCACAGGGTCATAGTTACAGGGCACTGGCCACCTCCTAGAACTGCCCCGTCAACACCTGATATGTTGTTTATGTTCTATTGTAAATATTTAGGTATGTTTTTTTTTACGAGTTTTGCAAACCATCGGACATTGTTTTTATTTACATTTTACCCAACTTCAACAACTTGTTTAGAATTGAAGTTGTAGATTTTACCTCCGCAGTGACCATGGCTGTGGTTGGATGAAAGAGCACACAGTGAAAAGGTGTTAATGCGACAAGGAGAGCCGTCCCCTCCCTTCCTGCCCCACTCTGGAATGCATGACTTCTGACTATTCATTTCTCCAAGGTGAAAGCATTCTCCATTAAAAAAAAAAAAAAAAAGCTACTGGAGTGCTGGCAGCGTTCGCTGTGTGTGTGCGTGCGTGCATGTGTGTGTGTGGCAGTGAGCACACCTGGACTAAAGAACAGATGCTCCAGTTGAAATAAAGAATACCAAGTCATCTAAAAAAGTGGGTGGTGACTTATCTACCTACCTTATATTTCTTTTAAAGGGGGCAATATTATGCTTTTATTCATCTTTTTAACCCTGAACCTACCAACCTGTTTTACTGTACAATTAATTACTGAGTGGGGTCACCTTGTACCCCACAGATAATAAAAAATGTGTAAAAAAAAACAAACAAAATAACAAAATACTGAGATTTTTTTCTCTCTTTGGTCATCATTAGTTAAGTGTTCACTGGCATTAAAAAAAAATCTGTTATTTATCATTTTAATAAATTTGCAATCCTCATTCTGATGTGATTTAGTGCATAATAATTTAATAATGTACATCAAATACTGTTTTGCAAAAAACAAAACAAAAAACAAACAAACAAACAAAAAAACAAATTAAAGTGATAAAAACATAAAAAATACATAGATCAAAATAGTATTTTTAAATGGGGTTATTTGTGACCCCAATACGTTTGAATTTATAACAAACTCAAAACACCTCAGAAACACGAAACAGCCCGACAAAGTCATGAAAAATCAGAGCAATAAAATAATGCACATCTGAGATTTGACAAAAAAAAATATGACTGGGGTCACATTTTACCCCACTTGATCGAATGAGGGTTAAACCACCACTCCTGGTCATTGCTAGAAGTACATTGCACATTTACCAACTTTTAAAATCATTATGTGACCAAAAGATCACTGTTGTCATACAGAAACAGGTGAAGAAACAGCAAAGGCAGCAGAGTGCAGCTCTGTTATACTCTTTTGAGAAACGGGTAAAAAAATACTTCCTTAAACATTTTGTATGATGCCATTTTACTACAAAATGAAAAATAGCTGTGAGGAGTCAGTGGAAACAGAGCTGCACACCATTTTTGGATAAATGAATGAAGCAGACTGGAAGTAGAGGGCTTGTTTATTGGTCAGTGCTTCCTGTAAAAGGTGGGGTTTCATATATGAGTGTAAATTAGGGATGTGCGACTTGACACCAAAAGTATCAATACCTTTGATTCCTGTGATCAAATTGTGGTATTGATACCAATCAAACATTTACAAAAATTCAGTTACTAATAGAAGAAAAAACTGTGGTTGAGACAGTAAGGATTGGTATTGGAATCGGTATTGGTATCGTTGATACCAGGTTTGGTGTTGAATCGAAGGTGAGAAAGCTGGTATTGCACATCACATAGTGTAAATGGTAAATAAATAGTCAAATTTATATAGTGCTTATTTCTATCTCAGTGGGTGGGCACTCAAAGTGCTTTACATCAAGGAACTATTCACCCATTCACACTTACAAGCACCCACACATTCATACATCAGTGTCAAAAATTAGGTCTCAGAGGCTTTTTTATTTAGAGATGACTTCTATTATGCTTCTATTGACTGAGGAAATCAGATTTGTGCATCTTTATTGTCACAGTATGCACTTCAGTTAATTCCAGGTTCCAGCTGCGTGCCCCACCTCTGGTCCTAATGCGTGCGGAGCGTCAGGGATCACCTGCTGCAGTCTGGACCTCATTAGATTAGATTCCATCTCTGAGCTTCAGAGTCTGCACACAGGAATGTTCAGAGTCATGGAGTCACGCATTCTGAGGCAGGTCCAGAGGCAGGTGGAGGGACTTTAAAGAATTTAAGAAATGATGATAAATGATAAACAAGCCTCTTTTAAAACTATTACTATTCAATTTAGGCCATTCTGTAACCCCAAGCATAACATTATGACCACTGACAATCTACATTACACAAACTGCTAAAGAAGTTAATGTTGGTTATGATAGAAAAGTGTCAGCATACACCTTTCTCCCAGTTTGTTGTGTATGGAGCTGCTTATTAGGTAGACAGTCATAACACATAACATTATGACCACTAATAATAATTTCTGTATTAAAAAAACAAATAAAATTTGAAAAAACAAGATGTTTTGTGTAACATGGAAACTAAAACCAACTTTGCAGTCAGTTTCAAGTCCATTTTTAAAAATAGACATTGCAAGCACCATAGAACCCAGTGGAGGGACAGATTCTAGTTACTTCTAGTTTCTACAGCTGCCCAGAATGGACAAACTGAGCAATGTCGGTAGGAGAAGCACAAACATTTGTTTCTGAGTACAACAGTTGCACAAAGGTTCAAGGTATTTAGAGACTAAACAGATTTTTTCACAGAACAGAATTCAACATGAGACAATTTTTTTTCTGTTCAGAGTCAAAAGCATATCCCTGCAGGCAACCATAGCTCTTCATGTAAGATATCAGCATGTAAACAAAGTGACAGCACTGTGTCAAACAAGGTCTTAGGTTTGATTCCCAAATTGGAAGGGGCCTTTTTTGTTTCGAGTTTGCAAGTTCTCTCAGTGTCTTGGTGGGTTTCCTCTGGGGTTCTCCCATCATTCTAAAATGTGCACAGCCTCCAGCTAGGTACTCCTGACCAGGATCCTGGCTCAAGATCTGGAGAAGGCTCTCCGGCAGTGTGCTGTGGTCACCCACTGCTCCTGACAGGTTGTCCCAGAGGCATAAAAGAATGGCTCAAATGCAGAAAACTAATTTCACTATAGGGACAAAAAATATTTCTTAGAAATGTTATGGTCTACAATCTCCTTCACCACCAGATGTCACTAAAATGCCAAAACTGAAATCTGTTACCTACCACTTTATAGGACATCCATATCATACTGTACATAAGGCTGACCTAGGTTTAAAACAAAAATACTGAGGGCACACTTGAACTAAAACTGGGTACAGTGACACAAGCCGGTGTTGTGCAGGATTCTGAGTCCCCTGCTGCTGGAGCATGTGTATTGAAAGTTTTCTTTCTACCTCAGAAAACATGCTACTACGAAGCTGATGATAGTTCAGATGCAGTGAGGGGTGCAATGCATCCCTCAGGTGCAACTGGCCCTGTTGGAACAGGAAGTTTATAATACTGGACAGCCATGTTTCTCAAAACTCTGGTACAGGTCCCATTTGTGGTGCACAGCCCTCTTCTAGTGGTACTCAGAAATGTTTTGCAGTTCATGTCCTGATTTAGTTTATTTTGGTCTTGATCCAGTGGAAAAGAATAGACCACTTAAGTCCTCATTTAAACCTGCTACCTACTTAGCCCTTGTTTAGACCTGGTTTAGTCCTGGCTTAGACCTGGTTTTGTCCTGGTTTAGTCCTGATTTTGTCCTGGTTAGACAGGTTTTAGTCCTGGTTGTGCACTGGTTTAGCACTGGTTTAGTCCTGCATTAGTCTTGATTTAGTCCTGGCTTAGACCTGGTTTTGCCCTGGTTTAAGCCTGCATTAGTCTGTCTTTAGTACTGGTACTGTCTTGGTTTATTCCTGGTTTAGTCCTGGGTCTAGTCCTGGTTTAGTTCTTGTTTAGTCCTGATTATGTCCTGGTTTAGACCTAGCCTTGGTTTAGTCCCGGTTAACTCCTGATTTAGTCCTAGTTTAGACTTGGTTTGGACCTGGTCTAGTCCTGCTTTAGTCCTGCTTAGACCTTAGGTTAGGTCCTGGTTCAGCCACAGTTTAATCTTTATTTCTGGGTTAATCCCTTCTTTATTCCTTGGTTTAGACCCTGGTTTATGAGGTGGTACTTAGGTGAGAACATAATAGCTAGCAAACAGACACTGAACATTTCTTTACCACAACACCACACAGTACTTACAGAGCTGCATCTCAAACAACATGCCCTCCTCTAGTACAAAACTTTGCAACAGGACTGACCAAATCCAGCCTTATTTTAGCAACAACCAATGCATACTGATTATCTGAACTATTTTGGGGCGTGAGAGCCACAGCGTGTGTTCCTGTCCCAGCCTGCCAACACACAATAACAACACAGTACTCTTGGGGAGACTGGTTAACCTTAATAGTAGTAGGATTTATACTGTGGCACTGTGAACTGGCACGAGACAATCCTCACAGCATGAATGTCAAATGAATACATTTGCAGAGCCTCATGCAGAAAATTGCATTGTTTCCGTGTTCTTTGAACAAACAAAGTCCTACTAACCTTAATCTCTGTAATGTCACTATTGCCTGTTAATTATAAGCTTTAGTCTCTACTGCCATCTTGTGTTGATAATGCATTGGTGCATACAGCCGACAATAGTGCTTTATTTTTGCTTTGAAAATGATTGGATGAGGATTTGAAGGCGTGGTGGGCATTAAATTATAATACTTTTTCTTTTTTTTTGTAAATGCTTAGATTATATAGTCAAAATAAAAGCACAAATTCTAAAACTTGACACCTAGGGAGCAATAACTCAGCTCACATTGGCACACAAAACTACACAACATGTTTTGCAAAATCCAGAACACAATAATCTGCTTTAGAAACACCAGACAACACTGAAAGACTTTCCTTGGTAACATAATAGACTCTATAGACCCTGTTCTTAAGCCCTCAATTACTCAATGTTTACCTAACATAATACAATGAGTGTTTACGGTGCATGCGTTGAACACTGTGCACTAAAATATTACTCTCTGTTACCAAACTTCCATAGACACGAGACACGAGACAAAAAAAATCTTAAGATGAAGACACTTTTTAGAGAAATACTCAGAGAAAGAGGAGGAACAGATTATAGTAAACAATGGATCTACAGAAGAGATGCAAGTCCAGGTCCATGGGCTGAAAGGTCACTCAGCGAAGAGTGAAGAAGAGGTAAAAGGAAGAAGCCTTTACTCCAAAAGAAACATAAAAAAGCCATATTACAGTTTGCAAATCTTCACATGGACAAAGACCTACATTTTTGGTGACATGTTCTGTGGTCTGATGAAACTAAAACTGAAGGTTCAAATCTGAACCAGGTCCTGAACCAGAGACAGCTCTGACCTCCAAGACTCCAAAGCACTACTTGGAAATGAAGGAATTACACTTTACATGTTGTACTGTAAATGATATTCTAATGCATTCCCTGCACATTTAAAACATTTCTCTTGTCATTTGCCTTTTTTCTTCAAACAGAAACAGTTTCCTGACTCTTGGTCTTTAGAACTATTACCCAAAAGTACAAATGTAAAAAGTGTTGTAGATTTCTCACTACAGTGCATTGTTGGTGATAGACTATCAGTGAGGTCATTGTGTCATATTTAGACAATACAGGTGCTATCCAATAAATTAGAATATCATATAAAAGTTCATTTTTCTCTCAGAGGTTCAGTTCAAAAAGTCAAATACAGATATTAATAGTGTCAGTACATTCAGAGTGAAACATTTCAAGCATTGTTTTATTATAATGATAATTATGTCTCACAGCTACAGAAAACCCCAAATTGAATTATTTACAAATGTACAATATTTCATGAGAACAATAAATAGAGTAATTAAAACTGTAATGTTGGCATTGTGAAAACTATGCAGAGTATTTATAAGTATTTGGTACTTGTTTGGTACTTGTTTTTGATCAATTTTTACCTCAGTGTGGAGTGTCCTGGAGGGGGTCAGCCTGTGGCACCCCTGTGTTACTGGGTGTGCTGTTTCTCATCTTCATCTGCACAGTACTCTACAGATTCTCTCTGGGGTTCAGGTCTGGAGAGTTTACTGGTCAGTCTGTCCCAGTAATACCATGGTCAAATGTGTGTGGTACTTTAGGCAGTGTGGGATCAGATCAGCATCTCCATAAAGCTTGTGAGCAGAAGGAAGCCTCCTCTTAAACTTTACAGTAAAAGGCTGTGTTGACTTTAAACTTCAGGAAACACAGAGGCCTATTAACTTCCATTAGAAAAGATGCTGCTGACCTTGTCACTCATTCAGGAAAGCCCTGACACAGTTGTAGATAAATGTCTTGCTTTGTCTGTGTGGAGACTCCTGATGCTCTGACTCCAGCCTCAGTCCACTCCCTGTGAACTTCCTCAAAGTTCCGGTCTGGGGTTTTCTGAACATTTGTCTCCAGGATGCAGCTGCCCTGCTGATCGTGTAATTTCCAGTAATCTGCTTTAATACAGCACTCTGTAAGCAGCCAACTTCATTACCAAAAACCTTTTGTGGTTTGTCCTCTTTGTGGAGGGGTCAGTGTCCATAGCCCTCTCCATGACTGTTTGGCTGACTGAACCAGACAAAGACCATTTAAAGACTCAGAAAACCTTTACACATGTTTTCAGTTAATTTAGAGTTCAAGTGTGATAACAACAGTTTACAATATTCAACTTTTCTACAATGTCCTAATTTTGTGAATAATTGTAATTTGGGGGTTTTCTGTAACTGTGAGCCATAATTATCAACATTATATGAAAACAATGCTTGAAATTCTTCACTCTGGATGTAGTGAAACTATAAATACACATGCTTGACTTTTTGAATTGCATCCTAGACTGAAAAATGCACTTTTACATCATATTCTAGTTTATTTGCTAGCACCTGTAGAGTGTCATTTTTATAGAAGTGCCTACAGTTTTTCACATAATGTTTGATTGTGCACATGTTCTGAGATGTTTTGTGGCTTGAGTATTTAGTTTTGGAGTTTGTGTGTAAAGTTCTGCCACATTGACTACAAGCTAGAGAAAACATGTTTAAGCACCTACAAAAAACTGTTAAAGGAACAGTGGTAGCTAAACAGGGCCAAGTTGCCTATAAAAAGCAAACAAAAAACAAACAAACAAACATATATTTTTGGATTCTCTTACAGCTGCGAGGGCCAGGGTCCAGTGAGAAATAGTTGGTTTAAGTCTGCCAAGAATTTAGTTACAGTTGGTTATATCATTTTACACAGATTGCACTGGACTCCAGAGCTTTTTTCAAACAAAATTTACTCAAAGTTTCCTCTCTGTGTGAAGAGTGCAACAGAGGTTTGGGCTACTAGCAGGTCCCAAGGCAATTAAAGCAGGGGTCCTGTTAACAGCTGCCCTCAGTTACTGCAACCGGGTTACCCAGGGGTACAGAAAAATGTTCAGAGTTCTTCCTGTAGGGTTTTTGAGGCTCTTCAGTGGCTTCTTAAGAACAGGAGTGGGCAATGAGGGTGAAGTGTCTTGCTCAGGGACACAATGACAGTATGTGCTTATCCCTTCGGTTGGTGGGCAAACCACCTGTGCCCCTTAAGGTTTACTTTAGTAAAAGTACCATATTTCCGGGGAAAAAAAGTTCCAGTAACTACATTGAGTTAGTTACTTTCCCACACATCAACAAATCAAATCAGAAACAAAATCAGCTCCAAGACCTGTTGGCATGAAGAAAACCTAATGTTACTTCAAAATGTGTTATTATTATTGTTTTTATTACTTAAATAGAAGTAAAAGTACAAAACAACATTATTAATTGAGTAAAAAGGTATTCAGTGTAAGGTTTACTTATGTAGTATAAGGTACTACTACTATTACTTACCACTACTTCTATGGCAAGTACAACTAATACTTATAAAATTGCCACTATTAATACCACTACTAGCACTACTACTACTTCGTCTATTTCTATTCTAAAAGTTTACTTGTAGCAAACATTTTTCCTCAGAGGCCTCAGAAGCATACTCAATATCATTGCATAAGCCTTCTGAGGTCATGATTAAAGTGATTCCTAAGAAGCTCCTGGATAGACTTTGACACATTCAGAACTCTGTCACCAGGATTCTCACGCACAACACCCCCTCACTCATTCATCTATACTGGCTTCACTTAAGTATCACATTCAATACAAGATCCTGGTCCTCTCTGTAAGTCAACTCATGCCCTGGCCCCTATTTTGAATCTCTTATCACCAGGCCCGTTGACGGGTTTGCTGGGGCCAGGGCGAGAAGGCTTTATATTGGCCCCTTATAATAAAAAACATAAGAAGAGGGACCATTTCTGGGCCCCTCTGACCTCGAGGCCTGGGACAACAGACCCCTTTGATCTTACACAGCAATGTCTTGTAACCCTTTACCTATTACATGTGTTCATGTAACTTCTGGAAGTGTTCCTGATCCATGCAGTGATTTCCAGAACAGAATCATGTTTTAATGCAGTGCCGCTTGAGGACCAGAAGATATTGAGCATCCAATACATCTACTAAGTACTATAGACTCTAGCTGCGACTGAATCTCACCCCTGTCCCCACACTTGATCACTATGTAGTGCTGCACTTTACAGTAGACTGTATAGTGCCCTCAATAGTGAATGGATTTGGACACTCACTCTCTCTATTTTCTGCTTGTGGTTAATCATGTGGCAGTTAATACCAATTTATTCCGAAATAAAACAAAATGCAATTTTTTGAAGTGTCTCTTATTGGGCTTGTTTAAACGTGTTTAAAAACGTGTTGTGATCCTGCTGTTCTCTGCCAAAACTTCAAAGTATTCTGCTCTAGTGACAATCCAATTTTGAGTACACCACTTTTAATTCACTAGACATTTGAACACCACTACAAAATGGCAAGACAACAGCATAGTGCACTATAGAGTGATTGAGGATGACAGTGGGACACAACCTCTCTCTTAGAGTTTGGACTCAACCAATGAAAGTATGAAATGGGACTACTCCCCTTTGTTCTGAGCGTGTGATTGGTCCAAAAATTCAGCCCCTGCTCTAGTTCCTCCTATGTTAAAAACGCCTTAAAAAAAAGGCGGAGCTGAGGTCACAAGGTCTCATTTTTTTTCAAAGATGACTTCCGCTTCTACAAATGGAATTAGTTTTCCTCAAATACAATGGGTAAAAAAAATCAGCTAGTGCATCTTTAAAATGTAATATGTCTTCTTTAGTAATGCTATATAATACAGCACATTAAACAGTGTACCCATGTTGAATGAAAGCATATGAAAAATTAAATATAAATTTCCAACAGCTATGATACACCATAATTCCCTAGTGTTGCACAATATGAAACATGCCAGACTCCAGAGGGATGATCATAAAAGTCACTCAGAAAAGCGAGGTTTATGGCCTGCCTTCTAGCTAGAGTTACTATAAACATAGGAGGCGAGGCTTAAGCCGTTTCACAAAGACCACTCTGAGCTCACACAGGGGAGCTAACTCCGGTCAGACTGAATGCGCTGCACTAACGCCATGCATCGGCAGCCCAATGAGGAGGAGGAGTAAGGATTCAATCAAACCTCAATGAAAAACTACAGTGAAGAATCACCCACCTCCACAAAGATCCCTTTAACTCACAAGGTAAATGATCCAGGAGTGGCCATACTAAAATAGAAATACTGCCCCTTTCGCCTCAGATCGACAGGACAGAGGGGGAGAAGTTGAGAAAAATTAAACAAGTGAAAGAGTGAATTGTAGCTTTTTCTGTTTGGTGCATTTCCCCGTCACAAAGTGCAGCAACACACGAGATAGGCTATTAAGTAAGTAAGTAAAAAATAAATAAAATAAAAAAGCTCCAAACTGTGTCTTGAAATCTATCTTTGTGCTTAATGTAAAATAAATACAAAATAAGTTATACCACAAACATATAATCCTATTGATATTTAGGCCTAGTCTTCATCAGCTACATTAAAAGGTCAGCTGTAAAGTGAGTGCTTTTCATCTTAATTTGTGATAAAAGTGCAGGAATTTATAAAATGAGGCTAAGCCAGATCTTAAACCTGCCTCGGACCAAGCTCAGCTGCCAGCATAAGTTTCCACAATGACTGAGTGACTGTTTTATAGAACAGAAAGGACAACAAAATAATCCAGACTTGTCCAAATGAGCTTATGAAGTTACCAAGTTAAATGGAACAGCCCTCAGGTGTTTTTCCAATGACAACAAAAACCTATAAAACTCTATATCCTCTGATTTATCTATGACTCCCAAAAAACAGTTGCAAGAAAAATATGTGAAGCCTTTGGAATTACTTGGATTTTTGCATGATTTGGTCATAAAATGTGATGTGATCTTCATCTAAGTCACAACAAGAGACAAACAGTCTGTTTAAACTAATACTGCAAAAAATTTAACATTTATGTAAACATTCACAGTGCAGGATTGAAATAGTATGTGAACCTTTGGATTTAAAAACTGGTTGATCCTCCTTTGGCAACAATAACCTCAACCAAACGTTATCTGTAGTGAAGATCAGACCTGCACAATGCTCAGGAGGAATTTTGAACCACTCATTCTTTTCAAAACTCTTTAAGTTCAGCAACATTCTTGGGATGTCTGGTGTGACTCACTCTTCTGAGCTCATGCCACAGCTTCTTAATCAGGTTGAAGTCAGGACTCTGACTGGACCACTCCAGAATGTGTATTTTCTTCTGTTGAAGCCATTCTGTTTTTAATTTGCTTCTATGTTTTAAGTCCTTTTGCATCACCCATCCTCTGTTGAGCTTCAGTTGGTGGACAGATGGTCTTAAGTTTTCCTGCAAAATGTTTAGCTAAACTTGGGAATTAATTTTGCTGTCCATGATAACAATCCCTCCAGGCCCTGAGGCAACAAAGCAGCCCCAAACCATGCTGCCCCTCCTCCATACTTCACAGTGCGGATGAGGTTTTGATGTTGGTGTGCTGTGCGTTTTTTTCTCCACACATAGCGTTGTGTGTTTTCCAGCTTTATCCAAGTCAGCAATTCTTACTCGTAGATCTTCTGAGAGCTCTTTTGTGTGAGGCATGGTTCACATCAAGTAATGCTTCTTCAGAATGGCAAACTCAAAACTGGGGTGTGTTTTTTATTGGACAGGGCCGCTTTAACCCACTCCCCCAATCCTCTCACATTGACTCCAGGTTGGCTGAGACCTTACTCCAATTAGCTCTTGAAGAAGTCATTAGCTATGGGTTCACATACTTTTTCAATCCTGCATTGTAAATGTTTACATAAATGTTCAGTAAAAACATGAATACATATAATTTTTTTTGCAGCATTATTTTAAGCAGACTATGTATATTGTTGTCAGATCACATTTTCTGACCAATTCATGCAGAAATGCAAGTAATTCCAAAGAGTTCACTTACTTTTCCTTGCAACTGTGTCAGCATATTTCCTGTGAAAAAGGAGTGCTAAATAATGGGTGTTGGTGAAGCCTTACAGCTACTGTTGCACCGCCCACGTCTGAGGATACAAGTGAACTAACTCTGTACACTCAGTCATTCTCTGCTCTGCATCGAACGAGTAAAGACACACGCACGGGTAAGATAACTTTGTACAGTAGTAATGCTAAATGCTAACACAAAATAGTTAGCATGACTTATTGCACATATGTTTCTTGCAGAGATGGTTATAGTAGCAAAGAACTGTATTCAAGTAATAGCATTGTTACTTTAAATTAATATTAGTGAAGAAGTAAAATGTATGTTGCAATAAAACTACTATTAGAAGTACAATATATTCAAAAGGTTACTCGAGTAAATGTAACTCATTACTACACACCTGGTTTCTTGTAAATGTTATTTGAATATAGGGAATCTGTATTTTCAGTTTATGGAGCTATACGTGTCTCCAAAAAATAAATTGAGAAATAAAATGTATTGATGCAAGTAGAAGGATTTATTCAAAATTCCTCATTTGTGACTTGCAGCCAGCGATTTTTGCAAATAAATTATAATTTGCAAAAATATTATTTTTTAATTTTTTCTAAAATGAATCATGTTTGTTGGCAATTTTTCATGAATGAATGAAAAACATGCAAGTGACAAATGAGGAATTTTGAATAAATCATTCTACTTGCATCAATACATTTTAATTCTCAATAATTTTTTTTTTGAGACAAATATAGCTCCATATATACCTGACAGCTTTATACACTGCTCAAAAAAATAAAGGGAACACTTAAACAACACAATGTAACTCCAAGTCAATCACACTTCTGTGAAATCAAACTGTCCACTTAGGAAGCAACACTGATTGACATCAGTTTCACTTCTGTTGTACAAATGGAACAGACAACAGGTGGAAATTATAGGCAAATAGCAAGACTCCCCCAATAAAGGAGTGGTTCTGCAGGAGGTGATCACAGAGCCCTGCAAAATGACCTCCAGCAGGCCACAAATGTGCATGTGTCTGCTCAAACGGTCAGAAACAGACTCCAGGAGGGTGGTATGAGGGCCCGACGTCCACAGATGGGGGTTGTGCTTACAGCCCAACACCGTGCAGGACAGAGAACACCAAGATTGGCAAATTCACCACTGGCACCCTGTGCTCTTCACAGATGAAAGCAGGTTCACACTGAGCACATGTGACAGACGTGACAGAGTCTGGAGCCTCATTTTGACTTGTTTTAAGGACATTACATCAAAGTGGGATCAGCCTGTAGTGGGTTTTTCCACTTTAATGTTGAGTGTGACTCCAAATCCAGACCTCCATGGGTTAATAAATTTGATTTCCATTGATAATTTTTGTGTGATTTTGTTGTCAGCACATTCAACTATGTAAAGAACAAAGTATTTAATAAGAATATTTCATTCATTCAGATCTAGGATGTGTTATTTTAGTGTTCCCTTTATTTTTTTGAGCAGTGTAAATTACATTACATATGCAACTTCTGGACTCTTTTTGGGCCGTTGTGAAAGCTGTTCCTCATGTTACTGTCTCACATTCTGACATCAGGTTTATCAGATGCTATGAACTGTGCAAATTTCAAAATATTTAAATATTATATTAAAAAATCAGGTGTTAAAACTGGAATATTTTACTATTTTATAAAAAATAATAGTAGTTAATTTTAAATTTGATAGCAGCAACACGACTCAAAAAAAGTTAGGGCAATAAAATGCTGGAAAAGCATGTGACACTTTAAGCAGTAAGCTCGGCATGTTGTAACTAATTAGGTTAAATGGCAAATGTATACAGTAAGAATATCAAAGGTCCATGTAAAAAGGAGTTAGACTGTCTGAGATTGTTATGGGAGGGTGGCTCCGGACATTCCACATTTCCTCAAATACCAATGCCACCACAAGAAGAGGCCTAATCTAAACATCTACAAACTTATCTTTTCCTGACTATCCCCCAAGTACAGCATCTGTAGTGAGAACCTGTTGAGGAATTAAGTCAATTAAAACTTTCACTTCATTTTTGGACTGATGTCTTGCATTTTGTCCAACTAAATGCACCTCTTCTTTTGTTTTTTACAGGACAAGCTAAAATGCTGCCCTCCACTGGGATAAGCAGAGTTACCAATGTGACTGCCAACAACTCTGCAGAATTCCTGGATTCAGAATTCCGCTATATCCTCTTCCCACCCGTTTACAGCTTGATCTTCATCTTGGGCCTTATCGCCAACATCTATGTACTCTTCGTCATCCGGTGCCTTCGTGAAGCCAAAGCTATTGGAGAAATCCGAATCTACATGACCAACTTAACCATCGCAGACCTGCTTTTTGTGTGCGCACTTCCATTTTGGATCGACTACTACAGCCGGCATGGCCACTGGATATTTTCTGACTTCATGTGCCAACTTACCGGATCACTATTTTTCATCAACACCTATTGTTCCATTTTGTTCTTGAGTGCCATTAGTGTAAACCGATACTGGGCTGTCACTAGACCACTGGACGCTGCTTTTTCAGACCGCAGACGCCGTGGAATCATTATTTGCGTCGTCATTTGGGTAACAACCGGTGCAATGTCCATTCCTTATTTGACATCACCGGGAACCAATGTGGACGGAGAAAAAACACGGTGTTTCGAAGGATATCATAATCAAACAGAGCCGGATAAGAAATTTGTGGCAGCTACTCATTTCGCCATAATCGGAATGTTCTTTGTAATCTTTTTCCTTATCGTGGTTTGCAATCTGCTGATAGTCCAAAATCTCATCAAACAAACCCCGTTCCAATCTAAGATAAAGTCCACTACAATGCATTCTGGGAACTCCAATGCAAGACGTCCCAAAGGGATCAAGCGCAGAGCTACACAAATGTTGGTAGCAGTCGTTGGGGTTTTCATTTTGTGTTTTTTGCCGCATCATGTCATCCAAGGGCTCTGGACGCTGGCTGTGTTACAGATTAAGGAAGGCTGGGGCCACGTGGGTTGGTCAGAGAAAACACGACAGTCTCTCAACGACATGCATCAGGTTACTCTGGTGCTAATGGGGCTGAACTGTATACTGGATCCGGTGGTGTACTACTTTGTGACGAGGAAGTTCAGGAGATTCATCATGGGGCATTTGAAGAGGTTCACAGAAGGGGAAGGGTGTTCACAGACTACGACGTCACAGCTTTCGATGGACAAAATATAAAATTTATCATTATAGGAAAGAGCTTTAGTTTGGACACTTCATTCATGTGAAGCAAAAACAAGGATTTACACTGTATGCCATAATATTAATAGTTATAATTCAAGTTTTGATCATATGATAATGTAATAAACAGTTGTTCCAAGGATCATAAGGACATGTTTGGGCTTTTTTTTGTTATGTGCTTTTTATAATAATAATAATGAAGCATATTTTTTGGTATTGGCTGAAAAAAATAATAATGTAGTGTCAGTCAGTAGTAGTATTTTTGTAACAGCTTAGATTGGTCCAAATCTAAGTGCTTGCCTAACCAGCCAGCCTCCTCCTGCTTTCTGTTTGAAAGCAGTAGAGTTGGGATCCTCAGCTGGATACTGGCCTATCACAGCTGTTTATCTGCAGCGTGTCTTACAAAAGTGGAAGAAAAGCTTCTATAAAAAATAACCCAAATGGCACCGGCTTATACAGAGCAAAATTAAAAACTTTTCTCTTGATGGTGTTCTATGCTTTCCTTCATCAGCTGTTGATTCTGCTGAAGTCTGCATTGTTGTATACTTCTCTGTGTGATATTTTTCTTCGTCTTGTTGCCATTTTAAAGTAAAGTCCCATTCCATTGACATCCAACGTAGCAACCATGTTCAAACAAACTGATTTTTTCCACAAGTCTTTGTACACCTGGCTTTTGCTGCTGTCCCCCATTCAGAAATAAGATCACAGTTGCTAATAATACAGTGTAAACTGGTGTTTTATGGCAAAATTGGAAACAATTCAAAGCATCCTGTTTTATTTGGATATAGATCAGCAGCACACCCTTTGTTTCTGTGATTGGTTACTCCACCTTTGATTGTTCCACTCATGGAAACATAAGTGAAGGGATACCAGTAGGGGTGTAATGATACATTTTTGGAATGATACAATATGTATCAATTACAATCTGATTCAAGAAAAATATTGGCTAATTTAGAATGATATACAATTTGATACGATTCAACACTTTATACAGATAGAATTGATAGAGTAGCTTTTTGTCAAAAATCATAAAAGTTTACTCTCAAATCTTGCCAAGCAGACACAGAGCAAAGAAATGTTCAATATGGTTTTATTTTAACATGCAAATTTCAAATTTTGATATTTCCAATATTAACTATTTTTTTTTCCATGTATAATGATATACAATACAATACCTAGAAAATGATATGATTCAATACAAGTCGATGGTATCAGCATAGTTGTATTGTAGGGATAAAACATCTATTCATTGTAATAGTAATTGTATAGTTACACCTCTAGATACCAGACTAAGCTGGCCAGGCTTACAAAGTGCATGACTTATTTCTGATTTAAAAATGTATGAAACATATTATTTAAATATATGTTTTTCAGTCCAGGGGTCTTGCAAGGGTAGGTGAAGCAGGCAATTACATTGCTTGCCTCCAAGTAAAAGGAAGGAACATAATTATTTTTATGTTTTAGCTATTGTAGCTATTGTATAATCTTAAGTGTCTAAATGTCAGTGTTACAATCATTCTGTAACCCGTCCTTATGGCTAAAGCTGCTGAGATTGGCTTAGTGTCGAAGTTGTAGTTTTTGTTTAAACTAAAAATTCTTCAGGCACATTTTGTACAAATGTGATCTATATATTTACTAACTTTGAAACATTTGTGTTGCCCCAGTAAAGCTAAGTGTTAGCCAGAGCTAACCATGGACATTTAGTTCATGCCAGTGCATTGGTCTAATTGTTTATAGAGACAAAAATCACAAAAGCTTGTCTCTCAGTTGTGGTTAGACATACAATAGAGTGGGACACAATAGGCGTAGGTTTCAGGTACTATTTTAGTTTAAAATGCCACTCAGATGTCAATAACGTTAGCCCGCAGGTGCAACATTGTAAGATCAGAGATGAAATTCACATAATTTGTCTGCTCATGATATACCATGTGTTTCCTTCTGTTCTGTTTCTCAAACCATACAGAACAGACAGTTAAAGCAGTATAAGTCTTTAATATTGGCTTTATTGGACACATGAACATAACTACATTACAAGTGCCATAGCCTGCCCTGCTCTCGGTCAGTACTACCCCCACACCCCACCCCACGCCCACCCACACACACAATTAGGTAGAACATTTACAACATAAACAAAATAATCATATTCTTCCGAGTGCATCAAAACGTAAACCTCAACCACTCCATTAAACTACTCACTACTACTGGTCTTAAAAGTGTAATTATATTCCTATAAATTAGCATCAATTACATATTCCGTACTGTTATTCTTGATAATACATTTACAGTTACTGCAAAATAAACTGCAATCAAGTAACTCATATTTCCCTTTTATTTTGTGGTATCATGAGCCATGTATCGTGTATCGTGTTATACCTGTTAAACCCTGTGATCCCCAGCCCTACAAACACCAAATAATCAAACATATAATATAACAATCTCACTCAGTGTAGTCCCTCAGATAGGCAGGTCTCTTAACCAGATGATCTGAATGTCGAAGGGGATGCAATGTCTCTTTTTGTTGCTTAGGGTCCACTGACCTGCATATATCGCATTTGTAAACACAAGTCTATGTCTGCTCATTTTTCCTTTGCCAGCATAAACACTCACATGCTCGTCAAAGGCAACCTTCCACTCCAAGATGTGACGAGTGCATACTGCAGGTAAGGTCGGCTCGGAGTGTGTCAGGAATTACTGCTCTTTCTCACCTGAACATAATGCCATTCTGACAACTCAGCTCATCTTTAACAGCAAAATGTAGAATGTCTTGTGCAATGTCTTTTTTGTGTAGAGGCCATCCTGTGAGAACCTTTTTTATGACTCTCACACAGTTCACATGATACCATGTGAACTGTCTCTAGCTCTGACTCTGCATCTCCCGGATTGCGGAGGTAAGTAAGCTCAGTTTACTGTGTCAGCCAGAAGCATATCTCAGCCAGGCACATACACTCAAGGAAAAAAGAAACGCACCACTGCTTTTTTAACACATTTTTGTTTGGTTACTTATTTTTGATGGAAATATTCCATGTGCACATCAACCATATACCCGTCCCTGATATTCAGACCCAATTAATCAATGCTTATGACAGTTTCAATAACAATAACATGACCAAACAATAATAATGCAGCAGTTGTGACATGTGGTCGACCAGATCTGGGACGGTCATTGGAGGATCCAGTGGTGTGGAAACGCTCAGCGAGGCGTACAACAGTAGAGTGATGGACTCCAAACTCCCTGGCTACAGCCGTGTGCTCCTTCAGCTTGAAGCAGGCCAATGGCTGCCAATCTCTCTCTGGTTGCAGGAGTCGTGGCATTGTGAACAAATGTGCTTTTTTTTTCCATTTTGGTGTCTTTTTATAGGGAATGGTTGTGCACAATTGAGGACAGGTCCAATTCATCTCTGAGTTTTACTCATGACCCAGACATAGGTGATTAATACAAAAATACAGTTGTTATTGCTCATCAAAATCAATCAACCGGAACCAGGAAAACAGTCATTTCATTTTGACTCAGAATAGTACTAAACTCATTGTAGTCTGTAATTTTTCACTGGCTGTAATACTTTTTGACAAATTGAGAAAATGAAAATGGTGCGTTTCTTTTTTCCTTGAGTGCAGATCACTTTAATGTCATATTTCTGTAGCCTGAGCAACATTCTCTGCAATCTCTTAGGTGCACTAAGTATTAGGTTTCCTTACAATATTTTGGGTGTGCATATGTGCGTGTTCACAGAGTCTTATGCATTATGGCCCAGCATACAAGTTTACACTGGAGCCCACCACTACCTTCTTTCTTCTTTTATTGGATTTTAAATATCTTAATGGTCTTGGGCCTTCTTATCTTTCAGAATTGCTTTTACCTTACAAACTTTCATGAACCCTAAGGGGTCCGGTACTGGCCTCCTAATTATTCCTTAAGTCAGGACATACTGTATACTCACAGAAAGACATCTTTTCCAGTGCGAACTGTAGCGTTTACTGTTTGGTGCATAAGGTGTAACAAGCAGGCTAAAACTAATTTGATACTGTTTTGTCATGTTTGTCAGTTTGTGGTAGTGTGATGCTGCATCTGATAACTTTATTTTACCCAGACGAGAAAGCTGACAACACAGCACGTGCTCTTGTAATGACAGTAATGGATCTGTTTAAAAAAAGGGAAATAACGGAAAAAAATAAAAAAAGGAACATATTTTAAATGTTATTTATTGCAAAATTGTGTGAATGGGCCTTTACATAAATGTAAGTCTTAAATGCCTAAATATACTTAGAAATAACTTACATTACAGAGAATATTCAGTTCTTTCTCCAGTGTTTCCATGCATGACCATCCTGCATCCAGTCTCTAGCTCCCCCTATCGATCTACCCTAGGACTACCTCCTCCTGTCACCCCTTCACAGCAGGCTCACTCTACCCCACCACCACTATGCAAACAGCCTGTGGAGGGGGCCACTAATTTTGAAAGTTATTTTAAATGGAAACCTGTTCCAATAGATTCCCATGGAACATTTCAAACTTTTCAAAATTCATGTCTCCATACCAATCCTCTGTGCACTCGTCTATAGACCACCTAAAGCTAACACCAATTTTATGCAAGAATTTTCTGATTTACATTTGTTTATGTCCTCCCAATATGATAGACTTTTGACAGGAGATTTCAATATTCACATATGTTGTCCTTCTAAGTCAATGGTGAAAGAGTTTTTAGCTATTTTGGATTCTTTTAACCTAACTCAATCAGTATCTGGCCCAACTCTCTCCTTTGGTTTCCTCCTTTCTGCTTTGGACAGCACTGATTGTGGTGTCTCTGACCATTTCATAATTACTTTTGAATCCGTTTTAATCTTGCCCCTCTTCACAGCCCGCTCGGACACACTGCCTCGCCCACACAATACACTCAACTACAGCCTCACGCTTTTCTGACATGTTTATAGCAACCCAATCAACCTGGGCCCCTGTCACCTCTGACCCTAGCACTGACACAGACAAACTCTTCGACCAATTTAACTCTCTGTGCTCTAAAAACCTTGATTCAGTTGCTCCACTAAAGTTTAAAAGACCTAAAACTAACCTTTCACAGCACTGAATCTGCACTTTTGAAAGTCCTAAATGACGTCTTCCTTGCTGTAGACTCTGGCTCCTCTGCCATTCTGATCTTATTCGACCTCAGCATTTGTTCTCACTGTACATGTTCCTGCTCAGCTGTATTTTCTCCAAATACATCATCCATTATCACCTGTACACTGACGACACTTTACAAACCAGTCTCACCACAAGACAGTTCTTCTACTCTTCACAGGTGTCTGCATGAAGATAAATGCTGGATGTCCAGCATTTAACCTTTTGCAACTTAATAAGAAAACAAAACAAAAGTAGTTTGATTTGGCCTGCTGACAATATCAAAAAATCTCTTGATCAACTATCTGTCAATTTACACAATTCAGTTAGAAATCCTGGGGTCTTTATTGCCTCTGCTTTAAATAAACAGATCAGTAATGCTGTCAAATGTAGTTTCTTTCAACTCAGATCCATTGCAAAACTAAAACCATTACTAAACTACCATTATCTGGAAATCATTATTCATTCATTCATCACATCTAGACTGGTTTACTGTAAGTCCCTTTACACTGGACTCCCACACACTGTTCTCACTAAGTTACAGCTGGTCCAAAATGCAGCAGTCAGGTTTCTAACAGGCACCAGAAAGAGAGAGCACATAAGTCCTGTTTTAGCACAACTTCACTGGCTGCCAGTCAAATTTAGGATTGATTTTAAGATTTTATTGTTTGTTTTTAAAGCACTCAATGGATCTGCCCCTAAATACATCACCGATCTGTTAAATTCTGCCCCACCTCAGCCAACATTTTATAGTGGGGCCTATGTGGGGACCATATGACACTATATGGGCTTCTTATATGGGCCCTAAATGGGTTTGTCCATGGGTTCCATATGGGCCCAATATCAATCTGCCCATATGGATCTCACATTTAACCTACGTGGGGCCCAACATAACATACGGGGCCCAACAGGGCAACACACATTAAACCCATATTGGCATAACTTTATACACCCCATAGAACATACCTCAATATAAATAGTTTAACATTACAAATTACAAAAAGGTTCATTTTATCAAACTTTATTTTTTGAAATTTGTTACAGAAACAAGTCACTGAGTACAGCCTACAAAGCTCTACTCTGCTGTAGAACAAATTTAACTATTGTAGCAAACATTTTCTCACCTTGCATACAGACTGAATGAGTTTATAGTTTTGTTTGTTCTGTTTTTAAATTGAGATATTGTTTTTGCCCTCTCTGGTGACATCTTGTGGTGATGCAGGTTTCCTGCAGCTATCAGCAAGTCCAATGGTTTGTAATCTCATTTTAAATGTCACAAACAGATTTGCAGCAGCCAAATTGTCAATTTAATTATCAGTATGCATTTTAATGCCCTGTTGGAATCCTGTGATAGTTTGTATTGCTACCTCGCCCTGCACAGCTGAACAACCATGCAGAGAGATGCATCTATAAAGCTGAATCTGAAACATTCATGCTCAGAACTGTTTGACGGTCTAGATAGTTGAAGGCACATAAATAACCAATGAACAAAACCTCCACTTTGTGAATACAGTCTTTAAGGAGTTATTCCCCTGAATAATACAAACTGCATTAATGCTCTTTAGTGCTTCTACATGAACCAAACAAACAAACAAACACGACTGAGTTGAAGTATAGTATCAAAAAACATCACTCCCCTGACTGCTGCGCTCTAAGGGCTCTTTTTCCACCCCTGTCTCTTGCCCCTGTAAACCATTTGGAGAGTGCCTTTTCAGCCTCCTTCTGATTTACTTCCTTGGTCAGCAGGTTCTTCTTTAGTCCACCTGTTGAGCCAAAAATTTATAGATAATTCGAAATAGTAATTCAAATAATAATTAATTCAAAATAATTCAAAAGACCAGCAGCATGTTACGTTAAAATTTGTTTTACAGTATTTTACATTTACATTAAGGAATTATAGTACAATAATGACTTCTCTAAACTATCCTATTGGCCAAATATAATTTCTGTGGAGACAACTGGTTTGTAATGTAACAAAATAATTAAACCTACCATATATGACATCAAAAAGGCGCGGGTCTCTGAATCTCTTCTTGCCATGACGACCACACAAATTGTACATGGGTGCCACTTCATTTCATCATCCTTCTTGTAGCGTCATCAAGAGAGGACCCACCAACATCTGCGACCTTTGAAATCTGTAAAAATACAATTTGGAGAGGACACAAAAGTTATCTTAGTGGTATCATACAAAAATTAAGACAACAATGCAAAATTGACTTACAACACAGGACATTAATCTTGGGTCCTGCAGCTGTTGATTCAAAGCTTCCACTTCTTCTATGGAAGAGAGAGGAAACACAACTTCTTCAGGAACCTCTGGCAATGACTCGTGGCTATGATGCTTAAGTAAAGCATTCAACATGTTGCTATGAACCCGCTGAGTCTCTTTCACTTCTTACCAGTAGAGTAAGGATTTTGACAAACATGGCAGCTGTGGAGGTGAATCGTTCAGCAGGATTATCGTGTTGGAGTGATGCTCTCAGCATTTAGTGTAGGAGTGGTGCCCTGGCTGGCTGGTCTGTTTTTTGAGTTATGAGGATCGCTAGAGGTGGCCCTTGAGGTGGCCGTGCTGAGATGAAGAGGTGGTGTGGGTGGAAGTTCATCAGATTCCTCACTTGTATCTGGAAGAAATGTTTTGTTTGGTCTAAAAAGAGAGGAAATATATTAGTTACAGATAGAGGAAAATACATACATTCACACAATTTACTAGATCACAGCTTTGGACAACTGAATTTATTAGTGTATTTCATATTTAACCAGCTGTTTACATAACTTTAATGGCTGTATTTTAAATAAGTTACATATAAAATTGCAAATTTTATAGTTCTTCAAAAATGTATAAGTTGTAATTACTTAAACATGTAAGTTTGGAGAGTAAAACAGCAAACTCTTTTCCTTTTGTGGAAATTCATACTGTCTTCTTAACTACTGTTTAATGTTTCTTTTAGTCAGGAGTGTTCACTAGCAAACTGTGCATCAAATTAACAGATAAAGACATGACCCAAGTGTCAGTTCTAAGGACTTACAATCTTCTGCGCTTCTTTGGAATCTCAGAGTCTGTGTGTAAATCCGAGGTTTCCTCAGCCCTGCTTAGCTTCTCTCTCGCGGCAGCATATGTGTCTGCAAAAAAACAAAATGATTTAAGGAACACAATATTGACAACCAAAACAAAAACTAAACTTTTTTAAGTTACCTGCACTTCCAATGATCCATATTCTGCACTTTTCCCAGTCTTGTCCAGGAATTATTCATTTTTTTACTGCCTTGTTTATCCTCACAGCCCTTCCAGTTGGCCAGAAGCACTCTTTTCTTTCTGGACCAACAATCCAGCTTGTAGGGACGATGTCAATGACTGTCTTTCCATCATCAGCAAATTCATCAGTGAACTCCACAACATTATAAAGGGGCATCCTGAACCACTGAAAGAGAGTCAGTAATCATGAAGCTGAGACAAAGCCACACATACATCAGCCATGGGCAAAAGGACAAGTTTTTTGGACAGTTGAGCCACGGGAACAACAATTAACTGGCCACCAAGTTCCAAGACAACTGTAATTCCCAAGCTTGATGAAGAGATTGGGTAGTGATAAAAACATGCCCCTGCATTAAAAATTTCACATATTGCAAAAATATCTTCCTTGGGAGACACTACAAGATTTCGAACAAGGGCAACTTTACTATCAATTTCAAAGCAGTTGTTTCCAGAAGGAGATGGTCGTCCCTTTGGATTGGCACTGCTTATACTGTGTCCAAGTAGAAAATCCTGGTGGAGTTGGTCCAGTGTAATGTGGGTGTTTAAACCTGTCTTCTAAAGTTCCTTTTCCATTACTGTTAAAAGTTTGTCTCTCACCCACACGCCTCACAACTTGTTCAACTGGATTTTGTGGTCTTCTTATCATTTTTTTCAAATGTCCCAAATAATTTTCAAATGGAAAGCATGATACACAGTCCAGAGCACCATATTTATGAGCATCTTGTGCCAAATGTATAAGACTATGTGAGTTGTATACAAGAAATTCAGATCCATACAACTTGGCAAAATTTGTCACAAAACATTTCAACAACTTTTCAGCATAGTCACAATAGTTGCTGCACAGTTCCTGGCTTAAAAGTATTCTGATAGCTACAGACAAGACAAGAAAGTTTTTTATAGACGTTTAGGCAATACATTAAACAATACAACAGGTCCTGTGTATAATAAAAATTGCCTGAACTCTGTTGCTTTCCATTGGCTATATTCATAAAGAGAACGTGGTTTTCTTGAGAAATTTCTAGGCAAATGTTGCCTTAATAGCTTTAAACTTTCAGATATAATAGAAAGAACACTTGATGACAATCTACAAGTTAATGGTCCCTTCACCCACAGAGAGACAAGTTTCCGTACAATTCCTAGACACACCAGATGCATATAATCAAGGACAAAAGATGAAACCAGGCCTATTCCCAACTCCAACAGAGGTGATACATCACGGTGGTGCTCCTCATCTAACATTTCACTGAACTGGGCATCTGTTCTTAGGGCTGCTTCCATATCAGGGTACACTATTTTTCCATTTAAATAAACACCACTTTGCACACAGTGCTCACAAGAGCTGTAACCTGAGTGACCTTTAACACATTTGAGAAAGGCTCTTGCTGGAGCATCATATAAATGCATCAGGCAGTAGGACACTGTAATGTTTCTCATTAAAATACAAACCTTCCATTGTGAGTGTTTTAACTTCCTCAACAATATCTTTCATGTACTCATGAACAGATTGTGGTTTAGATGGGCCAGCATAAAGACCTATCATGAAAACCTTTGAACCAGGCAACTCCTTAATTTTACCAAGTATAGGCCACAGTTGCATATTAGAACTTCTGAAAATTGGTATTCCATCAACATTTAGTCTTAGAGTTATTGTGTCTGTGAGTATGTAAGAGTTGAAAGCAGAATATAAAGATAAAAAATATTAGTTGTTTAACTAATTAGATACTAAATATTTTTAATAGTGACCCTCAAAAAACATTATTGCACATTTCATATAAAATATTATATTTTAAGCATGACACAGTTACCCCACATACATCCCATGAAGGCCCCATACTTTTTTAACTATATGGGTCCCTCATTGTGAAACCTATATGAGACCCACATAAATTGCCCATTGACAGCCCATGCCCATGTGAAACTCACACTGGACCAGACATAACCCATAAGGGGCCCAGATATCAATGTTGGCTGGGATCCCTCAGGTCTTCCCCCCACTCCACATTAAGACCTCCATATCTACTGACCAGTTTAAATCTCAGTTAAAAACTCATCTTTTTAACTTGGCAGTTTAATTTAATCTGATTTTATGATTTTATTGTTGTCTATGTTTTTTGCATGTTTTTTATCTTTACTTATTCTTTACATCAAAATGTAGTTGTTGTTCTTAATTGTTGATGCTAACTTGGATGGTTTTCCTTATCTTTATAAAGCACTTTGGCACAACTTTGTTGTTTTTAAATGTGCTATAGAAATAAAATGGCTTGGCTTGGCCACAGAAAAAGTTTTACAAAAATGCTTTTTTCTTGTCTTTTTGTCTGAAAAGTTTTTGGTGAAAACTACCATCCTTTAACTGTTGATAAAAAAGAACAAATTAACTTAAAATAAAATTAAAGTTTAATGAAAGAAGAAATAAATAAAACTGTAGCACAACATTTCTGTGGCACAGCAAAAATGGTTGAAAATGACCAAAAACATAGGCATTGGCTGGCAACTTTAAGAAAATGCTGGCAGTGAAAGAGTTAACTTAACAATGTAGATCATAATTCAGTTATTAATTATGAATTTAGCTAAATGTGTATTTTCAGATGTAAAGTCCACAAATCTGATAAAACGTTAAAAGGTCAGTCGTAAAGTGGCCTCTCAGGTAGATATAACCTTCAAAAGACTTTATTGATCTACAAGGAACATAAATAAATAAAATACTATGAATAAAATACAACAGCAAAGGGTAAATCCCATGAGCTACTGTGATATTGGTGTTTTTCCAATAACAACAAAGACCTATAAAACTCTATATCCTGTAATCCACCTCAGATTTCCACATATTTGCATATTTTTGTGAAACAGGAATGCTAAGTTATGAGTGTAAACTTCCAGGATTGCTGTATACTTAGTGGATCCTTTCAGTTTGATGGAGGAGTGAGTTAGTGCTCAGCTCTTGCTTCTGTTGCACAATGCGGGAGTTTTGTGACTCCGCCCACATCTGAAGACACGTGAAGAAACTCTGTGTGCTCAGTCATTCTCTGCTCTGCATCGGACGAGTCAAGACACACGCACAGGTAAGAATGCAATGGCTTTGGGGCTATTTACTAACATCAGAAGAATGATTTGTCAATTTTGTGCAGAGATTGTGTTTGAAATGAAGTTATATGACTAAATATGGCTTTAAAACTATTTTTAGTAACATTTTTTATCTGTGGATAAAAACATGGGGTAGTCTTTTGAAAATAGTGAATCTTTATTGTTGGGGTCCACAGGAGATTTTGTAAAGGGGCCACAACACTCTTGACTTTAGGAGTGGTCAGTTTAGGACAGTTTAACAAGTGGGCTATTCTTAAACAATATAAGCACCCACCTGCCAGTTTTGCAGTACCTGTATATGAGATGAGGGCAAGATTAAAACTGATTGCCAGATTATATATAAAAGAACAAGAAAAGAACAGGCGTTATGTAGTTTTAAAGACGAAATGGCAAAGCAAAATTGGAGAATGATAAATGAAGAAAATGATGTTAATCAAGCAAATGAAATGTTTTTAAATATATTTAAAACTTTGTATGATAAGAAAAAACAAACCATCACAGAAAAAACATGGATGACTAAAGGTCTGATAAAGGCATGAAAGAAGAAAAATATATTATACATAGAACATTTAAGGAGAGAACCAAAGAGGCTGAAATACAAATAATATAAAAATGAACTCACTAATGTAATGAGACGTTGTAAAATAGATTATTATATTAATAAGTTAAAAAATAATAAGTATAGTACAAAAAGTTTATGGTCAGTGTTGGATAGCATTATCAGAAATTGAGACAATGCATCTATGTACCCTCAATATGTCATACAATTGAAAATATTAATTAACTTTTTTTTTTGGCAATGTAAGCCCAAAACTGGCAATAAAAGATGATAGGGCCGATAAGCCAAAAGCAACTGAAAATGTGGAAATTAATACAAGTTCTATGTTTCTAAGAGCAATAAATGATGAAGAAATTATGAAAATTGTAAAGTGTAAATCAAAGAAATCAATGAATTGTAATGAGATAGATATGGTAGTAGTCAAAAAGTAATTAAAGTTGTTGTAAACCATTAAGCTTTATTTTTAATTCATTCTTTCAAAGTGGAATATTCCCTCATGAAATGAAAATAGCCAAAGTGGTACCATTATTTAAAGCCAGTCTCCATTCTCTCTGTTTTCAAAAAATTTTAGAAAAAATATTTATTATTAGACTCGATAGTTTCATAGATAAACATGCTTTATTAACAAATAGTCAGTATGGTTTTCAGGCTGGAAGACTTACATCTTTGGCATTATTAGACTTAGTAAAAGAATTAACAGGTTGTTTGGACAAAAGAAAGCATTCAGTGGGTGTATTTCTAGATAGATCTAAATTTTAGTAAAACGTTTGGCAGAATAAATCATAACATACTTACATAACAAAAAAAGTTAGAAAGTTAAAGTTAAAAAGATATGGAATAAGAGGTATAGTATCATCCTGGCTAAAAAGTTATATGGAAAACCTCCAGCAGTTTGTTAAGATAAATTAATTCGGAATTGATGGATATCACTTGTGGGGTGCCGCAAGGCTTAATATTGGGGCCAAAATTGTTTATACTGTATATTAATGATATATGTGCTGTTTCAAAAGAAATGACATGTGGAACATTTGCGGATGACACAAACATATTTGCCTCTGGTGAGGAATTACAGCAGGACTTGGAGCTGGTCATGCTTGAAATGAGTTTATATATGTAAGTATAGATCATGTAGAAATAAAAAGAGTTGATAAAATCAGTTTTTAGGAGTGATGGCAAAATCTGCTGGAAACCTCATATAAACCATATCTGAACGTAATACTTACAAAACAAACTTGCAGTCACTAACTATTTTACAGAAAAAAGCCATAAGAATTGTTAATACCAGAGAATATAGAGAGGCTGGAGTATTAACATTTGCTGATGTGATTAATTTTAGGACAGCCCAAGAAAAAATCAACTTCCTTTTAATCTCCGAAACATATTCTCAGACGGAGAAGGAGAATACAATCTTAGAGGAAATGAAAATTTTAAAATGAAAAGTGTACGTACAACTATGAAGAGTTTCAGTGTTTCAAACTGTGGAGTAAAACTGTGGAATAGTTTACCTGAAAAAAGTAAGCAAAGCTGTAACATAAAGGTTTTGCCATGTACTGTAGTATTCAGTATTAACAAGTACATTAAATAGACTTTGTTATCTGTTGTATATGAGTCAGACATATGTGTTGATATGATTTGTGATCAAGGGGTGGGGTCAGATAGGTTTATACTTCTCCCTGCTCCCTTTTGGACATGTGTCCTTTTTGGACATTTTTATTATCTATAGTGGTGAATGAAATAAGTGAATTAAGTGTTAAGCTCCATAATATGGACAATACACATCTCAAAATAAATGAAATGAAATTAAATAAAAATAAATAAATAATTAACTAATTACTACACACCTCTGGTTTCTTGTAAATGTTCACTAAATAGGGAATCTGTATTTACAGTATATGGAGCTATACAAGATAAGCACCCCACATGAAAGGGCCACAATTTGATAAAATAAATAAATAAATAAATAAATAAATAAATAAAAAAGCTAAAATATTCACATGCACAGATAACAAAAATAAATAAATAAATAAAAAAAATAACAATAAAAACAAGCAAAAAAAAAAAAAAAAAGAAAGAAAAAAGAAAGAAAGTCACTTGGGCCTTTTTGGCTCTCAATTTTCTTGCCATATTTAATTTAAATTGTACAGTCTGAGCTATAAATTTAACAGCAGGCATGACTCCATTTAGGAACAAGTTCTTCTGTTTAAAAAAAAGGATAAAAAAAGTTAGCTATGCACCATGTCTTCACAATATTTATTTAATGCTTACAAAGTTTAATAATGAACAATTTATGGCACTGACATGTTTGAATATATTTAAGAAACAATTAGTTGACTTTTCATAAAGTAAAAGTATTATATCCAGATGTATAGACTAACTGAATGCACTTCAGTGGTAAGGTGGTTGGTACTGGGGCCCCTCATTACCACCTTACACCACTGGCTATAGCAGTTATGTGCATTTGCTCTTTTGGAATCCTAGGTTTAGAAATAGCTGTTTTTAGATTAATAACTCTAACTTGATTGGCAGTATTACTGTAAAGTAAAAAGAGCTTACCAAAAATGACACCTATGCCCTAGACCTTTCTGAAACTAGCATAACTTTAATATTAATATTAATATATTCATGTATAAAGTCATGCTGTCTAGAAAACTGGAAGTTATTTATGCACACTCCACTGACAGAATTCTGGATAAAGTTTGAATGTGTGTAAACTGTGTACTGTGTGTCCCCTCATATACAGTATGCTTTAACAATACTACTACTATTACTACTACTACTACTACTACTACTACTACTACTACTACTACTACTCCTTAATAGTAGATTAGCATTAGCATGTTTATTGGGAAATTTTACAGTCATGTGGAGAAAAGTAGTGCAATCATCTACATCAGTATTTATTGGTTTTGGTTATCACATCTATCACTATGGTTTAGATGACACAACCCGTATTTAGTGGTTATTATCAGTAAAGCTCAATTCTTGTTTCAAAATTATCCCAAGACATTCTGTATATTTATTTATGAGCAAAGCCCATGCTCCACTTATTTTGATCTTGGGGTCATTTTAGAAATTAAATTAAATTGTTTTCATTTTATTCAGTTTGAGGTAGTGCTTGCAGTTTGTAAAAAAAAGCAAAAGCAGGTGAAAGTAAAAAATAAATCTGATGAAATATATTCACCAGGAATTTCTGAATTAATTTCACAGATAGTATACACAAAACAATTGTGTTTGGGTAACAATGACCAAAGCTATGCCAAAATGAAAAATAAAATAGAAAAGTTTAGACATTTTTTTGTATATGTATATTGATTGTATTTCTTTACATTTTCGAAAAATTGTCAAATTACCAGTAAGTATTATAATAAATGTGAATCAAAATCAAAATAATAAAAGTCAAACTAAATATTAAATAAATGCAAAAGTTAAATATACATAATATATAAATGTTAAATCTAAATTTAATATTACTATTAAAATATTAAATTGGAATCTTAAATCTAAATAATACCTTTTGATCTAATGGGTAAATTTCAATGTTAAATTTAAATGCATATCTAAATGTGCACTTAAAATGTCTTGCCCAATGTGAAGCTAAATATTCAGCAAACTTGCAAATGCAATGTAAGACCCTTTTTAAAACACATTTTTATTTAATGTATATAACCAAGGTAAACAGTTAAAGCTAAAGCAGATATTGGTCAGATGCCAAAACTGTACTTTTGCATTAGAACAACAATTATTTAAATAGTCTTAAAATTTAAAAGTTTTAAATAGCAAGTTCCTCATATGTCAGAATGTGAGACAGTAACATGAGGGACAGCTTTGACAAGTGTCCAAAAAGAGTCCAAAAGTTTCATGTGTAAGCAGTGCTTCATTTGAAAAGCAGTAAACAGTATGATTGGCATGTTGCAAATAATAAGATTAATTGGCAAATATATACAGTAAGTATATAAAAGAGACATGTTATAATGAGGAGTTAGACTGTCTTTTACAAGAATGGTTTTCACAAAGAAAAATTACAATTTACCAATGCTACTACAGCAAGAAGCCAAATCTAGACATCTACAAACTTGTCTTTTCCTGACCCAAGTACAGCATCTGTGGGGAGAACCTTTTTGAAATGAAATGAATGAAAACTTTCACTTAAACTACCGTTGGTTTGGAACAACCCAACTCACAAAGTTAGTTTTTTCTACTTTTAAGTGGCTTTCAAGTAAAAGTTTCAAGATCACCAAAAGGGACCACAAGCTGTCAGTGCAACAGAGCAGTGAGCGGCTGTTTCAGAGCAGTTTCCTGCAGGATGAAGCAATACTGTTTGTCCGTCCTACCACAAGCGAAAATGTGTATAATAATAATTAAATTGTTGAATTGATTGACATTTGAATAGACCTTTTCACCAGAAAACAAGTAATTATTTGTTGTGTTATCCCATTTCCAGTTAGTGCTTTTCCAAGGCCAAGCTTAACAAATTTCACATTTGCAGACGTACTGACAGTTACGCACCCACCAACAGCTGGTTAAAGGCTACAAATTCTTTCATAATTCACTATTTTTGAGAAAAGTAAAGAAGAAAGCTTAATTACTATCAACAATTAGCATTAGCTAACTTCTAGTGACACAAAATAAACTATGTATTCAAGACTGAAAATGTCTCAAATGAATTATAATATAACACAGATCATTCATTTTATGTTTACAGTTGATTTTGACTCGGTGAGATCGATGGTCATGAAAACTTGCTCATCTTCTTTGTAAACAGCGATAACCTGTACTATTATCTAATGACCTGCATCTGTAAAGTATCAAATGTCATCAAGGGTCCAGTAGGTGTGAGAGCAAAACATTTTTATTTTTTTATTTTTTGAACTTGCAACCGCTACCGTGTCCCAACATGACCTCCGGTGGAAAACACAGAAGTCATATCATATAGTTATATATGATAACAGTCTTTATGCAATACACTATTAAATGGACATTGCTCTGTGTAGGTTGTCTCAACTCAGTAATCTTAAAGGTGCAGCAGCCACATCCTGCTTTCATCATATGGAAACTTACCGTAGCTCTGAGGGGACATTCTGTTACTTCTGATCATGAAAAAATGATCAGATAATTTTTTGATAATGTTTTAATAGTTTAGTGGCAAAAAACAAAATAAAAAAACAAAAACAACTAGTTCATAAATATTTTAAATATGCAAGATGTGTGCAGTCAAAGCCTTGCTCAGTTTGTTCTCTCTGAGCATTTACACAAATAGGAAGAACTCAAACTGGATTCTATGGTACTTTAAATAACCTTTTTTAAATAACCATATTTAGGCGTTATTGATAGGACAGCGGATAGTAAGAAATTGGGGAGAGAGCAGCGAGAGACATTCAGCAAACTGTCAGAGTCTGGACTCAAACCCATTACGCTGAGGCAGGCTGTATTTGCCATTTTCCGGTCCATTGTTGCATGTATCAGCTTTCACCACCTCTGGCCCCTAACAGGACTAAGCAGAAGTTGAATGAATGAATATTTTCAGACTGGTGTCTTGCAATTTGTCCAACTAAATGCACATCTTCTTTTGTTTCTTACAGTACAAGCCAAAATGCTGCCCTCCACTCCATCCCCCACTGACCTGAGCGGAGTTACCAATGTGACTGCCAACAACTCTAACTTTCTGGATTCAGAATTCCGCTATATCCTCTTCCCACCTGTCTACAGCTTGATCTTCATCTTGGGCCTTATCGCCAACATCTACGTACTCTTCGTCATCCGGTGCCTTCGTGAAGCCAAAGCTATGGGAGAAATCCGAATCTACATGACCAACTTAACCATCGCAGACCTGCTTTTTGTGTGTGCACTTCCATTTTGGATCGACTACTACAGCCGGCACGGCCACTGGATATTTTCTGACTTCATGTGCCAACTTACCGGATCGCTATTTTTCATCAACACCTATTGTTCCATTTTGTTCTTGAGTGCCATTAGTGTAAACCGATACTGGGCTGTCACTAGACCACTGGACGCTGCTTCTTCAGACCGCAGACGTCGTGGAATCATTATTTGCATCGCAATTTGGGCAACAACCGGTGCAATGTCCATTCCTTATTTTACATCACCAGGCACCAATGAGGATGCAAACGTAATACGATGTTTCGAAGGATACCAGGATCAAACTGATTCAGCAGAAGAAATTCGTAGCTGCTACTCATTTCGGCATAATCGGGATATTCTTTGTAATCTTTTTCCTTATCGTGGTTTGCAATCTGCTGATAGTCCAAAATCTCATCAAGCAAACCCCGTTCCAAACTACAATAAGGTCCGCTACAATGCTATCCAGGAACTCCACCATGAAATCGTCCAACCCAAGACGTCCCAAAGGGGTCAAGCGCAGAGCTACACAAATGTTGGCGGCAGTCGTCGGGGTTTTTGTTTTGTGTTTTTTGCCGCATCATGTCATCCAAGGGCTCTGGACGCTGGCTGTGTTACAGATTAAGGAAGGCTGGGGCCACGTGGATTGGTCAGAGGAGACGCTACAGTCCCTCAACGACATGCATCAGGTTACTCTGGTGCTAATGGGGCTGAACTGTATACTGGATCCGGTGGTGTACTACTTTGCGACGAGGAAGTTCAGGAGATTCATCATGGGGCATTTGAAGAGGTTCGCAAAAGGGGAAGGGTGTTCACAGACTATGACGTCACAGCTTTCGATGGACAGTAAACATCAGTGTCAGCTTCAAGAGATGGAGCCCTGCCAATGAGATGGACAATATATACAACTTATCAGAATGGAAAGAGATTTAGTCTGGACACTCCATTAATGTGAAGCAAAAACAAGGATTCACAGCCTATGCCAGAATGTTAAAAGTTTTTTTTTTGTCATGTGTTTTCTATCTTAGATGTTCTTATTAATTGTATTTTTGGGCATTGACTGAAAACAAAAATGACTTGGTGTCAGTCATTACTTGCTATTTTGGTTACAGCATAGAAATATTGGGACCAATAAAGTGCTAGCCTAACCAGCCAGCCCCAACTACTTTCTTTTCAAAAGCACTAGAGTCCTGGATCTCCAGCTGGATACCGGCCTATCACATCTTACAAAAGCAAAAGCTAATCTCCCATCAAAAGTAACCAAGATGGTGCTGGCTTATACAGAGCAAAGTTTATAACTTCTCTCACCTGATTATCGATTATTTAGTGTTTTTCTTCATTACCTGTTGATTCCGCGGAAGTCTGATTTGTTGTTCAGTCCTCTGTGAGATATATTTCTGTCTTGTTGTCATTTTAACATCAGTAAATTCCCGTTGACATCTGACATAACGACCACATTCAAACGAAAAAACTTTTTCCGCAAGTACTTGTACAACTGGCTTTTGATGCTGTCCCCTTCCAGAAACAAGTTGCTGCAGTGTATTCTGCTGTTTTATTGGCCAAAATTCTTCATAAGCGCCATGTTTGTTTTGGTAATGGGTCAGCGGCTGCTTATATCTTTTGTTTTTCTCATCGGTTACTCCACCTGTGTTTGTTTCGTCCATGGAAACTCGCAAGCAAAATGTATAAAAATGTATATATGTTAATTGTATGAAACATATTATTTAAATGCATTTTTTGTTCAGTCCAGAGGTTGCAATAGGATCCAAGTAAAAAAAAGGAACATAATTATGCTTATGTTTTATTGTAGCTAATTGAAGTGTCAAAACGTCAGTGCTTTGTAGCCCAAGCTACTGAGATTGGCTTAGTTTCCAACTAATTTGTATTTGTATTTATTACTTTGATACTTTTGTAGTTTTTTTTCCATTTAAATGCTCTTTTAAATCATTGCTTTTGCTATTTCAAGCAAATATATTTATATGTTGTGTTGATAATTAAAGATGTACTATCTGATTTCTGTCTCTTGTATTTGAGGAAAACTAAGTATTCAGTCAACAGCAGCAAGATAGAAGACCTCATCTGACCTCACCACTTTATTATTAAGTGTTTTTGACAGAGGGAGAACTAGAGCAGGGACTGCATTTGTGACCAATCATGCACTCAGTACATATATATTATATTCTCAAAAACTCGGGTTGGCCTTTAGAATGCTATATGTTTTTGTGGTGCATAGTTATACCTTATACTTTAAACATACAGTATTTTGTTGTAATATTACACGATAAGTGTGGAGCAGCAGTAATCATTTGTGTATTGTAATTTGTATAGGCTTCAGAAAACCCACGCTTTCTCCATTACAGATACACATTTCTATGCCCCCCAGATTGCACCTGACAAGCAACACATTATCTGCTGCGCTGCAAAAAAAATGGCAATGCTTGCCAGTCAGTATGAGGAACAAAGGGCATTTTTCACACATTTATTCTTGACATTTAGAAGTAGAACCAGTTTCCTATGTGACTGAAGTGTTGCAACATTGGTGCCATAAACTCAGGAACATTCTTTGAGGACACTGGATTACACAATGCCTAGTATACTGCCTTTGTGTCTAAGACCATAAACTCTAGGTGGTGAATTCCTAAAACAACTGGGAAAAAGGTCAAGCGCTGGTTATTACAAATGCTTTCCAGGACTTCTTGGGTGTGGACTGACTGGAATGAATGAGCGTGTCTAGGCAGACTATTGTGACATCTGGGAATGTAGTATGACATGTTAATTTGTTTATGGCCTACAATAAATATTCTTCACATTGTGTCATTGTACGTGTAATGATTTTGGTTCTGTTGTATTTATTTGTGAGCACTTGTTCAACTATAATAGAATGTGTCTCAAGTTGCATCCAAACAAAAAAAAAAAAACTGTGAATGTGACTGAACATCTTTTGGTTTATTTATAACAGTGTCATATTATATTATTCTAAATAGTAACACTTTACACTATGTTTTAAACAGTGTAACTACTATAGTGACTATTTGTCAAAGAAAACTAACAAGCTTACTAATTACTAAAATGCGCCATAGGTTTATGGTTTACGCAGTACAAAAGTTATTGTCTATACCAAGAAGTGCAATTTTGTTGCTTTCATTCTATTTTTGGAAGGTAAACAACAAGCAGATTTAACAAAGGCCTACTTGCTGCCTCTCCTGCTCGTTTGCTCCTCCCCTCTCTCTCCTAGTCCCTTCCTTTTTCTGTATGACTCTCTTTTGAGCTTGTATTCTTCTTCTACTTTTTCTTATGATAAATATATACAAATCATAATAAATAAATATTTTATTTTCTTATGTGGTCTTTCCGTGGTTGGCAAACAAAAAAAGAGCTTGTTTATTTGTGCGCCACTCTGTCTTGGTTCTCATCATTCACAGTTGAAGAGCCGTTCAAAAGATGCGGATTGTTCATGAATGTTACATCTCCACTCAGAGAACTGGAGCTACATTTAGTAACTATATCTTAGTTCTGTTTGTTTAACTTACTGTATGTGTGTTGCACTTCAGATCAGTCAATGCATGCACTGAGTGGCCAATAAAGGCTACAAACAGCTGTTTATTTTAAGTCCATTGCATATTCTGGAAAACAGGGAGAAATGTTTATGTTAAACTGAACAAGATGATGCAAATGCAGGTTGTTTCAAAGTCTACTTATTCCTTTATTGACTTTACATAACCAGATGTCAGATGCCCAAAGAGCAGTGCTAAAGAGCCACATTAGGCTCTAAAACTATAAGTTACAGAGGTCTGGCCTAACCCAATACATTAAAAATACTCCAAAAGTGCTAAACCCTAAACAATGAGATATAAACTAAACAAATGACTGTAAAAGGTGAACATAAGAAAATATTCAAAACATGAAATAAACAAAAATAATAATTATAATAAGGAAATGAGTAAACTAATAAAATAAATCTTAACAATAATAAACTAAACCAAAAAGACAAATAGCTCCTACAACTACAACGTAACTACAGAGTAACAAACTGCAATAACACTTACTTATATTTTACACACATTATGGAATTGTGTGTAAACAGGTACAAATGTAATAATAATAATAACAATAATAAAATCAACAAAAAAAAAAAAAAAAACAAGCTGGTGATGGATTTATTTCTCAATTTTTGTCATGGCAGATTGACCAAATTGTACATATTGGCTTTTATTTGAGTTTTAGTTGTCTTTTTATCACCTCAAATCTTTTTTATTTTTATTATTAGTACTGTACAAACAAGACAGTCTATGACAATGACAACAGTTAACAAAAAAGGCGAGGTGTGGGTATGCAATAATTCAAACAAGACAAAAACATGACAGAACACACACACCCAAAACAAACAATCAAACAAACAAAAAACTAAAGGGAAAGGATTATGTGTTGTGTGTTCTGTGTGTGTACTTTGTGTGTAATGTTTGGGTGCGTTTATGGAACCAAAGAGCATTGCCACAGCAGCAACAATACCTAGTAGTAGTAGTACTAGTTCCAATAACATTAGTAATAACAATAATAATGACTGTAATAAAGATACTGTGATATTAACTATTGCTCCACCAGGACAGCACCACAAATTTAAAACAATAAATTTTACATTAATATAGTTCTCGCTCTCATCCCCAGCCCCTGACCCATTTTTATTTTTTTTTTATCATCTTAAATCTGCCCATTTTTCTTTGAGCTGTATGGCATCAACAGGGCATTTTTTTTTTGTCTACAGAAAACACTCAGCGAATATTTTCTCTTGTTTGTAAAATCCTAGAGATGGTTGTGTGTGAAAATCCCAGTAGATCAGACTGTCTGGCACCAACAACTGTCATGTTGACTTGACTCACTTGCATCATTCTGACTTATCCACTCTGACTTAGCAATTAAACTTGAACTTGTTTGTGCAAGCGTTGGGTTGGTGCAGTGAGATATACTGAATATTGTGTTAATGCCAGCTGAACAGGTCTAATATCTAATAATAGATATTATGAGTGCTATCCTTTCTGTCAACTGGGGAATGTTGTGGTTTCTTTTGAACAGGCCAGTGTTGTGTTTTCATACCTTGACCTGTTTTAACTGCTTCCTCATAGGTGTCACATGATCCATCTGGTCAGATGATTTAAACAGTTTTTGGCACAGTCTTTCTACCTGGCTTGGTAGGAGGAAAACGCCATTTGCAGGCCGACTTTTTCAGAAGGTGATTTTTGTTTTTTTTGGACCTGATCCTAAGCTCTAATTACAATTACCTCCTTAATCCAATGGTCATGTTTGTTATTCTTCATTGCAATGATTTAGTTTTTGTCCCAGTCCATTATGTGTGATGCAGCTTCTCTAATTTGAGTTGGGACCATTGCACACACAATTTTCAATTAACTATTTTGTAATAAAAATCACTCCTGGGTCATTAGATAACATCTGAAAGGGGCTGATATAATATTGTCTAATAGGGGGTGTAACGATATGTTTTTGCAACGATACAATATGTATCGATTAGAAGTGTTTTGATACGATTCAAAAATAATATTGGCTAATTTGGAACGATACGATTCAATACAATTCAGCACCATCATATTGATAATTGATACAGCAGCTTTTTGCCAAAAATCATAAAAGTTTACTCTCAAATGTAGCACCAAGGCCGGAGTTGATTATGTCCAGCAGACAGAGAGTGAAGAAAAGTTGAATATAACATTTTATTTAATTAAAAACACAAAATTTATCTCCAAAAAGCCATATCTGGTTTTATTTTAACATACAAATTTCTAATGTTGGTATTTCCGATATTATTGATTGATACTTCAGGTTTATCAATATTCACTTCCGAGAAAACAATACGATTCAATACAAGAACATGTGTATCGATGTAGTTGTATCATAGGGGGAAAAAAAGTGATACATCAATATAGTTAGTGTATCGTTACACCCCTATTGTCAAATATTAACAGCAACTCTTCCAAATGACAGTGGCGCAGAGCTCTCCTAATTTCCTTTAAAAAATAAAAGTCATTTCGACCTAGTGATCCAAATAAAGATCCACTACATATTTTTTTTTCCTCTTGTATTTGAGGAAAAGTAATAAATCAGTCAAAAGCAAAGCATTTTTTTTTTTTTTTACAATATATAAAAAAATGTGAGACTGAGATCACATCTGGGTTGTTATTGTTTTTTTAGCGTTTCTGGCAGATGGGGATCTAGAGCAGGGACTGAATTTTTGGACCAATCACACGCTCAGAACAAAGGGGATGATCCCATTCACATCAGGGACACTTGTGCCTGTTGAATCCAAGCTTGCACACGTCTTTATACACTGGAGTAATGGCAGCAGCAAGTTCAACAGAAAAGATACCAGTTCCAGTGCTGGCTCCAACTGCTTACACCACAAAACACCAGAAATATAAAAAAAGAAGAAGAAGAAACAGAGATGGTGGCAAAGTGGTTAGTGCTTTTACATAACAGCAAGATGGTTGCAGGTTCATTGGAGGTTCACTCCTGGACTGCGTGGGGCCTTTCTGTGTGGAGTTTGCATGTCTTTCCTGTGTCTACATGGTTTTCTCCAGGTGCTCTGGTTCAACCTAAAATATGCACAATAGGCTAATCCTACTCTTGAGCAAGCTCCTGACTCAAGATCTGGAGAAGAGTCTCTGGGCGCCACACTGCTTCTGGCAGGTTGCCCCAGCGGAGAATGCAAAGAATAAATTTCCATACAAGTATAATAAAGTATAACTTACCATAACTTACCACTTACCACTTACCTTAACAGTATTATGTAAATGTTACTTGAACTTGTTGAACAATCAGATGGAATTGTTAGTGGAAATGGACAGTAACCCAGCGCATTTATGAAGAGATTTATATTTTTTGAGTATTTTACTCAAGAAAATAGCAACAGCAGCAGTAGTTGTAGTAGTAGTGACAGCAGCAGTGGTAGTATTGTAGTAATAGTATTTGTGGTAGTAGGAATAGACCCTTCTTGTGTTTGTAAACAAACAGGGTGGGCATGCATCCTGTGCCAGAACATCAAGAAAACTGTAATATGTTTTCTATGGATGTACTTAGCATTAGCCACAAAAAACAAACAAACACAGATTTTAGATAAGCAAGATATTTTTAGTAAGTGACAACCACTCGACCACGTGAGTAATATCAGACCTGGTTTGATAATTAGTGTGTGTGTTTATTTAATGTAGCTATTAATTAATTAAGAAGCTAAACCACATGTAAATTACATTTCTTAATTTCAATATTAGGCAGGACTATTAGTTACAGAAATGTGGCAGACCACAGTAGCTTGACATTGTATGCTCAGATTTAATTCATCAATCACCACCAGTTATTTTCTGACCTGATGTTTGAAGCAGATCTTTAAGCTCCAGTGTTGGTCTTCCTTTATTAATTAGATCCTGTTTCGATTAATAGTTTTAAGAAATTTATAAGGTTAGATATAATATCTCCCATGTTTGGCTTTCATTTGGAGCAAAATTTTACATTGAACGGACTGCAGCTGTGCACTTGATTTTTGTATTGCAGTCAGCTACATCAGCATAGAAAAACAGCATCAACTTGAACCTGTGTGCTCTCGTACGCCCCCTTCAGTGAGGCAGAGAACGGTCTGCCTCACCTCCGGCTTTTTTATCTATGGTTTTATGCAATCAGCTAAACTAAATATATAACACACAAATAATAAATACATTAGATATTATGGAAAATTAGAGCGCACATTAAAAGTATCTGAAAACATTATATTGGAGACATGAAGAGAGGCAGACTAGACTAGGAAAGTTAGCACACAGCAGCTTTCAGCCTAATCATGTCTCTCCTTTTGCTTTTGCTTCTTTTAGTGACTGCCGTGGAGCGCGCAGTCTTCTCTGTGTAATGGCGTTTCACAGCTCCAGGCTCTGTGAGCCTCAGCACGTTAGCTCGAGCTTACAGATGCATTTGAACAAACAAAAAAGAACAAACTGCTGTGGATCTCTGTCCCATGTACTCAGGAGATGTAATGGAGGAATAAAAAGCGCACATCGAGGGCGCAAGGCGTAAGGTTTCTCTGCGTAACTATGGCTCTGTAACAGTGACACTGGCGTTTATCTGGCCCCGGGTCTCATCTTGTGACCCACGATCAGCGTTAGCTCCAGCTTCCATATGCATTTGAGTAAAAGAACAAACTGACGTGGCACTGCCATGTCCCGCGCGCTCTCAGGCACAGTGGGGAAATAACGCGGCATGTCCAAAGTCAGGACAAACCTCAACAGATTTACTGTCTTCTGGCTGTAAGCAAACCCATCACTTTTGATTTAAAGAGCAGCAGTCAGCTGTAGCTCCACTCGCGTTTGGAAAAACACACAGCCTACTCTGGCTCTGTGCAGCTCTGTGGATGCAGCAGGGATTGGGCGGGGTCGGGGGACATCTCAAGGTACGCACAGTGCGTACTGCTGTACACCTGCAGACACCACTGGTGTTAACTGTGGTGAATAGATGTTTCAGTTTGACGTGAAGGTCTTTTCCACCGGATTCCCTGTACACTCTATAGACACGAATTACAGTGCGGGGACAGTCTGTGTTGAAGCACTCACACGGAAATGAAGCGTGGCTTTTATGTTTAAAACATATGCATTTCTGTGTAATTACACCTCCGACCTTCAACACAGGTTTAGGAGGTCAAACGAGTCAAATGTAGTCAACACTTTGTTCTGAGTTGTGTCAGAGTTACCGGATCCAATCAAACAGTTGCTGGATCCAACTGCATCAAAGTAAGGGAGTTCCGGCAAGATCCGGCTCAAATTAAGCCCTGTTGCTGCTGCACTTCTCGTCTCGCCCATCTATTTGAACAGGAAATATACAAATTCAGCAATTTTTACTATGAAATCATGGACATCATTGGATTATAAAAGAAAATCAATATAATGCACAAACCAGAGAACTAAAAGAGTTTTATTTAACCATTTTTTGTTTATTTTTTACTCTTCTGATGACACTGATTTTTAATAAATATGTAGCCAACAACCATTCGTTCCTGCTGTCCAAAAACATCTAAGTTAATATTTTTTATTTTGCCCCCTTGTATAAAATGAGTGGGATAGAATGGTTAACCACGATACAGGCTACATGTGCAAATTTTTCTAGTAAAGTCACTCCTGGAATGGTCTATAGCATTTGTGCAAGTAGCAGCGATTTGCAATTGCAACAAAAGTAACTTGTTTTTAAGTAAACAGTACATACAACACAATACTTTACTCAAGTATTAATGTTGAATAATTTTACTGCTACTTGAGTACTCTAAACTAGAGGAGGACTTAAACTCCCTCTGTACAGTGGGTTGAAAGTAAATGTCCAGGAACATTGTTGACCCCAAAATGAAAAGACTACTCACTGTCCTCTAGACTAGCAAAGTTTATTTCCATGTACAAACACAGAAGAGGAACATATACTGGGTGGTAAAAGTACTACTTCCCCATTCACCATTTGCTGTTAGCCAATCACAGGAAGCACATTCACACACTACATTGTCAACATATCTTATGAGTAATACTTTGTACAATATCTGTCTTCAGTCAGCAAAAAACACTCCCATTTTTATTGCACTTGGTGACACACTTTATTTGTTTTTGATACAGTGGTGTAGGCGTTATCTTCATGCTCATTCAAATCAGCGAAGCTCTCATTGGTGCAGTTTAGGTACACATCGCCTTCACTTATGGCATGTGGTGCAACGTCCCTGGTAAACAGAAACATAAAAAATCCCCCACCATTCTAATGTCTATAGGGTTATTCCATTAAAATAAACAAAAGGTTGGCTTGCTATATCCTCATTTCTTTTTCATGAAGCCAGCTTAAGATCAGTGTGAGGTTAAGGTTTAGACAGACATGTGGAGAATTGAAGGTACTGTAAGCAGCATGCGCTCGTACTGGTTTGAAAAGGGTACTGCAGTCTAAATCAAAACAATGGTCTCTTTTCTGATTGGACGATCAGCAACGCATTTTTAGAACCAAAACAAAAAATGTAAGCAAAAAACATCTTGGCGTTTATGTAAAACATATTTTTAATTGAGAATAAATCAGCTGTACCATTGTTATCAGTGAAGCTATTATTTCATTTCAACAGGTTTATATCAACTCTTGGCACACATGGGTAATTTTGATGAAATATGAAAAATATATACTGCTCATAGCACCTTTAATTCTCTTTAGTCTAAATGCAGTATTTTATTAACACTTATTTATTATTTGCTCTTACTAGTTAAATTTACTAACCCGAGAAATAGCCCAGAAATAATATATTTAGACAATCTAAAATCTCTGAATGATCTATGGTCTGCATTAGATTGTCAATATTAGTTTAAATATTTAATAATAATAAAATAGTAATACATATAAAATTTATTTTAATTTTTTACATGTTTCAGATATAACTTTTTAAAAGTCCTACAGCTTATGGAAAAACTAATTTAGAAAATAAATGAGATCATTAGTCATTCCTCTACAGACTACTTGGTGCACTCTTAAAACAGATGTGTTAAAAACAACACATAGGGCCATATTTACTAAGACGGGTGCTAAACTGCGAGTGCAGTGAGAAAATATGCGGCCGCTATTAATGGGCGTGTTGCGCGTGAATTACTAAGACAAACTGCGTGGCCGGTGACAGCTGCAAACAGATGGGGCGGAACTATTTAAACGGAATCATTGCGTGTAATGTTTTGTGTCATGGAAGGTGCGGAAGTGGAACACAAACGGAAGCAAAAATTTAACCAAGAATAGCTGAAAGTGCTGGTGAATAATTTTTTCATCCATCATGGCAAATAGATCTGCACGCGTGGCAAACTCTCTAACCCTACGTATTTCTTCATTTCTTCTCCTTCGTCTCACACTGAATCACAGCAGTCATATCTGTGCAAAAGATTAGCACGTCCTTCTACAACGTGCTAAATTTATACGCTATTTTCGCAGGCAAAGTCATGGTGAGCCTTGATAAATAATATTGCGGGCGGTAAATGAATGAATTTGCATTTTCTCCGCCTTCCATTTTGCGCACTCTGGGAAGAATGCCTCAGTTTACAGATTCATTAGGTCACAGGAGCAAAATCTGCATTGCGTTCGCTCTGCTCCTGTAAGACACGCAAATCTCAACTGCGTCTGAGTTTGCTCCAATTTTAGCGCATCTTATTCAGTTAGCGTGCACGCAAACCTTTGATAAATATATATATATATATATATATATATATATATATATATATATATATATATATATATATATATAAAATCTGAAAATGCTTATATGCTTGAATAATGCATCAAATGATCCAGAACTATAGCATAATTTTCATTCACATTTATTGTCAAGGCTTTGGACATTGGTATTCATTTCTGTCAATAAATTCAATAAAATATGTGTTAAATTTTAGAAGTCTATCCCATTCTGCATCAGAACTTCGTGAACATTTGCAGACATCAGTGATTTCTGTAATGGTCTTCAGCTGATACATCTTAGAAATCTCCCTGCCGTCCAGGACATGGTCACAAGTGTCCTGGGAGTCCCACTCCCCTTCATTTGACAATCTGTAGGTGGAAAATATATATTTTTAGCCACTTTACAAAAAAAAAGTTTTTTTTCTAAATGACTTCATTCACTGGACATGCATTTTAAAATATGTTTCACAATTTTGTCTAATTTAGCCAGAATTAGGGCTTTCAGAGACCCTGACCCACCATTTCAGGGTCACCAAAAATTCATCCATGGTCAAAGAGGTGGCACTCACTAACCCCTGACCATAACCACCCTCCAGGTCTAAACCAGGTCTAAACCAGGCCTGAGCTAGGTCTAAACCAGGTCTGAACCAGGACTAAACCAGGTCTTAACCCGGTCAAGTCTGATTCTAAACCAGGTCTAAACCAGACCAAACCTTCGCCCAGCTCCGTGGGGACGTGACATAATAGCATTGTATAAGTTTTGCATTAGCGCGCTGCTAACAACAAACTAGTTTCCGAGCGAACAAGTTTGAACACATTTTTTTCTTTTGTGGAAATTCATACTGTCTTCTGAAGTAAACTACTGTTCAAAGTTTCTTTTAGTCAGACAGGAGTGTTTGTTTACCTGCTTTACTAGTTTCGGCTACTTCCTGTAGCCTTCGTCAGAAGCGTCACGTGATGTCGCTGTGACGTGTCTTGTAGGCTGCTTATGTTGTTTTGTCAGACAGTAGGGAAAGCTTGCGCCCCCTACTGTCAGACACCCTCTCCAGGACCGCATCCCAGGTGTGGGATAAGGTGTAAGCTCCCTCGTCCCGGTTCATAGTCCCTGGTGCCCGTTTCCTAATTTCGATGGCCTCCCTGATCCAGCGATGGTACTTGTTGCTTTCAGCACGGATGACCCTGGCATTGTTCCAGTCCATGACATGATTTTCCCTTTTACAGTGGTCGGATATGGCTGATTTGAGATTTTCTTGATCTGCTCGTTCTTTGATCGCTCTTGTTTGTCTGTTTAATGTTTCCTTTTCACATTCTGTCTGGTGTTCCTTTTTCCGTGTTCCGAATGTCCTACCTGTTTCTCCTATGTATGTTTTGTTGCAAGATAAACATGGTATTTCATATATAACGTCACATTTTTGTTCTTGCTTTATTTTGTCCTTAGGTTTAACCAGTAACTGTCTGAGTCTTGTGTGTGGTTTTGTTGGTGTGTTTATGTTGTGTTTTTTCATGGCCCTCTGTATACGTTCTGTGACCCCCCGGATGTAAGGTAGTGTAACTATTGCAGGTGCGTTTGTGTTTTGTGACCTCTTCTTCCTCTTTGCCGCTTTGCCTGTGTTTTGTGCCTGCTCTCTTCCCTTTTTCATGGCCCAAATTGGATACTGACAATTTTTGAGTGCAGTATGTATGTGTGTTTCCTCCTCCTCCTTGTCCTGTGTATCTGTGATAATGTTTGCCCTGTTGTAAAGTGTTCTGACCACGGATATTTTGTGTGCTGCTGGATGTTCTGAGGTCCATAATAGATATTGGTCTGTGTGTGTTGGTTTCCTGTATATTTTAATGTGTATACTGCCATCGTCTTTGTGATATATTTTGAGATCCAGAAAAGCTATGGTGTTATTAGTTTCCTCTTCGTGTGTGAATTTTATATTCCCAGTGCGGTCCATGGTGTTGAGGTGGTTGGTGAGTTGTTGTGTGTGTCCTGTTTGTATTTTTTCCAATATGTCGTCCACGTATCTTTTCCAGAGTGTGATCCTGCAGTCCTTTGGTGCTGTTTTTTAGGCTCGTTGTTCCAAGTCCTCCATGAAAAATCCGCTCATTATTGCTGATAGTGGGTCTCCCATTGCAAAACCTTCATTCTGTTTGTATATTGTGCCATGGTATTGAAAATATGTAGATGTGGCCATGAATCTCAGTAGGTGCATGATGTCTTCTATTGTAAGTTTGGTTCTTTTCCTTAATGCTCTGTCTTGCCTGAGTCTATCTTCAACAATGTTTAGTGTGACTTCAACTGGGGTTTTGGTGAACAGTGATACTACGTCATGTGATATGAAGATTTCGTCAGGCTGTATCCTAATGTCTATGAGTTCTTTGGCCAGTTGTTTTGAGTTCTTGCAATGTTGTTTTGTTAGTCCTAACAATGGTTTGATGATTTCTACTAGTGATTTGGATAGGTTGTATGTAACTGATCCTATGCTATCTAGTATGGGGCGGAGAGGTGTATCTGTTTTATGGATTTTCGGAGTGCCATATATGCGTGGTGTAATGGTGGCTGTGGGTACCAGATGATTGTAAGAGTCCTGTGTGATTTTGTTGTCCTTCAACAGTGGTTTCAATAATGATTTCAATGTTTTCTTCATCTGTTCAGTTGGATCTTTTTTGAGTACTTCATATGTGTTGTTGTCATTCAGTAAACTTGCCATTTTTTGGTTGTAATCATCCTTGTCTATTATTACTGTGGTGCGGCCTTTGTCTGCTGGTAATATGTTTATGTTCTCTTGTTTAGCTAGTGTGCGTATGGCTCTCCTCTCCTCCTTTGTAATATTGCTGGGTGGTAGTTTGGCTGTTTTTAATATCCCTGCTACTTCGTTTCTTAATTCTGCTTTCTTTCCCTGGTCGTGTATGGACTGACATGCTAACTCTGTGGCTAAAATGAAATCCTCATACGGTATTTCGTCCGGTGTGATGGCGTAATTTAGTCCTTTCCCTAACACGTTAGCTTCGGTGTGCGTGAGTTTGTGTTGTGATATGTTACGTACCCAGCTGTCCGGTGTTGTTATGGTGGCTGTCCTGTTACCGGCTTTTTCAATGAGTTTGTTTAGCTTGTTGACGTGTCTCGCTTTTGTTTTGATGAATTCCTTCTCATGTTCATTATTTAAATGCTCCTTTATGTCCTTTTCCATGGAAGTTTGTAGTTGAAAAGTCTGTTTGAAGACCCGGCTTTTTTCCTTTATTTCTGTGTTAATTTGTGTGATCTTACTTGTGATGCATCGTATCCTTTCCTTTACCAGGGCCATCCGTGCTTTCTTCACAATGTCCTCTGCGTTCTTGGTCCTTATTGGATTTTGGATGTTTAGGCTTGGGGGGATAACTCCTTCGTTGCGGCACCGTAGATGGAAACGGAGATGGTTTCGATAGCGCGCCAATTTTTTGTGCAGCTGTTCCAGCGCTCGGCAAGCCTTGACACCACTTTGTCCAAAACTTTCTTTTATTCTTCAGTACCATCGCTGGATCAGGGAGGCCATCGAAATTAGGAAACGGGCACCAGGGACTATGAACCGGGACGAGGGAGCTTACACCTTATCCCACACCTGGGATGCGGTCCTGGAGAGGGTGTCTGACAGTAGGGGGCGCAAGCTTTCCCTACTGTCTGACAAAACAACATAAGCAGCCTACAAGACACGTCACAGCGACATCACGTGACGCTTCTGACGAAGGCTACAGGAAGTAGCCGAAACTAGTAAAGCAGGTAAACAAACACTCCTGTCTGACTAAAAGAAACTTTGAACAGAAGTTTGAACACAGTGCTAATACTTTCAGCTCACCTCACCGTGCTCCCGTCTGCTCTGTCTCATGCTGGTCCCTCTCACGGGGCGGGGGTGAGTCTGACCCTGGCCGGAGCGAGTCCCGCTGGCTGCTGTCGCTTCAGACCGAGAACTGTGAACGGAGAGCGGCGTTAGCTGCACAGGAGCTGGGACAGGTTTACTGTAGCGGTCAGACACACACATATGAGTGGTATCTGAACCGACAAATTGGTAAACTTTTACAAGAAAAGTAACTTACAGAGTTGCTTACATCTACACCCACCTCTCTCAAAAAAAAAAAACGTTTTACAGATTTACATTATTAAAAAATAATGTGAAGTAGCAGCAACAAATGATGGCTTACCTTTAAACAGTTCTCTCCGCGCGCAAAACAGCTTCACAGTCAGGTCAACAGTCGTCACTGGGGTTTAAAATTAAATGATGCAGCTTTGTGATTGGATAATAGTTAATAAACACATCTCGTGTACAACTTGTGTAATTTTAGATAAACATTTTAACACATACATTTGACATTTTAACACAACACGTGTTAAAATAGTAGTAACACAAAAACTGTGTAGAAATTTAACACATCCATTCTAAGAGTGTGGTGTCTGATGCCCATCTGTGCCATAAATTATGATTATACTAAATATATGAAATGAAACCCATTTAATACAACAACCAATAAACACTTCACAGTTCACTAATTATTCTTAACCTTTATTCCCTCTACTGTCAAACTCAACAAAAAGGCAGTGCATTTCATCAATCAACTTCAATAGGTTTCTGACACACACCATAGTGGCTCATTAAATGTGACTGGTGTTAAGTCTAAGAGGATGTTTACTAATAGGGATGTCCCGATCAACTTTTGTTGGCTCCTGAGCAATCATTTTGTTTGGTTTTGGCCGATCCAAGTCCCGATACCAATCTTTTTCTTTATTATTTTTTTGCATTTTGTAATATAATAACATTTTAGCCTAAATATCTGAACAAAACAGCAGCAAAACAGCAGCAGTGTATATTACTCTCACAGTGACATCAGTTTAAATGTTTTTTAGTTTAAGTCATTTCTGCTTCTAGAGGCCAGGTCTGTTATAAAATACACCATGAGGCCTGTGAAAAGACGCTAAGGTGCAGAGCATGTGGCTAATTAGCATACACGTATACACAAAGACACGTAAAGTTAGCGCTGAAGGCCGCACATCCTACGCTGTTTGTTTTGGCCAAACTGCTGCAACATCTAAACTGAGGCATTACTAAGATAAACAGATTCTTTTCTCTGTGATTATTAGTGTTTTTGGCGTCTGCAGAGTCTCCACAGTCAGTATTTAAGCTGCTGTATGCGCTAGCATTAGCCACAACACAGCTAACAGCTGCAGCTCATGGAGACCTTTTCCACTGAAGCTGGTTATAGATAGAGCCTCTTATGAACCAAATTAATTTGTTTTTTTGCCGCCCTTCTGCAACACTACTACTACTTACTGCGGTGGTTTGTGTTTTGGTATGCAGCAGATATAAAACATAAGATCAGCCCGATCACGTGACTAAATCCAATCCGATCATTTAAAAATTCCTTGATCAGCGCCCAGTACCGATCTCCTGATTGGGACTGGGACATCCCTAGTTTACAACAGAACGTTGGTCAGGAAAACAAAACAGTCATGCCATCATTGATTCATTTTCACATGGATGAGGCGTGAGAACCCTGCAGACAAAGTCATTACTCAGCAGAAAAAGCCACAGCTCCTGTCTGCAACACTTTCACTACAACATTTTTCTAAACCCAAAAATGAGGATTTACACAGAAAAGCCACAGCTCCTGTCTGCAACTTTCACTACAACATTTTTCTAAACCCAAAAATGAGGTTTTACTAACAGTCAAATATCAAAACATGAATGTATCCATGGTCTGCCAATGTTGGTCCAGTTCTTCTGTACACGGTTTTCACTGGTGCAAGACATTTCTCGCAGCTAAAGGCTACAATCTGCAGCATCATTGCTTCATATTTATTCATGATTTGAAAATCTCATGATTGACCATATTTTGGGGCAGCATTAGCTCTGTAGGTAAAGCCGTTTGCCCACTAACCAACTGTAAGTTTGTTTAGAGCAGTTGTTCTCATATGGGACTCCTCTAGCTAAATTTATTCATAACACTTACATTTACATTGGGGCAACCAGATGTCCCTATTTAACCAGGACAGTCCCAGTTTTCAACAAACCATGTTCCAGTTGTCCCCATTTAAAACAACAGAAAATACATTTATCTAAAGACTTTTGTCTTTAAAATGATTATCAATATCAATAAAATTACTATTTTTATGACTAAATGGCCATTAAATCTCAAAATGTAAGACCTGGCATCATGTATTTTAGTTACATAAAAGAAAACTGTACAGATTTTGGAAGCTTTTTCAACATTTAGTGAGTTCAAATGCATCATGATTAGTAAAAAAAAAACATGTCCCAGTCTAAAAATCTAGTCACCCTAATTTACAGCCTTTTGTTGCTCATACCCAAAGTTTTGAGATATGTTGCTGTCATCAAATTCAAACTTCAAACTTCAGATTTTTATAGAAATGGTAAAATGCCTTGGTTTTAAAAAGCACCTAGTTTTGGGAGATTAGCAAATCATTACATTCAGTCCACAGTGGCGTAAACTTAGTAATGAGAGGTGCCAGTGCAGATTTTAGGAATAGGCCCAAATGGTACAAAGCCAATCAGTACTTCAAGTTTATGAAGGACCCTCATAAAAATCTACAGCCTCACAGTACAGGTACACAGTCTGACTGTCAGCCACTGGTAGTACAGGTACGCCCGGAGGAAAAGATGTACAGTTGTAGTTATGGTAGTAGCAGAAAAATCAGCCAAATTATTTTGAGTAGATCTCTCCATGTTCTGGGAATATGCTGTGAAGATAAACATAAGCATTAAGCATAATAAATAACATAACAACTAAACAACTAAATATACAGCCAACCTTAAAACCATACAATTACAGCTAATAGACTTCACGATACTTGTAAGTTTGTTCTGTTTGTATATGTTTTATTTTAATTTTTCTTTATTATTACTATTATTTATCTTATTGTGTCTATTGTGTTGTTGTTCTGTTTGTGTATCTTGTTTGTCTTGTATGTGAAAAATAAATAAATAAATAAATAACATACAGGTATAACATTACAGTTCCACCCTGGATGTATGCACAGTGATCTGGATTTGCAAATGCCCCATCACTGCAAGTCATGACTCAGAGGAACAGTGTCACACAGGACTCCAGTGTTGACTGATCAAACACTTCTCCTAAATGTAAAACTACCAGTGACAGTGAAACAGCCTTTAAAAAAAAAAGGGTGGTGACACTCTAAAATGTGTCACCACATTGAACTTCAGTGTTTCTCATTATGCATTTGCAGAAACACAAAAACATAAATGCAAATTTCCTGAATGTGGTTAAGGACAATGTAAAAAATAGTCTTAATATAAAAAAAATTAAGACTTTTTTGATTTTACAGTATTAAAATGTAGAAATGAAGGCAATTTAATATATATTAACACATTTATAGTTTTACTGTAATTTTTACAGTATAATTCTGGCAACCACACCTGCCATTTTTTTTTACCATAGATTTTACAGGTTTTGTCTTACAGTGTATATATATTCTGAAAACATTCACTATATTCTGGTGATACAGAACATGGTATAATATTTTCAACTGGCTTCTATGTTGTAGTAAAAATGTAGATAGAATTTTACAGTTTTACTCCTCTCCCTGATTAAAGAAATAACATTGTTTTTTCCATAACAACTCTTACATTTTAAACATGAATATAATAAAATTAGATAAAAACCTTAGCTTAGGCCAATACTGGTTTAGCAAAATCAGACCTTGCAATGGTACAGAATCTTTTTAAAAATTCTTCTCATCAACAAAAATAATTTTTCCTTAACCTTTTACTGACATTTTCAAACATTAGCTCAGCACCCAACTATAACTTTTTACTCAGAAATAAACAAGAAACCAAACAATGCCTGCACAAACATAACATGCTAAGGAGGGGTAAATAACAGAACCTTACCAGTCCAAGTACACAGGCAGAGCAAGAGGCAAGGCAACATGGTGCTTGTTTGGAAGTAACAGGTGAGGGAAGAAGGCTTTGATGTAAAAGATAAAAAAATGGTAAAAGTTTAACTATTAACAGGGAAGTTACATTTCAGATTTTAATTTATAGGGAAATATGTAACTAGTAGTAGGCATGTAGTGTCAGAAATAGTATGCTGGTAGTGTACGAAGTTAATGACCTGAAATGACCTGAATGAAATAACCTCAGTGAGTCATCTGTGTATTTCCATACAGGAATTAAATCAAGGAACTTCTGGTGAAAAAAAAAAGAAAAAGAAAAAAAGGCCAATAATTTAGAAAAGTACCTACAGAGTACATTTCCTTAAAATAAAAATAAAAAATTACGCCCTTTTGAAATTCTCATGTTTCTGTGCCTCTACTGATGGCTTTTAACACCCACAAGGTTGAACCCTTATGACAGCCACATTTAGCAATGCAATTAGCATCAGTAGCACAATTAATAAATAAAAGTGGTGACAAACACTTTGAGGGTGATGTGGATCCATATCTTGACACTGCTTGTAAAAAACTAAATTCAATTTTCATAGCATAGCATATAGTACACAAAGGACTGTGTTTTTGAATTTTGGATGCCCAGAACTGAACTTTTTTTAGCAAATGGCACAGCCTTAAGTTAATACATCTAAAACACATGGTGACGTGTGGGCAGGAGAGCATATGGTAATAAAGATAATATGGGCATGAGGGTAGCAGTAGGGGATTCACTGCTGTTGACACATCAGTGGGCACAGCTCATGTAAGCTTAATGATTCTTCATGTGCCACTGACTGTGCTGTGACTGTGTCAATGGCAGTCTTTGTAACATGTCACTACTCACTAATAACATGCTGACAATGACCAAAGATGATCATAAGCCCATTCTTGTTAAGTCTGATCAGCCATACCAGTACAAAGTTTGAAGTTTGAGGAGTACCTGCAGGTGTAGAAGTACGAGTAAAATGTTATTTCTGGAGCTGATTGGAAAACCATACAGCCAGCCAGAGAAACATCCCATATTGCTGTACAAGAAAATTAATTTCAGACCCATTTCATTCTGTAATGGGTATGGCTAGCATATACTATCCATCCATCCATCCATCCATCTTCTTCCGCTTTATCTGGGGCCGGGTCGCGGAGGCAGCAGTCTAAGCAGGGACACCCAGACATCCCTCTCCCCGGACACTTCCTCCAGCTCCTCTGGAGGAACCTCAAGGCGTTCCCATGCCAGCCGAGAGACATAGTCCCTCCAGCGTGTCCTAGGTCTTCCCCGGGGTCTCCTCCCGGTGGGACATGCCCAGAACACCTCCCCACGGAGGCGTCCAGGAGGCATCCGGAACAGATGCCCAAGCCACCTCAGCTGGCTCCTCTCGATGTGGAGGAGCAGCGGCTCTACTCCGAGCTCCTCCCGGGTAACCGAGCTCCTCACCCTATCTCTAAGTGAGCGCCCAGCCACCCTGCGGAGGAAACTCATTTCGGCCGCTTGTATCCGGGATCTTGTCCTTTCAGTCATGACCCAAAGCTCATGACCATAGGTGAGAGTAGGAACGTAGATCGACCGATAAATCGAGAGCTTCGCCTTTCGACTCAGCTCTTTCTTCACCACAACAGACCGATACAACGACCGCATTACTGCAGACGCTGCACCGATCCGCCTGTCAATCTCACGCTCCATCCTTCCCTCACTCGTGAACAAGACCCCGAGATACTTGAACTCCTCCACTTTAGCATATACTTTTTTACTTCAAAAAGTGGTTACATATAATTTCCTGAACGTAAAGTGGACCATAACAATGACATGAGACCAAACTAAAGTTTAAAGTTTGCCTCAGCTCTGAGTTTTATATCAGACCAACACAATTTTAATGCTATTATAGCTTATCAGTGCAGTCTTTTAACAGTGCTCTTATCAATACTTTTTGAGAAAAACACTAAGAACACAAATTGTTCTGTTTTGAAACATTTGGACCGTTTTCATTGAAAATAAGGGCAACTTTATGTTTGTAATAATTTTCTTTTACATTTTTTATTAAAGATTTAAATAAAATGATGAAATAACCATAATTTACAAAAAAAGCAGTAATCTTTTTTCTATGAAAAAATATTTAGGCTGTGTATGGTCAAAGTTACATTTCAGGGGAAATTTACACCCATAGATAAACACTGTTTTTGGTTGGTTCCAGGGCTTAATTTGAGCTGAATCTGAGTGTGAGCCGGTAACTGTTTGCTTGGTTCCAGTAACATGGGCACAACTCAGAACAACAGTTGACTACATTTGACTCTTTTGAGCTCCTAAACCTGTGTTGAAGGTCGGGTGTGTAAACAGTTACACAAAAAATCATATATTTTTTTTACATACAAGCTGTGTTACTTTCATCTCTGTCACACTGTAAATTAAGAGCTTAATTTCCGCTTGAACCCTTCACAATAAAAGCTCCTTACCATCCACAGCCTGCTAAACTCTAACACTAAAATATAAGAAAAATAAAGTGACTAAATCAGTTGTACAATTTTTGAAGCCAGATCTTTAATATAAATTGGATTATCATTATTTATAGACATTCTGATAAAGAGATAAATGCTTGATGGGTAATTTACATAAGTCACAAACACAGACCAAAGGCACAGAAGGCCAAAAACAAAAGTAACAGTGCAGTGCTCAAAAAGTCAAAAAGACATCACATTTCTCAGAGGAAGCTGATTTGCAGCCCAAACCAAGTCTCTGCACACTTCACCATCTACCAGATACTCTTTCTCAGTGTTGTTGGAGCCGCCCCCCCAAAAGGACACAGGACTGCCCCGGACACATGGAAGTGATGCAGGGAGGAGAAGGAGTCCAGGACCTGGCTGTGGTGTGGGACGTATTAAACAACTAGACACAGTAAAGGACTTCCTGGCTAATGAATAGCTTAAAATATATGCAAAATATAAGCATTTGTGTATAAATGAGCAGTTGCTTAGTATTTTAGCATGTGTGTGCGCCTATGCATGTGTTGTGTATACGTTCCAGTATCAGTGTTAGCCTTATGGACTCCAGTGTCAAAGCGCAATTTTTGTTCTGGCATTGTTTGATTTACAAATTAAGCACTGGTTGCTTCATATGGTTATTCCAACTGTGGGCTGCTAGCATAGCGTTATACATACAACCTACCACCTTTTTGGGTTCTATAAAGAAGTATGATGAAGTGTTTTGCCAGGTACACAGATAGGCAGTGGGCCGATTCCATCTTTCTGCTTTTGTTATAGAAAATATAGATCTCAAACGCATTTTACACTTGAACATGAACCAATACTACTCTTTCTTCTCTTTTCCTCACGTGATTGCTTGCCTAAATGTTCTTGCTTCACACATTGCTACCACAGGACTGAAATACGTCATTAACCCTATATCTTTAGCAATAGAGCAGTGCACCAGGATACTAAGAGTTGAATAGGGAACATTTCTAAATAAAAAGCCACCTTACATGATGTGTGGTCATAAAAGTTACAATTATCAATGCTCTAATAGATTTACAATACAGTACAGGCCCATTTAATATCAGAATTTGTCATTATCTCTGTCTTCCTTTACAGATACAGAAGTTAAACAGAAGTTCCTGTATAATTATGAAATAAAAAGACATTCTCCACTTTTATGAGCTCTTTTTTTACCTTGATCATACACATTCATAGTGTCTTGTAGAAGTGTGTAACTCTACTATACTCATTTAGGTTTGCATCCAAAGTATCAAGATAGAAATGTTCACAAAAGCATATGGCTAGCAAGTTAATGAAAGGCCCTGTTTATGACAAGCTGGAGTAGACATCATCATTTACGTTACTGGGATCCAGGTCAACGTAGCCGTCGTTGGGGGAGGTGTAGTTCATGTACACGTCTCCGTCACTGTCCCCCGGGGGTGCTACTTCCCTGGTCAAAGAAACATTGTACTGTTAGGTATTCTTTTTAGCAACGTTAGCAAGTGGAATGAGATAAAGGACTTACATTGCTTTGGGAGTGTTGGCAGGATCTTCAAAACAGAGCAGAGAGTTAAAATGAGATGAGAAATATAAAGTTAAACCTATAGAATAATCTGGTGTTGGTTACCTGTGGAGGTGATGGGTAGTGTTGGTGTGGTGTTAAACTTTTGACAGAGGAGCCAGAGGACAGCAGCCAGGGTCAAGATGAAGGCCAGAAGGGAAAAGACAAAGCCAGCAATCCCAAGGTCGTCCACAGCTTTGGAACACAGCAAGAGAAGAGAATGATAATGTGAACCAGACAAGGTTAGAGTGTGTGCCTCATTTTAGATAATCCATAATCTCATTTGGTCTTATGAATTAAAACGGCAGCCAAAACATCGGAGCAATGGTCTTGTCCCAAGTTGTTATATGGAAATAACCTCAGGGGTTGATCATGTTTTTATGTATGGTTTTATGTGGCATTTTAGGGCCACATGGAAATAAATAAAATATGGGCACCGCGAGAATAGTGAAGAAGTCAAAATCATACAAGAATAAAGTTGTCATATTTTTGACCATTCGTCCAGAAGTGCTTTTGTGAGGTCAGACACTGATGTTGGATGAGAAGACCTGGCTCACAGGCTTCACTCTAATTCATTCCAAAGGTGTTCTATCAGGTTGAGGTCAGGACTCTGTGCAGGCCAGGCAAGTTCTTCAAGTGCACTGGTGAGCAGTTATATTGAAACAGGAAGTGACCATCCCCAAACTTTTCCAAAAAGTTTTCCACAAAGCTGCAGCCTAGGTGCTTGATTGTATTCACCTGTGGCCTTGGAAGTGATTAGCATTAACACCTGAATTCAGTTATTTCAGTTATTTTGAGCTCCAAATTCCCCAAGACGAACAAGAGATCGTAGCACAGACAGGTTACCTTCATTCTCTAAATATTTCATATTTCAACTTTATTCTTATAATATTTTGACTTTATTCTTGCGAAATTTCAATTTTATTCTCATAACATGACCTTTTTGGCTACGACTTTATTCTTGAAATATTATGACATTATTGTCATAAAATTATGAATTTTTTTTTTTTTTTTTGACTATGACTTTATTCTCATAAAATTACGACTTTAATATCCAAATTGTATGACTTTATTCTTGTAGTGCCAATTTTTTTAGTTTTATATAACACCATTGTGGCATCCAACCATTACTTAATACAAAAACAGTACAAAAATACATAAATAATAAAAGACATAAAAATGCAAAATATTCCATACACGCCTAATGTGTGCCTACTTTCTAGAAACTGTAATGTTGATGCTAGCTTGGCAATGTTCCTCTGGTTCACTTTGAGCCCTGTTGCAGTTTGAACAAGTGTCAAATAAAAGGGGAACAAACAGTGAAACAGTGACCATGTAAAAATAATAGGCCAAAAAAAAAAAAAAAAAAAAAAAAACAGAAGCGGTAAGTATCTAATGGAAAAATGTGGAAGAAGAAAGTAAAAACAAGATTTGATACTTCTGTATGTTTGTTTTTTTAAGATAAAGGGTCTACATTATGCAACAGTGGCTTTTTTGAGCTTTCTACCATATTATAATGTTGTTCCCTCATCAAAAACATACCTGCAGTTAGTACTTGATAAATCTTCTATTCCATTCTGACGCCTCACAACGCTCGGTTCCCACAAACCCCAGCCCACTGCAGGAAGCATTGACCAATCAACTACACCAGTAGTATGTAGTCCCCTACATCCAGTCTGAACTCATTCATTTGCCTCATTACAAACTTTTTAAAGATTGTAAAATGTGAAATGCTGTTCTTGAGGTGACTAAGATTGGTTTAAAAATATGACCAAATGCATAAAATATCATCTTTAATGCTTATTATTCATTATTCAACAGAAAGTCAGACCTTTGGCCAATAGATGAAGGATTTTGTCTCTCAATCATTTTTATAAATTTGATACAATATATATTCACTTTTTCATTTTTCATTAATTTATCTTCCACTTATTTCATTAGGGGCCGCAGATACATGTGCCTATCCCAGTAACTTTGGGCCTTAGGCGGGGTACACCCTGGGTAGTGGTCAGTTAGTCTGACACAGAGACATACACAGACAACCATTCCAAGGGCACATAACAGTCACCAATAGAGCGCAACTGTACAATGGCTTTTTAGGGCCACAATTTTATTCTCGTAAGATTATAATTTGGCTGCGATTTTATTCTCATAAAATTACAACTTTATTCTCGAAATTTTTAGACTTTATTCCCATATTTTTAATTTTTCCATGTGGCCCTAAAACGTCATCGTACAACAGTGACTGCCCTCTCCCAGCTCCTGAAGTAAATTTCCCATTCATTTTCCCCATTAACTTTTTGAAAAATGCATATATCAAAAGTTTAAAAGCTTGACGAGAGCTATTCAGTTATGTAGTAACTCATGACAGCAATAACATGATTAACTAAAATTTTAAAATCTGCAAAACGCCTTTGTACCTTTGCCTTTTGCCAAGTTTCAGATAAGTATAGTGTTTACTCAAGTAATTTACTTATTTTTTGAAGAAAAAATACTGTCTGAGTACATTTTGTAGAACATACTTCTACTTTTACTTGACTAAATTTTGGATGATTTTATTTTTACTTTAACTTAAAACTTTTGATTGTCTGAGGAGTTAAAAGTAGTTTTACTGAACTGTGACCAGTGTGTTAAGTGTTGAACCTCAAACTTCAGATTAATCGATGGGACCCATTTTAAAAATAATAATGGTAAAGACGATGATAATGCTAATGGTAATAATTGTAATAATTATTATAAATATAATAGCTGTGATGAATACAATCACATATACACATATATTGACTATTACTGACCATGCAATTTACAGTTTAATATGTAAGACTTTGTACTGTTAGAAATTAACGGTTTTATTTCATTAATTAATATTATGTACTATTATTTTATTACTGTTATTGTTACTTTATTTATTTATTTATTTATTTATTTTGTTGAAGTGTGTTTATTTAATCAAATTTGTAACAGTTTGCCATATTAAGTTGTGTCACCCATTGCTCCACCCAGGGCCATACACAGGATTTTAAAAATACTGAGGTCCATAATTTTGACGGCCAGTTCAGTCCTGGTTTAGTCTTTGTTTAGACTTCATTTAGTCCTGGTTTTACTCCTTGTTTAATTCTGGTTTGCTCCTTGTTTAGACCTGCTGTAGTACTGGTTTATTCTGGGTTTAGTCTAGGTTTAGTCAGGGTTTAGTCCTGGTTTAATTTTGATTAGGTCCTGTCTTTTTCCAAAATAAGTCCTGATTTAGAATATTTTTTATGGTTTAATCCTGGTTTAGACCTGCTTTAGTCCTGATATAGACCTGGTTTAGTCCTGTTTTTTGCCTGGTTTAGATCTGGTTTAGTCTAGCAATAGAAAAATACTGAGGTCCGTACCTCTGTGACCTCTAGGATGCATACAGCCATGGTCCCACCATCATATGCAAAAGAAAAACTTAAAAAGACACACACACACAGATAGAAACTCCAAACCTTATTCACTGTACAGGATGATGATAAAAATAATAATAAATAAAATGCTGTATAAACCATAGATATTAAGAGAATGTAATGGTACTTCCAGTCGTCATGCTTTGCCAGACAAGTGTTAAAGTAAAGCAGACCCACCTGTTTGGTGTGTGGAGGTGATGTAGACGTAGTGCGCATTGCTCTTCACAAACTCTCTGTGTGGACTCTCGGCCTTGCATTGGTAGTATCCGCTCTGCTCCGGCCTGCTCAGTGTCATCTCTGCACCTCTGCCCTCCTCTGTCCACTTTGTACTATCATTTGTACTCCTACGCTCCCAGATCCAGATGATCGGACCCGGCACGGCGACCGGAGCCTCGCAGTGCAGGACCACAGTCTGTCCCACAGTCACTGGGTAGTCTGGGACGGGCCGGAGGTGCAGCTGGACCGGAGGGGGGCGGGTTGTGGTGAACGTCTGCCGTGTGGTGGTGTGAGGTAATGTAGGGATGCCAATGGTTGTAGTGGCGTATGTAGTAAATCCCCCTGTGGACTGGAAAACTGTGAAAAAAAGGAAACAATATATAACTCTAATATAATAATAATATATCAGTCTTATAAAGTGCTTTTCTTGGTACAAAAAATATCTTAACAATTAAGTGCGTTATTCATTTAATCCTGGTGATGAGCAACTTCGGAAGCGACAGAGGTCCTGGGGCAGATAGAAAAGTGGCTGCCATTCTGCACCTATGCCCTTTTCAACCATCACCAATTGCACAATCACACTGACACATTCATACAGACAAAGTGGTTGAATTGTTCTCCCTGTGTCTGTGTAGGTTTCCTCCGGGTGCTCTGTTTTCCCCTACCACCAAAAAACATGTACAATAGGTCCACCATGGGGCCAGGACTCCTCTGTAAAAGAGTCTCAGTGGGATGAAAATGAGTAAAATAAATACAGTGTCATGCTCATGGACACAATGGGGTAAGCAAGATTCGAACCGCCAATCTTCCAATTATAGAATGATCGCTCCACATCAGGGGTCACCAACTACTTTTGTCCAAGGGCCATAATTTTTTTTGGCAGACACTTTAAGGGCCAGATGTAGCCATTTGTCTTAGTAATGCTTATTAAAATGGAAACAAATGAGTTTTTTGTTTGTTTGTTTTTGTTTTTTGGGAGAAAACCAGTGTGGCAATCTCAAACAGAGCTTGTGGGGAGTTAGAAAATGCATTTGGAGTTTTTGTTCTACAAGGTTCTATTCCAGAGAAAAGAGCAACTTTTTTTATTGTTGTTTTGAGCTTTTCAGGATGAGATAAAGTCATTTTGGATGTTTCCTATGAACTGCAGTGTAAGATGCCCAAACTGCTAAAAGATGGTTGGGGAAGCTGGGGTCCTTCAATCAAACCGTTAACCGTGCCTTGAAATATCGGCATTAAAGTGCTCGAATTGGCTAATATATCGGTCGACCTCTACTCTGCGGGCCAGATGGAAAGCTATGGTGGGCTGGATGTAGCCTGCGGGCTGCCAGTTGACTTTCACTGCTCTAAATCCTGAGCCAGTGTCCCAGTAAATGCTGTATACTGAATCATTTACATGGGTACTTTGGTGGCAGGTTTTTACACCGGATGCCCTTTCTAACACAACCCTATTCATTTTTCCAGGCTTGGGACAAGCATCTATTGTGGCTTGGTTATTGGTGCCCCTGTCCTCCAGCACCAAAAGACAGAGGGATCCACTTCACTAACAGAAGTGGTTAGCTCTCTGGCCTAATAGCAAGAAGGTATTCGTTTGGAGTTTGCATGTTCTTCTTGTGTCTGGGTGGATTTCCTTTAGGTTCTATGGTTTCCCCCAGCAACCTAAAACATGTGCAAGAGGCTAATCCTCCAGCTAGGTTCTCCTGACTCTCGGCTCAAGATGTGGAGAAGGGTCCTGCGGGCGCTGCACTGTAGTCGCCCACTGCTCCTGACTAGTGATGGGTCGGTTGTGAATGATCTGGTACAAAGAACGGTAAAGTGAACAATGAGAGCTGGCTCCCATCAGTGAACCCTTTTTTTCTGAAAAGATCCTTTCAGAGCAGATAATAACAGAGAGAAGAAACCAGATCAGCCCCCCTAAACTGAGGCACTTAGTCTTCCTCAATGCTAAACTGACCTGAAAAATAAGTTAAAAGTTACAGCTAGATAGTTGATGGTGGTTAGCTCAGAGAGAGACACCTGATGTTCGGTGATGCTGTTGCAGAATGCACATTGCAATATATTTTTATTATTTATTTATTTTATATTTATGATATATATTTTTTTTAGTTTTGTGGTCAGCTGTTGCTGTTGTTTTTACTTTCCAATACTAAATAAAGCCCAGTTTTCTGCTAGGGATGTTTTTTTTTATTTTATTTTCATGCTTAATTATAGGTGTTTTTATATGGTACAGTATGTGTAGTAGAGTGGTTCTGTAAGCAAGTCAGTTCATTGGGTAGTTTCAAAACATCAGAACTTTTGAATACTTCATCATAATTCATGTATTTCAGTTATATATAAGTACACTATACAAAACTGCACTAAATTTGGCTGATATATTAAAGGTATAAGTAATAAAATAAAGAGCCATTTGGGAGATAAAAGAGCCAGCTCAGTTTGGTGAGCTGACCCAAATGATCCAGCTCACTTAAAGGAGCTGGAATTAGCATCACTACTCCTCACAGGTTGCCCCAGTCGTAGTAAAAACGGGTCAAATGCAGAGGACAAATTTCTCTACAGGGACAATAAAGTATAACTTACCTGTCATCACATTATTGTTTCAATCATGTTCTTCTGCTGATTCATGTTAGCGGTCACAGACTAGCTAAAGCCTATCCAGAGTATATACAGGAATCCTGAAGTCAGTTTCAATACGTTTTCCAAGACCTTGTCAAAATATTTAAAGACCTCATTGCAACTTCAAATTCTAATCAGCAACACACCTTTAGCTTAAAAATATATAGTTTGCAATCTATGCCAGCTAGTACGTACTGTCACGTGTACGCCATGCCTGGATTATCAGTTTAGGGGCCCGTGGGCACAAATTTTTGTTGGGCCCTTACTGAACTGTAAATGGACACGGTGATAATAATGCAATAAAATGAAGGAGAAAAAAGTCTTTGAAGTAAAAGTGTATTTAGACAAAAATATTGTGAATATTGTATTATCAAGCGCACTATACCTCTACTCTGTTCCCGCAGAGACCACATCAGAGTCTTTGGTGTAAAGGAAGGGCCTTCTTTGAAACCTCGATACCTAAACTTTTGAATCATCATCATACTGGCCAGATGCCACCGGAGCCTCGGTCGCCCAAAATCAGATGCCCCACAGGCGGTGATAATGAAGCTTTATCATTCAGTGGACAAAGTGAAGATTCTGGCTCTAAGTACAAATTACGAGTTGGAATATGATGGATCTACAATCAGCATACGCCAAGATGTGCCCCAGAAAGTCATCCATCAAGAGAGATCCTTCAGTGGCGTGTGCCAGAAGCTTATTGCCAAAAATGTCCTATTTAGAATGAGATTCCCAGCGACCCTAATCTTCACACACAACAAGAAGGAGTACTCATTCAACAGTGCGGCCGTGGCTTCAGTCATAGTTGACACGCTCGACAAGGACCCCATGAGTAGTGAGTTAGGTGTATTGGCTTTGCTTTGTCTTTAATTATTATCATGCCATGGTATTTTGGTGGTTTGTGTCAGGAGTGAGTAAGCACGCAACAGTAGAAACAATGGAAGATGAACAGGAGGAAATTACAGGCAAGAAATTACAGCCTGAGGAACTGCTTGAAAAGTTGGATTGATATGGTTGCCCATGCTGGTAAAAGGTGAGGTGCCTTCTCATATCTGACACCTATACTGAACAACACAGTGTTTCTCCCTGGTATAAAAAGTACACTGTTTATTAACTGGCATAAACGAGGAGTACGCGTCGTGAAGGACCTTTTTAATGAAGATGGCAGTCTTACACAAAAGACCTTTCACCAACAATAACTTTTTTGCATTCATTTAAGTTTGTCATTTCATTAACTCTTTTATAAATTCCTCATGCCCGGATATGCCCTTACTCAATCCATTTCAGAGTTTTATGGTTAAAAGGTTGCATTTCTCATTGCTATAGCATCTTACACAGTGTACTGATGACAGTGTTGAGAAACCTATTATGAAATGAGGGGAGGACCTTCAGTGTTCTTATTATAAAACTGACTGGCAAAGATCTAGTTCTGATATCCACTCTGTATTTCTAATTAACAGACTAAGAGAGATTCATTTCAGGATTTTTCATAGACAGCAGCAGAACTCCTTATACTTTTAAACAAAAAGGGACCCTACTAGAACCCCTTCATGTCTAAAGTGTAATAAGTCAGTCTGGTACATATACACATTGTTTCTGGACTTGTCCTAAAATATCAAAATTCTAGTCTTGTATATCTACAGAGATGAGTGCAATTTTAAAATATAAAATGTGTAAAGATCCAGGACAGTTTTTGTTGGCCCTTCCAGCTAAAAGAACCTACCCACATTATAAATTATTTAAAAAATGTCTTTCCTTGGCTAGGAAGTGCATTCTGAACGAATGGATGAAGGAAAAAACACATACAGTCACAGAGTGGCATAACACAATCTTCAGAGTTTTGCCAATGCTTTATTTTGCTGTACTTTTGTCATTGCTGGTAACCTTACTTAAGTTTGCCTGTTGCTCCTGTATTTGTATTTTTTATTTTATTTTTTATTTTTTTGGTTTAATATTTAAAAAATAATAATAATAAAAAAACTTTCTGTGACCCCCTTTTTCGCCCTTATTCACAATTTGACAACCACTGCTCCAAACCATCTTGCACTTAACAGAAAACAACTTCAAACAGCAGGTGAAACATTTATGATTTGAAACTATATTACACAAACTGAGTTACCACACATCTAGGCCTACAGCAGGGGTAGGCAATTTGATTGCAGTTAGGCATATACATATACAAAATATATAGATCAATAAATAAATACCTCGAAAATAAATAAATAAATAAATAAAAATCGTCACTCCAACCGCACCACCTCCTATTTAGCTACATTTTTACAGAGGTCAACGTCCCACGGTGTGGACACACCACAGCTGAGGCCAGAGTGTGGTGGAGCCTGGAGGTAGGAGCTAAACATCTGCACAGTGACAGCAGGGGCTCATTCCCTGTGCTTAAAAAATCCAGTATGTAATGGGGTGAGAGATAGAAAGAGAGAGAAATCGCCATAGAAAACACTAAATACTGTCCTCACCTGTCTGATGCTGGCCCCTCCCTGCTTTGCACTGTCACAGTAACACAGACTACTGTTTAGTTTAATAAGTGGTTTATTTAGACAGACTGGTGCAAGCCTGCTCTTGCTGCCCCTAAATTAATATTAAAACCACAATCCTATTTATCCTATTTAAAAAGCATACATTTCCAGTAATTTAACAGCTGTAGAGCCCAGTTTAAAATAGGCCCACATAAATGAAAATAAAAATAAGCTTCTATTTCTGCTTTATAATAAACTGTATGGCCACAAATCTATTTAATTTGTATTCACAGATTTATCAGGAATTGATAAGAGAATCAATAGTTTTTAGTGTCTCTCACTCTATCTATCCCCCACTGTTCAGGTCTTTTCTCCTCTCATGTCTGAACTCAGATCCTGACAACTTTTTTCACGTATGAACCCAAAGGAGATGATCTGGAGACGTTAGTGTCTTTAGAGGGGTTTAGTCAGAGGACGGCCTCAGCCCTGCAGTACTACGCCTCTGTAACACTTTTATAAAGTACAGTGTTTGCAATGGACTCAGAGCTGATGAGCTGGGGTGGGGAGAGAGTGGGCCTTAAAGACACAATGTTTATGCAAAAGTGTCCAAATTTATTTCAATAAGCATGAAAGAAAAAGCATAATAAGTCTAATTTACTTTAATAGTTACAAATAATTATTACCATTACAAATGTGTAATAGTTACTATTTATTAATAAATCAGTGTTTGCCAAACAGTGGGCCAAAACCCAAAAGTGGCACCTCAGTTTGAAAAGTAAAAAAAAAATTGTGGTACACCAATGAGGGAGGAAAGACAGTAGAAAGAATTGAGTTTCATAAGAATTGTTACAAAAATTGAAATGACTAAAGAGACATAGATGTGAATGAATAATCCTAAAGTATTAGTCATCAGTCAGTTTGAGTCAATATAAAATATATGAGTCTTACCAACTGACGCACACAGCAGAATCAGAAGCCAGGACATCCTGCTGTTTGGAGGTGACTCTCAAACTGAAGCACCAGTGTTGTTTAGAAAGCACAAGTGTAAAACAAGGAAGAAAGTGGTATATAGGAATAATGAGAGGGAACCTTATTATGATGCAAATACACAGGACAATAGCTAGAGGCATGTGATGGCAGATATGGCTTTTGTGTTGTTAGTAAAGCACTTTGAACTTCTCTGTGTATGAATTGTGTTATACAAACTTGCCTTGCCAAGTTAATGAACGTCTAGGCAGACAGAGAACAGAGAACATTTCACTGTCGTCACTTTGCTAATTGTAACACCACCCATGTTGTGTATCGTTTGGATTGTTCATACAGGTCTTTCTATATTGGATTAACCAAGCGCAGGCTAAGAGACAGATTCGCAGAACACAAATATGCGATCAGAACTCAAAACCCTAACTACCCCATTGCTCAACATTTCAAAACCTCTTCCCATTGCAATGTCAGTCAACTAAAAGTAATGATGGTGGAGGTTATCCCCAAAAATATCAGGGGAGGAGACAGACTCAGAACACTCGCACAAAGAGAAACCTATTGGATAGAGGCTCTGCGGGCTACACACTTTCCAGGCCTTAATGAAGACATGGACTTTTCCGTATTTTTATAGTTATTCCTTTTATAGATTGACTGATTATAGCCCCTGCTCTTCCGTGCATTGAATATGCAGATTGTAGATTATATTCCCTTTTGAGAATGCATCTTTTGCAGTGGATTTTATCTTTTGGATCTGTTTTGGTGGTGGCCTCGCTATGTCCTTGGGTTGTTTCCTGGACTTTGTTTATGTGTAGTAACTTACAGTAACTTTTTCATGTGGTTGCTCCATAACTTTGTTTTGGAATATATCAATTTACAACTTTTTTTGTTGTTTTTGTTGCATCTTAATAACGTGTGGTCCTGGTGTCATGTGACTAACCATGTGATCTTTACTCATTATTTAGTCCACCTGTTATTGATTGCACTTTGTCTGCCCTGATGAAGACCCATGTTGGGTCGAAATGCGTTGGCATGCTTCGCGGAATGTCCCGCTTTTAATAAAGGACTTTTATTATGTCAGAGTGCCTCGGATCCTTTTTCTGGTTCTTATTGTTTACTCCACTGATCGTCGAAGAGCACCTGGCTTTTTGAAAAACAAACATTTTTTTGACCCCTTGATGCACTCGTCATTATCTAAGAAGTCTAGGCAGTTTTGTTTATGACTGGGAAACATTCAAGTTCCATTGGGATAATAAACAAATTGAGTTATGAGAAGGCCTTACCAAATTATTTTAATACTGAAGTTGTGCATGGGGGCATGAGTTTGCAATGTTAAATCTATGCCAGCATCTTGGTAGTCTGGAGCTGATTGCATTGTACTGACCATAACATTATGACTACGCATAACATTGGCCTAACATTGTGGTCATGATGTTACTGTGTATTTCTATCAGAACCAGCAGTTTGAGTTTCAGTAGCTCGACCACACAGGCCTCAGCCTTTCACTGGGTCTTCACTTCCATCCTTGGACCATTTTGGATAAATACTGACCACTGCAGACCGGGACCCAGTCTCTTGGCTCCTCACATTTGTCTGGGTCTCCTTACATTCCCGCAGTGTTTAACCCTTGTGCCCCAATGAGGAGTGTTATTTTTAAATTTAATTTGTATTTTTAACAACTTTGCAGTGGTTCTTAACTTTTAATAAAATGGAACAATAAAATGTTCACTTCACCTGTCTGTGGTCATAATGTTATGTCTGACTACTGTTCTTCTATATCTATTCTCTGTGCTCTTCCCTTTACCTTTGCATTAACTGCTTCCCTTTTCTTAATAGTATGTTTTTCTTTTTGTTCACCAACTTGCAGTCACACCCACCAATTTATTGTCCTCCATTTAAATCCTGTGCTCCTTGTCCTGGGTCAATGCACTTGTTGCTGATTTCATTCACACCCAAAGCTTGAAGTCAAAAGTGAATTCCTATTATTCTGCCAGCCAGAGTTATAATATTTTTTCCTCATCAAAAACAAACTCTGAGTAGTATTTAGTTTGATTCACGCATTAGTAATCCTGTATGCTGAGGTGCTGCCCTTCTCTGGAACTGAAAACGCTTGGTTTGGCTCTGGGATGTGCTCCTGTGTGTTTCTACAGTGCATAAACCCTCATAGGACTCCTAGTAATAATTCCAAAGGCCCCATCCGCCTGGTTGTGGGAATCAAACTTGGGACCGTCTTGCTGTTAGGCGACAGCTCTAACAACATTGCAAGTGTGACGCCATTTTTTTATTACTTTTACTACTACTGCTACTACTACTACTACTACTGTGTTGTATACAGGGCTTGACATTAACTTTTTTCTCACTGGCAGCTGTGGCTAGTGGTTTTCAACAGTTTATAGCCACATACCAGCTACACACTGACTCTAGCAACAGCATAAACCTCATTATAAATTTAGCCATTACACTATGGATGTATGTATGTGTGATCAAAGTATTATCTCAGATCACTATGGTTTTTGCAATATTTACTTTAGTAACTCACCATGACATCACAATCTCTTCTGCAGAACGGGGAAGTTGTGGTTGCTATTAGTGTTGTAGTCAAGACCTTTCTAATCAAGACCAAGAGCAGTCCAAGTCCAGGGTGAACTGAGACCAAGACAAGGCTGAGACTTTCAGGCTTCCAGACTGAGCTTTTAAGGACTAAGACCGTGTCGAGACTGAGATCAAGGCCAAGACCAGAGACCAGGTCAAGACCAAACCCTGTGAACTATCACTAAATAAAGAGGAAAAGTAAAACAAAAATGGTTCAAATACATTAATGGATATTTTAGTAATCCAATGCAACAGACTCCACAAACAGAGACAGATCATGCTCCTGGTTCTGTAATGCAGAAAAATGAAATACTCCAAAATTATGAAGAACAGCCTTTTCTTATAATGTTTGATCAATAAAATCTGTGAGACCACTGCATCAGAGCCTGAGACAAGAGAGAAAAACTGGTCTCAAAACCAAGACTGGTCTCAGGTGTTACAACACTTACACTCTTAAAACAGATGTGTTAAAAACAACACATAATGTGTTATATTTTATCACACCTCTCTCAAAATGCTTATGTTATATGATTGAATGATGCATCAAATGATCCAGAACTACTGCATAATTTTCATTCACATTTATTGTCAAAGTTTTGGACATTGGTATTCATTTCTGTCAATAAATTCAATAAAATATGCGTTCACGAGCAAGGATCACGCCACAACAATGACATAGGATTTAAGTGTTTAATGAAAGTGTGTTAGATGAAGTGTTTTAGGTGATGGCTGGGTTGGAAGAGACTCAGTGTGGGGGTTCTGTCTCAGGCGGTACGCCCAGCCGAATAGGAACCCCCCCAGGTCTAGTTGCTGGAGTGAGGAAGCTGCAAAAGAATACGCAAGAGTTATGTAGGGGAAGGGTGGGTGGGGTCAAGAGAACAAACAAACAGTGTTGACTGACTTTAGGTGGGTATAAGCAGGGCTTCTGGGAAAATTAGAGGTGTGGTTGAGGTGGAGTAGAGGCGTGGCCCTGCTCCCGACCCAAAGTTAACACATTAACTTCATTTAAATTTTAGAAGTCTATCACATTCTGCATCAGAACTTCGTGAACATTTGTAGACATCAGTGATTTCTGTAATGGTCTTCAGCTGATACATCTTAGAAATCTCCCTGCCATCCAGGACATGGTCACAAGTGTCCTGGGAGTCCCACTCCCCTTCATTTGACAATCTGTAACACAGAAAACAGAGTGGAGAATATGTATATTTTTATCCACTTGACAAAAACATTTTTTTTTTCTAAATTACTTCATTCACCGCAAAATATGTTTTACAATTTTGTCTAATTTAGCCAGGATTAGGGCTTTCAGAGACCCTGACCCACCATTTCAGGGTCACCAAAAATTCAGCCATGGTCAAAGAGGTGGCACTCGTTAACCCCTGACCATAACCACCCTCCAGGTCTAAACCAGGTCTAAACCAGGTCTGAACCAGGACTAAACCAGGTCTTAACCCGGTCTAAAACAAGTCTGATTCCAAACCAGCTCTAAACCAGACCAAACCTTCACGCAGCTCCGTGGTGACGTGACATAATCGCATTGTATAAGTTTTGCATTAGCGCGCTGCTAATAACAAACTAGTTGCTGAACAGCAGTAAAACTGAGCGAACAAGTTTGAACACAGCACAAATACTTTCAGCTTACCGTGGTCCCTCTCATGGGGTGGGGTGAGTGACCCTGACCCTGGCCGGAGTGCACTTAGCTAGTCCCGCTGGCTGCTGTCGCTTCAGACTGAGAACTGTGAAAGGAAAGCAGCACAGGAGCTGAGACAGGTTTACTGTAGCAGTCAGACACATGAGTGCTATCAGAGTTGCTTACATCTACACCCACCTCTCTCGAAAAAAACAAACAAAAAAAAGTATCACAGATTTACACAATTAAAACATAATGTGAAATAGCAGCAACAAATACCAGCTTACCGTTGAGCAGTTCTCTCCGCGCCCAAAACAGCTTCACAGTCAGGACCTCTGACAGTCGTTACTGGGGTTTAAAGTTAGATGATGCAGCTTTGTGGTGTGATAATAGTTTAACACATCTCATGTGTACAACTTGTGTAATTTTAGATAAACATTTTAACATATACATTTGACATTTTAACACAACGTGTTAAATCATAGTGTGGCAGAGGTAGATTTGGTCATGTGACTATATCACATGACAGAGCCTTTAAAGGTCAGAGGTGCACAGCTCCACTTCCTCTTCCTGTGAGCAGGCCTGTGCACATGGTTATTTCTGGTGAGCCAAACAAATTGGTTTTATAGTAGTTAAATATTTTTGTAAATAGACTATTGTATTTTTATTGTAATGTTTTGTATTTTAAAGTCCTAACAGTCCAGGCTGTCATGTCTTGAAGGCTCAGTGCTGGTTGCAGTTTGTTTTATGTAAAGATTACATGCATAAATCCATACATACATAGACATTTGACAGTTGTATAAGCCCTGCAATTGGTGTAGGCCCCATTTGAATATAGGCTGATGGTGGTGGAAGATCACTTAGCTGGTGACATTATTTGTAGTTATTGGTTGTGGTGGCACTTGTATTTGGGTGTTTTCTGTTGTGGAAATGGTTATGTTGAGCTTTAACCTTGTGTTTCTTTTTCACTAATAGTCTGCCTCCATCACCCCAGCTGTAGGCTGAAGCCTCACCACTGCAGATTCAATATAAATCAATTTAATGCTTTTATTAATTTTGTAAAATAAAACTTGCCTTATGGCTGTAGGACCCCACACTGACTGACTGGCTTTGTTATTGAAGCTCACCTGCAGTTCTTGAACACCTTGCCAGTGTACACATAGTAGTAACACAGAATAGATGTGTTAAATTTCTACACAGTTTTTAAGAGTGTACTTGCTATATAATACTTACAGCAGGAATGCATGTTAATGATATCCTCCTTCAACACCTGCCAGGTTTGCTAATGGACCTGTTTAATAACATTACATGCAATGAAGCAAATTTAGAAATATATAAGTTGGGAAATTGACAATCAACATATGCATTGCTAAAATGTAAAAGCTTAATTGAAATGTAATATGTTGCCATTATGGATTATACTACTACACTATTAGTCCATTCTTCTTCTTCCCCTTTTACCATCAGGGACTGCTGGTACTGGAACCTATGCCAGTAACTTAGGCCTGGACAGGGGCCAGTTAGTCACAGGGCTGACACAGAGACACACACAGGCAACCATTCACTCTCACATTCATTCACTAGGGGCAAAGTCACCAGTTCATCTAACCCATGCATGTCTTGGATGATGGGAGGAAGCTGGAGAAGAGTCAGAATAACACAGGGACATACAGACTCCACCCAGAAAGATTGTTCAGCTGAAGATTGAACCCACAACCACCTTGTTGGGAAGCAGGAAACAGCTGTAATATAATAGGCAAGGTAGGCAGTTGCCTAGGGCCCAGAGCTGAAGGGGGGGCCCCCCAAGGACAGTCATTTACCTGTATAATCGTGAACAAGCTTTTTCAGCAACAGAAAACCTTGCCTTTATTACTAAGTAAAACCATACATTGTAGCCATCTTAAAATATGCATCATTTAAAATGCACCAGAACACAGGAAATCACTTATTTTTCATTCAGGACCCCAGGACCCCCTGCCTTATTTTGTCCCACATTCATCTGTCTGTGCATGGCCACAATCCAGGATATGAGGCACAAAAAGATCTTTCAATAATGATTAGATATATTGTATCAGATGGCCTTTGTTACCATGTTTTTGGTTTGAAGTGGGATTTTCCCAAAAAATTGAGCCTATATAGGACCTCAGTTGTCCCTCTTGCCCCCAATAGGCCCCAATAGTGTTGAAAAATGGCTCTGCCTCCTATATTATATTAGACTAAAGCATATTAGGTAACGTAACCCTCATAGTAGCTTGGGGACTTTGCAAAATTTTGAAAAGGCTAATTTTTTTGCATCCATGGTGCCATAGCCCAGAAGAACCAAATTCCACCTTACAGAAGTATGTTTTTTAGTTTGGCTTCCAACCGATGACAGTACGATGAAGTACTTATACAACATTTTTGATTCCATTATTAAACCATATTATACATTATTTTTTAAAAACATTTTGAATAAAAGTCACATATGTCTTTTTTGGCATGTGTATATTCTGTACAACCATACCAGCTTATGCATTAAACATACATCAACATTGTGCTTTTAACCATGGTCACACAATGGCACGTCCCTTCTCAAACTGTGCCTCTTTATGTTATTGCTGCACCAAACCACTGAGTGGCGCTGTTCACTCATGAATCCCAGTATGTGTTCCCTCTGAGGCCTGGCACTATCTCACATCAGAGTGTAATTCCAGCTGCTGCATGATCTGAGGGGCCATAGACTAATGATAAATCTCCAGAACACATTACACCTACCTACAGCCCCGACAGTAATTCCACAAGAAATATGAGTTTATTGAAATGCGGTCTGAGTGGGATTAACTGGATCTTAATCACGAGCTGCTCTGCCTTTGTGATGTATAATCTTTGCACAAAACTCTCTTCTGGCTCATAATTTTGTTTCATTCAAATCAATTCAAAGTGTTTTTCCTTTAAGTGACAGTCAGTGGCTCAGAGGTGTTTTATTCACCACTGATGATTGCTGCTCTGTTCTCTCTCATCAACATTAGCCCTATGGGGGTTCCACTCACTTCATCACAGCACAAACAGAGGCATGGCAAAATGGCAACATGACTTACCAGATGTTTTTGTCTTACAAAGAACAAACTGGAACGACGTCCATAGAAAACACTGGCAAAGGGAAGGGCATCACCTAGTCTGTTAAAACACACACCTAACTATTCCTGAACAGTTTTAATCTCAGAGCCATAACCACACTGAGCAATGAACTCAAAACTAGGGAAATTATGATGTCATACAGTTTATTTATATAGTGAAAAATTCAACCGATAATACAGCCGATAATAATAAGCCCGAATTGCTTTTATTTTGCTGTCTTTGTCCCGTGGTTTTCCCACTGATGGCTCCCAGTCTGTGGGGCTTCTAGTTTTTCAAATCAAATATTATAAGTCTCCTAAATTTTTATCATGACAAAGTTCTGGGAAGAATACAGAGCAGCTCGCCCCGGTGTCTTCAGTCAAACACATAATTATAGTTTTACTCCATATTCATTCATTTGTCAAATGTATTTCAGGTTTTAAAAGTGAGATCAGGGTTAATGGTCAGAGTTATACTGTTACATTTATTTGTACTACTCACAAAATCAGGTAGAGTTAGATAAAAATGAGATGCAAAATCCTACATAATTATCGGTTTATTATCGGTATTGGTTGCAAGAAGCCCCAAAATATCAGCTCTTGGTATCGGTTCCAAAAATGCATTATCATGCACCACATCAAAGAGGCTTTATTATGCTTTTATTATATTTTTTTTAAACCAATCTTGGTCACCTCCAGAACAGCATTCCATGTTTTACAACCTTTATAAAGGTTATGTCATTATGCCTTTCTCTTACTTACTTTACTACTGCCATTAAAAAACCAGACCAGCTGCAGAGAGGGCAGCAGAGTGCAGCTCTGTGACTCTCTTTTGAACATAAACATAGAAAAAGAGCTTTTAATTTCCTTAAACTTTTTTATGATGCCATGTTACTACAAAATGAAAAGTAGCTGTACATTAGAGGGCTTGCTGATTGATCAGTGGTTCCTGGAGTAGGCAGGGCTTTGCAAAACTCAGCGTTCCAAGGACTCAGAAACTCAGTGCCAGAGACCACAGGATTATTCAAAATGCATGAATGAAACAAAACACAACTCCAGGCATGTTTTTGATGTGAGAACATTTTAACAGGCTAGAGGCTTAAAAAAGTTGATTTTGTAGCCCCTTTAAAAGTTTACTGTGCACTTTTACTTGTTTTCTTGCAATATGTGCAATATGGTCCTTCACACTCTATATGCCTTAAAAATGCGTACAGTTGCATTGATTGAATGTGTGGTAAAATGAATGTGTTGACCTGTTAATGAAGAATTAAATGTTTTTGTTTATCTTACCTGTATTGAGTGTGCATCCTAACAGTGCACCTGAATTCCATCGTATGTTTGTACAATGACAATAAAATATTTTATCTTATCTTAGAAGATAGACAATGTTTAGATGAACCATTTGTGAGCCACTTCCTGTTCTGTCCAATCAGAGCAGCTCCTAACTGTTGGTACTGGTCGAACCAGCAGTGGTTCACATTTTAACGCATTGTCCAAAGCAGGACAAAATACATTTTAGTGGAAGTACTAGAGGGCCCTTGGTAAAATGGGCCCCATAGATAATAACCAGGGTAGTTAACTGGAGCAATGAAATGATGATAAACCAATCTAAAGAAATGTATTTTCTATTATTGTCTTAAAAACTGTAACTGGTTAGAATGCTGGGTAGCAATCACTTCAGGGTATGTTTCATGTCTATTGGTGTATATTTGTGTGTGTGCTTTTTTACAAAAGGTAAATAAACAAATAATAATATAATAATAAACTTTATTTATATAACAAATTTCATATGACACACACATAGACTCAATGTGCTTAAGTGCAACATGTAAAATACATAAAAACAACTCAGCAGCAATATAAATACAAATATATTACTGGTGAGCACAAGGGCTCCTTGTAAAAAATACAACTCAAAGAGAAAAATAATATAGGCTCGGGCCTGCAATGTGGCTAGTAATATTTATTAATTAGCTATACAACTTTACAACATAAATGCACAAATGTGATACATCTCAGCCCTCAGTAATTTACTGAATATAATGAATACAGTATTCATACATCATATCAAGGCATCTCAGGCATAAAACTGGACTGACAGACAGGCTCTGAATCAAGAGGTGTTGCTAACATGCTGTAAAGGTTACAGCAGTTAGCTTTAAAATGGATAGTAACCAGTCTCAGGACAATAATACAACTCCACAAAACACAGCTTTAAGCCCTTTACATAAGAAACAAGGTTTCTCAATCAGACATTTAAAACAAGTCTGTGTCTTACCATAACTGTCAGAGCTATGCTGTTGCATCGATGCAACATCCCCATCTAGTGTCATAATTAGGAACTACATGCAACAAACTGAAAGTCAGGAAAAACGGCTTGCTTCCCTTTTTTCTAATGTTTTTTTCTTTTTAGCATATTCTCTGTGTAACAATATGCATATAGTGATAAAATAAAGCCATTTTAAACAGCCAATAGGAGTGTTCTTTATTGAAGTGTGCAGACTTAAATCCTTAAAATACCATAAAACAGCCTAAATTTCCTCATTAAGTCTATTTTTTTTTACAGATGATTCCTAATAGAATATACCAGTGGTTGAAAGAGGTACTCAGTTTCTTTACTTAAGTAAAAGAACAGATACATGAGCAAATATTTACTTAAGTAAAAGTATCACCTTAAAATTTCTACTTAAGTAAAAGTATAAAAAAGTACTCACTTTCAAATGTACTTGCAAGTGAAAAAGTAAAAGTATTTTGCACAGACTGGACAGCTCATGAATGAGTTAAATGTGAGGGATTTTGCTGATTCCAGATGTAATAAACAATCTGGTGCAGTAAAAGAGACTGAATCTGTCACTGAGGTCTTCTGTCTTTATTATTCTAATGTTTCTAAAAAGTACCACTTTACTGCATCTTTTATATTTAAGCACTGTGTGTCTACAATGATGCCATGACAAAAACACATGATTTTACCAAAACTCAAAATCCTTTGTACTTTAAAACAACTCATAAATGTAGTGAAGTAAAAAGTACAGATGCTTGCTCTAAAATGTAGTGAATTAAAAGTAAAACTTGTAAAATGTATTTAAGTAAAGTACAGATACATGAAAACTGTACTTCAGTAAAGTAACTAAGTACTTTTAGTTCATTACATTCCACCACTGCAATGTACTACTAGATTACACAGGTGCACATGTAGATATATACAGGTTTCCTCCAATCCAAGAATGGGGTGGTTTATGTTTAAGATGTGTTTAAATACTTTTTAAAACTTTTAAACCTTTTGTTTCTTGAAGGCCTCCAATTATACTAAATCAACCTTTTGAGCTTTTAACCATGTTATAATGTTGTTTGCACCTAGATTAATATTTTGTTTCAGTAATCCTGTATGCTGGGGCTGTCTCCTTCTCAAGAACTGAAAGCGCTGTCTTACCCTCTACAAAGTGTTTCTGAGTCTTTCTAAATAAAGCCCATACCCCATCAATGGACTCATTCTGATCATTTCAGTGCTTAAATTGCTGTCACTACAAAGCTGTTAGCATCATGCGGCCATTCATTCCCTACCATTGCCAGCAGAGGGTGTGACCATCCTAACTACACATACACACACTCACTGTATTCTGCTGCTACACTCCATAGAGCCCCATAGAAAAGCATTGCAAAACTAAGGCCTTAGGTGCACATGCCTGTGTAAAGGGTTATTGGTGTCATTTGGGTATGAACTGTAATAATCACTATTTTTACCTCTTGTTATCAGAAGAAACCAACAATAAAAATAAATAAATAAATAAATCATGATTTTATGGTGTCATGGCAGTGCAATCAAAAAACATCATTATAATGGAAGTCAATGGGGCAAAAACAGCCATTAGGAACACATAAGGGAGAAAAAAAGTTTAATCTGAAAATTCATCAAAGTCAATGTTGTTACTAATGTTTGACATGTCCAAGACTGATAAAATGGGAAAAACAAATACAGCTCACAATATTTGTTTATATAGAAAATAGATCATTTTGAGTGTTTTTTTTTCCTTCCCATATCAGTGATTTTGCATATTTAATCAAATCAAAAAAACATAAATCTTGGAATATTTTTTTTATTTATTTAGAAGTTTTGAACAGAACTGAGATGAATTAACAGAAAATAAAATAAAAATCTCTCGCTATGTTTTACAGCAGTGAGCAATGAGGCTGTTTTCATCCCCAGGACCTATAGAAAATTTTAAAACCATATTCCAATGCTATGTCAAATTAAGGTTTTTCACCAAAAATCATTCAATTTCCTCAAATGCAGTGCAAGTTATGGCCAAATAAAGAGTAAAAAATTACCTGTAGCGGCTGAAAACATCCCCAGGAGTACATAACAGTTAAAGTTAACATATTTTAAAGCCTGCCCATTACACATACTACTGGGACCCTCTCAGTCTCTAGAACCATCTCTGACAATCGGTTTATTGAGTTGAGAGGAGAAAGCCTCAGATTCAGTCAGTGATTTCCTCTCGGAGACACTTCTTCTTGATGACCTAAATGAAATATGAAGCTAATGCATGACTGTGTGTGTGTGTGTGTGTGTGTGTGTGTGTGTGTGTGTGTGTGGCAAGAAGATGGAGGGGTGCGCTCATCCCTGCCTCATTGTTGATGGATATGTTTGGTGCTTTCTCCCGTCACACGATGCTTGTCGCTGTGGTGACGAGTGGCTCCCGTCTGCTCCTGTGGCAGTTGGCGAGATGTCACGGGGCTAATGCCAGATGCTAGCATGTGTGGTGCTGGTCTCCCTGCCATGCAACGCCTTGGCTGGTTGGCTGGTTGGCTGGTTGGCTGGTTGGCTGGTTCCATGGTGGTGCTTCTGCCAGAGATGATGGACTCCTCACTGAGTGTCCCACACGCTACAGTCTACCATGCAAAAGACAAAATACAACTTCAATAACGTGCAACATGGACAGGCATGATTCAAAAATAAAATAAATCGACATCAATAGACATACATGCCCACTAGAATTACAATTTTAGGTAGGACAATCAAAACTGTAAAAGTCATATAAAACCTGAATTCAGGAAATGTTGGGACCTTTATTTTAATTTCAACAAAATTAAAACTAAAAGACTTTCAAATCACATTAGCCAATATTTTATTTACAATCAAACATAGATAGCATAATACATGTTTACACTGAGAAATATGACACTTTTATGCTCAAAATTTCAAATTTGATGTCTGCTACAGGTCAGAATAGTCAGGACGGGCAATGAATGGCTGGAAAAGCAAGAAATTTTAAAAAGATTCAGCTGGGAGAACATCTAGAAACTAATTAAGTTACTATAGAGTTAGCCTATAGAAAACGTTTGCCGCATCATTAAATGAAAAATAAGTCAAAGACGACCACAAACTCTTTAGGAGCTGGTAACCTATATCTGGCAAGAATGGGACCAAATTCCAACACCACAACTCAAGAAACTCATAACCTCGATGCCCAGACGTCTTCAAACTGTTGTGAAAAGAAGAAGAGATGCTACCCCATGGTAAACCTGCCCCTGTCCCAACTATTGTGAGACCTGTAGCAGGCATCAAATTTGAAATGAGCCCCTTTTTGAGTCTAAAAGTGTTACATTTCTCAGTGTAAACATTTGTTATGTTATCTATGTTCTATTGTGAATAAAATATTGGTTCATGTGATTTGATAGTCTTTTAGTTTTCATTTTATTCAAGTTTAAAAAAAATGTCCCAACATTTCCAGAATTCAGGTTAAAGTTATTACCCCATAGCCCTTAAATTCACTTTATGTCACACATTTTTTCTATATTCTATCAAAATCTTCACAATCTCCAGACATAATCCCAGCATTCACACCAGCAAGAGCGTTAACATCAGCTCTTCCCTCTCTTCAGCAGAGCCACACAGCCCTGTCTCCAGATGGGCTCCTTCGTGTGCCAGGCAGGAAATGGAACGCCACCCCCCCACCCCCCCACCCCCCCACGCACACATCATCTTTCATTTCAGAGCATCATCACTTCATCTTCTGTATGCCGCTTCCCAACAGGCCAGCCGTAAATTCATTTTGCTCATTCTGCTCTGCCTCTCTGGTGCAACTTGTTGTCGTCACCGGATACAAATTCATATGCTAATGTTGCGTGTTGTCTACCTGCTGCGGAGTAAAAGGTGCATTAGTCAGCGGAGGATGTGCACGACTGCGTGACATTCGCCTGTATGCAGATGTATGGATGTTACAAGATGGCCTTATTTCCAATTCTGGCACTGTACACACAAAACCAGGACATAAACTCAAGTGTCATCAGTAGCTGTCTGTTTCTGTGCTTTCCAACAAATGATATAAAATGGGAAGAAGAAGAGCGTGGCACTGTTTCAATTTTCAGTTTTTATGTCTAACCTCAACATAAGCAGAGCTAGACAGTCTTACCACAGTGATTTGTCTCTATAGGGAAGCAGCTGTGGCCTGGGGATTTTCCAGTAACTGATTTTGACACGCTGTATTGACCTGGGTCTAAATTGCTCATAGTGAATGAATGTGAGCATGAATGATTATCTGTCAGTGCATGTCTCTAACTGGCAATTGTCCAGTGGGTACCATGTCTTTCCTACAGTTGCTAGGGTGGGATCTGGCCACCTGTGATGGAAATAGGTAAATTTTGGATTTATACTATGTAGCAACCTTCTAGACACTCAGAAGCATTTTACGTTAGGGCTTCATTCACTGGAATAATGGTGGTGGTAAACTACACTATATTTCCAAAAGTATTCGCCCACCCTCCCAAATAACTGAACTGGGATTATGGTGTGGGGTTGTTTTTAGGAGCTGGGCTTGGTCCCTTAGTTCCAGTGAAAGGAACTCTGAATGCTTCAGCACCAAGAGATTTTGGACAATTCCATGCTCCCACTCTCCACTGTGTGGGAACAGTTTGGGGATGGCCACTTCCTGTTCCAACATGACTGCACCAGTGCACAAAGCACGGTCCATAAAGACATGGATGAGAGAGTTTGCTGTGACTGGCCTGCACAGAGTCCTGACCTCAACCCAATAGAACACCTTTGGGATGAATTAGTGAAGGCTGTGAGCCAGGCTTTCTCCTCCAACATCAGTGTCTGATGTAGATAAATGCAAAGGGTCAGCTGACATCATATTAAACCCTATGGCTTAGGAATGGGATGTCACTTAAGTTCATATTTGTGTAAAGGCAGGTGAGCTAATATTTTTGGAAATATAGTGTGCCTGTGTAGCCACAGCTGCCCTTATCCTTAGACCCTATGGAAGGTCTAAGGATATCCTGGGTTTGTTTAATTTAGTGCAGTCATTGTTTATGTTTGATTGTGTGACTGACTGTTTCTGAAGCCCTTTGAGGCAACTGCTGTTGTCATTTTAGTAGAAACGAAATTGAATTGAATTACCCTGGGGCAGATTGCTGGAGATGTGGCAGCCATTTGGTGTCAACAACCTCTGCAACCACCACCATATCCATAATACCATAATATATCAACAGAATCACACTGACACATACAAGTACCAGTGTCACAGACACTGGAGGTAAGGCCCAAGGACACAATGGCAGTATGCAATACTTGTAGCAGGGATCGGTCTGCCAACCCTCTGGTTACTGGACGAATGGCTCTAACAACTAACTGACCTACTGCTGCCCCGTTAAACAATGAATGCATAATCCAAGGTTAGAAATGGTAATGCAAGTCTGTGTTCAGCAAGAAACATGAAAGCTTGTTTCCTCCAGTATGACTTTGTACTCTGATTTGTTTGTTCTTTCAGGAAATTTTGAGGAACAAGAATTAATGGAAGTATTTATACAGAAGGAGTTATACTGTACTTTATTGTTAGCATGAGGAGTTAGACTATTAGACTGAGGTGTTCCTTGCTCAATCGATTTTGCTTCTGCAGATCTGGGTTGTAGGTTCTTTGAGTTAATGTTACCTTTCTGTAATCTCAAACCAGTCTGCTTATCCCCCCTTCACTTTTTTCCCACAGAACTTCTGCCACTGTATATTTTCTCTTGCTGCAACCACAGTACTGTCCATAAACCTTTGAAATTGTGTGTGCATGGAAATCATAGTAGTCCCACAGTGTGTAGCTGATCTCACACCAAAAACCATGACACATTCAAAGTCACTCAAATTACTTTTCTCCATCCTAATGCTTGTTTTGAACTTGAGCAAGTTCGTCTTGAACATGTGCATACAAAATGTGGCTGCTTGGTTCTCGCCTTATCCCTGGCAATGGTAGGCAAAGATCATTTGCATTCACAGCTGCATATTTCTCAGTCAAAACAATGTTTATGTACTTTTTGTCTTTCTACAGCGCAGCCGCTCTTGGTTTACATTTGCATAATATGTTTAGATGTTTACCTCATCCCTATGCCACAGTAAGCAGGTGTACTTGAGCTGGGTAGACTCTATGTTGAACAGATGTCGTGGATGCTCTTACTGTCCCAATGCTGAGTAGGAGCAAGTTATATACTAACACACACACACACTCAAATTTACATCTGGCAAGCTGTGACCTCCAGATTACAGATGGCCCCTATCCTGCCGCATTTGCTCCATGTAAATACTGAGGGTGTAATCCGGAGTGAGGGGATGGCGGGGGTTTCACTGGGGGCAGGCCGGGCACCAGATGGTCAGTGAGTGAGAGTGTGTACAGAGGAAAATGTTAAGCACGCAGCAGCACTGACACAGGGATTATACAGGGCTGTTGTGATGGGCCACAGATGGACCCGCAGTGTTCAATTTTAAACACAGAATGCAGGTGGATCATAGATGACAACATGGAACAGCAGGCCGGTTTTTGCAGTGCATGTAGCATTCTTTTGCAGTAACTACAAAAAACTCACAGTTGCTCAAAGGCAGGGCAGTAACTGTTTGAAATGATCAGAACATCACGAGCTGAAGTTACTGCATTCTGCCTTAGTATTGGTGTGAAATTTGTAGTTAAAGCAATTTTATTCTGAAATTGAGCATATAATAATTCATCTGTCTGATATTGTGCTTTTCTAGACACTCAAAGCCACTTTAACAATTGAACCTTCTGACAATTTGGCCCAGAGAAATATATTGTTGACTACCGTTTTTTTACTGTTTATCTGTAAGTCTAAGTCTGCTGTTTACTTGTCCTTTCACATTGTCATTTTTGTTCACTAAATCTAGTTATGCAAATGTATCAGTGATATGCATTTTGCCCGTCCTGCCTATGTTGATTTTATGTTTGTAGCCATGTACTGTAGATGTGTCAATCCTAAGCGGGGATTTATGCATAGTCACAAACTCAAACAGCACACATTTCTCCAGCAGCAGTGACTGAGTAGGGGTTTTGGACAAACCTTTAGCCTTATTTGCATGGGATTAGTATTAACTAGGGACCTCCAGTAATATGTACTAATTGCCAAGGTCATTTGTGATTTTGATCTTTTGTGATCCTGCCATGTTTGTGATTTGTAAAGTAAAAATTCCCTGAAAATTATCTACTGTATTTTGGCCAACACAGTGGTCCTCTGATAATACTAGTCCCGTGCGAATCCCCAGGTCTGTGATCAGGCTGTTTTTGTCAGCAGATCGTTTCCTAACAATTGTAATAGCTATCAAAAATTTATTTTTACGTCTGTATTGACCTATATTAATCATAACATGTCTCTATATGGCCTACTCTGAACCAACCTTTTTTTTCTCCAATTTAAAAGTAAAAAAACAAACTATGGTGAAGACGTGAACTGGAAGCACAACCTTGTCATCATGGCACTGTTAAACTAGGCATTTGTAGCAACCTGAGGCCCTTTTGGAAAGTTTGTACGCTTAATATTATATTAAGAGAGCCGTATCTTAGTGAATGGATTAAGAGAGAGTGGCACCTACTATGCATAGGAAATCTCAAAAGATAATGGATTACATGTGTCATAGCATAAAGGTTTTTTTGTTGTTGTCAGTACTGTAAAGCAACAGATAATAGCCTAAGATTAAGTAGAGCTTGCAACATAAACGAAACAGGAGATTTTTATCTTAAGTGTAATTGTCAATCTGTCATAAAGTCCATAAAACCAAGGAAATCATAGATATTGCTTATCCCATGTGAATGCCCTCCTAAAAACACTGACGCCGAGGTGTAATTCCCAAATTACAGCGGTTCAGGAGGAAAGCTTATCCTGTGCGAATAGGGCTATTGTGAGCTCAATTGTATAACTTGCTGAAAATGCAACTATACAAAATGCTGAAGAACAGTTCTGAACACAAACTGGAGTCTTGTCATACTAGCTCCTTCACTCCCAGAGGTCACCAACCAAACGTCCTGTTGTCCCGCAATATGCTTCATCATCCAATAAACACTCTTCCTGCACTTCCCTTTTCATTCTACCTCCTCCCTCTCCCATCCCCTCCAGTCTCTTTGTCCTCGCCACAATTTCATCTCTGCGCACGTCATTAACGAGCAGCCGCCTAATGAATTTCTTATCTGTCAGAATTCAGTTGTGATAAGGTTTTTTTATTTTTTTTTCCTCCACACTCCGAAGGCAGGGGAAGTGTGCAAAAGAAACAGCACAACAGGCAGATATTTAGACACATCGGATGAGGCGAGAGAGCTCTCACTGGCAGAACCACTTTGGCTCTGTATCATACAATATTTAAATGATGCTGGTTATTTAAAAGTGTGAAAGTGTGTGTGCCGAAGGAGCGGATGGCGACGCGCTGGGAGGGATGGAACATGGAGAGTCGTCAAGAAGAACAGGTGGTGGGAATGACAGAATGAGGAGAGGAAAGAATGGGAGAAGGATGAAGGGAGACAACTGAAAAGACACTGGGAACAAAATGGGATTAACTGGAAAGAGACGCTATTGTTCGGAAATGGTAGATTATATTTTTAGCTTAGTTTGACTTGTCTCTAGGAAAAAAAAGGGTTTGAGTTATTTCTAAAACAATCATTAGGCCCTTTCTCACTGTAGGAACGTTTTGCAGTTCCTACAAACTTTCAAGGAATGATTCCATTTAGTCGCACGTTTGCACATTGGGACCATAGTTCCTGTAACCTTTCTGGAGCAGGGACTTTCCAGTCGGCATAGTAACCATTTGGTGACTATATAATTAAAGATGTAGTACATGTACATTACCATGTAATGCCATTTGCCTGAAATATATACTTGCTAATTTTAAAGTGGAACTCAGTAACTGCTTGTTTCTTTATTGTTTCTGCCTATTTTTTTTCTGTGTAGCTCCCCCTACATTTCGGACTAGGGTACTATGTAAATTCTCAAGTCCACTTAACTGCTGTGTGATCCCTCACTCAGCTAAATTTTGTTTTCCCGTCCTCATATCCGTACAAAATGTTTTTTTCTTCCATTTGGCTGCACTGCTATGGTGAAAATCAAGAAATAAAGCCATTGCTAGCTTGTTGTTTTGCTAACCGTGATGTGCTGCTTTCTCGCGAGGCTTAAGCTTTCGGGACACCGGGTTGGTAGGCCAGAGACAGCAGGGGGGGAGATGCAGGACGCTTCATTCACCCCACAATAACTCATTTAACCATCACATGGACTCTGCAAAGTAAAAAAGTTACTGAGTTCCACTTTAAAGCTAGTTAGAGTCACCTCTTGCACCTTTTGTCTGTGTAACTTTTCTTTTTACAGTTAGGTGAAGTAGTTTCAACTGATGCTGGATCCTTTGTCTGCTCAGTCTCTCCGTGAACTTTCTAAGCCTGCACATTATACAGCACATTTGCCACTCCGTTATTAAGATTTCTGCAACTGAACTGTGCAATTTAGCTGTCTTCACTGTCCATGCTAGTGGTTTGCATTGGTTTGTGCGCCAACAAAAGGTTCCTGGGCTGGGTAGTTCACCTGAATACAGGGTGGACAGTTCATAGCACTAAGTTCTTATAACTGCTCTGTGCTAAAGTGAATATTCATTCCACATTGGGGGCATTTTTTCTTTCCTATTTGGTTTTTTGAACATATATCATAAAGAAATTTAAAGCAGAACTCAGAACTTTTGCAGTCCATGCGATGGTTAAAGGAGTTGTTGTGGGGTGAATAAAGTCTCTGGCTTCCCCCCCCCCCCCCCCCCCCCGGTGTCTCTGGGGCAAAAATCACACTTGCAAGTATGAACGTTGCCAACCCAGAGTCTGGGAAGTATCGGATCTCACGAGAAAGCAGCACAGCGTGGTTAGCAAAACAACTAGCAATGACTTTTCTTGATTTTCATCATGGGAGAGCGGCCAAAGGGCAGTATAAACTTTGTGCAGTTATGCAAAGGGGAAAACAAAAGTAACGCCAAGTGAGGGGTCAAAATAGGTGTCAGCTGGGCTTGTAAGTATTGATGATAAAGCTTTACTCTGAAGTGTAAGGGGAGCTCTATTGGGGAAAATAAGGCAAAATAACAATGAAACGAGCAGAGTTACTGTCACTTTAACATTATCACTTTCAAATATAGAAATATAGTGTCAAAATAGTTTCTTTAAGTATGTTCTTATTTTTAGGGGTGCTGGAATTACACATATGGGTGCTTCAGGGTCAAGCCTCGGCTATGAACAGCTGCATGCAATACTGGTAGCAGGGAGCAATCTGCCTACTGAGTTACTGCAACCCAAGGACCTGTTTGCATTCAAGGAGGAGATACTTAAATCAACAATCTCTACTCTTAAGGATTTCTTAGCAGTTTAAAATGACATTAGTTCCCAAAGGTAATAATAAAGACTCTGGTGTGTTATAGTAATTCCCCCGATGGTTCGCTGCTGCAGGATGAAGGAGAAGCTGAGAGCTGATTAAACACATGGAGACAGTATAAAGAATGGAAAGGAGCACACAAGGACAGACGAGGCAGCGGCAGATGGGGCTGTTCTGCTCTGTTACTAACGTCCCTCTGAAGAATTAGCGTCCAGCCACACACACATGCCTCCCACACATATGTCCACTGCATACCGCTGCTAGTGTGGATCCATGTTAAACATCAGCAGCTTCCTATTTGGCTTTCCCTCAGCAGTACTTAGTGAATTAGTGACCCATCCAAGCCGTCACGCCACGACACCATGGGTCCTTAAGAAGTGCTGGGTCGATCTGAGGCGTCACCTCGCTAAATATGGACACACTTTGTCCACGCACACACACCACAGGACTGGCGTAGCTATGCTCACTAAAAGTGTAATCTGCACTTCTGTTTCTGGAGTTCATCAAAAATGCCATAACCTTTGTAAAAAAGATGCAAGGTGTGTTTTAAGGGAATTGCTGTTACAGCCACATATCTAGTAAAAACATTTTAATAAAAATCATATGACTGCCACACTATGCATTTAGACGCACATACTGTATGTTCAAGACAAACCTGCTGAAGTTCAAACTGAGCATCACAAGCTGAAAAAGAAGATTTTAGTGACTTTGAAGGTGGCACGATTGTTAGCATTAATATTTTTGGGGTTTTACCTGAAAATTTAACTCTCTCTAAGGTTTACAGAGAACGTTTATGGGCAAAAACGCCTTGTTGATGGCAGAGATCAGAGAATGGCCAGACTGGGTCAAGGATCCAGAGGTAGAACAGCACCCAGCGTCAGCCTCATCTATTGCACAATTTGCCGAAATTTGCCCAGTACACAATTATTCAATTGCACTCTTATTCAATTACATTGTACTGGGCCTGCTTTTACAGAAGGCTGATTTTTTGAGATCCTTATACACTGTCAACATTGACAACCTCGTGTAGACCATATGTTTGCTCTGACAAATTTTACATCCTTGTTTATGGAGTTACATCTATAGAGTTGTTAGTCATTTGTTGGTAGTGTCTAACTATAAGGTAGCCAGTCTATGCTTTAATATTACAGAAACACATTACAAATAATCACCATATCCCTCCAGATTGGGAGGCCCTTCCAATCAACACCTTATTTTGTGTTGTACTCTAACTGCAATCAACTTCAAACCCTTCAAATTCAACCCCTCTAACTTCAGTAGATGCCACAATTATGTGAATGAATGACAAAAAAACACCAAACAATAAGAAACATTCATTGCCACAATTATTTTGACAACAAAAGCCAGCGTGGCCTTGAAGTTCAAATGAAAAATGTGACTCTTTTACATGTCCATGGGCAAATTCAAAAACACACTCACAAGTTTGGTTACATGCACACAAAAGTGTCTTTCTAAATTTGTGTGCCTGTTTCAAATTTGTGTTTTTTTTTTAATTTGTGTGCGTGTTTATGAATGTGTGTGCATTTTTAAATTTAAGTGAGATTTTGTTGTTTCAGAATTTCAGTTCATGTTTTCAAATTGGTGTGCGTATTTCCAAATTTGTGTGCGTGTTTTTGAACATGCACATTTTTTTGAATTTGTGTGTGTGTTTCTGAATTTGTGTATGTAATTAGTATGCATCTTTAAGGGTAAGTCACATTTTTGTTGCAAAAGCCTCCATCTCAGTGATGTTTGATGGCCTCTGGGCTGCTACCCCCCCCCCCCCAAGTACCACCAAAGACTTTCAATCGGATTTATATTTGGTGACCGAGAAGGCTAATCCAGGATGCTCTAGAAGCCACCCATCACCCAAGCCCTGGTTGACCTGGAGATGTGCCTTATATCATTCTGGGGTTGATTTTTTTCTTATTATTATTATTTTGGGGTAACATTTGGGTAAAAAAATGTTGTAGATCTTGTTGTTAACCTACATGACATGAATGTATACTAATAAAACTAAAGTTGTGTTTGGTGAGACCACATTTTTTGACCTTTGTTTAACCACATCACTTCCACTATTATTGCAAATTTAAATCCAAAGAATCACATCACAAAATTTGGACACAGATGGGTTTAACCGACGCTCACACTGCTCAGCTCTTGTGAAGAGTTAAGCGATTCTTGGTGACACCTCCTCGGCTGATAAGTGAAGTGTGGGTGTTACAGTAAAGAGCTGGGGAGAGAGAGGCATGCAGAGCTAATTGCGGCTGTCAGAATTTGTGTAATGCCGTGTCAAAACAAGGCCCGAGCTGAGCGTCGGTGCTAGATTTGAGTGCAGAAACTGTAGCTGTGATTTACACCAGGATCAAATGTCACTCAGTTCTATGAGAGAAGGAAAGTCAAGAGCAAGACACTGCCATACTGAATTACACAAATGACCAGAGGGGTAAAAGAAAATCAGAGCATGGGGCAGAGATAATGGTAGAAATGTTGGGATATGTTTTTCCTTTCACTGTAGAGTCTTTTTGACATACTATTTGCTCATTAGCCAAGCAAGCCATCCTAGATCTTATTCTAATACTTTGGGCTCTGTCAACTTAAGATTTCCAGTTGTTAGGGACAATTGAACACAGATAACCATTACACTATTTGAATCTGGATAGATCAACAGCCAATCAGAAAACAAGGAGTAATACAAGCATACATTGAATAAACTTGATGCAGCATGGCACATAACCCATAACCATGCCAGTGGGTGACAGTTACAGTATTAGAACCAAAACCATGATCTCTGAAGGAATTTTCAGGTGTTACAAAAAATATAAGCGTGCAAAATATCAAGCATGCATTTCATTCCTTGAGTTGCGTTAAATGCATTAATACCAGATTCTTTTCATATTAGCAAATCCTTTTTCTTTAAGCATTCCCTTAGCAATTAACCTGCTTCCTATTACCACAGAGCTGGTATGGTACTAATGATTCGCACGTTTCATTTCACAAACTTCTTTTTTTGTTGGATGTCCTTTCTGATGCACCCATTTTTCATTTATCCAAGCGTGGGATTGACACTTTTAAGTACACTGGCTTGTGACCTCATGTAGCAGGATTCTTTGTATACATCCTTGTGTGGACTATGAAGTTTAGGTCTTTAGACGTCATTGAACACACCAACCTTATTCTTGGATTCCTACTTAGTTATAGTTCAGTATTAGATCAGTCCCGGTTTAATGTGTGTTTAGCTCTGATACAGTCTGGCTTGGGTCACAGGGGAACAGTGCTGTCGCCTCACTGCAAGGAGTTCTCCTCATGTCTGGGTTGGATACTCCGGTTTCCCCATCAACTTCAAAACATGCACAAAATACTCTAATTCTTCAGCGACCCCATGTGGCTGGATTTTTTGTATAGGCCTTTGACACCAATAGTATACTGTGAAGAAATAACATGGTGATGGAACCCTAATATGATAAACCTCAGCTCTCCCACTTGCAACATGACTGGATACAGATACAAATGTATTATTATTACTTTGTATTCAATGATATTAATTAATAGTACTGTTACATTTTGTCTATGTTAATATTTTAGATTGCTGTGGAGCCATGCATCCATAGAGGACCCATTTTATTTTTTGGTGGTGGTGTGCAGAACAGAACAAAGGGGAGAACATTTGCACAACTTTGCAATTTTATTAACTTAATTTAATAGTTTTGAGTGATGGCTAAAGATACTGTTGCAGGGTAAACACACATCCTTCACCTCCCCCTGGTGTATCTTGGCGAAAAACAGTCTTGCAAGAATGGACCTGATGTCAAAGTCTTGGGGAAGTCTCACGAGAACGCAACACATCCCGGGTAGCCATAACAGAGGAAACATTTGGACAGATATGAGGGAAAGAAAAGTGTCATCTGAAATATAGGAGGGAGCTCCAAAGAGAAAAATGTGACTGAAACTTTCGAGCAGTCTGCAAATTATAACACTATTAAACATGATATCAAGCCAAATAAGCTCATTTACCTCTGTCAGTGTTTTTTTTTTTTTTTAAGTATTTTACCAAAAACCCTTACCCTTTCCTTTTTTATTCCTCATTTCTAAGGGTCAGAGGATCCATTGGCGGCATTTTATCTTTAAACGTCCCACAAATTAGCCTGGTCTGTGCTCTGACCCCGCTAACAGGAAGAAAGGGAGAAAATGTATCTGTGGATCGATGCGTTTGAAGGGCGACGGTGGAGTGTGAAAAGAAGTGATGTGTGGAAAGCACTCCTAAAGCAGAGGTCCCACAAAGGTCAGCTATGTTTAAGAATTGTTTATATGAAGACAGAAGACAGACTATGGAGGTGACAGGTCGGCTCAGTGCACCTAATGATTGTTGTTAGAGCTAGCCTGAGCTGGACCTTCCTATATGCAGACTACGCAAGTTGCTTAGGGCCCTGTGGCTGTGGCAGGACCCCGCCGCACCCGCCCCCTCCTCTCTGTCAAAGTAGTGGTCATGCTTCTGTCTGTCACTGTGTAGTTACGGCAAACGGGGCCCTGTCTGATCTCTCTCAAAATACTGCCCTCTGATTGTTTTTTTGCTTTGATAACGGCAGACGGCAGACAGCCCGTCCTATGCGTTACGGACCTACTACTGTAGCACTGCCCAGTGAGGGAAACTGAGGTGTCCAGCAGAGGACAGAGACATCTGGACACTAGTTTCCTCAATAACTATGAACAAAGTCATGGTTATATTTGTCACGAGGTCGAGGTGCTTTATCCACACAGAGGCTGAGGCTGCGTGCATGTGATATGTGTAATAGTTACTAAATGTAACTCTCTGAGGTCTGTGAGTGTTGACTTTTTGAAGCCAGTCACCATCACAAATATATTTAAGTGGTCTTGGTGCAATACAAATCTGTTAAGTGCAAGTGTAAGATAGCTTAGCACAGTGGTTCTCAAATGGTGGGTCAGGGCCCTAAAGGGGGTCACAGAATGTGTAAATAGGCTGGAGTAGACTATAGAATGGCTCATTTGAAGCCTAACATCACATGACAGTAAATGTGTAAAATCTATTACAGTACATCTGTAAAATGTAAATGTAAAATTTCTGTGTGTGAATGAGTTCTGGGGAGAGAGTGAGTCTATGAACTACTGCTTTTACTGTGATTGTTTGAGTGTAATTGCATTGTATTTTTATTCATGTAAATCAGGGACTACAGATGGAAACTAGCTATTTAGCTATAATCTGGTGCGGAACATCTCTGTTTTTATGAGCTTAATGTCTCTGTACATTGTCCCTTTAAATAAAGACTAAACTAAAACTAAAACTAAAAATACTAGTGGCCTAAGTTGGGAAAGCTTTAAGTCTATAAAACAGTGGGTTAAATGTCCTTAAATATAGTTCGCTTAAGTCTACGCTGAGGTCATAAAAAAAAAAAGTTCACAAAATAAATCCCAGGCAGGTTCCAGACAGGGTGACAGTTTGAATAGAAATAATTAATAATTAGTTCAAAGGTTATTCATTAAATTAAATAAAAGCCATATATCTCAGTTTGTTTATCACTGACTAAAGCATAGCTGTAGTAGGGCCCCTGGGCTGAATTTTGCTTAGGGCCTCAGAAAGGTTATCTCCAGCTCTGTCTTTAGCCTTCTTTGCACACATCATCCTAACACTTATTCATGGTTTCCTACTTCATTCTGGATTTTCTGTTGTCCTGGTCCTTTTTTATACTGGTTATCTCATGCTGTAATAGTCCCCCCAAGAAAAATCCACTTAGCATTGAGAAAATTTTAAATATTTGATTGTTTGTGTCTGTTTTTTGCAAAAAAATTTTTAGAGTTTATAAGTCATAGGCTCGGTCCAGGGTTTAGTCTTAACTTTACGCATTCACTGCTGCTGTTTGGTACACTGAAAAATCAAATGTCCATTTAGTATTAGCAGGTGTGAATTCTAGGCAACTCTCTGGAGGGGTGACCCCAAGAGGAAAATCACGTGAGAGCTTAACATTAGTTCTCTCACTGAGAGGACCCAGTAGAGGAAAGTTCTTCCCATGGGACGAGTCTGCAGCAGTAAAGGTGATGTTGCAGGTTTCCAGTTCAACATATTAACACATTTCTGCATTCAGAATCATCTTCTGCACAGTTCACACAGAAACCCAGTCCTTCTTGTTCTCAAAATGCAAAAAAAAATGCTAAATTGATGTTTCTTTTTTTTTTTTTTTTTAATCTTTCTACCATGTTATAATGCTGTTCCCTCATCAAAAACATACCTGGAGTTGTGATTTGTTTCACTCATGTCTGTTTGAGTAATCCTGTAGTCTTGGCGATGAGCTTCTAGGGCCTCAGAATGCTCGCTTCCACAAACCTCCACCTCTTTCACGAACCTCCGCCCACTCCAGGAAGCACTGACCAATCAACAAGCCCTCTACATCCAGTCTGCTCTCATTCATTTATCCAAAAAAACTTTTTATTTGGTAAAATAGTTTCAAAAGTATAAGGATGTAAACAGCTTTTTCCCTGTTTCTGCTCAAAAGCGCATAACAGCACTCTGCTGCCCTCTGCTGTTTCATTGTTGGGAGTAAAGTAATTACTGGAAAAGCTTGGTTTAAAAAGAAAAATAAAGCATAATATAGACTCTTTAGATAAAAAAAACAAAAACATTTTGCACAAAATTTATGAACTGTGATCAAATGATTTCATGTTCACAATCATTCACTTTTCACAGACAGTAAAACTTACTCTTGCTCTCAGTAAACTACAGTTATCAGTGTTTTAGTGCAGTCAGTTTTGTGTTCTGTGTTCATGCAGACAGAGCTGGAAAACAATGGATATTTTTTTAATTGCTTAAGACCTTGCTGTTTTGTATTGAAATATTGAAAATACAGTAAGTATATTTTCTAAAATGGTGCAGCTTTTTTATTGGATAATTTGAAATGTAATTTTAGTTGGTATTTGTTTTAATTTGTAAAAGTTTGAATTAAAGGGGTAAAGAGCTATCGTAAACTCACAACTTGGACATTACATTCAATTTTTTTTTTTTTTTAAATTGTGAACAAATTAGCTGTACCATTGTTATTAGTAAGACTAATATTTGTGCCCTCTAATTTGGGACACATGTAGGTCATTTTTATGAAGTATTGAAAAATATATATACTGCTCATAACAGTCTTAAGTGTGAATGCTGCCTTGGTTTAGTGCAGCTGTAGTTTTTGGTTTATTCTTGGGTTTTGGACTTATTTAGTCCCAGTCTTAGTCCAGTTTAGTTCTGGCTTGGTTATTAAGGTACATTAGCCAACCAACATTAATTAAAAATATGAAGTTCTAACATCCATATTGTTATATTGGAGCCAACAGTCCATATATGGCATATCCCTGGTGAAGTGAGTGTGGTTTAGCAGTCCTGCCCATATGTTACCATTTCATAATTATGTTTGGTTAAATTGTGGGGAAAAAAAATGGATGTATGAGGAAGTAGCAGAAAGACAGACGCAGAATGTAAGCTTCTGTCAAAAGAACAATTGTCGAAATGAAGAGCAGAACGGCGCGAAATGAGTAATTGTGGTGAGATGCAGAGAAAAAGGCTGAGAGGGTGTGAAATGTGGAAGGAGAGAGTTTAATTTGTTTTTTCGGCAGTGTCGCGGCGCCACCGAAATGTGTTTACCAGCCCCTGCTTTGCCATTAGTGACACTCGGGCGCTCCCGTAGAAGAAACCCAATAGGTTCATAAGTGCCTCCTGTCTCGTCCAAATGTCCCAGAGCTGTGTGTGCTGGACTGTGGCGCTCCGTATGTCTCCGCGTCTGTCTTCATCCATCCACTGCTCCGTCACTCCACTCAACACTTTGTTCAACTCCATTTCCATAATTTTATCTGTGTAACATTTCCAGAAAAAAATACAAGTATAAAGCCTAAAGAATTACTGAGGAAGAATTCTGTTTCCAGGTCAGATGAATTCATGTTTAACATCCAGGCAACATTTATAAAAGGCAAACTACTTTGTGCTACATATTCTAACATTTGTTGATTTGTAGGACTCATACTTCTACAAATAAGCAAGAAAATAAGTAAGCTTGAATTTTATAGCACCTTTCTCAGACAGCAGTCACAAAGTGCTTCACAATAAAAAGACACAATAAAATACAATACAAAAAAAAAAAAAACACTTTAAAGTACATAATATAGCAAAATACAATGTTAGTCAGTCTCTCAGTTCAAGGCTCATTGAAGCTAGAAATAAATAAAGTTTGAGTTTTTTATAATAAAAAGAAAGACTTTTTGCTCTGCTATGTCAAAAAGCTTGATGTGGTAAACCAGAGAAGAACCAGCGCAGCATGAGGAGAGCATGCACTCCAAACAGAAAGGCCCCGCCTGGTCTAAGAATCTAACCTAAAACCTCCTTTCTGCAAGACAGTGCAAACCACTTTATCTTGGAAATTGTGAGTTCACAAATTCATAAAATCTATCTTGTCCTGCTCTCACTGATCTGTTTGGGTGGCAGCCTGGGCCAATGGTGTGGCAGGACTGCCGAGAGTGGGCGGGATTTAGGTTTGCTGACAACAATAAGCTCTTTTAGTGATACTTGATACTTAAGGTATGCTGCTCTACATTTACAAAACAGCAAAAATCCTCCAACATCTTTATTGTGTTGTTTTTTTATCATAGCAGTTTGTTGTTTAGCTATGGTGCTTTATCCAATCAAATTCAAGTATTCTACAGACAGTCCCGCCCCTTCACAAACGTTTTCAATGGGAGCCATGTCAGATTGATATAATGTTAGCAACTCTTTGCCAATGTTATATCAATCTGGCTTTTGCCAGGTTTCTAACCACTAGTAGTGTGATGAGATGAGACACAACAGTAGATTGGGTTCACGAGAACAAGAAAAGATTTTTACAATTTTTTAAAGAACTCCTCAAAGATAAATACATAAATGAATGAAAAAATATATATTTGTAATATATGGCATTTACTTCCAATATTTGAGTTATATGCAGTAACAGAACATAGTTATTACCAAATGTTTTGCCAAAAAACTGCCTGGCTGATCCTGCTCGATCTTGTGGCACAAAATCTTATCACACCCATACTGCCATACTGCCTAATGATTAATAGGAATTGTGGTTTTATTATGCAGCACATGGCATAGTGGTTAGCACTCCTGCCTCACAGCATGAAGGTCCCAGGTTCCGTTCCCAGACTGTAAGCTGCTGTCAGCATGATGAGCCTTGTCTATCACAGTAAAGAAATTCAAGGTTTAAGTAAATTAGGTACATAAACATGTTCTACACTTCTTGAGCCAATCAACCTCATATTTGCAGAGATATGATCATCAGTAACTCGCAGAAATAACACGTGCACTTGCAGACAATGTGATCAGGAGCACAATGTATTTTTCTCAATATTTTTGCTGCATTATTATTAGAACAACATATATTATATATATCTTCTTCTTCAACATATACATTCTATTTTCTTCTTCTATATTCTATTATTTCAAAATTCAATTTCTCTGGTTCCTTGTCAATCAATTCTGTCCCAGTCCACATCCTAAAAATTTCACCAATACATTAGATTAAATGAAAAACAGTGTGACCAGACTATTATTCTTGTACATTCTAAAAATAGCCTAAACATAAAATAGTTGTGTGTATTCTTGGAGAGTGTATTGTTTGTGCCTCTTCTCTGTGTGCAGTCTTCTTCCTGGTGTGAGTTACAGTTGTATCAGAGGCCTGACCCAGAAGTGCCATGGTGCAATAGATGGAGGCTTTGTGGAGGAGCATGCAAAAGCAGACAGAGGAAGGACACGCTCACTGCTTTGACAGATGTGGCCTCCCAACACACAGCCGTTATTTAAACAACTGTAGAGCAACTTCTCATTTCAAGTAAAGACAAATTGTTACCTTAGAATTATTGGGTTTTAGCTGATATTTTAATAAAAATTTTGTTAATTATACAATATTATCTTGCCCCTGGATACCTTGTCTTCACTATATTGAGTTGTTTGTTTGTTTGTTTTTTACAGTTTTATCCATTTTGGGGCTTTTTATCTGGGAAAATAAAAAGTTCTATCTGCAATGTCAAACCTTAATTTGGTGCTGTCAGTTTCTATCTCTCTGAGCCAATCAGAATACAGAATTCACTTAAAAGAACCAATCACATTCTGCGTCTTTGGAACGTTGGCATTGCCAGCTTGGTTTGGTTACAACAGACTGCTTTGCTGGGTAAAAAAATAACATATTACCCCAAATTTCAGAGAAATCTTAAGTTAGATTTATTTTCAGATAGTATGACTTAAGTTTGCAATTTTATTAAACTTTTTTCTTTTATTACGTTTTGCTTAAGTACTTTATTGTTAGATTTTAGCTTGCTAAACTAACACAAAATTGTGTCGTTCAGTTAGCCTGGTGAGCCAGACTCTCCCACTTACTTTTTGCAAACAGGACAGTCTGGTTCCTCTCTCACAGAAAAGCGGTTTGCTCCAGTTCAATTTGGAACTGACCAATCACAGCTGTTTATCTGCCGCACGTATTACGAAAGTGGAAAAGCTAACTAAGGTAGCACTAGCTACTACCAAACTAATTTAATAACTTCTCTGACCTGATTAACAACGTTTAGTGCTTTCCTGCGTCACCTGTTGGTTGTGCTGAAGTCCATGTTGTTGTTCAGTTTCCATTTTAACAACAGTAAAGTCCTGTTGATGTCCAAGCAACAACCACATTCAAACAAACCAACTTTGTCTTTGTACAACTGGCTTCTGCTGCTGTCTCTGTTCAGAAATAATTACAGAGCTGCTCATAATACAACTAATTCTGGTATTTTATAAAAAAAACAAAAAAATCAAACAAACAAAAAAAAAAAAAAAAACTGCAAGAATCCACCATGTTTGTTTGTTTGGGCCAGTGGTGCACTGCTTGTGTCCCTTCGTTTCTCTGATTGGTTACTCTGCCTGTCATGGTTCTGCCACAGAAATGAAATGTTACTGAAGAGGTATCAGACTAACTTCTTTGTATAGAAAAGGAAAAAAGTTTGTCTGGCAGGCCAGGCTATAGTTTAGTAGCTTAAGCTAACCTAAAAGACACTTGATGATTACTTCTCTTTATGCCTCGAATTTATCCAGTTTTACACTATCATCTGAATATCATATTAATCTTGATTGTTATCATCAAATTTATTTATTTCTAGAGCTTTTTCTTTACTAACTTACTAACTTTTAATCTGGCTTTTAATTAGGCTGATTTTGGGAGCTAGTTTTTGCCTTTGTTTTGTGATTTTGTACGTATTTTATCACTTCTATTTTTATTTTATATATTTTTAATCCATTTTAACATAATTTTCTATTTATTATGCGACTGTTTTACATTATTTTGTGTCAACTTGTTTTTAAATTATGTTGTTTTTTTCCCTCTATACAAATAAAATGGCTTGGCTTGGCTTAATAGAAAGTGGAAAATGTAGGAGCGAGAAGAAAAAGACAAAAATGTTAACATGTGAAATGCAGAATCTGTAGAAATAACATTTTTGTATGTTTTGTAAGATAGAACCTTATATATTCCAAATGAATTAGGGTATTCATTCTTGTATTAAATAAATGTGTTCCTCATATCAGTTTAGCTGTTTTTATAGTCAAAACTTTAAACCTTAATATCTAAAAACTACTCAGAATGCAGAAAGATCCTTATAATTCTAAGGGGATGAAAGCTCAAAACCATATCTTGAAGTGTCAGATGTATTTAGTAGCTTCTGCATCCCATTCTCACACAGTGACATAGACTTATGTTATATTCAAGTCCTGTCTTATGGGCTGTTACAAGATTAGACTTTGTTTGAAAAGTGGTACGCTGTCAATCCCAACTGTCAATCACAAACCTTATACAGCAGACATCAGAGCTTCTTTTAGCCCACACATCTGATTAGTACAGCAGCAGCTTACAGAAATAAGATCATTACAACATATTATTACAAAGTATAAAGGAGTAATGCCTACAATTTCTTGTGCTACTTTGAAACAACAACTTATTACTTTATATAGGAAGCTGCTGTGGGATTTGAACCTATGTCCCTAAAGCTGGGGACACTACATGACTCAGATACACACATAGTTTCTTAACCTTCATCTGACCGAGTGGGGTAAAACGTGACTCCAGGCGTATATACTTGTTGTCTATGGCTTCATAGTTGTTTTGGGTTTCTAAAACATTAATTTGATAATTTTATAAACAGAAACACATCGGGGTCACCAGTTAAAAGGAACTATTTTCGCCTATGTATTTTTTAATGTTTTTATCACTAGTTTTTCTTTTTCAAGACATCAGTATTTGAAAAGCCACACACAAGAGGGAGGTTAGGGGATCAGTGTCATTTTTTTGTTTGTCTCACTTTAGAGGCCTACGAATGAGCTCAGAGACTGAAGCTGATAAATCCATTTTATACTGATCCAGCCTCATTACTGATCACAAATCCTACTTAAAGCAAATGTTTTATTTAAATTGTAAAGTCAAATTTCTATTTCATAAAGTTCAGCTTTACATGTGTTATTACTGGGATTATTCTGTATTAGAGAGAATATGGCCCCGCCCACTTTTAACCATAAAAATGAGTCAAAAATTAAGTTTCTTTTAAATTATTTTAAACCGAACCGAGTGGTGAAGGAGATTTGTTTGTATTGCCATGGTGTATTCCTGCCTTAAAGCATGCAATTTTTATTAAAGAAAATCTATAATTTTGGGTGTTTAAATATGCAAATTAATGAAAATAATAATTTACAAACAAAATCTTTTTACTTGAAATGACAGTTAACACATCACTAAAGATAAATCTCAGTATTGTGTTGTCATTTTTTGTATGAAGTGATCTGTGTATGTAAAACAGGTTGATAGGATGAGGGTTAACACATCCACTTCCTCACTATGGAACATAATTTGATTGTCCTCAGTGTCTTTATGCTACACTATGTATTCAATATCACTTTAAACAGCAATATACAGTAATTACTTTGTTGTTTGTACAGAGTTTGCTATGCCTTATAAGCCAGCTCCCCTCACTGACCCTTAGCACCAAAGCATCTGTGAGTAAGCATCTATTTCTCTCCTCTCACCTTGGCAAACATCTTCCTCCTAACTGCCCCCATAACAAATCACGGAGCCAACCTTGTGTAGAGCAATACTACAGCCTCCTTCAGAAACATGCATTAGTTTTATGGATGCTGCTGATGCTCTCTCTGAGACTGGGGAGGCCTGTCAGGAGAGCGGCACTGACACCTCACCTTCACAGCTCTCCTGACTTCACAGCACTTTTGTCTTTCAACTCGGCTGCTTTTATCTCTTTTGCTAGACGTAATAGCTGCACATCCATCTCCTGCCAATCTCCGCAGCCTGGTTGTGTGCCCTTTAGAGGCTTATGAGGCCAGCCGCTGTGTCCGCCAGCCCCATTGGCACACATTTCTGTAGCCGTTTACAGAAGCCTGTGTGGAGATTAAAGCCAAAATATGAGACATCGTTTGACATTTTATGAATTATCAGTTTGTTCAAATGGTAACATGATAGATAGTGATATTCTCTTTGTTGCATTCTTGGTGGTCCAATTTACACTTAGCATTAAGCCATTTAATCCCTACAAAAATATTCCCCACTTTTAAGGCTCTACTGTTGTTATTACAGACTTCTTATTAAAGGTCCTAGGTCCTTTGAAATAGTTTTGGACACCTTTGCATTAGTATGTGTGAATGAAACAAACTACTACTCAGGGTATGTTTTTTTTTAAATCAAATTTTCATTTTTCATTTTCAACAGAAATCAATAACAAACAGAATACCGTTATATACCAATACCAATATCATTCATGAGTCAGCTCAAAACAATTCTCATCGACGTGTATGCAAAAAAAAAAAAAAAACAAAACTTTTTAATTAACTTTATTGCAATATATTTACAATGCCATATTTATATATAACAATCACAATTATTATTATTGTTTTTTTTAAGCTTAGGTGCTAATACACACTTTGGTTCTTTTTGAGATTGTCTATTTTAGATGAAGAATTTGTCCAAAGTGTGATATTTTTCTCCTTGGCTCCGTGCATTTTTGCCACTGATAATTCCATGTTAATGATATCGCGAAAAGTTTTAATCCAGTGTACAAAAGCAAGTTTGTCTGGTGACTGCCAGCGAAAAGTGAGAATTTTCTTTGCAGCAGTTATCCCAGCCAGTAATACCTTTTTCTGTGATAAAGTCCCGTCAGATAAATGTGAAAAATTATTAAGTAACAAAACAAGTGGGAAGAAACAAAAATCTCTGTCCAGTAATTTTGTTAAATAAGAATAAACTGTTTAGATGCAGACAACATTATAACAACAAAAATTGACTCAGCAGAATAGGGGAATTTAAAAAAAATTAACATGAAGCTAGGAGGGTGATATTTGGTGTACAACAGCTTTAAGGTCTGTAGTGTTCAGATATGTAGTTATAATTTCTCTAATTTATTTGGTTTTGGTACACGATGACACCCAAGGGATCATTCCTTAGTTGTAGTACAGTCACATATAGTCTATATAATGTAACTCTAACTATAGAATGTAATGTAAATAATGTCTAATATATGTAACATTTTATTCTTTGTAGGAGCTTTTCTCTGATTCAGATTATGAACATGGATAAACTAATGCAATTCCCCATGAAATTATGCATAGTCAAGCACACAGCAGTTCAACCTGGTGCTGAAGATAGCTCAGTGAGGAGGGACAACAGCTCGTGAAGGGGAGACCAGGGTTTAATCTCAGTCTTGGAGCAGGTTTGGGCTTCATGCACGTTTTAAATGAAAATAAACTGTGCCTGATACAGGGTAACTAAAAACCAGTACAATAATATCAGAAGTAATGGATATGTTTAGTGACAGGACTAAAAATAATAGAAATATATATTTAAAATCAGAAAATTATGGATTTATAGAAGTAAATACTTGACTTTATGGAAAAAAAAGTTTGTATATACAATCTGGGGGTGCTTTAAACTGTGGATTGTTATAGAAATACACTTTATAACATTTATTGATTAAAGAAATATTTTAAGTTTTTAGGACATCTAAAACATATTGCTATGTTGCATCATATTCAAAAGTGAAGACTACATATCTGAAAAGTGTCAATATTCAGCTTTCATTAAATGTGTTAAAAATTATAATTAATTGTTTCATTAGAGCACTGATAACACATGAAACATAAACATAAAAAATCTCTGAAAAAGGGGAATAGAAATGGGTTAAGATGTTTTCTGACAAGTCTCCAGCTCTGTTCCCCCTGCATCAAAAAAGGATCAGATTGAGCTCTAAAGGCAGAAAGTGTCTGAAAAGACAGAATTAGATTTGAGAGCAGCTGAACAAGACGACAGGTGAAATGTTTTGTGTGCAGCTGTGATTTGGAATGAACATCAGGAAATGAATGTAAATCAATGTGATGTCCCCCAAAGGCATGAAGACTCCACCGTGTATGTGTGGTGCGTATGGACAAAGTTGTGAAAAGAAGGATTTTGGACAGGAAGCTTTGGGCTGAAAATCTGCTGGAGGTAAGTCTTGTGGCCTATGGCTGATAACAGCTCAACACCTCAAGCCTCTTTGCAAATGTTTGGAGCACACTCCAAACCAAATGTCCTTTACAAAGATGGACAAGCTGACAGACAGGAACACAGGAGGATGAGAGAGAACTTGTGGCAAAAGTGTGTGTGGAAGCAGAAAAAGTGGGAAAAGTTCTATCAGAAAAGATGAAGTTATTACTGTGTACATGGTTTAGCAAACGTAGCTGTTTCTCTAGTTTAGGATTCATGCTAACTTACATAGCAAAAAGGCTAATGGCTGCTAGAGAGGGGATAGTGTTAACAGTGGTTTCAAATATGTTATAGCCATGTAATGTATCTGATGGTATATCTTTTATATTTTCTCACATGAATGAAGAGTGAAACATGAAACTGGCATGGATTTTTCTGCAGAGCTTTTGGCCTATTCCATCTGTCATTTGACATTGTACAGATACTACAAATGGAGCTTAACAGTGACTGCCCACCCTGGTTGCAGAAGTAAATTTCCTATTTATTTCCCCATTGACTTTGACTTTAAAAGCTTGACGGAGGCTAATCAGCTCTGTGGTAATTCATGACGATAACACAAATTTCTATCAAAAATTTCTATCACTGCTCTTGGATATGACTTACCCCAGTCTTTCCAAAAAATAAAAAAATAAAAATCCGAAGAATCATTCTGCTTAGAGGACCACCAGAGAGGAGTTTCCCATCTTCTGTGCACAAAAGTCACTGTTGAGCGAAAGGTTTTACTGCTCTTTGACAATCACAGCTCTTTCTGTCATAGCGATCTCTTACTGTGTGGGATTGTCCTCCTCACTTCCCCTCTTAAAAGTCACAGCCCCTTGATCACAGTGTCTATGGTCCATTCAAGAAGATTATGAACACATATGGAAGCACAATTGTCTCATCACATTTTGAATTTTAAATGCCTTTGAATTTCTACCACTGGATTTTTAAACACTGAAAAAAATAAGATTCTGTTTTTCAAGGCAAATTTTGTATTCTGAAATTCTGAAAAAAATACAGTGAAAATTAGATACTGAAATTTGTAGATTAGATACTGAAGTTGCAGATTTCCAAATGCAGGACTGTTTGGTTTGGGAACTGTTTCTCTTCAGTCAATTTGGAACTGGCTTATCTCAGTTGTTTATCTGCAGCGTGTCTTCCAAATACCAAAGCTAATCTCCTTTCAAAAATAACTAAGATGGCACCAGAGCAAATTTAATAACTTCTCTGACCTGATTAACAGCATTCAGTGCTTTCCTTCATCACCTGTTGATTCTGTTGAAGTCCGCATTGTTGTTCAGTTTTCTGTGTGGTTTTTTATAAATTTTCAGCAACAGTAAAGTCCCGTTGACGTCCGACATAACCATATTCTGACTTTTTCCACAAGTCTTTGTACAACTGCTGCTGTCCCCGTTCAGAAATAAGCACAGAGTTCCTCGTTATAAGGCGTATAATGGTGTTTTATGACAAAAACGGCAAACCACTATTACCTCCACTCATAGTCTGAGATCTTCAGGTCCCTCGCGCTCATCTTAGGATTCAAGGAGACCAATCTTTTCAAGCTGTTGCACACAGACTCTGGAACGAACTCCCACTTTCTCTGTGCACACTGGACTCTGCGAATGCTTTTAAAAGGCAACTTAAAACATTCTTTATCAAACAAGCCTTCTAGCTTTAATGGGCCTAAGGCTGACTGACTGACTGATATTGTATTTTGCTATACTATGTAGTGCTATGTTAGTCCTATTAAGTTTTTTTTTGTATTGTATTTTATTATATCTTTTTACTGTGAAGAACTTTGTGACTGCTGTCTGTGAAAGGTGCTATAAATAAAGTTTACTTACTAACTTACCATGTTTTTTTTGCGCAGCTTACCTTCCACCCTTTGTTTCTCTGATTGGTTACTCTGCATATCATTGCTCCGCCCATGGAAATGAAATTTAAGCAGGGTTAAATTAATTTTAAGCATGGTTACAGACTAACTTTTTTGTATAGAAAAGGAAAAGAGTTTGTCTGTCTGGCCAGGCTATTATTTTCCATGACCAGAAGTCATAATCTTCCAAAAATATGAAGTCTTCTTAAAGCTTTCTGTGCACCATTTTCTTCTGATGTGTTCCTTGCGCTAAAGAATCACAAAATCAACATGCACAACCTTAACTTTTTGAAGCTTGGTAATTTTTCAGTTCCAGAAGTATAGAACATACTGTATGAAACAAACTGTGCAGCTTTTTATGAAAATTATATTAACTTGAAAGAACACATTTTAATAAACTCCTCAATGCATTTTCATTTGAATGTTTCAGCTATTTATTCAATCTGCTCCTTGCTCCCTATACCATTAGTTCATTTTACTTTTGCTGCAAACCAATTCCCTCACAGCGGTCATTAAAGTTTCATTTCATCTTATCTGGGAAAAATTCTAATTTAACTTGGAGTCCTCACACCTTTTGCTGCCCATTTTCACACAGCCTCCACATTCCTTGTCTCAGACCAGAACACTGCAGTTGAATGCCAGGAAACGCCATGTGCACAATCTGTACTGCGCAATGGCTCTGAAAGGCACAAGTCATAATGAGAGGTTACATAGTAGAACAGGAAAAATAAGTAATGAAATGCAAAAGAAATTGTAAATACAAACAAACAAACAAAAAAGTGCACTACATAAAAAACTGCAGGATACATAAATGAACTGCAACTCAGAAAAGCACAAACGAGTGCTAAAAATGACAAAATGAAAAAAAAAATTGTAAAATGCAAAACAATAGTAAAATCTGTGCAAAAATATAGGAGTTGCATAGAAAATTTTGCTTTTATTCATATTTTTAAAACCATCTTGGTCACCTCTAGAACAGTGGCACATTTAGAGAAAGTTTTTAATAAGTACTCTACTGGTGCCACAAAGAAAATGGTGAAGAGACCAGGAGAGGGCACCAGAGTGCAGGAAAATGCAGACTGTTGTCATTTTTTGAACACAGAGGAAAAAAAAAAAGCTTTCAATTTCCTTAAACTGTTTGAATTTTTTTGTTACATTTAGATTGTTTCAAGAAATGTTGTAAAGGCCATTTGTTGCCCAAAGTCTTAAGCCCTATTTGCATGGGATAAGCATTATTCCTAAACCTCTGTAATTTAGGAAATATCCCTCGACGTCAGTGTTTTAAGGACATTCACACGAAAGCAATGTCTGTAATTCAATACATTTTACAAACGTTACTCCAAATATGTAAGTATTGACAATCACACTGACTTAAGATAAAAATCCCCTATTTCATTTATGTTTCTAGCTGTACTTAGCTCTACTTAATCTTAACCTACTATTTTTTTTTTGTTGCTTTACTGTACTGACAAAAAACCTGACGCATGTCATCCATTATCTTTTGAGATTTGCCTCTTTTTAAACAGTAGGCAGCCCTCGCTTTTAATCCAGTCACTGTGATATGGCTTTCTTGATCTAACATTAGCACAAAAAGCGTCCAAACTTTCCAAAAAATGTTGCTCCAAATGCTTAGTTTAATGTTGCCATAATGACGGGGGTTGATATAAAGATATAGTTCCCAGACTTGGACTTGAAGATCTTATAAATACAGAAGTAAATACTGTTTTCATTGAGCTACAAAACCTTATAGCTTACAATCATCACTAAAACATAATCATTTGATTTTTAGTGAGTTAAGTTAGTATCTTAAGTCAGAAAAAGAAAAACTGTCTACTGTCCCTTTACAACCGCCCAAGGACAAAACAAAAATCTGTCATGTGGTTACTTTGTGAAGTTGACTTTAGAGAAATCTGTTTATCCTGACCCCATTGTGAAACACTGCACTGGAAGTCTGCGCCTCAATCCTTTTCAGAAGCTCACAATGCTCTAATCTGTGTGGCTCGAGCCCCGTAGTGAAGAAGATTACAGCAGACAATGGAAATCAACAGAGAGTGAAAGGAGATGTGTGACAACTGTGCCATAAGCTCGGACATGAATCTATAGCGGCCACTCTTTATCCTCGCGCTGTCTCTGTGCAACCAGGCAGCAGTATTAGGTCTACAGAGTGGGACATTGATTTTCTGTCAGTCCTGCAGGAGCTGAAGGCCCATTAGGTTAGCAGCAGACAGACAGACGGACACACACACAAAGTTTGGCCATTTGACGTGACACTGCATGCATCCCAATCAGTCTTTTGAAGATTTTCAAGTTTTTTTTCCTCCTGCCCTAGAGAGTCAAGTGATTCACATGCACTATATTTCCAAAAGTATTTGCTCACCAGCCTTTACACGCATATGAGCTTAATTCTTAATCTATAGGGTTTAATATTGTGTCGGCCCACCCTTTGCAGCTATAACAGCTTCAACTCTTCTGGGAAGGCTTTCCACAAGGTTTAGTAATGTTTGTGGGAAATTTTGACCATTCTTCCAGAAGCACATTTGTGAGGTCAGACACTGATGTTGGACGAGAAGATCTGGGTTCAGTCTTTGCTATAATTCATCCCAATGGTGTTCTATCAGGTTGAGGTCATGACTCACTCACCACACCAAAGACACTCATCCATGTCTTTATGGACCGTTCTTTGTGCGCTGGTGCAGTCATGTTGGAACAGGAAGTGGCCATCCTCAAACTTTTTTCACAAAGTTTACCGATGCTTGATTTTATAATACACCTGTGGTCATGGAAGTGATTGAAACACCTGAATTCAGTTATAGGAACCTAGATATGGGAACCCACCCCCCACCCCCATTCAGTTACTGGAACCCCCTGCCCCAGGAACCATTTGTCAGCTTGCTTTCACACTGCCGACAGCAACCAGGTAGAAACTCTTTGACATAATCACTGCGATGGTGTGTGATAGCAAAAGCGTGAAACACAGCAGCCATAACAAACTGCAAGCATGAAGCACAAAGACAAAAAGATTGCATGTTTCACTGCTGGAATAATCATAATGTGTGGAAAATACAACGTATGATGTCCAGAGGACTGGGAGTTCACAGAAAGAGTGAGGAGATGAAGCACCCAACGTCAGCTGAACTGCTTCAATTTATGACAGAAAAGAGGAAAGGGGAGGTTCACAGAGTAAAGATACGAGGGGTGTGTCTGACAAGCTTTAAATTAGGAGTACATGTGTTAATAGTAATAGTAAATATTTCAAGCACATTGCATTGCAAGACTTTTCTTATGTCTCTAACTATGTAAGTACATCACAGAAATGTTCTTAAGTGGAAAAACAGCTCCCCATGAGAAGACTAGTTCACTAAATATGAAGTATTTTATATTAAAAAAGAGGAGTGTCCACATACATTATATTTCAAAAACCATGAAAACTGTTCACTTAAGTCTTTTATTTTATACAGTATATACAGCATAACTCAATTTCACCTGAAATGTCACTAGTAGCAGAGCAGTTAGTGCTCTCGCCTCCCAGCAAGGAGTTTGTGGATTCGATTCTTGGTCCGAGACATTCTTTGGGTCGAGTCTACCCAACCCATTGTCCAATGACATGCGTGTGTCATGGGAACTGGTGACTCTAAATTGCCCGTAGTGAATGACTGTGAGAGTGAATGGTTGTCTGTCTTTGTATGTCTCTGTGTCAGCCCTGTGACTAACTGGCCGCTGTCAAGGGCATACCCCACCAAAGGCCCAAAGTTATTGGGATATGCTCCAGTACCCACAGCCCCTAACAGAAATAAGCAGAAGATGAATGAATATAAGAGTAGATACAGATACAGTTCAAGAGAGTCTATTACATGTGCCATAATCCTGGTAATAAAAGAAAAATTACCTTTTTCTGCAAAATTGGGTGACAAAAAATGATGATGGATTACATTTGGTCTGAGCAGAGAGAACCACTGGTTTAGGGCAGAGGAAAAGTGCCTTGGTCCTGATTCTCAGCAGTCACTTTTCACTCAACTTCTGCAGGAGACACATTTTAGCTGAGTTCACACCTTGTTTTTGATTGAGTTGGAGGAGCTGGTTTGTTACACACATATGAGCATGTTGTTCTGGACAGCTGGGAACAGAGCCTTCAGCACAGGTGTCTCAGGTACATCATAAAACAAACACATGAAAAACTGTTGAAGTTAAACACTGTGGGAACCATGACAGCAGTTCCTAAAAAATGTAACAAAACAATATAATATTGTGAGAAAACAAAAACAAAAAGTGTACAGTTGACTGGGGGGATCATTGTTACAACTTTTCTGTCTGTGATGGTATGTTTTTGAAAAACTGACAGACTGTGCCCACTGTCCACAGAGCCCCTGACTGAGGCTGGCCTCTCTGTGGGTCAAAAGCTGCAGAGCAGCACCTCATCCTACTCCATCCTGGAGTTCACTGGAGAGGGCTGCTTCGGAAAAGTAGCCAAGTGTCAAAATACCTCAACACAAGATTGTAGCAATAAAAATGCTGAAGGACAGCACAGCCATCAGTAATGTGGAAAAGGAGGTACATCTTTGGTTTCTGGTTTCTGGTTATGTGTTTGGCAGTAGTTAAGTGTAAAGTGCCAGTCTTCTTCTCCAGATCTTCATGTTGGAGCTCCTCAGTGTCCTAGACCCATGAAAGCAAATCTGGTGAAGTTCTATGAGAGGTTTGAACACTATGGACTAACGTGTCTCACCTTCGAGATGCTGGACACAAGCCTGCTCCAGGGAGCAGGTTCCAGTCTAGACCTGGTCTTTCTGTGGATCTCATCCCTGTCTTTCTGCTTCTCCTCCGGGCTCCAGAGGTCACTCTGGGCATCCCCTTCAATGAGGCCATCAATGTTTGGAGCGTGGGCTGCACCCTGGCTTTTTGGTACCTGGGACAGCACCTCTTCTCAGACAGATGCATTTATCAGATGTAGGTCCCATTCTGTCACATGTGGAGCTCAGTGCAGACAGTCAGCTGAAAGGTGTGTGTTTTCTCTGCAGATGAAGAGGATGGTGGAGATACTGGGCTTGCCCAAGGAGCACCTCCTGTGGAGAGGCCATTACAGCAAATTATTATTATTATTATTTTTTACTGAGACACAAATGGAAGAATTCTGGACCTCATGGAGGCTACTGGTAGAATTGGATGTTTCCTCTTTGACTCTTGCCTCAAATGAACCCTTTCTAACTGATGCTAACCTATGCTTTGCTTCTCCAGAATCCAGAGGAATTTGCAGCAGTGACCAACCTGACACCAGAGTTTATTACCCCTCCTGACGACATTTATACCCTGGATGACCTGGTCAATGTAGGTGTCCCTGCTCTAAAACCAAAGCACTGAGAATATTTTTAAGTACAGCAAGAGCATGAACTGAACAAAACAGTCTTTACACACATACAAAACTGTTTTTACACATACAGACTGTTATTTACATGTGCACAAGTCGCTAGCTTCATAGAGATCTTTTTGAGTTATTTTACGCTGCCTCGATCCACACGCAGATGGTGCATTCAGGACCAGCATAAAGCTAGGACATCTCGGCTTTCTGTGAATACTTGATTTATGTGATGATCATCCAACACCTGGTTACGTTGAGATGGGCTTAGCTTTATGCTGGTCCTGAATGCACCATCTGCATGTGGATCAAAGCAGCAAGAAATAACTGTCAAAAAGATTTATATTGAAGCTAGCGACTTGTGCACATGTAAGTAACAGTCTGTATGTGTAAAAACTGTTTTGTGTGTGTGCAAAGACAGTTCTGTGTGTAATACAATCTGTGCATTGCAGTGAGTGTATTTAATAATCTGTATGCATGACACTAATGTGACATACACTATATTTATATAAAGTATATTTATATTAGCTCAGATGAGCTAATTCTTTTGGCAATATAACGTATATGTGTCATATAAATGATCAATTGTAATTTAATGTAAAGTTGTTAGTTGTCAACACTCTCTAATACTGAGTTTACATAACATTATTTGTCAGATAAACAAAAAAGCCATAAAGTTGATTGGACGGAGCTTCACAGCACAGATAGACAATGACCCAAAAACACGCTGCAAAAGCAACCCAGGAGTTATATATTCTGAAATATTCTGAAGTGGCCAAGTCAGTCACCAGATCTCAGCCCAATTGAGCTGCACTTCACCTGTTTAAGATAAAACCTAAGGCAGACCCACAAAAAAGCAACAGCTGAAGACTGATGCAGTAAAGGCCTGGCAGAGCATCACAAAGAAGGAAACCTAGTGTTTGGTGATGTCCATGTGCTCCAGACTTCAGGCAGTCATCCCCTGCAAAGGATTCTTAAAGAACATTTTATTGATAGTAATGTTCATCTGTCCAATAATGTATGAGCCCCTGAAAAAGAGGAAACCCCACATTTAAGAGCTGTATTTCCTAAACCCTTTCTCCGATTTGGATGTGAATACTCTCAGATTACAGCTGAGAGTCTGCACTTTATGCACATAATTATTTAACTGTATTTTTAATATGTTTTGGTAAAAAGGCTAAAAGAACAAAACTTGTGTCAGTGTCCAAATACATATGAACATAACTGTATATTAAAAAAGTAAATTCTAAGCACTTGTATTTGGGGCACAGAACCTTCAGGTTGATAACCCAGTGGCTTTACTTGTTTAGAGGTACAAAATAAAGATGCTAATGCCATTATTAAATGTCAAATAATTCTATCCTTACATTTTGCATTAAAACAACTAAAATATTTTGTTAACAATGAATTTTGTGTGTCTGCAGTGACTGACCGTCTTGAACCGCAGATTTGACACACACACTTATTGTTTTAAACTTGTTATGTCTTCCATTGCCTCGACTCAATAAATCATTTTCATAAAAATAATAGTTCTTTATAAAAACAGTAGTTTTTAGCCTTTTAGCTGCGATCATGCTTGCTGACAATCTCACAGATACACAAGCTGGTTTGCCAAGTCACTCAAATTTGACTTATCAAGCTTATGCATGATACATAAAATACTTGGTGAACTACTTGGAAAGTGGCAACTGTGGCTACAGAAGTAACTCCCCACCACCGAGTGTGACTGAGGGGTGAATGAATAATGGACCAAAATTGTAAGGCACTTTGAGAACCTTGACAAGCTTCTAAAGCACAATATAAATCCAATCCATTATTATTATTATTATTATTATTATTATTATTATTATTATTATTATTATTATTATTATTATTATTATTGGTTGGAGACACCTGGTCTAGAAGCAGCTCCTCTTAGCTCTACTCAGCTAGCGTTACTATTGGTTGTGTCTAAAGCGTCAGTCCTGTGCCAAACTTTTTTAAAACACTACAAACTGTATATTAATTTATGATATTTATAGAATAAAGTTGGTCAGTAACTTGAGTATTGTCCCCACTGGAAGAGGAGGTAGTGGAGCTCTTCTTTCTCCATCGGCTGCAGCCAGACCTTTCTTATACAGATAGATGGGTAGATAACACAACACAATGTCAACGGTGGTCAAAGTACTTAAAATCAGTACTCACGTAAAAGTACTGTTACTTCTAAAATAATATTACTTAAGTAGAAGTAAAAGAACTTAACAAAAAAAATGTATTGAGTAGAAGTAAAAAAGTATTGAGTGTAAAATAAAAAGTATAAATGTTTTAGCTAAATCTTTTTCTTCTTCTTCTTCTTGCAAGTTCAAGCTCACTAACCACTACACCACAGAGGAGGAAACTACTTCTACTATTGCTCAAATGGAAACAGCAAAGGGCTTCACCTAGTGTTAGTTAGTGATTCTCCATTACTAAAAACGTGTCAAGTGAAGTGTTAGAAGGTAACAGACACCTACCTCATCATTACAATGTATAAACCCAAACACAAGCCTGCCTGTTTACTTAGTTGATGTGTGCACTGGCAAACCAGAGCGTCTTTGTAACACATGTGGGAAGTAGATTTGTGTTCCTGGATTGTTTTTTAAGTTCTTCAGAGCAGTAGTGGTGTGTTCAGTGGCACAGATTTGGCCTGATTCTGCATTGTCTCCGAAGACTTCAGTGTGTGGGAGAAACAAAAGCTTTCTGTGGAACTGTCATCTGCTACACTCACTATTTCTGCTCTCTATTTGGGAGCGTGCCACTGCTGAAGGATAAGGCAGCATTTGTACACCATGAGCATTTCAATCTCTGCACTCTGTAATGTTATCAACAGTCAACCTGATATCTTCTGTATGTGAAGAAAATAGAATCACATCACTGTTTTGTGCATGTTAAGAGCTGTCCTATAGTTTATGACAGATCTTGCTTAAAGATGCACCAATGGTTTTATGGCAGTCTCGTACCATATTAAGTGAAGTGGTGAGTTCTTGGTGCAGGAGATCAAGGGTTTGATTGCTTGATGTGGAGCCAAAAACTCCAGCCACAATTTGAAGGCATCTGATGTAAAAAAGGAAAAAAAAAACTGATTACAGAACCACTCTACTACACATATAGCATAAAAAACAGCCCGAACAAAAAGGGAAGGGCTTTATTTAGTATTTAAACAGAAATATATTGCAATGTACATTGTGCAAAACAGCAGCACCAAACCGTGCCAGGTGTCTCTGTCTGAACTAACCACCATCAACTATCTAACTGTAACTTTTAACTTTTTTTTTTTTCCAGAGCAGTTTGGCATTGAGGAAGACCAAGTGCCTCAGCTCAGAGAGGCTCATCTGGTTTCTTCTCTCTGTTATGTTGCCCTGAAAAGATCCTTTCAAAAAAAAATGGCTGACTGATGGGAGCCGGCTCTCACCGTTCACTTTAAAGAGCTGGCTCTCTGTACTGGCTCATTAGCGACCGGTGGTGGACGAAGTACTCAAAAGCTCTACTCAAGTAAAAGTACTGTTACTTTATAAATAATAATACTCAAGTAGAAGTACCCAGCACACATTTTACTTCAGTAAAAATAAAAAAGAATTGACTACAAAATTGACTTAAGTAGAAAGTTTTTGCAAATTCTCTTTCTTCTTCTTCTTCCTCAAATTTCGAGCCCAGAGCCAGTAGGTTCAGAGGACATAAACTATTTTTATTTTCTTAGACAATTTAAAGTTTTACTTAAGTAAAAGCACAAATAAAATCAATGTAAAAGTATGTTCTAAAAAATGTATTCAGAATTACTTAAACTTCCAATACATTACTTAATCCCTGGCACCCTTTTATGGTTTTTCAAATGTATGTTTTGCTCTCATTTTGACATTTGTTATGCTAGGGTGATTATATTGACAAAGATGTTCCTCAATAAATTATTTTTAGAATTTCAGTGTCACAACTGAAAAAAAATGAATTTCTACTGTTTGGACAAAAAAACTCACATTCTTCCTCTGAAAGCCCTTTTTGGTCCCATTGACTTACATTAAAATCACATATGACCAAAAAAACAATGTTTTATATTTTTAAATGTGACCCAGTGACCTAAAAGGGCTTTAAGAGGAAGAACATGATTTTTTTTAAAGGAGGGCCTGAGGGTTAAGCAAACTACTCGAGTAAAAGTATCTAGTTACTGTCCACCACTGTTCGTGACTGACCCATCACTAACAGAGATTGACTAGAGCCCCAAATGCAGCAAGGTCTGGGAGAAGGAGCTGGGAACACGTTATTTTGACATTATTATAAGGTCAGGTTTTGTTGGGTGAATATATCTGCACCCTTCGAGGTTTATTTACAGACGTAACAGCTCAGCAGATCTCAGAGCCCTGGACCAATGTAGTAGAAGATAAAAAAGATGCCAAACAAACAAACAGCACGTGAACAGCGAGTCAGAAGCAAACACCACACAAGTCAACAAACGAGTGTCCAGCTGGGCAGAACAGAGATGAACTGACCGGGCCATGTGGAGGACAGAGGTCAGCGGACTCCTGCCCCACTCACTGCCAAACACTCTGGATCACATGTTTAATACACAAATCACCAGCCCTAATCCAATCAGACCTAATACTCCCCAGAGCTCAGCCCAAGAGTTTAAAAGTAAGTAGTTAGTAACTCAGATTATGACAGAATGAATGTGTATAACTATTAATTAGGTATATTATATGAACTTGTCTTCTTTTGTCCAACCAAACAACATTACAGCAATGTTTTTGTGCAATTGTAAAATACTATAAAATTCTACACACATAACATCATACCTTAATCATAACATCGAGAATATTAAACATTGCATGTGACCAATGTTATAAAATGTTCCTTTTGCATGCATTTTACATATTTCTTGTGTTTCTTTGTCCTATTTCTCTGTGTAAGCTGACTTAGCCCCAAATGAGATTGAGCCTTTAAAAAAAAGCACAACTTAATTTCAATTTATAATAATTTTTATTCAAATAAAAGTCCCACACATATTTTTGTTTTCTATAAAAGTGTAATATATTTAAATATGTAATTTAATTCGTTGTTTATAAAACCATAATGTGTCCAAATTGCATCCATTTTAAGGCTGTTTTGTGGGCTCAGTATTTTGGCCCATCTGACTGGGCTGCAGTCTGACACCATATGTTCATCAGTCCATGCCATGGTTAGATGGAGAGTTTGTGATATTTTAGTTCAGTGAAGTAGCCCCTCGCTCACACACTGTGATGATTCTTCGAAACTGGTTATACAAAATATATAAATAACGGATTATAAAAATAAAATTATTTAATAGTGCAAAGACATTTCTTCATATTATTTCAGTATCAAACAATAGTTTAAACTAGGGCTGGGAAATAAATCTAAATAATTTGATTAACTCATGTTTTTAGTTTTGTAAAATCTAATCCTCTGTCCTCCAAGCATTGCACTGTTTCCTTATTGTGGCTAATGCTACTGCTAGCACCCACAGGCGCTTAAATACTGACTCTAAAAACACTAATGATCACAGGAGTCCCTTTTCCTCTGTAATGTCTCATTGATTGATAAAAAGGAGGTGAACGTTCCAAATGGTAATTTAAAAGAGAGTTATGCATTCAATTTTTATGTTTTAATAAATAAAAAATAAAAGAGCAGAGTTCTTTACAGTGACGGAGGTTTATGTTTATGTTTATGTTTACTCGATCTAACGCACAACTTAACTACACAGAAAAGTACAAACAAGTTGTGGAGCACACAAGAATTTACGTGCAGCGCACACGGCATGTGTGTCATCATCTCTGCTTTTAAAAGTAAAAATAATAAACCTACATTTAGCTTATTATACCAAAAAGAGAAAAAATCGATTTAAATTGTAAACTGTCTGAAAAACAAACAAACAAACAAAACAAAACAACATTTTTTATCCATATCGACAAGCCAAGTCATGTTTTGTGACGTGTGCTGCTGACCTCTTGGCCAGGTCACCCTTTGCAAAAGAGATCTTGATCTCAATGAGTTGTTTTTACCTGATTAAATAAAGGTTAAATACAAATAAAAATAAAAAAAAGCCAAGTGAAAACTCCTCATTACCACATTTTTTTTCATGAAATATTTGATTTTACAATAGAAATTTCAACTTATCTTTATTGTGCTTATCTTCTGTGTCCACAATATAAAAAATAAATAATAATTCTGTTGTGTTTGTTATATTAAACTCATAATAAATTTACCAAAAATACAAATTTGAATTATTTGAATAACTTGACTTTAAACAAGCATTTAAACAGTTCACCTCCTTTTCATCAGTCAATGAGACGCCCAAGCTTGCTTCTCTAAAAACTGTAAATTTTAAGTTTTAATTTGCTATCATTTTTTTAAAACTCATCTTACAGCCAACTTAACTCAACTAACTTTTTCTGAACAATGGATAGTAAGTTGGCTGTAATGTGAGTTAAAAAATAATGACAGTGTGTAAAACTTGAGATTTTGAGTTGGTCACAAAACTTAAAAATCTTGAGGAATCCTGTTACCTTGAGTTGTTGCAGCATTTTTTAAATTTTTTATTTATAGTATAGTCTTTCATTAACTATTATTGTCCACCATACATGCATGCACATAAACCCAAACCTCCCTTGTAATCTCATTATTCAAATCATATTCACATTTGAATTAAACTCCTGCACCCTGTATGCCTCTTTTTCTCTAATACTTGATGTAAACACCAAAGGGAATTACACTGAATCTAGATACAGCCGCAGATAAAACGATAAATACAGTTCATATCCATTCACATATGTCCTCCCGGCCTCTTAGTCGCACAAATCATGTAATCTTTGAACAACACAGAGCGGGGGAAGCCATATTGTGTGTGTGTGTCCACGTAATGCCCCATCCGCCGCTGTTTAATGCTGTCCCGGCGGCTTTTAATCCAGATTATCAGGAGTATAAAGTCAGTGAGCTCCGGATATCCCAGCGCTTAGTGCACACTCATAGCTTTTCTGCACAAGTGACTGCTCCGCTGCGTCCTCCAGGGGGCACTGTGTATCCGAGGATGGAGCACACAGACTGATCAGCTGCACAGATCTTGACCTATTTCGACACGTTCAAAGAGCTATTGTTGCCTCGTCTGACATTTCGAGCAACCTTTCACTCGTGCACAACAATTCGAACATTTGAAGGAAAAAGGGAAGGAGGAAGTGGGCGGGGCTAACATGCATAAATAACCCAGATGTTTGGTCATGAGGTTGGAGGGGGGGTTGCATATTTACACACAGTACATGGGACAGTTGGTGCAGATTAATTCCAGCATGTTTGATAATCTGATAACACAGATTGATGCCAGGCACATATTCTCACAGGCTCAGTAGTCACATGACCCACTGACAGGCGTCTGATTGGAGCACAAGCAATCGTCTTCCACACAGACACGCAATGAGTGAAATGTCTACACATTACAGGTTGCATATTTATTATTATGTGATATACTTAACATTTTAATTAGTGCTGTCACTTGATTAAAAAAATAATAATAATCACAGTAATCACAATGTATAATTTGGAGGATTTTCAATGACAATATGTAGCTTTTGAATAAAAAAAAAGGCCAGAGAGGTTAAGGAGTGTGTTTTTACTTCTGAATATTTGAGAGAGCCTTTAATAAGTCTGTGTAGTAACTGGCCAACTGTTCAGAGATAACAGTGTCCTCTGCAATAAATATAGTACTGCATAAGACCATGGACAGGGGCGGGGTCACCGTCACCTGCAGTGAGGCTGTGAGTCGAGAACTGGCAATTTATGGAAAAAAACTAAAAACAAAAACAAAACTGTAAATGAATTGTTTGTGGGAGTTCACAGCTTGTGGCTCCATAAGTTCAGGGATGGCCCATGACGCACAGAAAGCACAGCTCCAGGAATGTGCACGGACAGAGGCAGTGCAACATTTGTTAGAAGCGCGGGTCACATTTATTTAGTTATTAGTGCATTTTGTTTCCCAAGACTTTACTAATTTTGTCATATATGCATAAATGTTTTTATAATGTAATATGATAATGATATGTTCATTCAAAGCTTAAAACAAAAGTATATATTTTGAAACTGCATACAAAATTGTGTAAAATTAATAGTTTTGTATAAGCTAAAATTAAATATTAGAAATAAGAGTACAGGACATATCTACATAAGTAAGTAATACTGTATTATAATTTATTTTTTTGTCATACATGTGCTATTTTTATTCACTGAGGTTTTTATATTCCATTTAATAAACATGCAGTGTATATTGATGTATACGAAGGCATACATTGCATTATGTTTTCAGACTGGAATCCATTATAACTTGTTAGAATATAAAAATGTAAAATTAACCTTTCATTTGATCTCACTGTATGGAGGAGAGGAAGTGGGCGGAGCTACATGTGGAAATGAAACAGATGTGGGGTCATTTACATTATCAGGATACATAAGACAGTCGGTGCAGATTAATTCCAGTGTGTTTCATAATCTGATAACACAAATTGATGCCAGGCATATATTCTCTGGCTCGGTCACATGACCCACTCACAGGCATCTGATTGGACCACAACCAATCATCTTCCACTCAGACAACAAATGAAATGTCACAGAGTGGTCACAATTCACAAGCAGGCCATATCTGTCTGATTTCCTATTATATACATATTGTTATATATCATTATACTTTTATTGATTTCCACTAGCTCCTCTGGCTGATTGAATTTTATCTATATATAGTTTTACGACAAATTTAATCCTGAATTTCTGTGGTAGAGTTAAGTGTTTCCATATTGAATATACAGTAATTCATCATGATTAGGAAAAAAGCTCCCTTAAGTGACAAACAATGAATTATAAGCAAAAAGATGAGCTTTATTCTATGTAAGTTAAGTAGCTGAATGTAAAATATTGTAAAATTAAACTTTACATGTCTTTTCCCTGATCATAAAGCCTATTATACAATAAACACATCAACATTTCAACTAACTAACCCGTGGCCAGTAAAAACCTTAACTGGCTAGTAACTTTTGAAAAAGTTAATATCAAGCCCTGGTTATTATGAAATCATAAATCGTAATATACTCTATTCTGAATATTTAAGTATTTAGCAAATTCTGTCATTTCTATGTATTGTATTTGCAAGAAAGAATCTAAAAATGTTGTACAAAATCTAGAATAGAAAATGCATCAGTATAAATGGTATGCAGTTTTTTAGCATATTATTAAAGAAAGGTCTTTAGCCTTTAAAAAATTAAAATGTTGCAAAAATAATATTAATTTTGACAAATAACAATCAGCTGACCATGTGTGCTGTCAGTGAGTGGATAGAGAACATTAGCTTGTTGCTTGATATTTAGCTGCTTTGCTGTAGTTCTACTATATGTACTTAACGAAAGGCCACATGAGGCTTTGGACTATGCTCTGCTGGACTTGAGTGGCAACAGTTTATAAATACACCAATCAGGCATAACATTATGACCACTTGCCTATTACTGGTGGCCATAATGTTAAATAATAATAATAATAATGCATTAGTCTTATACAGCACCTTCCTATACACTCAAAGTCGCTGTACAATTAGGTGCACTATTCTTTCAAGGTGGGAAGGTGGGTGAAGTGTCTTGCCCAAGGACACAACAACAGTATGCAATTGGTGGCACCAACTTTCGGGTTAGCGGGCAAACGTCTCTACCCTTTTGAGCTATTGCTGCCTATGTTACTTTTATTTTACTTTGCTTTACTTTTTATTTTATTTTTTTTACCTTTAATAAACAGTTTCAGAGTCTGTGTGATGGTTCAGTGAGTTGTTGTCCAGTAGCCCCTTCCTGGTGCCTCTGGGGCCGAAAATGACACTTGCAAGTAAGCAAATCCTTACTCTTGCCCATTTTTCCGGCTTCTAATACATCAACATTGAGGATAAAAATGTTCTCTTGCTGCCTAAAATACCCCACCAACTAACAGGTGCCACAATGAAGAAATAATCTGTTAATCAGTGTTATGCCTGACCTGTGTAAAGGTCTTAGGACCAGGGCTTCCTCATCAAAGATTGCTGAACTGAGATTAGCATTAACAACATTGCTAGGCCACAAAACCAACAATAAAATCCACATTGTTTGCAAAATATGCTGCTTTTTGCCTTGTTGAATTCAAGTCTTGATGACATTGACTGGTCTTTTCTCCCATATATTCTGTTTTTATTCCCTGTACTCTTACCTTTGTTGCGGCTCCCCTCGGTTTCCCCTTATTTCCACCGCTTGTTTCCTGGTGCTCTGTAAATTAGGTTGAAAATGGAAGATTAACCTCCGGAGAGACTGGAGAAGCTTCTCTTAATGTGCGCCGGCTCTATTTTTCAGTAAACCTCCGTGTTACAGCCTTATTTAACAGGGACGTCTAATTGGAATCAGTTGGAGGCAGAGGAAGCGGGTGGCCAAGGCTTTTTTACTGGGCCGTGAGATCCCAACACAGGATTACACTCATTAAGACGGAGTGCAGAGGTGACTGTGTGTGCAGAGAGGCGGTGGGTAATCTGCTGGAGGTTTTGTTGAATAATTTCTATAAAAACATAATGAGATATTGTGATGGATAGATCCGTGGCGGGTGTTAAAAATCAACCCAAATATGATGGAAAATGTAGTCTTAGGCGCTTTTTGCATTGGGGGAACGGTACATGACGTGCCAGTACGGGACACATTGAGCTCGTCCTCTCTTGGAATACAGAAGTACTACTATTTCTATTCTTTGGCTTGTTGTTTTTGCCTGAATGAGGATTCTCTCTCATCCAATCAACTCACAGCATTGCCCAACTTTAACCATTTCATGCTGGCACCCTTCACGAAAGAGTGCCAAAAGTAGAATGGCTTGGAAAACTTTTTGGGAACACCTTGGAACACTTTAGGGATCAACCCCAAACCAACCTATCCTGCCCCATTCCATCCAAGTGAAAAAAGCATCTCGTTTTCTTGTGTTCCCAAAATACTAAAACATATATTAACATACAGTATATAAGTTTTTGGAAAAAAACAAAAAACAAAACGTATTTTAGAATACTTTGAAAAGGGATAAAATACTCTATGGTTAGTGAGCAGAGCAGGGTATGATGCTTAATTGGCGCGGCTGTTAGGAATGTGAAGCTAACAGCTAAATGAGATGACTAATTTGCAGTGATAGAGGTTGAAGCTATGAGATTATCACTGCGCATGTTCAAATGTGCAGCTAAAGCTAAACTACACAGAAGAGTAGAGCAACAAATAAGGTAAGGAGTGTATCAGGTGTAGCGCTACACCAGTTATTCTTAAAGTGTGGTCTGCTAGTGGTCCGCCATCGCCCCCACCTGGTCTGCAAGAAGATATCATAAAGAAATGAGATTTTGTGAAAGCGTTTATAGCCAAACCCACATGACATTATAAGCAAATTTATTAATAGGACGACATATTTTTGGTCGGGCGGTTCTGGAGGCAAAAACTTAAGTCTTGGAGGAGTTTGGGGAGGCCACAGAGGAGGACTACAGGTCAGGAGATTCTGGCAAACAGTTCAGCACCTCAAGAGGGGGGAACAGTGCTCTTCTGAGGACAAAGGACTTACCAGGTTGTAGAAGAGATCCTGCCTCAAGTGGAGGAGTTGAAGTATCTTGTGGTCTTGTCTGCAAGTGACGGAGGGATAGAATGGAAGATTGACAGATTTTTTTTAGAAATAACTTTAAGGCAAAGTGTCCTAGTCCGGACTTGAACCTACGACGCTGAAGCAGGTTGTAGTTGCTGTGTAAATATGCCACAGCTCTACTAACTGAGCAATACAAAGCACTTGATTTATTCTTCGATCTACTTCCTACTCTCACCAATGGTTGACCTGACTGAAATTCTTGGAAAGTCTTGGTGCTACAGTGGGTTAGACACTTGCCTCACAACCAGAAGGTCCTGGGTTGGAGTCAAGGTTTTGGTCAGAAGTTAGAAGCAGCAGTAGCAGTAATAGGAGCAGTAGTAGTAACATTAGCACTAATAGTAGTTGTAGCAGTTCTGGATTTTCCCGCAGTGTAGAAAACAAAAGAAGACTTAGGTAAAACAACAAAAGTACAGGGCGTAGGAGTACAGTTTTTATTCCACTTTAAGCTTAAACCTGCAGGTCAGTGGGGTTCCTCAGATCTATGTTAGGAGAGACTCGGCAATCAGTTTGTATGTTTTTTTTAGTAAAAAAAAAACAAAACAAAAAAACTCCATAATATAGAGATGTACAGTATGTCAGAAATAGTACAATTATTCGCTGGTTTAAAGCCAAATAAAGGGCACAAGAGCCATGTTGGGTGAATGTACAGTATTATAGAAATGAAAGGTCTCAGCAGGAACACTGTAGCAGCCAAAGGACACTGCAGAGTAAACGGTAATAAATGAGTTTGATTCAAAGCCAACAGAAGTTCATTAGCACTGAAGGTTGAGCTACAGAGGACCATTTTTAATGCTAACAATATTTTGGAGAACAGGCTGTAGAATTTACAGTCATAACAAAAATATGTGTACAGTATATTAAGAGAGCTGCTGATTACTGTTTGATCAAAGCTGTTTTGCCTAAGCTATAAAAGGCATATTAATGAGTCAGTGTCTGAAGGGTGCATTATGATCAGTGGAGAAGGGAAGTTAAAAAAAAGTAATTTGCACATGGGTTGTAGATTTTGTCTCTTGGATGCCTAATATTCAATCGTGGGAACTAACTGATGGGAACTAGTACTAACCAGGGATTAAATGCGGGACTCTGCCTGGAAGGTAAAAAACTTCCTGTAGTCATTCAGATATTTAACTCTTGAACCCTGAATTTAATAAGTTACTTTGTTCTTGTTAAGTGACAAAAGTGCCCTCATAAAAAAATGATAAAAAGTATATTTTTTGCATAAATCTTTTAATCAACTTCTCGACTGATCAAATGACCAATTTATGTAAAAATGTAGAAAAAATATTGACATATACTAATTTTATAATTATAATTTTAACATTATTTTTGTTGTTGTCACTTAACAGTAATGACATATTTTTTGTTAAATGCAATACAACAAAAACAAAACAAGCAAACAAAAAAACTAAACATTCTAGACAAGATTCTAATAATTCCCCTTAAAAAATCTACTTTATATTGAGAATATTTGATTTTTTGTGAATGTTTTTACAAAATATTGAGATGCCATCACATCCAATGGCATTTAATGGGTTAAAATTGTGAAAAGAATATGATGTATGGTTAAAAATTGTACGCAAAAAAGTACAAAAAGGTTACAGTTTACTATTTTTATGACATCTTATGACAAGGATACTTTTGACACTTAACAATAACATCCCTATTGAGGCACAAGAGTTAAACAATTCTAGTTATAGTTAAAGTACAGAGTTCTGTTTACAGTTGATAGTTTGATACAGTAGAATGTGCAAGTGGTAATAACACTTCAGTAGTAGAGAAGCTATATAAGTTTAAATGATAAGATAAACGAGGACAGAGTGGAGAGAAGACAGGAAGGTGCTGCAGCAGCTCAAGAAACAGACAGAGAGAGAGAAGCAGCAGTGCCCACAGACCTTTGGTGATCGCTCATTGACTGCAAGGAAAGCTGAACTGCCCTCAAATTTCATAAAATAAATAATCAAATATACACTACTGAATTTCATAAAATTAGATATTAAGTAAAATAAAAAATGTGCTAGAATGCATTTAATTTCGTGAGTATGTTGTTCATTAATCAGCTGTTTAATCTGGTTCTTCAACATGATTCTCTCTCGTCAGAGCTGGGTTGTTTTATTGACGCCAATCTTCAGTGGATCTCTATGAGAGAGAAGTGAGCGTTTTATTATTTAATTACAAAAAGCAAGACGCTGATTGGATAGATGAGCCAAAAATGTCCTGCCCCTGGACACTCTGTGTCTCTGGGAGTCAATGGAGCAGTGGGCGGGCCATGATGCTGGCTGATCGATGATGATTGGTGGAACTGGCTGAAGATTTTGACTGACAGTCAGAACGGAGACAGTCGTGTGCTCAAGGAGCAGTCCACAGGGTAATACAAAGTGATTTACCTACTTTCATTGTTTGTACATATTACACTTTAAATAAACAAGAGTAATCATAGCACTATTAGGTTTGCATGTTGTATAAGTTCATTCACTATCAACATTAGGAAAACTAGCTGCTAGTTAGCTCAGGATTAATTGCTATGAGCTTCCTCTGTGTGAAAGATCAGCAGCCGTCACTGTCACAGACAGACACAGAGTCAGTTAAGGGTTTACTCTTGTTGCTTTCTCAGTCATGTCATTTGTTTCTTCCATATAATCACCTGCCTCATCTCATTCTCACTCTATAGGCCTCCAATATGTGCAATGTTAAAATGACAATACACATTGCTCCTTTCAGTTATGTCTGCAGTCACTAGTATTGCTACATTGTACACTGTACTTTTGTTGCACACATATTGCACTCCATTTTGTTGACTACTCTAAAAGCACATATGTATTCATATCAGTTAACCAGCTGCAGCAGCGGCCAGGTATTTGTCAGCTCATTATTGTTGCTTGAGTGTTTCTTCTTCACAAACAGCCGAACACACACACACACACACACACACACACACATGCACTCAGCGACAAACAGCTCCAGGCTTATTACGGCATGTCATTGTTTAATTCTCGCTCATTAAACGCTCCAGACAATGACAAAGCAGCGGAGCTTTTGTTAACCCTCTTCTGCTCTTATCTGGCTCCCTCCTCCACTCTACCTCCGCTGCTTTGTGTCTATTGTACTGCACTCAAGGACGATCTGACTGCCTCCAGAGCCGCCACTTAAACATCCCTTTTCATCCACAACTAAAACCTGCGCCGTGGAGAAATGCCACCTCAAAGTGTCAATTTGCAAAGGCCTTGGTATGTCAGTACAGGGGGAACAGGGTGCATCGAGGTTGCAACTAAAGAGCTGGAATTATCTATCTATCTCGATCATTAAAGGGTATATTCTGCTTTTATTCATGTTTTGAAACCAATCTTGGTCGCCTCAAGACTAGCATTTCATGTTTTACAACCTTTAAAAGGATTATTTAACTAAGGCTGCATTCACACCAGCCATGCTTGGTCCGCTTTAATTGAACTCTAGTTTTTTCCAGTTTGTTTGAGGAGGTGTGAATGTACAATCGAACTCTGATCCAGACCAAAAAAGCGAACTCTGATCCGTCTGAAAGGGTGGGTCTCAGCTCAGTTGAAGTGGACCCTGGTGCGGTTCAATAGCAGATGTGAACGCAAAGCGGACCAAACAGCGATCCAAAACCAGGAATGAACTATGCTGTGAGGCTTTGTGGGTCAGCACAACCAAAACAAATGTATGTGTACAGACGCGGTCAGACGTGAGTGAGGAGGAGGTATAAGCCCTGATGGAGATGTGTGACCACTCACAAAATCAATGAAGTTTTCAAGCGAATTAGCAGAAAATGGAGGCATTGGGATTCCCTTGAGCAGTGATGCCAAAAGCTTATTGTGATTAATTTATTCTACCAGTAAAAAGCTAAATAAATGTGGTCATGCCCTACCTTGCTCAGAGTCTGTAGCCTATAACATGAACAGCAGGGATCTGTAGTTGTCTGTCTCTCTGCCCTGCGTCCGCCGCCTCCCTCGGTGTAAAAATAACATTCTCTGTGGTCCACTGCCTCGTCTGCCGCTCAGGCCGAGACCATTGTTGATATGTATATATCTGACACATTTGTAAAAGTCCAAACAAAAATCACAACTCCACTTTATTCTGATGCTGCTCTTATGTTTACATCATGTGACGGAGGTAGCTGACCAATAGATGAGCGAGGTTTCCTGTTAACTGTCTCACCTGTCTTCTCCTTTAGTAATTCTCAATGCAGCACCCCCACAGGCAAGGAGGGGAAACACCTTATTCAGAAGGTTTGTTTCATTTGCCAAAGTGCAGTGTGAAAACTGCAACAATGGTGCAACTTTAGTCCCCAATCGAACTGATTCTACCGGACTATTAAGTGTGAAAATGATCTCACTAATTTTTAACAAGTACTTTACTGGTGTTATAAAGAAACAGGTAAAAAGACCAGCAGAGGGAAGCAAAGTTCAGAGTACTTGGGTCTTTTGAACACAAACAGAGGAAAAAAGCTTTTTATTTTCCTAAACTTTTTGCATGGTGCCATTTTACAACAAAATGAAAAATAGCTGTGAGGAATCAGTGGAGCTGTGCACCATTTTTGGTTGTTTGGTCAGTGCTTCCTGGAGTGGGTTAGGGTTAGGGGTAGGTCACTGCATTGTTTGCATGTTTTTAATTGTTTTGTGTGCTTTTATTTTGAAAATGTTTTTACATTGTGACTGTTGTTCATTTCACTTACTGCTTTTAATCATCAATCAATCTGATCCCCTACAGCAGGCGACAGCCTGTGTTTAACCAATGAAATGAGACTCTGCACAAATTAACTGGACTGGGCCCTAGGAGAGCTGGGACAGAAAGCAGAGGACAGCGCGAGGCACGAGACATGAACAAGTGCAACAGCTACGATGACGGTGACCACCCAGGAGCCTACAGCGACCCCAGTGAAGCCACTCACAACACTCAACATGGCAGCCAGGTTTAGAACTCTGCCCTGAACCGCTCTCTGTAGTACTCTGGCGGGATTTGTAGCTGTTTGTGGGAACATTTGACTGCCGCGGTTCTCTCTTTGTTTTCACCAGAGTGGCTTCGCCGTGGGTGCAGACCACGCGGGCAGCAGTCACCTCCTCGCAAGATCACCTCCTCCATCTCCTTTTAAACTGAGTTTTTACTGGCAACATTTTAGTATTCATTTTTCCTTGGGCTCAATTTTATTCTTTAATTAAATCTGTAACAAATTATTTTACTTGAGCAGATTTTATGTTTGCTTTTTTGTGCACTGCTCCATTGTGCTGAACCTTTATAGCCTTTCAACCTTTTTACACAATTTTAGATTTCTTAGTATCCTAATAAAAAAAATAAAAAATAAAATAAAATAAAATAATTTCCCAAAAAAGAGGTAAAGGAGTGGATTTTGAGAAAAAATATTTTATATACTGCTTCTGTTGCATGCCTTTCTCCCAAAAAAACATTCAAATTAATAAGTGATGGAGGTACATACTGGACAAACTGAAGTGAAATACTGAAAATGAATGAGAACTCAAGAACATTGTAGACACATGGAAATGGAGAGTCATATTAATGATTTGACCACCAATGACAGGAAGTTACGTCATTCAAGACATCATGCTTCATCGTGAATAACGGACAATTTTAGCAATCTGTGTTTTTATTGCTACTGAATACAGGGGGTTGTTGTGCACATTGTGGACTTATTACAGTACTAGCTTAATGAAAATCAAGCAAAGAAGAAGCTTCTGTCAACAGAAAAGAACACAACATTTTGTGTGTATGGACTTAGCAGAACTACAGACCCAGGCAGACAGGACGTGGTCTTAGCTCGAGTTAGTTTGAGTTAGCGAACCGAAAATATTCCCGTCCCCAAAAGGATTACCCATGAGGAAGCCCAGGGTGTCCTTGGTGTCTCTTTGTCCCGCCATTTACCCTTCGCTGAATCCTGTGAGCAGTGGACCCTCGGTGGAGCTGTGGCCAAGCTGAGGGGCGCTGGTGACAGCCTCGATTCGTGGAGCCGCAATCTCTAAGTCCAAGACTCTAGTTTCTGTAAAGCTGCAGTGTCCTCGCTGTGTCTGTGTTCCGCCGTTCACCCTCTGCAAGCAGCGGACCCTCTGCAGAGCTATGACCAAGCTAAGGAGCGCTGAGGACGGCCTGGGCTTTTGGCACAGGAACCTCTAAGTCCGGGACTTTCTACAGTTTCTACAGCAATGCATAAAGAATTAAAGAAGGGAAAGAAGGGAAAAAATGAAAAAAGGAGTGACCCAGTGCCTATAAAATGTATTCTAAATGTTAATAAATGCTTAGTCTTAAATGCCTAAAAATACTTTGGCCTTTTTACAAAAATGCATTTTCCTCATGTTTTTGCCTGAAAATGTCAGTTTTTGGTGAAAACTACCATCCTTCAGCTACTGATAAAAAAACAAACAAAAATAGAACAAACGCACACATTTTTTAAATGAAAGAAGATACTTTTTTTCTTTTGGCATTTAAACTTTAAATAAAACTGTAGCACAACATTTACTGTGGGACAGCAAAGATTGTTGAAAATGACCAAAAACACTGGCACTGGCTGGCAACTTTTTGAAAAAAATGCTGTCAGTGAAGGAGTTAATAACTAGGGCCAAACAACATGGCACTAATAAACGCTGAAAGGAGAAGGTGGCAAGAAACCAGACCAGGTTGGTCGGTTTTGAAGAGCCAAATTTTACCCTTAGGAGGACTGCAAGCTAATAATGGCAACTTTGTAATGGAGGTAGAGCTCATGGCCCAGTTTGATCCAGTACTGAAGTAGCATGTTGCTAAGGTGAAAGGTGAAGCCACCCATACATTCCCCATAGGAAACCATATGCAAAATGAACAGGTAGATTGTAGAGTATATGGCTTCACAGCTGAACCACTTCAGAGTGATCTACATCCTCAGCGCCTCGCCAAGTGCTGCTCCAAATGGAGCTCGCCTCCTCTGTTTGGCTAATTAATGATGGATACACCTGTGGATCCTCCATGGCCTCACCTTGCTATATACTGCCCACAACTCACTGCAACCACTTCCATTTTGTGCAAACTCTATTTAACAATTAAGACTTCAATACAATAATAAACTCCCTATAAAAATAAATGAATAAATAAAATAAAGAATACTGTGCCCCACATAGCAGGAAATACCAGGATAACAAGACACACACCAAAAAGCAAATTTCAGGCTCTGCATCGAGGAAAGTCATTTAAAAAATAGAGCAACTTTATTTACTATATTACTATAATTTTGCTATCATTATATTGATGTACATTTGGTAGGGACAAATTAGACCTGCTGATAGGTGATGATTTTAATATGACATCTTTTCAAAATAATTAGTAAGAATCAGATCAAAATGTAGAGGTAAAATGCTCACGTTCTGCTGTGTGACCACTTTCCATTTGAGAAAAAGTTTTTATTGAAGAGCCATGTTTTTGATTTGATCACGTGACACACCCAAGCATGTTCCAAAAGTCGGCCCCTCAGCTTTGCTTCAGAGGGGGCCGACTCCAGAGGAAGGCTTCGAGGCAGCCTCTGAAGGAAGGATCCTGGCAATTGGGAAACACCCTATGTTTGAAAAGATTATGCAATCCTTATACTTTTCAGTCATTTTAGGTTGCACTACTGATTTGAGCCACATAGAGCAACTTTTAGTAACAAGTCCACATGTTGGAGTTGAAGACACCCCACAAATAAAATATGTGGTTGAACTCTATAGAAGGCAGCCCTAGGACAATATCTAAAAAGCTCTAATTCAGTGGTTCCCAATCTTTTTTGGTCTTGTGTATCCCCAGGACTGGGCTTAGTTCTTGTTTAGAACTGGTTTAGTCTTAGTTTATTTTATTTTTATTTGGTTTAGACCTAGTTTGTTCATGGTTTAGACCAGAATTAGTTCTGGTTTTAGATCTGGTTTATTTAATATTGAGTTCTGGTTTATGACCTGGTTTAGTCCTGGTTTAGTTCAAGTTTAGTCCCTGTTTTGTCCTTCTTAAGTATTGCAGTTTTATCTTTCAGCATAGTCCTGGGTTAGTCCATATTTAGGTTCATTTTAGTCTTTTGCCAAATATTTTCTAAAAAGGTATTCTAAATGATCAAATAACTCCATGTACCTCCTCTAATGTGCTTGCGTACTCCTACGGGTCCCCCTACCCCTGGTTGGGAAGCACTGCTCTGATTAAAAAGATAAAAGTGATTAAATATAGAAAGACTTGTTGCCATAGAGTAGCAGCAGGCAATTTCTCAAACTGGCTAAGGTATTTCAACTCCTGTCTTCCACTCTCAGCCTTTCTAGCACTCTGTCTGTATTGTTGCGTGCTCAAGGACGATTTAACTGCTTCCCGAGCCGCCACTTAAACATCCCTATTCATCCTCAACAAAAAACCTGCACCACGGAGAAATGCCAGCTCGGGAGTGTCGAGAGAACAATTTGCAGAAGCCTTGGCATGTCAGCGAGCACTAGCCACTTACAGGTATTATACAACTAGCAGGCGGGTGAGGAGACAGGCCTGATATAAGGAGTCGTAACCTCGCGTCCTTGTGCAGAGCATTGGAGGCCCATCAATCTCTGTGACCTTTTTCCAGGGCTCAGGACTCCCATATATTCTGATCCAGTCTCACTCTCTCCAGCACTGTCATTTTACACGGAGCAAGAGTGGTAACCAGGGCTTGACACTGACTTGCTCACTGGTCGCTGTGGTAAGTGTTACAAAAAAGCAATTTAGAATTTTCCACAAATTAATAAAGTCACTTTTACAATAAGGTGCATTGTTTATTGACTTGTCAGTTACACCTGATAGGGGTTGAGCTAATTCTGTAGCCACAGCTGCTCTGGGGCTGACTGCCAAAGACATGGCTGCAATTGTGCGCTTACGGCTTCTCTGACCACTGCCACACTCTCACACTCACGCCTTCAACAGTGCACAGACTCTGGAGGCAAGGGTGGTGATGTGCCTTGCACAAGGACACAAGAGCAGTATGCATTGCTGGTAGCGGGGATCAATCCGCCAGCCTTCTGGTTAGTAGGTAAATGGCTTTACCTACTGAGCTACTGTATGTTGAAATATTGTTTCATGTGTAATACAGTATACAGTAGTAGTATGATATGACACTAATGTGCTAGAATTTGATTTTAAAATTCTTTTGACAATGACACTTAAACATTTAAATATAGTAATTTATTAAAATATTTAAAAATATTAACATATTTATGTAAATAATCCAACTGGACAAGTGAGACTGAAGTTGTTACTAGCAAAATGGTAAAACCTACATTTGCCCAGTTGGTTGGTATGAAATGATCAAATTCATACCAACCAGCCCTGGGAATAACCACCAGAAAGTTTCAATCTATTCTGTTTTTGATTTTGGCTTTCTGTTTAGTGTTATACTGAAATCTGTTACCTAGTAAACCAGTACCTAGTAACTTTTTTGCTTTTATTTGAAATTAAATAATACTGCTCAAAATACTACTACAATATTTATCCAAGTTTGCTTCCTTTTAGCAATTTATTTCTTTTTTTCATGTACATGTTAATACAAAACCATTATTAAAAAATAATTAATTTAAGCCAATAATTTAACATACAGTTAGAGTGTCCCTTAAACGAGTGTGCCAGTGTAAAAAAAACATTAATAATAAAGCCAATATGTCTTTACAGTTCTCATTTTTTGTTAGTTGTCAGTTTAGTTATGTACTGACTGTTTAAGCTTGCCAAGTATGCTCCTGGTTGGAGGATAGTTCCTTTCTTAAGGAGGAATTCAAGCATCCTGAGGTCTTGTTTATGAAAGAAAGAAATATAGGTTATTAACATACAGATTGGTGCAGCATCCTCTGCTATTGTGTTTATAGTTTAAAGGTGAAGCTTTTAATTTTATTAGCTGTTCTATTTCGTATTTCTAGTGATCATGAGCTCTGGGTCAAAAAGGAAACACAAGATCTTCGACATAAGTGTTTACTTTCTGAGTGACAGGTTGAGGTGGGAGCTTGGAGTAGAGTCGCTGCTCATTCACATTCACGTGTTTTAGAGCCTTCTGGATTTCTCCCAGCTGAGGTGTTCTAGGGGTGCCCCACTGATAGGACGCCCTGGAGAAGACATCAGATATGCTGGAGGGTATGCCTCTTGGATTGTATAGGAACGTCACAAAGCTGGAAGAAGTATCTGGGGAGATGGAAGTCTGCTGGCCCATGTCCAATCCAACAGACAGACCATTATAGAATATGTTAATGCTGGTTCTGATAGAAAGGTGTGAGTTTGTTTTGATGGGGCTGCATACTTGGTAGGTAGTGATAACATTAGGGTGGTCATAATGTTATGTCTGATTGATGTATGTTTGTCTGTTTTATAGAAGCCCTCGAAGTAACACAAATACAAAGAAAAAAAAAAAGAGTCTGCTCATTCATGTAACGAAGTGTTCGTTCATGTAAGAAGTGGGGCCACCTGAGAGCAGCCGAGCACACTGTAGTGAAGATGAGAGAAAATGAGGAGACAAAAACACTTCCTGGAGTAATTAGGCTTTCATTTCATGGCCAACAATCCACGAGATGTGTCTGCATGTAGATACTCATTAGACCCACAGCACAAACTAAACAGTCATTGCATTGTTGAGAGTAGAAACTTTAAACAAGTTGGGAAAATCACAAAATAGGTAGATGCATACATAAAGTAAATAAGAACTGGGGTTACAATAGCTGAGATGTCCTGGGATATGTAGGCGTATTATTCTGGTTTGAGCTAGACAGACACGGTGGCTTGTTACCTGAAAGCAAGTTCATGAAAAAGACATGATCTTTAAGAGTTCAGGCAGCACTGGGTCAGATCTTGCTGCAGGCATTGGTCTAGACATAAGGCATAGGTACAGGGCATGAATGGTGCAGACATTAGTTTTAGAGTCTGGACTTGAGCTGGCTCTAGTCCAAAGACGTTGCACTTCAGTGTCTGCTCTGAACCAATCAAACCTTGCTGTCACTGCACAAGAAAACTTGCTTAGTGAATAACGATAATATTATGTTGATAATGAAATCTGTTTTTATTTTGACTCGAATTAATACACAATAATTATGTTGCTCAGTGCCTTGCTTGAGACCTGCTTCATATATAAACCTTTTCAGTTTTTGACTGACCATCCACATTTTTAGACCACCACGTCCCCTGGCGATGGCGGTGACACAGTTGGAGACCGAGTGCACATGAGATCATCGTCTGCGTCACCGCCAGCTTGTCCCATGTGGAAGGATCAGGCCCATTGTGTTGAAAACAGAATTGAATCTCTACTGAAAATTACTGCATGGCTCAGAAACACTTCCTGAAGTTAGCCATGCCACAGGTTACAGATGTATCATGCAAAGAAGATCCAGATTTGAACATGATCCAGAAACACAGCTCCCTTCTCTGGACCAAGTGGGTTTTTGTATCTGGGTATGAGTCAAATTTTGGGGTTTCTGGACAAAAGTCTTTTCAGAACAGGACTTCATACACAATAGACTTCACATGTATCCACCCTGATACATAGGTGACAATGGTCCTGAGAGGAGCCCACATGCCAGCTCTTATGCTGCGTTCACACCGGACGTGTTTGAGGCGTCAAATTCGCGTCCGACGCGTCTAGTTGGACGCTTGAACATTTTGAAGTCAGACGCTTCATTCGCGCGTCCAATTTTGCTCTGTTCGCACGTCAAAACAAATGTGTTCAGACGCGAATTCGCATCATGGGAGGAGTCTGTTGTGCCAGGGTAATGGCCGCTCATTCAGGGCTAAATTCAACTGAGGCCACGCCGGTTTGCTCACCTGTGTCCCGGGTCGGTGCGAGGACATGTCCCCAGGACACTACTGCTGTTTTTAGGCACTCAACACCAGCAGCAGAGCGGAGATATGGAAGAGTTTTTTCTTGTTTAATAGCGGTCTCTAATGGTTTTAGTGGGTTATAGGCTAGGCTAGCAGTCAGTACACAGACTGTTTTTCCTGTTGTTTTGGGGAGTGCAATAACTCCTAATCCAACGAGCTCAGCTCAGCTCACGCTAAATTTAAGGTCCCCTCAATGTCTTGTTACTATCTTTTTGACTGCTGTCTTTATAAAAGTAGCAGAGCTGCTGCAGGCTGTAGTTTATAGCTCCATGTTCACATTGACAGCTTCGATAAGTCCACTGTGATTGTTTTGATGGATCTCCGCTTTCTACGTCCTCTCACGTCACTGCAGGAGCTAGATCCTGATTGGTTAACGCGCCGCGAATATTCGCCAAAGTTCAGATTTTTCAACTCGGGCGTCGAGAGCGTCAGACGCTTGATTCGCGCGTCAGACGAGTCGACGCTCAATTCGCGTGTCAAAGCCCGATCCGCGCCACGCTGGACGCTTGATTCGCGCCGCAGGATGTCTAGACGCGCGTTTACATACACTTAACATGTAAACCAGACGCCCCAGACGCCTCAAACGCGTTCGGTGTGAACGCAGCATTAAACTCAGGTGAGTTATTGGACCTGATACTGTTACGCCTCTTGCTGTATAGTAGTTTTCTCGCGTTGTCTCTGCTGCTACATGGAAATCAAGGAATCAAAGTGCCCACACACACACAAGGATTATATATTCACACAGCCAATCAGTGCGTGACCACCACAGATGATGTCTCTCAGAGAGTATCCATGTCTGCTACAGTTCCTGTACAAATGGGACATTTAGAGTGGAGAGAGTGTCGACACAACAGAGAATGGCAGTGTTTCTTGAGGCTGTTCACATATGGCTTCTTCTTTGCATGATACAGGTACAACTTGTATTTTCTGTTGTATTTTCCATGACATTGTAAAATATCTGTTTTTAACATTGATATTTTGTTATAAATATTAAATGTTTTATGGCACAACATGTTCCATTTTTATTAACATTTTCCACAGTAACCCGACCGTGTTCAGAATTGGCGTTGTGTAATTCTCAGATTAGTGTAGCAAGAAATGCGTGTAATGTATCTGACTGTGAGCCTCACCATAGCCCTTACCACACGCTCTGTGGAAGGGAATGGGGAGCTAATGTAGTTAAATGTGCGTTCTCATTATGTCAGCAGGGACTCACTTCATTAACAGCCTTCTGCTAATGTGAGACTTTCGGTGCTTTTAAATGGAAGCGCGGCGTCGTGACAGTGAGAGACATTAGGGGATGGAGAGATGACTGTTCCCACATTAGAGGAGGCATTAGAGGCTCTAATCAATCAACATTTCTTCAACTTTTACAGTCTTTGTCCAAGTTGGCTCATCCGTTTTGACTTGTGATGGTTTAAAAAGAGACTGTGGTGGAATATTGTGTCTATAGGCTGCTGAAAGAAAAATGATAAACAGTTGTTCCAATATTTTTCTGTCTTTTTAAAGCTCATATTAACAGTAGAAAAATAGTCAACCTAATACACAGGCATTGTGAGTTTATTTAGCAAGATGTAATAAAATGAATATTTGGAGAAGGCTCAAGAAATGCAACCTACAATATGAACTAAAGCAACAGCCTGTGTAGCTGGTGATGCTGTATGTGATTGTTCAGCTAAAATCCAAGCAAAGCATTGCACATTTCAATTGACTTCACATGGACAACAATATGGAGGACTCAAAGGGACTTCATTTAAAAATAAATACATTTATACATAAATGCAGACAGTCTGGACATAATACAAGTTAGGGTTAGCCTAACCCTTATCCTTTTATTTATCTATTTGCTTTTACATTTCCACATTTATTTATTTCTGTATTTCTGTGTCTGTGACAATGGTCCATGTAAATGCAAATTAAGTGCATTTACCATTCAAAGTTGTAAAACTAAGCTAAAAACAGGGAAGAAAACCAGCCCAGGATTTCAGACTAAAGTCAGTGCCGCCCACTTAATTTTTTACATTTTTACCCAGACCATTGTTACGGACACAGAAATACAGAAATAAATAAATGTGAAAATGTAAAACTAAATAGATAAATAAAAGCCATATTTTAACTTTTTTATGGCCAGAATGTCTACATTTATGTATAAATTTCTACATTTATTCATTTATTTCTAATTAAGACCTTTCATACCAATGAATTACGAGAATATTTTTTAACATATTTTACATATTATTTATGCATATTTATAAAATGCATTTATAAAAGGCACAGCTATTGCACAATCAAGACAGAGTAAGGTTCATCTTGCATTTCACTTCAAGTTTTAACCCTGATTGTTTTAACACTGTATGTGACAAATAAATCTATCTATATATCATTTTTTTTCTTCCACACAACTGGGCCACCGTGATCCAAAGGCTGAACCGGGATAGAGTTAGTTCTTAGACAATCTCAGAGGAGTGCCTGAAGGTCACCATTTAGTCTAGAGATACTGGACAAATGCCAAAGAGGTGACCTAAGGTTGCTCTTGTTCAGTTTTCTATTTTAAATTTGTGCTTTGGAGGTAATAGAATAGAATTTAGGTTCTCCCCACAAAGGAATTTTTTGTTCTCCTTCCAACATCACTGGGGCAACCTGTCAGGAGCAGCGGTGAAGTGTGCAACACCAAGGGACCCTTCTCCAGATCTTGAGCTAGTATCCTCTCAGGAGTACCTAGCTGGAGGATTCGTCTAGTCTTACTCTTTGAGGTTGATGGAGGGGGGACTGGAGCACCCGGGAAAAACACACCCAGGCACAGGGAGAACATGAAAATTCTGAAACTTTAAAAAAGGCTAAATAAGTTTGTACCTTTTCAGATATTTACATAGTTTGGTTGAAATAAAATGGCCTACTAGCCTCTGTTAAGCCTTCAAACTCATAATACACAGATTGTTTGAAGTGTCAATGGAGGAAATTAATGGAAAATTCACTTTCAGAAGCGGAGGTTAGCGGTCCCTGTTCAACTTCATAAAAGCTGGTTTCTCGTGACATATGAAATGCCGAACTTTGTTCATGTCAACTAAAGAACAAAAAAATGTTCTGTGTTTGTGGAACATCTTTTAAAGCAGAACTTTTCTAAGTAACTTTTCAAATTTCTTGGCAGTTTTTGGCTCTTTTTCCAATATGGAGCTCCCCATACATTTCAGATTATAGCACTATCATAAATACTCACAAGTCAAATTGACTCCTATATGATCCTTTGTTCAGCTTTACTTTGGTTTTCCCCTCCGAATATCCGTACAATGTTTTTTTTTCCAGCCATGTGGCCACCCTTCCATGATGAAAATCAAAGCCATCGCTAACTTGTTGTTGTGCCACTTTCTCGCGAGACTTCCATGACTTAGGGTCGAAGCACTCATACTTGCAAGAATTTTTTTTTTGGCCCAGAGACATCCAAGGTCTTGGTAAGAAAAGGTCTAAGCTCTCGTATTGGCGCCAGTAAAATGCCTTTGAGCATGTAAGTAGACATCCAAGGTAGGTGCATCAAATATATGTGACATATTTGAGACCTGTATGTTTGTATTTAAGACCTAACAGTCTGCATCTCTGCTTAAATTCAGACTTTAAGACTTTTTAAGACCCCGCAGAAACCCTGGCCCTTCCACTTACCCCTGAGCGCTTATCATTGCCATCCTTGATCACTATGTAACTTGGGGCTACCATTAGCTCATGGTAAAGCTAACTACCACACTGTGATCATTACTTAAGTTCATTTCTGAAAACTAAAACTACAAAATATGCCATACACTACCTTTTCTGCTGATATGGTTGTCAAAATTGGATTTCTGAAGTCTTATCAATCAGAGAGGAAGCCCAGGAAAGTGCAAATGTAACTCTGTGCTGCTTTAAGACTGATAATTTAATGATGCAATAAAATGGAAGGGAGTGTGTTGCTCCTTGCTGACCACTGATGTATCGGTCCACTATTTCCACAGTCTACAATACATAAGAGCTTTCGAGTAGCTATACAGCAATTTTACTGACAGCAACAGCAAGCCTAGGTAAATACACACAAACAGAGAGGTGCAGTCACTTCTTTCTCACCCGTCTTGAGGATTCTAGTAATTAATGGGGCGGTAAATGAGATTGTTACTGATGTGTGCAAGCGAAGGTGTGGAGGTGATGGAGGGAGACGAGAGGAGAGCTGCAGGTACGCAAGAGCCGTGAAGATGTTGTGATGCAAATTAGAAACTTTGGTATTATTCAAATTTGGGTTAAAGCTTAGAAAACAGACTTTATGTAACTTTCCTATCCCTATAGAACAGGTGTAGAGAGTGCACCTGCAGCAGAAACACTATGTGGGAAAACTTTAGCTTATCTTCTCTGCGGTTCACAACACAAAAAATTAAAGACTCATTAGTATTGGTAATTATATGCTATGTACGGTATATAAGTTTGGTAATTAACTGCACTCATTATAACTTCCAGCTCAGCAATGTGCCAGTATTCTAAATTAAAAAGCTCTCACTTTCTTTCACTTAACTAAAAATGGTTTCATAAATTTGCCCTCTTCCACAGGTCGAGGTTGTACACACTAAGGGCCAGATTTATCCAAGGTTTGTGTGCACGCTAAATAAATAAGACAAGCTAAAAGTGGAGCAAACCCAAAATTCAAGGCGTGGAAAATGCAAATGAAGTTGCTTTGCGGTTGCTGTTTGATTTATCACGAGTACAGGAGCTAAATTTGCACAGTTTTGCACGTTGGAGGAGCAGGTGCAAAGAGTGCAGCTTATAGTGCACAGATGGGGGGTTGAAAATAAGTTAAAAGGCTTTAAAAGGGCTCATTTACAAAGATACTTAAATAATGTGTTGATTTGAAGTCGGAGGAAACAAGGAGACAGACTTTACCTGCAACACTTTTTCCTTGATTCTCGCTCTTATTTCCCTGACCTTCAGCCTTTTACAGCTTCTGTCTCTGGGCTTTCAGTCTGCTCCATGTCCTTTTAAATCCTTATGATGAAGACTGAGGAATCTTTAAACTCTGTGTAAAGTCTACACGATGAGTGTCAGTCCTGTTGTGTTTATCCCATTGCCTCACGATGCTCACTGCGATGCTTGATTGACAGCTGCCCACAGTGGATCAAGGCTGCACTGCTGTTTAATGTACGAGCAGGGGACATCACAAACATTTTTAAATTTTATATTTGATCACCATCAGCGCCAGTAACCTTTCAAACACATATAAAATGTATCAAGTAGCAGCCTATATGCAGTGCTGAGGGTGATCAAGTAAATATAAAAAATTAAAATATGTTCACTATCCACCGCTTGTGCATTAATCAGGAGCGCGGCCTTGATCCACTGTGGGCAGCTGTCAATCAAGTGTTGCAGTAAGTATTGCGAGGCTAAAGCTAATTTGATACTGTTTTGTCAGTTTGTGGTAGTGTGATGCATCTGATAACTTTATTTAACCCAGACAATAAGTTGATAACACAGCACCTGCTTTCACAATGCCAGTAATGCAGAGGTCAGCCAAACTTGGCCTTCAGCAAGATAAAGTTGGCACACCAACTTTTTAGCTGATATCCACTTTTATTAATTGCTGTTACTTGATAGTATTTAACCTCATGGAGCTGTCATTGTAAAGCCGCTTTAAGACCTTATTTGCAAGCATACAGCTCTCTGTCATGGTTTCATGGTTTTAGTTGCCTCCATCCAATAAATAGCAAGCATTCTATCATGTGACCTCATTCTGTCATGGTTACCTTTGCCTCTATCTGATAAGTATTGCACATTTGATCATAAAGCTGCCAAGGAACCATGACAGAGAACTGTATGTCCGTTCATGTGGCCTGCCACCTGGTGGTCCAAAAGGCCCAACTGCAATCAAACTTGCCTACTCCTGCATAATGCATCTGTAAAAAAGTGCTCCAGTGGCAAAAGAAAGAAAATGCAATAAAAAAAAAGGTTGTTTTGTATGCTAAATGTTGTTTATTGTTAAATTAAAAATATTAAAATGCATTCACCTAAAAGTGAGTGTTAAATGCCTAAAAAACACCCAGAAATAATTTTTACAAAAATGCATTTTTCTCAGATTTCGTCTGAAAATGTCGGTTTTTGGTGATAACTACCATCCTTCAACTGTTGATAAAAAAGAAAGAATTAATTAAAAGATTTTTTTTTTCTTTTGCTATTTGAACTCTATAAAGAGTTGAGAAGTTGAGAAAATGCTGGCAGGAAAAGAGCTAAACAAACCCAATGTTTCAGAAACTAGAGATTCTGATTTTACAAACACACACACACACAAAAAACAGACTTGCCTGACTAGTCATGGGTGTAATTCTGCCCAGCGATTGTAGTCATTTTTCCCTATAGATGGCAATGCACATACGACATTCCATTCAATAGACTGTGCCAGAATATACACGTAATTTATGGACTTATCAAACTCCACAGAATCAACCAGAGCCATCCGTGTATAATGCATTCAATATTTCAAATTACTGGAACGATGTTTTATCGGCACGGCCACGCCTTTGGCATATTACAACCTTTCCAATCTCAGCCCTGCGGAATCTAGCTGTCACTCAACCTGCATTAAACTGCATCGTGCTACAAAAAAAAAAAAAAAGAAAATACAGAGATGGAAATGGAATCAATTGGACGTGGTCAAAATGGTAATGATTTAATCAATATGCATCAAGTTGAGTGCTTGAGATAAGGTTTTTAATCAAACTAATGGCAATCCCTTTAAGAAGCAGAGTGCGGTGACACTTTCTGAATGTTACACTTGTCCTATAATTCTGTCTCCGAACTCCATCTCTTGAACTGAACAAATTGACTTATGTGTGACCTTTCCCGAAAAAATGTTCCACCAGTCCAGTTTGATATCTACAGTGCACAAGGCGAATGTTTGAATAGGCTGTTCTACTATAAATAAATCTATATGTCTTCGCCCCTGGCCCTCTAATACCTTTCTCCATCCACTCATACGAGACCCTAACCAATAAAGGCTGATCTTCATAAGTCTGGAGGGGGAGAGGCGAGCTAAGTTTGGGGAAATTGCTGCATGGAAAAGGCAATATATGGCTTAAAGATAAGAGAGCGGAGGGACAGGCCGAGAATATTACCTGCTCAAGGCTCTGATTTACACTCGGGATACAGAGGCAGGAGGGAAAAGGGGACTGCCACTCTCATCTTTAGACATAGGAGTGCTCTTGGTAATTAAAAATGAGCAGATATTCTAAGAGTATCCAAATACAAAAATGTCATTTCAGACCATGTCTTTGTGCAGAGGAACTTGAAGAGGCGTGAATGTGGAGTTCACACACAATCTGATCATGCATTTAATCTATAGGCTATCTAATTATTATCTAAACCAGTGGTTCTCATCTGACCTGGCTTCAGGACCCACCAACACTTTATAATGACAAGCTGTGACCCAAATAAAAAAGATATTGAGGAAAACTAAGAGATATTTCAGGAAAATTTTAAGATATGGAGGAAATTTAAGAGATATCTCAGGAAAATTAAGAGATATTGAGAAAAAAATTAAGACATCTTTCAGGAAAATTAGAAGATATTCAGAAAATTAAGCAGTACTCACATCAAGCTTAGGTATAACAGAAGCGTTATAGAACTGGATTCTTGCTCTGGTTGAGTTTCTAATTCTAGTCTATATGTCCCACACTGCCACCTACTGTTAAGGAGTGTAAATTGATTATTTATTTTTTTCGTTTTTTGCCCTGGCAAAGGCCCGCGACCCACAGAAAACAGTTCTGCGACCCACTTTTGGGTCCCGACCCACCAGTTGAGAACCACTGATCTAAACAAAAGAGCCGTTCAAATAACTTTTTAACAGCTTTGTCAATCTTGGTGAAAATTTATCACACACTAAAGTATTAGAATACTGTAATTTTCATCCTAAATTGCTCCATTGTTTTACTGTTGAAATGATCTTGTGTGACCAACGATGTGATATTAGGTTATTGATCTCTATTACAGTGGTTCTCTAACTGTTTTAAAACTTTTATGTAAATTATATCTTCAAAGTTTTTCACGTACCTGCAGTGCTATTTGCGTAGCCCTACAGGTACCCATGCCACAGTTTGGGAACCACTGATCTATTATATTACCTAATAGTCCTAATATTTGGTGGTTTTAAATAGAACAGGTCATTGTAATGTATTGTTTTTCACATTAACTTGTGCTTAATGGCTGTATATTGTTTTTTTTTTTTTTCAGGTTTGTTGAAATAATTTTGGACATCTTTGCATTTGTATTTCACATTTTATAAGTTAAAATAATGTATATGTATGGAATATGTCTTCTTTTGGGAAGCTGTTACTTTGACAGAGAATCCTGGGATAGGTGCCTGATGCCCCCTGCTGGTAATGGTGGGGAATGGACAGAGCACAAAATGGCAATTCAGCACAGCTAATAGCAACACAATAATAGATAAATAAATGAGCTGACTACACTGCAGTAAGGACTGAAATTATCACAATGAAGGTACACAAATACAGTGTATGGGCTTTAGAAACACACAAGAGCACTTCCTGGTTTCACATGTCTACGTAGAGCCGTGAGACCGAGCGTTTCCAGATCACTATGATGGAGTCAGCTCATTTATAGATCTATATGCTTCATGTGCTAAATAGCCTTCATTGCCAGCTCTGTCCACCTCCTACCGTTCAATTCAAGCACTAAGGCATTCTCCTGTCATGTCTGAACTCACATCCTCACAGGTTTATTCATGTACAAACTGTCTGTAGAGGTCTTTAGTCAGAGGAAGGCTTAGCAGGGCTTAGGCAGCTGCACTCTTTATACCGTAACTTGCTACAACTTTTCACTGTGCTGCACATTGTGGATGGGGACGCCATAAAGCCTAAAGTATATTATGTGAAAGTTAGTCACAGGGCTGACACAGAGACATACACAGACAGACAACCATTCACTCTCATATTCATTCACTAGGGGTCATTTAGAGTCACCAGGTCACCTACCACATTTTTATTTTATTTAGCCTTTATTTAGCCAGGTTAATCCCATTGAGATCAAAGATCTCTTTCACAAGAGAGAACCGGCAGCAGCACAAAGGTACAATAATTAATAATAATAAATAATAATAATAAATCCAAATAAAATCACATAAAACACACACAGACAGATAATCTGGACTGGACTGACTTCACCCTAATCACAATCACAAAAAACACAATTTCCTTCATCTTTAAGTCATTTTGCAAGAGGTTTCATGTGGATGGCGCAGAATAGCTAAAAGCAGTCTTTGTCGTTTTAGTCCGAGCTTTCGGAACAGCAAGTTGCAGACCATCATTTACATGAATGTCTTTGGATGGTGGAATCCAGAGTACCTGGAAAAAACCCATGGTAACATGGGGAAAACATGCAGACTCCACCTAGAGAGACAGAGATAGAGAATCTCCCTACCTCCTTAATGGGAGGCAAGATCACTAACCACTATGCCCCCTATTTGTTTATACAATACAAACAAAAGCAGCAGCCTAAAACAACAAAAAGTGTGCTTCAAACAGTTCCATTGTGAAGGTGATCTGACAGACGTGTTACAAATTCTCCTGTATTCTACAAAGAACTGACATCTCACTCCAGGGGGACCACTCGCCAACAGACAAGCCTTAAAGCTATCAATTTATCACATGCCAACTCTCTACATTCCTCCCATCTGTCCATCTGTCCATCCATCAGTCCATTCCCACACAACCTCCTTGGGTCCCAGACAGCTCGGCGTCGTCCCCATCAAAACTCAGGTGGAGCACAACTGAAAGTGACACCCTACAAACGAGCACTGAGGAGCAAATGAACAGAAATGAAGTGCAAAAATGGCTGCCTGACTTGGATTTTCGACAGGTTGGGAGCGCCGTCGTGTTCTCCGAGCCTCAGCCCATTTCTCACCATTTGTCTTCTTCTCTCTGTTCTACGTTGGGTAATATATGACATGACATTCAATCAGCAAATTCCTCCATTGGCATGATGTTTGAATTCACCAGTATGTGTGTGTGGTGTGCGTGTGCAAGCTATACGATGCACGGATGATTGATGGATGTGAGATGACAGTGCTGTCATGCAAGACTTGTCATGCATTTTCATATTTGTCTGCCCAGAAAATGATGCATCTCTTAAATTCCTCCCTTTTTGCTCAAATACACACACACACACACACACACACACAGTCCAAGCCTGGCACCTGGAAACATCTCGTAGACAGACTCGAACATGGCATTAGCACACTTCTACAGCGGTAGTATCTTTTTAGTGGCATGCTGGGTGATGTGTTAGCGCTGTTAGCTCCCGCTGGCTGACAGGATGAGTCCATAAGGTAAAAGAGTGGCCTCAGGCATGAGGGGAGGCATGAAAGCACAGGGGAGAGGAGAAAAAGGGGAATGACAGAGACAACACGGAAGCACAGGACACAACAAATCCATAGACACATGGATAAAATGGTGGAGGTCATCACGAAATCTTGGCATAAAGAAGCTGATGTCTTGTGTAACCATTTATTCAAAAGAACTGTGCTGTCAGGTGTTGCAACCCAGAAATGGCAAGAAAAAGATGTCCTAATTAGGCTGATTCTTGAAGTTAAGCTAGACTCTGTGTTGGAAATTCATTAATTTCTGTGTTATCCTACTGTTATTCTATTATCTGAGCTTAGTGCTGTACAGGACAACAGCATGCGTAGCAGCTGTAAGGCCAAAGGATGTTGTGTCTTAGTGCAAACGAGGCTAGGACATGGCGTCTTCTTAAAGATTAGAGCAAAAGTCTTCAGATATGCTTGTGACTCTGGGAAACGTACTCTCTCCTGTGTATGTTGGTATAAAAACTACCTTCTGCTAAGGGGGGGGGTAGGACACTCTGCATCTCTCCTTTGTGCTGTGTTCTCCTTGTGCACAAGTAAAATAAAGACAACTTGCTGTTTGATCCAGACACTGCCTTTTAGTCAAGTATCTCAATCTAAAATTTCCATAACAACTCCATTGTCCTTGTAGGGAAATTTGTTCTCTATGTTTGACCCATCCTTTAATACACTGGGGCAACCCTTGTCCAGATCTTGAGCCTGTATCCTGGTCAGCAGGGCTTGACAATTACTTTTTTACTGCACTCGTACACCTTGGCTAGTCTTTGCCAAAGTTGCTAGCCAGTTAGTGTTTTTACTAGCCACGAGTTAATTTGTTTTTGTGTGTATTTTATAGTGTACGGCAAGCATAAAGAAAGGTTAAATTTGTTTTTATGGACATGGCTTTGTCAAATATTAATAAACAGGTTTAGGCAGAATAAACTGTATCTCTGTGGATGTGGGGTCACATTTTAAAAAAGTTATTTTGCTTAAATTCACATTTTTATTTCTTTAATCATGATGAATTACTTTATATTAAGGCCGCAACAGCTAATCGGATCAACTGATTATTTTCGAGTATTAAATATTGAATCACGCTTCTCTATCTGATTATTATTCGATTAATCGAAAAAATCATAAGTTGCAGCCCTTCTATATACTAAATGGTGTACACTCAAGCAGAGCAACAGAAATTCAGGGCTAACCTCTAGCGATATAGTACATACATAAAATTCAACCGGCCAAAGTGGCTAGTGGGAGAAATTGTGTTAGTAGCCAAAGTGAAAATCTACCAACATTTGTCCCGTTGGCCTGTGTTAAAGTCAAGCCCTGCTTATTGCAATGTTGGAATGTAACCAAGTAAAACTACTTAGTTACTTTATTTAAAGTTACACTGTGTAACTTTTCTCCTAAATATGTGGGGCATACTGACTTGTTTTTGTGATTTTTTGAGCGGTTATAAGGCCTGAGGCGCAATCTGTTGCTCCAAGCGGGGCTTCTGTACTGAGAAACCGACCTCGCAACTTGGCCGGGAGCGCTCCGCTGTTGAGGAAGAGTCACGTGACAGGGAACGACTCGCTTTACGGCATTCCCCCTTCTGCTCTTATACCCGAGGCGCAGGTATAACCATGAAGCTACTTTTAGCGTTGTTATTTTCGCCAGTTCGTCAGGGCCGAAGGACACAAGAAGATGAAGACAATGTCGGACGAGGCAAGAAAAAGAAAATGTGAAAGGGACCGCACCAGATCACAGACAAGAGTCAACATCGGACAGACTTTTGCTCGCTGGCGTCAGATGAGAGACAGAGAAGGCTGCAAATCGGATCACGTTTTTGCATCTTTATTGTTGGGCAGGTAAATTAGCCTATTTATTTTTTCTTTAGAACTTGCTTTTTCATACAGTTATTAGTTGTTTTTACTGCGACCATTGCACGGTATTTGTTGATAAGCTAACGCTAGCGCTAACTCTATAGAAGATCCAGTCCAAACTTCCAAAGGTAGCAGCAGGTCAACTAAAGTTGAAACAATGATGGAAATAGACGCACGCTCGCACAGTTTCAGAAGGAGGAGGGACCCTAGTGTTTACGTTTTGCGATGGTGCAGTGGCACCTGTGGCCTCTAGAGGCGCAAGACCAGGAATCTTACACAGTGTAACTTTAAGTAGATTTTACAGTGGTCATTTTTACTTCACTATATTTAAGAGCAAGTACTTTTTACTCTACTACATTTATTGAGTTGGCGTGAAGTTCAACGTATTTTGAACTTTGGTTTAAAGTTCATGGTCATGTTAAACGAATAAAGAAAATGTAAATATTCAGTCTCTGAGCATGTTCAACAAAGACTGAAATCAAAAATAATACATTAAACCTTTATTTGTTTTTTTGTTTTTTTACATTCAAGAACAAATAATACATGGACTCTCCTGCTCAAGATGGCACAAATTCAGGTGTGTCTGAAGTTGACCAATGAACACCTGAATGCTTCAGAGGAGGCTAAGCAGAATGTTTCCACTTCTATGTTTCAGTGATGTCAAGCATGAGTCCTCCATTGTAAACCTATTCCAGTGTTTTTAAATCTTTTGTGAGCTGTGGCACATTTTTTTGTTGAAAAAAAAAAAAAAAAAAAAAATCCTGCAGCACACCACCAACAAAAAAACTAATGACACTATTTAAAAAAAAAACCATTAAAGTTGCTTGTTTCTTTATGTGTTCTTGTAGGCAAGTAATAAAAAAAAGTTGTTAGGCTCATTGCACAAGCCTTTTTTTTATACTTATATTAATTAATCTTCACCGTACACCGCGTGGGGCAGGAGGAGCTCTCTGTGCTCAGGTAAAGATCACCTGTCTCTGTAATGAAGCATGTGCGTCACGTGACTCATGTGTGTTGCTGCTTCTCTTTAAATCAAATTAGTGGCATTAAACCAAAGTTGGAGTTATATGCTTTTTTTTGTTCATTTTTTTGACTGAAACATCAATTTTCTTATTTAAAACACTGTGTTTCCCTGCTGCTAAAGCTCTAAATCCTCGTCTACAGCCTGTATTTCAGTGATGTTTTCCACAAACTTTAACAGTGATTATCTCAGTCACTACTGGGCTGAAGGGCTAGGAAGAAGGGAAAAGGGGTAGAAATAATACTGGGCCTTCATGACCTCTTCCAACTTCATATTTCTCCTCTATCTCTTCCTTTAGGCCGTCCTGTCTGGCAGCTCTTAACCTCTCTATGTTAACTCGACACAGACACATTTCTGCTTAGCATAACAAGTGGCAATCAATATAGGATGCTTCAAATTCATACTGAGAGTAATATTGACGCAGCTGAATGGTCTGATGGCTCCCTGGAAAGCATTTCCCGATATATGCTTATAGTGTAATAGATTCAGTCGATCTATAGATGGATTAGAAGATGGTGATTACAGTCAATAGACCTCCACTGCCATTATTCCAAAGCAATCTCCAGCTCCACTTGTTAACGCCGCTGACAATGGCAAGCGTTCTTCCAATATCAGTGAAAACACATCCAAGGCACCTCATTACCGGGACGTCCCTTCCCTCTCATCACGCAAGGAAGTAGAAGTGATTGCTATTCCCAGTGTGTTCGTCCTCCTCTTGGCCTGTGCTAAGATAATACCCATTTATCCCGCAAGTCGTTTACACAGGACGCAGGTTAAGTGACCGACTCAGAGCAATCACAGCCAGCAGCTTCGCCTTATTCAAAGAAAATTGCATTCATCTAGAAGTGCTAAATGACTGCGTTCGGCGCTTTTGACTACACTCAATCTGACACAATGATATCCCTTCTTATTATCCCTAGATAATAGACCAACTGGGAGTCACTAGCCTGTCTTGAGGTGCAGTCCAAACTAAACAAATGTCCTTCCAAGAATCAGTTACATTAAAGTTGAACAACCACATTTTGCCACCCTGGGTACTGTAACAACAAAATCTGTTACCTGTAGCATTTTCAACTCCACTCCACCACTCACCAATGACAGTATACCTAACAAACTGCAAATACAACTTAATTTATAAAAAAAAAAACCTTAAAAAACAACAACTAGTCAACCTAGTTCTCTTTGTTTAATTCATTTTCCTGCCCAGAGAGGACAAACTAAGCACTGCTGGAGAAGAAACACACATTCTTGCGTAAAGTATAGATGCAACTCAGCCTGGATCTAGCCTGAATAGAACTTCACCTGCCCTGGTGGAGCTGGTAGGAGGCTTTTTGCAGTCGCCCCTTTAACTCTTTTGTCCTCTCGCAATTCTTTACTTGTGGCCCTCACACTCATATACACGCATTCCCCTCCCAGACAAATTTCAGACTCTTCCCTCTGCTGGGCATTTATCGTTGGGCTAATGTAAGTGCCCAGCACAATCGTTGCGTTTTCTGTTATTTTGCCTCTATGGACAATTGTGTATACACTTTTTATTGATCCATTGGTTATTGAACTGGGAACTTGAACTATAAATGGCCATTCCTACAATTAATGGTACTAAACTAAAACCAAACTTCTGTTTCTGCCACAAACCCAGGGGTCTGCAACCTTTAGGATCCAAAGAGCTAGTTGTTCCCAAAAATACAAAATTTGCATCTGTAAAGAGCTACAACCAATTTTAATGCACAAAAGTTGCTTAGCCTATAACTGAAAAATAGCATATGGGTAGTCATTAATAACTGACAAACTAACAAAGAACTGTGATAAATATTGCACTGCCTCACAGAGAACTAGAGTTACATCCTGTAACTATTTCTTAGTACATGTGTGTGGCACTTTTGATCAGTCGTCTACTTATTCCTTTATTGCATATCCAGATGTCAGATGCTGCATGTGGCTCTAAAACCATGGGTTGCAGATCCTTGAACTAGTCCAACCATTATCATACCTATGTCGTTATATTGTTTTTCTCATAGCTATTATAAATAACATACATGCTACATTTATGTTCTGCGAGTTGATAGTTAATGGTGGCTTTATTTCTTAGATGTTGGCCATGGCAGAGATGCTAAAGGGCAGAGCAGACCTTTGTACAGATACGAGAAGAAAACAAGAGTCAAGCCGAGTGAGTGAGTGCTTTACTCTCAAAGACAGGGGGAGCTCTGTATATTAAAAATAGTCCAAAATAGCAAAGAAACGAGTAAAGTCACATTGTTCCTCTTTTAGTAAATAAAAAGAGTACCACTGACCACACAGGTCTAGTTTCCCCTGCACCAACACCACAGTATACATGACTGGTCCATGGGCATGTTATTTATTAGGATGCATAACTGCCCAAACCTTATGATTCCAATAAAAGATTAGCTTTACAATGCATTTTATTGGTCTGTGCTTTCAGTGTCGAAAAACCCTATCGCCATGGGCCTTCACATGCCTTATAAAAATTACTCTCAGGCTCCCGTCATAAAGTGGAGCAGTAAACATTACACATCCCCATATTCTCTATGCAAATACCCTTCCACATTATTTGTATTCACACCACATTTAATCCCAAGGTCATTCTCTTTTCTGTTCGGCGTCTGTAGATGCAAAAACTCCAAACCGTCTGCCTGGGTCAATTTGATTTGTTCCCCTCCTTTCATTTTCTTGTATTTAAAAAAACGTCTTTGCGTGGCACTCTGGCCTTGGTAAATTATATCTGAAATGCCCTATTACTTGTGCAGAATAAGCCTGTAATCAAAACAGAAGGGCAGGTTAAGAGCATTTTAACATTTCTTTATGTCGGTTTGCGCGGATGAAGGTTAAAGACGATGGGGGCAGACGAATGAGACGTGGCCAACATGAAATGGACGGAGGGTTATCTCAGGACGGGAGCGGGGAGATACAAAGGAGATAGGAATAAATGCTTTGACAGAAAGATTGGAGGAAGAGAGTAAGGAATCAAATATGCTCATATTAATGCTCTAGCACTGGTAATGCACACAGACTGGAGCCTTAGGTGGTACTCTCTGGTCAGTGGCTAGTTAGTCGAAGAGCTGACACAGAGAGACAGACACAGACAGACAGCCATTCATTATCACATTCACTTGGGGAAAAGTACCAATTCTCCTAAAGGCCATTACTTACTCAGCGAGAAGCGATAAGGTTTTTAATTTTGTTCTCGCAGCCTGGCCAGCCCAACAAACTCTTTTTCTATTATGTACTAAAAAAGTTTGTCTGGTACCTCTACACAGTAAGTTTCATTTCTTTGGGCGGAACAATCACAAGCAGAGTAACCAATCAGAGAAACGAAGGACAGAATGTAAACAGTGCACCGCTGACCTGTAATCAAAACAAACATGGTTGATTCTTGCTGGTTTTGCTATATGAACAGCTCTGTATTCATGTCTGAATGGGGACAACAGCAAAAGCCAGTTGTACAAAGACTTACAGATGTTGCGTCAGACATCAACGGAATGTTACTGTTGTTAAAATGGCAACAAGATGAAGAAAAAAATCCCACAGAGGACTGAATAATAACAAGCACTTCAGCAGAAATAACAAGTGACAAAGAAAGCACTAAACCCTGTCAATCAGTTCAGATAAGTTATTAAAATCACTCTGCTTCCATATTCATAAGACATGCTGCAGATAAACGGCTGTGATAGACCAGTTCCAAATTAACTGGAGAGAAAGTGTTCACTGCGAGTGAGGAACCAGACTGTCCTGCTTTCCAGGGCAGGCTATAGCTGGGCAGTTCTTGCAGCTTTTTCTTGACGCATCAGCTGGGCAGAACTTTTTTTGGCAGGTGTCCGAGAATGATTGTGCAATTAGTCAAACACACCACCTATGTGCACTGTAATCATATTTTATATCTCCTTAGCAATCACAAACATTGTAAACATTGGCCTTGGTCAGGTGGATTAAAATAATAATAGCAGCTCCCCTAATCACCGCTAGCGTTTTCAGATGAGGCCAAGTCCCTTCTTTTTGGAAACAGGTGACACACCATTTTGTCTTCTCCAACTGTGTCCATTTTCTTTTCATTCTGTCATACAACAAAAGCCTGTAGTGCACTCCAGTCAGCCCACTAGTTTACAGCACGAGCTGTTGTACAAATGCAGCTTAACTCCACCAAGGTCTAAACTTTTAAACTATAGACTGAAGTTGTTTTTTCCTCTCTGTTCTTTTCAGACAAATGTAACGGATTATTTATTAAAGGAATAACTTTGGTGCTTAGACCCTGGCAGGTACAGATGTCAGCAATGCGATGAAGGGAGAGTTTGACAGATTAGGCAGAGAAGGAGAGGCTGAGGAGGCTGATGGTTCTGCTGCTGCGGTAGAGTTGTGGCAGAGGAGGGTTGTGGCGTGTAGCTGAACAGCAGAATGATGGAGCAGAGAGGGCGTGTAATGTCAGAATGAATTGGATGAGAGGCAGATGGCTAACTGTGATTGGCAGACAGTGACAGGTGAAGATGAGGGAAAAAAATCAGTTTCCTGGTTGAACCATAAACATTGTTATAAGGCGGCACAGTGTTTACATCTGATACCAAGTAAATACCAGCCTAGTATCCCTGATATTGACATTGATACTGGCTGGAGTCTGCAATGTCCTCCTTCAATTTCACCATCCAAAGACATTCATGAGAATTTGTGACTCTGAATTGCCCCTAGTGAATGAATGTGAGAATGAATGGTTGTTTGTCTGTGTATGTCTTTGTAGTCAGCCCTGTGACTAATCGGCACAGGGTTCCCACATGGCATTAAAAAACAGTAAGTCATTAAATTGATTTTGCCAAAATTAAGGCCTGAAATTGCACTAAAAAGCATTAAATTTGATTCCAACAGGCATTAAAAATGGTAAATAGTTTTAAAGTAAAATGGCTGATTATTACATTATTACTTTTTTTCTAAATATAAATATGTATATGCTTACCATTTTTTGCCACAGTTGTATGTTTGTCTCATTAAAAATGTTGAAAGGAACATTAAAAAGCATTAAATTGGACTTGCTTATACCAGCAGGAACTGTCCAGCAATAATTAAAAGAAGGTTAATGAAAATCCTTCAATACATCACATAATGTTTATTTGTGCCACAATACTGTATCTTACAGTTAATAAATGCTTTAAACTAATATTCTATGTCCTTATGCCCCAGTATACCGTAAGTAAAATGAAGTTTGACATCACAAATGTAGAACAATGTGCCTTTATTCCTTACAAATCACAGCGTTATTACTCCCGACATTCATGTTAATGCACTTTCTGGAATAAGAGAGAATATGATTAGAGCAGCAGAATGAAAGCAGCAAAGATGAAAAGGCAGGACGTAATACGCTCCTTATGGGCCCTACCTGTCTGCTGTCCTCCACCGCTCTAATGGCGCTCCGAGACTGAGCCATTTCATTCTCGTTTGTTCCGGGCCTCTCTCAATGTAATTAGTTTCTGCGGGACAACAAAGCGTCAGATCTCTGTGCCTTTCGTTCTGATTTATGAAGCATTTAAAAGGTTGCAAAGGGGGGAACAAAGACAAAAGGATCGAGACTAAATAAAAATGGGATCTCGGCCGAACTCTGAAACTCAACATCGATAGAGGAGAGCGGAGATAGGAAGTGACAGAGGACTGGTGATTAACTTTAATTTCCTGAGCCTTATTACTGCTCGACCAAATGAAATTTCAGAGAGGAAGATAAATTTTACGAAGAGGCTTGGCTTGTGCACCTTAATGTCCAAAGAATAGTCCCCTGCAACTCGCATATGTGCAAGCTGTGTTTGCACAGAATGATATGGCGGTAAGTTCTGGGAGAAGAAGAGGCAGGCGGAATAATGGCAGGAGGAGTAACCAATCAGAGAAACAAAGGCCGTAAGCAGTGCATCGCTGACCTGTATCCTCAACAAACTGATAGCTGATTCTTGCCGTTTTTTCCATAAAACACCATAATACTCTTTATTATGAGCAGCTCTGTACTTATTTCTGAACGGGGCAGCAGGAGAAGCCAGTCGTACAAAGAGTTGCAGAGAAAGTTGGATTGTTTGGAATGGTCGTTGTGTCGGATGTCAACAGTTCTTTACTGTTACTGGCAACAGGACAAAGGCAAAAATCCCACAGAGAACTGACCAACAACACAGATTTCAGCAGAATCAACAGGTGACAAAGGAAAGCACTAAATGCTGTTAATCAGGTCAGAGAAGTTATAAATAATTTAGAAACGCTTTGCTCCAAGAGAGAAACCACACTCTCTTGCTTGCTGGCCAGGCTACTAAATGCTAATCCTAATGCTAAACTGACCTCTAGATCAGTGTTTCTCAAATTGTGCTGAGTACTACTGGTGGTATGTGGGCATCCGTTAGGGGTACTCAGGTTTAGTCCTGTTTAGACCTGGATTACTCCCGATTTAGTCCCAGATTTGTGAGGTGTCCTTGTTTAGTCTTGGTGTAGACCTGGTTTTATCTTTGTTGTTTTAGACCTGGTTTCTGATGTGGTGAAGTTTGAAAATGACTGATCTAGCAGTAAACTCCAAGTAAACTCCAAATATGGTTTTATGAAACATGCAACAACCACAACCATAATAAAATGATAAAATCAAAATGTTGTCACAGGATTTTTGGCAGTTTTGTAAATATACAGCAGTGTACGTTCAGTATCATCATGTTGTTAACAAGTATCACAAGGAGGCTTGTTGCTGTCGCCAAACCTAAACCCGCTGTGATACCCCCTAGTGGCATAGTTTGGTCAACTATTTTGCTACTTAACTTTTGTTGGACATTCTACTGAGCTTTTGCACCAGCCCTGTGGCTAACTGTCCACTGTCCAAGGTGTCCCCTGTCTCCGGCCCATAGATGCGGGGATAGGCTGCATCACCCATGAGTCTTAATGGAAATAAGTGGAAGAAGATGAATGAATAAAAACAGAAAGGGTAGTTTAGTTTATTAAGATCCCTATTAGCCACTGAAACAACAGTAGTTATTCTTCCTGGGGTCTCCTATATATTTATTACATGTTTTACTTACAATTTTACACCACACATATGCACACACATCAACAATATACAAGACATAGCAGCCCAATGCCAAAAGAAAAGAAAACTCAAAGAACTCCCAGGAAAACCAATATCCAGCATGGCCCAATAAGTAAAGCATATAGTAAGTAAAGCTTTCGCTGACTTTTTCTTTCAACTGTAGATAGCTCCACTAGTGTGCAAGTGAGTGAGAGGAAATAAGGTCGTCACTCGTTCCAGCCCAGGTTGATATTTATAGATATGGATTATGGATGTGAGTCGTCATATGTGAGGTTTGTGTGTGTGTGGCTCCAGTAATGGCTTCCATACAGAGATCGATGGAATTGAAAGCATGAATCACCAGCCTTTTAATCACACTTCTCTCAGCCGCCCAGAGATGGACACACAGATAACTACATATTGATGTCACGGCCTCAACATCCGTCTTTATCATAATTCTGTTGTCGAGGGAAGGCCCCAGTCCATTGACTCTTCTCACTGTAACCGTCTGACGCTATTGGCTAAGATATCTTCCACTGTAGCTCACAGCTAAGGACAATTTTCTATTTAAAATTAAACCTAGAATCATTTCTGAACTTCCTTTTGGGATCAATAAAGTGTCGGTCTAACTTTTTTTTCTTTAAACAGACCATTTACCAACTGTGTTGCCAACTATTTTCAATAACTTACATGCAGAAGTTACTACCTCAGCAGTGATATAGTACTGGAGAACCAATGTTCAAAATAATACTAGGAAAAGTGATAGTCAGTTTTATACATATGACCTATAACTGTTAATACAATTTGAAGAATTGGAACATAACAAACATATTTTATAACGTAATGATGTCTGACCTAAGCCTGAGTTAATCTGTTTTTATGTGAATAAAAACCTTTATTTATTTAGCGTTAAGTGCATTTGCCATTCAAACCAAGAAGACAGTGCACCCTGCTTGCTGCTGTGTGCCACTGAGTGACAGCGAACAGTGCGGCAGAGGGAAAGGACCTCCAACCTTATGCCCTCCCAGAATGCTTCTGATAAGTTTTTGAACTCGATAAGGGCTGCCCAAAATGTCATTAGATTTGTCGCTCATTGCTTTTTTAGAAAATAGACACTAAGGGGTCTGAGAAATTGCTATATCAAATCTAGTGACAAAATTGCTAATTTATACAACGCTGGTTACCATTTAACTTCACACATGCATGTCTTTGAATAGTGGGAGGGCGCTGGAGCGCATCCATGTTAACACAAAGTGCAACATGGATGCAGCCTGAGAGATTGTGTGACGGCCAGAAGATTGATCTTACAACCTCCTTGTTGGTAAGTAACAAAGCATCAACATGCACTGCCATACCAACTAACTTAACAAAATAAATGGGTTATTATAGAACGTATAGAAATGGTAGGTTGGGGTGGGGTCTGAGGCCCCTTTGTGGACTGCGAAGGTGGGGCCACCAGAGGTCTACATTAAGTATATTAATAACAAGTAGAGTTGTACGTGTTTAAACATTACTTTTAAGCTTTTTTAGCCAACAGTCTGTGATTTTTCTAATGTTTTTTTTTTTTTTTTTTTTTTAATGGGGAAAAAATGACTGCATTTTGGGAATACCTGAACTACAGAATTGGAAATGCATGTCTGATTTGGGATTATCTGCTCACTTTACACTTTACATGCATGTCTTTGAATGGCACGAGAAAGCTAAGTATCTGAAAAGAACCAACAGTAACACAAGAAGGAGATGCAGACTCCTCACTGAAAGTCTGTATCTGGCTCAGGGATAGAACCTACAGCCTTCTTGCTGTCAACAATTCACTTCATAACATTGTTTTATTGGATCTTAATCAGCTATTATTCATGACTATATTTGTATTTATATTCTGTTAAAAGAAGACATCAAACACAAAGTCATAGGCAGGTGATTTTTTTTCCACCTTTCTTCTCAATTTCACCATCTGCCTGCACAAACACTACTAAACGCTTGGTTTTAGGAGTAAACCTGCACCCATCACCAGCTCAAATCTCCACAAATCCAGGAAACGAAAGCATTGCCTCATTCAAAATGAATGAGTTTATAGTCATTCTGTATAATCGCTCTATGATTACTGCAATTAATGTGGCAATGACTTGTTTACCTTTAAACGCAAATGCAGACCAACAATGGCGCCGTAATCAACTGATTTCTATTGTTTGGCATTATGGAAACTCGTATTACCTTTTTATACTTTCAAATCAAACCGGTGCACAATGGGGCCCCAGCCAGGAATCCATACGGAAAGCCAGCGAGGGGTTGATTGCTTCTCTCCATCTATTCTCAGCATTTGATTGAGGCCCTATTGTAAACATGGAAAGACGTAATCAGAGCACAATTAACACTGCAGTCATCACAGGCTATTGTTGTCCAGTTTGTAGAGCGCTTTGTTTGTAGACCCCACTTTCCAAACTCCTATTGGTAGTGAATGGGCAGTTTGAAAACATTCTGTGCCAATTCTAGTACACCATAGAGCAGACTCATAATAATAAGGAGATGGGTGGGATAAACACATGTCTTTTGCTGGCACCTAAAAATAATAAACCTTCTTAGTGAAGCGAGGACATGCATATCTTGGTCTTCCTTTACACCAGTGTTTCTCAAACTTTTTCAACCAAGGACCAAGGACCAAGGACCACTTTAAGATAAAAAAATTTTTTTTGGGGGGGGCCACCTAACCAGTGAACCATGTAGTCCTATTCACTGATACTATAGAATGAATATTGTTATTCATAATATTATTGTAATACATTGAAAAGTGAATAGTCTATAAATGCACAATTTTAAAAACAATATTATGAAAATAATTCTCTCTGTCTGTCCCCTGTCATATTAGATTTCTGATTTCTTATTGACCTTATTGTTGCTACAAAACCATCCATCCATCTTCTTCCACTTATCTGGGGCCAGCAGTCTAAACAGGCCCAGACTTCCATCTCCCCGGACACTTTCTCCATCTTCCCCGGAGAACCCACAAGCTGTTTCCAGGTCAGTCGTAAGACATAGTCCCTCCGTGTCCTGGGTCTTCCCCGGGATCTCCTCCCTGTGGGACATGCCCAAAACACCTCCCCAGGGAGGCGTCCAGGAGGCATTCAGAACAGTTATGCAAACTCAGCTGACTCCTCTTGATGTGAAGGGGCAGCAGCTCTACTCCAAGCTCCTCTTGAGTGAATGAACTCCTCACCCTATCTCTACGGGAGCGCACAGCCACCCTGCAGAGGAAACTCATTTCAGCCGCTTATATCCAGGACCTTGTTGACTTGGTCATGTTGCACAAGGGCCAAATTTTGTCTCTTTGCCAACACACTTCCTAATTCTGCTCCAGATCTCCAGCTTAGTGTGAATGCTTATTGGTTACTGTCCTCAAAATACCTCTTTTTCAATTATATATGTTACTAATATGTTATACATTAAAGCACATTGTGAAATATAGAGGATCACTCAAATAACTTTGTGACTTGGGGTCATTAAAATGGAGCCAGTCAAATAAAAAGCATCCAAGCTGTGTGCCTATAGGGGCCAAAGTCTGGCATGCCGCACTGCATAACTTGAAGCTGTTTTTTCCCACTGTTTGCTATGGGCAGTGGATTCTTTGTGGCTCCCAATTGCTTGTTCTGTCCACGCTACAATGCTAATTATGCTATCCCTTTGCCTATATTCCCAGACATTTCTTATGATTTGCTTCCTCTATGCTGCCAATTTACTCACACAGGTATACAGGGATGCATAAACAAGCGAGACGGGCAGAAATTCAGTATGTGTGTGTGTGTGTGCTCATAGATGCGTTCGGAGTGTGTAATTGTCATCGGACTTGGATCAAACGAATCCAGGAAGAATGGACTTGTTGGCGTTGGCAGCTGCAGACTCATCTAAGCGTGAATTAGAAACGCTGCCTAAACTCACAGAGGCGATGAGCAAGGGAGAGAGAAAAAATGTTTCAAACGGACGGATTGTGTTTTCAAGCCATTAGCCGCTGGACTGGGCTCTCTGCTGCTTTATCTTTGGAGTTAGAGGCACACACTGACAGTTAGAGCCACACCGCAGCCTGTTAAAGTATGTATTTGAGCAGAACATATTGTATAATAGTTGGACACCACTCTTTTATTTGCTGCTGTCATCCGTTTTTCCTGGTACTGTCCTCCATTGTGCAGTGCCAGAAATTGTATGTAAATACACAAATGTGCCATAGGATTATGACCACCTAAGGTCTGTAGTTGAAATACTCTATGTGAGCCACTGATGCAATCAATTGTATGACCTCTGCCTAATTTGTAAAGCCGGAGATTAGGCACAACATATATTTTTCATTGACATCATCTCTAAGTCATTTTGCCCTGGTGATGTCAGATACCCCCATTATAATCCAGTAGGAATCCTATCCTAATCCTATATCCTATGGAGCCACCAAATTATGGAACAATTTGGCAAAAAAAAAAAAACAAAAAAAATCAAAAAATTTTGGCAACTTTACGAAAATCTGCACCAGCTCTGGACATAGCAGCCAAGGGCCTATCATTGCCGCTTGTGGCTATATTTATTATTATTATTATTATTATTATTATTATTATTATTATTATTATTATTAACTGACTGATGGAAAGGAGGTGACATTCTCAAAATTATTATTTGAATATTATATTTTATTATGTAATTTTTAGGTTTAATAGCACATTTCAATATTCATTTTTTGTGGTAAATTTATTTAAGAATAATTATTTTATTTTTAAATTAAATTATATAAAATATTGTAATATTATATTTTAGTTTTAATAGCACATTTTAATGATTTAATGATAATTATTCAAATATATATATATATATATATATATTATGAGTTTAACATTATTTATTTAATTTTGAACAATACATTTTTAACAGTAAATATATAGTAAAATAACTAAATGTAATTACATTTTTTCTATATTTTTTCTTTTCTTAAATTTTTGTAAAAAATGCAGGGTTTTTGAATTTAAAAAAAGGTACACATAAAATAATAATAATAATATGCTTGTGAAAGGGAATTTTGAACAAGACTGGGTTTGAATTGTACTGAAATGTTGTGATCATTAAAAATGCTCTGTTTGAGATTTTCAGAAAATCCAGCTACATACGGTATAACCAGGTTGTTCCTTTTATTGTTTGCTTCCACTTTTTTTTTCACTTTTTTCCATCATTTTCTGTTCTTCTTGGTCCTGGTCCTGGATTTGTCTTGTTAGGCTACTAATAAACACAGACATTTTCATGACCACTTTTTGAAGAATCAATAATATGCTTGAGAGAGGTGGTACCCATGGTGTGATAAAAAGCCCTAAAGGTGCACAAGATCAAAAACGATGGGAACCACACAGTTTGTTCCAGTAAGCCAAGCTAAACAACTCATTATTGTTCAGCAGTTCGATCAATAACATTATTCATCCAATGCATGCTTTTGTTCTTCAGTTCAAAGATTCTATTCAATGTTGTTTCCTCATCTCAGTAAGTGCTCTGTGCTTGTGTACACTCTCTCTTTCTAAGCCTGCATTTATTTATCTGTACAAGAGAAACCTCATGGGAAATAAGAGCAATTAGCCCTGTGTCTGTCGGACCCTTTGATATTTACTTCTGATCATGTACCCTCTCTATGTAGCGCATTTGATCTGCTCCCAGCATGCACTTCTTTTCAAATTAAACCATTGTTTGCATTATAAAAACTAACAAGAAAACGTGCAAGGCTTCACAGCGCCGCTCTCTCCTCCGTCAGGCCTGTTCCATGAATATCTTAGCGGTCAGCGGGCCACAAAGCAATCTGTAGGTTGGCCTTTTTGTTTGTGTGCCCCTGCTCCCAAAACATCTTTCAACTAATGATCTGCTTTACATTGCTTTTAATTAGCTGCATTTAAATAGCCGGGAGCAATAATTAAGTAGCCGGAGCTTCCAAGTGGGAGTCAGGGACAGAGGAAGGAAGGCGTTTTGAGTTGTTGTGAGCCAGGGCAGTGTGCCAAAAGAGCTTTAGAGAGGAGGTTGTTTGTTGCTCACCTCGCTTCTAAACATCTCCGGCAGGGAAAACAAGGGGGTTGTCGTACAGCTGTGGAATATGGCCAGCCTTTAAAACAAACAAGCCGCTATGGGATGAGTGCGGAGTAAAAGACAGTGATTGTAAAAAAGAGTTGGAGGCGAGTGGAAACAGCACAAGCTCCCAAATCACTTTACCTCGACATAAAATCTAGTCCTAGACTTTATTTTAATGCTCAACCAATATGGAAAATTTAGACTTATCAAGGCACTGTTCAGGTCTGGATGTTTTGATGATCTGTCAATTTGAGGGTTTTTAGGACACTCAAAGACACTTTACATTAAATGAAAAAAAATAAATAAATAGTGTAATGAATGAGAGCTATGGAAAGGCCAGGTCAAACAGGTGGGTCCTGAGGTGAGATCTGAAGGTTTGTAACAAGTCAGAGTTAATATTAGTGGAAGACCATATAAGCCTTTTTTGATTATTAGGGACAGCTACATATCATCTGTTGGACACAGGCATCATTTGTCGCAGGTTTACCACACTTCCTCCCTGGGACAACTTCACTGCAGCCCAGGGAACACCCCACAGAAGCTGCAGTTTTGGAGATGGTCTGACCCAGTCCTCTAGCCATCACAGTTTGGCCCCTTGTCAAACTTGCTCAGATCTTTCTGCTTGCTCATCAACTTTGACTGTCTGGTCTGTGTAGGACCAGAGCAGGCCCAGGGTGACTATACACATGTTCTCGGCTCAGTTCAGACTCTGTCAGGGCTTTGATGTTTTTTAGTAATTTCTAACATTATTTTTACTTTAAAGAACAGTTTGCAGCCCAGAGTGAGGATCGCATTATGACCACAGGATCTCTGTTGTGTAAGGATGTGCTCCTGTAGGACAAACAAATGTTAGTGTCCCCATGGCCTCCTTCTAGTGCTTGATACATCTAATACTGGTGTTTTGTAAAAGAAAAGCTAATTAAAAATAATACAAACTTTAAAAATACATAGGCAAAAATAGGTACTTTTGACTGGGGTCATGAGTAATCCTGATATATTTGTGTTTGTAAACATTCTCAAATTACAACAGAAACCCAACACAACTATATGAAGTTATAGACAACAAGTAGTCCTACAAAGCCATGAAAAATTAAAGCGATAAGTTAAAGCATCTCAAAAAATATACGCCCAGGGTCACATTTTACCCCAACTAGACAGATGAGGGATAATAAACAAACTTATTATAATCTATACTGTTGTAATTAGATACTGTAATTTAATATTGCTATATTAAGCTTTTACCAAGCTAATGCCCAAGACTGTCTCAAGTTCTCCAGGGCTGTCTTCCTTTTTATTATCTCTCTTAATGAACTTTTTATGTTCTTGTGCATTTTACACACTCTGCAATACCCTGCTCCATTGCCTTATATTCTCTCGCCCCCTCTGGATCTAATCTCTTATTTTTACCCAGCTATTCACAACAGTGTGTAAATTTAATTGAAAACATCTGGTTAGTCAAAGAGGCTAATTACCAGGTTTTCTGTCTCTCAGTTCTTCACCATCTCTTCACCCACCGGCTAAAGGTGACCCCTATTCTACCAGCTGTGCCCCATGTGGTCAGTTTTCTGCTTTTAATCACTTTTCTTGTAATATCAATTTGTAGCAGACAATAAGATTAGTGAGAAAAGTTTGAGGTGCTGTCTTGAAAAGAAAACTTACATCCTCCTTGCAGAATAACAGTTTGAAGGAGATAATAAGAGGAGATAGGTGCGTTCCACTTGAGGTGAGCGTGTAACCTGTTAGTGGGTTATGTACAGAGACAGAAAGGCTAGGAAGCTCCAAAGGAACATTAAAGTTTGCCTTCAAAGAATCGGTGTGTTTTTGGGGCGCTGTAGTGTGGAGCCAGCAGCGTGTTTCGTACTCAGACACCACTTATAATGATGCAGCCTGCTGGTTGTAAGATTTTCCCAGCAGACTGTTAAAAAAAACATGGCTGCCCTCTGCTTTCTCACCAGCCTTTTTGGCAATAGTGAGATACTCTCTGGACGTTTTATTAGGTAGATTTGGTTTCTGATGAAGTGGCATTTGCAATCTCCTTCTGCTGCCTGCTGGAGCCCATTTGCTTCAAGATGTTGTGTGTTCAGAGATGGACGTCTGCAGACCCTGGTTGTAATGGGTTGTTTGAGTTACTTTAGTATTTCTCTTCTTCTCTCATTTCTAACCAGTTGGGCCATTCTCCTCTGACCTCTGGTTTCCACAAGGTATTTTTTGCTGCAGAAGTGCCACTACCTGAATATTTTTCTTATTTTTTGGACCATTCTCTCTAAACCCTAAAGATGACCGTGCATAAAAATCTCAATAAATCAGTAGTTTCTGAAAACTCAAACTAGTTCATCTGGCACCAACAACCCAGAAGTGGAAGTAAGTCACTGTACAAAAACTTGAGTTACAAGTACAAGTCAATATTTATGAGAATCAAGCAAGTCACTGCTATATTTCAAGTACTTTAAGACAAGTAATACTAATGTTTGAGTTAGGCCAGGCTGTTTCAACATTTAAATGAAAAAGACCAAAATTATGGACTGTGGGATGTTTATTTTTACATACCTGACATAATTTGTAAGGTCAGTCAGACTTGAGGGATTAAAAAAACAAACTGTTCTGTTCAGTAGGTATTCGACAACAGCCAGTGGAGTTCATGGGAGAGTAGTGAGTTTAAACCAAAAGTCAGGAGTCACATGATAACCTTGCTATATATAAAGCCATGTTTGCTTCTGACCACAATCTCCTGTTTATTTGGATATTATTTCTCCAACTTTTGTGCTTCTACCATATATAAGCATGCTACGTAAATAAATACTCACTTTTTACTTATGTTTATTGGTATTCGATCTCAGTTAGTGACGCCTTGTCCTCAGTTAAGATGTATTGTTTACACAGCCATGTGGTTAAGAGTCTGCATGTTTTATTTTGAAATATACTTCACTGGTCATAGGTCTGACTTCCTGTGTGGCTCGATCTGTTCTGTTCAACTTGATGCAAGAGAACTGTGGCATCTGTCAAAAATAGACCTGATACGTATTTTTATTGGAGTACGTGTTTTTAAGCTTAAATGACGTCTATTTGTTACAAAGGCCGTACAGGACACCGCACATGCAAGAGATTCAGTGTGAACTGAGAGTAATAGTGATCATATTTATATTACTTATCATATTGCATTCAAATCAGAAATAAGAAAGCTTTCTCTACTGAATTAAATATTATCTCTCAGAAGAAGAGGTCCAAGGGACAAACTCAGATGAACTGTATGCCATAATTAGCTCATTAGCTTTCCTGAGCTTAACGCTAACAAAAACAAGACAACAGGGCTGCAAAGCAGACCATGGAGTGAACAGGGATAGGTTAATGAATAGTGCTAGTGCTTGTTTCTATCTCTGCTCCGCTTCATCTCTCTTTCACTAGTGTGAAGTGTATCTCCTCCTCCTATAATTTTGTGAAACACAAATGTATTAAATATATATTATATAATACACTAAACCTGATAATCAAGTAATTTTGAGTAATTTTAGTCTAGTCAAGTCTAAAGTCATGAATATCAAGCCAAAGGCAAGTCAAGTCTGGAGTATTAATTAAGCAAGTCTCAAGTCCCCACTTCTGCAACAACCATGCTGTTCATAAACTGTGACGTTGCATACAATAAAGCTATTTCTGACTACATCTAAGCCAGAAGAACAAAACAATTCAAAAACCTGTGTTTTGTGCTCCAAAAACTGGTGTTCTGATAATATTTTAGAGTATTGTTCTATAAATCTTTATTATTTACGTATTGGCATCTTGTATATGTGTGTGTGTCATGTCTAAAAGAAAAAATCATGCAAAATGTGGTACTTCACAAAAACAAAGCAAGAGATTTTAGGTCAAGCCATCCTTCCTGCTCTGTATAATAAAAGTGTAAAATTTGCATTGCATTTCCAAATTACACTGCATTACACAAGAGCTTAAGATATTTAGACTATTTCATCCTAAAGAAAGTCGGCAGCAGTGTTTCTTTCTGTTACCCAACGACTGTTATTTGTCTTAAAGTGTCAAAGACTGCTTGAGTGTGAAGGCAAAAGATTGATTCCTCTATTTGTCTGTGGTATTTAAATCTTGCAGAAAAGGTTTCCCTGGTCCATGAAATGATCTGACAGCTGAAGTTTAAATGCTGATGCTCCCATTATCTCTTTTTCATGAGGCGGACAGGCTCTGCTGGCCCCATTTCCTCAGTCAGTCCGGCACAAAGCAGTGGATCGCAACTTACTGAACCTGCTAATGTTTGTGAATGAGAGTGTTAAGAATTTGAAACAGAACCACTCTCACTACTTTGTTGTTGCACATTTTATCCTTTAGAGCAGTGTTTCCCTCACAGAGGTAGGAAAGCACTTTGTAGGGGGTCCTTAGAATTATACTTTCAATATCAATAATTTTATTAAATATTTGCCTTCTTTTTATAATAAACTATTGAAACCTATGAAAAAAACTGCTAAAGATTGTCATGAATATGTTTTTAATATTATGTTTTTTTTATGTTTAGGTTTAATTGTCAAAGTGGGACTTTGAAAATTATTTTTATTTTGTAGTGAATTTAATATGAGTTTAATGTTGCTATGAGCAGTATATATTTTTTTTATATTTCATAAAAAATGACCCACATGTGTCCCAAGATATGGGGAAAACATGTTTGAATCAAATATTACTTGTAACAATGATACAGCTGATTTATTCACAATAAAACAAATATTTTATATAATGCCCGTTATTTTTGTTTACATTTTTTGTTTTGGTTCTAAAACCCTGCACTGCTAATCATCCAATCAGAAAAGCAGAAAGCCTGGCAACCCACAGACCATTGTTTTGTTATAGACTGCAGTATCATTTTCAAAGCAGTAGAGCACATGCTGTTTCCAGCAACTTTAAAATTACTATTTATTTTAATTTTTTTATGTTTATTCTGAGCAAAAAATATATACAGTAGTAAAATAACAAATATATAGTAACATAGTTTTATTATTATTATAAATATTATATTGTTATATTTGTTGAATATATATTTTAAGGCATGCAGATTATTATTGTTTTATTTTTTCATGTTAAATTTTAGTTGAAAAAGAAAAAAAAATGCAGGAGAATTTGTATTGTACAAGTAAGTATAAAATGTCTTTATACTAATAAACATGTTTTAAATAACATAACCACATTTTTAAGAATCACCATGCAGAAGTAAGTGTGTACTCCAGGTATGATAAAAACCCCAGGGGTTCATAAGACAATGAAGGTGGGGAAACACTGCTCTTCAAAGTGAACGGTGAGAGCTGGTTGCCAGTCTCCGCTGATAAAAATAAGTTAAGTTAGAGTTAGATAGTTGACATTGGTTCAGAGAGAGACACCTGAAGTTGTTTGGTGCTGCTGCTTTGCACAGTGCACATTGCAATATATTTCTGTTATTTATTTTGTATTAGGGTATATATTTATGATAAGGTTTTTTTTTTTATCTTTGAGTCAGCTGTTGCTGTTGTTTTTACTTTTCAAAACTAACTAAAGCCCTGATTTTTGCTAGGGGTGTGTGTTTAAATAAATAAAAAAGTCAACATCTCCCCTTTTTATTTGTATGTTTAATTATAGGTGTTTTTATATGCTATGTGAAGTAGAGTGGACCTGTAAGCAACCTGTCAGTTTCAAAGCATCAGAACTTTTCATGTATTTGAGTTATGCATTAGTACACAGTACTAATCATTAAGTCAAAACTGTGCTACATTTGGCTGAAATATAAAAAGCTATAAGTGGTAAAATGAAGAAGCTTTTGTGAGCCAAAAGAGCCAGCTCTTTTAGCAGCTAATAATCCGGCTCACTGAAATGAGCTGAAATTAACATCACTCCTTCATATACATCTGGCAGACTTTATAGCTTGCCAACCCTTTAGCCATTCAAGAGAGTGAGGTGAAGGAGGAAGCGAGGAGTCCAGGACAGATCCAGAACAAATGCCCAAGCAGCTGCTCCAGTGCTGGCACCCACTGCTTACACCACTAAACAACAGAAACAGAAAGAGCTTTTTTTTTTTTTTTTTTTTTTCCCACAGGCTAAAAGGTAGTGGGCCTTTTAGGAAATGAAAGATGGAGGAAGAGGATGACATGCAAGGCAACCCATCAGACCTGAAAGGCTTGTTCTATTGAGTCCCTCGGTCACAGGGGACAGTAAGTGACAGTAGAGGTGACTCTCCTGTCTGCTCCTCCGAGTCCATTCTCTGACTCTACTCATGTACTCACATTCACTTTCCTTCATCTCACCTTGCATGTGTCCTCTTTTCTCCTCCATCTCTCTAAATATCTCCTGTGTATATGTGTCATCCTGAAGCAAAGGGTCAGGTTTTTCAAATAAACATGATAATGAGTTGGGATAAAAAAAAAAAAGCTAAGATGTCCGACATGTTACAAAAAGTGTTATGTTTCGTGTCTTCATTTTGACAACTCTAGGTCAGAGCGTTGCAGTTTCTTTTTGCGCGGAAACTGCTGGCAAGTTGGGGTCAGCAGTATTTTGGCAGGGGCCAGCTATGTGGAGAAATACATTTAAGAGAAAGTGTTTTGGATTGAAGAAAGATATTTGAAAGTGAATGCAGCAGAGGTCAGGGAAGATGCCTTTACACAAGTAGTTCAGCTGGTTATGGAAGAGGTGGTTATATATTGACAGGGCAGACCAACCTTTACTTAAATGCCTGCTTGTGCTGTGTAAGAGCCACCCACATATTATGACTCAGATTTTTCAAGGAAGATTATTATACTTATCTTCTATTCATCCACCGAGTTAGCATTTTTGAAGTCAAAGCGGAATGTTTTGATAGTCTGAGAGAGACAGATTTGTAATGTTGACAATGTAATAGAAAAAAAAACAAGCACATTCAGAATAAATAAGCTTGCATGCTGAAACCAAAAGACCATAGGTACAAATTCAAATGAAAGCTTCCAGATTATTATCAGACATGAATGCAGATGGACAAACCTGGTTTTATACAGATAGACACCTGACTAATGATGTGACAAGTCATGTTTAAGGAGTAAAACTTGACACAAAAAAAACAGATCTACAACAACCACCCACAGAACTGTGAAGCCTTTTAACATTAAAGGAATAATCACTTGCAACATGAACAATGTGATCTATGTTTAAATGCCCATGTGGCTTGGCGTATGTTGATCATTAAAAACAAGAATCTCTGAACACTGATCTAACATTTGTAATTAGACACCAGAAACCCTGTGGCAGTTCATTTCACATGAAAACGACACAGTGTAAGTTCTCTCAGATATGTGGCCATCGAACAAGTGAGAGGTGGTGATATCAATACCATTTTGCTGAAAAAGGGAAGCTTTCTGGATCTATAGTCTAGAGACAATAGCGCCCAAGGGACTTAATGAAGACTTTGACCTTCGACCAGTTTGTGATTCTTTATTTTTGTAACTCTTTATTATTGTTGCAATGCACTGTGTTTCCAGTATCAGACTGATGTTACCATCACCGCTCCAGTCGGTGCTTGTGTGTATTTCTTAAAATACTCCATCGCTGTAGTGTTCATGCTAATATTTTAATCTCAAACATGTTTTATGAATATGTAAATCATTTTGTATATATAGTTTGTGGGTATTGTTAAAATGTAGAGCCAACTACATGAACATTAAACATGATTTGTCACATGACGAGTCAGATGACTATGTGCCTGTGTGTGTGTGAAACAAAAACAAATCTGGGCGCTTCATTTGTTGTGCGGAGCTTAATTTTGCATTTTTACCTAATGTTGACAATGTCACCGCTGATGCTAAGGCTAATAGATGTCTTCTTTTGACATCAGCTCTAGTGTTTCACTGATGGTGCCAGAGACATGGTAAAGAGAAGAAGCCAATTGTGACATTAATATGGTTTTCTGACTGTCACTGTATCCTATCTATCAGCTTGCCTTGATCTAGACATTTCCTCCAACTCTGTATGTAACCAACAGAGGAAGGTGAAGGGAGAACAAGATGTCCTGGACCCTGGACTACAAAGCTGCTTGACAAACAACACAGGAGTGTTACTGGATAAGCGGTACTACGAAGTGGGTTATTAACTCTGATTTAACCCTGGTTTTCTCTGTGGAGATGTGAGCGTGTTCATGTGGAACAGACGGAGTCAGTGGTAAACGACCAATCACATCAACGTCATGGAGGCAGTTAACCAGAATACTAACTAGACATTACTCTAAACCATAGATCCATGCAATAAACTCATGCAAAAATGTAGCATACAGCTCCATAGACTGAAGGAATGGCACAGCCTGTACCAAGTAATGCAAAGACAAGTAGGCTAACAACCACACAAGTGTGCAGGAGTTTACATTTTAATGTTTAACTCTTTATTACAGTGTTTAACCTGTTTAATATAGGCCTATCCAAATAATGTGAGGTTGTTTTGAGCAATAGGCCTAGATAATCTATGTAGATCTAGATCTATAAACATGTTTCAAAAGTTATGACTTAATAAGGCAAGGCAACTTTATTTAGTATAGCACAATTCAAACACAGAGTAATTCAAAGTGCTTTACAGAAAAAAGACAAGTTTAAAAGTACAAAGTACAAGAAGACAATTAAAACAATAAAATTAAATTTAAAAAATATAATTAAGATGTCACTTAAAGTCTCGCTTGTGTCAGCAGTGACACTTGCACTTGTGATGCTTCTCCTTTTCCTCTCCCTGCACTTTTCTCTTTCACACCAGCAGCTCTTTTTTCATCATTGCTTATTGGGTAAAAAAAGTTGTCTTTTCTTATTCTGGAACTTATCCTGCTTTAGACCAGGTTAGCCATTCAGCATAGGTTTCCATAGAGACCTACCTTAATAGAACATGAACCAGCTTAGTAATACCAAAAAGCCATTGTTAACCTGGAACATCTCTAATCTAGCATCGAAGTACAGGGCCCAGGAGACATCCAGAACAAGTGCACAAAAGCCAAATTAATGAAGAGGAGCAACGGCTCTACCTCAAGCTTCTCCTGGTGGCCCCTCACACTCTCTCTGAGAGAGAACTGAGGAAATTCATTTTGGCTGAATGTATCCCAGATCTTGTCCCTTCAGTTGTGACCCACAGCTCATGATGAGAGGTGAGAGTTGAAATGTAAATGTAAATAATGTCAGCTGATAAATCAAAATTTAAAGAACAATACTGTATTGTGCATTTGAGAAAACACTGGACACCATTATGTGGCATAAGATATAAGTTCAATATCTATTTAGAAGGAAGAACACAAAATGCTGCATAAACAAGAATGAACTTTAGAAAATGAAAACTGAGTATGTGTGCGGGCGGGTGAGGAGGTGGGCCAAGGAACAAATGATTAGTTTTTGGATGTGGATCAGAAACACTGTCCAGATCCATTTACTTTGAGATAAGGCCACTTTGTCTGTTAGCAACATAAGCCTAAGTTTTACCTGAAGATATATGTTATATGTATGTTAAACTTTCAGTGTTGGTCACAAATAGTGTGAATACAATTTTGATTTTGGTTCTGATTTCCTGTCTGGAGTCGGTGTTATACTGTAGTGTCTTGGCAAAGGTCCAAATCCCTTTAGTCGAGGAATAGTGGGCAAAGCAAAACTCTTGATTTACAGGGTCAATCAACATTTCTGCTCTCACCTGTGGTCATCAGCTTTGCGTCATTACCAAAAGGACCAGATCGCCAATACAAGTGGCCGAGATCTGGTAGAGCGAGGGTGAGGAGCTCATTCACCAGAAATGGGCTTGGAGTAGAGCAGCTGCTCCTACACATTGAGAAGACTTCTGTTTGGACTTCTGTTCCAGATGCCTCCTGGACGCCATTCTGCGGAGGGCATGTCCCATTGGCAGGAGGCCCAGGGAAAGACCTTGGACGTGTTTGAGGGATTATGTCTCTCGGCTGGACTGGGATTGCTTCGGGATTCCACCGGAGGAGCTAGAAGTGTCTTGGAAGAGAAAAGTCTGGTCAACTCTGCTTAGACTGCTGCCCCTGTGACCCAGTCCAACATAAGAAGGCATTCAAATATTTGAATCATGTCTCCAATATTGAGTGACAAAACTACACAGAAAGACAAGTTTGTCCTCATCAAAGTCATGATTACAGTGTTTTTGTGCAGTGGTACGTAACACTCCAGAGAACTAACTTTGTGATAAAGTCACAACAATTCGCTGTCAGACTCAGCCCATTTCCCATAATAGCTAATAAAAGACATTGAATGTTTCCTTTGTTTTTTTAAGGAAATGTAGATATTCCGTTCTCTTGGTAAACAACATAAGAAGAGCCTCAGACGGGAGGTGAGGAGAGAAGAGTCACATAAACAAGTCTGGTCTGGCTCACTGAGCAAGCTAATTAACTCCGAAAACTATAAAAATGTAAATTGCAATTTGCTACCAAGGGCATCTAATTAAAAGCACTGGAATGTTAAGGACCAAATTGAATTTCTCTAAAGAAGAAGAAATATGTATGATTGGAGCATATTGTCAGGTATTGATGGCCCACTGTGGATCTGCTCTTGGCGACAGGAAGATAGGAAACATCAAGGAAAGGTGCAGGAAGATGCTAAAGAAATGTAAATAGTAAAAGTACAGGCATTTTAGAATAACTAAAATAAGCAATAATAGAAGTTATACAAGTACAAAATCAATTCTGAAATAAGCTAATTTGTACATAGAGAAGCATGATGGGACAGGAGAAAAGAGGAAAGAGTGCAGCGATCAGACTTCAGGGTCACCTAACTTTAGATTATTTTAAGGATTTCACTTCTGTCTTTGTCTTTGAGCAGCAGATCATCTGCTTGAATCTCGCACTAGCACATTTTCATTCATTCATCTTCTTCTGCTTATTCCTGTTAGGGGTCGTGGGTGAGTGAAACCTATCACAGTAACTTTGGGCCTCATTCATTCACTAGGGGCAATTTAGAGTCACCAATTCACCTAACACAGGCATTTTTTTGAACAGTGGGAGGAAGCCAGAGTACCTGGAGATAACCCATGGTACACTCCACCCAGAGAGTTTGTGTGTTGACCTGCCAAGGATCAAACCCATGATCTTCTTGCTGGGAGGTGAGAACACTAACCACTCTGCCACTCAACCATCCAAAGTGGCTAGTGGGAGTATTTGTGCTACCAGACAAAAAAAAAATTTACCCACATTTGGCCGGTTGGTGAGTGTTAATGTCAAGCCCTGGGTTCTATGTCCTCCGCGCTAAAGAGTAGGAGAACTTCCGACGTGTTTTCAGCACTTTGTTCATAAGACAGCATCTCTGAAGGTATGGGGGCATAAATGCATACGATATGGACAGGTTACATGTCTTGGAAGGAACTATAAATGCTAAACGGTATATAAATGTTTTTGAGCAACAGTTGCTCTAAAACCCAGCTTTAGTCGGAACCCTATATCAGACAGCAACTCCAGAAACTCAGAAACTCGATGCCCAGACGTCTTCAAAGTGTTTTGAAAAGAAGAGGATATTTTACGGCACAATGGAAGTGAACACACATGACACACACACGATTATTTGCTGCAAAATGTGGATGTAACTATTGTTTGCTTTTCCAGCCTTTTATTGTCCCTATCCCAACATCTTTTGACAACCTATATCTTTGTGTTCTATCCTGCAGAAACATAGCATTTTTTTTATTTACTCTACTACACTCTTACTAGTGCATTGTATTGAATCTATGAACCCAGTGCTTGCAGATTGAGCAGGTCTGATACTGTATTAAGTCAGCACACACAACACAATAACACATTTGTACTGAGGACGCTCCTGAGACAATGTTCCTCTGCAATCACAACACAGTCTGCCAGGCAAAATGTGACAGAAAACACAAAGACCGCTGGAGACCCAGAACGTAATCAGCTCCAAATGGCTCTGCTAATGCTCCACAGGTGCACCATGCGACGCTTCTGCGAGACTTATGAAAGAATTATATGAAAGGAGAATCGACGAGAACCTGCCGCTAACTCCCCTAACAGCGCCGCAAAGATCCTCCCTGGCCCTGGAGTTAATTGTGTTAGCGTAATTGCTGCAGTGTATGTATCGGTGTAATTATTGTGCATGCAAAAATGATGGCAGTTTATCTCGTTATCTCATGTCCTCCGGGTATGGAATTAGTGTGTGCGCGCTTGTGTGATTGGGTTGCTGCTTGTGGATGGATTGTGTGTTCTTTGCATTCATAAAAATGTTCATGCAGGTGAATAAATACTGTTATGGCTCCTGCTTTTAACTCCTGGCACATATCTCAATACAAACATGGAGGTGTAGGAAGCTCCAGGGAAGAAGCGATTCCTCTTCTACACACACATTTTATTTTTTGACTCATTTTGATTTTATTTTACAGCGCTGCGGCTCTGAATATTTAAGCAGTCATGAAAGCAGAAGGGAACAGGAAGGCTGTATGGATATTATTGAAGACATAAACAATGATCGTAGGCTCTACTAACAAACTGCAGCCTAAAAAAACGCTGCAGCTTTTTTAGCACAAGTTCATGGTATAGTTAGGTTCAAGGTAATGAGTGGGATTCTCTGTCACTTCTTTGTGAGAGGAGATTTATTATGCTAACTCAAATTTTCAGAGTTTTTTTTTACTAATGTTACAAACATGTTCCCTCCTTAAAAACATACCTGGAGAAATATTTTGTGTGTTTCCTTCACACATGCTTGAGTGCTGAGGAGCTGATCCTCTCAGGAGCTGAAAACGCTTGGTCTCATTGCTCTACACAAAAATGTGTTTGGTCTGCTCTGGGAAGCTCTCCTGCATGTTTCTAAAGCTTTTACACCACCATTGGACTTTTGAATACATGTACTGATAATTTCAGCTCTTAAACCTATCATATCATTTATCTGTCATCACATTAACATCACATTGTTAATGGCTGTGCTAATCAGTCCTCATACCCTACTCTGTCCACCCCTCACTGCTCTGTATTAGTATTCATTATGTCTGAACTCAAATCTTCCAAAGTTTACTCATGTGTGAACTCAAAAGATGATCAAGAGGCAGCACTGTCTTTACAGCGGTTTAGTCAGAGGAAGGCTTGAACCACGCAGCCTTCCACAACTTTGAAACTATGTTGATTGCTGACAGAGTGAAGTGGGGGGCAAGGCCAGTATGGTGAAAGGGAAGAGTACAGAATTTTTTTTTTTTTTTTTAGCATAGAGAAAAACCTATGCTAATTTCAAGTAACACTGTAGTATTTAGAGTGTGAGCTTGACAGGTGGATCAGTGCAGCATCTGCAGTAATGTGATTGATCTGTTTTGGTGAAGAAAGGGCTGAGCTGAAAGGCAAAGCTATTCATTTACTGGACAATCTACGCTCCTACTCTTACCTGTGGTCATGGCAGAAAGGACAAGATCCCGCATACAAGTGGACTGGAATGAGTTTTCCTTCGCAGGGTGGCTGGATGCTCCCTTAGAAATAGAGGTGAGCAGTTCAGTCACCCATGAGGAGCTTGGAGTAGAGCCGCTGCTCCTCTGCATCGAGAGGACATCTGTTTCCGATGCCTCGCTGGGAAGGTGGTCATGCTCCACTGGGGGGAGGACCCACGGAAGACCTAGGACACACTGAAGGAGCAACGCGTGTCTCTCAGCTGACCCGGGAATGCCTAGGATTCCCCCGGGGAGATATGGGGGAAGTGTCCAGGGAGAGGAAAGTCTGGGCATTTCCACTTAGACTGCTGTCCCTGGGACCCAGCCCTGATAGATAGGTAGAAGATAGATGCATGGACATTAAAATGATATTGACTAACCCTAATCCTAAGGCATCGGTTATGAAAATGCAATGTTAGAAAGCTTTACGTAGTTAGCTGCGAGCTTGCTCCATCTGGTAAAACTATAACTCAGGTAGGTCACTTTGTAGAGCGCTCTACCTGCCCCCCCTGAGATACATAGATAGAAGTGAGAGAAAACAAGAATGACAATCGTTCAGGGGTCGGGGGAGGGGCAGTGCGTCCTCTTAAGGATTAATCAACTACTACAATGATTTTCAAAACATTATTTTAAGGTTTATATGCTGCATATTGTGGCTTTAAATATGCAAATCACTGCACATTCTGAGTTGAACTATACCATACAAACCTCCTCAAGAGGCAAAGCTGAAAGTTTTATGACCCAAAAAGTCAATTGTCCATGTCCACACTATGATACCACAGATCATGATGACCATATTCAGTCTCCAGTCTCCAAAAGGTCATGTTTTAAAAGGTTGGAGCTAGATCTATAATAAAGATGGAATAAAGGCATAGTAAGGCACTAGCATTTTTAGTTTGTGACTTTCTATAAGAGCAAAGGATAGGAATGGCATTGCTCAATTTCCTCGACATTTAAAATCTAGTTATATATATTGCAAAAAAATCCAATATAAAAAGTATGAACTGTTGAAGTTAAAGTCTGCATTTGACAGGCAGGACTGCACACTAATTACTGTTTACATCACATTCCATTTGTATTATTTATTCCAGGTATTTACATCTGCATTTCATACACAACCTATAGCACATTTTGTTTTGAATGCATTTGAAGTCTTAATAACATTTTGTAACAAATCCTTTTCTTGTATCAAGCCTGTGACCCGATTGACATTTTTCTTGAGTAATGCTTTTCCAGGCTTTCACTGTAACCTCTGTAAGTTATTCAGGTTACTCCCTTTAGTCTCCTCTTTAGCAGGTGAAGTCCATGTTCTAAGGGTTAAAGTCTGGAGATTAAGGTTGCCAGTCTAAAACCTTCCACTTCCTGCCCCGATAAACTCCTTTGCTCTTTTAGCAGTGTGTTTTGGGTCATTATCTCACTGCAGGATGAAGGATCTCCCAGTCAGTTTGCTTGGTACGGTTGCTATCTTCTAAGTTAATACATCTCAATAAAGCCGAAATGTTCACTTGTCACATATTCATTGTTTTAAGTCAAACCAAAATAAAGCAATAATAATAGACTTTGCCTCATTGTTATAATCCGTTTGGAGGGGATGGTATCTGTTAAAAATATCTCACTTCCATTTACATGCAAATTTACACACATTTACCTGCATGCATCCTTCAATTTCCACTTCTTACGCTGTGCTTTCTTCATTAGTGTAACTAACTGCAGTGCAGTTTTTGAGTAGTTTTTCACCTTGGTAGCTGCACTTCCTCACAATTTTTCAGTTTTAGTTATTGGTTGCTAAAAACACCAGGTAGTAGCAAGGGGTGGCAATAGCTCAGCAGGGAGAGCCGGTCTACAGAGCTATATTTGTCTTAATAAAATTAATTGCTCCAATAGTAAATGTATTGATCAAAGTAGAAAGGTTTATTCAAAATCCCTATTTTGTGACTAGCATGCAGTGCTTTTTGCAAATGAATTCTAATTTGAAAATATATTATTTGCAATTATTTCAAATATTTATCATATTTGTCATTTTTAAATGTTAGCAGCTTGTAAACAGAGAAGTTAGCAAAGACATGAAACTACTTTTGCTATGTACAGTTAGGAACTTAGTTCTGTGAACTGCTCTCCCCAGATTTCGTTATGACCTACCCAGCTTCAGGAGCCCTTTGTTGAATTAGGAGAGGAGGGTGCGCTTGTACTGAGTGCCTGGGAGGGACATGGACAGAGTGGGGTATGACTGCCCATCAGTAGCGGCTGTTAGCAACACAAAGCTGAAGCCCCTTGAGCTGGGTAGTCCATAACTAAATTCAGGTGAGCAGTTTACAGATCTAGGCCTACATATGTTCCTAGTGCAATAAATGTGCAGTGTGATAAAGCAGGATAAACAGGATTGTCTTCCAGAACTGCCTTAAAATGCAGAATAAATGTCCAAAATTATCCAAATGTGCAGAAATAATGAATGCATGAAATGGGCAATCCACAAATGCAGATGCAGATTTGAGAGGCTTTGAAAAAAATCATTCTACATGCATCAATACATTTTATTTTTGCATCAGTTCATTTTATTGAGACCACCATATCAGGTGCCCACCAATCAGAAGGATGGCGAATCAATCCCCACTACCAATATCACATACTGTCATTGCATCCTTGGGCAAGACACTTCACCCACACTGCCTCCATGTGTCTGTGGCACCTGTGTATGAATTGAATGATTCTGTTTGGTGGTGGTTAGAGAGGCTGTCTGACAGTGTGCCCCAGAGCAGCTGTGGCTATAGAAGTAGTTTACCACCACCAGTGTACGAGGAGTAAATGTAATAATGTAGTGTCCTGGAAAAGCACTATATAATTCAAATCCATCATTATTATTGTTACTTTCAGATCTAGTCTATAGGACTTGTTTGAAGGACTGAGGTCATGAATAACAATGCTTAATTCAGTTAACGTTCTGCAGAATAATGTGATGCAGAATAAATGCTAAATCAAAATATTAATAACTATAGATAACTACATTTGATAACCAGCATTGCACATTCTGCACACATAGTGGTTTGGGCCAAGCGGATGCTTCATTGTGCAGCCAATAGAACAAGATAAGAAGAAAGTTTCTGACTGACAAATTTATAAGTGTGTATAAATCATGGCTCCATTCATCTCTCCTATGTTCCTCAGGCCAACCAGCGCCTTGCAGTCTGTTAGCCCAGTAAAACTTTTTTATACGTGCAGAAGCAGAGAGGGACGGGTCTGGCGCTGCTGCCATGAGTTACGGCTGCAGTAAACAAACTCGAAAAAGGCGATAAATATCAGGGAATCAGGGTGAAAGCTCCAATAACGTGTTAACAAGACTGCAGCGGACATGCTACTGCGGGTGTGTACTGTCGGTGAGGGCTGATTTGCTGCTAATTCACGCTATTTGTCACTAAACAACATAGATTATGAATACATCAATTCTTATGGCCGTGTCTCTGTTTTATATTTCCGTATGCTGAGGTGCTATTTTGAGAATCATTTGCAAACAGTCTGGTGTTTAAGGCTAAAACAATAACAGGGACATCTGGCAGCACGAAGCAGCAGGTTTTGTAAATTGTAAATGTATTCTCCACACATGCATAAGACAAAAAAAAAGCATTGTTTTATCTGTGTGCATGACCTTTGTTTTACAATATGTCGATGTGAATGGGCAAATCAATTTTATGCTTCCTAATACAGGGTCCCATAGACAATTTGTCATCAACTGTTAAATGTCACTGAAAAATAAGCATTTTAAGTTTTGGGTATCTGGACTATACCTTGACTACATATTATATACATAAATATAGAAGAGGGAAATAGAACATGATAACATATAAATATTATTTTAAAATATATTGTATTTTGTATTTTATTTTTAATCAAAAGATAAAATTCCTTGAATAAACTGTCAATGGGTTGCTGCCCCTCATAACCAGTCATGCAGTCCTCACTGCAAAAATAACATTTAATTTTGTTTACAGATGCTATATTCTGCAAAATTGACTTTCCTGAGCTTTTTTATAATATTGTTCCCTCATCAAAAACATAATCCTGTGTTCTCAATATGTCCAGTTCCATGAACCTGCACAACTCCAGTGTAGCTCCAGGATTTTTCTCGTAAAATGTAAGACCTTTATCAGACTTTTTAATGCCACTTAGAATAACATTTAATGCCAAGCTTGCTAGCAAAAGAACAATAATCTGTATCCATTTTACACAAATAAATTATCAGTATTACTCTCTAAGACTAATTTGTTTTATTTTAAAAGTCTAATACAGATTAAATAACTTTTAGTAGTTTACTTTTAGTGGATTTACTGTATTGTGGGAATTAATCTGTGTAGATTCATGGTTACACATCCAGGTTGACAAATACACAACAAAATTTCTCTAAATCTACAGGACATCAAGTTTGTTTTTCCTCAAAAGACATTTCAGTGTTCATCCAAACACCTTCATCAGTTTGAATTGACTGAAAACAGGAAGTCACTGGCTTTAGATACACAGCTGAAGGTCACATGATCAAACACTGATTGACTGAGTGACTTCCTGAGGGACAAAAATGCCTGCAACATTACACAGCCCATACTGTATAGAGATAGATAGAGAGAGAGAGAGAGAGAGAGAACTTTCAAATACGTACTAAATAAAGGCACATTCAAGTGGGTGACTTTAAGATATTTGTAAAACCACTCTAGCTAGAATTTGTTGCCAAATTCACATCCAACTTACAAGAAACAGACTTTTCTGTTGTTACTTACAAAATATTAATTTAAAATATATTTTTGACATGTACAAGACTGAAAAACTTGACCTAGAAGTGCAAATTTGATAATTTAAGACCTAGATAAGCAAAATTTAATACTGACTGCCCATACAATTTAATACATTTAAGGTACTGTACAGTATGCTTAATTTTGGCAACATCAAATTTAATACCTTTTTAACACTTTTAAGCTCTTTAGGCTACCTTGCTCTCCCACGAACCCCTGCCCACTCCAGGAAGCAGTGACCAATCAACAAGCCCTCTACATCCAGTCTGCTCTCATACATTTGTCCAAAAAATCTCTGTTTCCACTGATAACCCTTACAGCAGTAGTAAAATGGCATCATACAAAAAGTTTAAGGCAGTGAAGTTCCTTTTATTCTTCAAATTATGTTCAAAAGATTGCAACACTGCACTCTGCTGCCCTCTGCTGGTCTCTTCACCTGTTTCTTTGTGGCAACTGTAGACTACTTTTTGAAAAGGTTTTCTTTTAGTCAGATAATGTTTTTTAAAGGTTGTAAAACGTGCAATACTGGTCTAGAGGTGACCAAGATTGGTAAAAAAACATGAATAAAAGCACAACATAGCCCCTTTAATTATAGATTCACCATATTGACTGCATTTATCATGTACACTTGACCATATATGAATATTTCATGCAAATCTCTGTTGCACTGATCTATTGCTTTGCTGTGGCCTGCGTACATTCTCCTCTCCCCCCTTGTACTCGCAGTACAAATGCTCCCCTGTTCCAAAGCGTCAAATCTGTATTGATTGTATGACAACAGCAGATTATTTACATGTTTATTAATGCAGTTTGATGAAAGAGTACACGGCCTCTCGTGTGTCAGTTTTATTACATATGACAGAACACCATATGTCCATGCATGCATACACACATATTGATTGTAACTGTAACAGGCTTTTTTTATTTCCCCTCATTGCTGTTTTCATATTTAATGCATAAAGACATTCATATTTGCTTGACTGTAGCACCCGGGGCCAACGCTTCCTCCGAGTTCTGCTTTACATATGGGTGCTTTAAGAGCAAAATAATTTATTACAACAAACAAGTGATTAATAAGAAGTCAATTTGAAACTCCCAGAAGTGCTTTATGCAAAGCTAATTAATTTTCTAAAAGCTTGTAGGTGAAATTAATTGGAAAAGTAAAGGAATAACACTAACAGCCCGATAGAAATGAGATGCCATTTAACAGTGCATTTTAGTCTCACATGAATTCATATTTATGGCTGGATTGATATCTGTTAAATATGAATCGGTGGTGGTGAGAGTTTATGTTTTATCACACAGGCCTCATTAGGTTTTATTTGACCTCCAAGTACTGCTTTGTTATTTCATGGAATGCTCATAAAGAAAAAAATATGTACAAATGGCACATTGTTGGCATATGTCTTGTATGTTTTGGGTCTATTCATGTGTGATACACTCCTTTTACTGCCATAATAAAAGATAATGTCAGACATAAACTGACTGTGGCCCATGGGTTTGGAAAGAACCACAAATGATCACCACAGAAGATAAATCATTAGATGTGGGTCAACAAGAGTTGGAGAGCCTCAGTAGCTCACTTGGTAGAGCCATGCACCCACAAACTGGAAGGTTGGTGGATGGATTCCTGCTACCTGCATTGCATACTGCCGCTGTGTACTTGGGCAAGACATATCACTTAAACGTTACTGTGATTGTGTGGAAAAGTGCTACAGTATAAAAGACTGATGCATTACCATAAGAGTCAGTCACATAGTCAATCAAGATCAAAATGTTCTGCTCTGGCTACTTAATACAATGTACTGTATGTTGTAACTAAAAACCATATCAGGGTAGCTCCAGGTTTTGTCTTGAGAAATTTAAGACCTTTTAAAGACTTTTTAATGCTGTTTAGAGTAAAATTTAATGCCAGCATCGTCAGCAACAGAACAATAATCTGTATGAATTTTACACCAAGGAATTATCAGTACTACTCTCAGAAACTCAAGGGTTTTATTTAAAAAGTCTAATACAGATGAAAGAACTCCAGTGCTGCATTAAAAAGTCATGGATAAATTAATCTTGCATTTCAATGATAACATTTCATCAATAAATACATTTTGTTATTGTTATTGTGTTTTGTTGTAATATTAACATAATGATTTGACAAATTTTAAGACCTAGATGAACAAAATTGAATACCTACTCATAACATTTAATACTTTTAAGGCCTTGATTTTGACAAGATCACATGTAATACCTATTTAATGCTTTTAAGATCTTGGGGCCCTGCAATTCAATTCAATTTCAATTAGGTGGTTCTGATGCTGCAGTGAAGAGGAGGAGAAGGAGAGGATGAGGAGGCTGGTGGTTCTGCTGCTGCGGCTGAGATGGCATTTATATATGTGAGAATTGGATGGATTGAAGAGGCAGGTGGCAGGCTGTGATTGGCTGACAGTGACAGACAAGTGATAGAGATCAGTCTTCTTGGTTGAATTTAGGGTACAGCTTCATTAGCCTGGACAGTCAGACTCACTACTTTACTAACTGAAATTCTTAATAAATATAATAAATAATAAATAATCATTTTTCTCCAGATGAACTTCTTGTTTATTCTTTTTCACTCATGTGCTTCATTATACACTATGCTTTTCAATTTGCATCAACCCAGCTTTTATGTTGAGCTGTTCATATTACTGTATTTTGCGGCAACATAAATAATTATTAATTCATTCATTCATTCATCTTCTTCTGCATATTCCAGTTGGGTGTTGCAGGTATTGGAGCCTATGCCAGTAACTATGGGTTTTAGGTGGGTACACCGTGGACAATGGACAATTAGTTTCAGGGCTGGCACAGAGACATACAAAGACCTTCATGCATTCACTCATTCATTCACTAGGGGCACACAGGGAGGACCTGCAGACTCCACCCAGAGAGACTGTGTGATGGCTGGCCCCAGAATTAATCTCAATTGTGTATATTAGACCAGTGTTTCCCTTTTTTTTTTGTCTCATGTACCCCTGGGCCTTTTGTCTTACCCTCACTCATACATGTGGATGATTCTTGGTGGTCACTTATAAAATCTCTTTGTCTTTGCAAAGACAGTGTATATTTACTTTATTGCAAATACAAATTCTACAATTTTGAAAACAGATTAAAAAAACAAAACAAAACAAAAACCCCAAAAAACAAACAAACAAATAAATAAATAAATAAAAAACAACAAAAAACAACAAAATAAATAATTTTTTCCTTTGAAATAAAAATATGAAATAAAAATGTTACAATATCACCTTTTATTATTTTACTTACTTTTTACTTTACTAATAATTTTGTACTTAATTTTCTTATTTTACTATATATTTTATTTAAACAAAATAAAAAAGTATATAAATAAAAATCATAGTACATTTACACCTAAACCATATATTAACACACATGCACATATATTAGAGCAAATTTGACCATGGGGACACTTAGCTTGTTTTTCATACGTTTCAATACTTTAATATGAAAATAATAAATATTTTCTTTCACATAAATGATCAAATAATTCCAAGTACCCCCTGCCAAGTGCTTGCGTACCCCTAGGGTAATGTGAGTTCCATAACAGCATTTAGAGATTTTTACCAGAGTAGCTGTTTAATACTCTTCAGTTGAACATTAAGTAAAGAAACATATCTGTTTGTGCTGCAGCTCTTCTAAACTCCCTTTGTTTGTTCTGCAGGCTTCAGCCTCATGCAGCCTGCTGTGTCTGTGTGTACATGTACAGTATATGTGTGTATTGGCAGGAGTACAGTACAGAGCTTTGTGCAGAAGGACACAGGGAGGTGGCAGCTCCGCTTGGCTGACCAGGCGTGGACAGAACAGGAAGAGAGATGACCTCCCACAGGCTCGCTTTGGGACAGCCTTATAATGCATGTGTGTGTGTGTGTGTGTGTGTGTGTGTGTGTGTGTGTGTGTGTGTGTGTGTGTGTGTGTGTGTGTGTGTGGTGTATGTGAGGGGATGCCTTTTCCAATTAGGAACTTGCTCACCTCTGCCATCAAGGTCAGTGGGGCTCTATGTCCACTTTGGAAGATCAAGGTTTTCTGCATAGACTACACTTGGTTCTGCTATCTACTGAGGTCTGTCCAGAACACATTCAAGTGTTGGACGGAGCTGTCTGCTGTCTGTGAAAAAGTGCAGCAAAGTTTTAATGTCAATAATGTTTTAATGACTGTCTTTTATTGAATCCGTCCTGACTTTCTGTGTTGTGTCTCGGTTTGGTCCTCTTTCTGTGTCCAGCAAAAATCGCTTGGTAAGGTTGGTCAAAGTCTCAGCTAAAATCAATGTTCAGCCCGACAGATAATGGACTGTCCAGACCACCCACTTTTTAAGGAGTTTAACTTACTTCTCTCTGGTCGCAGACTGAGAATGTCCTGGATAAAACCCAGCGAGCGAGGGCATCTTTTATTTCTGAGGCCATAACAAGGTTGAATGCACTTGTTTAGCTCAGCAGTGCAGTTGTGGCACTTTGCTTTTGTACAGTTGTTCTTACACTATTTATATGTGTTGTATATTGAGGTTTTTATTTGATATGGCTTTGCACTTTCTTTTATTACTTAACTTACTCCATATTCGGACCCACTATTTAAATGTCACACTGAGGTCAAGTTGTTTTAAAGCTATGTGCCCCAGCATCCGGACGGCTTGAGCTGTGACTTAGTGTACTCTGTGTGTATTGTCTTTTGTGTATTTTGACACCTGCTGCAAACCAAATTTCCTTTGGGATAGAAATAACGTTGAAAGTATATTAGAAAACGTATATTACTGCACAAGTTAGACACTATTTTGAGAAGAAATATCTGAACAGAAAATGTGAAAATGTTGAACCAGATAATTTTTTGTTGTTTTTTGTTAATAATCTTGTTGTTTAATGCTGTGTCTACAGACAACAACCATGCCTGTGTGTATAAATATTGAAAAATAAATAATAAATAGAATAATGTTGCCACTTTTTGATGCTACAGTGAAAAAAAAAATCACATTAGATAATTTGCGATGATAGAGTTGTTGATTTTTTTTTTTTTTTTTTAGGCCCAGTAATTAAAATTAAAGAGATAATAGCCATACACTAAAAAATAAATAAATAAATAAATAAATAAATAAATAAATAAATAAATAAATAAATAAATAAATAAATAAATAAATAAATAAAAAACACTAACATTTACGGTAAAATATTAAAAGCTGTTGTTGCCAGAATTTTACCGCAAAAAAAAATAAAAAAAATCTGGTGACTTTTACATTAAACTAAGCCTTGTCTATGACTCACTGTCCCTGATCTGCATAAAATATGTTGTTTTATGCTAACGTAATGGAAAAATGAAGGTAATTCATTGTAAAGTTTATATTGTCACCAGATTTTTTTTACGGTAAAACTCTGGTAACTACAGCTGCCAGTAATTTACCATAAAATTTACAGATTTTTTTAAATAGTGTAAACCATGACAAGAATCTTTAGCAGCAAATCCTACCACAGAATTTTACCATGCCCACCTCCAGCTCAGTCTCACTCTATAGGCCTTTAGAATGTTATGTACCCTTAAGCTGGGTTCATGGCACAGTTTTGTTTAATACTTGTGTATTTGGACGGCTTCCAGGGAAGAGCAGCACATGTAATTGCACAAGTCCACAATCTTCTTCTTTTCGAGTCACTTTTCTCCAGTGGGATTCTGTAGAAACAAAGCCCAAGCTTGTCCCTTTGTTGAGTCACACACCTAATGGCACGACAACTAACTGGAATTGTTGCTTACTTTACTAAACAGTCACTTCAGATGACAGTCAGTGGAGTAATGAAAACCAGTGTTTATGCCCTCTATGTGTGACATCACTTGAAAACTATATCTTTCTCATTCAGTTGGTCCACATATGCTTACATTGGCACACACTGCACAAAAGAAAATTGCAATCTAGCAGTTGAAAACCTGCTGAAACAAAAGCATGCTTAGGGCTTTCCTACTATACTATACCACTTAAATGATCCGAATGGGATTTTATAATGACCCACATAAATTCTACAGTGATCACTATGGGTCCCAGGCCCCCATTCTAGAAGGCTGGAAAGGCAGACAGACGTTTAGTTATTTATCTGTCCTGTATCCTAATAAATCATGTCAAAATGATAAAACCCAAGCTATGAAAAGCACTCAGAGTAAAATCATTTCAGTTCCCATGCAAATGTTTTGCTGCGGTGACCTTGAAAGAAACTGAGCAGCTGAAAGGGACTTTCTTTTGTTGTCTAAAATATTTCACATATATTTATTAGGGCCGGGAATCGATAAAAAAAAAAATTAACTAATTAATCTCAAATCTGAAAAAAATGTATCGTGATTAATCGTGATTAATAATTACCAGTTATCAATCGCGAATTAATTGTATTATGAATTCACGTACAAACACAAAATTGTAAATTTAGAACATTTATTTTGAATTAACCTTCAACTACTTTACTGTAAACTTGTGCAATGCAAACAAAACTTGCAAAGAGAATAAATGAATAGTCTCTTTGAGACCTGTAACTCAGACAAAGTTTGCCTAAATAAGGTACAACCAACAAATACACAAAACTTACCTAAAAAAACATATGTAATCTCTTTTAGAACTTTAACAAAAATAAGTTTAATTTCAATTAATAACAATTGTTGTGGTTCACAACAGTGTAAATACTATGAACTGTGTTACTCCAGTGGTAATTGAACTCATCCTTGCATAGACTGCACATAACTTTTGTTTTGTCTATATTGCTGTCTGGTGACGATTTGAAGCAGAATTGTCCATTTAGCAATGTGTCTTTTTGGTCTCTCATGTTGCTTTAGCTCGTTCACTTGTTGCATTAGGCTCGTTCCAGATGAACTGAGCCTCGCCTGGATTGTGAACGAGAGTGCACGGCCGCAATGAGAGGAGGGGAAATACACCTGTACTGAAGTCGGACAGTTTGTGGCTCAGATCACGCACCATCACGCCCCAAATCCACTTCTCGCGTGTGTTGGTTTATCCAGGTCAAAACTGTGACTTTAGTCTGTATTTTTTTTAAAAAGAGGCGGAGGAAGAAGGAGAGGAGGGCAGTGAAGTGTCCGTGCGTTACGTTTCTGATCAAGCACTAAACTCAGATCCAATCACCTGTCCGTTCACCGCTGACAGGTGTGCGTTTTCCCATCATGCACTGAGCCATGCAGCCTCTGCAGTTGCTCCTGATGAACTGCGGCGGCTCAGGCGCTGGTCTCGTTTGGATCTCACGGTGACCGTCGCACTTGTGGCATCAGAGCAAGTCAGGGAACAAGTCGGACACAAATCTAACCTGAGCACTGCGCACAGACCGACACTGATCCAAACTGCGCAGGTCTGGCTCATCTCGAACGCGCCTGATGGATGGAAACAGAAATGTGTCGTCTTCTACACTGCTGCCTCTGTCAGTGTCGTCGTAATATTTGTGTTGTGATCAAATTAATCAATGCGTTAATTTCAATTAACACAATTAAATCAATAAATTAACGCACTGTGTTAATGCAATAATTTTCTCAGCCCTAATGTATATATATATATATATATATATATATATATATATATATATATATATATATATATATATATTTGTTTGTGTATGTATGGGTCTGTTGAGTGAATGAAGATGCTGTATCGTGTCTGCTATGTGTCCTGTACGACCTCTGTAACAAATACATGCCTTTCAAGTCAATGCGTGAGTTCACAGCGGTTGTGTTGCAGTAAGTGTCCATGTCTGTGTCCAAAATACATGTCAAGTCAATTTTTGACAGATTCCGCAGCCCCTCTTCTGCATAGAGTAGAACAGAGCAGATCGAGCCAGGCAGGAAGTCAGACCCGGGACCAGTGAAAAGGATCCAGTATTTCAAAATAAAAATGCATGTGCAGACTCTCGCCCGCATTGCTATGTAAACATTACATCTTAACTGGAGACACTGGGTCACAAAGGAGATCAGAGCTACCATACCATAGCTATCTATATAACAATCTGTAGATTTTTTTGATTTACACTTTCTAATTAATTAGGTGTATGAAGGCTTATACCTGTTCTTGGGATTTGTTCTTCTAGAAGAACATTGTCCAGTTGAGACATAAATTGTGAACATTTCTAAGTACAAATCTTTACTGTAAAAGGTTTCTTGAATCAGGCCCAGTAAGTTAGTACATGAATGGTATATGGTTGGTATATGAATAATATCAAAGTCCCATCCCACCTTGTCCCACAAAATTGTACAATTTCTTCCACAGTTTTGCAGTAGTAACTCTACTTGTACTTGTGTGTTCTTATGTATAGGCACACACCGCACATGCTTAACAAAACATTATAGAATCTGCTAAAATGTGTCACTTGAAAGCATGTTGAGAACTTTCTTACGTAAAATGCTAAAATAAAAATGGATTATCATTGTGAGTAACACCAACTATTCAAGCTTCTGTCTCTTCCTGTCACTAAAATACGACTGCTACCTACCCACTCTATTTTGCACTGCTTTGTGCACAAGTATGTCACCACACAATCCTGTTTCAGACAGACAGACAAACAGACGGTACATGTATCCAGAGGGGTAGACTCTGCTCTTCTGTGAGGATTGATAGACTCCATATTGTGAGCTAATGATCTCCCCAGGGCGCTGACGACAAACGATGAACCCAACCGCCATGACAGTGTCGAGGCACCGTCTCTGCCGTCGCCACCTTCATCTCTCCATCTCTCTCTCATGTTGTCCTCTGGGAAATGCATCGATTCACCTTTGTTTGTACTGTCACCCACACGTATTCACCTGTCACAGCGTGGGCCTCCACCAAATTAAAGGAGATAAAGATATACGCCGGCCTCAATTCCACCTTAAACAATTCAGTACCAAGTAGATCTATTTGGTGAAAAGTCAAGAAATGTCTCCGGGAAAGTGTTAAAAAAAAAAAAGTTTGATGCGAGAGAATAGGTGCGAGATAGCGTCATACTGCAGGGCTTTTGGAAACATAATGGAGAAAAAGGAGCTTGTTAAAATGAGCGCTCGCAGAATGGGAAGCGTAATCAACTCTCGTGATCTGATATGCATCGCTGTGCCAAGCTGTCACCTCTGGAAGAAGGCAAAAGAAAAAAAAAGTGTAGAGGAGAAGGAGGGGAATGGGTTTGATGTAGACGAAAACAGAATTCCTGTCAGAGAAGCCGAGTTGTAGCTGCTAACACAATATTTTTCAAACAATGCTACCAAAAGTACACCAAGGATCGGTTCAGACTTGGAATGTTTTGGTGGAAAAAACATGTGCAGTAGTGGCTTCGTTAGTGTTAACTTGGAAAAAAAAAAGTGAATGCTGCCACGTGAATATTGGTGCACAACTAGAAATATCATGAATTGTGCATGCATTCTGCTGTCATGTCTTGTGTGTGAAGAAACCACAATGCTTATTTAAAACATGATCATATTTAGCTCATAAGATGTGTTAGTGAGAGGTTACACTGTGAACCAAATCTTCCAAGCACATGGTAACTGCTAAATTTCTTGTTATTTGTTTCTTTACCATGGGCTGTTTTTCTATTCCCAGTATGGGCAAACTCTGGACAGACTTAGGGGTCAGAGAATGGACTTGAGGAGAACACGAGGACAGACTTTTCTTCTTAATAATTTTGGGTTGAGGTAGACAGATTGCAGCGATGTAAGGGGCAAACCATGCACAATGCAAAAAGCATTCTGGAACTTATACCTGCCCAAGAACGCACAGGTCTCCTCTGATGCATGCCTGGTAAAAAAAAAAAAAAAAAAAAAAAGAGGAGGCAAGAGCAAGAACACATCCAGGGATTTAGAGACTTACCGAGAAGCAGACTTTGAATTGCAACAGTACTAGAGCCAAGGCAGATGTCGTTTCACAAGTTCACAAGAACATAAGGCCACAGAAATACTCATGCTGAGAAATGCCCCTGGACTATTTGAAACAAAGCAATGTAATTTTGCTAATTTCTTTGTTTTTCTCTATGGAGCTTTGCCTACATTTCGGAGTGAAGCAGTATCGTAAATATTCACATGTCAGATTGACTCCTTAGTGACCCCTTGTTTGGCTTGACTTTGTGTACTCCTCCTCGTGCCCATACAAATGTTTACTCTGACTTTTGGCTGCTCTGTCATGACAAAAATCTGAGAAATAAAGCCATCGCTGGTTTGTTGTTATGGTTAACCAGGTCACTTTATGAAATTCAAGACTTCGGGAACATCCCATTCTTGCAAAGCTGTTTTTTTCTCTCTAAGATACACCAGGGGAAGGTGCAGGGGGCTTTATTCACCCTGCAACTACTCATCACATGGACTTCAAAATATTTTTAAAGGGGGCTATATTATGCTAAGTTTTATAGCCTAAAATTTTGTATATGTATGGAAAACGTCTCTTGGGGAGCTGTTACTTTGACTTTGCAGAGAAGTCTCCTGCTGACAACAGTGGGGAATGGACAGAGCATAAAATGACCATTTAGCACAGCTTATTAGCAACATGTTGCTAACAGAAACACGCAGGAGCACTTACTGGTGTCATATGTCTCCGTAGAGCCGTGATACAGCCTTGCAGGATTACTAAAACATACGCTGAGTGAAACACAATACAAAATCCAGGTATTTTCCTTTTTTCTTCTTCTCTTCAGCTAGCAGAGTGTACTTTCAAGTGATTGGATAAATTCTGGTACAGGTTTATTTGACCAAAAACATCTCTCATCACAACATATCTCACAACAACATAAACCATCAAAGAAACAAAGATACAATATAATTCTATCACTTACATTATTGTGTGTTGAACCAACTGAAAAGCATAAATACTATAACCCATAAAATCCACCCATAACAAGACGACTAAATACAATAAACTCTCCCAAATGTGATTATACTACAGTCGTAATATTAAACGTTTTTATAAAGTAATATTATAGGTTGTTAGATAGACATATACAGTATGTGAAGTACCAAGGCCATGGTATACTAACACCCATTCAGTTCACAACAACCAACTGCTAACATTACTCCAGTGGCATGTGAAAACCTTGGCAAACCTTGGTAACTTTGTCCTCTGTGAACTATGACTCATTGCCATAAATCAAGTAAAGATTTCAGAATAATACCTCATTGACATACTGCAAAGAAAGCTGGAGAGAAAGTTGAGAAGAGAAAAATAGAGTTGATGTCAACTGTAGCAGAATTCTTTCACTGCTCACGCACTGTTCCTGCCAGATTTGACTGCTAACTGCTAACACAATATTTTTGTGTTATCCAAAAGTACACCATGGATCAATTCACACTCTGCATGTTTGGTGGAAAGAACATGTGCAGGGGTGGCTTTGTTTCTGTTAACACGGAAAAGAGCAAACGCTGCCGTCTGAATGTTGGTGCACAATAATAATAATAATCCGAATAATATGTTTTTTTTTTTTTTTTTTTAATAAACGTTTGTTCTCAAAAATGCCAAACAAACCACCATGTATATACAATTACTAGACATTCAGTGACTCCAAATATTTTGAAGATGACTAGCCTGTCATATGTTCAGTCGATTTATCGTTGATGTTACTAATCCAAAAACAAGATTGTGAATACTTTGCAAAATGCCTCAACAGTGTAACACTCTCCTGTCCTGCTACTTTTATCCCTTTCAGCTGCTCTGTTATTATTGCTCTGAATGCAACCCAATCTGGAATCTAGGAAGTATTATTTCACCACGCCAAACTCTTATCTGAATATTCTAATGTTGAAAATCCTATTATAAACTAGAGCTGGTTTAGTCCTGGTTTAGACCTAGTGTTGATGTCATTTTGTACTGGTTAAGTCCTAGTTTAGTCTTAGTTTAACCCTGGTAAAGGCCTTGTTTAGTTAGGGCAACAGTGGTGCAGCGGGTCAAGGTTGCCCACAGACTGGAGGCGGTTGTGTTGCTGTTATGTACACATCACCTACTCCAGTTGTTCCCAAAGTGAGGTCCGGGGCCCCCTGGAGGTCCGCAAAGGTATTGCAGCCCCCCCCAGAATGTTTTCTATATTAAGAACATAAAAAGAAATTTAGTATGAAATGAACTACAGTTATATACTTCTTTAAAAATATTCCTTTTAGCCAGCAGTCAGTGTTTTTTGTAATGTTTTTTTATAGAAATCTCTGGAGGAAAAACATGACACAGTGTTTTGAATATGATTAAATATTATTGTTGCGTGTCCGCGTGGAATTTTTGCAAATTTAAGGGTGGCCGTGGCATTCTGGACTTTGGGAGTGGCTGACCTACTCCAATCACAGTTTGTGGCTATTGTACTGCGACAGGAATAAAAGCTGAAAGATAAAAACAAAAGGAGACCTGATTTAGACCTGAGGACTGTTCCTCAAAAGTCCCTCAGAAAAGCGAGGTTTATAGCCTGACTTCTAGCTAGAGTTACTATAAACATAGGAGTTGGGGCTTAAGCCGTTCCACAAAGACCACTCTGAGCTCACACAGGGGAGCTAACTCCGGTCAGACTGAATGAACTAACACCGTGTGTCAGCAGCCCAATGAAGAGAAGTAAGGATTCAATCGAGCCTCAATGAAAAACTACGGGGGGATAACGCCCACCTCCACAAAACACGCCTTTCAACTCATGAGGTAAACAATCCACAAAGGAGCAGCCAAACTAATGTAGAAACACTACTGATTGATGTGACAGAGGGAGAGAAGTTGGAAAAAAGAACGATTGAAAGATCAAACTGTAGCGTTTATTTACTGCTTGGTGCATTATGAGCATTTTACCGTTACAAAGTACAAGGCACATCAAAGACCCATCAATATGTAAATATTAATGTGCTAATGTTATTTAAAAAACGCTCTAAATTGTGTCTTGAAATCTATTTTTATGCTTAATATAAATTAAGAACAATATAAGTTATATTCTGAACCTGCCCATATAACGGGTGATATCAAGACTAGTTTTTATCAGCTACCATACATAATAATTATCTGATTAAATAAATTTGTAGGCCATAATTCATAAATTCATTTTAAGTTTTACTAAATCTGTATTTTTCAAAGTAAATCTGATAAAATGTTAAAGGGGCAGTTGTAAAAAAAGTAATTCTCAGCCTAATTTGTGATAAAAGTGCATGAGTTTATTAAGTGTTCAGGATAAGACCTAAACCTGCTCAGTTTCCATAGTGACTGAGTGAGTCTCAGGATGAGCCTGTTTTATAAAACAGAAATGACAACAAAATAAGCACGACTTGGCTAGTTTTATACAACAGCTCTCTGGTTTAGTTTGTGGGAAGGTGCAGGGAGCTTTTATCGCCCTTCAACAGCTTCTTTAGTCATCACACTGACTACAAAACTGTTAAATTAAGGTAAAAAAAATGCATTGTTCTGCTCTAATAGTATCAAACAGAACTTGGGAACCGAACACACAAACATCCACACACCCTTTGTCTGTGTGCAGCTTCTACTGAACACAAACTGTTTGAAATAACAATACTTTCTCCCTTCTACCCTCCTATCATATCATCTCCAGTGTGTCTCGCCCTCCCTCACAGCTGCAGACAAATCATCTCTTTTTGAAGCCGACACTGTGCCATTTCGATTTATTTCCCCACACTTTTCCAGGAGGAAGTCTTTGTAGCACACAGGCAGTTTTCTTAGCCCCGCCTCTCAGTTCTCACTCAGAACGTGGTGGGCTGTGATTGCGGCCCGCCTTCCCACTGTTGACTTGTATTATTTACAGACAGAAAGATGTAGCAGGAGTGGCAGAGCTGGCAAATGGACTGAAATGGGGTTACGAAACATTGTGATGGTTTATTTAGAAATGGCTAAGACTTACCTGACAGAGTAATATTGTTTTCTGAACCTTAAGAAATTGACAAAGCAAGAAGTAGGTGAAGGATGCATGCAGTTTAAACAAGTTTTAATGTTGTTTGCACTTCACAAACATACCTGCAGTAGTATTTTGTCTCTTTCCTGTGCGTTTCTAAAGCCCAGACACTGCCACCAGTCTCATTCTGATCATTCCATCGCTTAACTTGCCGCCAGTATGAAGCAGTCAGCTCATTTATCTATCTGTTACTGTCATGTCGCTAATAGCCATGTTAAATAGCCATTTTATGCTATGTCCATTCCCCACCGTTTCCAGCAGGGGGTGACAGACATCTAATCCACACTGCAAAAACTCAATATCTACATTAGTTAAAATTACTTGAATTCAGATCTGAATTCAAGTCATTTTCACAAAATGTATTTATTTACTTTTTAAGACTAGATATTTGACTTGTTTAAATTATTTCTTTCCTGCAAAATTATCTGCCCATGAGGTGATAAAATTCCACTTACCTCATGGACAGATCATTTTGCTTTAAATAAGTAAAAATTGCTTGAAACAGCAAAGAATCAAGTCAAATAATTTAGTTATTAGTAACAAAATAAGTAAATAAATCCAATCTAGTAAAAATTACTCAAATCAACAATTATAATCTGAATTCTGATAATTTTAACTAATGTAGATATTGATTTTTTTGCATTCTCTGCAAAGTCAAAGCAACGGCTCCCCAACAGAAGACTTCTCCATACAATAATACGTAAAATACTAATGCAAATGTGTTCAAAACTGTGTCTATCCATTACATTGTTCCTGCACCTTAAAAACCAGAGTCCAAGATAACTAAAGTATTTCACTTGGGTAGAGATAGACAGACTGATAGGCCAGGTGATATTTGGGACCGAATTTTGCATTTTTTGATAATTGGGCACTGGCCGACACTTCACCTATATTGCAGAATTTTGGCCAGGCACTTTTTCAGGTGACCACATGACTGAAGAACTGGATATGTGAGGCTTTGGTTGAACACTTTGGTATGCAAGTCTGCAGCATTAGCCTCATTCCAGTAAAGGTGGTGAAAATGTAGTAATGTAGTAAATCGGTGCAATAGCAGACACTTAAAAATCATTCATTCATTTATTTATTCAATTTTGGTCAAATATAGTTTGTTAATATAGAATTCTTGACATTGCCAGTTTACACAATATATCATAGGCACAGGTACATGCATACAAATGAGCAAAAGTATGCATGTACAAATAGATGAACATTTGAACTAACAGCTTATCTTTTGTTAAAACAAATGCACTATGAGCCCAATGCACACCAGGAGAGCCATGCGTTAACTTATACCGAACATGGCGGGTCTTGGCACTTGAAAAAGCTTAAACATGAACAATGAAGACTTTAAAATATGTGTTTTATCGGTTAAGAAGCAGACAGAATAAGAAGTCACTCAAGGCTGTGTGAGGAGAGACTGGGCTGTTTAATTAGCAAGTTATTAGCGAGTTAGCTACAGAAAGGAGTTTCCCGGGGCATCAGGAGTCTGTGCCACTCTGTGCCACTGCAGTCCGTCCCCCTCCCTTGGTATTTAGCTGTGTCTGTCAATATTTACTGCAAAAATACGGGAGAGCATGTGTTTTGACCAAGCTTGTCTTATATACATGCTCTGTATTCTCTTTTTTCTATTTTGTATTTTAAAAAATGTCCACACAAAAGCCCATTTCGGTCGCCCTCCACACTTGAGGCAGTCAACATGGAGAGGGCGAAACATTCTGTTCTACCTGAGAACCATAACGATTAATTATGACGTTTCTGAATCCCACTTCTTTGAAATACCCTTCAAACTTCCTGTTCTGGTAACACGCTGTGACATTTTCTGATAATGGGTTTATTTCATGAGCGATTCTTCTCTTTTTTTCATTTTTTTGTTATTGTACCTGTGTCCTCCGAGTGAAGCAAATCTAAAGTGCCATTACCAAATGCCATTACAAATCTGGGAGGAAAAATAACATTGATTGAAGGCCCGGGGGACTGTGAATCACTTACTCAGGCAAATTCCTCTCAGCTGGCTCCGTCTACACACACGCCGCCATGCCAGCACGCCAGTCCTGTTTTTGCCAGCAAAATAATGGCATTGTCGAGTGTCTGGAAAACACATTTTGTCTCACTTGAATGTCGGATTATTCTGCACTTCAAAAACAAAGTGCGGCGAATGGAATACTTAAGCTGTGAGCTTTGAGATGCCTCCTGTAGATTCTTTTCAATAGGAGATAGAGAGTTTAAGTGGACATAGTTTACTGACTTCTACGGACTCACATGAGAAAGTTTGTTTTGGGGTATGTGTTAGTAGAAAGGGATGGTCAGTTTTACGATGTACAAGTGTTTAAAGGGGCTGTGTTATGCAAAATAAACTTTTCTGAGCTTTCTACCATGTTATAATGTTGCATTTGCAGGAAACCACCGCCTCTCCCACAATCCCCCGCCCACTCCAGGAAGCACTGACCAATCAACAAGCCCTCTACATCCAGTCTGCTCTCATACATTTATCCAGGGAAAACAATGTGCAGCTCTGTTTTCACTGATTCCTCACAGGCATTTTTTTTATTTTGTAGTAAACTGGCATCATACAAAATGTTAAAGGAAATAAAAAGCTTTTTTCTTGTTTGTGTTCAAAAGACGGCAACACTTTGCTGCCCTCTTCACCTGTTTCTTTATGGCCCCAATTGAGTACTAATTAAAAATGTTCTTTTTTAGTTACATGTTTTTGAAAGGTTGTAAAATTGTGTTCTAGAGGTGACCATTTAGTCAAGTAATATATGTATCAAAGTGGTGCTTTATTATTCTGATGTTTCTAAGGAGTACTACTTTACTGCATCTTTTATATTTAAGTACTGTGTGTCTACAATGAAGGCAGAACAAAAACACATGATTTTAATCCAAAACTCAAAACAGTTTGTACTTCAAACCAACTCAGAAATGTAGTAGTAAAAAGTACAGATACTTGTAGTGAAGAAAAAGTAAAAGTACCCCTTGTAAAATGTACTCAAGTGCAAGTACAGATACATGAAAATTGTACTTAAGTAAAATAACTAAGTACTTTGTTACATTACCATCACTGAGCATGGAAAACTGCAGTATTACCATGGTTACTGAGTACGCTGTAGGGAAACATGCAGTAGGCTATAGATACAGTGGGAACGTCCACAAAACGTCACAAAACAAACCATTCACTGACAGAGCAGGAGAGTCTGTTACATGAACAGATGCTGGATTTTATATTTTACCTAATAAAGACACAGAGACATACAGGAGGACATAGTGGTCCAACGGTCTACATTTGGGCATAAAATACCATCGCTGGCTGACGTTAGCTGCCTAAAACATGCTAATCTAATCAACATAACATACTGTATGTAACATAACTGTCTCAAATATAAAAACATCATGAGTTTAATTCATCATATTTATTGTAAACTAAAATTTTCCAGTGTAAAATTGTTAAGGCTTTACTGAATCATGACTCGACTGTAACAGGCTGCTGACTGATGCTTGGCGTTTGGGCGGCTCATTCAATAGCATTAGCATTAGCTCTGCTTTACAAGCTCAGACCAGACTCGTTTTTATGAAGCAGCTAAGCCCCATCTGTATATTTACAGATGGATTGTCCTGCCAGTCTTTCAATATAGCCAACGGACAACAATTCATCAAATTTTCTTATGTGGCATTCTTATACATGTCACAAGACAATTTTAGGGTTCTGTGTAAGACAGAACTTGTCCTAAGATTGTTTAATTTGCAAATATTCGCCCAGAAAAAAATCTGAAAAGAATGAAATGGCGGAGACGATGTGAGTTAGAAAAAGGTTGAGCCCCAGAGAGACATACAAAAAAAGAAAACTAGCCGAGCCAGTTTATTTTACCGGTCCTCTTTACAGCATGATGTGTTCACCGCCTGAGCTCATGTTGATGCAGCAGGTGGAATAAACCAGGACTATATTTTAAAAACAGAGTGAGCACAAACCAAATGTTCATTTTGTGTTCAAACAATTCACAAACGACTATTTTATTCATTTTCAATCACGTGGGGGAGCCAACTTCACGCAGGTGCCAGTCAAAGCCAAAAGTACAACTCACTGGCATCAGATTACCCGGTGAATAAAGAGATCTGAAGGTCACAACAGAGACACGCTGCTCCACTGATACTTCCAGCAAAAAAAAAACAACTGACATCTAGACTTCAGATCATAATGTTTGTCACTTAATTCTGTGGAAATTGCACATCACAGTCTGAAGTATGGTCAGGATCATATTTTGCAGTGAAATTAAAACTTCATCCTTCAGATAACTCGAAGACTAATCAGATAAATGACTAAACTTGCACGCATATTATCTGAAAAACAAACAGGAGGTATTACTTGCCGTAAGTGTGTGTGCCTGGGTATGTGTAACAGAGATTACTGCGGATAATAACACAAAAGACAATAATCAATAAACAGGCTTATCCCACTGTGGAAATGTCCTGTGTATTAATGCTCTCCTAATTAGCTTTCTTCTTTGTGCCAGAGAGCTTCCTGTAGTGATGGATGGAACCACTGGCAGAACTATTAAGACTATTATTACCTGCAAAAATATACTCTAAAAATATGAATATGAAGTGATTTTTGGAATTTAATTATAAAAACTGCAATATGCCTGCTTAGTATTGGTATTTTCCTTACTTTGAATCAGGGTAGACTTGGCAACATATTTGATGGCTTATTGCACATAAAGTACAAGATGCTTGGTAAGATAAGATATAATTTTATTAATCCCAAAGGAAATTTCGGTGCCAGAGGGGCAGAGACATCAACATACACGAGTAAATACATTAATAATTCTGGGTAATGCAAACTTAAAGGACCCTTATTCTGCTAAATTGACTTTTTCAAGCATGTTATAATGTTTCCATCTCAAAAATATACCTGGAGTTGTGTTTTGTTTCATTCACATGAGCGTTCTCTGCAAAGTTTATTAAAAAGTAAAATACATTTCCACACATATACATTATTTTAGGTGCTATGAGCAGTATATATTTTTTTTATATTCCCTAAAAATTACCCACGTGTCCTAAGATATGAGATAAACATGTTTAAACAGGGTTTAATTCGCTTTAGTGTTTGTGTAAATATCTGACCATTCACAGGTGGATGGTGCTCTGCTCTGCCCCAGCTCCAGCTCACAGTCAGACTCACTGGGCTGAGGACAGGCTCCAGAAACACTACAGGCTCCAAACACTTCTATCAGGGCATCTGAAATGATGTTGTATGTAAGCTAGGTCTAAACCAGGACTAAACTAGGTCTAAACCAGGACTAAACCTTGATTAAACTAGGCCTAAATCCGGACTAAACCAAGACTAAATCAGGTCTGAACCAGGTCTAAACCAAGTCTGACTCTAAACCAGGTCTAATCCAGTAGAAATGCTTCACGCAGCTTCGTGGTGACGTGGCATAATCGCATCATATAACTGTAAGTTTAGCATTAACGCTGCTAATAACAAACTACTTTCTGAACAGCAGTAAACCAAGTGAACAAGTCTGAATACACAATGCTAATACTTTCAGGACAGCTCACCGTGCTCCTGTCTGCTCTGTGTCATGCTGGTCCCTCTAACGGGGCGGGTGTGTGTCTGACCCTGGTCCGAGTGCGCTTAGCGAGTCCCGCTGGCTGCTGAGCCCTGGCACAGTGAAAGGAAAGTGTTAGCACGAGCCGCACAGCAAGCATTCACTGCACTGGAGCAGGTTTACTATAGCGGTCAGGCTGGGGTGATATGAATGTTATCGGCGCTGAGAAATCTGTAAACTTTTACAAGTGGAAGTACAGAGTTGCTTATTTTACCTTAAAAATATAGACCAATTTTTAATGCCTGTTGGGATCATATTTAATGCTTTTTACTGCCATCTAAGGCCTTAATTTTCACAAAATCAATTTAATGACTTTATTGCTTTTTAATGCCCCGCAGGAACCCTGTTAAATCAAATATCAGGTTTACTGATAACAATAGTAGGTAACACTTTATTTTACACTACACTTGACAAACTGTAATATCATGTAACTATATTGTACTTACATTAGGACATTCCGTGTACTAACAGTTTCTAGATACAAATTTGATGTATATATATAAAAAACAAACAAACAAAAAAACACTCTATGCTACTAAAGTGCATTTGCTTCTGCAGCACAATGACTACTTTACTGGTAATGTGCACTGTGGTTGAGTAGTGTAACAAGTAGGGATGGATACCGACACCCAGTATTATAACAGCACCAGTTCCACGTCATGACGGTCCACTTGAAATGATAAGGTTCTGCCTAACAGTGCTCTTAATGGTACTGAGTAGTTGTGGTAAATGCCATGTGGTCAAATCCGTGTGTATAATCGTTCCTCTTAGAAACGATGAGACATCGCAGTTCCCTCAGCTGCTGTGTGTGAGTGGAGCAGAGCAGGCGGGGCTGCCGTACAGCAGAGCGCCACGACAACGCATGCTGCGCACAGACGGAGGCATTTATTTAGCCTATACAAGAATAGGTTACACTTTTACTTAAACTATACTCATTTCATATTTTAGAAAAAAGAAATTACAAACATAAAGTAGCCTATATTGTGAATGAAAAACATCCAAAAAGGTTTATTAATTTTTTTTTTTTGTACTTAGAAACTGTAAGTACACATATTTCCACTATGTAAGTACACTATAAGCAGGGCTGGATTAAGGATTTTAGAGGCCCTAGGCTACTACATTGTGAGGCCCCTTTCTGAAGTTTTAAAGTAACCAAAACCTAAACTCCCTGCATCATTCGACAACATTATAGGCTATGCAATGAAGTGTAAGTATATATACTTTGTTGTCTACTATTTTGTTAGTATAAAATAATTCATTAATAGACATAACTATTTTTATTACATTTATTTTAATTTAATAGTAGCTCACTATAGTACGGAAGCGTATTGCGTTCACATGAAAAAAAAAAGTTTCTGTTTTTACGAGAAAAGTTCTGTTTTTATGAGTATAAATAACTTGTGTTTTTATGACAAAACTAAATTCATGTCTATCACAACCAGTAAACGTTTAGCTCGTATTGAAGAGTTGCTAGCTACAGAAAGGGCATAAATGTCCCAACTACTTCTTTTAATACGGTTTTATTTTACTATAGGAGAAGAGAAAGAGTGCCTCTCGGAGAACTCCTAAAAAAAAAAAAAAAGAAATAAGATAAAAACAGAAGATTATTTTACTCGTAAAAATTTTAAAGATTTTTTTTCTCTCATAAAAACAGAACTAACTTTACTCATAAAATCAAAATGTTTCTCATAAAAACAGAACTAACTTTGCTCAATAAACAGAAACTTTTTTTTTCAGGTGAACGCAATCCGCTTCTGTACTATAGTGTTCAATCATAAAAAAAAATAAAAATATATTATTATTTATATATTTTACAATATCTAAACAGGATCGGGCAAATCATTTCAGGCCCAAAATTTCTAAGCCTATAAAAGTACCCAAAACAGCAAAAATTGACCAAAGTTATGGAAAAGTTGTGGAGTTTGGACAAAGTTGCAGGGTTGCGCTGAATTCGCTGGGTTTGCTTGAATTTGCATTAATAGTTGCACGTGGACGCGGGAAGGGGGGGTGCAAATTTGATTCCAGCACCCCCAACTGTTGGGGATGTTGTAACTGCAACCCCAAAAGGTTTACAAAAATAAACTATATTTTATTATACATTTTCAGATGAATTGTGTTCTCTTCATTAGTTATAAATATTGTAATTGTTGTTGCTGAGTTATTGAACCTTGTTAAAGTTCTCCAGCTTTGTCTCAAAAGACAATGGGCCGGATCTTCCACATCTTAGCTCAAAAAGTGGATCAGACAGTGGCGCAGAAAGGGGCCTTATCCCAATCCCTGCTCTTTAGACTGGACGCAAAACTTATTCTTAAGAGATTGGACGTGGGCTGGGCTTGGGTGAGGAAAAGACGTGCCCTGCTGCCGTCTCTCAAATGAGGAAACAATGAGGCTGAGCTGGTGAAGCAAAGCTTCAGGAGTTCTGGTCCCATGTGGCAGAACGTACATGGCTGTGCTTAGAGCAGTGCCCACCTACTCCTGTCCGGTGCACAAGGATCATGTACGCGCCCCAGCTCACCACAGCCTCTCACCACTGGCTCAGGCTCTTTCAGGGCACCAGGCACGGCTGACATAGAAGCAAACAGTTTACAGTATATAGTTTACATTTTTTTATTTATTTATTTATTTTGTCTTTTGCTTTTCAACACCATGGAAAAGCACGACAGTGCGTGTAAATAGCCCACCAGATTTAGTGCCATTTTGCTGCCATCTCAACGCATTTTTTCGCTTTTTGCGTCTCTTTTGAATCACTTTCTGATCCACGTTAAATGGTAGTCTCATATCAGCAATAGAAATATATGGGGACAGTGGCTTGTCAGAGACAGAGATCATGTTGCACTATGGTCATACTCAAAAACAAGTCCAAAAACTAGCCCACACGAAAAGATACTGTGTAAAAAGCAGTAGCGTGCAGTGACTTTTTCAAGTGGGCAAGCAGACACCTTGACTTCATTAAGTTTTATATGACAACATTTTGATTTAATTTAAATTTAATTAAAAATCACTTAAATGCAATCCCGTCAGTGTTTGATTGGTTGGCTGTTTCAAACTATCTCACACTATTAGTAACACTGTTTGTATACAAAAGAATGTCATTACAACATTTTCTTTTCCACAAAGCTGGCCTTCTCTGTTGCCTTATCAAAGAATGTACCTTAAGTTTTTGTTTTAACTTTAATTCATAAGCACTAAAATGAAGATGGATGGATGAGTGAGGTTACAGCCTTACAGATGAGGGAGGCCTGTTCATCAGGACTCACACCAACAATGCAATTTCCCCACTGAAGGACTAATAAAGGTTTTCTTATTCTTTTTCTTAATGCTGCTTCACTGTAATAAAACCTCAAAAGAAGCCTTACACAGCACAAACCTCCATTTAAAAACACCGCCTCGCTGACACTCACCTCTCTGCTCAAGCTGCAAATCCAGTCCATGTTACTTTTTTGAAGAAACGTCCTGTATTTCCTACATCTGAGTTTGTCCAGAATAACCAGAGCCCAGTTCATTCACAGTTCTGTAATTTTCACATCCAGTCCCCGGCACGGGCCGCTGGCTCCTCTCCACTCCCCCAGCTCCACTTCTTACGAACATGTCTGACACTTAATGATGTACGTGAGGCTATCATTTATATGACACGCAGTTTTATGCAGCAGCATGTACTCATGAGGAACATGAACAGGGTTTAAGCTACAAACTGTGACTTATCTGTAGAAACGCTGTTGACACTTTGGCTGCGGAAAGTTTTGTTGTCTAACGCGGCACATGCGCACTGTAATGCATGGGGCTGTAAGCTGCACAGTGCGCTGCTTATCGCCTGCTGCTATCAGCCAGAGATCTCTGAGCCTGTCACTGAGCCTGAGACTGACCACAGCACGCATGCGCGAGCCTCCAAAATACGCTGTTGGGCTCTCTGCTTGACAAGCTCCAGGCAGAAACAGTGCACCATGACTCCGCCTCCACGAAGGAGAAAATAACAGAAATGAATGGCAGAGAGGCAGTACCTGGAGTGGCCAGCAGGAGGGAGAAAAAAACAGTGACTAAAAGCAGGTGATAGACTGATTCACTATGGAAGTGAACGGCAAAGTGAAATGTTTGGAGAGATAGCGATTTAATTTCGTTATAGTTTTAATCCGTGTGTTTTTTAGATTTGATTGGTCAAGCACTGCTTGCCTTGCTTGCCCTCACGGCACGCCCATGGAAAAAGTATGCAGGTTGCTATAGCAATAGCATGTCCCGTCTAAGACAGGACAGTAGCCAGTGGAGCAGTGCACGTCCCTCACCTGTCTGCAGCTGTGACACAGGGAGCGCTGCCCTTAATGAGCGCACTGGCACACAGCAGATTTTATGCAAACAAAAGATGATTTCTCTTATGCGCAGCCTTTGCTGATGCAGAGGTAACACTGGCACTCTGCAGAGGGATCTGTGGCGCACTGCGCAACAACTGCGTGTCCACTACTTGCTCATAAGAACAAATCCAAAACTAGCCCATGTGAAAGGTTTGAGTGCAAAGTGTGCAACTGGCTAAATGCTTCTCAGTCTAAAAGGCAGACAGGACAGTAGCCAGTGGAGCAGATCACTGAGGCACACACCCGGGCCCCTCACCTGTCTGCAGCTGTGACAGGAGCCCCGCCCCTCACCTGTCTGCAGCTGTGACAGGAGCCCCGCCCCTCACCTGTCTGCAGCTGTGACAGGAGCCCCGCCCCTCCCCTGTCTGCAGCTGTGACAGGAGCCCCGCCCCTCACCTGTCTGCAGCTGTGACAGGAGCCCCGCCCCTCACCTGTCTGCAGCTGTGACAGGAGCACACCGCCCCTCACCTGTCTGCAGCTGTGACAGGAGCCCCGCCCCTCACCTGTCTGCAGCTGTGACAGGAGCCCCGCCCCTCACCTGTCTGCAGCTGTGACAGGAGCCCCGCCCCTCACCTGTCTGCAGCTGTGACAGGAGCACACCGCCCCTCACCTGTCTGCAGCTGTGACAAGAGCACACCACCTGAGCACTGCCCTGAAACAGCTGCGCACAAAGCAAAGCAAATGTCTTCTGTTCAAGAAAAACTTGCTGCAGGACACATTGTGGTGTAATACGTCATTTATTTATCAGTAAAATAATTTAAAAATGCCAAATGAAAAATTTCAATTACCCCTGTGTCGCACGCAACCCAGCATGGCAGCACCCCCATGTGAAATTGACTTCCTGCGTTTATGTAGTTGCGATCGCAACATCGCGAAATCCTTCAGCCTACCTCTTTTTTTTAAGTTAGTTTTTAATTTTGATTATTCACCTTTTGGCAATTAACTATTATATTTAATTGTCGTTTTCCTCTTTTGTGGGGCCCATTTTCATGTTTTCAGGGTGCAGGATTCATTTTGATCTTAATGCAGATTTATTTGAATCGCTGCTCACTGAGGCCCCCTGCTGGCCGAGGCCCTAGGCTGCAGCCTATGTAGCCTGCTCCTATAAGACAGCCTTGACTATAAGTACATGTTATTACAGCTTGTTACACTGTGTGTTACATTGTCGTTACACGGTATCAAGTGTAGTGTAAAAAGTGTTACCAAATGGTACAGCTGATTTATTCACAATAAATCCGTTGTTCACAATAAGTTGTTTTTCTTTACGTTTTTTTTGTTTGTTTTGGTTTTAAACCCTGCATTACCAATCGTCCAATCAATAAAGAGACTATTGTTCTGATTTAGACTGCAGTACCATTTTCAAACCAGTACAAATGCATGCTGCTTACAGTACTTTTAAGTCCTAAAACGTGAAATACTCATGCAAATATGCCTAAAACTGTTTTGAAAAACCTTACTGTGCCGTAAAAAGTACTACCTGTGCCAATTTGGGCCTCTTGAGGATGAAATCTGTGATTCACAAAAAAAATTTTTTGGATGCCCTTGATCTGTGCCAGGTAGAAGTGGACACACATGGTGCAAAATCCAGTGTCTGATTCAAGTAAGTTAAAATGCAAAATATCAATAATTTTCAGCTACATCTCGTATGCATGGAGAGTCTACTGTAGCACAAGTGTAACCTGACACACTTCTGGATTACCATTTTACCACATGATGCTGAATATTGGATTTCCCTTAAGCTCATTACTCTCTGTGTCTTTCTCTGTTTCACACACTGTATTATAATGCACGGTAATGCAAGTACTTCTCCCTCTGTGGTCGACATCCACTGAGCTGTGCTTGTTCTATAATTAACCAGACTCATTGTACCTAAACTCCGGTGTGTCCCAGACCTCCAGATCTGCCTCAACCATTTTGTTAAAATGCGTTCAGATCCCACTGGTGGTCTGCCATGAGGGCCACCATTACACTTACAGCACTGCAGGATCTCTTCTTTGTTCTGCCTCCGTCTGTTTTTAACACAGGCTTTCTCAGCACTGTCTTTCACTGTAACAACTGTGGTTCTTAAATACTTCACATCAACTATCACCCCAGAAAAGATTAGGCTTTACAAGTACCAGTGAATAAAACAAGTCAAAGTCTAAACCAGTATTAAACCAGGACTAAATGGTTTAAATATGGTCTAAACCAGGTCTAAGATAAGTTTAAACCACATCTAAAGTAGGACTAAACATGGTCTAAACCAGGACTAAAGCAGGACAAAACCAAAGCCAAACTAAACCAGGACTAAACAAGGACTAAAATAAGTTTAAACCAGTGCTAAACCAGGACTAAACCAGGTCTAAACCAGAACTAAACCAAGTCTAAACTACAGTTAAAGCAGGTGTAAACAAAGATTAAACCAGGTTGAAACCAGGGCTAAACCAGGTCCAAATCAGATTTATACCAGGACTAAACATAATCTACCCCAGGACAAAAAAAACAACAAAAAAAAAACAAAAAAAAAAACTAGGTCTAAACCAGGTCTAAACCAGATTTATACCAGAACTAAACCTAGTCTAAACCAAGACAAAAAAAAAGGTTTAAACCAGAGCTAAACTAGGTCTAAACCAGGACTAAAAAGGTTTCAGCTAGGTCTAAACCAGCACTAAACTGGGACAAAGGAGGTCTAATCCAAAACTAAACCAGGATTAAAAGGGTTCAAACAAGAACTAAACTAGGTCTAAACCAGAACTAAAGCAGGACAAAGCCAGGTCTAAACCAGGTCAAATCCAGAACTAAACCAGGGCTAAAAGGGTTTAAACAAGGACTAAACTAGGTCTAAACCAGGACTAAGCCAGGACTAGACTATGGCTGAAGCAATTCTAAAGAAAGACTAAACCAGGTCTAAACCAAGTCATATCAAGAACTAAACCAGGGCTAAAAGGGTTTAAACAAACTAGGTCTAAACCAGAACTAAACCAAGTCTAAACTACAGTTAAAGCAGGTGTAAACAAAGATTAAACCAGGTTGAAACCAGGGCTAAACCAGGTCCAAATCAGATTTATACCAGGACTAAACATAATCTACCCCAGGACAAAAAAAGGTTTAAACCAGAGCTAAACTAGGTCTAAACCAGGACTAAACTGGGACAAAGGAGGTCTAATCCAAAACTAAACCAGGATTAAAAGGGTTCAAACAAGAACTAAACTAGGTCTAAACCAGAACTAAAGCAGGACAAAGCCAGGTCTAAACCAGGTCAAATCCAGAACTAAACCAGGGCTAAAAGGGTTTAAACAAGGACTAAACTAGGTCTAAACCAGGACTAAGCCAGGACTAGACTATGGCTGAAGCAGTTCTAAAGAAAGACTAAACCAGGTCTAAACCAGGTCATATCAAGAACTAAACCAGGGCTAAAAGGGTTTAAACAAACTAGGTCTAAACCAGGACTAAATCAGAATCAAACCAGGATTAAAAGGTTTTAAACTAGCTCTAAACTAGGTCTAAACTAAACCAGGTCTAAACAAGATCTAAATCAGGTCTACACTACACCGGGACTAAACCAGAACTTAAACCAGGACTAACCTGGGTCTAAGCAGTGATTTTATACTTGCTTGCCTACACATGGAATAAAACCATCCCTCAATTAACCTAAATCAGAATTTGAACTATACAAAAGTCTCCTGAGTACCAACAGAAGAAGCCCACGTACCACCAGTCTGTACACCTACCACAGTGTTCTATGGCAACACCTCTTCCTGTTCTCTCCAGTATTTTCCTCCTTTCAGGCTCTGTGTCTCAGTGCAAAACCCACAGTCTGGTCTCACAGTGGCAGCAGCGTGCTAATCTTGCCTGTTTAGAGCCGCTGGGGAGTGTAATGGCAGCCATCACTCACTCATGCAGCACACAAAGTGACATGTGGCTTCCCCGGCGCTGACAAACACAGCACCTCCCACTGCTCTGACACTCTGGGCTTTTGTTTCCCGCTGCCATTTTTCACAACAAAAATGTCTCCGCTGTTGTCTTCCACTGCCTCTAACCATTCATCTCCACAATGCAGTCTCCAACATTTTTTAATGCAAATTTACAGCAGAATACAATATTTTTCACAATACTCAAACACAATACATTTTTTCCAGCACAGGAGTATGGTGTGAATACTGTGTATGAACAGAAACTGTGCTTTAAATATATTCGAGAGACCCATGGCATATGCGTCATCAGGGGGGAGGTGTAAAGATTGCGCAATAATAGTCATTGATAAAGACAGGAGCGAGACCAAAACAATCTATAATCACAAGCGGAAGAACAAAAAACTTTTCCTCTACACTGGGTGAGTTTATAGAGTTTGAAAAAGTTTTGTTTTTGCAGAGTCGATATACGTGTGTATATAAAACATATACATGCATAATGTATTTAAATAAACTTGTATGTGAATATATAGCATATTATAAAAATGTGATACTCTGTGTACAGTTTTGGTTTTTACTTTGAAAATCTGGAAGTTGCACTCGTTCAGTGTCTGGTTTGATGCGATGTGATCTGTGTAGATTGACGAGAACTGGGAAAATAGAACTGCTGCGTATCTCCAACGAAGCGCCGCGCACTCTCGAGCCAGAACCACAGTGCTGGCAGTGGAAATGGTCTCATTCACATGAGAGGAAGTGTATTTAAAGCGCAGTGCGTTGCGTGGCACTCACGCTTGCAGTGGAAATTGGGGGTTACAAACAGAACAGCACAGAGTTATGGCGCGGAGGTGAGGCACTGATGTGCGGCACCGAGGTCAGGCAGCATGGAGGGCACACTCACAAACAGAGCAGCACAGAGGTGCAGCACAGAGCTGTTGTGTGGCAGTAGAGTGTACTCAGGCCTAAGGTCGCAGATGCTCAGCAGCAGCAGTATGGATGGGAGTGAAGGAGCAGACAAACGCGGTAGGCCTGTGGGCCTACTTTATTGTTTTTGGTGTCACTCTGAAAAGTCCGTCTGTGTTGCCATAGTGCCACTATAGTTATTAGGTGCCTAAGTTGAATGGACAGCATATTTAGACACACTGAAGTTTGAGGCCAATTCTTTAAACTTTAATTTTGCAGACTAATAGCCCTCCTGAAAACCTACAGCAAACTTCTTCTGTTTCTTATGGATGTGCTACAGCACACAACAGAGGAATCAAGAGAAGATATGAGTGGAACAGAATCAGAGGCAGCATAGGCCTAATGTCCCAAATAACGAAGCAATATTATTTTAAAAAGTCTATTCAAACACAGGTATTTTTAATTAGATTTATAACTACCTGACATATGTTTAAAAAAAGATTTTGTTAGTTCTTATAATTCTAGCCAATATTTTTAAGAAAAAGCCTATCATACCAGCATATCAAAATTGCACAGGGCATTTGCATACAGTATGTGAAGAGGGGTGTGTAGGTGTCTCTGCTGCTGAGTCTTCTCTCCTCTCACTCAGCAGACACATTGTAGCTCAAGGCTGAGGTCGCGACCCCTGAAGGATCCGTCTGCGAAAACGGAAAGAGCACTTGATTCTAAAAGCTCCAGCACTGATCATTTTACTCATGCATAAATGATCACCACTAAGAGGAGGGCCATATTAAGGGTCATGGCTACTATTACAACTCAATCATCCAACAGGGAATTCTTAATCCATCTCTCTGCACACTCAGTGGCAGGCCCAATGACAGATGACGTAATACTTATAGGCAGTATAGGCATATCGCGTTAACCAATGGGAGTGCTCTATTTCTACAAGCACCTCTGATTGGCTGGGTCTCTAACTTGGGCCAGTGATGCCAAGGTGCTTGCAGACCGCTTGAACTGCATGATGCTAAAAGGGCGACTATAGATTTTTCCGTCTCCAGTGCAATTCTCAGATGGCTACTAATTCGGCGCCACTCTTCTTTATGTCTACTGCAATTGTCGGACGGTCTCATGGAGATATTATTAATACTGGTCAGTCTGATGGCAGGAGTCTGTGGTCATGGAGACAGTGCGTGATATAAGAAAAAAGTCTATGTAGTTACAGCACAGGGAGTAAATGAGTTTCCTTTCTTTTTTTTTCTTTCAGCTTCTCTCTTTCTTATTAGGGGTTGCCACAGCGAACCAGTCGCCAGTGATTTGGCAGAGTTTTTAAGCCGGATGCCCTTTCTGTCACAACCAGCCACATGTGAGTGGAGTATGTGGGTGAAGTGTCTTGTCCAGTATGTGCAGTATGTGTTTCAGACGAGATTCAAATCGGCTACCTTCCGGTTGCAGGAATGCTTAAACTTCTATGCCACTGTCACCCCGGCACTGGCAGTTAATGATGATAGTGCTTATCTCCGAAAACATAGCGGATAGGGGCAGCTTCGCAGAGAAAAATGCAACCAAAACACGAAAGATGGCATGGTTCAAAATAGACAAATGAAGCAGTTTTAAGTATGGTTCATTAACCCTCTAAATATCAAAGTCGCAGAATTGAAAAAAAAGACCCTACTTCCTATTAAAATGTAAAATCTTGTTTCTACTCCCTTCCTCTAGGTGTCAGACACCCAGTACTTAGTTTCTAGCCCTACAGAATAGTTCACCACCACCCAGTGTGACTGAGGAGTGATTGAATAATGCACCTAATTGTAAAGCGACTTTGAGTGTCTAGAAACACACTTATTATAATTTACGCACAGTACAAATGTCTGTGAATCTCAGATAATAAGATAATCATTTAAAAAGATATAAAAATAAAACAACATAAGTGAAAGACTAACAAAAGCCCAATAGAGCCATCTACAGCGGAAAATTAGACTTACTGTTGACATTTTCAGCTTCAGTAATAAAATGTGATTATTTTTTCTAAACTGACAGGTGCACTGTATAACCCCATGTACAAAATATGATAATATAGGCTAATATTTGAATATAACCAAGATTTAGTTCACTATTGCATAAAACAGAACAAACCATTGATCATTATAGTTTTGTGAGGTTTTTCTGGGTTTACGTGAAGCAAAATGAGGCTGGAGTGGTGCGCTAACTGGAATGGAATACAGAGTAGCCTACAACAGTGTAATTGTAGATGGGCCTTTGTCACCCAACTGTTTAATGGAGCTGTGTGTCTCCCGGTGAATGCTGCGCCATGGTCTGAGCCTCAGTCTGAGCCTCGGTAAATCCAAAGTTCTGATAATACACACTCGTATTTAAAGTGATCAAATACAATGAATAGTGTTAAACTTGAAGAGTTCAGTTACTCCCCAAACTCAGTCTGTAGCCTGACTGTCTAATCCAAACCTCTTTCAGAAGAAGGAAAACTCTGAGTTTCCTCAAAGTTAACCTGAACTTACCCTGATCTAAAACTAGTCCGGCTTCTAGCAGTAGGCCCCTGGGGTCAGCAAATCATTTGCCTCCTAGAGTTAGCCTGGCCGGCCAGAAAAAAACTATTTTCCTATTCTATACAAAGAAGATAGTCTGGTATCTCTTCAGGTAAGTTTTGCTTCTATGTGTGGAACAATCACAGGTTGAGTAAGCAATCAGAGAAACAGAGGGCAGGATATTGCTGTGCCGCTGACCTGTATCTGGAACAAACATGGTCGATTCTTGTTGGTTTTGTTATAAAACATGTATGGAGCGATGTTGCTGCCCTGCATCATGGGAGGCGTGGGGTTTCAGGGGACGGGCGAGTGCGGGTAGTTACCAACCGGTCTCATGGTCGGGCATGTTAAAAAGGAAAAATAACAACACATTTTCTGTAGAGTTAAATAGGTAAAAATACTAAAATACACTGCAGTAGTGAACATACCCCATCCATGTATCTGGTTGCACTGGTTGTATACACTGCCAGTGAAGTTACTGGTTTGGCCATTGAAAGGTGGCTCTTGTTGTAATATTTGTAAACAGATTTCAATAAATTTTTAACCACAATTTTTTTGCTTTAATGGTCCTATATTATGCTTTTTTCAGGCTTCATTTTGTTTTGAACACTTTTGCTCAAGTATTTTACATTTTATAACTCAAATAATGTGTATGTATGGAAAACTGGGGAGCTGTTACTTTGACTTTGCAGAGAATGCTTTAACTTAGGTGTCTGTTGCCCCCTGCTGGCAAAAGTAGGGACTGGACAGAGAATAAAATGGCTTTTTAGTACAGCTATTAGCAACGGCACGCCAACAGATGTATAAATGAGCTGACTGCTTGGTAGTGACAGAAATGTAAGCGCTAAAATTATCATAACAAGTCCGCTGCCGGTGTATGGACTTTAGAAACGTGCAGGAGCACTTCCACCGAGCATCTTCTTCTGTTAAGTTTGACTAATAAGACTCTATAAATGTAGCCACAAATAACAGATTAAAAACTAAGCAGTCTGTACTGGTTGATGTCCTTGTTCTGCGTCTCCTGCAGCATGGCAACTGTGGCCGTGGCGGTTGCAGTGGCAACAGCGATGGCGACAGCGGCAGAGGTAGTGGGCTGAGAAAAGTCTGAGGCAGGACGGGAGTGAGGGGGGAGCCCCACACCACCAGGACCTGAGTGTCCTAACTCTGGGGTAATTGTAGGAAGGAGGGCAAAAAACATGACATTTGGACCAAACAGAAAAAACATCACATCTTAGTAAACAGACTGTGATTTGACCCCAAACTGATGACATTTTGTGGTGCTGATATTATGTGAACTCAGCTGGTTGTGGATGACGGACATGTCTCACTTAAAGCTGGAGACACATTACACTTTTTTTTTTTTTTACAGATTTTACAACGATTCACAGTCATGCAGAGTCTGGCAGGGAGTCAGCCCAGAAATAAATTTGTGCGGGAGGTTTAAAGACTTGAATCAGTGACATAAGTCTCTTGACAGACCTTGGTCGTAGTCAAGTCAAGTCAAACATGTTTGAATTTTAAAGCTGACTCTCGCCTTTAATCATGTGACTCTGGTGTATGCATAAAGCAGAGGTTTGTTGAACTCAGCAGATTATGGATTTCTGGAATCAACAGTAAATGCGGGGCTGAGTGGTGTTTTTTAGGAAAATGACCCACACCTGGCAACTACAGGACTGGGATGAGCGTGCAGGGGAGAGAGATAGCGAGGACGTGGGGCTGTGGGAGGAGCCACGTGGCACAGGTGTGGTACTGAGGTCAAATACTACGTCACACTCGTCTATCTGCAACTACTGAGCAGAAGTACCCACTGTTTGATCCTAGGAGGGCAACACTCTGACAGTTTTCACCACAAAATGTGATTTTAGACCTTTTTTTTTTCTTTTTTTTTACAAAACTGTCAAAGATACAACTATAAATAGTGAGATGTATCACTAAGGCTCCGTTTGATCATCTAAAAAAAAGTGGTTTAGGGTTGAGTTGCTCTTTAAATGTATTTTTTGTGTGTGTTGGTGTACTATGATATTCTGGCATTCTTTCTCAGGTTCAATACATTTGATCAATTGAAATATCTTTTTTTATTTGGGTCGTCCCTTGTCATTTTAGGGTGATGGTGGGTCCTGAAGTTAGACCATTGGGAACCACTGCATTAGAAGTTAGTATGCAGTATGCAAATTAGATGCAAATTAGAAGCTTATAATTACTACATTCTTACACTTTGGGTCATAACTATATTTTTTTCATTTACAATAAGACTCTGTCTCTAATTATTTTCAAGCCATAGCCTTTTAAATTTTGGATGTAAAAGAAATGTATTAAAAAAAAAAGTTACATTGTACATTTGCACAAAGATGATAGAGTGTGTCCTCCTCATGTTACCCATAATTCAGACTGAAGGAGTTGCATGTGCAGTATGTCTCTGGTATGGGATTTTGGAGCACTCCAGTTCACACTGAGTGCATTGGGTGTGCAGCACATATCCAACAACAGCCAAAAGCATTTCATGTATACAAAGAGGTACATATAAACAAAAGCCACCTGTGCCTGTATAATAACGAGCTACCATTCATATTAATATTATTATTATTCTACCATGAATAAGCATGCTACGTGTAAATACAGTTTTTACTCATGTTTAATTGTGTGTGATCTCATTTGTGACCCGTGTCCCCAACTCGTTATGTTTATGCAGCGGTGTGTTTGAGAGTCTGCACAGGCTCCTGTCTGGCTTGATCTGGTCTGATCAACTTTATGCATGAGGGCTGCGGAATCCATCAAAAATAGACTCCTTGTGTATTTCTGCTGAGCACCAGACACGGACACGTACTGCAACACAGCCAATGTGAACTCTCACAATAACTTGAATGCATCTATTTGTTACAGAGGTGCATTACATTTGATTCCAACAGGCATTAAAAATGTAAATCCATTTTGAAGTAAAATCTCTTAAGTTATTAGTTTTATGTGTAAATAAAAATATGTATTTCAAAATAATAACCTACCATTTTTATAGCCTACTCTAGCGTTATAGATGGGCGGAATGAGTTTGCTTCCAGCGGGACCAAATTACATGTGTTTGACTTTTAACATTAATAGTGCGTTATGAACTGCATTTTATAATATTTGCAGAAGCTAAACAATTTTAGCTGCCGTGATTGTTAAAAATGGCATTAAAAAGCATTAAATTAGCTGATACCTGCAGGAACCCTGGACAAGATAGATCTCGTAAATTTGTGAACTCACACATCTCGCACATTTCACAACAATCCAGCTTCCTGGGCAAGGACATAAGCTGGGGATTGTACATAAAAACATCAGTTAGAATGGGCTCAGGTTGGGCTCATGATTACAGTCAGGGGTTCAGGCCTCATCGTGTTTGGAAAGAACGTGCCCAGGTTGGTTCGGCCTGGAATTTTTGGGTTCAGTCTAAACTCTAATTTGATTGTTTTCACCTCACAAGTGTCTGTTACAAGAGTATTTATAGTGTTTATTTCTATTCTCTAAGAAGGCATAAACAGCTTTTTATCATTGACACTGTGTTTTATATAAAGCTCATTAGTGATGGGAGACCTGATCTTTAAGGACACAGTGCCAGTGGCAGCAAACAGCCGTCACTGTCTTCAGGGCTGACTTAGAGATGGTCCTTTGTGAAGAGGTGTGAGTTTGTGTTTGTCAATTAGCCCTCACGTGTTTGTTTCTTCTACTGGACTGAACCATAGAAGCTTATTTGTGTAATTGCTGCAATGAGAGCAGCCCAGAGGTGCACCAGACTCACACCACACTGACAAACTTGGATTTAATTGGATGTTTTTGAAACAGACTACATGATAATGCGTTGCTCATGTTCTAGCGGCTGTTTAACAAAAAAATCTTGACCTTGGATAATCATTGTACATATTACTGTGAGTTCCATGATGCTCATGGTAGTAAAAAGCAGTAGAAAGGCACTTTTGCCTTGCAGTAAGAAGGTCCCGGGTTTGATTCCTGGACCAGACAGAGGGGCTTTTCTATATGGAGATGGCTTGGATGTTCTCCTCGTGATGTGTTTCTTCCTCACCCATCAACCAAATATATGGCTCAAGGGTCCCCGAGCACTGCACTTACGGTCATCCACTGCTCCTGATAGGTTGACCCAGTGGCACTGGAAGGAAGTACAAATTTCCCTATGGGGAGCATACAATACAACTTACTTACCTACTGTATTCACTGTTTTGAATTGGTTTCTAATTTAATCCAGGGCCCTGGTTAGTTCACACCAACTACTCATTGGTATGGAAAGAACTTCTACTTTTCTGGTCATTGGTTAAAAATATAAAAAAGGAAACAGTTGCTTAATTTTATGTTTAATTTGCTCATACTCTCCAATGGTGCTGTACCTTTACTCTACTCTACCATATGACAATTAATTGTTAGCATTTCTTTCAATCGATTATGGCCTTAATGCAGATTCATCGATTAACCACCAACACCCCTAATACCAAAAACATGGTAACCATTTTTATGTCCCACCAATGAATGTAGAGGGGTGGATATTATTAGGGTAATGCCTGGTTCACACGGCAAGATCTTAAAATTGTCAGAAGATTTTCAAAACCTGAGAGACCCCACACATGGCGATAAAAAATCAAAGCTATCACAGGTTTGGTCCTACAGTGTGTGGTGTGCGGCCACTACAAGACAACACACCACACACCAACAGATTTCACTCACGAACATTCCCAGGTCAGATGGGAAATCTCGCTAAACCTCACGAGATTAAACGTGACTTCGGCGTACACAAACATGACGTACACAAACACGGCAATTGCTAGTTTGTGGACTATTTCTAACAGAGAAAAAACAATACAAAAAGAAATGGCGTTGGTTAAAGGAGTGGAGACAGCGCGAACATGCGCCATGACAGCTGTTTTGATTTTGGATTCCCCTCTGTGCTTCCTTCACCTCGCTTTCTGATTGGCTACACGTCACATTCAACAGGGTGCATGCTCGTTTGTCCTCGGGACACACCACACACACTGCGATATCGGACCAAAACAATCCAACATGTTGAATATCCCTGATTTGAGATAGAAGTGGTCCTGACGTCCTTCCGAGCAGACCAGAGCTTTCTTAACACACCACACACAGCAGGAATATCTGATAAGATTATCTTTAGTGCCATTACGATAATCGGGGCGACCTTAAGATTGCCGGAAGGGGAGAGTCGGGTCAAAAATTGGCATAATTATCTTGCCGTGTGAACCAGGCTTAAGGTATACTTTATTGTCGCTGTATGGAAATTTGTCCCCTGCATTTGACCCATCCTGTGCATGTTTTAGGTTGATGAGGGGGAAACTGGAGTACCCCGAGGAAGGCCACTGGAAGAACATGCAAACTCCACACAGAAATTCCCCACACTGTCCAGGAATCGAACCGGGGACCTTCTTGCTGTGAGGCAACCAATTTGCTATTGAACCAGTCCACTCCCAATAGACATTCTTAGGCTTACTACCCATATTTTTACTTCTCTTTTTTCTGTCTGTCTTTTCTTTGGAAAGCCAGAGCTGGAATTGGTATTTTGGACTTGCTGCCACCATTACTCCTCGGTAAAAAGACTGCACAAGACTCAAGCACACACACAATGCCCCTGATCCAAATGGGACTGCCCCTCATTTGATCTGAGCATATCATTGGTCCAAAAATCCTGCTGAAGTTCCTCCTCTGTCAAAAATGAAGCTCAGATGAGCTCTCTGAGTCTTATTTTTGACTTACATGCTGTACTATGGACTGAATATTTTTCAGTATTATTCTTATTCTTTAAATACATGGAGAAAAAATGGGTAGTGCACCTTTAATCCAATCATCTTATTTAATTACAATTACCTATATGTACTTTTCTAATGCTGTGGACCATGGCACCAATTATGAAACCAATATAATCCTCCCAGTCTATTTTCCCGTAATTCCACAAATGTGAAGCAAACACATCCAATAGACCTTTGAATTGTCTTAGCTGGCTCCAGTCTGTAGCAGAATGTCATTTTGTGGCCATGCAGTCTGCTCTTTCCAGCGGGGCTCCAGGTTTTTCCATTAACCCGGCTGATCGAGGAACACTGGCCTTTTGAATGGCAGTCTCCAGGGAAACTGTAAGACTTCACCTGAACAGACAGAGCACAATCTCCTGTGTCCGCTACCATCACTGATAGTCAGACACGGATCAACCCTGATGACTTTAGACATACTGTATTTGCCCGTTCCCTGGATGTCAATAGGGGAAAATGTGTAATACTAAGAGGTTGGGTAGAGTGGCCCGACAATTGTACTCAAGTAAGACTATTGTGTTTTCAGAAATATTACTCAAGTAGAAGTAAAAAGAAGTCATCCAAATACTGACTCTGTTTTAGGACCCCTTTCATTTTTTTCCTTTTTAGGGATCACGGATGGCCCAGCAACTATGGGCCTTAGGCTGGGTACATTCTGGACAATAGCCAGTTAGTCACAGGGCTAACTGACATACAATACATACATACAATACTCGCACTACACACTCCAGACTTTGTCGAAGTGTGCATTTTCTGAAAGTGCTTGAAGGGGCATGAGTGCCCATTCTCCTGTTAAAAAGGAGAATTGGGACAGTCCACTAGGGCTGCAACTAACAATTTTTATGATAATGGGACAGAGGAGAGTGGGATGGTTCTACTGCTGAGATGATGATGGAGGAGAATGAGATGGTTCTGCTGCTGAGGTGGTGATGGGACAGAAGAGAGTGAGATTGTTCTGCTGCTGAGGTGGTGATGGGGCAGTGGAGAGTTGGAGGCTTCTACTGCTGAGGTGCTGATGGGATAGAGAAGAGTAAGATGGTTCTACTGCTGAGGTGGTGATGGGACAGAGAAGAGTAAGATGGTTCTACTGCTGAGGTGGTGATGGGACAGAGAATAGTGAGATGGTACTACTGCTGAGGTGATGATGGAGGAGAATGAGATGGTTCTGCTGCTGAGGTGGTGATAGGACAGAGGACAGTGGGATGGTTCTACTGCTGAGGTGGTGATGGGACAGAAAAGAGTGAGATTGTTCTGCTGCTGAGGTGGTGATGGAGGAGAGTGAGATGGTTCTGCTGCGGAGGCGGTGATGGGGCAGAGGAGAGTTGGATGCTTCTACTGCTGAGGTGGTGATGGGATAGAGAAGAGTAAGATGGTTCTGCTGCTGAGGTGGTGATGGGACAGAGGACAGTGGGATGGTCTACTGCTGAGGTGGTGATGGGACAGAAGAGAGTGAGATTGTTCTGCTGCTGAGGCGGTGATGGGACCGAGAAGGGTGAGATTGTTCTGCTGTTGAGGTGGTGATGGGGCAGAGGAGAGTTGGAGGCTTCTACATGCTGAGGTGGTGATGGGATAGAGAAGAGTAAGATGGTTCTACTGCTGAGGTGCTGATGGAGGAGAGTGACATGGTTCTGCTGCTGAAGTATTCATGGTATTTGTTGTTCTCACCCTCCCCTGCACATTCTCCTCTGGTCGTCCCCGGGGTGCTGTCTGGAGTTCAGTATGTTTGAACTAGAGCGTGCCAGTGTTTGCTCAGGGTTCTCAAGGGACGGTTGTGGCCTTAATAAGGGTCACAGCTCTGCAGCCCCCATTGGTCCCAGAGAAGCTTGTGTGGCTCCACCAGCAGCTGTAGGTCACGAGGCTGGGGACGAAGGCTGCTTTTCCTTCAGACGAGACAAATGTGAAGTGACATGTCAGTGCACACTCCTGAACATCAATGTTTTTCTCTCGTATCCCAATGATTTCTCTCAATGATTTTGCTTATTTTGTCACATACACAAGGGTATACAAGGGCACACTTTCTCTTAAGAGCTTTCTCCCATTCATAACATTTTAAATATCCTAAAACTGCTAATACTAGCTGGCATTTTGCTGTAACAAAACGTTTTAGTTGGTATTAATGTCCAGGGTCAAACCATTGTGAAAAGGACACAAAACCATTCAAAGGAAACAGAATCAAAAACATAAAAGATGGTACAAAAATGACAGTTGAAAGCTTGGCAGCAAAGGGGCATACATGTGATTGAGAGCCAAATAATAATTTCATCAAAATTGAATCAGCTGCTGTTGCCCCAAACAAATTGAGAATTTTTCTGGAATTCATACTACCACTATTTAAACTTTTCACAATGGCAAAAAGGTGAGATAACCCTTTTTGACACAAACATTTTCCCACTAAAACATAAACATATGTAATAAACATACAGAACTAGGCCATATGTAAGCAAACAAATGCAGACAAAATGAGGATATTCATCTTTGAATATGCACAGCAACTTTCACAAGGCTCTTCATGTTATATATATATAAAGGAAAAAAGTAATATATCAAATAAACCAATGCTATTTTTTCTTTAAAAACATTAAAAATGTATAAACTATTACTCCTACGACTAGTATATCATGAACATCAACCCTTAACATAGTTCTGCAGTCTCCTTATCTACTAATCTTATAATAAAGGGAGTATTTCATCAGGTGAGAGAAGGTATTAAATTCACTCTGTACAAGCCAACGTCATCTTGGTTATTTTTGACTGGCTATGGCTGAGGATCCAGACTCTCCTGCTTTAAAAAAAAAAAAAAAAAAAAAAAAAAAAAAAAGTAGGTGGGGCTGGCTGGACAGGCTACATTGCAGGTAGAGAGTGTTAAAACCAAAAGGCATTTATTTTTCCTGTAAAGGTAATGCACTATCTGAAATATTGGCATTGTTTTGTGGAGGTATTTAACATCCATAGCTTAAATACTGTATATATTTTGACTAAAAAGATAACAGTGGTGGAAGAAATATTCAGTCTCTTTACTTAAGTAAAAGTACAGATAAATGTGGAAAGATTTACTCAAGTAAAAGTATAACCTTAAATTTTCTACTTAAGTAAAAGTATAAAAGAAAATGTTTTATAAATGTAGTTGAAAGTAAAAAAGTAGAAGTATTTCGCACAGACTGGACCTGGGACTGAAAAATGGTGCTGGTTACTAACAAAATTGGTTGGTGAGGTCTTGCATCTGTATTATTTTAATTGTTTCTAAAGAGTACTTACTTTACTGCATCTTTTATATTGAAATACAGTGTCCTCATTGTGTGTTTACAATGAGGGACACGAGCAAAAACTATACTTTGTACTTCAAACAAACTTATAAATGTAGTGGAGTAAAAAGTACAGATACTTGCTTGTAAAATGTAGTGAAGTAAAAGTAAAAGTACCCCTTGTAAAGTAAGTGTAAGTATAATACAGATACATGAAAATTATACTTAAGTAAAGTAACTAAGTTCTTTTATTTACATTCCACCACTTAAAGATAATACACCTATATTTAAATAGCTTTTTAGGTGATATAACGAGAGAAAAAAATCTATTTAAATTGTATATCATTTGAAAATCTCTCAGCCCTAATGGGTACAAGAGTTTTCCTTTTTTCCTTTCTCAAAACAGCCCCCGCCCCTTCCAAACACACACGCACGCACACACACATATGCACCACTGGCCCGTCCCTTTGGTTGCCATCAAACGCACCTCTCTGCCCTACTCTCTGTTACTGTAACCGCTCCCTTTTATCTCTCCTATCCTCCCTGCAGCTTTCCAGGTATTCCGAGTATTCCCACCTTTCCCACACCTCTCACTCCAGTGAACATTTGAGTGCAATAGCAGGCCTCTCTGAAAGGCAGTCATATATATTTGAAAGCGAGTTCAAAGCACATTCTCTCAAATTCTCTGAGAGGTCAGGACTGGGCATGTGCACAGCTCCAGTTGCTTTTTGAAGTCAATTTTGGTTAGTGAATAAGACATCTTTCAAAAGGCAGGCTTTTATATGAACATGGATATTTCAGTACTACAGTAGAGAGACTCTGGAGAAAACGGTGCCTTACTGTAGAACGGATAGCGGGCTAAAGAGTGTGGTGTGAGTGGAGCCTTCAAGTATTTAGGATTAAGGTATGAAGAAACTAAAGTGCCTTTTTACACAACAAAACAAAAATTCAATCAATCAACAAGTTCATCCAGTGATTTTAGTCTTGTATAGCTAGTGGCCTTTCTGACACAACCCTCTCCATTTATTTAGGCTGGCACAAAGGCACTTTAGCATGTGACTGGGGTTTTCAATCCCTTCAGGGCTACTGCCTAACAGACGGCTAACCACTCTACTAACCCAGCGACCACCATTCATACCATACAGTGCACAGTAAATTATCCATGCATTTTAGCAATAAATGAACTAACAAGACCTCTGCTAAATTGACTTTTCTGAGCTTTTTCCCATGTTATAATGTTGTTTCCTCAAAAACATACCTGGAGTAGTATTTTGTTTTATTCATGCACATTTGAATAATCCCTGCATGCTGAGACTTTTCTGAGCTGAAAATGTTTAATGTAGACACTTAATGTAGGCGCTATATTATTATTACATTATTCTAAAATGTAAAATACGAATGCATAGGTGTCCTAATTTATTTCAGAAAGGAATGCTCACATCAAGTAAACAACGTAGCATGTATTAGTATCACAGCATTAGCAATTGCCCCAACAAGAATCAAGTTCTTTGTCCCCTTCGGTTCTACTGTAAAGGACTACACTTCTCCTAGCACTATTGCACATCATATTTTAGTCCATAATCAGAGCATACATTCAGCTGTTTCTTTAAGTCTGCACTGCTGGGAGAGAGAATGGCCTGGTCATCAGCATACATAAAAAGATTTACCAGTGTGTCACCTATCACACATCCAGTGCCATCACAGTTGTCTTGTTAGTTGGATATACAGGTTAAACAGGGCTGGATATTCTATTTTCTGTGTTTTGGTAATTGAGTTTGTGGTTTGTGCATTTGTTAATTAGGCAATCGGACAAAGATGTTCTGTTTTTTAATGTTATGAATGTAGCATAAGACCAGATTAAGGATGCATAAAAAACATACTGTGATATACAAATTTTCTATGTGTGGTACGGGTACTATTGGTGGAACACGGGCTTCTTCTTGTGGTGAGTCTTTGGCTGCTCAAGTCCTGATTTAGTTTATTGTATAGACAGTTTTAGTCCTGTTCTGTTCCTGCTCTGGTTGGGGAAAATGTAGACCAATGTTTAATCAAGAAGCAGCGTTTAGTCCTGGTTTAGTCCTACTTTAGACATGGTTTAGTCCTGGATTCATTCTTTTTGAGTAATCCTTGTTTTGTCCTTATTTATTAATTCACTTTTTGTGTTAATCCCCATTTTATACACTTGGTTTAGGCTTGTGGTTAGTGGCACTTGGAGAGCCAAATGTTTTATGAGGCAGTACTTGGTATAAATAGTTTGAGAACCACTGAATTACCATATAAACTGGTGTAAACAATCAAAAACAGTACCATTTCCCTGACTGTCTTAAATGTAGTTGTGTGTGTGTGCGTCTGCTCATTCTTAAAGCCTCACACCTCACAACTGAGCATGTACGGAGGCGTTAATAATATTTAAAGTTAACACCATCTGTTCCCCCTGCCCAACCTGAGTACCAACATGGCCGCCAGACATCGCAATTAGCAGATCCAAGGTGTCGGGACAAGTGGAAAGCATCAGGGCACTGCTCGAGGAGAGGTGCACAGATGTGAGGTGCTCCGTTCTGCAAAAGGAAAAAAAAAATCTATTCTTGTCCCCAGTTTGCTTGGCTTCACTTGGCCATATTTACTGAGAGAAATGTGAAATGAAATAAAATAAAAACAAAGGGCCAGGTTAATCTACAGGTTTGCATGCGCTAAGTGAATAAGAAGCACAAAAAGTGGAGTAAACCTTGGCGCACATGTGGTAAGAGTCTTTAGGTGCTCAAAGAACGCAGCCCAGATTTTGCTCCTGTGACTCAATGAATATGCAAAATTAGGCATTTCTGTGAAAAATTCAAGGTGGGGAAAATCCTATTTGAATGGTTTAGCCATTGCTATTTGATTTATCACAACTATGGGAGCTAAAACAGTGTTAATGCACTAGCACATTGGAGCAGTAGTAGCAAAATTTTTGCAGAGGAAAGAATGCTCATTTATCAAGATACAATAATAATGTGTTGATTTGAGGGCAGAGAGACAAACTTTACCTGCAATACTTTTCATTTTAGTTTCTCTCATGTGCCACTGAACTGCCGCTGCCTTTAAAACTGGGCTTCCATGAGACTGTTCCACCTCCTTTTAAAGTCCTTGCATTGGAGTACTTAACAGAGACATCACGCAAATGTTGTCTAGGAGTATAACGTGATGTCTAGGGGTATAACGGTACATCTGGTTGTTGAGTCGGTGCGACATGTTGATAGTATTTACAATTAAAATCAATGGTTTAGGGCGAACTTAAACCAGAGTTTCTGCACGGTATTAAGTGTTGGAGGTTTTACCATGATGACGCAAAGCGACCCACCCATAGACATAAATACCCTTCCATCTCTCTTCAGTCTTCTGTATGGGAACATTTTTCCCAATCAAGACAAGTGGATAAGACTACAACACGCAACACATCCAATTTGTTAAGGCACTCAAAACTGCATCAGCCGACTGTAAATGTCATAGCTATGAGGAAAAAAATTCAATTCAATTCAAGTAATTCAGATCGAGCCAAAGCATTAGCACTGAGTATAGTCCTGGTTTAAACCTAGATTAGACATGGTTTAGACTTGGTTTAGTCCTGGATGAGTCCTGGTTTAGACATGGTTTAGACCTGGTTTAGTCCTGGATGAGTCCTGGTTTAGACATGGTTTAGACCTAGTTTAGTCCTGGATGAGTCCTGGTTTAGACATGGTTTAGTCCTGGTCTAATCCTGGTGTAACAGGTTTAGTCCTGGTTTAGTTCTGGTTTAGATCTGGTTTACACCCAATTTAGTCCTGGTTTAGTTATACAGTAAACAGATAAATACTGAGACCTCTGTGGTACGTGCGGCTGTGTCACTGACCACAGATGGATGGACATCACAGGCTACAGAATGCCTATACCAGTAACTGTACATTATATCACATCACAGTAGGAGATAAATACATTTTGCAAGTTTTTTTTTCCCTGCTTTTTTTGTACTGAAAATGGACCAAACCAAACTCCAAAAACCTGAACCGAACTGTGATTTTAGTGTATGGTTACACCCCTAGTGATGACAGTGTCGCGGAGATAGTCTAGTCCATTTGTGTATCATCTTGTTGTCTCTCCAATGTGCAGTGAGATTGAGTGTGTCCTGATGCTCCACTTACTCTGTCCCGCTTCAATCTGTACCACTTCTGTTGAAAACACAAGACGCTCTTTGTTCATTCTCACCTTCCCTGACACAGTAGGTGTCACTGTTAAAACTGTAGCAAGTCTCTCACACATTCATCGCTTCATGAGCTGCAGGTGATTGACAGGCTGGACTAGACTGAAGCACTGCGTCACACTCAGACCTCAGACACACACTAAATTCTCATTTGGAGAAGCTTTTTTTTTTTTGCAGTTAATAAATCACATGCAACACATCCACAAATAGCAGGTACTATTTTTTTTTTTATCTGCACTCGCAATTTAGCAGCCCGTCTTAGTAAATATGTCCCAAAGAGTCTAAAACAATAACATTCATCATCTTAATGTTAATACAGTTTTATTGTGTGTATCAATATTAATTAAACAGTGACCATTAGGGAAGTGGACAGTGGATCAGGTGTTAGAGCAGGTTCTCCTATAACCAAAAGATTGGTGGTTCGTATCCTGCTTTCCTCAGTTCATACTGTCATTGTGTCCTTGGGTCTCTATGAATGTGTCAGTGCGATTGTGTGTTTGGTGGTGGTTGGAGAGGAGGTGAGTGCAGACTGGCAGCCACATCTCAGTCAGTCTGCCGCACGGCAGCTGTGGCTACAGAAGTAGCTCACCACCACAGAGTGTGACTGAGGAGTCAATGCATTTAATGATAAAGTGCTTTGAGAACCAAGAAAAAAGTCCACTAATGCAGACTGAGAAATGCACTAAAGGGGAACTGAACTATTCTGAACTGGATTGGCCCGCAGCAAATAAATTAAGACTTAGGTTTGGAGCTGTGGAAAATATCACTCTGTATGTATAAATGTAATTCCAAGTATGCTTTTTAAATGCGTGTCTTTCTCCATTTATATTCTGACGTACAAGTGAATTGGATGCATACATTTTCATACTGTATATATATTTTTCTCATGAAATGCATTCGCTGTGGCTCAGACACCTCAGGAGATGGTTTGTCATGTGCTGTTTTGCAAGTCACACCTCAAATGAAAAAAATATGCATTAAATGTTTACTTTAAATTTGTTTCATTATAGAGCATAGGTACAAGCATAACCATCTGCTTTCTGATCTGTATCCTTCCCAACAGACATTCAGAGTGTTACTAATGATGTTAACAAGGACTGTTCTCAAGGCGCTGTTTAAAATACTTTGTATGATTTTAAGCCAATTTATTCATCTTCTTTAGCTTATTCCTGTTGGGGGTTGTGGGTGACTGTAGCCTGTCCCAGCATCTATGGGAGTACACTCTGGACCAGGGGTCCCCAATGCATCGATCACGATTGGCCGGTCGATCGCAAGGGCAATGCAGGGTGATCACAGAGCACTGCCTTTCCAAATAAAGTCTATCATATAACCTATGGCATTTGATTATCACAGAACGATCAGTCTGAGATTCCCTCTAATGAACAGGACACAGCGGAAGCTGTCACGAGCTACGAATAATACAGAATACTAACAACTTAATAGCTAGCCTGATGTATTTTAACCGTTTGCTCTGTTTTGTCCTTCTCAACGTAGTTTGTTGTTGTGAGCTGTGAGGAAAGCTGCCTTTGTGGAAGTCTCACAAGCTTCTCCCCTAAGCATTACCTTGAAGCTCCTGTCACTCACCAATTTCACTAAAATAATGTTGAGCTTTGATGACGAGCAGCATTGATGCTGCAATTTACTATTTAATTCTACCCTAATTATAAAACAGACTATTATAATCCACAATAATCAGCTGTTTTAGGAGATGATAGAATGCTATAAATATCATTGACAAAACTGTATATGCTACATTTATCAGATTCAGTTAATATTGATATTGATTTTTTTTTACTTCAGTTTGTTAAGATGTGACTTGATTAAAGAGGTTATTTTCTTTTGTAATGTTTAACTACTTCAATAATAATAATAACCCTGATGAATGCCCACCATGCCATGCCTAATAGAAATAATGGGTAAAGAAAATAGGCAGATCTCCTGGCCTTGGTGATTTTAAAGTAGCTCGCAAGCTGAAAAAGTTTGGTCAGCCTTGCGCTACGCAATATGATTGAAGTGTCTTTAAGAGTGCAATGCATTGGATGTAGGTCCTAGCTAACACAGAAACTACCGTATTTTCCACACTATAGGGCGCTCCGGATTATAAGGCGCACTGTCATTGAATGGTCTATTTTCAAACTTTTTTCACATATAAAGCGCTCCGGACTAAAAGGTGAAACAAAACAGTCAGATAAGTCAGTCAGTCAAACTTTATTCAACGCGTTCACCATAACTCCCAAACTTGTTCAGTTGTAACGCGTGAATAAGACCGCCAAATCAAACGATAGCGTATTCAAAATAACTCATAACTGTTCAGTTAACGTTTTAACAAAATACAACACAATACACTTTTTCAGTTCATTCCTCGTCCACAAATCCCTCAAATTCTTCATCTTCAGTTTCTGAGTTAAACAGTTGGGCGATTGCGGCAATATTATGGTGAAGCACAGTATGTATTACTCCGCAATGCTCCTGATTACGATAGCTGTAAATAAATTCATATATAAGGCACTTTGGGTTATAAGGAGCATTGTCGTTTTTTGAGAAGATTGAAAGCTTTTAAGTGCACCCTATAGTGCGGAAAATACGGTACAAGAAGTATTGAATAATAAGGAAGAATAAACCATTTATATCATTATTCTCTTCAATACAAAACCCTCTAGGTATTGTTTACTGATGTCATCAACATGCAACATTAACAACCTGAGTGGACAAACAGCTGAACTTTTAAGGAGAGAAAGTTAGTCATGGTTTATTCAAAGACTGAACAGACCACTGCTAGTTTCGCCTCATTTTCTTGGCTCTTTTTTGTTAAATGTGTTGTATAAACCTCCATCAGCGCTGCCATGTTTTTATGCAGTTGCTGTTGTTCTTCCATCTTGGTAAAATCTTTGTAGGCGATCACCCCCTGCTGGTTATTTAATATAACACAGGTGTTGACATGGAAAACATAAGTAAAAAGTATAAATGCTGTGACACCAACAATGCTTGGAAAGGATGGATCTATTTATGTATGAAATGAGAGAATAAATGAGCCTTAAGGATGCACCTTGCCTTGGTACAAATTGCCCATAATACACATAATTCATTGTTTTTGCAAACTTTATTTAAAACATATATGACATATTTATATACAATAAAAGTCTCTTCAAGAGTAAATTATAATTAGAACATTAGAAGGACACGCAGCTTTGCTTTGGAGGGGTAGACTCCAGAGGAAGGTTTTGAAGCAGCCTCAGGAGGATGGATCCTGAGAGGTGACTTCTACAAGTGTGTAATGCTTTTGATAACGGGATGCACACTGCCTCTACTGGTCTGGCAGACATACTACATTGTTTCCAACAGGCCAGGTTTATGTAAATTGTGTAATGTTATTTTTACCAACATTTAAAATTTGGTAGGATACTGTATCTGTATTTCCTCAGCTGCTGGATGATTTTAGGCCCCTCCTTCTTTACTCTAACACATTGAATAAAGCAGAGCCCACACCCTTAGCTCTCTCTCCCCTGTCTATCCTAACAGCATGTTGAAAGCGGAGAGGTGTTCAGGAAGAGTCCATCTTTAGTGCGACCCGCTGGGACCAGGGTGTCAGTGTTTACACCTGCGGGTCATGTGACTCTGACCTGTTGGTGACAGGAAGCTCTGTTCTTCGGGGAGAGAGGTGAGGCAGAGGCTGAGAGCGCCATCAGGTCACTCTGTGGGCTACTGTATTCACTGTGATGGTTTCCACAGAGGAAGAATGAGTGAGTACAGTGGCATAGCGGTCTCTAGTCCCTAACATTTTCAATAAACTACTAAAGCATATATTTGAAATAACATGAACAGGCGATGCGATTCCATGGTGCAGATTTAATGCATCGCTCATTAGTGTGGCATTACTTTCATACAGTTACATAGCATATCTGATCAGAATGGCCTGTACACAGATGATAGCTAAACTTTGATCAACATGGACATATGGAGCATTCAAGTTGTGTCAGGTTTATCGTATATATGAGTTTCCAACATGAAATCGCACATATACACCCCAGTCTTTTGATCAAGTTGGGTAAATCAGAATTGTAGAGGCAACATGAACCGCCTCTTCTGACATTTGAGAAGTAAAACAGAATTATATTTTCTTGAAGTTCGATAATGTTAGGGAAATGTCGGTTTTGTGTTACACCAGGCTTCATAATTAGCTAAGCTTCAACATTATCATTAAGGTATTGGTAACAACCTTGAATGCATTTGTGGTACATAATCAGAAGCCACAAACAGATAATAGGATTGAACTCTATTATGATATTTCCAGGTTCCCTTTGTCTGATTAAAAAGGACTTGAATGTGCACAAGTCGTGTAAACAAGTTCCATCCTCAGAGAAAACTACCATTTGAATTGTCCGACATGTACATGAAAGCAGCAATATACCTCATTTAAAATCTTAGATTTGTCACAATTCAGTCCCTAAACCCGTTTTAAAGTCTGGTTTCAAAGCTGAGCATAATGCACAGTCTGCTTTGCTTTTTATCTCCATAGTTTACTTAGAAGTTCTTCCATACTTAGGTTCTCACTGCTCAGCTGAGTGGTGAACGTAATGTGAAGGCAATGTAAAGTGGTATCAATACTGGCAACTTTTATACAAGTAAGAGTTTATGCACATGGTATCTGTACCGAGTAGAATTGCTGTTCGTGGCAAATGGATGTGGTTACCATGCTTTGTCTTACGTCTCTTTTTAGTTGTATTTAGTGGTACATTTTAAGAACACAAGAGCTGTGTAAACTGACATGGAATCATTAGATTATATGTCCAGCCAACTAGTAACTTTACCACCATTTACAGAACAAATTATCCATTGTCCTATGCAATCAGTTTGTTTGTTTATGTTATGCTGATGTGGTTTTGGCTTTTAGTTCTTTATGAAGCCTATATGTTACTGATTATTTTGTTGCTTCACTATTAACACAGTTAAATAGAATATCCTGTATATATCCAGTAAAAAGACGCATAAAGGTTGATTTAAGGCATAAGAGTCTTTGTCTTGTTTCTGGCTTATAATAATCTATTTAATAAGGACTAAAGCTGCAATAACTAACTGAAATAATCTGTTATAATTATTAAAATAATTGTCAGCTATTTTAATAATTCATTATACCTTAAACATGTGCAGAGATGTTTTATTACCAAGACAGAGGTGTAAAGCCACAGTAACAGAATGTAAATTGTGTTTTTCATTAAAAAAAAAGAAAAAAAGCTCAATCTAAAGGGCATTCCTTGAAGTTTGTAAAAACCTATGTGATTTTTTCCCCCGTGCTGTACCAGGAACTATAAACCACATCTTTTTAAAAGGCCCATATTATTTTTTTTCAAGCTTTTTGAAATAAATTTGGAAAGATTTTACATCACATTTTATAACCTAAAATACTGTATATGCATTGAAAATGTCTTCCTTTGGGGAGCTGTTCAGTTTGCAGAGAATGCTTTGGTTAGTTCACTTTAAGGCTCTGCTGGCTCCACCCATTTTACTGGCAGCTGTGAGCTTTTATCAGCTCTGCTGCAGTGAAGGACCACAGGGCTGAGGTCTTTCTCTTCCAAAAGCCTTCTACAGAGCAGACACTACTGCCTCTTGATTGTCTCCTTTGAGTTCACACATGAATGAGGTTGGGAGGATTTGAGTTCAGACATGAGAGGAGAATCTCTGAGCGCTTGTACTGAATGGTGGGAGATAGACAGAGTATAATATAATGGCTAATTAGCATGGCTATTAGCAACATGAAGCTAACGGATTAATGAGCTGAATGCCTCGTAATGGCTGCGGTTTAAGAGCACTGAAATGATCAGAATGAGTCCAGTGACAGTATATGTGCTTTAGGAGCCAGCGCTCTTCCTGGAGCAGGCAGGTTTCACATGTCTACATAGAGCCGCAGAGCCAAGTGTTTTCAGCTCCTGAGAAGAGCAGTTCCTCTGCAAACAGGATTACTCAAACATGTGTGATTTAAACAAAATACTACTCCAGGTTTGTTTTTGAGGTAGAAACAACATTTTAACATGGTTAAAAGCTCAGAAGGAACCTTTAACCGCATGTCATTGTTAAGCCACCAGGTCACCATACATTTATCCATTCTTCACTATCCAAGTGTTAATTGGTTAATCAAAAAAATATATATATATACAAATCCAAATAATTGTTAGTTACAGCTCAAATAAGAATAGGAACATTTCAACTGATAATCATAATTCCAAGAGGCATTTTTACATTGATAACAAAAAGGACATAACTTCCTTATACCAAACCAACTAAATTCCATCTGACAAAAGTTCAAAATATATTCTGCCACCAGCTTAGAGCCATGTTGTTGTGAACGCCCAGTCAGCCGTGCAGCCTCCTCTGTATCCACTCTAATAACTCCACTGAAGGACACGGACACAGCCCACTGACACACTGGCCTACATTCTCCGCATTCCCTTCACACTCAAACTCCCATCATCCCTCTGACTACGAGACATCCATAAACTCTGGATACATCAATAATGGATGCAGCAGACCCCATCATGTCCGCAATTACGAATCAGACGTGCGCCGGTATTGTAACAGATGCATATATTTATGGTTTTGCATCTGATTATCACCGCTATGGTCCAGTGAGTAGAGTGAGCCATGCCTTCCAATATGGGAGCTGCTTCTATAATGCATGAAGATCAATATGCTGTGGCTTTGTGGAGTGCGGGCCTCGCATCTCTGTGCACATATCAAGTATTGGGACCGAATTGCTGGCCGTTTGAAAAGATTTATGTGCTAGGATTTACTGGCGCCCCAGGGAGAGGTGTGGACTATAGCTGTGGATGTGACCAAGCCGCCATTGTTTGGAACAGAGAGGAGGGCAAACAAAGCCGTCGCTGCAGCGTTGACAGTATTTATGATACGTGCACTTATAGGCGATATCGGATGTTGGGTTAAAGGGAAGCGCTGCACTGGGAACAGGAGTAAAACAGCATTTATCGATAGTCTTATATGGTTTCTTCCAGGGTTTGACTGTCAATATATCAATTTAAAAGGGAGTTCTAGTCTATTCAACTATATTTTACTGTGGGCCGGATTGTCAGATGGCTATGGCCAGTGGGCTGGACATTTCCCTGTACTATTACACTCATGTTAGACTTACAATTGACAAAATGCACTACCCACTTTTATATCTTTATTAAAGCTGCACTATTTTTTGTTGTATTTTGGCAAAGATAATTATTTAGTTAGTACAGCATAACAGAAGTCATCTGAGAAAAAAAAGAGACTTTGAGGTCTCCTGTGAGCTGTATTATTAGGGTTTTTGTTCTAGAGGGAAGGAACAGTTTAACCAATCACACGCTTTCATAGGACAGGAGCACTCCGATTGGACAATACATCCTTTATCTATCCAGAACTAGAATCTATCAGGAATAATGTGAAGGAGCTATTGTTTTATTCATAGCTTATATTATATTTTTATTTTTTATTTTAAAAAATTAAAAGCAAACTCCAGATCTGTGCTGTGTTATTGTGATAGCTCCTGGCTGTGTACAGACTTCCAGGTTTGTGTGAAACTGTGATAGAGCATCGCGAAGGAGAGGAATTAGGAAAGGGGAGTGTATCATTCAAACTTAACATTTTTTTTAGACAAATCACTTTTACAATCACAAAATCAGGTAGTGCAGCTTTAAACACAGTACATGGAATCCAAATAAACAAGTACACAAACATAACCAGCTTCTGGTTTATTTACATCACATTATCATCTATAATGGGCTTTTAGTGCAACAAAGGAAAAAAAAACTGAAACATAAGCAGTTTCTAAGTTATTAAAATTAGTCATTGCAACGGCTGACTTTAGTGCAGCAAAGTGTTGCAAAATGACACAGCCCTATGAACAGTTTAGTGGCTATTAAATGGTTTATTTATTATATATTAAATTGATTAAAGGACCGGTTCTGGCCACTTGTTGAATAGTCCTGCCCTAGACAGTAGGTAGTTATTTGCAGGGATGACATTTAGAGACAGACTGACAAAACAACCATTCGCTTTCATGTTCATTCACTAGGAGCAATTTAGAGTCACAATTCTCCTAACAGATGTTTACTTTAGACAAGTAAGCCGGAGTATCCAGAGAGAACCTATGGTAACATGAGGAGGACATGTAGTTTACACCCAGAGAAATCATGGGAGGCAAGGGGGAAGAACACAAACGGCTCTGCCACCATCCCCCATCCCCTCTCTACTTTTTAGTTTTCAAAAGTCACACAGCAGAAAATAATGACGTTATGGACATAGTCTCATTTTGTCAAAGGAATATTCTACATACAGTACTTTTGTATAGAATAGATAATTGCCATATCCTATACAAAACACACACAACTGCTCACAACTACCTACAATGAACAAGTGATGCCAACAATGCCAACAATAATAAAGCATTAGTCTTATGTAGAGCTTGTAGACACTCAAAGGGGCTTTACAATTTAATGCATTATTTGTTGGCTCATCAGTCACATTCAGTGATTGTGACCTACTTGTGTAGCCACAGCTGCACTGGGGCAGACTGATGGAAGCGTGACTGCCAGTCTGCACCTACGGCCCCTCCAACCAACACCAAACACAGTCACACTGACTTATTCATATGGACAAGGTGGGTGAAGTGTCTTGCCCAAGGACACAACAACAGTATGCAATGCTGGTAGCAGCGATAGAACCGCTAACCTTTGGGTTAGTGAGCAAGCAGCTCTACAATGACGTGGAAATCTCCTATTATGATGTTATATGAGATTCTGTTGATGGCCACACATATGGATCTGCATGAAAAACACACTTTTTATTGACATGCTTCATTCTCCAGTACAGAGCATAGTCGAGGCGAGATTCACTTTTTACATCTCAACTTTCCTCTGCATGACTACTGTAGGTGCTCACAGGCTTACAAACCAATCCTAGTTGTTACATTCTGCAATAAGTTAGGTTGATTTTTGAAGATGGCACATGGGACATGTCATGTGTAGCATATGCATGATAAAAATGATTAAGTTTCTCCTGCTTGATGGCCATTTCACGGGGGCACCAGGCTAAGCAGTGATGCAAAGACTGTCCACTTCCTAGACACTTCCTTCAGCTCTCCTCGCCAAATACTAAGGAATTGCCCAAGCAAGCCAATGAAACATAGTCCCTCCAGCATTTTCTGCGTCTTCCAAGGGGCCTCTTACCTGTGTGACATTTGCTGGAACTCCTCCTTAGGGATGTGAGGGGGCAGCGGCTATAGTCCGAGCTCCTCCACAAGCTTGGCTTAGCCTTTTCTTCACCACAACAGACCACTGCTGCTGCATCTCTCCTCCTATCAATCTCAACCTCAATTTCTCCTTCATTTGTGAACTCGACACTATAACTACTACAATGCCCATATTTTTATAGAACATTATACACAGTCTTTACAAAATCTTCTTTTATGTTCAAAATTAACAAATCAGGCAGCTGTGTCCCTACACAACCAAACAAATTAAATGTACCCTGCAGCTAAATGTCTATATTCAAAGTAAAGACAAACAAAAGCAATCACCCAACCGCCTTGTAATGTCCATAGCTTTATTCAGTCAAATTTATTCCACTGCAACCACCACAGCACACCCCCAACAGTGCTCTGCTGTGTCCTTCCACACTGATAGTAGTTTGTTGTAGTCTGAAGATGAACAAAGCTGAATATATATTATTTAAAGGAGTCCTGTGGAGTCTTCATAGTAAACAAGTTTAGATTCACACCAGAAAGATGGAATTTTCATGAACATATTTACTTATGCAAAGATTGTGTTGTTTTTTTTTTATTCTTCCTTCAAAGCATCAGCGTCATGGCTTCAGCTCCAAAGTCACATTGCATTTTCACACCAAAAGTTGTGGAATGGATTACAATAGGCTGTAAAAGAATAAAAAACAAAAAATAGTGGGAGAGCAGTACTAGGGACTTGGGAGCTCAAAGACTGTCTCCATGCAGCCTGTTGAATTGTTTTAAAATTATGAAATAAAATAATAGGGCATTCATAATTTCATAATTTTCTCTTTGCAAAAGGTGGAGCTATGCACAAAAACAACATGCCAAAGAACAGAAATAAATCAAATGTGAACTTGTCCTTCTGATAAACAAGCCAAATGTTGTACTGACTTTTTTGAAAAACAAAGCTTAGTGTATATTAGCAAAAGAGTATGGCTCTTGCTTCATTTTTAGTTTAGACTGGATTAAACACAAGTTAAACTCATGTGGTTATATGTTCAGTGGTTAAAATGTGTTAAAGTGGAGCAGAGAAGTGAATTTGATGCACCGAAAGCTGGCGGTAAACCTGAAGTAGTCGCCTGTTTACTGAAGCTAATACAGCTTTAGCTCCAGCCTCACACAGACACACACCAGCTTCACACAGACACACACCAGCCTCACACAGACACACACCAGCCTCACACAGACACACACCAGCTTCACACACACACACCAGCCTCACACAGACACACACCAGCCTCACACAGACACACCAACTTCACACAGACACACACCAGCCTCACACAGACACACACCAGCCTCACACAGACACACACCAGCCTCACACAGACACACACCAGCATCACACAGACACACACCAGCCTCACACAGACACACCAGCCTCACACAGACACACACCAGCTTCACACAGACACACACCAGCCTCACACAGACACACCAGCCTCACACAGACACACACCAGCCTCACACAGACACACACCAGCTTCACACAGACACACACCAGCCTCACACAGACACACACCAGCCTCACACAGACACACACCAGGATTTACGCTCCTCTTTTTATTAAATGTTGCCAGTGCCTTTATGTTTTAAAGTCAGCTTCATACATGTTTTTATCTTATTTATTAACACAACTTCTGTTGCACTTGTGTGACATCAGCATGAAAAATGTAAAAGATGCCGGTCTCCTGGACCCAGAGTAATCGAAACACAAGCAGGTTTTGGGGATACCCCATACTGACATGACCCATGCCATACTGTCCAGAATGAAAAGTGCCTCATGTCTCTGTGACAGCCCTGTGTCTAACTGGCCACTGTTCAAGGTGTACCCCATCTAAGGTTAATAGTTGCTGGGATAGGCTCCAGTCATCCCCAACTTCTAATCGGTGGAATAGGCAAAAGAAGATGAATGAATCATTTACTGTGTTGTGTTTTGGGGTATATCTGTGGATCATTGAGCTGTCGGACAAGATTATGTGACAAATAACAGGCCATGCAGCTGTCACAAAACCCTATTTGAGAGACGTGTGACCGATGTGATTGACAGCTCATTTGCCTGCATGCTGCTGGCTTTTCAGTGATGTAATCTTTGAACTGCTTGTATTTATCAACTACAAATGCTGGTATTTAGTGTCTCACAAGCAAGCTTCTGCAAATTTGTGCATCAACTGGAGCCAGATTTATTGAGCTGCACAATAAATGTCTCATCAAACTTGACCAACCTTTGCTTTATTATCATTATTATCAGCTTCTATAACATTCCATGGTGTGTGAGATCCATTGTCCATTTATATGGGTGCTCACTTTATTTACCTACTGTACACAAATCAGAGTTGTTGCTAAAGGGTATATATTATGTTTTTATGCATATTTTTTCATCCATATTGGTCACCTCTAGAACGGCATAGCACCTTATACAACACTTAAAAACATTATCTGACTCAAAGAGAACATTTTTAATAAGTACTCTACTGGTGCAATAAAGAAACAGGCAAAGAGAGAAGCAGAGTGCAGAGTGTTGCTTTCTTTTAAACACAAGAAGAAAAAAAGCCAACTTCTTGAACTAAATGAAAAATATCTGTGAGGAATCAGAGGAAACAGAGCTGTACACTGTTTTTGCGCTAAATGAATGAGAGCAGACTGGATGTAGAGGGCTTGTTAATTGGTCAGTGCTTCCTGGAGTGGGCGGGGGTTTGTGGGAGAGGCTAAGGTTCATGCAACTGAGAATTTTGAGGGCTCAAAACAGCCAAGCCAGACTCTCTCTAAGTACTCTGGCCTCCTCCCACCATCTAAAAACAGGCACACGGTAGGTGAATTTGTGATTATAAATTCTCCTTGTAAGTAAATATGGGATGAAATGAATGAATGTGTACCATACCTCATGCCCATAGTTGTTAGGATGGAGTCTAACCACCATCAACCCCTAATGTAATAAGTAGAAAAAGATAAATGAATGAATGAATGAATGAATGAGTTTTTGCCTGCAATTTTGGCAAAACACTGCAACAAATGTAAATTAAAAAGAAGAATGGTCCCAAAATGGAGCCTTGAGGAACTCCACAAATTAGCATAGGTCTATCTAAATGATGACACTCCATACATACCATTCTCTTTCATTTTATTTACTTATCCAACAATAATCAGTGTTTTAATAGTGATAAAAATCTTCTAAACACTTGTGTGAAATCGTATCTAAAATGTAAGTCTTTTCAAGCACTAAACAAAAATAGGATTACACATTCTCTATTAGCCATACACAGATTTATTTTCCCATTACAGCATTCATCTCTGTCAACCCTAATGTGTGACTTTCACATCCTCACCCTGTTAAACCCCCAAAGCCCCTGGCCGCTCTGCCTACAGCCTAATGGCCTACTCTAATGGCTGTTTGCCTTGTTCCGCAGTAATTGGTAGGCATCTCGCTCTGTAGAAAGTCGCTGCCATCCTCTCCCTACTGAGATTGTGTAGCTGGTCCCCTCTGGGTCTGCTGCTTTGTGGGGACTGGTGTATCTCTTCTAATGATATCATAATTGCTGTTTTTCCTCACAGTGGACAATGGTCGGCAAGCCTGAAGGTGGCCTGGTAAATGAGCTGGAGATCAAACTGAGGACGCTATGGTGATGCTGATGCAGATAGCACAAATGTATCAGGGTTGGGTGAATTGAAAAATGTTATCAATTTCTTTACTTTTTTTTTTTTTTGACAATAGGTCATTAGTGGCGTAATATGCAAATGCATGTTGCTGTGTTTGCCAATTTTGCAAGCCTTTAAAACAGCAGTGAGCAAACAACAGATAATGATCTCTGGTATTGAATGCAGTGCAAACTCTTTTAAAAATTAAATAGCAACAGTGCCCAGGATTCAGTCTAATAGAGTTCTCCATGGTCAGATCTGAAGGAGAATAAGATGGTTCTGCAACTGAGGTGGTGATGGGATAGGAAAGAGTGGGATAGTTCCGGTGATGGGGTGGAGGAGAATTTGTTTTTTCTGCTGCTGCTGCTGAGGAGGTGAAGGAGGAGAGAGGAAAGTGGCTTTAAGCTGACAAATATGAGACAAAAGACAGAACACTTTTAATATAGGCAACTAAGGAATAATTGGCTGAGAGGATGTGGAAGTAGAATGTGATTGGTTGGAATAGGAGGGGCCTATGAAACACATGCAAGAGACTAAACCGAGGAAAAGATGCACGTGTTAATAATGTGTTTTGTATGCCTCTACATTCTAGCTCTGTTTCCACCAAGCCCAGAGATCATCCCCTTCACTACACTGAAGTGAGATAGTGCCTTTTGAACAATCATTTCTCCGTCCGACCAAATTCGTGCTGACACTCCAGTTTGCTCAGTTTGCTTTCCGAAAACTCCTCTCTTCCTCTTTTTAATCCTCTGAGGAGAAGCCAAGATGGGGGAGCGGGGAAGGATGCTGACAGGGACATAACTCGCCTTCCCCTACATCCACCTTGTTTACAGTCTGCTCCCTCCGCCACCGCCGCCGCTCCCCTCCTCCTTCTCAATGGAGCCATAAAAAACAAATAGGGGCTTTTAGAGAAATTGCCTGTGCGCCGAAGATTAATAACAGTTGCACCAGTTCACCCGAGAAAGCCTCCGGAGGCAAAAACGATATTGGAAGATTAAAAGTGCCACATCTCTAAATTGGTATGATTCAGTGCTCAGGCCCGGTCCACCTGCCAGACCAACAGGCCCATTAAGTATTTACTGGATAGAGTGGAGTGACTGCAATCATGATTTCACTGCGGGGCTGACTATGAAGTCTAGAAAGTAGCAATATGTGGGAGGCATGGTGGCAAAGTGGTTAGTGCTCCTACCTGCCCAGCAAGGAGGTCGTGAGATCAATCCAAACGTCTCTGCATCTCTCTCTGTGTCAGCAAGGGTAGGAGAACTGGTGACTCTATACTGCCCATAGTGAGTGTATGGAAGAGCTGATGGGGCTGTCTGTCTGTGTATGTCTCTGTGTCAGCCCTGCAACTACCTGGCGTGTCCAGTAGGGTGACCACCTGTCCCACTTTCGGTTGTACTGAACAGGCATTTAGGCATTTGTTGTCCCTTTTTAAAGTGTTTTAGCTGACTACAGAGTGAGTAAAACAATTTGCAGATTTTTATAGCCTGTATGTAGTCTGTGGGAGAGCTGAACTTTCTGGAAGCATGTTGTTGTTAATTAGTGCAATGTGTTACATATTTTTGCTTTGACAAACTTGCTAACTAACAGCTAACAACTTTGTCAACATCACAACTTTTCATGGCAGTCTAAGAGCCTCTCACAGTCTGTACTCTGTCTCCAGTCTGCACATCACAGAACTCTCTGCTCACACCACAGACAGCTGGCACACTCAAATATATAGGCATTTTTTACTGTAACAATTCATCTCAAATGATGATGAAATGCAAAGAAATTATTCATAAAAGAAAGAAAAAAAACAACAACAGAGAGATGAGGTTTAGATAACACTGAAAATCTTTCTGTTTAATATCTGACTTTGAAGGCTCAGTTACTGGCTCTGATCAGCTGTAGCCTCACTGCTGTGGCACAGCCCTGCTCCTGTCTGCTCCTGTCAGCTCCTGTCTGCTCCTGTCAGCTCCTGTCGGCTCTTGTCAGCTCCTGTCAGCCCCTGTCAGCCCCTGTCTGCTCCTGTCTGCTCCTGTCAGCTCCTGTCAGCTCCTGTCAGCTCCTGTCAGCTCCTGTCTGCTCCTGTCAGCTCCTGTCTGCTCCTGTCTGCTCCTGTCAGCTCCTGTCAGCCCCTGTCAGCTCCTGTCTGTCTGCTCCTGTCAGCTCCTGTCTGCTCCTGTCAGCTCCTGTCTGTCTGCTCCTGTCATCCCCTGTCTGCTCCTGTCTGTCTGCTCCTGTCTGTCTGCTCCTGTCAGCTCCTGTCTGCTCCTGTCTGCTCCTGTCTGCTCCTGTCTGCTCCTGTCAGCTCCTGTCAGCCCCTGTCAGCTCCTGTCTGTCTGCTCCTGTCAGCTCCTGTCTGCTCCTGTCTGCTCCTGTCAGCTCCTGTCAGCCCCTGTCAGCTCCTGTCAGCCCCTGTCTGCTCCTGTCAGCTCCTGTCAGCCCCTGTCAGCTCCTGTCTGTCTGCTCCTGTCAGCTCCTGTCTGCTCCTGTCAGCTCCTGTCTGCTCCTGTCAGCCCCTGTCTGCTCCTGTCAGCCCCTGTCAGCTCCTGTCTGATCCTGTCAACCCCTGTCAGCTCCTGTCTGTCAGCTCCTGTCTGCTTCTCTCTGCTCCTGTCAGCTCCTGTCAGCTCCTGTCTGCTCCTGTCAGCTCCTGTCAGCTCCTGTCTGCTCCTGTCAGCTCCTGTCTGCTCCTGTCTGCTCCTGTCTGCTCCTGTCAGCTCCTGTCAGCTCCTGTCAGCTCCTGTCAGCCCCTGTCTGCTCCTGTCAGCTCCTGTCAGCCCCTGTCAGCTCCTGTCTGTCTGCTCCTGTCAGCTCCTGTCTGCTCCTGTCAGCTCCTGTCTGCTCCTGTCAGCCCCTGTCTGCTCCTGTCAGCCCCTGTCAGCTCCTGTCAGCTCCTGTCTGATCCTGTCAACCCCTGTCAGCTCCTGTCTGTCAGCTCCTGTCTGCTTCTCTCTGCTCCTGTCAGCTCCTGTCTGCTCCTGTCAGCTCCTGTCAGCTCCTGTCTGCTCCTGTCAGCTCCTGTCTGCTCCTGTCAGCTCCTGTCAGCCCCTGTCTGCTCCTGTCAGCTCCTGTCTGATTCTGTCTGCTCCTGTCAGCTCCTGTCAGCCCCTGTCTGCTCCTGTCAGCTCCTGTCTGATCCTGTCAACCCCTGTCAGCTCCTGTCTGTCAGCTCCTGTCTGCTTCTGTCTGCTCCTGTCAGCTCCTGTCTGCTCCTGTCTGCTCCTGTCAGCTCCTGTCTGCTCCTGTCAGCTCCTGTCTGCTCCTGTCAGCTCCTGTCTGCTCCTGTCAGCTCCTGTCTGCTCCTGTCAGCTCCTCTATGCAGCGCTGATGCCTTTTCTTTCAGGCTCTGCCACAATAAAGTTGTTTCTGCTGTAGGAAAAGGATGAAGCTTTACTTTGAAGGGTCACAGGAGGTGGTCGATTGCTGCTAACAGAAACTTTACAGTGCTTCTTCATCCAGCTGCAGTTTCTCCTCTGCTCTTCTCTGATCTCTCCGCTTACTTTTGATTATAATTAATAACAAAGTTATTAGAAACAATTATCTCTTTTGTAATAGTTTTTGAGTAAAAGAGACTCTGGATCTAAAAAAACACTGCGGCTGTTCGCAGATGGAGCGGTAATAAATCGCCCGTCTTGTAATTAAGCCTAATGCTTTTACAAACGTTAACAGTACATATCTCTGTGATTCCTGAACCTATTAAAGCGAAATAAAAACTGACACAAAGCTGGAGGTCTTATCTGTCAGGAGGATTTAGCTTGTTTTACAACAGCTGTGCAAACACGTAATGTCAGTCACTCACACCAGTGTCATTATGGACCTAGTAGCCTGTCGGGCAAGGCCGCTCAGGGGGCTGATGGGGTGCCAAGCTCTGACCAACAGGGGCCGTAGCCACCCCAGGCCACCACGTGGCTATGTCACAGACGATCATAGACAAAAATTAGAGGCACGTTTTATCTTTAAGTTTTATTGTAATGCCCTCTGGTTGGTGGTGCCTCTGGCCAAAACAAATCGCTATTCCAAGTCTTTTAACAGTACGCTGCTTTCCAAATAACAAACCGTGGGTCACGGAAGATATAAAAGTAGCACTGAACAAGAAGAAAGCAGCTTTTAGGAGCGGTGATAAGGAGGAATTAAAAAGGTCTATAGAGGAGGTGAAGGAGAAGGTCAGAGAGGGCAACGAGAATTACAGAAAAAAGCTGGAGACCAAGCTCACTAATAACAACTTGAGGGAGGTCAGGAATGGAATGAGATCCATCACCGGACATGGAAAAAAGACTGACCAGATGATGAAAGTAGACCTATGTGAGGCCAATCAGCTAAACCTGTTTTTTAATAGGTTTGATAATAACACGGGATACTCTCTTCCTCTCTTCCACCCCTGTGTGTCTCCTGCCACTATGCCACATAACACCATTACAATTCCAATGACTCCGCCCCTCCTGAGCCCCTCATTGGATCTCCACACAACAACTCTCATGTCGCCCTCAGTTACCATCACCTCTGAGGATGTGAGAAGGGAGTTCAAGCGGCTGCAACATGGTAAAGCTGCTGGACCCGATGGACTCAGTCTGAGAGTCCTCAAGCAATGTGCCACACAGTTGTGTGATGTTTTCCAGCATATTTTCGCATTGAGCCTGAGTTGTATAACTGTTCCGGTTATGTGGAAAACTACCTGCCTTGTTCCAGTGCCTAAAAAGAGCAAACCATCTGCACACAGTGACTACAGACCAGTGGCTATTACTTCACATGTGATGAAGTCACTGGCCTCTTCCTGCTGAACAGAGCTTATACATACCTGGAAGAGCCTGGAAACACTGTTAGAGTCATGTTTTTTGATTTTTCCAGTGCTTTTGATACAGTGCAACCTGTACTCCTGAGGAAGAAGCTGCTGGACATGCAGGTGGATGCTCCATTGGTGACCTGGATCAACAGCTGTCTCACAGGTCGGCCACAATATGTGAAGCTGAGGAGCACCATCTCTGACATGGTGGTGAGCAGCATGGGGGTCCCCCAGGGGACGGTCCTCTCTCCCTTCTTGTTCACATTGTTCACATCTGACTTTAGACACTGCTCACAGTCCTGTCACCTACAGAAGTTTTCGGACGACTGTGCGATTGTGGGCTGTACCAGCAGGGGTCATGAGACTGAGTACAGGAGAGTGGTGGACAGTTTTGTTGAATGGTGTGGACTAAACCACTTGCAGCTGAATGTCATGAAGACAAAAGAGCTAGTGGTGGATTTCAGGAGGAAGAGAACCTCCCCTAGTCCAATAACAATCATGGGCACTGAGGTGGACTTTGTGGGCTGCTACAAATATCTCGAGGTCCACATCGACAACAAACTGGACTGGACTGAAAATACAGATGCTCTGTTCAAGAAAGGACTGCGCAGACTGTATTTTTTAAGACAACTAAGGTCATTTAACATCTGCAGAAAAATGCTTCAGATGTTTTACCAATCTGTTGTGGCCAGTGATCTCTTCTATGGTGTTGTGTGCTGGGGCAGTGGGGCTAAAGTGTCTGAAACCAACCAGCTCAATAAGCTCATCAGTAAAGCTGGTTCTGTCCTGGGACTGAAGTTGGAGTCCATGGTTGAGGTGGCTGAGAGGAGGATACTGAAAAAGTTGCTCAGTATCCAAAACAATCCATCCCACCCTCTGCATGAAACTCTGGTCTCCTATCAGAGTACTTTCAGCTGTAGACTCAGATTGCCAAGAAACAGCGCAGAACGCCACAGGAGGCCTTTCCTACCTGTGGCCATCAGACTGTTTAGCTCCTCCCCTTTTAGTAAGGGGAGGGAGTGACTCGGACCATCTTGTACAATGCGTAATAACTGTGTTGGGCCTTTCTATCTTATTTACTCATTTATTCATTATTTAACCTGCATCAGCTCCACTTTACATTTACATTTGGAGGCACTTGGATTGTACTTTGTAAAATGGTCTTTTTATACTATTTTACTATTACTCAATTAATAGAATTAATGTTATTTTATGTTTATGCTTTTTGTGTATGTTCATGTCTTTGCTCCTCTGGCACAAAAATTTCCTTCGGGATTAATAAAGTTATTTCTTATCTTATCTTATCTATTATTCCATCTGCAATCAGACTACTGAACTCTGTTCTTAAATCATTTTTAATGATTTATTTACGCTTGAATTTTCATTGTTTTTCTACTTCATTTTAACTGTTTTGTTGTTTCTAATTACCTAAGTACTCTTATTTTGTCTAGTTTTATTTGTAGGACATACATTTTTTAAAACTTGCACCTGCACAGCTTTTGCAAAATGTGTGAACTGTTGTGGCATATATTTGTATTTTTGTATACATGTTTCTGTGTTTTGATCTGTCTGTGATGATCAGGTTAAAGAATTGTTCTTTAATGAACTAATTAAGTTTTCTGATTCTGATTCAAACTTATAAGGATCTTTTGTTGTGGCTATACCATGCTACTAAAACAGTGGTTTACAAAGTAAGCACAGGTTATGATTACAATATTTCTGAAGGTTCCAACAGTCAACAATAAGTAGGTAGGAGGTGTACAGGTATTCAGTCCAAATTTATTGTAAAGATGCAATATACTAGAAATCACAGATTTAGAATGACCCACTTCTCTTACTGTCACCGACAGAGTCATCCCTTTGCTTTTATCTGAACAACCTGCTGCTGAACAGTTTCAGTCACTTTAGAATGGCCCATCAAGGCAGTGAAAAATAGAAAGTAAGGCTGACACTTAAACAGGGGTTGTCACATAAATAAGTAAATTCACAAGTATGTTCCCTAAATTTGATAGGTGATATTTTTATATCTCATGAACACATTTCATATTATACTTTGGGTAACTCATGGAATATGCATTAAACTGATATTTTACTCATGCTTGGATATTTTTTAAATAGGACTAGGCACTGACCTAAAAAGTTAGAGAAATATATGTTTTTGATTGCTAGTGTATGCATTTCATATGGTTGTTGCTGTTTGCTGATACAAATTCCATACTAAAGTACTATATTCAAGAAGAAAGGAGGTATAGAAAGAAAGCAATACAATAAAAAAGTAAAAAAGTAATAAAAATAAAATAAAAATCCAAATCATAATGCCTAATCTGACTATTTCACTTCAAAATAGCATTTAATTTTATTCATGAGAACCTTCTTTGTGCTCTTTGTGCAGTGGTGCAGCTGTCCATATAAGTGGGTTAACAGTGTGAAAGGTTCAAACCAGAACGCTTGAATACTTCCTCTCTTCTAGCTGTCCTCTTATTGTCCCCATATGTGTGTATCCGGCTATCTGCAGAGCTTCTGGCCAGACAAGCCTGGCTGGGTTTTGAGAACTCTAAAATTAGCCAATAACTTTTATGGGCCACACTGACACTTTAAAAAGCCATTGCAAAGCTTCACTGCAGTAATTAGACACTAAAATGCAAGCACCATATGCAAAGAAAAAGGCTATAGCCGCGTTATGACACAAGAGTAATATTTTACATTCTGCTAAAGTCGTACACAGCTAATTAACTATTAGCTATGTGTTTGTTAGCCAACCATGACTTCATTTCAGTACGACTCTATTTTGCAACAACAAATAGAGCCTGTAAGTAATATAGGTACTTGGTTAGCAGCATGATAAGCTACAATTATTATAATATGTCAATGGAAAAATGCATACAGAAATGTTAATCAGTTTATAACTAGGCTTATGGACATCCTGGCCATTCAACAGTGCAAGTACGCAGTGTCAAAATAAATCATACTTTGGTCTGGGCTGAACTACAAAAGCTTTGTGTGTGTGTGTCTGTATACATGCTCTTGAGTGTCCAGAGTGATCAGGTTTTCTGTTTGTGCATGTCTTTGTGCATGGGCTAAATGTAGAAATGTTTTGAGGATACTCACGTATCTCCCCATCAACCAAGCCTTGGTTGACCTGAAGATGTGCTTGAGATCACTGGGGGGGGGGGGGGGGGGGGGGTTAAATATTTCTGAGTGCAACTGGGTCAGTGGCGTGATGCCTGGATTTTAGCTTCCATAGGCAACAGATTTTTTAGTTTTTAATTAAAAAAGCTTAAAATTGTTTAATTGGACTGATTTCATGACACTTTTGTGATCCCAGTTTATAATTGCTTGAAAAACACAAAATTAGCTGAATATTATGAAGATGAAAGTGGGAAAATGTCATTCAGTACAACAGTCCCCATGTAAAGTTAGAGAAGACATTTGCTAGTATAAATGATAAAAAAATAATAAAATCATTAAGTTCTATCTTTGGCATATTTTTAAAATTCTTGAGATAAACATATAAAAGTATTTGCATAACTGACCTTTAAAAAACATTATTAGTTTCTTAAACACTTTGTTCCACAAAAACCTTTTTCCTTAAATGTCATTTGGCAAAGATCAGAGGCCATTTTGAACTAGAATCTAATGGCTTTTGTCAGGTGACATGTGGTGATGTTAGTCAGAGGATCCACAAAGACCTCTACAGCTGGAGATCAGTTTTAAGTTTAGCTTCTCAATTGAAGTTAAGTTCACCTTTTCCAGGCGTGGAAGGTTGTGTCGCAGATTTGGGTGTCTTTCGGTCAAACATTAAGAAAGTGTTTATAACATTGTACATTTAAAAAAATATATTAGTTTTGAGATAAAATTTTAAGATAAAAAAATCTATGTTAATATAAGTGTTGTTAGTAGTGGCCTACTTATATGCCTGTACAGAATGAAAAAAATATATATCAAAATGTCATTCGGGGAAACACAATTTGTCAAACAGACATGTAGTTATCCCTGATGTTTATCCTAATTATTTATTCAATTATTTTAATTATTAACACATTTTTAAATGTCTATAGGGTCTGTATAACTCACATGAAGGTATTTTGCTGTTTTAAGATATTTTTATCGATTTTAAAAATAACTTAATCAGATAACATAAGTAAATTGTGTTTGGTAGATCATTTCTTTCTTGTAACAATTCTTCTTGCAGTAAATCTTATACATTTGGAAAGCCTGATTATTTCCCTTTTAAATAGAGCCACATTTGTAAGGAACATGCATTTGTAGGATAAGCAGCAGAGCTGAGTCTGTGGGTTGTGCCCGTGAAAGATTTGCCAAATCTTCTCTGCCTAACAGATTTTTTGGCTCTTAACTCTTGTTTGGTGTTGTTGGTGGATGGGATAATAAAAGTCTAAAACAAAACATTTTGCCTATTTAACAATGTATTTATTCATTAAACAAACCATAGTAAGGTGTGCAGGAAGTGTACACGAGACACCAGCCTGGCACCTCCTCCTCATACTGGTCACCAGCCTGGTCACACAAAGCCCATTCTTGAACAGCATTTGTCACTAGTCAGACAACGTGGTTGTGCCGGTCAATAACAGCACACCTAAGCTGATCCCATGAGTGTTCGATGGGGTTGAGGTTAGGACTCAGGGCAGGCCATTCCATCCTCTCCTTCCCTCTCACCTCCCGAGGTAGTCCGATAAATGCTCTGTGGGCAAACATTGTCATCCTGGAGGATAGAATTTGGTCCCAGACTGTGGAGATATGGGATTGCCACTTGTTGCAGAGTTTAATCTCAATCTCTCTCTGCATTGCGATTGCCTCTAATTACGACAAGCCTTGTTTTTCCAGTCAGGGAGATGCCACCCTCCACCATCGCAATGTCCTCACCAAAAGATGTTACTCTATCAGTGCAGAAATCACTAAAGCTTTCTCTGCGTCACTACACTTTGACTCTACAATCTAAGTGCCGTAGGCAGAATCAAGACTCATTGCTGAACATAATGTTCCTCCACATGTTCAGGTTCTAGTGCACGTGTTACAGACACCATCGTTAACAGGCCTGGTGGTGAACGGGAGTCATAGCAGGCCAATCAGGCACCTCACTGTCAGCACCTGAGGGCACCAGGAGCTCAAAACAAGAGTCAAAAGCATGTTCCTTTCAAAATGGGGTGCCTTTTAAAAGGAAAATAATCAGGCAACAAGGAGAAGGTTTAAATTTGAGTTGTAGAGCTCAGTTTGAGATCAGTTTTGTTCATTTAACCATTATTGTTCATTTAGCCCTGTGCACACTATTGTTGTCGATTGTTGAGACGAAAGTTAATAACAGAGTTAAGATAATAACAGGTTGGCATTTTATTATCTTTTGCATTATTCAGAATTACTTGTGTATGGATATTTATGTTGTAATTTAATGTATGTATTTTTATTGTACAACATCATTTGGTAAAACAAAATACCTCATACATTAAAACATTGAGTTTTCTGGGAAATATATAAAAATATTGCATTTTTGACCCAAATACTCAAATTAAAGAAGAAAAGTTAACACATTATGAAGTTTTACCTAATCCCAAACTATTTTACCTCTTTTGTGAAATAATTGTGGTAGAAATGTTGACAGATGACACTGAATTACCATAAAAAGGTAAAATATTTAATATTTGTGGTTATAGTGTGGAAATTCTGCTGGTGGCTAACAATTATTTACAGATCTAGTTTGCATTTTGCAATATTTACAATAACATAAGGTCCATAAAGTCCATGAAGGTAAATGCAGGAAAATGCCTTTTTAAATATTTTTTATGAGGAGCATATACTGAAATAAAAAATATACATGTGGATATACACTAAAACTGATAAAGTGGACATGCTGTTTCATTTTTATTTTTTTGGCATTTTGAATTTGTAAAACGTCACTGACCCAACTGTACAGTTAAGTCCATAAATATCTGGACACTGACTCAAGTTTTGTTATTTTAGCATTTTTAACAAAACTTTTCAAAATACAGGTATATAATTCATATGTGCTTAAAGTGCAAACTCTCAGCTGTAATTTGAGAGTGATCACGTCCAAATCGGAGAAAGGGTTTTGGTGATACAGCTCTTTAATATGTAGCTGCCTCTTTTTCAGGGGCTCAAAAGTATTTGGACAGTTGCTTCAAAAGCTATTTCTTGAGCTGCATGGGCTTTCCCCTCATTAATCCATCATAACCTGAGCAGGTAAAAGGTCTGGACTTGATTCCTGGTGTTACATTTGCATTTAAAATTGGTTTCTGTGAAATCACAAGATACAGTTTCTCAATGGAAGTGAACCAGACCATCGTTTGGCTGGATCAAAAAAATGTGAAAAATCCCTTCACAACATCCACCTTAGAGCAGAACACTCTCCAGGAAGTAGGTCTAACAGTGTCTAGGTCCACTATAATGAGCAAACTCCAAGAGAGAAAATACAGAGGGTTCACCACAAGGTTCAGACCTCAGTCTCAACAACAGAAAGGCCACATTAGACTTGGCCAAAAACACGTAAAGAAGCCAGCCCATTTGGACAGATGAGACTCAGACCAACCTGTACCAGAATGATGATGGAGAAAAGTCTGGAGAAGCCTTGGAACGGCTCAGGATCCAAAGCACAGCACATCTTCTGTAAAGCATGGTGGAGCAGTGTGATGCATGTTGGTGTATAACAGGTTTGTCTGGCACCGTTGTGCCAGCGGATGAGTACGAGTGACGCTGCTCGCAAAGAACACGTAACTTAAATAAACCAATCAAAATGCACGGTACGGTTTGGATTTGAGTAAACCACTGCGGAGAGCGTGGTGACCAGACTGATATTTCTCTGTAGAATAACACAGAGACATATCAGTCTGGATTTCCAGGCAAATAATAGGTGTCAAACTCAGTTCATGGTTCGCGCTGAAATTTAACAATCAGAGTAGGTCGTGGGCTGAACATAATGTAAATAAAGAAATTATAGTTTAAAAGTGTACATTTAAATTGTATGATTTTAAAGTCATTTTGGGACACTGGACACTGTGTAAAATGCTTTGCAGATAACAAACCTATCAGGAGCTGATATAATACTGTCTCATTTTTTAAAATTTGATAACAGCAGCTTGTCTCAAAAACATTTTTAGTTCAGCCCTGCTCAAGGCCAGAAGACCACAAGCATCCAATATATCCAATACTAATAATAGTATTAAAACACATGTTTTATTACTGGTCTTGTAAAATGCTCAGCCCAGCTTTTTTTAGTAAGCATTTCCCATTTGTTGTCTGTTTCACACAATGAGACCTGTTGCTGCTATCAAAGTCAAAATGAGCTTTTATTTTTTATGAAGTGGTGATATATTTTCATCTTGTGAATAAAATATTTAATTTGCTTCTACCACTGCATTCTATTATTTTCATACACAGTCTCCCAACTTTTTAGTTTGAGTCTGTGAACACAAGAGGACACAGCACTGTCCCTCTGTCCAGAGCTGATCAGTGCTGTGTCCTCTGTGATAAAATGAGCTCACAGCAGCTTCACTTTGTGACTTTGCTTTATTAAACACACTCTGCTCTGCTGTGAGACCAGAATCCTTTACCTCCTGTAGCTTCTGCTTTGTCCAGAGCATGTTTATATTCTTTACTGAGCCTGTGGCCACATTAGCTCTAACTTTGCTCTACATTAGCTCTACGTTAGCTCTACATTAGCTCCACATTTAGCTCAGCTCTTCTTCCAAGTGCGGCAGGGCTTTTAACAGGATCTGGCAGAAGGACAGACATCACACCCATTTTATCCTCCCTACACTGGCTTCCCATCAAATGTCGTATTGATTTTAAAATTTTGGTTTTAACTTTTAGAGCCTTAAATGGACAAGCTCCACAATACATTGCTGATTTGTTGTGCCCCTACTCTCCAGGCCGGGCCCTCCGATCTTCTGGCCAGAGTCTTTTAAAGGTCCCAAAGACTCGCTATAAAACCCGGGGAGACCTATCCTTTCAGGCTGTAGCCCCCAGACTCTGGAACGCCCTGCCCCAGTCCCTCCGTGTGGCCGACTCTGTCGATTCTTTTAAAAGGCAGCTTAAGACACTGTTATTTAAACAAGTTTTTAGTTAACTGGGCTTTGTTTTGACCTTTTACTTTTATTGATTGTATGTGTTTATTATTATGATTGCACTTTGTAAAGCACTTTGTGATTTTATCTGTGAAAAGCGCTCTATAAATAAACTTTACTTACTTACTTACTTACCAAGTGGATTTAAAAGCCCTGCGCTCACTCTTCACTTTTCCTCTGCTCATTTATTTCGGGGTAAAGCCCGTGCATGGTGCAGATCTGTCAGAAATGAGACAAGTCACAGCAGTAGCAGCAGCAGCAGCAACAGCAGCAGCAGCAGCGGGGGAGGGGTGGCGCGCCACGGAGCTGCTGCACTGCATTATGGGACTCGTAGTTCTAGCATTAAAAATGCTATATAGCAATCGAAACCTTTTAATAGAAATTAGGAAAGGTCATTGTATTAGTAGGAACAATGCGGTTTTCGCCCCGGTCGTGGAACAGTGGACCAGCTCTATACCCTCCATAGGGTGCTTGAGGGTTCGTGGGAGTTCGCCCAACCTGTCCACATGTGCTTTGTGGATTTGGAGAAGGCGTTCGACCGTGTCCCTTGTGGTATCCTGTGGGGGGTGCTCTGGGAGTATGGGGTCCGAGGCCCTCTGCTAGGGGCTGTCCGGTCCCTGCACGAACAGAGCAGGAGTTTGGTTCACATTGCCGGTTGTAAGTCAGACCTGTTCCCAGTGCATGTTGGACTCCGGCAGGGCTGCCCTTTGTCACCGGTTCTGTTCATAATTTTTATGGCCAGAATTTCTAGGCGCAGCCAGGGGCCGGAGGGTGTCAGGTTTGGGAACCACAGGATTTCATCTCTGCTTTTTGCAGATGATGTTGTCCTGTTGGCTTCATCAAGCCAAGACCTTCAGCATGTGCTGGGGCGGTTTGCAGCCGAGTGTGAAGCAGCTGTGATGAGAATCAGCACCTCCAAGTCCGAGGCCATGGTTCTTGACCGGAAAAGGGTGGTTTGCCCTCTCCGGGTTGGGGGAGAGCTCCTGCCTCAAGTGGAGGAGTTCAAGTATCTTGGGGTCTTGTTCACGAGTGAGGGAAGGATGGAGCGTGAGATTGACAGACGGATCGGGGCAGCGTCTGCAGTAATGCGGTTGTTGTATCGGTCTGTTGTGGTAAAGAAGGAGCTGAACCGAAAGGCGAAGCTCTCGATTTATTGGTCGATCTACGTTCCTACTCTCACCTATGGTCATGAGCTTTGGGTCAGGACTGAAAGGACAAGATCCCGGATACAAGCGGCCGTAATGAGTTTCCTCTGCAGGGTGGCTGGGCGCTCCCTTAGAGATAGGGTGAGGAGCTCAGTTACATGGGAGGAGCTCGGAGTAGAGCCACTGCTCCTCCACATTGAGAGGAGTCAGCTGAGGTGGCTCGGGCATCTGTTTCGGATGCCTCCTGGACGCCTTTCTGGGGAGGTGTTCTGGGCATGTCCCACTAGGAGGAGGCCCCGGGGAAGACCTAGGACACGCTGGAGGGACTACCTCTCTCGGCTGGCCTGGGAACGACTTGGGGTGCCCCCGGTAGAGCTGGAGGAAGTGTCTGTGGAGAGGGAAGTCTGGGCATCTCTGCTTAGACTGCTGTCCCCGTGACCCGGCCCCGGATAAAGCGGAAGAAGATGAATGGATGGATGGGCATTGTATTAGCTGTACTTGAAGTGGTAAAGTAGAACGTAAAACATGAAAGCCTCTGTGTAGCTGATGCCTTTTCGTGCCACTGAATAATGCACAGGCTCCCGCTGTTCTGTGGCAGACTTGGCTGGCGCAGGCGATAGACTGAGAGCTGTTGCATCTAAAGCCTTTCAGTGGCACCTTGAAGGTGGCATTCATGCACTGACAGCCTTAAAGAACACATAATTAGGACTGTGCACGTCAGGCTATGGAAATGTAACAATGCCTCTAAAATGGTAGATGTTCACCTTTTATGGCATATTTCTGTTATTCTCACATCTCACCTTTGAAAAAGTTTGCGTCATGAAGTGTGTCTCAAGGTCCTGTCTTTATCAAAGGTGACACATTACAGAGGTGAGATGGGGTTGCACTGAACTGGGCAAAAAGGCTTCTGTCCACTCTGCACCTTATGCATGGAATATGTTGTAGAAAGACTGGCACGTAACTGAGTTGATTTCTTTGAATGCTTTTAAATCCAAACAGAGCATCCTAGAGGCCAACTCCACAACATGCACTTGTTTTTCATGATCTGTTTATCTGCCTTTTGGCCAGGACTCCATTGAAAAACAGGTTTTTAATCTCAATGGGACTTTCCTGGTTAAATAATAAAAAAAAATAAATAAATAAAAGGGGAACATTGGGCCTTATTTATGACTACTGAAAAAAATCCGCTGAACTGCTCAAGAGAACTCTATGTGGGATTCATGAAATGTTCTCAAGCAGCCAGATTCTTCTCACTCCATTAAGTCCACAAACACCATGGTTTTTATTAACATGATATTATAATAATTTATTATTATAATATTTATTTATACTGTATGGACAATATATGGACATGAGACAGGGGTTTAGTGACGGTAGCGAACTCATGACAGAGCCAGGAAGCTTCCAGCTGGAGCACTTGTACTGCAGTTTGACAACTTCAATAGCAATTAAAAATGTCAAAAACACACTAAACACATTCAGTGGAAGCTTAGTTCAGTTCAAACTCACGGAAGTTAATGAGGACGTCAGACTTTTTGTGGTGTATTTTGTATTAAGTGGCTGACAAAATTGGGGAAGACGAGTGTGTTGACTGTGTGTGTGTGTGTGTGTGTGGGGGGGGAGGGTCGTTAAAATATTTAATCTACATCTACATTTTATTGCAATAAGAGTCAGATAATATCATAAAACAGAATAATTTGAATTTGAGTGCATAAGAGTTCTTATACTTGTTCTTGGGACTAGGGATGGGAATTGATAAGATATTATTGTCAGTGCCATTGTTGATTCTGCTCATCAATCCGATTCTTTGTCGATTTGGTTATTAATTCCTGATAAATCTGTGAATAACAATTAAATAGATCTATGGCCATAGATTTTATTTTGAAACAGAAATTGAAGCTTATTTTTAATTTCATGTATGTGGGCCTATTTTAAACTGGGCTTACTAAACAGAAGTAACATGTATTGAATGTACAGCTGTTAAATTACTAGAAAAGTATGCTGTTTTTTAGCCAGCTGTAGCTAAAAAGTTAATTTTGAGGCAGCAAGAGCAGCTTTGCACCTGTCTGTCTAAATACAACAGCTCATTAACCTTATTAAACTAAACAGTAGTCTGTTACTGTGACAGTGCAAAGCAGGGAGGAACACCTCGCCGTCAGACAGGTAGGCGCAAGTAGTCAGCGTTTTCTATGGTGATTTCTCTCTCTCTGTCTCTCGAAGACATTACCTGGTGCATCGTTGCATTTGATGTACAGTACATGACTTATATTTCCCAAAGTCTGTTGCTGATTTGAGCTGTCTCAGTCACAGTGAACATCGCTAAAAGTGAAAACAGTAACCCCCAATCTACACTAACTCAACAGCGGGGTGGATCCTCACTGTCAGGTCACCCACATATAAACTGCTTTCTGTTTCATGCATTCTGACACTTCACACCTGCAACAGCACACAGGCCAGGAACATCCAGATTTTGAGCGACTCAGCGACAATCTAAAAAAATAAACTTCCACTACACTATCAAAATTGAAGGCAATGGAAATTTGTCTCATCAGTAAACAGAATAATTTCCCAAAAATCATGTGGATCATTGAGATCTTTTTTTGGCAAATGTGAGAAGAACTTTTGAGTTCTTTTGGTCAGCCCTGGTTTTCAAATTGAAACTGTCTCATTAGAGTTGAATCATGAACGCTGGCTTTGACTGAGGCAAGTGAGGCCTGCAGTTTTTTAGATGTTGGTCTAGGTTCTTTTAAGACCTCCTGAATAAGTTGCTGATGCGCTCTTCCAGTAATTTTGTTAGTTTGGCCACTCCCGGGAAGATCCACCACCAACTTTTCTCCATTTGCGGATAATGGCTCTCATCATGGTTTGCTTGAGCCTTAGGAATATTGGCTGGAATACAGAATGCAGAATTTTTAGTGACTCTGTACTTATTTCTGAAGCAGCAGAAGCCAGTTGTAACAAGACTTGGAGAAAAAAATCTGTTTATTTGAATATAGTCGGCAAAAAACAAAACAAATTGACATAAACAAGTATATCTTTGCTCTGCTCCTTCACTCAGATGACGTTGCACAGTTTCACTTGTACATTCCGTTACATACCAATCTTTTCCTCCAATGGTTTCACAAGGAGCTGTGTTCTGCTGTACCAGAGCATTGCAGCCTAATATCTAATGAACGCAGCATGCAATACCTCATATACGACTTTCTTTGACTAGTCACTGTGTACCTTTACAGAGGCAGAGGTGTCGGCACAAAGAAACCAGCCACATACTGCTTAAACTGTCAGCTGCAGGCTCCACTTTTCCTGATCGCAGGCAATTATCCCCCCAACTATTTTTAGAGACAGCACATGAGCTCTTCATTAGGAGTTCTTTGTCTGCAGACAGGTGGTTTATGCAGGGAGATTTCTCAATTCTTTTTTTCTCTCCGCTGCTTTGTGTTTCTAAACTAGGCCTTTAGGAAACTTGGTAATATGACAGACACTATTATTGTGTCAGCGAGACGGTGAAATCTGGGAAATATTAGGTGGGGATATTCAGTGTTGTCTAGAAGTAATAGGGGGATTGTGCAGTAACTTTGTGTCCAACCTGATAAAAACTTTGAAGCTTTGAAGCCATGCAATTTCACAGTTTTAAGACATGCAGTGATTTGGCATACGCATTACGTCAGACGTCTTTTCTGGCACTACGCTTTGTTTATCTGGACTTACTTGTGACCTGTTACAGCTGGAATGCACTCTTTGGGTTCTCCAGCTTCATCCTTACCTTGCACAGCAGTTGGATTGTCATAAAATGTGTGAGTTCACAAACTCATGAAGTCCATCTAGTCAGGTCCCTCTGATTCGTTTATGTCCAGACCTGTGGCGACCCGGGCCAATGGTGTGGCAGCATGGCCGCAAGTAGGCAGGCTTTAGGTTTGCTGACAGCAACAAGCACTTTTAGCAATACTTGTTAACAACATGGCAATGTGGGAAAAGATAAGATATGCTTCTCTACATTTACAAAAGGTTATCTTCCTTCTATTGTTTAAAGTCATGTATGTTTTTGGTGAATTGGTAAATCTAAATTGCCTTGAATATGGGAGTAAATGGATATCTGCCGGTGTGTGTCTGTGTCACTAGCTGGCCACTGTCTAGGGTGTAAGCCCATCTGAAGCCTATAGCTGCTGGGTTAGGCTCCAGTCACCTGGAACCCCTTCAAAGAATGAATTAAATTATTGTAAATGTAAATGTTTTCTAATGGGCCACTGTGTAACTCATGGTTCTCCAAGGTGCTCCCAGCCTTATAGTTTTTGTTCTCCATAAAAACATAGTCAGGTCCCTGATGATTCGCTTGGCTTCCAGGGTACCTTATGAGAATTCAGGGCCGGTGCCAACATATTAACATATTAACTTGTCTATTCTTAAACTGCTACTGCATCATGTGTTCACTGCTTTTGTCATTACCTTCAGTTACTATGGAAAATGGTTATTACTCTTCAAACCTCCATGACACCTCTGTATTGACTCTTACTGGGCTTGTTGCATCAGTCCCCAACTTAGTTTATGGTAAAACTTGAGCTTGAAGTGAAAGCAAACATTTACTGTCAGCAATAATTTAATAATTCAATTTGAACAAAGTGCCAGTTAAATATTTTCTGTCAGCATTTCTCCAGCTTTCCCTCCCATATCTTTCCCAGCTTTCAAACTCTCCACTCTTTGATGCCAACATATTACTGCAACTAGGTCTTCTTCTCTAAGGGATATATCCGTTATAGCATATTTCACAGTTTTTGATGACAACAGTAAATACATAGGATTCTCTTTGTTATGAAGCCAGGACTGCCATGATCTGCAAAAACAAGCCTGCACTGTCATGAGACTGGTCTGCAGTGGGTGGTATGATACACCTCAGCTTAGCAAGGCAGAGTTAGGCTCAGTAACCCCTGAAGAGGCCTTTGTTCTCTGTCAGATATTTTCTTCCTCTTAGTACAAGATCTTGACAAGTCTAAAAAATGTTCAAAACAACTTATTCAAACACAAGCTGAACCACATTTAGAACAAGTCTTTTCCTTTTGGCTTTCCTTTCAGGGGTGGCCACAGCAAATCATGTGCCTCCATCTTGCCATATCCTCTCCATCCTCTTCTCTCACACCAACTAACTTTCTGTCTTCCATTCACTACATCCAAACTCTAAGCTCAGCATCCTTCTACCAAAGACAGGGTACGCAAGTCCTGGAGTCAAGTCGAGTTGAGTCATTGGCCTCATTTTTGGGACTCATGACTTACGACTCGACTCAAGCCTGTGGCTCAACTCAAGTTGCAGACCCTGAGGACTTGGACTTAAACTATGACTTGCTTACCTAGAACTTGCCCTGGACTCAGAGTTGATCTACTCCACTCTCAAGTCACATTCACATGCAGAGCACACTTCTCTATATATACAGAATATGCATAATATATAATTTTTTTCAAAAGTGTTTTTTAAATGTTTGTTAGTGCCTAAATACCATACGTTTATAGTCATTAGAATTCACAGTAGGTTGCACTTCCTCTCAACTATCAAAGCTTGTTCTGTGTTTGGCAGTAGCTTCGGGGATGATGCTCTATATTTGAATAACCTCAGTTAAACTCAAAACTGCACTCAAGTCACTTGATTTGTATCGCTACACACTTTTGTATTGCTTGTTGCCTCTTAGCGCACATTCCTTTATCACACGTGCACATTAAAATCCTTAATGATAAACTCTAGTTGTCTTCATAAAGCCCCACTAGCCCGTGATTTTGTCACCACCATTACTCCAGTGTATAGACATGCAGAATCTGGACCTGGAAGTGTCCCTGATCTGAATTAGACCATCCCCAGAAAACAGGACAGGAAAGAACCAGAGCCAAAAAGGAGCAACATCCCAGTCTGTTTCAAACCTCTTAATACCCTGGAAGTTCACAGTTCGCAGAGGGCAAATGACTTCTAACAACTTCTACTCCAGACTAAAATAAACCAATAGAAGTTGGTTTCAGCTGAATAACTCCTCCCCCCTAGAAGCATTAAACTCAGCTCACTTACCAGTTTAATTTCAGAATTGAGAAAGCCTCTCGGATGAGAGGTGACACATCCAGTTGACTTAATTTTAGACCTTTTTGTTTTGATTCAAATAGCCTAAATGACTGAGTCTTTACAGCCATACCTCATTGTTCTGAGCATGTGACAGGTCAAAAAATCAGTCCCTGCTCTAGTTCCCCCTCTGTCAAAAATGTTTTATAATAAAGCTTAGATGAGGTTTTTGAGTCTCTTTTTGATAATTACTATTTCTCAAATACAAGACAAAAGTTAGTGTAGTGAATCTTTAAGGTTTATTTTTTCCCTGACAATTATTATTACAGTATGCTATAAGGTGAAAAAATGCATTTCCATTTAATATCGACCATCTCCTGGAGAATGTGCCATGTCAGGAACTTGGATCATCCCTTTTTTTTTTCTTTTTGCAACGCTATGTTACTAGACCACCTAAATCCTACAAAAACCATTAAATTTTTCATGCTTGGATCAGTAGCCTTATGTTTTTTCGGCCTCCCCCTGTGGTCGCTGACATATGGCTCCACAGAGAGAATGGGAGCAGGAGGGAGGTGGGGGCCATGATTTGTAGTTGGCGACAAGGCCATTTCAAGCCGTGAAAAGAGGTATAGGGGACTTGAAGCATGGGCTTATTATGCTCTAAAGTATTTGTGGCCATAGAAATCGAATCAATAGCACAGGTCCTCCCTGTCTAGTGATTCATCCCCTAAACATTTAAAGAGAAAAAGAGATGCGCTCTACATTCTGGAAGGAGGTGGTCACCTGTGTTTCAGCCAGAGAGGGGAACAAAGCTGTTATTTTTGGTGTCAGAATCTTATTCTGACTGTGACAAAAAAAAAAAATAAAAATAATAATGGAATTGTGTGTAGAGAGTAAACAGCGGCAGTGCAAGGTGTGACTGGAATGGACATGAAGCCTTTACTGTACAGAGGTATGAAGACAGCAATTAACCCAGATACATTGAAAAAAGCAATGGTGGTTGGTGTTTTCAACATTAAATGTGACTTTACTTCTACTTGAGTACAATTATTTTGAAGTAACAGTACTCCTTTGGCTATTCTACCCACCTCTGTCTATGCTGACCTGACAAGTAAAACACAAATCCATTGATAAGGAAGCTTTTGACTTCCAGGTCCATTGTTTCTTGAATGTCATAAAGAAATCTCCAAACTCTTTGGTTAAAGCAACACTAAAGGGTTGCCAGATCTGACTAACAATATCTGGCCCAAACAGAACATAAAACCTGCTCAGTAGAATCACAACATTTCTAGAATCTTGCTAAAAGAGCAATACATAAGAAAGAACATGTCATAAGCACATAAAACTTTTCAGCTGCACTAAATAACCAAAAAACAAACAAAAAACACTATTACAAAAGTGGACCAATTCACCACAAAATACTAATATATCACATCCAATCACTATAGACTTACCCCAGTGTATTTCGACAAAATTACAAATTAGGTGAACAAATCAGCCAGTATGTATGAAGTATAACTAATGACATTTTTAATAATTTGACATAACAATATCACAAAAAAGTCACTGGCATACCATTAATTGTGTGATTGGCCAATCCAGTCAACTAGGACATGATACGTGGCTAACATGATACCGTTCATCCATTTATCTTCCTCCGCTTATTCCCACAGGTACTGGAGCCTATCCCATTTAAGTGGGGTACACCCTGGACACTGGCCAGTTAGTTGCATATGTACCCACCTTGCCTGTATGAATGGGTCAGTGTGATTGTGTGTTTGTGGGAACTTGGTGTGTTTGTGTGACTGAGGAGTGAATAAATAATGCACCAAACTGTAAAGTGACTTTGAATGACTACAAAAGCTCTATGTAAGAGTAATGCATTAGTATTATACACCGATAGACAAACATTCACTCTCACATTCATTTACTAGGAGCAACTTAGAGTCACCAATTCTTCCAACACAATGCATGTCTTTGGATGGTGGGAGGACACCGGAGTACCCAGAGAGAGACTGTGCCCAAGGATCAAACCCACAACCTTTTTGTTGGGAGGCAAGAGCACTAACAGCTCTGCCACTGTGAATCCCCAAAAACGATAACATGCAAGCACAATATTATTGAATATGACAATAAATCCAGAGATATGATGTAGCACCAGTTCTTCTCACACTAAAGTTTCATGTGTGGATGTGACTAACTCACACAACAATTTTCATGTGGTTTGACATGAAAATTGTGAAAATGCCAATGTCTGCCATGCCCAATACAAACACAGTATATTTGTGACGTGTGACAGCAGTGTGCGTGACAGAATTGTGTCTCTTGACTTTGTATTCTGCCTTAATAATGCAGGGATGTTCACTGTGGAAGTGGTTGGCATGTCATTATAAGCTTCTGCAGTGTCACGCTATACCCCACACTCTGGAGTATATTGTTTTCACTAGATATAACTCTTAAGATAACTATGTTTATTGAGGGAAAATGGGGTTTCATGATCAATTCATCATAAATTAATGACAGGAAAAACATCCATTCTCTTCAGTCCTTTACAAATTATTTTCTCTTATGCTTTATTAATGAAGAGAGTGAATAATTGTGTGCAAAATGATTAAGGGCAGCACCTCAACAGTGTCTACTAAATATTTGATTATTATCGCAAAGATCTGAAGCTAGTTCCGCATGTTTGTTGTGTTAGCAAAATAAAAATAAACAGTATTTTTATTTGACACAGCCTGTGAACACTCAGCCCCTGGCAAAACCCTGTTTGCTGCCAGTTCAAGTTAAAAAATACATACACCTCTTTCTGCTTTTAATGAAGCAGAGTTCTGCAGTCTTCTCATGTACTCATGTAACTCTGATGTAAACACCTGCTAATGATTCATCTTCTGCTTCTTCGAGTGGCTGCTGGACCCAATTCTTGAAACTGTGAGCCTTAGGTGGGGTCAGGTTCTCACTGCAGTCTTTCCAACTATATCAAGGAAGTATCACAAGATCCCTAGTCCCAATCACAATTTGCAAGGGGGGCTGTGGAGCCATAATAGCATCATGGTCATAATCGATGCACAAACATTACACTGTGTGAGAGATACGCAAGTTTCTATACTTCTCAAAATGGCTGCTTTGTTGCACGCTGTAGTGAGGCTGCATTTTATGATGATGAATTTTGACCGTTCACGTGTCTTGGTGATTTTGATTTTTGAGTTTGGAGCCTTTTGAATGAAAATTCTAGGATGAGGTACCAATTTGGCTCAAATAAAATTGAATTTTCGTTAATGTTCATGTTCATGTTTTGTCGACTTCTTAAATAAGAATAGGAAATTAATAACAAAACAAGCTAGCCAGCAGCCAAGTGAACTGTAATATGTGTCTTCACTGGTCTGAAAATTTGTGAATAGGTCTCTCAACACTGGACAAATGTTCTGTCTGTTTAGTACTGAGTACTGTTGAATGCCTCTCCTAGCTTAATAGAAGTAAGGTGTATACATGTAGCAGTAGTCCGAACTGCATCATCCCAGTGTTCCAGTCTGAGTCAGGGTGTCTTCACACCTGCCCTAATTGGTCGTGTTAAAGCCATCAGAATTTGCTTCTCCCATTAGTCCAAAAGTAAATACACTCATCTGAAAAGGTGGTCTCAATATGTTTCATCAAAGACTGGTATGGTTCATTTATGGTCTGAAAATAAATATCTTGATCCGGCCCAGCTCCAAGCAAAATCAACCTTTCTGGCATTAACAAGCTGTTGTAGCCGAGAAATAAACAGCAACGGAGCAACTCATGCTACGGCAGTTAGCAATGGACAAATGCAGCTGCAAGAAAAACACACAAAAATGCAACGGTAATTACTTTGTTTAGCGAGAAGATGAAGAAGGGATTCCTGCACAGTCTCCTCCCTGGCAGCACCGGCCACCCCACTGGTGCACATCATGGTCGTTGCAGAGTAGAACAGCGCTAAACTGACATCGTATTAGACACTCAAAATTGTAGCTGTAACAACAGAATGAATATCCAGATAAAAAGAGCAGCACACAAGCCTCCATGATTGTTTCCACCCTGCTTTGTCCTGCCCCCACCATTTCTGTCCAATCAGTGCAGCGATTGTCACCCGCATCAGTAAATTTTAGTCCACTTCTAGTCCAAAAGTGCAATGAGGTGATGCGAATGTGAAATAAATAAAGTCTGTATTTGATCTGGACCAGCAGACTTTCCCAAGAGAAATTTTAATGATTCAGGCAGACAAGAATAATAGATTTATTGACAGATTTATTGAAGCTGTTGATGCTGAATTTGTCTCAGTAAATCATCACTGCACTCAGAATTTAACCAGCGCGTACATTTCTGGATATTTACTATTTACTACTACTCTATCACACCATTTGGTTTGACACATATATTGATATCTGCAATATCTCTTTTAGCCCTTCAGAGAATCTCTTTGGAGGATGGAAAAGATAAGAGTTCAAATGTCGGCACACTACACACAGCAACATAATGGACACAGCTCTCTTTAAGCCTGCGTTCACCTGAGGAGGGCCAATCGATACAAGCCACACCTGATCCCAGCCTTACCTTCAGAGCGCTGGGGTCGACAGGTTCCCGAGCTCCCTGCCTGCTTTTGTAACCAGCCGCACCTCATTTAGTGTTAGTTTGGCCTGTGGGGGAGAGAGAAATTGTCCGGTGCAAGCCTGTGTCTGTGTATGGAGGCTCACCCCACTAACCTCAGGGGACTGTGGCGCATCCGTGAGCCAGACGTGACCCTCATACCTGATGGTGTTGAGGCCCACACAGCACTGCAGCACATGAGCCGCACTCATTCTGTGTCACTTAATGCTCTTCTGCCAATATAACCAGCAAGGCAATCAGCTACTCGCAAACCAGTGGTGGAAAATAATACGATACTTTCACTCAAGTAGTTCTATTTTTTTTTTAGTTTAAAAAAGTAGGGTAGAGAGTAATAGCCTTTTTGGTTGGTCCACCCCACCACTAGATTTATTTTGTGCTTTTCAAACCCAAGCTTTTTAAAATGTTTTACAACTGAGTTCATTATTTATTTACCTCACCTGTAGTAGTAATACAACTGCAACTCTAATGTAATAAAAAAAAAAAAAAAGTTGGAATGGTGTATAAAATGTAAATAACACAATGTAATGATATGCAAATCTCATAAAACCATACATTTGGCTTAATTTGGATGCCTCAATGTCCAGCCTGCATTGGGCAGCAGTAGCTCAGGTAGAGCCGGCTGGCCAGTAACTGGAAGGGTGTTTGATCCCCACTCCCCCAAGGCAGTTCAAACACCTTGACCAATATAAGTAGTGTTTTTGGTGGTGGTTGGAGAGGCCGTTAGCACGCTATGGGCGCCATGTCTCCATCAGTCTGCCGTCAGGACTGCTCTTGCTACATAAGTATTATCACTATGTAATGGTAACTGCCTGGGCAAAAAAAAAAAAAGTCATCCCTTGAATTTATTTGCTTAGTTAGAGCCTCCCACTGGATAATTAACACATGGTTGATTTTGTTTCAGCTAGAAACACATTATTTACCCTAACTGATGTAGTGAGTAGCTGATGCAATGACCAGGTTATTCCATCAATGGATGTTTTTCTTCCCTGATGGCACAGGCATATTCTAAGATGGCAAAGTCAGGATTCATCGTGCTCAAACTGTGAATGAGACATCATTTTTATACATGGCCTGGCCACACCTTAACCCCATTGAGAATCTTTGGGATGTGCTGGAGAACACTTTGTGCAGTGGTCTGACTCTCCCATCATCAATACAAGATCTTGATGAAAAATGAATGCAGCACAGGACGGAAATAAATGTTGTGACATTGCAGGAGCTTATCGAAAGGATGCCACAGTGAATTCGTGCCATAATCAAAGCTAAAGGTGGTTCAACAAAACATTAATGTGTGACTTTTTTTGGCCAGTGTAATTAAATCCTTTATTATTACTAAATCGGGTCAGTAGTTTGTATGTTCAGTTGACACCATGGATATAACAACAGATATTTTATTAGAACTTTAAGGCCTATTGTCCCAACTAGGCTTTACTGTTTTAAATATAAGACTCAAACAGCATTGACGATGTGTGTTCCATGTAGCCAGGCCCCTCTTGTGTCTCTGAAATCTTCTGTTATTCCATGATTGTTTATTTTCTAACATGACACTATGAGCAAAAATGCTTTTACTATTTGCTGCAACGCCTGCCTAAGAAAAGACACAGAGGCAAGGGTTAAGCAAATGTCTGTTCAATGTGTTTTCATAATAACAATCAGTTAATGAAGCCTTGATTTGCGAATCGTCTCGGCTTGTATTCTGTTGGTGCAATCTGATGCTCTCCAGTGTCATCATAATAAATGGAGTCATCTCAACAAATTAAACGAGTGGCAGTTCAGAATTAATCCTTGATTAGGCCTTAAACGAGTCTTGGATTTCAGCACAACCTGATTAAAAGTAATCTGCCTTTAAATTGCAATATAACCCACAAGTTCACATTCATTTCTCAATTTAATTTGCTTTTCAGTTAATCCAGATTTAAATGTTTGTCTGGGAGTCTTATGTCTATTGATTTGAAGTGATTAAACTCTTATTCTTTCCATTTAAATTCTAAAGAGATACGGCAACAACGGCACTGCACTATTGTCTGTGAAATGTTGACCAAGAAAGGAGACTTTGAAAGCTTTTATGGAGATGAATATGTCTATTTATCAAAATGATTCCTGCCTGATGGTTCCAAACACATTTACCAGCACAGTGACTCATAATGTGCTCAGCGTGATAGAGAAATTGGCTTCGAAGCCGACTGGGGTGTTTAGAGTCGCAGCTGTATTTGAAAGCTTTTGGCAAAACAAGTCAAAGAAAGGGAGGAAAGCTGTTCCCGGCATGCAGGAAGATTTGACTTCAGTTTGGTACAATGATTTGCATTTCCTCTAGGTACAGGTCAAAATACATAGATGCTTTTTGAGGCATTTCGCTAGAGATTAACATTAAGGCTAGTCCATAAAAAACAACAAAAAATAAATAAAATATACAGCCCATATTGTATCTAAAGTTAAGCATAAACTTGGGGACTTGCGGCTACAGTGGTGCGTGTCCATTCAGACAAAGGCCAGTCACTATAATAATGCCTTAATTCATTCTCATTGAATCTCAGTGAAAAACTACAGCAAGGACACCACCTTCATGGACATCATTTTAACACTAAATTTATTAAATGTACTATATATTCTTTCCTTCTGGCTTTTCCCTTCCAGGCTCACACAGCAAATCAATTTGGCATGGGTTTTACATAGAAAGCCATTCCTGAAACAATACTTTCTATTTATTCGAGCTTGGAACCAGCACAGGGCACACTGGTTTGTGAGCTTCCATGGCTGGAATATTTCTTCTAGAAATTATTTTGTTAACAATTACATGAAAACTTTGGGTTTGTTTTGATGACCTCAGTAAAGCTTGCGATGCCTGCGGTATCAGTGGTATTGGTCTCTGAAATATGATCCACTATCTAACAGTCCTCCCACACTGCACACTGGGGTGACCTGGGGACTTCTCTATTGCCGGGCACAGACTCTGGAACAAGCTGCCTCCTGATATGTGCACCATTACAGATTTTGATCTTTTTAAATCCAGGCTTAATATTTATTTATTCAAACTGGCTTTTAGCACCTAGTAATGCTGTGACATTTTATTTTAATTGGTTTTATGTTATTGTTGCGTATTAGTTGGCACATTGTTATCTGCACCATCTTTGGTGTGCATGAATGAGACAATAAAGTGAGTAGTTATTCATAATACATTGCTAAACCTACATTAAATCAGTTTTGCTGCCCCCACTTTAGTAATATAGTATACAGTTGTGCTTGTTAGTATTGTTTCACAAGCATAATTAGAGTATTATCGATCTCTGGTCTGCCAGCCGCTTATCTTATCGCTGTTTTTAGCTCTTTAAACGCCATGGCGGTGCAGCTTAAGGTTGTAGTTGTAACCAGAGTTCTATGAGATTATTGTTTTAGTGTGAACATGATGTATTTTGGTTGTATATATTTCTCATTACTCCTTTTCTCTGTTTATTTACTGACCACACACGCACACACACACACACACACACGCACACGCACGCACACACACACACACACACACACACACACACACACACACACACACACACACACACACACACACACACATACCCAAGTATTAAAATGCAATCTGTTGTAAGACCTCAGTGAAAAGGTCACGTTCTGCCACATTAAACGTTCTGAATATACATCCAGTCTCCTGATTCTCTAACAGGAGTCAACTGTTCATATTGGCCGGTCCAGCCAGTGTTTTCTCTCTAAGTTATTAATACATTAATAACATTACATTAAATGTATAGTCTGGGGACAGTCCATAGACAGAGCTCAAGCCTACGGGTGGAATCAACGGATGTCATTCAAACTGCTTCTGCACGTAATAGGCCAGCGCTATGACCAATCAGAACAACGGACAAGGTGAGTTTTTTTATCTACCAGCGGAGCCAGCTGGTATATTAGACTTTTGCCATAGCCGGTCGGCAAAACAGCAAATACATCCTTCTTTAACACGAATGATTTGAGTGCTTCTTTCAAAGAAAAACCCAAATCTAACTCTTCCAAAATTGATGTCAAGGCAGATTCAAACGATCGCTGTTCGTTAGCCACAGCCATCGTAGTCGTTCTGCTCTGCACCGTCGCCCAGTCCTGTCGTCATCGTGCTAAGCCCCGCCTACTCGACTCGCTACACACCCGCTACACAGATAGAGCGTTGTGATTGGTCCGACGAAGCCCTGGACGGAGCCAAGATTGCCACCTATGGTGTGTAACTAGACCAACCCGCTAGGCAAAAAATATTTTCTGCCACTAGGGTGCATCTAGATTTCTAGGCTATTAATGTAGTGGAATCTACACGCAATGTGCCACTTTCTCGCAAAACTTCTGTGACACAAACTTGGAAGTGTGGCTTTCAACCCAGAGACACCAGGGGGAGCATGCTATTCACAACAACCTCTTTGCCCATCACATTAACTCACAGCATATTTATATCAGGTAAAACAACTCAAGGAAGATAACTAATAAAAAGATAATACAAGGGAAACAACAAGGTAGACTGTAACTATACCTCAGTCCACAAAGGAGACATCTGCATGCCAATTCTGCTCAGGTAAGGCTAAGTATTCAGCTATGGGGTCCCCCTAATATCTATCTTGGCCCCTATATATCCAGAAATGGCCCTCACTCCAGGCACCCTTGTGTTGTGGTACCAGGGCGGTGAAAATAGCACTAAAATGTGTAGCTAAAGAAGGGTGTCCTGTAGACTGGGTGACAGACAATGTTCACTGAGGGGAAATAACTAACCATTTAAAAAAAAGCGACAAACAGCAACCTTTTCTCCAACAAAGCTTGTCTTGCTTTCTGTGATAAACAACCGCATGCCTTGGAAAAAAAATAAACACTTCTCAGAACTTGAGAATCCCTTACCTGTGTTACGCAAACTCTACTTGAAAAAAGCCTTGCAGTGCTTTCTCAACTAGAAACTTACATCTCTGGACACAGTAAAACTATTTTTCTACCACCACCATCTCCTTCTTCTTCCTCCCAGCACCTCTGCCTCTTATCGGCTCCAGCGGCCTGTAGCTCGTGCCTTTGAGCAGCCCGGTTATTTGAGGAAGAACTGCGTCATGGTAAAACAGGTTAAATCGCCAATGGTTTCTGCAGGCGCCCGGTGTTTCCATTACTATCGATCAACCACGCAGCCTGAAGGCCTTGAGCCGACGCAGCACCGGGACTCGGAAATGGACGAGTTCCTTCATAACTTTTAACTTTGTTGACTTTTTTCTGCTCTGTACTTTGAAGGCAGTGGGAAGAGTGACCTACATAGAAGCTGATAGACATGATAGAGTTTAGCCTTGAAAGAGCGATGAGTTAGAATGGCATATGGTATTTTTTTGGAGATAAAAGAAAAAATAAATTGTAGCTATGAGATGTGTACTTTTTCAGTTGCTTTTAAAGTTTAACACATTTAACACTTCATTTTTGGCCCTTATTATCGAACTAGAAGCACTCAAAGAGCTCAGACCTCCGCCGGGGCATCATCCCTGTCTCATAATGGTAAATATATACATAGTGCCCAGACCTTGACTTAAATTGAGGATCTTCTAGTTCAGAGGAAAATGCTTTAACTGGCATAATAACTGGCGGCTGACCTTTCTTTGCTGCCATATTGCCACAATAAAACTCTAAATCCTTGGCTTTATTCATTTGTGTTCAGTGCAGGTGCAATTTTACAGGTAAGAAAAACATCTTTTTTAATATGATTTCTAGACCCCCCCTAACAATCATATTTTAATTGAAGGGAATAAATCTAACAATACATTATATGCCTGTGGTTGCTCAGAAAACATGCTCATCTGCTTGGTTGAGTCCCCAGTTCAGGGTGTACAGCCACATACACCAACACACAAGTTAACTGGATGGATAATTGTATTATATATTTATTAAATTAAAGTTGTATGTTCTGGTGTATTTTAACTTGATATTGTGTGCGTCAGTCAGCTGTGAGAATGAGCTGAGATACAATGAGTGGTGCCTTGAAGCAGTGCATTTGAAAGTGAATGAAAAGGAGTGAGGCCCACAGTTATCTGTACTGCACTCGTATAGGCACATACTGTACATATATCTAACTGGCCACAGCTGAAATCCACTCACATTTGGTGTTTTGACCAATGTTGATGTCCAGCCCTGGTTACTGTGCAGCAGAAACTAGGTCACTGAGAAAAGTTCCATGTTGTCAGAGACAAGTGTGATTAACTGTGGTAATTTTTTAACACGTTAATTTCTCCATAATTAATAAATCGTGATTAATGCATTAAAGTCCCAGGCCTATTAAATATATAAAATGCTGTTTTATAAATTCTTGAAATCCATGAATGCCCACATAATGGGCAAAATTACCTTAAACTGGCAGGTCAACCACCTGGTACAGGTACACCGGACTCTTTCTGGTGGTATTTAGTTTTTTATTTGGCTTATTGAGAGGCATTTTTTTATGTTTTAATCCCACTCTTGCGGGCAGTTAAATTTGTAGTATAGAACACTGCTTAGTCCTGGTTTAGTCCTGGCTGAAACCTGGTTCATTTCAGGAACAGTCCTGGTTTAGCATCAATTTAGTAATGCTTATTTTCTATCAAAGACTGCACCTTTAATCCTAATATTTTCTGTGGTGGTGTTCTGAGAGAAAAGTTTGAGAACCACTGTTTTGTCAGCATGACTTACTTCTTAAAAGGCAAATCCAGAATTGTAACTGATGGCATCTAAACTGACTCACTCAAATGCCTGTGACCTTTTGCACAACAACATGGGTAAAACTTCCATCCCATTCGGACAAATACTTCCACAGCTTCACAACCTTATGGAAAATTACATTTGCTTGGCTGACAATTACACAGGCCTCTGCAGTGTTCCCCTTCAAGCCCATGTAGCTCGCATTCTAATTACTTTGCCTTTAATAGCCAATGTTTATTGTCCCTTTGCAGCACTTCTATTTAGTTAATTAGCCCTTTGCAGCAGACAACTAAGACTTATTTTTTTTGCTCAGTTCAAATTTGTTTTCTCCTTTTGCTTCCATTAAAAACACACACATTTACATTGTCATACTTTGATATCTCCATAATAAACATCTCAAGGTTATTAACGTGGCTTATTACACACCACGTCTTAGTAAATGATTAGGAATTACCATAAAATCAATTTGTGTTGCTGCCATATATGTCTTGTTATCCTGTAAGAAGCTTGTTAGTTTGACAGGAAGCAGTTACAGGTCATTTACTTTACTAACAGCTTTTATCAGTGTTAACTACCAGTGTCGCCCAAGCTTCCAACCAATCAAAAGGCACATTGCGGCACCCTGCTGTGACTATTAGTTAATATTATGGAATATAATTAGTCAGAAGCACATTTGAAGATTGTTTGAAAAATATTTAAAAATCTGGAAAAAAAAAAGGGATTGTTGAAATTGCAAACATTGCTAATTAGTTTTAAGCTAATATTTATGCAATTTGCAAACCATTCATCTCAGTGTGTTAATATGTTTGATCACTGGCTTATTTCATCCTGTACTGACAACAATGGCGTCCTTTAAGCGCATGTTTATAATGTTCAGATCAGATCAAAATAAATCTTATCAAATTATAATTAGATAAAGGGAATAAAAACTAACTTTTACTTTTTAACTTTTCATAACTACCGGCTTGGTTATGATTATTTTAGAGGCAAAATAGGTTGGGGAAAAATAGCAAAAACAAAATCCTACAAAGTTTTTATTGCTAGGTTTCTGATGGCATCACGGAGCTCTGGCGAGAGCTGATGGAGAGCAGGAAGAAAAAATTGGTAAATGGTCACAATTATATAGCACTGTTTTTAAAGTACTTTACATCAAGGAACCATTCAACCATTGACACACCACTAGAGGGAGGGTGAAGTGTTGCATATGACAAGAGAGCGGGGTTTGAACCACCAGCCCTCTGGTTAGTGAAGGAACTGCTCAACCACCTGAGCTACTGCTGCTCACAAACACTGCGTGGTTAAGCACTATCAAAACACACTCTTACTAAAAGTATTCACTCGCCCACCCAAAACTGAATTTGGATTATGGTGTGGGGTTGTTTCCAGGAAATGGGCTTAGTCCCTTAGTTCCGGTGAAAGGAACTCTGAAAGCTTCAGCACCAAGAGATTTTGGACAATTCCATGCTGCCATTCCCAACTTTGTGGGAATGGCCACTTCCTGTTCCAACATGACTGCACCAGTGCACAAAGTACGGTCCATAAAGACACGAATGAGCGAGTTTGGTGTGGAAGAAGTTGACTGACCTGCACAGAGTCCTGACCTCAACCTGATAGAACACCTTTGGGATGAATTAGATTTGAAGACAGCAACCCAGGCCTTCTCGTCCAACATCAGTGTCTGACTTCACAAATGTGCTTCTGGAGGAATGGTCAAAATTCCCATAAACACACTGTATATGACAGATATCATATTAAACCCTATGGCTTAAGATTGGTATGTCACTTAAGTTCATTTGCGCGTAAGGCAGGTGAGCTAATACTTTTGTAAATATTGCGTACCCTTGTTCTGAGCGGCTTACAGGTGTTGCAACTGTTCAAATTAGTAGAAAAAGAAAGAATTGGATTAAAACTCTCCGTCAAAGGTCTGGAGAAGCTGAGACAACAGTTATGTATGCAGCAACCACTTACAGTCACAAAGTACTCTGACAACTTCCCCGCTTTGTCTAGCCACAACCCATGTTTAATGGTATTCCTGAGGACCTCAGACACAAAAGTGAAAGATAGAATATAGAGGTGATATTTATCTCAAATATGTAGGTAGATGCTACTAGCATAAGCTGCATCCACTGGTATAAAATTACAATTCAAAAACTAACCCAGGAAAAAACAAGACCAAAGCTATTTAGTGCTGCTGCAGTTGTGATAGGTGAATGAAGATAGATGAATGAGTCTAAAAATAATACGTAATGCCATTTTAACAATTTTTACTAAACCAGCTATCCCAAACTCTGGACTTTGGTCTGAGGACACAACCTTCAGCCTCCAGTCTGCACAAAGACAAATCACTTAGACCTTTTACAACTTATTGCTATTTCATATAAAGGCCAACCCCAGTCTAGTGTGTGACATATAATACATACCTAAGAAGGTCTTACCAAGAAGGTCTCACCATGTTGGCAACAAAGAAACATCGCAAAAAAATGTACATCATGACCAAAAAGGCACATAGCTAATCTGCATCTGCATAATCAAAGCATATGTTAATATGAATGGAACTAGAAGCACTGAGATGGTCTTATTTCACAATACAGGGACAAAGATTCAAATAAAACTAATAATGTGTTCCTTTAGCTGGGATATCCTGGGAGATCCTTATCTCACAATGGTACAGAATACTTTTTTTTTCTTTGACCCACTACTGACTTAAAAAAATCATCAAAATCCAATCTTTACATTTTAAGATATTCTGCAAACAAACAAAACCTACCACATTGAACTGAACTACAGACAGCCACTGGGGTCCCCCTGCAGTACCTTTGCAAACCCCAGGGGGCCCCAGACCCCACTTTAGGAACCACTGATCTCAAACGTCTGTTTGAAATATGAAGTCATTGAAAAGTGAACACTTATTGAAAAAAAGTATTTAACAAATTTCTAATTTTTTTTAGTTTTCATTTAATAATGACCACCCATATTCTATATTTCAGTTATAGGCGAAACCACTTTTGTGCATTAAATTGGTTGCAATTCAAATATTGTATTTTCGGGAACAATTGGCTCGTTGGATCCCAAAGGTCAGACCCCTGATATAGGCAGTGGTGGCTGGTGTTGCTTTATGTGGATGCTGAGGATGTGGGATATATACAGCACCTGCCCAAGTCAACCCCAATAAAACAGATGGAACAAAAATACATCCATAGGATTTAGAGCAGCCTTGCCGAAAAGCAAACGCAATGGTCTTTAAGTCCAAAGTATAGATATATTTTGTATTTTACACTCATGTTCTTGTTCTTCTGTTGAACTTTTTGTATTTTAATCATTGTCAGACTGCTTGAAATTTTGTCTATCAATGTGAATTTAAATTTACGGAAGAGGAAATATCTATGCCAATGAATGGTAAATATCTAAATCATAATACTAATTGAATCAGCACCAAATTCATGATAGTATCACACTGTGAAACACAAATTTTCCATGTAAAGTGCCTTTGTTTCCTACTCTGCCTCTCACAAGTGTCCCACTCTTCATGTGTCCACATTCAGGACATAATGTCAGATAAATTTCAGCCTAAATGGGGCAGTTCTTAAGTCCATTAAAGTGACAGGACATTAGCTATCTGCTCAGCCATTTCCCATCATCTCTCCCCATCACCCCGCCTTGTCCTTGACGGAGGACAATGTGCACCTCTCAGCATGCTAATCTGTGGCAGGTGCTCCTCTCTTTAGCACTGGGCCATATACTGACTGCATCAACATAATGGGAACCAGTAGGTGCCAAAAATCAATATATCTGTACCTCCAGTCCAATAATGCCCAATGGTGGCCTTTGTTTTGAGCCCCCACCCCCCACCCCCACCCCTTTGAAAATCTTTAAAATTCGCCATCAGCGCAAAAGTATTGGCCTGACCTTCTCTTTTTGCTGACCGGCGTTATGAAAAATGGCCTGTGGTCTATAATTCCTCAAGGACAGTGACAAAGCCTGCCATGTATTTACTGTATGTGGTAATTGGAAGAGCTTGTACAGGCTGTTAATAAACCAAATAAAGGATGAGCGACCATTAGCTGGTACTGCTCCGACTTTACATATCAACACAAAGCCTGAAGTGTCTAGGGATTAGCAAAACATTTGTGGAATCGCTAAGGGAATCCAGCCGCAAGGAGTAAGAAGCCACTGAACTCTTTGTACCAGTTCCAAGCTTGAGAAGTTAACGTCAAGTAACCTATGCCAAATCAATAAATGGAACTCAATAGAAATCTATCCACACTGGAATAAAACGTATAGGGAATAGAAAAGAATGAGTAAAGTTGCTAAGGTCTTGCAAATGCACTTTAAACATTTTGCTGGTACAGGTCATGATAAAACACTCTTGCGATAATACAAGTCTAGTTTTTGAGAATATTCCTTACTATTTACACAAAGTAGCATGTTTTCATTAACAAAATTTCACCATGGATCTCACTGTGAGTCAAAATTGGCTGCAAATGTACAAATTACAGGTCTGTGCTGTGTTATAATTTGAGACACTTTCAGCAACAAAATTGTGATAATTGTGAATAAATTCTTTGTAGCTTTTGTCTGGCTACAGATTTGTGGTGGTTGTCTATGGCTCTGTAATTGTCACAACTTCTGAAAAACACTGGCTCCTTTTTGCTTTAGACAAGCGTTAACTGGAAATGGGATAACGCAACATGTAATTACTTCTGTTTTTGGTGAAAAAGATCTATTGGCCTGAGTGAATTTGTTTGGATTAAGGTATTAGGAGACTGGAAAGTTAAACTGTGAACCGCTATTTCTGTTTGGAGGTTTTTAACAAAGATGGCAGTAAAATCCATGTATCCATACTTACTAATTTCATCAAGTTGGCCTTAAACTACTCACCTTTATCTTTTTCTTGCCCAGAGTCTCAGACAGTTGACGACTCAGCAGTCTGGTTCTTAGATGGCGCTGTAGGATTCCACCCTCCAGGCTGCAGGAGTATAGAAAACTCTTTGAGATGTGCGCATATTCACTGCTCCCTCACTGCTCCCTCACTGCTCCTCTGTGGATTTACTGTGCTGTTAGCGCCTGCCTCGTACCCAGCCGAGGCAAAGTGCTGCAGTCAAAGGGCTGGCTGGAGGCAGTGGCTCGGCTGGACAAGGTAGAGAGAAAATGTCTTGAAGGCAGCCCCAAATACTGTCACAGACTACCCACATCGTGTACTGCAATGAGTTGCTCTGTGTTCAATCACCTCCATTCTTTACTCAAGTTTTCAAAGCAGCAACTAAAGAAAGTTTGATCAGCAATAGTTTAAAGGGACTACATTGCTACCGTTATGTTTTTAAGATAAGTTTTTCTAATGTAAACTGAGAAAAATCTTTGTTTGATCAGACCTGAATTTTTGACCAAAGATAGAGTAAGTTGCAGACAGACATAGAAGACGTACTTTAAGTGACTACCCAAGTAAGCATACTGTTAAAAAAAAAAATGACTGAGGTAGAAGTAAAAATAATCAACAAAGTTACTGACAGCTCGAAAGTTCCGGGTTAGATTCCCAGATGGGGCGGGTGGGGTCATTTCTCGGTGGAGTTTGCTTGTACTACACTGCTCCTGACAGGTTGCCCCAGTTGTATTGAAGGACTGGTTGAATGCAGAGAAAAAAATTTCCCTACAGGGTCAATAAAGTATACCTTAACTGTAAACTGTACTGTACTGTCAAGTATATACAAAGAACCTTGGAAGATTTTTTTTTTCTCACAATTGCACACTAAAATCTGCTAAACTACTACTAGCAGTGTCCCCAACCTGGCTCAAACCCATGACCCCCTGATTGCAAAATGAACATGCTACACACTTTGCCACAGAGGTCAAAAAATGCTAAGGCTGGACTTCTTGTAATCTTAACTGGAGATATATTTTGCAACTTTTTGGGGCTTTCTAGCATGATAAAATGTTGATCCCTCATCAAAAACATAGCTGGAGTTGTGTTTGTTTCTCTAACGCATGTTTCAATAATCCTGTATTTTCTGGTAGTGATGTGCTATACCAGCTTTCTCACCTTCAATTCAATACCTATCGATACCAAGCTTGGTATTGACGATACCAATACCACCCCTTACAGTTACAATCATTGTTTTTTCTTCTATATTTGATATTTGTAAATAATAAAAGCCTATATGCATACGTGTTACTAATAATGGGTTCTTTATGCCACTGGAGCAGCAGAACACAATGAATTTGGTTGAAAGTACTGATACTTTCAGAAAGTACTGATACTTACTGTAATTAAATCCTCAGAAATCAATACCTTGGCAAGGCAAGGCAAGGCAAGTTTATTTGTATAGCACAATTCATACACAGAGCAATTCAAAGTGCTTTACAGAAAATAAAAGGCAAATTTAAAAGTACAAAACACAATTAAAACAATAAAATCAAAATTTAAAGAGTATAATTAAGAATCAATTTAAAATTAAATTAAAAGAGAAGAGTGCAGATAAAACACTTTCAGTTGGCATATGCACAGTTAAAAAGAACAGTTTTAAGTCTGGACTTGAACATTGTCAGAGTAGAGGCCTGTCTAACATTGTCAGGGAGACTGTTCCAGAGTTTAGCTGCATAAAACTGAAACGCTGCTTCACCGAGTTTAGTCCTGACTCTGGGCACCAGTAGAAGACCTGTCCCTGAGGTTCTCAGAGTCCGAGATGGTTCATATGGGACCAACATGTCAGAGATGTACTGTGGTGCTAAGCCATGGAGAGACTTGTACACAAGCAGAGCTGTTTTAAAGTCTATTCTCTGAGCAACAGGAAGCCAATGCAGAGACCTGAGGACAGGACTAATATGGTCGTACTTCCTGGTTTTGGTCAGGACCCGAGCAGCAGCGTTCTGGATGTACTGCAGCTGTCTTACAGCTCGCTTAGTGAGTCCAGTGAGCAGACCGTTACAGTAATCTAACCTGCTGGAGATGAACGCATGAATAAGTCTCTCTAGGTCTGGTTTAGACAGTATACCTTTGATTCTGGCAATGTTTTTGAGATGGTAAAATGCTGTTGATGTTATAGATTTAATGTGACTGCTGAAGTTCAATTCAGAGTCCATGATTACCCCGAGATTTCTAACCTGACTTGTAGGTTTTAGTGAAAGAGACTCGAGGTGACTACAGACACCTTGTCTTTGTTTCTGTGGGCCAAAGATGATTATTTCAGTCTTGTCTGTGTTTAGCTGGAGAAAGTTGTTTCTCATCCACTCATTGATCTGTTGGATGCAGTGACAGAGTGAATCCACAGGTCCATATTCACCTGCTGTCAGTGAGATGTAAATCTGAGTGTCATCTGCATAGTTGTGGTAGGATATATTATTGCTGCTTATTAACTGGCCTAAAGGGAGCATGTAAAGATTGAACAAAAGAGGTCCCAGGATGGACCCCTGGGGCACTCCACAGGTCAGGGCCATTTGGTCTGAAACACAGTTTCCGATTTCAACAAAGTACTTCCTGTCTTCAAGATAGGACTTACACCATTTTAGGGCAGTACCAGAAATACCTACCCAGTCCTCTAGTATCAATCCACACATCCCTATTTTCTGGCAGGTTCCAAGGCCTCAGAACACTCGCTTCCTTGAACCTCCGCCTCTCCAACAAACCCCGCCCACTTCAAGAAGCATTGCCCAATCAACAAGTCCTCTATATCTCATTCATTTATACAAAAAATGGAGTACAGGTCTGTTTTCATGGCTGTTATGGGTTGCGGGTGATTGGAGCCTATCCCAGCATCTATGGACCTTATGGTGCATTCCAGCAAACTCAGATATTTCCAACCTTTGACTAGAAAAAATGCAATGAAACTCCACTTGATATTGTAATTCTTACTAGGATTGATAATATTGCATTGGTCTTACAGACACTCAAAGTCACTTTACAACTTAGTGCATTATTAATTCACTCCTCAGTCACACTCACTACCATCAAACACACAATCACAGAGGCAAGGTGAGTTAAGTGTTTTGCCCAATGACACAATGACAGTATGCAATTCCGGTAACAGAGATCGAACCGCCAACCTTTGGGTTAGTGGGCGAACGTCTACCGACTGAGCTCACACAATAATAGCATCCTCAACAGAGCCGGACATCTGAACGATAAATCTTTAACTTAACATTAACTGAATTAGGGGTTATTGGTCATAACCCACAAGATTTAGTTATTTAATATTGTCTGCATCTAAACTGGTGTGAAGACATGGCTATAACATTATCTTCTCTGTACCCTGCGGTCATAGCATCGCATGACACTAATAAACATTTACCTGTTGTTAATCAAATGTATTTTGTCCGAGCCTGCGATGTCAGTTAAACCATTTTGATAATATTTGCTTATTTAGTAGTATATGACACTGTAAAGTATGTGTATATGAATGTTTTTGATCACTTTCCTCTTTCATTTTCACAGACTCAGCCATGTTTTGTTTATATTTGAGATCATTTCACTGAAATGCTTTGAGGTTGGAACTCGCAAGCTTCAAATGGAAAATAGGTGACGTCCCAGTTTGCTAGAACGTACCATTAGGTGGGGTACACCCTGCACAATGGCCAGTTAGTCTGTGTTGACTGGCAGCGAGATCCTCCATGCCTTCCAATCTCACATTCATTTATAGTTTCCAATTCAGACATGCACACTCCACAGAGAAAAAAACTGAATGAATGAATGACCTCCTTGCTGTTGCAGTTTTATTTCCTTAAATATACTATATATATCTATATGTACAACTGTCTTTGTTTTGTTGTTGTTCGCCTCTACCTTAATACCTGAAAAAAAATGGAGAAGAAAACCAATCTAACCTCATGTCCCTGATCTGATGCACACCCAGAACATGCCTAGCCTTCCGTGGTGCTCTGCCTGTCTTCCGAAGGCCCTCATCTCCCTTTGATTCCACCTCCGCCTCTCCATTCTATCTCGCCCCTCTCTGTTTGTCTGCCAGAATGAGGTGATGACTCGGACTGCGATGAGAGAGAGAGAGCAGCTGTAAGATCTGCAACTTGTTGGAGGTCATTGCTTCTGTTTTTTGGCTTCTTACATTTGATGGTTTTACGCTGACTGTTATACGAGGAGCAGAGGGTCACCGCGGCATTACTCAGGCAGCATTGCTTTTGGAAATGTGCCACAAAGAGATGTATAATTCAAGTCAAGGAGAGTCGCGGTTATGAGAAGAATTTAGAGAGGGTAGGGTGAGTGAATTACAAGGGAGCGGTGACGTAATGCGCCTTTTAAATAGATGAGGGTTAATTTGGTGATAGAAAATGTGGGAGGATATTCGTACTCAGCTGAAATTATATTTGACATTTAGATTTTACAATGTACTTGCAACTTGGCAGATAAAATTTGTTCCATTGCTAAAAGTCAACACCAATGTCAGCAACACTTATGAGTAGCTCCCCACAATAAGGCAGAAATAAGGCATTAATAAATGAGTAATTGAGCTTTCTATAATGTTATAATGTTGCTCCCTCATCAAAAACATACCTGGAGTTGTGTTTTGTTTCAGTTTCCGAGGCTTCAGAACAATCGCTTCCACAAAACTCTGCCCACTCCAGGAAGCACTGACCAATCAACAAACCCTCAACGTCTGCTCTCATTCATTTATCCAAAAAAAAAAAGGAAAAAAAAAGAAAAGAAAAACAATGTGCAGCCTTGTTTCTACTGATTCCTCACAGCTATTTTTCATTTTGTAGTAATATGGCATCATACAAAAAGAGAAGAAAAAGAAAACCAGTTTCTGTTCAAAGGTCTGTCCACCTGTTTTCTTTTCTTTAGCACCAGTATTTATTAGAAATGTTTGCCCGACGACGCTTGCCAGGAAAACGTGACAGTCATGCCGTCTCCAAAATCGCATTTACACGAAAACGCTGAGGTGTGAGGAAAATGAGAGTGGGTGTAAACGAGGTGTATTTGTCCAGCACTGTGGGCCCCGCAAATGCTCTACACCACACAGTGAGTAGACAGCAGAGGACGCTATAGTTCCGGTCTGCAACTTTTCAGCTGCTTTAGGGTCTTGTGTTTTTTATGGAGTCTTCAGTAAAAGTAAGTACTTAAACATACTGTATATTACTGACAGTTACTGGGCTAATTATGAAGATATGAGAATTAAAAGCCTCAGGGTGAGCAGACATGCAGCCAGCAGACAGTCAACTATTTTTTGGCAACTGAAACTACATATTTTTAAACAATTCAAATATTTTTTTTATTGCTCTATCTTATCATATAACTTTAGGCTAACTGGTAAATTGTTCTTAACTTGATAGTGAAAACAACTCAATGTACAGTACATGTGTTAGCTTCAGAACTTGCAGGCTAAGCTAGTTGGTATCCGTGAATTGTCCTTAAAGCTGTGTGTGTGTATTTGTTTTATTATAAATGATTTTACATTTCTTTTTCTTTTGTTTCTTGTTGACAGTGTCACTACAGATAAAGGTTCAATGTGGAGAGAAGAGGAAATACCTTTTCACATTTTATTTGTGTAGTAAGTGTATGTGTATAGTCTGTTTGCAGTGTATTTTGTATTGAGTTATTAAATAGAAACAATAAATATAATTTTTTTTTTCCTTAGTTCATGAGATGTCAAATGTCTGGATGAGCCGTGGTGGAAGTTTGTGAAAAACCTTGCTATAAAAAAATAAATAAAAAAAGTTTTATCATACACAATATTTCCAAAAGTATTAGCTCACTTCCTTTACACACATATGAATGTAAGTGACATCCCATTCTTAATCCATAATATGACATCAGCCTACCCTTTGCGTCTATCTACGCCAGACATCTTTGTGTGTGTTGGATGACAAGACCTGGCTCACAGCCTTCGCTCTAATTCATCCCAAATGTGTTCTATCAGGTTGAGGTCAGGACTCTGTGCAGTCCAGTCAACTTCTTCCACACCAAACTCTCTCATCCATGTCTTTATGGACCGTGCTTTGTGCTCTGGTGCAGTCCCCAAACTGTTTCCACAAAGTTGGGAGCATGGATCTGTCCAAAATCTCTTGGTGCTGAAGCATTCAGAGTTCCTTTCACTGGAACTAAGGGACCAAGCCCAGCTCCTAAAAACAACCCCACACCATAATCCCAGGTCAGTTATTTGGGAGGGTGAGCGAATACTTTTGGAAATATAGTGCATGAACAAATGATGGTATGGCATTTAGATGTATTAAGAAAGTGTATTGTTTTACTTGTACCAAGTATATGTGTTTCTTTTTACTGAAATTTGTTCAATAAAACAAATTATTTCTGTCATATTTGTGTCTCTTTGTAGTATTTTACATAGATTTACACAATCAAAATATTACACTGTAATACAATCTCAGAAAGAGAAAGGGATCCAATCCTGTGGACAGAAAAGCTTCAATGATACACACAAACGTAGTATATTAAGAAGCCAGAGTGATATGAGAGAAAACAAAAAAATAATAAAATAAAATAAAAAATAAATAAATAAAAACAGAGAAGGAAGAAAAAGAGAGGACCTCCAGATAAGTGAACCTGAGAAGCTAGTCTGGAACAGAGGGGAAGTCAATTTGTGCAATTAATTGGAACAGTGGATTCCATGTTTGCATAAATTTATCCAATGAGCCGTGGAGTAACATCCTAATTTTTTCAGGTATGAAAATATAAAACATCCCTGCGCCCTGCTGTGTGAAGGAGGGAGACTGAGGCGATTTCCATTTCAGCAAAACTACCCTTCTTTCAAGAAGGGTCATAAAGGCCAGAGAGTTACTTTGAGAGGAGGATAGGGAAGGTGGTTCTGGAAAAACCCCAAAGAGGGCAGACCAAGGATTCGGCTCAGTTCTCCTACCAAACATAATTGAAATGACTGAAAACACTGAAAATGTGCTGTGTACACTAAATTAATCTTGTTTGGCCCATCCTAGAATCCTTTGGTCGTAGGTGGGGTGTACCCTGGACAGTGACCAATTAGTCACAGGAGTAAGACAGGGACAACATGTAGACAGGAACACTTTTATTACAAATAATTATCAACATTATATCTTTAACCCTGTGAAACGAAAATGAAGGCGACTTCCTTGGCTGTGATCCATGTGTGTCGGCTTGCAGTGCAGAGTGTGAAAGGAAAAAGGGAGAGGGGGGTGAGGGGTGATGAGGAGACATGACTGGAGAGATGGATGGATCAGAGCTGAGCTAAAAGAGCTGCTCTGCATGATTTTATCCAGCCCTGTGAATAAATGAGAGCGGCTGAAGGAAGGCTGCGAGGTGATCAAAGCACAGGTTCTGGAGTGATGCGGTGCTGCTGTAATGAACCCAGTGAGAAAGATTGGTTGTAATCTCAAAAGTGGTGTTTGAATTCTTCTGTGCTTACTGTATATATGGAGGCCCAAAACTGCCAAATCAATCAATTAGTAAACATGTTTTTGTTTGTTTGTTTTTTTATGAAGATGTAAGTTTTGGTTAAAATAAATAAAGGCCTATACATATTTTATTTGTGCTTTAATTTATTTTTTGGGCTGGGATAGACTATTGACCCATGTGGACATCACTTGCTGCTCTACATTTGATGCACACTTTTAACGCTGGGAGGCTCAAAATGCTTGTTATTGGTCCTAGAAAAACTCATTGTATTTCACAAGAAAACATCAAGAGTTAAGCAATCTATGATCTGTACATGACCAAGTTATGACTGATATCTGGGATATTTAGCCCATATGTATGGAGGGCCAAAACTGTCAAATCAATCAGTCAATAAATTAATAAATAAATGCTGTCATTGACAAGTAATTATTTAAATATGACAAGAAGAAGTTTTAGTTAAAATAAGTAAATAAAGGCTTATAAATATTCTTTTTTAATTTATTTATAAAGGGACAATACATATTAGTTAACATTTGACATGTAAATATGTGATATTGTAGCCTATTTCTAATTTACATCTCTAGTCCCTCGTTACCCAGATATTATAATCATATTTAACTGCTAATATTGCATGTTTTTTTCCATGCCTAAATTGCTGTTGTAGATTACACATTGTGCAGTTTTGTCCTTCCAGCAGGCTTCAAGTAAATGATGTTAATGTTGCCAGTTCTCTTATATTAGCAGGTATTGTATTCCCTTTCTGTATTTATTTCTATATTTATACATTTATGTATAAATTAAGTTTAAGTTTTATTTGAAATTAATTGTGTAAAATTTAAAATTAATACATTTTTTGCTTTAATTATTGATTCATTTTTTCCTCTTTTATTTATTTCCACATTTATTTATTGATTGCTTTCTGTCACCAAAATGCAAATGAAGGGAGTGTGTCCTGATGCTTATCTGTTGTTTCGATTGCTTATGTCTAAAATAGGGTGACCAGACGTCCCTATTTAACCGGGACAGTCCTAGTTTTAGGCTCCTTATCCCATGTTCCAAGACATTTCTGTAAAAACACTCCTAAGTCCCAGTTGTCAACAAACCATGTCTTAGTTGTCCCCATTTTAAGCAATACAAGAGCTTAAGAAACTGAAAACACAGACTTAAAACATTTGTTTTAAGAGTTTTGTCTTAAAATCTTTTTAAATATAATTTTTTTTATTCAGTAATTTCCATTAAAATTCAATTACATGACAGAAAATAGTAAGTATTTTGGAAGGTTTTTTTTTGTTTTGTTTTTTCCAAATGCATGAAAAAGTGTGTGTCTCAGTATTTGGGTCTGAAAATCTGTTCACCCTAGCCTAACCCTACATTTGCATTTCGGTGACAGAAATCATGAAACAAATAAATGTGGGAAAAAAATAAACAAATAAACAAATATTTTAAAAAAGCAAAAATAAATTAAAGCACAAATTATTAATTGTAGAAATAAATACAGAAAGGAAATATTTATTGACCTTTAATTATTTAGTTGAACCAAAACTTACATCTTCATTTAAACAATGTTTTTTTTTATATATTTCTTGTCAATGTCAATGAGAGCATTTATTTATTAATTTATTGACTGATTGATTTGACAGTTTTGCCCCTCCATACATATGGGCTAAATATCTTAAATATCAGTCATAACTTTATGGCCATGGACAGATCATAGATTGCTAAACTTTTGATGTTTTCTTGTGAAATACAATGAGTTTTACTAGGACCAATAATAAGCATTTTGTTCCTCCAAGCATTAAAAGTGTGCATCAAATGTAGAGCAGCAGCATGCAGGTGATGTCCACATGGGTCAATAGTCTTTCCCAGCCCAAAGCAAAATAGATAAGCAGACTGCATGTGGTTAGAGATACAGCCTCTGCCTCTGATACCATATTGTTTAACAGAGAGGTACATTATCTACTGGTTAGTATGTACGGCACAGTGGACCCCAGGACATTGGGTTTATCAAAGTCCGGTCTGGATGTCTGTTCCCGGAAGTCAGTCTACCTGTCTCTAAGGCTGTCTGTTCACAGTGATGCTAACAGCGGCCCCACACAGAGACCAAAGTCCGATGAGGTCTGGAATGTGAGCTATACATCAAATTAAACAGGAGACACGTTCTGCTAGTGGTGTCCTGCTAGAAAAACACACAGCACTGATAACTGAGCTACCTGCACCTAGCCTGGCCTGCCTTTCCTATCCAAAGAAGTTAGTCTGGTAACCCTTTGGTAACATTTCATTTCTGAGAGAAACGAAGGGCGGGACATAAGCGGCGCACTACAGACCCAAACAAACATGGATTCTTCCTGTTTTTTGTTTTTTTTCTCTCCATAAAACACCAGAATGCAGCGTATTATGAGCAGCTCTGTTCTTATTTCTGAACAGGAACAGCTGCAGAAGCCAGTTGGAAAAAGTTTTTTTTTGTGTGTGTGTGTGTGTGTGTGTGTTTGTTACATCAGATGTCAACGGGACTTAACTGTTGTTAAAATGGCAACAAGATGAAGAAAAAGATCACGGAGAGGACGGGACAATAATGAGGACTTCAGCAGAACCAACAGGTGACAAAAAAAAAAAGAAGCATGAAACGCTGTTAATCAGGTCAGAGAAGTTATTACATTTGCTGAAACGCTAGCGCTACCGTGGTTAGCTCTTCTGCTTCCATAAGACGTGCTGCAGATAAAGGACTGTGATTGGCCAGTTCCAAATTGAACCAAAGAAATGCTCCACTCTGAGAGGGGAACCAGACTGTCCTGTTTGTGAAAAGCAAGTAGGACAGTCTGTAACAGTAACAGTACATTATACACCAGGCTTTTCATCGATAATATTTTTTAAGGAAACACACAGGAGAAGAGAAATCTTTGTGGTGAACAGACATAGCAACTGATGTAAAGAAGCAGTAAGAATACGCCCAGCTGAATATAAGCATGAAGTGAATAAATTGATGAGGATTATCATCTTACTTTGTCCTGTCATCTCGGCTACTGGAGTTAGCACTGCGTGTAAATGCAGACACTGGAGAAGTAGATGCAAACTTTTATAGCAGGTAGACTGCTGCTTGTGCACAGCAGGGGCACTGAAAATAAGATTTTGTTCTTAAAAAGGGATCATTTGCAAAAGATACAAGATACAACAATAGTGTGTTGATTTAAAGGTGGAAGCAACAAAGAAAGAGATTTTATTTGCAACACTGTTTTTCCTTGAATTTGACTTGTATTGCAGTGAACTGTAGCCTTGTTCAGCAGCTGTCTCTCAAACTGGGTTTTCACAAGTCTGTTCCACGTCCTGATGAAGTCCTTACAGCGGACACCGACCGCTCATTCAAGGCAGCTTTTAGGTAATGAATAGGTTTATCCTGATACTGCTCAAACTGGGTGCGCTATGGACCAAGCATCCTGATGCACACTCTGGCAGATCACTTCATACTGCTCAGATAAAAACCTGTAAAAAACAAACAAACAAACCAAACAACACAATTCTGAGATCTTTTTCTTTTATGTGATATGTTAACTGTCATTTCAAGTAAAAGAATTTTGTTTGCAGATTATTATTTTTATTAATCTGCATATTTAAACACTCAAAATTATTATTATTACTTTTTAAAATAAAAATTGCATGCTTTATGTCATGAACAAGCCACAACAATAAGAACAAAAGTGGCTATATTCTCTCTAATACAGAATAATCCCAATAAATCCACCTAAACATGTAAAGCTGAACTTTATGAAATAGAAATTTGGCTTACAATTTAAATAAAACATTTGCTTTAAGTAGGATTTGTGATCAGTAATGAGGCTGGATCAGTATAAAATGGATTTATCAGCTTCAGTCTCTGAGCTCATTCGTAGGCCTCTAAAGTGAGATTCTGCTGTTATTGTCCTGGAGCTAAAACTCTGGACTATCTCTCTGATCTGAAATGCTGCAGACAGTTTGTCTGAACAGGCTGCAGGTGTTTTGTTGCTTGTGGCTCCTGTAGGGGTCTGGTCTGTGTAGGACCAGAGCAGGACCTGGGTGTCCTGGCTCAGTTCAGACTCTGTCAGAACTTTGTTTTTAGTGATTCTTATAAATATTTTTACTTTAAAGAATAGTTCTGCCTCAGTCAGATCCCAGAGTGAGGCCTGTATGTGACCACAGGAGGTGTTGTGTGTGGACAGTGTGGTCCTGAGGGCCTCAGTAAACCTGGACAAACCCGAACCTCCTTACACATCAAATACTGATGTCTCGTAAAAGAAAACCTAATTAAGGTGATAAAAACATTAAGCAACATATACATAGACAAAAATAGATACTTCGGAAGTGGGCTCGTTAGTGACCCAAATATGTTTGTGTTTAAAAGTATCAAATTACTTCAGAAACTGAAAACAACTCCATGAAGTCGTAGCCAACAACTAACCTGATAAAGTCATGAAAAATCGGAGTGATAAATTGATAAAATTGAGTGATAATTGCTCTGTAACCCTGTCAGTCAGAGGCTAAAAAATACACAAGCAAAAAAAAAAAATAAAAAATCATCACCAGATCCACCGTTTTCTCATTGCATTGTGGGAAATAAATACCTTATAATTCCTATTAGATAACAGTGACTCTAGCCCAGGCTGTTTAGGGCTTTAAGAGGAAGGAGGAAGGAAGCACTTTTTTTTTCTAATGGGACAAAAAGTAAAAATGTATCAAAATCAGTGTTGAGGCTAATCAGTGACCTATCTGGGACTGGTAATAAAAAAAAAAAAAAAAAAAAAAAAAAAGTAAATCAATAATAGTAAATAATTCATGTTTCATTGGCTTTATATTTTTAAATGTGACCCAGTGACCTAAAAGGGCTTTAAGAGGAAGAAAGTTGTTTTGTTTTTTTTGGTTTTTTTTTGTTTTTTTTAAAGGTAGGCCTGAGGGTTAAGTTCTTTTCAGGTGCTCCGCTTTCTTTCAGGAGTTACCTCAGGGATCATTGGGTACTTTGTCAGGTTTTTGATGCCCTTCCTGGTACAACCCTCCCCATTCATCTTCAAGTTTCTGGCTCTTGGGATAACCAAACTGTTCCAAGAAGCCCAGACGATCATATTTAATCTTAAGTAGTGTGGCTGCTTTATGGTCATGTCATTGTAGATTGTTGTTGTTCCTTTGAGCTTCTCTCTATCATTCCAGGGTTCCCGCAGGGCATTAAAAAGCATTAAGAGTCATTAAATTGATTTTGCAAAAATGAAGGCCTTAAATAGCATAAAAAGCATTAAATCTGATTCCACGTGGCATTAAAAAATTTAAATAGTTTTCAAGTAAAATTGCTGACATTATTAGTTTGTTTTGTAAATATAAACATGTATATAAATAATAATTTACCATTTTTGTAACCTATACTAGCGTGATAGAACGAGTTTTTTTTTTCCAGTGGGACCAAATTACGCAAACATTGGAAGTTTGACTTTAAACAATATTGTTGCTTTAAGAAATGTATTTTACAATACTATAATTTATATGTTTGTGGAATTAAAAATGTTAGAAATGGCATTAAAAATTACATTAAAAAGCATTAAATTAGACTTGCTGGTACCTGTAGGAACCCACACCAAACCCTGTAGCCTGGGTAATTTGGCAGGGTTTATGTCAGATGCCATTCCTAGACACATACTGTGATTGGTGATTTTGGGCACTCAGTGGGGGAATTGAACCCACGGACATCCACACCAAAGATGGGGGAAAGAATGATACATTACATTACGACATTTAACTATAAACAATGTTTTTAGGTCTATTCTGAACATAAACATTTCTCCAGTGTCTGAAATGCCTTTCTATGTGGTTTTAAAGTCCTTCTGTAGGCACACAGGCACACCAGAATAAATAATATGATTTTGAATATCCATCCAATTACATTATCGGGGCTTTAGCTTGGCGTCAAGACTGTATCCGCTTGGCTCGGCTGCGTGCTCCGGGAGTAAATTCACCTATTTGCTTGTGTGGCTGCCTGGCCTGGCTGTGTGTCTGTGTGCCACTCGCCCATCTCCCCCATCTGCCTCTCTGGCTCTTTATCCCCACGATTGCCTCGCTTATCTGCTTAGCTGACTGTCCGCTCACTACCTGCCAAGCAAACTTTGGGATGAGTCATGCAGCTATTCCCGAGCTCCCATTATTACCCGCTCTAAAACAACCACTTTCTTGGGCACATTAATATTCCATGAGGTGCCTTTCAGACGACCGTAAATTATAGACAGTTATGAAGCGGTTTATAGGTGAGTAGTTAGGTTTTTTGTTGAGTAAAATGTAAAGGGCAGTTAAATCCTCCCTGAGCAATAGAAGTAGAGGAGTGGAGGAAGATGTGTTGAGGGTTATTATGGGATGCACTGTTTAATGCTTTTAGGTGTCATGACTGCTTGGAGTTGTTGGAGTTGTAAAGAGAAACCATTAAATGTGGTGCACTCAGGACTACAGCTCATTCTGTCCATTTTATTGTCTATGAACTGCAAAATAACAAAAGTCTTGCATTTTAATGAACTGGTGGACTACTTTGTCTTCAGTGTTGGAATCTATGGCCTAGACAGCCTCTGTCTCCCTTTACAGTCAAATTTGACAAAAGAAATATGCAACATTTTTGGTGCATTGAAATTGTGTTAGCAAATTTGGGGAAAAAGTAGAGAATTGTGCATTGTGGTATAGTTGATATAGCTGTGGTGCATATACACAGCAACTATAGCCTGCCTCGGTGTTGTGAGTTTGAGTCCAGACTGTCCTGTAAAATTTAGTTGGAAAAAGGATGAAGAAATATGTATAAATAAAAAAAAAAAGTTGAAAAATGCACAGGACCTGCTCAAGTTTCAAAAAGAACTTGGGTTGGGTAATATGAAATGCCTTTATCAGCATTGCATATTCATAGATATAACATAACATAGAGGCATATATATAAATTGATAAACTCACTTTTGTCCAGAAGAAGACTTGCTCCTCTCAACCCTTGGTGATATTTTTGGTTGCAGTACCTTAAGTGGTCATTACAACAGTTTTATTCTGCAACACAACTATCAGAAAGTAAAGAAAGTTGCACATTTTTGTTGCGGGTCTTTTTGTGCAGTCATTACATGCAACTACAAATCCCTGAAAGCTGTCCCGGAACACACTGGGGTCTTCCTTGGCCTTGTTTCTGATGCGGATAATCAGAGGAGTAAGAGTTGCCAGTGAGCGTTTGTTCTGTCTGTATCCGTCTTTTCAAATGTTTATGTCGCAGACTTAAAGAATCCTAACACCAACAGAGGGGCTCATCGTCTGGGCACTTTTGGACGGACACTGGGTGTAGTTTTTCTGATTTAGCAGCCATTCACCAGATTTGTTTAACACCGAAACAAACTTGAACAGGGACTGAATTTCTTTTTCCACCAAGAGGGATGGTCCCTTTCGCATCAGGGACAGTTTTTTTTGGAAGAGTAAAGCTTGTGCCCAGCTTTATACACTGGAGGAATGGTGGCGGAAAGTCCAACTGGAAAGATACCAATTTCACCACTGACTCCAACTGTTCACACCACAAAACTGCAGAATATTTTTTCTCACGTTCTCAAAAACTCAAACTCAAAAAACTTGAAGCCCAGTTAGTAGTTAGGGGTTTCAGTTCTAAACACGGTTGAGTGTGCTCCACGTCATTCCTGTCAATTCACTGTTTCTGTCAAATAATGGTAAAATAATAACAAAACAGAACAAAAAACTAAAAACATATGACAACTTAACATAATTTACATAATTGTTATAATTGTCTTATGATGATTATGCATGAGTTGGCAATATATATATATTTTATTTTTTTAAGCCACATGTTTGTCTTTGAAATAAAGTTATCAAAGTCATTTTAAGGGCGGACTCACACCAAAAGCGACATGAGCATCCGAAGCAACTAGTGACTATTCATTGTACGCTCACATGCAAAAGCAACAAGTGACTTGAATGTGGCATGCGGCGCAAATTAATCGTCACAAATCAATTGGTGCAAATCAATCGACATGAGTACAGTTTTATGTTAAACTGAAGTCAAGGTTATGCAAATGTGAAGATCTGAGACGTCCACCAATCACAGATCAAGGTTTGATAGACACTCAAGAGGAACTGGTGCAGGCACAAAAGTTGTCTTATACTTCCTGGCCTCATCAACATCCTGGAGGGGGGCTAGCAGCGCAATGAGAGCAAACTGAGCTTAGAAAAACGATTTTGTTACTTTTGGTGTTAGCCCACCCTATTGGGTCTTCTGCCAGAGCCTGCAGTGGGTCAGATGGTTTTGCTGCTTTATTTAGTGTTGCCCAAATGCATTTTATGTATACAATATAGCATCTGAACAATGAGTCAAGTTCATTCATTAAATTTCATAAAATTCATTATCTTCTGCTTATTCTTGTTAAGGCTCATTTATTTTCCCATTTCATATGTAAATAAATCCGTCCAAGTGTGGTTGTCCTCACAGCATCTATACTTCCGACTGTTTTCTATGTCAGCATGTGTGTTATGGTAAATAACCAGTAGGGGGCGACAGTCAAAGATTTTAGCATGATGGAAGAAAAGGAGCAGCAACAACAAACATGGCGGCGCTGATGGAGGTTTTTACACCACATTTTTCAAAAAAGAGCCAAGAAAATTAGACGAAAATAACAGGTCAGTTCAGTCTTTGAATATACACTGACTAACTTTCTATAGTCACTCTTTAAAATGTATGCATAAATGTATGTATAAAAATGCATTTTTATTATTTAACTATTCTTTAACCAGGAAAGTAACATTAAGATTCACAGATCTCTTTTTTAAGGGAGTTGTGGCCAAGAGGCATCAACAACACAACCCAAATTTCATATGAAATGCAATAAAACAAAGAGAAATAGGAGTTAAAGACAAAGAAATAAAACTTCTCAGAAACAGTGGCAGGTCAGTGATTGCATCCCCAGGTCCTTCAAAATAATCCAAAGGGACATGATTTTGGACTTTTAAGGTCCTCTGTAAACCATTCCAGTCTGTAGGAGCACGATACTGAAAAGACATTTTTCAGTCAGAGTGTGGAAGTCCTGAGAGTGTAGTGCACATTTGCATTTTAAGTTTAAAATATGGCTTTATCCTGATTTCTGTTGGGTTGTCTCTCAATCATATTATCATTTGGCATAACGTATGGTTTGCATCCTCTTATGGTTCCCCTTCAATTCTAACTTGTCACTAAATTATCCCTATCCCATTCAGGGTTGTAGTGTATAGCCTCATCTCTGCTGTGGTTTTGTGATAGGAATCAGCCATTAGTCCTCTACATGGCTGATAACTAGGCAACACAAAAAACACTCGGGGCCTTCTCCCTCCTCTCTTTACCAAACCTTCCTTTTATTTCCCATTAACACCAGCCCGCACCTTCACGCATCTTTCATGTTTTAGTGTTAAACCAGCACCATCAGAAACAGTGGGGCGCTCTTCAACAGTTCTTCAACAATTCCGAGTGTCTTTTTGAAGTGTCTCTTTCAAGCCCCTCACTATTGAATAGTCGCCTTGTGTCACCGGTTTCATCCTTTTCCCTTTGTTGCCGCCTTTGCTCACTTTTCATTACCAACACGTGCCAGCCTTGTGTGAGAGCGTGATACGGTTGATGCCAAAGCCTACGGACGGTGACAATTGTAAAGCACACCTCTTGGAAACATGTGAACTCCAAACAAAACCTGCTACCTTTTCATTCGAAAGAGAGAGTGCTATAGTCATTTGTTCCCATCCAACCTTGTCTTTCGCAGCAGGGCTAATTTCTGCATGCAATAAAAAATGAGTCTGTAGACTGATTACGTGGCTTGCTGTTTGGTCATGAGAAATTAATGGAGTGCAGCGCAAATATTGCACATTTATTTTAGTGAAGGCGTTCAACCTCCCACTGCTTTGTGTCATGGCACATGCAGTTTTAACAAGAGGGAACAAAAGAGAATAGGTAAGTAAAGTATCTGCTGAAGAGATAGCTTAAATAGATTATTTAGGATTTATAAAGCTACAAGTGAAAGAGCTTATTAAAAAAAAAGATCTGGAATCTAGCATGCTAAGAAGTAAGCTATGGTAGACTTTATTGTCCCCAAAGGGAAATATGTTCTCTACATTTGACCCTTCCTTTAATGCAGCTGGGGCAACCTGTCAGGAGCAGTGGACAATCTTGAGCCAGGATCCTGGTCAGGAGTACCTAGCTGGTAGCCTGGCTGCAAACTCTTTTCCTATTCTATACAAAGAAGTCAAGTCATGTCAGAGAAGTTATTAAATTAGCTTGGTTGCCAGTGCTACCTTGGTTAGCTTCTGCAGTCATAAGACATGCTGCAGATAAACGGCTGTGATAGACCTTTTCAAAATCGACTGAAGAGAAACACTTCCCTCCGAGTGAGGAACAAGACTTGACTGTCCTACTTGCTTGTTGCAAGCAGGACAGTCAAATCACTGACAAGAATCTGGACGTTTAAAATGTGACTTTTGTGCCTAGACTTATTCCTCTTACGGGTCTATTAAATGTTTTAATGTTATTGACGATTGCTTTGGTGATGTCGCTCCATATTTGCATAAAGTTGACTTCTGTTTAACTCTTGATTTACATCACTTAGCACGTTTGTGCTGTTTGCCAATCACTTTAGTGACAGTTGCCCTGTAACCACAGCTGCCCTAGGACCACCAAACACAAATTTATACACGTTCATTCATACACCAATGCCAGGAATGGATCTGCCAGCCTTCCTGTTAGTGGGCCCATGGTTCTACCTACTGAGCTATTGCAGCTCCTAACATCAGGCACTCTAATATTGTGTTGCAATAGCCAACTAACACTAATACAACTGTAATGGTTTTCACAATTAACATTTACAGTACTTGCATTGGTATGTCTGGTCAGAACATTAGGCTCTGAGAAACTCAGAGCCAGATTTATCAAGGGAGGTGCTATTTTTCTTCTTTTTTTTTTTTTTTTTACATCTTTACCTATCCTTCCAATGGCACTGGGGCACCCTGTCTGGAGCAGCAGGAGGCCACTGAGCCTTCTCCAGATCTTGAGCCAGGATTCTGGTCAGGAGTACCTAGCCATACATCTGTCTCTCTGCCTGGTTTTACACTAAAATCTGGGACCTAGCGTTCCCAACTCAACCAATCAGAGAATTGAAGGGCAGGACGTAAGCGGTACACCACTTACCCATATCCTAAACAAAATGACCGATTCTTGCTGTTTTTTTCCATAGAACACCAGAATTATGCGGCTCTGTACTGACTGTTCTGAACAGATACAGCAGCAAAAGCCAGTTGTACAAAGACTTGTGGTTTTGGGTTTGTTTGAATGTGGTTGTTACGTCAGAAGTCAACAGGACTTTACTGTTAAAATGGAAATAATAAATAAATAAATAAAAAAACAGAGGACTGAACAATAACACAGACATCAGCTTAACCAACAGGTGACGAAGGAAAGCACTAAATGCCATTAATCAGGTCAGAGAACTTATTAAATAGTATCAGTATCACTAGCCAGTGCTACCTTGGGCCCTCCGAGTGGGGAACCAGAGTCCTGGTATATATATAGCTAAGAATGCCTTTAATATATGAGGCATTCATATCTTTTTATCTTATCTAACATATGATTAAAGGCTTTTCTTCCAATCTAAGAAATTTAATTTTTGCATACTTTCTGTTTAATCCTTGTTGCACAGTATATGAAATGTGATGATTCCCATTGCTAATATGGCTTTCCTAGGCTTTATGGATCTGGCCCCGCACTTTCCATGTTAACAACCAACAACCCACTCCCTGTCTCTTCATTACTATCAAATATTTGCACCCAGGCCCGCTAACATCATAAGTATTTCATTCTGTAACCAGTTTATTGCCTGTCCAGATAAAGCCCCACGTGTATTCCAGCCTGTATCAGTGGCTGCAGCTGCTGAAAAGGCAGTCGTGGAGGAGGGATATGACGGAATGTGCCCTGTAAATACAGAGAGCTAATTCTGTAGCCTGTGGCGGCGGTGTGCAGGCTGACCTTATCAGGAGAGGCTCGACCTGTCTCCACCATGCTCTGACTCACCGCCGCCACCCCCTCCCCTCCCCTGGCCTTCCGCGGGGAGCTAGATTTCAATAACCTCTCGAGCGAAAAGAGCGGCATGATGCAGACAGAGGGAGGCGGGCGAGATGGAGGGGAGCCGGTGCCTTTGTGCCTCGGTAAACAGCTGATGCAGTGCCCTCCTGAGCTGTGGCACTCGTGTAAATCCACTGCTACAAAATGCATTTTCACCCCGCAGACAAGAATGGGATACAACAAAGTATTGAGGCCACTGCAAGGCTGCAGAATACTGAGATTGAAGGGGGTGTGGGGGTATGAGTTCATTCTACATAGGAAAATATTTTCAGACATTGATGGAGATTGATAGGAATCCAGGCTTGGGACCAACCCAAAGAGTACACTGTATTGTTTTTTACCTTTTCACCACTTATTACATTGGACAGTACAGACATGACAGAAAATCATGGAGGAGTAAGCAAGGGGAGATGCAAGGAAGTCTGGAGTTGGACCCACAACGCTAAGGAGAGCTGTATACACTAGTGATTTAGTTGCGCTTCATGGTCTACCAACTGAGTCAACACATGATTTTACTGTTTCAGCAGCACCCTGCTTTTTTTTTTTAGCCTGGCAAGCCAGCCTCTTATACAACCAGGACAATCTGGTTCCTCTCTGGGAGGGAAGCATTTCTCTTTGGTTGATTTAGAATCGGCCTACCACAGCCATTTGTCTGCAGCTCGTCTTATGATTCTGGAAACTAACCAAGGTAGCACTAGCTAGTTTTTGACTTTTCTGACCTGATTAACAGTGTTTAGTGCTTTCCTTTGTCACCTGTTGATTCTGCTGAAGACCTCCTTGTGGTTCAGTCCTCTGTGAGATCCTGTTGATGTCCGACATAATGAGCACATTCAAACAAACCCACTTTGTAAGGTATGGTAAGGTAAGGTATACTTTTATTGTCCCCACAAGGAAATTTGTTCTCTGCATCTGACCTTTCCTTCAATGCCGCTAGAGCAACCTGTTAGTAGCAGTGAGCAGCCACGGTGCAGCACCTGGGGACCCTTCTCCAGATCTTGAGCCAGGATCCTGGTCAAGAGTACCTGGAGGATTAGCCTATTGTGCATGTTTTGTGGTTGATGGGGGAAACCAGAGCACTCGGAGGAAACCCACCCTCACATGGAGGATAATATGCAAACTCCACACAGAAAGGCCCCGCATGGGAACTGAACCCAGGACCTTGCTGTGAGGTGAGAGTGCTAACCACTAAGCCACCATGCCGCCAACTGTACAACTGGCTTCTGCTGCTGTACCCTTTTAGAAATATGTACATATGTGCTCCTATTACGCCACATTCTGGTGTTTTATGAAAAAAAATGTGCTTGAATGTGTTTGTTGAGGATACAGTTCAGTGGTGCACCGCTTATGTTCAGCTCTTCATTTCTCTGATTGGTTACTCCACCTGTCATTGTTCTGCCTGTAGAAACAAGCAGCCTGTACCAACTGAGCTATAACCATGGGGGCTGCTCCTTTCCAATTTCAGGCTTGGCACAGTGGAACAGTCGCAGAACTTTAGGGCCAGGGTTAAGATTAGGGATAACGTGATATATTATTTGTATAGGATGAGTGGTTAAATGTGCCCAAAACATAACCAACAGCAGCCTCCTTATCCTGAAGAGCTTTCACATGTGCTAGTGCAGACTATACAGAGGAAATCCACCACACCACAGGAGTGTACTGGGTCTTATTCAGAAGCGTTTCGGATGGAAGAAGGGCTGATGTGGAGGAGACGAGAGACTTTGGAGATGCAGGCCTGGGACACAGTGATGGATCACCTCCGCACTGCTCCACTCATCCCAGGAGCTGATGAGCCACACCTCGTCTTGGCCTCGCTGCCTCTGTCTCATATCCTGTTCCTCCGTCACCTTCCCACACTCTCCATCTTCATGTCTGCGGCTACGGTTGTGCGCATTCCTTCACCTACCTTCTCATCCTGTGCCTTTCTCTCATCTCATATTCTGTCAAGGTTTCTATTCCTGCACAGTAGACATGGGGTTTTGCATGACTTTTGCTCAGTTTAGTTCAATTTTAATTCAATTTTATTCATCTAGCCCAAAATCACACACAATCAAACTTAAACACACAACCAAACATAAAGACTCAAACATACATAAAGACACAATAAAAAAATAACCACACAATCAAACATAAAGACAAAAACATAAACATACAATCAAATATAATCACACAATCAAAAGTAAAGACACAACTAAATATGAACACACAATCAAATATAAAGACACAAACATAAACATACAAATATAATCACACAATCAAACATAAACACACACTCAAACATGAACACACAAACCGAAAGACACAAACAAACACACAATAATGTACACACAAACAAACATAAAGACACAATCAAACAAACACAAATATAATCACGTAATCAAACTTAAACACACAAACAAACATACATACACAAACAAATACACAAACATGAACACACAAACATAAACACACAATCAAACATAAACACACAATCAAACAAAAACACACAAACAAACACAGAAACACAATCAAACATAAACAATAACTAAACTACACCTAATAGTCCCAGGACATCCCCTGTCCTTAGACCATCCTCTGTAAGGAAAAACTCCTAAAAAACCCAGCTGTGAAAGGAAAAAGTCATTCTGATAATCACATTTCAGTAGCTTGCCTGCAAGGAATAACACTTTGCTTGGTTCTTAAACTCTGCTGGTCACAATTTTTTTTAAACATACCTGGGTTATTTTGTATGTTATGGCTAAAGGTGTGTTTAGTGAACACTTTAGAATGAATCATTACTATAAAGCCGTAATAAAACATTAATTGTTATATAATTAACAATATTTATCTGTTCAATACCAAAGCCCCCTGTGCAGGGGGCTGGGGGAAGGGCATCCTGTTCAGATAAATGCATGCTAGGAAGCACCAATCCTAACATGTAGCATACTAAAATGAAGGAAAAAAGCTCAGCTAAAAGGCTCTACCAAACATTGGCATTGAAACAAAACCACACTGAAACCCCTGCAAGCATATAGACATTAACTACCAAATAAATAATTTATTATTATTAATATTATTATTGGTAGTATTATTATTTTTAGTATTATTATCAGTAGTAGTAGTAATCTAGGTAAAATTTAGAAAATTAGTTAAAACATTGTATTTGGATGGAACCACAGTGATCTATTTGTGAAATATAATTAGTTTTCCAGTCTGGTACCTGAGAAAGGTCAAAGGTCACATATGGTGCCAAAATGTGTCCAAATGGACCATATGGTGTTTCTGCCTGGATTTAATTGTGTTAAAACTTATGTAAATGATGAAACCAGAGCACCCAAAGGAAACCCACCCAGACACAAGGACAACTCCAAACAGAAACTTCAAACTCCACATAAAAAAGGCCCCACAAGGTCCAGGATTCAAACCTTTTTTGTTTTGAGATGACAATGCTAACCACTTTGCCACCGTGTCTGATAATGAATAAATAATTTAAAGGTAAGTCATTGATTTACATGAGCTTGTTACTCAAGAATTAAACATGAATAACAATGTTTATAACTCAATGCATTTTATTAATATTGAAGTAATGCTTTGTAAATAATCAATTAGGAGTTTACTAAACCTTAATTATGAGCTATGTAATGTCTGATCCAAATATTGCAGGTAACATAAGCAGAAAATAAACATTTCTGGATAGGTGCTTTTTGCTTACCAACATGGCGGCAGGAACAAAAAGTCACGATAGAAAAAGATTTTTCAAGGTCCTATATTATTCTTTTGTGAAGCTTTTAGAATTTAATTTAATTCTGTACACCTTTGCATTTTCATTTCATGCTTTATAGCTTAAATTAGTGTATATGTATGGAAAACGTCTTCTGTTAGCTGTTACTTTGACTTTGCAGTGTGTACGTAGAGCTGTGAAGCCGAGCATTTTCAGCTCTAGAGAAGGAGATGGCCTTAGAAACAGGATTACTCAAACATGCATGAATACTCCTTTAGGTATGTTTTTGAGGTGCAAACATTACTGTATAACACGTTTAAAAATTTAGCAGAATAGGGGACCTTAAAAGTTTTTTACATGCTTTCTATTAAAATGCAATGAATATTATAGTGCCATGAACATGTACAAATTCTGCCTCTGGAGGTCTATCTGTACAACATTTCTCTGTTAAATAAAAAGATAATTGTGCCGTAAGTTTGTTAAAGCACACACAGGGAACATTTAGTGCCCTGGGGCTATTAACACACTGAACAGTAAGGCAGCCCTGAAGGCAAAGCACCAATAATGTACAACTGATTTATTATGTAAAATGCTACTCATTATCTATTTCCAAGAATGCTGCAATATACATAATTAATTATACTGTACTAGGTTTTACTTATACATTGGCATTATCAATGAAATGTGTGAAATATACTGTATGTGTAGTGTTAATTTTTACTGGAGCACTAACCACTCTGCCACCATCCACCCCATATTTTGTAGATATTGTAGTATCTTTCTGCATAACACCAGAATAACATTGCAGCAAGTGCAAACTGGTTAGCACTGTCACATCACATCAAGAAAGTCTAGGAACTTTTGTATCAGTATTTCATGTTTCACAGTGTTTTCACGTAAATTGCCGTCACTATGAAGCAGCTCATTCATCTATCTGTTAGCATCATGTTGCTAATAGCGGTGCTAATTAGCCATTTTATGCTCTGTCTGTTCCCCCACTGTTGCCACCAGGGGGCGACAGACACCTAAACCAAGTGCTCTCTGCATATTAACAGCTCCCCAAAAGAAAACGTTTTCCATATATACATTATTTTAATACATTATTTTATTTTAAGTTATAAAACATGAAATACTAATGCAAAGGGTCTAAAATTATTTTAAAAAGCCTGAAAAAAGCATAATAAAGGACCTTTGAAATCTCCTAGTTTAGCCCAAAATGGAAAACCATATTATTTAGGGACATACTCCACAGATAAAAAATCTATAAAAAACAAAACAAAATACTTTAGACTTGAGACTTTTTTCTTTTTCTCGGTTGTCATGATGTAATGAAGAATTCACTTCATTTCAAGTAAAAAGTAGAAAAAAAAAAAAAGTTGTTTTTTTTTGCATATACTTTGCATATTTAGACACCCAAAATTATAGACTTTCTTTAATAAAATTTGCATGCTTTATGTCAGGAACAATCCACTAAGACACAAACGAAAATCATTCACTCGTCCTCAATTTGATGTGGTTTAGTGTATAGCAATTTAATAATGTACATCAAATATTGGTGTTTTGCAGAAGAAAAATGAATTAAAGTGATAAAAACATATAAAATACAGGTGAAAAGATGTACTTTTGGCTGGGGTCATCCATGACCCAGATATGTTTGTGTTTATAAAAATGTTTAAATGACATCAGAATCCCAAAACAACTATATAAAGTCGTAGACAACAAGTCACCCAACAAAGTCATGAAAAATAAAGCATTTCTGACATATGACAAAAAATATACGTCCAGGGTCACGTTTTACCCCACTATGGCCCCAAAAACCCAGTCTGCTCCCTTCCATTGGCTCCACAGGGCTATTGTAACTTCATACAGCCCCTGTCCTCTCCCCCTGTCCCGGCCCATACATTACCATCCCTCCACCCCCCACCCCCTCCCGTGCAGACCTCCCCAGCCGCTGTGTGTCAACATCAGACTCTGGAGCCATGGAAGTGCCATACTAATGTGGTTAGAGGGAGCATCTCTGTTTCTCTGGGTGACACCTTTATAAACGACTGGACTGGGGGCCTCAGTGGGCGCTCAATCACCTCTGCAGGGGGCCCGCAGCGGGGGGAGACTCCGCCTGTTATTGGTTCCTGCCTAGGTTTTACCGACGAGGTAGTTGGACTGGACAACAGCATTAGGAGAGAAACGGATATGGGGACAGAGTGAAGTAGAAGGAGAGGAATGACAGTGCCGGCTTGTTATGGGTCCCTGTTGTGTGCACAGGGGCCACACGGAACAGACAGCGACTCCCTTTATTGTCTTATGGCACTGCTGTGTGTGACTGCGCTGTGCCGCTTTATGGCCCCCACTGAGGATGCAAGGATGTCACCGGCTTGTTTCACTCGCTGACTGGCCCTCTCTGTTTGAAGTGAGGATGAATGAAAAAGAGCAAAAGGCTATACTGTCCTATATATGGCACTGTGGGAAAAAATAAAGTAAAATACGACCAGTGATGTTGTTGCAAATCCTACTCTGGTATTGCAACACAGAATTTTTCATCTTTTTCATCTCACCAATAACATTTTTACTGTAGGAGTGCACAGTTCCACAATGATTAAAAGGTCCCCCATTCTGCTAAATTAACTTTTTAAGCTTTTAACCATGATATAATGTTGTTTCCACCTCCTGAACATCCCTGGAGTTGCATTTTGTTTCATTCACCGTCCCCTTCTCAAGAGCTGAAAAGCCCATACACTGTAACCAGACTAATTTAAGTGCCTAAACATGATCATTTTTAAACACTGTTGAATATTTCTACATATAGCTTTGCGTATTACCACTAAACTTATATTTTGATGTACTACTGCTAAGGTTAATAAATGCTTCAATATTAGTAAGAATATTTTGATTCTAAAGGATGTTTTTCTCCTTTCACTCTAAAGGTCACGCTGCGATTTGGTACATTGTGCATTTGCAAAAGTGCACAATAATGAGCTGGTTACAAAGTTAGGAAACTCAAGGTTACAGGTGGGGGCTCCTGAAGATAACGAAGATAATGCACTGCAGAAATGAGAACTCTGTGGCCTGGTCGAGGCACGGGAGTTTTTTGAAGAAAACAATATAATGATATGCAGAAATCGTCATACATTGTCATACATAATATAAAAACTGTGACCACTCCTTTTTGGACGGCTTGCTCACCCTATCCCTTTCAGCGGGGCACAGCTGTTGTTACCTTACCTGTGTGATACTAAAATAAACTTTCTGACTTGATTATACTTCTGAATCATCGTCCTCTTTGATGCTTACATCACAAATGAACAATCCTAATAACACAAATTGTAAAATAGTACAAAAAATATAGATGAATAAGAAATATTAAAACGACATACAGACTACTAGCTCAGTCAGTAGAGATGCTTGCCCACTAACCCAAAGGTTGGCAGTTTGAACCCCGCTACTGGCAATGCATACTGTCATCTCTTTAGGCAAGACACTACACGCACCTTGCCTGTACGAATGTGTCATGTGTGACTGAGGAGTGAATGAATAATGCCCCAAATTGTAAAGCGACTTTGGGTGCCAAGAAAAGCACTATATTAAGACTAATGCATTATCATTATTATTATTATTATTATTAGTGATGTACTTGAAGAGGCATAGTGTTACCACAACAGATTTGAACCATTGGTTTATTAGCATTTTAAATTTGCTACAATTTGTTTTAGGAGTTCCAGAGTCTTGCCCCTTTGACCAAGAAGGCAGGCTGACCAAACAATGTCGTTTGGAACATTGGGACAACCCATCTACCATTATTCACGGCTCTTGTGGTTGCTCTACAGGTGCAATTTATAAACATGGATAATTCAGAAAACAGTGGTGTATCAGAGCATAAACACTTAAAAAATTAAAGAATGTTAAAATTGATAGCATTTTAAAAATTGTATTTCACTAAAATTTCACAATGATGCCAGTTTCTGTTTTTGTTGTTGTTGTTTGTTTTTTTTGTTTGTTATTTTTTTTTTATTTTTATTTTTTTTTACAAACACCTTGACTTGTCATTTATATGAAAAGTTGTGACACTTTCTTACACAATAGAACATTCACTAGGAAGGACCACGCCACAACAATGGGGTAGATTTGATCTATTTATTATTGGAGGATGGACCGGACAAGATGACGGGATGATGAGAGATGCAGTAGGCTCAGTGCAGGATGCGGGATGCTGAGTGCAAGATGCTGAACATGGGATGCTGAGCATGGGAAGCTGAATGCAGGCTGCTGAACATGGAATGCTGAGTGCAGGATACTGAACATGAGATGCTGAACACGGGATGCTGAACGTGGGATGCTGAACATGAGATGCTGAACATGAGATGCTGAACACGGGATGCTGAACGTGGGATGCTGAACATGAGATGCTGAATGCAGGATACTGAACATGAGATGCTGAACTTGGGATGCTGAACATAAGATGCTGAACGTGGGATGCTGAACATGAGATGCTGAATGCAGGATACTGAACATGAGATGCTGAACTTGGGATGCTAAAAATAAGATGCCGAACGCAGGATCCTGAGTGCAGGATACTGAACTTCATATGCTAAACGTAGAATGCTGAACATGAGATGCTGAGTGCAGGATACTGAACATGAGATGCTGAACACGGGATGCTGAACGTGGGATGCTGAACATGAGATGCTGAATGCAGGATACTGAACATGAGATGCTGAACTTGGGATGCTGAACATAAGATGCTGAACGTGGGATGCTGAACATGAGATGCTGAATGCAGGATACTGAACATGAGATGCTGAACTTGGGATGCTGAACATAAGATGCTGAACGTGGGATGCTGAACATGAGATGCTGAATGCAGGATACTGAACATGAGATGCTGAACTTGGGATGCTAAACATAAGATGCCGAACGCAGGATCCTGAGTGCAGGATACTGAACTTCATATGCTAAACGTAGAATGCTGAACATGAGATGCTGAATGCGAGACACTGAACATGGGATGCTGAGTGCAGAATACTGAACACAAGATGCTGAACGCAGGATGCTAAACGCAGGATATTGAACACAAGATGCTGTACGTATGATGCTGAATGCAGGATGCTGAACACAAGATGCTGAGGGCAGAATGCTGAATGTGAGATGCTTGAACACGGGACGCTGAACATAAAAGGATCCTGAGGTTAGAGCTGGCAAGCAAGAGGTTTAGAAAAACACAAATGAGGAGATTTATAGATGTGGTGAAAGTCCACATGAAGTTGGTCTGAAAGAAGCAGATGGTTTGCTGTGGTGGCCCCTGAGAGGTAATAGCCAAATGGAGAAGCAGTTTTAAAAATGACAAGAAAAGGCATTTTTCATTGTGCATAACCTGAATAAGCATAGAGTATTTTGTGTCTCAGCATGCAAAAGCTTTAGCCTGGAATGTCCTGAATATCAAATCTGGAGTGCACAGATCTATGGCCCGCAATGGTGAGGCTGGCAGGTGATAATCTCAATTCCATCCTCATTCCACTTCTCCCTAAGCCTCTGGACATGCATCTGTAAGAAAAAAAAAAGAAAAAAAGAGAGGTGCTTTTGTATTTGACTTTGTGCCGACCCTTAAGAAAACACAGTGCTTTGATTTGACATACCCGTCCGTTCACCGACAGTCCGTGTGCTCGGGCTGTCTGGGATGATAATTGGAGAGAAAGCAGGGAAGTACTTGAGCCATGAAGGAATGGAGTGCGCCGTCATCATTTCTGACCGTAAAAGCCGCTCAGCCAGGCACTATACTCGCCGCTCGCTGCCCGGGCTGTGCTATTTTTAGCCTCCTTCCCCACCCCTACCCTGCCGGCCGCCATGACAGCAGCTATACACCTGGATATGAAGGCTTTGTCGCTTGGGCACTCTGGAGCAGCACTGATCTGGCGCGGTTTACACAATCCGTTTGCACAGTGGGGAGAGCAAAGCAAATTCCTGAGCTGAAAACAATGAACAGAGGCAGAGACAAAGAACTATGGTATAAATTATAAGCAAGAATTCAATTAAGGTAGACTAAAGCTGCATTTAAATAGGCTGTCATGCATAACATTAAAATCAATAACAGCTCAAGTGCATAACAAAGATTATCTCTTCATTATGACACCTGTGAGTGGGTGAGGAATCTTAGGCAGCAAGTATACATTTTGTCCTCAAAGTTGATGTGTTAAAAGCAGAAAAATGGGCAAGTGAGAGGATTTGGGCCAAATTGTGTTGGCTAAACCAGTAGTTCCCAACTTTTCTTGTCTTGTGTACCCCCATGGGCTTTCGGCCAAACCATGAGGACCCCCTCACTTACATGAAGAGGTCATGTGAAAATACTCTTTCTCAGTGCAAAGACATATTTTTGATAAATGCAAATTTTCCTACATTTTGTAAAACTCAAATTCAAGATGACAAAATACAATTTTTTAATCTCTTCTCCCTCTCTTATTTGGGGTCTTCACAGTAAACCAGTCGCATTGATCTGGCAGAGTTTTGATGCCGGATGCCCTTCCTGTCGCAACCACCCACATACTGTGACTGGAGAAGGCAATATGGTTGAAGTGTCTTGCCCAGGGACACAACGACAATACGTGCTTCTGGTGAGAGTCAAACCGGTAACCTACTGCACCATTGTTGCCCCAAGATGAAAAAATAATATGAATAATAAAAATAAATAAATATAAAAATATAAATATAAAATATTAAAATATACACCTTAAACATCTTAAATAAGTTTACCACAAAGAAAAAAATTAACAGATATTTAACCTAAAACAAACAAACAAACAAACAATAAATAAATAAATAAATAAAATATATGATTCAAATAATACACTATTTCTTTGTGGTTTTTGACTGAGACAGTAGTTCAAATTAAAACAATGGTCTGTGGGTTGCCAGTCTTTCCGCTTTTCTGATTGGACGGCAATGTAGCGTGCAGAACCAAAACAAAAAAATGTAAACAAAAACAACTTGGCCATAATGTAAAATATATTTTTTATTGTCAATAAATCAACTGTACTATTCTTATCAATAAAACTAATATTTGATTATATATTTAAATAGCTTATAGCACCTTTAATGTGTATATCGTCTTATTTACTACAGTCCCTCCTTTATACTACACAGAAACATCATAATATACATCTTTGTCTGAAGGTTACCACAGTACCAGGAGTCTGATTCCTGATGTATTCCAGTGTGCTGTGTACAGTGAATACTCTGAGCGGCCTCCTTTGTGTTTTACATGTGTTGTTAGTCACACACACATTTCGCTCAGCTATTCTTTTCTCCTGCAGGTATACAAACCTGCGCCCATTAATTCAGCATAATATTATTCCGGATCCGGCGATGGTAAACAAATGCTCCGAACGGATTCATTTGGAAGCGGCTGCGCTGTAATCCCACGCTGCATTAGAGCTGTTTAAATTCACACAGTCATCCGAGCACGCTCACTCGGGGCGCCACTAATAGTTTATCTCCCTCTTTCTTACAATATAACTTGCAGCTTACATCATTCCTATGTGCTTTCCCAGGCTTAGGTTCAAGCTTATGTAATTTGTTTTTTGAATTATGCAACAAACGCTGAAAGATGATGCAACATTAAAAACTAAATTGGGGATTACATTTAAAACATTCTTCAAAGTAAAGCATGGCTGCAACAAGTTAAGCAGACTGCAATACATTTTCAATGGAAAAAGTAGTATTAGCCAACAAATACTGTACCATATTTTAGAAGGAACTGCAGAGCACAGACCTCCGCCAAGACAACTCACAAAAGTAAAGACATTTACAATGGGAGTGTGTGATACTGCAATTTCTTCATCAGTCCGATACTAAGTAAATACTGGGCCACTATCACGATACCAGTATCAATTTTGGACCACCAGAACCATTTTTATTGCTGCTTTCCATTGTTAAGCACATTGTTAGGCTGTAGTAAGAGGAGCATAATATTTTGCCATTTATTTTAAAATCCATAAAAATCACTGCAGCTTGAAATGCAACTTCGTAGTATATAGTAGTCATGATTATAATGAACTCATCAGCACAGTAAATAAGGAGCTCGACAAAATAAAGAAGTGGATGGATTTCAACAAATTATCACTTAATCTAAACAAAACCAAAGTTATGCTATTTGGAAATGCAAAAACAAACTTAAAACAACCAATTATGATTGAAAATGTTCAAATTGAGATAGTAGCTGAAATAAGGCCCACGTCAGACATATAAAAACAAAAATCTCCAAAAGTCTCTCCATAATAAATAAAACAAAATATTACCTTGATTACAATGCATTGCGTACATTATATTGCTCAATAATTCTTCCTTACTTCACATATTGTATTGAGGTATGGGGGAATACTTATCAAACTACACTAAAACCTTTATTTTTTTACAGAAACGAGTCCTACGGATTATCCACAAAGTTGGGTTTTTAGAACACACTCATAATCTTTTTATACATTCCAAGCTCTTAAAATTTACCTTACTCAGTATTACACAGCAATTATTATGTTTAAAGCATACCATAAACTACTACCAAAAAATCTGCAAACACTATTTACTTTGAGTGAGAGAACCCACAACTTGAGAGTGACTGGAGACTTCAAATTGCCTACAGTGAGACCACCAAAAAAAGTTTTTGCATGTCTGTACATGGAGTGAAACTCTGGAACAGTCTGGACAAACTGTACAAGCAATACCAAAGTGTCAATACGTTTAAATTACATTACAAAAATATGGTCTGGTCACAGTATATGGAGAGTGTCTAAGGTAAGTCCATCACTGTCTTCTGCAAAACTAGTTCTGCTGGAACATCTCTTATCATAGTATATGTTTTTTTCTTACCTTATGGTACTTGCTTCTCTTACCATCGCTGGTATGCGCTTTTTTTTTTTTTTTTTTTACCATTGCTGGTACTGTATGTGCTTTCTTACTATTGCTGGTATTAGTATTCAGGTCCTGTATCCTTAACTATATGGTACTTGTCTCCAAGTAAAAAAAGAAAAAAGAGTTTATAACAGATAAGAATTATCATGGAAAAATGGAAGTGATTTTTTTCTTTACTTATGTCAATATGTATAGATGAGTAATGGGGGTGGGGTTAAATAAGTTTTCTTCCCCCCACTCCTTCTTGGACGTTACAATTTTGATTGTTCTTTTGTGTATTGTATATGTATAAAATGTTACCCTGTCCAAGATAAACAAAATAAAAAATAAAAAATAAAAAAAAAACTTCGTAATTCATACTCCCATTTCATACGTAAATAGATTTGTCCATTCCAAGCGTTGTTATTGTCACAGCATTCATACTTCCAGCCTTTATCTGTGGCAACGCGTGTTATCTTAAATAACCAGTGGGGGGCGATCAACAACAGTCAAAGATTTTACCCAGACAGAAAAAGATGAGCAACAATTACAACAAACATGGCGGTGCTGGCGGATGTTTTTTACACATTTGTTTAAAATAGCGGCGGTGTGTTCAGTCTTTGAATACACTGTAATGCTGTATGCTCTTGTAAACCTTTAAAAAGTTCAGCTGTTTCTTCTGCTTCAACTGTGTTCACTAGTGCCCCCCAATGGCCAACACATGTACTGCTCCATTTGTTTGTATCTGCAAAGTCTGAGAAAACGGACCAACGTATGGACAGAATGAACGTAGAAGACATCCGTATTTGAATGCCTAATGTAGAGTATAAATGAGTCTTTAGGCGGAGTTTAGCACATGCGGGGTAAGGAAGAGGTGGGGCTATTTATTTAGTTTTTAAAGATATTTTTTGGCCATTTTTAGGCTTTATTAAATAGTATACAATTGAGTAATGACAGGAAATCATGGGCGAGAGAGAGCAGGAAGGGACATTTGGAGTCCGGACTCAAACCCACAATGCTGAGGCAGGCTGTAGATCCTTTGTATATGCACCGCAGTCTAAAACATGGAGAACATTTTATTTTAAACTGACAAGATGATGCAGATGCAGGTTGTTTCAAAGTCATCAGTTCCTTTATTGACCTAACATTACCACATGTCAGATACCCAAAGAGCCACAAAAGCAGCACTAAAGAGACACAAAACCTTTGCTTTAGCCCGTCTCTGCATGGACAAGGCTTACATTGACCATAGGGAGTGAATGGGAGAGTGTATGGTTCTTTGTGTATACTGTAAGTCAGCATTGCAAATAAGTGGCCATTGTCCACAGTGCACCTCGTACAAAGCCCATAGTTGCTAGGATCAAGCTCCAGCCACCTGCGATCTCTGACAGCAGCTGAAGATGAAAGAATGAGCGAACATAGAACCATTACTAAGATATTTATAGCATAAAAGCCTATTGTATGATGTTTTACCCCAGCTTCAGTTCTCTCCAGCAGAATTTCTTTCATCAGCTTCCATCTGTTTTATGTCCGCGAACATCACCAGCGGACCCTGCAACAATCGACCATGCTAGAAGCGTGATAGTAATCCCTGTGGTGTTCAGTGGCACAGTAATAGTGCTCGTCCAATATGGAGACAGAGAAAAGCCCATCCGAACAGCGCCTCTGGCACTGCCTCTGGCTACAGCCCAACACACACACACACTCACACTCACACTCGCACTAGAATACAGTGTTTTAGTTCCTGAGAGAAGCACATATGTCTGTCTGAATTATTCTTAAGGATAGACCCAGGGAGTGATTTGATTCTAGTCGGAGAAAATAGTCACTTCTGATTTGATACAGCAACATTCTCACTTACTGCGGATATGTATTATTTCTTTATCTGTTGTGATCAGGCGGTACGACCTCCTGCACCGCTGGTTTTTAGGGAATGACTGGATAAAGTGATGTTGTTTCAAAGGTCCTACAAGCAAAATCCCAAATCTATGTCGAAATTTGAAAGACTTCATTTAATCAAAAGAAACATTTCCACAAGCATCATTAAAGGTCCCCTTTTTTTTTCTTTTTTTTTTTTGCTAAATTTACTTTTTTGAGCCTTTACCAAGTTATAATGCTGTTTGCACTTTAAAAGCATACCTGGAGTTGCATTTTGTTTCATCATTGTTGCCAGCAAGGGGCAACTAGCACCTAATCCAAGCGTTCTCTGCTGAAGTCAAACTAACAGTTCCCCAGAAGGAGATGTTTTTCATACAAATGTACATTATTTCAGGTTATAAAACATGAAATACTATTGCAAAGGAGTCCAAAACTATTTCAAAAAACCTAAAAAAGGATATGTGTCCTTTAAAGAAAGTAGGTTGTGTTCATTATATTCTAAGGCTGCATACATGTGGTTCATGGAAAATCTGCAAATCTGAGTAGAAAAACAAAACGTCTGCTCAAGTTAGAAAACAACAACAACAACTCAGGAACTGCGATTAGAACTTGTTGCACGCCTTTCCAGCTTGACATCATATACCACTTAGACACGCATAAACATAGCAAAGTCGAAAAAACAACTCCCCATGTCAGAAAGACAAGCATTGTTGATGCAAATATGTCCAAAAAAAAAAAAAAAAAAAGCATACATTTAATTGGCTGGAAAAAAAACATTTGGTATAATTTATTTTTCCAACTGCACGGGTCGCTACTGAGCCATTTTTCATTATCATTTTACATTGTTTTCTGGCAAACTGGTCTTGTCCCGGGCCTCAGGGTCAGAGGGGCCCGAAATGGTCCCTCTTCTTATATTTTTTATTATAATGGGCCCATGCCTTCTTGCAATCAATAGCAGAGAGACAATGTGCTTTATTATAATACATTAGGGGGAAGTAGAGCAGTGACTGAATTTTTTTGACCAATCACACGCTCTGAACAAAGGGGGGCGGATCCCATTCAGATCAGGGACACTTTCATTGGTTGACTCCGAGCTCGTACAAGCTTGGTACTTTATACTCTGGAGTAATGGCGGCGGCGAGTCCAACTGGAATGATACCAATCCCAGCGCTGGCTCCAACTGCTCACACCACAAAAACAGCAGAAAAAAAAGAGAAACAGACAGAAAAAACAGCAAGGCACAAATCTGACAATAAACAAAATAAAGTAAACAGTCTCATATTCCATACACTGCACACCTCCACATATTACCTCCAAATGTCTTCACACATTGACTGCCACACTATTCATTTATTTTGCCTATGACTATGCAAAATAAATAAATGGCAGTTCTTGGATGCTTGTCTTTCTGAGATATGAAGCCTGTTTTTTAACTCTGCTTTATATCATTGGAGTTCACCTTGGAATGTCAGAATATGACCATCACTACTTGTAAACCATGGGAGTTTTTTAGAGTTGTTAGAGGTAAAATAAACTGTAATGGTTGGCATTCCTGACAAAATTCTGTTACTCTTATGCAAGCGACAACAACATTTTGGTGCAGAGTTTATGTACAATTCACAAATTAATTAAACAGCAACTTTGTGTTTATGAGGCATTTAACATTAAAGGGGATATATTATGCTTTTATTTATATTTTTAAACCAATTTTGGTCACCTCTACAATAGCAGTATGTTTTACAGCCTTTGAAAACATTATATGACTATAAAAAAATATTTCTGATAATTATTTTACTACTGCCATAAAGAAACAGGTGAAAAGACTAGGTTCAGTGTGCTCTTTTGAACAGAAACAGTGGAAAAAAAAAGCCTTTTACTTCCTTAAAGTTTTTGTATGATGCCATTTTACTACAAAATGAAAAATTTCTGTGCGAAATCAGTGGAAACAGAGCTGTACAGCATTTTTTGGATAAATGAATGAGAGCAGACTGAATGTAGAGGGCTTGTTGATTGGTCAGTGCTTCCTGCTGTGGGCGGCGGTTTGTGGAACCAAGTGATTTGAGGCCTCAGAAAATACAGGATTATTCAAACAGGCGTGAATGAAACAAAACAAAACTTTATGTATGTTTCTGATGTTATAACATGGTATAACGCTCAGAAAAGTAGATTTTGCATAATATAGCCTGTTTAATGTTTGTGTGGTTATTATGCTGCATTCATCAAGACTCCATTCACATACAGTATGTCATGCCAGATTTCAGTGTCTTGCCTAACAACACTTCGACAATGTGAACAGTTAGTTGGGATCAAACCACCAACCTCTTACCAGCTCTTAGTCACTATTGCACACCTTTTTTCTTTTTTTTTTTTTTTTTTTGATGCTTTTTACAAGTTTAGACATATTTGCATCAGCATATCTTCTCATAATCATATATTGAAAATGTCTTTTTGAGCAGAGCTGTTACTTTCACTTTGCAGAAAATGCTTGGACCCACTTCACTCTGGTAGAAGAAAATCTCTGAGTCTGAATCTATCTATCTATATCAGAATATTTTAACTTTTTTTTTTTTTTTTTTTTGCTGGTCTTTGGTTTGGTTTTGGTAATGCGTTAAAACACCATAGAAGATTAGTTTATATCTATTATAGCATAATTATCTTTTAATCTCCGGTGTAGTCAGTAAAATTTGCGGAATAATATATTTCTGGGAGAAAAAGCCCCAACTGTTTTTTTTTTTTCCCTTCAACTGACTAATTTCCAAATTTAACAAATAAAATTGCAGCAAAAGTTTGTTTCTAATGTACCACATTGGTCGTTCTGAATGTTGTTTAAACACGTGCAAGCCATTTTTCAGGATTTGGAAATTTAATCAAAATATTTGGAAAAGTCATGGAAAATTCTTGGTAAAAAAAAAAAAAATTTACGAACCCTGTTCCCGGAGAAGGAATAGTTTTTCACGTGTCTATGTAGAACCATGAGACCGAGGATTTTCAGCTCTTGAGAAGGGCAGTGCCTCAGCATACAGGATTACTCAAACATGTGTGAATGAAACAAAACACAACCTTATACCCAATAAAATACAACCTTTAAAGAAGAATATAAAATAAAAAAAAAGAAAAGAACACTGTGATAGCACAAAAATATCTACCTTGTACATCTTTGAATTCCATTGTGCTGTCAGACTCCATTGTTGCTCTAAGATATCTGGATACTCGCCGCACAAACGTTATTTATGGTCATTATGGGTGCAGCTGAAGCTAATGATGACACTCTATCATAGGCTCAGTGGTCCAGTGTGGGCAGTTATCCTGTAGGAGGCACTGTAGATTAGCTCACTCAACGGGCTGCACAGTCCCACAGCAACAATCCATCAATCTCACACTCTATAGGACCAGGGCTCTCCCGCACAAACACGTGGAATAATTGTATATGAATTTATGTCTATAGCTCTACGCTGAACCTCCATAGAGCCATTAGGGGCCTCGCTGCTGCTGCTGTGTGGGATGCATGCGCTCTTTTAATAACCAGGTTACTACAGACCTTGTAATGGTCTTTTCCATTCATTATAAGAACTGTAAAAAGAAAAAAAAAAAAAAGAAAAAGAGAGAGTAGAGTTTTAGACAGCAGGGACTGACCATTTTAATTATGTATCTATTTATTGTTCATGTCTGTTTCATTCAACATTGCACAGGGCATATACATTTCAAGCATTTTTTCTGTACAAAGGAAACAGGAAGAAGATTAATCTTGTATAACCTGCTCCTTTTACTGGAGAAAAAGAAAGAAAAATCTATTTAATTTGATGTATACCAACCCTGCTCCTAACCCTGCCAAATCACCAAAAATTTACTTACATATTTTACAATATACTCATGTTTTCTTCAACTTTGTTTAGTTATTCGTTCGTTATTATGTCCGTACACATTTTTTTTTTTTTTTTGTAGTACAGCATTTAAATTCAGTGTTCAAAGAATCCCAATGATTTGACTCCATAGACAGAGACATACTTCTGCTTTAAAGTAGTCGTGCATATGGAGTCTTGATGTAAATGAGATATGTTGATGCAAATATGTTCAAATTTATTTATATATAAAAAAAAAAAAAAACATAAATTGTTTGAAATTTTTGGGGGTATCATGTATTTTCCCAAATCCAAGGGTTGCTACTGAGCCATTTTTCAATATAATTTCACATTGTTTTCTAGCAAAATAAAAAAAAAGAAAAGGTGAACAGTTGACTAAGAGTTAGTAAGAGGTTGGTGGTTTGAGTGTTATTGGGCAAGACACTGATATCTGGCATGACAGTATGTAAATAGAATCTTAATGTAAAATGCCATTAAAAACATACCTGGAGTAGTATTTTGTTTCATTCACATATTTTTGAGGAAGCCTTTATGCTGAGGTGTTGCCCTTCTCAAGAGCTGAAAATGCTCAACTTTACCTCTGGACGTGAAACCAGGAGTTTCTGTGTGTTTCTAAAGCCCATACACTGTCACCAGACTAATAATGATCATGTCAGTGCTTAAACCACCGCCACTACAACGTGTTTAACTCATTTATCTACCTGTTAGCTTTATGTTGCTAATAGCCACCCTTATTCAGCCATTATATCAGTTTGTGAATAGTGTTTGTTTGTATGTCATTGTCTTTAACTCTTATTTCTCTTTTTATTGTATTTTGTATGAAATTTGAGTTGTTGATGTCTCTTGGCCAGATCTCCCTTGACAAAAAAAAAAGTGAATCTCAATGGGACTTTCCTGTTTAAATAAAAAAAGTTTCACATAACTAGGAATTTGCTTTGATCATTTGATGCAATCATAATGTAGAATAATAAACATGCATATAATACAAGCAATAAAATAGAAAATAAAATAGAAGATAAATTAGAATAAAATAAAATAAGTTCCAGATGGACTAATCTAAATTTAAATAATATAAAGATATGAACAAAACATATTTAAAGTATTTAGGTTAAGTTTTGTGTAATCACAAAATAGTATAAAAGTATGGACTCTAAACTCATATCATGCTCTGTCTATCAGTACAAGCACTCTGAGATTCCTTAAAGGGACAGGCACCTAATCTAAACGTTTTTTGCAGACAGCTCCCCAAAAGAAGACGTTTTCAATACATATAAATTATTTTAAGTTATAACCTGTGATATGTTGATGCAAAGGTCCAAATTTACTTCAGAAAGCCAGAAAAAAAAGCATATGTCCGTCTTTTCGCAACCAGCCACACACTCTGACTGGAGTGGACAATGTGGGTGAAGTATCTTGCCCAAGGACACAATGGCAGTATGCACTGGGTCAGAGCGGGAATGGAACCTCTGGAACCAGTTTATTAGGTATTGTGCCAAAATGTAAATTGTGATTCTGCAAAATAAAAATTCATTATTCTTCTGAAGAAGAGCAATTTGGATTGTGATGATTTTAATAACTACAGACCAGTATCCAACTTACCATTTTTAAGTAAGATTTTAGAAAAACTGGTTTTTATTCAGCTGAATGATTTTTTAAATAATTTTAATATCCTTGAGAGATATCAGTCTGGATTTAAGGTGAACCACAGCACGGAGACAGCTCTCCTGAAGGTTTTAAATGATTTTAGATGTAACTGGGACTCTCAGAAGCTCTCAGTGTTGGTGCTACTGGATCTTAGCGCTGCCTTTGACACAGTAGACCACACTATTCTTTTAAACAGACTCAAACATCTGGTTGGCCTCTCTGGTGCTGTTCACAACTGGTTCACGTCCTATCTCACAGACAGAACATTTATGGTAAGTATGGATACCTGCTCCTCAGAAATCCATAGATGACATGTGGTGTGCCCCAAGGGTCGGTTTTAGGCCCTGTTCTTTTTAATTTGTATATGCTCCCTCTTGGCCGTGTCATCAGGAGGCATGGAGTAAACTTCCACAGTTACGCTGATGATACTCAGCTGTACATCTCCGTGTCTCCTGATGACACAAGACCAATGGATACCCTTTTTAACTGTATTTTAGATATTAAATCCTGGATGGCAGAGAACTTTTTGCAGCTTAACCGGGGCAAAACTGAAGTTTTAATCATCGGTCCTGAGGCTCAGAGAGAGAAACTCTTATTTAAACTACAGGAATTTTCCTTAAACCCATCCTCACAAGTGAAAAACCTGGGCGTTATTTTTGACTCTGAGCTTGGTTTTAACCCACACATTAAGTATATTACTAAAATAGGTTTTTATCATCTGAAAAACATAGCCAGAGTCCGCCCCATTCTCTCTCGGGCCAACACGGAGACGCTGATGCATGCTTTTATCACCAGTCGTATTGACTACTGTAATGCCCTGCTTTCTGGTCTCCCCAAAAAGAGTATTGCACCTCTACAACTTTTACAAAACTCCGCAGCCCGTGTGCTGACGAAGACCAGAAGGCGGGCCCACATTACACCGGTTTTAGAATCATTGCATTGGCTCCCCGTGTGTTTCAGGATCGATTTTAAGGTTCTTTTATTGGTTTTTAAATGTCTTAACGGTCTTGGGCCTTCTTATCTCTCTGACTTGCTTTTACCATACAAACCCTCGCGGACCCTGAGGTCCTCCGGTACCGGCCTCCTGATAGTTCCTAAGGTCAGGACCCATGTGCATGGAGAGGCAGCTTTCCAGTGGTATGGTCCTCGTCTGTGGAACGGCCTGCCGGAGGACCTCAGGGCTGCAGAGAACATTAATGTTTTTAAGAGCAGGCTCAAGACCCACCTTTTTAATTTAGCTTTTACCTGATATTTATTCATTTCATTCTCATTTATTATATTTATTTTTTATTCCATTCTTGTTTTTATTATATTACTATTATTTTATTATTATTTTATTTTAATTTTATTTTAATTTTTTATCCCACTCTTATTCATTCTGTTATTTTACTCTTTTTTTTTTTTTTTTTTTTTTTTTTTACCATTATTAGGTCATATTTCCAGTGTTTCCTCGGAGGGGGCCCTCTGCACCGGGAGCAGTGATCAGCTGTGGCTGCTGTGGCTCTGTCCTGTGGGTTCTTTCTGCCAGGGTTGGGTGGCTTCTCTGCCTGCAACTTTGCTGTGTGCCCTGGGTCGGTTCCTGGGGGCTGTGTTCTGTGAGCAGCTCCCGGTGCAGACGGCTCCCTGTGATAGTGTTTCCTTGCCTGGTTCCTCCGTGCTCAGCCTGACGTTGGTATTTTAATGTCTGTGTGTGTGTGTCTGTGTGTGTATCTGTGTGTGTGTGTCTGTGTGTGTATCTGTGTGTGTGCGCGTGTTGATGGGTCTGTATACATTGGTGTGTGAGGGGATGTGGGGACAGGGGGTGTGGGGAGGGGGTGTTTTGCTTTTAACCTTGTGAAGCACTTTGTGCTGCATTACTGTATGAAAAGTGCTTTATAAATAAAGTTTGATTGATTGATTGATTGATTATTTTACTAATTTTTCTTCCACTTACTGTATTCTCATTAGACAGACAGGTGGCTGGAGCTACTTTGGGCCTGAGGTGGGGTACACCCTGGACAGTGGCCGCCACACACTGGTGCTGGAAGAAAATTTCCCATTCATTTTTCCCATAGACTTTTCAAAAAATGCGTATATTAGGAGTTTAAAATCTGAAACTTGTGAAAAGCCAAAGCTACAAATGTGTTTCGACAATTATTCAAGTTTAAGATTATTATTTTGATTACAATAAATTGTGCTATGGTCATGAGATACCACATAGCCTCTGTTGAGCTTTTCATATATGCATTTTTTGAAAAGTCTATGGGGAAAATTAATGGAAAATTTACTTCCGGCATCAGAGGGTGGCCTGCACTGTTGCGCTCTATTATAGCAGTATGGCGCACTCTCACTCCCAACAAATATATGGAATAATTGTATTTATTTATGTGTGTAGCTCTCTGCTCAGCCCATATAGCACCATTAGCTCCCCGCTGCCTGTCTGTGTGGGATGCATGCACTCACCTAATTACCAGGTTGTACTTTCAGCTCGCTCCGTGCCACCAGAACCTTGCAGCTTCGCCAACCCCATGCAGCACCACCCTTAATGGCATTTATTCCTAGTAAGCAACGGTAAAGGAATCAAACACATTGCACTTTTTTTTTCCCTCTCCTTCTAAGATTGCATGAAAGCCTGGTTGTTTGTGTTCTTACCAAAAATGAGAAGCTCTGTGGTTATGAATTATTTACAATGCAAAACACACTGGAATGAAGCTCTGCATTTGCACAAAATAATGGGTTCTTTTATGCCCTGCTTGTGAAGAAGCACTCAGCAAATGGGACGTGGTGTATGAAATTGTAGCTGTCACAACCAATGCGCCTGTTATGCCAATTGATTTAGCCCCAGTGCCTAAATTTACATATACATATTATTTTAAATATTCTGCAGAAGAAGAAGTTTATAGTTGAGTCCTATTGCTTTGGGCTTGAACTCTACTCCAACACCCATAATTCTTTCAAAGTTCTTTCAAGTACAACCTGAATTCCGGAAATGTTGACTTTTTTAAAAATATGAATAAAATGAGTTTTAAATCATGTGAGCTAATATTTAATTCACAATAAAATATAGATAACATACATGTTTACATGTTTTAGAATTTTTACACTTTTATGCACAAAACAAGCTCATTTCAAAATTGACACCTGCTACAGGTCTCACAGTAGTTGGGACAGGGGCAGGTTTACCATGGAGTAGCATCTCCTTTTCTTTTCAAAACAGTTTGAAGACGTCTGGGCTTCAAGATTATGAGTTTCTGGAGTTTTGGTGTTGGAATTTGGTTCCATTCTTGCCTGCTGTAGGTTTCCAGTTGCTGAAAAGTTACTGTTGTAGTTGTCTTTAATGTATTTTTTGTTTAATGATGCTCCAAATGTTCTCTATAGGTGACAGATCTGGACTGCAGGCCAATTCAACACCAGACTCTTCTACAAAAAAGCCCTGCTGCTGTAATAACTGCTGTTTGCATTCTCCTGCTGAAATACACAAGACCCTGCCTGAAATAGATGTTGTCTGAAGGCAAGCATATGCTAAAAACTTTATATACTGTACCTTTCAGTATTCATTGTTCCTTCCAAAAACACACAAGCTACCCATACCACATGCACTTATGACCCCACATACCATCAGGGATAGTTTAAAGTATTCCACAATCTTTTCCTCTTCACTCTTTCACAGATTGGAGAGCCTCTGCCCATCTTTACTTCTGAGAGACTCTGCCTCTCTAAGACATCATTTTTATAGATAATCATGTTACAGATCTATTGTAGATCCATTGTAGATGCAAGTTCTCAGTCATCTATGTGAAAAGCATTAGAGAAGGTTTAACAAGAAGGCACTCGCACTAAGTTTGTTCTTTATTTCATGCACATACTCTACACCAGTTGTTCTCAACTGTTCTTGCTTCGGGACCAAGCATCACCCTTTGATGACAAGCTGAGACCCAAAATAAAATATATTTTAACTTTTATTGAATGAAATATTGTACAGTTTGAAGCAGATATTTAATTATTGATTTTTTGAAACATTTTAATTTAAAACCACAACTCTTCACTTAAGTAACTTCAGCATTTTTAACACGCAGAATAGTGCTTTCATGCACAAACAAAACAAAAAGTCTAACAACTGACAAGTAGTTTCAGCTTGAGCCCTGTACCTACCAAGTCCCCACAGTCTATATCAGAGAGGAGGGCTGAGTGTGAGAGTAGTGAAAGAGATGACTTTAACTTAAGCAGGGACAAGAAAAAGCAACATTGAATAATGCCCGCACTCACCTCGCTCCATGCTATATGCCAGAGAGAACTGGTCCTGGGACCCACTGAAAATGTGACCCACCACTTGAGAATCATTGCTCTAAACTCCTGGTGGTTAACGATAGCCAGAGTAAGCAATGACACTGACAAAGATAATAATAATAATAATAATAATAATAATAATAACAATAACAATAATAATAATTCATTTTATTCAACACTAACCAGCAAAAAAAAAATATTATTATTGATCAGGAATTAAAATATATATTTTTTCTTTTTTTTTCTTATTTTCAAAATTCTGCCACATACATCCAAAAGTAGGCCAAATATTATACACCCACCCAATGCTATTTTTTTCCATTGACAGATGAACAAAGTAGTGCAATTTGGCAGGAAACCGCCCAATCTGGCAACACTATATGGAGACTATTTGTCTCTTCATTACATAAAAATAACATAAACAGGGCTAAAAGCTTTTTATTTCATTAAACTTTTTGGTGACACCATTTTACAACAAAATGAAAAATGGCTGTGAGGAAGCGGTGGAAACAGAGCTGTGCAGGCCTTGAGGCCTCAGAAACTCAGCACCAGAGAATTCAGGATTACTCAAACAGGCGTGAATGAAACAAAACACAGGTCCAGGTGCACTATATTTCCAAAAGTATTCACTTACCCACCCAAATAATTGATTTGGGATTATGGTTTGGGGTTGTTTTTAGGAGCTGGGCTTGGTCCCTTAGTTCCAGTGAAAGGAACTCTGAATGCTTCAGCACCAAGAGATTTTGGACAATTCCATGCTCCCAACTTTGTGGAAACAGTCTGGGGATGGCCCCTCCCTGTCCCAACATGACTGCATCAGTGCACAAAGCATAGTCTATAAAGACATGGATGAGTTTGATGTGGAAGAAGTTGACTGGACTGCACAGAGTCCTGACCTCAACCTGATAGAACACATTTGGGATGAATTAGAGCGATGACTGCAAGCCAGGTCTTTTCATCCAACATCAGTGTGTGACCTCACAAATGTGCTTCTGGAAGAAGGGTCAAAAGTTTCCATAAACATTATTAAACCTAATAATAATAATAATAATAATAATAATAATAATAATAATAATAATAATAATAATGGATTGGATTTACATTGCACTTTACAAGCTTCTCAAGTTTCTCAAAGCGCTTTACAATTTGGTGCATTATTCATTCTTTCCTCAGTCATACTCGGTAGTGGTGAGCTACTTATACAGCTACAGCTGCCCTGGGGCAGACTGATGAAAACCTGGCTGCCATTTTGCGCCTAAAGCCTCTCTGACCACCACCAAACACAGCCAACCTAGTGCAAAGCCTTTCCAGAAGAGATGAAGCTGTTATAGCTGCAAAGGGTGGGCCGACATCATATTAAACTCTATGGATTAAGAATGGGATGTCACTTAAGTTCATATGTGTTTAAAGGCAGATGAGGTAATACTTTTGGAAATATATGTTTTTAACGAAGAAACATAAAATGAAAAGCTCAAAAAAGTACATAATCGAACTGTCCATGTCCAGGGCCTAAAACTCATAGTTACATGAGATAGACTCCAGTATCTGTGACCCTTAAAGGGAATAAGCAAGGGAAATTAATAAATAAATGATTTCCAGAGTCATTTCTCTTCATGTCCATGTTTTATATGAACCACTGGACTCTGTGAGTGTTTCATTGTTGTATTTTTGTCCATGTTTGCAGTGCACCAGTGTAAGCAGTCTGAGAGTGAGTGCAGAGGGCTGCTGCGTGTTTGCACTCAGCTGCCCTGGGGCCAGAGGTTCAAGATGGCCGCTCCGGATCAATCCCAGTCTAAGAGCTCAGCCCCCCAGCTAATACAGCAACTACAACAAATACAAGAGTGGGAAAACCAGAGACACGGAGAAGGAGAGAAATAAATGCTGTGTTGATTTAGTTTGTGGACTGACTTCTCCAGCGTACACAGTGAGTTTGTGTGAAGTTATCACAGGTAGCTCCCTCCTACCAACAACGCTCTGCTGACATGTTTTTCTTTGCACCAGGAAAATACACAAATAGCTTCTAACCTCTGCAACAGAACAATATACAAATATATCCATGCACCCTTTGAGCAGCAGCAGAAGGTGCTGAGGTGGGCAAAGCTGGAAATTGTAGCCTTGAGAGCAGTGGTGGACAAAGTACTTAAAAACCATACTCAAGTAAAATATTAACTAAAGTAGAATGTACATTTGAATGGTTTTGTGAAATCTTCTTTAAGTTTCAGACCCAGAACATTCTGATTGCAAGTCAGATGTGCTACCAACTACACCACAGAGGACAAAAAATACTTATTTCTCCTCAGACATTTTAAAATTTTCCTCAAGTAAGAGTAAAAATAAAATCCTCCGTAATTTACTCAAGTGAAAGTAAGAAAATGTACTCAAAAAACCAAACAAACAAACAAAAAAACACACACAAAAGGTAAATTACTATAGTAAAAGTATTTAGTTACTCTTCACCATGTCTGAGAGTACAAAACTGTGAATGCCTGCTGATTACATAGACATTAAGTTTAGGTTTTATTAATGGTCCTATATAATATTGTGTTTTGTTTTTTTTTTTGTTTTGTTTTGTTTTTTGGACATTGCATTAGTATCTCACATTTTATCACTGAAAATTGTGTATATGTATGAAAAACATTTTCTTTTGGAGAGCTGTTACTTTGACTTTGCAGAGAATGCATGCATAAGGTGTCTGTTGCCCTCTGCTGGCAATGGTGAAGAATGGACAGAACATAAAATGGCTAATTAGCACCACAGCTATCAGCAACATGTGTGGACTTAAATTAAATATGTGTTAAAAAAGTATTATTATTGCTGTTGACAATTCTTTCTCTGTTGTTTAGTTCACCTTTTTCTTATCTTATATTATGGCATGTGTTGCAGAACAATAAGCCAGGTCACCCTTGTGAGTAAGATCTAGATCTCAAAGCATCTCTCAGCCCTGGGTTCAACAAACTATTTCTTTGGGTATAGTTGGTACGTCCTTCCTGTGTTACCATGACTACAAGAAACAGAAACTTTATTTTGAAAGAAATGAGCAGAGGAAAACTGACGCGTGAGAGCGGGGCTTTCAGAAACATGACAGAGTGACTGTTTGTGGACACAAGAACTGGGCTTAATGTGGAGCTAATGTTGCCATAGGCTCATTAAAGAATAAAAAACATGCTCTGAAGCAATGGTTTGATTATAGATGATCACGACAAAAGTACAAAAACCTGGACAAAGCAGAAGCTACAGAAGGTAAAGAAATCTGGTCTCACAGCAGAGTGTTTAATCCTCAGGCATCCCTGGAACACCTTTAGGGTTTTTAAATGTATTTTTTGCTCTCATCTTGGCATTTTTTTTAATGCTAGAGTGATAATATTTGTCAAAGATGTCCATTAATAAATTATTATTTTTTTTATATTTCCAGCGTCACAACTAACAAAAAAAAAAAAAAAAAAAAAAAAAAAAATCACATTCTTTCTCTTAAAGCCCTTTTTGGTTTTAGTGTTATTAGATAGATTAGATGTTAAGTGAAAGTTAAGACAGTTAACACTTAAGAGGAAGAGTGTGAATTTGAGCCTTTTTTGTGTGATTTTCTTTTTTGTAATGGCCAAAAAAAAAAAGAAGTAAAAAAGTATCAAAATCCAGTGTTACGGCTAATCAGTGGCTTATTCAGGACTGGTAATCCCTGCACACAAACAAACAAACAAACAAAAAACACTGTATCTTTAAATAGTAAATAATTTATGTTTTTACAAATACGTGGGAATTATCTAAACAAACTGGCTTTTAGGAAGTTAAACATATGAAAAAGAATTAACGTTTGCTATTTATGATGAAAACAGGAGTTAATGATCAGAAAACCCAAAAAGGTATTTTCTTCATGTTTTGTATTTTTAAGTGTGAGCCAGTGACCTAAAAGGGCGTTAAGAGGAAGAACGTGTTTTTGTTTTTGTTTTTGTTTCGTTTTTAAAGGAGGGCCTGAGAATCAATAAAGCAAAGTCACAAAGTGAAGCTGCTGTGAGTTAGTTTCATCACAGAAAACACAGCACTGATCAGCTCTGATGAGGAAATGTCCTGTGTCCTCTTGTGTCCAGAGAAATACAGTATGACAGACTCCAACTAAAAAGTTGGGACACTGTGTAAAAAAAAAAAGAAAACAGAATGCAGTAAGTGGTATAAGCAAATTAAACATTTTATTCACAAGATGAAAATATATTAACACTTCATAAACATAAAAGCTCATTTTGATAGCAGCAACAGATCTGAAATGTGTGAAAAAGACCCAAAAAAAAGTCAAATGCTTACTAAAGAAAAACTGGACTGAGCCTTTTACAGCAAAATAGGACTGCATGAAAATATATATCTGGGACGAGCTCCAGTCATCAAATAAAAGAAAACAAATATAGTGCAGTTTTATATCAACAGCTGGAAGGTTTCTTATCTTAAAATGTGAAATGTTTTTTATGAAACTATGTTCGTCACCTCATCACCACTGCTTTAACCCTTGTTCCCCAATTTTAAAAAGTTACATTGCTCCTCATCAGTGGCCCATCACAAAACAAGTATACATTTATATTTTTTTCTCCTTTTTTCATTTTATTTTATTTTTTTATAAAAAACACACACATAATTACATATTTTTAATGTTCTCAATGCAAAGTGGATTTTTAGGAGGGGTTTTTACAGCCTTGGATATGTTAAAGACTACCAACAACATTTACTTTTAGGGATTTTTTTTTTTATTTTTATTTTTTTATGTAGAATCTAAAAATCAACTTCCATTAAACCCATTAAAACTGGTTGTGACTTTTTGTTACAACCAAAAAATCTCAAATCAATCTGAATGAGTGTGGTTAGTATTTTTTGTAATAACCCCCTCTAAAAAAATCCACTTTGCATTGAAAATATTGAAAATATTTAATTGTTCGTGTTTTTGTTTTTTTACACAAACAAATGGGATGCTATTACATACACTGGCATAAAAAAGGTTAAAATCCTAAAAAAAAAAAAAAAAAAAAAAGAAATACTTGGTATTCAGCATTAAAAGTTTATATACACAAAAGTAGAAAAAATTACAAAGATATACATTTTTGTTTTTTTTCATGGGGACACTTTTTGTCAACATCAATTTTGTTAGAGAGTGATTTGTGCTTAGAATATCAAAATAAGTGATAAAATACATACCTGACCCAAATTCCATAGAAAAGCTAAGAACCATGCAAAGTTTAAAAAAAAAAAAAGGGTTAGGGGACACACTTAACTCAACTTCTGGTCATTAGTGCAAATAACCAGGACTTTTTGCTCGGGGCAGTTGAATCAAAAAAAGGAAAACTACTTATACATAGGGCTGCAAGCTTAAAGCGGGCCTCAAAAGAAACATAATGCACTTTTACATTATTTGATTATAGAGGGTCACACATATTTGCCTTTCAATAGTGGCTTTAATGTAAACTGTAAAAACATGTACTCTGCTTTTAGTTACCCAAGGCTTTTCCGGGTCCTGTGTGTCTCTCTGTAGTCTGTAGAAATGTCTCTGCCAGCAGCATTTTTCACCTGCTGCATGGCATTAACTTTTCTGCCTCGAGCACAGACCGCTCTGCACGCAGTGGGTCAGAAGAGTCAGGCAACTACCTCTGTTTTAAAAGAATTTGGTGTATATCCATATGGCCCTTCAAATACACACAAAAATCTCCTAAATATATTTGGACAGAGTGTGTGGTTATGTATGTTTCCTTTTCCAAGTGAGGTACAAAACAGCAAAGTAGCCCATTGTGCTGCCCTGGAACACACTGTGGCATCTTAAGGGGATTGTAAAGTCTGCCCTCTACTGGTCTCTTCATCGGTTTTTTTATGGCAGTACTTACTAAAAACCTTCTCTTTTAGTCACATAAAGTTTTAAAAGGTTTTAAATTGTGCTGCTGTTCCAGAAGTGACCAAGGCTGGTTTAGAAATGTGAATAAACCCTTTTTAATATTAAGATGAGTTTAGATTATTTTCAAAGGCTAGACCTGTGCACTTCACCCACATTACTACAGTCAACACACATTTATTATTTTCTTATAATCTCACATACATTTGGGTGCATTTTTCTGTTTTCGGTTGTTCCAGACATATTTTAAGGTTTAGATATTACATGTGTTAACACTAAAGTGGTGAATATAATCAGAAGTACAACACTGATTCCCAACAGGGAAATTGAACCGCAGTAGACCACTGAAACAGAGACAAATGTCAGACACTGGTCCATAAAGAAATAAAGAATATTTAATATTTCTGATACACTTACACTTCTTCCAATTGAGCTGCTTCCCCTGAAAAGGAAACACACCAGTCAGTCAGAAACTACTGTACACACCAATATGAAAGGCTGAAATCACTTTATAAATAAAAACATGGGCCGCATGATTTAGTCCCTGAGTCATTGCTCCTGTCTGCTTCTCCAAACTCCGGTATGAAAACACACCTTTATAATTAAAACAGTATGCTTTTGCTGCAGTAAATGTTTTACCCAGATGCAAGTCAAGATGGTGTCCCAGGCCCGGTCGTTGCGTGGACAGACCAGCAGTTTTTCCTGGTGGAACAGGATGTCCACCGTCAGAACGATGTTGGGTTTGTCCACCAGACGCTTACTTTCAACAAAGATGTAGTCCTTGTTGTAGGTGTGGTGCATCACGATCAGGATGGCCGACTTGTCTCCTGAGAAACACAGAACAATCAGCGGATTCCTCTCTTACTTTAGTATTTCTATAGATTCGGCTGGTTCACTGTGGCCTCTGTAAACTTCTAACGTCAGGGCGCACACAAAAATCTCCTAAATATATTTGGACAGAGTGTGTGGTTATGTATGTTTCCTTTTCCAAGTGAGGCACAAAACAGCAAAGTAGCCCATTGTGCTGCCCTGGAACACACTGTGGCATCTTAAGGGGATCGTAAAGTCTGCCCTCTGCTGGTCTCTTCATCGGAGTGGGGCTCTGAAACCCACCAGGAGAGTTGTTACAACACCGGTCCCCTGTCATCATGACCGGCCCCTTTGTTTGGTGCTGGCATAGGCAGGGCACTAAGGTTAAAGCACAATCCCCAGGAAATTTTTTACCAAAATAAATGTAAATTCCTGTATTCTGGTGCATTTTAGATGATATTTTCAGCAAGCACGTTGTAGTAAAAATGAAATACAGCTTATGTTTTTTGTTTTTTTTCCAAGACACAACACAGTTTTTTATAACAACTTGTGTGACCAAGTTATAATCTCAGAGTGAACTGAACACAGCTGGTTAAACAGTCATGTTCTCTCTAGTTAATTTTTTTAGTTATTGGTTTATTTTTCATCTGCAGTCCCTAGACAGATGTTTAAAAGTCACCCTAAAAATGATTCAAATACATCACATTAGAGTAAGCAATTCATAGAACTGTACAGACTATATACTGTACATATAAAACACATTGAAAGGAGATATGAACAAGCTGGCTTTGCAGAGTCAGGAGGATACCAATTTATTAGATTCATTTCCCTAAAACTCCCAGGGACAAAGTTCATTCATGAGCAGCTCTGACTGAAAATAAAAGTTGACCAAATGCACTTCTTCTGAGTGGAACAATGCAGTTCCCTCTTGCTGCACCCCTTGGATGCCAATATGAAGCTGTTCCTATGGTTACAAATTGTCCAAGTGGCGGAGAAGACAGTCCATTAGTCCTTAGTCACATTAAACACAAACTGGCAAATTTAACCATATTTTCTCAACTCAAAAGCTGGTATTTTTGTAAAATTGTACAATGATGGTAACACAGTGGTTTTCTGTGCAGTATATTTATGATTTGCTTATGCAGAGACTCTATTGGTTTTAAATTTTAAAGTAGAGGAGTTTGTATGGGACAAAGTAATTAAACAGTGTTTAATGTGTGACAATACCATAACATCAGGCACGTGCAGAGGGGGGGGTGGGGGGGTGGGGGGTGGGGGGTGGGGGCTAGAGCACCTGCCCCTTTTGCCCCTTGCCTCCAAGTGCCCTTTTGGTCCTTGTTTTTTTTTTTTTTTTTTTTTTTTGTGTGGCTTTAAGCCCTGTGTGGCTCTTCATAAGAGCATTTTTCATTCATTAATTATTAATAATTTGAAATAAATGACATCACACGGCTGCCAGCACCTCGTGACCTTTAACCTTTTGCCTCTGTGAGTTGCGCAGCTGTCACATGACCCTCGCGCAGCTGAAAACAGTAGAGAAAGCGCGGACTGCGGAGCCAATAAAGAGGGCTGTTATCATTTTTTTGGTCCCGATTCCAGAACTTAAACCCAGTGTAGCCACTGGGAATGAAAGAACCGTGTCGCGTGATTTGTAAGACAAAGCCATGAAAGTATTATGCACTCACGTTAGATAATTTCTGTGTAAATGCGGAGCTTTTGACCGCTACTTGCTAACCACCTAGATATTTACAAAATCCTTCCATAAAATGCTTTGTGATTGTTGACAGCATAAAATCTTTTTATTTTTAGACCGGGTTGCTTATAAATAATGGATTGCAGTTAGCATTTAGGCATTTTAATGCAATTAAATTGCGAGAATTTGCTATAATTGTGCAAAAATAGTTAGAACTAGTTGGTGATGGGAGCTGGCAAAATGTGATCTGATAAGAAAAAATGTGATGTCCCAAAATCTTGTTCCCACATAACTTATTTAATTTATTACTAAAAATATCTAAGGACTTCCTCAGTGCTGGGAATAATTCTCATCTTGTCAGAGCATGGATAAAATTACATTATTTAGTTTAGTGTCATGCAGTGTGTGTTTTCTTTACATTTTATATGTTCATTAGTTTTTTATTATTTTTCCCAAAATTTTATAAAAATGTATAGCTTCATCCTTACCGTATTGCAGTATATCATAGTATACACAGAAATGTAATAGTTGTGTATGAGTCTTGCTTGCCACAGTCCTAACACAACAGTGTTTTAAAATCTGGTTATACGTATGTGCCCCTTTTTCACTTTGAGCACCTGCCCCTGTAGAAGTCTCTGCACGTGCCTGCATAACATGTATAAAAAACTTTTGCTGCCTTGACTGAAACATGCTGCCTTATAAGTATGTGTGTCTGCCAGAGGTGGAAGAGGAACTCAATTTTGATTTTTGATTTTTTCGATTATTGATATGAAGATGTAGAATTGTATTAGTTGTATCTCTCCAAATTAGCCAATATCGTTCTTGAAAAGTATTGAAACAATTCTGATCAATGCATATCGTATTGTTGCATAAACATATCGTTACACCACTAGTTAACGGCGCAACAGAAGAGACTGACTCTGTAGTGAGGTTTTTCTGAAGAGTACTACTTTACTGCATCTGTTATACTGAAGTACTGTATCTACACTGATGGCACAGCAAAAACATGATTTTAAACCGAAACTCAAAATGCTTTTTACTTCAAACCAACTCATAAAACTAGTGGAATAAAAAGTACAGATACTTGCTCTAAAATGTAGTGAAGTAAAAGTACCCCTTGTAAAATTTCCTTAAGTAAAGTACAGATACATGAAAAATGTACTTAAGTAAAGTAATTAAGTACTTTTACTTTGTTACATTCCACCACTGGTTTCTGCTGGAGCCCAGGATTAGACCTGGCTCAGACAGAGAGGATTAAAGACTGCAGCTGTTATCTACAGTACCTTCTTTAGAATGACCGTTATACATAATTATTATATGTTAATAACACAAACAGATGAATTTTAATAATAAAGTTATACCAGGGATCTTGCTCTGGGCCTCGTTGATGTCACTCCCCACTCTGGAGGTGATGGGGCAGAACACCAAGTAGTAGTCACAGTCTTCAGCCTTCGTTACCTCAAGGTGTCCCATAGAAATGAATTTTCTAAGCAGCTCTTCATGAGCTCTACACCTCTTCCCAGTGGAGATCACAAAGAACGTCTTCCAGGACTTTGAGGATTTCATGTTTAAACTCACACTTAGACTTAGGTCTCGTACTGAACTGTGTCTCTGTATGTCTCTGTGTTTCTCTGTATGTCGCAGTTGGAAATGTGTTACCAGAAGCTGCTCTCACTTCCTTCCTGTTTCTGCAGGTTTTCCTTTGAGGTCAAAGAGACTCACAACTGAGAGAGCTGCTGCAAATGCAATTACAATGTATACAGCAGCAGCTCTGACTGTGAGCTGCTCTTACTCTCACAGATTTACTTCTATAAGAGTTTATTTGTATGAAGGGTCTCAGTCACATGTAAACAAACTGCTGCTAACATCACTGTTTACTCTTTGCTGTTTTTCACTGTAAAAACATGTTAAACGTGTCCAAAACAGCTCCATTCACCAGTCACTACCAAAGGTGAGGCTAGATGCTTTTTAGAGGTGCTTCAGCAGAATATGTTAACACTATAATAATGTGCATCCAAAATGATATTGTCAACTTTACTGATAGGATATAAAAAAACAAAAACAAAAGAAAAACACCCCCGCTTAGCAAATGGTTTTAATCCATTTCCCCTGATCCCCCTCCCCTCTTCACACTGGTGTCTTCCATAAGACACCAGCTCAGTGGACTCTGCTGTTTCTCTCGCTCTTTTGCTGGAGCTGTGAAAGTGCAGGGAGGTTTGTCCACGTAAGAAAAACTATTATTCTACTTTTTTAACATCGACTGACTGCAATGTTGTGTGTTTTCTGCAGCTAAGACATTTGTACATAATAAACATGAAGGAATTTCTGGGATAAAAAGTTAGCTATGTGTGGGCTGAACCGTCAATACTGTTTGTCAAAAGTTACTAGCCAATTAGTGTCTTTATTTGCCACAATATAATTAGTTAAATAATAGGAAAATTTGGTTTATGGACAGATAAAAAAATTTAAAAAATGAATAAAAAAATGGTTTACCTTGGCAGAATAAATTGATGTAACAATATTGGTAGTGTTAAATGGTGAGCTCTCATGGTTAATATGCATTGTTCTGTTGCAGCACAATGGTTAAAAAGCAGAGTGAACTACATAGACCATGATCCTTTGCTCAGTGCAGCCAACATAATGAAATTATTATTAAACACTTTTGCAGTCTTAATCTTTTGGAATATCACAATAATAAATCTACTAAAGGCTCATAGAATGTTTTTTTCCACAATATCGCAATAAATATTGTATTAAGTGAATTAATATTGTGATAATACTGTACTGTGAAACTTTGAATATTATACCACTGGCAGAGTGGTTGGTACCCCTCAGAAAGAATGTGTAATAGGCTTAGCAATGGGTTCTCTCAGGGTACTTTGGCTTCTTCCCATCCCAAAGAATATCAGCCCAGCACATTGCCACTATTGAGGGAGGTGTATGTCTCTGTCTGCCCTGGGACTATCCAGCCAAATAGTGTACCCTGCCTAAGGCCCATAGTTGCTGGTATAACCTGCAGAAGAAGATGAATGAATGTTGAAGTGGTTAGCAATTTATTATCTTAGAATTATGGTGCTTTAGAGTCAATATGCAATATAAACTTTACACAATATATTTGGATGTATTTGAAATCCCATCACTGCCGACACCTGAAAAGCGGATTTTTGATTTTCTGCAGCCGATGAACCCACTTCTTCATTTCACAGCCTGTAATTAGTCAATTTCAATTTAGGAACATATTGCAATATTGACTTTTAATAAATGACACCATTAATTGTGGAGACATAAACATCAATTTATAATTATCCATGCTCATTACTTTCCAATCATAACTAGGCAAAAATGTTTATGGTTTAAAATGTCCAATGAAGGATTGAAGATATTTCTGCTGTACATTATTTTTAATTTAGAGGAAGATAAGTACAAGGTTATTGGAAGTTCTGGTTCGATCGAATGTAGAGTCTTTGGGCAGAAACCGTTGCCTAACTCAGAGCAGTGTAGGGGTATTTTGTTACAACAGTGTCACCACTCAGGGGTAAGCATGATTATTGATTGAATAAATAAAGTTTATGTAAACGCTTACTCAATAGCAGCTGTAGCGTTATTTATGTTCCTCTTTCATTTTATTTCTTTAGCAACTTCTGGTGTATAATAATGGCTTTGCCCCAATGCAGTGGTTCCCAAAGAACTGCAGGGGGCCCCTCCATAGGCTGTCTATATTAAGTACATAAAAAGAAATCAAGTTTGAAATAAATTACAGCTATATACTTGTTTAAAAAAATGACTTTAAAACATTTTTTTAGCCTACAGTCAGTGTTTTTTGTAATTACTAGGGCTAGGCATGTTAACACATTATCATCGCATTAACACATTAATTAATTAACGGAGATAATTATTTTAATGTGCATTAATGCAAGTTATGGGTTAGTCATGAAAGAGCCAGTTCACAGAGCCGGGTCCTGTCAGCAGTCATGTGTTTGTCTCTCTCTCTCTGTGACACCTGGAGGGGGCGGGGCATGCAGGACAGAGGGAGAGTACAGAGACCCGATGGTCCTGACAGAGGAGACCTTTGGCTTCCTAACAGTGTTTGTTTCATGTAGATCGGCCCAGGACTCACTGAGATACAAACCACTAAAGTCTTAAAACTGTTAATGATGTTAAATATAGCCTGTTAAATATACGGGCGGCTAATTAATGCTGTCGGCGACAACACGTGGTGTTTTCAGATTATATCAATGATGTTTTATTGAAAAATTAACAAAAAAGAGTTATTTACTTCCCATAACTTTTTTGATAGTCATATAAGGGAGAGAGACGTGAGCAGCAGCAACAGGGGGACAGCAGGAGAGCCGGGGGGAGACTGGAATTGAAAAAGAGTGAAAATATAGGCCTAGCTGTATCTGCTGTAGTGCTCTTTGTCTGCAAAATAATGATTTTTTAAAAATTATTATTATTATTATTATTTGAATTTCAGTCATGTTTGAAATGGAGCTATATACAGTATAGGCGACCAAGTCCAAACTGCACATATTGGCTGAACTGTAAAAACTAAGTTATCAAATAAAGAGCCATTTAGGAGCTGGAAGAGCCCGAATACATTACTGATTTAATTGTATAGCAAAACTGCGATTTATCACAATTAATTGCAAAAAATCATGCAAATAATTGTGATTAAAAATGTAATTGTTGCCCAGCATTAGTAATTACATTACATAATAACATTTTTATAGATATGTATGGTGAAAAACATGACATAGACTTTTGAATAGAGGGAAGTTTTATAGCGGGGTCCACAGGGGATTTTTGGTAATTTAAGGGGTATGGTAATTAAATGACTTACGTATGATTGAAGAGTTGGGCCATACTGAATTCTGTACAGACTTCCTGACTAAAACTAAGCAAAAGCAATTGCTTTGTAAATTTTCATAACTAAATACTAACTCTCTGGAGTCAGCAATATTATAATCCACTAGACTGAAGTTAAAACCATCTGCTGATCATAGTTTAATTGCAGGCTTTTATTCATCTAGCATTTCTAGCTGTTTGTAAAAAATGCACACAAAAATTCTCACAAAAACAACAAAGCAACAGGTAGGGTAGACCCTAAACTAGACAAGTTTGCCACTGTAAAATACACATTTATAGCATTCAATTTAGCTTTAGACTGATTTCACTCTCTTTCTCTCATACATTTTATTTAGTTTCAATTTTGCCTACTTGTATTTTTATAAGATCATTGCAATGTGAATTCACTGACCCGTACATTGGACCAGTAGTGTACATTTAAATGACCAGCAATGACAAATTGAAATAGGTTAGGTTTGGGTTTTTGTGTATATATATATATATATATATATATATATATATATATATATATATATATATATATATATATATATATATATATATATATACAAAAAACAAACCTAACCCAAAACACTAAACATTTCATCAGCTATTAACAATTCATATACATTAAACATTGTTGCTCACAAACACACTCACACAGTCTCTCTCTCTCACACACACTTTAGGAACAGCAGTACTTCAGCATCAGTACAGGTTAGGCAAAGCCTAATATAATCTCTGCTTAATGTTTCCTTGGAGAATATAAGTTAATCTTTCCATTGCTATCAATTTTAAAGTATTACCAAGCCAATCAGAAATAGATGGATCAGGTTCATCCAACCAATGTAGTAAAAGATTTCAGTGTCTAATTTAATGTTAGACTGATTTCAGTTTTTCCTTTGTTTCATTCATGCTTCTCCTTTTGCATTTCTCTGTTTGAACAGCCACATCCAGCACAAAATTCTGCCTTTGTCTTACTTTCTTTTTTTTTTATAATAAGGTCTTTTTTTCCCACTCAGATCCAAGCAAAAAGCTCAGTAGACCAGCTTAAACTTTATTCATTTTAACACAATAGAAATAATGTCTTCTATTATGAAAAAAAAGAGTAAAAAATAATAAAGACATTGTTATTTTTGCTTTCCTCAATTGAACAGGCTTTGAGAAGGGAGCTCTCTCAATGAAATGCTCAACAAGCAAAATAGCACCACTTTTCATGACATTACATTCAAGTTTCGTTTAGTCCACATATTTGCTTAAAATTCTCATAAAGCAAACCTTATACTGCTCCAATTCCAACTTTGAAAAGGTTAGCTCTCAAAGACCAGTGTGGCTTATGCTGCTAGGGCTTCAAGTTTTACCATGAGACCTTTACAATGTGTGAAAGTAGGTACAGTAAAGAACCCTTACAGACTAAGACTTATGAGCCATGCCACACACACTATTTTATATTTGAGTTCATGCGACCGAGTCTATAAGCAAACTGCAAGTGAACTAAATGTCAAGGGCGAGTTGAGAAAAAAAAAAAAAGGAGGGGGGAAGGTGGATATCTGAAGGTAATTTGGCCCAGGAGAGGTTGAAGTCTGGGGCTATAATGTTCAGGTAACAGCCTTACACGTATGGGGAACATGTGCGCTGGCTAGATAAGAGACAGGCAGCCGCAGCTCCCATCCCGGTTTGAGAGTTTGTGTTTGTATATGTTTGTGTGTCTGCCGTAATCTACTGCAATGCTGCCAAAAGTGTGCGTACATGGGAGGGAGAGGAAAGGGAGGAGGGGCAGCTCCAGAGGGACTGCGCAATCAGGTGACATGGCAGCCGCTTGGCTCTCACTCATAATGGATGAGCTGAGGTCTCCTGTGGTCCCCATGGGGCTGGGGGGTAGGCCCCTTCTCTATCTGACTACAGCAGAGGGCGTCCTGCCAATAACATCATGGAGCACAGATGCAAACCCCAAACCAGAGCCCAGAATTTAGTCTTTCTCCCTGACATGGATTTATAACATCCCCTGCACTAAAATATGTGGAATACAATCTTTGAATAGCTTCTTCTTAAACAGGCAAAATTATGTAAAAAAAAAAACTACCCTTTTGAGGTTTCTACCATGTTTTAATCCCTCATCAAAAACATACCTGGGGTTGTGTTTTGATTCATTCTCTCCTGTTTGAAGTTATCCTGTATTCTCTGGCACTGCCTTTCCAAACGGCTTGTTTCTATTTACCCTGTACCCCGTCCTACTCCAGAAGCACTGACCAATCAACAAACCCTCTACATCCAGTCTGCTCTCATTTATTGAAAATTCTCACAAAAGCAACTCCGCAACAGGTAAGGTCACCCTTCTCACTCTTATTTTAATAAGAAATCCAAAACTAGACAAGTTTGCCACTGTAAAATAAACATTTTTTGACATTAAATTTTGCATCAAACTGATTTCATTTTCAAATTTAGCGTTAGAATTATTTAAATTTCGAATTTAGCGTTCGACTGATTTCAGTTTCTAATTTAGCATTAGACTGATTTCAGTTTCTAATTTAGTGTTAGACTGATTTCAGTTTCTAATTTAGTGTTAGACTGATTTCAGTTTCTAATTCAGCATTAGACTCCTGCTCATGTTTTGTCTTTTATCTGTTTCTTTGTTTGAACATTATCCAGCAGTCTGCTCTCATTCATTTATCCAAAAAAAACAAACAAAAACAAAACAGTGTACAGCTCTGTTTCCACTAATTCCTTACAAACATTTTCCATTTTGTAGTAAAATGGCATCAAACAAAAATTTTAAGAAAGTAAACTGCTTTTTTCCCACTGTTTCTGTTCAAACGTGCATAACAGAGCTGCATTCTGCTGCCCTGTTCACCTGTAGGCAGTAGGTCAGTTGGAAGATATGTACATTAACCTCAATGCTGGCGGTTCAATCCCAGCTACCAGCATAGCATGCTGTTGTTGTGTCCTTGGGCAAAACACTTCACCCAATGGGGCCAATAAATCATTTCTCATAGTGCATAGTGGCCAATGGAGAAGAGTTCTTCAGCCTTACAACCTCTGGGAAAAATATGAAATTTCAGCCTCTGTGTTCAGGCTTTGAGACTGTTAGCCTTCTGTCTGACGGGAGGGGTGTGAGCAGTTTGTGTTCTGGGTGGGATGGGTCCTTTTCCACCTCCTGCTTGTACACAGACTTGTTATTTTGGAGATCAGTCCCAACACTTTAAAGTTCTAAGAAAGTTCCAACATTCCATTTCAAACGTTTCTCCCTAAAAAAACTGTAATTCCCTTCAGATGAGCTGAGGTCTCCTGTGGTCCCAGTGGGGCTGGGGTAGGCCCTTTCTCTTATCTGACTGCAGCAGAGGGCGTCCTGCCAAACATCATGGAGCAGGGAGCCCAAAATTTAGTCTTATCCCAGACATGGATGAATAACAACTCCTGCACAGAGAAATGTGTCTTTGGCAGTCTTTGCTGTTAGAGATTAAAACAGAGTGCAAAGGTTAGGTTTTTGTTTTGTTTTCTATGCAAAGATTCATTCATTCATCTTCTCCTCCAGTGGCGTAACTGTAGTGGGTCCCCAGTGCAGGATTTTAAAATTATGAAGCACATTCGGTACTTCAGGTTCATGCATTATGCTGTTTCATATTAAAATTTATTTATGTTGCTGTCAGCTGCGTTTGATGCTGATTATATTTTATATATATTGTGAAACTATATTTGTTTTTTGTTTTTTGTTTTGTTTTTTATACAATTTGTGTAATTATCTAAAGGAAAATACATTTTTTATTCTTTTTTTATTAGTTTATATATATATTTAAAAACTCAGTGTTATGTCATGTTAGTCAGAAATATGTTCACAACAATAATAGCTAGTGATGAAGCAACAACAGAATTAAAAGAAAGAAAAGAAAAAGAAGAAAAATAAATAAGTTAAATAAAAAACTATGAATAAAAATTAAATAAAGAGAAGTGAGAGAGAGAGAATAAATAAATAAAAGAAGTAAATAGAAGGTGATCTTAGTGATGTATGTGATGTTTGTTAGATTAATGATAATCTTAAATGATGATAATAATAATAATAATAATAATAATAATAATAATAATAATAATAATAATAATAATAATAATAATAATAATAATAATAAATAAGGTAACACTTTATTTTAAGGACCTATTACCTATTAACTAGGTGCTAATTAGCATACTAGTTCATGGTTAATTAGCTCTTAATTGGTAATTATAAAGCAGCTATTAATCCCTTATTCTGTGTGACCATATTCTACAACTACTTAGCAATTAACTAACATTTTTTCCTTAATAAACTCCTAATTACTGCTCAATAGTAGGAAGTAAGGAAGTTGTTGGACAAAAATTATGATTTTAATAAGATTTTTGGATGAGTATGAGCATTATTAGGGAAAAGTAACACAAAAAGCTTACCAGACCAGAGAGAAGGGGTTCTATATTTGTGTATATGGTGGAGGAGGGTGTATTGTCAAGGGCGATGTAATCCAGAAGGAGTTTTTTTTTTTTTTTTTTTTTTTTTTCAGTGGATAATGTTGGTTTTGTGCCTTGTTTTCCGGTTCATGAGGATAGTCTTCCCACTTATATTTATATGTTTACACCCCCGGAGCCGCCCCCACAGACCACCTCCTCCTACACATCCCTGTTTATTTGCCTGCATTGATCGTCTATCTGCGTTATCTTGTCCCCCTCATCTGCTCTCAGGCCCGTGCATCCCGAACGCCGCAGGTTGTTTTGCCCTCTTTATAAATCCTGCTTGTCTGCTCTGGGCTCCTACCATTTCCCCTGTCACACCCCCCCCCACTACCCACCATCACCTCCTCCAGCCCCCCATCCCTCCTCCCTCCTGTCTCATGTACTTTATCTATTCCCCTCTGTCCTTTTAGGGAGAGCCACCAGGCAAAAGCCATTTTATAAAAATATCAATGCAAATCTGATCTCCTCTGCTGCCGCCGTGTTGGCCACAGTCAGGGAGGAGGAAGAGGAGGGAGGGGGCCCCGGTGGTGTGTGGGTGTGTGTGTGTATGGGGGGGGGGGGGCACAATCAATTAATCTGATCAAGCGCTTTAGGAAATGGAGAACGTAAGCGCTCCTGGGGGACGGATATCCATCTCCCTGGGATGATTGAATTACGCAGCCAGTGAGAGTTCGGAAGAGAGGATGGGAGGGAGGGAAGGAGGGAGGAAGGTGGACAAAAAAATGGTTGGGGTGACCGAGGGTGGGCGGTGGTGGGACGCAGAATAGAGACAGTGAATGAAATGAGATGAGGTCATTGGCCAAGCATCAGACGGAGCAAGTTCTTCAGCCTCTTCCGCCATTTACATTTTTATGCGTAATACCTTATGCTTGATAACACTCTCCTCTGACAGCTATATTACACACCATAGGTATATCATTTTACTATGGAGTCAGTTTTCATCCGAACGGCTCTCCACATGAATTTGTCATTTGTTTAAATTGCCATGCAGGGAGACTTTGGACGAGGCGTCATACAGTAGATGGCTTTGCAGCGACGTCATTGTGACAGTTTGAAGACCTACACAACAAGTCCATTGTTGTGTCAAATATTTATGATAATCATTGTCATTATTCATATTAGTGGTAATTCTTATGTGTAACAACTGAGGGCAATAGATAATAAATAAAATAGTGATTTGTAAGCAGTGTGAGCATGCTGTGTTGGTTTTATCACTGGCTCTGAGGTAGAGGATAAGTGGCTGGAAGAAAAACACTGAGGAGAAAAGGCTGACTGACTGCATACAATGGGCCATAGTGTTTTTATGTATAAAGAACATTCTAAAGGACCATTAACATAGGATGCAACAAGAGTGGCGGCAAATTCCATTAATTTGTACATGCCAGTGCGGCGCTAGAGCGTGGCCACTGCACAGGTGGGAGATTAAGTTAAAAAATGTTCAACTTGGGCGCAGGGCACTATGACGTCAGCTCGGCGCATTCAATCACAGATCCTGAAAGGTTCATTTGGACAAAGTGATAGAAACAGGATGTTTAAGTAAATGGTCACATTTATATAGCGCTTTTCTACCCATGGAGGCAGAAAAGTGCTTCCTTTTCTACTTCTGTGGTTCCTTTACATCAAAGAACCATTCACACACCTGAAGTGCGCAGACACTGGAGGCAAAGTGGGTTAGGTGTCTTGCCTAAGGACAGAACAACAGTATGCTATGGTGGGAGTGGGGTTTGAACTGCCTACCTTCTGGTTAGTGGACAAGCAGCTCTACCAACTGAGCTACTGCCACCCTTTTTACTATTGTCATGTGAGAAAGTTAGCCTACCATACAGCGGTGCAGCCCTCGTGGTATGATTATGACAAAAGTGTGGTGGTCCTGAACATTACTTTCACTGAGATGGTAAAAGAATACCAGCCTCGACTGCTACATGCTAACACCACTTCCTGTCTGAGTGGTTACCATTTCCATGAACAGCACGCTCCGCTCCCACTCCACTGCCGAGTTGAGCAGCGCCGGCGAGTAAAGTGCCCGCCCTGTCCTATGTGAAAGGGCCATAAAGCAGAGGTCTTTAATATGAGAGTCGCAGGCCCAAGGGGGGCCCGGAGGTACTGCAGGAAGGTTGCCTAACCCTAACCCTTTGTTTAGTTATTCCCCATTTTCTTACAAATGTATATGTCCTATAATAAAAACATTAATGTGAGTCTAACAGGTTTATAAATGCTTACAAATGGCAGGGACACCCTAATCACTGTATCTTATAGAAATCTGCTTAGCTTAGTATTGATTGCACAATAATAAGGTACGTTTATTCATGGCACTCGAACCTAGTTTAATATAAAACATAATTTTATACAATATACTAAATTATGAAGATATATACACAATAGAAAAAGTTGTGGCCCCTGCTCCAACTCTTACTAAGTTTGGGGGCCTTGGCCTGAAAAATGTTGATGACCCCTATTCTAATGCAAGACACACTACAGTTCTAACACTGACACGTGCTGTATCAATGAAGGAGAAATGTTGTGTTTTCTGTAGAAACGACACAAGCCTACATTTTGAAAGTGGGACAACACTTTAAGCGCGGATCAGGACAGCACACAACTCACACTGGGGAGACAACAGGAAAAACACAATGGAACTCAGTTTTAAAAACAGCTGCAGCTGAGTGGAATACAAGATAAACATTTTTTTTTTCTGTGTTTTGTTTTGCTTTTTTGTATAGTTTGAACCAGTTTGCTTCTTAACATGGAGCTTTCACAATAAAATAAACTAAAAGGCCCAATCTTCACATGAAGATGTTTATTTCACTACATTTTGTCAACAATTTGTCTATATAGAAATCCTTAAATATTAACTTTAAAGGCTGTTTTGTCAGACTGTAGGTCAGATATCTCCACATAGCACCTACAAGAACTACACTGTCTCACACTTAACTAGATTTTGTAGGTTTTTACACAGGGATTTGTTTATATATGATTCCTAGCGGGATTTATTTTAATCAGAAAAACATGGCATTCTCTTGTTACTAAAACTATGTTAGATATCCATTAATTCTCTCTGTAAAAACCTTTCATTTAATATGTTAACATGAACCCATTTTTTAAAACATGGCTCCATCTAATACTCAGATTTTTTATTTTTTATTTTAGGAATGTTGACATATTCAATTAGATAATGTACAATTTCCATATTAAACATTAAATACACTTGTATTGTGTTGATGATTCAGAATGATATATTTTAACAAAAAAAAAAAAAACTATTTGCCTGTAGTGTCTCCCATTTAATGCTCATTTTTATTGCAACTGAAATGAACATCTTTTCAAATGTCACAGACAGTAATATTCAAATTATGCCAGTTTGAAGTCACACGAATCAGTGCTGAACATGTAGAAGCAGCATGTTATTCTGGATCAGACAGTGAAAGAACACGTTTCTGTTTTTTTTTTTTTTGTTTTTTTTTTTTCAGTGTTCCGCAATTCACAAAGTCAAAGTCAAGAATGCTTTGTCAAGAAACTTTTACACATTTCACATAACAAATCATTTTCCCTTGTCGCCACATACTAGAAACTTTACACCAACTTTATCAGTCAGAAAATGTGTCAGAATAGGCTATTTATTGTTATTTAAAAATGCACTACCTAGTATTTGTGGAAAACCAATTCTTCAGTTAATAGCGGCAATAGCAGCTCTTTTTTCTGTTTCTGTTTTTCATTTTTTCTGCTGTTTTTGTGGTGTGAGCAGTCGGAGCCAGCGCTGGAATTTTTCCAGTTGGACTTGCCGCCGCCATTACTCCAGTGTATAAAGATGAAGTGCACGAGCATGGACTCATCCAGTGAAAGTGGCAATCCATCCATCCTCTTCCACTTTATCCAGGACCGGGTCGTGGGGGCAGCAGTCTGAGCAGGGACGGCCAGACTTCCCTCTACCCGGACACTTCCTCCAGCTCGCCTAGTGAAACCCCGAAGTGTTCCCATGGCCATGTCATAGTCCTTCCAGTGTGTCCTAGGTCTTCTCCGGGGGGCCCAAGCCCTTTATGAAGAAAATAAAATCAAGGCAAGTTACGTCGCCTGGTACGACACAGCTGGGGCCCCACCCTGGAGCTTGGCCTGAGGTTGGGGCTCAAAAGCGAGCGCCTGGTGGTTGGGTCTCTCTCCTGACCTCCTCAGTCTCTGCTCTAGTTTATTTATTTATTTATTTTTTTTGGAAGATGTTCCTTTTATTTCGCTGTTACTGACTGAATAATTCATTTTCCCCAAATAAAAGGGAGAAAAATCAGGTAGTGCATATTTAAGTAACAGTTCCAACATCTGAAATAAATGGTAAAGCTTTTCCAGTCCAGCATTTACACCATTATTCACCAGTGTTCACTAGTGTAGGTCTGCACTTCTTTGACACACATTATCATTATTCAAAGTCCCTATAATAACACTTTTGTCTGATGCAATTATCACAGCTCCGTCTCTCTCTTAAATATTCTAGCCTCCGGTCGACAATTGACAGGGTCTCACTCTAATATTACGCTATAATTATCCGCGGAACTTTTTATTAGATAATTAGAAAGCTTAAACGAACACATCGGGGAGGTGATAACCAGCCAAAAAGCACTGCGGCGCTATCCCCCAGAACACTCAAATATACTTAATAAGACTACATTTACAGAGGGCTAGAACTCATTTCAGTATGAGAAGGATAAAAAGTTTGAATTTTTGAATCATGAAACCCTTTTCTTTTATTCTTAAACAAGAATATTTTAGAAATTAAGTTTGTCTGATACAGCTGTGCTCGTACTGAGACTGGACAGGCCTGGTCATAATAAGAGCATGTTTAATGCTATAAAACAGCCAATAACATGCATGTGTAGTTCCATTTGTGAATCTAAATTGCCCCCTAGTGAATGAGAGTGAATGGTAGTCTGTCTGTTTCTAATGCCTCATTTACACTGAACAATTTGAATGTATCTGTACTTTACTGGAGTAAATTTTACAAGGAGTGCTCTTACTTTTACTTCACTACATTTTAAAGCAAGTATCTGTACTTATTACTCCATTACATTTTTGAATTGGTTTGAAGTAAAAAGTATTTTAAGTTTCATTAGTTTTTGCGGTGTTGGCACTGTAGACTCAGTACATACTGTAAGTTTAAAAGATGCAGTAATGTAGTTCTTGTCATGATCCGTGTCTGTGCCCTGTTCTGTATTTTGTTTCCCTTGTGTTTTATTTTGATGTCTAGTCAGTTCTTGTGTTTTTCTGGTTTACTTTCTGCCCTCCTGTGTTTCCTGCTTGTTTGATTGCCTGCCCCACCATAATGTGTTTCACCTGTGTAAACCCTGTGTAAGATGCGTGGGTGTCTAGATGTAGTGTTCCTTCTTATATAATAATCCACAACCACTTGGGCACTTGGCCAAAAAAACTTTTATTCTCCATCTCTTGAACATACTTTCTCATAACAGAACTCCTTGACTCCTCAGGTCTCTGCTCTCTCCCTCCTTCACAAAAAAGCCATCGCCTTCTAGAGATGGGACTTATGGTTCTTTAACAGGAGCCGAATCTTTGGGATCTGTTCATTTCAAAGAGCTGTTCAAAGGACTGGCTCCTTTTTGTATTTATGTCATTTTAAGAAGTCATCAGTTCATTCATGAAATAAACACTGGGATGAGTGATATAATATCATTTTAATCAGAATAAAACGTATTCTATTGGTGGGACATTATTATTGTTTTATTCACTGATGATAATAAAATGAGACTAAATTCACTAATGGTGATGTCATAAACCTCTGCATAGAGTGAGACCACCATTTTGGATTTATTATATGTCCAAAATGTGCAAATGTGTAATATTTACATATGTCCATGCAAAAAAAAAAAAAAAAGTCAATAAAAACTAAGCAGGCAACAATAAACTTTAATGCACACACACTGTTTACAACTCGAGACTTCTGACTAATGTGCTCCTCTCCTGTTTTACCTCGTCTCTTTTAGTATAACTCTCTCTTGAGCTTGTATTGTATGTTTTCTTATGAGCTTTTTCATGGTTGGCAAACAAAAAAGCTTGTTCATTTTGATACGAGAGTTAAAAACAAAACTAAACACAAAAAAAAAAAAAAAAAAACAGGAGAAAATAACAATGGCTCCTGTGCCTCCACTCTCATTGTTCACAGGTGAAGAGCCGTTCAAAAGATTCGGATCGTCACATCTCTATCACCTTCACAATAAAACACTTCCCATTACATTACTCCACTATTAAACCTTACACTAGTTTATTTAGTCCCTGTGTTCTCTCCTGTTCTTTGCTGTGTCATTGTCATTGTCAGTGTCAGTTCCAGTCCATGTCTGTGTCTCCCGCATTCCCTGAGTCCCCTGCGTTCCCTGTAAGTTTGATTTCGTATTTTGCTCTACTTTTGCATTTTGACTTTTGTGTTTTTACATAGTTTTTGTGTTTTTTGGATTTTTGGGTCTTTTGTTTCTCAGTTTTGGACTTGTTCCTTTGTTGGTTTTATTTTAATACATTTCCCCTTCAGTCCTGCTTTTGGGTCCTTTTCCCTCATGTCCCAACCCCTCACGACAGTTCTCTTCATAAAAACTTCACCTACAGATTGAGTCTCTTCTGTTGCACTGTTAACCATTAATTTTCAGCACAGTTTTTCAGCAAAATCCCTCACATTTAATAGATTAATTAGTTCTTGAATCTGTGTAAAATACTTTTAGTTTTCAGGCATGCAACTAATTAGCCATTGTCAAGGGTGTACCCCACAAAAGGCTCATAGTTGCTAGTGTAACTGCGGTAAGTTACACTGTGGGCAAGGCCAGTTTGTTGCAGGGCTAACACCCTGCTTTAAGTCACGTGATTTTGCATTCCACTGGAGGGCAAAACAAACATGGCGATGCGCAGCAGGCATGAGGAGATGCAGCCAAATAAGAATTTGGATGGCCTGACAGCTTAGGAAAAAAAATACAGTATGGACTAAAGCTAATAATATTGGGGAACCTGGGACCCTTATGAGGCACCGCTGCCCTGTTTGAGCCACTTACAACAGCCAGGTCTCTGCCAGATGCTGGAATTCAGAAACCCATCTCCCTATACCACCGCTGTGACATAACGGAAACTTATAAATGCACCAAAAGTTAATTTTCAGTCAGTTATATGCCAGGTCATCAACCCAGCATATGGGAAGGAAATGATTTTTTATCATAAAAGTTGATGGGCAGTCTGGCTCTTTGTATAGATTTGGTTCTTTTGGCTCGGCTCCTAAATGGCTCTTCATTAGGTCACTAGTATCACTCTGAGCATTGAATTTAAGCCTAACTTTTCTAATTTTTTAATCAATGTTTTTATGAAAGTCTTATAGTAAAGTCTACAAAGTCTCTTAAAGTCTTACAAAATTCTGTACTCATCCTTGCTGTTTCCAGTATAACCAAAATTGCTGTCTTCAGAGCCCAACTTCTTTTACATAATGATATATGTTGCTAGTTTGCCCTCACATGTGATTGGCTGCATGGTGTGCCTATCAGAATAAAATTCTGCTCTACTTGTGTGGATTTTTATCAGTGCTGAGTAGGAGCAGCTGAAGATTCGGCTCTCATCTACAGGAGTCAACTTTTCCGATTCACTCCAAAGAAATCGGCTCTTACAGCTGGCTCGTTCATGAACGACCCTCACTACTGAGTACTATTAACAGACAGACACAAACTGCTGTTAGCTAACACTAGCTTAAGGCAATGTCATTTAAATACTGTATGTTTGCTGCAAATATGTTTGTATTTAAACTTTACCACTGCTCGACCACCCCGGGGAGAGGGACTCATTTAACGGCACAAATCCACATTCATCTTATTTCTGAGTCAGTTTTCTTGGATGAGATTCTGGAGAAACACACATGAACCTGAGTGCACAGTTGCTTCAGCTGATGCTTATGGAGTAACAGTAACCAGTGTTTTTGCTCTCCAAGTGTGACGTCTCAATGAAAACTATGAATTGATAGAGCTCTGGCAAAATGTGCAATACATTTAGACCATTGTTGTCTTTAATGGCACTCACAATGAAAACCAGTTGACAAAGTTTTATCTAGGCCTCTTTCTCTCTGTGAATGTACAATTGTTATGTAAGCAACATCATTCTGCATGTTGCAACATTCACTTTCAATCCACCCCGCTTTGTTGGACCACATCCTTTCAGAAACTGACCCGCTTGCTCCTCTACTCGTGTAAACCGCCTTCTACTTTCTCTTCTGCTCCATGCGAATGATTCCTTATCGTCTCCGAACATGGCCGCCTTGTCACTGGAACCTTTGAATAGATGGAATAAAATGGGGTTAACCATGCGTTTTCACCCGTTCCCTGGCTGAACGCTGGATCCTCCGGAGGGGATTCTTCTGTGTCATATAAGAAAAAAATGGAACACAATAAAAGGAGAGAATATGAACAAGCACCCCTGGGCATTTTGTGAGTGGAGTGAGTGGAGGGGAGTTTAGATTAGAGGAGTGAAAAAAAAAAAAAAAACAGGCGTTCGCACAAGAAAAACGAGAGAACAGAAGAGGATCACAAGGCGCTTGGAGGAGAGAGCGACCAACAAACAACGATGGTTGCCATCAAGGGCTGCATCCCTGGAGGGAGAGAAGAGTGGTGCGATGCTGGGAGGAGGCTGTGTGATGAGCTGTGCCACTTCCATGCTGGCTGCTGGTGTGACTGTGGGAATGAAAGGGGCTGTTGGGAAGAGCGGCCCCCGCAGAGAGAGCCTGTCTGTGGGGCTTGAGCTTCCACGGTTGCCACACCGCCCGCTCCTGTCAGCCATTATTCATCGCAAGACGAAACGCCGCGTGAAGCTGATGGTGGTTGTTTAGCCCGTGGGCCCGGAGCTCTCGCTGTGAAGAGACATGAACAAAAATGGATTTTCAAAGAAAATGGAGGATTCTGGGGAATAAAAAGTTTAGATTTTTGAAAGTTGACTTGGAGTGGGATCAATATCCTCTGTTTTCTTTGTGTTGACATGTGTGCAGTGTTACAGAGTTGGGAACAAATCTGGGTGTCTCATATTGGATTCAGTAACAATTCAGGGTTTATATTTTAACACCTGTCACTAGCTGGTTACAACTGTTACTCAGGTTCTATGAGTGGAGAGACACACTATATACCAGCATCCCCACATATTCAGATGGGATCTATGGGGGTCAATGTTCTACCACCAGTTAAAAATCTTTTATATTAAAGGTACTGTAAGCAGCATGCGCTCCTGCTGGTTTGAAAACAGTACTGCAGTCTAAATCAAAACAATGGTCTCTTTTCTCTTTTCATCTGCAATGTACTGCATCAGCTACTCTTCCTGAGGTCACTTTATATCACACACAATAACATATCACATTATTACAACAATTCATAAAAATATTTACACATCTGCATTGTGGAAGTTATTGATATGAAGTATCAATAACTAAATGATTATGAACTTTTACGCAAACTCATTTTACCAAAGAGCAGAACATAGCATGCAGTCCTCACAAATCTTTTCTATTTTGAATTAACCCTTGCATCACATCACAGTTGGGTGACCACCTCAAAAAGTACAAAAAGTGGGACAAGTTGTGTGGTTTGGTGGGAGACAATGAGTCGAACTCGAGAAATTGGCCTGTAAGCTTTGATATTATACATTTCTAAACTTCATTTTTGATGTGTTGTTTAGAGCATGTTCGTAACTAACCAGGGACTTTAAATAAGAGGTCGCTGCCACCAGAGTTCTATTCATTAATTTTTGTCATTATTCAGCATTGGTGTAAGTTCCAGAAACTTTTGTACCCCGCCTAATGCCCGTAGTTGCTGGAATAGGCTCCAGTCACCAGCGACCTCTAACAGGGAGTAGCTGAAGAAAATGAATGAATGAATTTGAGGTATTGCTCTCTGAAAAGATTTTTTTTCTTCACAAAAAATAAACTTTTAAGTGCAAGATGAAATTTGGTTACAGTTTTTTTTTTTTTTTTTTTTTTCACGCTTGCTTCACTTCCCTGCTGCAGCCTGAATGATTTGTCCACAGACTAAACATGCTCATACTTCTCTTCTAATAATAAAAGCGCTGAATTTCTTGGCTCTACCCTGTGTCTAGTTCAAGATCAAACTCACTATATTTATACTTTTATTGGGTCAGAGCCTCTAGTTTGTGTTTTGGCTCTCTCCTCCACAATCAAAGGAAATACAAATACAGAGCTGGGTGTGTTTAGAAATATGTGTTTCTCTGCAGACGGAAGGAAATAAACTGCTCTATCAGACTGTTTATCCTCACTGTTTAGTTGTGTTTGCTCATGGGCAACAAAAGAAAATGGAATAGTTTCACCTTTGCAATGCAATTTTTGTGTTTTTATCAAGACTTTGTTTTTCTATAATTATTATGTCTCTGCAGTAGGAGAATAGTCTAGGCTTGCAATTGGAGGGACCCCACTTGCTACACAGAAATTATATGTTGTATCTACAGTTGTGTGTATTTGAGGCACATACAAAATAAAACAAAAAAAACAAACAAATAAAATCTTTGCATCCATATATCAGAATGTCATTTTTAAAGACATACTGTAGATACAGAGACAAAAGAACAGAAAAAGTCTTTCTTTCCTGTTCATGCTGCTATAGAATGCTGACCACAAGTGTGCATCTTTGCTTAGCATTTACCATAGATGCATGGCAACTCAGAAAAGCATTGGATGGTGCAGAGTTTCATTTTTTCACTATATTAACTCTTTCACCACCAATGACGGGTATGTTCCACCAATTCGTCTTTTCATTGGTACCGGATACGAGGGGTAGTTGTGCACTTTGTACACTCAGTACATTACTAGTTACATGAAAATCAAGCAAAGAAGAAGCCTCTGGCAACAGGACAGAAGGCAACGTTTTACAAAAAAGTTTTGCAAAAATCCATTTTTCTCCACTTTTTATTTGAAAATGTCCAGTTTTGATGAAAACTACTACCCTTCAACTGTTTATAGAATCAATGAACTTTGAATAAAATTATTTTGGTATTTAAAAAGTAAGCATAATATTTTCTGTGGGACAGCAAAAATTGTTGAAAATGACCAAAAATGCTGGCACTGGCTGGCAACTTTTTGAGAAAATACTGGCAGGGAAAGAGTTAATTCTGTGGCTACGCAGTATTGGTGACAAGTCTTACAAATATATACTTTATTGGGAAGTTTATTCTCTGCATTTGATCCTATTTTCCAATGCATGGGCTTCTCCAGATCTTGGAGTACCTAACTGGAGGATTAGCCTATTGTGCATGATTGAGGTTGATGTGGGAATCAGGGAAAAACCTACCCAGATATACAGGGAGAACATCTGTAAACATGCTGCCCACCTGTTCTGGAAATCAAATCCAAGATCTTCTTGCTGTAAGGCAATAGTGCTAACCACTCTGCCACTGTGCCACCAGTCTTCACCTCACTCTTTTCTTTGTTTGTCCTTTATTCAATTCTTGCATTCTTCAACACATTGTTATCTCACCACATATTGTGCTATTTTTATCATTATCTAAAAGTACCCCTTCATGCTGACCTTATTTTTAGAATGGCATGTTACTGGTCTGAATGTCATAAATAAATTTCCATTATAAAGATTTGAAATATTCCCAAAAATTCTACTTAGGCCTTTAAGTACCAACAGTGAGGTCTGCTTCTCAAAAGATGGTGCCAAACACTGCAGTTTGCTTGTTTTAGATAACATTTAGAGAAAGCTGGTGTCATATGACTTTTGCTCCATGAATTAAAAACATTTTACCAGCTTGTGGCATTAAATAGAGTTCCAGAAATGCTATAAACATCAGAAACTTTCTTGTTTTAAAGTTTAAATGTTTAAATTTGATGCCATGATGTGTTTGTATGTTTGTATGTATATAGGAGCATTTTAACTATCCAATAACCCAGAAGTTACTCGGTAAGGCTTAAGGGTTAATGGACGAGGTCTTCTTGTGAGATCTTAAACTCACTAAGCACTATATGTCCACACTTTGTTTTCAGGTGGTTCATCTAATCACTGATCAGGTATTCAGGTATCTATAGTACTAAAAGCCACCACAGGAGCAGTCATTTTAGTTGCTGCTTGTAGATTGCAACATACAGTATGTGTATTCATTTATTTTGGCTCCTAATGCATGTTGTGCTGTTTAGAATCCATGTAGTCATTCATCAACAGGACAACACTTAGCTGGATTTATGGTCCCAGAGCTCATGTTCTACCTCTGGACATCCCGCTGATCTCAGCTGCACTGTAGTGTACCACAGTCCCATAGGCCACCCTCCATCCCAGGTGCAGCCCAAACAGCTGGTGTCCCAGGGCAGATAATGACATAAGCAAATGCACATACGCTCTCATCAGTAAACAGGGGATAGTGCTTGTTATAGGCCAATAGAAAAACAGTGGCTGATGGTTTCCAAATTCTGTGTGGGGCACAGTAGAGTGGTCAGCTTCTGCCTCATAGCAAGAAGGTCACCGACTGCAGGGTGGCAAAGTAGTTAGCACTCTTACCTCACAGCAGAAGGTCCTGGTTTCAATATCCGGACTGTGTGGGACCTTTCTGTGTGGAGTTTGGATGTTGTTCTCGTGTCTGGATGGCTTTTCTCCAGGTACTCCATTACTGAAGTCTAGTAGTTATTATGACTGATGTTTGTGTACTCAGTATAAATAGCTTAGAGTAGCTTAGCAGAGGACTGGAGGAAGAACCACAGATATTTCTTTAAACAGACTTTATTAAACATTGGTGCATTTCATTTGCTCTGTACAGCAAGCTGGATTGTGGTGATATTTGTGACATGCTCCAGCTGATTGGTTTGGGTCTGAGCCAATGGCTGTGCAGGCAAATGGTGTGGCAGTTCTGCTGTAAGTGGGCAGGTTTTAGGTTTGCAGTGGTCTCCATCATTTTTTCCCAAATGCAAATGGCCGAGAACTATGTGTTATTTTGAAACATTTATTAATTCATTCATCTACTTTGCATATTGCTGCTAGGGGTCGTGGGTACTAGAGCCTATTTCAGTAACTAGGGGCCTAGACAATGGAATGGGGTTTTGTTATCCTTTAACATTTACCTGAATATTTACAAATGTTGGTGCCCACAACTCAAATTTAACATTAAACCAAAAATATTTTGTTCAGCTGCATGTGCATCTTGTCTTTCTGAATGCCTAAGAATGTGATTGGACATATCGAGAGAATGTAGGGTTCAATAAACCTTTGGGGATCTACTTGGAAAGAGGTTGAGACATACTGGTAGCTCACGAGTCACTGGTTGAAGACCAATGACCTACGGCTACAAGCACTTAGCGATACTTGTTATCAACATGGCGACATAGAAAAACGTAAAATATGCTGCTGCACATTTAAAAAATTAGAAAAAAATCTTCTAACTGTTTTTATTGCGTTGTTTTACTGTTGTAGCAGTTTGTTGTTTAGCTTTGTAGCTGGCACTTTATCCAATAACCTCCAAGTATTCTACTGAAAGTCCCGTCCCTTTACAAATGTCTTCAATGGGAGCAGTACAAATTTAGCATAACTTAAGCATAAATGGTTGATTGGCCTGTCACAAGCTCAAAGCCATGTGAAATAGAACAACTCACCTGGACTTTAATGACACTAATAATGTTCAATTAAAGGCAGATTTAAAACGGATAAAATTCAACAAAATTATTTAAATGGGTCTCAATAGGATCACTTGTCCCTCAGTGCATTCATATTTACAGTCTGGACAAAGTTAAACTAAAAATGCCCTTTAGCTGAAATGAAGGACAGTGTTGGAGGTGAGGGCTGCAAAACTAGACAGAGACAAAGGACGGACAGAGAGGGACAAGGCCTGTCCGCCAGTGCCACAAATCACACCCCCTCCCGTCCACAGAATAAGCCAGAGATCTATTGATTGGCACTCGTATTTGCTGGCGGGCTCCAGCTCAAAATGGAGCCTTTAATTAAGTTAATGGAGCGGCTGCAGCTGTGTGCGAGCCAGCCGGAGAGGGACCGAAATAGACCGATATGGAGCCAGAGAGAGGGGAAGCATAAATAAAATGTGGGGTTAAGTGCAAAGACTTTAGGAGATCAGTCAGAGTGGACGGGACAGGAAGGGGACACAGAGAGGCCATACTCATTATTCTGGTATAAGTATTTGGATTACAAATAGTATGGGCACATGCAAAGACACAATGTAGCAACATGTTGTCATTGAAGAATCTTGTCTTGCACTGACATTTATGGAAGTCATGCTTAGATCACCAAAAGACGATTTAGCTCAGGCTTTTTCAAATTGGGTTGGGGGATGCTTCTGTTCAGATAATAACTGCATTTTGATTTAAATACAGAAGAAATAAGTGTTTATTTTATCAAATTTTAAATCAAAGCAAATAATGCAAAGTATTTTTATTGCTGCATTGTGTGTTTTATGCTGAGATAAGATGATTTTGTGTGGTTCCTTGCAGTGGTGTAGGAAGTACGCAATGTCTTTACTTGAGTTAATGTACAGATAATGAAGAAAACATTCACTCAAGTAAAAGTATCACCTTAAAATTTTCACTTAAGTAAAAGTATAAAATACTGACAATACACATAACTCACAAAGACGCATTTTTTTATAAACTTTGCCATAACATTTCTAATGCTTCTACTAGGCTGCCCATAATCCTACACTATAGACAGCTGAAACTCTATAAAAGGTAACATAATAGGAAATAACATCGTTCCTATGGTGTATCTGTGTTAAATGCTTCTTTTGGCTGACAAACACCTTAGCACCCCTAAATCTCAGACAACAGCAACACAATGAAAATCATGTGGACACAATTGCAGAGGTAAAAATATCCAATGTTATTGTTCTAGGGTTAAGCCCAAATCTCACCATACCTGGCAGGGCTGTCACTGTGGCCTCTTTATGTTATTCTTTAGGAAATACTCAGGTAAAGATATTAAAGATGATGTTTTTGAGAAAACCATAACAGACAATTTAATCAAACTTGCTGTGCACATTGAGGTTGGGTTGAAAGGTTGAGAGTTGTTCTATGATGGGGTGTCCAAACTTTTTTCATTGAGAGCCACATACTGAAAAATATATGCTGAGGAGGGCCACCCATTAGAGGTGACATTTTTTGTCCCTCAATGAACAAAAGTTCTCTATCGTATTGACACTATCTCTCCACCCAGCTACTTATATACATAAGTACAGGGATTGTCCCCACCTGGCAGGTCACGTGGATAATTATTTAAGACACACCAGCTGTGCTGGCGCGCAGAGAGCCTATTTAAGGCACAAGTGTGCGTGATCGCGCTGGTCATGAGATCGACACCGCCTTCTGAGCGGTTTCGAGGTGGAGGGATAGTCTCCTCACTCAGAGAACCACAGTTACAACGTCACCCACAGTTTCATTCGGCTTCTCTTTTAGCTTTAGGCATCTACTCACATTTATCACATTCTTTCTCTCTTGGGAGTGGCACGTAGTATGATTGTTTTGTTTTTGTTGTTGTTTGTTTGTTTGTTTTTATGCCTCAACCAAAAATTTTCTTTTTTCTTCCTTATTGCCAGGTCTATGTCACAAAAATATGAAGCCTTTTTACCTGAGCTGTTATCCTGAGAAGTAAGAAGTTCTAACTGTAGCAATTTAAGCTCACTGAAAATGAAGTCCAAGGGCCAAGAAAAATAGCCTACAGGCCGCATTTGGCCCCTGGGCCATAGTTTGGACATCCATGTTCTATGTTGTCTTATGCCAGAGAAAAGAGCACAAAAGTGTGACATACAGTAATAATAAATATTAGGCCCATGTTGTCCCTAATAAGAAAAAAAAAAAAAAAAAACTATGTGGACAGATGCTGCTGGTCAGAAATCCTTTCCTGATTCACCAAATAATAATAAATAAATAAATAAATAAATAAATAAATAAATAAAAAAGGCACTGACCCAGCTCGATTGGACATATGAATGTAAAAAAAAAAAAAAAAAACAATAGCTCAACATTATACATATTTTGCTTAAAATAAACATAATATTTGCAAATTGTGCCCAAAAGCTAATTTCAATATCAGTCAAAATAAAGACTTTTAGCCTTTCAGCTCTATTGACCGTCCTTAGTGCTCCTTCTAGTAGCCCCTATAGGACACTAAACAACTGCACCTCTGCTTCCTCACAGCCTCCCTCCCTCCTCCCCCCTCATCGTCTCTCCCCCTCCCGCCCCATGCCCACCATTCTCATTCTTGTCCACTCATCCGTTCTGTCAAAGGTTAATTGGTTTGGAAATGATTCGATTCATTCTGGACGTTAATGCTGTTATCATGCTTTTGTTGGAAAAAAAAAATGAGAAAGAAAAACTGCCCCCCTCATGCACTTAAGCCTAATTTAAAATAAAGGGTCTACGAAGAAAGAAAAAAAAAATCCAATTTAATCTTTTCTTCTACTCAGTTCTGCCCAGACCTGTCCCCCACAAGTCTTTCGTCTTTAAATTATGGCAGAATTTCATTACCTTGAAAGCTTTTTCCGCCCCTCCCTGTCTCGGATACTTCGAATGGATCGGGACTAATGCCTCTCTTGTAACCTCAAGGTCGAAATATTTGGATCGGCGGGAGTGCTCAAGGGTCCCCGTGATTAATGCACTGTAAAAAGTACCTTGGGATAATGCGGCGATCAGTAGGAACGGCCGGTTGTGGATAGAGGTGCCCTGCCAGTGCCCTTGATGTGGATCATGGGAGACATTCAGATTGTAATAGGGTTACCCAGGGGCCCGCTCTCAATCGTCCCACCAGCGCTGTCAAGCATCGTCTTCCCCGAGGAGGCTTATGCGTTCTATGCTTTGTACTGTTAAATATGTAACGTCTTTACTTACACAGGCTGTTACAGGACACCACGCGTCTGAGAGCTGCTCATGGTATGACATATTTTAGCATTATTCATTAGGTTTACTGACACTTTTTTCATGTGAGTCTCCTTCAGATTTACTGTTATCGCAATATTAGCATGTGTATTATGAAGACTGTGAGTCATCCAGGCGATCTGAATCACAATAGGGTTTCAAACTGAATCGTCTGGACTTGGTTTTAGAGTTGAAGATGTTTCTTCTCTCATCCAACAATCAATCCTGAACTGAAGTGGTGAAAGAGCTGACTTTTATTCTCCTTGGATGGAGGATTTTTGACCCGGTTGGAAGGTTTGAGAGAGGGATCAAGGGAGCAGTCTTATAATTAGGGCTCACATACTTGACTGTTTATATTGGCAAGGGATATTTTGTAGGGGTGTGACAAGATTTCACGATCTCGTGACCTGGCAAGATCAAAATGTCTTGTCTTGTAATCTCAGATCAGGTTCTGTTTGCACTTTTTACAAAGGAGAAGTGAGTCAGTTGAGTTTGTGACAAAACATTCAGCAGTATACATTATATTCCCAAAGTATGCATTCACCCAACCAAATAACTGAATGTGGATTATGGTGTGGGGTTGTTTTTAGGAGCTGAGCTGAGCTTGCCCTTAGTTCCAGTGAAAGGAACTCTGAATGCTTCAGCACCAAGAGATTTTGGACAATTCCATGCTCCCAACTTTGTGGAAACAGTCTGGGGATAGCCACTTCCTGTTCCAACATGACTGCACCAGAGCACAAAGCATAGTCTATAAAGACATGGATGAGTTTGGTGTGGAAGAAGTTAACTGAGCTGCACAGAGTCCTGACCTCAACCTGATAGAACACATTTGGGATGAATTAGAGCAAAGACTGTGAGCCAGGCCTTCTTCTCCAACATCAGTGTCTGATGTAGATAAATGCAAAGGGTCAGCTGACATCATATTAAACTCTGTGGATTAAGAATGGGATGTCACTTAAGTTCATATGCATGTAAGGCAGGTGAGCTAATACTTGTGGAAATATATTGTATATGCTCTGCTTTTGCAGTATAATTTATATAATAGGAAGACCTTGGAAGTCGTAATATCCAAGTTTCGGGTTATAAATGTCCATTGTGTTATTCTCCTATGATGGCCCGATTGAATTTAAGAGTTTACAAGTCACATTTTGTATCGTTTTACTATCTTCACTATGATTTTAATTGTGTTGGTCATCATTGTGCAGACTAAAATGAAATGTGGTAAAGAGAGATAACATCACTGGCAGTTGGCAATTAAATGGATTTCCATAGCAACAGAGATAAAATACGCCCACACTAATGCCATTTTTTGCTTGAAAGTGCATTATTATACTTTATATACTATTCTATTATACATTATATACTATTTGCAACTACAGTAATATGACAAATTACAAAATGGCTGCACGTTGACGACCACTCTCAAGAGACTTTTATGAACCCAGCTCATGGAGGCAGTGGGCCTTGCTCATTATCATAATGTTATCACCACAAGTGAATAACATTCATTACAAGTTGATTTAAAAATGCACCTAAATAGTTTTGCATTTTATGATTTTCAGGTGAATAAATTACATTGTTCATTTGTGTAAAATACATATTTTAATAACAAATATAATTTTCGTTAACTCCATCTTGTGTCTTGTCTTGTGGAATTTGTGTCTTGTCACTCCCCTGTTTTGTAAATTAAACTTACTATTAGTCCCTATTGTTAGAAAATGTATTATATTTTTCCAGAGGTGGACAGTAGCGAAGTAAATATACTTGAATACTGTACTAGTTTTTGAGAATCTGTACTTTACTTGAGTTGTATTTTTAGGGGTAACTTACTACTTTTACTCCACTACATCTAAAAGAGAAATATAAAACCTTTTACTTTACTTTTTCCACCATATTTCTAAAAAAAACAAAAGTAACTTCTGCACAGAAATGGTCTCAAAGCCGAAAGATAATTATTTACTACATAACAGTACTCATATTTTTTTCTCATGAACTAAAAAGAAACTCTGGACACAATCTGGAAGAAATTTAGCTTTTACTTTGAAAATTATTTGCATGATTCTATAATAAACCAATTTTAAAATTATTTATTTGTATGATCATAAAACTCAGTCTTATTTATAATATGTAAGGCTTGTTTTTGCTGTAGAACAAACTTTGTTGATCTCTACATTTCCTCATTGAAATGAAGTAAAATGTATTTTATTTATATTTTTGGAGCTGCAAATTTGTGACTTGAATGTAGTACACATTTTACCCAAAATTCTTGACTGCACTCATTTGAAATACAATGTGAAAAAAGTGTTGTTGCACGTAAACAAGAAGAGCAATGAATCAGACCGGATGTTATTTACAGGTGTGAGACAGGAAGACGCAGGTTTCATGTGTGGTCCTCCCTAACTTTAGGTAACTGAACTGAACTCCATAAAAACCTGACTTAGCAACTTTTACTTGTAATGGAGTAATATTTGACCAGGAGGATCTGTACTTTTACTCAAGTAATGAGGTTGATTACTTTGTCCACCACTGTATATTTCCTTGCAGCCTTTCTCTTACTGGGGTCTGCATTCTGATTTGGATGTTGACTTGGCATAGGTACATACCCTTTCCATTTATCCAGGCTTAGGACTGGCAGAAAGAGTACCATAGCTTGTGACCTCTTGTAGCGGAATTATTAAGTATTAAAATGAACAAATACTGCAAACCTTAGGCCTAAACTCCACCTTCACCAACCATCATTTCATTTTTGATTTACCTATTAGTATGCCATGCCTGCTATTTAATTACATTTCCTTGGATGTCACAGACACACTTTCTGCAGCTGCGTATCTACAATAACACAGCCTGTACCTCACTAATGTTGACTTTTTTTTGCTGACTTGGTTGATGCCTGATAGTGTGTTGTTGTTTTTTTCTGAGGCCACCTTCTATCCACCTTCCACTATATCTGCAGTGTGTGTGTGTGCTGTCCATGCTTTATTGATCACAACTACACAGACTTGGATATCGAAGTTATTATTCGAGCTGCAGATGCTATCTCCATTTTTGTTAATTATTTACACTGGGTTCCACAGATCTGATCGATAGCTAATTGAGCGGGTAGAGGAGAAAAAAGGCAGACTTGTGGACAAATCTTTAGCAAAGGACTTTTTAAGTGTTGGGTGTGAAAATATGGTACAAACTGGGGTTAACTGGGGTTGTGATGAAGAGAGAAGGCCTGCCTTACAGTATATGCACGTGCCAAAGTAAGAAGTATATTTTAAAAGAGCAATACTTCTAAAATTTGAAAAGTGCAGAGGAGTGATGGCCATTGTCTTGATTGGAGTGCAGTTTAAAAAAGTAGGTGACTGAAGAACTTATTTTACTGCTTCACTGTGGACTGGACTATATATAATAGCTGTATAAATTTTTGGTCAGAACATTTCAGTGTTTTACCAAAAGGACATCACCATGGTAACAGGAAATCCTATGCAACAAGTTATGCTATAATAATAATAATCATAATAATGCATCAGGGTTATGTAGCGCTTTTCTAGACACCCAAAGTTGCTTTACAATTTGGTGCATTATTCATTCACTCCTCAGTCACACTCAGTGGTGGTGAGCTACTTCTGTAGCTCTGCCCTGGGGCAGACTGACAGAAGCATGGCTGCCTACTGCTCCTCCGACCACCACCGACCTCTCACACTGCCACATTTATACAGGCAAGGTGGATAAAGTGTTTTGCCCAAAGACACAATGACAGTATGCAATGTCGGCAGCAGGGATTGAACTGCCAGTCTTCAGGTTAGTAGGTGAACTTCTCTACTAACTGACCTACTGCTGCTCTTGTATTGTGCTAATAGATATATTGTATATTGAATGAAGATGACAATCTTTTTGGCAAATGTGATTTTATTTATTTATTAACCTTTATTTAACCAGATAAAAGATCCATTGAGATCAAGATCTCTTTTACAAGGGCGACCTGGCCAAGAGGTCAGCAGCACACGTCAAATTTATACCACAATTTGCTCAAGGAGATACTTGGGAATAGGTAACTTCTAATGTTGGAAGTAAAAAAGTGACATCCCAAACCCACCTCTCAGGACGTCCTTTGCACTCTGCTTACTTCATTCTGCCGTGAGTGAAACTCATGTTTTTATAAAAGTAGCCTACCTTGACATTGTGGTGCTCGTCTTCAGTCATCTCTCTCTCGTCTCTGCCACTGCTCCATTACACTCTGATTTAAGAGCAAACTCTGAGTTAAACTTGAACAGGAAACTGATCTAAATCTAAACTAACTCCACACGGCGTCCAAGCAGAGAACACAGCTAAAAAGTAGTAAAGACACAAAAGACAGTAAAGTTCAATAAAAAAATAAAGCGGCTGTTTTTGTTTTGAGGAGCTGTTAATTCCTGGAGATGTTGCGTCAGATATGTAGGTTACTGTATGTGCGGTAACTCTCTTGAGTTATGTAATATAATTTGAGAATATTGGTGTTGTGGCACCAAAAATGTTTCACCTGCTGTTTGAATCCATTTTCTGTTAATTGCAAGTCTGAACTGGTTTGAAAAAGTGCTTCTCAAACAGTGGACTGGAGCCCAGAAATGGGTTGCTGAAAGTTTGAATACAGTATAGTTTGTTGAGCTTATTTGAAGTTGAAAATGGAAGGGCATTTATTAAATGAAATGTTGTAACAGATTTTACATACACTACATGAACCATGGTTGTAGTAAAATGTAATTTAGAAAATAATTTACATTAGCTGACTATGACAAATTAGAGTACTTTGTCCACTTAAAGCACTGATTACAACACCAGAGAAAAATAATCTGTGGCTGAACAAAGGTAACTCAAAAGTAATGCAAAAGAGACAGTGATTTTACTTTACACAGTAACTATAAATATATAATATGTATGTATATGTAGTATATGTATTACAATTTCAAAGTAACTTGCCTAATACTGATAACTTGTTTCTTTTTTCTTTTTAATTTTTCGTCATGACAGAGCAGCCTTTGTACTGATATGAGTGGAAGAAAACAAAAGTCAAGCCAAGTGAGAGGTCACACAGGAGTCAACCAGATGCGTTATTTTTTACAGCAGTGCTTTGTTCTGAACTGTAGGGGGAGCTCCATGGAGAAAAATGTGACCAAAACAAGCAAGCAAAGTTGCACAGTTCTGCCTTGGTGCTGGTAAATTGTAATTTAGATACAATGCCTGAAGCTCTTCTACTCAATCACATGCTGGTAAATCTTTAAGCAAGAAGCCAGCTGCTTTGAAAATGTATTATTATTTTTTGCTACACCGATATCTTGGATTCTTCCTGACTCCTCTTTCTTCTTTACAACACAGAAATGAGCTGGCGGTAAATGAGAATGCATTTATATTTTCAACCTGGACAACATGACCTATATCCTTTGAACTTTTTTTTTTTTTTTTATCTCACTTGTAGGCAATTATCATGACACAAATGTCTTTTTTTGTCTGACTGAATTATAGCCTAGGCTTTATGCATGTAATTATTTCCAATGCAGGAACGCAAATGTCAGCTTGTGTCACTGGTTCCACTGTTGGAGCTCCATTTCTGAGGCATTTTCAACATCTCTGGTATAAACAGTCATATTTGAATGGTATGACAGAAATTACCACAGCTTAAAAGCCACATTTAGTAGGAGCATTATTCAGGTTTTTGAATGTAGAGCAGGTTTTAACACGAAACAGACCGCAGAGTGATGCCTGTTGATGACATTATCCCAACAGAAGGTGCTCCAGTCTTTCTTTGTTATTGATAGATCACAAAATAGCAGCAATTACAGGTGTGCACTTTCTAAAGCACATTCCCCATTATGGGAGATAAACTGCTTTAACCACACACCCAAGGGAACTGATTTGGGAATTGATGCTAATTTTACTTTATTTTGTTAGAAATAAATGCAAAACCCCCTTCAAATGTTCGCTGGATACGCGAAGTGCTTTACAATCTGAAACTTGAAAAACTTCAGTGAAATCATTCCATACTACTTGGGACCCTTTTCTCCTGTACACACAGTCTCTTACCCTTCCTTGTGAGTTGGAGGATGACTAAAGAAGCCCCAATTATTATTATTGTTATTATTATTGTCTGTTGTTTTGTTTTTTTTTTGTTTATCTGAGTTTTTTGTTTGTTTGTTTGTTGTTGTTTTTTGCTGTTTTTTGTTTTTTCATGTTTGTGTACATTTTGATTGGCCCTGTTTTGGTGGGGGGAGGTGGGTGGGTGTGGTGTTGACATGCAGTTATGATGTGCTAACACCATCTCCTTCATTGTATATTGTGTATGTCTCTTAATGTTCAAAAACTGTTCAATAAACAAAGTTGGAAAAAAAAAGAAAAGAAATAAATGCAAAAAAGATCCCTGAGCTCCTACCTTGGGCCTTTAGCTCCATAATATGTCTTAAAAATGTAAGTCAAGCATTAGATTTTTTATTGATTTATTTATTTCTTTATTATTTCTTATTTTTTGTTATTTTGTAAAAAAAAAAAAAAAAACAAAAAAAAAAAACTGCTGCATCCTTACCATGATATTATAGATGAGGTAATGAACTAACAATCCTAGACACATTTATAACCTGTCTGTCCTGGGAGAGGATCTCTCCTTCAGTGTGCCCCCCCCCCGACCCACCCACCCCTGCCCCCCACTCCTTTCCCCGCCCCCCACTCCTTCCCCCCACAACAGGAGTTTTTTCTTACCAAGAAGGAGGCTCTAAGGACAGGGACTGTTTAGTTTAATGTAGTTAATGTTTATGCGTGTTGTGTTGTATGTCTAATATTTTGTAAGCCCTTTAAGTCGACCGCTGTTGTGACATTGAGCTATATAAATAAAAGTGAATTGAATTGAATATTTGAAACAAACTCTTTTAAAATTTAAAATTCTCAATTGACATTGTATTTAAACTGAAAATAGGCCTGGAGTACATTTTTGTTTGATTGTTTGTTTGTATTTCAAAAGACTTGTGCTGCTTTGTGGGTAAATTAAAGCAGGTCTAGGCCAGAGGTGCATCCTTGGTGGAAGAGGTGGAGATTGGAACCGTTTGGAAAAACACAAATAAAGCAAAACAAAGGAGACCAACCAACAAAATCTGTCATTTGGTAAACAGCAATTAAGGTGAGTATTTTGAAACAGCCCTCTGGCGAAGAGAACTTCTATGAGTAAAGTACTTTTTCTAAGGTGGTTAAATTAAGGAGGAGTCAGACTTCTTAACATGACAGGTCTGTACTCTCAAACTTGATTAGTCGATGAGAAGGGTAACATCTGGGATAAGCCTACGTTTGAATACCACAAGGATGATTATTTTGTATTAGAGTAGCCTGCAGCACACAAAAAGCAGCTGGGACACCTAAAAAAATGTGCTGGAATTAATATATCTCAGACCTATTGGTGTGTTTCAATTGTTCAGTTAGTAAACCACTTTATAGTACCATTTATCCAGAGCATGAGACTTAGGTTTACACTGAGCATTTTCAGAACAAGTGAGGTACCTCTGCAGGGTGGCTGGGCGCTCCCTTAGACAAAGGGTGAGGAGCCCAGTCACCCCAGAGGAGCTCAGATTAGAGCTGCTGCTCCTCCACAATAAGAGCAGCCAGCTTAAGTGGCTCGGACATCCTCGGATCATTCAGATGTCCCCTGCCTGCCTAAGGAAGTATTCTGGGCATGTCCCAGTGGAAGAGGGTTCCAGTGAAGGCCTTAGAATACCTTGAGATTCCCCCGGAAGAGTTAAAGGAAGGGTCCAGTAAGAGGGATGTCTGGCCGTCTCTGCTAAAACTGCTGCCCCTGCGACCCAGCCCAAGACGGAAGATGGGACTTTTCTTCACCCATTTAGTGCTTAAGCTTATACACACATACATATACAATTGTATTTATTTATTTGGCAAAGCAATTAGAGTTTTTGTCCTGCAGCAAGGAGGCTGAGAGTTTGATCCTTAGGTTTTCTCCTGGTACTCCATCTTCATCCCATCATCCAAAGACCTGCATGTTTTAGGTACGGTGGCCCTAAAGGACAAGTCACACCTGCAAAATCAAAAACACCAAACAAAACTGAAACACGCACACAAATTCAGAAACATGCACACAGATTCATAATCATACACACACATTCAAAAACATACACACACATTTAAAACACGCAACCAAATTCAGAAACACACACACAAATTCAGGTACACGCATACAAAAAAAAAAAAAAAACATGCACACAAATTCAAAAACACAGACAAATTTGGAAACATCCACACAAATTTCAAAAGACGTCCACTAATTCAGAAACACGCACACAAATTCGTAAACATGCACACAAATTTGGAAACGTGCATAAATTTGAAAACATGCAAAAACAAATTCAAAACACACAAAAACACACAAATTCAAAAACACACACAAATTCAGAAACACACACACACATTGTAAAACATGCACACACATTTGGAAACATGCAAACAAATTCAATAACGCACATAATAAGATTACAGAAAAGGTTTCTGTGTGCGTATTTTTGCATTTATGTACACCTTTCAGTTTTTGTTTGCATGTTATTGATTTTGTTGGTGTGATTTGCCCTTCAGGGCCACCATAGTTAGGAGAACTAGGGACTCCAAAATGTCCCTGTCTCTCTGTGTATGTTTCTGTATAAGCCGTGCAACTAACTGAAATAAATAAACATAGGACTTTTGATTATGAAGACTTGCATTACAGGTCCCAGTAGACACTGAGCTCATGTTACATCTGGAAATTTGAGTGACAGTACATAATTGCATGAAACCACACCATCTCCATGTGTAATCCCTCATGCTCGTCCTGGGGGAATGAACCTAACGCCTGGGTCTGTATGTGGACGCTGCAGGCCAGAGATGTATTTTGAGGTGATTGTTTCCCCTCGAAGGAACCCACACATTCGCCTTTGTTGAAAACGTGTCAATGACTAATCTGGCCCGCTGTTCGACCACCACGCCGTGCATTGGCTTTGACGTCCCCTTATCTCGCTCCTGTTTCCAGCCTGTCACTGATAAGACGCACATGAGGATAATGGATGTGTGAAGGCTCAAAATGAGGACGAAAGAAAGGAAAAAAGAGAGTGTTCTTAAAATATATGTTAGAGCCAGACAGAAGGACCTGACGTATACTGTATAACACTTAGTCATGGTCGCACTGTATTCAAATAGATAAAGCAACAGCAATTTTTGTCCTTATCAAAAATATGAGCCTGTGAGATGTTATAGTAGAATGGTTCTTTATCTAACATCTTAAAGGAGAACTATGCATTATGAATATTTTTATTTATTTATTTATCTTAACTAAACAGTCAGTGTGATGGCCAAATGAGTTGTTGCAGGGTGAATAAGGGTGTATCTTGGCAAAAAAAAAAAAAAAAAAGAATCAGCCTTACAAGAATAGGAGGACCGACCAGAGTAGGGGTAAGTTCCATAAAGAAAAATGCAATTAAAACACCCAAAAAACAAGCAAAGTTACATTGGTCCCCTTTAATAAAGCTGCCACCTAAATGTTAAAAATTTTCAGATATAATGGTGCTTTCAATTGTATATACGAGTTTCCAACATGAAAGAGCACATGAACAAAGTCGTTTGATCAAGTTGGGTAAATCGGAATTGTAGAAGCAACACAAACTGCCCGAGTTCTGACGTTAGTGACTTGGTGGAAATAAACAGTGAATTTGTTGTGTTAAGGAAAAAAATGTAAAGAGAATTTCTATGGGAGAGTTTCACAAACAAAACTGAAACATAGAGTTATATTATTTGAGGGTAGATAATATTTTTGAAATGTCTGTTTTACGTGACACAAAACTTTGTATTTAGCTGACTAAAAGCTTCAACATCATTAGAGTACTGGTTCCTTACCGTCCAAACAAAAGAATGTGCAATGCAAGTTGGGTAAATGAGTTTTGCTCTCAGAGAAAAGTAAGAGTTGAATTATCCAACATGCACTTGAAAGCAGCATCACTCATGAGGTGGTTAAATCAGGAAAAAAAAGTTTTCCTATGGTATGAAAGGAAGCATTGTACCTCCTACTTCTCTGTGAAGTACGCCTGTGTCATTATTTTTGAAGCATGCACAGATTTTGAGATTTGAGAGTTTTATTTTTAAGAAGCAAATGATGAACATAAGGAGGGTGCGGTGCCATTCTGCAGCCCCAGTTCACCCTCAATTGGATGTTTGTAAAATGTTAATTAAAAACAACATAACATACTTATTTGCAGAAAAACAACAATGTTTTATTCTCAATTGACCACAAACAAAACCAGGTGAGATATTAACAATTAAATGAAATACAGCAACACACAAAAATGTTGGGATGACGCAAAACAAAAAGATAAAAACACCTGGAGAAGTATTTTGCCACAGATTAGGTTTACTGGTAACATTTTGTGAAGATGGAAATAGTCTTTATTAATAATATTGTATGCAACAGGCATGATTCTGTGCTGGAAATCACACAGGAACACTTTCAGATGTCACTGTAAACACAAATCCAAGTTAAAAAGGGAAAGGATCCTAAAGATTGTGTATTTCTGTAAAGAACAAGAGTGGCAATAGAGAAGTGAAATCATAACATGTACCACTGACAGCTTTTGTCTTTGTTTATATGCTTTCTAATATTCATATCGAAACTGATTCAGTATACATTTCACACCAGATGCCCTTCCTGACACAACCCTCTCCATTTTTTCATGTGCACTGGCTTGGGACACCCATTGACTGGTCACATTGTTGTCTGTAGAGCTCCTCATACATTTAGGACTATAAGCACTAAGGTCACTAGTTTCTTGCAAGACCCAAGACTACAGTGACCCCGGGTCAGTTCTCCCATTCTTACAAGGCTGGTTTTTCATCAAGAGACTGACTCTTACTCACTTAAGCACCTGCATTATTTTTCAGTATGTCAATGTAGTTTTTTATTGGCTCTCCCTTATTTTTGAGTCCGTTATGTTTTCATAAAACCTTATATCCTGCAATTTCGGGATGACGATAAGAGTTAGCCACAGCACCAATTCACCTTGCAGCTAGTTTGTTACTAAGCACACCCAACACACTGACGCTGAAGTTGTTTAATTAAAATAAAAAAGTTGCACAATTACAGTTACAAAAATCTTTTATCTCACCCACTGATCACGGTAATATTTTTTCCAAATAAACTCCAATGGAAGCATGGGACTAAGGCTCTCACCATCCGTCTATCTGTTCGACTGTGTTAGCTAGTCACTGTGTTTTGATTTGTGCCTCTGCGTCTAAATAAAGTGCCAGCCGCTCGCCCACTCTCACTCCACACACCGCTCCATATATCAGCGCGTAAGGAGGAAGCCGCCGTAATTTGCGCTCAGATGGATGAGCCGTAGAGGGAGCTTCAATCTAGTCTGACCTGACCCAGCACTTTGCTAAATGCGGCTCGCTCCAGTGACGGCTGCTCTGGCTCACCCCCGGCACGCGGAGAGACAACCTCTGGCCGGCGGTCTGGTGTCTTTGTCAGGCCTTCGGAATCGCTGAGCTGGTGGATTCTCCTCTCCTCACTCAATCTCTTGGCCCCTCCCGCATCCACACATCAGCATTTTTTCACTGCACTGTCGCCCCATTCACACTTCCACGGACCAGAGAGTTTCGACGCCGGGGGACCCGAACAAGCAAGTATAGGGCAGGAAAATCCCTATTTCAGTCTGGCTCTGGAATTTTGAGATAGCTTACTCAATAAACATGTGCTGACTTGGACTTTCTGAAATCGTATAATTTTTCGTATGAAACGGATTTACTTCTTTTCTATTGCTCATCATGTTGTTGGAGTTGGAGCCAGCTGCTTCTGGTTTGAGCAGACAAGACCCTGGGTCAGTAAATTGCAGAGTGACTTTTTAAAAAAATCATTATTTTTATTCACAGTGTGTAAATAGCACATGGTTGATTTTGCATTTATTCAAAGAACAAAAACAAAACAGAAACACCACACCTGCACATACACACTCATACACAAATAATGTGGTCTGTCTGAAATTATTTCTTGTTGAAATATTCTAAATCAAGTAGAACAGCTTTTCATTATTTCTGAACAAAAATTTGATTTTTCTTAATTGTAAATGCTGCATTATGTCTCCTAAAAGGACTTGATGGGTCAAAAGGTTTTTTTGCTTTTCCAGTTTAGCAAAATGAGACATCTTGCTAACAATGTCACAAAACTTAGAACATTTTCTGCTTATTATTTAGATATTTATTTGTCGCATGCACAGTCATACATAGTACAATATTCAGTGAAATGTATTAAGATCCTCTCCAGTAGGGGCCACAGCAAACAGTGCTGTTATTGGGTCTGGTCGTTAGTTACAGATTTTGGACAAAGTTTCTAATGTTTTAGTCCAGTAGGAGGCAATGTTAGGGCATGGCCAATACATGTGTGACAGCGAGGCAGAGGAGTGGCCAAACAGTCACAAGTTTTGACAGATGTAGTATGTGTAGTACTTTAAACTGTAATAATCCATGTGCAACATTTAGAAGAGGAGTGAACCCATTCCTGAGCTTCAGTCCACTGGTCCTCAGTGATGTTCCCAGGTTATAGCACCAAACGTCTTTCAGATGATCTAGTGTAGCTGTACAATCTTTCTGTGACAGTTTATTATACATTTTGGAAATAGCTCTTTTTTTTTTTTTTTGTGGATCACCTAGTAACACACTATCCAGTGCATATTCTTGTGGTTGACTGGGAAAGGATGGAAACATCTTTTTGACGAAATTATGAATTTGCAAATACTTCAAAAAATCCTTCCTATCTATGTAAAATTTTTGTTGTAGTTGTTGGAATGTAGGGAAAGGATTATCAGTGAATTAATTGCAGAGTAAAGACAATGAATCCTATTACCATGATCATTTTACTTTGACCAACTCGCCCATACCTAGATGTTTTTAGACAAAAGGTCTAGGAATCCAGAATATTCAACTGAAACCATGTAGACAAGGAGATTACTATGCACCTCTATGGCCATTTTTTTTTCAAGATTTTTACGAGATGTTATGGTGAAACATAGTAACGTGTTAAGGAGCAGGTAGCTTAGATAAATACCTGGCTATGATTGGATAACCCAACTATGGGTTTTCTTTAGTCAAGGTAACACCACAATTTTTAGGGGCCGTTGAGAAGTGGCGGCATGCACCTGGCTGATGAAGAAGTTGTTGCTTCTCTCACCGCTACATAAATCCTATGATTTTCTGGGGCAGTGCTGATGAACTCTAAAGCACCAGTAAGGATTTATACATGTATTACTAACAGCACATTACCAACATTACCATCTTAGATTATGAAGCATAAAATCAGTCTATTTTGATGTTCACGTTGGTCTAAACAATCAGCAACTAACAAGCAGCCAAGAGCTGTTTAGGCTGGGACTGTTACATCATAGTTTTGGCGGAAGATGTTGGGTTCTCTGTGTACAGAAGTGTGAAGCTGCAGCCACAACAAAATGAAAACACTTCCATCCATCATTTTGAAAAGTTTCAGTTTTTGTGAGGTGAGAACCCCGAAATCATGTAACAGAAGAAAGAAGAAGAAAGAAATCGTACATTACATCTTGTTTGCTAAGATGTTAGAATTTCAGAAAAACATAACTCTGAAAATTGTATCATCATCCCATTTCCACAGAGGGGTACAGTACAGGTTGTGTCAATACTGGACAGTTTGGTAACTCCAAAACAGTCTTGTGTTCCCGTTACTCCAGGTCTAGGAGACCAGTGTCTAAAAAGACAAGCGTAAATCCTGATGTGTGTTGGTATAAGGATGAAGGTAAAGCTGTGTTAGTTTATGTTGGTTCTGCTGAAGTCTGTGTTATTGTCCAGTCATCTACGGGATTTTTTTTCCTTCGTGTTGTTGCCATTTTAACAACAGTAAAGTCCCACTGACGTCCGGCGTAACAACAACAACTCCTTCTGCACTACACCTCCCCTGTATAAATGAGTCGTAAGTCATGCTAAACCTTTTATTGGGTATAAATCTAATCTTTGTAGTGTTGTGCAAAGGCCAATTGATGAACAGGCTTATGTAAATCACAGCTGAGGTGAACAAACTCTGAATGCACACAGGCTCTTGATGAAGTAGTCTTTTAAATGCGTGAGTGGGTAGCAGTTCAGCCGCTCTTTAGTCTCAGGAGGACTGTCTCAATTACCCTAATGAGCAGAGTGACTTCTTAAGGAACCTATAGAAGACTGTGCACACTTCCAGTACACTCTTGGCCCTATGCTTTTGTGTGTGTGAGTGTGTGGAGGTGGTGCCAAGTCAAATGGAGCGTGCCGCTTTTTAGTTGAGCCGGTGTTAGCGGCAGAATGACATGCCATGACCTCCCATAGAGTACATCACTTTCTCACCAGGCCTGTCACAGAATGGCACTTAACCTCGCTCAGGCCCTGAACCCCTGGCATTCAACCAATGCATGGATTCCATTAGAAGTGAGCGCATGGTGGATGTACATGACATGATGGAGAGATACAGCATGTGAGTTTATGCTTTATTCTGCATCCATGGTTAGATCACACATGGAGAAAAGTGCAGCCACAAGCCCAGATAAATTGAAAGGCTTGTGTCAGGAAAGTGAATATAACCCAAAATTAACCATGCAAATAACTGAGTGGGCGGGTTTTAGGTTTACAAAACAGCAAAAATCCTCTAACATCTTTATTGTGCTGTTTTACTGTCATAGCGGTTTGTTGTTGAGCTACGGAGCTGCTGCTTTATCCAATCACCTCCAAGTATTCTACTGAAAGTCCCGCCCCTTCACAAACGTTTTCAACGGGAGCCAATCCAGATCGATTTAACATAACGTTATCACAATTTGGCTCACCTACTAACCTGAAGGTTGGCAGGTCGATCCTTGAATAAAATGTTTTAAATTAATAAATTAAACCAAATTATTTTACATACTTACTGATTATTTATTACATTGCACATATAAGTATAAGATATTTAGCATATGTTTATAATAATTTAAAACATCTGTTATCTCTAATAAGTGTGCTTATTTATTTTGTTTGTTTTAACAAGGATATTGTACTATAGCTGGTCTGACTGAGGAAACTAATTTTGTTTTATTCCGATGACATTTTTGATGTTATTTTGTAATTTATTTTGCTATAACCTTTATGGCACATGCATATTAAAATCTGTTTCACCATTTTATTTATTTAAAACTATATTTAGGCTTCAAGAAAGCTGAACAGTGAAGATATATTAAACCTCCCCACCACTTTTGGGTCCTGACCTACTATTTTAAAACCTTTAGTCACTCACTTAATGTTAGCAAGTATTATTATTGCTTTTTTTTTTTTTTTTACTAAATCTGTACTGACAAAGTATAGATTTTTTTAAACAAAATATTTCTAAATAAAGCATTGTCTGCAGTCCAATAGTGATTCATTATGATCTATAATTCAGATAATAATAGAGTTATGAATTTATTAACTATGCCAGTGTACTCAAAGGTATAAGTGCTGACTATATATAATGCTGCTTAAGATTAAGAAGGACAAATTATGCATTTCTATTATTAATTGTGAGTGCACTCATGTTCTGCAATGTGCAAATTGAATTCATAATATATTAAACATTTTTAAAACCACTTTTGTCATTTACCAATTCCTGAGTTTTTGTTGTTTTTTTTTGTTTTTTTTTTAATACAAGCCTCGAAAACTATTATTACATTATAACAATATATTTCCAAGATTAATAGTTTATTGTCTCTTTCGGCAAATTCATTAGCACATATTCACATAGATATAAAAACACTTTACATACATTTTCATGACATTCACAAACACATTAATTTAACATATAACAATAACATATAATAATATTAATTTCAAACAATGACAAATTTAAACATTAAAAAGACCAACTGGATACCGTACTGATTTAATGCTGTGATGGCTGTATTGGAACGTTCTGTATCTGTGTCCAGAGCAGAGTAATGTAAAGGGGGTGTCGTAAATGGCTGCATACAGGATACAAGGAAGGGTAGAGAGACATGAGCTGATGGTCCTGACAGAGAAGACTTTTAGCTTCCTTACAGTGTTTGTTTCATGTGGATAGGCCCAGGCATCACTTGTTCAGATAAAGGACTAGATGATACAATCCCTGAAAAAAAAGCCACTATCACCTGAGGTAATGGGATCTTAAGCTGAGTGTAGAGAATCACTGGCTTCATTGGGGTCATCAGGTGGGCACCCTCCTTCAACAGTGTTTCGATGATTGACCCACAACACATCCAGAGGGCTCATTGGCAACAGCTGGCATCCCAGGTGTGCCCCCCTCTGCTCTGGATCCCCTACTTACTCTGCTGCTACTACTGCTGCTTATAGGCCCAGACGCTGTCCCTCCTTTTTATCCAGAGCCAGCAACTAGATTCTTCAGCAGCGCTGGAGAGGGATTTAGTGACCTGCTGCAGAGCTTGGCCTTGAATCCCCATGTCTCTCAACAGCCTGATTGTTGACCTGCCCACAAACCCTCTACAGCCCACTTCGACTGGGTAGAACCTGACCTTCCAACCCTGCTGTTCTGCATCAGCTGCCAGTTGAGAGTACTTAAGGCTCTTCCGTTCATAGGCCTCTCCAACAGAGTCCTCCCAGGGCACAGTCAGCTCCACAGTGAAGGCAGTGTGAAGGGAGGGGGACCAAAGTACGAGGTCAGGTCTGAGGTTGGTTACCACAATCTCACTGGGGAAGCATAATCTCTGGTTTAGATCCACCAGTAACTTCCAGTCCCGTGCTTCTCCAAGCTGACCAGGATGTGATTTGGGTATATGAGCTCTCTTTGACGTTGTGCCTGCACTAATGAATGTAACTGCAGAAGTAGACTTCTGTGGCAGAGGTGGTAGGGCGTTTATGGCTGCCCTATTGCCCTCTAGGCTGGCTGCAAGGCACCTTAACACCTGGTTATGCCGCCAGGTGTAACGGCCTTGTGACAAGCTTGTCTTACACCCAACAAGGATATGCTTCAGGTTAGCTTGAGATAAACAGAGTGGGCATGTGGGGTCTTCTCCATACCACTGGTGGAGGTTGGTTGGAGATGGGAGAACATCATAGACTGCTCGAATGAGGAAGCTGGTTCAATATGCCTCCATTCCCCACAGCTCCTTCCATGAAAGTCTCTCCTTCTCAACCTCCTCCCACTGCATCCATTGGCCCTGTTTTCCCTGTGACACTGCCTTTGTGCATCTCAGTGCCTGCTCCTGCCAGCGTACCGCTTCCACCACCAATCCTTGGCGCTGTGAGGGGGTTGCGTTATGCCAGAACGTTTTCTTCTCTCCGGTTCCTAGGCCTCCTCTCCCCAGCTGTATACGTCCAACAATGTCTTTGTGTTTAAGGGCAGATTTTGCCTGCTCAGTTGCAACAGCTGAGGATCACCTACGTCTGGTGGACAGGATAGGAGCTGTTTGAGCAACGGTTGGGTCACGAGACTCTGCCAGAGTCATAGTGAGCCTTACTTTAGAGCACTTAAACTCCTCAGCAAGACTGGACACAGGTAGCTTCAGGACTCCTTCTCCATACTGAGATACAAACCGCAAAATCTTACAACCATTAATGATGTTAAATATAGTCTGTTAAATATGCCCGCAGCTAATTAACGCTATTGGTGGTAACATGCAGTGTTTTCAGATTGTATCAAGAATGTTTTGCTTGAAAAATGTCTAAAAAGAGATATTTACTTTCCATTACTTTTTGGTAGTCATAAAGGAGAGAGAGGAAAGTACACATCAGCAGCAGAACAGACACAGAGCCACAGGAGGAGAGATTTTTGAAAAGAAAAAAATAAGTTCAGATCCAAAAGTAAAAAAAACAAAACAAAAAACATTCCAATCATAAATGTCTATTTTAAACAGAGGCATTTCATAAAAATGTAGCTCTATCTGCTATAGTGCTCTTTATCTGCAAAATAATAATGATTTTTTTTAAGGTTTCAAGTCAAAACTGCACATATTTGCTGAATTCTAAAGCTAGAAGTGGTCAAAAAAAGAGCCATTTAGTAGCCAAAGGAGCCAGAATGCATTACTAACCTATATTGTGAATTACAAATGTCCAAATATCTCAAAACAGAGTAGTTTTTTGCTCAGAAACTATCAAACTGATAGGCAGTATCAGTAAGAGTAGTAGTATCATGAAATTCTCAATGATACTCCTTAATAGTGATATGTTAGAAGCAGGAAAAATGGGCAAGCGTTAGGATTTGAGCAAAAGGCCAAATTGTGAGGCTAAAGATGACTGGGTCAGAGCATCTCTAAAACTGTAGTTTTTGTGGGGTGTTCCCAGTCTGCTGTGGTCAGTATCAGAAAAGGTCCAAGTGGTCCAGTGCTCGTTGGGTAAAAAGACTATGGCTTGTTTGTCTGAGCCAACAGACGAGCTACTGCAGCTGAATTTGCTCAAGTTAATGCTGGTTGTGCATTGCAGCTTGTTGTGTATGAGGCTTCATATTTTTTACTTGCTTTTTATTAATGGTAATCAAGTGAGATAACAGTATTTACAGGTGACCCCTAATATATAAAGAGTTATATTTACATACAATATAATTGACATACCATACATAAAGACGCAATATGTGGACCAGGATACAAATGTGTGCATGTGTGGGCATGTGTGGGCATGTGTATTTGTTTGTAGAGACACATGTAGGTCAATATGAATAAAATAATAATAGTAAATAAATAAAATGAAAAAATCATGCAAGCAATGACAGTATTAATATACAAACAACAATAATAATATTACTTACTTGTAAATAAAACATACATTCTTAAAGATGCATGGAGTTTTTTTGTTGTGTGTGTGTGTGTGTGTGTGTGTTTTAGCCTCTGACTGACAGGATTACAGAGGAATTAACATGATTTAACATTTTTGTATTGCAGTGGCAGTAGAGGAAAATAAATGATTTTAATAAGTGTCAAGAGGACCAAAAATGGCATCAAGAGGAAGAATATTAATTTTTTTAGAGAATTCTGTTTTATTCAGTTGCGGTGCTGAAATTCTAAAATTCATTTATTAATGAACATCTTTGTCGAATATCATCACCCTAAGAAAAGAAATGCCAAAATGAGAGCAAAAAATACATTTGAAAAACCATAAAAGGGTGCCAGGGGGGCTGAGTGTCAGGGCTTGACATTACCACCCACCAAGCCACCAAATGCAGGTAGATTTTATCTGTGGTGGGAAATCAAGCCAGCTCCACTGCCACTGTGGCCAGTTGGACAAATGCACAAACTGTGGGGATTTCTCAGGCTGCCCCGCCACCGAGCAGTGCATTCCTTTCTACTTTCACTTTGCCACAATTAAAGTTTTCTTGATTACAGAGCGCTTCTCATCACACAGCTCCTGTCGTTCTCTCTTCGCTTTGATTGAAGCATTCACCCATTCACTCTGAGCACCCAGAGCGGAGGAGAGCACGGAGTTCATATGGGCCCTGGCTGGGAGAAGTGCGCATGGATTGCAGGAACACAAAGGAGCGCACGGGGATGGTGGGGACACTGTCTGGGAAAACGCAGGAGGACAGGAGGAAAGAGTATGCAGGGTTCAGGCTCGTGTCTTGCTGCATTGCACCCACCTCAGCAGGAGAGAGACGACACTGAAGTGAAGCATGGGACGCTGAAAGGCCTATTATTTCCCTGTTTGACAGTAGTTTAATTAACAGTAATAGTTTAATTAATATGGCGAGTGGACAAATCACTACAAACCTACTCGTGCTCTGAAAACAACAGACCTTATAAGCATAGGATTCTAAATAAATAGTAGCTTTTTTTTGTTACATGAATATTTTATTAATTTTAATTTATATTTTTAAAAACAAAATTCAAAAACACATTAATACAAGTGAAACACAATCAAAATATTCCTCTCACATTCCTACCCACCCTCCCATTTACCCTCACAAAAAACAAACAAATGTACAAAAAACAGCTTAATAATTTCAGGATCATTTATAGGTTATTATAAGGCTTGTCCAGCAGATTTTTACTTCTTTCTTTGTCTTTGAGCAGCAGAATGTTTGCTTGAGTCTCACATCAGTACATTTTATAAATCAAAATAGGCTATGGTATGTTAGACTAGATACATGTAAGAAGATAAAATTAAGCTTCTTGGCTATATTTAATTTCTGTCTGATAATAAAATGCAGAGTTGGAGCTTTATAAGAGCTGATAGTGGTACTCTAGGTGCATTAGACTAAATTTAGGCAAATTTAGTTAAAAACAGTACCTTGATTTTGGTTTGAATAATTTATATATTGTTTTCCCTTTCTGTTTGTTTTTCCTTTTGTTCTTTGTGGTGCATGAAAAAAAATATGCAGAGATGGGTCAGGTTTTGCTCATGCGGCTGCATATTGATGGCATGTCCACTAAAAGGCAGGTGGTCATAATGGTACGCCTCATCCAAGTCATTATAAATGACAAAATGTAGATTGAAAAGCAGATTGGAAACATATAATTAGTCTCTATTCACAATAAAAAACCTTCCTGTTTTATTCACCGATCAGTTTTATGCTTTCTAATTCTGCATTAACCCACTCGGTATCCGTGACTGTGAACGCCACATTGTTATTATGAGCTCCCAGCCTCAGAGATGTACATTAGCCCTGTATGTGACACAAACAGCTCTATGGTGCAATGCTGTGGAGGCATCAGCGCATTCATTCCCATTACCCTCATGTATCCAGGAGCGCCACATACATGACATCCCATTAGTGATTCAACACACAACCAGCACGCCCTCGGCCCCTGCCCTCCAGGAATACAGTACGTGTCAGGGTCTAAACTGCTGTTATTTACACGCTACATGTTAACCATAGGATATATTATACACAAGAATCCAGGACTTTTCATATTGTATGGTTAAATATTAAAACAGTGAATGATGGTGTGTGGTTTTGCATTGGTGTCTCGATATTGTATTATTATTATTTTTTATCCATTGCTTCTGTGCGCACAGTAAAAAGTATTCTCTAAGGCGGTGGGTCCCAACCTTTTTCTCTTGTCTAGACCTGGGCCTTTTTGTTCTACCATGAAGATGATTCTTCAAAAGAAATATTAGAAAAAACCTCAGTCTTTGTTTATACAGACATTTTACTTTTATTTTTACTTGGAATTACAAATTTTACTGCATTTTTATAACTCAAATTGAAGAATCAAAATAAATATTAGTATTAAATAAAAGAACAATAAAAAGTTCTATCTTTATTTTGCTGTGTATTGCATGATTTATAAATAAATAAATGTAAAATCCTAAGCTAAAAAAAATCCTAAAATCATAATATGTTTACCACTAATACATTTTTGTAACATTTGTAACAAAATATAATGTTTAAATAATATCTTTAACAGTTTCACCTGAAGTCAGAGAGACACTTTAGTTTGTCAGTTTTTTATTAGTTTCAATAGTTCAGTATGAAAAGATTGCAAATAATGTATATTTTAAATAATTTATGAAAACAATTCATTAATTTCATTTGATCCGACCAAGTGGACAAAACATGACTCCGGACGTATATTTTTAATTATATTTCAGAGATGCTTTATTTTACCTTCTGTGATTATTCATGACTTGTTGTCTACAACTTTATTATGAGTTGTTTTTGGTTTCTGATGTAATTTGAAAATTTTATAAACAGAAAAAGATCAGGGTCACTAATGACTCCAGTCAAAAGTACCTATTTTGTATTTTTTTTAATGTTTTTATCACTTCAATTGTTTTTCATTTAAAACAAACAAACAAAAACACCAATATTTGATCTGCAACACACAAGAGGATGGTTAGTGGTTCATTGTCTGTCATTTTTAAGTTTGTCCTGGGTTCACTGAGGCCCACAGGAGCACACTGTCCCCACACAACAGAGAGGATCCTGTGGTCACATACAGGCCTCACTCTGAAGCAATACACTCTTCTCTATAGAGTCAATTCTTTTTTATATAATTGTATATTTTCTTCATGCAAGATACTACCCTTAATTGTGACTATGGCTCTGCTCAACCTTTGACTTTTTTTCCCAAATATGTTATGCCATAAACTCACATCTGTATTGCAAGAAGACACGACATCTCTGGTCTAACAAATACAGCGCCCTCTAACAGTTTTAGTTGTGTACAGTGATGTATTAAGTAACATCACATTCCCTAATTACACCCTTCGCTCCATTTTGCTGCGACACTTGGCAACACACAAAATCTCTGCGAATGTAACATTTTATCTAACATAAAGCCCATAAAAGCCTTGTAGAGCTGACATTTTCCGAGAAGCTCCCGAGGCCTGCCCTTTTAAATCATTCTTCGTAAATTGTACTGTACTCACCAACAGCAGCCAGCTCCTCCCGGCGCTCGCATAATTTCAGTCTTCAACTTTCTCTCGTTTTTGTTTTACTCTTAAATATTTCTTTTTTTTTTTTTTTTGGCTGCTGCGGGACAAATGTTACTGTGTGGCTGGAGCCCTTTGCAACAGCCATGTCACCTTTCAATTTCAATGGCAACTGCAAAACCGTTTGTCATTCTTTCTTTCCGAGCCGCTGAGTGAAATATGAGTCATGAGCCTGAGAAACATGGATATCGGGAAAAAAAAAAAAGGCACATAAAGCTGTTGTTTGAGATTTTGCAGCCTTCTCTTCCATCTTTCCTCTTAGTCATACAAAAAATTGCTTCCATTTAAACTCTTAATGGCTTCTTGCAGCAAAGTGATTTATGTCTGTTTTAATCTATCCATCAACCTCAAAAAAAAAAGAGAAAAAATGACTGTCAAAAGCCATTTTCAAAAAACATGCTGATGTTGTAACCTTTGCAGATCATATATAAAAAGTCATATGCCAAGGTCAGTATTGCATGTTGGTGTTAACTTGCTATAAATATGATAGAAAATACAAAATATAGGTGTGCCAAAAGTGCTGCGTCTTTCATGTCAGAGCTCAAGACCAATGAAGACGCAGACGGCCATTTGTCTTTGTGAGTGAGTTTTCCAATAACAGTAATGGCCGCCGCGATAAATTACCAGCGGCCTGTCACTAAGAACATAGTGCGGCGTTTAAATGTTTAAATGGTACAAAAGGACCCCACCACTCCTCCTTCTTGTTTGAACAACCACTTTTCAAATTCAGTCAGCGCACTGAGCATCGGCAATGTTTCATTTGTAAATCTGGCTGAATTACCGTATAGGTTATTCAAGTGTTTGCTGCAGAATAACAGTGGGTCTATGCCATTTAAAAAAAAAAAAAAAAGTATTGGTATCTGATTTGATAATGCATAATCTTGCCATTTTTGGTGACATTGAGTATAGGAGGTAAAGCATGATGTTTAGATTATGGACAACTTTTTGGAGATTTGAAAAAATGGAAAACAAACATTGGGCCAGTGTTGCTAGGAAAATGTTTCTTATTTTTTTGCTAGAACTAGAACTATCGTAGAATTCCACAAGTCCAGTTGACTCCTGTGTGACCCACTCGCTCGTTTTGACTTTAATTTCCTCCTTGTAGCTGTACAAAGGTTTCCTTTGCCTCTTGGCCGCTCTGCCATGACAACCATCTAACGCCCAATTTACACTGAACACATTGTGCGTTACAGGTCCTGTACAACTTCAGTAACAAAAAACAAACACCACTGAAGTCAAGGTTCCAAACTTTGTGTTGCTGTGGGTGGGAAAAAATTGTCCGTGGGTTGGGCAGAGCTATTTTTGACAGCAGATTTTGTGAATGATTGACTATTTCTAAATTAAGATCCATATTTTGAATGCAAAATCTTTAAACCCAAAGCTGATCACAGTGTCTGAGGAGCTGCTCTGTTCTGTGGGTTTTGGACAGGTTTTGACTTTCAGACCTGGCAACCCTGATTCAACTCAATGCATGAGTTTACAGTACATGTCTGTGTCGGGTGCAAAATACGCAAGGAGACTATTTTTGTCGGATGTCGCAGCCCTTGTGCATAAAGTTGAACAGAGCAGATCAAGCCAGACAGGAAGTGAAAAGAATCCAGTAAATTTCAAAATAAAACAGCATGTGTAGACTCTCGCTCACATCAGTGTGTAAACATTATGTCTTAACTGGGACACAGGATCACAAATGAGATCAGACATAGCATGCTAAACCATGACAGAAGCACAAATCTGATGTTAGGGCAGACAAGTCCAAAGTGCAGCCCAGGGGCCATTTGTGGCACAGATCAAGATTTCATATGGCCCTTGGCTTCTATGACAAAATCTATTACTTATGGCCTAGCTTTGTCTGTACATTTGCATCTCATCTACTGCTTTCTGCTTCATGTCTTTTAATTAAATGGTCAAAAAATACTTGCAGTTGCATTTTATATGTTCAGAGATGTTATTAGAAAACATCAGGAGGGACTGTTGGCCCTTGAACATTTGCACATCTTCAAATCTGGCCCTTTTTGGAAAAGTTTGGACAGCCTTGTTTTAAGGTATATTCACACCAGGAAAGTTTGTTGGTCTGGATCGACATAATTATTGGGCAGGCAGGCTACAATGTGGAGTAAGCAAACTTTGTAACAAACTCCACAGCAATATGTCTGGTAACAAAATCTGAAAATATTAAGCTCTCAGTTCAGTCTACCAGGCCTTTTCTTGTACAGCTAACTTTAGTGAAATTAACAAATGAGGTGTGATAGCTGATTGGACCAGGACGTGATCTTGCCCTTGACCTCTCCATCATGTCCTCTCATACACCAGAGTCGTTCCTGTCCCTCCTGTAGAGCCGTCCCTCTGTGAGATGAGCGCAGGCTGTAATTGGAGCAGCGGGGAGCGGTCTGTTCCTGTCCTGTACTTCAAGAACAGTTTGCCGGTGGGCAGCACATGGAGAGACGCCACGCTGCCATTTGTCAGAGCGAACGCAAATTCTAGCTGTTTCAGCCACGGGTCAGTTTAGTCTAGTTTTAGAGCCATTTTTTTTTATACTTTTTTTACGCCAAAGTTATGTTAAGGCTCATTTAAAGCAAAGGTTAATGCCATACTAAGATGAAAAGAAGACTGGTTCAAAGATAATGTGGATAATAAAAAAGGGGAGTGTATCTATGTTCCCACAGCCCTATGTTCCCATATTTCTAAGATTAATTTCCAGGAAATGAAATGTGTGACTATTTTTTCTACTCTGTTTTTGGAGGATTTTCAGATATTAAATATAAAAACAGTAATTACAGATGCAACATCCACCCAGTTTTAAACACATTTATGGATATACATTTATTTTTTTTTTTATTATTATTTTTTTTTATGGTGGTCTTTAGAATTCAGTGTCTGCATTATGCACTGATTGTCATTGTTAATCATGTGAAACTCTCATTTCGAAGGGTTTACACAACAAACCAAACTTGTTTCTGTCATGTCTGGCTTTAACAATACATTTTTTCCTGTTTTTTTTATTTTTTTTCTCTCTCTGGGGTCAGTTTTCTAAAGCAAAAACGTGTTCTAAGTCTGGTACTTTAAAACCCTTGTAGCCACAACCTGACCTTTTTAAATCTTCAACCATAAATTGTTTAGTTTTGCTCGGTGCACTCTTAACTTTTGCTCTAGGCTTAATCTTATTATATTCAGTGAAATATGTGTTTACAAAATGTTAATTCTGCCTTCAGTACTTTTTGGCTCCTCGAACTCTTAACAGTAAACACCAGCCACACTCCCACCTTTGTGACAAATACCTCGGCTCTGGAATTCTGGGGCTGACGCATTTCTCAGCGGAGTGTGTATCTTCTGAAATGTTTGTTAGCAGGCTGGCGGTGTACGGATGGAGCAGAGAAGTTAGTCCTTTGGGGAGGGGGTGTCATTTCGAAATGAAAGCTGAACGATTTGGGCTTTAGCAGCAGAAGAGGAAATTTGACTCATTCTGACTCGACACCATAACTATTTGTTACTTTAGCTCCTCAAGGCAAAGAGTGTTTACTGCAGACTCATGTTCTCTCACTGACCTGCAGAGAAAAAAAAACAAAAAAATATGCCACAACATCTTGACTGAGGTTGCATATACTGTATACTATTTTAATTTGAACATTATTAATCACCGACCATGATGCACCTGGGTATACAGTACCGTTCAAAAACCTTAGACAGTTCTCAAGAATGCTATAAACAAAGAAAGGTGCATCATTGTATGAAACTACACACAAAAAAATCTGAAAAATCAAAACTAGAAACATTTGTGGACATCAAAGCACTGTTTTTCCCATAGACTTTTGGAAAAATTGGTATATTAAGAGTTTAAAAGCTCGACAAACATAGCGCAATTCATTTTGTAAAAAAATATATCTGAAACTTTTAAAAAGGCAAAGCTACAAATCATCTCCTTAGATACATAGGATTCTATCTGTGTTCTGAGTACTTCTGAGATATTTAGGTTTAAAGTTTTGACTATAAAAAACAGCAAAACTGATATGAGGAACAAATTTATTTAATACATGAGGATTAGGCACCCTAAAGAAATTGTAAATATGTCATTTCAAAATTTTTGAAACTTTTGAAGTGGGACTTTTGAGAACTGGTCTTTTGGAGATTGAACCTTCTAATTCTGAATAGCCAAAATTCAGTTAGAATTATAAGGTTCTATTTTACAAGACATGCAAAAATCAATAAGCTATTTCGTCAGTCGAATTATTTTTATAACTTTATAACTAACTTTAAGACTACATCACACTTTTCATAATAAAATACAATACACTTTGACATTGATATTTAACATACAATTTGTTCGCATGTAAGCAATAGCTCTATATTTTAATGTTCAACACATTATACTTTTTTATATTATGTTTATACTTTTCCAAAGTAAAAATAATATATAGACTACAGTTAACTTATACTCTACACTTTTTATATTTTCACTTTTTATAACTAACTAGCCTTTGGTGTCTGTTCTAAATTTGCTTCCCCAAATTTAGGTTGACTTATGAAGCTCACACTCCACTTTTCCTTCTTCTCACCCAAAAGGAATTCTGAGGCATTACTGTAGGTACTGTCACTCAGGCCTCTAGAGACCTTTACACACTTACACCATCGCCCGGACTCTCTCCTGAAGTTTTTTTAGGAGCAACTTGTGGTTTGTACTCAACCTCCACACTTTCACATCCGAACATGATCCTCAGATGGCCCTAGTGCTATGTCCCGGCCAATCAGATGTTTGCCTGTGAGAGGAGATGGTTGTGAGGCCAGCTGATGACATGTGTGTCTCTCGATGCAAGCGGAGTACACTCTGCATAAATCCTTGTGCGCTCCACAACTTGTCTGTGCTCTACTTTTCAAATGTGACCAAGTCAAAGTTATTAAGTTAAAAACTAGGAGACTTTTTGTACAGACAAATGCACAAATTTATTCTCTATAAAAATGTTAAAATGACCTCAGGGAAATTCAATAAAATGCAAGATACTAAGCAAAGGCTGAATTAAATTCATTGATGGGCAATATTTCTTAAAAACAAGGTGTCTGGAGACTGTGCCAGAGTTAGCCAAATACATACATGTGGATATAAAATATAATAAAACACAGCAAACTAAACCCAAAAGATGGCCTTAACATGTGGCCAAAAGAACAAATAAAACACACAATGGCAACTCTAACTCAATTCTAAACAACCAAACAATACTACTGGCCCAAACAATAAATGGAACTCAATGAAAACCAGGGAAAAAACAGTGGCCAGCTCTTAAGCTGCATGAAATGATACTTTAGCTGTGGAACTATTTCCAAACAAGGTTTGAGGCCTGCAGGTGACTGGACCTAACAAATGAGTGTGAAAATGATTGTCTGAACTTTTGTGACTTTAAATTTTTGTATACTTTATTTACCTTCTTTTGAATTATTTTCTCAAACGCAGATCTGCTGCTTTTAAGCCTGGCTCCTGGCTCTTACTGCCCTCTCCTCAGACACATGTGGAGTGGAATGAGTGAAAGGCAGAGATTGCCCTCCCACTGCTTTTTCAAATCTTTGCCCCTCCCATCAACTTCCTCTTCCTGGTCTACCCTTTCACACAAATAAAGTGGTGCTAGCATCAGCGCTTAAACAGCCATCACTGCAAAGGACTTTGCTCATTTATCCGTTAGCTTTGTGCGGCTAGTAGCTGTGGTGAGGAAGCCCCAGGGTTGACCTATCACACACCAAAGGGCCTATGTGAGTTGGTCTGAAATGGCTTGGCTTAATCCCTTTTGCTCCATGTCATAGGTCATCTATCATGCTCCTCCACTTTACTCTGTCCTGGGCTGTAGCTTCAATTTGGCCACATGAGCATCCAACCACTTTTACCTCACTCAAGGTGGTTCTTCACTATATTGTTCTGGGTCGACCCCTCTTTTGTTTGCCCTGGGGTTTCCAGTGCAGTGCGTGCTGGACGATGCTGGAAAGGGGCTTGCATAATGTGTAGCCAAGCCAACTCCATTTTCTTCTCCTGATCTGGCTTTCAACTGACTCCTGGCTTGTTTGTTCCCACAGTTTTTTGTTTGAGACTCTCTCCTGCTGCTTAATTCTTAGGACATACCTGAGGCACCTGTTGATGAAGGTCTGAAGCTTGTGGGTTGCTAGTTTGGTGGAGCACCAGGTTTTGCACACATATAGCAGACATGGCTTTACGTTGGTGTTAAAGATCTTCAGTTTGGTCTTCTGACTGATCGGCTGGGATCTCCATATAGGTCTGAGCATTTGGAAAGCTACTTTAGCTTTCCTGATCCTTACTCTGATATCCCTGCCAGTACCACCATCCTTGCTGATTACGCTGCCCAGGTTAGTAAACTCATCCACTTCTGTTGACTGTGGTCTGAAATGGAATTGCCTTAGTATTCCCCTGGAGCAACTGGCTGAAGTGTCAGGGGAGAGGAAAGTCTGAGCATCTCTGCTTAGATGCTTGACCTCATAGAAAATAGACAAATGGAATAAACATTTTGTATCTGGAAAGCCCTAATGGTAGAAGATCATGAATGCAATCTCAGTGCATTAGTTCTCTTATACTTTACTGTAATGAAAGCACTTCTATTCAGACAGTCAAGTCTGTGGGCCTCTCTGGTCAATAGCATGACTAAAATTCTCCTTTTGATTTATGATTTTAATATAAGCTTTTGGAATCTAGAAAATCGTGCTGTAATTGTGAGTCTTTTTGTTGCTGAAAATCTGTTAAAAACTCCTGAGCATGGAACACTTTTTTCTAAAAACCGCAATCTTGTTCAAGGTAGCCATTAGCACCAGGGTTAAAATCACCAAATTCTGTTAAAAATAGACTTGCTTTGTCAGTAGGAGACTCCCTTCTGCCATGTGCACCCACAGCTGCAGCAGTAGTTTTCACCAACCATCAGCTTGACTACAGTAATCAGGCCTCTTCTACTGGTGCCTGTAAAACAAAGACCCCCTGCTGTGTGCAGCTGTGTGGCTCCATATCCTGTGCAAGCTGTGGGTCTGAACTTGGCCCATCACACTCTCCATCTATCCCTTCATCAAAAGCAATTATGTTTTCAGTCCAGCCTTGCACCTGATACCCCCTATCAGACCCCCACAGCAGGGACGGGGGCTCTATATAGGGCTTGAATCCTCTGAAGACTTGGGGGGAAGCACAAATGTTGGCCCTTTGGTTTGGTGTGATGCGTGGGAAGGAAAAGGCAGCGATCACAGAAAACCACACAGCTGCCCTGGTTTTAGACGGGCTCTGTGGTAATGGTTTCTTTAAAGGGAGCCAAATATCTCTTTTCATCCAGATAAATGGAGTCAGTGCAGAGCATTTGAAGACTTTAGACCAGACAGGGGCATGGATCTGTCATGGGCTGCATATAGAGCTCAGTTGTGCAGTGCTTTATTAACCCTTATACCCCCAATTTTAAGAAGTTACTGTTAAGTGTCCCTTTCACAAAACATTATAAAAAAAAATAAAAAATTATATATATATATATATATATATATACACATTAATATTTGGTGTACTTTTTTGTATAACAGTCAGGCCACAAGTTGATTAAAAGCTTTATGTAAAAAAGGAGAAAAACTATTAACGTATACTATTATTACGTATACTGATGTCTTTTTACACTTTTGTCACAGTAACAACCCAACTTTTTGTTACCAAAAATAATAATAATAATAATAAGAGTAATAATAAAATAATAAAATTAGAATATATTAAAAAAAAGAATAAAATAATAATAATCTGAATCAACGGTTGGTCATCTATCATCATGTCCATGACCTGAAGCTCAACAGTGCCCACCCTCCTAAAAAAAAAAAAAAAAAAAAAAAAAAAAAAAAAAAATATATATATATATATATATATATATATATATATATATATATATATATATATATATATATATATATATAAATTTGTTTTTTTTTTATTAATTATTTTAGGTTATATCATTCAAACTAAAGCTGAGTGTATTTGACCAACAGAATATATCGGGTATTCCTCTAAAATAGATTTGGAAAACAGTGGTATGCAAAGAGTAAATTACAAGCTTCAACTCTTTTAAAAAATGGCATTTATCTGTTTTTGCAAATGAACTCTTCATATTTTATTTTATTTTATTTTTTACTATAGTATAGATGCCAACCATTTTTAATGGGTTTTAATGGGAGTTGTGTTTAGATTGTACATAGCACAGGAAAAAAACCTCTTTAAAAATAGATGTTGTTGGCAATCTTTGACATACTCAAGGCTGTAATAAACCCAACCCCACACTGGAAAAAATTTGCCTTGAGAATGCTAAAAAATATGAATGTATACATATTTTATGTTGTTTTCTGACAGGACACTTTTGTCACTTAACAGTAACAACGTAACGTTTTAAAATTGAGGCTTAAGGATTAATTATCAAAATTTGGCAAAGAACCAAAATTGGACACCCCTGGACTAAGAGAATAACTCAAATTTCTTTCACACAAGAGTTTTCTTGTCTTTTTATCAAAGATAAAAACACAATTTTTTTTTTGATTTCCTATCTTTGAGAGTCTTCTGTTTTCACACTTTATTCCACACGTATGGCCCTGCACTGCTGGTGTTTTGAATAAGCTATTTCCACTCCATTCCCAAACCACAGCACATTTGTTTGTCAGAGCGTCGCTGCTCCCGTTAAAACAATTACAGATAAAGAAGATCTGCTATTAAGATGTGGATCTGTCTTAATGAAGTCTGTCCGGAGAATAAAAACGGTTGGCTGTTCCCTGGTTCACTGTAAACACAATACCTTATTGTTATTGTGGACTGGATTCTCTCAGCTCTCTGAAAAGGTTTTGTGAAAGAATTATTCAGCCTGATTAGACTTGTTTATTAATATTTTGCAACAATTGCTCCGGTGTTGTCTGATGAGACGCCCTGTGAAGAGCTCTAATTGCCCTGTTGGTGGGGTTAAGTGAGTGCGACCAGACATGACATTTTGATTAGAACATTGGCTGGAAACTACCCCAGCAGCTATGGGCCTTGGGTGGGGTACAAACTGGGTAATGGACAGTTAGTCACAGGGCTGACACAAAGACACTGACTATTTGCTCTCACGTTTATTCCCTATAAGCAGGGTGCGATTTGCGGAAGGGGTGGGGGTTTCCTCCCTTCTGGTTTTTCTGTCCCTGCCTCTGCTCCTGTTCTGTCCATCCCTCCCTCTGCTTTAACCTCAGGGGGGATAAAATAGGGTGACAAGTTCTGCAAATTCGGGTTGTATCCCATATCTTCACTGTATCTTTGCCTTCTTTGCTTTCTGTAACTGGTGAATGAACTCATTTGAGCCGCAACTTCCCGCTCTCTTTTTCTCCTGGGACAGCAGTGCGGAGCTTCAGGGCAGAGAGCCCTGAGCAGCACAGGACAGGACAGGACAGGACAGAGCAGACACCCTCCTGCACTTCTTTCTACATATTTGTTCATTTTAGCTAAACAAAGCTAATAGTGCAGCCACAGCGTTTATTGTTTGCTTTTGTTTGTTTGCGCTTAATTTGTTGCAAATTAACCACATGCATATTTAATGAGGTGAAGTCGTATGTGCAGGTATGCAGGTCACAGCTTTTGCACAGAAGTTACAAATCCACACTAAAGTAAGGTTTACATCAAATAGCCTAGTGATTCTACTCACATGTGAGTTTGCAGCAACATGTGTTTCCTTTTATAGTTTATTACTTTAGAAATCCTGAAAAGTTTAACAGTTTTTCAAAAATTATACTCAATAATGGGGGATGCAGACTCCACCCAGAGTTTGTGTGCCAGCCTGAGAATCGAACCCATGACCTACTATCTAGCCATTCCGCCATGCACCCCTTATTGCGTATGGTCATACCACCCACAGAATACCCAATCTCCATTTCAATCAATACATTTACATTGTTGTTGTTATACTCTTAAGAAATCCAGACAATAAAATGCATGTAATCATCTTAATTTGTGTTTGGTTCATTCTTTGTCCCGTATTAAATCAAAAAACCAAAAAGAAAAAAAAATATAATAATTTTTTAAAATTTCATTCATTCATTCATTCATTTTCTTCCACTTATTCCCGTTAGGGGTCACGGGTGACTGGAGCCTATCCCAGTAACTTTGGGCCTTAGGCGGGGTACACCCTAGACAGGGGCCAGCTTGTCGCAGTTTCATTTTTAAAATGTATTTGTTTAATATTTTGGTTCTAGCATAGCATTATTAATATTCTATCATGGAAGCTGCGTCTGCATGTGCCCTGCAGCTCCACACATATGCCCTGGGAATAAGAGACATGGACACCACTGCACTCCCCATTCATGTTTTCCTTATCTACTGTGTCACACCTTTTTTAGTGAACTCAGCAGCCACAATTTGGAACAGGACAGTAAGCAACTTCATTTTGTGAACTGCCCACCTGTCACAATATGGTATATAATGGACCCAAAAGCACGACAAACACGAACAAAAGTTTAATAAAAGTAAAGTAAAGGAATCAGGGACCAAGATGAAGATGGTTTGGCACTGATTGGCAGGTACAGGGAGCTCCTACAAGGAGAACTAGAGGTAAGTACATGGTAATTACAAGCCAGTGTGAGTAAAAAGATGTCAATACTCACATAGTTGAGCAGCAGAAGTCGATATGGAGGAGGTAGGTAACCAGTCCGGGCATGGTAGGAACGGAGGTGGACTTCTAAGGGTAGGGAGAGGGGCTAGAGGCAGGCAGATAAACATAGGCAAATGGTTCGGGAAAAACAGAATTCAGGTAACTATTTCTAACTATTTAATCCTTATCCAGTCCAGGTCAAAGCCAGTTATCCGGTAGTATGCTGATATTACAAGGGGCTAGTCCAAAATCCAAAATCATTCCAAGTTCAGGTGTACAAAAAATCAGGCTGACTTACAAATCCAAGGGAGCAGGCAAAGGCAGAGGTCAGGTAACAGGCAGGTATCAGCAACAAAGGGCCAAGTTCAGATTCAGATGCTGTTGAAAAGGCTGGAGAGAACTGCTCAGGGCAACTTTCAATCTGGCACTGAGGAGGAGGTCAGAGATGTTTATATAGAGCACAGGGAATGAGGAACAGGTGGAAACAAGCAGGTTCCTGAGTGTCAAGTAGAGGCACATAAAAAAAGGCTGCAAAGGAAAGAGTATATCAAAATAAAAGCTGGGACAGGAAGTCAGCACAATTGTAACAACCTCAGATTTTGTAATGAACAACCCACCCCTGGGACCGGGAGCCTTTTGTTGGCTTAGGTTACAAAAGAGTAAACTGGCAAAAGCCAGATTGCTATAACATTAGCATAGAGTTGCTAATGTCATATCAGTCTGGAATGGCTCCTGTTGAAAACGTCTGTGAAGGGGCAGTTGTTGTTGAAAGATTTTTGCTGTTTTGTAAATGTAGAGCAGCATACCTTACATTTTCCACGTTGCCATGATGTAAAGAAGTATGGCTAAAAGTGCTTGTTGTTGCTGGCAAACCTAAAACCCGCCCACTAACTGCAGTACTGGCACACCATTGGCTCGGCCACCACAGGTTTAGACCCGAACAGCTCACCGGGAGCAGGACAAGATGGATATTTGTGAATTTGTGAACTCAGAAATTTCATGACATTTCAGCTTGCTATGCAAGGTGAACATGAGAGGAGTACATCCGTGTACTGGTACTGAGCCCTGGGGAGAGAGATGGCCAGAGCATAGTATGCGGCTGTTAGCAACACACAACCAGTTAGCAATAGTTGTGGAGCGTATTCAACGTACTTTGAGACACATGATGTATATGCATCACTGGCCTGACTGTATTTTCACATATTCACAGGAGTGCTTAGGGGAGTACTTTGGATTTTAGACCCAAGTCCGAATTGTTTGTATTTTCTGTTGCCAATAGCCAGTGCTAATTAGCCATCATACCCCACTCTGTCCACTTCTGACCAGTTCAGTACAAGCAAATCTTCCCAAGTTTATTCACATTTGAACTCCAAGGAGATGATCAGGAGGTAGCACTGTGTGTAGAGGGCTTTAGTCAGAGGAAGGCTTATTAGCTTCCAACGCTACTTTGAAACTTTATTGTTTGGAGTTCTGGCTTGGGCTGACAGAGTGAAGTGGGCGGAGCCAGCAGGGGGAGCGAAGGCCTTTAAGGGACATGCACCTATCAGAGGCTTTTCCAGCAGAGAGACAGCAAAAGCTCCCAAAAGAAGATGTGTTCAATAAATAGTGATCCTTTCTAGTTATAAAATGTGAAATACAAATCTGGAGGTGTCCAATATATTTAAAAATGCCTGAAAAAGCATAATGTAGGACTAATATCATATCACAGGGTTCTCTGATTGTCCCAAACATCTGATAATGACAGATACAGAGAATCTTGGGTTGGGCCTAAATAATGGCAAATCAAATAATTATGTTCAGTACATGAAAAACAATATTATTATTTAAAATCTCAAGTAGTAATGACAGGTAATAGTGACAGTTACAGTTGTTCATATTGCGATGTTAGTTTCAGTGTTATATTTTGCAGCCCTAGTACAGTAAAATATTTGTTGTCCTAAAATGAGCGTGTTCATAGCCAAAGTGCGGCAGAAGTGAACATAATGGCGTTTCCTGACAGTATGAGGTAATGACTGTAAGAGGGGCTGAGCAGGAGGCAGTCTGCTGCTGCCGAGGCTCTAACGATGCACTGTGAGCGACCCCCAGATGAGCGTGATCAATAAGTCACAGCGATGAAGTGGCACATCGATCCTAACCAATGACAGGCCATTCTCTGGTTTAATCTGTCTAATGAGGCTAACCTTTTTCTCTTAGCCACCCGCCTGCAGCCTGGCACTGCCGCCTCTGGAGCCAGCGGGGACAGTGAGTGGGTGGGCACAACCAACATCTGTCTGTCAGTGCATGCAGGGAGAGGAGGTGCACGCAGGGAGAGGAGGTGCACGCAGGGAGAGGAGGTCCAAATATTGCCTCAGTCCTATTACAGTTGAGGGTTTAAATGCATGGAGGCAGTAATTACTTTTTATCAGAATGGGAGTGTGTCTATGTTCCTACAGCCCTATGTTGCCAAATCCCTATGTTCCCACAACCATATATTCCCACAGGTATATGTCCCCACATCCATATGTTCCCACACCTCTGTTCCAACACCCCAATGTTCCCATAGCTCTATAATCCCACAGCTCTATGTTCCACACAGTTCTATGTTTCCACAGCTTTATGTCCCCAGAGCTGTGTGTTCCCACAACTCTATGTTTCCACAGCTCTGTGTTCCCACAGCCCTATGTTCCCACAGCCCTATGTTCCCACAGCTTTATGTTCCCATATTTATAAGATTAGTTTCCGGTAAATCTTGCATGTTGAACCCTAATCTTAACCCCTACCCTAACTCTAAATCTAAGAAATGTGGGAACATAGGGCTGTGGGAACATAGGGCTGACCCCATCAGAATAACACACCAGGTTAATGTAGTTTATCATCAGACTATTGCATGTTTACAATTTACTTGTTAGTTAAAGGGAATAATATTCTTTTTTTCATATTTTTAAGCCTGTCTTGGTCACCTCTGGACAGCATTATTTTGGATAAAGGAATAAGAGCAGACTGGATGTAGAGGGCTTGTTGATTAGTTAGTTAATTAGTGCTTCCTGGAGAGGGCAGGGGTTTGTGGGAGAGCATTTTGAGACCTTAGAATGGCAGCACCAGAGAACAGAGGATTACTTTACTTTTGAAGAGGGAAGATTATAACATGGCAGAAAGCTGCATAATATATTCAATTTAAAGCTAAACAAAGCATTCTGTATATGCTCCAGAGCCAGACAGTGAGGCAGCAACAAAAAGCAATGTTAAGAGCAATACCTTATAATGTTTAGACCATGCAAAAATGTCTAATGTTCCGATAAAACAACTAGAAATTCTTCATGTAAACATACAATACTGTGTCTGTATTAAAGCGGGGGATAAAAAGCTGAAAGTACAGTGTATTCTTCAGCTGCCTGTGTTGGTGTGACAGTGGGGGGGTGGCTGATCTGTATGCAGTGTGGGGAGGCCTGGCTGATTAATGGGTGTCACGGCCAACTCCGGGCTCTGCACACTCTTTAGCATTTCCCCTGTGTTCTCCCGCCGCCTTTACAAGCCTATCTCTGCACTAACGGCTCCCTCTGTCACACTGTTGGTGTCCAGGTTTCAACATAACTATTGCTTTCCTCTGCCTTTACAGGAACTATAACTATTCGTCACAATTGTCAACAATCTTTAGAGTTAGAATTGGGTTCCTTCTGGTCATAGCACATTAAAAATCCACTACATGATTTTCTCCCTTTGTATTTGAGGCAAAATAATATTAGGCTATACATTCAGACTGCAGGTAAATGTGGCTCACATCTGTGCCCATATGCGACCTGTATATGATTTTTTCATGAGCACAAATCTGATTTTTGCAAATGCGACCCAGGCCACTTTCATATGTGCTCCTGAATCAGATATGTATCTAATCTTTTGCAAAGCAACCTCAGTCTGAACGGCAAAGTCACATTTCATTTGACTTTTATTACATTTTAATGCAACAGATGCAACAATTCTGCTCTAGGAGAAGGCAGGAACTGGGCAGATCAAATAGTAACATGCCTGGCAGACAACAGTGGCGGAGCTGGTCAGTGAAAAAGTGAGGTTTTTGAACTTAGTTAGTTTTTTATGTAAAAATAAAATGAAAATTAAAAATAACATTTTGAGGCATGGCACTGACTAATACACTACCTAGGCAACAAAAAAATCGCCACCTGCAGTTAACTAAGTAAATGGGGTCAAGGTCTGGACTCTGTGGTGGCCAGTCCATGTCTGAAAATGATGTTTCATGCTTCCTGAACCACTCTTTCACAATTTGAGCTCCATTAATCCTGGCATTGTCATCTTGGAATAAGCCTGTGCCATCAGGGAAGAAATAATTCATTGATGGAGTAACCTGGTCATTCAGTATATGCAGGTAGTCAGCTCACCTCATTCTTTGGGCACAGAACGTTGCTGAACCCAGACCTGACCAACTGCAGGGAGGCTCTTACCTATTTACTTTGTTAAATTCAGGTGGCAACTTTTTTGTGTGTCAGCGAAGCCCCTCATGTCACAGTCCCTCTGCTCCTGTCTTCTTTGGCGCATGCAGGTTACGTCAGGATAGAAGTCACATTTAAAATGTAATGTGAACCACCACTCAAAAAAATCAAAAATCTGAATTGAGCATTAAGACCTGTCTTAGTCATCTTTTAAAAAATGAGACTTTGAGACCTCATCTAGGGGCCTTATTTAAAAAGCTTACGTAGGGCCAAAACAAGAGCGGCCAAGAATGAAACGTTGGTATTTAAAAAAAAAAAATCTAATCTAGATGTGAAATAACAGCATAGCTCCATACAAAATTTCAACCTGAGGTACCACATGTTAAGACCCAGCTGTGCTATGGGGAAGGAAAGCAACACAAACCAACCATGTAAAATGGTTAACTAAAGTTATTAAGTTTATAGGGGTGTAACGATAAAGTTACTGTATTGATGTATAGTTTTTTTTAGTTTTTTTTTATTCCTATGATACAACTGTATTGATACAGATTACCTTGTATTGAATTGTATTGTTTTATATGTAGTGTATATACATGGAAAAAAAAAAATCTGTAATATCAGTAAGTAAGTCTTTGGGGTGTAATTTTTGTGTTTAATTAAATAAAATATTAAATAAGTCACAGTTAAAACTCTAGTGACACAAGACAAGAAGAAAACAAAGTGGCATGCTGTTCAAGCTGCATCCCATGAGCAAGGACTGGCAGGAGGCATGTCCTTATATGAGTGCGCCAGGAACAGGTGGAGGCACAGGATTGGCTGCTCAAAAATACCTTAAGAACCCTAAAATTCAGCAATGGTATGTTTTTTTTTAATGCATTTATTCTTTTTTCAATATAAAAAAGCGTTTCTCAAAAGGATATGAAGCAGTGTGAGAGATAGACTTGGTTAAGGCTTGTTTTCCTTTGTGTGTTTACAAAGGCTTGGCTCTGACTGAAATTAGCAGGGAAAACATCATCAAGTCTCCATCATCTCTATCGGAATCGAGCCGCTTATTTTGGCTCTGTGAAAATATTTGCACAGGAACATGTTCATTATTTACTTTGTTGGTGCAGTGAGAGAAAAATGAGGAGTTTATCAGCAGATTCAGTTTAGCTCACTCCCTGACTGGAATATTCTGATAATGTTTGTGCTTTCATGAAACCAAGCTTTAATCCTAAAAGCTAGCCATGTTATTGACATGATACACATGTTATAGGAATTGTCAAATTACCTATAAAGTAGCCATAAAGTATCTGTACAAATACCCCAATCAGGTTTAACATCCTGGCCACTGACAGGTGAAGAGAATAACACAGATATCTCTTCATCGTGGCACCTTAGTAGGTGGCAGTAAGTGAACATTTTGTTCTACTAAACTAGGACTCCCAAGTCACTGAATGGGCAGTCTGACAGCATCTGCATGGGGAAGAGCAGTTAGCCACAATGGAACAGCTTTGGCAGAGTTTTGTTTCATTAGTGTCTTTCATATCAGCTTTTGTCTTTTCTTTTTGTCGTAGCAGCTTGCAGCAGCACTGGTGCTAGGAAAATTCACCATGATCATCAGTGTCTTCATCACTGCTGCTCCAGTTGTCACAACTCTCACGCCCAAATCACACTGAATACATTGCGTGTCCTACATGACCTCTGTGACAAATAGATGCATTCAAGTCAGTGCTTGAGTATTGAGTGTATTTTTGACGGATGCTGGAGTGGTCATGTATAAAGTTGAACAGAGAAGATTGAAGCAGACAGGATGTGAAATCTGGGACGAGTGAAGAGGATCCAGTAAATTTCCAAATAAATTGCATGTGCAGACTCTTGCTCACATTGCTCTAAACATTACGTCTTAACTGGGGACGCAGAAATAATCTTCAAATGAACATGAGGTTATGGTCAGACAGGCAAATGTGCCTTTTTTTTTACATGCAGCTCTCTGTATACGTGATTGTTATTGTGTGAACTCATGATTTCAGTTTAAACTCACTACTCTTCAGTGAACCCCGCCGTATGTTGTCTGATATGTGCCACACATGCAACGCACTTGGGGTGAACTGGAGTCTGCAAGAATGCTCTGCCAGAGACGTACTGCACACGCAACATATTCAGGGTGAATTAGGTGTCTGTAATGCTGCTTTCATCACCTTGTTTAAAAAATAAGAATTCGCTATTGAAAAGTACAGACATTTTTATATAAAGACATTTTTATATATAGTAAATACATATTATGTACTGATCATTACAACTTACATTCACAAATATATGGCTATATGCAAACAACAAAAAAGCTGAACCTCTACACAAAATTATAGATGTATTACTCAGTTCAATTCGACTTTATTGTCCCAGAGGGAAATTTGTCTTAGGCTCACAGTGCTGCCTGGAGCTGCAGATTACATACATCACATAGAACAACAACAAGACAATAGTCAGTCAGCTCAAATGTACCTATACATACACAGAAATATGGCTGTGTCATAACAATATTGCACTCCTTCAGCACAGTACCGAACAAAAAATCTTTTTTTCCAAATCTTGTAAAAATGGAAACAAAGATTTCCATTCGATAATACTGTATACACTCAGGACAATTTCACACACAATTTTCAAAGCATTAGATCATTTCTAATTCACTTTCAGCCTTCAGTTTCTTTTATTCTTCCCAAGCGTCACTTTTAACGCTGTTGCAGAGAACGTTCCGACTGACTCCAGTGTAAGTAATTGACTGGGATTTGGTGTGACATGTTGTACTTTTCTTACATAACTTGTCAAAGCCCTCAAATTTTAATTAAAAGTAAGTGAAGTTTTGTGCAGACAGTATGAGCCTGTAGTGATTAGTGCCGTCCTCACTGTGTAGATCTATCTCTGGGGCACGCACAGCTCCAGGCATGTTGTCCAGGGAGTATTACTGCAGCTTTATCATGTGTTTTTCTTTTATTTTTTCTGACAGCCTCTTTCTGACGGTTACTGTCCGCTCACAACTGTGCTGCCTGCTGCTTCACTTCAACATATACGGCACGCAGTTGACAACAAACAGTTCTATAGTCAGCCAACTGAATGAGTTTACATGGGGCTTGAAGTTTCCCAGTAGGGTATGTGTCATAAATTTGATCATATATGGCATTTATTTACAGTTTATTATCAGTTCTTGCAACGAGGCTATGAAGAAATGGTTTTGTGAGCACTTGAAAGGCAAAGTATAGTGGCAACGACACAAGGGGACCATCTGATCCCACACTTTTTTTTTTTTTTTTTGGAGCTCTTCCAGATCTCACTGTGGGTCCTCTCCGGGTAGATAGATAGATCCTTTTATTGTTCCTTTCCAGGAAACGGTGTTGTTGCAGCAGCTTCAACACAGACAAACACATGCAAACAACAAAACAATAACAAAGTTAAACAAATGCATGAGTCAAGTCAAACATGTGCAGTAACAGTCTAATAGCAGCAGGTAAAATTTACTTTTTAAACCACCTCACCTGTAGAGCATGCAGTGGGTGTGCTTGGTTGGCCAAAATTACTCCCAATTTGGAGAGGATCCTTCCCTCTGTCACCTGTTGCATGGTTTCAGATCCAACCAATTTAATATGTTTATTTACTCTGTTTCTGTCTGCAGTGTGAGCACTTTCTCCCCAGCAAGCCACAGCAAAAAAATCATATACTGGTCACAACTGTGTGATAGACTCTCCTCAGCAAGGGTCAGCAGATATTGAATGACCTTTGCCTTCTTAAAAAAATAGACTTCGCTTTGTCCCTTGCTGTACCCGACCTCCTCATGGCCTTTCCAGTCTAGCTCATTATCAAAATGTAGTCCCAGATACCTGTGATGGGAAACCACTTTCATTTCAGTGCCATGAATGGTAATGGGTAATGTTTGGGTCCTCCCGTTTCTAAAGTCTACAATGATCGCCTTAGTTTTTGTGGCATTAAGAAGGAGATGATTGAATTTACTCCATTCCACAAAGCCATTAATTGTCTCTTTGTACTCCCCCCATCTCCTCCTGTGATGAGGTCATTTGAGAATTTCTGAAGGAAGCAGTTGCTGGTGTTACGTTGAAAGCCGACAGAGCAGATAAGGTACTCCAGTTACTTCAAAGACATGCATGTAGAGGTAATTTTTGAGTCTAAATGTTCCATAGTGAATACAGTGATTGGTCAGTATGTACAGTGTGGCTCCTCAGACACTTCCACTACTGAGGCCAACTGAGAGACAGTCCTAGTCCTAGTCTTTCCTGGATTCTATCCCAGTAGGACATGCTGGGAACACCTTTCCACGGGGCATCAGAAACAGACGCCCAAGCCAATTTCAGCTGGATCCCCTCAATGTGAAGGAGCAGCGTCTCTACTCCAAGCTTCTCTGTAGTGACCCATGTCGAAAGGAGCACCTAGCGATCCTGCAGAGGAATCTAATTTCAGCCGCTTCTTTCGGTTATGAACCAATACTCGTGACCATAGGTGAGAGTAACATAGATCAACCAGTAAATTGAGAGCATTGCCCTTTGGCTCAGCTCCTTCACCACAACAGACCAGTACATTGACCCCCTCTATCTTTTCCTCACTTAAGAACAAGACCGTAATATACCCCCCCATACACACACACACACACACACACTTTATTGTCACCATAGAGAAATTTGTTCTCTGCATTTGAGCTTCCAATGCCAGGATAGTGGTCAAAAGTATCTGGCTGGAAGAATTGTGCAGATTTTAGCTGGAGGGGGAAACACCCACTGGCCTAAATTCGTCTAAGATACAGTTATAAAACTGACTATGCAGTTATTTCTGTGTGCATGTAAATGGTATATCCTTCAAGTTATCAAAGTTCAACTTATCCAATATCTCATTTAATTTTCATTTCAGGTTTATTTCTATAGCCCAGTATCACAACAAAAGTTGCCTCAAAGGGCTTCACAAACAGTTGATCAAACATAAACACACAATCAGACTTAACACACAATCAGCACAAACAATAACTACACTAAACTAAACAGACCCAGGACACTCCTGTCCTTAGACCCTCCTTCTCGGTAAGGAAAAACTCCTAAAAAAAAACCAGCTACGGGAAAAAAGAAGAAACCTTATGGAGCCCATATTGAAGGAGAGATCCTCTCCCAGGACGGACAGGCAATGCGTCTAGGACTGTTAGTCCCTTAGTTCATCTATAGGATCATAGATCAGCTCTGTAAGGATTCATCCAGACGAGAGTGGGTGAGATAGGTTGAAGAAGTCCATAGGATGCAGCAGGTGGCCTCATCCAGGCAGGTGAGTGGGGTGAGGGAGATCCGGGAAATCCTTAGAGGTGAGGTTGAGGGCAATATCTGTCAATTGCAAAGATATACCACACATGAAAATATTATTAAAGGACAGAGCATAATAACTGACAGTACAACTATAAAATATGCCAGAATTAGCCAAGAGGCTAGTTTTCATCTGCAGTTCTTGGCCAGATGTACAGAAGGCACAGAAGGAAAAAGTAAAACATTTACTGTATATAACAATAAAATTACAAACACCAGATTAGCTGGTCTTAACAACAGTAGCAGAAATACACACAAGTTAGTAAAATATTATTTATTATAAATTGTTAACAATTAAACAATTGTTAACACAAAGTAGTACATTGGCACAGGCATGCCGCATAATTTAACAGAGAAAGCAGAGAAGCATAAGCAGCAGTGAGCAATAAATTTTCAGAAACTGTTAAAACATGCAGGCTGTTAGAAGCAGATGTAAGATACACTGTTAATGACTAAAGACAAAATAATAATAATAAAAATATCCCAATAGTTTGCTGTTTTGTTTGTATTTTACAGGTTTTTATCGTTGGGTACAAGTAGAAACTGCAACTGGACCCAATCAAAGAAACTAGACATTGCATAAAGCCTGTCCCATCTTATTTTAATCTTAAAATCCTAATTTTTATGACTCGTGAGGAAGGATTGATTTTGGTGGAAATGGGAAGGTTTCCAGACCCTTATCACTTTGCCTTATGAAAGAGAATGGATCTGTCTGGCAGGTCTAATCAAACTCAGAAAAAGACCTTGACACCAAAATCCAGGTAACACCTTCATTGTCACCTTCAGCAAAACCTTCTTACTTCTGTTGCCAAGTTAAAAACCTCTTTGGCATTACCCCATCCTCACCCCCCCACCCCTCCCCCCTCTTCCTCCTCCTCTCTTCGCTCCTCCCCCCTCATCACTGTGACTCCCAAGGACAAGGAGACCCGCCGCACAATGGGACGCCATTTATCACCGCGGGAACAATTACCGGAGACATTTCATTGTCAGAAAATTTCAAACCAATTTTTCCTCCCATCTCTGTCCCTTTTATCTGCCACCCTCTGCGTTCATTTCTGTCCTCTCCTGTCCTCCTGCCTTCCCTCTTTGCATGGGTTCCCAATGAGCTCTTCTGCAGCTCCCATTAGTCCCGTCCTATCACCGTATATTACAGCACGGAGGCGGTGCTGCTCTATTCTATCTCATCTAAAGGCCCTGACAGACTTTTTCTCCCCCTGTTCCGAACAATGGTATTCTCTTTTTCCGAGGAACAGCATGGAAAATTGCCTCTGATACTGTATCTCAAGCCCTGTGCCTTAATGAACCCTTTTAACATGGTGGTGCGCAGAAAAAGGAGCGAAGAAGAAGAGTTGTCTGATGTGCGTTTGATCACACATGCCGGCGCGGCCAAACACAGGCGAGCGGAGCGCCGGAGCACCAGGGATTTGAATGGCACATTTAAATGAGATATTTAATGCGTTGCCTTTCCGTTGGCTCTGTTTCCACTGGTTGGTTTCATCTCTGTAGCTCTGAAACGACTGTATTTCAATGTAAAGTTTTCAAAGCGAACAGTAAGAAATGTCTGTATGTATCCAAACAAAACAATGTAGTGATATCAGTGTATGCTGGTGTTTTAATAAATAGGGCAACTTTAAGCCTATTTAAGGCAAAAATATGGGTTGAGATTTATACATTTACATTAGCTCGGAGCTGCAGACCCTGAGCCCATTCATAGGCCTCATAAGCGAGTCTTAGATTCTGCTGTTTGTTTGTGTGAACAGCCAGCCTATGTTTTGTTGCTTGAGGCTCCTGTAGGGGCGGTCTAATATTATGGGTCTTGGGGTCTGTGAAGGACCAGAACAGGGTGATTTCAGACATGTTCCTGGCTCAGTTCAGACTCTGTCAGGGCTTTGCTTTTAGTGATTCTTATAAATATTTTTACTTCAGAATAAGAATAGTTTTCTGCCTCTGTAAGAGAAAGGGGCCCATATTGTGACCATATCATCTGTGTTGTGTGTGGACAATGTAAACCCGGACAAACATCAGTAAACCTGGACAAACTTAAAAATGACAGAGTGTGAGCCCCTGACCTCCCTCTAGTGTGTTGCACATAAAATATGGATATCTTGTAAAAGAAAACCTCAACAAGGTGATAAAAATATAAAAAATACATAGGCGAAGGTGAGTACTTTTGACTGGGGTCATTAGTGACTCTTATATGTTAGTGTTTTTTTTTAAACTTCAAATTTCACCAGAAACCAAAAATAACTATATGAACTCATAGACAACAAATCCTGAAAAATCATCTTTATAAAATCAAGTGTCTGAGGCATGACAGAAAATTAACTTCCGAGAATAAATTCATTGCACTTGTTTATATTAGTTCTGGGAATTTACCATGTTAATTACAATTAATTAATTACAGAGAAATTAACCCGTTAAAAAAAAATTAACACATTTAATTGTATGTGTCTATGACAACAAGGAAGAGTTTCTGGTACACAGTAACATCCACAGCATCCACACCGGTTAAAATGCCAAATGTAAGTGTATTTCAGTCTTGGCCAGTTAGATATATTGTATATGTGTCTATATGAGTGCACTACAGGTAACTGTGGGGCTTTCTCCGAGGCTGGCCCGCCCCCCGTATCCAGCGGACGGTGTCACTCCTTTTCTTTCACTTTGCAATACGCTTATTGTCTCTCCGATCGTTCTCGCAGCTGAATAACACACTGACACACACAGGAGACAGTAATCTGTTAAGTTTAGACGCGAAAGAGAGAGAGGGGACAGGTCCACGTGGAGGTCACAGGTGGAGCACAGAAGAGGAGAGACAGGCGGGCCACTCTCCTGTGTTACTGCATGCCCCAGAGGCAGAGATCGATGCATGGATACTGAACACAGCCCTGTTTGACCACGTTGTTTGGTGTTTGAAATAAAGTTAAAATATGCCAACAAATGAATGAATGTTGTCTTTCCAAAATATAAAATAAAAACTTTTTTCAATAGTATCTTTACAACCAAAATACCTCAACCTTTTGCCACATTGTTGTGTATTTTCCAGCCACAACACACAATTAATAACAAAGTAAAAAAAAAAAAAAAAAAAAAAAAAAATTCTCTAAATGGGGTAATGAGGTAAATCTTCGCCCTTATGCATGTCATTAAATTCAATGAATTAAGTGAACTACATCTGTCTGTTAGCTTTGATAACCTTTATATTCCCATTTCCCTATCTTCTAAGCAGCCTGAGGTTCTGATGTGCCAGTGACGTGTTCTGCCCTCTCCGCGCTCATGACGCCCCTGACGTCCATCGCCACAAATGGAACGGCCTCTTACTGTCAGATGTGCTGTGATTTATCAGCCATCCATACAATCAGCATTAGACTGTTTTTAATGACTAATGACATTTGAAGGGGCCTTTAGTGTAAGCGCATGCATAAAGGCTAATTGGCCGTCCCCAGCACAGCTCTCTCCTCTCCCCGCGGTGAAATCAGCAGGTTACCGTTTATGGATGTGTGTGTGTGTGTTTGTGACAGAGCACCACCGGATGGTGAGGGACCCTAAGGCAGTGCCGGAGGGCCGGGCTGTGTGTCTGTACCATGTTAGCACAGGGCCACAGCTGCAGGTGAGTCCACAGGGCACTTTACTCACATGCAGAGATGGAGTTTCAAAATAAAGTGAATTAACCTTGCTTTATGGTTTTGTTGGCTTTGTAATAGGCTTGACTTCATCTTTTGATCTGTTGTTTGCAGAACTATTTACAAACTGAGTATGATTTTAGTGCCATGTTGATGTTTTTAGATGTCACCTTAGAGAATTTTTCACTTTTTCTTCATTGTGCCTATTCACTTTAACAGAGCAACTCTTTCTGGGCAATACATCGAATTAAAAATGATTATGTCACAGCAAAAGGTTTATAAAGAAGTCATCTGGACTTAGTTTATAAAATTAAAGTGGTTTCGCCTTTTATCCAAAAAGCTTTTTCAATTCTGAAATTAAATTAGTATCAGAGCTGGGTTATATGCTTCTAGGAAAGAGGAGTTTCAGTCTTGAAACTAAATTCTATTGGTTGGAAGACTTGAAAGGGGCTTAGTTTTTTTTCAGGTCATTAGAGGTCATTTGTCCTCTGCTGGAGTGAGGGAGGCTGTCAGGTTTTTAATTTTGGTGAATTAAAAAAATAGGAGAATCATAAAATTGTACAAAAAATAGCTTCCTTTTCAGCACAGCACAGTCATTAAGCTGCTCTGGTCTGTGGAGTCTGCAGATGCAAAACATGTATAGTGGTCAGAGAAACAAGATATATTACCTAATAATGAATTGGGCTGCAATAACAACTACAAACAAGGTAGTAAAAAAGGCTAAACAAGAAGGTCAAGGGCGCAGTCATTTCTACCTAGGTTCCAAGGTAGAAATGATAGGCCTGTTGGATGAATATTTTTTAGTCATATTGTCGAACACGATTGTCATTTAATGTTAAATATTGTAAAAAAAAATACTATGTTTAGACCAGCACCAGACTAGCCTGATAAACCAATCTCTCCTACTTTTTTTTTGCAAAAGCAGGACAGTCTGGTTCCTCACTCGGAGCGAAGCATTTCTCCGGTTGTTTTGGAACTGAATTATCACAGCCGTTTATCTGCAGCGTGTCTTATGAATGCGGAAGCTAACCAAGGTAGCACTAGTTACTACCAAACTCATTTTATAACTTCTCTGACCTGATTAACAGCGCTTAGTGCTTTCCATCATCACCTGTTGATTCTGCTGAGGTCCTTGTTGTTGTTCAAGTCTTCTGTGTGTGTTTTGTCTTCATCTTGTTGCCATTTTAACAACAGTAAAGTTCCGCTGATGTCCGGAGTAATGACCACACTGCTGTCCCTGCTCAGAAATACATAGTAAGTAAGTACAGAGGGGGACACAAAACTTACACAAAACACAAAATTAGAAAACTCCATTTCATTAGTTTCGAGTGTTCCAGTTTTTTTTTTATTTACTCAACTTTTTTTCTATTAGTGTAAATGGAAAAATTGGTGCATCAGATCTGTTTTCACTTTTTCCATTATATCCTTTATATAACGTTCTGATAAATCTTGATGCCTCAGCCAGGTAGTCATGACAACCATTATTTCTATAGATGGACATTTTCTGAATTTCTGTTGGCATGCTCCCCGCTGTTACTGTCTATATAGTTTTCTGATATGATAGTTTATTAGTTTAGACCAAGTTTTTGTGGTCGTCCAACTTACTTCATTGCTTTTATCTATAGGGACTACACAACTTTCCTCTATACAGCCCAATTAAAAGACAACTCTAGCACCACTTTGTACAATTGGTCATAACTGGAGTCATTTTGGCAAAACGTTCAGTCGAAGTGACTTGTCAAAACTCTGCAAAATGGAACTAAAGTCTAGCAGAATGGTGGACGAGAAATTGTGAAGAGAGCAGATCTGGTGAAGTGCGTTTTTGAAGAAGGGAAAAGTGTGAAGGCGCTGACAGGTAGTGAGGAGGATTTTTTTGGCGTGTGCGTTCATCGACTGTCTGTTGTTGTTTTTTTTTTTTGGACTGGGCCTGTGTAGCTGCAGGAGTCACAGCTGTTCAAAGCAGGAGCCAGACGCCCATGGGAGCCCCTCAGACATTCCACTGGGTCTGTGCGTGGGGTAAGACAGAGATGACAGGGGTTAAAAGAGGTCCAGAGAGATAGTGGATATGAATATGGCATGTTTTTTTACATAAGATACAGCCAACCAATCATCACATTTCTTGGAACAAAAACTGAGAATAGCAGTAACTATGGTAGATTAATGATAAAAACAAGACCTCACTGAACACTGTCTGCCCCTTACTTAATAATAGATGGAATTGTTAAGCTCATGGAGGGCACAATGTCCCCAAATTAGTGACTCTAAATTGCGCTGAGTGAATGAAGGTGAGAGTGAATAGTTGTTGTTGTCTGTTTGTGTATGGCTCTGTGTCAGCCCTGCCATTAAACTGGCCTCTGTCCCAAAGTAGTGCTATAGGTTCTAGTACTGGCAGCTCCTAACAAGAATACGCAGAAGATGATGAATGTTAAGCCCATGACCGCAAGTATTAGGTGGAGCAGCAAGAAAAGACAAGCAGAGCTCCAGTTGTGAGGGTAATTTTACTTTGGTGGCCTCCGTGGAAAGTGCACAGTTATCCCATAGAAAAACACAAGAAGTCATTGCGACTGCCCTGCCAGCAATTTGTGAGATTTTGGCTAAAAGTGTTTAAAGTGTTTAAGAACAGTGTGGTCATCTTATAGTGCACTCCCTAGAAAATAGCCAAAATTGCAACCTAATAAGCACAATTAAAGTTAAGGTTAAAGTTAAGGTATACCTTATTGTCCTTGTAGGGAAATTTGTTCTCTGCATTTGACCCCATCCTTCAATGCCGCTGGGAAACCTGTCAGGAGCAGTGGGCGACTGTAGAGCAGGGCCCGGGGACCCTTCTTCAGATCTTGAGCCAGGATCCTGGTCAGGAGTATCTGGCCGGAAAATTAGCCTACTGTGCATGTTTTGGGGTTTATGGGGGAAACCAGAGTACCCAGAGAAAACCCACCCAGACACGGGGAGAACATGTAAACTCCTCACAGAACGGCCCCACACGTAGCCATAAAAAAAGATTTTGCTCTTTTCTCTGGCATAAAACATTGTAAAACAATGATGTAGAAATGCATTTTGTAGCTCTCCCAAAGCTGTACTTGCACAGCTAGTTTGATTGAGCTAACCATTACAGTGTCCCTAAAAACTTCAACTGCCTGCTGTGCCAAGCATATTTTTCATGCTCATGGCTCATGCTGGAAAGTGGTTTTCAGTAAAAAACAACAACAAATAAACAGGAAAATATGCATTTACTGTATTTTGACAATTAACATCAACTCAGCACTCACCTCATGCATTGTTTAAACATCCCAAGGAAGACTAGCTCTGATGGACTGTGATTTCAGACTTTCACTTTCACTTTTAACAAAGGTTCAGCCTACAAACACACTAAGTAAGCACACGCCTAATTAGTAAACAATAGTCAGCATAGGTCTGTTATCTGTGGCTGTACTCTCATATTGACTGATGAATGGCTTTACTATAGACAAACAGAGGCTCAACAGTCACAGCAGAGGAAACAGATGAACTTTTTAGGAGTGAATACAGCAAGATAATCACATTTTATTCAAAGACTGACCAGACCTGCCACTAATTTTGCCTCATTTTCTTGACTCTTTTTCATTAAGTGTGGTGTAAAAACCTCCGTCAGTGCCGCCATGTTTGTTTACTGTCGTCTTTTTCTTCCATATTGGTAAAATCTTTGACTGTCAGTGATCGCCCCCTATTGGTTATTAAACATAACACACATGTTGACATAGAAAACAGTTGGAAGTAAAAATGCTGTGACGCCAACAACACTTGTATTGGATATGGGAGTATAAATGAGTCTTTAGACAATAGCATGCTTGCCAAAAAAGACACCCCCATGTGAATAATGGACACATTGAAACATTAAAAAAATAGATTAGCAGTTAGGTCTCTGTGTTGTTGAAGGATGTCAGCTAAAACAGCCTTTGCTTTTCCAGTGGAATTGCTCTGCAGTGATTATTTCAGACCATTTTGCAGGAGACCAAGGTTCAATTCTCAGAGGGCCCAAACACAAGCCACAAGGTTGACTTAATGCCAGTCTCAAGCCTGGATATACTTCAAGATTTGGATCAGGAAGGGCATTCCATTACTCTGATGACCCTTGAGATGAGCAGCTGTAAAAAAAAAAAAAAATGTTTATGTTGATGCTCTGCTAAGCTTATGTTGCCAAAATGTACAGAAATCTCATATTTTACTTCCTTTATATTGGAAACTTTACATAAATGCATTAAGTTCGGGAGTTCGTTTTAAAACTGTACGGCTAACCATCTCTATCTTTCCTTCTGATTTGTGAGAATCAAACAAAGCACAGTCTGTTACATCTTCAGCCCTTTCTCCTCTCAGCACAGAGCCTCAGTGTTCACTAGTGGAAATTTCCAGAGCCTGCCGCCGTAACCTTTAGGCAGATTTAATACCAAAGTTCCCTGGCAGTTCCGACTTGCCTTTTGTTGCTGTAAATTCTTTTCTCATAGCTCTCTTAATTTCCATTTCCGTCTTGGATTCCGACTGAAGATACAAGACGCAGACGATCCATACTGAGTTTAATAACACTGAGAGCGCCTAGAACAATGATTTAGAAGCACTAAATAGATGCTCCACATAATCAACTTTGCATACGTGATGTGAGGCGCTCTCCGGAGTGCGCCGGCTTTCAAATGGAAATTCAGCCCCGCAAACTTAAATCATTTAGTGCCTTTTACTTGAAGCATATCTCCGGCAACAATAAATCACAAGGTTGCCGCATCCATTAGCAAATTGGCTGCGCCGTAAAGGGGAGGAGGATGGAGTGAGAGTGCAGTGGCGGTCCTTTCTAATCAAAAGTTGTACCAGCAGAAGGATGCTAGCCAGACACTGCGGCACATCATGGGTAGCCATAAAACTGAGGTCACACATAATACAACACTACAATGGGGCTATTGATCAGCTGCACAAGACTGAGCATGGGATTCAGTAGGGAAGCAGTCATTGTAATGCGCACAAGTTTCACAGAATGGAATGTATTCTGTTTATTGTGAATGATGTAACATATATAATCTATGTCATGTAAAATGTATTTTCATTTGAAGACCATACAGTTGTCCAAGCAGTCCCTTAGTGTCAACAATGGTTCTTTAATGTGCTGCACACATGCTGTAGAGGACTGACTTTGTTTAATCCTGTCCTAGGCTACATCCACACTAATTCAATTAAGTTTTGGTTTCACTTAACATTCACATTAATTTAGAATGCAGCACTACTACTTTAGCTCTGAAAAAAACAAACTGCAAACTCCAGATCAGTTTGGAATTATGTAGAGAGACAAAAGACAAAGACTCTGAAAAGCGATGATTTCCATTTTAGAACATAGCTAGTGTTGTTATATGTGAAGGGTAATAACCTTGCACATTAAGCTGGGTGTACAAAAATCATCTGTCATAGCTCAAAAATGGTGGTCGTATGACTTATAGTGAGACAGGGACAAAGATCACAGATAGAACTGTTTTACGACCAAAGAGCGTATTTCTAGCTGCACCTACGATCTTTGTCGGACATTACACCAATAGAAAGATATCAGTGCATCCTTATAGTCTAGCCATAATTGTGACCACATATCCCTTTTTGATTTGTTATATTTTCCACACACACAAAATAGCAAATGGCAATAGCTTCCAGATCAACGGCGCTACAATTACATAAACATATGTGATCAATGTGTGAACCCTCGCACATTGTGAACAAATGGTAGTTTAAATTCCTTGTGTTCATCTTAAGGTTAAATGATTTCATTCCTCCAAAATGACTGAGATAGGCTTCAGTACCTGTGGAATGAGTGGAAGAATGCAAATGGTAATTCTGTCTCTTTTGGTTTATGATAAAATATGTGTATACTTGTAGTACACACTAAGAATGGCAATTGAAATGCACCCACACCCAACAAAAAATGTATTTTGAATTTTGTTTGTGGGTACAAAATGCCAGACGCTGTGAGGAAGCCAGCCCACTGAAGAAATGGACCACATACTCTCTATCTTTCTAACATTTTCTCTAGCCTTGGTTAAAAAAAAAAAAAAAAAAACTTAATTAAAATCATCAAAAGTCCTATATCATACTTTATACAGGCTTTAAGAAATAATTTTGACTGGACAGAGCATAAAGTTTTTATTTAGCACGGCTATTAACAACATGAAGCTAACAGATTGATTGAATGCTGAAATTATCAGAACAAGGCCGGTGACAGTGTATGTACTTTAGAAATGAGCATTTTCTGGTTTCACGTGTCTACATAGAGCCGTGAGACCAAGTGTTTCCAAAAGAGAAACAGGTTAAAAGTTAATTAAGGATAGTAGGTGACCTTTAACCAACTATCATCCAACCCAAGTCTAAAATCCTTAAAGAAGCCATATTAAGCTTTTTTCAGACCTTTGGGGTATAGAAAACATAATCTTATGGGGGGCTGCTACTTTGCAGGGAATGCTTGGTTTAGGTGCCCCCTGTTGGCAACATTGGCGAAAGGACAAAGCATAAAATGGCTATTTAGCACAGTTATTACCAACATGACACTAATAGATAGATAAATGAGCTGCGACCGATTTGTAGTGATGGCTATTTAAGTGCTGAAATTATCCAAACAAGTCTAGTGATGGTGTTTGAGCTTTAGAAACCTGCCAGAGTACTTCTTGGTTTCACGTGTCTACGTAGAGCTGTGAGATCCAGTGTCTTCAGTTCTTGAGAAGGGCAGCACCTTAGCATACAGGATTACGTAAACACGTGAATGAAACAAAATATTACTCCAGGTAGTGCAAACATTATAACATTGTTAAAAGAAAAGTTGATTTTTGCAGAATAGGGGTCCTTTAATAATAAAGCCAAGATAACATCATTCTATTACTGCTCTATTACTATAAATAACAAGCATAAATGTACATATGTGAAATGTGCAACTTTCTTTGATGTATTCCTGTTTAAATGTAGAGTTTTACACCACAAACAAGCTAACACAGACACAGGCGAGGTAGTTCAGGGCCAGTGTGTGTGCTCAAAAGAGAGACATTGTATCTAAGCGATGGATGCAGCAATCATCTCTCTGAAGAGGCTCACTTCTCTATGCATGTCCGTGAAGCTAGAACTTTGAATGGGGCTCTCCACTGTCTGCTACCGCTCCTCCGCTCATCCCCATTCTGTCAGTCTCTCTCACAACACACTCACTTCCAAGACATCGGCCCTGTCTTTCCCTTTTAGACTCATTTGGAGAGGCTTATTGTATTCGGATGAGTGCAGTGCTACAGCGAGTACAGCCTTTTTCAGAAACATGCATTACACAGAGTAGCCAGTGCTGTTATGAGAGTATAAAGGGAAAGACAAAAGGAGGAGAAATGGGGCCAATTAGAGGCCTGCAGTGGGTCTTCTGAAATGGCTGGGCCAGTTGTCTGGGGGTGTATGTGTGTGTGTGGAAAGGTGCACTGTCTGGAGGTTCTGTATAGGAAGGGATGAGAAAATACATAGAAGTTCATTATTTCTGTTTCAGTGTCTGACATTACTGGAAGCCACGAGCAATATAAATTATGAAAATGACTGTAGGGAGCTATAGGCCAAAGTCCGCTGCAGTATTGGATTCTCTAATGACCAGATATAAGATAATATAAGGGCTGGATAAAAATGAAGGGTTACGAAAGCAATATGCAAATCGATGCAAGCTCAACCACTCCAGTGGGGCACCAGAAACTGCAGGAGGTCCACAAGGCTTAAAATAAATAAATGTTTGTAATTAATAGCTTTATTCTTCTGATGTTTTTGTGAGAGCAGGGGTTAGGGCTGGTGAAGCCTGTCTTACAGCAGCCTTATAGGAAAAAACACACCAACAAAATCAAAAACACGCAAACAAAAACTGAAACACCCACACAAATTCATGTGTGCAAAAACATGCACACAAATTTAAAAACTTTTTTTTTTTATTTAACTCATATGCCATATTACCAAAGCAAATGATTCACGGTGGCCAGCCCTTTATGAAAAGAGAGCAGTGGAAAGGGTCAACAGCTACACTACATAGCTTTGATACCTGTGTAAAATACTGTAGGCCTATATTCAAAAGTGGTCATATGCAATGGACTATTCAACGCACATGCACATTATAAAAGGATAATGATGGCCTGTCTGAGGAATTGGGCTTGCAAATGCTTCCATTAAAAGTCAAAATTATAGACCATGAGCAATTGTTACAAATATTTAAAGTTATGTCAGGCTGGAACGCTACAGACGACAATTAAAAGTAAATGCATTCTGGGACCAAAGCAAATAGTGAGTTAACAAAAAAAAGGGGGGGCTCGTCCGGGATTTGGACAATTAGGCATTTTATAATTACTATAATATGCTGTCATAATTTTCATGCACTCATGGAAATGATTTGCCTAAAAGGGTACGCACTAAAAAAAAACATATTTCTTCATAAAAAGTAAACTTCTGAGCTTTGTAATGGCCTTTTTCCCTGCTTCCACTTTGGTCTCCAAACTAAAAGCAGCCGTCTATGTTTGTTAGTATTGTCTGTGTGGAATATGTGTGACAGATGCAGCGTCAGAGTCAGTTTGATAACATCTTTCATCTACTCTATGACGGTAGAAGTGATGGAAAAAGAGAAAAGAAAGTAAAGATAATCACACAGTGGTTGTTTTTTCTCCATGCTGTCATGGCTGGGAAATCGAATTACCCAAGTCTACATTCTGTATGATCAAAGTTAGCAGATCAAACAAACCCAGCTAGATGTTACCTATCCTAGAGCTTCAGGAAATGCCTCACACACACGCACAAAAAAAAAAAACCATCGCAATTACTCATCCGTGTTATGGGGGAAGATTCTGTAAGGCTTACAGCGGAGATGTTACGGGCCTGGACAACAATATTTCAGAGCTTTGTTGGCTTGTCCCTATATTCTCCCTGGATCCACCGGCTGCGTATCTTTACAGGCCCCACCACATCGCTGCTAATTAACAGCACAATAAACAAGAGTGGCTCCTATTAACTGCGGCGGCCACTGCAGATTTCCCCAGACAGACGCTGACGGATAGATACGGGACTTTGCTGTGCTGCATGGTGTGTTAATCAAGCCTCTTCATCTCAAGCTCTGCATCTCCTTTCCCGGTCTCTTCAAAGTCAAGTAGGACTCTGTGCTATCAGTCCCTAGGCCCAGTGCTATCTCAGTATGCAGGTAGCTTCATCCGGGGCGAAGCGTTTTAGAAGTTGCAGGACTCTTGGATGTCATTTCCCAGCGGTCACGTGATAGATGTACGCCAGTTGCAAGCAAATGCTGTCCGTCATGTTTTGCCTGGGTATGTTTGCGGATCTGACTGCGGTTATTTTAAGCCAATGTTTCCCAAACGTTTCAGGCTGCAACCCACAAAATAATGGTCGAAACTATCTGCAACCTACCCCAGTGTAAAATGTGATTGATGCTTGTAATAACCTTAGGAGGAAAAACATTTAAATGCTGGGTAATACCATTTGCATGGTTTATTTTTAAATTAATTACAGTTTTGGCTAACATTATGCTATTTCACTTGCAAGGTGATCAAATAAACAGATGTCTTAAGTTTTTTAGATGATTCTTTTAAATTATAATTAACATGTATGAGTGAGGAGGTAGTCATGGTGTAACAAAAACAAAACAAAACGTGGAATACAAGATGAAAAAAGGTTGGGAACCACTGCTCTATTGAACACCATTCCTTATAAATGCTGTAAACGCTTTTATATGGAACAAAACAAATGAACTTCCTTATTCTGATGGACACCTGTAGGCCTAAATGGTTTAGTGCAGCCTTTCCCAAAGTCAAGAGTGTCATGGCCCCCTTAAATATCAGCCAACCTCATGCAGAGCCCCAACAACATACATTTAGCCTATTATATTCAAAAGTCTGTCTTGTTTTTCCCCATAGATTTATATTAAAAAATACAGACTGATGGCTAAAATTTGCGTCAAGGTGATTTTTTTAACTGTATTTCATTTCCAACTCTTTTCATGTAAAGCAGTGGTTCTCAACCTTTTTTTGTGTTGCGTACCCCCTGGGCTTTTGGTCATACTGTAACTAGCCCCTTTATACTTACTTTATTGTAAATACTAATTGTCATGCATTTTCAGCTTCAAACACTACTTTAAAAGAGTTATTCGATTATTTTATCTTTTGTACTCTTAGTATAGCTACTTTTTGCATGCCTTTATTTGTATATTTGTGTATATATATTTCCTTTCTTATTATGTATTGCACCATCTATAGTGTTTTACTTACTGTTACTTGTTTGAGAGTAATGCAATTTCAGTTCTCTGTATGTCCTGTACATGTGGTAGAATTGACAATAAAGCAGACTTTGACTTTGACAAATATTTTCTCATCAAATGATGAAATAATTCCAATTATCCCCTGTAAAGTGCAGATAAAGACCAGTAGCATACAGGAGATAGACCTACATTTTCAAGAAATGCCTCTGATTAAATTAGAAATTTATGATTGGAATATGTTTTTTAACCTGAACTTATTTTTTTTAAATTCAAAAGTCTCTCCTCCCTCTGTCCTGCCCCTGCTCTCTTCTCTCTCCCTTATCATCAGTATCAGTAAAGTTGGGGAAGTAAATATCTCTCTTTTTTATTCATTTTTCAAGCAAAACATAATTAATACAATCTGAAAACACTGCATGTTGCCCCCGATAGCTTTAATTAGCTGCACGTATGTTTAACAGGCTATATTTAACATCATTAACGGTTATAAGATTTTAGGTGTTTATATCTCAGTGATTCCTGGGCCTATCCACACAAAACAAGCACTGTAAGGAAGCTAAAAGTCTCTGTCAATGGTCTCTCATGTCTCTGTACTCCCCTGTCATGCGTACACCCATTTATGAATGCATCCCACTCCAAACTGCACAGAGAGCAAGAAAGAGAAAGGCTCGCTAATGGAGCCAGCTCTGGGAACGGGCTTATTTGGGACCGACCCATTACCTGTGTAGATGCCCGATAAAAATTGTTGGCATTATTTAGGCTAATTAATACGTTAACATGTTCTTAGCCCTAATTAGTATTAAACTCTCTTTAATTCATAAACTTTAGGTGTGTTTGCTCAACCAGAGCAGACAGTACAGTCAGCCACTCGCTGCTGTGTGCAGGGTCACATGACAGCGGCGACACAGAGCCACAGAGCAGGAGGAAGAAAGAGGAGGAGCTCATGCAGCACCTGCTGCTTGTAGAGAAAAGTAACTGTAACGATACGTGCTGTGCCTCGGCCACCTCTCCCTGTATAGGGGGCGGTCTGTGTGCTGCCCACCCAACCAGTTACAAGGGGATGTGAAATGGTTTTGATTGGGTGGGCAAGAATTAAATTTGGATGGGATAAGCCCACCCTTGCCCCATACTGCCGCCAGCCACGGTGTAGAGTACCTCTGGCGGCGCCCTATGAAGTACCTTTGCAGCCCACTGGGGGGCCTCGGACCCTGCTTTGGAAACCACTGGGTTTTAACTCTAATATTATATGGCTTTAGCGTCATCTGTCCTCTCTGGAGTGCCTTCCTTCATTATGTACCACTCACTAAACCAATTATTCTTGTCAAGTGGAGCCCATCGGGTCGCTGTCAGTTTAAAAAAAAAAAAACATCCTCTTGACCTTTGTATCGCCCTTCTGCGTCAAGCGCTACGACAAACAAGGCAAACGGAGCGGGGTCTATCAGGCTTAGGGTGACTTACTTATCATCATCAAGTGAACAAGTGCAACAGTGTAGTCATCCTGAAAATCTGCGCTCAAAGTCTCAGGCCCTCGGAAGACACTCTGGGCTTTATGTGGCGTGGAAGGGCTGTTTTCGAACCAGTAATCCAACCTGCAGATAATAAGGCGCTGTGTCGTAAATCCTCTCCAAAAACGAAGGCAGTTAGGCCAGTATTTGCTCATTTTGTCAAGGCCACGCACTGTTTGCTGCCCCGGGCGTACAGACTTCATCCTTTCCTTTTCTGTTTGTTGTCGACAAGCAACTCTGGAAGCACCACTAATGATTTCTGAAAGTTAAATAGTCTTGCCTTCCCACCCACTACTGTCTCGTGTGAAATAGTGAAAATGGATGGTAAACAGTGGATTCCATTTTCCTTTATTTTGTGATGTAATGTTGCCTGACCTTATGCTAGTCAGAGAATCGATCAACATTAGAGCAGCCCACACAATGGCTGACAGTTCATATGAAGCTAGTTCTGGGGAATTATTTTAGTCTCCAAAACAAATCTAAGTCTATGAAAAAGTATCATAAATGAGATATTAAAATGCAATCTTCAAAGCTTAGAAAAATAAGGGTTCTATCCAATGAACCTACATAGATCCATCTCAGTACATCTAAGAGAAAGAGATTTCCCCAGAGATTGGCATGACTGACATAAGTTTATAGTACTAAGACAGTCCCAAAGATTTTACCTTATACTTTAGGATTATACTATCACTATACCTGTTTGTATATAGTGTATCTTTACTTATTATATATTTACTTCTATTCTTATATTTTGTTGATTTGTAAATGTGCAAATCATATATATTGTTGATCTATTCTGTTGTATTTTATTCATAGTATTTTATTGTTTCTCTTTTTTGTAAAAACTGAGCTACAGTGACCAAGTAATTTCCCTTGTGGATCAATAAAATCTGTCTAAGTCGAAGACTAACTGAGTGACATTTACCAAATAGCAGAGCTGAAGCACATATAGAATCCTTACCTGGGCTGGGTATTAATGAGAGTGGTACCTTTTTGCATCACTACAAGAAAAAACTGTGTTATTGTTATGTGTGGGGCAAACATAAAAAAATACAGGAATGTGATTTGGTGTATAAAAAAAGCTGATATATTCTGCAAAATTGACTTTTCTGAGCTCTCTACCATGTTATAATACCGTTCCCTCATCATAAACATACCCGGAGTTGTGTTTTGTTTCATTCATGCCTGTTTGAGTAATCCTGTATTCTCTGGCATGGCCTTTCTGAAGCCTCAAAACTGTCCCATAAAGCCACCACCTATTTCTTTATGGTAGAACTGCAGTTCTTATTAAAAATGTTCTCTTTTAGTCTCATAATATTTTTAAAGGTTGTAAACTAAAATCAGTTCTCGGGGATTTTTTTCTTTTTTCTTCTTTCTTTTTTTTTCTTCTTTCTTTCCATTTTAACAGCAGTAAAGTCCTGCTCACGTCCGACATAACAACTACATTCAAACAAAACAATTTTTTCCACAAGTCTTTGTCTTCTACCGCTGCTCCTGTTCAGAAAAAAAGCACAAAGCTGCTCATAATACACCGTATTCTGGTGTTTTATGGGGGAAAAAAACAGCAAGAATCAGCCATGTTTGTTTAGGATACAGGTCAGCGGTGCACTGGGCCCTTCGTTTTTTCTGATTGGTTACTCCAGCTGTCATTGTTCTGCCCATAGAAACAAATGCAAATGAAGGGGTACCAGACTGCTAGAATAGGAAAAATTTGTCTGGCAGGCCATGCTAGAGGTGACCAAGATTGGTTTAAAAAGATAGCTAAAAGTACAGTAAATAATAGTCCCTTGAGGGTGAAACATATCTGCAATGTCAAGACACAATCTGGATTTCAGCTGCAAAATCCTGGCAGTTATGTCCTAAAAAGCTATTTTGCAAGAATGCATTTTGAAAACAAAGAATTTATCTGCAACAGCCATATGTTAGCCACATGCTAATTAGCCACATTATACATCTTAAAGGAGAACAATGCTTGTTTCTTTGCTGTTTTGGGCATATTTTTCTGCTGGGTTGGTTCACCCATTCTTGCAAGGCTGTTTTTTCACCAATATAAGCCAGGAGAGGTGCAATGGGCTATACAATTACTTACATTAACTTGACAGTAGAGCAAATTGTAAAGTAGCAACTCATTGTATTGCTATTGGTAATTAGTTGCACTGTAAACATTGTTTTCTTGATTATAGTATAGCTTCAAAGCAGTACAAGTTATAAAGGTCATAAATAGTGTGGAAATGTCTAAGTAACAGTAGTTTTAGAGACAGCAGACACTAGCCCAGCTTTTAGCGCAGCTCAAGTGTGAACTCTGTAAACAAAGAGTGGCCCTCAGAGAGCCCCAGTCAGGAGCATTATCATAAGCAACTGTCAAATCCACTCTGTGCATTGTTAAACAGAGAAAACAGAGCGGATTTAATTAAAGCCACACGGAGGAATAAAAATATAAGGCGGCAAAGAATGGAAGTTAATAAAGTAGCAAGATTGAGCGAGCTTATGTGTGTATTGCCAGGCCGGTCGGAGAATTAATTTTCCTAGCTCTGGGCGGTCGGAGTGGAGAATTGTCCAGCTGCTGGTGTGAGACAGGCGGGGTAAGACGTGCCAGTCTGGTGGCCTGAGCAAGCATGCCGACGGGCTATAGCCCCCTCTGCTCCATGTGCTCTGGCAGAGGAGCTAATTAAAATGGGCTAAATTAACTGCACTTTCGCAGGTCTCGAATGAATAGACCGTTTTAGCCATACGTCTGCCACACGCGCTTTTAAAAAATACTGTTACTGACACTTTCCTTAGCCTAAAATAACAATAAAATAAGGGGATGCTTTTCTTCGACCTTATCTTCGGCAGAGGAATTTGCATGTTGTTCCCATGTCTGGGCGGGTTTCCTCAGGGTACACCGATTTGACAGAGCGGGCCTGTCTCTGACTGCAGGGAGCACGAGCAGACACACGCAAACATGTCCGCCTGTTTGCCGGGCGCGCACCTCATTTAATCTAGTAAAGGCCTACTCAATTACAAACCCTACTGGGCCACATTTTAAAAACATCAAAAGTTTCGGGGCCAAACATTTTATTTGGCAGCAAGATGAAATATTAATAAATATTACGTAGGCTCTACTAATAATTATTATTTTGGTAATACAAATTATTTGTCACCATAACCATAAACCATTAATAACTAAAATTACTCTTTTTAACAATAAATAAATAAATAATCGGGGGTAAAACATGTACAATGCTTATATCCATTAGGAAAAAAGGTCATCATTTAAACCTTATCAAATGGACACTCAGCTCATACTGGAGATGGATTTATAAACCATGTGCCACTCTCCTCCAGGCAGCAGTATTTGGAGACACTGTTTTAAATATATTCAAACTTATTGCTAACGCTTAATGCGCTAAATAGCAACTAATTAATATGCGTGTGTATTCAGTCTATTCATGCCTCATTCACACAACTAAAGTGGGACCAGTAAATCTGACTTAACAGACTACTGTTACAGTCCATTTTAATTCTGAGAACTGATGTGTTTATGTCCTGAAGACTGTCTGTAGCTAACTTAGTTGCTAGTGAAAGCTAGAGAAGTAGCACCAGGACAAATGAATGTTTGCAAAACTCACCACAGACATCTTCATGTCCCTCAAAAGTAGATTCTTTTTAATGCTGACATAAAACAAATCCTCTGTACTTGATATACAACCCACTCTTAGTCCTGGCACATCAGCTGAAGGAGGCTCTAACCTAGAGACTCTCGAGTCGTGAGCGCCACAGTAATTTCAACAAAAACATGCCGTCTCCCTGGGCTCTCGGTGTGAATCAGCACTGGAGTTAGCTTTTATTTAGTTTTTTCTTTAGCTCTTTCAAGCTTGTTTGAATCCACCACTGTGTTAGATCAGTGTAACCATAGTAACCATAGTAACCAAGAAGGACCTCTCACATCTTACACATGCCTGTTCAAAAATCAAATGATATTTTGGTGCCTTCATGATCTAAGCTCTGTTTCTACTTTGAGCACGGGGTGGGCCACTCAGGGCCCCCACTGGGGCCCCTATGGTCATGGCCCATGGGCCGCCAATTGAGTAGGCCTGTATCTAGTACATCCCGCATGCAATAAACCATGGTTCTTCTGGTTTCCACAGCATGTTTTACCACGACTAAGGGTGCACACTTAGGGCCAGGTTTATCAAAGGTTTGTGTGGAAACCAAATCAATATGACACGCTAAAGGTGGAGCAAACCCAGGTGCAGCTGAGCCCGGTGCAGATTTTGCTCCTGTGCCTCAATGAATATGTAAAACAAGCCGCTCTCACCAGAATGCCAAAATTTAAGGTGTGGAAAATGCAAATGAAATTGCTTTGCGGTCACTATTTTATTTATCACGAGTACGGGAATTAAATCTTCCTGAAAATTAAGAATGTTAAAGAAGCAGTTGCAAAAATTTTGCGGAGGCAAGAGTGCAGCTTTTAGTGCACAGATGGGGCATTGAAAATAAGTTATAATGCTTTAACAGGGCTCATTTACAAAGATACAACAATAATGTGTTGATTTGAAGTTGGAGGAAACAAAGAGACAGACTTTACCTGCAACACTTTTTCCTTGATTCTCGCTCTTATTTCCCTGACCTTCAGCCTTTTACAGCTCCTGTCTCTGGGCTTTCAGTCTGCTCCATGTCCTTTTAAATCCTTACGATGAAGACTGAGGAATCTTTAAACTCTGTGTAAAGTCTACACGATGAGTGTCAGTCCTGTTGTGTTTATCCCGTTGCCTCACGATGCTCACAGCGATGCTTGATTGACAGCTGCCCACAGTGGATCAAGACTGCACTGCTGTTTAATGTAACCATAGTAAAACGCATTTTGAGTAAGGGTGAATTTTTGGGGAATCCTGCTACAAACATGCACAAGAGTAGATACTCCTGACCAGGGTCCTGGCTCTAGACCTGGAAAAGGGCCCGATGGGCACTGCACTGCAGTCGCCCACTGATCCTGACCCAGTGGTACTGATTGAAAGATGGGTCAAATAGAGAGAACAAATTACCCTGCAGGGACAATAAAATATGCCTTACCTTATGCTTGGGGGCTCATTGGTGAAGTGATTAGTCTCCCTGCCCTACCTTTGATGGTGGGTGTTAGGGGTTTGAATTTCCAGATATGAAGTCAAAACTCCAGTCACAATAAGCCGGTCCAAAGCCTGGATGAATTGCAATTAGTGAGTCAGGAAGGGCGTACAAACCTGACAAAGTATATTGAATGATTTGCCTGAAATAAAGATGTATAAAAATGTATTATGAGTAAAATAATGTAAATATATTGTGTATCACATAGAACATTGTATTGGTATACACTAACATATTCTTATCCATCATCTTTAAGATCAATAATGCTTCATTTGTCCCAAAGAAAATTTGTCTGGGCCCCAAGGGCACACACAAAATTTTGGATAAGAACCTTTTTTGCTATCACCATTGTAGTCTCTTGGACAAACATGCCTTGTTAATTTGGGAAATTTTTTATAAAATTTCATGATGCAAACCTGTTTTTGCATCATTTTTGCCTGTTTTTGTCTTGCTCCACCACCACTTTCCAAAATTTTTAACCTGAGTAGCAGACTCACTAGATCTGTTGCTGTAAATAACCTAATAGTGCCCCTAAGAAAAAGTGCTTTCAGTCAGTCCGCTTTCTCGGTGCGAGCAGCCCAGTTTTGGAGCACCATACCATCTCATATACACAATGCTGATACACATAGAACACTCTAAAATCATGGTTACGAGAGAATCAATCCTGCATTCATATTCAATAGGGGTAACTATATATTAACAGTAACTATATCGATGTATTAATTTTCCACCCCCTGCGATACAGCTATATTAATATGCATTACCTTTTATCAAATTGAATCGTTTTCTAGGTAATGTATATCGATACACAGAGGAAAAAAATTATAATATTGGAAATATCAATAATATATATTTGTATGTTAAAATAAAACCAGATACGTCTTTTTGGATGTAACTTTGGTATTTTCATGAAATGAAATGTTATATTCAACTTTTGGTTGCTCTCTGTCCTGCTGACATAATCAACCCCGGCCGTGGTACTACATTTGAGAGTAGACTTTTATAATTTTTAGTAAAAAGGTGCTGTATCAATTATCGATATGAAGGTGTTGAATCTTATCCAATTGTATTGTTCCAAATTTGCCAAGATCGTTCTTGAATCATATCAAAACAATTGTAATTCATCCCTGTTGCAAAAACATATCATTACACCCCTAATATTCAATAATCACCTGTGTATTTTCTTCATCCTCTGTTTTGTGTTACCTGCCAATGTCTTTTGTCTCATGTATGTTATGTCACTGTTGTTTAGATGTTGCATATACAGTGTATGTCTGTCTGCCTACGCTATATAAATAAGTATATAAGCTTTTATGTAGCCGAAGTAACTTTTACCAACTTACTATTTTGATTTGTATTTTTATGCACTAACCCTTAATGTTGTGGTTGTTGTTTTGCCTGTGGCTGGCATTTTACATCTTGCCCAGGGACTGCAGTTGAAAACTAGCTCAGTAGTTGATGTTGCCACATTTACAGAAATGTGTATTAATGTGTACTGTCCCTGTTCAAATAAAGAATTCATGAAATTGATAATAAAAAAGTACACATACGACTGTACACAAACAAAATACATGACATAGACTTATTTTTTTGCAAGACACAAGCGCCATGAAACATCACAGCCCTGCTCTGTGGCCTGAATTTAGGGGATTTAACCAATATGTGTTTTTCCCTGTTTTTAGTTGGAACCTTGTAGCTTCGTAGGACATGGGAGGAGTCACAACAATAATGTTCACAAATAACCCTTAGTATTAATGCCTTTTGACCTATAACTCACCGCACATGAGCACAGACAGCCCTCACTCTACTCCATCGCCCCATATCTCACCATCCATTGTGGGAACAGGTGTTTACCTTAAGGCCCTTTGTGGCAATTACACTCCTGTTCTCTCCACTGCCTGTTTTTTTTTTTTTTTTTTTTTTTTCCATTTATGTGTTTTTTATTTAATTGGCATTCAGTGTGCGGTAATTCTATTAGTTCCTGAAAAGGTCAGGGTCATAGGGGATTGGCTCCTGGCAGACTGGCTGGCGAACACACAACATTCGACACTGTTTAGATAATTAAAACGGGCCACGGTGGAACTCACTCGGCGACCTTTTGGAGGGAAACAATTAAAAAAAAGCTAAACCCCAGCAGCACCCGATAGAGGCTTTGGATTTTAATCAATTTTCTAAAATGAAGTCAGAATATCAATATTAGTCCCTCCGGTCGACACGGAGCAGATGATGTGAGACGCAAGATTGAACCATCACTGGAAAACAAAACAGTGGAATAATTGACATTTTTTACTCATTTCTTTGTTAATGCTAGTTTTGTTTACAGCTTATTAACTAAATCAACACATTTTCAGAAGGACTGATGTATAATAGACTGCATTATCCAAGACCAAGGTTGTTTTGTCTGCATACTTTGGTGGATTTTGTGTTCAAGTGGGCTTCTGCATAGGTTCTCAGGGCCCATTTAGACAACGTGTTTTATTCATGTGGCCTTTCATTTACACATGGTTTCCATTTTTCAAATTTACAACCTTTTGAAAACACTAGAGGAGGTGTTTTGGTCTTGAGCTGGGAGACACTCGTAGCCCCTCGGCACTCTGTAAACTGGAAAAACGAGTCCTCACTGAATAAGATTGGCGCAACTGCCCCAATCTGAACAGTGATTGGCTGGTTGCTGGTCAGCTGACCAGCGATTGCAATCTATGAGGCTTTAATGGTTCATGCGTTCATATTTAGTCAGTAACTTTCAGTAATATATGGATAAGTATTTTTACTTAAAACTTTATGAGAACAGCAGAAACCAGAAAAAACATGAGATCTTAAAGTAGTTGGGAAGCTGCAGACCGCAAGTATGATTTCCTCTTCTGTTTACACACTGTGCGGGGTAGAACATGTGTGGAGCCCACAGCGCTGTTTGCTGGACAAATATGGGTACTACAGTTTACTAATACTAACTCTCAAATGCGAATCAGAGGCAGCATGACTGTTGCATTTTCTTGGCCAGTGTTGTTGTGTAAATCTCAGTCATCCAGGTGAATTCAGTAAAAAAGGATAACTATTAGGGTCATGGGAACAAAGTTTGTTAGTCCTTGCATAACGTTATCGACCGAGTATTGTTGCAATTCAAAGTGTCCTTCTCAGCAAGTCCCTCTAAATGCCCCGATGTGTTCGCTCGCCTGTTTTACCGGGAAGCCTCAGAGCACATATACACATACTTAGACAGGTAGAAGTCCCAGAATGCCTTTTGCATTGAGAACAGATCGCCACAAATCGTAAAAATAAAAAATCAAACTGTTATTTGATTTTTGTTACAGTCACAAACCAAAAGAAAAGATAAATTAACCTTCCTTTTTCTTTTTATGTTTTTTCTATGTTTTTTATTTTCACATGAGTCTTTTACACAGACCTAGGTGAACCAGCTTAATTATACAAAAAAAGCCTGGGTTACCCATGCAGTTACCTGCCTAACTCTCTGATCCAGCTTCATACTGTGGGGGCAGTGGATCTAGCGCAACGTTATTGCTAACATCATAAAACAGAAATAGTCTACAAGGCCAATCTTATTCTTGTTTCCTTTGCAAACACAATAATGCTATGGACAAATAAATCTGTTATGGCCCAGTGAAAGAAAAAGTGCTAGATTGCAGAATAAGACCAGGAATATTGCTCTTAAAACCTCTCTTAACAAAAGACCACTGTGGAGTACTACAGCACAATGTAAATCTTTCAGAATGTACCCAGTGGGGCCCTTTCCTTTTGTCAGGTCATTTTCAAAATTGCCTAGTATTTAAATATGAAGTGGTTAAATTTTTAACGTCCTGTAAAGTGGCCTACATGGCCTCACTTGCATTTGGCCCTTAATAATGAATGAGAATGGGCCGATCAGCATGTGTAATGGGAGCCCAGGCTGGAGACATGGCGTGAGCTGACTGGAGATTACTGAGGATCTGTCAACGTGTCTGCTGACCCCGACGAGCAATCTGGAGAAATTATGCAAGAGCAGATACAGACATCTGATGGGGCCCGAGCTGACAGGATTCAGAGTGAGGTGGATATGCCTCTTTTAGACCGCAGAATCTCAGTTGGAAGTATAGATTGCACATTACCTGAAATGACCCTGGAAAAAGGCCAGTGAGGAAGTCTTAAGTTATGGAGCAAAATGCATGAAAAAAATACTAATACTTGAATGCTAAACTAACAGCTGCCTTTACCTCAGACAGGAAATCACAACTAGAAAATTTATCCGACCTAATTTAATTTTTACTCAATCTTTCCTGTTTGTGTCTTCCCAAGATATGAGCTGGGCATGTTTTTGACAAGGGAGGTGCATGGTGGCAGAGTGGTTAATGCTCCCCATCAGCAAATTTGAGGGGTAGAAAAAACTGGCGATAAGCAAAAAAGTGAAAAGGTGTAACATTTTGGGAGTATATTTCATATGCGTTGCAGAGCATCCCTGAGTGAGGTAATATTTGGGGGTTAAATGGTAGAAAATGTAAATGCTAAATTATAATATTGAAAAAGTGTGCACATAAGAAAAATATACATTTTTAGGTGTAGTATTTTTACACCTCAAGGTATCCTAACACTTAAAAAGGGGTCAATGATCTACTCCAATGAACTGGGAACTATATATCTAATTTTGGAGTAGAACTGGCAGCCCTATATGTATACTTAAAAAGAGCAGTCATTAACTCCCACAGAGTTTATTCCATAGTTGAAAATACGCTGTGCACCTGCAAGGAGATTTTACTGTCTGGGCTGGCTGCTAAACATTTCTCTCAATGGGTTCTACATGTCCTTCCCTGTTAAAGTGGGTTCCCTCCAGCTGCCAGGTGCATTTGGTGAATCTGACCATTATCCAAGGCTTGTCCCACCTCTGGCCCATAGTGGCTGGTATAGGCTCTAACTACTTGCAAGCCCTAATGGAAATAAGCACAACATATTTGAGTGGGGTTGGCAGGGAAAGGTACTACACCACAGCTCCAGTAGGGGAGTCTGTCCTCCTTGCTCTTCACTAATATTGACACCTTTGATCAGATTTTTTTGGGCCACTGGAATCACCCTCCTGGCAAGACACTGGCTGATTCATAACATATCCATTTCATTCAAAATTCTGAATTATTACCCTGATGTTTGAAAGTCATAGTCAGAACAGTTATGGACCAATGGTATGCCAGTACTCACAGTTATCGACCAATGGTGTTGTAGTACTTACAGTTATGGACTAATAGAGTTGCAGAACTGACAGTACAAAACAATATTAAAACCATAACATTTGTATTTCCTTGTCATTTATGAAATCCTTGGCTAAAAGTTCTTTATGTTCTATTGATTCACATAAGAACAATGCTTATTACACATCATAATAATAAAAGTTGTTGATTGATTTACCTATAACTCGTTACAGCAGGACTGAGCTGTAGAAACACATTGATTTAACCATAATTATTCAATGGATTTTTTATATATTGAACATTAAATGCTATTTTGTTTCTCAGCTTTGACAGTTTTTCCCTTTTACATTTTGCTAAAAGTCTTTGCCTTTTATCACGGCCCTCTCTCTGTGGACACTGCTGATTACAGTTAATTATGTTGATGAATGGCAGCGCTCAGGCTCCTCCATCAGCATTTTATAATCTGTCGTCTCTCTCTGCAAAACGCTGCACATGAAGATGCCACTCACAGGTTTAATAATTCTTCATAAACCGTCGTATTAACCCACGATCTATTTTTAAAACCAGGACCAACAGCTGCGATTGCTGATGTTTGGATTTGGGATATAGATCCGTTTGCCCACACACACCGAGCTAAACGCTGATGAAGTGATTGGATTTTGGAGGTCAAAGGTCAAGGTGGCTATGATCTCATCCCATTTGTGATTGCAATATCTTAAGCCAAAAGGAAAATTTGTCCACTTCAGAAGATTAAGCGGTAAATGGATTGGTGATGAAGGAGATGTCGTCATTTGGGCCAAGTCCAGGCAAGGGCATTTCATCTTAAAATGGCGTGGTACAAGGACTTTACATGGTCTCTGTCTACATCAATATTTGAAAAAATGTTATACGGCCTCAAATCCTGCCAGATTATAAACATTAGCAAATCAGACAAATTAATCAGAAAGACAAAAAGTCAGCTAACAACAGCAACCACGAACACCAAATGACATGATAAACAATATTCCATTAATAAAGTATCTATTTTTGCCTATGTATTTTTATTGTTTTTATCACTTTAGTTTTACTTTTATAAGACATCAGTATTTGATGAACCCAGTGCTTGACATTAACTTATTTTTTACTGGCCACTGTGGCTAGGTCTTTGTCAAAAGTTACTAGCCAATTGGTGTTTTTACTAGCTACAATTTAATGAGTGGAGTTTTTGTGCATATTTTATAGTTTACTTTTCAACTTAAAGAAATGTAAAATTAGATTTTATGCATGGGCAGGGATTGACCAAAATAAAGTGTATCTCTGAGCATGATGGTGTCACATCTTTTAAAACGTACGATTTTTAAATTCCTCTTTTTTTTTCTTCAATCATGATGAATTACTATAAATAAATGGTGTATACTTGAGCTGAGCCACATCAATTTAGGCCTAACTTCTGAAGTTAAGATATTGGCCTAGATATGCATAAAATTCAACCGGCCAAAGCAGCAGTGGGAGTATTTGCATCGCTAGCCAAAATTAAACTCTTCCTGCTTTTGGCTTGTTGGCTAGTACCCAACACTAGAGGAAGGTTGAGGGCTCACTGTCTGTCATTTTTAAGTTTGTCTAAGTTTACTGAAGCCCACAGGAGCACACTGTCCACACACAACACAGAGGATCCTGTCCTGGGTCTATTTAGTTTAGTGTAGTTATTGTTTGTGCTGATTGTGTGTTAAGTCTGATTGTGTGTTTATGTTTGATCAACTGTTTGTGAAGCCCTTTGAGGCGACTTTTGTTGTGATATTGGGCTATACAAATAAATCTGAATTGAAATCTGAATTGAATCCTGTGGTCACATACAGGCCTCACTCTGGGATATGACTGAGACAGAAAACTATTCTTTTCAGTAAAAATATTTATAAGAATCACTAAAAACAAAGTCCTAACAGAGTCTGAACTGAGCCAGGAACATGTCTGAAGTCACCCAGGTCCTGCTCTGGTCCTTCACAGACTGGGCAGTCCTGGCCTCAAAAACTATACTATTAGAGCGCCCCCTACAGGAGCTAGAAGCAACAAAACACATGCAGCCTGTTCAGACAAACTGTCTGCAGCATTTCAGATCAGAGAGAAAGTCCACATTATTAGCATTAGCAAATCAGACAGGTCAACCATCAGAAAGATTATAAGTCAGCAGCAGCCATGAACACCCAATCTGTGGAGGATTTGTAGGACCACGTAAATAAAAACAAAGGATTTAATAAAAGAACATTTAAATTACACTTTAAATAGAGAATCATTAAATGTATCTGCGATTTAATTTATTAATCTTCAAATTGAAAGTGCAATTCTTAAAATATTTCCTAAACAATTTGTTTATTTAATAGTCAAATACATTTACTAATTCTGCAAGTAATACTAACTTTAATGAATTGATTGCAAAAACCCCTTTTAAAAGATAAATAAATAGTTTGATTTATAATTTTGATTAATAGTTGTGGACCAATGGTGTGGCAGTACTGACAGTTTAAAAATCATCTGCTTTTATTTTTCCAGTGGACAAAAAGAATTTTGATGATGCTCCTTTTTTTAGTATAGACATGTAATTTAATTTTTTGTGTATTTCGTTTTTAAATTTTGGGTTTATTTTTAAGGCTAGATTTTAACAAGAATCTACTCTGCTTTTATTTTTCTAGTGGAACCTCCTATACTCCTAATGTCCCATACTGTCACCTAACTTTTTTTGTCCTGTCAAAGACCCACAACCCACTTAAAACAGTTCTGCGACCCACTTTCGGGTCCCGACCCACCAGTTGAGAACCACTGAAATGAAGTAATTTACACAAGCACCAGCTCACCTTAGTCACTTCTATTACTAATTCTTTGTTGTACTGATAGAAAATAAAACCATGCTCCATTCAAGAGAAAAAAGAAAGTGTTACATTGACAATCACATCACTTAACACCTCCATATAAAGAACTATTATTAACTAAATACTCTGGTGTGTACTCGTGTGATGCAAGATTAACTACTGTGTTATTGGCAAGCAGCACTATATAGCTCCCATTTATCAAATCCAGTCCATTTAATTCTCGACGACAAAAAGGTCAAGGGTGCGCGTCACCTGGAAATAACCTGCACTTTTCACATGATAATAATCTGCACAAACACTTCCCTGTCCATTATCCAACATGCACTCCTCATGTACTCCAATGAAATAGTGTCGGCTCTGAAAATTATTCACTGGAATCATGTCAAAATGTCCATGAGGCTAACCTGGCGGCATCTACACTAGAGCATTTCTGTCTAAGCAGGTCAGTTGTGGTGTGAATAAATGTGTTGAGAAGATGGTTGGTCACTTGGTATTTTTTTTAAATTATGCTAAAATGAACGAGAAAATGACAGGGTGGTTAGTGCTCTGAATTGTTGACCCATGTACAGAAACATCTGCAGCAGGATGATGTTGTAGGTCTGTGGAGGTGATCTGTGGGTTGTCTTTAACCATTCTCACCATTCCTTGTCTAAGTCTCTCTGGTATTTTCTTGTCCTGACACACCTGGCCTTAACATTAACTTTGCTTGTCTTCTGCCATTTCCTGATTACCACCTTAAATACCTTTTCCCATTATTGGATGCACCTGTCTATGAAGTTCAAGGCTTAACTAACTAACCTAACAAGTTTCATGTTGCAAGTAATCCATTTTGATAAGTTACATGGATTCAAATCAACAAACTTATAAGGGTGCCCAAATATTTGCACAGACATTTTTTTAATATTTCATTTAATTTCATACACCTAAATACTGCTACACTAAGAAGTGTTGTTAGGAAAACACCCTAGAACTTAGATATCACTAGAAAATGAATGACATACCTCTGTGACCTTTTTTCACAAAGACAGAGTAAATTATTATGCAACCTCAGAAGGGTGCTCAGACTTTTACATATGACTGTATATAAGAACTGCTAGTAGTACCAGTACTATACTACTACTATACTACACTACTAACAATACTCAGTGGTGGTGAGCTACTTCTGTAACGACAGCTGCCCTGTGGCAGAATTACACATTCATAGGTGGGTGTCTTGCCCAAAGACACAACCACAGTATGCAATTCCAGCAGCAGGGATCAAACCACCAAACTTTGTGTTAGTGGGTGAATGTTCTACTGACTGAGCAGTGGCAGCTACTGAGTTTTCATACAGGGGAAGCTCATAACATTTAATCCAGGACTAACTAGCAGCTAGTTTCCCTATATAGTGTTGAGACTGAATGAACAAATGGACTAACCAAACGTAAACAAAATGCAAACACAACAGCACTATGATTAGCCATGTTTATTTGGAGTGTAACATGTACAAACATTGAAAATGAGATAAACCACTTTGCTTTACGCTCTGGACGGCTCGTTCAGCACACGTCTCCTCTGATGGGAGCTGTCACTCCGTCGTCCCCTAATTCATCACATGGCATGATCTGTAGCCAGTAAATGCCGCTGTGCTGTCAGTCAGAATCTTTAGCCAGTCTTGCCAATCATCATTGATCAGCCAGCTTCTCGGCCCGCCCACTGCTCCATTGACTCCCAGAGACGCTGAACGTCCAGTGCCGGGACAATTTTGTCTCATTTATCCAATTGTCTTCCTTTTTTATAATGATCTCATAGACAGCCATTGAAGCTCAGTGTCAATAGGTATTTATACAGCGTCCAAGCTCTGAAGAGGAAGATCATATCGGAGAAACAGACTAAACAACTGATTAATGAACAACATACTCATGAAATTAAACACATTCTAGCCACTTTCAATGTAACCTAATATCAAATTGTATTCAATTAAACAGTGCATATTTGACTATTTATTTTATGACATTTGAGATGAAGTTCAGTTTCTCTTGCAGTCAATGAGCAGTCGCCACTGTGACTCAGCCACTGCTGCCCCATACTACCACTATCACTACTACTGCTGCTATTACTACTACTACCACTAAAAGTTCAAAAAATATTAGCATAAAAAGTTAGACATTAGGAAAAACTCGAAAAAACAGAAATACCAAAAGTTATAATCATACAATACATATTAGTAAAACATGTTAAAATAGGATAACAAGTAGTAAAATGTTACTGTTGAGTGTCCTGGTCCTCCTTTGACTTTGCTCTAGAATGTGCTCTCTAGCATTCATACGAGGATTACGCCCTTATTCCCAACCCACCCCAGACTTAATTGGCTTAGATGAATATCTGAAGAGCTAAAGCTGGATTTAAGCCCCGCAATTAGCCAAGTGCCGTTATTGAATTTACAAATGCCACAGTCCCTGGTCACAAACAACCTTTGCGTCACTCCACACACATGATGGACACATGTTGTTTATTTATAGCAAGCAGTGCTCGAAAGGCTGAGTGGCTGTGAGAAAATTGCCTAAAATTCAATATGCCTTGCAATTATCATGTGTAATAGCCTGTAAAATCCTAATATCTATTCAGCCACTTGGAAAAGCACAAGAAATGGTGCGGCCACTTAGCCCACTTTCTGCAGCCCTCTCCTGGCCCATGACAGACGGCCCCTGTCTGGAGAGCAGCAAGAAATAATACGGGCCATATTTCATTCAAAGGCCCCCGCCATGGATTCTCATTTTTTCTCTTTAACTGACTTCCCCCTTTTTTCCCACATCCTTCCACTTTTCTTGGGACTCATTACCACAGGTGAATCAGAAGAGGTAATAGACATCCTCCAGCTGAAACGCACTGAGAGGATGGGCTTCTTCTATCGTGTCCCGTTTCAATTCAATCCTGGGACATGTAAGTAACATCTGAAGAGAGAGCAGATGTACGAGAGTCTTTGGATGTAGCTTACGTGCAAAAGTGTGATTCTGTGACGCAAATAGGTAATACAAAGCCCATATTTTTCCAGTGTAGCTTAAACCAGGGGTCTCTAAGCTTCTTTTTTGTGTGTGTGTTTTGTAACATTTATTCTCTTGTTTTATTTCAACCCAAAGAAAATGAGTTTTGTTTTCCCTCTGACACCCTTCAAAAAAATATGATACTTGTACCATTAGTGTCACAAACACTAGTCTAAAAGGAACATATGTCAATAATTTATAACAAAATTATTGGTCAAAACATACACTGCCTGGCCAAAAAAAAAAGTTGCCACGTGGATTTAGCTAAGTAAATAGGTAAGAGCCACCCTGCAATTGCTCAGGTCTAGGTTCAGCAGTGTTATGTGCCCAAAGAATGAGGTCAGTTGACTACCTGAATATACTGAATGACCAGGTTACACACGGGCACGAGCTTATTCCATGATGACAATGCCAGGATTCATCGAGCTCAAAATGTGGAAGAGTGGTTCAGGGAGCATGAGACATCATTTTCACACATGGACTGGCCACCACAGAGTCCAGACCTTGACCGCACTGGTGAAGTGAGAGCTGAAGTTAAAATTTTAAACTTTGGTCATAAACATTAGTATTTAGAGATTTTCATGCCACAGGCCTCATGCATAAAGTTGAACAGAGCAGATCGAGCTTCACATGCAACGCATTCAGTGTGATTTACAAACAAACCTCTTCCATTGCCTTGACTAAGCAAGTGCCTGTGTTTTAATTTTTTTACTGTAAACAAATGCACCTTGTATCATTTGCACTTTAACATCTTATTGTTTACAACTATTGCACTTTATGTCTGACTGTTTACATCTATTGCACTTTATGACATCAAATTGTTTTGTTGCACTTTAATTTTAACTTAGTATTGATTCTAATCTAATTGTTTATTTTTATATATTGTTATCATGTTTTGTGACGTGTGCTGCTGACCTCTTGACCAGGTCACCCTTGCAAAAGAGATCTTGATCTCAATGAGTTGTTTTTTACCTGGTTAAATAAAGGTTAAATAATAATAATAAAAAAAATAATAATAATAATAAAATAAAATAAATAATCTTTATAAAAATACCAAAGTATGTTTTTAGCCTCTTAGCTGCGGTTGTGCTCGCTGCTGATCTCAACTACTGATTTATCAAGCTTGGCTGCAGTGAAAGTGTTGCCAAGGGGGGGTAGGCACCTATACATTTGATAACATACATACACAATGATCAATGCCAATTGCCAATGATCAATTAAAATTGACTAATCAAGTTTATGTAGGATTCTGTAAGCCTTTAGGTAGACACTTGGTAAGTGGTTGCGAGCTACTGCTAGCTTGCAAGCTACTTGTTGGAGACTCTTGGTTTAAACTATTTCAGGAAATATCTGGATAACAAACAGCCACAAATAAGTATGTTGGCCATAAACTCCCATTTGATATTAAACATGTTTTTTCTGCATTCATTAAAAATAAATAAATAAATAAAAACTGCAAAGCTAGAATGTGGGTTGTTCCATTCACCATGGTTTTAATATGAAAGCTCTCCACACATAACATTCCTAATTTAACTTTGTTTTATATACAGAACTGTATCTGAAAGACTATAAACTAAGAAAGGTGTAACAATGTACACAATACAAAACAAAATGTACAAATAAAAGCACTTTAGGGCATAGCGTTCTGCCAAAGCACTGGTCCTTGGCCACAATGGGAACAATGTACTAATATGTTATAGTTCAGGGGTAAATGCTTTTTCCTTTGACCCTTAACACTTCTTTATCTCACTGTATCTCAACATGAGGGAGACTACTAAAACTAATCATCTGCTCTTTTAGTGAGTGAAGTTAGTATCTTACTCATAAAATTATACATCTCTTAAAACACTTCTGGAACAGCCATTTTCTAAATACATTAAGGTTAGGCTGGTCAAGGTGTTTTATGCTCACCATGACCAAATTCAAAAAACTACATTTTTCTTCAGTTTTTGCCTTTTTTGTTGTTACAGGTAACCAAGGTAACCAACCATCTTATACTATACATAACCTGTATTCAAGCATTTGTATGTATGTAACTATGTGTACATTAAGTGTCATGGTCACAGTATTCCATCAGTCTCTGTATTTGCATAATGCTGCGTGTCCTTGTATGCAGATGTTCTGTACATGAACACACGTCAGTATGTTCTCCACCAGCAGGCTGCAGTGGGGCCAACAGCTTTACAACAACAGTTTGAACTACGGTGAAAACCATCATCTTCACGTGGTGGCTGTTCATTTCTTATCTGACAATACCTGTCAGGTCTCACCACAGGGTTTCCTCAAACACTTGCATGCTGATAGCTGGAACAAAGGACCATAACAATAGCAAGAGTGAAGATTAAAAATGCAGCAAAAGTGTGATTTTCTGCCTAAATTTCACAGGCTGATTTGTAATGAATTGTGAGGTTTTATTTTAGTGAAAAATGTGAAAGAAGTGTTGCTCAACATGGCCTGGATCACTCACAACAGTGTCTTATGCAATATGTACTGCTCTAGTATGCCTATTGGCCATTTCTGCATAATATTACAAGGTTACATTATGTTCTCATGCTATACAAAGGTACTCAGGGCCAGCATATAAGGTACTTTGAAATTGAAATACATAAAATATTACTAGTTACTATGATTTAAATGTGATATATTTGTATTACATTATTACCGTCATTCTGTGTTACTTTTGCCTGAACTGTGCTTCTACATTTTCTTAGTAATTTTCTGAATGACTTTGTATTTTACTGATACCATGGCACAAGTAACCTACTGTAGTTTAACTGACGCCATTTCATCTAATTAATGCAATCTAAGCTTTAAACAAGCTGAACAAACTATGCTGTATTTAAACATTCTGCAAACCCCTTTTGGGCTCATACCCAAAATTTAAGAAGCACTGCTCTAAACCAACTTACAGTTTAAGAAAGTGAAGTGCTCTTTTTCTTTGATTATGAGTTCAAAAGGCTGCAACATCCTGCACTCTGCTGCCCTCCGCTGTTCTCTTAACCTGTTTCTTTATGGCACCTGTAGAGTACTAAAAATGTATTTTCTCTTTTTGTCAGATGTTTTTAAAGGTTGTAAAACGTCCAATGCTGTTCAAGCTTGGTTTAAAATATTAATAAAAACATAATATAGCCCTTTTAATTAACAAGTCAAGTGTAGCTGCCATAATTATCTGAAGACTATGAACAGAGGACACAAAATCTCATAGAAATAGTAAAAAGTGGATTTTTAAAAAAGTCTGTTGGTTTTTAAGTGTGGTGTGAAAAAAATTGTTCCTGGTGCATTTACACAAGGCGTGAACAATCCCTAAAATTAAATATTTTTTGCATTATGTTGGACGTTGCACACTACAAATTTGTTCACTGCACTTTAATTAGCCATTAGTGCTACTGCAAATCTTAGCACCAAAATATGTTACATTTAAGGATTCTCAGTTAGCATGCTAATCAACTGAGACTGCTTATTAAGCTGAGTTTTATGGGCGACATGAAGATGCCACTATGATTTATGCATACTCATGTAGTTATATGCCTTCAGCAGATGGTATTTAATATTCACATGTGGTAAGTTGCATAAACGTCTTGAGTGTGGGTGGGACAGTACAGTCTACAGCAGTAGTAAACATTTGACCCCTGTGCCACCCTGAACTCTCTTCTCTGGTTGTTTCACAGAGCAATATTTCTGCCACCTCACATTTTAATTTTGGCCTTGTATCTCACAACACAATTAGTATTTATTTATTCTTACTTTAAAACTTGCTTTGCATGCCATACCATCCACCATGTGCGTCAATCTTGGTGCATACTCTAAGCCAGGCTTAGACCGCGGTCTGAGTCTGGATCTCCAGAAGCTTTGATCTGGAGCCCAAAGCATTTGTCATGATGCTCACATACTTTAAATATAGAAACATATTGCCCCATTTTGATTTTGAACAGGCACAAGCAAGACGCAAGAGGTCCTTGTGGGTTGCTATAATTACAGAGTACACTGATCTGACTGAGAAAGAGGTAGATTCAAATGAGCTAGAAAGAGGACAGAGGAGCCTCTTACAGAAGAAGTTTTATCTGTCCTGATGATACTTCTCTAGCTTTTGCTTTTAGCAATTAAGTTAATGCTAGCCACAGACAGGCGACACAAACACAGCTCTTAAAATTAAAATGGACTTAGCTGAAGTCTCTTTATCATGTTTACCGGTCCCACTGACGGGTGAACAAGGTGTGAATGGACCAAGTCTACAGACATATTAATTAGCACATTTACCCAGTATTATGAAGCTGCACTAACCTGCATCGTTTGCATTCAGTATAAATATTTAAAATTGTGTTTTCCAAATACTGCTGCTTGGAGGAGAGTGGAACATTGTTTATAAATCTCCAATGTGACCTGAGTCAGATCCAAGTTCAAACATCAGCTGCTGTTAAAGTGGATATGATAGCTACTTGTGCTTGAGGTTTTTGTTTACAGAAATCATAGACATTGTAGTTTGGTACATTTAACTCCAGAATAAATACATAAAAAATACAGTAAAATATAATATTTATTTTTTATATACATATTTGTTTGGACCCCAGCAGAGGTAGAAGGTTAATTCTGTGGACCCCAAGCAATTTTAATTGGAGACCCCTGCTCTAAGCTCTATATGTGAAGATATTTAAGGCCATCTTAATTAAAGGTTTGCATGCACACTAAATGTATCAGACGTGCTAAAAGTGGAGCGCAGCACAGATCTTGCTCTGGTGACTCAATGAATATGTAAAACAAGGCTATCTCCTCTGAAAACGCAAAATTCATGGCGGAGAAAATACAAATGAAGTCGCTTTGCGGTCATTGTTTGATTTATCACAAGTATGAGAGCTAAATCTGCATCTAAATTTATCACATTTGAGGAGCAGGTGCAAAGGTTTTGTGGTAAAATGAGTGCAGTTTTTAGTGCACAGATGGGGCATTGAAAATAAGTTATAATGCTTTAATGCTCATTCACAAAGATACAACAGAACAATAATGTGTTGATTTGAAGGTGGATGAAACAAAGACAGACCTTACCTGTAACACTTTCCTTGTATCTTGCGCATATCCCACGGATGTGCAGCCTTTACAGCTCCTGTCTCTGGGCTTTCAGCCTGTCCCACGTACTTTTAAATCCTTACAGTGAAGACTGAGCAGTCTTTAAACACTGTGTACAGGCTACATGATGACAGTCTCACTTGTGTTTATCCCATTGCTTCACAATGCTCGCTGTGGCGCTTGATTAACAGCCTGGTGTGGCTCAAGGCTGCACTGTGTGGATTAGGTGTGGATCTACAAGCGGAAGACATCAAAAATATTTTTAATTGTTATATTTATTTGACCGTCCAGTGCCTCAAGACCGGGAAGCAGTGCTTCACCAACACTGTTTACAGTGGAGGTGGGGAGCTGTTGACCTCCACTGGGGATGTTGTCGGGCGGTGGAAGGAATACTTCAAGGATCTCCTCAATCCCATGACATGCCTTCCACTGAGGAAGCAGAGGCTGGGGACTCGGCGGTGCACTTGTCCATTACCCAAGCTGAAGTCATCGAGGTGGTCAAAAAGCTCCTCGGTGGCAAAGCACTGGGGGTGGATGAGATCCGCCCTGAGTACCTCAAGTCTCTGAATGGTGTCGAAAATGAGTTTCCTTTGCAGGGTGGCTGGGCGCTCCCTCTGAGATAGGGTGAGGAGCTCAGTTACCCGGGAGGGGCTCGGAGTAGAGCCGCTGCTTCTCCACATTGAGAGGAGCCAGCTGAGGTGGCTCAGGCATCTGTTCCAGATGCCTCCTGGTCACCTCCCTGCAGAGGTGTTCCAGGCATGTCCCACCGGGAGGAGGCCCTGGGGAAGACCTAGGACGCACTGGAGGGACTACGTCTCTCGGCTGTCCTTTTTCTTTTCTTTTTTTGGCCAAGGGCCGCCACACACTGAAAATGGTTTCGCAACCCACCTTTGGGTCCCAACCCACCAGTAGAGAATCACTGCTTTAGGGAAAGATGCAGTCGGAGCTACAGGACAGCATTGCTCCCATTATTGGTGCGTTTCATGCTAACGGAAAATTCTCATTTACATACCAAACTTGCGCAGTTTCTCTTCGTATCTCACACGCCCACAAATAGCAAAGTTTTTTTTTTCAATCTGCACTTGCAGTTTAGCACCCACCTTAGTAAATATAGCCCATAGTGTACAGTGCATAGCAGTGAACATCTGACCTCCATATCGCCCCTCACATTTTTTTATTAGGCTTGCCATTTCCTACCACCTTACCTTTTCATTGCGTCCACTATCTCATAACACTCTATTCCATTTATTTTTATATTTCAAAACCATCTTGCTCTGCGCTGTAACCGACATGATCCACTGCACGACTGTACTTATTTTTCAAAGCCTTGCATCACCTCCTTCCTCTGGCCTCTGAGGTGGACTCGTCATGTTTATCTCCACTCCCGGGGCCAACCGCAGATTGCCTGCTAACACGAATGAAGCCGAGACTATTTCCCTATTTGCTGTCACGTACACTTACAATCGACTACTACCACCACTGTCATCTTCCCCCTACGTGTCATGTTGGGAAAAGCAGGGAGCACTTGCCACTGCCGCTGGAAGGTTTCTGCACTCTGTGGCTCTATGATAAGGTCTGACTTTCCTTCCACCGTGCAGGTCTGAGAGACTACGGCTTGTATTGCCTTTTGTAATTACGTCTGCTTCGCTGCACTGTTTCTGCTCCTGACTCTACACGAAGAGCTGATTTGTGGGTGCGTGGAAGCGTGTGGCTGAACGAGTGTAATCCCTGTACACCATCTCTACACTGCATAACGTCTTTTCCTTTGAGGCAAATGGGTTTTTACTGTTTTGTCAACACAGGCTTCTGAATCAGTTCTATATTTGTGTAAACTACTGATACAGGGAATATTTCAATGTTTCTCTGGGGAAAAGCTAGCAACAGTCCCTATATTGCTTTGTTTATGGTTGGTTTTAATGCAGTCTGCGGAGGAACCTCCCATTGCTGCACATTCGGTGGTTCTATGGCGTCCTGCATTGAAAACGTGTAATGCACAATTTTTCATTTTTTTCATTTGCTTCTACCATAGTTACATGCTTGAAATATTTAAAGTAGTAATGTTAAAAGTATTGTTAATTAAAATTTGCTACTGTTTAGCATTAAAATAGCTCCTACAAGAGCTTGACAGCTTGTCTGGTTTCCAGTGGTGGAAGAAGTACATCATTTTTTTTAGGTAAAGTACAGATAAAGGAGCAAAAATGTCCTCAAGTAAAAGTGTCACATGAAAATTTCTACTTAAGTAAAAGTAATTATGTACTTACATTTAAATGTACTTGTGAGTAAAAAGTAAAAGTATTTTGCACTGATTCAAAAACTAATGAATGTGTTACATCTGAGGGATTTTACTGAAAAAAACTGCTGAAAATGATAGGTTTACGGCGCGATAGAATAGACTGTATCTGTTGGTGAGTACTACTTTATTGTCTCTTTTATACTTACGTCCTGTGTCTACAGTGACCGCAAGGCAAAACCTAATGAATTTAAATCAAACACAAAATACTTTTCACTGTACAGATACATGAAAATTGTATTTAAGTAACTAAGTACTTTTATTTTTAAATTTGTTACATTCCACCACTGCTGGTTTCTGTGGCTCTGGTTACACTGAATGTGAATAAAACCTATGCCCACTGTTTAAGAACAAGCCCACAGAGTTCTTACCTGAGGTGAGAGAGGCATTGACCAGGGCTGGTTGGTTTTAGGTTCTTTGTCTCATGTTCCAACAGATATTTGTAAAAACACTATTATGTCCCAGTTTTTAGCAAACCCTGTTCCAGCTGTCCCCATTCTAGCACATGAAAAAGCATAGGACACTTACATTTGTCTTTACTTTTGCCACTCAACCTATTTGCCATGTTGCTGTTTTTATCAATAAATGTGCATCATATTCAAAACTTAAGCTCTAAAGCAGGAGACACCCTTTTTCTCTTGAGAGCTACTTTTACAATAAAATAAAATAAATAAATAAAATAAAATAAAGGCAAAGTGCTGCTCGTGCTTTGTAATATTTATCCAGTCATCTTCATCTACTTACTTCTTTTAATGGTTGTGGGTACTGGTAGCCTGACAAACTTTTTACCTATTCTTAGTTAGTCTGGTACCTCTTCATTTAAGTTTCGTGTATGTGGTGGAAAAAATGACAGGTGGAGTAAACAATCAGAGAAGCGAAGGGCGGGACATAAGCAGTGCACTGATGACCCAAACAATACAGATTCTTGCCCTTTTTTTTTAATAAAACACCATAATACACCATATTATGAGCAGCTCTGTACTTATTTCTGAACAGGGATCAGCAGAAGCCAATTGTACAAAGACTTGTGGAAAAAAGTATTATTATTATTTATTTATTTATTTATTTATTTATTTATTTATTTAATGCATTTGTTACGTCAGATGTCAATGGGACTTTACTGTTGTTAAGATCGCAACAAGACGAAAAAAAAATAATGCAGAGGATGAGACAATAATGCAGACTTCAGCAGAACCAACAGGTGACAAGGGAAAGCACTAAATGCAATTAATCAGGTCAGAGAAGTTATTAAATTAGCTCAGTAGCTAGTCTTACTGTGGTTAGCTCTTCCACTTCCATAAGACGCACTCCAGATAAACAGCTGTGATAGGCCGGTTCCAAATCAAACCGGACAAACACTTCGCTCCAAGAGGGGAACCAGACTATCAGGCTAGAGCACTGGAGCCTATTCCAGTAACTATGGGCCTCAGGCGGGGTACACCCTGCACAGTGGTCAGTTTGTCACAGGGCTGACACTTTCAACCCAGAGAAAATTTTGGATTTTGTTTTATCTGAACAGTAACAAAATGTAGCTATCCTAAAACTCATATTTTACAGTAAAACAACAACAACAACAACAAAAAAAGAAAAATTAGTTGCTCCTTTTGAAACAAAACTCTTATCACTTAATCACAAAATAATGATTTTGTGCTCAAAGGAGGCAGGAACCCATGAATTTGATTGGACACATAAACAAGTTGGTTTAAATCAGATTTGACTAATGAAGCTTCTGGAGAATTCATTAAGTCTTTGGGGAGCTACTTGGAAAGTGGTTGAGACCTACTGGTAGCTCCCGAGCTACAGGTTGGAGACCACTGCTCTAGGGTCATGTACTTTCATTACATGACAGAAAAATATGTCCCAGTTTTTGTGTCTAGAAATCTGGTCACCTTAATAAAGCCTCAAACTCTTCAGTGAGAGACGGAGAGGTCGGCTGTGTGCCCCACTGCTTCAGTAAACAAAGGGTATGAGACAGTTAACCATGGAGGATAAACGCCTTTGGTCCTGGGGATGGTTACAGTTCTCCACTGTGTCCCCCTGGGGTTAGGAAACCGTAGAATGGAAGGTTAGCATACATATTTAGCTAGAGCAGGCACATACGCTGTCAATCAATTAACTCAGGATTGTTCATATAAACGTCCAATAGAATGTGCATGGGCCCCGGTTGGGCGGGATTTTTTTGGGCCTGATCAAAGCTTTATACGATGAGCACTGTTTCTGAGCATCCTGCCAACGTAATAGGGTAAAAAAAAAAAAAGAGCTCCTACAGAGATAACCTTTCTGGATCTACACTCTCAAGGCTACACAATACCTAGGTCTTTAATGGGGAACTTGATTTTTCCATCTTCTTCTTACTTTTCCCTTCTCTTAATGAACTGTTAAGGTCTTTGTATGGGTAACTAGTTCATTTTTGTAAATTTTATTAATATCATCTACCAGATGACTGTGTGCTAGCCCCTTCTGTGCATGTGACCAAGACCAACAGGTTTAAAACTGCTTCCTGGCGGCCAGAACTATTTTAACTTTCCTACACCCCTAAGACATTTTTTGATGTTTTGCACCTGTTTTTTGTGGATAACTTTTGCTGTGTTGATTCAAATGGCATAGATTTTGCCTCAAGTGTGTATATTTGGATGAATTTTCAGATTTCAGGATTTTTTTTTTTAAATCCTCTTAAAAAGGTGTCTAAAAAAATAGTCACACCTTTACCCCTAAGACATTTGTTTGTGCCATTGACTCTCATTAAAACAACACTTTTATTATACACTGTCACTGCAATATAATTTCACATTTTTATCAAGTATTTCATGGATTCATGATAGTGAGGGATTGGAATTTTAGATTTTATTGTTTTTTTAGTAGGTGGTGCCATTTCCCCCATATATGGTAGACAGAGGTACAAATTTGGAAGTGGCCACATTAGTGTTTGTATAAATGATCAAGCCTACAAGGCAAATACAAAAAACATTTTTTGAACTAAAATGATTTGAGTGTGTTTTAGGGTTGTCATAAATTGGTGTGAATGTGTTTGTTGAGAAATGAGTTTGTTTGTGTTTGCGTGAGCACAAATCCAAAATGTAGTTCTTACAGAGATGTGCACATCAGGGCAAAGTAGAAAAAGTGCCCAGACTGAGCAGAGGCAGAGGTTTGTGCTGGATGTGTATGCACCACATAAACTAGAATTTAAGGGGCTAAATTTCATAAACAGAATTATTTTTTTGCTGTGTATAATGAGGGCTGAATTTAATCATGAAATAATAAAAAAAAATAATAATTAGTCATTATTATATAATTTTTCTATGGCAGTGCAATTTTTTGCGCCTTAGGATGAAAGGTGTGACTAAAAATGTTTCATCTGCCGCTACACAAAAATTTTAAATCTAATAAAATCAATCATGGCGTCAATTTTTGACACTCCCAAGCTTTGATAATCCACCCCCCAAAAAATTTGATTTGCATTTACAGAAACTAAAAAAATATTTTTTTGTAATTATTTGCCCTAATTTGAAACCAACTTTTTATCACAAAAACTGAAATTTAAGGGGTTAAATTTCATAAACAATATGAAATTTTGTTATGTATGATGAGGACTGAAGTCAATCATTGTAACCATGAAAAAAAAATTGGAATTATTGACCATTAGCTAATTTTGCAATGGCAGTCTTTATTGGTGCAATTTTTTGTGCTTATGGCGAAAGGTGTGACTAAAAAATTAGGGCTGTAGGAGGATTAAGCAACTAGCCATGTTACAATAAAGGCATTTTAATAATTCCTACATTTTTGAGTTCCCCAGTTTTTTACTTTTTTAAAATACCACTTTGATTCTGATCCCTATGCTGAAGAGCACCAAAAAGAAATCATTTTTAACACACAACAACACATCCAAGTAGCACTCCTGCTTGCCACGCTTTGGTTGAACTGTGTAGAGACCTTGTTTCCTTCTTACTTTATCCCCAGACTAAATAAAAATATTCAGTCTGTCACAATAAAAGGAAAAAGTCTTTTTATGTATTTTTATATCAAAATTGGTATTGTTGCTGGTATATGAAGATGTGCAGAACCATTAAAAAACACATCTTTACATTATCGCCAATGGTACTTAGCAGCTGTTCCAATTGTTTACCCAATTTACAGAAACAGCAGAAACAGATGCAAATGAGAAAACCATAGCTCCAATTAAGTCTCAGTCTTAGTCCAAAAGTCACTGGAATCAGGGAGATAATGGCCGAGACTGACAGCACTGGAAACAGAACAGCTTTTCTAATAATTGAAAGTGTGTTTGAAGGCTTTTTGTCCCCTCTGACTGCCTGTTGTACATTCTCACTAAGCCCGGTTGAGAGTTTTTTTTTGTTTGTTTTTTTTTTCTTCCAGAGCGACGATAAAATCACCTCTTCAGTTTGTGTGAAAAACAGCTGTGTTTGGATGATACCAGCCTTTGTCTTGTTCAGAGCATTTCATTAATAACAGAAATGCCCCTTGAGCAAGTAACTGCCGAGTACTTTCCTCATTCATATTTTAAACTCGCCACAAATTTTTAGCGCGCCACAAAAAGCCCGTCATTTTAGGAAAGTTGATGAGAGATGAAAATGTGATGCTGGAAAGGATTTTAGCATATTTCTGCAATTCTGTTTTGGATTTTAGGGCTGCTTTTACTAGAGCAACTAGTATTTGTACAATCTTTGGTGTGCCACAGAAAATGGTGTGTTATTTTTTTTTTAGCATAACAGTTGAAGGATGGTAGTTTTCACCCAAAACTAACATTTTCAGATAAAAAGCTGAGAAAAATGCATTTTTGTGAAACGTTTTTTGTAAAAGTTAAAAGTATTTTTAAGGCATGTAAGACTTATATTTAGGTAAAAACACTTATACACAATAAATAACATTTGGAATAAAAAAAAGACAACATTTTACTTTTTTAGCCACTGGGTGTTCTCTTTTTTTCATTTTTATAGATGCATTACTGGCATTAGTAGAGCATGTGCTGTGTTGTCAGCGTTCTTGTCTAGGTTAAATAAAGTTATCAGATGCATCACACTACCACAAACATGACAAAAAAGTATCAAATTAGCTTTAGCTTGTTGGTGCTGCACTGGGCTCCGCTCGTCCTGCTGGGGGCGCTGTCTGTGCTCTTCCTTCTCATCCTCCCCGGGTTCTGGCCTGGTTTTCATCGTCCCCTTTGTCTGAAATGTTGCGAGTCTGGTTCAGGACTTCCTCACTTGTAATCACTCAGTCAAGCAAAGACAACGTCCTGTCTGCTCCTGCGCCTGGGTCTTGTTGTCCTGCAAAATCCATACACATGAAATGTTGCATTCTGTCCTGTTGCCAGAAGCTTCTTCTTCGTTTGATTTTCATGTAGCTAGCACTGCCAGAAGTCCTCGGCTGTGTCCGAACATCATCCCTAGCCCCTAACCCCTCAGTCCCTATATAGTCCAGCACTATATAGCAGAGTATATAGTGCACTCATTTTGTGAATGATTCAGAAACTCACTCGCTATTTTTAACTCGCCATTGATCATGTGACTCTGGCGCCTGTGTAAAAAAAAGTTTGTCGAGCTCCGCTGATAATGGGCTTCTGTGCTAAAGCCCGACTAAAGCAATATTTTTGTAATTTATAGATAAATAATAATCTTACATGTGATATTTAACATGAATGATCACTTTAATGAAAAATAAAATGGACTGGATTATTGCAGCTCTTTGCCTTACTCCCAATTCAGACCAAAGCAGAAGCAGAGTGTAATGCTGCGTTCACACTGGACGCGTTTGAGGCATCAATTTCGCGTCAACTCATCTAATTGGACGTTTGAACATTTTGAAGTCAGATGCTTTATTCGCGCATCCAATTCGCTCTGTTCGCGTGTCAAAACAAATGTGTTCAGACGCGAATTCACGTCATGGGAGGAGTCTGTTGTGCCAGAGTAATGGCCGCTCTTTCAGGGCTAAATCCAACTGAGGCCATGCCGATTTTCTCACCTGTGTCCCGTGTCGGTGCGAGGACATCTCCCCAGGAGAGTTTTTTCTTGTTTAATAGCGGTCTCTAGTGGTTTTAGCGGGTTATAGGCTAGGCTAGCACTCAGTACAAAGACTGTTTTTCCTGTTGTTTTGGGGAGTGCAATAACTGCTAATCCAACGAGCTCAACTCAGCACACGCTAAAGTTAAGGTCCCCTCTATGTCTTGTTACTGTCTTATTGACTGCTGTCTTTATAAAAGTAGCAGAGCTGCTGTAGGTTGTAGCTTATAGCTCCACGTTCACATTCTCCAGGTTCACAAGTTCAGATTTTTCAACTCGGGCATCTAGGACGTCAGATTCGCACGTCAGACACGTCAACGCTCAATTTGCGCAGCGCTATTAGCGCGTCAAAGTCTAATTCGCGACGCACTGGACGCTTGATTCGCACAGCAGGACATCCAGACGTGCGTTTACATAGACTTAACATGTAAACCAGACGCCCCAGTCCAGTGTGAACGCAGCATAACAGCAGCATCAGGTCAGACGCATGTGAACTGCTTTCTGTTTTATTCAGTCTGACAGTTCACACTGGGGATGACATACGAGCGTCTTACGAACGACTCGCCGCAACACTACGCTCAAATTAGGTTGGAGTTCTATTTTTTGAGCGTCTATGCAGCGATCTGCAGAGCTACAGCTGGGGAAACACAGGAAACAGCCAACAAGTATCAAAAAAAAAAAAAACCTTCTGCTGCACTTTCTACATAAAGGCTCACTGAAAACAGCGGTAATGTAAACACTTAGCACCGAGAAGTTGATTCTTGAGGGGAAGAAATGCAATGTAATTTGCAATGGCAAGCAGCCATTTTACAAGGACAACATGCAGAAGTAGAAGGTACAGGGCTCAGTAAAGACAGCTTTCTGTTTAGACGGTGAGTAGTCTGTAAACTCAGAGAGAGACCCACTCATGCAGCGTAACAGCAGCAGCTCTGACGCCCACAGTGTGAATTGATGCTTTTAAACAGATGTGCATAAAACAACCTGCTGCTGCAACATCATCGAGATCTTTTTGTTGTGAATTCAGGTTTAAGAGGAGAAGCTCTCATCTGTACAGGCTAATGTCAGCTAACAATAGCAATTTTATTATTTTTTCATAAATATGACCTGATAGAAGTAAACACTGCGTCTCTAACTTGTTTTATTCAGACGTGTTGTGTACAGTTTAAAGTCCTGCCATGGTCCCGTTGTTCTATTCTGAAAGTTGCAAAGCATTCTGGTCTATATTGACCATCGGTGTGTCCATTACTTTTCAAAAGGCATTGTGGGAAATTTTTAGCACACAATTATTTATCCACTAGACATTTGGACACCACTACAAAATGGCGTGACCACACTATACTGCACTATATAATGTTATGTGATTGGCAGTCAAAGAGTTAAGTAAAATTAAAAGTATTGTTTTAGAAAATGTAGTGTTAAAAATGTCCTTAAGTAATACCTTGAATAAAAGTCTCTAGTTATACTTTCCTCTTCTGGTCACTACTCTGTCATAAACAGTGAGATGATTATAAAATCCTGAGAATTATGCTGCTGGCCAGTAAAAAGGCACTTAACAGGAGATGATGAAGTGGATTAGTGCCTAAAGTGTAAGGATGATTTGAAGTGATTCTTAGCATCTAAAATATGGAGAAACTGATGTCTTCACTTAGGTTGGAATTTGACCAATTCAACTCTGTTTGGAAAGGATTGTTACAATGTAAGATCTGACTGAAGTCTAGATCTGACCTTGTATGGGATTGGTATTAGCTGTCCAGACTGGGTGGTATACTCTCTGGGTATAAGTAATGTGCAGATATACTGTATAAATACTGTATATACTTTCAACCTGAGTCAGAGCTGTCATATTTAACAGGAAGGCGGCATAATGGACGGATGAAAGGGGTTTTCTTTTAAAAAATCGTGTGGACCATCATTCCATTTAATTCCTGACCAGCAGGAAGTTTGGGGGACACAAAGGAGTTTAACACTGGTATCCTCTCTCTTTAGTTTCTTGTTTGTCCACTGTCTCACTGTCTAAAAAAAAATCCTCTTTTGCTTATTCCCGTTAGAAAAGGTTGGAGCCTGTCCCAGTAACTATGCGGCCCGTTAGTCGCAGAGCTGACACAGAAACAGACACCGACAGACAACCATCAGTGACCATTCATCATGACCTCCTTGAGTTTCCATTATGTTTTGGCCCACAGTTTCTTCTTACTTAGAACCATTAGTTTCACCTTTTTTTTCACTTGTAAAAGCTTGTCCAAAAGCAGTCATTTTCCTTCAGACACACACGCTTACTGATCTGCTGTTGAAAGAATGATGGTCAGACTATCCTCTGACACGACCGTTGCTCTTATTCTAGCTGCGTGTCTTACATTTTCATCCACATTTCTAAAGCCACCTTTCATCCCACTTGGAAGGCCGTGCATGTCTGATGCATTAGTCAGCGCTTTGAAACAATCCTCCTCAGATTCAGCGCTTCTGTCGGAGGGCCTCGAGTGGATGTGTTGAACCATGGGATTGAAGATTTTATCATCATCTGAGGATTGACACCACTCTCCTGCAGGTGGGGAATGAAGCACAAGTGTTTGTTTAAGCTTGAGCCAAAGCAAAAGGCATCATGATTTGTTTTTTTGTTTTGTTTTTTTGTTTTTTTTTAAATGTACAATATATTTAATAGACATTTGGCCTCATAGATTGTTGATTAAAACAGTCTGTATAATGCAATAAAAAAGGTATGGATTGATTACAGAATTGAAACTTTGAACTAATTATAAACAAACTTATTGCTTAGGGTTCCTGCAAAAGATTATGAATACATTTGACAAGAATGCAGCAGTATCATTAATTCAAATAAACATTTAATTTAATTATAACAATCATACTGCTTCTAAAGCAGAACTCAGTAACTTTTTTACCTTAAATAAACAGTTTCAGAGACTGTGTGATCATTAAATGAGTTGTTGTGGGGTGATAGAGCATCCGTTATCTCCCCCTGGTGTCTCTGAGACAAAAATGACACTTGTGTTGCTGACCCTGTGTCACGGAAGTATTGAGTCTCGCAAGAAAGTTTCTTTATTACTTTATGTTACTTATGTTACTTATGTTTCTTTATGTTCTTTATGGCAGAGCTGCCAAATGTCGAAAAAAACATATACAGTTAACAGAAGGAAAATTAAAGTAAACACATGAAAGGGTTTACAGAGGAGTCAACTGGACTTTTGAGTATTTACAATAGTGCTTTACTTCAAAATGTATGGGGAGCTCTACAGAGGAAAGTGAGGCAGAAACAGTGGAAAGATGAGCAGAGTTACTGAGTTTGGCTTTAAGGTCTTTTTTGAGCTTTTACTCATATATATTATTATTATTTCATCTAATGTTGTTTCCACCTTAAAAACGTACCTGGAGTAGTATTTTGTCTCATTGACATGTTTCAGTAATCCCATATGCTGAGGTGCTGTCCTTCTCTAAAGATGAAAACGCTCAACTTCACAGCTCTATGTAGACAGGAGAAGCACCGCCTTCACCAGGAAGTGTTCCTGCAGGTTTCTAAAGCCCATACACCATCACTGGCTCATTCTGATCATTTCAGCTGCTTAAACCATGGCCACTACAAAGCAGCCAGCTCATTTATCTATCTGTTAGCTTCATGTTGCTATTGGCTGTGCTAATTAGCCATTATATCATGTTCTGTCTATCCCCCAACCGATCAAGTACAAGTACTCAGAGATTACTAGAGGTGGGAAAAATAATAATAATTATAAGTTATAATTTTTCCGATGCATCTATCATTTCTGTAAAAAGATTCTGAATCGATTCAGAAAAGCTAATAATCGGAATTTTGTAAAGGCTATGTCCAGAACAAATCTAATGCTGCTGTGTTGCAAAGAGTCAGCTCTGACAAATGCTAACAGAATTTGCTACTACAACATATCAGTTATTAGTTCTCTACTTTTGTTTTTTGGAGTAGAGTGGAGTAAGTGTTTAAAATTACATTTCAGTTATAAAATATACAATAAAATGAATTATTGTTGAAGTCAAAGTAACAGCTCCCCAAAAGAATATATTTTCAATACATATACAATATTTTAAGTTACAAAATTTAAAATGTTGACATAAAGGTGTCCCAAATGGTTTTAGAATGTCAGTGTTATTTCATCTGCATATAAACTGTTTTTTATTTTACACTGCCTGACAATGCACAATGTTGACAACTCAAGCCGCGCTGCTCCAAGCGGCTTGGTGACAATCTACCACACTATAGCCGGGGAAACATAGGAAATAAGTGTTAAGAATAAACTTCTGCTATACACATTCAAAATAAAGGCTTGCTAACATAGCAGTAATTTAAAAATCGCACACAGAGAAGTTATTATCTAACAACACCAAACAGCCATTTTACAAGGAGAACATGAAGAACGAGAAGATCTGGGGCTTAATACCCACAACTTTGGGTTTTGATGGTAAGGAGCAAAACAGAGGGGAGAGAGATTTGTAACTGATGCTTTTGGCAGACATGCATAAAAAAGTTTGTGGACATGTTGCCCTGCTATCGTTCTCATTCTCCTATAACATGCCTCTTAATGCATCTGTTGATTTTACATAGAACTTCTTTGCATGAATATATACAGCAGTGGCATTTTCTCCCAGATGCTGAATGAAACCAGGCTTCCCCGTTTTCGCGGACATGGAGCAGGGATCTTCAGTACTAAGTTTTTGGCAGTATTATGATGCACATGTCATGGAGGTTTACGTATAAGAGGTGCTACACTTGAGCCCAGTGGAGATTTATAACATGGTGCTGAGTATTTTCTCCCCTTGGCCTCTGGTGAAGTACCACAGACAGTTGACTGACTTTTTTTTCTTTGTAATTTAACAGCTGTTAAATGTGCTGTACTTGCAATAAGTGGGAGAGAAAGAACAGCGTGTCTGAGACATATTTATGGAGATGCAAATAAAGAGTGTTTGATTGATAGTGATAGTCACCACCACCCCTCATCCATGCCCCCCCTCCCCGTCCCCCCCCACCCCCCCCCCCCACTTGGCTTCCCATTCTTGCAAGGCTGTTTTTTGCCAACTTAGCCCAGGGAGAGGTGCAGGGGACTTTATTATACCAGCAACAACTCATTTAGCCATCACACAAACAGGTAAAAATGTTGCATAGTTTGTCTTTAATTATTAATATAACTATTCCCAATGCTTTAAATCTTTGAATAAGAACCTTTCTAAGCCACTAGCACTTCTATATCCCATGAACCAACACTTGCACAGCGGGCACCTACTCCAAGATGGCTTCCACCTCACCAAACAAAGAGCCTCTCACTGATTCTTACCAAAGAGTTCTCCTGCCATTCCAGCCTCTAACATGACCTATCCTGTTGTTGTGGATTGCCCATTCAGCCGGACAAACACGTCTTGAGTGACAGTGCCTTGTCTGGACCCTGGTCCTCTGTCCTGCTGTTCCGAACCACAGCCATCCCCCCGCCATCTTTGAAAGAACTGCCATTTTAGTGCTTTTTCTGTGGCGTGTTTCCTCTTTTCAACCATTCACTTAAATAGACCTGAGAAGGAGAATGGCCTTTTTTCTGGGGCTAAGAAAGCTGCACAATAGAAGCAAACTGCAAGAAAAGACACATTTCTTTCTGTTCAATGTTAGCTGCTCTTTTTCTTGCTAGGTTCTTACCTGTTTGATTCCAGTTTGTTCACTTTGAGCATGAAGCCAGTCCAGACGCTCTTTAATCTGTAGTTCAAAGCACAAGATGGAGGTTAAACGCTGGCAACAACAACAAGATTCTATAGAAAATGTACACAACCCTGTCAGGAGCTAAAACACACTGTACATTGCAGCTGATGATGAAAATTTTCCCTTGTGACTGCAGAGGCACATGTCTGAAGGAGGACTGCTTTAAAATGCAGACTTTCCTGCTATGGCGCGCAATTGCCTCGAAAGTACAGGATGAAGTCTACAACAAATGCTTAACCACATCTAAACCAAAACTTCAGAATATAATCCACTTTATAGTCCCAGATCTAAACCAGAACTAAACTATGACTAAACCAGGACTAAACCGGGTCTGAACCAGGACCAAACCAAGACTAAACTAGGTCTAAACTATGACTAAACCAAAACCAAACCAGGTCTAAACCAGGTCTGAACCAGGACCAAACCAGGACTAAACTAGGTCTAAACAATGACTAGACCAGGTCTAAACCTTGACTAAACTGTGACTAAACCTGAACTAAACCAGGTCTAAACCATGACTAAACCAGAACTAAACCAGGTCTGAACCAGGACCAAACCAGGACTAAACTAGGTCTAAACTATGACTAAACCAAAACTAAACCAGGTCTAAACCAGGTCTGAACCAGGACCAAACCAGGACTAAACCCAAGTCTAAACAATGACTAGACCAGGTCTAAACCTTGACTAAACTATGACTAAACCAGAACTAAACCATTACTAACCCAAGTCTAAACCAGGTCTAAAACATAACAAATCAGGTCTAAACCAGGACTAAACCAGGACAAAACCAGCTCTATACTACTTTGTTGTGTTTTAGCGACTACCGGATTGTTTTTGTTTTTGTTTTTTTGTTTTTTTTTTTAAACTTGAGAACTGTAGCTCACCTTTAAGAGGTGTAAAAGTACTCACTGGCTTCGCTCCGTCTTGCAGTCACATCTCTTGCATTTTGCCTTTCTTAATGGCTGTCCCTGTCACTCCAATACAGTAGACAATGGCGACACAATCTTGGTCACAGAAACAAAATAAGTTATGAAGCCTCTGTGTTGCCTCTACCATGTTTCCAACTCAGAAACATTTCTGGTACAGAGTGTGATGCTGTTCCAAATGCCCTGATCTCACTGGTTCGGCTCCAAGCCTGCCTTTGAAATCATTTGCTAATGGAACATTACCATACCCACTTCCTTCACTTTGAAAGGAAGTGGGAATGGCAGACCAGGCTAGAAAATATATAAAGAAGTGTAGAAAATGATGCTGCTAAAATTGATCTCAAATGCTCTAAAATGACAACCAAAACCTGAAAGGCATGGAAGAAAAAAAAGGACGCACTGACCTAAAGAGAAAATGGCACATTTTGATGACTAAGGAAACTAAGGTTTTTTTTCTTTTTTTTGGTTCTAGGGGCTGCAAACAGTTTTTCAGATGACCCCCAAACACTGAGTTCCAGCCCCAGGACACTGTGAAGACAGTAAAGACTGGGGGAGCACGCATCATGATATGGGGATGTTTTTCATATTGAGCTGTTGAGCCTATTTATCACACACAGGGATCATAGATCAGTTTAAACATATCCAAGTACTTCAAGAGGTCCTGCAGCCTTATGCTGAAGAGGAAATGCCATTGAAATCAGTTGTTGTGTGACCCGCACAATCCCAGACCTGAACCCTATAGAAAACTTGTGGGGTGACATTAAAAATGCTGTTTCTGAGGCCAAACCAAGAAATGCAGAGGAACTGTGGAAGGTCATCCAGTTGTCCTGGGATGTGATACCTGCCAGAAGTTAGTGGACTCCATGCATCATAGATGAAGAGCAGCTCTCAAAAACCATAGTTTTACAACTAAATATTAGTTCAGAGATTCACGGGAAAACAAAATCTTAAAGTATTTTCAATTTATACAGTAAATGTTTGAGTTTGTTAAGAAAAGTGCAGACACAGATGCTATTTTTTGGAACAGCCTAATTTTTTTTCTCTTCACTTTCTGTAAAGGAATAACAAATTGTATGATTTTTTGTTCATGTTTTGATTTGGAATAGAATGAGCAGTGGATTTTGAGATTTACCCAGTTTGATACGCATACTGCTATTATTTTGAACACTACTGTACAAGTTCTAACACTATAGTGACGATAGTGACACAATAGGATATGAATCAATTTCTTTTGCCAATGTTCTTGGAAAATACTGTATTTATACCTCTATTTTGGTGTGTTCTGTTGCCAAGTAATTAAACACGGAAACGAGACACAAGGTCACATTCATATAAACTTGGGAGTTAATTAGTTTTACAATCTGGTTCTATCTGAAAACTCACCTCTTTTATTTTCCCCGAGCCTGTTTCTGTCAGAGAGCCTTGTTATCTCAAATGGAGCCAGCGTTCGTCTCGGTCTCTATTGTTTTGGCTTCATGCACAGAATCAATGCGGCTCATTCATCACGCGGCAGTTGGAAACGAGCGTATTTGTTTGAACATTGCTGGGGATTTCTCCGTACAGTACGAGGAAGAGCAGATTTATCAAAGCCACGCAGGCTACAGTCACGCTGTTTACTGCTGATAAAGCGTTATTCACTATCTACACACAGCATCTGGTTGTACACTGCAAACATGAGCATAAATATCTGTCATTAAAGGGACTGCGCTGTTTGAATTGGAGGAAAGCTGGTTCACCTAATAAAAATCAGATGTGAAAAAACACAAGCTTTTAGTTGTGTTTCTCCGTGTGAGCATCAGTGGTGGAAGAAGTACTCAATTTCTTTACTTGAGTAAAAGTACAGATAAAGGAGCAAAACTTATCACCTTAAAATTTATACTAAAATAAAAGCATAAAAGTACTTACTTTCAAATGTACTCGTGAGGGATAAAGAAAAGTATTTCGTACATAATCAGCAACTCAACGTGCAATAGAAGAGACTGAATCTGTCACTGAAGTCGTCTGTCTTTATACTACTTTACTGCATCTTTTATATTGAAGTACTGTGAGTCTACAGCAAGGGCACAGCAAAAACATGGTTTTAAACCAAAATCCCAAATACTTTGCACTTCAAACCAACTCATAAATATAGTGGAGTAAAAAGTACAGATACTTGCTCTAAAATGTAGTGAAGTAAAAGTTAAATTATTCCTTGTAAGATTTACTCAAATAAAGTACAAATACATGAAAATTGTACTTAAGTAAAGTAGCTAAGTACTTTTTCTTTGTTACATTTCACCACTGGTAAGCATACATAGATATTTTCTCAGTGTCATTGGCAGCTATTAATTCAATGTCAATGGGGTAGAGTGTAGTGAAAATTAGAACATGACCTCAGGAGCTGGGCATGGCAATTCAAAGCCAAGAGTATGTCATTCATTCCATGAGCATAGATGAGCAATATTATGAATAATAGAGAGTTGTCGCTTATAGGGAGGTGAGTTTTTATACAGCTGTATGGAGTATGGGATTAATGAAGTCCTGTAGCATTCCCTGTGAGAGCGGAGCCGGATAAGTCTGTTGGAAAATAGGCTCCACTGTCTCTCTGTGGTCTGGTGAGGGATTGTTGATGATGGAGAGCAGTTTGTCCAGTGTCCTCCTGTCCTTCACACACAGAAACCTCTTCAGTTCACTGCCGATTAAATGTCCAGCTTTACGGATCAATGTGTCAATCCGACTGATGTCCACTTCACTGGTGTTGCTCCGCTAATGCACCACTGCAAAGTACAGGGCGCTCGGATTGGTAGAAGGTCTCCAGTAACGTGCCGCACACAGTAAAGAACAAGAGCTTTCTCAGGAAAAAAAAGTCTGCTCATGTACCTCTTTTACACAGCACTACTTCCACCTCCTGGTCCTGCATGTGGTGGCCTCTTCTTCCTGAAGTTAATAACCAAAAGTCTATGATCAGAACGTTGGAGGTCAGCATTTGTTTAAATGGCTTGAATTTTGAAGGCGTCTTTGGATGTTACAGTGCATTGTGAGTTTGAGAGAACACGTATTATTAAGAGAAGCGTGTTGGAAGTCTTAGTGACTGAATGTTCAAGCTGCTCGAACAGTGTCTAACTCCTAACATCAACCTCAGAAAGCTGTGGCTTTTCTTTCAACCCGTTCATGCTGCACTATTACACTGTAATTTGTCATGAAAAGACGGAATACTGCCCTACAAAAGGAAGGCTGCAATATCTAAACAGTGAAATTGAGAAAAATGGCTTTAAAGTTTTGATGTCCCTCTGAGTTTGTCACAGATACGTTAATGGTAGGGTACTAATATAATACCTTGTTATAAATAGCTGTTCATCAATCAGAACCATCCTCACTGATTTGACCTTGAAATGTGTAGTTAAAGTACTTGTATGGGGTGTCCACAAAATCATATTTATTGAGCACTTTGACGGTCAAAATCAAAAAGTATATTACCATGTGTATGTACAAAGGAAGCGTCAAAGTTTCGTGCCTGAGTTGTGTCCCAATTTGTCAGTTCCTAAGTCATTCTGAGCTGCATTTACTGCATTTTACCTTTGTATTACTGTGAAGTTTATAGTTACAGCAAAATTACCAACAGGATTTCTCGAAAATGGGACACAATAAAACTTAGTCCCTAAGTAAAACAGATGATATGAAGACTTTTTTCAGTTTTCACAAAATATGCAGATATTGCGTTTTGCCTTTGCACAGCTTAAGGTGATTGAATCCTGGCTCATGAACACTGAGTTTGGCTTGCTGTTTACCAATGTTAACCTTCTGGGTGTACTTAACACATAGTGAGAACAGTACAAAATAAGACATTAAAATAAAATAAAAACCAGCAGGTCACTATGTTATTGCGGGGGGTGAGTGAGATAGTTTTAGGTATTGCAGCTCTAATGTATAAACACAAACATGCTTCTGGACTCTACACTGGAAAAAAAAACTCGCAGTGCCTTGTGTTTCCGTCACAAACTGCCGGTGATGGATCGGCTCCTTCCATTTTAAACAGGGAGAAAACACGTGCCCCCGGGGACCCTGCTGTGTACAAGTACTTTGAAGTGTCCACATTTAATTCTTCTGTATGATAAATGAGAGCCGAGCCACGAATGTAGCCTGTGAGGGCAAAAAAAAAGCTCCAGCACTACACGAGGGGAGCGCTAACAAATGTAGCGATAGCTGATAAGCTCACTGTGTCTTGTTGGCTTGCTCCCCGCAGACCCCCGCAGCCAGATAACAAATCCATTCTATCAATCAAAGCCATCAATGAGAGGCTGCAGATCGGAGACAGTGATTTTGGGGCTGATTGGAGGGAAATGCTCTCTCCGACTTGATTACACTGAGCCTGTGTGTTGTCAGGCTGCTGAGCTGTAATCACTGCTACAGAAATAGGCCTGTTCCTCCATAGACACAGGCGCTATTACATCAGGAACTGCCAGCTGCTATTTCAGGACCATGGATAGGGCTATATTTGATTTGATCTATATACAAGGAATTTGGGCCATATCAGTAGGCTATACAGAGTACCACTCAATTGAAATGGTTGATTTTAAATTAATTATCACTTAAACATGAAACAAATGTATAAAAAACAGCTCAGTGACCATTGGTTGCCAACCTGGGGTATGTGACCTCCATCTGGGGGCGCCAGAGATCATAGGGGGCTGTGCAAAGCTTTGTCTGTTGTGAAGTTGTAAGGTTACTAAAATCAGATTTGTAAATTCAAAAAACCCATTTATTAAAAGCTATAAAGGTCCTATATTATGCTTTTTTCAGACTTTTGGAAAAGCTTGACCAAAAAAAAAAAAAGTTGCCACCTGGATTTAACTAAGTAAATAGGTAAGAGCCTCCCTGCAGTTGGTCAGGTCTAGGTTCAGCAGTGTTATGGGGCCAAAGAATGAGGTCAGCTGACTTCCTGTATATACTAAATGACCAGGTTACTCCATCAATTATTTTTTTCTTCCCTGATGGCATGGGCTTATTCCAAGTTGACAATGCCAGGATTAGCTCTAGCTCAAATTGGGAAAGAGTGGTTCAGGAGACACGAGACATATTTTCACACATGGATTGGCCATCACAGAGTCCAGACCTTAACCCCATAGAGAATTTTTGGGATGTGCTGGAGAAGGCTTTGCACAGTGGTCACACTCCCCCATCATCAATACCAGATCTTGGCAAAAAATGAATGCAACACTTGATGGAAATGTCAGGCAGTGTACTTTTAGAAACCATCGCATTATTATTTTATGTTATATGGCTTAAAATACTGTCTATGTATAAAAAAAAAAACATCTTTTGGGAGCTGTTACTTTGACTTTGCAGAGAACCCTTGGATTAGGTGTCTGTCGCCTCCTGATGGCAACAGTGGGGAATGGACAGAGCATAAAATGGCTAATTAGCATGGCTACTAGCAATATGACACTAACAGATAGATAAATGAGCTCACTGCTCATACTGACAGCAATTTAAGAGCTGAAATTATCAGAATGAGGTTGGTGACAGTGCATGGGCTTTAGAAACATCTAGGTCAATAGAAGAGGAAGTCCTCAGCATATAGGATTACTTAAACATATGTGAATGAAACAAAATACAATTCCAAGTATATTTTTTGGTGTGCAAACAACATTATAACATGGTAAAAAGCTCAAAAACATACATTTAGCAGAATAATCTATCTCACAACCTCCATGCTGGGAAAAAAGAACACTAACAACTCTGCCACTGTGCCCCCTAGTGCTTTATATAATAGATACAATATTGTTGTTAAAGTAAATTAGTGTGGGATGAGTCATAAAGCTGCACTGTAGTTTATAAAAAGAGACAAATTTCCTGCTGTACCACATTAGGAAACCCACAGAAGAAGCATTTTCCCAGACTGCTTTGAAATTCAAACTCCACTACTTCCACTCCCACTTTTATCACTGTTTTCCATTACCTCTACCGCCCGCCTCTGAGCCTGCTTTGGCCTAATTCCATCCCAGCGGCAGAGGGTCCGACTTCCAGAAGCTTCCCTACAAACATGCAAAGAGTCCACAGTTGGAGGAGTCTTAATGCAGGCTTTATTTAGCTGCCTCACCTTTAAAACTAGAGCAACCACAGCATCTTCCTCTTAACTACAGCAGACCACTCCATCACTCCTGCTGCACCCCAGTTCAGTCACACGTTGCACTTAGTGGTAGTCGACGAGTAGATTTTTACAAGAGTTTAAACTAAAGACGTAGACTTTTTGTTAAAGTTAGCTGTTGGCTTTGTAGTGACCAATGGAATAAACAAGATTGTCAGAATTGTTCAACCCCCTCACCTCAAAAGACATTAAAATGATGTGATTGAAAGATGATAAGAATATCTGAGGTATTTTGACAGCAGAAGTTGACCTCACCAAGGAGGTTATGCTTTTTCAAGTGTTTTTTTTTGGTTGGTCTGTTGGCAAGTCAATTCCAAAATAAATGGTTGTAAATGTGCGATTTTTTGAGGGAAAGTAAGTAATAAGCTAAAGAACATATGACTATTTTTTGCTATGTAATTCAGCAGTTTTTAAAAAGGATTCTGTACCATTTTAATACATTTTAATATGGGGATACTAAACTCCAGCCCCAACGGGCCAGTAAAAGAACAAATGATTAGTTTAAGATTCTGTACCATTGAGAAATATATAAGGGTTTTGTGGATAAAACAGACCTGGGTAGTGAATAACATGACTGTTGTTTTCAATAGTCATGCTCATTGGCGCATGATGCCAAAAATGTCCTCTGTTTTCTGTCTTATTTCCGTGTAGAGCAGGCACACTACTGCCCTTGAGCATGTGCATTCTTGTTTCAAAAACATCGGTTCGGACCAATGGACCCGATGGCAGGATAGAGCGGCGGTTACGTCACAAACAATAAAAAGTTATTTAGCCAATTTGAGGATTTTAAAACAGAGAAAAAGTCTGTAATATGAAAATAGATCATAAACACTACAAAACCCACCAACTGTTTCTTTTTACATTGCACTCTATGGGAAAAGTCCTTTATGGGCTGCAATTCCACAGAGTACCAGTAGTCAAATTGGCATCAAGGAAGAGGGGGAGGTACCTGGTAATGTAGCGCCTGAGTCCCGCCCGGTCTTGGTCTTGAGACCATTATGGTCTTAAGCTCGTCTTAGTCTCGGCTGCAGTTTTACTTGGTCTTGGTGTCAAAATTAGTTTTCCTCAGTATTGTCTCATTCTTGGATGGTGGTCTCAGAGATTTTTATTTTTTATTTTTTACCAAACCTGTAAAATTGCTGTTCTTCTTTATTCTGGAATAATTAGTTTTCCGCATTAGAAGAACCAGGAAAATGTTCTGTTCTTTCTTTGTGGAGTCTGCAGCATTAGATCATTAAAATAATCAATATATTTAAACCACTTTTGTTTACTTTCCCCATTTATTCAGTGTTAGTTCACCGGGTTTGGTCTTGACCTGGTCTCAGTTTGCCTTGGTCTCAGTCCTTAAAAGTCCCAATCTCGACTCGTCTTGAACCCTGAACGTCTCAGCCTTGTCTTGATTTCGGTTCACACTGGACTCGGACTGCTCTTGGTCTGTGTTAACACTCTTGACTACAAAACACTAGTGGTCCCCTATCCAGGACTTCTAATACATAGATGATTTACCCTTCTACTAGAGTATCCCACCTTCAAGACCAGGTCTGGGCAGTATAGCTCTCCCAGTACGAGAAAGGGCCTAAGCCTTGGAGGAGATGTGCACTCTCTGTCTTGCAGTCTCTACACTACAAGGGTCGATAGCAGCCATCTGTACATTAGTCACTTATTTGAAATTACAGCCACTTTGTTTGCAGCATTACAAACATCCTACTTCCAAGTGTGAAATTAGTGTTTGAAAATGTCTTGTTTCCTTCTAAGAGAAAACTCAAATATTGGTGGCGTCCCAGTGGGGGCTCCGGAACAAACTGAATGTACTCTTTGTTCCTCGTATAAACAAGCAAACGGCAGAATGACTCTGAAGTTACTAATGACTCAGACGATGGGATTTGGGTAATAGAGTGTGAGTCGGACTGAAGGCCTGTGGCAAATCTCTGCCTTTTCATTTCTGTGTTAAATATTCAAGTGACTCTTATTATGAGCACTGTTTTGTGAGCTAAAGACTTTGTTTAGAAAATGAATTTGCTCCGCAGTGAGTGAAATAGGCAAACCTTGAACACATTAACAAAACCTCATCAATGCAAAATCAGCTGGCAAAAATTTTTAATACTTCTGATGCAAAAACCAAGTCAACATAACACATGAGTAAATTGATTTAGGCATGCGTAAGACAAACTGCATTTTGCTGCACTTCCCGCTGTCTGTGGGCCGTCCCCTGTTCCGAGCAGAGCAGCTTCACTCTCTCTCTCAGCAGCAGCGCACCAGTAATGCGCGCCAGAGGTTGGGCTGATTCACAGACAAAGTGGCGTGGAGGTGCGGTGCACTCATAGACAGAGCGGCACAGAGGTGTGGCCCCGAGGTTGGGCGCAAGCAAAAACAGAGCAGGGAGTTGTGACATGGAGGGCTTACTCACAGAGCGGCATTGAGGAGCAGGGCGCAGGTGGCGTGGAGGTCGAGCCCACACGAGGTCGCAGGTGCTCACCAGCAGCTGCGCGTGTTGATGGGACTGAAGGAGGAGACGAACGCGGTACTTTCTAGTTTTGTCTGGTGTCACTCTGAAAAGCCCACCTGCGTTGCCATGGTGATATAGTTGTCTAAAAAGTTGAATGGGCAGCATATTTACAACAATGAAATTTGAGGTCATTGTTCTTTTCACCTTATTGTTGCAGGCTAATAACCTTCCTGAAAACCTACAGCACAGCAAACATCCTCTGTTTTTTAATGACTGGATGTTCTACAGCACACAACAGGAATCACCAGAGAAGATCTGAGTGGAACAGAATCAGAATCAGAGGCAGTGTAATAGCCCAAAAAAAAAAAAAAAAAACAGCCTAATAACACAGCAATATCATGTCATGAATACAATGTTGGTAGGCATGGGTCGGTCTGAGTATTTCAGACTCTTAAAAACTTGAACCCTTTTAGCAAATGGACTATAACCATCAGTCATGGACACATCGACACATCAGATCTTATTCCTCATGGAGTAGGGGGATGTCTTTTGATTGTTTATGCCTATTTCCATAAAGCACTTTGAGGCAGCTGTTGTTGTGGTACTGGGTAATATTAATAAAACTTAATTATATATTAAAATTATTACAGCCAAGGTGTGCAGAAGACCATCTCCAAATGTACAACATGTCAAACCATTGAAGCAAATGGACGCTGTGAAAATGACCGCTTGCTCTTACTCCATGTTTTGTCTTGTGCGCCTCTTATAGCCAGTAAGCTATAGCAACACAAGACTTAAAAAATGGTACATTTCCTTTTAACAAAGTGGGGGCTCATCTGGGATTTGAACCCTGGAACTTGGACCCCAAGCAAGAATCATGTGGTAGATCCACGTTATATGCTCTGGCTGGAGTTTCTGGCTGCATAAATGAGGTGAGACACTATAATTGTGAAACTTTTTTTAAGATTTTGTGGATTTTTGTTAACATATTGGACTTTTTTTTTTTTTTTTTTTACTGAGGTAATTATGATTATTTTATTTTTTTGTGTGTTTCATTAAATTATAAAATGCTGCCAGTAGCCTTAAAAATGTTATTGTTATTATGTTATTATTAATGGTGGGACTCGATTAAAAAAAATAATCAAATTAATTACAGGCTTTGTAATGAATTAATCGCGATTAATCACATTTTTATCAAATAGCAATATTTATATGTCAGAAATAAAATATAGGTATAGCTTATTTGTATGCATTAATTTCTTTGTAATTAATTAATCATGATTAACGTGTTAAAGTCCCAGTCCTATTTATTATTATTTATTATTAGTAAAATGCCCAATAAATCAGGCTAGGAATAATGTCTTCTAATTATAGACTGGAAAATCATAATCCTAGCATGCAGTGATTCACACCAAAATTTGCCATGATTTTTACAACTCTTGCCATTTATCCAGGCTTGTGAGCACTTGAGGCTGGATTACTTTGATTGCTGACTCTGAGATAGACCAGTTAGTTACTAAGTTACTTATGTTACCCTATTGATCAAACCAATAGTACCAATAGTATACAGATGTCTGCCAAAAGACTCAAAATACAGCAAAATACTTTCCCATTAAAATGACTAAAACATACATTTGCACTCAGAAAAATTCAACTCCCCAGTGATCCGAACCATATCTTCAAGTCAATCAAGGCTTAGTTCACAACGGGATCCTGAAATGTCCTGGAGGGGAAGTATCCAGGAGGGGCCCTCTCAGTCATGAAATATGAATTTGATTGAAAGTCTTTGGTGAGATTTGAGGGGAGCGGTAGCAGCTAGAGGCCCTCAGACGTCACTGAGCTGGAGGCTTTTGCATGTCGGGATTGGGCAAAGATTCCTTGTGGGAAGCTTGTTGGCAGTTGCTAGGAACATTTGTTGGAAGTTGTAAAGGTTGAACGATGCTTCACAAAGTAATGAAGCTCTTGTTGTTTTGCATTCATATCATTGTACTCTTCTTTGTAAGGAAATTAAAACAGGTGGTATGGGAGTTGCACAGTGTAGGACAAAAAGGACCTGGCCAGAGTGGTTAAAACATCACAAAAGATTCTTGACAGTCCACTTTCACATCTGGACTCTCTGTATGCTGGTCGCCTCCAGAAGAAAGCCAGTTGCATTGCCACAGACCCCAAACACCCAGACCATGGACTGTTCATTCCACTGCCTTCAGAGGGGTCAAATATTTCGGAGTGCAACTCTATACTCCACATATATTCTGCCTTTGGTTTCAAACCGATTGGACACCCTATCCACCAGGTTAGCTTTTCAATTTCTCCTGTTTGCAAGTATCATCCTTCTGAACATTAGTAGAGCAGGACAACTCCATACGACCCCTTTCATCTGTGCAAACATGTCTTTAGTTAAACTCCCCCAGTCCTTGTTCTGAACTGTCTTTGAAGTCCTGCAAACCTCTCTCATCTGGCATGTGTTGGGTATCATTTCAATTGACACCACTCGCTCCAGTGGGGTGTTTTGAATGAAGCATGCTTTTACGCTTGTTAGATGGAAACAGCTGTCACAGGAGATAAGAGAGTGACTCATTTGCTTCCCTATTCCAATCTCGCTCCTCTTATTGTGACCTCCAATAAAGTCAAAATATTCAATTCTTTCTCGCCTTTCGTCTTGTAAAAGTGTTTGAGGCCAGAGGTGCAATGTATGCCTCCAAGCCAAATGAGGGGAAAAAAATGCACTGATTAAAATTAAATTATGGTTTTGTGGAGTGTGCCAGTAGAAAATGTTTAAGTTTTCATCTTAAAAGCTTGTTTTGAAAGGAAATTGAAGTGTGTGAGTGGGAGTTGCAGGATGTTGGAAAATTAATAAATGCTTTTAAATGCAAGACGGGTGCAGCTTTTTGTTTTGTTTCTTGACAATGAAAGAACACATTTGCATCTCAGATTGTTTGTCAAGGATGATACATTAGAATTCAAGACCTATTTGAGTGACATATTGTTGAATTTGTTTACAAGGGGATGTCAATATAGATTCACAGCTATCAAAATAGAATTAAGTGATTTAATAATGTTTTACTAATTCGTGTGAATAGCTTTGTTCCACAGCAGTGTCAGTCTAAGCAAAAATGTATGTCCAGTCCACACAAAGACCAGTTTTCTTCAATTGAACCCTGGTGTGTTTTCTGTGAAAGTCTGGGTCATTTGAGCAGGCGTGAACCGTACACTCTGATGTGGACCAAACAAGTGAACTCTGGTCGGCCTAAAATCAGTGGTCTCAGTGCAGTGTGCTTTGAGTCCTGGAGTGCTCCTGCATCTTGATAAAGTGCGAACACAGCGTGGACCAAACTCTGGAATTATGGCAGGGATGTGATATATCTTCAGTATCCTAAAAAAATAAGTTGTTGCAGTAAAGTGTGAGTAAAGTCCCTTGGCACATCTTGGCAAAAAAAAAAAAACAGCTTTACAACAATGGAAGAACCAACCTGATGTCCCTGAAGTCAGAGTCCATCTTGTTGTTAGCATCCCAGTTGGTCATAACAACGACAAAGGAAACAAAATTCGTAGCACACCTTGTAGCACACACTTTACCTTTACTTTACTGTTAGGAGGAAACAAATTGGAAAGAATCCACATTAACTAAGGAATATACAGATGACACTCAGATCCCGGAGGTTGAACTCTTGCTGAGTGGCAGGAGTGCTAAACACTCTGCTACCATGCTCCTCGAGAGAGGACTGCAATATGAAGTTGTATTCACTGAAGCATTTTGTCCCAATATAAATGCTTTTTATCTTCCCATTCACCTGCGTGTCCCCAGTGTCACTTTGTTGCAGCCAAGAACTCTGTCTTCCTTGCACACAAAACTCTGCTGCTTCAGAGACTGTGCACTGAGCTATTCCCAAAACAAGCCACTCACTTACACAGTTTACCGTTCCAAAGTGCAATGATGCAATAATGATAAAATAGAGTTTTGTTTCATTTTGAGACTACAGCAGAGCACATTAGATTATGGCAGGCCACCAGAGTCTGGAAAGTGAGTGGGACATTTAGTGTTAAAATGCAATACTGGAGAAGACTGAATGGATGCCAGTAAACAGCAATCTTTTTCAGAATAGAGCAACTCCATCTTTTGTACAGGGGAGAAATAGTGGATTTATGGGTAGAAGGATGCAGAGGTTAAGAGTTGCAAGGCCTAGAAGAAAACCAAAGAGATTTATGGATAGTGAAAGACAATATGAAGTTAGTTAGTGTGAGAGGAGAGGATGCAGAAAAACTGAGGCAGGTTTGGGCTGTGCCAAAAAAATTAATTTTAAGTTGAATCACAATTAAGTATAAGATCTCGATGATAAGCCTAAAATGCATTTATTCAAAATGGACAAGTTGGCCTGCCATTAAAGCATTACATAGAGGAGTTCGAAGAATAACAACCTAAGATGAAATACCCATTTAACTGCATAAAAAGCATGACAAAAAAAAAAAAAAAAAAAAAAAAAAAATCAGCAACAACTCTGTCTGCAGCAGCAGTGCTAACAGAGTAGCTAATCTACCGTTAGGATTTGCTGTGCTGTACAAAAACAGCAGACTAAACCATAGAGATAGAATATAACACTAGAGTGGACTGACATCCTGCGCAGCGGCCATATTATGACTGTAGATCTACCAAGTGTCATGTAAACAAACAGGGAGCTGCACTTGCTTTCACAATATTCTTTTAATTTATTTTGTTAATTTGATAACTTTTTTATATTTTTGATTGATCTAATGTCTAACTTTACTTAGTGCACTTGCTAATGCACAGAGACATATTGGACAATCCTCAGTTTCCAACTTATAATAGCATATTTTAATTCATTGTCCTTAAACTCTTATAATTGGTGCAATGGTCATCTGTTCTAACACCTTTACAAATACAAACACACAGTGGTCCTGGAAAAAAGTAGAGACCACTGCAGTATTAATAATGTGAACATAATTTTTGTTTTTTCAGTGAAAAATGTACTGATATAAACTGCCAGACTTATTACGAGTTCAAAAATATCACAAATATTCTCAATTTCCAATGTTTACTTTTTGAAGTTATGTCATTGTTTTTACATTACTTACCATTAGAATTAGCCTTATCCTATCATCGCAAGATGGCTGCCGGAACTGCCATTGAAGCGGTTGCCATGGCCACTCTAGTGCTCTATTTAGCTCTATGGACTATGCAATTGTTTATTGCTGCAGTTACTCCATAGGAAAAACAGACAAAACTGTCCATATATATTTCAACCACCCTAACACTGCGGGAATGCCGTCAGCGCTTTGGAAATGTGATGTGCACTTCATGGTTTGCAGAAGACACAAAGGAAATGCAGAGCTGTGTTGTGTAATGTGACACAATAATATTCATTCATTCATTTTCTACCGCTTATTCCCGTTAGGGGTTGCGGGTGACTGGAGCCTATACCAGTAACTTTGGGCCGAAGGCAGGGTACACCCTGGACAGGGGCCAGCTTGTGGCAGGGCTGACACAGAGAGGAACACAGACAGAGAACCATTCACTCTCACATTCATTCACTAGGGTCAATTTAGAGTCACCAATTCACCTAACACATGCATGTCTTTGGACGGTGGGAGGAAGCCGGAGAACCCGGAGAGAACCCACGGTAACACAGGGAGAACATGCAGACTCCACCCAGAGATTTCGTGTGATGGTGATGGTGTGTTGGTCGGCCCGGGGCTCGAACCCACGATCTCCTTGCTCGGAGGCACCCTTAAGTTTAAATTATTACTGGTATTGTTGTATAAAAACAAAAATTTGCAATGAAACATTCTGTATTAAATCCCACACTATTACTATTACATTAAAATCTAAGCATAAATCGTGGTTATTTGTTTTTATTGTTAACATAAAATTGAATAAAAAATTGCTAAACCAATATATTGAAGAAAATCCTGATAACATTTTTGGCCATATCGCCTGGCCCTAAGGCAGATAGAACAGCCAAAAGGAGAGGAACTGTACAAGTTCTGCAAAGAAGAAATTTGCTCACGATGGCAGTGCATCATCCTGCTGCTTTGACCAGCTTAATTTTCTTTTTATTAATAAGCCATAAACACCACAACACATTTCTCTAATCTGTTATTGTCCTATTAGTGAAACTTCTGAACAGAAAACACAGCAGAGCGTCCTGTCAGAGTCAGTAAATGACAGGAGAAAAACAACACAGCTGGGACTAATTAAACCCTCGTTCGCCTTCTCAAACTTTCTCTTTTCTTTTTTCATTTCCTGACAAATACAGGAAGCGTGCTGTTACCCCAGGACAAACAAACAGATAATCCAACACAGGGACTATGTTTTCTATTATTTCTTCATGCATTCAAATGTTTCTTAGCCTTTTGGATGTTACCTCAGTCTTTGTTTACATAAATGACTCACAATCCCACAAAAATGTTAACACTGAGACTTTTCTTTTGTGGTAAACCAATTTCTATTGTCAAAAGAGGTACAAAGTGTCCCCACCACTCTGCATGATGTCTGCTGTTTTGCACAAACTAAGTAATGGTTAAGGTGAATAGAGATTAACACATATCAGTGTGAAACTTTGTGTGTACTGTACTTCTTAAGCAAAAATAAGTTTTTCAGTTCAGTTCAGTTTTCTGCTTTAAAAAATTGAATTTTATTTATTTATTTATTTATTTATTTTACTTTGGACCGGGGCTGGGACAGGACGGGATTATTTTTTATGGGAGTGGGACAGGACAGGAGTGAGAATTCTCACCTTTGTCACCCTCTACCATGCAGTTTGACACACAGACTGATTAGTGCCACACACAAGCACCAAGAAATAGTTACAGGATGTGACTCCTAGTTCTCTGAGAGCTAATCAGTGCAGTATTTAACATAGTTCTTTCTTAGTTTGCAATAATTAATGACCATCCATATGCTGTATTTATATAGTCTGAGCCCCTTTTGTGCATTAAATTGGCTCTTTGCAGATTCAAATTTTGTATTTTTGAGAACAACTGAACACTTTGAATCCGGAAAGTTGGCAAAGCGGGAAGGACTCTCGCCTCACAGCAACAAGGTCATGGGTTCGATTCCGGGAATGGGTAGGTTTTCTCCAGATGCTCTGGTTTCTCCCATCAACCAAAAGCATGCACAACAGGCTAATCCTCCAGCTCCTGAATAGGAACCTTTGCTCAAGATCTGGAGAACTGTCTTTGGGCTCCACTGCTCATGACAGGTTGCTCCAGAGGTACTGCAAGATGGGTCAAATGCTGGGGACAACCTTACCTTCCATGCCACACTCACCTTTCTGTGTTGCACACCTAAAGGTAATGACTTGCTACCATGCAACAGAACTGGTGTATCTAATAATGTGGCCAGTGAGCGTACAGAACTGCAACTTATGTGTCTTACCTGAGCCGACCTTCTTTGCTCTCGTGTATGTCAGTTGCCTGGGACTCTCCTTATTTAATGACCAAAGCCCTCCCTCCCACTCTCTCCCTTGTATAACTGGCCTGTCCTACCTCTGCCCCTCTGACCAAAGCCGACATGCAGGGCCCCAGTGTCCCGAGGCTAATTGCTGCGACTGGAGCTGATGCTGCGCTCTGCTCTCATTGACTCCCCGGACTCCGGCGGCATTCCCACAGGCATCTGAAAGACAAACAAACCTGGGCGGACAATCGATAGAGGAAGCAGGAGTTACCGTTTGGTTCACCTCCTGATTAGGATTCTCTGGGAAGGGGTGTGTGTGTGTATCAGAGGAGAGAGGTGTGTAGCGAGAACCAGGATCTCAAGGTGGGCCTGAAGTGGTTGTTTATTTTGATTAAAAGCATCGCACAGTTCGGGGGCATCCGCACAACAACGCTACATTAATGATCCAGAGTAATTAATCCCAGTCTGTTGCAGGTTCACAACATGGGACGCAGTGCTAAATGTGAGACCCCAGTGCTCCGTCACGCTGCAGGTTGTTAGCAGCTTGTGTCAAAGCAAGTTGTTTCTGACTTTCTTTCACTCTTCAAGTTAACAGCTAAATTATACTGGTAAAAGTGCATTAATTTATTCAAAAAGAAATCATATTGAGTGGTTTTGATAGTGTTGATACAGTGAGTATGAAGGAGGCACGATGGCAGAGCAAGGGGGTTGTTAGACTGATCCCCAGACTGTGTTGTCACACATCCTCCCCATGTTGCAGTGGGTTCTTTCTGAGTACTCCGGCTTAGAAATGAGTGATATTTTCTCATTTGCAATATACCAGTAAAAAAAGTCCCCACAATGGAAAGTTGCCTTTGTCCGGTAAGAACGATAAGGCCAACTTGATGATGCATTTTTTGAGCAACTGCGTGATGCACTTCAGTCACATGACTTTTGTGTTCCATGGAGGGCAAAGCAAACACAGCTATGGCCAGTAGACATGACAAGATGCAGCCAAGTAGGCATTTAGATGGCCTGACAATTCAGGACAAAATAGGATATGGAGTAAAACCACAAATATTGGGGGCCTGTGACCCATATGAGGCACCGCTGCCCTGTTTGAGCCTCTGCTAGAGCTGGACTTCAGAAACCCACTCCGCCATCGTGACTTGAAGTAAATTTATAACGTAACAGCAATAAGTATTTTTTTTTTTTTCAGTCGGGGTGGGTCATCAACCTGGCATATGGGAAGGGAGTTTAGTTTTTCACCATAAAAGATGACTAACAGACAAACACAAACTGCCATTAGATAACGCTAACTTAAGGCAATGTCATTTATATATGTTAGCTGAAAAATAATTGTGTGTGTTTCAATGGCTTATTGTTACCACTGCACAATCTTCCCGGGGAGAGGGACTCATTTATTTCTGTCAGTTTTCTCTGATGATATTCTGTAGAAACACAGGTCTAACTTGAGTTAACAGTGGCTTCAGCTGACGCTCAGTGGAGTAACATTAAACCATTGTCATCCAAAGGACCCTCAAGGTGTGATATCACTGTGAAAACTATGAATTATCATTTGGGTACATTTTTGAAGCTCTTAGGCCTATGCTGCACACCGTCAGTCATCATCATTTATCACTGAAAAGAGAGTGTGAGAGTGGTGGTCTGTCTTTACATTTACCCCGCCTAAGGGCCATAGTTTGCTGGTCACTGCAACCCCTAACAGGAATAAGCTAAAGATGAATAAATGAATGTTAAGTATGCACAGAATGATTCAGCTTTTAGTTCTCACCAAGGCATTATGCATCCATATTATAACAGGCGTTGTCTATTACTAAATTTTCCTTAGAGCCCAAACTATAATGCTCCGAATCACTTCCTAGTCAGTCTACAGTGCGCACAATATTCATTAAGTTTATAGTGGTTTTTGAATGTTTAGAAGACAGAAATATGGTGCACAAGTTTTACAAAATGGTTTTCCTCACAACTGGAAGCTCTGGTTTCTTTCTCTGAGTAAGCAGGCATTACTATTTCACTTTTTATAACTTAAAATAATGTTTATGTATGGAAAACGCCTTCTTTTGGGGAGCTGTTACTTTGACTTTGCAGAGAAAACTTGGATTAGGTGTCGGTCGCCCCCTGTTGGCAATGGTGGGGAATGGACAGAGCATACAATGGCTACTTTGCATGGCTATTAGCAACATGACTCTAACAGATAGAGAAATGAGCTGGTTGCTTCATAGTGATGGCAATTTAAGTTCTGAAATTACCAGAATGAGTCCAATGACTGTATGGGCTTTGGAAATGCGCAAGAGCACTTCCTGTTTTTATGCAGAGCCATGAGACCAAGCTTTTTTCAGCTCTTGTGAAGGGCAGAGCCTCAGCATACAGGATTACTCAAACATAAAAAATAAAAAAGCAAATAAAAGCTCAGAAAAGTAGATTTAGCATAAGAAGGGACCTTTAACATAACTTGATTAGTGCAGTGACATTCTGCCCTATGACGTGTCCATCATTGTGTCATCCTGCCTTTGTCCCCCATGTCTATCTGAGCTCATGTTTGCTTTTGTTCTCCTCTCAGGCCCACTGCCTCCCAGAGATGATCTTGACCAAAGCGTACGGAAAGGTCAAGGTTGGCTGGCAAATTCCCTTCCAGCAATCAGCCAGCCTTGTCTCGAACCGTCTCCAGCTTCCCCCATCTCTCCTTCCTCATCCGTCTGTGTGTTTACTCCTGGGAGAGGGGGGGGTTGTGTGTCATGGCGGCACGTGGGGTGGGGTTCATGTCCCTTTTGAAGTCTGCCCACCGGAGATGACTGGGGACTTAAAAGCAGCAGTGCTGTGGTGACATTTCAGCCAGGACCCAGCATGTGCAGTGTTTGTGTATAAATATGTGAGTATCTGCTGAACTGAGGGGCTGCCGGCTGCTGGTTACCTCTGCACTGGAGGGATTACCTTTCATTATGTGAAGAACAGAATCACCCCCGCGACCTCTGACCCCTTGCTCAACAATAGTGCCACTGAGATCTGGGCCAGCTGATAGCTCTGTTATAAATACACAGTGTAACAGGATACACTGCACAGACAGTGTGTTAGAGCTGACAAATACAACTTCCAAAGTAGCTGGGTATTGTACAAATATTGTGTATCATGTCATATCATCAGGGCTTGACATTTACTTTTTTGCTCATTGGCCACTGTGGCTAGTCTTTGTCAAAAGTTACTAGCCAGTGAGTTACTAGTCATAATTTATGAGTTAAGTTTTTGTGTATGTTTTATAGTATACAATAAGCTTAGCAAATGTAAAATGTAGTTAATGTATGGGATTTATCAAAAAAAAAAAAAAAAGTTTACATGTTATTTTACTTAAATGAATATGTTTCTTTATTTATTTATGATGAATTACGATAAACTAATTGGTGTACACCTAAGCAGAGCATTAATTCAGGTCTAATGTTTAAATTTAAGATATGGTTATGCATAAAATTCAGCCGCCCAAAGTGGCAGTGGGAGTATTTGTGTTACTGGCCAAAATGAAAATCTACCCACATTTGGCCAATTGGCTAGTGTTAATGTCAAGCCCTGCATATCATGCATCATATATCATATATTTAGGGATGGGAACTAATTTATTAATTAAATTACTTACACACAAATTTATGCGTAAGCGTTAAGCACATCTATCTATGACAACATAGAACTTTTCTCAGTGACCTAATTTCTGCCATACGGTGGTTTTCAGCGTTGGCCAGTTGGATGCATGGCTAGTTAATATATGCCAGAACATACAAATAAGCTCCTACATAGTATGTCTGACGTATAAATATTGGTATGTGAAAAAAATGTGATTAATCGCGAATAATTATTTACAAAGCCTGTAATTAAGTACTTTTTTTTTTTAATTGCTTCCCACCACTAATACATATATTGACCATGAATACCTGAAAATACCCTTTTGAACCTAATAAAAGTTGTTTCTCTATCCAAAAGAAAAAACTAATTTATTTTTGCAAACTGTGGTATTTTTGTGTTCTGTACCCTCAACAAACTTTTTTTTAATTAAGCTGTCTATTACAAATGCCTTTTTACACAAAACTGCAATAAGGCCAATTAAGGGTTGCGGGTGGCCCTGCAACTATGAGTTGATTACACCAGTGATAATGGCCAGTCGGCAGGCTGACAAGGGGTTTTTCCCAATTGCCAGGAGGCTGCTTGGAGGCCTTTCCTCTGGAGTCGGCCCCTCCAACGCGAAAAACAATGGTCCTGCTAACTCCGCATGAAAACGTTTGTAGAACATGCCTGGGAAGATGGGTGTTGTATCATGTCGTGTGTTTAAAACCGACTCCTTCACAAGTGGAAAAAGTTGTGCATTATCCATTGGCAATTTGTACCCATGCAAGGCTGCGTGTATTAGCCAAACAGATGAGACAATATTCAGAGGAGGTGTAGAATTTAACCATTTGGAAGAGCACTTGGCGAGGAGCTGATGACGTGGATTACTCTGAAGTGGTCCAGCTGTGAAGGATCCTGGCAACTGGGAAACACCCACAGAGAGATACACAGACAGACACTGCCACTTTGAATAAATCTTTATTGTAATATTCCCCACAAACGTAATAAGAAACACACAAATGTAATAAAGTTTATGTTTTAACTGTAATAAACCCTTAATAATTTACCACAATGTAATAGTGGTTTCTCCCTGCAAAAATAATATTTTCCACAAATCTAATAACTATTACATTTGCAGCAGTTCATTACATGTATGGAAGGGTAAAATTCTGACTTACTGTAAATGTAATAACTTCACACAAATGTAATAGCAAATTGATTATTAGTACCATGGTTTGCAAACATTTTCAACTTATTCGACATTAGGCATTGAAGGCAATTCTCCTGCTTTTTTATTTATTTTTTTACAAGTTAAAATCTGCAAAAAGATCAATAAAAACATTGTAGTATATGTTCATAATTCAGTGATGTTCAATTTGTTATTACATTTGTGGGAAATTAATTACATTTACATTGCGAGTCATGATTTTACCCTTTCATAAACCTTGTGGGAAATTATTACATTTGTGGGTTTATTACTTTTAAAACATACACATTTTTTATTACAATAGGATTGTAGGACTAATGAGTGTTACATACCTGATTCTAGAACCAGAAAAATGTCAAGGTGAGTTTGACATTTAAAGTGTCAAGGTCTAGAGAAAAGTAAAGTATTCCATGGCATCGGTAAAGACCAAAATAGACCTCTGTAATAAAATCAGTTTCTCTGATTTTCTAATCGTCCACCCTTGTCCACTCTTACTGATCTCAAGGACAGCCTCTTTGGGGTCAGATATTTGTTCCACTCCACTGTACCCGAGCGGCTTTCCTCTTATGGCTGCACACACATGAAAAACTCCACTTTAATATGTCACCCCCCTAGCCCCACCATTCCCCATTCCGACCACATCAAAGCCCGCCAGTCCTCCACACCCCACCGAAACATCTTTATCTCTGTCCCGACTCCGCTTGTCCGTCCAGCACATGCTGTAAACAGGTGTTAACATGTCTGCCCACAAGTTGCCACATGCCACTGTGCCGTGATCTCCAAAACAGCTGCTTCACCGATTGTGTGGATGGATGCGGGAGGGGGGAGAGCTGTGTTTACTGTAAGGGCTATTAATGGCTGCAAGAAGGGGGCTTTGGCTTTCAAATATTGCACAAATCCAAGGGCAAACAAAGAGAAAAGGGCAGAGAATGAAAGAGCTTTAGGGCAGTAAGCCTTTTCCCCGAGTGCATGTGGAATTTCACTGGCTAAATGCTCCAGTCAGTGCTGTTTAGATGCAAGAGAAAATGATATGGCCCTAGACTAGTTATAGCTAGACTTGAAAAATCCATGTAAAACTCAGAGTCCGATTGGGAGGCAGGTCATTTTTGTGCACTTGGATTAATATAAAAGGTTCATTGTCGGGCTATTGCTAATCCAGCCACATGGAGTCACAAGCCAATGTACACTTTGTGCCGGCTCCAAGCCAATATCAATGGGGAGGGTTGTGTTAGGAAGGGCATCGAGCATAAACTTAGGCCAAATTAATATGCAAATGATGGTTTTCATGTGGCAGCCCAAAATGAAGCTAGTCATGCATGTATGAAGTCTACTGGAGAAAAGGTTAGAGAAAGCACTTTAAACATGAACAGAAGCTGGACAGAGGCGCAGGGTAACATGAAAAAATAAATGTTTTGATCACACATATGCATGCTTAACCCCAAGGGCCTCCCTTAAAAAAATCACACTCTCCCTCTTAAAGCCCTTTTAGGTCACTGGGTCACATTGAAAAATATAAACAATGAAGAAAAAACATTTTTGGTTGTTTTTTGACCATTAACCCCTGTCCTTATCATACATAGCAAAAGTGAATTTGTTTTCATATTTTTAACCCATTTTCATATTTTTAAATGCCAGTTTTCTTTACACAATTCCTACATATTTGTAAACAAAAAAATTTATTAAAGATCTATCCAGTCCTGGATAGTAAGGGTGCTCCGATCGATCGGCCGCCGATCATGATCGGCAGATCATGGCTAAAAATAGAGTGATCGGTGATCGGTAAAATGGGCCGATCAGAAGGGCCGATCAAATTACAATAAACACGCGAGGCTCTCACATTTACTGTCCTGCAACTCCAGTTTGATTAAACAGCAGTAGCGTTATTTTAGCAGTGTTTTTAAGTCAAGCCCTGGTTATAACTAACACAAACCTGCCCTGGAGGCGCTGCTTTGTGTCCCCGCTGTGTCCCCGCCTGCTTTAGGAGCGCACGGGACAGAACCGAGGCGCAGCAGTGCGTGTATTTGCAAACACCAACGTAAATAGAGCTACAGCTAACCCGCTAACAGTTACGTTAAAAGGATTAAGAAAGTTCAGCGTCTGCCTGTGTCTTGTTGCGCGGAGAAAACTGTGCGTTTTGTGGCTTAAACTGCACCAAATGGCTGCTAATGGAAAGAGAAAGTAAAAAGGCAGCCCATGTGTCCGTGTGTCTGAGAGGAGCACCTTTCATCGTTGTCTTCTCTGCTCTCTTGTGCACGTTTTCTTCATTCAGACGTTGTCAAAACTGGCAGCAGGAGCTGTCTGCTCTTTAGTCCACTGTGTTTTAACCTGGTTTGGCTGCGCGTTACGCGGACACAGACGCTGCACCCGCGGACTCGCATTAAAGGAACCAATTAAGAACAGCTGATTTTTACATCAGCGGAGCATTCAAACAAAGCCACAGACACTGGGCACACATTAAAGACCAATAATGCAACAAAACCTCTTCTAAAACAAAAATAAGTAGAATTTTGTTGTTCTTTTATATTTACAAAGGCTACAGTATTTTTCAAATGGAACTAATAATAGCCTGCATACAATACATTACTACATTGAAGACCACGTGATCGGTATCGGCCATGATCGGTATCGGCTGATCACAGCAGAGGCTGATCGGTGATCGGTGATCGACCTCAAAAACCCTGATCGGAGCACCCTTACTGGATAGGTCAGTGATTAGCCCTAACACAAATTTTAATGTTTACTTTTTGTGCCAAAAAAAAAAAAAAAAAATCACAGAAAGAGAGATGAAACTCACATTCTTCCTCTTAAAGCCCTAAAGAGCTGGTCTACAGTCAAGTGTTACATAATGGAAATTATAAGGGATTTTTCTCTCACAGTGCAATGAGAAAATGTTGGATATGGTGATTTTTTATAGCCTCTGACTGACAGGGTTACAGAGGAATTAACATGATTTAACATTTCTGTATTGTAATGGCAGTAAAGTGAAAATAAGCAAATTTAATGTAAGTCAAAGGCACCAAAAAGGGCTTGAAGAGGAAGATTGTGAGTGTTTTGTCTAGACAGTAGAAAATTATTATTATTATTATTATTCTTATTCTTATTATTATTCTTATTATTATTATTATTATTATTTTCAGTTGTGACGCTGAAATTCTAAAATTCATTTATTAATGAACATTTTGGTCAAATATCATCACCCTAGCTTAAGAAATGCCTAAATTAGAGCAAAAAATACATTTGAAAAAAACATAAAAGGGTGCCAGGGGGCTGAGGGTTAAATACGGTGTTTTTGTTGAACTTTTGTCAATGTAATACTTTTTAAAATTGAATGGCATACTAACCTCATCAGTAATAGCCTGGCATGCTATGCTATGGTATGCTGGTATTCACACAAAAAACAAAACAAAAAATAAATAAATAAATAAATAAACAACAGCACATCATTGACAACTGCTCCAAAACCACAGGCCACTCCCTTCCATCTACAGGCACACTGTACCACAGACGCATTAAGGTGGACTCACAACAAAAGCGATAAAATGTCTTTTGTAGAGCTGAGTTTGCTGTATTTACTGTATGTGGTCAGCCCTCACTCAGGTCGCTGAGCAGGGGAAGTTTAGGATGTGATTTTTGTGCCTGAACCTATCCCTCTCGTTTGTCCAATCTTGTTCTGTGATTGTTTTATTTGTTGTCTGTTGACTGACACAGTTGATGATCTGAGCTTTGACATACTGTTCTGAAAGCAAATTCCACCAACTTGTGTCATCATTCATTTTATAATTATTGATTCTGATAATAATTCTGGTGAATAGCTGCTAATAATAAGCTGAAGATGTATATTCCAGCACTGGCAATGTCTGCTTTCAGTTTAAAAAATGTTTAAAAACAGGTAATTACATGATTGCATCAGTCTAACATTGAATAATTTAAGCAGTAGACTTGACTATCTCCAACAAAGACAGTTAAACATCTTAAAATCAAAATATGAACACAGTCTGCCTAAGCTTTGCATGAAATCTTTCTGACTCTCTTCTTACTTGGGTTCAAACAGGTAAGTGTGAATCAGACAGAGCTTGAAGGTGATTTCTCCATCGCCCCAATGCCCTTGAGTGTGGGATGGGAACACCAGCCCCTCTCATCTGTCCGTCTCTGTGGATTAAAGAGGCTGCTATAATCACAGCTCTAATGTATATGTTAATGTGTGTCCTCGGGTGGAGATTGAGAAGCTGGACTATCACCACCACCCGCCTCTGTTCTTCCGTGGATTATGGCAGACAACCCCAGTATGAGTTCTTTGTGCGGCTGGAGATTGGTGACTTGCTGGAGCACAGGGGCCTCCGAGATCCAGACTGTAATCCCCCAGCTCATCTTCCACATCAGGAGTAGGTCTAGTCTACACAATGTGCATCTGTCACATGTAAAAGCAATAAAGGAAGCCATTTAAACATGTTGGGAGCTTAAATTCATCTTATAAAAATATTTTTTATTGATATAGAAACCAGTTAAAAAATAATAAATGAATAAATAAAGGATCTTAAAAATATTCCAACTTGGATAAAACTACTAAATGTGCTGTTTAAAAAAAAAAAAAGTGAGTCCTTTTCTGTTTTTTTTTAAAATTTATTTATTTATTTTTTTATGTCTGGTACAGCTTGGTTTAAGCATAAATGACAGACAGGAAAAAAAAACTGAAAAAACAAACAATCAGATAAACTAAGGACAGGTTGTAAGCAAAGTGCTGACTAGTATCAGCATAGCAGTGAAGTGGGAACTACATTGTACAACAAAAAAAACAAAAAAACAAAAACAAATTATGTGCCGCTGTGTGGCTCAGCGGTAAAAGTTGTGACACATATGCAGGGCAACAACAGCCTGCCTCATCATTGTGAGTTTGAGCCCAGACTCCAAGAGTTTGCTGAATGTCTCTCTCCACTCTCTCCACTCAATTTCATACTAAAAATGGCAAAAAAAAATAAAATAAATCTTTATAGAAAGCTGTATTATGACCAAATCTGTATTTATATCTGAACAGGGACAAAACCCAGTTCTACAAAGGCTTGTGGGAAAAGGTGGTTTGTTTGAATGTGGTCGTTATGATGCATATTGAAGATAAAAATCACACAACAATGGGGACTACAGCAGAATCAACAGGTGATGGAGGAAACTGTTAAATGCCATCAAATAGAGGTTGAGAAAAGTTGAAAAATTTTGAATGTATTAGCCAGTTCCAGATCGGCATCTTAAGTTTTGTTGGTCAGAAATAATATAATAATATAACAATAATTATTGCAAAAACCTTATTTTAAAAAACTCATCATTTGACTGACATTTGAGAAACGCTCATATTAGGTCCTTGTCACTTTAAGAGCCCTCCCTCCCTACTGTCCCGTTGCTGGCACGCCCCTTCAGTGCTCCTCACAAAAACACGTCAGTGCAGAAGCAGTGTTCAAGTGGCGTCCGCTGCAGTTCGGGGGTGGGTTTGTTTGGTTGCTGCGGGGAAGGCGTGAGCTGTGGCAGTGGTTCCTGAACGAGACTGGGCCATGAGGGGAGAGGGGTGTGGTCAGGTGAAACGAGCCATTTTGGCCTCTCACAAACTTAATGTAAAAGAATAGAGGATTACTTAAACAGGCACGAATTAAACAAAAACACAACTCTAGGTATGTTTTTGATGAGGAAACATTATAACATGGTGGAAATATCAGAAAAGTCAAGAATCATGCAACTCAGTCACTGTACAAGACCAAACACTATTTACCCATTTGCAAAGTTTTAAATCATTAAGAAAAGTCTATCAAACTGCTGAAAAAAAGCACATTGCTCAGTTAATCCCCAGCTAAATAATAGTTTTATGTGCCTATACATATCCTTCTTGACATCCTTGATCCAATTCCCCAACAATGTTATTGCTGTAGTGAAGACCAAAATAGAATTACATTCTCTACCCGGAAAAGCTTCACCTGTCTGTTCATCTGACTTCCTCCAAAATCGATTCTGCCATTTCCATACTCCAGTCTTGTGATACGTCCTAATTTGGTTCTGCCTTCATCCTGTTCCTATTATTACTTGAACCCTCGGGGCGGCGCATCCTTGTTTTGGCTTTGGCGGAAGAACTTGGCTCTAAAAGCATGCCTGATAATCTGCCATGAATGTGTCACATGCCATATTCGACCGTGTCACAGTGCTTTGCCTCCTTACCTTTCTACATTGGTGCATTTGCACACGCACTCAATGTCTGGCTGAGGGGAGGGGAGGGGAGGGGGGGGGGGTCATGTCCTGGGGCAGATCCTTGTGTCAAAAATAGACGTCTGAAATTATAGATCAAAAGTTGCTTCAGTGGCAGGTTGTAAATGTATAAAGTAAGAAAGTGACAATTTTATTAGAAACACATGTTCAACAGCACAAATAGCTAATCATTTACAATCACATGGCAGCAACTCAGTCCATCCAGGCATAAAGGAATCCAGGCATCCAGACGTGTTAAAGACAACTCTTCAAAGTTCAGACAAAAAAGTTTAAACCAGCATCAGAGAGCATCACAGAAGAAAGATGATTTGAGTAACTTGGCATGTTTGTTGATGAGTGGCAGTACTGTGAGCAAAAATGCCTTGTCTGCAGCATATCTTTGAATCTAGATGCAGATGGGCTCCAGCAGCAGAAGACTACACCAGGGACACTCCTGCTGGCTAAGAACACAAAACTAAGGCTATATTTACAAAGGCTCCCCAAAACTGGACAAAAAACGATAGGTAAAACTTACTGCTGTTTACTCAGATGAGTCTTGATTTCACGCCTGGCTCCAAACCAGTTGGGCCATTCTCCTCTGACCCTTGGCATCAACAAGACATTTTTGATAACAGAACTACGACTTAATACTAACTCTTGTATAGACCATTCAAGAGATCAGCGGCTTCTGAAAGTGGCGCTGTAAAGGGAAGAACGGTTAGGATTATTCCAAAGGCCTATGACTGACTGGAAAATTGCACAAAAATAACATAAGTTTAGTTTAGATTGCAATGATAGGGCCTAATGTTATACCTATTCAGGGGGCCAAGAAAACCTAAAATCACCCCGTCTGGCACCCACAACCATGGAATGTTCAAAGTTGTGGTGTAGAGTCTGCACTTCAGCAGGTTTGTCTTGATCTTGTCTCATGCCTGAATGCATTGATTGCTGCCATGTTGTTGTATGATTAGTTATTACCATTAACAGGCAGTTGAGTATGTGCACCTAATAAACTGACCATTGGGTTATATTGATATAATCTAATAATAACAAAAACAGTAATTGTCAAGAGTAGTGCCAGAGCAGTTAGTGCGCTTGCGTCCCAGCCAGGAGGTCTTGAGATCAATCATCAGGCCAGCCATCGTACATTCTCTCTGGGTCAAGTCTGTCCTCCTTGTGTTACCATGGGTTCTCTCCAGGTACTCTGGCTTCCTCCCACCCTCCAAAGACATGCATGTGTCAGGTCAGACATCTGCAACCTATGGTTTTAGAGCCACATGCGGCTCATGTGGCTCCTTGGGCATTTGACATGTGAATATGTAAAGGCAATAAAGGAATAAGTAGATGACTAAAAAAAGAACATGCATCTTTGTCATCTTATCAATTTAAAATAAAACTTTCTATTATAGCTTATAGCTGTTTAACTGTTATAATAAACTATTTTAGCAGAAGTGCCACACACAAGAGCACGGAGAAATAGTTACAGGATGTAACTGTAGTTCTCTGAGTGAGACAATCAGAGCATTTTCTAATACTGTTCATGGTTAGTTTGCAATAATGAATGATCACCTATTTGCTATTTCTGTTATAGGCGTGGTTGTAGCTGTAAAATTTTGTATTTTTGGGAACAGTTGGCTCTTTGGATCCAGAAGGTTGCAGACCACTGTATTAGGTGAATTGATGACTCTAAAGTCCCCCTAGTGAATGAATGTGAGAGGAAATGGCTGTCTGTCTGTGTATGTCTGTGTGTCTGCCTTGTGACTAACTGGCTACTGTCCAGGGTGTACCCCGCCTAAGACCCATAGTTACTGGAATAGGCTCCAGTACCAGTAACCCCTAAAAGGAAAAAGCGGAAGAAGATGAATGAATGAATACTTTTCACTGAGCCAAATATCAGAAGATACCATGTTCAGGCTGACCACTTAGAAGGCTTTGGATAGATCTTATAGTTACATGCTTGACTGTTATGTTCTATTAGTTTTGCAAATCAATGTAACGTTGAAGTAAGATATAGTTTGTTAAATAAATGTCACATTGCTCAAAAAGAGAATGTGTCAGAATGCAGAGTGGCGCGTTAGTCACACACTGTCTTTTATTCGGCGCCGCTGCCAAAGTGGAGTGTCAGTTTCAAAGTGGAGCGTTTAAGTGGCGCCTAGTGAGGCTGGGAGAGGCTGGTGTCATGGGCCAGTTGGCTGGTGGTGTGTTCGGCAGCGTGCAGAATGTGTGGGTATTTCTAGGTGCTGTTTGTTAGATGTTTGTTGGATGGTTGTGGAGGCAGAGGGGCGTAACAGCCAACTGGAGCAGGACTGTTGGAGACACTGGGGCAGGGTGACAGAGAAGTCCTGGCACAAGGACGACAATATGGCATGGACAGAAAATAAAATATGCAAGGTTATAACCACCATATAGATGTGCACTTCAGATACTTCAGAAGACATAACAGCTACTTGTGGAGTAAAGAGGTGGGGTACATCGCTAATTAATCTTGCGCTCTAAGCTTGCGTTTAATGCTATGTAGGGGCATTCACTACATAGCAGTCACAGTCACTACATTTACATGCATGGCGTTAAAGCCAAATTATTACCTTATTCCAATTATAACATTAGTTTGTAAACCCAGAATTTCAAATTTCTCTGAATTGGAGTGGAGCTAATGCATAATGTTGTTGTCGCGAGTATACTGCACACTCCAATTTAGCTAGGAGAGGCATTCCCCAGCACTTGGCACTAAACAAACAGAAAAATATTAGTCCAGTGGTATCTGATCTCCTGCTTATGTATTTTTAAACCAGCGAAGACACATTTTATGGGTCCCTCCACTTTTTAAATTAATTTGGTCCATTGTGTTTAAAAATTATAGCATAGCTGGCGTAGCATTGATACATTAATAGGTAAGCGGGAGATACATTTACTATGTAAGAAACACATTTTTCTAACTGTTATATAAGTAAAAGTGTTTTTGGTTATATGTATCTGTTAATAAAACTATGTTGTTGTTGAATGTTGTATGAACGTGTAAATTAGCCACTTAGCATTTAGCAAAGTTTTAGAGCTGCTGGTAAATCCCCTGAACATTTGAAGGCCTCACAGTGCTGTTGTTTCAGTAATTTGGCTCTCTGCTCTGCATGTATGTAGATTGAGACAAGAGTGGGTTGACCAATTCTCTGGAGAAATCGGACTACAGACAGACTATGAGCACAGTTGGAGTATGTTCTGCATGTAAATGTTTTGTTAAGACTTTGTATCCACTCATAAAAACAGAGATATTTACAAATATGAAAACTTTATTGTCCATCAATGTGGACATTTTCTGATTCACCATAAAATGCACTCAAAAAATTCACTCACACAGACCATACAATATCTAAGATAACATAGTAGACTCTACATTTCTTGTGCATCTTATATTGGCTGTAAGACATGTTGAAAGATGCAAAGCATTAAATAAATATAAATTTGGCTGCACTCATAGCAATACATCACAAGTTAATTAATCCATGACTTTTACATTTATAAAATAGCCAATGTAAAATTTTATAATCAGGGCAGTACATGGATCAGAGAATCAAGGAGCGCTACCCTAAGCCAGATTTTAGTTAAGAGTTGTGGAGTTAAGTGCTTTCACAGCCCGAGGGACAAAACCAAACTTTTTAAAAATGTTCTTGATTGCTGATATTATGCTTTATCTTCTTCCTGATGGTAATAATTCAAATTCTTTGTGTAGAGGATGGGAAGGGTTGGTTAAGATGCTCACAGCTTTCCTTTCCTTCCTCTCTTCGTAAATGCTGTTCAAGCGCCACTGTGGCCTCCCTTTGATTTTTGAGCTTTATGATTTAACTAGCTTTATTTGGCACCCCAAATATAAAATACACAATAAGGATATTGCAATGTTGACAGATTTGTGGAACCTTTCACAATCACTGTCAACAATAGTAGGTATGGACCAATAGCTTGATATTCAGATTCCATTTTTTACTACTTTTTGGAGCTGTCAGTTTTATCCTGATTAGATATTACTGTGCAAGTTTTAGTGAGATGTGAAAAAATGCTAATTAATAAATGCAGATTTTGTTTTATTTATTTTATTGTATTTGATCTGTGAGACACGGACAGAAGCAAACCTAAACTCAGCGAAAGAACAAATGACTAGTTTTAGTGTCCCATTTTTAGCCTGGTGAGATATAAGGCTTAATGGAAAAAGCATTTACCTCTGAACTATAACTCAGGCTTTGGAATCCAGGTCTGGGAACTATACCCTTAACGATGCAAGACAGCACAAGAGCCTTAGCAGAGGTCTATGCTCTCTGGCTGCTTCCATTTTTGAATTTTCTTATTTTTTTATGTTATTATCCTGTAATTTTCTTTTTTATTGTAATTTTGTGTATTTTTGTACATTGATGCACCTTTATCACCAAAGAAAGCAATAATCAGAAACTAGTAGTAAAGAACCCCAGAGACTGTGTAGTCACGCCACTATAATTTCCCTGTATTAAGATTGTACTTACAGAATAGTGGGTGGTGTTCCAGCTGCAGTAGTTAACTCCTTCTATTAGTGCAGTGACCTCTACCACAGTTTTAATGTAAAAACGTTAATTAACTGTAGAGTGGATATTAATTTGCAGCCTTTATGAAGTGTCACACTTCAGTCAATGGGTCAAATCATTCAACGCATGCTAGATTTAGTTCCATTTTACTGCCCAGTATGCATTATAGGCACAGTCTTCCTTTTGCAATTTAAATTTTACATCACTAAAATGAGCTTGACTATGGTTAAATGCATGCTTTAAATTTGTTTCAAGTGAGGAATAATTTCATAATGCAATGTTCTATCAAGAATGGTCTTTGAAAACAATAGGTCCATAAGATGCCATCTTTTTTATTATCAAGAATGTTAATAAATGAGAAACTTCAGCACATCACGTTAAGCTTTGGCCAGTCACAAGCTTAAATAGAATGAGGTGTGCTCATTTTTTAAATATAGGACGCCTCAGAGGATGGTCTCAGCAGCTCAATTCAGATAATGTGGAATTAGTGGGACCCCTGGACTTGTTTTCCTGCAACTAAAAATGTAATTGACCAACAGTTGACAAAAGAAAGCACTAAATGCCATTAATCAGGTGAAAGGAGTTATATAATTCGCTCTCTATTTACTCTGACAGCCCCATCTTGATTACTTTTGATAGGAGATACTGTATCTTTCTCTTTTGTAAGACACACTGCAGATAAACGACTGTGAAAGGTCGGTATCCAGTGATTCGATTGGAAACAGCTCCAGTTGACCAGGCTAGGCACCTGGGATATATTAGACAGCAAGTGAACATTTTGTCAGTCTTTTTTTTTTTCCAACTTTCAAATTTAATTTCTATAGCACTTTACAACAACTATAGTTGACCAATGTGCTATACAATGTTAAAAACAGTTAACAGTCCATGAGTGCAACACAGAAACAGTCAATATGACATGATAAATACAGAAAATGTCACAATACTACATGTCGAAGGCCTGTCAGGTTTTAAGTTTGGCCTTGAACAGAAGCAGGTGTGTGATGATGCGGAACTCAATGAGCAGAATGTTCCAGAGTTTAGGGCCTGCCACTGAAGAAGAGCGATCACCCCACTGTCTGCACCTGGAGTGTAGGACTTCAAGCAGATGCTGTCCAGCAGAGCGCATGGCTCTACTGGGTTGACGGAAGCTTAGAAAATCACACAAATAAGCAGGTGCACAGCTTTTAATTGCTCTAAAAACAAACAACAGAAGCTTAAACTGAATTCTGAACTGAACCGGGAACCAGTGGAGAGCGCAGACTGTTGGTGGGTGAGGCAGAGAGGCCTGGTTAACTTCAACGTGCAGTGCATTGCAATAATCTAAATGGGAGCTAATAATAAAGGCATGGATCGCTTTCTTGAGGTCCATACGGCTCATGAATGACTTTTTGTAGGTGAAGTTTAAAAAAAAGCTTGCCTTGACTGAAGGAACAAATTGTCTATATACAGAATCTATAAACTAGAAGGAACAGTGGAGAACTGGTGGTGATGCATGTGGGGAGCAAAGGCTGGCGCTCTGGATTCCAACAGAAGAGCTACTTTTGCTGAAATTGCTGAAGAATTTAATGCTGGTTCAATAGTTGTCAGGTGGTCATAATGTTATGCCTGATCAGTAGTTGGAGTGGTTTTGGACACAGGCGGTGTATAGTAAAATGTAATGCAAACGTTAACTTATATTGCTTTATATCACAGTCAAATATTTGTCCCCATCAAGACTATGGAACTTCAAACTTACAGACAGAATACAGAGTGACCAGGCCATTCCCTAACCCCTAAGTTTATAAATTCAAATCCCTGATCCGTTGTGGTCATTTCCCCCCAGGACTGCGGTGAAAAAGGTGACGCTTGTGCTCCCCAGGAAAACACACACTTCACTCTGATAATGGAATTTTAAATGGCCTGCTCCTTATTAACTTCTTGGTTTATTAAAAATCAGGCCTGTTTCGCCGTCCACAAGGCGAAGCCGCCAGTCCGTGTCTCTGTTGCACATTAATTACTTTTCTATGGAGCGGGGAAAAGGAAGGAGGGATGGGGCGAAAGAGGAAGAAAGTAAAACTCCGTCTGCAGTTAAAAATGGAAAGATATATATTTTTCTGCTTAATGCGTCTTCAGTGTGGCTGGCAGGCTCTTATCTGCAGAGCGACTGAATTTTGATGATGACGGCGGGTCGCCCAATAAGAATACACAATGAGAGTGACATCCGAGGCCAAGGCCGCGTCCTCAGTGACTCTGACAGTGACTTCCATTTACAAAGTGTTCATTCAATTTCAAAGATTAAAGGGTCAACAAAAACTAATGCATCTAAATAAATAATAATGATACATAACAATGTATCAGTCTTATAGAGTGCTTTTGTGGAGTGACTCAAAGTTGCATTATTCTGATATCATTATTATTATACTGATGGAAGCATGGCAGCTATTCTGTGTCTACGGCCCCTCAAACCTCCACTAAACACAGTCACACATCCAATCCAGTCCACTTTATTTCTATAGCACATTTTACAAAGACAGTTTCCAAAGTGCTGCAAAAAACTGTAAAAAAAAAACAAAAAAAAAACAAAAAAACTTTAACCTCACTAGTTCCCCTTAAAACAATAAAAACTAGTAAATTCAAATAAAAGCAATACACAAAAAAAATCTATAAATAAGTAAAAACAATAACAAATAAAAACAAAACAATGACACATTGAGTACAAAGCCAGAGAATAAAAGTGGGTCTTAAGACAAGACTTAAAACATTCCAGTGTAGGGGTCAAAGTGTTCCTAGTCCCCCCTGGTTTAAAGTCTGTTCTTAGGAACCATGAGCTGGAGCTGGCCCTCAGACCTCCGTGAGCATGCTGGTGTGTAAATTTGGATGAGGTCCATGATGTACTGTGGGCCAGTGCATTCAAAGATTTAAAAACAAACAATAAGATCTGAAAGGCGAGGATGGGTACACTTACCCATTCATAAGACCAAGGTCTTGCTCAAGGACACAACGATTGTATGCAAGGCCAGTAGCGGGGATTGAAACGCCAACTTTTGGTTAGTGGGTAAACGTCTCTACCTACTGAGCTACTACTGCCCCCCCTACATTCCACACATACACTTGCATTTACATTTGACACTCTCTGAATTTCTAGGCTGTCTGTATATTTCCTGCAGTAACTTAGCATCCTGCAATAAGACACACTAAGTGACAAAGAATATTTCAGAGTAAAGCACTATTGTAAAAGCTCACAATGTCCGGTGACTCCTGTGTGACCCCTTGCTCAGCTTGACTCTTGTTTTCTGCATCTTGTATTGCTACAAAAGTTTTCCTTTGCCTTTTGGCCACTCTGCCATGAGGAACATCTGATGCCCAATTCACACTGAATCTGTTGAGTGTCCATTACGTGTCCCGTATGATCTCTGCAACAAATAGACACAATGCAAGTCAATGCGCGAGTTCACACTGGCTCCATTATAGTACATCTCCATGTCCAGCTCGCCAACAGAAATGGGAATCAAGTCTATTTTTGCTGGATGCCAGAGCCCTTTTGCATAAAGTTGAACAGAGCAGATTGAGCCAGACAGGAAGTCAGACCCGGGACCAGTGAAGAAGATCTGGTAAATTTCTAAATAAAAAGGCTTCTGCAGCCTCTCACTCACATCAACATGTAAACTTTATTGGCCAGATTTATCAAAGGTTTGTGTGCACATTAAATGAATAAGACGCGCTAAAATTGGAGCAAACCCAGTCACGGCTGAGGTTTGCGTCTCTTGTACAAGCAAAATGAGCCCAGTGCAGATTTTGCTCCTGTGACTCAATGAATATGTAAAACAAGGCATTCTCGCCAGAATGTGCAAAATTTAAGGCGTGGAAAATGCTAATGAAATTGCTTTGCGGTCGCTATTTGATTTATCACAACTACAGATTGGGCGTTGAAAATAAGTTATAATGCTTAAACAGGTTATATAGCTTATTTACAAAGATACAACAATAATGTGTTGATTTGAAGTCGGAGGAAACAAAGAGACAGACTTTACCTGCAACACTTTTTCCTTGATTCTCGCTCTTATTTCCCTGACCTTCAGCCTTTTACAGCTTCTGTCTCTGGGCTTTCAGTCTGCTCCATGTCCTTTTAAATCCTTACGATGAAGACTGAGGAATCTTTAAACTCTGTGTAAAGTCTACACGATGAGTGTCAGTCTGTTGTGTTTATCCCATTGCCTCACGATGCTCACTGCGATGCTTGATTGACAGCTGCCCACAGTGGATCAAGACTGCACTGCTGTTGTACAAGCAGAGGACATCGACATTTTTTTTATTATATTTATTTGATCACCATCAGCGCAACATATAAGCTGCTACTTGATACTTATTGTGTAATTGTTTGAAGAGTAACTGGCTCTGACAGAGTGAATATGTCTTTACCTTTCCTCTCTCTCCACTTGACTCACACAGAGGATTAAGTCACATGACTCTGGTCAGTGCCAGGATCACATGGGGCATTTAACAAGGATGACGACAGAAAGTTAATAGAAGAAAATAAAATGAAATGATCATTCCTCAAAGACAGTGAACATAGGTCTACTACAGTCAGTCCTGTTATTTGAGGCTGACTCTCATGTTGACTTTTGCATAGCTGTGGGGAAAGATCCAGTGGAGCTGAGCATCGTTGCTCCCGTTATTGGTGTGTCTTTTGCTCATGCAAAATTCTCATTTACATATCAGATTTGCGTTAGCAATTATTTGCTCACGTTCTCTTGGTATATCACTTGCAACACGTCCGCAAATAGCAAACGCTATTTTTTAAAGCTGCACTCGCAATTTAGCACCTGTCTTAGTAAATATGGCCCTATGTCTTACCTGGGAACATGGGGTCACAAACGAGACCAGACACCATTAAACCTGAGTAAAAAGACAGTATTTATATATGTAGCTTACCCAGGGTTGAAGTAATATTTCTGTGACTTTTGTCCTTCAACCATAGTTAAATCTCCAAATAATCTCCAAATGAACAGAAGATTGTGGTCAGTTGCAAACGTGGCTTTTTACATGCAGCTCTCTTTATACATGGTTGTTATCATGTGAACTCATAACTTCCATCATAAACCCGCTCCTCTCCCATGAACTCATGTTCTCCCCAGCTGGCTCTGGTTGGAGAAGTGCCGCACATGCAACAAACTGTACCAGAGACGCACTGCACATGCAATGCATTCAGTGTGACTCTGGTGTAAGAAATAAAGCCATTGAGGGCTTGTTTTTTATGTCTAACCAGCACGTATCACTTTCTTGCCAGACCCATAAGGACACCAGGTTGGTGCTCTCAATGTTCCAAGGCTGTTTTTTTAAACCCGTATACAGTGTGCCAGGGGAGGTGCAGAAGGGCTTTATGCACCCTGCAACTACTTCTTTAGTGATGACTCTGAAGCTGTTTAATTAGGGTGGCCTTAAATTGAGATCTGCCTGTTAAGATTAGAATATGCATTGAAAAATCTGCAAAACCTACATTGGAAGAAATGTACATTAACATCGTAGACGCAGACTTCATATAGCCTAGTAAACCCAAGGATCACAAGAATGCATAATGAGCATTTGTGGTCCTCTATACAAATATTCTTAACTATAAAGTTATGGCCTACATCTTACACTTGTCATGTTGTTCCCTTAGGATTAGACTGGCCGGTCTTTTCCCACCAGTACTGTAGCTCTCTCTGTCCCACATTACTCCTGTACTGTATGATGCCTATGTTGTCCTACTTTGGTTTGGCTCCAACAATATCGTACTCCAGTTTTCTCTGTTCCATGATGAAGCAACAGGTTTATAACTTCTCACTCATAGGCCCTGTCCCAATACACACTTTGTTGAAGTGAGCATTTTCTGAAAGTGCATAAAGTGCTTAAATGCACAAAGGTCCAGGGCTGTTAAAAAGGACAATTGGGACAGTGTTGTTACCTGGACACGAGGCACATTCAATTAAATTAGTTTAGCAGTTAATGCATTCAGAAGAAATGGAAGTGAGACAAAAAAAAAAGCAATCAATTTATTAAAAACAACAATTAAACTGAAATGGCTGTCATGGCAGAGGACCCTCTGTGTGGTAATGACTGGGTTTTTCAACAGGACAATAGAAAACATTTGGGGATGGATGGCAAGAAAGTTTACAAAAATGGACATCAGTTCCAGACAGTGGATGCCCTTCATGAAGCCATCTTCACCACTTGGAGCAACGTTCCCACTAGCATCCTGGAAACACTTGCATCAAGCATGCCCAAACACATTTTTGAAGTAATCAACAAGAACAGTGGAGCTACTCATTACTGAGTCCTTTTTGAAAGTTTTATTTCTGCTTTGAGGTTGTTGTTGTTGTTTTTTTTTTGGTTTTTTTGTGTTGTTTTTTTTTTTTTTTTTTTTTTTAGCTATGGTCTTAAACGTTTGATCAGTTGATGAACAGCCTATTTCAGTTTAATTGTTGTTTTCAAAAAAGTGCTTACTCTTTTTTTTCTTTTTTCTTTTTTTTGTCTCACTCCCATTTCTTCTTTTTGCATTTTAAAACTCTACTTAGAACCTCCTTAGGATCCAACAATGCAAAATGTCAATTCTGGCAATTTTTCAACTGGTCTTAAAATTTTTATTCGATGTGTATACTTCAGCGAAGTCCACTCTGATCCATACTTACTGGTGCTGTGTAATGAAGTGCGTGATGAAGTGTATGTTGGTGAGAATTGGGACACACAGCATGAATGCGCATTCGGAGGGCACAAGTGTGCAAGTGTGAGTATTGGGACAGGGCCATAGAATAGCCAGACTTGAATGGTCAGTACTGTTGAGTGTGGACACCTCTGCATTAACATTTCATACTGTAAAAATTAAAATAATGTATATGTATGGAAATATCTTGGCCCCCTGCTGGCAACAGTGGGGACTGGACAGTAAAATGCCTTTTTAGCATGGCTATTAGCAACATGACACTAACGCTAACATGACGCTGACAGCTTTTTAAACCCTGAAATGTCCGGTGATTGTGTATAAGCTTTAGAAGCGCATGTGAGCACTTCCTGGTTTCATGTGTCTACGTAGAGCTGTGAGACCAAGCGTTTTCAGCTCTTCAGAAGGGACAACCTCAGCATACAGGATTACTCAAATAAAATACTACTCCAGGTATGTTTATGAGGAGGAAACAACACCCAAACATGGTAAAAATCTCAGAAAGGTTGAGTTAGCCTAATATGTCTCTTTTAAGTGCTTTAAAATGCGTAGGCATCAATTTAAACGTTGGTCGTTCTGTTATTCTTATTTGTTTATTTGCCTTACATTGTACCATTGTCTGACTTTGCTTAGTGGATCATGCCCAGAATAATTAGTCTGACCTTTGCACAACTTAGCATTTCTTTACATGCAGCAATAGCCTGAAGACCTAGGTGTAGTTGAGTTAAAAATCCTTCTGAATTATTCCCATTCATGTCATACTTAAATAGCATGATTTAAAGTCTGCTTATTGTCACACAAAGCAAACATTTTAACTGTAAGCCCTGCCTTCTGTCCACTAATTCCAAGGATTTTCTCCAGACCAAGAATAGCCCTTCTGTGCTGAACAGTGTCATAATGACTTAATTATCTCAAAATGTGCCAGGATGATGCTGCCGGTTTTCTCCCCGTCATTCCCTTAAACAGGCAGTAATATTCCCCGCCATGTCTTCTTTAAGCCCACGTTGATTGGCATAACATCTGTTCATCTTTCGAAAATGAGACTTTTATTACAGCCAGATCCCGGGTTGATCCTCGGCACGGGAACGCCATCTTCTGATCGGAAAAGTATATTTAGAAACGACGTTGGGAACAGTTCCACGCAAAACTCCCTGACATTTCACGTAGCCACTATACAAGGTCACCATTGTCTTATTTCCACACCGTTCTTCACTTGAATAGCCGATTTCTTTTGTCTGATTTTGTTTCTTTTTTTTTTCCAAGTGTGCCCAGAGCGCCAATGAATAATTGAAGAGTCCCGCGGTCCAAATGTCACAGCGGGGGAAACTGTTTGCGCCGGCTGGTAATTAGGATTTCATTGTTTGTTATGTAGGTTGGAGATTCCTGTCATTCCACATCCCGCCTCATCCGAGTGACAGAATATCTTCGCACTTGTGGATCAGGAAACGCAAAGGACAGTATATATATTTAAGATTATCTTCGCCTCTGGTCGGTTATAAAGGCTTAGACAAATATTGACAGTGACACCGTGAAATGCCGCTGTGGTTTTAGCAGTGAAAGCTAGGTGGAATATTTTGCTGAGAATTTTAGGGCCTGAAAGCTTTACATCTACTTCCCAACCTTTTTTGTCTTGAACACCTTTTTTATCATACCACTCACAATTAATTAAAGAGGGCATATTATGTTGTTGTTGCTTTTTGTTTTTTTTTCCAGGCTTTTTGAAATAATTTTGGACACCTTTGCATTAGTATTTCACATGTTATAACTTAAAATAATGTATATGTATGGAAAACGTCTTAATTTGGGGAGCTGTTACTTTTCCTTTGCAGAAAGCTTAGATTAGGTGTCTCTCGCTCGCTGCTGGCAAGAGTGGGCAATGAACAGAGCATAAAATGTCTATTTAGCACAGCTATTAGCAACATGAAGCTAACAGATAGATCAAAATAAGCTGACTGCTTTGTAGTGACTGGAATTTAAGTGCTGATATGATCAGTATATGGGCTTCAGAAATGCAGGGGGGCACTTCCCGGTTTCATGTGACCAAGCGTTATCAGCTCTTGAGAAGGGGATGGCGTCAGCATACAACAACAGGAGTAAACGAACAAGCGTGAATAAAACAGAATACTACTCCAGGTATGTTTTTGAGGCAGAAACGACATTATAACAGTTACAAGCTTAAAAAGTCGATTTAGCACAATAAAGGACCTTTAATATTATAATTTCCCTGCACTTAGAGATAAAAAAGCCTTTAAATAAAAAAAAAAAAACTAAAACAAAACTGCCCTTCTCAAGAGCTGAAAAAAGGCCTTAAAGCGACATAATCCAAGTGTTTTCTGCAAAGTCAAAGTAACAGCTCCCCGAAATAGGACATTTTCCATACATTTACATTTATTTAAAAAAGCTTGAAAAAAATTACTTTCCTCCCACCGTTTAAAGACATACATGTGTTCAGGTGAAATGTTGCCCCCAGTGAGAGTGAATGGTTGTCTGTAAATGTCAACCTTTGCCCAGGGTGTACCCAACCTAATGCCCACAGTTGCTGGGATAGGCGCCAGTCATTCACAAATTCTGACGGGAATGAGTGAAAGAAGATGAATTAATGAATTTTCATAGAAAATAGCTGTAGACAATAATCAGGCATGACGTTATGGCACCTTGCATGGATTGCTCTAAAAACAGAAGTATGAAATCGTAATCTACACTTTACATTGTTTTTGCTCCTGATCTGCACAAAGGAAATTATGAGCAGAAGGCCTCATACGAACAGATTTCATAAAAGCGTCATGAAGAACTAGAACAATATGTCACTTTTTTGCTGCTAATCACAGTTATTGTTCCCTTCATCTGTCTGCTCCTCTCTCCTCTGATCTGCCCGCCCCGCCGTTGCTCCGTCCATCACTGCCTTTTTGTTCTCTCCATCATGGGGAGACAGAGTTAAGTGCAGCTGCAGGCCAAATAGCCCCGTGATTGGCCCCTCATTTAGCCCTGCTTCCCTGGTGCATTCGGAACCACTGATTGCGCTCAGGCCAGGCCAAATCAAAGGCCTGCTATGAGCTTTCAAAGAGCGACCGCGGGGTTAGGACTACTGTCTGTTTGGCTTGGTTCTTTTCTGCTCCCCTTTATGGATGGAAATAGATCCTCCCGTATGAACAATGATAATCATGGCAGTTTACGTACTTCAGCAAGCCTGCAATGTTGAGTTATATAGATCAGTGGTTCTTAGATTTTTTATGCCAAGTACCTCCTCAAACATTACATGGCTTTCCAATTGCCATCTTTAACGGGCTAAAGTAAGCCTAAAACTGGACTATCCTGGGTCTAAAACAGGTGTAAACCAAGGAATAAAACATGGATTAACAAACAAACAAGAATGCATTACTAATCAAGGTCTAAACCAGGACTAAGGGGGGTTGGAAATGTTATAGACTACCAACAACATTGATTTTCTTACTACAAAAAATAAATAAATAAATAAAAAATCATCATCCATCTAATTATTTTGTTGGTTATCTTTGAGATACCCAAGCCCGTAATAACCAACCTTAAAAAATCCACTTTGCACTGAGAATATTGAAAATATAAAAATGTTTAAAAATCTGAAATTAATTAAATGGTAACAAGCAAGTTTATATTTTAGCGCAAACACCAGCCATGCTTCTGCTCATATGACATTTCAATCAGTTTTCTTTTTTAATGCATACAATTCTATCTACCCTCATATTTTCTCCCACAAATACATGGCCATTTATTGCGCTTGTACTGTCTTTTCAAGTGGTTCTCATTTTGTATTTCCAGGCTTATTCTGGTGGTACTTCAAAGCCTTTTTTTTTTTTTTTTTCAATTTCTTTTTTTTTTTTAGATCACTTTAGATGCAGTTTTAACCACTACTTATTGCTGGTTATGTGCTGTTTAGCCCTGATTTAGTCCTGGTTCCTTGTGTTGTCCTTATTTAGAAAAGCTCATTTTAGTCCATTAAACATTGTACTTTGAAAGCCAAATATTTTCTGAGGAGATAGTTGGTGTGAAAAGTATTGTAAATATTGCAAAACTGCAATTCACAACATAAAAATCATATGTTCAGTCAGACCAACTTCTAATGAGCGCATGCAGTGGCCCAGTTGGGTCCTAAGCAGCAGATCTACCAGTTGTCATTTCTTGCACTTGTTATAATGCAGAAAATATTCTTTGTAGCCATCGTTTTTAAAATCCAAGAGAACACACTCTACAACAACTTATTGTTTCTGACATTGCACCAGCATTGATATTCTTGTTTTTATTATAATTTGAAAAAAATATTTTTTTTTTAAAAAAAAGGAAAAGAAAAATGTATTATTATTTGTATAATTCCAACACAAGAATCGAACACCGAATTATTTTCAAAATAATAAATACTAAAAGGGATGAGGCTTTGGAAGTGATTAGAGCAGGGGTATCAGAGATATGGCCCCCGAGACAATTCCTATTTTCTATTAATTGGGCGGCAGTAGCTCAGTTGGTAGAGCCGCTTGTCCAATAACCAGAAGGTTGGCGGTTCAAACCCCACTCCCACCGTTGCATACTGTCGTTGTGTCCTTGGGGAAGACACTTAACCCACCTTGCCTCCGGTGTCTGCGCACACTGGTGTATGAATGTGAGTGTGAATGGGTGAACGGTTCCTTGATGTAAAGCACTTTGAGTACCCATGAAGGTAGAAAAGCGCTATATAAATGTGACCATTTAATAGGTTCCGATCGCTATATAGCATTTTTACTGCTAGAACTGCAAGTCCCATAATGCACTGCAGCAGATCCATAGCGCGCCACCCCTGCCCCGCTGCTGCTGCCGCTGTGACTTGTCTCCAGAGCTGCGCCGCGCACGAGCTTTACCCCAAAATAAATGAGCAGAGGAGAAATGAAGAGTGATCCACTTGGAGGAAGAGAGACTGTCTGTGGACTCAAGAGCTGGGCTAAATGTGGAGCTAATGTAGAGCTAATGTGGCCACAGGCTCAGTAAAGAATATACCGTATTTTCTGGACTATAAGTCGCACTTTTTTCATAGTCTGGCTAGGGGTGCAACGTATACTCAGGTGCGGCTGAGTATACGTCAGTCGCACCTTTCACGTGTTTGTTATTTTCACACTGACAGCCGTGAGAAGGCACTTTAGGTTTGTGTACCAGCATCTGCTGCACCTGTACCACTGACAATTTAAAATGTAAACATTACAGCTAACAACTTAGGCTATAAAGACAACTGAGAAAGAGCGGAATAATTGGAAATGGAACTGATGCTGAGTCTGACGACAGCCACGCAGAGGAGGAAGTGACACTTCATCTACCTCCGGAGTTGGCGGAGTTGTTCAGAAGCGACACCGAGGATGAAGAATTTAAAGGATTTAGTGATTAGGAGTGAGATGGTGAGTTTGGTGAACTTGTTATATTATGTTCTTTATGCTATAGTTATGTGAATAACTGTTAATATATTACGTTAACATATGAGACACCTATTCAGTTTGCTGTTTATGCTTCATGTAGCTGAATAACCATCAATGTGTTACGTTAGCAAACCGCACACCTATTCAGCCTGTTGTTCTCTATTCTATTATTACTATAACTTGCCTTTCAAGATGAAATGTCTGTTCTTGGTGTTGGATTTTGTAAAATAAATTTCCCCCCAAAAATGCGACTTATAGTCCAGTGCAACTTATATACGTTTTTTTCTTCTTCATTATGCATTTTTTGTCTTGTGCGACTCCGGAGCCACTTATAGTCTGGAAAATACGGTAAACATGCTCTGGACAAAGCAGAAGCTACAGGAGGTAAAGGAGTCTGGTCTCACAGCAGAGCAGAGTGACATTTTTACTGTATTCCATCAGATTCATTTTCCAATTGTATACGTGAATTTTTTGTTATATTGTTGTTGTTATTGTTTTTTTTTTTTAGCTATGGTCTTAAACGTTTGATCAGTTGATGAACAGCCTATTTCAGTTTAATTGTTGTTTTCAAAAAAGTGCTTACTCTTTTTTTTCTTTTTTCTTTTTTTTGTCTCACTCCCATTTCTTCTTTTTGCATTTTAAAACTCTACTTAGAACCTCCTTAGGATCCAACAATGCAAAATGTCAATTCTGGCAATTTTTCAACTGGTCTTAAAATTTTTATTCGATGTGTATACTTCAGCGAAGTCCACTCTGATCCATACTTACTGGTGCTGTGTAATGAAGTGCGTGATGAAGTGTATGTTGGTGAGAATTGGGACACACAGCATGAATGCGCATTCGGAGGGCACAAGTGTGCAAGTGTGAGTATTGGGACAGGGCCATAGAATAGCCAGACTTGAATGGTCAGTACTGTTGAGTGTGGACACCTCTGCATTAACATTTCATACTGTAAAAATTAAAATAATGTATATGTATGGAAATATCTTGGCCCCCTGCTGGCAACAGTGGGGACTGGACAGTAAAATGCCTTTTTAGCATGGCTATTAGCAACATGACACTAACGCTAACATGACGCTGACAGCTTTTTAAACCCTGAAATGTCCGGTGATTGTGTATAAGCTTTAGAAGCGCATGTGAGCACTTCCTGGTTTCATGTGTCTACGTAGAGCTGTGAGACCAAGCGTTTTCAGCTCTTCAGAAGGGACAACCTCAGCATACAGGATTACTCAAATAAAATACTACTCCAGGTATGTTTATGAGGAGGAAACAACACCCAAACATGGTAAAAATCTCAGAAAGGTTGAGTTAGCCTAATATGTCTCTTTTAAGTGCTTTAAAATGCGTAGGCATCAATTTAAACGTTGGTCGTTCTGTTATTCTTATTTGTTTATTTGCCTTACATTGTACCATTGTCTGACTTTGCTTAGTGGATCATGCCCAGAATAATTAGTCTGACCTTTGCACAACTTAGCATTTCTTTACATGCAGCAATAGCCTGAAGACCTAGGTGTAGTTGAGTTAAAAATCCTTCTGAATTATTCCCATTCATGTCATACTTAAATAGCATGATTTAAAGTCTGCTTATTGTCACACAAAGCAAACATTTTAACTGTAAGCCCTGCCTTCTGTCCACTAATTCCAAGGATTTTCTCCAGACCAAGAATAGCCCTTCTGTGCTGAACAGTGTCATAATGACTTAATTATCTCAAAATGTGCCAGGATGATGCTGCCGGTTTTCTCCCCGTCATTCCCTTAAACAGGCAGTAATATTCCCCGCCATGTCTTCTTTAAGCCCACGTTGATTGGCATAACATCTGTTCATCTTTCGAAAATGAGACTTTTATTACAGCCAGATCCCGGGTTGATCCTCGGCACGGGAACGCCATCTTCTGATCGGAAAAGTATATTTAGAAACGACGTTGGGAACAGTTCCACGCAAAACTCCCTGACATTTCACGTAGCCACTATACAAGGTCACCATTGTCTTATTTCCACACCGTTCTTCACTTGAATAGCCGATTTCTTTTGTCTGATTTTGTTTCTTTTTTTTTTCCAAGTGTGCCCAGAGCGCCAATGAATAATTGAAGAGTCCCGCGGTCCAAATGTCACAGCGGGGGAAACTGTTTGCGCCGGCTGGTAATTAGGATTTCATTGTTTGTTATGTAGGTTGGAGATTCCTGTCATTCCACATCCCGCCTCATCCGAGTGACAGAATATCTTCGCACTTGTGGATCAGGAAACGCAAAGGACAGTATATATATTTAAGATTATCTTCGCCTCTGGTCGGTTATAAAGGCTTAGACAAATATTGACAGTGACACCGTGAAATGCCGCTGTGGTTTTAGCAGTGAAAGCTAGGTGGAATATTTTGCTGAGAATTTTAGGGCCTGAAAGCTTTACATCTACTTCCCAACCTTTTTTGTCTTGAACACCTTTTTTATCATACCACTCACAATTAATTAAAGAGGGCATATTATGTTGTTGTTGCTTTTTGTTTTTTTTTCCAGGCTTTTTGAAATAATTTTGGACACCTTTGCATTAGTATTTCACATGTTATAACTTAAAATAATGTATATGTATGGAAAACGTCTTAATTTGGGGAGCTGTTACTTTTCCTTTGCAGAAAGCTTAGATTAGGTGTCTCTCGCTCGCTGCTGGCAAGAGTGGGCAATGAACAGAGCATAAAATGTCTATTTAGCACAGCTATTAGCAACATGAAGCTAACAGATAGATCAAAATAAGCTGACTGCTTTGTAGTGACTGGAATTTAAGTGCTGATATGATCAGTATATGGGCTTCAGAAATGCAGGGGGGCACTTCCCGGTTTCATGTGACCAAGCGTTATCAGCTCTTGAGAAGGGGATGGCGTCAGCATACAACAACAGGAGTAAACGAACAAGCGTGAATAAAACAGAATACTACTCCAGGTATGTTTTTGAGGCAGAAACGACATTATAACAGTTACAAGCTTAAAAAGTCGATTTAGCACAATAAAGGACCTTTAATATTATAATTTCCCTGCACTTAGAGATAAAAAAGCCTTTAAATAAAAAAAAAAAAACTAAAACAAAACTGCCCTTCTCAAGAGCTGAAAAAAGGCCTTAAAGCGACATAATCCAAGTGTTTTCTGCAAAGTCAAAGTAACAGCTCCCCGAAATAGGACATTTTCCATACATTTACATTTATTTAAAAAAGCTTGAAAAAAATTACTTTCCTCCCACCGTTTAAAGACATACATGTGTTCAGGTGAAATGTTGCCCCCAGTGAGAGTGAATGGTTGTCTGTAAATGTCAACCTTTGCCCAGGGTGTACCCAACCTAATGCCCACAGTTGCTGGGATAGGCGCCAGTCATTCACAAATTCTGACGGGAATGAGTGAAAGAAGATGAATTAATGAATTTTCATAGAAAATAGCTGTAGACAATAATCAGGCATGACGTTATGGCACCTTGCATGGATTGCTCTAAAAACAGAAGTATGAAATCGTAATCTACACTTTACATTGTTTTTGCTCCTGATCTGCACAAAGGAAATTATGAGCAGAAGGCCTCATACGAACAGATTTCATAAAAGCGTCATGAAGAACTAGAACAATATGTCACTTTTTTGCTGCTAATCACAGTTATTGTTCCCTTCATCTGTCTGCTCCTCTCTCCTCTGATCTGCCCGCCCCGCCGTTGCTCCGTCCATCACTGCCTTTTTGTTCTCTCCATCATGGGGAGACAGAGTTAAGTGCAGCTGCAGGCCAAATAGCCCCGTGATTGGCCCCTCATTTAGCCCTGCTTCCCTGGTGCATTCGGAACCACTGATTGCGCTCAGGCCAGGCCAAATCAAAGGCCTGCTATGAGCTTTCAAAGAGCGACCGCGGGGTTAGGACTACTGTCTGTTTGGCTTGGTTCTTTTCTGCTCCCCTTTATGGATGGAAATAGATCCTCCCGTATGAACAATGATAATCATGGCAGTTTACGTACTTCAGCAAGCCTGCAATGTTGAGTTATATAGATCAGTGGTTCTTAGATTTTTTATGCCAAGTACCTCCTCAAACATTACATGGCTTTCCAATTGCCATCTTTAACGGGCTAAAGTAAGCCTAAAACTGGACTATCCTGGGTCTAAAACAGGTGTAAACCAAGGAATAAAACATGGATTAACAAACAAACAAGAATGCATTACTAATCAAGGTCTAAACCAGGACTAAGGGGGGTTGGAAATGTTATAGACTACCAACAACATTGATTTTCTTACTACAAAAAATAAATAAATAAATAAAAAATCATCATCCATCTAATTATTTTGTTGGTTATCTTTGAGATACCCAAGCCCGTAATAACCAACCTTAAAAAATCCACTTTGCACTGAGAATATTGAAAATATAAAAATGTTTAAAAATCTGAAATTAATTAAATGGTAACAAGCAAGTTTATATTTTAGCGCAAACACCAGCCATGCTTCTGCTCATATGACATTTCAATCAGTTTTCTTTTTTAATGCATACAATTCTATCTACCCTCATATTTTCTCCCACAAATACATGGCCATTTATTGCGCTTGTACTGTCTTTTCAAGTGGTTCTCATTTTGTATTTCCAGGCTTATTCTGGTGGTACTTCAAAGCCTTTTTTTTTTTTTTTTTCAATTTCTTTTTTTTTTTTAGATCACTTTAGATGCAGTTTTAACCACTACTTATTGCTGGTTATGTGCTGTTTAGCCCTGATTTAGTCCTGGTTCCTTGTGTTGTCCTTATTTAGAAAAGCTCATTTTAGTCCATTAAACATTGTACTTTGAAAGCCAAATATTTTCTGAGGAGATAGTTGGTGTGAAAAGTATTGTAAATATTGCAAAACTGCAATTCACAACATAAAAATCATATGTTCAGTCAGACCAACTTCTAATGAGCGCATGCAGTGGCCCAGTTGGGTCCTAAGCAGCAGATCTACCAGTTGTCATTTCTTGCACTTGTTATAATGCAGAAAATATTCTTTGTAGCCATCGTTTTTAAAATCCAAGAGAACACACTCTACAACAACTTATTGTTTCTGACATTGCACCAGCATTGATATTCTTGTTTTTATTATAATTTGAAAAAAATATTTTTTTTTTAAAAAAAAGGAAAAGAAAAATGTATTATTATTTGTATAATTCCAACACAAGAATCGAACACCGAATTATTTTCAAAATAATAAATACTAAAAGGGATGAGGCTTTGGAAGTGATTAGAGCAGGGGTATCAGAGATATGGCCCCCGAGACAATTCCTATTTTCTATTAATTGGGCGGCAGTAGCTCAGTTGGTAGAGCCGCTTGTCCAATAACCAGAAGGTTGGCGGTTCAAACCCCACTCCCACCGTTGCATACTGTCGTTGTGTCCTTGGGGAAGACACTTAACCCACCTTGCCTCCGGTGTCTGCGCACACTGGTGTATGAATGTGAGTGTGAATGGGTGAACGGTTCCTTGATGTAAAGCACTTTGAGTACCCATGAAGGTAGAAAAGCGCTATATAAATGTGACCATTTAATAGGTTCCGATCGCTATATAGCATTTTTACTGCTAGAACTGCAAGTCCCATAATGCACTGCAGCAGATCCATAGCGCGCCACCCCTGCCCCGCTGCTGCTGCCGCTGTGACTTGTCTCCAGAGCTGCGCCGCGCACGAGCTTTACCCCAAAATAAATGAGCAGAGGAGAAATGAAGAGTGATCCACTTGGAGGAAGAGAGACTGTCTGTGGACTCAAGAGCTGGGCTAAATGTGGAGCTAATGTAGAGCTAATGTGGCCACAGGCTCAGTAAAGAATATACCGTATTTTCTGGACTATAAGTCGCACTTTTTTCATAGTCTGGCTAGGGGTGCAACGTATACTCAGGTGCGGCTGAGTATACGTCAGTCGCACCTTTCACGTGTTTGTTATTTTCACACTGACAGCCGTGAGAAGGCACTTTAGGTTTGTGTACCAGCATCTGCTGCACCTGTACCACTGACAATTTAAAATGTAAACATTACAGCTAACAACTTAGGCTATAAAGACAACTGAGAAAGAGCGGAATAATTGGAAATGGAACTGATGCTGAGTCTGACGACAGCCACGCAGAGGAGGAAGTGACACTTCATCTACCTCCGGAGTTGGCGGAGTTGTTCAGAAGCGACACCGAGGATGAAGAATTTAAAGGATTTAGTGATTAGGAGTGAGATGGTGAGTTTGGTGAACTTGTTATATTATGTTCTTTATGCTATAGTTATGTGAATAACTGTTAATATATTACGTTAACATATGAGACACCTATTCAGTTTGCTGTTTATGCTTCATGTAGCTGAATAACCATCAATGTGTTACGTTAGCAAACCGCACACCTATTCAGCCTGTTGTTCTCTATTCTATTATTACTATAACTTGCCTTTCAAGATGAAATGTCTGTTCTTGGTGTTGGATTTTGTAAAATAAATTTCCCCCCAAAAATGCGACTTATAGTCCAGTGCAACTTATATACGTTTTTTTCTTCTTCATTATGCATTTTTTGTCTTGTGCGACTCCGGAGCCACTTATAGTCTGGAAAATACGGTAAACATGCTCTGGACAAAGCAGAAGCTACAGGAGGTAAAGGAGTCTGGTCTCACAGCAGAGCAGAGTGACATTTTTACTGTATTCCATCAGATTCATTTTCCAATTGTATACGTGAATTTTTTGTGAAATTGTGAAATGTGAACTTTTACCCATAGCATATAATGGGACCATGTGATTACCAGGAGACTTAACTTACATTAAAACCACATTTATGTATCTCACTCCCATTACAGGCCAAAATCATTCAATCTGTGACATCAGCATTGCATTTTGAAAACAAATTTGACATTTTTACTGTTTTCCACCAGATTCAACCTTTTTACCATCACAAAATGTAACTCTCAGCTCTCAACTCTCTTGGTAATGTCTGGAGAAATGTTTTCAGCCTCTGGTGCCCTATTACAGATCCCGACTTTTCTCAAAATCTTCAAGAACATGGAGTGAGTGGAGTGCTAAATCTCGCGCAGATGGTGTGTCAGCATGACGCGCCGATGCTCTTTTGTGCTGCCGCTCGGCCCTCTTTGTGTTATCAATTATTTGTCATGCCAGCTCTGCTACTACATTAGTGATTCACCCACAGCTCAACCAGTCTGCGAAGGCAATTATGAGGGTTTATGAGCCCACCGTAGCTCTTCTTAATGCAGAGAGGAGGTTATACCAGGTGAGTGTGCTGAAAGACGGCTAGAGAAAGAATATATTTGACCAATGTAGGAGTCGAGACATAAAAAAGTCCAGTGTCAATTGAGGTAACACATACTTAAAAGGGCTATATTATGCTTTTATTCGTATTTTTAAACCAGTCTTGGTCTCCTCTAGGACAGCAATGCATGTTTCACAAGCTTTACAAACATTATCTGCCAAAAACACAACGTTTTCAGTAAGTACTCTGCAGGTGCCAGAAAGAAACAGGTGAGGAGACCAGCAGAGGGCAGCAGAGGGCAGAGTTTTGCGCTCTTTTGAACATAATCAGTGAAAAAAGCACTTCACTTCCTTAAACTTTTTGGATAAATGAATGAGGACAGACTGGATGTAGAGGGCTTGTTTCTTGGTCAGTGCTTCCTGGAGTGGGCGGGGATTCGTGGGAGAGGTGGAGATTCATAGAACTGAGCATTTTGAGGCTTCAGAAACTCAGTGCCAGAGAATACAGGATTCCTCAAACGTGTGAATGAAACAAAACACAACTAACTTCAGGTATGTTTTTGATAATAGAACAACATTATAACATGGGAGAAAGTTGATTTTGCTTATTATAGCCTGTATAGTTCCTTAAGAGACATCCAGTAGTTATTTTAGTGTTTAAATGTGTTAATCTAACTGCTGCTTATATTTTGTAAAAGTTTGTATTGGTTCATATTACAACCAACTGAGCCCCATATGGTGTATGAGTCACATGATCACATAGTGGGTCACACACTTTATTTTCTATAAGAAGGTAGCAAATACACTATATAAGTCATTGTAATTTGTAGGGTGACCATCTGTCCCACTTTTGGTTATACTGCACAGCCATTTAGTCATCTGTCTGACTAAACCACATCTAAACCAGGTCAAAACAAGGACCAAACCAGGACTAAACAAGGTCTAATCAAGGACTAAATTGGCCATCAACATAATAGACCTCAGTATTTCTAAAATCCTGTGTACGGCCCAGAAGATAATGTCCCACTTTTTCATTGGTGCTCATTGGATCTTATAAAAAAAAAAGAGAGATTCAAGTTAAGAACAAGGAAAGGTCAGTATTCCTTTTGTAAAATGTAGAATAAATATTTGTCGGCATGCTATTGTGATAAGCAGCATAATACATTTTTTCAACAAATGTATGAACTTACTACATAATGTAAAACCAGAATGTATATCTTATGTTTAAATGTGTCTATAAAAAAATCAAGAATATTTTTAAAAACAAAATGTTAAAAAAAGTTTCCCTAAATAAATATGAATTTTATCTGAATAAAACTATGCCGCCTGTAGCACCTGCTTTTGCAATAAACTGCAATGAAAACAGCTGATCGCTAAAGATTAGATATCTAACCCATAGGCTTAATGTACTTAATCTGTAATCTTGAGGGCTCATTCTTAAAATATGCACTGGGGCCCCTCATTACCAAGTTACGCCACTAGTCCCACCTTTTTTTATCCGAAAAATAAAGTCTGAGTGCCTTCCTTTACTTTGTTTTGGGGATGAAAACAGCACAACAGATGTGTTATAGGCCCCAAACTGAAGCAACCTGTGTCTCAGTAAGTTGGTAAGTTAGATTTGTTTATCAAAAGATTTATTTCTTGAGTCCGTCCCACCATATTGCACAACTTGTACCACTTTTAGTACTTTTTCAGATGGTCACCATAGTAATTTGGTTTATTCTCTGCTTCCAGTTACTCTGTGGTGTTCAGTAAAGATCAGAAAAAGAACAGCACTTGTCATCATTGGAGGAGTTATCTATCTGCCTAGAAGCAGAATATAGCCCCTTTATAGATTCATTTATCCACCATATGCAATTTTGAGTCACCAATTCACAACATGTCTTTGGATGGTGGGAGGAAGCTGGCATACCTAGAGAGAATCCACGGTAACACAGGGAGGAGAGTTCGCTTGCTGGGAGGCGAGAACACTAACCGCTGTGTTTTCTAAATTGCAAGACTTGTTTTTATTGAGTAGCGCTGATTGTTACCAAGCACGCAGTCAGACACAATCAGTATTGATCAGTTAATCAAAGGTCTTGTTCCTCCACTAATAGAAAGAGAGTAAAAAAGGGAAATGGGAAGAACAGAGACTGTGTTGTTAACTTGTATGTCTTCAAAGTAGAGCAACACAGCAACAGCCTACCCAGTATTCATATATAGTTTTTTTTTTTGTTTGTTTTTTTAGGAAAGGGTATTTTCATTTGATGTTTGGAACTATAGTTGACTCACAGCAACAAAATGTATGACAAGTTTGTGTGCACAAGGAATCAAAGGTGGAGGAAGTACTTTACTAAATATTGTTACTTCAAAATATATTACTCAAGGAGAAGTAAAACTAACTGTGTGGGGTCTGCATGTCTTCCCTGTGTCTGGGTGGGTTTACCCTGGGTGCTCCGGTTTCCCCGGACCTTCAGCTAGGTACTCCTGGCTCAAGATTTGGAGAAGGATCTCTGCTCCTGACAGTTTGCTCCAGCAGCACTGAAGGGTAGTGCAGAGAACACATTTCCCTATGGGCACAGTATATCTGTAGTATAGTAAAGTATATCTTAAAGATATTAGGGAGGATCTTTATAAATTCATTTTTTGCAATATTTATTAAAGCTACCTTCATTGCCCTGTATAAGGCTTATAAATTGGTGTATTAGAAAATATAATAATAATATTAATAAACTGTGGACTCTGGGACTTAAAAAACCTCATCCAATCGTTTTCGTCATGAGTACGTTAACCATTGTTCCACGGACTTGCCATTCATTCGTTCATCTTCCTGGTTTCGGCGATAGTGCGCGTTCTTGTGCTTGCGCACGCATATACACTATGTTTATGTAGTCCGGCATTAGCGCCACGTTAGCGGCGTTAACATCGTAGCGGGGACATCCTGACTTCGAAGAGCACAATGGCTGAGGAAAACCGTGAACCAGGCGGTCACAAAAGGAAAACTGTTTTTGAAGTGTACCAGAGGAGGAGGAGAAAAACTGTAGAAGAGCATTATTGGCGATTCCTTCAAAGGACGGCGTGCGCTGTAGGAACAGAAAGGGCTTCAGACGATGCACTGGTCGCCAAGTTTCTGCTGGACAGGTACGTTTATCTTATTGTTTGAAAAAAATGCCTTTTTTCTTTATCTGTTGAACCGTTTCAACTGTACAGCAATGTCAGTTTGCTAATGCTATCAATAGCAGGAGTATATATATTTTTGCTCACATTTAGGAACTGTGCATGTGAATGGGTCTGTGTGGGGAACCAGGTCAAAGGTCGCGCAAACAAACAATGCAGGTCTAGGTTTAGGTGAATCTCTGCTGATGCCGGCTGTAAACAAACACTCGTGTTCCAACGCTCGTGCACGTCGCTGTGGAGGAGTTCCTTGGAAAGGAACAGTGAAGGGCGGGGCCTGACGCATGCGCGTTATTCAAAAAAGGACAAACAGTCGCTGGTTTCTCAGCAGTCGAAAAAAATCCTCCCTAATATCTTTAACCTTAAAAGCATTACTTCAATACATTTTTTAAATACAGTTTAAGTTCAGATAAAATGTTCTTTTGTTGTTTGTTTTTGAAACTGCACAGCAAAACAACTTTTAATACTGGTCTTACTATTAATACTACCACTACTATTAAAAAACTAAAAAAAACTTTATTTATTTATTTATTAAAGTCAATTTATAGCATATTTGATTTTACTTTTTAGTATTGTTCCTATAAATTCCTAGTGATATAAACCTCTCACTTACTATGGCAAAAAATACTATTCTGATTCTGACTATTGTTATTACTGCTGCTATTACAGTTGAAAGTTAATAATGTATTAGTTTTACACTGAGCTTCACATTAGTCCATTAATTCCTTCACCAGTGCCCTGGGGCAGACTGACAGAGACACCTGCCATTCTCCGGTCTCTTTGCAGGTACAGAACTGCAAACTGGGGAGAGCAGGATTCAAACCGCCAACCTTCTGGTTACAGGACAACCCCTCTTCTACCTGAGCCACTGCTCCTATTTCAAAAGTCACAAATACTTAAATAATTTAGAGCCTTTAAAAAAAAAAAGCTCAATTAAAAGTATGTATTAGTAAATGTACTCAGATTGCTTTTCTTTGTTCCTTTTTGAGTCCTGCTCTGACTGGGGCGTACATTTGTGTAGACTGCGTTTAGTCTTGGTTGAGCCCTTAGTTTTTGATTAGTTCTGGTTTAGTGCCATCTTGGACCTGTTTTAGTCTTGGTTTAGTCCTAGATAAGTTCTCCTTGGTACTTGGTGAAAAGTTTGAGTTTTTTGTTTTTTTTTTTCCCCGGAGTTCCATGTGACCTATTCATAGATGCTCTTTCTTGTGACTTCTGAACATTTTCTTTCACATCCCCCGCTACAACTCAGACCAAAGGCATTGTGGCTAAGAGTCCAGTGACTCTCCTCAGAAAGCACACCATTTACCGCCTATTCTCCTCTTTTCCGAGCCCAGGTCTTAGTTTGTCCATGACCCCTTTTCCCCTTCCTCCCTCCACTTACACATCCACTCGACAGGCCATCTCCATTTGGTCCTCTCCTCTGTCACTCACTGCATTGTGTCTCCGCTTTGACAAGGACGTGTCCTTCCGTTAAAAGCCACCCTCCACCTGCACCTGGACAACACAGTGAAGATTGGCATCAGGTAGGCAGGCCTCTTTGTTCGGGCCGTGTCAAAGCACTTAGCATGGCGTGACAAATGTGCATTCAGGACCTCTGAAGAAATAAGCAACGGCACACGCAGCGGGCACTGAGATGTGAAGCATGGCATTGTGAATCAATCATTAAAAAGACAAGCTTGAACAAGGAAAAACACAAGGCTTTGGTCGTGCAATCGATATCCAATTTGAATGTCTTATCTGGCTAATTCGTTTACATTATCTGTTAACTATTTAGCCAGGTCTAAAAATGGAAATAGAGATAGTGAGGAAAGACAAAAGGATGAGAAAAGCCTGTCTTATTAGCGTGCGGCCTTATGCAAATCTCCTCTGTAAATTAACTGTCAAATCAATCCGCTAAACTGGGTTTGAAGCGGGGAGTTCTCTGGCGCCGAGCAGCCGCAGCAGTCGGCCCGATGAACCCTACCAGGAATAGTTTGTCTTTGGTAGTTACCGTGCTGTCTACACACTTCCCACTGTCTTTTGTTCTTGTACCATTGATTTAAACTGAAAACCCACCTCTCACCTGGCAGACGGCCACGTTATTGACCCGTCTGTGGAGACTAGTATAGGCCAAGGAGGTTCCAGAGGACAGCTTAACAAGAATAGTGCTTTCTCTTTAGATATTTGACTAGTGATCGAGAAGGGGGTCAATGGGGTCAGTTACGGTCATGTAACTGTGTGATGTCTGTAGTGGTTTAGACTAGGGAAATGTGCACAGCACTGAGTTTTTCTGATGTAAGTCAATTCTGAGGAAATTCTATCCAGTTGCACAGCTTTGGTGACAACTTGGCCACACTGCTCCGGGACAGAATGTCAAAGTGCCCTTGGACAAGAGTTGTTCAGTATGCAACCAGTGTCTGTGCCACTGGAATAGGGATACTTGTGAGTTTTATTTAAACTATTCTATGTAAACAATATTGCTATATCACAAATATCACACATTTTATAGAGAATAGTTTTTTTAGACCAGTGGTTCCCAACCTTTTTCCCTTAGTGACCCCTCTTTACAAGTGGAAATTTTGATGACCCCCACTTATCTACTCCCCGAGACACATTATCACTGAGGAAAACTAAAATGTACATTAAAATGTACATTACTTTGCAATTATTAATGTTCAATTAACCTAAACAGTGGTCTTCTTTTAGCAAGACATGAGTACATAAACAGATATACTTTATATAATTTTGACACCTTTTTTTAAGAGGACCCCACAACCCACTGTAAAGCTTTGACGACCCCTAGATTGGGAATCACTACACTGTATATGAGACTAGACTACTATCTAGTCTAGTCTAGTCTAGAGAACTATCACAACTGGCCAGGGAACACCTTGTCATTGCCACCAATGAGCTTAAGGAAGTGTCCAAAGAGAGGGAAGTTTGGGTGTCTGCTTAAACTGCTGCCCCTGCGACCCAGCCCTGGATAAGCAGCAAAAGATGGATGGATAGTTTTCACTAACTGAATTACTCTGTACATGGACTAAAGGCTAATACTGCTCCAGGAAGCCAGACTAGTTTAAATTACGTCCATAATGTGTGGATGCTTGAGACATTTGTATGACAAATACATATGATGTATTTAGTGTTATGTACCAAGCGTTTGGTTTGAAGCCATCTGTGAAGTGTATAGCATGAGAATCAGCGCCTTCAAGTTTGAGGCCATGGTTCTTGGTCAGAAAAGGCTGGCTTGCCCTCACCAGGTTTAAAGAGTTTCTGTCTTAAGTGAAGGAGATAAAAAAAATCTCAAGGTCCTGTACATGAGTACAAAAGAGATGGAGAGAGCACCATCCACACCAATGTGGTAAGCTGCTCTCACATAGGATGTGCTGGATGGTGCACAATGCCTTGGCACTGAGCTAGGTGCAGTGCTGCTGCCCATGTGGCCTAAGTGAAAAAATGTCAGCTTGGGGACAGCACGCTGACATTAACTCAGCACATCCAATCACAGAGCCTGATAGGTCTGTGCAGACGAAGCAGTAGGAACAGGATGTTTTCTACAGTCATATTAGAAAGCATAAAGGGATATAGCCGCATTGATATGCTTGAATGAGAATATTGTAGTAACCGTGAGCAATACTTTCACTGAGATGGTAAGAGATAGATGGCTAAATCGTGCAAAAAAACATCTACTCTACTGCAACTTGCTCTCACTTGTTTACTTAACCTCCCTTATGCCGAGTGTTTGGGCGATCCCTAACCCCAATTTACATCAAAGCAGCAGCAGAGTGTAACACAACGTCAGGTCAGACGCATGTGAACTGCTTTCTGTTTTATTCAATCTGACAATTCACACTGGAGACGACATATGCACCTCACACAAACAACTTGCCGCAACGCTATGCTCAAATTAGGTTGGAGTTCTATTTTTAAACAGGCACAGAGTGGTAAAATAAACTTCCGCTACACTTTCAAAATATTGGCTTATTGAAAACAGCGATAATGTAAACAATGCGCATTGAGAAGTAAATCCTTGAGGGGGAGAAATGTAACGCAAAGTGCAATGCAAAGCAGCCATTTTACAAGCGCAACATGCAGAAGCTCCTCGGGGGTCAGTAGCCACAGCTTTCTGTTTAGACGGTGAGTAGTCTGTAAAACACGGGGAGATCCACTCATGCAGCGTAACAGCAGCAGCTGTGACGCCCACAGTGTGAATTGACGCTTTTAAACAGATGCGCATAAACACAACCTGCTGCTGCGACGCCCTCGTGACGTTTTCAGTGTGACCTCTGGGTTAGAGATAGGGTGAAAAACTTGATCACCTCAGAGTAGAGCCACTGCTCCTCACCATTCACAGCAGCCAACTTAAGTATCTGATTTGATTGTTTTCTAGGATGCCCCGAAGTGTCTTGGGTGGCCTGGAATGAGATGAGTAGAAAGAAGTCTGGGTGTCACTGCTGCCCCCATGAGCTGGCATAAGTGAAAGAAAACTTCCAACACTATTCTGGAAAATGTCTGCAGTTGTCCCATGTGGAAACTAATGACTTGCTTATTGTTGTATCTGTTCTGTGCGCTAACCATGTTGTACTTGTTGTCAAAATATCAATTGCCAAAATTGCTCAGATCAAAACACTGTTTCTCATGTCTCTAACAACTTTTATTTGCTCCTTTCCCTGGCCAGCTCACTCCCTGTGAGTTCTTTCAGTCATTAGCATGCATGCTGCAGCTGAAACAACAGTAAATAAACTTGTCAGGACTGTACAAAGCCTCGCTCTGTTCTTCTGCGAACTAAACTTTCTGTCCTTAACTAATGCTGCAACTTTGAGTCTCCTAAATGAGCTGTCACTTCACACGTCCTGCCGCCGCCCACTCTTCTCCACTGCACCCTGATTCTGACTTCAATTGCCTGGCGGAGAACAGACACATCTGTTTAGGGACCAAAATGTATGAACTGGAAGCCTGTGTTCTTTCTCTGAAAATATTTAGAGCCGATGTTCCCTCTGACTTAGATTCTTTGTGCCTTTGCTGTTTCATCCGTCTTGTTTATATGGATATCAAAGCTCCCACTGAAGTCTGCGTATTATCTAATATCTGTGATACACACCTCCGCCCCCATCCCACGCTTAGCCGGAACGTCTCGAGCGGAGCCAGCGGGCCGCCCCACAGCAGACAGGACCGTCATTGTGTCCGATACACCAGAAGACAGAGCGCTAATATCTCCCACAACAAACTGCATGGTATGTCTTTTATCGGTGCAGGGCCACAACGGGGCCCACTGTCCATTATGTGCCAGAATGCTGTCTGAATGGATGTGTTGTGAGGAGTTCGCAGCTGTTGGCGTCAATGCAGAGGAAGCCTTTAGTTCGGAGTGTCTCTGACAGCTCCCAGGCGAATAATGCTACTGTCTGTTCAACACATATACGGCCCGTGTCCACGCCTGTCCCTATAGAGAACAGTACAGCGGGGCAGCGAGGTTTAATGGAGGTGTCAGAGTGGGGAAAGAAACTGCAAGACAAAGTCACAGTCTGTAAGGCAAAGACAGCACTGTGCTGTTTCAGATCTGACTTTTGAATACATTTTGATTATGTACAAAGGCACAAAACACCAAAAAAAGATACAAAAGACAGCTAAAATAAAAGGCTGTACATGTTTGCATGGCCTGCAAGTCTAAAACATTATGACTACTGATCTTTTCATTATGGCACCTGCTAGTACACAGTAAAATTTCAAGAGCAAATTTTACTCTCTGTCAGAGCGTGCATGGTCCTTATGTATATTGTGTTGAATTTACTCTCTTTCGTGGCAGAATTTTTTGTTGAGAGAATCAGATCCATGAGTGACATTAACATAGCAGAAACAGGGGTGCTGTGTTCATTTTTCACTTAAATTTTAACACTAAAGAGAGACTAAATTTAACACTATATAGATAAGGACCATATAAACTCAGAAAAGGGCAACATTTACTCTTGGAAATTTGCTGTGTAGGTGGGAGATTTAACATTTTGTCCTCAAAGTTGATGTGTTAGAAGCAAGAAAAATGGGCAAGCGTACGGATTTGAGCAAGTTTGACAGAGGCATCTCCAAAGCTGAAGAAAACTTTTTAACAAACCACAGATTCATTAATATTGAGAGGCAGCAACTACGCTTATCTGTGTATGGTATATGTATTTTATTAAAATTATTTATTATTCTGCTAAATTGTTTCTTTCTCACAAACATACCTGGAGTGGTATTTTGTTTCATTCACGCATGTTTGAGTTTCCCCTTTATTATGAGGTGCTGTCCTTCTCAAGAGCTGAAAACGCTCGGTCTCACCGCACTACACGGGTACGTAAAACCCCATCTTCTCCAGGAAGCACTTGTTTCTAAAGCACATACTCCGTCACTGGACTCGTTCTGATGATTTCTCACTTATCTATCTGTTAGCATCATGTTGCTAATAGCTGTACTAATTTTTTCTCATGCTTTGTCTATCCCTGTCTATCTTTAATCGCAACAAAAGCATGTTTAAAGGCTGAAGCCCCGACAATAGAGCAATATTTTGTCCCTGAAGTTGATGTGTTAGAAGCAGGAAAAATGGCCAAGTGTAAGGATTGACCAAGTTTGACAGGGGCATCTCCAAAGCTGCAGCTCTTGTAGCGTGTTCCCAGTCGGAGGTGGTCAGCATCAGAAGTGGTTACAGAGAGGAACAGCGGTGAACAGGTGACAGGTGATGAATGTGGGGAGTGAAGGTTGGTAACAGACAAGCTATTCCTGCTAAAATTGCTGACAAAGTTAAATGGTACATAGCGCCTTTCTCCATGGGCACTGAAAGCGTTTTACATCAAGGAACTATTCACCCATTCACACTCACACATTCATACACCAGTGTAGGCAGACACACCGTCAGTGCCTGCTGCTATATGGTTCACTCCGGTGTGGTATATATTTGGCTCTAGTGTGTTGTGTGTCCTATGTTTAATCCAGCAATCTCCAAGTGGCTTCAGATCAGGTTGATGTCAGCCATTTCTTCTATCAACTACTTGTTTATGCCGTGTTTAAAGACTGCTCAGTCAGACTCATGGAAGCCCAGTTTTAAAGACAGCTGCAGTTCAGTGGAATACAAAAGAAACTAAAGGAAAAAGTGTGGCAGGTAAGTCTGTCTCTTTGTAACTACCGCATTCAAAGCAACACATTATTGATGTAGGCTAAATAATTTGTAAAAGTCCTTTTAAAGCCCTATATCTTATTTTTAATGCTCCACCTATGCACAAACTGCAGCAGTCTTTCCTTTGCAAAACTTTTGCACCTGCTCTTCCAATGTGCTAAATTTACACACAGGTTCCGTCGTGATAAATAAAACAGTGACTCCAAAGCAATTTCATTTGCATTTTCCAGGCTTTGAATTTTGCATGTCCATGACAAAAACGCCTTGTTTACATATTCATTATGTCACCAGAGCAAAATCTGACCTGTGCTTATTTAGCACCTGTGAAAGACGCAGACCTCAGCTGCGCTCCAATTTTAGCAATTCTTGTTCACTTAACGTAGCATTTATGAATTTTAGAGTGAATGGTTGTCTGTCAGCGTATGACTAACTGTCTGTTGTCAATGGTGTACCCCCCTGTTACTTCTAAAACACCAGAGCTAACCAACTAAACCACAATAAGCTGTAGAAATCATATTAAAACAGAAACATTTTTCCATGTTTTTTTTTTTTTCTGTCACAGTCTCTGTCAGTACAATTGTAAATCAATACACTGACTGTCTCCGCTTTAGGCTCAGACCTCGGTTCAACATCAGCAGCATCTCATGTCAGGACAGCCCCCTCGTCCAGTCGTGAACCACCACCACCTCCCCTCTTACCCTCCTCTGTCCCCTCAGGCTGCCCCATCCGCGCCCCCGCACTGTCTGTCCCGCTCGCAGACAGGGTCCTGACCTCCTAATGGTTCTGTACACATGGACACTTCAGGGACACTTCTCCAGGGTCAAAGTCCAAATGTAGCAGACATCTCTAAAATAGACCCTGGGGTGTTTTTTTTTTTTTTTTTTTTTCTTTTCCCTAGCACTCTGGACCTATGACCATGAGGACACACTATCATCCTGCAAAAATCAAATGGCAATGTAGAACTCTTTCTAACGTATATACTTGGGGAAATATTACATGAGAGTTTTAATACATTGTCAGTCGTTGTCTCTTGAGAAGAACAATGAATTTGTCTGGTTATGCTCTATTAAGCACTCAGTTAAATTTGTACATGTGAGCTTGTTTGATTGACAGGTGTCTTTGTACAGTCGTCCGTGGTGGCCCTTTTATTGAACAACTCATTGGGCAAAGCTCATCTGTGAATAACTGGTTTCTTTTTGGCTTATTTTAATGCATTTATTTATGCTCCATAACCACAGGGAGGCTTAGCCCAATTAAAAAAAAAAAAAAAAAAACCTCAGGAACTTTCTCCTTTGTATTATATTCTCTAAGGTAATTGCACAATTGCTATTTTGTGACTGCAGGAAGAAATGACAAACATTTTAAACCTTTTTTTCCACTGCTTTTCAACAAACCATAGATTTATTAACACTGAGATGCAGGAACTATATTTCTCTGTATATGTTATATGTATTTTATTAAAGATCCCCTATTCTGCTAAATTGACTTTTCTGAGCTTTTTACCATGTTATACTGCAGTTTCCTCCTCCAAAACATACCTGGAGTAGTATTTAGTTTCCTTCATGCATGTTTGAGTAACCCTGTATTATGAGGCGTTGTCCTTCTCAAGAACTGAAAACACTTGGTCTCACTGCTCTAAACAGGGAGCACATCTGCACTCTTTCTAAAGTACATACACCATTACTGGACTCATCCATCAATCCATTATTCCACTTATCCAGGGCCAGGTCGCAGGGACAGCAGTATAAGCAGAGAATCCCAGACTTTCCTCTCCCTGGACACTTCCTCCAGCTCTTCCAGGGGAATCCCATGGTGTTCCCAGGTCAGCCAAGAGACATAATCCCTCCAGCATGTCCTAGGTCTTCCTTAGAGGACTCTACCCAGTCTGACATGCCTGGAACATCTCACCAGGAAGGCAACCAAGAGGCACTTGAAACAGATGCCCAACCCACCTCAGCTGGATACTCTTGATGTGGAGGAGCAGCAGGTCTACTCTGAGCTCCTCACCCTCTCTCTAATGGTACGTTCACACTGGACGCGAATCAGGCGTCAAATTCGCGTCATTCGCGTCTAGTTGGACGCGTGACCATTTTGAATTCACTCGTGTCAAATGAGGGGCATGGCTGCTAGGGCTACTCCCAAATGAGCCTGTCTGGGTTTGGTCACCTGTGTCCCGTGTGGCTGCAGGACCTCTCCCCAGGACACTACTGCTGTACAGCAGCATTAACCCCAGAGGCAGACCTGAGCCACCTGGGGTTATTTCTTGTACATTAGCTCTCTCTAGTGGTTTCGGGGTCTAGTCTAGTCCCAGGCTCTGTATTTTCTGTTGTTCTGGAGAGTGCAATAACTGCTAATATAACGAGCATCTCAATAGGCTATTTTGGTAAAGTTAACCCCCTTTATATTTAATTGTATTTATTTGTGTTCTTGATGTCACGATGATCAGAGTGAGCCTCTGTCACAGGCTTGTATCACAGATAACAGCTATGACCACACTCACACAAAGCCTAAACAGCCATATTTATTTTATTTTTATAGTGTTTTCTATCAGGGCTGTTTTTGTTTCCTGTCTTCATAAAAGTAGAAGAGCTGCTGTAGGCTGCAGCTTTTATCTCCGGGTTCACTCACAGCCTCGATGATTGTTTTGCTGGATCTCCGAGGCAGGGATCTCCTCCTGTTACGTCATACGTAACCACGTCATTGCTATAGCAGGTCCCTGATTGTTTAACGCGCTGCGAATGTTCGCAGAAGTTCAAATTTTTCAACTTCCGCGACCAGAGCATTGGACGCGAATCTGCGTTGTTCGCGTCTTCCGCCGATTCACGTCTCCGCCGATTCACGTCTCCGCCTATTCGCGGGACTCGCGTGTCAAACGCTCAATTTGCGTCATTCGCACCGCGCTATTTGCGAGATTCGCTTGATTTGCGTCGCTCCATTCGCGTCATTTGCGCCGCAGGACGCTTGTTCGCGCCTGAACGCGGCTCTCCATAGACTTAACATGGTAATCACTTGCGCCTGACGCCTGATTCGCGTCCGGTGTGAACGTACCATAAAGATGTGCCCAGCCACCCAGCGTGGGATTTGGGTCGCTTGTATCTATGATCTTGTCCTTTTGGTCATGACCCAAAGCTCCTGACCATAGATGAGAGTGGAAACGTAGATCGACCAGTAAATCGTGAGCTTTGCATTTCAGCTCAGCTTTTTCTTGACTACAACACTGATACATTGACCGCATTACTGCAGATGCTGCACCGCTCCGCCTGTCAATCTCATGCGCCATCCTTTCCTCACTTATGAACAAAACTCACAAAAGATACTTGAACTCCTCCTTGAGGAAGGAACTTTCCTCTGTCCTAGAGAGGGCAAGTCACCTTTTTACAGTTGAGAACCATGGCCTCAGACTTGGAGGTGCTGAGTCTCATCCCAACCGCTTCACACTCAGCTGCAAACCACCCCAGTGCACACTGAAGGTCCTGGTTTGATGAAGCCAGCAGGACAACATCATCTGCAAAATGCAGAGATGAAATCCTATGGTCCCCAAGCTGGACTCCATATGGCCTCTGGCTGCATCTAGAAATTCTGTTCATAAAGATTATGATAATCTTTATCACTGTTCTCACTCGGATAATTTCAGTGCTGAAACCTATCTATCTGATAGATTCATGTTGGTAATAGTTGCCAATTAGCCATTTTCTCATGCTCTGTTTACCCCGTCTATTTGTTTATCTTACGTCACGGTAGGGATCAGTCTGCCAACGTTTTGGTTATTGGGTGACCGGCTTTACCTACTGCTGCTAGATACAGTATGAGTCCACATTCAAAGATGGGATCTATTTTACACCAATCTTTGTCACCTCTAGAACAGCAGCGTGTTTTACATTTAAAACCATTATCTGACTAAAAAAAAGCATTTCCAATAAGAATTTTACTACTGCCATAATGAAACAGGTGAAGGGACAAATAGAGTGCAGATCTTTTGAACAGAAACAGAAGAAAAAGCTATTTACTTCTTTAAACTTTTAGTATTATGCCATATTACTACAAAATGAAAAATAGCTGGGAGGAATCAGTAGAAACAGAGCTGTACACAGTATTCTTACTTTATTGTATTTTTTGGATAAATTAATGAGCAGATTGGTTGTAGAGGACTCGTTGATTGGTCAGTGCTGGACTGGGCGTGGGTTCGTCGGGAAGGTGTTACTTCGTGGAACAGGGCATTCTGAGGCCTCAGAAATTCTGCACCTTATGTTCCCCAGTCCATAGAAACTTGGGAACATAGGTATTGGGGAACATAGGTACCTGTGCTTTTGTGAAAATACCTATGTTCCCTTGTCCATAGAAACCAGGAAAGATAGGTACTACAGAATGTAGGTATATGCTCATTCTGGTAAGTCCCAATGTTCCCTAACCCTAACCTTAATGTTCCCTGGGGAATATAGGTACCGGAAAACATAGGGCTGACAGCATTATAACATAGTAGAAAGCTCAGAAAAGTCTATTTTGCGTAATAAAGCAATATTAATCAATATCTAGCTCATGATACAAAATTCATGCATTGATTTATCAAGTTTATCCATTATTTTAAATGAAGCAAGCTTCTTTCTTAATTCCTTTTGGGTTTTCCTTTCCAGGGTTACTACAGTAAATCACCTGTTGATTTGGCTTTGGTTTTATGCCAGATGCTCTTTTAGACACAACCTTCTCCATTTAGCCAGGCTTGGGACCGGCATAAAGAGTAAGTACACTGGCTGGATTATTTCAAAGAATTGCATTCATTCTTTGAAAACGTGACAGCATTTTCAAAGCTTCTAAGTCCTGAACCCATCAAAAGTAGTCGCACAATCCCTTTCTCTTCTAATCACTTAATCATGTTGAATGTTGCATAGTCATATCCCTCGCTGTAGCACCGGCTCCTCTGTTTGTCTTCTCCCCTCCGCAGCCTGCCATTCTTCCCCCGACACAGTCATGCCTCATCCTGAAGTGCGCCATAATGAGCAATCACGCATTATCACGTCCTTGATGTAGCCCTTTGTCTCCTGATTCAGCTCCTGTTTGCTCTGTGCCTCTCTCCGCTCTGCCAGTCTCTACTCTGCTTGTGCGTATTTTGTGTACTTTTGTGTGTGTGTGTGCGACGACGGTGTAGTTAAGTGTTTGGGATTCCTCCGGTGCCATTTGCGAGCCTCTTGTTTGTTCGCCGTGATAAATCTTGTCCCTAATGAAATGCAACACGAGAGGAGAGACGTGTTCCTTCATCCAGCAAATTCCTCCGGTGAGCCGCCGCGCCACTGTAGACGTCATCCCGGTGTTTTTCTTAAGATGCCACAATAGTGTTTATGAAGGAGCATAATTCTGACATAATGTTATCCAGATGTTGGCGGATAATGCGATTTTTCTGTCAATGCTTCTGCTGGGCTTGTCATGGACGATATTGTGTGAGCAAAATGAAGTGTAACAATTAAATATCTGTACACACCAGAGACATACCAGAGGAATTATGTGCAAATGGCGTCAGCTGTGCAACATGAGTTAACGTGGCAGAGGGCTGGTATTTGATTTATAATGATAATGCTACATATAGGCCAGTTACAACAGCTGCGCTTGATGATGCAATTCCACACACTCTCATGCGACTTTGCAACTAGGCTATTTGTATTTATTTGCAGTATTCTTAAGTAATAAAATACATAAATACTAGTTTTCAAAATATGTAAATAAATAACATATACAAAGGCATAAAACACCAAAAAGATACCAAAGAAAGCTAAAATGAAGGGTGTTCCATATATGCTCTGCCTGCAAGTCTGTACTGATCAAACATAACATTATGACAGATGAAGTGAATAACACAGAAGATCTCCTCATTGTGGCACCTGATAGTGGGTGGGATATGTTAGGCAGTGAGTGAACATTTAGTTCTCAAAATTGCTGTGTAAGAAGCAGGAAAATGGTCAAGCTTAAGGATTTGAATGAGTTTCACAAGGGCTAAATTGTGATGGCTATGGACGACTGGGTCAGAGCATCTCCAAAATTGCAGCTCTTGTAACTAAGGTATACTTTATTGATCCCCATAAAGAAATTTGATCTCTGCGCTTGACCCATTCTTCAATGCCGCTAGGGCAACCTGTCAGGAGTATCTAACTGGAGCCTGTTGTGCATGTTTTGAGGTTGATGAGTGGCGAGAATATGCAAACACCACATAGAAAGGCCACATGGTCCTGGAATCAAACCCAGGACCTTTTTGCTGTGTGGCAAGAGTGCTAACTATTAAGCCACTGTGCTGCATGTCGTGTTCCCGGTCCACAGTAGTCAGTAAAAGTCGTCCAAGGAAGGAACAGTTGCAAAATGGCGACAGGTGATGCATGTGGGAAGTGAAGGCTGAGGCCAGTGTCGTCTAATCTAACAGATAGCTGTAGCTCAAACTGCTGAAGAAGTTAATGGTGGTTCTGATAGAAAGGTGTCAGAATACACCACAGTTCACTGACGTTTGTTGTGTATGGGGCTGCACATTAGCAGCTTGTCATACATACACTTGTGTCCTTGTTCAAAACTTTGTCCAAAACCTCAAACGGATCTCTGGGTCTACCTCTGAGTGGTTTGATTCTTTGTTGCACACGCTCACCCACAAACTGCAGCACGAGCCATAGATGTGCCAATTATTAGTTTCATCAGCTGTGCATCCAAATGAACCCATCCAGACACATATCACTGTGTAGAGTGAGACCGTGTTATTACAGTGGGCTGTGGCTGTACTTTATTGTAGAACACACCACAATCATAAGTTTTTCATTGACTGTCCTTAAGCTTGTATTTTACATGGCTTTAAAGGATTTTATGTTTTGAACAAAAACAAATGTAATTTTATTATTACATTTAATTAATTGTTTGAAGAAATACCAACAATAAACAAATCACTTAGAGAAAAAAATATTGATAGGTAATCAACAGAAAAATAATCGTTACGTTGTGACTGTGATATGATCCCAGTCTGGGGTGGCAGTAGCTTAGTTGGTAGTGGTTTTTGTCTACTAACCTGAAGGTTGGCGGTTCAATACCTGCTACCAGCATTGCATACTGTCATTGTGTCCTTAGGCAAGACACTTCACCCACCTTGCCTGTATAAATGTGTCAGTGTGACTCTGTTAGGTAGTGGCTAGAGGAGCCGTCGACGCAGATTAGTGTCATGACCCTGTCTATGTCTTAAGTAACCTCGTGTTTTTCCTGTTTTACTTCCTGCCTCCTGTTTTTCCCATCTGTTTGATTGCCTGCCCCGCCCCAATGTGGTTCACCTGTGCCTCGATACATCGGAATCTCAGAAATTCCGACATCCAAGTTAGAAAAATGCCCTTGAACACTGTCTCGGGTCGGAATTTTTGCTTGGAAACTCATGCAGAAGTTTTGGACTCAGAGTTCCCAAGTTGATGTCACAATCATGGGGACTCCCTCTGTGAGATGTAAACAGTGTGGTTACTAACGGGGAAATCATTGTTTTTTTAAAACAAGAGATCTCATACTTCTGCAAAAATGTACTCATCTTTATATAATGAATGAAGTTATCAGTGCTACAGCTCTGCAAAAAACATCTCTGAATCTTCATTTATCAGTAAATGACTAAAGTAGAAATATAAACATCCCCTGATATGACTCAGTGCCACAGCAAACAGTTTTATCAAGGTATTTATTTGTTTCCTATAAAACAACATGAAAATGCAAATATGGTTTTGTTATTTGTGCTGATCCACGTGTGTTTTCCGAGCTGAACTCGTGAACGTACGTTTATCAGAAGTCAGCTTTTTTAAATCGGGACTTCTGAGATTTCGATGTATCATGAATGCAGCATTAGTCCTTGCGTTCTCCCCAGTTATTTGTTGTGTCATTGTCTTGAGGTCTATGCCTGTGTCTCTGCAAAGTCCATGTTCTCCTGAGTTCCCAGTATCACCAGTGTCCGTAAGTCTTTAGTTGAATATTCTTCTGCTGTCTTGTTTTTTTTTTTTTTTGGTGACTTTTGTGTATTATGTAGTATTCTGTATTTTGGACATTGTTTGGTTTTCATCTTTATTTTATTAACCTTCACACCTGATGGTCTTGCCATGTGATATTTAAGTGTTTTCTGATCTTTTTTTGTGGACGTGCGTGTCTCTTTTTTTTATCTATATCCAGAAACACTACATACACCGGCCTCTCTCTTATGTACAGCCTATTAGCCTCAAACCAACACTTTACATTATGCTCCAGTGCCATCTCACATTCCACCCCAGAAATGTCTCTGGCCTGTGGGGACACTTCTCCCGACAATGTCTGCCGCTGTATACTCTGTCAGCCCCATAGTTGATGCTTGCCCGCCAGCCTTCTCACCTTTTTATTCGCGCTTGCATTGTTGTGGCATTGTTGTTGTTGTCCCGATGATTCTCTCCGCTTATCTGCAAGGTGTAGGTCCTTAAAGCGCTATTCATCACTGCCACACTTACGCACTCGCACATCTATCTGCCCCCCCATACCACTGCGTCGTGCCTCATTTGGCCCTCTTTATCTTGCTGCGAGGAATGTGGCCCACTATGATAAGGTCTGGCCCGCTCATTGCTGGACATGCGACAGCGATAATGTCTCGAAACTGAGGTTTTTGTGCTATTGACAAATGCAGAGCTGTGGTTCCGCCGGAGGGATGTGTTGTAAGTGGATCACATGACACACACATGGACAAACGCGCCCCGGCAGCTCAAATAAGATGTTTTCTCAAATATAGCGGATCGGTTACAGCTGGGGATGGAAACAAATAGGAGGGGGCTTAATCTTGTGACCTCTGATAGAAATGGGAGAAGTGGGCAAAAGGCAGGGCCACTCAATCAGCTTGTCATGTGGGTCATGGACTATCACTATAGTACGGAAAGACTATAGATTTGTTGTCCAAGCACAAAAGGGGGTTGCTTCTTGGATAACAGGGCAGTTGGCTTGGTTTTGTAAAATCTTATACACACACTGGTTTACAGTTACATAATGCGGTCTAGGGGCTTGAGATGGCTATTATCAATTGTGCCTTTTTTTGGCAAAACATTAGGTGCTTATCAGACTTGCAAGTTATCAAGCTTAGTAAATCCACCAAAGATTTATGTAATGGTGCAACAGTACATGTATCGGCCCATTGGTCACTAGAAACAAGTCAATCTAGCCATAGGGCTTGTGCCAGTTCCAAACCCAGACAATGGAGAGGACTGTGTCAGGAGCAGCATCAGCGTAAAACCAATGCCAAATTAATAAAGTGATTTTTCCATCTTTGCATTGAATGTGTGTTAAATCCACCTTCTTTCCAATGGGACATAGCTTATGTTTATGGTTTTGAAAGGGTCAGTGTTTCTAATTATACACCTTGATATGAATAATAGCATCATATGTACTGTATGTGTCTATTAGCAAATGGACTATATCCATCAGTCCTAGACACATCTATAGCCTGTCCGTCCTGTTGGTGGATCTATCCTTCATTTGATTTACGTTTAGGTCTAAATCACAGGGTTTTTTTTTGTTTTTTTTTTGTTTGTTTTTTACAGAGGAATAGCAGGGTCTAAGGACAGGGGATGTCCTGGGACAGTCTGTTTGTTTACGTGTATTGCTGTAAAGCTTTGGAGCTGCTGCTGTTGTGATATCAGGGGATATGAATAAAATTTAAAATGGAAATATATACCCTCAATTATAAGTTTTGATAGTAGCATTTTTTTTTTTTTTTTTTTTTAATAGTTTCTGTTAAAACTGTTGTTGGGTAAGAGGTACCTAACATACTCATCAACTAACTGCAACCAACTAAAGCTGTTCATCAATTGCCAAAATAATAATTTGTTGCAACTAGAGCTGGGCTAAGGCTAATGTTAGCTCCAGTTCTGGCGCTGTTTCTGCACACACAGTAGTGTGCTTTTTTTGTATTTAAATGGGTGCCTTTTAGGTTGTTCTTCTAAACTCCACTCTTGTTCTTGCTGGCTGCAGCTTATCCTGCTCTGGATTGGTTGGTCAACTTGTCCCTATCGAATAAAAGGCACTAAGCTTATCATGAGATCGACCTTATTCTTAATCGCAATTCAACTTTAAATTACAATTTTGGCACAGCCCTAATTGCAATTAGCCTGTCCAGCCAGACAAACTCTTTTCATATTATATACAAAGAAGTTAGACTGTATCCCTTTGCAAAAGTTCCATTTCTATAGGCAGAACAATCACAAGCGGAGTAACAAAGGGTTGGACATAAGGACTTATTTGGTCTTATTTCTGTTCTCATTTTAGCAGCAGAAGCCAGTTGTACAGAAACCTGCGGTGAATATCTGTTTGTCTGAATGCAGTTGTTAGATTGGATGTCAGTGGGACTTTACTGTTGTTAAAATGGAAACAGGACAAAGAAAAGAATTCCCACAGAGGACTGAACAACAATGAGGACTTCAACAGAATCAACAGGTGACAAAGGAAATGCCGTAATCACAGAAGTTAAAAAAAATTGCTTGGTTATTTTTGAAAGATTAACTTCCATATTTGCAAGATGCTCTGTAGATAAATGCCTGTGGTAGGCCAGTTCTAAATTGACTGACTGAAGAAGAATGGTTCAGTGTCATTGAGGAACCAGGTTGTCCTGCTTTTGAAAAAAAAGTAGGAAAGGCTGGCTGACCAGGCAGATGCTTCAATCATGATATATTGGAGTTTGGGAAGTCCCGACTTAAAAAAGCCGACTTCCGAAAAACGTCCGTTAATGAGTTTAGATTTAAAAACACACATGGAACTCCACAATAACAACAAAACCTTATTTGCATTCTCATGTTGTTTTATAGGAAACAAATAAATACCTTGTTAGAACTGTTTGGTGCGTTACAGAGTTATATCAGGAAATATTTCTATTTTAATCATTTAGTGATAAATGAACAGTCAAAGATGTTTTTGCAGAGTGTAGCACTAATAACTTCATTCATTATATAAAGATAAATACATTTTTTGCATAAGTGTGAGATCTCTTATTTAAAAACATGATTAGTTTCCCGTTAGTAACCACACTGTTTACACAAAGGGGAGTCCCTGTGATTGTGATGTCACCTCGGGAACTCAGAGTTCAACATTTCCGCTTGAGCTTCATAGAAAAAAATCCTGACCCAAGACAGTGTTCAAGGCTATTTTTTTTTAGTCGGAGGTCGGAATCTCCAAGAACACAGAGTAAATCGCAATGCTTATTATTGTTGCATTTAACTCCAGAATCACACATTCACTGTCTTCTATGTGTCATGAAGAGCAGGTAGCTATAACAGATATCGTCTTTATTTTTTTCTTAATACAAAATACTGAATTATGGTCTGAAGACTAGATCCACAAACTGTGAGGTGACCTTGAGCCTGGGTAGTCAGTCATCTTAGCTCAGCAGAATCCAGTGCACACATCCAGCTGTGCCTCTGTCCACATACAGTACATGGACCTGAAGTCTGCACTGTAGCACATATACACCAGCTCGGAGCTAATTTCCGGGATTCCCATTCACAAACATTTGCTTTCTTTAATGACCTCTTCCAGCTGCGGCGCTGCAACATTAATTCAGTGCCACACATGGGCCGTGTATGGAGCCACACGCGCTAAACGGCGGATGTATCATACTCACCTCGACAAACGCACACACCTAAACCCATCGCCCTGTGTAATCCATCATCCTCCGCTGACACCCAGAGGCGCGTCCCCGTGGACAAAGCCAACACACACCTCATCTTCCTCCCCTGCCCGTCTTCAATCAGGCCCATCCAGCAGCAGATTTCTATCTGCCCAACAATCAGGCTGGAGGGATCATTAAAATACAGCCGGATAGAAGGGTTTCCCACAGGGCTGAAAAGGGATTACATTTGGCAAAATTAAACTTTTAAATGTGTTGCTTTTTATGAGAATGTAAGGTCTTAATTTTTTCATTAAGAAAATTAAATGAAAAATTATTTGCAAGATATTTTTTTTTTCTCTTTACCTCTATTTACTCAAGCACATGTCCCATTTATCACCAATGCAGCATCGTGGTATTCCCTAAAAAGCAACCAACTTATCTATACATGTATGTCTCTGGACAAATGGGGGAAGAGCACATATCTATAGCATGTCAACCACAGTAAGTCCAGAGATACATGGATACTTGCAGTTTGAGTATGCAACTATGGCTTCAGACAGTGCAGAATCCAGACATTGAAGACCAACCATGGATTCACTCCTAGCCCTCTACTGTGTAGTTTGTAGTTAATGTTAAAAAGTATTTACATAAAAAACGTATATTACAGATGCGACTGCTTACTGTATATTTACATGTTGCTATGTAACTTTACTCTTTTCTCTACAGAACTCTGCCTATACATTTCAGAGTAAAGCACTATTATAAATCCAGAAGTCCAGTGGATTCTTGTGTGACCCTTCACTCAACTTGGCTCTTGTTTTCTCCTCCTCATGTCTGTTAAAAGGTTTCCTCTGCCTTTTGGCCACTCTGCTATGATGAACATCTAAGAAATACAGCCATTGCTGGCTTGTTGTTATGACTAACAGGAATGTTAGTCATAACATTCTTGCAAGACCCAAGATGTCGGTAACCCGGGTTAGAAATCACATTATTGCAAGGCTGCTTTTTCGCCAAGATAGGCCAGAGGGCGATGCATATTCATATGTATATGCAACTTCTTAATTTGTAAAAAAAAAAAAAAAAAAAAAAGGTTTTCTTTAAATTTACTAAATACACAGACAACCTTTTACAAACTTCAAAATGTGGTTAGTAGTTTAAAAGTAGAAAGGCTTAAAATCAATGTAATGGCTCTAGCCTGGAGGAAGTTGCTGTTGTTTGCATTTTATTTTTATTTAGCCTTTATTTAACCAGGAAAGTTCCATTGAGATTAAAAACCTCTCTTTCAAGGGAGTCCTGGCCAAGAGGCAGCAGCAAATACAAAATACAGTTACATAATTACACAAAGACAAGATAACAAGAAGAGACAAACAGATTAATTATATACATAAAATACATACTGTTTTAGTGTCCACTGAAAATCACCAGTGGTTGGTGACATAGGAATAAATCTAAAAGTTAAATTCTGGTTAGGTTTGAAGGTACTATATACTAGTAGTATTTTTTTATACTTCATAAAAATTACTCACGTGTCCCCAGATATGAGGTAAATATGTTTAATTCAAATATAGTTTTACTGATAACACTGGTACAGCTGATTTATTCAAAATAAAAAAAGAAAGGTAGATAATGGGCAAATTGTTTATGTTTACATTTTTTGTTTTGGTTCTAAACGTTTGCATCACTGATCGTCCAATCAGAAAAGCAGAAAGAGCCCCATGCTCTGGTTGCCACACAGGCCAAGCTGTCCATGCAGCAGGACACAGCTAACAGCAGAGCTACAAAACCAGTTGGCAAAAGAGCTCACTGTAAATAGAAACCCACAGATCAGTTTAGATTTAGACTGCAGTACTGTTTTTAAACCAGTATGAGCGCATGCTGCTTACAGTGCCTTTAAGATACTGTGAACCAGTTGAGATCAGGAGACAGTAACAGCACTCTTTGGATTTGGAGCTAGACCTAGCATAGACCTTGCAAAGGGGTAAAAACTTCACCCATAAAGCCCTGGAGGACAGAGATGTCTGCAGAGATAGCCCCTGAGAGCAAATCCAGGTAATACCTCTGTCGTTTGTTCTCCCTGTTCTCTGCCAGCATGCTTCACAGCACATAATGACTTTTTCCTCCTCTCTCTTCTCCAGCTCGGAAAGTAGCAGTAGAAATATACTTTAATATTAATGCACTAACCTCCCCCTCACCGCGACACCCCTACTTGCCTGCGGACATGCCCACCTGGCTCTGTTCATTTCTATTGTCAGCAGGTCTGAGCTGAGCAGCCAATCAGGAGTCGGCGTCACCCCCCAGGCCCACAGACGCTCGGTGGCACCAATTTAAAGGTCAGCTGATAAGCACAGACTCATGCATAATCAGAGCACCAAACACACACTGTTTTCTTACTACGTGATTGAAACTTTTCACTTTTTCCTCTGTCAGAAAAAAATGTAGCATTAATGCGTTAATAAGGCTACAAGACATTGTAGCTTTTTTTAATGGCTGAAATTGTCTGAAAGAGCACCTAAACCAGGGCTCTCCAATTAAAATAGTTTGAGTTTCATACATACTTTGAAATAAAATAATGATTAAAATGTATGTGTATATTGTGTTAACCTGTATTACAAGCCCTACTCACTTGAATATTGCACATCAGTGAACAGAAGTGCAGAAATCATTGTTCTCTTGGCATGTTAATTCTGATTATTAAAATAACTAAATACATAAGGCCAAAGTCAAAATCTGGACTCTGGCAGTTTGCCGGGTGTCATTCCCTGCTCTCTCCCTCATGGTTTCCTATCATTACTCAGCTGTCCTATCAAATAAAGCTGAAAAATGGCAGAAGAAATATTCCATGCATGTCGTGAAAGCCACACACACAGGGCAGTATTAACAGATAAAAACAGCATTTTCATCATCTTAATAATAATAATAATAATAATAATAATAATAATGTATCGGTCTTACATAGTGCTTTATTGGACACACAGAGACGCTTTACAATTGCATTATTCATTCACTCCTCACACTCAGTGGTGGTAAGCTAATTCTGTAGCCACAGCTGCCATGGGGCAGACTGACGAAAACATGGCTGCCATTTTGCGCCAACGGCCTCTCTGACCACCACCAATCCCACGCTCTCATACACTCATTCATGCAACTTTGTCGTGTAAATTTGTGTTAGATTAGATTGAGAAATTCACTTAAGGCAGCTTTTAATCCAGAATAAAGTGCAGAAAGCTAGAAAATAAGTATGCATTAAAAACAAAAGGTGTCACATAAATTATTTACAAGAAATTATTCATGAACTTATCTAAGCACATTTGAAAGTACCGCTGCCGCTGTTAGTTTGAAGGACCCTGTCCCCTCTGAGTGGGGACTGTTTCAGATGCCTGGCTGCTGGTAGATGCCCCAGTGACGACTGGACCTTAGCTGACCCCATCTGTGCACCTGTCCCAACCTGTGGGCCCTCAACCTCACTTCCAATGGACTTCTCGGACCCTTACCCCCCCGTCTAGATGAGGCCCATCTGCTGCATCCTTACAGACCTGAACTATGATCCTATAGATGAGCTAATAGACTTTATTTAACAGTCCTAGACACATTTTGCCCGTCCATTCTAGGAGAGGATCTCTCCTTCAATATGGTCTCCATAAGGTTCTTTTTTTTTTTCCACTGCTGGGTTTTTATGATTTTTACTTCATTGAGAAGGAGGGTCTAAGGACAGGGGATGTCCTATGACTGTTTATTTTAGTGTAGTTGTTGTTTATGATTGAAAAGAAAAATACTTAAACTTAGTTTCATATTTATATCTTGGATTAGTGGGTTCCCAATTACCCTGTACTTCTCCATGCAACATGTATATTTCAGTGGAACGAAACTCTGCTTGTTTATTCACTGTTTCTGCCTTATTTTCCTCTCTAAAGCTCCCCCTACATTTTTTAATAAAGCACTATTGTAAATACTCACAAACCCAGATGACTCCTATTGTGATCCCTTGCTTGGCTTGACTTTCATTTTCCCCTCCACGCAGCTGTACAAAGTTTTTTTCTGCCATTTGGCCACTCACCCTAATGTGGCAAAAGCTACATTGCGATAACGTTAGCAAAGAGTTGCTAACATTATGTCAATCTGAAATGGCTCCCGTTGAAAACAACAACAAACCACTATGACAGTAAGACAACATAGTAAAGATGTTGTTAGAAGATTTTTGCTGCTTTTGTAAATGTAGAGCAGCATACCTTACATTTTTCCACGTTGCCATGTTGTTAACAAGTATCGCTAAAAGAGCAGCAAACCTAAAACCCGCCCACTCGTGGAAATACAGCCACACTATTGGCCCGGCCGTCACAGGTCTGGACCCAAATGGATCAACGAGAGAAGACAGATTTCGTCAATTTGGGAACTCACAAGTTTCATGATAATCCAGCTGCTGTGCAAAGTAACATTCAGCTACGTCAAAAATTGAGAAATAAACCCATCGCTACCTTGTTGTTTTGCTAGCTGTGATGTGTCACTTTCTCGCAACACTCGAGACTTCCATGACACCGGGTCTGCAACACTCAGACTTGCAAGTTTCATTTTCGGCCCAGAGAGAGCAGGGGGAGATGCCGGACACTTCATTTACTCCACAACAACTCGTTTAACCATCACACAGACTCCGAAACATTCTATTTAGGGTTTAAAAAAAAGTTCTGCTTTAATTATTTGCAAATTGATGCATTATCAGCTTCTTTTCAGACAGTTGGCAAACACTGTTTTCTTACTCTACGATTGAAACTTTTCTTTTTAATAAACATCACTTTTTCCTCTCTGCCTGAACAAAAAACTTCATCTGTGGGGAAGATGATGTAGCTGTATTAATTGCTTAAAAGGCCTGGCTCGGCTGTGCATTTGTTGATTTGTTCATTCATTTGTACACAGTGCTTTTGCCGAGCGTAGCACTTAGGGGAATTATGGGATCCACTCGGTAAATGGCACAGAGCGCTGAGGCTGGCAGTATAAACAAAATGAAATAGAGGTCTCCATCCAGGCGTTGTGCGCTCTTAACAAAGCGACTCTTCGATTATTGTGGCGCAGAATGGCTGACTTGGAGACCTCGCGTAGCACTGCCAATATGTTCTCATTATATGTGCAACATTAGTGGTTGCCCTGGTGCCATTGCATGGATTACTACAGTCCCCAGTGTGCTGGAATATTAATAATTCTAACATCTGTACCCAAATGAAAATGCTCCACAAGAGGCCTCTTTTAATAATATTTTTGAGATAGAGCAGCCATGATAGTTTTGAAAGAAAGTCAATCACTGTTTAAGGCCCAATTTCTCCTTTCATATTCCTCAGGGCTAATGTTGTTCAATGTGTAACAAGTTTGGGCTAAGACCAACATCAGAAGATTGTTCTTTGTAGGAGCCAGAGAGCGCAAATTTCCACTGAAGTGTATTAAAACAGAGTAGGACACAAACAACAGTATGCAAAATACAGTATTTGTTTTGACAGTTCCAACAATTACTCAGCATTGGAGCGTTATGAAGCAAGTGAATGAATGGGAATTGTCCATAATCCATGATTTTGGTACATATTATATTCCATGGAAAAGGGAAAAAGGCCATCATGTGGATGAGTTGAGAGTTCCAAGTCCAAATGAAAACAACTTAAAACAGAATAAATGAAAGGCTTTTGTAGATTTCTTTATTATCTACAATTTGGCTTGGTTTAAAACTTAATTACAGTCAATACTTTGCCAGTAGAAGCAATGTTTTTCATACTCCAAGCATAACGTAAACAGTCTTAGCCGAGCAGCTAGCACAATAAAGTTTTGAATGGGAGCGGTAGCGACGGCGCACAAACATCAACATAAACACTAAATATATAACAAAAGACTGCTGCTATAAAACTCACCGTTGAAGAGAGGGTGAAACGAGTAGTTAGCTTCAGTTTCACCCTGTTTGTTTGCCTCAAACGCCCACCAGAGCACGCCACAACCACAGTGTGAGGCGGTGGAGGAAGGGAAGGGGAGTGACCTTTGTGACCCCCATCACTTGAAGGAAATCACCCCGCAGCAATAAAAGCAGAAGGGTTTTAGGAGACATGGGTTACACATAACTAAGGACAAAGTCACATCATAAACGACATGAGTTTCTAAAGTGACTAGCGGTCACTTATTTTCTATTCAAAACACAACAGAGCATCAAGCAGAGCAAGGAAGTTTATGCTGCATTCGTGATACATCGGATTTCTGGTAATCTAGACCTTTGACTCGGGGGGGGGGGGGGGGTCATTGAAACCAAACTCAGGTCAGGATTTTGGCCTAGAAACTCAAGCAGAAATGTGGTGGATTTGGCCATGGCCACTCCCTTTTAAATGAGAGACCCAAACCAAAATCAGACTGGGATTTTTTTACATTCACTTGTAATTATTGTAGGCTTCCATGTTCGTTTTCCAGGCTAGTCATAAGAATCAGTATTGTTGTCAATCAATGACATGACTTTTTGATAGTAAGGCAAGACAAACCAGCTGAAGCTCATACAGAGCATCAGAATCGGGAAGAAACTGGTTTAACATCACTTCGAATGTTGTTGGCGCCAGATGGGGTGGTCTGAGTATTTGGGCAACAGCTGACCACCCCAAGAGTTTACAGAGAAAATATCCAGTGAGCGGCAGTTCTGTGAGTAGCCATAAAACTGCCTTGTTGATGGCAGAGATCAGAGACGACTGGTCAGACTGGTTTGAGATGATTGAAAGGCAACAGAAAGTCAAATAAAATATAGAAAATATAAAGGTGTACCCCACCTACGGCCCAAAGTTACTGGGATAGGCTCCAGTCACCCGCGACCCCTAATGGGAATAAGCGGTAGAAAATGAATCAATGAATGAGTTCTTATCATAACAAAGGGTTAGGGTTAGGTAGGGCAAAGTACAATTTTATTGTACCCTTATAGTTCAATCAAAAAATGTAAGTTTTAATGGAAGCCAATGGGACCAAAATGGTACTAAAAACCATGCGTGCAACAATTTTATGTCCACAGTATAGACCTAAACTGACAAATGAGACAAATTTGAAATCTTCCCATAAAATTGGTAACCCTGACCAAATTTGGTAAATTTGCAAAGTAAACATTATTCACCATTTTCAGATGTTAGTCATGGCAGAGCAGCCAAAAGGCAAAGGAAATATATAAGAGTCAAGCTGACGGAAGGGTCACAGAGGAATCAACTAAACTTATGACTTTTTATGATAGTGCTTTGATCCAAAATGTGGGGGGAACTCTATCGCAATAAATGAGAACAAAATAGTGAAGAAATAAAAAAGTTGCATAGTTCCTCTTTAAATAATGTTGGCTACCTCCTGATTAAAACTGAGTAAGGTCATTGACTTGGAATTCATTGAGATATTACATAGAAACTGCCTTATTATTTTTTCTTCTCTTATTTCCTTATGACATTTTCATTCCTTACATAGCAACCTCATCTGACCCAGCTGTCATTAACAAACACACTTTAATTTACTGTACTGTAATAGAATCGCCTCCAGCCCTGTTACTTGTCAAACTCTGACAGTTCTTCTGCAAACCTTCCCAATGTAATTTTGTGAGAATGATCCTGGGACGTCCCGAGCTGATCACACCGGACACCTCTGAAGGCACCATTACACTCTCAGCCCCCCCAGGTCTGAACTGACGAGGAAATCTATTTTATCTAATTCACCGCTTATTGATACAGGCCCATCAACTAATCGAAGCATGTTGGCTGAGGAGAAGCATCCAATTACAAGCAAGTGTTGTAAAGTGGAAGATAGCATTTGTATCAGGTAGGGATCTGCTGGGTAGCTTAATTTTATTCTAAGAATTATGGTGGTTTCTTTTGATGCAATTGATGTTATGTGGCAGTACCAACATATGCAGGATAAACTGACGCTGAAATGATTGAAAAACATACATCCACTCAGACATACAAAGAGTTGCAGAATGACATCTCCTAAATATTTCTAAAGCATCTTCAAGATAAAGTAAAATTATGAAAATATAATATGAAAAACAACAATACAAGACAGTCAAAGGCCATGTTTCACTGCAGTTTAGCAACGGTAAACCCGAGAGGGCAGCCATTTTAAAGAAAAAAGAGGTCATGTGATCTACTCAGTTTTATCAAATTAAAATGATGTGGTTACAGATGAATGAATATTTTGTAGTCTTAAGGTTTTGTTGTCTATTTTTTGTTTTCATTAAACTAATGTTGCACACTGCTCTTTTTGGCTAATCTCAATAAACTTTTAAAAACTTTTTGAAAAGATTTTAAGTGTTGTGTTTTTTAAACCTAACATTTACCTCTCATTTTTTCACATTAGTTCTGCAGGGGCTAATTGGCTTCTTACTAATTCATATCTATAGCATGGTTAATTTGGTCTTTAACTTGAAAAAGGAATCAGCAAAATACTTTTATACACACATTTTTCTTAAAGTGAATGGTAAAAAATAAATGTGTAAGGCTACAGTTAAAAGGCTAAATGTCTCTATTTGCATGACATCAACATTTTAGTTGATAAAAGTTGGGTGTTTCCCAGTTGCAAGGATCCTTCATAGCTGGAGGTCATCAGAGCTGCTGTTTTACATGTACTCTGATGAGATACATAACAATGTGTTCTTAATTCACCTCTAACCCCTCTGTCCAGCCCAGTCAGTAAAGTCTGTTCTCCAATACAAAGTACAACCAGTCATCTGAACTTAGCAGCAAAACTATTAGTTTTCTGCAGCACAGTTCTGGTTGTGTAGCATGCTAGTACAAAGTGATTCTAGATTAACGGATTTAATCAAGATTAGTGTAATCTGCAGATTAACAATGGCTGTATTCCTATAGCCTGAATCTAAAAGGCCTATTCTCAGTAGGAAACCTCCTCTCATTCTTCCTAATCCCAGCAGAACTCCATTACCTAATTGGACCATTTATGTAGGACTTTTATAGTCTTTTCTCTCTCTATTCACTCCATCTCAATAAGATTAACACACTGTGTAATTAATGAATTTGGGCCACTCTGAAATGATTTGCAGGAGTGTGTGGCTCCAGAGGCCTGCCATGTGTTAGACTATTATCCACTTGTCTAAATGAGACAATGAAGCAGAATAATGATGTGAACATGAGCTGTGTTCTCTAAACACAGGTAAACCTCAGGTCAGGACGTGGATCAGGCCTCAGTTCTCCAGAATCTTTCCTCTGGAGATCGTCTTCTGAGGAATCCACGTCATCGTGTGCTGGATACTTAACACTTTCTCTTCTCAAAAAGTTGCCAGCCAGTGCCAGTCTATATATATATATATATATATATATATATATATATATATATATATATATATATATATATATGCACAAAATTATTATTCTAGTTTTCACCAAAAATACTCAACAATTAAAATCAGAAAAATGCCTTTTTGTAAAATGTAATTTTGTAAAAGTAGTTCTTAAGACTTATATTTTTAATTTAACAATAAATACAATTTAGAATACAAAACAGCCTTTTTTTAGCCACTGGGTTTCAACTTTTTTTTCATTTTTTCCCTTCTTTCCAACTTTTTTACAGATACATCATTGTCATTACGAGAGCAGGTGCTGTGTTGTCAGCGTTCTTGTCTGGGTTAAATAAAGTTATTAGATGCATCACACTACCACAAACTGACAAACATGACAAAAAAATATCATATTAGCTTTAGCCTGTTGGTACTGCATTGGGCTCTGCTCGTCCTACTGGGGGCGATGTCTGTGCTCTTCCAGGTTCACTCGTAATCCTTTTGGGGATGGGCTTTTTTTTGTCTCAGTAACTCAAGCTAAGTAAATAATGCATTCTGTCCAATTCCTATAAGCTTCTTCTTTGCTTGATTTTCATGTAGCTAGTACTGTACTAAGTGCATAACAACCTCCTGTATCTGGTAACAATGAAAACATGTAAAGCCATAAGTACTCATGATTGGCAGTGTGATGTCACAGATGACGAAACATTCCATGATTGCTGATCAAAGTGTTAACTGGCCATTTCTAACCTAAAATCACACAATGCGACATGGCTCTGCGCATTCAACCAGCTGGAAAGTGTAATTAAGAAAAGTTCATTTTCAGCATAAACACAAGTGTATATGTAAATGAAAAATATAATTGAATATTCCTGATTACATATATTATGCCAGAATGGCAGTAGCTCAGTTGGTAGAGACGCTTGCCTACTAAGCAACCACCATTGCATACTGTTGTTGTGTCTTTGGGCAAGACACTTCAACCACCTTGCCTGTATGAATGTGTCTGTGTAACTGTGTTTGGTGGTGGTCGGAGGAACCGTAGGCGCAAAATGGCAGCCATAGGGCAGCTGTGGCTACAGAAGTAACTCCCCACCACCACAGTGTGACTGAGGAGTGAATGAATAATGCACCAAATTGTAAAGCAACTTTGAGTGTCTGGAAAAGTGCTATATAAGACTAAGATTAATATTTTGTTATATTATTATGTATATGAATATTTGGGGCAGTAGTGCAGAAAGTTAAGCAGGTCACCCACTAACTGTAGGGTTTGTAGTTCAATTCCCTCTCTGACACATACTATTACTTGCTTGGGCTAGACACCTAACACTCATTGCCAATCCCATAATGTGGAGGGGATCTGGCATAAAAACCAGTGGTGGCTGCAGATCTTTCAAACCGGGTAAGTTCATAACCTTTAATTATGGGCTAACTAGCAGCTATAGTCTCCCTACAATGTTGATATTGAATGAACGAATGAACTAACCAAACTTAAACAAGATGCAATTTCTACCGTGATATGATTAGCCCAGTGTATTTAGATTGGATTATGTACAAACAGTGAAAAAGAGTATGTCAGTAAAAAGCTTCACCCAATTCCACCAGTCATTAGTCAGCGTCCAGAGGAGGAGTGTGTCTCTCAACCCAGGAACACCTCAGAGTTTGAAAAACAAATCTCAAAGTGCTAAGATAGAGAAGATGTCTGAGGAGCGTGAGTTCTGAACACCTCTGCATAGACTGCTACCTTTTTGACCCAGCCCCAGCAAAAGAAAATGCATGAATAACTACTTGTACGACTTAATGGATGGCCCAAGGTCAGTGTTTCATTCCAGGTATAGCAAGCTCTTTCTTTATGAAGTTTAGGTAACCTCTCCACAAATAAAAACATGTACAATATTTGTCCAGGATTCTTTATGCAAAAAACAAAAAAACTCTTGAAACTTGAAATCAATTGGAAAAGATGGTCATGTGGAATTAAAATCAACTCTAGCCTTCCTCTAGCCAGCCCTGAGGCCTGGTTGTGAAGGACCTGCCTTTATAGTATGGATCCTGGCATTAGGAAACATCCCTGGTGTTACAACCCTTGGCCTTCTGCCAACCCCCTTCCGTGTTCTCTGCTGTCCCATCTGTGCTTTGTTTGTTTAATATATTCTAATAGTGCTCGGTGAGCTCCAGGTTGCAACTATAGTGGACTTTGTTCCCACTCCTGATTGGCTTTTGATCTCTGCAGTCTGGTTGGCTTGGCGCTGCAGGATCCACCAATCCAGTGTTTCCACCTGCCACCTACGCATCAGATAAAAGACCTTGCCTTTAGACGGCTCGAGGTGACTGGGATCATTTGTGAACAGCTTGCCCTGCTCTCGCCATAGCCTGTCACTCAGTTTATGTATTAAGGTTGTGACTTTGTTAACCAAAAATCTGAGACACCTATTTGCACTAGTTTTCTCATTGTGGCCTTTGATTTGTGTAGCCACCTGCTTATCTTTTCTTTATCCAGACCAGGCACTAGAATTTGTGCAGTACTTCTAATTTCTTTTAAGTAAAACTAAATTTGTATATAATTATTCACCCATTTGGGACACCTTTTGTTAATTTTGCCTACATTTCCTTAAATAAACTGACAATTTTAGCTACCATTTTAAGATCTTGGTTTTATGTTACTTCCCCTCACCTAGCAGAGCCAGGTCGTATCACCTGGTCCTCAGACATCGGTCTTACTGCATGTATTGTATGTACTGCTCCATATCACATGTTCTCTAATCCCTATCCTCACATGTGAAAGCCTGTCCTTGTGCATGCCTTTGAGTGTCATGATTTGCTTACACCCTGCCAGTGTAGCCTCTCTCTACATCATTGTGTTTGACGTCTCCAGAGCCACGGCGACACGGCGCTGGTGTGTAAGTCCAGCAGCAATCTCGCCCAGCTCCACTCTCCTGTCAGCTTCCATATACAGCCACACCTCGATCACGGGTTCACTGAAGAAATAACAACGGGCATTTCCCCAGAGTCTCCCACCTGTTATCCCCGCAATGACAAAATGATACAACATCAAAATAAAGCAGATTTGTGTCCACAGTGTCAGGATGCATGCTTAGAGCTTGTGCCAAGTTCATTTTACATCATAAAATGAATTTAATATATAGGCTTTGGAAAACACATCCCCCACACCACCTCCTTGTGTGTGCACTGTTCAAATTGTGCTAATGTTGGTGTCTCGATAAGCTTGCCCTATGTTAAATATGGTTAATGGCAAACATGTGACAATCTAAGTCAGGGGTCTGCAACCTTCAGGATCCAAAGAGCCAGCTGTTCCCAAAAATACAAAATTTTCCGCAACCAATTTTTTTGCAACTGAAATATAGCCTATGGCTGGTCATTAATAATTGCAAACTAACAATTAACTGTGCTAGATACTGCACTTACTATTGCACTGACAACTAGAGCTACATTCTGTAACTACTTCTTGGCACTTATGTGTGGCACTTCTAATCAGTCGTCTACTTATTCCATTATTGCATAACCAGATGTCAGATGCCCAAGGAGCCACAAGAACAGGGCTAACGAGCTGCATGTGGCTCTAAAACCATGGTTGCAGACCCCTGACCTAAGGCATCTATAGTCTTTTAAACTGTGAAAATTCAAATCCTCTGATAGTTGGAGTTGGCAAATTAGAATTCCAGTTTAGGCTGGAGGTTGTCAATACTGTGGTAGCCAAAAGTGTTAACATTTGAAAGATCTCAAAATATTGATCTTTTTGCCTGCAAAACATGATTTCATTTCATAATGTTCATAAAACATGTTATAGTTGCTCTGGGCACAACAAACATCAGATGAAGTGAGTTCTTCTGTCTTTATCCATCTTTCACTTTGCAGCAAGCACTTCTCTCTGGCATACTGTCAGTGAATTTCCTGAGAACTTCAACACCAATATTCTTTGAATACTTTGAAAGTACAATAGATCTGTCCAGTTTATTTTCTAACTCCAATTTTCTTGATGAGTTTGAGGGCTGGACTTCAAAGAGGCCAGTCCATCATTTTCAATGTTCCATCAGATTCCTTCTGTTGCAGCTCTTTCCAGCAATAGTGTGCAAAGGGAGCAGGTATAATGCTAACTAGATAAAAATCTATTTAAAAGACAGGAACTTTGAAACAGAAGAAACAATGAATCACAATGTCATTTTAAAACAGTGTATAGGACAACAATGGTATAACTAATGTTTTCTTTTTGTTTGTTTTTTTATATATATTTTGTCTTGAAAAAACACCCATACCTCAAATAAAAAAAAAGGCATGTCACAAAGTAAAAATTAAAAAAAGACTTAAAAAAAATAACAACATTCCACCATTTAAATAAGGTTAATCTAAAAAGAAAACACAGTCTCAAATTAAAATTATTGTTTTGTAGTGGTGGGTTACTTTTTTGAGGCAACACATTTAAAATGTAGCTCTGCTTTTATTTTTCTTTTGAACAAAAACTATTTTGAAGTTGCACCTCAGGGCAACTGTACAGGGTATAATGAGCTCAGTGGCTAAAGGACAATTTATTATGTCGTGGAAAATACACAAACTGAGACACTCAGGATGTTGTAATAAAGACATGCTGCTTTTGGTGGGAACTAAAGGACACTTTTGACAACTACTATACTACTACTACTACTACTATAACCTTTACTTTCCAAAATATAATCAAATGTATTCACAGCCCATTGCCAAATTATCCATGTGCATCCTGGTGTTTGAAGACAACTTCTCTCAACCATGGAGTTATATTAAAACCTACGCATCAATTATTCTTGAAATCAAAGTGCGGTGTGATCTGCAGACAGACATTTACAAATGATCCCTCTGCTGTCTCCCCTGTCCTCGCTGTCCTGTCTGTCTCCAGTGTGTCTGCTCCTAACCCTGTCCCAGACCTGCTCCTCAGCAATTCACCTCTCACACAGGTAACACTATACTGCCCCATCCTCACACACACACACACACACACACACACCAGCAACCCCAGGCCTCTCTGTCTCTAATGGATGTAACCCAACTCTGTTTGAACATTCTGATGCACTGTTTCTCAGGACACCCCTCAACCACATTCACTAATACACAAATTGGACCATGGCCAAATTTGTTCACCACTGCAGAAAATGTAGGGTTTGGTTGACAAGGCAAAATATTCTGACCAGCTGCTGTGACTGACATAAACCTCTCAATGATCCATTTAAATTCCAGGTTGTGAGGTAACAATTTAGGAAAAATGCTGAGTGGAGTTACATACTTTTTCTTGCCACTGTATGTGTGTAAAACAGGTTGGTTGGGTTAAATATCAATTAGGACTATTTACAATTCCAATACTTTAATACAAGTACACATGGATGTACTTTTGGACACATGTCATCAAAAATGGGGCTCCAACCTCACCATGACCTTAGTAGTAGAATATTATTTTCATCAGCAGTCATATAATCAGATCACGTGTTCCTATTTGTTCATCCCTATCATGTTTAACAACCGTTACCAGCGTGCACAGCTCATAAAGGCTAATCATTGGGCTAATATCAGGTCAGCTACATGGATCAGTGCTCTCTGTTTTCTAAGCACACACAATAATGACAGCAAAAATAAGGGTCGCGCTGACCTCACAAACTGCTTAAAAGCCTTGTGTAAGCACATTAACACAGCCATTCTTTTTGCCCATTGAGTGGAATGGAAGACACCATTTATTTTGGATGTTTTAATGTGAAGTACACTATTGTGCAAAAGTCTTCAAAAGGTTTTTGAGAAAGGCTATGAACCCAAAAAAAATTAAAAATAAAATAAATTAATAAACAGTAATGATGTTCAAAAATACACAAAATTACAAAAATAAAAGGAAAATCTCATCTACATGCATTTGGACAGTCTACACCTCTGCAAGGCACTGGTCCTATCTCACAATGGTAAAGATATACAGTACAGCTCAGACATGGCCTCGAAGATTTTGTTGTTTAGGGGTAAATGCTCTTTCATTAAGACACAAAAACCTGTTTTTATAAAAACTCTAATTTCCGACTATTTTCAGTTACTGTAGATTTTAAATATAAGCTTCAAACAAATACTTCATTGCCTTTAATTGCAATGGACTAAGCTGCCAATTTAGACGTCAGTACTTTTTTTTTTTTTACATTGTAGAGAGGCTGAAATTAAAAGGGCTTTTTTCAGGCTTTTTGAAATAAATTTGAACATATTTGCAACAACATTTTATGTTTTATAACTTAACTCCGCGTAAATGCTAGCGTAGGAGGGAGCAGATCTTTGACCCATGGCTGTTCCACTGATCTAAAGGTCATGTTTGTTGTTGAATATGAAAACAATTTTGTCTAAGCAAAGTTTGAGGAGTAGGCTAATGTCCATGTCTCGTCCTTGGTGATCTAAGAAGTTAGTACAGTTGCAAGAGAAAGTATGTGAACCCTTTGGAATTACTTGGATTTCTGATTTGATTGATGATGATTTGGTCATAAAATGTGATCTGTTCTTCATCTAAGTCAAGTCACAACAACAGACTGTCTGCTTAAACTAATGCTACAAGAAAAAGCATTGGTCTAGCATTGTCTTGCATTAGGAGGAACCCAGGGCCAACCGCAGCATATGGTCTCACAAGGGGTCTGAGGATCTCATCTTGGTACCTAATGGCAGTCAGGCTACCTCTGGCGAGCTCATGGAGGGCTGTGTGGCCCCTCAAAGAGATGCCACCCCACAATATAATAACTGATTGACTGATCAGACCTGCACAGGTTTACAAAACTTTTTAAGTTCAGCAATATTCTTGGGATGTGTGGTGTAAATCGCTCTTTTGAGCTCATGCCACAGCATCTCAGTCAGGTTGAGGTCAGGACTCTGGCTGGGCCACTCCATAAGGTGTATTTTCTTCTGTTGAAACCATTCTGTTGTTGATTTGCTTCTATGTTTTGGATCAGTGTCCTGTTGCATCATCCATCCTCTGTTGAGCTTCAGCTGGTGGACAGGTGGTCTTAAGTTTTCCTGCAAAATGTTTTAATAAACTTAGAAAGTCATTTTTCTGTTGATGATAGCAAGTTGTCCAGGCCCTGAGGCAACAAAGCAGCCCCAAACCATGATGCCCCCTCCTCCATACTTCACAGTGGGGATGAGGTTTTGATGTTGGTGTGCTGTGCCTTTTTTCTCCACACATAGCGTTGTTTGTTCCTTCCAAACAACTCAACTTTGGTTTCATATGTCCACAGAATATTTTGCCAGTAGTGCTATGGAACATCCAGGTGCTCCTTTGCAAACTTGAAACGTGCAGTGATGTTTTTTTGTTTTTTTTGGACAGCAGTGGTGTCCTCCCATGAAATCCATTCTTGTTCAGTGTTCTTGTTAAGCCTTTAGCTGACACTCCAGAATTCTTTTTTACCCCATTAAGCATTCTGCGCTGTGCTCTTGCAGTCATCTTTACAGGATGACCACTCGTAGGGAGAGTAGCAACAGTGCTGAACCTTCTCCATTTATAGACAATCTGTCGTACTGTGGACTCATGAACATCAATGCTCTTAGTGATACTTTTGTAACTGTTTCCAGCTTCATGCGAGTCAACAATTCTTACTCGTAGGTCTTCTGAGAGCTCTTTTGTGCAAGGCATGGTTCAAAATTAAATAAATCCCCCCAAAATAAGAGCTCCTAAAATATATATAAAAGAACTCTTTATTGAGGTGGGTTTATTTTTTGAGGCAATGCATTTAAAAAATGTCCTTTCCTTTTATTTTTCTAATGGTCAAAAACTATTTTGATGTTGCACCTCAGGGCCACTGTACTGAAGCGTGTGCTGCTTAATTACAGTATCTTTTATTTGGGTCGCGGCTTTTTGTTATGGGTGATAGCGGGTCCCGAAGCCAGACCATTTGAAAACCACTGTGCTAGAGAAGGGATTTAGAAAGGAGTAAATGTACAGGGATATATTGTAGGTGGCACTGGTGCAGTCTGAGACAATCGGACATCCAGGAAGAACCTCAAAAGGAACTGTCCGATAGAGCCTTAGATAGTGATTTGAAGATATTAAATTCAGTTGAGTTAACCAGTTATTGAATATAGTTGCAGCAGTGATGGGTGTCCAGTAGATATTGTCTGTGTTGAATAGGCTTGAGAGTATTTCTCCTGTTTTGCATTGGGAAAGGTAAGTTTTACCCATTTGTATAATGTGTGTATTTGTTTGGTTGATCTTTGCTGGGGATCCTGTTCTTTTATTGAATCCTATTGAAGAGGTAGGACTTTAGTGGATGTGTTTGTGCGAGATTTGAGCTTCCAGAAATGAAATGTGTTGGCACTGGAATAACTGTTTGATTGATATTTTTATAGTGGTGGGGTGGAATTCGGTTGATATTTGAAAGTACAGGAATATGCTTTTTTTTCCTTTTGAAGAACCAATGCTGGAGTTTTCTATTAGGTCTGACCAGATGGTAAGTGGGTTTGTATGTGGTGGTGAGGGGAAGACTGGTCAGGAGGAGTGTTTTTATGTGGGTGGAATCTGTGTGCTGGCCCAGTATTAAGGTACTGAGAGGGGGAAAGGAGGGTTTGGTCGGAGATGAGGGTGGGAGAATTGTGGAGGGGTCTGAGATGGTTCTTGGTGTGGTCACCGTCACCTATGGATACTCGCTCTTTTTTCAATTTGCGTTTGATCCATTTGAGTATTTTTTATGGGACCTGTTTGGTACATTGTAGTGGTCTTGGTGTGAACTGGGGGAGAGGGAAGAGGAAATATATGGTCATTGGGCCTCATTCATGAATGTTTTCTTTAAAAAGTTTCCTAAGTACCCCTTCTAAGAACTGCTTAAAAGAACTCTACATTAGATTCATGACACATTCTCAAGCTCCCAGATTCTTCTCAGTGGAGCACTTAACTCCAGGGAATCCACGAACACCATGCTTCTCATTAACATGGCATTTACATAGGATTAACTACGTATTAGGACAAGAAACGCCCTCTAAAGTTTGCATATGGTCATGAGACAGGAGTTTAGTGACGTCTGTCTACAGCAAATTCACGGAAAAGCGGCACTCTGCTACATCAACAGCAGTTTTGCAGCTTTAACAGTGAATAAAAATGTACAAAAATACTAAGACAGTCAGTGAAAGCATTTTTCAGTTACCAGCTTACTGAAGTTAACGAGGGATTTCATCTTTTTTTTTGCATATTTCACGAGTTGCGTAAAGAAGCAGGGGAGAGGTAGTGGGGGTGCGCACAGGGACCAGTGCCTCCTGGTTTTGGGGGGGACGACGGGGGGTGTTATAGAGCCATGAGAGGGGACTGGAGCAGAGACTAAGGCTACAATTAGACTGAAATGAATATTTTCTGTTTCATTGAGGGTCTGATAAAATTATAAAACGGTTGATGAGTTAGAGTCCTCAGACCTGTTCTTCCAGAAGAACATTTTTCAGTTAAGAAAAAAATGGTGAATGCCAAAAATCCTCCTAAGAAGGGCTTAAGTACAAATTTGCTCGTAAGAAGGGTTTATAAATGAGGCCCAGTGTTCTTTACAGACATTTGAATGTGTGTGTCTGTGTGAGTGTGTGTGAATGGTAAGAAACTATGTTGTTTCGATGCTGATTTCTGTGGGTGAACCTGGGCCAAAACTTTTAGGGACCTCCCAGTGCTCGTAGACTGGAGTGGGGGAGGTGTGGTGGAGAGGAAGAGGTGGGCAGCATTTTAATAGCATTTTCACACTTGCCTAAAACTTTTGCACAGTATCTCTCAGAATTGCAAAAGTCTGTGTTTCTGAAAGCTAACCCTCCAAAGCAGATGTTACAATGTTGGACCACCCACTCTCCTTGTCCCACTGGTGTCACAACCCATACCGTTTTTTTTTTTTTTTTTTTTTTTTTTTTTTCAGAGAGACAGCCCCCAGACTGACTGACTTTTATGTACACGTAGACAGCTTGTGGTTGCCAGATAAGCCCGGTCTCACTAAAAGCAGCGCATGGAAGTAATTACACATTAATTAGCCGCCCGCAACATAAACGCCTTTTAATTTTCCCTATGACTGGGGCAGGTTGCGGTTAGTTTGACGTCTCACTTGTTTTTTTCATGTGAGTAAACTCGCATAGGCATTATGGAAAATTATCAAACCAACATTTACAGTATAATTAATAGTTAGAGATAATTAAGGTTTGTCAGAGCTTGAATAAAGTGACAGATTTTAATCTATACCACAAGTTGTTGACCTCCATACATTCAGCAAAAACAGACTGACCTGACGTATTCCTTTTCCCGGACATGTTTTCTTTTTGAGACCTCAAAAAATATGCATCAGATATGTGCAGCCCGTAGGTTACTAAATGTGCACAGTAACTCTAGTTCCATGAGTGTATAATAATTTCATAACATGAGTGTTGTGGCTCCTAACTGTTCCATCTGTTGTTTGAAACTGTTCTCTGTTAAGTGCAAGTGTAAATTGGTTTACAGCAGAGGTTCTTAAATTGTGGGTCAGGGAGCAAAAAGGGGTCACAAAGAGATTATAGCCTAATATACAGTATAGTTTATTTGAAGCCTGAAATTGGATTATTTAGATGAAATGGTAAAACAAAAACAATCATATAGTTGACTTAGCAATTAGAGTACAGGTATGTCTTTTTGTCCACTTTAGGCACTGCTCAAGACAAAATATCCATCTTTCCGTGCTGATCAGAACCCATTTGAGGCAGAATGCAAGACATGGTAAGCTGTCCGATAAAGGTGCCGGTGATTTAGAAGTCCATCTAAGTTCATCAGAACACATTACTGCTGCCAAAGGCGAAAGTTAAAATGCAATAGTTATAAAGTTAAAATTGTCTCTTGATTTTGCCCACACTCCAGGTGTCCGCTTTTTGAAAACCAAAATATGGTCACCCTAGCAAAAATGTTACCAATCTGTTAGCCCCCAGTTGATAAATATGGTTGTTAACCAGAACTATCACCAGTTCACCACGCACATGTCTGTGGACAGTAGGAGGAAGCTGGAGTGCCCAGAGAGAACCTACAGTAGCACAGGGAAGACATGCAGACTCCACACAGAGAGTTTGTGTGTCAGCCAGACAGTGGATCAAACCCACAAACTCCTTGCTGGGAGGTGAGAGCACTAACCACTCTGCCACTGTGCTACCCCACACACTATATTAGGTCTGCATATGCATGTCACCAGAAGAAGTTGGGTTAAAAGGACACAACCATTTTTCCCTAAAATTAAATGATTCTACAACAAGCAACTAAATCCACATCTAGCTAAACATTTTTTTTTTTGACATTCATTCATTCATTCATTCATTTTCTTCTGCTTATTCCCGTTAGGGATCACAGGTCACTGGAGCCTATCCCAGTAACTTTGGGCCTTAGGCGGGGTACACCCTGGACAGGGGCCAGCTTGTCGCAGGGCTGACACAGAGACAGACATAGACAGAGACCAATTCACCTAACACATGCATGTCTTTGGACAGTGGGAGGAAGCTGGAATACCTGGAGAGAACCCACGGTAATACGGGGAGGACATGCAGACTCCACCCTGAGAGTGTGTGTGATGGTGTGCTGGCCAGCCCAGGGATTGAAATCATGAGCTTCTTGCTGAGAGACAAGAACACTAACCACTCTGCCACCATGCACCAAAAAAGGTGATTCCACCTAACAATATCTGCACTAAAACCTCTCTAACTTTGCCCTGCATCACTTTCTGCATCAGATATGGCCCCATATGTGTCAGGTGTGCTGCCCCAAATGGGATGGTCTCTTTTTCATAATAAATTCTGTTATAGTGAGGGTAGTACTTTTTATTATTTATTCTACAAGAAAAAGTATGGACCCATTCTGCCTTTGACACATGAAAAGAAAAGGAGCATAGCTTCTTGAAGTCATTTGAAAATAGCACACCTGTAAGAAATAGTTGCTCTTTGTAAGAATCCCAGCTCCCATACTATTTTATTCTGTTCAACAGTGTATATTACGCTGTTACGAGTGTTGCCATCTACGTTTCAACATGATATTTTGGCGCCTAGTGTGAGTAGCAGTCATTCACAGTTAGGTACACATGGGGAGACTCACACTGGCTGAATAATACTCTTTTTGGGTTCCCGGCCACCTGGTCCTACAACTATCACTCCTGACACCGTAAACACCGAATCTGACTGCTACAAAAGCACTGTTGGACCAAAATATATCTTTTGAAAGCGATGCATTTTTCTGAAGGCTTCAACCTTAAACATTGCCCTTCAAAGTTGGACAATATGGCACTACAAAACCACTCTGCCGATGCTACAAAAAAACATCTTGTGGCACTTACTAGCTGTCTGCTACAATTGCAGTTTTTCTTTGCACAAAATATGCTCCGAGCTCTTGTGCACGCTTAATGCTTACAATTCATTTAATAACAAAACGATTAATATTTAAATAGGCTGCTGGCCATGTACTGCATTCTTATTCAGACAGCACATTTTACATTCTTTGCATAATTAATTCATCGCATCTGTAAGTAATAAGGCAATCATGCATGGAAGACCAGAGTGCATATGTGTGGGGCTATAGGTCATATTTAGTCTGAGGATCCTCTCTGTCACACATGCACACCCCAGCCCGAGTTGATAAGGGGATACAAACATCGATATTGCCCGCTGCAGCCTGTGGAATGTGCAGCATGCCCCGTTATGAGATCAGATTCTCAAAGGCGTTATGTGGCATCTGCTGAAGGCTCTCGTGTTGCTAATGACCTCAAACACACTAAACCACTTTGTGACCTGAATCCACCTGGGATATGGTTATTCTAGTTGGTCTTACAGTGGTAATGCAATTGCAGGATAGTGCAACATGTTTCAATAAGGTAGCGGAGTCATAACTTTCAGTTCAGTCCAGACTATGCTGAAGTGTTCATTTGTGCACAGTTTTCAAACTGCATAGTAAGTTTATTTTGACATTTAGATTGCATGCGCTACAAGTACAACATCCATTGCAGATAAGTGAGAAAATTAGGGATGGGCCCTGTTGTGCTCCATTTATACAAATGGAGCGCGACAAGGCGTGCCCCCCTCTGGTGCTAGAAGTAAGTTTTCCATTTATGTTTCCCATAGACAAAAAATGTGTATTTTAGGAGTTTAAAACCTCAACTGAGGCTAATCAGCTCTGTGGTAACTCATGACCATAGTGCAATTAATTTAGTTAAAAAAAGAAAATCATCTGAAACTTGTAAAAAGGCAAAGCTACAAATATATTTCACCAATTATTTAAGTTAATAATAATAATAATAATAATAATAATAATAATAATAATAATTATTATTATTATTATTATTATTATTATTATTATTATTTAATTTAGTTACAGTTTTGGAGATGCTCTAACCCTGTAATCTTCAATTTGGCTCTTGTCAATCTTGCTCATATCTTTACGCTTGCCCATTTTTCCTGCTTCTAACTCATCAACTTTGAGGCCAAAATATTTTTTGCTTATTCACTAACTTATGTGTATTTTTTATTTAATTTATGTATTGTTATTTTCTATTTGATGTTATCTATCGTCGTCATCATTTTTAAGAGTATATATATTTTCAAGGTTATTGTCTAGCTTATTTTTATTGTTTTCTTTTAGGAGACATATGCAGGGGGCGGAGGGAAGGTAAGGGGAGGGGGGTATATACAGTAGATGTAATTTATATATTCCACCTGCTACCTTTTGTTACGATGACTGTAAGTGGTCATTCTGTTATGCCTGGTCAGTGTTTATCTATTCTTTAGTATGTTTCTTCTGCAAACCTTAGCTCCGCCTTCTATTCGAACAGGAAAACCAATGTCTGCACCATTGTAAACTTTACTGGGTCAAGAGAGAGAAAAGCTCTGCAGAGATTATATACAGACCATGTTTCATATTGTGTTATTTTCTTTTGGAGATAAGAGTGCAGTACTCGGCCTTTGTGCCCCCAGCTTTCTCCAGAGGTCAGCCAATTAACTCGCTTTCACCTCTGCTTTATTATCTCTCCTTCCTTATGTTTGCTTCTACTTCATGCAGTTCTTTTTTACTCACAATACAAGGATTTCACATATACGTGCTCTTTAAGCCTTGGACTCATTCTTGGAGCAGCCCACCCATAATGCAGTTCACACGTGGGGTGCAGTTGGATGAATAATTCACCTGGAGATTCTTGTAACAGCTTGACCCCTAACTTTACACAGCATCCATAGAGAGGCACCTACCGTTGTCCTCCACTAACCCCCAGTGCTGGCCTACAACTTCTGAACATCAAATATTTAGCCCCAGTAGACTATACTCTTTACATACCAAACCAGTCCAAGAGATACTGCTGGTACGTTTTGTTTAAAATTTTCTAGCACATGGTACAGCATTTTGTAAAATATGTATGTTTCATGTATGATCCTGGAATCTCAACCAGTGACGTGGGACCTAAAAGTGGGTCGCAAGCATGTTCTTGAGTGAAAAATTGTGCTTTCAGTGTTTTGATATTCTGTGAGCCTTTGATTGGGTTATGGTGAAGATAAGTTGAGTTAAGATTTGAAACAGGAAATGTGTGATCCCAACAAAATTATAAACTTTTGGGTCCCAAGATGAGAACAAGTGAGAATCACCGGTTTCAAAGATTTTTAGGTATTGTTGTCTGGACCCAGTACTACTTGTAGTGTCCCTCCTGTAGACCTGGGCTCTTTAAATCAGTATGGCACACGCAAAAATGAGCACATCCCTACAATTTTATCCTCCCTGCACTGGCTGCCTGTACACTTTAGAATCCATTTTAAACTTCTTTTATTTGTTTTTAAATGTCTGAATAGTGTTGTCCCACTGTACCTCTCTAAGTTCCTGCACCCACACACTCCTTCACGGTTGCTCAGGTCGGCTGACCAGCACCTTCTGAGTGCGCCTAAAACTAACCACAAGCTTTTGCAGTGGCAGCATCAAAACTGTGTAACGAGCTGCCTTTGCACTTTAGACAGGATTCCTAAACCTGTTTTTAAATCTCTTCTTAAAACCCTTCTGTTGTCATCAGCCTTTGACACACTCTGAGATTTTGACATTATTTATTTGACTGTATTTATTATGTTTTATCTGTTTTATGGATTAGTATATTTTTAAGTTTGATTTATTGATTTCTTTGATTTTTTTTATTTCTATTTTATATTTTATCTTGTACTTTGGTCAACTTAGTTGTTTTTAAAGTGCTTTATAAATAAAGTTGCAGTTGTAGTTGCAGTTGCAGTTTTTCCCAAAGATAAGAAGGTATGTTGGGGTGGTGGATGGGTCAAGAAATGCTACAATTTCTGAGGTTTGCAAAAGGGTTGGATAGCAGATTTTGACTAGAGTAGTGGTAAACTGATGATGTTAATTGCTAAGCTGGAAAATCCAACCCACCAAGATGTTTGTGCCAGTCCCAAGTCTAAATAGAATGACAATGTTGTGTCAGGAAGTATATCTAAAAATACAAGAGAGCGTAGCATAGCTCTAAACTTACTTGTTGACTTACTTTTAGGGATGGGAATTGGTTAAATAAAATAAAATAATCACAAATCTCACTGTAATTAGTTACACAACTTGTCAATATTTACACACAAAATTATAAATTTAGAAGAGTATTAAGTTTATTTTGAATCAGTTAACTTTGATCAACTTTTGTATACTATATAAAGCATACATTTTAGTACAAAGAAAAGTATAAATTGCCTTGAACAGAGTTTTTAGAGTTTCTATGACAGTCCTGACTATTAACAAAAAAAGTGCTTTAATAGAAAAATGATTAACTACATTTACTTGGGGATTCAGAACATCCACTGTTTAATAAATGATAAGAAGAGTTCACTGAAGCCACTCAAATTACCCTTACCCCCAATTTCCACTGCATGTGACTCCCCTACACTGCCTTCCACCATGCACTCTGCAGTAAATACACTGTCATTTAAATGAATAAGTGCGTTTCCACAGCCTCCACAAGAAAATATACAGCAAGTCTTACTGTTGAGGGCAGACTCCGTTCAGATCAACCTCCACAGCTCAGATTGAACCAAACTGTGCCCACTGAAAGCTATAGTTCATACCAGCTGTTTAATCCTAATTTGTATAAATGAAAGAATTGTGTTTTGTGTTATAATGGGATCTTGAATTTTACCACAATAAATAAATAAATAAATAAATAAATAAATAAATAAATAATTCAAAAACAGCTTTGCACACTCAACCATTCCATATGTAAAGATATTTATTTGACTAGGTTTTGGCTCAGCAGCCTTCATCAGAGTGTATATTTTTTACACCACAGTGCATTTAAGAAGACCAGCCCAGGTGGCTCTGATCCTGTCCAACAAGTGGGACGGTCCCAACCAGTGCTTACTTTATAAATCAAACGATGCCGGAACAAAAATTGTGCTTTGACACTAGAGTCCATAAGGCCAACACTGATACCGGGGTATACACACAACACAATGCATAGGCACGCACACATGCCAAAACCACTTAAAACACAGTAGACTCAGAGCAGGATGTAGCCTGTGATCTGTATAAACAAAGTATAGACTGGGAAAGGGGCACACATGACAGCAGTAAGGTTTCAGTAATCATGTTCCTCCAAGCTTTTGCTTGTTTTTGTGGCGCTCTGTGGAGTGCAGTCTTCTCCGTGTAGTGGTGCTTCATGGCTCCAGGCTCTTGTGACCCTCAGCGTGTTAGCTCAAGCTTACATATGCATTTGAGTAAAAGAAAAAAACACTATGACTCTAGCCTATGTCCCGTGCGCACAAGAATAATGGGGGAGTAGCGCGGCTCATCCAGAGCGCATCGCATAAGGTCTTCCCAGCGTAACTATGGTTATGTAACAGTGACACTGTGATTGGCATTTAACTGGCTCTTAGGTCTCATCCTGTGACCCAGAATCAGGGGATCAGGGATTTGGCAGGGTTGGGGGACATGTCAACATATGTATATGCACAGCACATAGAGCCGTGCACCTGCAGGCACCACTGCTGTTGTTCTGAGTTGCGCCCAGGTTACCAGAGCCAAGCAAACAGTTACTGGATCACACTCTGCAAAATAAGAGCGTTTCCTGATCTTGTTCCAGCAGGATTCGGCTCAAATTAAGCACTGGTCCCAACCAACCTGTAGGTCTCTCCCAGTAAAAATTCAGTCATGTCCAGTACATTCTAAAAAACAGATTAACTTAACTTATAAACTCAAAGTAATGGATTGGGCCTTAGGTTCATTGTGCTGGTGCCCCACTGAAGGATGTTGTAAAAATCCCAAACTGTTTTTGTATTTAGTAGTCCTCATTTTACTCTATGGCAACTAAAAAAAAAGTCAGTGATGACGGCATTTAATGTACTGCAGTGTGTAAGCAATCCGTCCCTGCAGAAACACAATTATTCTTTCCTTTCTTCTTTTCTGCTCCAGATTGATATGTTTTTGTGATCTGGCCATAACACTTTTGATTTCTATCTCCCATGATTTCATTTGGAGCCCTCGTCCCAACAAACTCACGCCTCTATATTGCGAAAACCCAATGTTGCTGGTGTCTGTGTCTTTATTGTTTGTAATAACAGCAGTATACAGAGTGTTGTACCGACACATTTTCCCTCGGGATGCTCACAACCGCATTCTGACTGGAGTTTTCTGGTCTGAAACCTGAGACAGTTGAGTGCTGAGTGGATCGGAGGATGTCGGCGGTGGATGTGCTTGTCACTCAGGGCTCAGAGTGATGTGTGGTTGAAGGCAAAACTCTGTCAATATGTCCCTCTGTGCTAAAGCTATAATATGTCACTCTTATGTCGTCAGATATTAATTCCATCTGCAAATAATCCAAATGTGTATAATGGAAAGGTAGTGTTTCTGTATTTGACGTCCAGCCACAAGGGGTCACAGTCCAGTTTACAATCCAGTTTTTATACAGTTACACTAATCTCATTCATCTCATACCATGGCATCTTTTTGCCATCTATCCCCTCTCTGCGTTGCTAAGTTATTTTTACAACAGAGTGGTTTGAACACAACTAAGCACGGCTAAACTTTGCTCAACATGGTTAAGTTATACCTCATTTGAAAGCTTAGATTCTCCACTATTCAGTCAGCTAAAATCATTTAAAAGACAGATTGAGCATTTAAGCATAACCAGTGAAGATTCATCAAGACATACAGCAGCAACACAATTAGCAACTGTACTCCTTATGTTTTATCAGCCAACAACTGTTTCACACTCTGCACTGGTATTATTCTTGTGACAATTAGGGCAAGAAAAGGACAACTGTTTAAGTTTTAGGACTCTCATGATTTGGGATGTCAAGTTGAGCAGAATGTAGAGTCAGCTTTGCTTTTATCTCTATACAGTTCACTTTGAAGTCCTTCTACATGTCTCTCACTGCTCTGCTGAGAGGTGAATGTCACGTAACAGCGCTGTAAAGTCTTATCGGCACACTTTTATGAATACGAGTACGAGTACTTGGTATTGGTATATCACTAATAGGGAGGGTTATATTTGGAAGGGTATCCAGCAACAAACACGTGTGTAATGTGTGATACGCTGCACACTATTTGAGGCTGGATGATTGTCTGTGTCATCCAGTAGCTTGGGAGCTACCAGTAGCTCTCAACCACTTTCCAAGTAGCTCCCCAAAGGCTTTTTTAATCCTATAAACTTGATTAGTCAAATTTGATTCACTTGGCAAACCAACTTGTGCAAGTATCCAATCAAATTCATAGCTGCCTATCCCTTTCTTGCACAAAAGTTTTTTTCGCCAATTAGTTGTCAATCAAGCTGTGGCTTGATAAGTCAATAGCAATATGAGATCGACTACACTATTTTCAGATTAGAAGTTTCTAGAAGTTTTTGTGGAATGGATTTTGTGTTTTTTTTTGTAAATGTACAGGTAAGTGTTAGAGGAAACAAAATTATTTTTTTCTTTTGGTTGAACGTGCCAAAAGAAAACTGGCCACTGTCCAGGGTGCCAGTGTGCACCCGCCTAACGCCCATAGTTACTGGGATAAACTCCTGTAACTGCAACCCTTAAGAAGATGAATAAATCAATGTCACAAAGCATGAGTAGCTCGGTGGGCGGTGGAAGAACTTCTTGGGTACCCGGAGAGAACCCACAGTGACACAAGGAGGACATGTTGACTCCACTCAGAAAGATCATTAATCAGTTGGTCTAAGGATTCAAGAACACGCAGCACATTAACACAGCATTTTTGGTGGTCCCACTCCTAACATCTATCCATTGCGCTTCTTTGCTCGGGTCAAACCAGGTGTGGCATTACTTTCCCTAGTCTCTATCTAAACCATCACAGTTAAATACATTTATAGTAGCTTCTGCAGTGGTTGAAGTGGTCTTGGTGTTGATTAAAATCAGTTGCCCAAATTTGGTTGGTATAGACTCGAGAAACAGCGTGGTTAATGCTGTGGTCATTTGATGCTAACTTGGTCAAACCACAAAACAAACATGTCCATTACAGAAGTTTCTAAAGACCAGACTTTCTTTCTCATCTGCCTCCTAGTCTGCAGTGATTTGCATGTTGATTTTTCCCTTACTGACACAGCCTTCTGTGTTTATCCTGGCTTTGGACAAAGAGTACGCTGGTCATCTAGCCATCCAAATTTGGTCCTTGACAAACTCGCTCAAATCCTTATGCTGAACAGCCTTACTTACACAAGCTTTATAGTTTATTTTGGCTTGGGACTGGCACGAAGAGTACACTGGCCAGACCTCTAGCCCAGTGGTACCCAACCTTTTTTCCAAGTGACCCTCATTTTGATATTTTGACGGTCCCTGCCCTTGACCTCCCTGACCCTAATAATTAGAAAAAATTAAGCAATTTATTGGGTAGATTTCATTGCATAACAAAAACATCACAGAAGTATTAGTAATCTTTTTTTTTAACAATTGTATTGTTAAAATTTTTGTTACAATTGTTAAAAATTTAACAATTGTAACCAACCACAATTTTCTGTAACCACTGCAATGTATTAGATGTATTCCTTGCACTATCATTCAACCCCAACTTGGATCTATTTTTCAAGAGACCCTCACGACCCACTGTGAAGATTTGGTGACCTCTAGTGGGCATGCCAACCCCAGGTTGGGAATGGCAGCTCTAGCCATCACTCTTTGGCCCTTGTGAAACTTGCTTATATCCTTACTTACACAAGCTTCTCACTTTATCTTGGCCTGGGACTGGCATGAAGATTACACTGGCCAGACCTGTAGCCATCCCAATTTGGTCCTTGTCAAACTCAAGCTCGAATCCTAATGCTAGATGCCCTTACTGACGCAACCTTCTCTGTTTATCCTTGCTTTGAACTGGCACAAAGACTGCACTGGCTTGTGACCCTTTGTTACAAGAAATAAGACATACTTTTTTTTTCTCCATCTGCATCTTATAGGGTGTGCAGCTGTGCTCATTTTCACTTGACAGATTGTTGAAACTCCTCCCTCCATGTCATGCGACTGCTGTTTGTTAGCTACCAGAGCTGGGGAGGTCTGCCTAGCTCGGAGCATGTGCACCGTGGGCCCTGCAGGTCACGGTGTCTCCTGTGTTTGTCATCAGCCTTTGTTCCCCACAGCCCTGCTATTCTGGGCTCACAAAGGTCACCATTGCCTCACATGCCAAAGCCAAAGCAGCAGCATCACATCACCATGCCTGTTTAATAATATAGCCTGTTACAGCGGTGTATTTTGACTGTGTAAATGTTACAGTCAGATATGATACCGAAAGAGGACCCATCTGTGTGTGTGGCTTCCATAGGTCATCCTTTTTAGTATTGATAATTGCAAATAATACTTGACTGAATACAGTGTAAGGCCACAGATGTGAATTATCTCTTTAAGGGGTTATATTATGCTAAATCGACTTTTTTTTTTCCTACCATGTTATAATGTTAATCCCTCACCAAAAAACACACCTGGAGCCTGTTTGAATAATTTTGTACTCTGGTGTGAGGCCTCAGAATGCTCAGTTCTTTATTTATTTTATGTTTATTTATGGTTTATTTGATAGGGACAGATACAATAAACATAGATTCTTAAAGTAGTCCAATGTCACTATCACAGTGTTCATAGTCAAGGCTATTTCGTTCCATGCCTTTCCCACAAATCCCTGCCCACCACAGGAAGCACTGACCAATCAATGAGACCTCTGCATCTAGTCTGCTCTCATTCATTTATCCAAAAAACAGTGTACAGTTCTGTTTCTGCTGACTCCTCAGACATTTTTCACAAGTTTATGGAAGTAAACAGCTTTTTTTAAGCTTGTTTCTGTTCACAAAAGCGCAACAGAGCTGCCCTCTGCTGGTCACTTAACCTGTTTCTGTAAAGCACCAGTAAAGTATTCATTGGAAACATTTTCTTTTAGTCAGTAAATATTTTTATGTTGATGTACAATGATGTTCTAGACATTACCAAGATAAAATGAAACAAAAAAGCATAATATAGCTCCTTAAGAACTGAAGGGTCGTTCTACCACAATTAGCGCAATGCTGTTGCTAATATTGTGAAATTCATTGTACAGGCTAATGTATCAGAATATATTTACTGTTTCAACATACAAATACTTTTGATAATATGCAATACTAAAACAGCTACAGCAAACAAGTATAACCTTACGACCGCTTGCCAAATTGGTGGTCATAATGTTATGTGTTATGACCACCTGCCTAACTCCATACACAACAAGAGCTGTAGTTGCTCATGTGCTGGAGCAGAATACACGGGTCAGCCTTCGCTCCAAATTTTGTTCCTTCATTGGGCCACTTTTGATAAATGCTGACCAATGCAAACCGGGAACACACCACCACAGCTGCAGTTTTGGAGATGCTCTGACTCGGTCATCTAACCATCCCAATTTGTCAAACTTACTCAAATCTTTTCACTTGGCCATTTTGCCTGCTTCTAACACATCCACTCTGTTTGATGTGTGGTTCGACTTATTGTAGCTAAAATTATTGAAGAAGTTATTGTTGTGTGGTCATAACACACAACATTATGATGTCAGATGGAATAGGTTTATGTTGTTTTACATTGTTTGTGAGCCCAATGGTTTTGTCACAATGAAAGAGGAAGACTGCTTAGAGCACAGGGCCAACCAGTTATCAGCAAACTTGATACAAGCTGCAAGCTCAAATGGATTTACCAAGATCCCATACGACAGCACTGTGTGGAATTGCAGCAGCAGTAGTTTCCACCTTCTTCTGTGTTATTACACAAGTGTTACTGAATTTCTTTTGTGACCAATGAAGAATCTATCTAATCTCGAATCTGTTCCCTCTACTTTTAGGAGTTTTTTTCAGTAAGGGGCCAAAGAAGAGCTCATTTGTTCACCAAGCTCAGAAAAGGTACAAATTACTAGTTTTAGTGGATTCTTTACCATTGTCAAATATAACCAGGTCTTGACATTAACACTAGCCAACCAGCCAAATGCAAGTAGATTTTTGTTTTGGCTAATGACACCCTTAATCCCACTAGCTATTTTGGCTGGTTGAATTTTATGCACCTAGATCTTAAATGTAGAGTTTAGGCCTGAATTTAGGTTGCTCTGCTATAGTGTAGACCATTTATATAGTAATTCATCATGATTAAAGAAAGAAACATATTCATTTAAACAGAGTAACATTTTTTTTAGACCCATTTATTTATTCTGCCCATGGAAACCTATTTTTAATAGTTGATAAATCTATGTTCGTACATGAAAAACAAATTATTTAAGCTTATACTATTAAATATACAAAAGACAAAGCTTGTAAAAACACTAATTGTCTAGTAACTTTTGACACAGACTAGCCACAATGTCCAGTGAGCAAAAAAGTAAATGTCAACCCCTGGATATAACAGAGCATTTACCCCTGAACTAGAAGATCCCCACATTGGGTCTAGGTCGGGGTACAATCTTTTTTACATTATTGTGATATAGAGCCCATGCCTTGGTGCAGGTCTGTGCTCTCCAAGTTCTAGTTATCTTTTAGGCAACCCCTTTTTCATTAGGGGTCGCACTGTGATTTTGCAGGTTTTTTACTCCAGATGCTCTTCCTTCACCAGCCACATACTGTGACTGGAGTTGGCAATGTGGGTGAAGTATCTTGCCCAGGCACACAATGACAGGATGTGCTTCGAGCAAGGTTTGAACCACTGACCCTTGGGTTTGATGCTTAAAATGAGTTGGTGCAGCAACCACGTGAATATGGTGGATTCTCTTGCAAACTTAAAGAAATTTTAAAGCCAATTTTATAAATCTCCATCATATTCATCAAATGGCTCGGCCTTTCACGTCAGATTGCTAAACTTTTTTTAAAATAAATTTTGTATTGTTAATTTTCAAATTAAAAATAATAAATATCAGTAATAAGATTACAACGCAAAACTACAACACAACAACAAGACAAAAACAAGACAAGACAAACTCCACACAGAAAAAAAAAAAAAAGGGGGTTGTGGCGGTGGGGGTCCAGATTTAATATAAATAGGCATCAGTTATGTAAAAATGTACAGTCAAGAATCAGTACACATCACAGTAAAACTAAATAAATAATCAATAATAAATAGATAAATCCCATTAATATTTGCTATTGTTTGATCCCATAGTTTGATGTATATACCTTTTGCCTTGTGGCTGCAAACAATAGAAAGCTCCAGATTGCTAAACCTTTTATGGAGCACAACAGTACCCACCCCCCTCTGGAGCAGGAAGTAAATTTCCCATTGAAAAATGCATATAATAATAGTTTAGAAGCTCGATGGAGGCTAATCAGCTCTGTGGTAACTCATGATGATAACACGATTAATTTCTATCAAAAAGATGAACTAAAACTTGAAAATTCAGCAAAACGTGTTTGTAACTTTGCCTTTTGACTAGTTTCAGATGTATTTTTAGCGAAATTAAGTGTTTTATGATCATGAGTTACCACAGAGCTGCTTAGCTTCCATCAAGCAGTTGAACTTTTAATATACAGATTTTTCTAAAACTCAATCGGAAAAATAAAAGGGCCAGTCACTGTTGAGCTATATTATTCTCCTGTAGTGTAAGCATTGTTTATTTGGTAGATCTTCCGTCGTTAGTTGACGGTGCCCGGCTTTGACCTGAGCAGAATTTGCCGTATCGTTTACAGACATGTGAAACTCCAGCTCGCGTTGACGGCTGTGGTATGCATCAGCTGAACCAGGGTCAGTCGCCCCCTTTTCTCTATTTCTGTCTGTCTCTCTTCCCTCACGGATGAAAACAATCTGTCGGGCCCTTCGTAGAAAACTGACCTCATCTCGTCAACCTTCAGCCTTCGCACATGACTCAGTGACTTCCCTTTCCCTCAGAAGAACAGAGCGCCAGATTCCATACATATGTGGAGAGATGGTGCGAACAGCTGTTAAAGAAAAATTGAAAAAACCCTATGAGGAAACGTACACTGGAGGTTATGTGAGACCGTGCTGTTTGGAAGTTGAAGTCAGTGAATGCTTTCAGGTTGGGGAGGTGCGTAGTTGGCTGCTGATAAAATGCAAGCTGCACTGCATTGATTGAAAAGTGTGTCACCTTCTACCTCCTGATATTTTAAACCCAGCAGCCCGTCAAGGAGCCTGCGTGCATATCGATTAGGTCTTACCCAGAAATACTACAGCAGAAGTCATCCCCAACAGGACATCGCTACATATTTAGGATTGTACAAGGAATTTTAGCTGTAATGACAAAATAAAGAAGATTTATGAACTCTTCTTATGCAAAGATTTGTACTTAAGCCTCACTTAGGAAGCACATTCATCAGTGCTTTCGGTAACACTTTAAGTTAAGGCCCACCACCATTGACTAGGTGCTAATTAGCATGCTAGTTTGTGGTTAATTAGCTCTTAATTGGTAATTAAACAGTATCTATTAATCCCTTATTCTGTGTGACCATATTCTGCAACTATATAGCAATTAACTAACATTTTCTCCTTAATAAACTCATAATTGCTGCTCTTTATTAGGAAGTAAGGAAGTTGTTGGACATAAATTATGATCTTAAAGTTACACTGTGTAAGATTCCCGGTCTTGCGCCTCTAGAGGCCACAGGTGCCACTGCATTGTCGCAAAACGTAAACACTAGCTTGGACCCCTCCTCCTTTTGAAACTGTGCGAGCGTGCGTTACGTCAAACTGACAATGGGACACTTGTGTGGCCGCAGATTGGATCTTCTATAGAGTTAGCTCTAGCGTTAGCTTATCGCGCAATGGTCGCATTAAAACAACTAATAACTGTATGAAAAAGCACGTTCTAAAGAAAAAATAAATAGGCTAATTTACCTGCCCAACAATAAAGATGCAAAAACGTGATCCGATTTGCAGCCTTCTCTGTCTCTCATCTGACGCCAGCGAGCAAAAGTCTGTCCGATGTTGACTCTTGTCTGTGATCTGGTGCGGTCCCTTTCCCGTTTTCTTTTTCTTGCCTCGTCCGACATTGTCTTCATCTTCTTGTGTCCTTGACGAACTGGCGAAAATAACAATGCTAAAAGTAGCTTCATGGTTACACCTGCGCCTCAGGTATAAGAGCAGAAGGGGGAATGCCGTAAAGCGAGTCGTTCCCTGTCACGTGACTTTTCCTGAACAGCGGCGCGCTCCCGGCCAAACTACGAGGGCGATTTCTCAGTACAGAAGCCCCGCTCGGAGCAACAGATCGTGCCTCAGGCCTTATAATCGCTCAAAAAATCACAAAAACAAGTCAGTATGCCCCACATATTTAGGAGAAAAATTACACAGTGTAACTTTAATTTAACAAGATCTTGGATTCAAGTATGGGGATATAAGACAATCAATGCAGAGTTCCAAGATGGTTACTTCAAAGTAGGTAAGAAGCACTCTCACTTAGGAGTAGTATAGAGCCTCTGTATCAAGAGGAGCCAGCTGAAGCTCAGACATCTATTTATAATGGTCATTTAAGGCCTTGCCTTGCTGGTGAGATGTTTTTGAGAGCCCTGGGGCTGGGTTGGACTAAGACACTTCTATTCTCCTCTGGAAGAGTTTGGGGCTATAATATAGGCTTTAGGCTCAAGTCGGATCAAAGCCAGAACATCCAGGAGTTCCACAACAATATCTCAAGGTGTTACTGTGGGTTTTTCCTCTCCTCTCACCAAGTGTCCAGGTAAAAGTCAAAAGCCTTTTAGAGACATATCCTCCAGGACTATGTCAGGAGAATTCCCTCATGATCATTTGTCAGATTGGCCTTGCCCCCTTTTAATGAGTGGAGAGGTTTGCCAACTAAACAGCATGACAGTTAGCAACATGAGGCTAAAAGAAAAATGAGCCATCTCCTTTTCAGTGATGCTGGGTTAAGTGCTGAAATTGTCACATATATTTGAACTAAAACAGTGAAATGTAAAGCACAAACTAGGCTTCGAGAGCACAACTATTCAGTGCCGATGCAGCAAAAGAAGCATGAGATATCTGTAAAGGGCATGGGCAATCTCTGCTTAAATTGTTGTCCTTGTAATCCTGACCTAGATAAAGAAGGCCAGAAGATGGAAAGATCACATTGCTCCGGTTTTTCTGACAGAGAAAATTGGACTATGGTGAGCCATCAAAGTCCCTTACATCAATGTATACAAATGTGGCACATTTAGCATGTAATTATAGCCTACTTATTAAAAATACATCATAATTAACAACCATCCAAAGACATGCAGCATGGGTGAACTGATGAGTCTACAAGGCCATTTAGACAACAAAGCATTTTTTCTTGTCTACTCGAGAATGGGATTTCTGTTTTTTAAATACCAATGCCGTCCTCAGTGAAAATGTCCACTCAAACAATGGCCAAATACGGTCAATTTATGCTTCTTGAATTCACATTTTGACAACTTACTGTGATTCATACAAAAATGACTCCTTATTAGGGCTTCAGAGTGTATCAGATCTGCCTAGGAGGACCACAAGATGACATGAAGTGAAAGTTCTTCAGCAGTGGTGTCTTTGTCATTAGGATGAACAGTTTACTGGCCTCTTAGAGTTACTACAGATTTTCACACCTACTGTTTTTTCACATCTTAGGCATATCCGTGTAGATGCAAAATGAAGACGGCAGGTGACCTGACCAGTGTTGTCATGTAAACTGCCTCTAAATTGCAAAGTTAAGACCTGCAACCATTGTCCAGGCTGTATTATTGGGAGAGCCACAAACCCTGTGTTGCCCTTCACAGCATAAGGAAAATAAAATGTGTTTCAGTGTCACTACTCTGTGGATTCCTGGTTCACTTCAGCTGTTATGCTGCTGATTTTATTCCTGAGAACATTATTTTTCTTTCAGGGTGGTAGGCTACTACAATTTTTCTCACTCACAAATATAAGTATCATTAACTAGCACTATTAATGGTAATTAATACAGCAATCATGCATATACATCTCAAGAGCACTTAAGTGGTGTGAAAACAATTTGTCCTTAATACCTTTAGAAAGACTTTCTTATGTTCTTGAAGAACAACTTAACCCTGTTTCAGGCCTTTCCTTCGCCCACAAAAAGACTGGACAAGTAGGTCCAGACCAGTCTGAGAGGGGCCTGGCCGGGTTGTCAAGTACCAGAACAGCCTTAACACTTTTATTTTGGAGATTGTACATTTTGTAATGCCACAGAGCCTAACAAGCAAGAGAGCATTCCAATGCATTACAGACTCCGCTGCCATTGTATGAGAACAGGGAGGGGTGGAGGAGACAGAACAGTAAGCTGTGCGGGGCTGCGTCACGTTTTTCGGAACACAGCAATCCACAGCTGGCAACTACAGGACTGGGGCGAGTGCACAGGGAAGAAAGATGACGAGAGCGCGGGAAGCATGGGTCCATGGGAGTGGATATGTGATACAGATGTGGTAATGAGGTAAAATGCTACATTACATTTGTAACTACATTACATCAGGAACTATTGAGCAGAAATAGCCACCATTCAACCTCATGAGGACAGCATTCAGACAGTTTTCCATTATTTTTCACCAAAATGTAAATTTATTTATTTATTTTTTTTACTGACTTCAGTGAGAAGTCTATAACCAGTGAGATGTACAACTAAATCATCAGCTAGCAAACTATCAGCTAAAAAAGGTGTTTTGGGGGTGAGTTGCTCTGTAAAAGATCTCTAAACTCCTTTGTGAACAATTGGCCCCCAATAGCCTCAGGAACTGGAAAAGACATTTGGTTTTCAAATGAAATCTAATGAGAGACTATACACAGGTAATAACTTCAGTTAATGGACTAACTGTATAAACTCTAACCCCAGATTTCCACAGCAAGCATGAGTACAGCGTCATGTTGTGCCAGCGAGTGATGACCCTAGCCTACTGAAAGCACAGCAGAACGCAGAGCAGCTGGGAGAAACATGCAAGAATTGCAAGGTTCTATGATAAAGGCCATCAATGAAGATGGGAGCAAGACCAAAACAATCTTCATTCACAAGAAGGACAGAAAACAACAGTTTCACTTGAAATTGGGAGTAATGAACTGATGTGTTGTGTTTTTAAGCTGGTTCGCTGCTGGGAAGGGCTAAAAAAACAATATAATAATGTAAAGTATAGAATTGTATGTCTGTTAATTAATGAATTGAACATACATAAAAGATGATATAGAATGTCAATGTATATTCATACAGCATTGTACATGTGTGTAGGGAACCAATGTATGTGTGTATGCATGCATGCACATGTATAATGTGTGTGTGTGTGCGTATGTACATGCATGTATGAAGAATGAGATGTATATACATAATACATTAGGATATCACAATATCCCGATAGCAAAAGTGGACTCGTACAGTATTGAACGGTAAGCTTCCGTAGTTAAAATGCATTGTTTTGTTGCAGCAATATGGTAAAAAGCAGAGGGAACTACATAGACCATGATTCTTTGCTCCATTTCAGTGCGACCAGCATGGCATGAACCAGTGTAATTAGTAGCCATAGCAGAGTATGAATACAGATATTTAAGTCTTAAACTTTTGAAATAGGACAATAATTATGGTACTCAAGGCTCGTCAGGGCTTTAAAAAAATAAAAATAAAAAATAAAATGTGTGTGTGATTTATTATTGTGAGCATTGCCACAAAATCATGAGCCTCACCACAATATCACAATAAATATCACTCCATCCTAATTTATTTCATGTTATGTGTTCACCTTGTAGTGTCTCTTTATTTTCCTATTAAAAATAATGAAAAAAAACACAAAAAGAGCACTTACACAGATCTGCAGCGCACACTATAGGCATAAAAGCCAGGCATAAGGCCACAGCTTATGGTCCATATCCATTTTATTTAATTACTTCTACTTGCCCTATAGCTCAGGTTTCACCTACTGTCTGAATTCCGCACAGCCATGACCTGACCATGTTCTCAACTCATAGAATTATATTAATGTTTCCAAGAATCATAAACTGAATGATAGAAAATATGTACTTTTCTTTTAATATAGACTTTGGGTGCAAGATGGATAAAAGCTAGGACACTGAGGATTTCATGAACCAAGATTGGCCTTAAATACAAGGAAGTAATATATTTTTCATTAGTGGTTTAATAGAAAACAACCATTAAGGTAACAGGGTTTGTGCAATCTCTCTTCTTTGTACATGCACAGTGCTGGCGTGGTAAAAAATGAACTTAAGTCAGAGAATGAAATTGGAGGCATAACTGGTTCAGCACTCTCCTGCTTCACTTTCTACCTCTCCAATACAGTCCACTACCTCTCCATAAACAACTGCAAATACCACACCATCCTGGTTATCCATGGTGTCCCTCAAGGTTCAGTACTTGGTCCCCTTCTGTGTTACCACTTGGTCATATCATCCAGCAACATGGACCGCTACACTGACAACCCACAACTGTACCTCTCCAAAAAAAACATCACCCATGCCTCCCTCTCCCACCTCACCCACTGCCTCATAGCAATAAAATCATGAATGACCATCAACTTTCTCAAACTCAACTGCGATGAATCTGAAATAATCATAATTGGTTCCAAATCCCTCCAAATCCACCCAGGACTTTACTCTCTCCATAGACTGAGTTTGAGTTTCTTTAAAAGGACTATATAAAACTGATGGTATTATTATTAAGGGGTAGGATCAAAAGGCGCTTTTCCATCTTTTTTTTTTTTCTTTTTTTTTTTTTTGAGGTGTGTTTGTTCGGTTGGCTTAGTAATGTTTCCATTACTCTGGGTCTAGGATACCCACGTCTGTTACACAAACACTGACGTCACACAACACAACAAAAGCTGTGTTAATAATGAGATAAACATGTGTTTGAAACTGGCAATATTTAATAAAATGACAAGGGTAAATCCTGGTGTGTGTCTGTGTGAGGCTGGTGTGTGTCTGTGTGAGGCTGGTGTGTACCTGCATGTGTCTGTGTGAGGCTGGTGTGTGTCTGTGTGAGGCTTGTGTGTGTCTGTATGTGGCTGGTGTGTACCTGCATGTCTGTGTGAGGCTGGTGTGTACCTGCATGTGTCTGTGTGAGGCTGGTGTGTGTCTGTGTGAGGCTGGTGTGTACCTGCATGTGTCTGTGTGAGGCTGGTGTGTGTCTGTGTGAGGCTTGTGTGTGTCTGTGTGTGGCTGGTGTGTACCTGCATGTGTCTGTGTGAGGCCGGTGTGTGTCTGTGTGAGGCTGGTGTGAGGCTGGAGCTACAGCTGTCAGCGTCAGTAAACAGGAGACTACTTCAGGTTTACCACCAGCTTTCTGTGCATTAAATTATCTTCTCTGCTTCACGTTAACACATTTTAACCTTTATTTTTAGAAAAAGTCACCTCAACATTTGCTCGTCCTCTCTTGTAATACAGCTGTTTATCACAAGGAGAAGCACATGTTTGATAAAAAAAAATGCTTTTATTTCTTTTCTGAGGATTCTCTCTTGTCCAAAAAATAGTTTGTACCACTTTTTGGGAACACTTTGGGAAGTGGAAAGACCCCCAGACTGACCTGTCCCGTTCCGTTCTGACCTTGCACCTTATTAAGCATTGCATCCTTCTGCTTCTTTTTTTTCCCCTAATCTGAGATGATTAAAAAACTATTGTGTGCATAGTGGTGTAGTGGTTTGCGCTATCACCTCTCAACAAGAAAGAGATCGTGGGTTTGATCCTCGGGTCAGACGATCTGTCTGGGTGGGCTCTGCATGTCCTCATTGTTTTACTCCCACCATCCAAAGAAGTGGTGTAGTCTATGTGATACGCAGGTATACGCCTTATAACCTACAAGAATGCTGCAGAATTTCCGTATACCCACGTCAAAGTGCACAATGATGTGTAACAAACATTACCTCCTTGGTACTTTTTTCTCTGTTCACAGAGCACAGCGCTAACTCTTTACAGCCTCTCTCCTCCTGTTCCCGTCACAGCTACGGCTCAGCAAACGGAGCTCTGTGGAAGACTAACCCCCAATTCACACCAAAGCAGCAGCAGCGCGTAACAGCAGCGTCACGTCAGACGCGAGTGAACTGCTTTCTGTTTTATTCAATCTGACAACTCACACCAGGGACGTCATACTTGCGTCTTACGACCGACTCGCCGCGACGCTACGCTCAAATTAGGTTGGAGTTCTATTTTTCCAGCGTCTCCGCATCGACCGGCAGCGCTACAGCCGGAGAAACACAGGAAACAGGCACTGAGTGTCAAAATAAACTTCCGCTACACTTTCAAAATAAAGGTTTTCTAAATGTATGACAACATCGCGCATCGCACCCAGGACTTCAGTGAATGTAGCACCATGGACGACGAGAAGTTAATTCTTGAGGTGGAGAACTTTAACATACTTTAAGACACAAAAATATTGTAATTCTACCTCTAGCACGATAGTAGTACTGTTGTCTGATTTCCAAGTGAGCTCAATAAAAAAAAAAGCATAATTGGTCATGTACTATAGATAAAAGTACATTTTTCTCAAACAAAAATAGTTTGGTATAAATCAGTTCGTAATATTTCTGCTTAACCATCTGAAGAAGCAAGAAAATCCACCAATTATAGGAATGAAGTTGGTGGAAGCAGATCCACAGACACAGCGCTGGTCCAAACGCAGCTCTGATGCTTTCAGTGTGAATTGATGCTTTTGAAAAGACGTACGTAAAATGATCTGCTGCTGCAACGCCCCCGTGATGTTTTCGGTGTGAATTTGGAGTAACTCGTTTCTCATTGGTTCCTCTGACGCTTGTCCCGCCTCCCCCGCACTCTTATTGGTTGTTTCCCGTTCATGAACACGTGTGTTGTGAACTCGCCTCAGCAGCGCGAGATTCAGACAGTAAACAAATAATATCAGCAGAAGACAATAATACAGCTGTAGAGCTTTATAAAAATACAATAAACCAGGCGTTGGACACAGATACTAGAGGAGTATGAGCTACAGCAGGAAGGAAGGTCACAGAGGAGTTAGAGACTATGAGCTAACATGTAAGTAGGCTAATTCAACAAATTAATATTTTAAGAATGACGTACTGAAACAAGTCACTAACCAAAGATTTTCACTCTGTTCATTACACGGAATATTTTGTCAGCTATCAGAGGAGGAAACTAAGGCAGAAGGCTGGGTGTACAAGTAAAGAATGTACAGTATTAAAGACAAATACAGCTACAGCAGAAGATGCTAAAGGAGGCTGATATCAACAGTGACAGTCTGTAAATCTGACTCAGGACAAGGTAGGCATTTTTACTGGGTACTGCTTCTCTTATTTCTTTGTACCCACATTTTAGGGCTCATCACATAACAGGGCAGGGGTAGGGTAGGTGGTGACAATTATTTTGTTGCAAGTAGCCTATTTGCATTTGTAGGTTTCGTACAGCACATGTATGACTAAGTTTTATGAAATTTGTAGAGGCTTAATTTAGCCTAATGTATGTATTAAGATAGTTTGACTGGTTTTGGGAATTGAAGTAACTGAGAGAAGCATTTGTATTTTATTGCGAGACTCTGAGTGGTCCCTGAACACTGTCCAGTGATTATTTGTACAGTTGATTCAAAAATAAGGTCATTTGTGTAGTATAATAATTATAAACTATAAACCACAGTATATATCTTTATTTGACTTGGACCATAGGCAAAGCAGGCCAAGTCCACCGCTGTAGTACTCAGTGGTGCATGGTTTAGTATAAAATCACCCTTTACCCATTGGTCCACTGGCCCTGGGTCTTGGTGTAGTGACATATACACATACACAATGTTGGCATTATCGCTGGGAAGCTACAAATTAATTACCCCTTGGGGATAAATAAAGTTTTTCTGATTCTGAAAACTAGATTTGGCTAAGGAATGTATGTAGGCCCTATACACTAAAAAACCACAACCCCAAAAAAATGTTAAGCAACACTAACCCGGGTGTAAGGTATGGGTGCTATCCAGTTAATTAGAATATGATGTAAATGTGTGTTTTTCTCTCAAAGATTCAATTCATAAGGTCAAGCATGTGTATTTATAGTTTCATTCCATCCAGAATGTAGAATTTCAAGCATTGTTTTCATATAATTTTTATATTTTTGGCTCACAGTTACAGAAAACCCCAAAATAATATATATAAAACATTGTACAAAAGTTGAATATTGTAAAGTGTTGTTATCACAGTTGAACTCTGAAAGAACTGAAAATTTGTAAAGGTTTCCTGAGCCTTTAAATGGTCTGTCTGGTTCAGTCAGCCAAACAGCCATGGGGAGGGCTACGAACACTGACCCCTCCACAAAGAGGACAAACCACAAAAGGTTATTGGTAATGAAGCTGTTGCTCACATAGTGCTGTATTAAAGCAAAATAAAAGAAATTTGAGTTAAAAGAAAAAATGTTGGAGAAAAAGATGCAGAAGCAGCAGGGCAGCTGCATCCTGGAGACAAATGTTCAGAAAACCCCAGAGCAGAACTTTGAGGAAGTTCACAGGGAGTGGACTGAGGCTGGAGTCAGAGCATCAGGAGCCTCCACACAGACAGAGCAAGACATTTATCTACAACTGTGTCAGGGCTGAAACAGAGACAAGGTCAGCAGCATCTTTTCTAAAGGAAGTTAATAAGTTAATAAGTCACTGTCTTTCTTTAAGTATCACAGCCTTTTACTGTGCAGTTTTAGAGGACTGTATGCTTCCTTCTGCTCGCAAGCTTTATGGAGATGGTGGTGTGATCATCCAGCAGGACTTGGGGTCCGGCACACACTGTCTAAATTACCACTCACTGGGCAGATGACCATGGTATTACTGGGACAGACTGACCAGTAAACTCTCCAGACCTGAACACCTGAGAAACAGCAGACCGTGTCACACAGATGAGCTGAAGGCCTCTGTCAGAGCGACCTGAGCTTCTATAAAACCTTAGCGGTGCCACAAACTGACGCCCTCCAGGACACTCCACACTGAGGCAAAAATTGATCAAAAACAAATACCAAACAAGTACCAAATACTTATACATACTGTGCATAGTTTTCACCACGCCAACATCACAGTTTTAATTATTCTATTTTTTGGTCTCATGAAATATTCTATTTTTTGAATAATTGAATTTGGGAGTTTCTGTAGCTGTGAGACATAATTATCATTATAATAAAACAATGCTTGAAATGTTTCACTGTGAATGTACTGACACTATTAATATCTGTATTTGACTTTTTGAATTGAATCTCTGGGAGTAAAATTAACTTTTATATAATATTTTAATTTACTGGATACAAAAATACAGACTACACCACTGATCCAAAGACATGCAGGTGTTAGGTGAATTGATCACTCTAAGGATGTGTTCTCACATCAGGCCAACCGTACCGTGCCCAATCCCAAAGCGCCCCTTAAGAATGGAACAGTTGCCCAGGCCTGGTATGCCTAAGAACTTTGCCATGGTTGAAAGAGGTGGGCCTCAGTATGGTACGATTGCTCATGCATGCATTGCTAATTTCTGGCACATGGTAGTGGGACATAAACACCGGACCAAAACGCTTGGATATAGGTCTGGTATGTGCCCTAACAGTGCAGTAAATGCTGAGTTTTCTTCGAGGCCACAGCACTTCTTTGCCACCAGCTCACAGCATCTATAACTCTTTTTTATAGCTCAGATCATTCTTACAGCTGCACTCACATACACACAGGAAACAGAAAGCAGCGTTGGGTTCATCTCCCTGTGATGCTCAGAGAGATGGGATAGATCCACACGGGGATCAGGATTAAAGCACATAGAGGATGCAAAGACCAGTGCTGGGGTCAGGCGCGTTCCTGTTCTGCATGCAAGCTCAGTGGTGGAGGAAGATGCACGAACACTGAATATGGCCATGTTTGACTGCGGTGTTGGTTAAAAATGTTATGAAAATATACCAGAACATACAACTGTACTTCTTTATTGTATTTGTCACATATGAATATTGCTGTGTGGAAGAAATGTGATTAATCATGGTTAATAAATTACAAGGCCTCTGATTAATTCGATTTAATTACCACCCACCACAAATAAATAGCATACTCATCTCGCAACTGATCTTCACGCTCACCTTTCTGGGACTGAGAACAGTAACCATCCAACAGTAGTTTTGAGCCCTTTTCAAAGAGCACCTCTGGACTATCTCAGGACAAGTGCCTCCTGATCGTCTCCTGACCTGTGCGTTCACACACGAGGCTCAAGCTGTGTTGCCAACTTAGTGTTTTTGTCGCTGTATTTAGTGATGTTTCAGGCCCCTCTAGTGACTGAATTTCAAAAAAGCAACAAGCGACAAATCTAGCAACTTTTTCTGGTGTTGTTAGAGACTTTGTCGACTCATGAAAACTGTGAAAGCACTTATTATTACTCTACTCTGCCTCTTTCCCTTTGCCATATGACCAATCAGCACACAGCAGTGGGTGCTGCCGTGAGTTTCTCCACCGTCTCAAACGTCTCACAGGCCTGTCATCTGCAGTCAACTCAGAGCAGGAGTTGTTTGTTCATTTTTTTGTTCATTCAAATTTGTGTATAATACAAATATTTTTATAGACATTAGAGCACTGTTCAATAATACATAAAACAAAACATTTATAATAATCATAATAATAATAAAAAAACATAGATGGTTGCTGATTCAAAGGTGAATAAGCCATTTGACTTCACTTTCAATTTAAATCCAAGTGACAAATTATGCAAATTAGGTGATGATGTCATCTGGCAACTTCTAGCAACTTTTAGGACAGCCATTAGCTACTTTTCTTATTGAGGAGTTGTCAACACTGGGCTGAAGTCAGTAGGCTGTCAGTAGGTTTTAGGTACACAGATGAGAGGAGCATGTCTGTGTACTGTGTACTGGGGGTGACTGGAGCAGTATATGACGCTAAATTAGCACGGCTGCTATCAACACAAAGCTAACAGACAAATGAGCTGAGTTCTTTGCAGGGACGCTCTGAAATTATCAAGACATTTAGTCAATCTAATGCACAACTTAACAACACAGTGAAAAGTAAAGAACAAACAAGTTGTGGATGGCACAAGGATAGCCGCATGGCAAAAGCATAATCAGCTGAGGCCAGACCTTCTCCTCACACATGCAAACATCAGATTGCTCCAGACATATCATTAGTGCTGTGCAAGAATCATCCCCGGGTGTAAAAAGTGGGGGGGATTGTGTTCAAAGAAGTTTTCCTCAAGTTTTCAGGAGTGGGTCCAGGTTACGTTGCAGGTTTGTAAAGGGCTATATCATGCTGCCTATCCATGCATATTCCAGACTCAAAACACAAAATCAATGCCGCTGGGCTTACATTTCCTACTGTACCATTTTAAAAGTTTTAGAGAGTTTGTGCGTCTTGTAAACAAACAGCGCACCATAACAATGCCAGTGTAGCAGCCAGCACAGAGTGTGATGAGCGGCAGTGGACACAGACCCCTCCACACTCGTTACAGGGCACGGCAAGGTTCAAATGACCCCAGTGAGAGTGTGCCCTAAATTACCTCCTAGTTTTTGAATGTGAGAGTGGTTTTCTGTATGCGTCTGTCTCTGTTTTAGATCTGCGACTAACTTGCCAATGCCCACTAAGGCCCACAGTTGCTGGGGTCCAGCCACCCGCACCCAATAATGCTAATAAGCACAAGATAAATGAATGAAAAACTGTCAACTGTTCTTCTATAGTTGTTGTAAAACCAATAGAGTTGCCTGAGAGCACATAGAACTCCCCCTCTGCATTTTGGCCTTTTCCCAGTGAGTGTAAACAAAGCCTGAGTTCCCCCCTGACTGTGTGTAAGCATGTGTGTGTAAGCGTGCGTGTGTGTGTGTGTGTGTGTGTGTGTGTGGGTGGGTGTAGTGTGTGTCTCTGGGAGCAGCAGTGACCGCAGGCTGGGCTTTTATTAAACACTTGTAATGAGTGAGAGCCATCATGAGCCAGCTCTCATATCGATTATCTATACAGAGCACTGAGAGGAGACGCGCTGTGATCCGAGGATAATGCCTCGCTCGTGGAGCCCAACGCGGACCAGGGCCAAACCTCTGAGTCGCCACATCTGAACTTCTGTAGAGTCATCTAAATAAGTGTGGTGGAGCGGACGGGGGGACTGTTTACCAGTTACCAGAAAACAACCCAATCAAGGGCTGTTGCGGGGAGACAGAGATGCCTCTCACATTACTGTGCATGTTTACAACAACAGTTACAGGGTCTTTCATAATAAGGCTGGAAATTACCCCACATGAATATCAAACTTTGAAATAATATAGATTGCAAATAACTGTTTTCCAGACTTTTATCAATCACATGGATATGTCATGTCTCATTGTGTATCTCATGAAGAAATACACATAACGAAATACACATTGTTTGAAAGCAATGCTCATATGACAACCTATCTGTCACCAATCAAGCCTGGTCCCAAGACCAGGCCCTTTTGCACTATAAGAGCTTTTACCATTTTCTAAAACCTTTTGAGAAACTTTCCTGTTTTGTCACATGATAGGAACTGGAGACTGGGACCACAGTTCTTACCATACTAACACTTTTAGCTTCTATGGAGCCGGGACTTTCCAGCCATAGGTCACAGTAGGGGGGTGCACGGGTTAGTGTTCTTGCCTCCCAGCAAGGAGGTCATGGGTTCGAGCCCCAGGCCGACCAACACACCATCACACGAACTCTCTGGGTGGAGTCTGCATGTCCTCCCCGTGTTACCGTGGGTTCTCTCTGGGTTCTCCGGCTTCCTCCCACCGTCCAAAGACATGCATGTGTTAGGTGAATTGGCGACTCTAAATTGACCCTAGTGAATGAATGTGAGAGTGAATGGTTGTCTGTCTGTGTTCGTCTCTGTGTCAGCCCTGCGACAAGCTGGCCCCTGTCCAGGGTGTACCCCGCCTACAGCCCAAAGTTACTGGGATAGGCTCCAGTCACCCGCGACCCCTAACGGGAATAAGCGGTAGAAAATGAATGAATGAATGAATGAATGAAGGTCATAGTAGGTGGGGTAGTTGCAACACACCCGTAAGCCACACAATATGACAACTAAATGAATAAAGAATTGTAGCCAATATTAAACTTTTTTTGTTTTGAAATACATGCAAATTTGCACATTAGTGAATATAAAATCCCACACTGGTAAGCCACTTTACTTTTTCACTCATAAAATAAGGCAATTGATGCTGGCTCCTCGCTCTCGCTCAAAACTTCCCAAGCCTGGACATTTTACAGAGCATTTCCCACTTCGGTATGATGATTCCTGCAAGAAACAGTCCAATTAGAAAAATAAAACATCTTTGTAATATCTATGTATTTATCTATGTACGTAAATGTACATTTTATATAACTGTAATTTTGTATTAGCTGCTTTAGTAATACGTATGCTAATATCATTAGGCAGACCTTGCCGTCTTTGATGAGAAAGCACAGGTCCTAAAAGCCTGTGTATAGTTTTTGGTCCTCCATGTGTTGTCCTTTAGTGTCTCTCAAAACTAAACGAAGCTCTTATGCATGCATAAATATTCACTGACAGCAGTAATTGCAGTCAGTTGTCATTCACCCTGATCAACTTTTTTATTGAACATTTTGTGAACTTCATTTCTGTTTTCAAAATGCCCTCACATTCGATTACCAATGTCTGTCTATCAGTGATACATATAACTTACATAAAATAACAGTTAATCAGTCAAATATTGCTTTTGTTGCCTGTCACATGTCAAAAACACTGCTTTACGTCGGCTGCTCCCTGCCCATTAGCCTCAGTGACTGTGAAAGTGACATCAAAAACAGCAGAGCCAGTCTTTTGACTTTACAGTCTGCTCAGAGGAAAATCAAATCCTCCCACAGAACACATCTAAGAGGAAGGCAATCAGACAGAAGAATGGAGCGCTAACAAAATGGCTTTCTGACTCAACACCAGACTCAGCTAACACACGACGAAAGACCAGTCATCTGACATTAAAGAGCTTATTGTGCAATGCCTGATTCATATTGTGACATATCAGGTCAACCCTCATTTCTCAAATCTATTTTACATGCATGGATTACAGAGTGGGGTCATGATCATATTTATTTATTTGTTTAATTATTTATAGCAGCCATTCCCAAAGTCAGGAATATCACAGCCTCCTTAAAAAACAGAAAATCCCATGCAGACCCCCAGCAATAAGACTTAACTCTAGTTAAAATATTATGTCTTGTTTGTCTTGTTTTTCTTCATACTACTACAAAAACACAGGCTGTTGAATAAAAACAGTGCAGCCCCAAGGTCCTAAAAGCACAAAAAGGTATTAAATTGAATTGTGTCAAAATGAAAGCCTTCTAAGTGTTAAATATTATGAGTAGGTATTAAATTTCGTTCATCTAGTTCTTAAAATTGTCAAAACATTATGTTAATATCACCAAAATAACAAAAAATATTTACTGAAGAAATGTTTTAATTAGGGCTGGGACAATTGTCGCGTTAACGCAGTGCGTTAATTTATTGATTTCATCGTGTTAATTTCAATTGACGCATCGATTAATTTGATCACATTGTTGACAAAAATATTACAACAACACTCACAGAGGCAGCAACACGCCACGGGTCTTAGAAGACGACACATTTCCGTTTCCATCCCTCAGGCGCGTTCGAGATGAGCCAGACCTGCGCAGTTTGGATCAGTGTCGGTCTGTGCGCAGTGCTCAGGTTAGATTTGTGTCCGACTTGTTCCCGACTTGCTCTGATGCCACAAGTGCGACGGTCACCGTGAGATCCAAACAAGACCAGCGCCTGAGCCGCCGCAGTTCATCAGGAGCAACTGCAGAGGCTGCACGGCTCAGTGCATGATGGGAAAACGCACACCTGTCAGCGGTGAATGGACAGGTGATTGGATCTGAGTTTAGTGCTGATCAGAAACGTAACGCACGACACTTCACTGCCCTCCTCTCGTTCTTCCCCCGCCTCTTTTTTTATTTTTTTTTTATTTTAAGTACAGCCTAAAGTTACAGTTTTGACCTGGATAAACCAACACACGCGAGAAGTGGATTTGGGGCGTGATGGTGCGTGATCTGAGCCACGAACTGTCCGACTTCAGTACAGGTGTATTTCCCCTCCTCTCATTGCGGCCGTGCACTCTCGTTCACAATCCAGGCGAGGCTCAGTTCATCTGGAACGAGCCTAATGCAACAAGTGAACGAGCTAAAGCAACATGAGAGACCAAAAAGACACATTGCTATTTGTTGGTTGTACCTTATTTAGGCAAGCTTTGTCTGAGTTACAGGTCTCAAAGAGACTTAATTTATTTTCTTTGCAAGTTTTGTTTGCATTGCACAAGTTTACAGTAAAGTATGTGAAGGTTAATTCAACATAAATGTTCTAAATTTACAATTTTGTATTTGTACATCAATTCATAATACGATTAATCGCGATGAATAAGTGGTAGTTATTAATCTCGATAAATTTTTTTCAGATTTGCGATTAATTAGTTAATTTTTTTAATAGATTCCCGGCCCTAGTTTTAATTAAAATTCATGATTAATTTTTCATATATTTTTTTAATGCAAAACAGGAGTTCTTTCATCTGTATCAACTTTTAAAACAAAACTCAATGGCTTGGTCTGCCTTTAGATATCATGTCCAATCAGTGTGAAGCCGTACAGTTTAGTCCTGCCCCATTTGGTACGATCTCAGTCTGACTGAAAATCGTCCTGACCTCTCCCATAGACTCCTGTATAAAGTCGTCTTCTAACTCATTTCAGGCAGTACAGTGCAGTCTCTATGGGGCTTGTGCTGATTAATTTTTGGCGTATCCTAAAATAAAATTTAACGTAAATAGCATCCTCTTAGTAATGCACTGTTTCCTCTGTTGGGGCTAATGCTGCTGCTAGTGCCCAGAGCAGCTTAAATACTGAATGTGATGACTGCGGACACTAAAACACTAATAATCACAGAGAAAGGACTAATTTTACCTCTATGCGTTTATTTTGAAGTGGCAGCAGTTTGGCTTAAACAAGCAGCGTAGTGTGATATGCAGTATGCCTAACAAATGTAGCCTACTTTGTTTATGTATGCAAATTAGCCACATGCTCTGGAGCTTTTGCCTTTACCCAAAACCTCATATACTGTATAATTAAAATAGAAGCAGCAGAGAAGGCTAATCCCATAATACATTATTTCCACTTCTACAGCAGGTACTTTAAATCATATTTATGTTAACTACAGTGCAGTTACCTCAAAAGGGTTTCTGCCATCTCCTGGTTGGAAGTGGTATTATTTTGTCAGTTAATCAGAATTAAAATGCAACAAAAATGTGTTTGGTAGACCTACTGACCAATGAAGGGAGCATCTGGGTGATCCTTGCAACAGTTGCACCCCCTGTGAAATTTCTCAGGAGCTGCCACTGTAAAAACCTATGTGCCAAATTGCAATACACAGCTTACAAGCAGGTAGAAAGGAAACAATACTGTTACTTTTTACAAACATTACCACAAAGTGTAGTGTGTGTTAATATAATGCTGATAATTAAAGCCATTCTGTGCAAAATGCTGTAATACAGCCTTTCTCAAAGTCAAGAGCTTCGCGGCCCCTTTCAAAATCAGAAATCTCAACGTGGACCCCCAACAATGAAACTTTACGATATTCAAATGTTTTTCCCCTTAGATTTCTATCAAAACAGTACAAGCAGAGACTAATGGCTAAAAATGCTTCAAGGTGATATTTTTAAATCAACACTTAACTGTACTTGATTTCAAATTTCTCTCAAACTTCTTTCAAAATATCTTATGTACTTAATGTAAACAACCTCTGGCAACCCCCCTGCAGTGCCTTTGCGGCCTACCAGGGGGCCCTGGACCCCACTTTGGGAACCACTGCTGTAATAAATAGACATGATTAATTAATCACTCTCACAAGTAAAACAGAACTTGATAGGCTATTATGGAGATTCCACTTGTTAAAGGTCCCTATTATACAAAATCGACTTTCAGCTCATTTATCTATCATTAGCATCATGTTGTTGTTTTTTTTATTTTTGTATTTGCTTATTTTTTTGACAGGGACAGTACAATCAAACATTGCCACCAATAGGTAGCCGATGCTATGTACTTAAGGCTTCTAGCCACAGGCTAATTTGCAGCCTTGAAGCTATGCCATGTTGCTAACAGGTGTGCTAAATAGCCATTTTATGATCTGTCCATTCCCCACTGTTGCCAGCAGGAGGTGACAGATGCCTAATCCAAGTGTTTTCAGCAAAGCTCCCCAAAAGAAGATGTTTTCTCTACATAAACATTATTTTAAGGTCTAAAACCTTAAATAGTAATGCAAAGGAGAACTATACAACCTTGGTTATTTCTTCCCTGTTTTGTTCAAGTCACGTTGTGACTCTTCGATCGGCTTGACTTTTATTTTGTCCTCCTCATATCCAGACAGAGTTTTTTAATGTCTTTTGGCCACTCTCCCATAATGGACGTCGAAAAAGTAAAGCCATCGTTAGCTTGCTGTTGTTATGGCCAACTGGGATGTGCCACTTTCTTGCAAGACTTCAGGGACACTAGGTTGGTTATCCCAATATTGCAAGGCTGTTTTTTCACTGAAATACACCAAGGGGGCTTTATTCAAAGTCTGAAAACTCATTTGGTCATCACACTGACTGAAATTAAGATAAACAATTTGCAAAATTTCCCTTTAAGGTAAATGTGCACTATAGTCATACTCCAATGAGCTGAACTTGACCATTTGTGCAGACTACACCCTCCTTCAGGCAGTCTTCTCCTTGTTTACACCGGCAGCTTGGTTCTTGGCTCTGACTGTTCAGGGTCACTGTCACTCAGCAGTGCATTTATTGGCACAACCTAAACCACACCTTAATTCAACCTCCGAGAAATGTATAATTTTTTTACAGGAACCATACTAAAGGACTCAAAATACCATGTACTTATATGATAAGCACTTGGTTCAAATTGGATAAAAGCCAAAACATAAGAAAGTTCATGTACTTAAGGAGCAACTCAACCCTGGCCCAGGCCTTACTCCGCCCACTGCCAGAGATTGAAAACTGCTCAAAAAGTGTGCAGGAATCAGGCAGACACAGAGGGGGAGAACTGAGGGAGGAGTGAGGCCTGGACCTGTAACTGACAGCTGTCAGAGCATCATCATAGACGTCCTCCACAACAGGGTTGCCAAGTACCAGACGAAAAAAAAAAACATCCCAATTGGGAAAAATGTGGCCACATTTGTGTAAATGTATTTGTGTTTGTTGTCTACTATCAGGCTAAGTGTCTAAACCTAATATTCACGAGCCATGTGGATATGGAAAGTATTTATTTAGCCTTCTGTCAGACTGTCATCTCTGTCCCACAAATGCCTTAACACTTTTATTTTGGAGGCGACAGATTGTGCGTTTTTGTAATTATTTTCCTCCACGGGACATAACGAGTGAGAGCAGAGTCAGGCAGGTGTTCTTGACTCTGCTCCCGCTGTGAGAGGGGAGGGACGGGCTGAGGGGACTGAACAGTAAATGTGTGGCATTTTTAGGAAAATGACCCACACCTGGCAACTACAGGATTGGGATTGAGTGTGGAGGGGAGAGAGATAGCGAGGGTGTGGGGAGCACGGGGCTGTGGTAGGAGACACGTGGCACAGGTGTGGTACTGAGGTCAAATACTATGTCACACTTGTCTATCTGCAACTACTGAGCAGAAGTACCCAACATTTGACCTCAGGAGGGAAGCAGCCTCTAAGTCTGGGACTCTCCAGGGAGACCACAAACAGCGCCCACAACAGGGCGAGCAGATGCCCAGTGCAGCACAAGCAGGCTAAAGCAAATTTGATACTGTTTTGTCATGTTTGTCAGTTTATGGGAGTGTTATGCATCTGATAACTTTATTTAACCAAGAGAAGAACGCTGACAATGCAGCACCTGCTCTCATAATGCCAGGAATGCAAAAAAAAAGGGGGGTGGGGGGGGGGGGGGGGGGGGGGGGGGGGGGGGGGGGACAAAAGGAGTATGTATGCAAAAAAAAAAAAAAAAAGTTGTTTTGTATTCTAAATGTTAATTATTGTTAAATAAAAAATAAAGTGCCCTTAACTAACTATAAATCTTAAATGCCTAAAAAAATACATTTCAAAAAATGTTTTACATTTTTGTCAGGTTTTTGTCTGAATATGTCAACTGTTGATCAAAAAAAAAAAAAAAAAAAAAAAAAAATATCTTCTTTTTTTGGTATTTAAACTTTAAATAAAACTACTGCACATTATCTGTGGGACAGCTACAGATTGTTGAAAAAGACCAAAAACATTGGGTCTGGCTGGCCAACTTTTAGAGAAAATGCTGGCGGGAAAATGTTAAATGGGAACTACACATTTTTTCCTTTTGGATTGGAGTAAACCAGTAATAACCAGTGTAATAATTGAATAGTATATGGCAAATCCCATGCCTAGATAGATGGGTTGTGTCAGGAAATCACAGCAAATCACTGCAGACATGAAGGCAGATGATTCTCTGTGGTGACTCTGGTAAAAGAAAAGCATGAAAAAAGATATGCAGGCTATAAGCAATTCACACTGTACCATCCAAAGGAATACACAAGAAAAGACACTGGAAACTGAAGCCCCCCTGGAGCAGAGGAGCGCTCGGCGGAGTCACCCCATCACTAGTGATCCATGCAGGTCGACACAGCAGCCACAGCCCTCCCTCCCCCCTGGCTAACCCACCAGAGCCCCATATGTACACCCACACACATGCTGGAGACACTTCATTTCAATGCAAATAAGTGTTGGCCTTTCCTCTTGCGGGAGGAGAGCCTAGCACACTGCATTTTCTCCTCTCTATCACGAGGAGGATCTAGATTGTATAGGGCTCTCGGGCAGAACCAAGCCGCCGCGAGTACAAACAGCGGATTGCCGGCTCAAACTGATTTATTGAGTTTTATGTTAAGCACCAGGATGTTTTTATTTGAGGTTTGCACTGTGGCTTTGTTCTCAAACGGAGATGCAGTCAGGCTTATAGGGATATGTGTATTTAGATGTTGTGTTTTTGATACCTGTATATAGAACCAATCAATACATTTCTTCAAGAAATATAGTATCGTGCATTAAAAACACATTGTAACAAGTGTAAAACGTCATCAGGGTGAAAACAGCTTCTTATAAACAACATATACAAGATGAAATGATTTACAGTAAAGCTAAATGCCTTCAGAAGCCACAGGTGATAATGGTAAAATATACACCTGGAGCTTGTGCAGTACCTTGGATATTCAGTGTACTGATACAATGTTCTCTACTGGCCTCTGTCAACTGCTTCAAATAAGTAGTAATGCTATCACATTTGAACACCTACATTATACACTTACATCACAGAGCTGTTTATTGCTCTTATTGTTCAGATTATTTAACTAAAATTTGAATCCCGTCTCTGTCTGTGAGGCACTGATCTCCCCAAGCTGCCCCTCTCTCTCTCTGTTCCCTGTGATGTTGCAGCAGCAGTCCCTTATCTCTTCCTCTCTGACTTCTGGCCATCAAAACTAAGTTGTGGTAATAAATCTCTTTTCTGATCATTTTAGAGTTAAATGACAAGGACACTATCTATAATCACTTCACGAACAATAAAGCATTAATTGGACAGGTCTATTTGTGTGCAGTGTGTTTGGGGCAATGTCATTCAGTCATAGAATAATCACAGACCACTGAGGGTTAAACTTGGAAATGGCAAACTTGTCTTGATGATCATTTTAGATCAGGAATACTCTATCCCTCCATCCATCTTCTTCCACTTTCTGGGCGCAGCAGTTCAAGCAGGGGCGCCCAGACTTTTCTCTCCCTGGACACTTCCTCCAGCTCTACCAGTGGAATCCTAAAGCGTTCCCAGGCCAGTGGAGAGACATAGTCCCTCCAGGCTGTCCTAGGTCTTACCCAGGGGCTCCTACCAGTGGGACATGCCCAGAAGACCTCCCCAGGGAAGCGTCTAAGAGCCTCAGCAGTAGCTCTACTCCAAGCTCCTCCTGGATAACTGAGCTCCTCACCCTATCTCTATTGGGCAGTGGTCGAAGGCAGGGGCTTCACCACTCAATCCTTGGATAAAGGAATATTCTAATGATTTCTAAAAGAGATACTCAAACAAATGAAATGGGTCACAGTGGTTGTTTAAAAGTAGGAAATGTGCACAAGTAGCACTTTTAAAATTCGATTGTGGAAGCGGGCTGCAGGGTCCAGACTGAAATCCCTTGAGGTTTGGATCCAGACCGGGGCCCAGACTTTGAGAAGCCCTGATCTAACCCTTTCTCCACAGTAAGTTTATAAACCGTAGCCTGTTTCTTTGTGGAGATTGTGGGTTCGATCCTTGGGACGTCCAACACATAAACTCTCTGGGTGGAGTCTGCATGTCCTCCCTGTGTTACCGTGGGTTGTCGCCAGGTACTCCTGCTTCTTCCCACCATCCAAAGACATGCATGTGTTAGGTGAAATGGTGACTCTAAATTGTCCCAAGTGAATGAATGTGAGAGTGAATGGTTGTCTGTCAGTGTAGGTCTATGTGTCAGCCCTGCCTAAGACCCAGAGTTATGGAATAGGCTCCAGTACCCACGACTTTTAACGGGGATTAGCAGAAGATGAATGAATGAAGCATGAATGCTTCTTTGATGCAGGAGATAGTTTAAAAGAGGACTTTGAGATGATCTGAGATTTGTGGCTGCAGGTCTACACAGGCTTGATAAGAATGTGTGGTTCGTGGGTCTAACATTGATTTTTGGACAAAGTATACTGCCTTCTTTCTGCTTGTTGCATAAGCAGCAGGAATCAGATCTGTCCTGACCTCTCACCATCGAGTTACTGTCGTCAGCTTGATGAATCCTGTTACCCTTTCAGATGTGAAATCTTCTTTTGTTTGTAAGGTACTTCAGTATGACTGGGCTGTCAGACATTTTGAGATGTGCCAACATGAACTAGTTTGCTCCTGTGTATAGTCAGCTACATAGAGTTGTACAGGCATAACTCATAGACACTGGTCATAAGTCTAACTGCTATATGCCATTAGAGCCCCAAGTGTGTTAGCAGCTAAACCCTTGGAGGAATTATACGGAAAGATTAAATTAACGAAAAAAAAATGTCTGGTAAAGTTTAATTGTTTAACTCTGGAGTACGGCTGCTCTGTGGTCCAGTCAGTGCAGCACACCGGCAGCATTACAGATGAGGCTGTGTTCTCACGGCCTCCCAGTGGGTCTCTGTCCTCAAAAGAACAGGCTCCTCACTTCATCAGCTAGATTACGGCCAATTAAACGTGTCTGTTATCGGCCGTTAATTACAGCCACACTTCTCTGAAAACAGGCCCGGCCGAGCAACGGCGCCGAGCAACGTGAAATTGACCCAAATACATCAAGATGAGTTTCCATTTTTTACCTCCTTAATCAGCGCTCATCAGCACGGCCCATCACTGCAGCGCATCATCTCTCACATTGATTCCCTCTGACACGGCTGTTGCTGGGCTAGACTGTACATTGTGGATCTAGTGTTGACTTTGATAAGCTCTCTTGGAACAGCAGCAAAGTTATTAGTTTTTGCAAGAAGTATCTATAATAATAAAAATAATAATAAATTGGTTTTATGTAGTGCTTTTCTAGACACTCAAAGTCGCTTTACAATTTGGTGCATTTTTCATACACTCCTCAGTCACACTAGGCCAGGAGTGTCCAAACTATGGCCCGGGAGCCAAATGCATTGGCCCTTTAGGCTTCTTTCTCAATAAGCCCAATTTGCAAAAGGTAGAACTTATATGCTCAAGGTAAAAAGAAAAGGTAAAAATCTCCATATTTATGTGAGGTGGACCTAGCCTTAAGGAAGAAGAAAAAAATGAAAATTTGTGGCTGGAGATCTTAAAAAACAAACAAACAAACAAACAAAAAAGCCATATTATGTGCTAGTCCCAAGCCTGGATGAATAATGTGGGATTGCTACATGTGGAAGGACCCCTGAAGCTAAAAGAGCAGCCGAATGGGACTTTTGCTCATAGGGCGATAAAATCAGTCACCTCTAGTTAGTGGCCCTCCTCCGCATATATTTTTCGATATGTGGCCCTTAATGAAAAAAAAAAGTTTGGAAACCCCTGCGCTAGTAGCCTGGATATACCCAGGCTGCCTTGCATGCTCGATTTCATTTCGAACTGCTCGGCAGCCTCGAGACCAAAGCCGAAATCTTCTCATGAGTTTGGGGACCAATCACAGAACGGGGAAGGACGGCAAGAAAATGACACGTACTATTTGGCAGACAGAAGCTTGTAGTTAGTTTGTTTACGGATGCAACATGGCAGCAGCAGACGTAAAGCTACTTTTGATCAAGCTTTAGTTTATTTTAAAAGAAGATCAGCGTTTAGCTTTACAATCTTTTATCAACACCAAGAAAGATGTTTTAGCCTTGCTTCCAACAGGATTTGGCAAAAGCCTAATCTACCAACTAGCCCCTTTAGTGGCTAATGGGGTTTAGTGAGACCCCGGTCGTTGCGGTGATACGATTGGCTATGGGCTATGTACAGACGCACCCAATAACAGCTCTGGACAATCATAAACCACGCCTCCCCTATGAGAAAATGAATAGGTGGTTCCCAGACTAATCTCACTTGTGATTAGGGTGGCGTCTGCCAGGCTACTGCGCTAGCTGATGATAAGCTACTTCTGTAGCCATAGCTGCCCTGGGGCAGACTGATGAAGATGTGGCTGCCTACAAACTCTCCAACCACCACCACTTGCATCACTGTGACTTTCATACAGGCTATAGATGGGTGCCCAAGGAAACAAAAGCAGTATGCAATGCTGGTTCAGCTTTAATTCCAGAGTTGCATAGTAGTAATAGTTATAGCAGTAGTAGACAAACTTTGCTGTGCATCAGTTCATTGTACATAAAAAGCTCCATACATTCAGAAATTGTTTTCTTTTACTCATTAATTTAGTAGTATTTTTACTTCTACATGTGTTGGCTCCCTGTTAGTGAAGTGATTAGTTTTGTGGAGGATCTGGGGTTTTATTCTGTGATGTGAAGCCAAGAACACCAAATTGTGCCAATCCCAAGCCTGATAAAGGCCCTCAGAAAACCTTTGACAAAGTAAACCTTGACTTTTATGATTTTTTTTTCTTATTTTTTGACTACTCCTTTTTTCATTAGGCTACATTTTGTGACTGGAGTAGGAAATGTGGGTGAAGTGTCTTACCCAAGGACACAACTACTGTATGTGCTTCAAGCGAGATCTAAACCACTGACACTCCAGTTGGTGGATGAATGCTTAACCCACTGCACCAGGGTCACCCCTGTTTCTTCATAATATGTACCAACATTTTAAAACATAAAAGGCATGAAGGTGTTTCTGCCATTTTAGACATTGTTGGGTAGCTCATGTTCTATTAAACTGGAACTCTTCAGATTACTTGCCTACTGGAATGCTGCCTGAGTCTGAAGGCTACAAAAGTTTTACCCAAGTGCTATTCAGGTTGGGGATCACATAGGATACAGGCAGAGACTAAGGCACTCAATAGGATTTCAACAATATTAAAATGTCTTTATTTCATGGGCAGTATTTAGTTAAAAAATGCCAATGTGTTTCAGCCTCTCAGGGCCTTCTTCAGGGCATATACATCACTAAAAGAAACAAAATGGCTGCCAGAGTTCTTTTATACCTGGAGATCATGTGACTTGTTCACATAGCCAATCCAAAGAGTAAATCCATGACAAGATAACCGCACCATATTCTTGTAAATCCACAATAATTCATTTTTCAATATATACAGAGAATAATCACCAAAAAAATTATAAATTGGAAATGTTTGAATTGATGGCTCCCTACAGCACCAGTATGCTTCCTTTACTATTTACCTATACCTCAACACAGTCCAAATGTAGTTTATAGTAATAGAACTATACACCGACCAGGCATAACATTATGACCATCAGCCAGACAAATGATGTATTCTGACACCTTTCTGTCAGAACAAGCATTAAATTCTTCAGCAGCTTGAGCCACTTTGTGGGATGGAACCACACAGGCTTCAGCCTTCACTCTCCACGTGCATCACCGGATCACCTCTGGTCCTTCCTTGGCTCACTTTTGATAGTTACTGACCACTGTAGATTGGCAACACCACACAAAGGTTGCAATTGTGGCGATGCTCTGACCCAGTCGTCCATACCATCACAATTTGACCCTTGTCAAACTCCCTTAAATCCTTATGCTTGTCCATTTTTCCTGCTTCTGACACATCAACTTTGAAGTCCTACTCCCTAATATAGCCCACCCACTAACAGGTGCCATGATGAAGAGAGGATCAGTGTTGTATACTGCACCTGTCAGTGGTCATAATGTTACGCCTGGTCAGTGTAAATTGGTTGTGTGCAAGAAGCCAAGCAAAGGACAGCTTTCATCTTCAACAGACCCTGGCCCTGCCTCAGACCTTGACTAAGATCAAGGTTGTCTTTGCAAAATCACACTTGGCAACAATGACCATGAGCTATATCCTGCCAAATGAGTAAAAAAATGTAAGGTCCCAAGTTCAGATCCTGCATGAGCCCCCCTTTTTTAGAAGAAAAAGGAGACAGTGACTGAAACAGAGATAAAATTCTTGGATGCGCATTTCTGAGTGACACTTAAGAGCTTATTTGCCAAGAAAATGGTGCATTACTGAGGAGTTAAGCTAGTATTAAATGCTACGACTCCCTGAGAAACCAGTGCTGTGTCATCTTTTACTTTTCCGCAGCAAAGAATGAAGTGAGCAGGGACACAGGATGAAAGACAGTGATACTCAGCTGAGGGATTAGTCAAATTAGCATTAGCAATAGCATCATCGCAAAACAGCTCACAGAAATACAGTGCACCCCCACAAGATTGGACTGTTAGATCCAAAGATAAGCAATAGACTGCCTCCTCAACCATAGGATAACGTCATTAGTCCTACATGAGGTTATCTGCTGTTGCATGATTGAAAATGTTTCCTTACTGCCCTTAATGTTAACCGGCTAAAGAAACTAATCAGGATATCTGTTGGTGGATTGGAACTGGACAAACTAAAAGGCTATGGCAGAGAAGAGGACAGTGGGAAAAATAACTGCCATCCTCAAAAAACACCAACACTGTACAATTACATTTGGCAAATTGCAAATTTTAAAGGTTAAATATTACACATTTTCAGGCATTTTGTAATAGTTTTGAACGCTTTAGCAATAGAAGTTAATGTTTTATAATTTAAAATAATGTATATGTATGGAAAATGTCTTCTGTTGGGGAGCTGTTAAATTTGACTTTGCAGAGAACCCTTGGATTAGGGGTCTGTCATCCACTGCTGGCAACAGTGGGGACTGGACAGAGCATAAAATGGCTATTTAGCATGGCTATTAGCAACACGATGCTAACAGAGAGATAAATGAGCTGGCTGCTTTGTAGCGATAGCAATGTAATGGTGCTATGAGCAGTATATATATATATATATATATATATATATATATATATATATATATATATATATATATATATATATATATGTTTAAATCAAGTTTTGCTGATAACAATGGTACAGCTGGTTTATTCACAATTAAAAATATATTTTACATAATGGCCAAGTTGTTTTTGTTTACATTTTTGGTTTTAGTTCTAAAACTGCATTGCAGATCATCCAATCAGAAAAAGGACCATTGTTTGCTATGGAAACATGCAGAAGCACTTCCTGGTTTCATGTGTCTATGCAGAGCTGTGAGACCAAGCATTTTGTAAATCCATGTTGTGTGAGGATAGAGAGTTGTATAATGCAGCGAGAAACAACAAAGCTTGTATCAAATGTGATAATAAACATTCCTTATTAGTAACAGAGGACTTCATATTTTAACCCAAGACCTTCATGGTCTCAATAATAATACTTCATACCACGGGTGACTCAAGTGGTATGAAGTATATTTTTATTCGCCTTTCAAACCCTTTTTGACTATAAATACAGTATGTAGTAGTAGTCAGGGCTTGACATTAACCAGACAAATACAGGCAGATTTCAATTTTGGCTAGAGACACATTTAGTCTCACAAGTTACTTTGTCTGGTTGGATTTTATACATCAATTGTAGCTACTTCAGGCTTTTACTAAATATTTTAATGTTCAAAATTACCTTAAAAATCTAAATAAATAGCAAATAATAATCTTAATGTAGCAAGTACTGTTTTATTACCTGTAAAATAAGTTATAGTAAAAAAAAGTTAATTAAGGACTAGTTTAACAATTCCAGAAGACCTAGGAGCGACCACTGGAGGGCGGTGGACAGTAATCACAGTACAGATAAAGTTGATTTGGTGATGGTACCATGTATTGAGTGAGAAAACAAACAACCAAACAAACCAAACAAATAACCTCAAAATATTTACAACAATTTATAACTGAATAAAATTCTAAGAAGAAAAAGAAGAAAATAATATCCAAAGTCCAATTTATGGTCCACAGTACGGGTCCTAGCTCAAACACCCAATCTAGTGTAACAATTGAGTTAACCACAAAAAAAAAAAAAAAAATGCTAATGCTAATAGTCATCATAATACATGACATGCAAAAAAGACAACCACGCGAATGACGCGCATCACGCAAATCGTGCGAATAGTGCGAATTGAGCGTTTGACATGCGAGTGCCGCGAATAGGCGAAGACACTGATCGGCGGATGAAGCGAACAACGCAGATTCGCGTCCAACGCTCTGGTTGCGGAAGTTGAAAAATTTGAACTTCTGCGAACACTCGCGGCGCGTTAACCAATCAGGGACCTGCTATAGCAATGACGTGGTTACGTACGACGTAACAGGAGGAGATCCCTGCCTCGGAGATCCAGCAAAACAATCATCGAGGCTTCAGAGTGAACCCGGAGCTAAAAGCTACAGCCTACAGCAGCTCTTCTACTTTTATGAAGACAGGAAACAAAAACAGCCCTGATAGAAAACACTATAAATAAAATAAATATGGCTGTTTAGGCTTTGTGTGAGTGTGGTTATAGCTGTTATCTGTGATACAAGCCTGTGACAGAGGCTCACTCTGATCATCGTGACATGAAGAACACACAAATAAATACAATTAAATATAAAGGGGGCTTAACTTTACCAAAATAGCCTATTGATATGTGTTTGTTATATTAGCAGTTATTGCACTCTCCAGAACAACAGAAAATACAGAGCCTGTGACTAGATTAGACCCTAAAACCACTAGCGAGAGCTAATGTACAAGAAATAACCCCAGGTGTCTCAGCTCTGTCTCTGGGGTTAATGCTGCTGTACAGCAGCAGTGTCCTGGGGAGAGGTCCTCGTAGACGCAGGTGACCAAACCGAGACAGGCTCATTTGGGAGTAGCCCTAGCGGCCATGCCCCTCATTTGACGCAAATGAAGCAAACAATTCGCCTCATTCGCGTGAATGACGCGAGTAAATTTAAAATGGTCACGCGTCCAGCTAGATGTGAATGACGCAAATTTGACACCAGATTTGCGTCCGGTGTGAACGTACCATAAAACAAACTGTTAGCATTTAGCATTAGAAGCTAATGCTAACCATGTGCACAAGATGCTAACACGTTAAGACAATGTCAAACACATTTAATCCAGTCAGACTCACCAATTCCAAAGATCAGTCATTCAAAAAAATGGCATGAGCACGTCCTCACGACCAACTGGCCATCAGAGATCTCTGCAGATGCTGTCCTCAACTCCTCTCCCACACAACTGAAGGGAAGGAGGTTGAGTCTTATCTTTCAAAAGTCAAATAGTTCAATATTAAAAGATCACAAATGTTTTTCATCTTGGAAATATATGAAATAATTCCATGTACCCCCTGCAAAGTGCTTGCATATCCCTAGGGGTCCTCATACCCCTGGTTGGGAAACACTGTTCTGGCACATCATTAGTTTTAACGCTTGTGTACTACACATTAAACAACATTTTAACATTTGAATTGTGGCTAGTGAAAATCTCAAATTGGCTAGTAACTTTTGAAAAACACACCACGGAGGCCAGCGAGCAAAGAAGTTAGTGTCAAGCCCTGGTGGTATTAATTATAAAATATTGCAAGTACTTTGTTAAATTTCATTGGCACACTCAGAGGTTTTTCTTTATAAATGATGCTTCAATAATGAATCTAATTATTAGTGATTGTCGATTTATTTTAGCTGGTCATACGGCTGCTGAAAAAATGATAGCATGTCGCTGGAAATCAACACAGTCTGTGAGTGTGGGGGAATGGCTCTCGTTCTACAGAGATCACTCAGATAGAGTTCTCTGCAGCTGGGATCCATGGAGCAAAAACTGAAAATATCATTTGTTGGTCAAAACTGTTAAAGAAACTTGATGTCTGAGTGATACTAATTTTGCAATAATTCTCTTCATTAATTATTAACCTGTTTCATACAATACATAGTTATATGTATTTTTTTTCTTTCTATCATGTATCATGCTTACATAATGATATGTATTTGTTGCTATTTCTTTGGGTGTCATTGACAGAGGAAATTAGCTCTCTTTCAATTGTGTATTGTCTGTATTTATTGATTGTACATATTGATTTTTTTATTGGCACCATTGTTATTCTTCTTTCTTGTTCTTATATTTTTTCCATAATATCATTTCATTTGATTTCTACTTGTTGCTGTTGCTTTATTGGCCCATCACAGGAAGATAGGATGGGATGGGAAAAAATATAAAATGTTATTGTGCATCATATCCCAAAGCATATGTATTAATAACTGTATGGCAAACTGCACGATCCAATAGGTAATTGATTACAAAAAAAAAACACTTGCCATAGGTACTGTCCCAGCTGTGACCTCTCCCACATGTATGATGTTCACATGTACGCTCCATGTTTGATTGGGTGCACTCTTCTCTCTATGTGCTTAATGATGAGAGGTCAAAGATGATGGTTCTGCTCCCTCAGAGACATGTGGCCGCCCTAAAGGACTGACACAGAGTGACACCTCTCTTCGTCAGCCTGATTAGTCACCTCTTTGATGTGGCAGCCTATATTAAAGCTCCTATAGTGAGAACAGCCTGACACAGCGGCTAAATATGGCCTTTTTGAGACAAATAGCAAATCCCTGTCTGTAAGAGTACCAGGTCAACAGTAGTGGGAGGTAACTTGGTACTTTTATTGAAGTAATTGACTTTAGTACATTTTGAAGAAATTCAGTAATGTTTACTTAGTAGTAGTGTAGTAGTAGTAGTGTTTACAAAGTCTTTGCCTTTAAATTAGTAAAAAAAAATTTTTTTAAAAATTAAAAAATAGATAAACTCAATTGAAAAGCAGTAGTTGAAACAGTAGTAGTAGCAGCTGCAGTAGTATTAGTTGCAGTCTCAGTAGTAAAAATAGTAGAACTGGTAGTAGTAGTAGCAGTAGTACAAGTATCAGTACTAGTAGTAGATTTTGCATTGCAATTATAAAAAAAAAAAAAAAAACTTTCAATAGTTATTTGTAGATTACTATGAATACTATTCAGTGATGGTTAGTACCTTAACTCGGAACTGCTATTTGAAGTGGCAGAGTTCTACTCTGTACTAGCAGTAGTAGTAGTAGTAAAAGTAGTAGTAGCAGCTAGCACTAGTATATACTGTAGTTGTATTGCAACTGGTATGCCACACTCACCTCAGAAATAGTAGCAGTAGTAATAGCAGTGGTAGCAGTGGAAGTAATATTTGCAACAGAATTAGTAACAGTACCAGTTGTAGTAGTGGTAGTAGTAGCAGTAGCAGAAGTAGCATTATTAGTAGTAGATTTTGCATTGAATTATATAAAGCAACTTTCAGTAGTAATTTGTAGATCACTATCAACACTGCTGCAGCAGTAATTGCAGTAGTAGTAGTACTAGCTTGTACTAAGAGTAGATTTTGCATTGCAATTATAAAAATAACTTTTAATTGTTTCATTGTAGCTTATTATCAATACTACTCAAATAATATTTCTTTTAAACTGCATCATACTTCTATTTGAGTAATATTATTCTGAAGTAGTAAAACTTTTGTTTACTTAAAAGCAGTTGTAGTAGTCAAAGTAACAGTAGCACTAGTAGTACATACTGTAGTTGCATTGCAAGTTGTACAACTCTCACCTGAGAAATACTAACCGTGGTAATAGCAGTAGTAGTTGAAGCAGTAGTAGCAGTATCAGTACTAGTAGTAGTAGTTGCAGCAGTAGTAGCAGTATCAGTACTAGTAGTAGTAGTTGCAGCAGTAGAAGTAGCAGTGTTAGTAGATTTTACATTAATAACAAGAGTAGCAGTAGTACTTGTATTGTACTACACTCACCTCAGAAATACTAGCCATAGTAATAGTATTAGTAGCAGTGGAAGTAATATTTGCAGCAGAAGTAGTAACAGTTTCAGTTGCAGTAGCAGAAGAAGCAGTATTAGCAGTAGATTTTGCATTGAATTATATAAAACAACTTTCAGTAGTAATTTGTAAATCACTTTCAACACTGCTCAAGTGTTTAGAATTTCTACTTCTAATGTAATGAAATGTTATTTTGAACTAGAAGAACTTTTATTTGAGTACTTATTTTGAGTACCTCTTCCATTTCTGTCAAAAGTCACACTGCTACCTCCAGTTCGTTGTGTTCTGAAGCATTTCCGAAGTGCTTCATGCCAGACAGACTTGTTGAAATGAGAGGAACTCCAAGAGCGTGTTAGCACAATGAAATTTCTTTGCCTTTCTGCCTTTTTTCTTTCCTTGTACTCTCTTTACTTTACAAGCTCCAGGGAGTCAGAGGTGCCCCCTAGCACAGGAGTGAGGCATTAGAGGAACAGCCTGACAATTAGTCTAGCATTGCCTTGGTGGGCTGGGATCAGAGGAAGAAAGACAGACAAAGAGGCAGAACAAGAGCGACAAGTATCACGACGTCCGGGGAGAGGTGAAGGAACAAGGCTCAGGTTTACACTCTGCTGCACACTCTGCACTTCTGATTGGATACATTATGTTTCAGGCTATACCGTACATTCTTATGGACACAGTAAGGACAGGAAGGCAAGTTTTTGAGAGTCTAAAAAAAAAAAATACTTACGTACAGCTGATAATTGAGAGAGAATTATTATTATCAGTCCATATAGAGATCCATCAAACACATTTTTTTTTTAAATGAAGGTATTGAAATTTAATGATTCAGCTGAGAAGTTTAGTTTAGTATTCTGCAAATTATGCATAAAGCAAATAACAAAATATTACCCACAAATATTAAGAAAAGGCTTGAAAAAAGAGTGAGTCACTACAGCCTGAAAGGGACAGAAAAAAAAAAAAAAACAGATTCCTGCACATCACTAGATTAGACACAAGCGCCTGAAATAAGTTTCCTTTGCAGAGTGACTAGGCCCCTCTCTGGTATGGTGGCAAAGTGATTAGCATAGTCATCTCATGGCAAGAAGGTCCGAGAAGGTTAAATTCCCTGACTGGACGAGGCCCGTGTGTGCCCGATGTGTCAAAAGCAAAGAGCAAATTTCCCTACAGGGACAAAGTATAGCTTACCTTGCCTCCACATCAAAAGGAGCCAGCTAAGGAGGCTCGGGCGTCCGTTTTGGATGCCCCCTGGACCCTTCCTGGACTCCTTCAGGTGTTCACACTAGGAGCAGGCCAACCCAGAACATGCTGGAGGTGCTATGTCTCACAGCTGGCTATAGGAGCTGGGGGAAGTGTCTGAGGAGAGGGATATCTTTGACATCTGTGCTTCAGCTTCACAGAAGTACAGCCCATGAAAAAGTAAAATGTTTGGTTGTGTTATTATATGAGCAGGGGGGCACTGTGGCAGAGGGGTTACTGATCTTTCCTCTCAGCAAGTAGGTTGTGGGATCCATCCTCGGGCCGGCCGTCACACGATCTCTCTTGGTGGATGTCACTGCATGTTACTGTGGGTCCTCACTGGGCACTCCAGCTTCCTCGAACCAGCCAAAGACAGGTGGACTCTGCCCCTAGTGAATGAATATGAAAGTAAATGGTTGTCTGTCTTTGTATGTCTCTGGGTCAGCTCTGCGCCTAACAAAGCCACAGTCCAGTGTGTACCTGCCTAAGGCCCATAGTTGCTGGGTTCTTTTCAAGTTATTTGTAATAATACAAATAAGAAAACCTTTATTTGTCCCGCAGTACATGTGGTTTGAAGTTGTGAATCTGACTGGTAGTTGTGGAGTAGGTAGGGACTTGGGTTGGGAACCAGAAGCTCACCAGTTCACTTATTATGTCCCTTTCAGGACATAATGTGGAGTGTTACCTTCAGGGCACTGCTGTGGTGCCCCTTGAGCAAGGCACCAGCCCCCAGCTGCTCCAAGTTGTGCTGACAATGGCGATAACCTTTAATGTACTTTTGTTGTGTTACGTGTACTGTATATACAATGTGCAATGGCAACAAAGACATTCTTCTAAGGGTGGACTCACACCAAAAGCGACCGGTGATCATTCATTTCCCATGTACGCTTGCACACGGAGGCGACAAGTGACGCGAACAATCCGAGTGGCACATATCACGAAGAGAGCCAACAAATATGAGTGACATTGCCAAAGCAACCACCAGTCATGAAACAAAACTTGACACTTAAGTGGAGTTCATCTACGCACAAAAATCCTGTTTTAAAGCTCCTGCTGGCAACATGATTAGTGAACTGAGCTCAAAAAAAGAGATATTGCTGCTTTTGGTGTGAGTCCACCCTTAGGAATGCCATTTCAAGTGTTGAGTTTAAAAGAGAGGTATTTATCAAACATGATATGCCTTTCTTAACTTATTAGTTTCACATTTTTGGAACACATAAGGGTAGTTATTCCTTAAAAAAAAAAACACACAGCATTACATATTGTATCATAAAAAGTTATCCGTCTGAACAGTGTGCTAGTCAAACTTAGGAAATGCATTTTGGCAGTGAATGTCCTCACTGAACTACGACTCTGAGTTTGTGCATTTGGAACTTTCTTGCAGCCCCTGTAACTCCCACGCTTGTAGAAAACATTTTTACAAGATCAAAGCACATGCAGCCCTCCGGAGGCCTGTGCACCGGTCAGCTCCCTCCATCACAGTTCATCTCGCACCTCTCCGGGGAATGTACCGCATCGCTCGGGCCAAAACATTCCACCATATACCTGGAACTACCGCCACCAGCCTAACAAGATAACGCCGGTCCAAGCCCCTCAGCTCTCATCTACTGAACGCCAGCAAGCTCCTATCAGCCGGACCACACTCCCCCTCCCTCCCTTCCCTTCCTCCCTCCCTTTGGCTGCTCTTTGACAGAAATAATTGAGGTAGGGAGGTGCTGGGAGGTTAATGAAGCGCTCCCTACACGCGCCTGACCTTTCCCCAGCCCCTGCGCAAATCATCGCAGCACAGTTTTTTGGACGTTTTTAAATGAAAGCCTTTAAATAATTTATCTAACTATAGTTCCCGGAAGGCCCTTCATTAGAGATTGGCCGTGACATTTCCCTCCTCCCCGCTGCCGCCCGTTCACTCTGCCTCACATCCACTCTCCAAGAATATCACTGTCCATTCCTCCTGCCTTTCTACACGGTGTCATCATGGACTGAGGGCCTTTGTTTTAGTGAATCTCATAAGACACAGCCCAATTGGAGCAGTACAGAATGGGATGGGTTGGTGGTATGGTACATGTTGGGTAACTAAAGAGAATAGCAGTGTAAGCAAGAATGTCAAATAAGTGCAATGCATTTATTCATTTGTACTATTTATACAAACTTTGAAGGGACACAGTTTGTTGGGGTCTGTGCAGCCGCTTTGTGCCTGAGGCAGCATGGCCTTTTGACAATGGCCAGGTAATCACAGAGCCACACAGTGACAGACAACCACTCACTAGTAACCAATCAGAGAAATAAAGGACATGATGCAAGAAAAGCGTAGCCTGACAAGCCAGACTATAACATTAAATGTATAGTCTGGGGACGGTCCATAGACAGAGCTCAAGCCTAGGGGTGGAATCAACGGATGTCATTCAAACTGCTTCTGCATGTAATAGGCCAGCGCTATGACCAATCAGAACAACGGACAAGGTGAGTTTTTTTATCTACCAGCGGAGCCAGCTGGTATATTAGACTTTTGCCATAGCCGGTCGGCAAAACAGCAACTACATCCTTCTTTAAGACGCATGATTTGAGTGCTTCTTTCAAAGAAAAACCCAAATCTAACTCTTCCAAAATTGATATCAAGGCAGATTCAAACGATCGCTGTTTGTTAGCTACAGCCACTGTAGTTGTTCTGCTCTCTGCACCGTCGCCCAGCCCTGTCGTCAACGTGCTAAGCCCCGCCTACTCGATTCGCTACACACCCGCTACACAGATAGAGCGTTGTGATTGGTCTGACAAAGCCCTGGACAGAGCCAAGATTGGCCCCTATGGTGTGTAACTAGACCAACCCGCTAGGCAAAAAATATTTTCTGCCACTAGGGTGCGTCTAGATTTCTAGGCTAAGAAAAGCGCTGAATACAACAACAAACATGGCACGGTAGATACAGGTATTAATGACTTTTTGTTATAAAAACTCCAGAAAATGTTGTATTATGAGCAACCTTTGCTGCCAACTGATGAAAGACTAACCCCCAGTTTACAACAAAAGCAGAAGCAGCGCAGAATGCAGCATTGCGACAGCATTGCGTCTGGACCGCTTTCTGTTTATTCAGTTGACAATTCACACCGGTGGTGGCACACAGACAGCCCAGGAATGACTTGCCGCTTCGCTACAGATAGGTTTGAGTTCTATTTTTTGAGTGGCTCCATGGCGATCTGCATAGCTACAGCCGGGGAAACATAGGAAACAGGCACCAAGTGTCAAAATAAACCCCCACTACATTTTCAAAATAAAGGCTCACAGACACAGTGGTGATGTAAACACGGTGCATTGAGAAGTTGATTCTTGAGGGGGAGAAATGTAATGTAATTTGCGACAGCAAGCAGCCATTTTACAAGGACAACATGCAGTTGAATGTCTGGCCACAGTTTTGTGTTTAAAGTGTGAGCAGTCTGTGAAACAGGAGGGAGAGACTGGCACCAGCAGAGGAGCAGCAGCAGCTCTGTCGCCCTCTGTGTAAATAGACGCTTCTAAACAGAGGTGCACAGATAGATCTGCTTTTGCAACGCCCCCGGTATAAATTTGGGGTTACAGAAAATGTTGGTGCTTATGTGCAAGCTTTGCTTGAAAGTGGTCATTACCTTAGATGCCTGTAATGGAAATGTATTGTTTTAAATTGCCTACAAGACAAAGAAAAAATCACACAAAGGACTGAAGAACAACACAGACGTCAGCAGAATCCACAAGTGAAAAAGAACAGCTCTCAACACTATCAACAGAGACAAAAGAAATTGTAAAATTTACTGTGTAATATCCTATTTTGGATAGGAGAAATGGTCTGTTTAAATATAATGCGCTGCAGATACAGGGCTGTAAAAGGTTGGTTCCAAATCAAACGCTGGAAAAGACTATTGCAGAGAAACCAAACAAAGTGGGTGAAGCTGGCTGGCCAGGCTCATACCCACATACACTGATCTAATAGTTTTGTACCCAAAATTATCCAGTACCCAAAGTAAACACACAAAATTCTTACTGTAAAGCAGAAAGGCTAGCCTTTTTGTACCTCTTTGCAATAATGATTTTTTTAATAAATAAATTTGTTTTGAGTTCCTGGTTTTCTTAAGTTTTTCTTACATTTTCCAGAATTCCAGAATTTGCAAAAGACAAAGCAATCCACAGCAACCAACAGTTACTGTATATATGTCACCTTGCTGTTGGTCATGCCTTGCATTTGCTTACTCTGCTCCTGACTCCAGCCCTCCTCTCACTCCCAGCCCCATTAAAGATTGACATCTCGGGAGTAGCACATGCGGCGGTGAAGTGACAGGCGCGAGAGTACTGAAGATGTGATTGTGTTCGGCTGAGATGGAAATAGAGCTTATTTAATGTTTGAATGTGTGGTGGTAAGTGACAGTCAAACAGAATGCTGCAAGGAACCAGGGAATTTGAAAATAGATTAATTGTCTGCTCAGATGCCACCAGGGCTAGGTATTAATAATATTTGATTGTCTTTCATATACATTTACGTACATACGTTTTCAATTTGCACCATTCTGAAATTAAAGGTGGTGTTCCACATCTCAACAGCTCAACCCTAACTCCCAAAAAAATGTTGGGATGCTGTATAGAATAAAAATAAAAACACATCGTAATGATCTGCAAATCTTATTAAATCATGTTTTATTCACAATAGAACATAAAAAAAACATTCCATGTGTTGAAACTGAGATATTTTACCATTTCATGAAAAGTAATAGCACATTTAAAATTTCATGGGAGCAACACATCAAAAAAGTTGTGACAAAGCAACAAAACGCTAACACTAATTTGGTAACATTTCATTTAGATGTCTGGGTATGAAAGGAGTATTTTAGAAAGGCAGAGCGTAGTATTAGTATTGGATCTGTTGGACGCTCATGATTTTTAGGTAATCAAGCGACGCTGTATTAAAAACAGCCATGATTCTGTACTGGAAATAAAACTCCTAATTAGGTAGGGCCAATGAGACGGCATGATTGCATGTACTGGTACACTTCCAGTGGCTCAGCAGAGTGGGTTGCTCAATAACTGCAAAGTTGGTGGCAGTGTAGGAAGAAGAGAGGTCTAGTGTGAACTGGTCAATGGATGCTTGGTGTGGAGTGCTTTGAATGCCAAATATGACCACTAGGCTAGATGAATGTGGCCATTGACTGTTTACAAAGATGTGTATGCAGCATTCACACAAACTGATGTAGCTGTGAAATAAACTTTATTCTTTTATTATTGACCAGAACAGTACATTCATTCACTGGTACTGGAGCCTATCCCAGTAAGTTGGGCCTTAAGGCGGAGTACAACCTGGACAATGGTCAGTTATTCACAGGACTGACACACAGACATACAGTACACAGAGAGACAACCATTCACTCTTACATTCATCCACTAGGAGCAATTTAGAGTCACCAATTCACCACATGCATGCATGTCTTTACCCGACTACGGTAATGGTAACCCACCAGGATGTGCAGACTCCACTCCATTGACACACAATCTCTCAGTCTCCTTGCTGGAAGGCAAAAGCACTAACCACTCTTCCACCATGCCCCAGAAGAGTACACAAAGCAACAAATGAAAGCTAGTTTAAGACTAGTTGCTGGGATATTCCTGGGGCATTAGTTCCTTTTACCTCTTGAGTTGAGAGTTGGGCAGAGAAACATTGTTAATGTATTATTGTGTGTTCATTTGTGCAGATGCTCCTAGAAATAAAGCTGAGAAAGTATAAATTACAATAACTTAAATCTAGATTTAGGCCATGCTATTCAGGCCTAGCTAAAGTAAGTGCAGAGTCAGACCAGTGAGGAAAAGTGGAAAAACAGAAGGTGCTTAGGGATAGAACCGATCAATTGGCCATAGTGTCAGTGCACTCTAAACAGCCTGCTTAAACTGTGATTGTGACTGCCAGTGACTAGGGTGTACCCCACCTCAGGCACAAAGCAGCCCCTAACTGATGAATAAATTATCAATTGTATACTTTATATATGATGTATGTTGCTCAAAAGAATCTCTGTAAACCTTTGACTATCGCTGTATCAAGAGCTACACCAGTCCCACCCCAGCTAGTCCAACACACAAGACCTGTGTGTGAGGGGTCTAGGCTTACCGGGGGGATCTGAATTTAGATACTCAATACATGAATGGCTTTAGACCAGCTTTTACAGGCTTGAAGTTAATATCACTTCTCCACAGTGAAGTCACCTGGACATCCTATTGTGGGAGCTGCTGCTGCATCCTCATGACTGCTATAAAGAACTATGCAATGACAAGTATAGTGATAGTTGGACTAGTTTGACTCAGACATTTTAGGTGCGGCTCTGGGAGTGAGTAAGGGACACAGACAGAAGGTTTGGTTTTGTTGGTACCATATATTATAAGTACACCCAAAGATCAATGCAGCTCAACTTCTTCGTCTCCTAGGGAGGGTCCCGAGGCTGTGCTAAAAGTTTAAAATAACAGGAATAATACTGATATCATGGGCAGGAACACTTACCAAATGAAAACAAAGATGTGAGTTAGATGCAAAAGCAGAAGCTGCATTTTGAAGAACTACTAAATTTATTACAGAAAATGCTTATATTCTAAAAGTCAGCAAAACGCACAATAATCTTCTCTCACAAAAATCCCCCAAGCCTCCAGAATGTTTTGACATCTCTCCCATTTGTCTGAACTGTGACATGCCTTTTTATACTTTTCTAAGCATAGATATTGCATTATTCATTATTGAAGATAACATTTTATTGGTTGTGGACATTCTTCGTTGGTTCAAGCTTTGGGTAGTTGTCCTGGCTAACCGTGATTGGCTTAATGGCAATCACATCATTAGCTGGTGATATTACAACACTAGTAGTTGCACCAGTATGTTTTTTCTGTTAGTCCCAAGCCTTGATAAATAAGTGTTGCGTCAAAATATACTCTATGTAAGTCATGTTTTCCAAAGAGGCAGATAATGCTGTGGCCAACCACGGTAGCAAAAAAGCCAAACAGACATAACTCTACTGAGAGGACACATTTTGTGCACCATTGGACAAAATGATATTGGGAATTGTGACCAAATCAAAGCTTTATAAAACAAATCCAAAATAGACCTATGTTTTTTAGCTGTAAAGACAAAGATCCGACAACTTAAAGTCAGCCCCAGTTCACGCAGTCATTGCCCAATCCGGAACACAGCAGATCAAACGTGTTTAGGGAGAGGGCCGTCGCCTCACATAAAATGCAATTCATCAGCCCATTCTGCTGATGAAAGAGATCCAAAGCAGATGTGACAGGCGTTTGAGTTATACAACATTTATATTAGCACAAATACTATCAGATACAATGTGTGAGGCCCCGCAGATAGCCAGGCGTCCCATGGGAGGAGCGTTGGTAAGGCAATATCCACTCATCTCACACACACACTCTCATAACGGCTTCTGGATGGCTGTAGGGAGACTCTGTAAATCTGCTTATGTGAGCTGAAATAATGGGGGGTTTAACCTTTGGTGTACAGTGGTTAAAGAACGAACACAATGAAGTCATCTAATGTAACAGGGGGTCTGGTGATGGACTCAAAATAGAACTGTACAGTGGCATGAAGGGCAAGTCAAACCAAATAATACAAAATAGGCACACAAATTCAATAACGCGCACAAATTTGGAAACACACACACAGTCAAAAACATGCACACAAACTCTGAAACACTACAGCAAGAGTAGGACCTTCATGCTTAGCTGTGGTTAAACAGAAGACAGGTGTTTTCAGTAGTTTTTTTCTGATTCGCTTTTGTGCTGTTTAAACAAACATCCCCCTTTTATGAAGCAGCTGAACAAATTTCAAAGACTTTTTGGTGTTTCTGCATTTCTGTGCGTGTTTCTGCATTTGTATGTGTGTTTGTGAATTTGTGTGCACATTTTCAAATTTGTGTGCATGTTTCAGTTGTTGTTTGCGTGTTTTTGATTTTGTTGGTGTCTCTTGCTCTTCAAAACCACGGTAGAACTGGATTGATCACATTTAAGTACACCTTATTATGGCAAGACGAAACATTTCACAGTTCTTTCATTTCTGCCACATCTTCTGACACATCACACCGCCCAAAATTTCAGCTTTGGCAGCTTCACTATTTGCGCTTGAACATACGGATTCATGTCTGAGTACAGTGAATGCAGGGTTTACTAAAATATTGGTTTTCACTAAGTTCTGTTTCAGTATTTTGACACCTTTTTGTCAGGTGTTACTATGGTAAAGACAAGTATGATTATTGTAATTATAACTGAGAAGAGCCCCACATGACATGTTATGACACAATACGGCAGGGTGGCAAAGTGGTTAGGCCTCTCCCCTCACAGCAAGAATGTCCTAGGTGGTCCCGGACCACTTGGGGCCTTTCTGTGTGCAGTTTGTATGTTCTTCCCGTGTCTGGGTGGGATTCTCCCCTCAACCTAAAACACGCACAATAGGCTAACCCTCCAGATAGGTACTCCTGAACAAGATCCTGGCAAAGGGAAGGTCCCTGGGTGGTGCATTACGGTCTCCCACTGCTCCTGACAGTGGCATTGAAGAATGGGTCAAATGCAGAGCACAAATTTTCCGACAGGGACGATAAAGTCTACCTTATTACACATTCAACAGGAGCGCTCACCCTTTCTTCTCCAGACAAGCCTTTTTCTGGATGCTCCGAACATTCGGAAAGGGGATTCATCAGAGATAAGGACTTTACCCCAGTTCTCAGCAGTCCCATCCCTGTACATTTTGTAGAATTTGAGTTTGTCTCCGTTTCTTTTTCCCCAACAGAGAGGTGGCTTCTTTGCATCCTCTAGTCTATTAGGTATATGCAGAATTTGTGAAAACATATTCTTTTAGCACCAAAAAGTGCACCAACTTTACAGCAAGACCAAATCAAAGTAGAAAATCTGGCAGATGCATATGCATGACATCTAAAAGTAGCTGCTTGACCAATGAATACTGAAACCTAAACCGTCAGAGTCAGTGGGCAGAAGTCATGCATGTTTCTAAAGGATGTCAGCTCTGGAAAATGAATTGTGGGCAAAGGCTCTGTCTGGTATAATATTTGTGTATGCGTTTGCTGTTTTTTGCAAAGTACCTAATTTGTACAAGCTTTAGGAAGGATTACTCTGTCATTCCCTCTGTATATACCAATGACTTTGACAAGGACCTCTCATCCCAAACCTGCAGCTAAGCCACACATACTCCGGCTCAACTCAAAAACACTTCAGTTCTCAAAAATCTGTGGGTGAAAATACAAGAAACTAGAGTTAAGGAGCGGACAAGAGCAGGGTGACTCAGCAAAACGTCGGCAGTGAGTTCTCAAGTGTGGCTCGTGTGGCACTGACCCCTCTACACCAGCTCTCCTGTACAGCCCATGAGTAAATATAAGTGTGAGGGGAACAGAGGAGTCTTGTTAGCAAGTTTATGTACTATAGGCCACATGCAATAAACCAACCCAATCAAACATATTATAATGAGCACTTACAGCTGATGTACATAACACTGAGTATGTGGCTGGAGGGGAAACAACAGGCAGAGCTGGAGATGGGGTCAGAGGGACAGTGAATATATGAATATAAAGATCCTGAGGTTAGAGCTGCCAGGCAGGAGGCCTAGAGGAAGACCAGAAAGGGGATCCCCTCAAAGGAAACAGTTCAAAGAAAAAGAATAGGTGGCTACCAATAAGGGGCTATCCCATTGGCTGTTGAATTTAAGCCTGCAGAGAAAGTAAGAGAAAAGTCTGTATTTTAGTTATGGCTATGATACTGCATCACTCATCAGCATGATTGTGTCAATGACATTACTAAATGGGCCCAAGAACACTTCCAAAATCCACTGAGGGTAAACACAATCCGCCGTGCCATCTGCAGAGGCCAACTAAAGCTCTATCGTGCAAAAAGAAAGCCATATGAATAAAATCAGAAGCGCCATCATGTCCTGGGCCAAGGCTTGTTTACAAAGGACTGTTTCAAGAATGGGACCAAATTCCAACATCAAAACTCCATAAACTCATAACCTCGATGCCCAGACGTCTTCAAACTGTTTTGAAAAGAAAAGGAGATGCTACAACATGGTAAACCTGCCCCTGTCCCAACTATTTTGAGACCTGTAGCAGGCATCAAATTTGAAATGCACTAATTTTGTGCATAAAAGTGTAAAATTTCTCAGTGTAAACATTTGTTATGCTATCTATGTTCTATTGTTAATTTAAAAAATGGTTGTTTCTAAGTCTTTTATTTTTCATTTTATTCCAATTTAAAAAATGTCCCATCATTTCTGGAATTTGGATTGCAAACAATAATGATGTAGCAGCATGTTGTCCTCAGAGCTGATGACGTAAGCGGGCCACAGCATGGATCAGTTGTGCAGGTGTGAGTGCAGGCCAGCGAGGGACCCTCCCTGTCCATGTCCATGGCCATGGCACACTTCTAATGGCCCTAATGTGAGTGTGCCTTAACATGCAGCCAAGAATACTGTGCCACACTGTTTTTATTTTTAAGTACACGCATAACAAAATGACTTCTGACGGTACTAGTATTCTCAGTATGTGCTGTTCTGACACAAGCTGCTACATTATTCATTTAGCTCCGTCCACTCCGCAAACTATCCAAGATTTCTGCCACTTTGCTAAATCTCTCATTCTCTTAATCACAATTAATTCTGACATTGCAACGACTCTGTAATTCAGTCGATGTGACCGTTCGGACCATAAAGCTCTATCAGCACCATTCGTTTCTCCAGACCATCAGTCAGCTCTCTCATTTAGCAAAGCACCCTCTTGGCTGGGACTAGGGCTGTCATAACCTCTGTATGGATCGTTTTATTACAAGTTGTTTATTGGTCCTTGTTATGCATTTGGTCAGGATGGAGAAAGGTTTACAGTGAGGGTTTTGTTTGATTGTGTGACGGTTTAGTGGAAGGCCTGAGTGTTACCTTGTGCTGTGGTGCAGACAGATATAACAGTGCCGCCTGCTTCATTAACTGTCAGGGTCCAAAGCCAGGGCCGGTCAGTCTGGGAAACTCACCTTGGAACACTGCCGCTCTGCTGCTTTTTCTGTCAACACATCACACTTTATGTCTGAGAGTGTCTGGTACATTTGTGATAAAGGTTTCCTATGAAATTACTGTGACTAAGTCTCTCTCAGATGTGGCAAAAAGGAAAGGATGCAAGCAGGTGATGGAACTGGCCTTAATGTAAGTGCACTTTTATTGTCATTTATATCCTTGTCATTCTCCTAGTTTTTAAGGTCCTCTTTTTTGCTAAATTGACTTTTCTGAGCTTTTTGCTATGTTATAATGTTGGTTCAGAAAACACATACATTTACCCACAGTGTACAAATATGTAAAAGATACATGCTAAAATCTCAAGGATCATCATCATCAGCACACACAAAACAAACAAAATAAACAAAATACTAATCCTGTATTTGGCAGTTAAATGGTGTGTCTCATTTTGAAGCATTATCTGTCAGGTTTTTTTATTTCCAGCTTGCCTTCAATGCATCGCTCATTGCAGACTTTCTTTTCTACCCCTGATTACTAGATATTCATTGCTACGGCCATAGGGAACAATGGGATTAAGTGTTGCCAGATGTACGATAATGATCGTATTTATACAATAATTTGGACATCTGTACGATCCCAAAAACCCATAAACGTATGATAATTTCAGGGCTCTGATAAATGTCTTCTTTAATGAATTATATCCTCACTGCTGTGATTCACTGTTGGTCTGATCTGGAGTCAGACTGAACCTCTGTACTCACAGAAAACTTTCTCATGCCTGAGAGAAAAACTGACCCTGGCTCTGAAGTAAACGCTCCCATAAGCAGACATGTGTGTGGGGATAAATGCGTGTCCTGACATTTCATTTTAATAAAAATTAATAATTTTAATAATAATTAAAAATGACACGTGATCCTTATGCCTTTGTAATCATTTGAAAGTTAGCTGGAATTGAACCTCACACCTACTGGGCCATTATAAATGATTCTTCTAGTCAATATATAAATCTAATTTTAGTTGCGAACATATTTGTGGTGTGTTATTATCAGTTTGTTCTAATTGTATGATAATTTGTGCCAAAATATTATAGTTTTGGGCTATCTGTACAATAATTTAGTTTTGCTTATTTGGCAACTCTGATGAGGTCTGGAATTTGGTTCAGTGTTTTCCAAAACACCACAGTGGTGGCACAATGTAGTTAGCACTGCTGCCTCACTGAAAGAAGGTTCACACTCCACACAAAAAGACCCCACATGGTCCAGGAATCAAACCTGGGACCTCCATGATGTTAGGTGACTGTGCTAATCTCAATACTTTTCTGAAAACACATGCACCTTGCAACTCCACGATTGCACAGCCATAAAAACTTCCATAGCGTCATATTTGGTTGTTGTTTATCTCCACAGTAGTAACAGCTTTGTGTTTTTTCCGATATAAGTTTAAGAATAACACAAATACCGTGGCCGCATGATTCCGTTCAGCTCATTTCCCATGCCGCCTGGAAATCCACTCTCCTTATTTTATGCTATATTTCACATGGAACACAGACAGAAGATGCACTGTTATCGCCAACACATGGCTTCGCAGTCTTGTTTCTACCAACTCAACATTCTGAGTGTAGGAGTTTATACGCTGCGTTTTGCTACTGGCAGCAAGAAGTCTTCCGACACTAAGCGATTGGCTGTTAACCAGACTGGAATAAAACAGATGGGGGAAGGGGGAAGTTAGTGTATTCCACCCACCCCCTTCTCCTGCTCTACCCATAATTCTTCACTCTCGCAACTTCACTCACTATTACAAACATGTCTTTAACAGTTCCTTCCATATTAGCTCAGAACACTGTCAGCTATCAAAAAAGTCTTTATCGTGTTCAAGATGGCTGATGAATTCTTCAGTGCGTTTGGCCGGAGCGATGCTGGATCAGTTTATCTCCTCGTTCCAACTGCTTTCTGCGTATCTCTGCAACTTTCCCACAACTAATTGCTCAGATGTGGAATGGAGATAGTCAGAGTGTGGCAGGGCTTGGAAAGAGGCAGAGACAGTGTGTGGCTATTTCAGTGTTTTTAGGTTGAACCACACTACTAGACAAAAAATTTAAATAATAGGTTGTGTTTACGTTCTAGAATTTGATGTTGCCAAAACCTCAGATGGAGGGCAGGGGTCTATATGTAAATGAATGGATGAGGCACAATTTTTAAACAGAAAAATCCACCATTAATGCATCTGATATTTTTTTGTTAGCAGGGACTGTGTCTACAACCACGCCATAATAATCCTGTGGGTTTGTGCAGAGTCTACTGACAGCAGTATTTGAATAATATTACCACTTTTTATGGTATAAAAGTGAAATAACTTCACTTTAGGTCTTCTGTACTGACAGATATGACTTTGAACTGTGTACAAGGTTTTGTTTTATGTTGATAGGCCCAGTATTGCAGAAATATTAACCATAAACCATGCCAGGAAGTCTGCATTTTTAATCTTTAGCAGCAGATTGTACCAGAGAATTCTTACCTGCCTCCAGCTCAATTTTAAACTATAGGCCCTTTAGAATTCTGACATCATGTGAACGCAATCTACGCTATATTTCCAAAAGTGTTAGCTCACCTGCCTTACATGCATATGAACTTAAGTGACATCCTTTTCTTAATTTATAGTGTTTAATATGATGTCAGCTGACCCTTTGCATTTATCTACATCAGACACTGATGTTGGAAGAGAAGGCCTGGCTCACAGCCTTCGCTCTAATTCATCCCAAAGGTGTTCTATCAGGTTGAGGTCAGGACTCTGTGCAGTCCAGTCAACTTCTTCCACACCAAACTCTCTCATCCATGTCTTTATGGACCGTGCTTTGTGCACTGGTGCAGTCATGTTGGAACAGGAAGTGGCCATCCCCAAACTGTTCCCACAAAGTTGGGAGCATGGAATTGTCCAAAATCTCTTGGTGCTGAAGCATTCAGAGTTCCTTTCACTGGAACTAAGGGACCAAGCCCAGCTCCTAAAAACAACCCCACACCATAATCCCAGTTCAGTTATTTGGGCGGGTGAGTGAATACTTTTGTAAATATAGAGTATATACAAAGGATTCTAATAATTATTCAAAATTTGTGCATGGAATTCAAAATGTGCTTTGAGACTTTACAGCTTTAGCATTGCTTAAGGTAATCTTGTAAGGGCTGCATGATATTTGAATAGACAGACAGACAGACAGATAGATAGATAGACATATAGATGTATCTGATTTGAAGGGACATGCACAAAATAAAACTCTTCCGTCTATACGTGCCTTTGTACACATTTAGCCTCAGTCCTCTTCTTCTGTGCTTCGACACTTGTTTATTCTCTGCCTCTCATCCCTCTTCCAGATAACTTCCTCCCTCCAGCTCTTCCTTCTTTCAGCCCAGCGACAGCCGAACACACGACGCCTCTGTCTTTTCTCTTGTTGTTGCCGCTCACATTAATAATTAGCTTCTTTTTTTTTTTTGTCTTAACTGTCTGATTTGAAGTGGGCTAATCCCTTCACGAGAGGAGAGGGTGCATGGCGGTATTTGTCAGTCTCTTGTTTGTTAATGAATTGCGCGCCCGTCTTATCGGTATGCGCGATGAGTTGTTGTGTAATAGGCATGCTGTTGTGCGTTTTGTCTGAGCGCCGAGCGGGGCTAATTTCCACCCCGCCGAGGTCCTGGAGGACGCTGGCTGCTTTTGACCTGATAAGCTCATTAGAAGTGCACACTAATTACAGCAGCAGGCCCTGTTCGGTTGTCACCAGATGAGAACAACAGGTGGCAACAACATCAGCCCGGAGAGGAAGAGAGGAGAGGAGAGAGGACATAGGAGGAATGAGGAGGGGAGAGGATAGAGGGGGGAGAGGGCAGATTAGAGGGATGGAAAAGTTCATTAATTCAGACAGTCGCAGGCATAATGGTAATGGGAATTTAGGATTCCAATGACTGTTTTACATCTGGTAAAGGAAGGCAAAGCCAAGACCAAATACATGGTTCTTTAAAGTTCCCATATTATGCTTTTTACAGGCTTTTTGAAATAGATTTGGGCACCTTTGCATTAGTATTTCACATTTTATAATAAAATAATGGCTATGGCTAATCAATTAAATAAATGGCTCTTTAGCACGGCTATTAGCAACATGATGCTAACAGATAGATACACAGTGACAACAATTTTAGCGCTGAAATTATCAGAACAAATCCAGTCACGTTGTATGGCAGGGCTATGCAAAAGGCTGCTCATGAATAATAAATCAATCATTTAATAGCCACTAAACTGTACATACAGCAGTTTCTGACACTTTGTGGCCCTAAAACCTGCAGTACAGAGAAATGACCAGGCCACAGGCCAATAACCTTCCGACAATTTGGTCCAAAGGAAAATATAGTAGTTGAGAACAAGCGGTTTCAGCTCTTGAAAAGGAAAACATTGAAGCTGCAGATTTAACAAGAGAAAGTGCATTAAGTGGAGCAGTTACACCCTGGATGGAATATATAGTGTCTCTCAGCTGGACGGGAAGATCATGGCATCACCTGAAGGAGCTGGAGGAAAAGTCTGATGGAAGTTAAAGAGGCTTTATTCTACAAAATTGAATTTTCTGAGCATCCTCCCATGTTCTAATGTTATTCCCTCATCAAAAACATGTGCTTTTGTGCTTCATTCGCGACAGTTTGAGTAATCCTGTATTCTCCGGTACTGAGTTTCTAAGGCCTCAGAACGCTCAGTACCACAAAGCTCCAGCTCTCCCAGAAAGGCCCACCAACTCCAGGAAGCACTGACCAATCAACAAGCCCTCTACATCCAGTCTGTCCTTATTCATTAACCCTCCCACCACCACCACCACAACCAAAAAAAAAAAAAAAAAGCTGTACTGCTCTGTTCTCACTGATTGCCACCTGTTTCTTTATTGCAGTAGTAAAGTAATTATTGGAAACACTCACATACCCTCACATAGGTGCAATTCTTCTCCAGAGTATGTGCAGAGAACCTTCTTCATATAAGGCATATGTATCAAGTCACTCTGACACTGTACAGCCTAATGTTTGGATGCCCATAAATTGAATTGCAAATATTTATGTTTTTCTCCTCACCGTGACGCCTTTCGAAGCAGGAAATCTCCCTGAATACAAAATATAAATACACGTCACTTCTTACAAGATTGTAGATATTTGCTATTGTGCCTATGCTGAGTTATGCCACAGACGTCTGTTGATTTCACATGGTAATGAGTGAAATGTATGTTTTTTTTAATTCCTTTTTTCAAATATTGAGTATGAGGTGTACACTCAGTGCTTCAAATTAACTTTTTTCAGCCACTGACCACTGTGACCAGTCTTTTTTCTGAAGTTAAGGTTTACATTAGCCACAGTTTAGTTAGACAAAATATCAAAATACTAGTTAACTTAGTTACATACAGTATAACAAACAGTATGTTGTGAAACACATCCTAATTCACTTAAGGCTGCTTTTTCTAAAATCATAATTACTGTGCATTAAGTTATGGGAGCAATTCAGCAAACCCAAAGAAATTCAGGCCAAAATTTGTTGTAAAAAAATATGGATAAAATCTAACCATCTAAAGTGGCTTGTGGAAGTCAATGTGTCACCAGCCAAAATGGAAATCTGCCTACATATGGCCAGTTGACTAGTGTTAATGTCAAGCCCTGTGTACACTGCATTCTGGACAGCCCAAATATTTGCAGGCCTGAAACACAGAGACGGTCCTTTAGTTAACCCAAAAGATAAAAAAAAAAAAAACAGTTTTGGTTATGGTAATCCAATCCACAATCTTAACAATGTCACACATTTTCCATTCATTTCATTTTCCAACATGCTAACCAAACTGAATACATTACTTTTACAATTACATTTAAATTCTCTCTCTTTGGAATATTGGGCTGAAATTCATAAATTTAAAACTTGTCTGTTATTGTTTTGGAGCCGATGGCTGTGGAGAAGACCAGATACGGTACCTTAATTAAATTCATCACATTTTCCTTGGGAGTGCTTTTATGAAGCCAACATGTAATGAGTTATTCATGAGAATATTCCACTTAATCTCTCTCGGCGGGCTGGTGAAAACTGGCACCTCTTCACGCTGAATACAAAAGCCACATGCTAATGTCTCATGACCACTGTCAAAGGCATATGCTCAGGCACTTCAACAAACTTTAGCTGTAAAAGTAACAGGAAGTACATTTGTGTTAGGCTAAGTGGTTCTGAATCCATTTCCGATTTATAATTTTAATAGATTTTTTTCCTCTAGCCAAACTGCTGCTACATCTAAATGAAGGCATTGTAAAGGTAAAGTAACTAATTTCTCTGTTTATTATTAGTGCTTATAGTGTCTGTAGTCTCCACAGTCAGTATTTAAGCAGCTCTGGGCACTAGCAGTAGCACAAGCCACCACACAGGGAACAGTGCAGGGCTTGGAGGACGCTATTTCCACAAAATTTGACTTTACAATTTGGTTATCATTGTCCAAAATTAAAAACAGAAATCAATTCAATTTAGGCCACTGTACCCACAACATGATACAGTATTCACCTTCGATTTACTAAGACAATGACAGCATGCAAGAAATTATAGTGCAGCGGAGTTTATCTGAGTTGAGAGAAGTGGGAAGGTTTAAACATGTATTTGGCTATTGCAGGCAGTCAATCAGACAACCTTAACTAATCCGATGGTTTGTGATTCACAGAGCCAATAAATCCGAATAATTTATCCAAAAATCATATATGGAAAACTTTTGGCCAGCCAGACCCATTTGCCGTGAAGTGAAGTTGGCCTGGATCCCTTCTCATTTTAGCTGTCTCCTGATGAGCTCCTACCAACCAAACCAATTTCTTTTCCTTTTGACAGCACAGTAAATCATCTACCTCTTAGCATGCAGTGCGCTTATTGATTTTTACCATTTATCCAGGCTTCACACCGGCATGATGAGTACTTTGGCTTGTAATCCTCTGATGCTGGATTCGACCAAACCAATAATAAAACATGCATAAAATTAAACTGGCTTTGTGAATTCTTTGTTTCTCTGACTGACTTTACTTTTTTTAAATCTTGTTAGTCTGGAAGCAGTTTATTTTGCATTAGTTCTTTGTCTGTTCCACTAAGATGTAGTAGTTAGTCCTAGTTAGTAGCTAGTTCTGAAAGAAACCCTATCTGATATCCTTTATACAGGGCTGGGTTGTGGAAGCAGCAGAGGAAAGCCAAGACCTCCTCTGTGCCCTTCTCTGGCTTTTCTACACAATGAGGCATTCCTAAACCAGTCAAGGGGAAAGTCCCTTAAGCATGTCATTGGCCTCCTTCTGGTGGGACATGAACAGCCCCCCGGGGAGAGTGCAGGGGGCATCCAGAGCAGATGTGCAGACCACCTCAGCTGGCTCATCTCACCTTGCAGCAATATATTCTGAGGTCCTTCCAGGTGACCTGGGTTCTTGGCTTGGTCTCGAAGGCAACGACCAGCCGCTCTGCAGAGAAAACATATTTTGGCTCCTTGTATCAGCATTCATGTGTTGTTTTTGTGGTATCGCTTAAGTGGAGCAGCTCACCGCTTTTGTGCAAGCACTTAAGCTTCAAAGTCTAATTTAGGTAAATGTGGCTTTTTGAAGAATTATGAATAGATTTATTTTTCTGCTTCTCTTTCTATCCTTTTTATTTTGTGTGTTCATGACAGCACTCTGAAATAAGATCCATGCCAACCTGTCAGAAAACTGGGCAAAATTCCTCATTAATTTATCTAAATATCTGTCTATGATTATCCATGTCTATAATAACGATGTGTTTTAGCAGAAATGCAGTAATGTAAGCTGTTTTAGCAGTGTGCGTTCAATGCTTAGTTTAACAATAGAACTTGTAGCATTTAGCCTTTAGCTTACCTTACGTAGCAAGCAGCCCATCTTGGCAGGCTCCCACCAATCCGTTCGGGTCAGCAACTGTGGCATGGCGGGCCAATGTTGTAGCAGTACTGCAGTGAGTGGTGGGTTTTGGGTTTGCCGACAACAACAAGCACCTTTGGTGATACTTGTTTACAACATGGCGATGTGGAAAACTGTAAGTTATACATTTCCCCAAACAGCATTTTTATCATATTGTTCTACTATAGTATTGTTGTTTATTTACTCAGCTGGTGCTTCATCCAATCACCGCCAAATATTCCACTAAAAATCCCTCCCCTTTACAAATGTTTTCAATGAGAGGCATTTTAGACTGATGTAACATAGTAGTTATGGGCAATACCACACTTTTTAGATTTAATATGATACTGATTATGATACCAATACTCATGATTTCTTATGGGTGATTTTTTTTCATTCAAAAATTGTTATCCTTAAAGACAAATCCCATGACTAATACTGGCCATTTAACAATTTTAATGTACACAGTATAAAATAAATATCTTAAGTGTGCACAGTTGTGAAAACTGCTAAATTCTTGTCCCAGGACATGGATGGACCAGACCAAAATGCTGCTGTTTGTGGGAGTTTTGGCACAAAACACTGGAGTAATTTTTCCCCAAGTGATACATGTGCTTTTATTTTACATGTTTTAGTTATTATCGATATCACAGTCCCAATACTCCCATTACTATAAAGTAGTTAATCCTGTAGGTTATCTCAATGGCAATTAGCTTTTAGCTGATGTAGCCTAAATACTTGTGTAAATAAAAATCCTTGAATATCTACTTCACTAACTCACTAACAGTACACACATAAACATAATCTTGTCACTGTATCAGGGTGTTTTTGTTTGTTTTTTGGTTATGTTTGTTTGTTTGTTTTAGTTAGTTTGTTGTTGTTGTTTTTGCTGTTTTTGTTTTTTTTACAGTTTTTCAAAAATGACGTGATTGACATGAAATTTGGGGTATTATAACTGACATGAGTAAAAATGACACATTTATGTTTTGTTTAACTTTTTTCTTTTATTATGTTTTGCTGAATTATTTTATTGTTAGCTGTTAGCTTGCTAAGCTAACACAAAAAGTATAGTTTAGTAGCTGTAGCTAACTTAAGAGGCACTTGATGACGACTGCTGTTTATTCCTTGAATTTATACATTCCAACACTATTATCTAAATATGATATTAATCTTAATTGTGGGATTAATTATGTTTTACTAATATTCAGACCTAATTAGCTTGTATCTTGGCAGTGATCATGCTGCTCTTTTATTTCTAGTGCTTTTTCTTTTCTAGAAATTATAAAGTTAGGAGAGGAAAACAAGAAAGATTAAAATGTTAATAAGTGAAATGCAAAGTCTGTTGAAATTAAATATAAATATTTAAATGTGGAAAGAAAGATAAAGTGACACTGACAAAAAGCATAGTAAGTTTTATAAGTCTGGAGAATTTAAAAAAATATACAAAATGTGGAGTTAAAGTTAACTATAATTTATCTATTATTTATATATTAGAAAAGTCTAAATGTATAAAAAAGTATACATGTTAAACTTTAAAATATAGGCCTATTGCTTACATGCCAACAAATGCTATGTTAAATATTGTCAAAATGTATTGCATTTCACTTTCAAATCTGTGGTGCATTTGTAAAAACAGCAAATTCAGTTCATTAACTTACTGATTTTTGTAGGATTTGTAAAATAGAAACTTATAATTCCAACTGAATTTTGGTGAATTTATTTGCAAAAAATGCTGCATGCAAGTCACAAATTAGGGATTTTGAATAAATCATTGTACGTGCATCAAAACATTTATTGTTGCCTCAATGCCTTTTATTTTTGCATCAATTCATTTTATTGAAACAAATATAGCTCCGTAATAGCCAGCGTTATTGACTCAAAATCTTTGTTACGTTATTGGGAAGTTGTTACGTTATTGGCTTTATTACATTTAAAACTTTACATTGCTTTTAGTTAGTGCTGCCAGCAAAAGCACTTATTGGTTACTAGTAAATTCCAGGCACAAGAGGCTGATCGTGTATCACAAAATCAATGAACTTTTCCACCAAATTCTCACAACACAACTTCTAGTTTTATAGCACTCTCTATTATGTTTATTACCAAGTTGTTTACAGTGATTCAACTAGCTAAGCACTTTTTCTTAAAAATAGCACTTGTAGGAAAAAATGTCAAAGTCAAGATAAAAAAATAAAAATAAAAAAAAACCTCTTCCTCTGGTCCACATTTTCCATGTGTGATGTAGCTGGCTGAAGACAATGAGGCCGAGACAAAGGCAGGCAGAGATTGTAAATTAGCCCAGGCCGCTGCAGAGCGCTTTCTCTGACTTGTCGAGGCTAAACTGAGGGCAGCGGGAAGTGGGGCCCGCTATGTCAGAATCTCCACGGCAACCCATCCTTCAGCCGCCCACACACACACACACACACACACACACAGTTCTTATGCAGATACACACTCCACAATCAGAGACCTGTGGAGAAGGGGACGCTGGGTTGTTTGCATCCAGGTAGTGATGAAATCTAAAGGTGGCTTATGTCATAGGTTTGATCTAGGGGTCTTATGTTTTCATCAGCCCTTCATCTTGTTAGAATAAGCACAAGTTTATGTGGAATATTTACATTGAAGTATAAAAAGCAATACCTTTTAACATTTGCGTTCCTCAAATATTGCACCATTTGTGAAACTGATATATCAGGGTAGTCCCAAGATCTTAAAAGTATTAAAAAGGTATTAAATTTGATGTTGTCAAAATCAAACCCTTAAAAGTATTAAATCTAATGAGTAGGTATATAATTGTGTTCATCTAGGCCTTAAATTAGTCAAATATGTTTGTTTCTTTTAAGTATACAAGTACTGACGCCACAATAAAACTATGTACAATTGACTTCATTATTGAAATTTATGATTCACTTTTATTTAAAGTTTCTTCATTGCAGGACTGGAGGTATTTCATCTGTATTCAGCTTTAAAGCAAAACCCTTAGATTAGTATGAAAAATGTATAAGTGTAAATTTTATACCAATTATTGTTATTATTGTTATTGACCATGCTGGCATTAAATTTCAACCTAAATGACATTAAAAAGTCTTTAAAAAGGGTCTTAAATATCTTTTGTCAAATTTGGAGCTACCCTGTATAACTCATCTACATCAATATTTTTTCAGCTTTTTTTGCATAAATCTCTTATACTACTTGAAATCTGCTCAAAAGTACAAAACATTAAATAATTTTCAAGATTTTGTATACGAGGGTCACAAAAGGGTGCAAAATTGTAAATCTCTGTATCGTCAATGTCAAGGAAAAAGTGTCAAATTTCACTATTTTTCTTCAAAAGAAATACTGACATTGCAGAATTATGTTTTTATGTTTTTATACTGCAATGCCAGTGGAATTTAAAAAAGAAAAATGTTTTTGTAATGGAAGTCAATGGGGTGTTTTTTGCTACTTAGATTTTGAAAGAAATTATCAACCACTATATAAAAAATACTAATGCAGTTGAATGAGAATTTGCTGCTCATCTTGACACAGTCAAGGCTCTAACCACTGCCAAAGCCCCATCCCTCTACTGTTTGTTCTTTGGAAAATAATTAACTTTTTTTTTTAAACCTAATGATTAGATAAGATAAACTAAGTGAAAGGAAAGGTAAAGCTTTTGAGATTAAAATAGGGACAACAGTAGCTCAGTAGGTAGCTAACAGGAAGATAAGATGATCGATCCCCACTACTGCATACTGCCATTGTGTCCTTGAGCAAGACACTTCACCCTCCACTTCCAGTCTCTGTGGCACTGCTGTATGAATGTGTTAGTGTGATTGTGTGTTTGGTGGGGGTCAGAGAGGCCAAAGGCACAGAGGGCAGCTGTGGCTACAGAAGTAGCTCACCACCACCGAGTGTCACTGTGTAAGAATAATGCAACTATAAAGTGACTTTGACTGCATAGAAAAGTTCTATATTAGACAAAGGCATGATTGTTGTTATTTGTTTTTACTTATTTTTGTTTTAAAAACAACATAATAATAAAAATAATAAACTTCTAGTGCTGACTTTTTTCTTAGTTTTTGACCAGGCAGTTTTACAATTATTTACAGGCATTATTTTCAATACAGAAGGCTTTAGCCAATCACATGCTGCCATAGTATAGGTCTTGAGTTAGGGACACTCCCATTGGTTGTTGCTTTACAGTGCATGTCAACAAATTAATCACTAGTTGTTAAAAAGACAGAGAGGTCCCTGCACTTACAGTTTACATGAGACAGTGCTGGGCAGATTATTATGGAAAAGTAATTAGACTCCTGGTTACTGTTTACTCTGCCTAAAGTAATCTAATTACTTTTCTGATTATTTTATTTCAAAAGTATTTGGATTACTGATCACTAGTTACATGAGTTACTTCAAAATAAAAACAAGAACCAGACAGTCTCTAGCTCAGGAATTAACTTTATGGAAAGTGCAGTTCTTTCAAGAAACAAATAAAGCTTCTGACCATTTTTGGATATGCACAAAAAGAAAGATACCCTCTCGTGGATCAGATATGCCCCGTGCTACATGCACTTAGAGGTCTGTTTTCCAGCTACAGAAAGTGTACTCTCCTTTCTCTGTGCTGCATTTGTTTTGCTTGGCGCTGAGCTCAGGCGCTTGTATGACATTGTGCGTAATTTTGTGTCACTCCTCTGCGACTCGTATTTCTTGTTTTACAATCTAGAGACAAACCTTATGGATGAAACACAAAAATGTAACGCAATGGGCTTGTAACTATAATCTGACAGTTTTAGTTAAACTGATACCATGTACAGTATAAAATATAACTAATAACACATTAAAATGGTATTTGTGTTTACACTTAAAAGGCCCTCAGTGTCTTTTTAGCCACATGTCTGTGAGCTCTTGTCCATGTGGTGTGTGTGCATTAATACAACGCGTGGGCAGCGCGGTAAGAGCACTCACCGGAGAGCGTCTGCCGTGACCTCTATTATTCTCTTCCATTTGCGGTTTCCTGAAAGAGCATGATTAGACTATGTGGATTTTTCTCTGTGTCAATATGAAGCATCTCTATAATCCTAGTGTAGTGCTGCAGTCCGTCACCTCTGTGCAGTCCGGACCACTAGAGCCCCAAGCCCCTCTCATTAAGCAGGCTTTTTCTCAGACAGCAGGCCAGCCCAAGGCCAGGCACAGTGTCAGACATCTACTGCTCATGTGTGTGTGTGTGTGTGTGTGTGTATATGTGTGTGTATATGTATGTGTGTAAGTGGAGTGAGGGGGTGGATGTATCTCCACAGAGGGTCGACATGCGTGTGTGAAGAGTAGCACACTGGGCAGCAGCTGGTGGGGGGCAGCTCAGATGGTTGGTGGAGGGTGGGCAGCTCAGATGAGGGGGTTAGCCTCTGGCTCTCATCTGTGTCCTGGGACCAGTAGCTGCTGGCGCCAGCCGTCTTTGGCAGGACTCCGCGCTGGAGTCGTCCAAAGGCTTAGCCCCTGAGATGAGAGCCATCCCAGATGGATCTGTGCAAATGAAGCTTTGTGCTGCAACTATATTAACAGAGCAGTGTTATTAATATGGGTTATGTGCAAACAGCAGCAATGCTCAGAAAAACTGCATCAAGCCCTTCAGCTCAGTCTGAGAGGCGGAGGAAATACAATAAGTTGAAAAAAATCATTTAATAGAAGATCTTTACTTCTGAGAGCTTCTCATATCCTCAGTCTTCAATACCAGGTGCACATAAGGATAATAACTGTTTGAATGCATATGCATGTTATCCTCATGCAGGCCATTGTGGTACATAAAACAGTATGGTTTTATAGTACATATAGTAGAAGACAGTATAAGCTTGTCTGGTGATTCTCTGCCTTTAAATTTTGTTACTTTTGGCAAAGCTAATCTTTTAACCATGTTATAATGTTGTTTCATTCTCAGAAACAAACCTGGATAGAATTTTGTTTCATTCAGACATGTTTGTCCTGTATGTTGAGGTACTGCATATCTCAAGACCTGAAAATGCTCGGCTTCATGACCGTACATAAACACGTGAAACCCTTCTCCAGGAAGTGCTCCTGTGCATTTCTAAAGCCCATACAATTCAACAATTAAACTGTAGCCACTACAAGGCAATGAGCTCATTTATCTATCTGTTAGCATAATGTTGCTAATAGCTGTGCTAATTAGCCATTTTATCATTCTCTGTCTATCCCCCACTGTTTAGTACAAGGAGATTCTCCTCTCATGTCTGAACTCAGATCCTCAAAACTTTATTCATGTGTGAACTAAAAAGGCAGATGAACAAGAGGCAGTAGTGTCTGTAGAGGAGAAAGGCCACAGCCCAGCAATCCTTCACTGCTGTCTGCTGATATAAGCTACAGTGTTTGCAAAGAGCACAGAGCTGATGGGAAGGTTGCCTGGGCCAGCAGGTCCTTAAAGCAACAGTTACCTAACCCAAGAGTTCTTTGCAAAATGAAAGTAAGAGCTCCCCAGAAGAAGATGTTGTCAATTATATACATTATTTAAAATTTTAAAACGTTAAATGTTGATGCAAATATAAAAAACAACAACAAACAGTAGGCAGGCAGTAGCGTAAACAAACAGTAGGCTCTTGTTTTCCACATATGGTCACCTGAAAATCAAAGTAAAGCTTGTTGTGGTATGCTAGCAGTGTGGTTGGTAATACTGCCACAGGAGTTAGGTTCTGTGCTCAATCTATGGACTTAAGGCAGATTGTGTAAACGCATTTTCTTTTAGTATGTAGATTTCTTTTGGGTTTGTCCATTTCTGATTATAAAATAACTACATCTATGGGCTGACAGTGGCTCAGGAGTTAGAGCCGTCATCCTACAACTTCAAGGTTGGCAGTTTGAATTCTGCTCCCCTCAGTTCCTCCTGCTGTTGTGTCTTTGGGCAAGACACTGTACTTGCCTTGCCTGTTTGAATGTGCTTGCGTGATTGAAGAGTGTGACTGAAGAGTGAATGAACAATGCACCTAATTTTAAAGTGACCCTGACTGTCGAGAATAGCCATTAGTAGTAGCAGTAGTAGTTGTAGTATGTTGTCATCAATGTTGCTTGGGCTTAAAATCACCAAGAGTTATCATTACAGACACTGAAGCTGGTCATGCAGTTAGTCTTATGACCATTGTGACTCCTGGATATGGGAAAGTTCACACATGACTTAAATTACACTAAATGACAGCTGCTGAATGCACAGAAAAGCCTATAATTCCATATAAGTAATGAATTAACAGCTGGTAGTTATGGCCAGAGTCATATATATTCTTAGATATAGGGGTATAATAAAATATGATATCCAACTGTCAGTATCCTTTTACGCCGCCACTCTGTGTAATGGTACATCCAGGATCACTGTCTCCTCTGTCTACACTGACCGTGATGATATTGTATGTTCCGTCCTCTTCCTTAATCTGATTGCTGTGAGACAAATGACAATGACGTGCCCCGGCCTTGCTGCCTGTTATGTGGCTTTATTGAATATACAATGTCCCTTATGTGACAGCAGGACGTCCTTGGAAGTGGTGGAAGTGATGCAGTGTATAGGGGACAACTGAAAGACTAGGGCTCAAAGTTTTCTGGTTTGTTGTTTTAGCTCGTCCAGACGGTAGCACTGTTGCCTCACAGCAAGAAGGCCCCTGGTTCAATTCCTGTACCATGCAGGGTCTGACTCAAGATCTGGAGAAGGGTCCCTGGGTGCTGAACTGCGGTTGCCTTGCCTTACCTTACCATAGAAAAATAGCGTCTGTGTGATGGTTAAATCAGTTGTTGTAAAGTGAAAGTGTCCGCTGTCTCCCCCTGGTGTTTCTGGGGCAAAAACAACACTTGCAAGTCTGTGAGCGTCGGCGACCCAGTGTCACAGAAGCCTTGAGTTTTGCGAGAAAGCGGCCCATTGTGGTTAACAAAACAACAAGCTAGCAATGGCTTTATTTTTTTAGTTTCCATCATGGCAGAGCGACCAAATGGCAGGAAATACTTTGTACAGTTGCTCGGAGGAGAAAACGGAAGTAAAGCAGAGCGATGCATCATATAGAAGTCTGTTTGAGCATTTATGATAGTGCTTTATATAATGCGGCATAAATAGAGTTACTAAGCTCCGCTTTATGTAAGAAAATGGTAAATTTGATCAGTAGGTGGTGGTGAGAGGTATGAAGGGCAAATCCTTCTGCTATTACTTCACAATAGATAATTTTTTGCTTTGCTACAAATGTTCTCAACACCAGCACTGTCTCTATTCTAACAGTTATTTATTTTTTTTTGTATAAAAGGAAAAATGTTATGTTGTCATTAGGGGTGTGACATAACACAAATCCCATGAGACAAGAGACGAGACTAGGTTCATGAAAACGTGACGAGACGAGATTTTTTTTTTTTCTGCTGGGTCTTAAAAAGTCTAAAAAAGTCCTACATTTTGAAATCTGTATTTAAGGCCATAAAAAGTCTTAAATTTTCTGAGATACAGACTATTAGGCCTTAAATACATTTAAACAGGTCTTAAATATGTCACATAAATTTGATGCAAGTACCTGCGTTCACAAGCTTATTATAAAATGTCCACTTAATTGCTCAAAGGCGTATTACCCTCACCAATACAAAAGCTTAGATCTTTTCCTAAGACCAAAATGCTTTGCGGTACTCACTGTCACAAATGGTTTCACCTTTTTGTACGCTCCATGCTAAGAAATAGGTCTTAATTTTCTTGAATAATGGTGTTAAAAAGGTCTAAAAAAAGGCTTAAATTCAACTTGTTAAAGCCTGCAGAAACCCTGTAAAAATTGAATTTCTTCACTTGAAAATCATAAAATGTAAAACTATTTAGGTGCATCTTTAAAATCAGCTTGTAATGAATGGTATTTGCTTCTATTATTTAAATTGTATGCATTAGCAGAACATATACGCTATATTTCCAGAAGTATTTGCTCACCTGCCTTTACACGCATATAGCGTAATTCTTAATCCATGGCCCACCCTTTGCATCTATAACAGCTTCAACCTTCTAAAGGTTTAGGAGTGTTTATGGGAATTTTTGACCATTCTTCCACAAGTACATTTGTGAGGTCAGACACTGATGTTGGATGAGAAGACCTGGCTCACAGTCTTCACTCTAATTCATCCCAAAGGTGTTCTATCAGGTTGAGGTCAGGACTCCATTCTCAAACTATACCACAAAGTTTTCCACAAAGCTGCAGCCTAGGCGCTTGATTTCATTCACCTGTGGCCATGGAAATGATTGGAACACCTGAATTCCGTTATTTGACTGGTTGAGGGAATACTTTTGGCCAAATATTTTGCAGCAAACTCAACTGACTCGCTTCTCACCTGTAAAAATGCAAACAGAACCTTCCTGAGAACCCTGAGATCACAAGACTGATTTTCACCTTCACAAAAAGCTTGTGACATTTTGATCTTGCAAGATCACGAGAATGCAAGATCTTGTCACTCCCTTAGTTGTCGATAATATAAGCTTCCATAGATGCTGCTGTAATATTACCCGTCTATATGAAAGGCTGAGTCAGAGCAGTCCCAGGAGTCCCAGCAGTCTCATTCTGCCGTGTCACTGTCTGTGTTTGCTCAGATGACGGAGCATGTGTGGATACAGGCCGCTGCGGTCGCTCATATCCATAATGCATGAGCCCCAGCGTTGCAGCCAACCCTGTTTATGCCTCTATGTGTGTGTGTGTGTGTGTGTGTGTGTGGGAACCTCGCTGTGCTACCATAATGCATCATAGGAAAGTGTGTGTGGATCTGTTGATACTCGTCGAAGCTGGCCCCCAGGGGACCATCAGGGTGTGAGTGTTTGGAAGAATAATAAATTTGAGGAGGACGCGCAGATGAGAGGCAGGGACCACCGATCGATCCCTCTGCTGCTGCTCAAAGTACCAGGCAGGGCTAAGAGCTGGGGATGAGCCTAGAATATCCCTTTGAGACATTTTGGTTCCTTAGAAGGATCAAATTGGATGGGATGTAACTTTAGAAATATTTCCACAACAAAAAGACTGCATAATATCAAGTGTTTCTCAACTTTCTCAACTTCAGCAACTTTCACCAAACGTTAACTACATTTCTTACAAAAACATCTCTATTAGACATTTATCAGCAAATTACATTAGACTCAAGACATTCACCACGCTAAACAGTCTGAATAAACATTTAAACGTTAGTATGTAGTATGTCTATTCTGCAATTGTCCAAAATTTTTAAATAAATTGAAATTAGCAGTAATTTGTTAAAAATTACTGCTAATTTCAATTTATTTAAACACTTGGAATTTTTTTGCTAGAAGACCTCTGGAAATTATGCTTTTATAGTTGTTTTCATATTAAAATATTTCATCAAAATGTATGTAATTTCAACTAAAGGTTACATATGACAAAACTTTCTTTATTTGTGCATTTGAAGGCTTTTTTATCTATTTTTAGCCATCTTCAATCAATTTAAAGGGCAATATAATGGCTCAAAAATTCCATGCAAGTACCATTTCAATCTTGCAAGTACCATGCAGGATTGAAATAAAACACAACTCCAGGTATGTTATTGATGAAGGAACATTACAACATGGTAGAACAAAAAGTACATTTTGCATGATCCCCTTTAACCAAAATCCAGCTAATATTCCAAATAGTTGACATCTGTACCTCTTTCAGACTTTAGATGTTTTTAAAGTGCAAGTTACGCATTTTGAATATTTCCAGATGAATGATGAAGATTTTCAGCATAATTTTACTGAAAATGTAACAATTTTCATCAAATTGCACCATTGCAATGCCATGCAATAAAAAAAATAAAAAAAATGAATTCCAGAAAATAGCACATTTTTTGCAATTTCAGCCACTGAAATTACATGGACTCTGCTATTACAACAAATAATAATGAGTGGAAAATACTGATCACTAGTGCTCAGAGCAGAAGTCAGCTATCTTGCTAGCTTGGATGCTTATTATTTGCTGGCAACTGGGGTATATTGCCAAAATCCTTCAGATCTACAAAGATGTGAAATTGTCTGATGTCGAACACTGGTTTGTCTTTTGCATTTTCCAATTTAAAATCTGCAGAAATGTGTTAAATTGGACAATTGCAGAATTAACTTCAAGTTTTCCTCATGTTTATTTGGACTGTTTAGAATCACAAATGGCTTGGGTACAATGAAATTTGATTATAACTACCTAAAAGAAATGTTAATTTGTAAAAACTTCATATTTTGTGGTTAAAGTTTGATAAAAGTTGCTAAAGTTGCTTTTGAGAAACACTTTGTATTTCACTTTGTATTTTGTAACACTTGTATTTCAGTGCCTATTTGAGTATCTTCCATCAGCTAAAATATTGATTGGCAGAGGAGTAGAGAACATGAAAAGACACTTGACTTCAGCTCTCAATCAAAAGGACTTTGTTCGTTTTTAGAAAAACTCACTCCAGACTGACTTAGGTTTTCCTTGGCTGCTTCTGGCTAGTCTCCCAAACTAAGGCTGCACTGACATCTACATGAGGCAACGCACCAACCAAATACATCCCACAGTCATGTTTGGAATCATGTATCCCATGTTTCTCATAATTTGCCAAAAATTAAAAGAACACCAAAGAAGGATTTTCTGTCATCTTCACTTCAAAAACTATGAGCCTTGAATTTTACCCAAACTAACAGAGCTGGGGGGGTGTTTGTTTACTACACCCATTCCCTTTGGTGCATGTACTGTATACTGGGGCTTTTAAGCCAGTGTTGTAACTACAGTGTTGATGAAAGAGTATTGCTTGAGGACTTCAGTTATAATTTTTTTCTGATTGCTAAAAACCTTTTTTCAAACGCATGACTCTTTGGTCTAAACCTTGGCAAAAAGCTTTGACAAACTCTTGGCACATTCTGGCTGTATAAACACATTTGACATTCAGAGCACATATGATGCAAAAAGTGAACACAAGGAGCAGAATTTAGACAGAACTCCAACACAGCTGTCACCATCGACACACAACTGCTCAAAGCTCCAAACACTGGCTGCTCATGAACTGCAGTAAATATAAAGGCACTGTCAAACAACTGAGCTGGATGTTTCAAGATGGAGGTCAAAGGAGCAAGAGCTCATGTTGGAAGAAGAAGACAAAGAGGCCAAGGAAGGACCACACCCAAACCAAGACTAGAACCTGAACCGAGAACAAAACCTGAACCAAGACCCGAATTAAGAACCAAACCAAGACCCAAATCTGAACTAAGAACTAAACCGAGAGCCAAACCTGAACCAAGAATCGAATCTGAACTAAGACCCAAACTAAGAACCGAACCAAGACCCAACGTTGAACTAAAAACCAAACCAAGAACCAAACCTGAACTAAGACCTGAAGTAAGAACCGAACCAAAACCCAAAGCTGAACTTAGAACCAAAACTGAACCACGAACCAAATCTGAACCAAGACCTGAACTAAGAACCGAACCAAGACCCAAACCTGAACTAAGAACCAAACCAAAAACCAAACCTGAACCAAGACCCAAACCTAGAACTAAGAACCAAACCAAGACCCAAACCTGAACTAAGAACCAAACCAAAAACCAAACCTGAACCAAGACCCAAACCTAGAACTAAGAACCAAACCAAGACCCAAACCTGAACTAAGAACCAAACCAAAAAACAAACCTGAACCAAGACCCAAACCTAGAACTAAGAATCAAACCAAGACCCAAACCTGAACTAAGAACTAAACCAAAAACCAAACCTGAACCAAGACCCAAACCTAGAACTAAGCCCCAAACCAAGAACCGAGCCAAGACCTGAACCTGAACTAAGACCTGAACCAAGAACCAAACCAAGACATGAAACTGAAGAACCAAGCCAAGAAGCAAACCTGAACCAAGACCCAAACCTGAACTAAGACCCAAACCTGTACCAAGACCCAAACCTAAACCAAAAACCAAACCAAGACCCAAACTTGAACCAAGACCGGAACCAAGACCAAGACTTGTTTCTTTATTGTTTACTCACATCTACTGTAGTAATTGTAGATGTTGAATAAGCTTGAGTAAAGCTTTTCCTGTGTTTTGTTGAGGACTGTGTCATTATTTGTATTATTATTTGTATTTGCCAAACTTGTATGAAAACACATTCAGAGACAAGGTAACCTTCCTCTATTGTATCCTAATGATATTAGGCTGTTCCACATACCCCCTCAAGTCCCTCCATCTGAACAAAGCAAAGTCACATCAAATCTCATCTCAGGTCATGCTCCCATTGAAGAAGTTAATGCATAAAATTACCGCTTCATGACAGACTCTAAATGTTTGACTGTCTGCTGGAACCGCTTTAGTCAAGTCATTTAACCCGAGCATCTCCACTCTGGGTCTCCGCGCTGATGGCTTTGTTTCATCTCCTCAAGTCAGCCTCAGATCTGTGCGTTTTAGATGTTTGCTGTGATTGAAGTGAAGATGACAGAAAATCCTCCTTCAGTGTTGTTTTAAATTTTCACAAATTAGGAGAGACATAAGATACAGGATTCTTAAAACATGGCAGTGGATTTTTTTTCTTTTTTTTTTTTTTTTTTGGTCAGTGTGTTGACTGTGAATGGTTGTCAGTGCAGTCTTAGATTCAGAAAGTTGCCAGAAGCAGCCAAGTCACTCTAAAGTGTATGGAACTAGTGTCTTTTCACACCATCTGTACTCATACACTTCGCCAAATCAGTATTTTGTGGATGTCTCTGTGTCAGCTTTTAATTGGCCACTGTACAGTGTGTGCCCCGCCTAGGGCCCATAGTTACCTGAATAGGCTTCAGTCACCCACAACCCCTAAAGAGAATAAGCAGAAGATGAATAAATGAAAAAGATGTAAACCAAATTGCATTTCTCTAATTGGATAAAATAGGTGATTACACACAGGTAGCTCATCCAATCACTGATGAGATTTTCATCTAAATTACCGACCCTTTGCTAATACTTTCTAAGTACTACCAGATCTGGTGAATCAGAAGACTAAACAAGAACAAGAACAAGATTAAACCCAATCTAAACCAGGACTACAAATCAGGACTAAACCAAGGCTATAAATTCTGACTAAACCAGGACAAACTCCAGTCTAAACCCAACCAGGACACACCATCACATTTGTACAACAGTTTTAGAAGCATATTTTAATGGTTCTGAGATACTTCCTGCATTTTGGAGCCTGTAAGGATAAGGTAAGGTTAAGAAATACTTCATTATCACTGTAGGGAAATGTGTTCTCTGTATTTTACCACTCCTTCAGTGTCACTGGGGCAACCTGTCAGGAGCAGTGAGCAGAACCTGGTCAGGTACCTTTAGCTGGAGGATTAGTCTGTTGTGCATGCTTTATGCTGTTGGGTGAAACTGGAGTACCTGGAGAAAACCTACCCAGACACAAGGAGAAAAACTCCAAACTCCACACAGAAAGGCCTAACGCGGTCCAGGATTCAAACACGGGACCTTCTTGCTGTGAGGTGAGCATACGAACCACTTTGTCATTGTACTGCCACCTATAGAACAAGTGCTTTAACGTGTTTATACATTTTATATGCATCTTATTAGCTTATATACAAATATACAGGTTTATGTATATGCAGATGCGCTTACTAATGCTTTCCAACCAGGCTCTGACATTACACTCATATGGTCATTTGGTTGTCAGTTTTCAGAATCATCTTGTTCATTCATAACCCCCAATCCTTGGTGGCTAATGCTAATTCTTCCATTAAAATGTATTTTTGTCTTTTTAACCTCCGGTACCAATAGAAAGAGATTGTATAATAAACTGACACAATTCAGAACCCCTTATGCTGAGTAGGTTATACGTTTTTTAACACATAAAATGCTGCAATACGTACTTCTACACCCATACTCTCTCAAATTAAAAAAAAACAAAAAAAAAAAAACTGGTTAATCAAGTAAGAAAATATTAAAGGAGTTAATATTTCCAGCTTTGCAATCCATAATTACATCAGCCCAGTTCAATGGAGTTTATAAAACAATCATAATCTCATTTATACCTGCATCTTATCAGCAAGCCACAGCTTATCACAATAAACAAAAAGCCTGTTAATTAGACGAAAGATTTTGTCAATTTCTTTTTTTTTTTTTTTTTTTTTCTGCACAAAATGGACGCTACAGGCCCACTTTTAACAAAGAAACAAAACTTATCTTCAGCAGTGGCCCCGGCACTTTCTATTTCCACCACTGTCTTTGAACACAGCTTGGAGATTTGATCTCTTTGAAAGAGCCAAGACACACACTCCAATCAATCACATGGCTCCAAGGATGGCAGGCTTTCACTTTTAAAAGACTGTTATGGAAAGGCCTATTACAGTGCACAAGGTTTCAACCTCAATTATACGGAGAATATATAGTAGTCGGGTCGCTAATGAAAATGGAGGAGGGTGTCTACTCTTGCAAACAGCTTTTCGGTGAAAGACGGGGGAAGTAATCTATTCTCTTTACGAGGAGCACTACTTTCTTTCTCCCGATTGCCACAGCTTAAATGAAGAGCTTAGCCACCGGAGGGGGAGTCGTTCTGAAGCTAAGTGTTGGTTAACATAGGTGGATGTGCCTCGGAAATGGAGGAAAACAGGTCTTTAAACTTTGTGTCTGAGCAGATCGATGGAAATGTCTATTGGACTTGAAATAAGTAAAGATGCACAGAGTCACAGCAAGGACAACCACACATGAAGGAAGGCATGGACCTGGACACTAAATGAGGAAGAAAAACTACACACATGGACACTTGCTAGATGCTAAATGCTAGTTTCAACAATTTTTGTTTTTACTTTTTTACTTAGGTGGACTTTATTGTCCCTCGAGATATTTGTTCTGTGCATAACCCATCTCTCCTACGCTGCTGGGGAAGCCTGTCAGGAGCAGCGGGCAGTGCCCAGGGAACTTTCTCCAGATTTTGAGCCAGAATTTTGGTGAGGAGTACCTAGCTGGTAGCCTGGCCTGACAGGCAAACACTTTTCTTATTCTATACAAAGAAGTTAGTCTGGTAACCCTTTGGTAACATTTTGTTTCTGTGGTGAAACAATGACATGCAGAGTAACCAGAGAAACGAAGGGCAGGACATAAGCAGCTCACCACTGACCCAAACAAACATGGATTCTCTTTTTTATAAAACACCAGAATACGCCGTATTGTGAGCAGTTCTGTATTTATTTCTGAATGGGGACAGCAGCAGAAGCCAGTTGTACAAAGAGTTGTGGAGAAAGTCGGGGATTTTTCAATGTGGTCGTTAATGTGGTCTGTTGTTAAAATGGCAACAAAACTAAGAAAACAATCCCATAGAGTAGGACAGACTGAACATTAATGAGGACTTCAGCAGAACCAACAGGTGATGAAAGAAAGCACTAAACACCATTAATCACGTCAGAGAAGTTAATAAATTAGCTTGGTAGCTAGTGCTACCTTGGTTAGCTCTTTTGCTTTCGCGCACTGCAGATAAATGGTTGGGATAGGCCAGTTCCAAGTCAAACCAGAGCGAAATGCTTCACTCTGAGAGGGGAACCAGACTGTCCTGCACAAGTAGGAAAGGCTGGCTTTCCAGGCTACCTAGCTGGGGATTAGGCTATTAGCATTTTGATGTGTGAAACCAGAGCACATGGAGAAAACCCACCAAATGTAACTGGTGGACTACTGTGTTGTGTTTGGACGAGATGAGACCCCAGAATTATGTTTGAAGGTGTTCTTCGTTTATTGCACCTGACAAATGGGAAACAAATTACACTTAGAACGTAGTGTGTGCTAGCAAATGTCCAGCCCAATCTCTTGCCAGTTGGACAAATGCAAAGGGGCACATAACAATTTAACAACATACCCGATAAATGGGAAACAAATTAGCACTTAGCAGGTAGCATGTGCTAGCGGATCTCCAGCCCAATCTTTACTAGCGCTAACGACTTTGCCATTGTGCCACTTTACCAATAGTTACCATTATTGTCTGTTTTTGAGTAGTATTCATTAACAAATTGCCTGATACAAAAGCCATGTCAGCATGATATTGCCTGACTGCAGAATGTTAGCTGAAACAAGTACGACTATTGCATTAAAAACACAACACTGCCTTTGGGTTGCTCTCTTTCTTTCAAGGGTCATCACACCACATCATGTTATTCAGTAGAAGCAACACTGCTTCTTCTTCTTCTTCTTCTTCTGTCAGACATTTGTCAAAAGCAAACATTGTTCAAAGTGGGAGAAAATTGTCAAAACCCAATTTAGAGACAGGAGCTGAAAAAGGCTGCTTTTCATTCAAATATCAGTCAGACTCAAGGAAATATTGACAATCTCTGACAATAAAGTCTGTTTCTTCATTGTCACAGATATGCATCAACAGATTATTGCTGTATCTTTGAAAATTAACCATCTTTATAGCATTAAGCACCATGAGACACCAGGACTGTAACCCTTCTCCCTGTCATTCATGTGTAATGTGTTTGTGTGTGTCTTTTAGTTTTTTGTTTTTTATGCGTAATACCAAATGTAGCATATATTCTCTGGCACCGAGTTTCATTTGGTTCCACAAACCCCCGCCCACTCCAGGAAGCGCTGACCAATCAACAAGCCCTCTACATCCAGTCTGCTCTCATTCATTTATTCAAAAAACAATGTACAGCTCTGTATCTACTACGAGTGTAACGATACAGTAACTATACTGTATGATATGATTGACTATATGATTTTTTATTCTATATAGATATGCATGGAAAAATATCAATAATATGAAAAATATCAAAATTTGAAATTTGCATGTTAAAATAAAATCAGATATGTCTTTTTGGATGTAATTTTTGTGTTTTTAATGAAATAAAATGTTATATTTAACTTTACTCCACTATCTGTCTACTGGACATAATCAGCCTGCTGGATTTGAGAGTAAACATTTATAATTTTTAGCAAAAACTTGCTACATTGATTGCATTAATGTGAAGTTGTTCAATTGTATTGAACCATTTTAAATTAGTCAATATTGTTCTTGAATTGGATTGAAACAATTCTAATTGATACATATGGTATTGTTGCAAAAATGTATCATTACATCCCTAGTTTCTGCTTATTATTTTGTAGTAAGAAGGCATCATACAAAAACTTTAAAGAACTAAAAAGTGTTTTTGTTTGTTTGTTTTTGTTTCTGTTTAAAATAGCATAACAGGTCTGTGCTCTGCTGCCCTCTGCTGGTCTCTTCATCTGTTTTAAATGTAGTAAGTAGCACTTACAAAGTGAAGCAATTTTTTAATTATTTTTTTATTTTATTTAGCATTTTAAATGGAAGAAGATGGATGGGTAAAAGGATAGGATTTTTAAATAGTTTTTGAATAGTTTCCTTTGAATCTAAATTATATTGTGAAAATCAACCATTGTTAGATTTTAAAATAAACTTTTTACCTTCAACCCAACTGCTTATTACCTAACCACAGTGCTGGCATGCAACCTTCAGTTGACATGGACATTTTCCTGATTTTCATAAAACCCTACACTTTTAGAAATCCTTTATAATCATGCTACTGACTTGATTCCATTCTTTGTTTGTTGCTTCTATTTATTGTTGATTTCCATTGTACACAAGCCTCAAAGGGTGCAATCCAGCCCACTCTCTGACGGGAGGTGGGAGTACGCTCTGACAATGTGCAATCAGCGCTGTTTACTTTTAGCACTGCTCTGCAATCGAACCCAATCAGTGCACCAGTGTCCCACCGCCGCTTGCGACACCCGAACACCTCGTCTGGATAATCACTGGTCATAAATATTATTATACCTGTATCGGCTCGCACAATAGACTGTCTAGACTCCCATGCACGTCACAATTTTGAACATCTTTCAGAATAACAAAGGGAAATTTGAGTGAGTCAGGGCTCAGAGGGAAAGATCACGCCGGGGGTTAATAAAGAGAGCCGTGGGAGATAAAGACAAAGAAAGATCCAGAAGCGAGAGTGGCAGGAATAAGGTTTGATTTAAGCATGCCTCACAGACATGGCACTGACCTCTGAAGGGAGGCAGCGGCGGAGGTCACAGAGGTTGATCCGATTCAGGTCAGTCAGTGCCATAGCTCTGATTAGGAGGTGATGAAGAGGGCACGCTGGCCGACAAAGCACCGACGCACCAATGTGGGCTGGATGTACCGGAGAGAGGAACATACAGGACAGAAATATACAGAATGTTCTTAAACACTACATTCTACATATTCATCCATTTTCTGTTGTTTTATCCAGGACTGGGTCACAGGAGCAACAGCCTAAGCAGAGACATCCAGATTTCCAACTCTCTAGACACTTCCTCCAACTTCTCCAGGAAAATCTCAAACATGAGAAGGGCCAAAGCCTGGCAGTGAGGCCTGACCGTTTTTATTAATTATTCAAGTCCTTAATAACAATGACAGTTTTCATTAAAGGGGCTATTTAGTTATTGTTAGGGCTTTTAATTTAAGTTAGAACACATCTAGTTCAGCATCTTACGTTTTGTTGGTCAGAAAATGCAACAATTATTGAAAAAAAAACCTTAATTGTAGAAACTAATCATTTGACTCTGTGAGAAACGCTCAGATTAGGTCCCTGTCTCTTTAAGAGCCCTCCCTTCCCACTGTCCAGCCTGCTGTCACACCCCTTCAGCGTTTCAATACAACACGTGCCGATGCAGAAGCAGTGTTTGAGTGGTGTCCACTGCAGTTCGGGTATGGGTTTGTTTGGTTGCTGAGATGTGTGAGCTGTAGCAGTGCTTCCTGAACAGGACAGAGCCATGACTCAGTGTAAGAGGATTACTCAAACATGCATAAATGAAACAAAACACAACTCCAGGTCTGTTTTTGATGAGGGAACATTATAACATGGTAGAAAGCTCAGAAAAGTCAATTTTGCTTAATATAGCCCCTTAAATGTGAGAAAGATGGTGACTGCCCCTCTAATTAAAGTGTCAACGATGAAAGCAAATTTTGTAAGTGACACTGAAAACCCATTTTTGGTGCAAAAATGGCAAGAAATACCAAAGTAGCCAAACCAAACTACTCAGTAGATTAGTGTTCTTAGGGCCAGAAGGCTTTGCGTGCATGCTAAGTGAATAAGACGTGCTAAAAGTGGAGCAGACCCGGGCGCAGCTGAGGTTAGCGTCGGTCACAGGAGCTAAATGAGAGCAGCACAATTTTTGTTACGGTGACTCACAAGGTGTTTTTAACAGAATGCACAAAATTCAAGGCGGAGAAAATGCAAATGGAATGGTTTAGCGGTCACTATTTGATTTATCACAACTACAGGAGCTAAAAGTCTGTGTACATTTTGCACGTTTATAGAAGCAGGTGCAGTTTTGTAGAAGAAAGAGTTGCTTTTAGTGCACAGATAGGGAATTGAAAATAAATTATAATGTTTCAAAAGGGCTCATTTACAAAGATACAACAATAATGTGTTGATTTGAAAGTGGAGACAGACTTTACCTGCAACATGTTTTCCTTGATTCTCACTCGTATTCCACTGAACTGCAGCCTTTTACAGCTCCTGTCTCTGGGCTTTCAGTCTGTTCCACGTATTTTATGCCCTTAAAGACTGAGCAGATTTTAAAATGCTGTGTATAGTGGATGTGGATCTATGAGTGGATGACATCGAGAATATTTTTTATTTGTTACACTTATTCAGTCACCATCACAGCACTGCATATAGGCTACTTGATTCGTTTTTATATGTTGTTTGGAGGGTTACTGGATCTGATTTGCTGCATTGCTCCCACCATCAGTGTGTCTTTTTTCATGCAAAATTTTTATTTACATACCAGATTTGCAGCAGCACTTACTTGCGCAGTTTCTCATAGTTTATCACACACAACACACAAACAAATTGCAAACACTATTTTTCAATCTGGACTCACAATTTAGCACCGTCTTAATAACTTTGGCCCTTCTGGGATTGCTATAAAATACCTAACATAGCACTGATTTCAAAAAATCTAAAGTTTTTGTGCATGTACTTCTGTTAGTTAGCAAAGTATACAGGGCTCATTGTTTGCCTTGTTAAACATGTACTGACAGTTGCTTGTCATGTTATAATTTAGAGCCTGCACTTCTGCATTTTTCACATGTTAATGTCATGGGAGAATGTGTCTGCAGTTTTATTGGTTCAGTGAAGAGCTGTTTCCTGTGTGTTGTTCTGCTGATTTATACGTACAGCATGTTCAGTATCTGGCAAGATGTACTACTGCAGCATTCCTGTGACTCCCATGACCTCGCAGAGAAATAGATCATACATGGTCATTTCAAAATACACAACAAAAAGTGCATTGTAAAAGACACAAACAGGGATATATCAAAAGTAATAAAAAAAAAGAGATATTAAAACACTAAACACAACAACAGTTTCTTTTTCTTGCAGCTTTTAGGGGTCGCCGCAGCAAATTAAGTCTGAAATACATTTTTATGGATGCAGTTCTGACGCAACCTTTTCCATTTATCCAGGCTCGTGACTGACATAGAGAAAATGCATGTACTGTAATTTCTTGTTGCTCTGACCTGTGTGCAAAATGATAAGCACTGTTGCTTACAAGTTGGTCCTTGGTTTAATTACTTGTCTGGGTCCACTCTTTCTATGTGGTGTTTGCATGGGTTTTAGTGATGGGTCATTTGTCTAAGAGCTGATTCTTTGGAGCAAATCAGAAGAGCTGAGTCCCGTAGATAAGAGCCGAATCTTCTGCTTCTCCTGCTAAACTTTGATAAAAATCCGTGCAAGCAGAGTGGAATTTTACTTTGATGGGTACACCATGCAGCCAGTCACATGTGAGGACAGACTAGGATCAAATCATTATGTGAAAGAAGTGAGGTGGGCCCTAAAAACAGCAAATGTAGTGGTACAGGCCAGGTACACAGAGTAACAGAGAGAGGCATGTAATGGGTTAGCCAGATTTAAATGCAAGATTTTGGGGGAAAAATGAAGAAATTAGCAAAAAGAAGCAACATCTAGTTGCATTATATTTGAGACAACAAATATGAGAACAGAAGTTTGTAACTATATTTTAGCAAATAGCATAAAAATCATGTTTTTATGAAAACATTGATTCAAAAAAAAAAAAAAAAAAAAAAAAAAAAAAAAGGTACCAACACACAAAACATTCATAATTGCTAAATTAGGCCTAAAGAAAATGCTCCAAGTGACACCAAGAACCATTTCAAAGCCATAAGAGCCAGCGTTTCTAAAAGGATCCAAGCCAAAAGAGACAAATCTTTGAAAAAAGCCTGGACTGCCCATCATTAATGTGCTTCCCTCGTCAACCTCAAAACATGCACATTATAGGGTAATCCTCCAGCTCAATACTCCTAACTAGGATACTGGCTCAAGATGTAAAGAAGGGTCCCTACTGCCCAGATCTCCTGACAGGTTGCTGCACTGGCATTAGAAGGACAAATATCCATGAGCATGATGACAGCAACCCTCCAGCTGTCTTTTTGAGCTGGCCAAGGGGTGCGAGAGCCCTTTTTCACCGCTTGTAGTTTTAATTTAGCGGGTTGCCTTCTGACCAGAGGAGTGATGGATCCTTAGGCAAGACCATTCACCCCCATTGCCTTAACTTATTTAAATGCAAGCAGAAAACTTTTTAAATCACTGTCTATTTAATAAATCATCATGCAGCTTTCTGAGTGTATGCAATATTTTCTGCTGCTGTGATCTTGATTGAAAAACAGTTGACAAAGTGATGAGTCTAAAAAATATATATAACCAGAGTTCCAGTACTTTTTTTATTCTCTGAGGTCAGGCACAGTGCGTTCAGTGCCTCTTCCAGCCGAGCCTGAATCAGCGAGCCCTGTTTGTGTGTGTACAGTACAGTCGACATGAGGAAGTTCCACCTGCTGTGTCCAAAGCCTAGCAGCTCCCTGGCTCTAATTAGACCTGTCTATGCAGCCTCTGCAGATCAGGCTCCCATGCAGTCTTCCAACCTGTCTGTGTGCACTATGGATGCAACTAAATGCACTTAGACAGATCTGAATATTTGTGAAAATAAAGGTTTACCTTTTTTGCATGGGAATAATTGGAAACAGCAATGCATTTATAACTCATGAGACTTTTAGAGTATTAATTTATCTTCAGTTATTATAAACCAGACAAGAAGGAGGAGGAGCTGAGCTAAAAGGTCAGTCTTTGTTCCTACTCTCACCTATGGTATTGAGCTGTGAGTCATGACTGAAAGAACATGATCCAGAATACAAACGGCCGAAATAAGGTTCCAACCAACCTCTGCAGGTTGGTTGGAGCTTGCTTTGGAGGTAGTATGAGGAGTTTGGTTACCGGGGAGGAGCTCAGAGTAGAGCCGCTGCTCCTCCACATCGAGAAGAGCCAGCTAAGGTTCCAGGAAAGAAGCCCAAGGGAAGACCTAGGACACCCTGGAGGGACTATGTCTCTAGACAGGCCTGGGAATGTTTTGATAGGGCTGTGCAATTAATCCAGTTTCAGTTACACCCAGCGATTAGAAAATTATATTACGCTAACTTTGAAATGTGTTTTGAATGTGCACGCTCACTCTCCCCCTCCCCTATCAAAGCTTGCACGATGATAGCTATAAGCAACATGTGCAGAGTTGTTAGTAGAAACATGGCAGAAAGAGAATAGGAGAAACGTCAAGAAAAATTCTGTTGTTTGGAAGAACTTTGGGTTTGGAAGGAAGACATCGAGCAAACAATCGAACAGTTTGTCATTTATTTGTTTATTTAACCTTTATTTAACCAGGTAAGCCCATTGAGAACCAATTCTCATTTTCAATGATGACCTGGCCAAGAAGAAGTTTAAGATACAGGAAGGAGAGGAGAAAACAAAAGATGAGCAATTATTATAACAAACTTATTTTATTTATGGTGGCAGTGGCCAGTTAGTCATAGATTAAACTCCTTTACGATTGGAAAATTAGATTCACCAACTCTCCTAACACATGCATGTCTATAAACGGTGAAAATAAGTGTATGTACCCCCAAAGAAGCTACAGAAACAATGCAAGCACATGCACAGTCTATTCAGTATTACTGCAATTTGGCCAGCTTGAGCTCCAAACCTATGATCATCTTCTTGAGAGGCAGGAGCATTAACCACTCTGCAACCATGAACCCCATTGATCACATTTATTATTTGGCATCCCATATTTTTAAAAATGCTTCTTTATGACAGTTTCATCCGTTTTAGTGCCAACAAGTAGAATCATTCCATGGTTGACTAAAAGCAGAAACTTTACATCCCAAATCAGTAAAGCGTCAATGTTTAAACCTTCAGTATACAACACTAAAGGCCACTGTCTGTATCTGTAACGGCAGACTTGAAAACCTGCCTAGAGAAAAGTAAAAATCCCACGTCCCGCATGTGACCGGACTGACACTGTGGAGATGTGAGGCGGCGTTAATCCACGTAGCGCAGCATTTTCTCTGAGGATCTGTGTGTGTTTGAACTTTTCAGGGGGAGGACTGAGGAGCGATGGGCCACTCTGTAAATGTCAGTGGACGGGAGCGGCCGGGGCTCAGACGGCCCGGTACGGTCGCCTGTCACTCAGAGTCCACCCTCCTCCTTCATCCCTTCTTCTGTCTGCGTCCGGAGGCTGTTTATTCTCTTTGCCTTCACCTATGTCCATGCCATTTGTTTTTTTTTTGCTATTTACTATTCCAACTTGCAGTTTTTATGCATCCAGTACATTTAAGAATTTGCAGTGCTCAAAATTGTTTACAGTTATGGACCTATAATTTCCAAAGATCTGTTCCACCAAAAGGTACAATACAGGATACATGGGCTTTTCTTGCCAAAAAAGGAAATGAATTGTCTCCAACAAGCTATACAGACTATACAACTGCGGTTCCAATAGGGAGCTACCATTTATGAAAGGTGGAGCACAGGAAATAATAGAATTTCTTGAGCATATCTATACTTGTAATAATTTGCAAGATATACAGTTCAATAGAAAGAATCTGATCTGAAGCTAGAGCATATTAGCTGAGGTTATTTCCGGTGTTAAAGCCAGTTTCTTGAGTCTCTTGCATTGTAAATAAAAAGAAAACAAGTTCCTTAATTGTATTAATTGCTATCACAATATAATGCTCAAAAGGCTTAGATTATACCCATCTATACATAACTTTATTGCGGTTATTTACACTCAACTTTTACGCTGCTACTACCTAAGTCAAGGTCTTTTTTCTATTGGTATAGCTCATATTGCCGGTGAAAACTCTCATTCATCCAGAACTGAACTGAACTTAACTGAATCACAACTAAAGGTTTGAAAATCAGTGGTTGAAGAAGTACTCCAGTTCTTTATTTCAGTAAAAGTACATAAAAAAAGTACAGGAGCAATAATTTACTCAAGTGAATGTAAAAGTATCACCTTAAAAATTTGACTTAAGTAAAAGTATAAAAGCACTCACTTTTAAATGTACTAAGTAAAAGTATTTTGCACAGACTCAACAACTCATAAATGTGTTAAATGTGAGGGATTTGGGAGACAAATTGTGCTGACTAATGATGAAATAAACAAACTGGTGCAGTAAAAGAAACTGAATCTGTCGCTGAGGTCTTCTGTCTTTATTATTCTGATGTTTTTAAGGAGTACTACTTTACTGCATCTTTTATATTTAAGTATGGCATGACAAAAACACATGATTTTAAACCAAAACTCAAAATACTTTGTATTTCAAGACAATTTAAAAATGTAGTGGAGTAAAGTATCAGATTTTTGCTCTAAAATATAGTAAAGTAAAAGCAAAAGGTACCTCTTGTGAAATTTACTCAAGTAAAGTACAGATACATGAAAATTGTACCTCAGTAAAGTAACTAAATACTTTTAGTTCATTACATTCCATCACTGTGGATAATAAGGTTTTTAAGTTCAAGACAATCCTGACCAGAGTGGTTTGTTGGGCCCTGAGCAAACCCAGTGGACCAGAGTCTGCAGTACACCTCCACCTAAAAGTCAAAACCACTCTTTTGAGAACAATGAGGTCCAAATCTTAGACAGAGATAAAAGGTGGTTTCAGAGGATTCAAAGAAGCAATCTTTGTTAAAAAAAAAAAAAAGAAAAAAAGAAAAAGAAAAACCTCCTTTGAACAGAAATGGTGGTCTAAGATACAGCCTTCCATCTGTTTACAACAATCTCTTAAAACCCAGACCAGAACAGTTTCACTCAGGTCACTAACATCAGAAGGAGCAGATTATGCCAATGGTCCTCAGAAGGATTAACAACAGTCCCACTCACTTCAGCAGAAGACAAATGACTTCCCACAACCCAAAACTACTGACGTCTTTCATCCACTCTAGACCAATCAAATTTTGTTGTAGGTCAAAACTTCTCTTTCCGAGGAGCAGAAAACTCTCTCACCAGTTTAATTCCAAATTGACAATGCCTATCAAATAAATAGGATAGTCAGTGTCTTTAAGAGTGGACTCACACAAGGGTGGATTCAGCTCAACTCAAAACTGCACTCAATACGGTTAATTCGCTTCACTCGGGACATTTAGGCTGCTTGTCGCCTCCGCATGGCCTAAGAAATGAATAGTCACATTGTCCAGGATGTTCACCATCTAAAGCCCATAGTTACCACCATCTCCAACTTTAACAGGAAGAAGCCAGAAATGGAGTTTCCCAAGCTTCAAAATCCCCCAGAAAAGTCTTCTTCTACAGTTTATTGAAGCAGTAAAACTTTAGCCTTTGGCACTTTCCAACATAAATTTAATTTGTGATTTTATTTAATGCAAGTGCACATACTTTTTGAAAAACACATCGACAAATACACAAAGCTGTAGCACTACGCATTTTGTCTCCCATTACTTACCTACATAGACTTTATAGGATTGTGGCCCCAGCTTTTCTCCGTCTAATTTATTAGCCTACCTTTATTTTGCTCGGCGGGTAATTAGATTCTTTCTCTTGTACTCGGCCTTGTTGTTTTATTCCATTCCATAAAACCATCTTCAATTTCCTTGGGAACTATCAAGGGAGGGCTCCTTCATTTAATTTGTGCGGAAATTAATTTGTCAATGTGAGAAATAGGATACTTGCTAATCTGGTTAGCGCCCCCGCCTCAACCTTGCTACAGGCCTGTACTTAGAAGAATACAAGGAGTACGCAGGCTGCTGCTGGAGTAATGGGGATGGAAGTTTTATAAATAGTGAAGGAAAATAAGAGTTTTATGGCAAAAGGTACAAAGGAAGCGAAAGGGACAAAGGGGAGTATTAAAATCCAAAAGCCGAGAGGTGGGGTCGTAAAAAATGGCCACTGTTATTGAGCAGGGCGCAGTGGGTCAGTGCTGCCTTAAGGCTTAGCCAGTCAGTGCGCTGTACTGAGGTTTTGGTAAGAATTCAGTGCAGTGAATATTTGAAAATTGTCAATGTTGTAAGTCATTTGTATTGTAAAATGAGTACAGCCATTCATTCTTCTTGTGCCTTTTTTATATAGAAGTCACATAGAGCCCACGTTTTTCGTATTCAGTGGAAAAGATGTGCTCTAAATGAAGCCCCCCCCTCCAAAATTCTATCAGCAGTGCAAAATAACGTCTACTATGCAACCTTTGTAGTTTTAAAAATAAGTTGTATGCTATGTTTTGTGTATTTTAACATTGAACTGTAAAATATCCTGCGGTGTGACTGTAACATTTTCAAATTACAAAATACAATCATTTACAAAATTGGTCATTGGTCAACACGTTTAATTCAGTTCCACAGTTTAGATGCAGCTTTTTGGATATTGTGCTTTTTTTTCTTTTTCTGAAACTTGGGACCGCAGAGTGTCTGGATCAAGACCTCCTTCAGACGTGGACCACCACATTTATCTCTTCTCTTACTTTGTTCCCTGGGTGTCTCAGAATTTGTGCATTTATTTTGATTTTTTTGAGTCTAAGCCATTAAAAAAATCTGTAAATGATGCCATGCCACTGACCAGAGGCAAATAAATCTTATTAGTTGGAAAACACTCTTCTTTATATTTTTGTTAGTACCTCTTAACTTCCAGCCTTTTGTTGACCTGGCCCCAACATTTTACTGCTGTCAAACTCAAATATTAGATTTTTTAAAAATGTCTCTTTTTTTAGCACCTGGTGTGTTGTTTATATCATCAGTGGATTAAAGAAAAGTGCAAAGCATTGCGTTCATTTTTTATGCATTGTACCGTGCCCCAGCAGCTAATAGAGTAACTTGGACAACCTGGATGAATTTTATATGGATACATTTTTAAAGGGCCTATACTATGCTTTTTTGGGGGGCTTTTTGAAATAGTTTTGGACAACTTTGCATTAGTATTTCATGTTTTATAACTTAAAATAATGTATATGCATGGAAAATGTCTTCTTTTGTGAAGCGGTTACTGTGACTTTTTTGAACACCATGCTCCCAAGTAAGTGGCATGACCGTGGTGTGTAAAATGCCACTCTAAATGCATTGGCCTGCATGCATAAAATAGAGCCACTGGCAACATTTCCTTCAAAAACTGCAGATAAAACAAAAAGCTTCCACACACTGTATTGAAAACCCCAAACCAATTTTAATAAGAAATCAGTGACTTTAAATGGAAAGTTTGGAAGCATTTTTGCATTAACATAGTTTGTCTGTATGCAACATTTTAATACAATGTGGAAGAACTTTTATTCAAGTTGGAAATGGATTAAAGGGAATCTAGTGCATTTGAATATCAAACAGTGTTGGTTTATGAGTGTGTCCCCGGCTGCAGTTCCTCTTGGCCATCCCTCAGTGGGCCCGGCCTCTCTGCGGATGACTGTTTGTGCAAGATAGGGACTTGGATACTTGCTGTGTCACCGCCCACTCCCCCACATCCCTCTGTAGTCGACGCGCTGCTTTGGACGAGGAACAAATTGATTGCGGAGTTGATTATTTGAGGGGCATATTTTGTAACTTTTTGACTGGCTGCTGTCCATCTCTTTCTCCAGATTCAGCTGTTGTTTGGTACAAAAACAACTTCGGCCGCTTTAAGGCTGTCTTCAAGAAAAATGGTTGAGTGAGAGAAAACAAACTAGAAGCAACAGGACTCTCTACCCCTGCCCACTCCTGGAAGCACTGACCAATCAACAAGCCCTCTACATCCAGTCTGCTCTCATTTATTGGTCCAAAAAACAATGTACAGCTCTGTTTCCACTGATTCCTCACAGACATTTTTTTTTTTAATTTTGTAGTAAAATGGCACCATGCAAAAAGTTTAGGGAAGTGAAGAGTTTCTGTCTTTGTTTCTGTTCAAAAGTGCGCAACAGAACTGCACTCTGCTGCCCTCTCCTGGTCCCTTCACCTGTTCCTTTATGGCACCAGTAGAGAACTTATTTAAAATGTTCTTTTTTAGTCATATAATGTTTTTAAATGTTGTGAAATGTGCTGCTGCAGTTCTAGAGTCGACCAAGATTGGTTTAAAAATATAAATAAAAACATAATATATCGCCTTTAAAATACAATAAAATCCATGCATAACATTTAAAGTGCTGGTAATACAAAATATATTGCAATGGTAAAGGATTTTTTTTTTAAATCCCTGGATTTAAGCAATGTTACAGATCTAAAACAAAAAAAAATATATTAAAGAGAAAGGTCCCTTATTCTGCTGATTAAACTATTTTGAGCTTTTAACCATGTTGTAATGTTGTTTTCACCTCAAAAACCTACCTGGAGTAGTATTTTGTTTCATTCATGCTTCTTGTTTGCTGAGGTTATGTCTTTCTCAAAAAATGAAAACACTCAGATGGAGAGGTCCCACAAACATTCCCCCAGAGCAGTGTGCCTCAGCGACAGTGCAGTCTTTGCCTTGGTTAACGTCTGCTCTCTATTAGTGCTTCAAGTTTCACTATGGGGCATTTAGATTTGGCAGTTTACCAATACATGCATGTCTTTTGATGGTGGGAAGAAGCTGCAGGACAAGGAAAAAACCTACAGTTAACATGGATAGTTGCCGGTCAACCTGAGAATTAAACTCACAGCCTGCTTGCTGTTATGTAGCAGTCTGCCTTTATGCAAGCTGATATCTTATTCCCATTTGATTTGAGCTGCTGCAGGAACCACTTGACTTGCACGAAAATAAACCTGTTTAACACAGACACAGACCGAAAGGCTCCATTTTACAGTGGGACTGCATTGATTTTCCAAACTACACTATCCCAATGGCTCCAATGTGTTAAGCTTTCCGTAAATAAGCTACTCGACTGGCCTTTACATAATTTTCGGGATAGATTGAATGGAATTGCCATAGGGGAACAAAACCCATGGCTGCTTAAAATCCATAAATGTACACTAATAATGAATATTCAAGAAAGATTGGCTTCTAACCAATAAAGCATTCATCACCGGGACGTGCGGCGCGGCTCTTGTTATTAATATAAATGATGTTGGGCTAATGACTAATCGACTGTGCTCCGTCCCACTGTCTGCGGCTCAGGAAGTCAAATTCTTTCCCCTCGGAGATAACTTTATCGCTTAAACTTAAGAAAGGAGCTGATAGTCTTAATACGGGCCACAAAGGGAGTGGAATTTTAATGTGAAGTGATTAATGATGCATTGGATTTTTTTGAATTTTAAAAGCAGCCCCGTAAATAATGGATCAATGTTAATATCTGAGCGTGTTCTTTATCTCAGAAATTGATCCGGCTAATTGCACAGTCCATAAAATGCCAATAAAAGTGACAAATGGGCTTCAGTATTTTAGGCAAATTAAAGTGGATGGACGTCAGCTTGGCTTTTTGTATACAAAGTTAATGTACACAATATTTATGAAAATATACTGACACATGCAGACAAGCAAGACTAAGCTAAGACTTTGAAGAGGTGAATGAGTTAAAAAAGCTATAAATGTTGTTACTTTAGGTTATTGTAAGACTGGTAACATCAAGGGTTGGTTTTCTTATGCTTTTATGCTAAGTATTAAAGGTACACTCAAGCTTTGAGTAATCTATGTATGGTATTCACATTTTGCTGGTTATACGTATAATCAAGCTTCATATAATCTTTATATATTCATTATAGTAAAAAACCTCAGTGCTGTGAGTGTTTGTACTGTCATGATAATGTAATGTGTTTATCTTCATGCATTCTTTGAGAAATGTGTGACTTTGTAACTGTGAGGGAAACACACTGGGCCTCACTGTAGATAAGATAAAACACACACAGAGGGATAGGGTTCCTGATTGTAGTTTAGTGTAACTGCCACTAGGGGATGCAGTTTAGTGGGTGTGGTTAAATGTTGATGACATCAGAATAAAGGGGAACATAACATGATGGGCGTGTCACAGGTTACACCTACATTACATCATGGGCTGGAAATTTCCACTATTTAATGATTTTTTATAACTTCATAATAATGACCTGGATGAACTTTGGTGGCTGTGACAAACTGAGCGTCTGCAGCAGGTGCAGGGGTTGGCACCAGCTCAGCTGGGATGGTCCCATATGTAAGTTTACAAATTAAATTTGAGTAGCAACTGTCTAGATGAATAATAACTTATTTTCAAGGACATATGGAAGTTTGTGTTATGAAAAAAGTATAAAAGATCATGTTTGGATGAGCTCAGGGGCTTTTGTAGGGACCAGACATGAGCTCCGTTTGTTGTGTCATGCAATAAACTTTTCTGCACTGGACTCTCTCTCGTCTGCTCCTTGTTTTTGGATATATTATGTATTTTTTTATTCTGCAACTTAGGTTCCTAAAACACAACACTGCACTACATCTCTCATCCCTCTGTCTACATCCCTCATCCTTCTTTCTACATCTCTCATCACTATCACTCTCCCTACATCCCTCATTCCTCTTCCTACATTTCTTGTTTCTCTCCCTACATTTTTCATCCTTCTCCCTAAATCCCTCATCTCTTATCCCTCTGCCTGCATCCCTCATTTCTCTCCCTACATACTTCATCCCTCTGCCTATACCCCTATCACTACATCCCTCATTCCTTTCCCTCATCTTTCTCCCTATATCCCTCATCCCTCTGCCTACATCCCTCATTCGTCCCCCTACATTCCTCTCCCAACATCTCTTATCCCTCTCCCTACATCTCTCTCCCTACATCCCTCATTCCTCTCCCTACATCCCTCATCCTTCTGCCTGCATCACTTACCCCTTTCCCTACATCCCTTACCCTACATCCCTCATCCCTCTGCATACACACACAGGCAGACAACCATTCACTCTCACATTCATTCACTAGCAGCAGTTTAGAGTCACCAATTCATCTAACACATGCATGTCTTTGGTCAGTGAGAGGAAGCCAGAGTGTCCGGAGAGAACCCACACTCCACTCAGACAGATGACCAGCTGAGGATTGAACCTACAACCTCTTTCCTGAAAAGCAGGAGCACTAACGGTTCACCCACAGCACACTCCAAAGTTTTGTCTCTCTGCTAAAATGCAGCTGTATTAAGTAACTGTTAATCTCTATCTTTTGTAATAGCATCTCAGCACAGATAACGTTCAACAACAAAATCGTGGTCAGTTACAGCCCCAGTGAGTCGTTGCCATGGAAGTGTGTCATGGTGTAAACCGACAAAGCTACAAGCAGACGTACATGATTCACTCCTGAAACATGTTCTCAACTATCAATATGTTTCTCTCTGTGCACAGGTCACAGTACAGTACTTCCCAAAAAAAGAAGGCACAGAAAATTGCAGGTTTATAATTACAAGAATAATATTTTCTAATACAATAAGAACGTGTTTGTCTGAATGAACATCACATTTGAGTCCCAAGACATTGTTTCTGTCAATGTCCTAATCGATGGATGTAACTGTTGTAGCAGGAGCTGAGAGCACGTTCCTCTAAAAGAAAACCGATGGCTCAGACAGAGATGGTTCAGACAGAGCTCAAACTTATAATCAATAGTTTAACTGCTGCACAGCTTGACTCCGGCTAACAGCACATTCCTCCAGACGCCATAACAACACTGGCTTCAGACAAGATAACCAGCTCGGAAACTGCTGTGTTTGCAGGCAAAGAGCCCAACACTGGTTCACATTTTAACTGAGGAAGTAATAGTAAGCTATTGCTTTTAAACTGCCAAATGTCATTTTCTTGTTATGCCTTAGGCAGGGTTCATATGATTTGAGCAATTAATTTATCAACTGATAAAGTAATAAAAACTAAGACACTTCATCAAGAGTTTCTCCTGTAAATTGTACTGCTATTCTCTCCAGATCCCAGTGTTACTGTCACATGTCACACTGTCATAGTTATCAGGCGTTAGGTATTAATGGCATCACGACTATTCCAAGGTATGATGGCAAAGTTGTGAGCAGTATTACAGCAGAAAGGTCCTGGGTTTGATCCCTGTTCAGTTATGCTCAAGCATTATAACTACATAAATCATTAGCAAAATGTCAGAAAAAGCACACCAAGTACATATTTGAATAAATTTAGCAAAATGTGGAATTGAATGCTAGACCAGTTAAGGCAAAGTGGTTAGTACTTTCGCCTTACAACAAGATCTCAGGTTTGAATCCGGAACTGTGTGGGCCCTTTCTGTGTGGAGTTTGCAAGTTCTCCCTGTGTCTGGGTGAGTTTTCTCCTGGTACTCCAATCTTCCCAGCAACCTACACATGCACAGTAGGCTAATCTTCCAGCTAGGTACTCCTGAACAGGATCCTGGCTCTGGATCTGGAGAATGGTCCCCGGGTGCTGCACTGCAGTTGCCCACTGCTCCTGACAGGTTGCCTCTGTGGCATTTACAGATGCAGAGAACAAATTTCCCTACAGGGATAATAAAGAATACCTTAGCCTGGCCATGGGACACACTAAAAATCAGACATTTTGCCCAGATGGGCGTGGTTTAGCGAGGAACTCACTGTGAAAGCTCAGGTGGACGACTGTGACTCAGCTTTTATGCTAATTTCCCCAACAATTATCAGTTTTATTTGTCAGATTGTTTAAGTTTAGAGAGGTTAGGGTTACAAGTATAAGTATGTGGCAAGTACATGTAAGTGGCAGTAAAATGACATTCCTCACATTTTTCCTCTTGTAATGTGCTGATAACGCAACCACCCCAGCCTTATCTCTATATGTTTATAGTTTATTACTTTTTTATGCAAGATAATGTTGACTTTAACGGTAACCAACCAAAGTGTGTGACAAAGGACATTAAGCTCCGCCCCTGGGCAAAAGAACCTGCCTCAGGCCCATAGTTGTTGGGATAGGCTCCAGCCGCCCAGGACTCATAACCAGAATACAATAAATAATGAATATATGTTTAAATTTAAGATTTCAGTAATAACCATGCACATTCTGAAGGCAAAACTACTAATTTCTGAAATATCAGCAGTATTCTTCCTATTTAAATTATCTAAATGGAAACTTTTTTATGAATCTAGGTTGTTCTATTTGGATATAGTTACAGTCTTGGCTGATGTGGGGCCAAGACAAGACTTTAAAAAGTATTCTTATTCTGTGTCATGTGTACCATTACACTGTGCATTCTAAGTTCAAGAAGCTGCAGTTTTCCCATTGGCCCTCATCAAACTCCATACAGCCCAGACTGACACCAAAATAAGCCCTTCACTAAAAGAGAGTGTCCTGAAGAGGAAACGAGACAGAGATGATTAATTACTCTCTGTACTGTCCGTCCTTATAGACACAGATCACTGTGGAACTCTACACTCCTCACAGCCACACCATCAAACGTGAAGAGGAAAGTTTGCGCGTGGAGACTCAGCAATATACTAAAGCTGGACTGATCACCCTGGGACCAGAGCAGAGAGAAGAAGAGGAGGAAAACTTCAGTCGACCTACACCTGCATTCAACTTTGTTTTTATACGTTGCAAGATATTTCAAAATAGATTTCCTATGAGGATAGAATTTAGTCCTCGTGCCTCCCAGCAGAGAGGTTGTGGGTATGATCCTTGAAAGACAACATGCAGTCAGCCTGTCCTTCCTGCTACCATGGGTTCTCTCTGGGTACTCTGACATCCTCCCACCATCCAAAGACATGCATGATGTCTTTAAATGGCCCCTAGTGAATGAATGTGAGAGTGAATGATTGTCTGCCTGTGTGTGTCTCTGTGTCAGCCCTGCAACTAGCTGGCCACTGTCCACTGTGTACCCCACCTAAAGCCAGTAGTTGCTGGGATAGGCTCCAGTCACTGGCAACCACTAACAGCAATAAGCGGTAGAAGAGGAATAAAATGTGCTATCTTGCTAGCTTAAGCTAAATGGGGCAAACACCTCCCAACAAGATAACTGTTTGCCTCAAGAAATGTGTAGTAAAAAGTATCTATCCATCTATCTGTCTTATACTGCTTATCTGGGGCCAAGTCGCTGGGGCAGGAGTCTAAACAGGGATGCTCTGATTGCCCTCTCCCTGGACACTTCCTCTAGCTCCCTCAGGGGGATCACAATGTGTTCCCAGGCCAGCTGAGAAACATAACCCCTCAAATGTGTCCTAGGTCTTCCCTGGAGTCTTCACCCGGTGAGACATGCTCAAAACAGCTCCCCAGGGAGGAGTCCAGGAGGCATCTGGAACAAAGGCCCAAGCCTCAGCTGGCTTCTCTCCATGTGGAGCAACGGCTTTACTCCAAGCTCCTCCTGGGTCACCTTCTTTTCAACAAATACACGAACAGATGCTGGATTTAATTTTTATATTTTACCTAATAAAGACACAGAGACATACAGGAGGACATAGTGGTCCAACGGTCCACATTTGGGCATAAAATACCATCGTTGGCTGACTAAAACATGCTAATCTAACCAATTTTAGGTTGCATGGTTACTGGCTCTCCTATGATAACACAAGGAGTTTAACCCATCATATTTATTGTAAACTAAAATGTGCGTCTGTAAATTTGTTAAAGCTCTATCCAGGCTGCTGACAGACGGCATTAGGGCGTCTCATTCAGTGGTGCTAGCATCAGCATTAGCATTAATATTAGCATTAGCTTGGCTTTATGAGCTCAGACCCGACTAGTCTTTATGAAGCAGCTAAGCCCCATCTCGTATATTTACACTAACTCCAGGTAGAAGTCAGGCCATAAGCCACACTTTTCTGTTAGAGTTTTATGGCACAGCCCTCAGACTCAGACAGAAGAGTTTGTCACATTGGCTCATTCAGATTGTTCTGGCAGTCTTTAGAAATACAGAACACAATCCATTTCATTTTCTTATGTGGCGTTTTTATTCATGTCACAACTACATGAAGCGCTCAGTGTAAGACAGGACCTGTTTTAAGATTGTTTATTTTGCAAATAGTGCCCCAGAAAAAAGTCTGAAAAGAATGTAAAAGTAGTGTTTCTGAGCAGGTGAAAGTTTGTTTTCCCCCATGCCAGACCACGCCCCCAACTATGACGCGATGCCGACTGTATCTATGGTCCAAAATACACACCACACGTCAAAATATAGTGGTTTATAGTGATTAAAGATTTTGGAACACAACTTACAAATAATCACAACCAAACACTTTATCCTCTTCAGGAGTCAATCATTTCCTATCCACTACCCCAACCTTACAAAATGCCCAGTTCACAGTCAATGTATAAGCTTTACCAGCCATCTGTCACACTTTGCTCATATGTGATTCATACACTAGCATTAATTCAAGGCTGAAGACTCAGCTGTTTCTCAGTTGTTGATGGAAATATGAGTGTGTTCTGTTTGGGTGGAGCTACAGTTCCTGACTCTGGAGACTCATACTCTCAGCTTGGTGTTTACAGTATTTATGTGTGGAGTGGGTGTGATAATAAACATGCACACTGGGCACATGTAATAGTTTATAATTAATTAAGCTAAGAGGAAATGCAGTTAACTTAATCAAAACAGAAAGGTAGCAGCACTTGTTTCACCTCATCATATACATACATCATGGCCAAAAAAACATCCCAGGCCATTGAAAGGAGCCTGATTTAATAATGTATTTGAGTTGCTAAGGGAGTAAATAGGTAAAAAAGTTTTTAGGCATGTCTGTCATGTTGTATCAGTGATTCTAGGTTGTTCTACACGAGTACCAAACACAATGTAGTATTGCAAAGATACAGTATTTCTATTTAAAGCCATCCTAATTTTCAACCATGAATGGTTCCTGTCTATTTGAGCCTGATTTCCAGCAGATGGAACAATCAGTTACAGAATAAACCCTCTGAAAGCAATAGAAATACAACAAATTCAAGTTAATTCACATTATTTAATATTAACATCTCGTCTCACACAACTGTTCTCAGATATGACAAGTGCAACCGCGGTGAAGCCCCCAGAGACTCTTTCCAATTTTGAGGCAAGATCCTGGTCAGGAGTACCTAGTTGGAGGACTGTGCATGTTTTCGGTTGATGGGGGAAACTGGAGCACTCAGGGAAAACCCATTCTGACAAGGGGAGAACATGCAAACTCTACATAGAAAGGCCCCACACGGTCTGGTAATCGAACACGAAAACATTTTGGTGTGAGGCAAAAATGCTAACCACTTTGCCACCTGGAGAGAAGTAGAGTAGAAGATGATTTGAGAATCATTCTCCAGTTGGTAGTGAAGAGATGAGGAGGTAAACTGCTGATGCTGAAGAAGAGATTCACTGCTGGGGTGGCGTTGGGTTGGAGGAGGATTGCAGCACGAGTTATATAGCTGGGTAATGAAGAGGACAGGCCATTTTCAATGTAGTCAGCTGAATGCTGATTGGCTGAGGCAGAGGTGTAACCATGCTGCAGCAGGAGATGAGAGGGAAGGAAACTTGTCGGGAGGTTGTCAGGTGCAGCAGCAACTGAGAGGTGGAGCAGCCTTCCAGGTTGAATTCACACATTAGCTTCATTAGTCCATATGCAAAATTACATCCATCCATCATCTTTTGCTTATCCGGGGCACCCAGATCTCCCTCTGCCCTAGCACTTCCTCCAGCTTCCCCAGGGGAACCCCAAAGCGTTCCCAGGCCAGCTGAGAGACACAGTCCCTCCAGCATGTCCTAGGGCCTCCTCCCAGTGGGACATACCAGGAACACCTCCTCAAGGAGCCTTCCAGGAGGCATCCGGAACAGATGCCCACGCCACCTCAACTAGCTCCTCTTGATGTGGAGGAGTAGCAGCTCTACTCCAGGCTCCTCTCGGGTGACTGAGGAAATGCAGCCGGCTGAATGTTGATTGGCTGAGGTGGAGCGGCAGTAAGTGAGAGGGAAGTAATCTTATTGGCAGGGTGTCAGGTGAGGCAGCAGCAACTGAGAGGTGGAATAGCCTTCCAGGTATAAAGAATAATTCATATGCAAAATTACACAACTCCTGTAAATCTGACCCTAAACATGACCCCTTACCAGTTATATCTCATGTAGGACATCAGAAACAGTAATAGCATGAAAAATTCTATATCAGTGGCTTGTGGAGTTCCGTGGTTGCTATTTTCTGTCCTGTAGTCACCCAGTCTGAGTGTTTTCCGAGCTGTCTTACGTGGCGTCCAGATGATGTAGAGGGTGATTGTTTGCGGAGATGCCTCTGTGGCCTCAGCTGGGTCGGGCCCGAGATGGGAGCGGACCGCTGTAGTGATGTGATGGAGAAGTGCAGTGTGGGTAATAAGGCTGCCGTCGATACACACCGCAGATGAAATGCAGTGCAGGTTGGATGAGACCAGAGCGAATCAGGAACCAGAGCAGTGTGTATGTGTATGTGTGTGCATGTGCGTGTGTGTGCATGTGTGTATGTGTAAGCCCGGGGCGAGTCACTTATTCCTCTACAGATGGACTCCTAACACACTCCCAACACAGATAAATATATACCCCCCAGTCTATTCCACACACTTCTCCTGGATCTTACTCTCCCTTCTCTCTCAACCACTTCACTTTCTCTGACATTTTATTCCAATTCTACTTGAGATACTTGTTGTAAATTATTGAAATATTCACTTTAAATTGAGGTACAGCTAAAGCCCACCATGGCCTTTTCCAGACACATGAGGTTGGACCCCAATTGCCTTAAAGCTGCCTTGATTTGTCACCAAGGTTATGGAAAACACTTTGACCATTCTTCATTGACCTCCAGCATCAACAAGGTATTTTCGCCCACAGAACTGCCACTCATTGGATATTTTCTCTGATTTGTACATTTCTCTGTGAAATTCAGAGATGGTCTTAGGTGAAAATCTCTGAAAACAGTCACGCCAAGTTGAAAGTTACTTAAAACAAGACACTAAAAGTGAATTGGGGAGCATGGTGGCAGAGCGGTTAGTGCTCTGGCCTCCCAGGAAGGACACTTATGGGTTTGATGCTCAGGCCGGCAGACACACAAACTCTCTGGGTGGAGTCTTTGTGTTACCATTGGTTCTCTTTGGTTACTCTGGCTTCCTCTCATCATCCAAAGACATGCATGTGTTAGGTCAATTGCCCCTAGTGAATGAAAGTGAGGGTGCAGTCATGTCCAGGGTGTACCTCACCTAAGGCTTAAAGTTACTAGGATAGGCTCCAGTCACCCGCAACACCTCATGAAAATAAGCGGAAGAAGATGAATGAATGAATACAGGTGGGTAATGAATTACAATAGGGTAAAATTAGAGATAACGGTTAAAGCAATACTTTTTTTATGATAACTTTACAAATGCACAAATTTGCCTACATTTCAAAAAACACAATCTGGTCAAGTTTTAAAATAATTTTTGTTCATTTTGTTGACACATTGGATTTTTTTTTTATTTATTTTTTTTACAGAGGAAATCATTCTGACAATAACAAAAACTAATTTCACCTTTTTTTTAAGAATTGCAATACTGAATAAATCAGGCGAGGAATTATATATCAAGCCTTTGAAGTGAATATTTCTATAAACACAAGTAAGGTGACAAAAGTAGTGTAAATAAAGACGTAGATGTGTGGATTGGACATTTTCTTTCTTTATAGGTCCCATCCAACTTCCCAACATTTTGTACAAAAAACATTAATTTCTAGAGACTAAAAGGCAGAAAATGTGGCACATATTCAAATAAGCTTCTTATCTTCATGCAAATTTTAATAAGAGCAACATCTCTATGAATGAGTTGATTTGATTACATGGTTTGGCACAAAACTCCACCAGATGGGTTTGAGAGTTCCCTCATGTGTGGTACCAGTGCCATGTTTGTTCATTAAAATTTGTCAAATGCAAAATCATTTGTTTTGTTATTAGGGAAATCAGATAAATGTTGTAATTATAAAAAATATAATAGACCAATCTAAGTCATTTTGCACTGGCCTGTCAAAGTCACATTGGAAAATTCACTTTTTAATTTCACTCTACATGCAACCAGCAGATGTGTGTTTTGAAGACTGGTGTCAACTGCTGCTGTTAAACTCTAATTATCCAAACACACAGTGGTGATGAGTGTAGAGCTGGTCTGGATGGATGTGTTGGTTTTTTGTTTTGCTAATTACAGCTCATCTCAGAGAAAATGGGACAATCATCAGACCTGATAGTCGTTCGGTGTCACACAGAGCTGCACCATCACTAAAATTATACAATGTAATAATGTTTTTAGGCTGTAATTGGTTTGCATTAATTCTTTTTGAGAGAACCGAGACTAATCTCTTATTTCTGCAAAATGCTGCCTCTTTTTACTATTCATAGTTAACCTTTTTTCACTTGCAGCTGTTTGTATTTTTTTATTAATGAACAGGAAGTTATTTGCCAAACCGTAGACTGAAACTCTCCATTTTATAAAAGGATGTGCCAAAAACGAAAAGCTGCTCAATGGCACATGAGCTAAAAATATATAAATATTCATAAAAATTTTTGATTGGACTTATTGTGGTGAGCTACCAAGACCCATTTAGAGAACTTGCTGTCCCTTTCTGTCAGAGGTTGCCAAAGCAAATCATTCACATGGGTACCTTTGGCATAGCTATTACACTAGATGCTAAACATAAATGCTAAACAATGCTAACAATGGAATGAGAGAATTGAATCATTCACACTGTGTGTATATGATAAAATAACTTTTCTCTTTGTCAATGTTTCATAAGCAACAGACCAACAGACCAAAAAGTAAATAGTGGGAGATTTTATTTGGGTTGTCCAAAAAATAAAAAATAAAATAAAATAAAATAATAATAATAATAATAATAATAATAATAATAATAATAATAATCAATGAAAACATATGGAAATTGGTAATAATCAGGAATTTTTAAGGACAAGCTAAAAATAACCAAAATACAAAAAATAAATAAATAAAAATTCCCTTTCTCCCCAGTTCATACTGTTGTTGTGTCCTTGGCCAAGAAACATCCCCCACATAGGCCCTAATTAATGTTTTAGTGTTATTGTGTGATTAGTGATTGTCGGAGAAGCCACAGGAGCAGAATGGCAGCCACAGCTCTGTCAGTCTGCCCCAGGACAGCTGTGGCTACAGCTCACTACCACTGAGTGTGACTGAAGAGTGAATGAATAATGCAAGTGTGTCCAGAAAATAAATCCAATGCATTATTATTATTTTTATTGAAACTGGGTCAGGAATTGGTTTTATGGAATATGAGTACCCTGGAGAAAAACAAACAACACTGAAGTAGGAAGTTTGGTGATGCTCAGTGCTCAACCTCATTCCCCTGCTTTTCAAATTGATCTACTGTATGTTCACGTGATCTTATTGTATCACTCAAACTATCTTTTTTAGTAACACCTTTCAGAAACACAACAGTGGAACAGTCCCACATCCAGTTCTCTGTAGAGTACAACTACTGACAAAATGGTACCCATACATGCCAGTCCTTTGATATGTGTGAATTTGTGTGAAGGCCACAGTGTAAAAATACTCCTGTTGTACTGTATGACTGAAAAAACACAATATTCTGTAATGTTTATTAATTTCTTTTACATTTTCTTAGTAAGCTGAGTCACTGAAATGAACCTGATTGGAGGTAAAATAGGAGACTGCATGCAGGAGTAGTGCCCAAACCCCCTCTTCCCATTTTCAACAGCTGTGGAGATGGTTGTGCACTGTTCAAATAACTTGTATATGAACTGCCACCAAAGCATGTATTTTTAAGGAGGTTGAAGAAAGCTGGAGTTACCTCTCCAATCTTAACTGCTTTTGATCAGAGTGTGGTGAAGAGTATATTTTCTTTGTCTTTAATGTGCTGTATGGGAACTGCCCTGCTGCTATCATTCAGTACTTAAAACCAGTTTCCTTTTCCTGGAAGACATTTACAGTATATCAGCTACTGCAGGGGCAGAGCGATCTGCATCATCAAAGACCTACCAGCACATAAACTTCACACTGCTCCCCTCAGGTTGAAGGCTACACCCCCAAAGCCAAAAAAAATAAAAAGATGAGGATTTGTCCACCATCTTGTAATCCCTGTAACAAGGGCTGAGTTGCATCTGCTGTTAAAATAGGTAAGTGGGACAGTTTTTCTGCCATTTGCACAAAAACACCTTTCTGAAAAACAACTGCAGGTTTCAGGATTTTTTGCCTATTGTCAGAGCACACAACATTACCTCTGTCCCATCTCATACTGTGCCCAATGCCTTCCCTGTTCATCGTCTCTCCAGTCTGTCTACCTCTTTCCCTATCCCTCCCCTCGCACACCCCTCCAGCTCTTGCCCCAGTTCGTCAGCGAAGCAAAACTATAGCCGCGTCTCCGAACCCATCACTCTTCCCCCTCCCCACCTGTCACAGCGCTCTGAGGCCGCTCCCGGACGAACAGCATCAGGGAAGATAATACAGCCGCAGCCAGGAAAAGAGCTGGATAAATGGGCTCCACACTCCAGTTGGCTAAGGGGACGGCATGCGGACATTCAAAAGGTACATTACCGGACCAAAGCTGCGCACTCCAACTAGCCCTGACATGCATGCATCATTCTGACTCATGAATATAGCGTCCATGTGCAGATTGGATGGCGATAGACTGGACTAGAATGGTTTTATAGATTCTTTCATGTGTCAGCTGAGCAATTTTGCTCCCAAAACAGACCAATGGCAGTGAATTAGTGCAATAATGATATGCTATATAAAAATAATGTGCTGGCCGTCGTTCAGAGTGTCTGCCTAAAGAAGCTGTCACCCCTAGGAGAAATAATCAATCTGAAATAAATCAATGTAGTCTTTATGTGACCAATGGCATGATAGCTTTCTGCATTTGTCTTCAGCATCATCTTTTGTTGGGGATTTTATTTTCCATATAACTGGCCATGAATGTCATTTTTACATATTGCTTTCTAAGAAGTCATAATAATAAGAAGAAATTGTCTGAATCAGCATATAGAGCTTTTCTACACACAGCCCTGGGGCAGACTGACAGAAGCATGGCTGTCAATCTGCATCTATGACCCCTCCGACCGCCACCAATCAGAGTCACACTAACACAACCATACAGGCAACAAGGGTTAAGTGTCTTGCCCAAGGACACGGCAGTATGCAATGCCAGTAGTGGGGCTCGAACTGCCAACCTTTGGGTTAGGGGGCAAACAGCTCTACCTCCCTTAGGCCAGGCTACTTCAGACTCCTATTATAAAAAATATTATGTAAGTGATTATGGTAATTCTTTAGAATAGCTCCTCACAATTAAGAAGTAATAAAGCATTAATAATGTAATTAACAATACATCAATGAATAAATAAATAGTTCATAGCAACTAAATTAACTCTGACATTTACAGCTTAGTATTAATTAACAACCCTTAACCAATGTGTATATATAGAAAAGTGTTACTGTGATTTTAAATTTTTTATTTTTTTCATCAGTGCTTCCTCTTGGCCTTCTGAATAAAGTGATTAGGTAACCACTTTAGTAGTTGCGGGAAGTCAGGGTTTTTATTTCCCAAGATGGAGCCAAAAACTCCAGCCACAATAAGTACCAACCCCATGCCAGGATAAATAGGCTTGCGCCAGGAAGGGATCCAAGGTAAAAAACCTCCCAAAGCCTGTGGCAAAGGAAAAAGAGCAGCCATAATGTATTTTCTGTGATAGCTTTGCCCTATTTAAATAGACAGTAGACTAGAAGCTCATTGGTTTTCTGTTAAGCTCTATTACCCAAATACGCCTTACATCACCTATCTAAACCTGACCCCTCAAATTGGTGGATGCAAATTGCTCCTCGTGAATGGCAGTGGGGGCGTACTCACACTAAAATCAAATGTCTAAAGTGACACATTAATTTCCTATGTATGCTCTCGTGCAGAGGCGCAAGCAAGAAAAGGGTCTGGGTGTAGCCGATAGGGAAAGAGGAGCTCCACTCCAGTGGGGAACAATACTCAAGTTTCTAACCCTAACCTTAACCAACTTTATTGTATCAATATCATAAATTAATATACAGTTTGTAACGTTTTAGAAATGTTTTTGTATTTGGCACAGGGAGTGGCATATTAGACGCAACCAATAGTATCGCTAGCTGAGTGGAGCTAAGAGGAGCTCCACTTTTGCCATCAGCTGCATATAGACCTGGAGTGCCCAAACTTTTTCTTTCTGAGGGCTAAAACAGAAATGTATTAGTGAGCAAAGGTCCAAACACAATCATCTTAGATCATACACAGATCTTTGATTAAAAACCCTTTAATTGTAACATTATTTAGATAAGCTGACTTGTTATAGACTCCCAACCAGCCACTGACAGACTATTCAGTGCACAATGGAATCAAAGTATAGCCTTTCTGAATCACAAGACCTCCCCATGGGCCAAATCCACCCCATTGAAGGGCCAAGTTTGGCCCACGGTCTAGACTCTCTTGGCAAGTGTCGCAAACATGCTGATCGACACAAATCAAGCAACATAAATCAAGCGACTTGAACATAGTGGTTAAGTGGCTTTCTTATAGCCAGTCCAATATTTTGTATCGTACCTTGACATGTTTCAGCCACTTATTTTTCTGTGGTATTTCTCAGAAGTAAGCAGCCAAAACATGTCAATGCGGGATAAAAAATCTTGGTCTGGCTATAAGAAATCCACGTATTAATATTAGTAGAAGACCAAATGAACCTTTTCAGACTAAAAATGGAGCAACATCGTCAAAGTCACCACTGATCATGTACACTTGAGAGTAAAAGTTGCATCTTCAACCTTCCACCCCTCGTCAGCGACCTGAGGGTGGGCTGATGACACAGAGCAAACTGTGCTAGAGATTTTTGGTATTCGTTGGGAGTCCTGCACCCTAAAGGCTCATTTAAACTCCCATTTCACACGTAAATAGATCCGCCCGTTATTGTCACAGCTGTTATTGTTATACTTCCAACTGTTTTCTATGTCAACACGTGTTATGTTAAATAACCAGTAGGGGGCATTTGCCAATAGTCAAAGATTTTACCAAGATGGAAGAAAAAGAGCAACTGTAAACAAACATGGCGCCGGTTTTTACACCACATTTAATGAAAAAAGAGCCAAGACAATGAGGTGAAAATAGTGGCAGGTCTGTTCAGGTTTTGAATATATCATGACTAACTTGTTCTAGTCACTCCTAAAAAGTTCAGCCATTTCTGATGCTGTGACGGTTGCGCTCTGTTCACTAGCCTCCCCACGGTTAATGCATGAACTGCTCCGTTTGTCTGTATCCACAAGCTCTGGGGAAACGGACCAACGTCCAGACAGAATCAATGACAGAGCACTTTCTCAGTATCTGAATGTCAATGTGTAATATAGAGTATAAATGAGCTTTAAGAGTTAACAGTTGTCTGTCAGTGTTTGTCCTGTGACTAATGGGCCATTGTCCAGAGCGTATCCCACCTAAGGCCCATAGTTGCTGGGACAGAGTCCAGCCACCAGCAACCCCTTACAGCAATAAACCAAGAATGAATGTCTATACTAAATCTGCACCTCTGTTTCTGGTATATAAAACTGACATTGTGTTATTAAGTGTGCCTAAGCAATAACAGATAAAACACTGTTGGGATGCAGGATGTGTCTCTTAAATTTGCATGGCATCAAGTTGAAGTCTAAAAAAAAGCACGTCTGAGTTTCCACACGTCACATGCAAATACATTTCCTGAAGGTAATAGTATTGTTGTCTTTATTTAGTGCCAACAGCAGGAGACTCTTCTCAGCTGGGTCACTGAGGATTACATAATTAGATGAATGCTCGGCGCCTCCACCTGAGACACCATTTGTCCTGATGTGGATTCTCTGTCAGCACACCAGGTGGTTATTTATTCTCCTCATAAATGTCCATTATTGTTGCAGCTTTCACGATGAGCATCTCACTGAAATCTCTCAGAGGCGAAAAGAAAATAGAATAACGCCTTTATTTGCAGATGTGGAGGAGCAATTTGCTGTTTTGTGCTGATGTCCTTAGCCTGTCTTTGGCTGGTACGCCTCTTCCATTCTCCTTGATGTTGGCTGCAGTTGTCATCTGCGCTTCCTCCGGTCTAATGAGTCAGTGTGTGATGTTGGATGGTGGCTGACAGGACGTCCGATGACTCACGTCGGCGGTGGTACTGCTGTCCTAGCACATCTCAATACGCACACGCACACCCCCTCCCTGTGTCTATGGAGCATGTTGAGACTGTACCCTCCCCAGTGGCCACAGACATCTGCGAGTAATAAGCAAACATACTGTAAAGGTGGTGCGCAAAAATAGCAGCACAGTCTGGGAGAATTATGATGGTGTTTCCCGTGATGTAGTAGAGTAATGATGCAGCATAAATACTGTTTATGCATGTGAGATTCAGGTCTACATGTGTGATGGACCATTATAAACTGGACAACAAAACAGTCAGAAATATGTAAACAATATGGATTTGCTCTGATTGTAACTGGCAGGTGGTTCTTCCAGTCACTTACCAGGGTGTACATGTGTAAGACTACATCTTTACATTCAAATACAACAGTCCTTCTTCTACCACAAGTCCTGGGGCCAACTACACCATACACCAGAATAAAAGGTGTACTGACTAAAACAGTGAAATAGAGAGACTTATCCAGAGGGATTTGTCATTTAGGGGATCAGCTATGAATCCTTTTATGAATCCAGTTAAAGGCAGCTGGAGGCAAGAGTGAAGAATCATTTACCTCAAGAAAAACCTATGGTAATTATATTTAAGGAGCAAGAGGATTGTGGGTTGGCGCTCCAGAGCAACAACTGACTGCCAAGCACTCCACCTACCTGCCACCAGACAAATGTCGGTACAGGTTCTCAGTCATCCAGGTGACATTTAGTGAAAACAAGAAAGGCATCTGGACAAAGGTGTGCTGTCTAAAACAGACCTAGAGATGCAGGTTAGACTGTAATGGTCTGCTCACTGGACTCACAGCTGCAGGACGTCCAGAAAATGGGCTACATGTTTGTAGGACTTCCAAACACAGGCAAACAGGTGTTGGCCTTCCAATTAGAGCAGCTGATAGACATTAGCAGGAGAAAGCGAATGATCTACTAATTCCTGGTGATGGCAAAGTCAGGAACCATATGACCAGTTTCAGTCAAGGGTAAATAAGGAGCCTCAGAATATATGGAGAGTGATTAGAGTAATATACTCTAGGAGACAGGCTCCAACAGATTCTTGTAATGCTGCATAGGCAAGGCAAAAACTTGGCAGAAGGCACACACATCCATATACACTTTATACACCTTAGGTATAGCACTGTCACCAAATTACAACATGAATCAGTGGTTTAGTGTTTTTAATATTCTATAATCATGCTTAACAAATCATAATTTTAAGTCTTTTAAGTCACCTTTTTTGTACTATTCTGACCACAGTATGTTGTAAGGTTACCTCACTTGGCGGAGGGGCAGAAGTGTTGAACAGTCGAGTCATGTGTTTGGAACCATGTGATGAAGTGTGGTTTGATTGGATGTTCTAAGCCTGTGGTTGCACCATTTATTTTCACAGGGCACTAGACTGGGCAGCCACAGAAGAGAGCCAAGTTTATACTCTGCCCTTGCTCATGAGTCATAATTTCCAATCAGATTTAATTAGAATTTCCTTACTCCTGGAATATTGCAATTACAACTGGCCTGTGGTGCCATTAACACCTCAAAGAATCAAGAGATTAGAGTTTCCATACTTCCAACTACTCAATAAACTTTGGGATGAGGTAAAGGGGCCCAGAGCCATAAAATAGATTTTATAATGAGTCATTTCATCACTAAAATCCATCCATTTGTACTAATTCTTGAGGAATTTTAACAGTGGGATTTGTACTTTAGGGCATCAGCTATGGCCTATTACAAATCCAGCTATGCAGATAAAAGAGTGAAGAATAACTTACCTAAGGACACAGAGCAACTTAGCAAAGTGTTATGTTTCAGGAGCAAGAAGGTTGTGGGTTTGATCTCTGGACCAACAGATTTGGAACTATCTGCCAGGTACTGTTAGTACACTTAAGGCCTAAGGAACAGCTGCCAGGAAATGCAGCTTCCTCCCACCATTCAAAACATGCAGGCAAAGGTGAACTGGTGGATCTAAACTGGCCATAGCAAATGAATGCAAGGGTTTATTATTATTTGTCAGTTTATGTCTCTAAAGGCTAACCGTGCTTTTAACTGGCCATTGCCAAGGCCATATCCTATCTCAGGCCCAAAGCAGCTGGGATAAGCTTTAGTTAACTGTGAATGAGGGATAACACATGCAAATGACTGAACGGAAGATCTATTCACCTATGCCCATACAACCTAAAGCTTCTCAGTTTAAAGTTACAGAAACTTCACAAGCCATAAGCAGGAGAAACACAGAGGTCCTAATACACGCTAGACTATTTTTTTAAATTTCCACTAACTTTTACAGTGCAATGGTTTTAGTTAAAGGTTCGCTATTATGCAAAATTTTTGAGCTTTTAACCATGTTATGTTATGTTATGTTTCCACCTCAAAAATATACCTGGGGCAGTAATTTGTTTCATTCATGCATGTTTGAATAATGCTGTATGCTGATGCCGACCACTTCTCAAGAGCTGAAAATGCTTATTCTCAAGGTTCATAGACACACCAGGAGTGTTTCTAAAGCCCGTACACCATCACCAGACCCCATCTGATAATTTCAGCCCTTAAATTACTGCCACTATAAAGCAGTCAGCTCATTCATCTATCTGTTTGTGTCACATTGCAAACAGTTGTGCTAAATAGCCATTTTATGCTCTGTCCATTCCCCACTGTTGCCAGCAGCAGGTGACACTTAATCCAAAGTAAAGACAAAATGTGAAATACTAATGCAGAGGTGTCCAAAACTATTTTAAAAAGCCTTAAAAACTAAAAAAATAATATATGCCCCACAGTGATTTGGCAGGTTTTTTACACCGGATGCATTTCCAAAAGGCTCAAAGTGTGCCCCCTCACACCATTACACAGCCTATAATTTATACAATTTAAGACTTAACATTATGACCACTGAGAGATGAAGTGAAAAACACAGACTATCCCTTCATCAGTGGCACAGTTGGTGGGTGGGACATATGAGGCAACAAATGAATATTTTTTAAGTTGATGTGTCAAGTAAGCGAAAGGATTTGATATGCATATTAACCATGTGGTCATAAGGCATAACAACATGACTATCAATAATGCAGGCAGGTCATAATGTTGCCATTCCCTGTTTTCATGCAAATGCCTCACACTTGTAATAATGTGCTGCTTGTCTGTGAAACACTGACTGCTTATGGAGGAGCCCCATCGTCCTTCTGAACAGTCCTCCTCTGTCAGAAATTCCTAATGACCAGCTGGCTTTGTGATGGCCTGACAGTGAAACTTTTGTAACGGGACTTAATCATGAGGCTGGAGGGGGGGATCTCAGACTGTAGGCATGCCTTGACTCTTTGTCCGCGGCTAAGGTCAGTGCATTTACAGTGAAGGCATAAATCAAGCCCTAATGGACATGAGGCTCTCCAGAAGTCACACAAGGTTAATGTCGTAATGCTTCGTCATTCTTTACAGTCAGTGGGCAACACCAGTAATGAGGAAAGCTGACTTTGGGGCCACACTGCTTTTAAGACAACATTACTTTATTTTACTGTGACCTAGCCTTTCCATAACCCACAACAACAGCATAGCTACAATTCAAGCTTTTCTTTTAATAAAAAAATATATATACAATTGGATTACAATGCAAGGCCATGTACTGGAAATGTCCTTACTTGAGTTTAGACATGAGCGGAGAATCTCTGAGTGCTTGTACTGAACAGTGGGAGACAGACAGAGCCTGATAAAATGGCTAATTAGCACGGCTATTCAGCTAACAGTTTGTTCTCAGCTAAGTGTATGGACCTATAGCCTATGCAGCGAGCTAAGCATAAATGGCTCCCGCAAGACAAGACACTGTGAGGAAGTCTTCTGTGGCCTTTAAAACTCTACCAAACACAGAAAATGCTGTACTTTTGATGGTATATTCAATAAATCATACAGAAATTATTGTCAAGAAGCCATTACTGCAGTAATGCGGTCAATGTATCGGTCTGTTGTGGTGAAGAAGGAGCTGAGCCAAAAGGCAAAGCTCTCGATTTATCGGTCAGTCTATGTTCCTTCTCTCACCGATGGTCATGAGCTTTGGGTAATGCCTGAAAAGACAAGATCTCAGATGCAAGCAGCCCAAATGAGTTTCCTCCGCAGGGTGGCTGGGTGCTCCCTTAGAGAGATGGTGAGGAGCTCGGTCACCTGGGAGGAGCTTGGAATAGAGCAGCTGCTCCTCCACATTGAGAGGAGCCAGCTGAGGTGGCGTGGGCATCTGTTCTGGATGCCTCCTGGATGCCTCCCTGGGGAGGAGCAAAACACAATGTCTTGCATTGTCAATATGTATCTGTTTGTTTCATCTTTTTTAATCTCTGTTATGGTTGTGTAGATTTTTTCTTTTTGGCTAATTTGCATAAATCAATGCAGTGAAGGACTAATCAGTCACTCTATATGAAGACTTGGTCCCGGAGGATTTGAATGGAATTTTCAAGGAATGGTGCAGATTAATCTACCTGTAGATGAAATTGGTTAGACATATAACCTGAATTTACAGCAGTAACAACACATGCAGAACTGCCAATGAACTGAGGCAATGACATGCAACTAAACAATGAAGCAAAGCACTACATAAAGCTTGTACTCTTGTAGATAGTGGACATATGATTGATTTTGGGGGAGATTGGTTCAGACTCCACTTGCAGCTATAGGATAGATTTTGTGGAACAGTTGAAATGCAAGCAAACAGAACTTGAAACTAGCAGTGACATTTGTGTCTTCCTGGCTTTTTAAAGTTCTCTTACTGGAACCACCCACATCACTAGAACACAGATATGGAAAATGGCTCTTAACTACTAAAAGGGATGCTTGATTTAATTAGTGATGTTTTATCTAATTTGCAATGCTTTATGCAGTCCTTTATGTAAATTAAAAGGGCACTTAATATTCTCTAGTGGTGCATGGTTGCACAGTAGTTAATGCCTCTGTCTCTTGTGATGGAGTCATCCTACTGGCTTGGCTCCCTTAGAAATGTTGACTCTTATGGCTCTCAAATGGATCTTCATGGCTTCTTCATTTAGTATCAGAGCATCTTATTTAGGCCAAATTTATCAGTTGTAAATGATTTGTGTGTTTGAAATATTTTTTTATTAGTTTTTTCTCAACAAAAAAGAAAAAAATAATTAAATGTTATGCAGTGTTATGTTTGCTCAAAATACAGTTACAAACTTCTGTACTTGTCTTTGCTGTCTCCAATATAATGCAGCCAGATGCTGCTTCTTGTTTTGTTTTTTGTTTTGTTTTTGTTTTTTTGTTTTTTGCCAATTTCTTCACTTTTTCCCAACGAGCTTGCAAATCCAGTATTGCCCATTTCTTTCTGTTGCTCTGTGTACCTGGCCTGTTCCACTACACTCGCTGTCTTCAGAGCCCACCTTACTTCTTTCACATAATGATACAACCCTAGTGTACAACCCTAGTCTGTCCTTATATGTGACTGGCTGCATGGTGTGCCCATCAAAATAAAATTATGCTCTGCTTGTGCAGATTTTTAGCAGATCTGAGCAGGAGCAGCTGAAGAGTTGGCTCATTTACAGAAGTTGTCTCTTCTGATTTGCTCCAAAGAATCCGCTCTTAATGCCGGATCATTAACAAATGACCCATCACTAGTTTCAGCGATGTGCCACAACCCTCCTCCGTTCCTGACTCCACCGCAGCAGCAGAACCATCAGCCTCCTCATATTCTCCATCTTCTCCTTTTCACCACCACCAGTGTCTAGGCACCGGGAGAGTAAATTCTCTCCAACTAATCTATCAGACTTTCCCTTCATCTCACCACTGACGTCTCTCCCTGCCAGGGTCTAATGTCTCATCCGTTACACTTCGCTCACTTGTCTGTGTTTGTTTTAAGTCTCTCCTGGTTGAAATGCAGGTTTAGGTGAAGTAGTGACTCTAAATTGCCCCTAGTGAATGACTGTCAGAGTGTATGGTTGTCAGTCTGCGTATTTCTCTTTGCCAGCCCTGCCCACTGCCTTGCCTAAAGCCTAGACTTGCTGAGATACGCTCCAGCCACCCTTGACCCCGAACAGAAATAACCAGAAGATGAACGAAAAAACTTCTCTTGATTTTCTTGAAGTTGTTTCTCCTTGTCTTCTTCCACCGACCCCAGACGCTCACTCTACATTCCGCCTGCCGACTGACCACACGCCGCCCGCCCGGTGCCATTGTCACTGTTGAACCAAAGTAGTTTTAATCACTCCACCACCAAGGCCCACGCCTTGATTTACTAGCTCTCCTGCATCCATAGGCATCCACTCCAGCCAATTGCATTAAAGAGATAAATAACCCTGGGCCAATAAAAGTGTTCGCTGTCCCCATTTGGTGCAGTAAGCAGTGGGACTGAATGGTGAGGGGCGGGGCTCTGAGTGAGAAGGTTTTTTAGGGGTGAAATTGTGATTGGTGGCGGGGGTGATGTCATGCCATCCATCTTGGGGAGCCACTTCATTAGGCTAATGGAAGGGCTGGAGTGCGCGCCGTTTGTTCTTTATTGCGAGTGTGTGTTGCATTTGTGGGGATTCGTCCTTCCATCGATGGCGGCGTCCAAGGCTAAAGTGGTTATGAAGACTAAAGTGATTTTATTAGCCGGGCACATAGCCATTAAAGTGGATGGACATGAGCGTGCGTGTCCGGGCGAGGGATAAGTAAAAGCTTTGGTGCAGTTGAATGGGGAATGCGATTGCAAATGTTGGTTGTCCAGTCTCCAGGCAAGGTTTGTCTGAGATACCGCTTGTGTAGAGTTGTGCAGAAACCAATAGTAGTACTACTGGGACAGTCAGATACAGGGCACATTGATAAAAGTCCAGATGCATCCCCCCAAAAAAGTGATGAGAAAGCTTTGAAGAGAAATCAAGCTTCAGGTTGCACTTACTTTTCAACAAAGCTAGTCCATAACACCCTCTCCATTGAGGGCTCCATAGTTCCCATATCCCCGCCTCCATAAACCTGGCTTTTTTTTTGTTGTTTTTGTTTTTTTGACCAGACCCTCTCCTACAAGCACCACATTAAACACATTTCCAAAACTGTCCACCTACGAAACATTGCCCATTTCCACCCATTTCTCTCTTTCCCCTCCACTGAAATGCTAACCCAACTTATAACTTCTCCATACACTACAATACATCCAGAATTCCATGAGAAAATTATTTAAATACATCACTCATGGAAGCGTCTATAGAGTTCCCAAATTTTCTTAATCCAAAGCAATGCAGTGTTTTCAACTGACCCATAGATACCAACATATTAGTATTATGAGAACTGTTTTAATTCCGTTTTTGTTTCAAATGCAAGCTCAGGAAACAGTGTGATCATCCAATCGCAACAGATTTTTTGCTGATTATAGGACTACAGTAATACTTTATTATTCTATACTGTATGTTGATTGTTGATTTTCCCTATTGATATTTGATATATTATTGCTAACAGAGTTGGGTTTGATTGTTCTGTAATTACACGATTTTGAAGAGCAAAGATAACACTTCAGTTTTGAAGCACCTTAGTTTCTTGATGTTCAAACTACAATACTTCAATGACTTGCAGGAAAGTGTGTCTTCTCCTTCCACCGCAGCTCTCCACTCTCTTTGGGATAATAGGAGTCATAGACTTTGATTTGTCACTGTCTTAAATTAGCGTGTCACTTCAAATGTTCCCGGGCTGATGAGTGAAGAGGACAAACGGGATCACTCTTTGAATTTTACCTCACTGTTCGACCTGCTCCTTCTCTCCTGTCACTCTTTCCTCTCCTTCGTCTTCTCTTAGTCTCTGTCAGTCAGTGCAGTTGTGTGGAGGTAGTGTAATATCGCCTAGTCAGAGCGAAAATGAAGATTTAAAATGTAAGTAAATGTCTTGTCTCTCTGTAATGGCTGGTTTCAGAAACATATAACATTCAGGCATAACATTATGACCACTGACAGGTGAAGTGAATAACAGACTATCTCTTTATCATGGCACCTGCTTTTTTTCATCCATACACATGCAGGGAGTATGTCAATGTTCCCACAAATCTATGTTCTCATAGCCCTATGTTCACACAACTGTATGTTCTCACACCCTATATTTACACAACCCTATGTTCTCATAGCTCTACATTCACACAGCCCTATGTTCTCAAACCCTATATTTGCACATCCCTATGTTCCCACAGCTCTATAATCCCACAGTCCTATGTTCTTACAGCCCTATATTCACACAGATCTGTTCTCACAACCCTATGTTTCCACAGATCTATGTTTCCATATCCCTATATTCCTACAACCCTATGTTTCCTCAGCCCCATGTAACCACAGGCCTATGTTCACACAGCTCTATGTTCTGACAGCTCTCTTTTCCCACAACCTTATGTTCTCAAAGCCCTATCTTCACACAGCTCTATGTTTCCTCATCTGTATGTTCCCACAGCCCTATATTTCACAGCTCTGTTCTCATAACCCTATGTTTTCACAGATCTACGTTCCCATATCCCTATCTTCACACAACCCAATGTTCCCACTGCCCTATGTTCTTACATTTCTATGATTATTTAGCGTTTAATGGTGCTTAACTGGTGTTAGCTGGTGTTTAACCCTAACCCCCTAACCCTACCTTAACCCTAACACCTAACCCTAAATCTCAGAAAGGAACACTGAGCTGTGGGAACATAGGGCTGACCCTCACATGGGAAGTCTCATTCATTCCCTGCTTACAAGACTCAGAGGGGGACTAGTATTAATAAAGTGCATAAAAATAACTTGTTTGAACCTGTTCTAATGGCACCAACACTGAAAAAGCCCTGCTGCTGCTGTGGTAAACGAATCAATCAAAATGTACTGTATTTAGGTATGACATGACAACTTGACCTACTGTGATACAGCCATACCGGAAACTGCATCAAGATGGCTGTTATTTGCAGAATCCATTGCTTCAAGTACACTCTTGATCGCTAGTTTATACCTAAAAAGGTCAGGGTAAACTGCCAAGCTGTGTGACTCACAAGAGCTCATTAGTTAGTATAAGATATTACTGCAATACTTTATACAGATTTAGTTTTTTGTAGTGGGCTTGAGAGAGTAAATTTACAGTAAAGATGGAACCTAAATTAAACTTCAACTCTTGCATTAAAAAGCGATCATGAATTATTATTTATTATTATCAAATAATAATTGAAATAAGTAATTTCATTTTCAAGTCAGACTAATGATTGGACACACCTTTTGGTGTGGTCTTGGTAGGATTCTGACTCCTGAATGGTTTGTTTGTGGTGAGAACACAAACCAGCCTCTATCTGGCCCAACTTCTTGCTGAATTGTACTTTTTGGTCCAAACATGCTTCCATAGTACTGGCAAAGATCTTCTAATAATTTAACAAAACAGCGCTTCTAAATGTCAAAGAACTCAGAAGTACACCTGAATGATTTTCGGAAATATTTGCTTCCTATATGTTAGCCAAGGTTCAGGAGACTAGTGCACCTCATCCTATAGAGTCTACAGACAAGTCTTCTGCACAGCCAATACACCACTGTGGTGTTTGCAAGCTGCAAGCGAGGTTCATTTTCAAACTATATTACCTGCTCATTGTGAAAATGTAAAAAAACACTGTATAATACTGCCACAGCTACGCATAATGTGCAGTCCATTGTTGCTATATAAGGCTGATTTAAAGCCAAACCCTCTCCATAACTATGTTGTAGCCCTGTCCTCCTGAAAAAATATAAATACACGTTGAGGTGCCAAGTCTTCTGTGCACCCAATACACCAGTGTGGAATTTGCCAGCCGCAAGCGAGCTTCACATTCAAACTGCATTACTTGCTGGATGTGAAAAATGCAAAAAACAGTTGTAGTACCACACAGTCCATTGTTGTTATACGGCTGATTTATACTTATATACTTAGCCGTAGCCCTGACCTCCCAAAAAATTGCAAACTAGATGTTGAGGTGATGTGGACCAGAAGCGCTGTGATTGTTTGTGTCATCTGGTGGTGAATTGTACCACAACATAAAACAATGCAGAGGAGCAATGCAGAAGTTTGAAGGTTTCACCACAGCGTCGGGGCAGCAGCATTAGTGCAGCGTCAGTCAGAAGCAAAAGTGTAAACCAGGCTTTACGAGAAACAGACTAGGCCTTTGTTTTCTTCCTGGAGTTTTCCCTCATCACACGCCTGACCAATCAGACTTTTGTGATGTCATGAAAAAGAACGACGAATTCTCTGGCACTCTTCAATGCAACAATTTTGGAGTATCTGGAGAGAATCCACGGTAACAGGGCGAAGACATGTAGACTACACCCAAAGAGACTGAAGCCCGAGGATCGAACCCACAATCTCTTTTCTGGGAGATCTGCTATTGTTTTCCCCCCAGTTTGAGTACAGTTTGGAAAAATATGTTACTTTCACTTGAGTCCTGGAGCCCATTCCCTTTCAAAACAGTACTAAGCCTTTTTCAAAAGTCTGTTGAACAAAAGAGTGGTCCATTCCCATTGGTGTTGCAACATAAAATTAAAATAAATTTAAAAAAAAAGGGGGCAGTCTATTCCAACTCATACCCTTAGTTCTTTGCTTACAACACACCTCACACATCTCTATCTCAGTGCTTTTAATCAGTTATTCAAATGGGAGAAAATTGCTTGTTACACTGCCTCATATAATTACAGAGCAGTAGTAAAAGTGTGATTTGCAATTATAGAGTCTAAAACCACCAGCTCTGGGTTACAAACCTAATTGGAGTGTGTGCCTTTGATTCTATGAGATTTTTACTGGAGGTCCAGTTGTGTCTAATATGAAAAACATTAAACTGCAAACTAAAAAAGCACCGCATTCCGAAAATTCATGAAAATGCGATCGATCACAGCTGTTTATCTGTAGTGCGTCCTACAAAAATGGAAGATATCTCCTCTCAAATAAAATTCTCTTGTCTTATTTTGATGCTCTTTAGCACTTTCCTTCATCACCGGTTGATTCTGCTGAAGTCCATGTTGATCAGTCTTGTTTTTTTGTTTTGTTTCCTTCATTTCTTTTACATTTTTGTTGATAGTCAGTGCGCTACTTACAGCCCTTCATTTCTCTGATTGGTTTCTCCACCTGTGATAGTTCCTCTCCTGGAAATCAAGCTCAAACCAAGCATTACCAGACTAATTCTTTGTATAGAATAGAAAAAGAAGTAGTCTGGCCAGGTTAGGTGTTCAGTCTTGGGGTGTAAAAATGCACTCAAGCCACGCTTCCATAAAATTCACAAAATGATTTTCTTACGTTTTTTGCAACTGAAATTATGAAATAAATTGCACTGGATGGGAAGTTGCATTTTTACAATTTCTTCCTCAGGTAAATCTGTAAATCTGTAAATCTCTAAAAATGTAAATCTGTGATGTAATGATTCAAATCTTTTATTGAATCAATTTTTAACCAATTCACAATGCACCGTTACATTCCCAAACAAATGCACCAAAGGACTTCCCTACACCCTCAATAATGTTGTAATCAGTTTTCAAAAGTGCACATTTTGGCAACTTTTTTCATGAGCGCAACCCACACACTCAGTACTGATGCTCCATTACAAATGCATGTTCCTTACCTACAGTATATGGCATAATTTAAAAAAGAGATGAACAGGCTTTTCAACAGTATAAGAGTTATTTCAAAGAAGCATTGTTACGTCAATACATAAATGCAGTCAATGGATCAGTCTGTTGTGGTAAAGAAGGTCAGTAAGTTGAGAGCTTCGCCTTTTGGCTCAGCTCTCAACTTACTGGTCGATCTACGGTTCTACTCTCAACTATGGTCATGAGCTTTGGGTCATGACCGAAAAAACAAGATCCTGGATATAAGCGGCTGAAATGAGTTTGATCAGCAGGATGGCTAGGTGCCCCCTTAGAGATAGGATGAAGAGCTCAGTTACCCAGGAGGAGCTCAGAGTAGTTGCTGCTGCTCCACATCAAGAGTAGCCAACTGACATGGCTTGAGCATCTGTTTTGAATGCATCCAGGACGTCCCACCAGCAGGAGGCCTCAGGTAAGACTTAGGACACACTGAAGGGACTGTGGCCCTTTCCAGAACCAAATCCTACTCCCTCGCCCTGCTCACTTCCACTACACTCAGATGAACGGAGGTCCCTTCAGTGCAGCATGACGCGCTTCGCTTTCAGACGCACTCCACTCATTCTGACGGAACTAGAAACGCCCTTTACCTTGTACGCTCCAAGCACAGCCTGCAACTTTCACAAGTTTTATTTAAAATCAGCACTAAACATATCATAGAGGACAAAGACGTATACTGGATGTTTTATTAATGTTCATACACCTGGGCTCATTTCACATTTTACAAATGAATGTAAAGCGTGTCAACCCATCAAAGTTGCTCATAAGGATTTTTCCAGAACTACTAAAGATACATTTGGTCTTAGTAATGTTTTCTCTTTAATTCATAAATCCTACATGACAGTGTTAAATGTCTAGGTTAAACACGGAACTGAACTCTGCAGCGGACCATTCTCGCTGTGGAGGAGCTTATTAGCCTCTCGCCCTCGATGCTTGATCAGTTTCGGACAGCCGTTAATGTGGTGGACCCTTCGCATGAAAGTGCAAACTGAGTGGAAGTGCATAGGGTGAGGGAGTGGGGAGCTGTTTTGGAAAAGGCCCTTGTCTCTTGGCTGGCCTGGGAACACCTTGTCCCTAGAGGAGCTGTAAGAAGAGTCTGTATCGAAGAAAGTCTGCTTTTGGTATCTCTGCTTGGACTGCTAGCCCTGGATAAACAGGAGAAGGTGGATGGAGGGAAGCAATGTTACAGCAAAGAAATAATCTCCCAAAAATGACCTGTGTTGGGATACAGGTTTACAATATATAAGGTGCTTTCGACACTTGACTTCTCACATTTAAGCAATTCCACTTTTTATTTGATATAATTAACAGAATGATCTCCAAAGAGTATTAAAAGTTAGTGTTACACGTGACGTTTTTGTGAGTTTGACCAGAGGACAAGTGGTTATAACTGTGTTGGAAGGTGCTGTTGGTCTGTCAGTAACTTCTGTCATTACTGTACATTCTGTTTCCTCTTCAAGTACATTAAAATGAAACCTACCTCTCATGAACGTGAACTTGTAACATCTTGAACATATGCTCAGTGATTAGAAGTGTAAGTGAGTGGCAGGACTGTGGGGTGTTCCTGTGTACGGACACCTGCTCCAGAGCAAAGGTACTGCATCAAGCTGTTTCCTATGAATATTAATCCACTCCATTAGCCTGTGGTACTCAGGCCACTCACCACTCAGACTCTGAAACAAATTATTCACTGTACTTCTGCAACAGCTATTCATTTGACATCTTAACACTGCCACATGGTAGAAAGAGAAATATTAGCATTAAAGGCGCACTATCCAAAATTGTTATGGTCCTTCCCAATAAGACTTTATTTTCTTATTCCTTATTAAATCATCATTTTTGCACTTTTAATCATGTTATAATGAAAGAAGATATTTTTCATACAATACATTATTTTAAGTTATAAAACTTGTCCAAAACAATTTCCAAAAGCCTCAAAACAGCAAAATATGGGACATTTATTGCCAGTTTATGGTTAGGCACTTGTTTGGGCAACTATGTGCCTGGAGGACCTCAGATACAGCCGCAGTGCTACAGCAGAGAGTCAGTCACAAAAAAAAACCATGATGAGAAACCCCATGGTTACTATCATAATAGGTTACTAGGTAATTAAACAGTTTTCCTCAAATAATATTTCCATTGGTGAAAAATGACACTTTTACCCAAGTACTGTGAAGAAAAGTAGATTTTCTAAAACATACTGGATATATTATTTTGAGGAGAAATACGTAACTTTTATTTCAATAAATCTTTAGCCTATAGTAAATGTATTTTAAAATAATCCTAGTTATATTAGTGAGTCTAGTTAGTGAGTTTATTTAGTCAAATGAAAATGTAACCATGCATGCATTTTTAATACATAAACATATACACACAGTACATACTGTATATACACACACAAATACAATATATAACAATCATTTTTTTAACCGATTTAAGGTGTAGGCTTAAGCCACTGCTTATTAAACCTACACTACCCTGCAATCATAGTAGTTATACTACTACAGGTCCTAAATAATACTGCTGTATTGGTAGTAGTAGCCGCAGTCATTGTTAGAATGTTATTAGAAGTAGTGATAGCGGTAGCTGTATTTCGGATTTCAGGTTTGTTATAAAATTTATGGTATTATTAGTAGTACTAGCAGTTGCAGTAGTAGTGGTAGTTTTTGTTAGGTAAAATTACTTGAGTTTTGTGACTTAAAAATACTTAAGTATTTTACTTACTTTACTTCATTACTTTTACTTCAGTAATTTTGTTTGGTATTTTTCCTTCAGTGAATAACTCACACTATGAAGCATTAGTTAAGGATTAGTAACCAGTTAAAAATGTATTTATAAAGCATGACTTCTACATGTATGAACTCCACTGAGTTACAAACATTGTTATTAATAATAAATTCATGAGTAATAAGCTCATGTAAACCCGTTCAAAACTAAAAACATTAGTGTATTTAGTATTTATAAACTGTGTATTAATTAGAACATTGTTTATTACATATTTTATAATTCTTCATTACTGCTTACTAGTGGTGAGTTGTACCTTTACTTCTACTTGCGCAATATTGTTTTGAAGTAACAGTCAGGGTTGCCAGATCTCACTGACCATTTCCAGCCCAAACAGAACTTAAAACCTGCCCAAAGAACACAAAAAGCAACAAACATGTTCTCTGCAAAGAGTGCAATCAAACAATCAAAGCCTGCTGGTCAGGATGCCCTAGAAACCACAAAAAACATGAAATGCCAACAAGAAATGTGAGCAACCAAACACACAAATCACTCATTTTAAAACAAATGAACTGATGATATGAGTGGGAGGACACAGCAGTTTATTGAATTGTGTTTTTCTACTTTATTTGCCATAAAATCACAACTATTTTGTTTGTATTTTCTCCAGAACATTTTCTAAAAACCCACTAAATGTTGTGAAAAGCAGCCCAAAATGTTATAAACCAGCCCAATGCTACTTTTTTCCACCCCAAGGTGTTCAAAAGAAGCCTAAATGGGTGGAAACCAGCCCAATCTGGCATACTTCATTATAGATTTTTCTTCCACTTCCCCATACTTTCATCACTTTTAATGCATCATGTGTAAAAATAAATTACAAAATCCCAGTCCAGTTAAGATGCTGGTTATCACATATGATCATCAGAGCTTATAAGAAAGGCTTGGATTAGGAATGTGTGCATTAATATGTTTGCATAAGACCCTTTTATGAACACTTCCATGAATCCTTATTTATTCTGCAAAGGTCCCTCCATTATCTCTCTAAACAAAGCCAAAAGGGAACGATAAAGACGTTTTAGCTCACTCCTCCATGTGGAACGCCCCCTGAAATATTTGCTTGAATTCCTTTTGCATTAGGCCACATAATCCAATCAATATGTTAATACATTCATCTGCACTCCCTCCACATTGCTCCTGAGTCTATGGTGGTGGTGGTTTGCAGAGCTCTGGGTACGTTTGTTTCCGTGCCTGCGCCTGCATTAGTCGCCTTTGGATTTCAGAGGCTGGAGTCCGCGGCTGGAACGGCAGACCGCGGCTGGCCTTTAGAGCCTGTCCCCGGTGCGACATCGATTTTGTGCCTATAGCCAGCAGCGCGGCGCTAACCTTGAGCTAAGCTAGCGTAATGAGATGGCATCTGACGGCATTGACTCACACCTGACAGGACTGACACTTCCACCGGAGAGACGTACACAGAGGAGGAAGGAGGAGAGGGGAGGGCTGGTTCTCTGAGGAGGGCCCAGTGTACAAAGGAAAAGACCAGGCTTGTGTCTGGCGGGGTCGATATCCTGGGCACTGATGTCTGGTGGGACTGACCGTCATCTGTAGCAATGTATTGACAAATCCTGCCAACAAGCAGTCAGAGAGCAGTGTATAACCTTTGTGTCAGTCCCAGGCCAGGATAAATGGAGAGGGTTGTGTCAGAAAGAAGAAAGCCGTTTGCAGTCAAATTGCTTATAGTTTTGTTGTTGTTTTTTCCTTCAGTGTATTTTGTTATGTGCGGTAAGTAAATAGATAATACAATAACAAATAAATAAATAAATAATAAACACATAATTAATAAAATGAAATCAATAATAATAAATTCACTTCACACAAATAAATAAATAAAATAAAACAAATAATACATATTTAAAATAATAACCAAACAAATAAAATAAAAAATACTAATAATAAATATATACAAATAATAAAGAAATTAAAATAATACAAAATAAAATAAAAAAATTGATGAACAACAAATAAATAAAAAGGGCACCCAACCTAAAATCAATTTATTCATGTTTTAAACTTTTATCTGCTCCCTAAAGTGGTCATCACAGCAGCAAATCAATCGCACTGTGATTCGGCTAGATTTTTTTTTTACGCCAAATGCCCTTCCTGTCACAACCAGTTACATACTGTGACTGAAGCACACAATGTGGGTATGGACTGTCTTGCCCAAGGGCACAAGGGTCATAGTCTGTTTGGCCTTGGTAACGGTTCACCACCAAGGCCCTGTCCCAATACCTGCACTACGCACTACTTTGTTGAAGTGCGCATTTTCTGAAAGTGCATGAAGTGCATGAGTGCGCAAGGGTGCAGGGGGGTTAAAAAGGAGAATTGGGACAGTCCACACTTTTTAAACACTTGTGCTGTGAAAGTCAAAAGGTAAAAACATTTCATAGAATAAACAGCGCTGTCTTTTAGCAGTGTGTTTGCTAAAATGCTGCTGGATTTATCTGAAAGTTAATAAGAGGATCATTTTACCACAGAATTTAACGATTTTGTCTATTTTTCTTATTTTTTGTGTTTATTAATTGATTGCCCATGAGTTTACTAGGCTATGGAAGGTGAGGAGCTTTTATTGTAAAGGGTTCAAGCGGAAATGAAGTTCTTAACTTAGTTTGACAGAGACATAAGTAGCGTGGCTCGTATTTATAAAAATATGGATTTTTTTTGTGTAACTGTTTACACATCAGGGGCCTCATTTGTAAAAGGTTGAGTAGGATCTTCACTAAGCAAGGGTGTACGCATAGTGGCCAAAGCTGGCACACGCAAACAAAAAAATAAATAATATAATATGCACACCTGCACGCAAATTCCCCTTTATAGATCCCACCTGGAGTAGAAAGGTGCGCACGTAAACCCACCTCACGTCACGTCCTCTCCACACTGCGAATCCACCAAAGAAGGTCAATGCAAAGTGACTTCTGAATTATTCTGAACTATTATTGTCTAGAATGCTGAGTGAAATTATCAGAAATCAAATGGCCTTCCTTCAATTTTAATCACTACCTGCTTACATAATGATGTCTGAATCAAATCCCTTGTTTTTTCTGAGATATAAAGTGAAAGTGAACTGTGTCAAATGTGCACTAAACATGAATTTGTCAAACCTGCTTTACTTCAGAAGCTCGCCGTGAGGGTCACCTTTGTGCCGTGTCTCCAAAATGTGCACACACCAGGGCCAGAGCTGGTGTAGGGATTGGCATAGTTAGATCTTTATAGATCCCACGTTTGGTGCAGAAAAAGGCGTACGCCAGTTTCAGTCTCGTTTTGGGCGTACACAAGTTTTATAAATGAGACCCCGGAACTTCAACATAGTTCAGGAGCTCAAAAGAGTCAAATGTAGTCAACTGTTGTTCTGAGTTGTTCCCAAGTTACCGGAACCAAGACTGTAACAGTTACCGGATCGCACTCTGTCAAAATAAGAGCGTTTATGGAAATTCTTCCGGCAGGATCTGGCTTAAATTAAGCACCACTTCTACTGCAAGCTCTTGTGCAGCCTTTCTGAGAATTTCCCGAGGAGACACGTCAGACCAAACTGACGTACTTATGCTTGACTGCTGTACAAACCTGTTTTACAAGTCGCGCATCTTTTAATCAGTAACAATCTTCACCAACCCACTTTACAAACAGACGGGAGACAGTGTACAAACAGAGGTAGTAAAGTCATTGAAAGTATGTCCGGTTTGAGATATTGCTAAAGTAATTATTTTAATAGTTCCTTCCACATAAAAAGCTGGCATCTAACAATTAAGATGGGTCACGTCAACAAGGCAGTTTTCATTTCCAAATCCATAAATGACTTGCTCTGAACATTTGTCTGTGTGGCGTTAGCTATAAAGCTGGCTAGTGCCTAATCAGACATCTACATCTTCTACTACTTGAAGGAAACACATACTGCTTTTATTGAGGAAGCCATTTTGTGCTGCAGAGTGAATTGTGTACAGTTAATTTTTGATGACAATATTTTGTCGTTAAGTGGGTGGGGAGGTGTGAGCTGAACGGGACTGGGCCGTGAGGGGGGAGAGGCATGGTCAGGTGAAACGAGCCGCTTCTGTCCTTTCAGAAAGTCAGCGTAAATAAATAGAGGATTACTCAAACATGCGTGAATAAAACAAAAACACAACTCCAGGTGTGTTTTTGATGCAGGAACAACATGGTAGAAAGCTCAGAAAAGTTGATTTTGCATAACAGGGCCCCTTTCAATTTTCACTCTGCAGTCCTGGATTTCCTGGGTCCTTGTTTCCACTGTGCTCCAATCCCCTGAAGGGCATATATACAAAGACAAAAGCAATAACATTTCAAGTGAAGAGGTGCAGGCTGAAGCCACAGCTTATTAAGATTACCCTATTACTGCATTTTTTACAAGAAAATAAATTAAAATGATCTTTTGACAAAAGCTCACACAAATACAAAAAAAAAAAAACTCAAATTGCATTCTCATATTTCTTTTAAATGAATTTTTTAAACTGTTTTTCAAAGTAAATTAATGAATTACTCGTCTTAAGTTCATCTGTAATACTAGTATTCCATAAGTTCACCCATTAACAAAAAATAGTTCTTTATAATAGTTTTCATCGCTTGTTTTTTAAGCATGTCCTCTCTCCTTACATCTTATTTATCATCCCTGTGTTAGTTGGCCATCTTTTTTTTTCTTTTCTTTTACTTTCTACCAAAATAATGCTGTATTAAGACTCATTAAATCATAGAATTTGAACGCTTTAAATTAGATAAATATTGGTGTAGTAGATTCATTGTAAGCAGAATGATTGATAATCCTTATGGCTTTTCTCAGTAAAATAAAAAATGGTTTTGTATTTTTTGCATAAGTGTGCCTCCGAACTTCAATACAATAGGTCATATATGGCAGTACAAGAGAACAATATGGAATATTGAATCCTGTGTGTAGCAACTGATAATGTAATGGCCAATACCGTACCAATAATGTAGTAAGTTATTACGTTATTGGCTGGTTATTACATTTTTTGCCTAACATTAAAAAAAAACCTTTGAAAATATAATAACAGCAGCCTATAATATAATAATACATCAATAGGACAGCATTATATACTGCAGTTATATTTTTAAATGGCAATAATGTAATAACCAGCCAAATACTTACTGTATTACTGGCAAAATGTTATTAAGCTATTGGCTCAAAAACATTATTATATTATGGGCACATTATTGGCTTTATTACATTTAAAATTGCCAAAATGATTGCATTATTGGCACTTATTACATTATCAGTTGTTATACTGTGTAATGACAAAGTTGTATTACCTTTTGATACCTGCTTCTTCCTTTCTTACAATGGCGTTTAAGGACCACATGAAAAAAAATATTATATAAGGGCACTATGAGAATAAAGTCATACAATTTTGATAATGAAGTCATAATTTTATGAGAATAAAGTCATAGCCAAAAAAAGTCATAATTATACGAGATTAAAGTTGAGGATAAAGTTGTAATATTTTAAGATAAAGGTCATTGAAAATACAGTTGTAGCCAGAAAAAAAGTTATAATTTTACAAGAATAAAGCTGTAATATTTTGAAATTAAAGTCATAATTTTAAAAAAAAGTTCAAATTCAAATTCTTTATACTAATGATAATGGTGAAGCTGGGCCAAATGGCTCAGTATTTCACCTGTGTGAAGCCTAAATGAAAGTATAACCTCACAAAATGCTCCAAATTCCCCAGGATGAAACAAGAGACAGGCTAACTTTCAACTTTATTCTCATCATTTTTCGACTTTATTCTTGTAACATTATGACTTTTTAGCTACAACTTTATTCTCAAACTATTAGGACATTATTCTCAGAAAATTACAAATTTATTCTGGTAAAAAAAATAATAATTTTTTGGCTATGACTTAACTTTGATATTTTACAACTTTATTCTCGTAGTGCAGTTTTTTTTTCCCTACCTCGATCCCTTTGTCATCTTTCAAATCCTCATTAGACTCTACAGTATCTGATCAGTGCACTTGCTTCTGATGTTTTCATGGCTCTCTTGTTTATACTGTAAATATTGTATGATTGTCGATTTCTTGTTTTTACTGTCTTATGTTCGTTTTTGTATTGAGATTATTGTTCTGGTGTGCTTTATCTCATGCTGCTGCCTCTGGTCAGGTCGTCATTGGATATGAAAACTGGTTCTCAATCTATCTATCTGGTTAAACTAGAAGCACTTGGAGAGTGCAGACCTCCGCCAAGCCATAGGGTCACTCACCTGAGAAAAACCCCTAAAGGCCCAGATCTAGCTCAATAAGTATACATCAAATCTCTGGCTATACTACTGAAAGACATAAACCTCACCTTTCATTTGGTGTATTTGCAAGTATGTAGCTACATTTGCTGCTGTGCAACATCCATTTTCATATGTACCCCCAATATTTACCCCCAGAATATCAACATGATCCAGGTCAAACTATATCAGATTATAACATCTACCATAATGTCATCTTGTAATAATTTTTTGCCAATAATTCTGGGCAGTATTGGTTGAGTTTGAAGCTCTAATGGCAAAAATAGCCCCATCTCCCAACAGTAAAGAATCCTTTTAAAAATTCCTGGATCCAGGTCCATCAGGTCCATCCAGATCCTGGTGATCCGGATCACCTCCAAAATGTACTTACTTGTTCCTTATTCCATTTCTGACATTTCCTTAACATTTCATCAAAATCTGTCCAAAACCTTTTGAGTTATGTTGCTAACAAACAAACAAACAAACAGACAAACCAACACCCCTGAAAACATTACCTCCTTGGCGCAGTTAATAAAGTTTCAATTCAGACAAGATTGGACTCTCCAGTCAGTGGGCGAACATTTGATCCCTATATTAAAAGCTAAAAAAGTAATAGACATCAGTCATAAACCTATAGTACATACATTTGATATACATGAAGTCTTAATGCATATTCCAAAACTGCAGTAACTTTTGTTTGCTCCAGCCCCTGCAGTGTTTAGTCTGAGGTAACCCAGATTTGTAAGTAAGCCTCTACATATTTAACCGAAGCATCTCGCCATGCACTGAAGTTGACTGCAGACTGTATCCTGTGTCTCAGTGAGTACACAGAGTGAGTGGTGCTGAATTATGTACAGCCCTTAACTCCGGCCAACAACCCCCTGCTTTAAATTGGAACCAGTGCAGATGTATCTGAGAGTGCACAGTCACTGACAGATCCAGTAGAACATACCAGAGCTGCAGGAAAAGAAAAAGGCAAATTTGTTTTCCTAATATGAGACAGTCCTACACAATCAAATATAATATATTTTCAATGTGTATGTGGTTTGTAAGTTACTATTTCCAGGACATCCATGTGTATCCCAATATAATAAGCCAGGGTAAGCAGTGATAAGTCCCAAACTTGGAATCAGAACAAACTATTAATGACTAAAATGAATTAGATTCCACCAGGAGGAGCTGAGGTGGTAGTAAACAGGAGTGTTCTTTAGCTGTAAAATGTTTGGTTGCACAAACATCTGCCCACTTCAGGAAGTATCACATTTATTTATTCAAAAAACAGTGTACATCTCTGTTTCCACTGATTCCTCACAGCTAATTTTAATTTTATAGTAAGATGGCATCATACAAAAAGTTTAAGGAAGTGAACTGTTTTTTCCCTTTAAATTATGTTCAAAAGACTGCAACACTCTGCACTCTCCTGCCCTCTGCTGGTTTCTTTCTGGGGTTGTTGTTTGTTTTTTGTCCTTTTTGGCTTTTGGGACATCATATCATCTACCTCCAGGACTGCAGTGATTCACTTATTAACTATATTGATAAAGTTTTACACCAGCTGCCCTTTCTGCAACCCTCTACATTTATCCAGGCTTGGGGCAGGCACAAAGAGTACCCTGGCTTGTGACTCCTTGTGGCTGGATTCACCCTGACCTTGACTTTGGAATGGTTTCAGAAGGTTAGTCCACCACAAAGGGGGCATTTGTCATCAGCACACAATGCAATCTCCAATTCTATGATAATTAAAGAAAGTGATAAGTATGATTGAACCTGATGACTTTTTCCCATGTGACCGCCATATTGAAAATGATTTATATTTCTCTAGGTGGGACTGGGATGACCATTTAGTGAACAGTGGTAATTGAAACAATAATGGACATGGTAACAGCTTGGAAAATAGCATTGATCCATTTTCCCTGTGTGCATTAATACCTGGACTAAATGGTGCAAACTCATATTGCTCTCGGTCATGGTGAGGTCTGCACAGCTAATTGAAAAAGAAATGAACGTCAGAGAGGTTTTGTAAAGACAGGGTCCTAGCTTGGTTTTAAATCAATTTGAGTTGTGATTTTAATGTATATAAGGCTCCATTAGCGTCTGGTAGCGGGATTCAAACTACCAACCTTCTGGTTAGTGGGCGAACAGATTTACCAACTGGAAGTATTACGACAAACGAGCTAATGTGCCAAAGTAACATCATTTGGCCTGGTGTTTTGATTAAGTGAATGGAGCTTATTATTAAAAAGCATCATCTAGGCTTTTTTATTAAAGATTCTGATAGATGAAGGTTCACAATTTACCTCAAAACTTTTGAAAATCATAATGGTTGCTTAAAGGAAACATATTAAGCTTTTTTTCAAGCTTTCTGTCTCCATTTCACATTTTATAACTTAAACTAATTTATATTTATTGAAAAGCTGTTTTCTGGGGAGCTGTTATTTTGACTTTGCAGAAAATGCTTGGATTAGGTGCCTGTCCCTTTAAGGCTCTGCTGGCCCCGCCCACTTCACGCCGTCAGCCCAAGCAAACACCATAGTGTTTAGCAGCGCTGAGGCCTTCTGTGATCGTCTCCTTTTAGTTCACATGTGAATAAAGTTGGGAAGATTTGAGTTCAGACATGAGAGGAGAATCTCCGAGAGGTTGTACTGAATGGTGGGGGATAGACAGAGCATAATATAATGGCTAATTAGCACGGCTATTAGCAGCACAAAGCTAAGAGATAAATGAGCTGACTGCTTTGTAGTGACAGCAATTTAAGTACTGAACTTATTAGTATGTGTATTTGAAGGTCCAGTGACAGTGGATGTGCTTTAGAAACAGAGCAGGAGTGTTTCCTGGAGAGGGCGGAGCTTCACGTGTCTACATAGAGCCATGATGTTATACTTTGCATAGTTTATATTTCTTTTATATTTTGAATGCCATTTTAAATAACTTTTAGCCTATTATTAAATTATTATTGTTTATTTTATACCTTTAGATTTATGTGGCATTGTGTGGACTGCAAAAAAAACGAATTTCATTGTATAGAAAAACGTTTCCTTACTATGCATACAATAGATGAAGCTTAGTGTTTTCAGCTCTTGAGATCGGCAGCGCCTCAGCATACAGGATTGTTATTGTCAATTCTGAACTAGGGCTGCAACTAACAATTATTTTCATATTTATTTATATATTTTTATAATCTCTCAATTATTGTTTTGATTAATCGTTAGTGAAGCATGTGTGGTTAAAGTGGTTAAAAACTTGCAGCGTTTAATAGATCCTAGAAAAAATTTTTAAAATTCTAACAAAAATCACTTAATTACAAAAAAAAAATTGAACCAGATGAAGCTACAGTTAAGTCACTGAAATATGTTTGGATAGAGCACATATACACGCACACAAAGATATTTTTAATCAAAAACACAAAATGTACATTGTTTTTAACTGTTTTTGTTGCTTGGTAATAAACCCTCCTCTCTCAGCACATGGCATGTTTCAGAGTCTGTGAATATCTCAGTTAACAATTAAATGATTACTAAATTAGTTGACAATTATTTCAAAAATTGATTAATCTGATTAATTGTTGCAGCCCTATGCTGAACTAATTGTAGCTAATAATACAGAGAAAATGCCCGGATATATCAGCTTTCACAGTAAAATAAGGATATTACATATTAATTGCAAAGTTCATTAGGAGAGATAATTGCAGGCTCATCAAGACAACACTGAACTTGTACTGAACTTGAACTTAAATACTTAGCTGATAATAATACTACTATGAAAATATACCTTCAAATCATTAGTAGCTGTTTAAAAATGTTTTAGAATACTAGCATTATTAGTTAAAATGAAGGTGGTCTTGAAAGTCTTGCACCTGGAAGTACCTCAAATTCTAAATCTAGTATCTAAGCTCTAAAGCCGTTCCTCCTCCCGCCCGCTCCAGCCTGGGATTTCTAACACAAGATTATCCAAAGACGTGTCACGGTTTTTGGCGGAAGTGTTGCAATTGGAATTCAATCTGTGTATACCTAGGCGCCGATGTCGACTGGTAAACCAGTGGGAGCTGGATCGATGGCAGTCTAACAGCTTAAACTGCGCCGCTGCTCGGAGCCTCCTCAGCAGGTTCTTTGGTCTTTGTCTTCCCTTTGTCTGTCTGTGTGTGCCGTCTGACCTTGACATGTTTCCCTCCCACCTGGCGCAGCGCTCTGCCGATGTCCAGTTTTGCGGCCGTGCTGGAGTTAGCCTATAGAGCGAGAGCTGAGCTGGGAAGAAACACATGGAAAAAATGAGATCGGTGACCTACAGCAAAGGTTAGGCTTCAGTAAGCACGAGCGCTACGGTGATGGCTGCTGTAAGGCTGAGCTGTTATAGGCTGGACATATCGTTTTTGCTGTGCCTGTGTGTGGAGCCCTGAGTCAGTCCATTTACACAGTCCAGTTATAACTTTAAGTTTTAATCACGTAAGCATATATATTTTCTGTTCAGTCTCACATTTACTCACTAGGTACCATTTAGATTCACAATGTCACCTTTAGATGCATGTCCCTGGATGTTGGGAGGCGGCGAGAACTCACAGTAGCACAGGTCATGCAGACTTTGTGCTTCCAATAACATTGTCAAGTCATTTTATTTTTTATTCATTGGATAAATACACTTTGATCAAGGAGTTGGCTGCAATTTTGAGCATAAATATATGCTACATTGCCAAAAGTATTTGCTCACCTGCATTTACACGCATATGAACTCAATTCTTAATCCATAGGGTTTAATATGATGTAAAAAATAAAAAGTAGGATCTGCACAACAATGCTTTTTAGATCCAATTTTAATTTTTCACCATGAGTGACGTTTCAGGCACCTGCCCTTCATCAGATATGTTGTGAGGATCCAACTTTTTATTTTTGGATGTACCTTTCTTGATCCAGCACACAATCAGAAGTGCATTTCTTTTTCTCTTATCTGTTTAATATGACGTTGGCCCACCTTTTGCAGCTATAACAGCTTCAACTCTTCTGGGAAGGCTTTCCACAAGGTTTAATAATGTTTATGGGAATTTTTGACCATCCTTCCAGAAGCACATTTGTGAGGTCAGACACTGATGTTGGATGAGAAGACCTGGCTCACTTCGCTCTAATTCATTCCAAAGGTGTTCTATCAGGTTGAGGTCAGGACTCTGTGCAGGCCAGGCAAGTTCTTCAAGTGCACTGGTGAGCAGTTATATTCAAACATGAAAAGGCCATCCCCAAACTTTTCCACAAAATTTTCCACAAAGTTGGAGCCTAGGTGTTTAATTTTACACACCATGGAAGTGATTGGAACACCTGAATTTAGTTATTTAGGTGGGTGAGCGAATACTTTTGGCAATATAGTGTAGGCTATATCTAAGATCTAAGATTGTTGATTTAATTAAAGATGCACTACCAATTTTTTCCCCTTGTATGTGAGAAAAACTAATTATTCAGGAAATAGCAGAATAAAAAATAGAAAATATGAAACTCTGAGCCCTCATCTGGGCTTTATTATAACACATTTTTTGATAGAAAAGTCTGGTTCCTCAGCCACGGCAAGCCGTTTCCAATCAGTCGATTTGGAACCGGCATATCACAGCCATTTATCTGCAGCGTGTCTTACAAAAGCAGAAGATAATCTCCTTTCAAAAATAACTAGGATGACGTTGGCTAATATAGAGCAAATTTTATAACTTCTTTGACCTGATTAACAGTGTTTAGTGCTTTCCTTTGTCACTTGTTGGTTGTGCTGAAGTCCATGTTGTTGTTCAGGCGTCTGTGGGATTTTTTCTTCTCGCTGTTTCTATTTTAACAACAGTAAACTCCTGTCAATGTCTGACGTACTTCCCACCCTTCGTTATTCTCATTGGTTACTCCTGTGATTGTTTTGCCCATAGAAATGAAACTCAAACCATGGGCTACCCTGCTTCACTACTGAATTTTTTGACTGATCACATGCTCAGAGCAAAGGGTGGTCCTATTCGGATCAGGCACACTTTCATAGTCCATGCTTGTGCATAAATTTATACTCTGGAGTAATGGCAACAGAAAGTCTGACTGGAAAAATACCAATTCCAGCGCTGGCTCCAACAGCTCACACCTCAAAACAGCAAAGACGCGGATGACATCACCGTGTTTGTAACAGATCCCATAGACATACAGACACTTCAATAACAGCTGGATCTGTATGAACACGCCTCCTCTGCAAAGGTGAACTGGCAGAAGTGCGAGGGCCTCCTGCTCGGTCGGTGGGTGCAGCGGACAGTGCCCACACTCCCAGCTGGACTTCAGTGGAGCACAGAGGGGATGAAGTGCCTTGGAGTGTACCTGGGGAGCGAGCAGTTCCAGGCTAAGAACTGGGAGGGTATTGTGGAAAAAGTAAGTGCCCGATTGTCTCGATGGACCTGGGTCCAGCCTCAGCTGTCTTATAGGGGGAGGGCTCTGGTGGCTAACAGCCTGGCTGCCTCCTCCTTGTGGCACCGTTTCACCGTGCTGCAGCCTCCTGACACAGTGGTGGCAGACATTCAGAAGCAAGCGGCTGGTGGACTTCTTTTGGGGAGGTTTTCACTGGGTGAGGGCTGCTGTGTTGTACCTGCCCACAGCTGAGGGGGGACAAGCACTTGTGGACATTGCCAGTAGAGTGGCAGCACTTCGCTTGCGAACTCTGCAGCGCCTATTGTATGGGCAGAGGCAGCTATGGATGGGGACAGCATCAGTTCTGCTTCGTGGAGTGGAGGGACTAGGCTACGATAAACACTTGTTCCTCCTGAATTTAGACGGTATGGATCTAACTGGGACCTCTGCCTTCTACGAGTCAGTGCTGAAGGCGTGGAGGTCAGTGCTAACCTTTTCCAGGGAGCAACCGTTTGGCCAGGGGGCGGAGGAGCCCCTGTTTTACAATCCACTGGTCAGGGGCCACCTCCTGGAGTCTGCCAACGTGAGGCGAGCGTTTGTGGCAGCCAAACTGACCAGGCTGGCAGATTTGAGGACTGGAAGGGGCTGGAAGTCTGCAGTCAAACTGAGCCAGGAGACTGGAATTAGATCACTACGGGTGCTGGATGGACTTTTGGGGGAGGTGCAGCGGGGGCTCCCGTCGGGGTTCAGGGAGGCCTTGGGACTGGCTTCCCTCCGACCATCTGGTGGCCCTCTGGTTTTCCCCTCCTTGACGGTCCAACCTGTAGGCAGTGGGCGGGACGCTGCTGGAGCCCTCCTGTCCTTCTCTACACCTGTCCTCCCTGAGCTCCCCACTGTGTCAAAGAAGGCCCTCTACATCGTCACCACCAAAGTTCGAAACAGAGCTGCCCTTGAGGGCCTTCCTGAGTCGAGGTGGTCAGGTGTGTTGGCCCTGGGGTCATCCCCTGGAGGCAGCTGGAGGTCCTTGTACCGCCCCCCCATTGAGAAACGCTGTGCGGATCTCCAGTGGAGGGTAGTGCATGGGGCCGTGGCCACAAACAGACATGTGGCACACTTTGACCCAAGAACAGTCAGTCAGTGTGCGTTCTGCCCAGCGGAGGAGACTCTGGAGCACCTGTGGCTGTCCTGCCCTCGGCTCGCTCCCCTCTTCAGTCTCCTGGGTCGGTGGGTGGGAGACCTGGGCCTTAGTTTTAACAGGGAGCTGTTTATTTTTGGCCCAAAGTTCTCCGTGGCCCAACGCAGAACAGTGACTCTGATTAACTTTCTCCAGGGCCAGGCCAAGCTGAGCATCTGGCTCACCAGGAGAAACCAGATGTGTGGCTTTGGATGTACGGACCCTGAACTGGTTTTAAAGAGACTGGTGGTGGCTCGACTCCGAGTGGAGTTCTTGTACAGCACGTTGGTGGGGGAGCTGGAGGATTTTGAGGGGGTGTGGGCGGGGGGAGGTGTTTTGTGTGTTGTGAGGGGTGGAATTCTGGTTTTAAATTTCTAAGTGACATATAATGGTTTTAATATGTGTATATGTGTATGTGTCTGTACGTGTGTATATATATATATATATATATATATATATATATATATATATATATATGTATGTATGTGTGTATGTATGTGTGTATATGTGTATGTGTATGTATGTGTATGTATGTATATATATATATATATATATATATATATATATATATATATATGTGTGTGGGGGGGGGTAATGGGAGGTTAGGTGTTTGTTGGTTGTTTAGTTGTTGTTTTTTTTGTTTTGTTTTTTCTTTTCTCTTTTCTTGTGTCCGCAGTTTATAGCTGTTTCTTTTTTTGCCTAAATGAAAATATAATAAATGTTTTGGTAAAGTCAAAGTCAAAACAGCAAAGAAAATGGAAAACAAAGACAGACAAAAAGAATCTGGCATTAAACAAAACAAAACACAAATTAAGGGAGGTCAGAGGAGAGCATGTTTAAACTTTTTCCACATCGGGAAGTGGGTCTTTAAGTCTTGTTTCCACCGGGTACAATACAGATTGGGTCAGCAGAGTTTGGTACAGTAACCCATCATGTTTCCACTACTGTGTGTCCAGGAGCATGGCATCAAAGATATGTCATTCCTGACATGTATCAGTGCAAGAAACTGCAGGAGAACCAGTCTTGCAAGAATAGGAGAATCAACCATCTGTCCCTCAAGTCCTGGGTCTTCCAAGAAAGCATCCAAAAGGAGGATGAAACCTTAGTATGGATACAAGGAGGAGAAAACGAGAGTCAAGCCGAGCAAATGGTCACACAGGAGTCAGCCAGACTCAGGAGTTTGTATTTTAGTTACTCCGAGGTGTAGGGGGAGCTCTGCAGAGAAAACTATGAACAAAACAGCAAAGAAATTAGCAAAGTTGCATAGTTCCCCTTAAACTAAAAGCACATAAAAAACAGAGTTCTTTGTAACATTTTGTGAATTTCCCAATCACACACTGTGTACCAGGAACCAAAGCTTTCCAAAGTGCACTTTTTAGGAACTTTTCTGTCTCCGTCTGGAAAAGGAAACTGACATGAACAGGTCCAACACTTACTGTATATATCCAGTGAAGGCTGCTATTGGGCGACCATTTGAATAAACCGACTGTATTGTCTTTACTGCATTATTACGTGGGTGGATCGCTCTACTGTTGTTTTCACACAAAGGTTGGATTGAAAAGCAGTAAACTGGGGAAGGCATGGGGTACTTTATTTGTGTTTTTGTGCGCACGGAGGAGTGGACCACAGCTGTGCCGTCCATCAGACTCTGGCTTATCCATTAGGGACCAGGGGCAGGCAACGATTCTTTTAAAGAGGAAATACCAGTGTGAGGAGAAGAACAGCGCTCCGAGCTGAGGTGGAGGCTCTTTTGACTTTGTGCCATTTTGCAAAATTCCTACTTTTATTCTTAATATAATACTTGAAATGGCTTTAGGCTGGCTCTTATTTGCACTGATATTCTATACTTGTTGAACTATTTAAATATTAACTATTAATATGGAGCACTCTCACCCATTATCTTATTAAAATTATTAATAAAATCAAGTTTTTGGTATGTTCTGCTGTTGCTGTGTATGAATGTGTTAGGTAAGCTCATAGATTTTTTATCTACTGTTTTCTGTGCCTTAGAGCAGTGTTTCCCAACCAGGGGTACAAGGACCTCTAGGGGTACGTAAGAACTTTCCAGGGGGTACTTTTAATTTATTTTCAACATCAAAACAAAATATCTGCAATCATTTTTATATTGAAAAACTGAAACCTATGAAAGTTTAAGTGTCTCATTGATGAAAAGGCAACACTTCAAATATAATTCAAATATATTTTGTCACAGAATTTTTGGATTTAATATCTGTTTTTTTTTTTTTTTTTTTTTTTTTTTTTTGGAGTAAATATATTATGAGTTGTTTTTTTTTAACTTTATTTTGAACATAAAATAAAAGTAAAATAAGTAAATGTAATAGGAGTTTATATTGTAACATTTATTTATTTTTTTAGATTTTTATCTTGAATTTTAGTTTAAAATAAATTAGTATTTCCAACAAAAGTAAACACATGCATGTTTTTTTTTTATACTAGACTACTTTCTGAACAATCATGAATAAGTATAAGTGAGGGGTATACACTGTATGACAAAAACCTCAGGGTGCACCAGACAAAAAGGGGTTTTTTTGTGCAGTGATTTTGTGGATTTCTCGTCATTTTAGAGACGACCTTTGGTTTAATCATCCCTGAGACTGTCCTAAACTTTCATGTATGTAGATGGTGAAGTAAGTCACAGAGATGGTGGGTCTGGTGTGAGGTGTGATGTGGTGGAGAGGGGTGTATGGGACACTGGAGGAGGCCCCCAGCTCTCTAACAGCAGGGCTCTAATTAAAAAGGCCTCTCAGAAGGGTGCCACACAGGAACACTCTAAACACCTCATAATGGAGAGAGAGGTGGGAGGAACAGCCCGGTGCGCGTGTGGCTGCAAAAATAACCAGCCTTAAGACTCTGAAACCTAAAAGGCAGAGATAATGCAGGGGATTGTGTCAGATGTGGTCTCACTCGACAGAAAAATGCTTACTTTAGACAGAAGATACTGTTAGATTCTAGACATTCCTGCGATATCAATAAAAGAGAGGGAATTTAACAGCAGCGTATCACAGGTCAGAGAGTTTATGGGGATTCCTAAGCATCTGAAAATCCAACCAGGGGCATCTTCAGACAGACGTTTGTTAAAAGATATTTGCCAAACTACTCTTTAAGCATTGAAGTATTATGGTTTACCTCAGGATTTTTGGAAGCAAACCTTAGAGCTCATTTTAGCATTTTCAACAATCTTAGCTGTCCCGCAGAAAATGTGGTGCTATAGGTTTATTTAAAGTTTAAATACCAAATGAAATAAGAGTCTCTTCTTTCATTTAAAAAAAGCATTTTATTCTAAGTTCATTTGTTCTTTATATAAACAGTGGAAGGATGGTAGTTTTCACCCAAAACTGAAAAATGCATTTTTGTAAACCTTTTTTGTTTTTGTTAGTATTTTTAGGCATTTAGGACTTATATTTAAGTAAAGGCACTTTAATATTTTTAAATATTAAAGTTGAATATTTTTTTAATTCAAAAATAACATTTAGACAATAAAAAAAATTGTATTATTATTTTAGCTACTAGGGCACTCTTTTTTCTTTTTCTTTTTCATTTTTCCCATCTTTTTAACAGATACATACGAGAGCATGGTGCTGTGTTGTCAGCGTTCTTGTCTGGGTTAAATAAAGTTATCAGATGTATCACACCGCCACAAACTGACAAACATGACAAAACAGTATCATATTAGCTTTAGCCTGTTGGTGCTGCACTGGGCTCCGCTCGTCCTGCTGGGGGCGCTGTCTGTGCTCTTCCTCCTCATCCTCCCCGGGTTCTGGCCTGGTTTTCATCGTCCTCTTTGTTTGAAATGTTGAGGTGGTCCCAGACTTTCTCACTTGTAATCTTTTTGGGGACGAGCATATTTTCGTCTCGCTAAGACAACGTCCTGTCTGCTCCTGCGCCTGGGTCTTGTTGTCCTGCAAAATCCATACACATGAAATGTTGCATTCGGCCCTGTTTCCAGAAGCTTCTTCTTCACTTGATTTTCATGCAACTAGTACTGTAGTAAGAGCACAACAACCCCCTGTATCCAGTAACAATGAAAATAATATTGCTGGAAGTGCCTGTGATTGGAGGTGAAGCGCGATGTGATGCAACGTTACATGACTGGCAGTTAAAGAGTTAATAAAACCATTATAAACAGGCAGAAATACATAATGCCTGTAGCTTTATATGGTACATATGCAGCTCATGTTGCTCACAAACTGTTAAAGTCATGAAGATTTTTTTTTATTGTCTCAGTTTTTCTTGTTATCCTTCCTGATGAGAATAAAATATGTCTGTGGAATCCTGACTTTCCAATAGAGGCAGTGTAACTTGCAATGAAACTATTTGTGGAACTTTGGCCGTCCCCACACATATTCATAACCTGCATTCCTCCATTTCCTTTTGCCGAGCAGAGCCCTCTGGACAAACTGCACTCACTGTCTCACTGCTGCACATCTGGGGCTCTGCTTGAAGATCCACTGCACCAGGGGCCTCCGGGTGCAGCTTTCATGAGTCACTTCCACAATAAGTTGAAAAAGAACAATAAGTTGTTAAAAGCACACTTTCTCAGGCCTCTGTTTGTGTGTGTGTGTGTGTGTGTGTGTGTGTGGTCACAGTTGCTGCAGCAGTCACAACACATGAGGGGATTAGAACCACAGACCTGCACACAACACATGGGACTCACATGAGCCAATCAGGAGATTAGCTGGTGAGCATGTGTCCCGAGGAATCTGGAAAAGTATTTTGGACTTAGCCTCGGCTTCTGAGCAGTGTTCTAACAATTATAGCATGTGTTTTGTTACTATGTCTACCCATAATAATGAAACTGAAAGGAATTGATAACATGTATTTTATTTTTTTTATTTGTTTATTTGGATGGGACAATGCATATTCATGAACATACAATTTGTGAAATCACACATATTGACGTAAATACGCCGGATTTAGCACAGGTGCTAATTTCCATCCGTAGTCCCAGACATAAAATACACATAAATTAGACATTTGACAGACTCGACAAATACAACTGACAGTATACATATAATGCACAGTATCGTACAGTACTATAAACAAACATATGATTCAAGTATTTATGTTATGTAGGTGCTGGCTGTCATATTTGGCTATATTTTTTATTGAAAAGGTATGTTTTATCTTCTGTTATATGTGATGTTGAAACTTTTGGACACAAAAAAAAACAAAAAACACAACTGACCAATGTAGCCACTACCAGTAACAGGGTTTCCGCAGGGAATTAAAAAGCAAAAAAAGTTATTAAATCGATTTTGCAAATATTAAGGCCTTAAATGGGCATGAGTCCAACAGGTATTCAAATGCTTAAATAGTTTTGAAGTAAATGCATGGATGTTATTAGATTTATTCATGAATATAAATATGTATAAATAATTATTTACCATTTTTGTAGCCTACACTGGTGTGATAGACGGGCGAAACAAGTTTGCTTCCAGGGGGACCAAATTACCCAAACATCGGATGTTTGTCTTTCAACATTATTGGTGCTTTATGAACTGTATTTTACAATACTTAAATACATTTTCACAATTAAAGCTGCAGCAATCATATGTTTGTGGCATAAAAAATGTAAAAAAAAATTGCATTTTAAATGGCATTAATTAAAAATCAGACTTTCTGACTGCCAAAATTCATAAAATGATGTATAACAAACTTTTAGTAGATGTCATGGCCTGGGAGATATTAGCCTGTCCAGCTAGCCCCTCCTACTTTCTTTTCAAAAGCAGGAGAGTCCTGTTTCTTTGATTTAGACCTTGCCAATCACAGATTTTTATCTGCAGTGTGTCTTACAAAAGTGAAAGATAATCTCTTAGGAAAACAAACTAAGATGGGGCTGGATTACAGAGCAAATTGTATAACTTCTCTCTCCTGATTAACAGCATTTAGTGTTGTTGTGTTTTTTTTTGTTTTTTTTGTCATCTGTTGATCCTGCTAAAGTCTGTGTTGTTGTAAATCCCACTGACGTCCAACGTAACATCTCTGCGTGCAACTGGCTTTTGCTGCTGCCCCCTTTAAGAAATAATACAGAGTTGCTCATAATACGGCATATTCTGGGGTTTTGTAGAGAAACCGGCAACAATCCGCCATGTTTGTTTGGGTTACAGGTCAGAAGTCTGGCAGGTCTGTCTGGCAGCAGATGGAGTCAGCACACTGGTGAGACAGAATACTACAAGTGTTCAGCATGTTAAATATGTTTTACTGCATGCATAAACATATGTCCTGACATGCAACACCGTTTTCTTCAGTCTCATCATCTCCACTGATTGGCTCCTGTAGTGTGTTCTGACTGGGCCCCTCCACACACACACATACAGTGCTGCGGTGGGATTAGTTAAGGCCTGCATCTGTGGCTGCCTGTCTGCAGAGTGATGTGGGAAGACAGGTTGTTTAGGACCACAGGGAATAGACGAGATGGAGGAGGAGGAGGAGGCTGCAGCTGTTCTGTGGACTCTGGACTGGACCGCTGTGGTCTGGACAAAATAAAGCACTTTTAACACATTTTTCTGCATTATCATAACTGTGTCCTATTAATACATAACACAAAACTATTTAACATGAACTTTAGAGAGCAAACTGTGGTACAAGGATCTCTTCTTGTGGTACTCTAGTGGTACCCAGGAGTCTTTTGCAGTTAAAATCCTGGTTTAGTTTATTTTGGCTTGATCCAGATGTGATGTACCACTTAAGTCCTACTTTAGTTTGGTTTCAATCTAGTTTAGGTCTGGTTTGGACTTGATTTAGTCCTGGTTTAGCTGTAGTTTAGCCCTAATTAGGACCTGATTTGGATCTAGTAAAAGTCCTGTTTTTTTTTATTTACTCTTGATTTAGTCCTGGTCTAGGCCTGGTTTGGACCTGATCTAGACATGAAAACACTGGTTTAGCCCTGTTTTAGACCTGGTTTAGATTTGGTTTAGCCTTGGTTTAGCCCTGGTTTAATCCTGGATGAGATGTAGTTTAGCACTGGTTTAGTACTAGTTATGACCTGGTTTGGATCTAATTAAATCCTGGTTTGGCCCTTGTTTAGACCTGGTTTGGGTCTAGTTTAGTGCTGGTTTAATCCTGGTTTACTCCTCTTTTAGACCTGATTTAGTGCTCATTTCATCCTGGTTTAGATCTAGTTTAGTCCTTGTTTAGCTGATTTAACCCTGGTTTAGAACTACTTTAGCTCTGTTTTAGATCTGGTTTAGCCCCGGTTTGGCCGGTATTTAGTCCTAGTTATGACCTGGTTTGGATCTGGTTAAGTCCTGGTTTAGATCTGGTCTAGACCTTGTTTAGACCTGTTTTGGGTCTAGTTTAGTTCTGGTTTAATCCTGATTTAACCCTGTTGATGCTGGTTTTGCATGGATTAGCCTTGGTTTACACCTGGTTTAGATCGAGTTTCGACCTGATTTAGTCCTGGTTTAGCTCTGGTTTAGAAATAGGCCTACTTTAGATCTGGCTGAGCCACATTTATTATTTCTATTTGGTAATCCATTTTTCTTTTAATCCCTACTTTATGCTTTGGTTTAGACCTGAGCTAGTACTGATTCTGCCTCATTTTACTTGAGATCTGCTTTTTTTCTTTTTTTCTTTTTCTCATGTTTGTTTTTGAAAGAAGCCGTGTGATTGTTCTAAAATTATCCATGGAACTTTGGGCGTTCCAGCACAATACTGTCTGTGTCTCATTTACACATAACAAAAAACAAAAAGGCAATTAAATATGAACTTTGAGAGAGAATGCTGGCTTTCCACCTATTGTCATGTGTGACATAAAACTAACTGGAGGTCTTTTTATATGTTGGGGAAAGGAATAGCCCAGAATCTGAGGCTGGGGAAGAATGTCCCGAAACACCTGCACCATCAGCATTGACCCAGCCTTACCTTATTTATTTACCTTTATGAATTCTTTTTATGCCTTACTTGGTTTATATTTAATGTATGCACCAAAAGACCAACGCATATTCTGTGAAACCTTTTCATTTACAAATGAAATAAACATGATTCTGACTCTGACTACACAAACATGTCTGAGAGCACATGGCTATATTACATTTAGACAAACACATTAGACCTTCCTCGTTCTTGTTTTCATTTCTACACTGTCACGCTGAGTCTCACTGTTACAACCAGCTCCGCTAGGGTATAAGGGAAGTAACACAACCAAGATGTAAATTGGTAAATTAAAGTTGGCAATTTATTTATAAGGGAAGTGTAAACGGAAGGTAACAGAAGTGCCTCCAAGGGCAGATAGTCTAACACAAACAATATTAGAAATAAATGCAAAAATAGAAAAAGGAGACTCCAGTAGGCGTAAGCATAACCAAAATAAAAATAATACAATTCTTATACAGTCACAAAAACGTCACAAGTGACTCTAGTGTCTCAGTTAACCAAACTCACAAGTCACTCACTACAGTAAAACAGGCTAGAGTGACGAACCGAGAGACACAGCATAGTAAGAGGCGAGCTGTTCACAGAGTCCCAGCCGCCCGGCCGGCTGGTGGGCGTTCGCTTTTATTGGGAGCAGCCTTGGCAGGTGGAAAGTCTGGATTGGTGCAGGGTTGGGGTGCCGGACCAATCAGTGGCGCCGCTAGCAGGAGCCAACCAGGATCAGGTAGAAAGGCTGGTCCACCAACCAGAGCCAGGAACCCAAGCAGCAGCAGTTGCATACAAAATAAGACCGGTTAATGGGATATGTAGGGAGCACGGGTAGGCGGGCCCAGGCCAAGCGCCGTAACACTCACTTTAACCTTCTAACTCCTGGAGGCATCCATTTCCATCACAGCATTATTCTCAGACCTACTCTACATTTGATGCTATCCATCTGCCTAATTGTGAGCTCTAAAAGCTATTCTAAAAATATTTCAGCTCTCTGCCTCCTTCAGTCTTCATTTTCATAAGAGACTTGTTTCAAAGCATGTATTATCACTGCTCTTTTACACTGTACATGTATCGTATTGTAGTACTTGTGGTACTGTCTTTGCCAGGATACTAGAACATGTTTTTTAGATGTGTGTCTATATATTCAATTTCACTAAAGATGAATATATTTTCTGCTACAGCAGCAGACCTGTTTAAGATACAGAGCTCATCTTGGGCTCAATCACTAGCTAAGGAATTAGGGGAGTTTTCTATTTACATCTGGAGCAGTAATTCCAAAGACACAGTGTCACAATGTAACAATTTGTAAAGAGAATTTGTCATTGAGGTGGCCATTTTTTATATTTTGCCAATAAAATGGATATATTATAATATAGTGTTATTTTGCCACGTTCCTCATCATGCCAGCATTCTTTGTTCCAAATTTCTGCATGCGACTGTAGCACTACTTTTTACACACTCACAAAATCCTGTCTGAGGCTTTTCCCAAAAAAGTGGATTTTGGGGTCCTGGGACCAAATGGCGCTGAGTTGTAACAAATGATACTGAACTTGCAATGGCCCAAGGTAGAGACTAATCAAAAATAATAGTGAGGAAAAGGCAGCAAAAATATTGCGTGGGGTGGGTTTGGCTCCCATCCTAAGAGTGGTCTTTTGTCTGGACAAAAAAAAATGAAATTTGCCTAAACCCTCGCTCACACTGTAGATTATTTTACACTGACAGCTTATGTTGCTACATGCCACAATGTACAATGCAATTTGGCTGTAATCTGCATTTTCTAATTGTTACATTGTGTGATCATGTGTATCATATTCTGTACTACCCCTTTCTTAAACATTATATCCACCTACAGCCTTTTGTTAACACTGTCGCACCTTTTCTAAGATCTGTTACTTAAAGCGTAAGTCAGTAATGTTTTAACTTTAGTATACTGTTTCTCAGAAGTCTCGAGTCTTGCGAGAAAGCAGTACATGGTGATTACTCAAATACCAAGTTAGTAATAGCTTTATTCCTCAATTTTCATCGTAGCAGAGAGGCCAAATGGCAGAAAAAACGTACACAGTACATTATAGCATTGCATTGCCTTCTATTGCATAGCGTAGGACGATGGATGGATAGGGTGACCAGATGTCCCTATTTAACAGAGACAGTCCTAGTTTTAGGCTACGTCCCATGTCCCAACACATATCTGTAAAAACACTCATAAGTCCCAGTTTTCAAGAAATCCTGTCCCAGCTGTCCTCATTTTAACCAACAGAAAACCATAGCAAACTAAAAACACACTCGTCTAAAGACTTTTGTCACCTAAAATGATTTACAATGTCATTATTTTTATATCAATAAATTCAACTGCCATTAAAATAAATTCTAAACTTTAGCCCCGGTGTTATGTATTTTGATTGCATGACATAAAATTGTATGGAAGCTTTTTTGTCGCTTACAGTTTAAATGCACTGTGATTTAGTGAAAAAAAAAGGCATGCAAGCATCTCAACCTTTGTCTTTTGTCTATCTCTTGTTGTTGTGTTTGTGATTTTTTTTCTTTTTTGTGTAACAGAACAGAAACTTGCTGCAGACCAGTATTTTGTTAACCGAGTCAGGCCTAATTAATTGTAATTGTATGCACCACAGGAGATGATGGAGACCTATTGCCATCAAATAAAATGTGATCATGTGATGTTCAATGGTAGAAACTGCTGCTAAAGATTCAAAATGCAATCTTGGTGTGGTTTATGGTTAATATCTCTGTAATTACTGGGCCTAGCCACATGAAACAAGAACTGGCACAAACTTCAGTGTCTTCTTTGTCAGCACACATGACCTAAGGTGAAGTTATTTCTTCACTATAGCATCAGAAAGTGGTGGTATTATTTCTTAAACCCAACCTATTCTCAGGCTCACTTTCAACATTTGACCGGTTCTGTTTTGAAACATAAAAACATTGGCTGCTTTGACTTATAAACTTTGATTTTACTCAGTCCCCCATCTTCTAAAAGCTATATTTGGACGTGACACTTCCCTGATGCCCTTCCCTTTGTCTGGTCCCCAAGCCTGTATCCTCTCGACCTCCTCCTTCATTTAGTCCAGGCCGCTCCAATCCCTGGCTCTAGCATCAAAGTCCTCAAACAAAGCACTCTACCTGCTCAGTTCCTGGTCCCTGCTAACAGCCCCCTCCCCCACTTCCTCCATCTCTCCCAGTTTATTGACCCTTCCTTCCGTTCACACCGAAACGTTTTATTGTGATTGGTTTTAAAGATTTTTTCCTCTCCGGATTAGGTTTGAGGATATGAACAAAAGCAGGAAAAAGACAGAGAGAGAGGGAGAAGCAGAAAAGACAGGAGTTATTTCACTAAAGGACATTCACACAAACAACCTTTAACATTCTCTCCGCCTCCTGTCCCTCTGATTCTTCTTTAAATATTGAGTCGTTGCAAATTCTTCAGGCTTCTTCTACTGATGCTGCTGGCTACAGTCTTAGAGCAGCACTGTGAGGAGAAAGTCCATCTGAACAAGGTGTAAGATGATGTTAACTTCTCTCAGAGCAACTAACGTTATGTGTTGACAACACCAACATATCTCCTGGTTGGTCATCCTCTGACTGGCAGATGTAACCTCTGTATTCACCGTCCTCCAAACCATCTCATTCTGAAAAATCTGACTTTATCTCCAAAACGTCTGACTCATTCGCTATCCTATGTCGCTCCCATATAGCGTAGCGGCTTAATGAAAGAATGGTTCAGTTGATGATACAAGCATGGAATTTGGCTGAAATATTGATCATACATTAGATTTTCAGAAAAAAGTGATAGCCACTTGAAATGCCAATATGGTGGACATTTTCCTGCATGCCCCCCTCTCCCATATAGATATTTTTGCTTCATTTTTTAACTGTTACTTTTTGCTGGCATTTTTCCTCCACTAATTCTTACATTTTGCCACCGTGTGATTAAATTGACTGCCTCACATGTAAATTTGGAAAAATTAAATTTCATACTTGTATTGTCAACTGAACTATTCTGGACAAAAATCCCATTAAGCCGCTCCACTAAAAAGAACTTAATCTAATTGAGAGAGTGGACTCTTATAGGTACCTGGGTGTTTACCTGAACAATAATATAGACTGGACTCAAAACACAGATACACTACAAGAAGGGTCAGAGACTGGAGGGGGCACTCCTGAGGACCTTCTGTGACTCTGTGGTGGCCTCAGCTGTCCTGTACGGAGCAGCATCACAGAGAGGGAGAAGAGGAAGCCGGACAAAGTCATCAGGAAGTCCAGCTTTTTCCTGGACTGTTCTAGACACTGACATTGATGCTGGACTACGAGTCACACTCCCTGCAGGACGTCCTGTCAGCTCTGGAGAGCAGCTTCAGTGACAGACTGATCCGCCCTCGCTGTGTGAAGGAGAGATCCCGCAGGTCTTTCCTTCCTGCTCTTGTCCAACTGTACTATAAACTCTGTTAATATGTAGTCCACACTCTACTGCCTTTCGATATCTTTACATTTCACTGGGCAATTATTTCATAATAAATTGTCAGATGGACAGGTACCAGACAGAGTTCACTTCATGAAGTAGAAGAGGTGTGGTTGGCCTGGCTCGGTACCTCCTGAAGAGGTTTGTGTGTTCCTTGCACTCCACTGCTTTGAATAACTGTCTCGCAAATATAAATACTGTCAAATATAGTTTCCAATTTATTTTAATGTTTAGTAACCCTACCTTACTTCAGGACCCAAAGCTCAGGGCTATGCTACTGATTCCTTGATACCTGTTGACAATGGCAGGGTCTACAAACACTGTATAAGCTGTGCTAACCAAACTATAGTAGAGAAACAAGTGAGCTGGATGCTATGTCAGCTATGTCTTTACATCAGCCATTAATACTAATATTGTAACATACAATATAGTCTGGTCTAAACAGCAATAAAATAGTTTGTTTTTTTGGTTTTTTTTTTGCATTAATTATTTTTATTTATATGCCTCTACCTTTATCTAAGCTCTATATTCACTAAAGCCCTTTACAAACAGTGCCTCTGGACCGTCCCAAAAGGCGTGCATCCCAGTCTTCTGCTGACTTCCTTCTCCTGGAAAAGCTAATGCTACACTAGCGGGTACTAAGGATGGACTTTTTCTACAAATTACATATATTTATGAGTGAATGACTATACAAAAAACGTCTTTTTTTTTTATTAAGCTCTGCAAATTTTGTCGCCATAGATGCACACTGTATACTCAGATTTGTGAAGGACAATGCATGCTTAGCTCCTGAGTAACCAGTGGTGGGCAAAGTACTCAAAAGCTGTACTCAAGTAAAATTACTGTTACTACCATCGCGCGCTCTCAGGTCAGCAGATCATCTGCAGTTAGCTGTCCCCAAGCCAAAACATAAACTTTGTGGTGATGGTGCCTTCTGTGTTGCTGTTCCAAATCTCTGGAATGAGCTCCTATTAGAGATATTAGAGTATTGTATTTTATTTTATTATAATATGTTTTCTTGCTGTTTATTTTCTGTAATGCGTGTGTTTGGTTTTATTTGTTTTATCGCCTGTGTACAGCATTTCGGCCGACTGTAGTTTTTAAAGTGCTTTACAAATTAAGTTGGTATGGTTACTTCAAAAATGTACATTTAAATGTTCAGGCAAAATCGTTTTTTGTTTTTTTTTGTCAGATGTGCTACCCACTACACCACAGAGAGCAAAAACTATATTTAACTTCTTAGACAATTTGAAGTTTTACTCAAGTAAAAGTAAAAGTATGTTCTATAAAATGTACTCAGAATGTACTTTTTCTTTTTCAATATTTAGATACTGTCCACCACTACGAGTAACTACTTCACTACAAAATGCAACAATAATGATAAGGACATTTTTTGGATGTTTTCTGGATTTTGAAAAATTGCATGTCATAAAAGTGAGGTAAAACTACTAAAGACTCTATTTTTATTGCCAACACACAGCAACCACCAAAAATACAACAGTTATAATATCACCACACACACAAACACAAACACACACCACCACCACATGACCCCCCTGACCCCCCTCCAGTCCTCACTCCACTGGCCTGTCCCCCCGCTGCACCCTGCGTCTGAAGGCCAAGCGCTCTCCCTCTGGGCCGGCTGTGGCTGCTCATTTCCACACTCTCCACAGGTTTGGATTTTTAACCCACAAAAAAACACACACACAAATACAAGCATGGCAGGCAAGGGGGGAGGCTGGAGATTCAGAATTTCAGATTTTGCCACTCTGCACTGAAGAGAGGCAGGAAGTAAAAGGACAAGAACCGAAACCTGCTGCTTCGGAGACCACTGGGGCTTGCTCCCAACGTCCCAATGCCCCAGATTTAAAATAGACACTCACCTGCTTAGACCTTTATGAAATAGCAACTTCTTCAGCCCAAAGTACGATATAGCAGCCAAGCCTGGATTTGCCATAGACTCCAACTTGTACAATATTTTATCCTGCAGATGGTTGGCATATAGGCTGTTCTTAAAAAAGCAAGGAAGGTTGTAGTGGATGGGACATAAAGCAAAAGAATTTGGTCACTGTTTGAGTTCTGCACAATTTACAGTTAATTACTTATTAATAATTTACTGCCTAAACCTGACCTAGAGAGACTTATTCATGCGTTTATCTCCAGCAGGTTAGACTACTGTAACGGTCTGCTCACTGGACTCACTAAATCAGCTGTAAGACAGCTGCAGGACGTCCAGAACGCTAGCCTGGCAAGCCAGGCTCTCCTACTTGCTTTTTGCAAGCAGGACAGTCTGGTTCCCCTTTTGGAGTGGAGAATTTCTTCGGTTTGATTTGGAACTGGCCAGTTACAGTTGTTTATCTGGAGTGTGTCTTGTGAAAGTGGAAGAGCTAAGCAAAGAGGTACCAGACTAACTTCTTTGCATACAAAAGAGTTTGTCTGGCAGGCCAGGCTACCAGAACGCTGCTGCTTGATCCTGACTAAAACCAGGAAGTACGACCATATTAGTCCTGTCCTCAGGTCTCTGCACTGGCTTCCTGTTGCTCAGAGAATAGACTTTAAAACATCTCTGCTTGTGTACAAGTCTCTCCATGGCTTAGCACCAAAGTACATCTCTGACCTGTTGGTCCCATATGAACCATCTCGGACTCTGAGGACCTCAGGGACAGGTCTCTGCTGGGGCCCAGAGTCAGGACTAAACTCGGTGAAGCAGTGTTTCAGTTTTATGCAGCTAAACTCTGGAACAGTCTTCCTGACGATGTTAGACAGGCCTCTACTCTGACAATGTTCAAGTCCAGACTTAAAACTGTTTTTATTAGCTGTGCATATGACAACTGAAAGTGTTTTATCTGCACTCTTCTCTTTTAATTTAATTTTCTTAATTATAATTTTTTAATGTTACTGTTTTAATTGTAATTATTATCTATGTACTTTTAAACTTGACTTTTTTCTGTAAAGCACTTTGAACTACTCTGTGCTGTACAAATAAACTTGCCTTGTCATGCCTTGATAGTTTATTAGTCTGCATTCTAACAATCAATGTTTATGCTGTATAGGAATATTTTTGAATGAAAGGTGGCACCCAAAATGCATTTTAGGAGAGACTTTTTAGAATAAAATGTGTTGAAGTTTATGTAAAGCTGCTTGTAAACTACCTCTGTAATCACAAGAGCAGAGTCTGCAGTACACCTCCACCTAAAAGACACAAACCACGCCCCTGCAATGTGAGTCTTAGCCAGAGAGAAAGGAAGGTTTCAGCGAGGAGTCAAAAGAAGCAATCTTTCCCAAAAAAGAAAAACCTTATTTGAATAGAAATTGTGGTCTAAGACAGTGGTTCCCATCCTTTTTTGTCTCATGTACCCAATACTCATACACGATGATAATTCTTTAAAACTGTAATAAAAAACATCTGTGTTTATTAGTAGAAAGTCATTTTATACTTAATTTATTGTAAATGCTAATTCTCCTGCAATTTTTGGTGAAACTCCAATTTATAATTAATTATGTAAAAACGGCCTGCCTTTAAAATAAATATAAATTAACAAAATAAACTCATTTATTTTTCTGTTTTTAATGTTCAAAAATATCTTAAAAAATAACAAAAAGTAACAAAAATTATATTCTAATAAAATAATCTTGTTTCAGCTCCTTTTCATGTCTTATATAAGTTTCAATAGTTCATTACACATTACACATAATAAACTTGTACTTTTCTTTTCCTTTAGATGATCATTTTTAAGCACAAATGCATTATAAAGCTGCCATAAGCGCAAAAATTCAAAACACTGGACACACTGACAAATAAAACATTTCAAGTTTCATGCTTCATTTTCTAAGGCGAGAACAAATATTAACATTCAACAGTATATCCTCCTATAGGCAAAGTAAGCTATTGCATAGGGCCCCACAGGCATTAGAGGGCCCCCATGCATTAACACTGTTTACATATTTGACAGATTCTACTTTTTTTTTTTATCTTTTTCTAATTTTTCTGTTATTTTTGAATGAGCTAACCTGAAACTGGGGACCAATGTCATAAAACCTTTTACTGTCTTTTTACCTGGAGCCCCATTTGTTGAGTTAGTAATGTCTGCAAGTCAAACATGAATGCATTTGCAAATTTAAAAAGGGGTATACTGTGTTAATTTTCACTTATTTCATGTATAAAATGATTCAGAGCCTTGGTCCCCAAACCTATTTTGCTTGGGGCCCTAAAATATGCAGGACCGGCACTGAGTATATTGAGAAATTATACCCAGTTTTATCCTCAGAAACTAAAAACAATGAGCATATTCCTAAAACTATAGATGAAATTTACAACTAACAGCTTATTATTATTTTTATTTATTAAGTCGGCCTGCCCTAGGGGTTCCTGTACCCCTGGTTGGGAAACATTGGTCAAAGATACAACCATCCACGTGTTTACAACAGTCTCTTAAAACCCAGACCTGAGCAGTTTTTTTATCTATATAATGTTGTCTTACAGGTCATTTTGCAAGGGTTTGGGACAAAGTAAACAGTTTTAATCTTTGGGTGCGGACATGTTTGAAAATATTCCTTGTTTTACTTGAAGCAGCATTTTCCAAATTCATGTCATCTCCATGTTGTGTAGCTGAGAGCCGGTCCAACGTCCCGCCCTTCAGCTCTCATTCCACACTGATTGCTTTGGCTTGTACTGTTTCTTCTTTTTTCTGCTCTGTTGCATATGTTTTAGATGCTATTTGCAGATTGTTCTAACCAGCAGTGTGCCCAGGCCTGTTCTGCGGCTCTCGTCCCAGTTTGGAGACGGGCCGAGTGCTTCCACCCCCACCCCCCCCTCATTCCTGTGTTGTTTCTTTAAAAAAGGAAAACAGTAAATAGCAGCTAAATAAAGCCAGGGCTGTTGCGGTGCATTTGGGCTAACTAGCGGTCAGAGCGCGGCTGGAGAACGCTCCCCCGTGGCTCTCGTGTAAAACAGAGGAGCGAGATCATAGACTGTAACTGCTTAACGGACCACTTTATGGGACGGGTCTTTGGGTTTTAAATGAGGAGGCCATGAGTGCGACAGTCTGTGAGAGGAAAGGAGGGATTAGAGGAGGCAGGTAGAAGGCCAACAGTGGTTCACTTTATGGGTTTTGGTTTCATTCCAATGTATTTTGTCTGTAAAGGTTCTCATTGTTTACAAGTATTACACAAAAGGACTTTGACATATTACGTCTAGAAATGCCTCTGGCTTTCTGGCTTGGTTATTATCAGTTGGTTAAAATACAATTAAACAGAAACAGGGAGCATTGCAATCATTCAGGCCCAAAGAAGCTTAAATAGAAGCTCTATGTAAAGTGTAACAGATGAGAGGTAGAACATGGATTAGTGAAATATTGTGAACTTTTTGTGTTAAATAAATATTTTGGAGACATTCTTCACATTTTACTACAAAATTGTTAAGCTCAAACAATAAAAGTGTGGTTAGGTTTGGAGAACATGCTTGGTGTTTTGTGAACAACTCAACCAGAGACAGTTTTATTGTTACATTTCTTCCAAAACACAAAATTAGGGAAAACAACTTATACTTTGAGAATTCAAAGTTCAAAAGTTTTTTTTTGTTTGTTTTTTTTCCACTTCACACATGTTTTACGATTGTATTGTAACACAACGTCTTTACCAATTTCTTTTACCAAAATCATTTTAATCCAGGCACAGGGGGTCTCAAGAAAGTGTAGTCTTTGTCCCAGTCCCAAGCCAAATTGAATGGACAATTTTGTGTCAGGAAGGGCATACAACATAAAACCAGGATGCTAAATGCCCCAGTCCTTTATTCACTCCACTGGCTTCCAGTTTCTTTTTTAATTGATTTTAAATTTTCACCCCCTTTTTTTAAGCTCTTAATGGCCTCGCCCTGCCCTATCTGACTGATCTGGCCCCACTCTGCCCCCTGATATACGCACTATCACAGACTTTGGGCTTTTTAAATCCAGGCTTAAAAACTTATTTATTCAGACTGGCTTTCAATACTTAAAGGTATTAGGGAGGATCTTTATAAATTCATTTTTTGCAATATTTATTAAAACTACCTTCATTGCCCTGTATAAGGCTTATGTATGTATGTGTTATTGTCTTGATGTATCTCACTAGTTCTTCAGAAATGGGACAAATCAGGATGCTATATAGAAGAAAAAAAAAATTCAAATTCTGAAATATTGAACTACTTGAATGTATTTCTCTTTTGCTGAGCTTTTACGTTCTGCACTGATACACTCTCCAACTTCTCTCTTTTTTAACAAAATTAGTTTGTAAAAAAAAATCTATAGAATGTATATTGAAGTTTCATTGACCTGTGATTCATGTGTGATGGAGGTAACAAAAACTTAAAATAAAGACGTTATTTTAGGAGACTAAAATAAAAATGAGACACTGTGATGGATTTACTTTGATCTAATAAAAACTTTTAGCAAGAACAGAATTAATTTTCCGAATTCATTTTTATCCAGGTAATTGTTCATTACCTAGTGAAAAGTTGTCAGGGAACAGGCTCATTTTGGTGAAATATATAGCCAGACACCATCACAAATTTAATAAATATACAACCAAAGTTAATTTAATGGTTTATTGTGTTGAATTATTGTATTTTTATAACACCTCAAAAAAAAAATTAAAAAAAATAAATAAAATAAAATAAAAATAATAATTGTAATTGTAATTATTGTTAAAAATAATAATAATTGTTAGATTTTGGAGATCTTACAGCTGCAGGACATACTGTATTTTGTCTCATTAAGAAGTTTTTTTTTTCCTGGTTTTATTGCTTTTATTTACATTTGAATAATTTTATTGGAAAGCACTTTGGTCACCTTGAGTGTTGTAAAGGGCTATATAAACAAACTAAATAATAATAAATAATAAATTAATTACCACACAAGAGAGGGCTGATGCTTTTCTGTGACGCCCCATAAAGTAAGAAAGACTTACCCACATACTGTTTCGCCTTTGTCCTCCTTTACTGCCTTCAGACCTGCCCTTCCCTGGACCCCCGTTTGTTCAGAAGGGCCTAGATTTCTAGTTTCTATATTTACCCCCTGTTAAAGTGTGTGGCCCCAGCGCAGTCAGATTGGCACTTCACAGTATGTTGATAAAGTCACGGGTTATGTGTGTCTGAGAACGGACACCTCAGGAATGTGTTTTTTTTTTTTTTTGAAAACAAGTTCCTCAGTTCTTTGTAGTGTATGTTTGAGTGTCCCTGAAAGGAATGGAGAAGTGTACTGCAAACATTGCATCGTGATTGGCCACAAGTGTCTTTGGTTATATAAGTTTATTTGCTGCTTATCCCCGATGCACTCTCAAGTACACTGGCTTTATAGCAAACAAAAAAAAAAAGCAAGTTCTTAATTACTCCCTTATTCGAGTCTTTGTTGGGGCTTATGTGGTAAAAATGTTGTCTATACAAGCAGAATCTCCACATCAAAGTGCAAAAACACAACCCAAGCACTAACACTGTGGCGTTCTGCTTCTATGGACTGCAGTATGGTCTGAGTGAAACTAAATTTATCCCAACAAAAAGAAAGAAAAGGCCATGTAAGGTGGTTAAAAAAAAGCAAAATGTCACTGGTATAGAAAGAACAGGCTACAGTGTCTTTCGGTTGCTTCCTTGCTTTTGGGGTCAGCTCATTCCTATAGGAAATTTGTCATTGGTCGATGTCATTCCTGATGCAAACCTCTCCATTTATCTGGGCTTGGGAGTGGCATAAATTGTGTCTGGATTTTTTTAGCTTCATGTTGGGGAATCAAACACCTGAGCTCCAGCATGAAAGGCATTCATATAAATTCTGAAGAATGGCACATACATTTACTTCTGTTTTTTGAGGTGTTTTGTCTGGTGAACAAATAAAACTGCATTATGTAACAACCTAAAATGTTTTACTTAATTTTGTACTAATCCCACATTTTGTTGGGACGACAGTGGTGCAGTGGGTTAAGTGTTCGCCCACCAACCTAAGGGATGGCAGTTTGAACCTCACTCGAAGCACAGGCCTGTTCCAGTCATAGTATATGGCTGGTTGTGACAGGAAGGGCACAAGGGTAGTGTAAAAAAAAACGTCCAAATCACCGTGCGACTGGTTTGCAAATTTGTAATAATTTGCTCCATTTTGAAATAATAAAAAAACAAACCAAGAGCAAGAGGAGGAGCAAGAGATCATCTTGTTCTGTACCAGGGATTGTTTGTCCATTCACTCTTCCACAAATGAATTGGGCGATAAAGTTTGAATAACGTGGTCCAAATAGAGCTGTCCTAAAGACACATTTCCAGTACAGGTTGTGTCAGTGCAGACAGCTTGGTATGGGTAACCCTAAAACAGGGTCGTGTTTCCATTTGGGTCCAGGAGACACACTGATGTCTCACAAGTGCAACACAAGTTGTGTTAAAGGTTCACTATTCTGCTAAATTGACGTTTTTGAGCTTTTAACCATATTACAATGTTGTTTGCACTTCAAAACTATACCTGGAGTAATATTTGTTTCTTTCATGCATGTTTGAGTAATCCTGTATGCTAAGTCCATCCCTTCTAAAGATCTGAAAAACCGTCAGTCTCACCGCTCTACGTCGACACATGAAACCAGGAGGTGCTCCTGGACATTTCTAAAGCACATACACTGTGATCAAACTCATTCTGATCATTTTAGAGCTTAAATTGTTGTCACTACAAAGCAGTAAGCTCATATAAGCTCATTTATCTATCTGGTACTGTCATGTTCCTAATAGCTGTGCTACTTACCCATTTTATGCTCTGTCCATTCCCCACCTTTGCCAGCATTCTCCAGCATAATCCAAGCATTCTCTGCAAAGTCAAAGTAACGGCTCCCCCAAGAAGACATTTTCCATGCACATACATTATTTTAAGTTATAAAACCTGAAATACTAATGCAAAGGTGTCCAAAAACTATTTTTAAAAGCATATTATGGGACTTTTAATAAATGAGATAAAATGTATTTGAAGCTAACTTTTAAAACAGAGCGGTGCCAATATTAATTAAAAAGAGAAGAGTAAATCCTAATGTGTGTCAGTGTGAGGCTGGAGGTAAAGCTGTATTATCTACTACTACTTCCAGAAACTGCTGATGCTAACATATGCTAGCTTTGTTTTTGTTTTGTTTTTTAAAGTTGGTATAAGATTCTGTGCTCCCTCTCCTTGAATAAAAACTTTATTTATATAGCACTTTTCAAAACAGAGTCACAAAGTGCTTTACACAGTCCCATTAGAAAAGACGAAACACAACACATCCTCAATAAATACAAAGACAGGTAAATAAAAATTATACAAAATGATATAAAACAAACTTAAAATCAGACTAAAGTGCAGCATAGTCAAGGGCTAGATAAAATTTTAAAAGTACAATAAATAAATGAATGAATAAATGCAATAAAAGTAGAATTATAAAAAGGCTTTTCTATAAAAAATAAGTCTTTAAAAGGGATTTGAACAATGCTACAGAGTTAGTCAGCCTGAGTTCTTCGGGCAGGTTGTTCCACAGATGGGGAGCCCGAATAGAGAACGGCCGGTCTCCCCTGCTCTTAAGTCTAGTGCTGTGAAAAATGTCAGGAGATTTCTGCCCAAGGACTTCAGGCTGCGCACTGGTTCATAGGGAAACAGTATTTCTGCTCCAGTATGTACTCAGGAGCCAGGCCATGGAGGGCTTTAAAAGTAACAAGTAAAATCTTAAAATCAATCCTAAAACCGATGGGCAGCCCCCTGTAAGTCCATTAAAACCAGGGTGACGTGCTCCCTCTTCTTAGTTCTGGTTAAAAGTCTGAGCAATATGGCCGTTTATCACAAGAACAAAATGGGTTTGATAAAAATATCACTTTCTCCCTTTTATTTTTGGTCTCTCTTGCCTCTAGCTTTCGTGTAGATTCTCTCTCGTCCAGTCAACACAACAACACACCTCCATACTGACCTGGACTGTACCACTCTGCCCCAATGGAAATGTGTCTTTATTTTACCTCACCATCCCATTTATATTAAAACACACTTAAGTTTAATCTATGACCTATGTCCAGAAACCAGCCTTAGTCCTCTAGCCACGCACTTTTGAGCTACGTGGACAGGAAAGTAGTAAAAACAGTGGAATGTTTCTTGCTAATGGCTAAATTGGTAACACTGACTGGCAACAAAAGTGTCAATGAAGAAAGTTGTACAAAGTAATTTCCATCTTTTGCATACAACTATCAGATGAATGGCTTTTTCTTTTGCCCACAAGTCCATTTTTATTGTCCTTGTAGCATACCAAAGGGTTTTCCTAGCTGCATTTTTCATAAAACTGTATCCTGTGCAAAGGAAATAGCTTACATTCTATCTTTATAAACTCTAAAACAACTTTGTCCTCAGTGACCCCCCAGTGTGAGAAAAAGCCAGGACATATAGCGAGTGTAAATCTGATAAGATAAGAGACTGTGTGGGCAAAATGCGTCGGCCAAACGTAGCCACAGGTCACAACGACAGCCAGCCACTGTCGCTAACTGCCGTGTCCTTTTGGGCCGTTCGGCTCTCCACACGGCGCCTAATTACACCTCCAGATCGACGGTTCAAAACTCTTCCCCCCAACAGATAGCGACTGGCCACAGCACACAGATGGTGAGGGACTCAGGTGGTGTGTGGTGAGGCCTGACTCTGACCTCACTGTCGGCCGTGACCCGCACTGAACCAGAATGCAGTGGTGTTCAGAACTCCACAGCCTTTTGATCAGTAAGAGATAGAAGGGGGGATGTTTTTGAACATGTGGTAGTGGAGAAGTACAGACCAAGACCAAGACATGTCCAAGACCAGAAAGCGGAGAGAATAATATAATTTTTTAAAAAGAGACTTGACTAGTCTTTTTGGTTTGGATTAGAGATAACCTGTGTAAGCATCTAAGGGTATAGGAATCATTAGGTGGTACACTCTATTGGCTGTTGAATAATGGCTGCCAGGAGAAGTAAGAAGAGTCTATTGTAGTACTAGATGCAGTCTTGTTACACACAACAAAACATGATTAGAAAAAAAAGAGAAACCAAGTAAAACACAGAAACAAAAACTGACAAGAGATGGTGTTTAACAAGGAGGAGGAGCTGGTTGGCATCCTGCTAATCAAGCATATTTGACAGAAAAGCACTCATAAATATCTTACACTTAATGCTAGACTATAAGTCAAACAGAATTATCACTGTGCTTCATCTCAAGCAGCGCTCAGTTTGTCCTCTTTGAACAACTGCCAAAACAAGAACAAAAAACAACTGTGGATTCAGAGTAGCTTGCAGTCACAATCCCGAGCTCTTGAGATAGTCACAAAGTTTGGACAAAATCACTCTTGAGAATGTTGTGTGATTTTGTCCAACTTTGTGACTATCTCAAGAGCTCGTGACTGTGTGTTTGACCCGCTGACCTGCAATGTGGGTGGCCCCAGGGGACTGTTTTGGCCCCCTTACTCTTCGCTCTCTACGCCACAGACTTCAGACACAACACGGACAGCTGCGTTCTGCAGAAGTTCTCAGATGACTGTGTGATTGTCGGCCTGATCACTGAGAATGATGACATGGAGTACAGAGACCTGACACAGAACTATGGGCACTGGTGTCAGCACAACCATCTAAGAAAACACAGGGAAAACCAAGGAGATGGTGGTCGGTCGGTCTGGCGTCCCGTCCCCAGTGAACATCCAGGCTAATGGACATTGAGAGAGTGGACTCTTTTAGATACCTGGATAAAAGTGGCCCAAATCTGACTTTTTTGGCCACATGTGACCTATAAAATAAAAAAAATCAAATAAAAATAATAATGAAAAATATTAAGAAAATTCATTCTGATGAGTAGCACTGACAGATGTATTAATATCTGCCATGAGATTCTAAAATTATAAATCAACTTTGTGTCAGTGAAGCCCCTCCCATCACAGTCAAACCACTCCAGGCTCTGTCACATCTTCTTTTGCACACTGTGGGTTACTTCAGTGCCGAAGACAGTTCACACACAAAACTTCAACAAAAAATCTGTTTTGGCATTAAAACCTGCAGTGTTTACTTAGACTTCCATTTCTAGAGGGACACAATCCTACATAAAGTCAATACCAGACTGGAATAGTAAAAAGTCCAGAAATCTGTTCCAACCACTAAGCCTACTATTACATGATTATTTTTATCATTTACAGCACCAAACAGCTTTTTAGCAAGTCGGTTTCCACAAATGCCATCTATTTAATTATAAATACTTGATTTTCTTCATCTCTGCACTCAAAGAAAGCACTTTGGGGGTCTTCAGAACCGATGTATCCCTGATGCAACTGCACTTTTGTGAATTTGTTTGTGAAGTTTTGTTTTTTTTATTTTCCTTTTCTGGCTGCATTTCTGTCCTTCCTCTCATCACCAGTGGGGTATGGCACTGCTCTGTTTTGTATGTCATTGTACCAGTGTGCCCATTCTGTCACGGGCCCAGCTGGAGACACTGCCTTCCAAAAAAAAAAAAAAAGAGCAGCAAGACGAGGAGGAATGGCGGCAGACAGCATTCCACTGGAGAGAATTGGTACTCGTGCATCCTTTGAACTACTGAGCCTGTTTGTGCATTTGAGCCCCCGTTCTAAAGAGTTTGCGTGCAAGTTGTTTTGTTTATCGGGACCACACTCCAGTGCGGGAGGCAGCTTGAACCGACTTGTCACGTCTGCAGTCATCGTAAAAGTGTCAGAATGCGAGTTAGAATGTGCCTCTTCAAAAAGATTACACAAGTCTGCAAACTGCTCACTAGGAACTCTCACTATTACCACTACTACTACTACTACACTAGAAGCTCTCTGTCTGAGCTACGGCTACGCTATTATTAATCTAGGAATCAACAGTGCAAAAAACAATATTATACTTTTATTAATATTTTAAAACAATCTCGGTTGCCTCTAGAACAGCAGCACATTTTATGGCCTTTAAAAACATTATCTGACTAAAATAGAATGTTTTTTAAATACTCTATTGGTGTCATAAAAAACAAATGACCAGCAGAGGGCAGCAGAGTGAATAGTTGTGGCGGTCTTTTCAACACAATCAAAGAAAAAGAGCACTTCACTTTCTTAAACTTTTTATATGATGCAATTTTACTGCAAAATGAAAAATGTCTATGAGGAATCAGTGGAAACAGAGCCGTACACAAATTTGGGGATAAATGAATGAGAGCAGACTGGATGTAGAGGGCTGGTTGATTGGTCATCGTGGAAGAGCTACGGAATACCGGATAACTCAAGCAGGCGTGAATAAAACAAAAACAACTCCAGGTATGTTTTTGCTGAGGGTGTGCTCCCAACTGACGGCTGGTGGTGACTCTGGGCGGAGAGGCTAATGCATTGTTTATAGCGAAGACTGCTCAATTCTGCGTCACTTTAGATTACCATTAATAAACAACTTTGGTCACGATAGTTATTACTGCCTCCATCACGGAAAAGAACAGGCTACGTAACTCTGACTACTGTACAACTGTAGGTGCTCTGTGATTGGCCAAATCCAGGTCTCTGGGCTAACTAAATCTAGCCCCTAATGCTGTAGATTTGAATGGGGGCAGGACTCTCTCCTGTCATTCACCACACTAATGTAATGTGCCGTGCAGTTCTTGGGCTAATTAAAAATAGCCCTTATTTCTGTTCTCTGTGGCAATATTGGTTTATTTTTAAACAAAAAAACAATAGCGAGCATGTAGCCAATACTAATACAAGATTATAATCACATAAGATTATTGTTAAAAATTATATGGTAATTTACTATAAAAACTAAGTAAGTTTTGTCTTTGAAAATGACAGGGAGGCCTTTGCCCAACTAGCCCATTGATACCAGCCGTCCCTGGAAAAATATAAAAATTTGAGTTTTGGGGTAATTTTTGTCCTAGATTCATAGATTTAACGTAGTTCTCACCTTGCTCCAGATCCATGTTCTTATGTCAGCACCTCTCACTTGTTATTTGGCCCCCAACAAACATCTGTAATGTTATGTAGCAAGTTGATAACTTATCTTAGATACTTACATGAAACATTCTGAGATGTTTTTTTTTTTTTTTTTTTGCCTTTAGTTTGCATAAAAGTACAAGTACAAAGTAATAACACAGAATCAGTGGTGCATGTGAAAATGTCTATTACAATAAAACTTTGAAAAACCTCGAAACGAAAAACCTCGAAAATGTTTTTTAGTTTTTAGAGTTAAAAGCTGCACATGAACACCTGCACAAGTCGGAAAAAGAACTCAGGAACAAATTTTTAATGATGGTGCTTTCCGTGATAAAAGCATAAAACATTAACATAAACATGTTGGGAAAACTATTTCTCATCTTCGAAAGACGAGTCTGCTATGCAACAAAACAGAGCAAGAGGCTAATCATCAAATAATCAATCGGTAAATAAAACATGGACAAATTTTGACGATCATCTCAAAATATGTCTCAAAATTCCAACCATTCTGTATGTGGCCTCTCAGATTCTACTTACATATGAAAGCCTGTGCTGTCAGAATGTACGTTTGAACAGGCCTTTTTCAAACACTAGGGCCAATACACACACAAGCCTTCCACCAGTGGAATACATGGAGTAATAGATTTCTGACAGTAGCACAAGGACACTCACTCTGTCTCCTATTGTAACTCATGTCTCCTCCAAAAGCAACTTTACAGGCCTGCCCGAGAATCCATTCTGCCGCACAAGACAGATTCATAATGCTCGTATTTCAAACGCACCACATCCTGAAAAGAAAGTGAGTGAAGAGGTGTTCCAGGCGGCTGAACCCGGCGCCTCTGCCTCAGCCTGATCGGTGCAGCCAAAAAGGAGAGCACTCAAGCCCCCCTTTTCAACGCCAAACACATATTTCAACTTAATAACTCCAGTGTCGAGCAAATACAGATTCTGACACATGTAAGCCTGAGTGCTACTGGAGCGGGACTATACAGATCAGGTCAGTGCAGGTAAGATTCTATTGACAATAAGGCTCTGGAGGGTTCTCAAAATGTGGTCTGTACCATAGCACTTTGGGACGGCAACATAAACACTGATATCACACCAAGGCAATATTTGTGTTAATATATGAAGCTGGCTTTTAATTACTCATTAATTACTAGCATAAGGAAAAGAGTAACTCATGGCATGTCAGTCAGAGAGGGGTGGTACCTATGTTCCCCAGAACCTATGTGCCCCAGTTTCTATGGACCGGAAAACATATGTACCGGGGAACATAGGGACTCGGAAACATAGCTCTCAGGGAACGTAAACACTGGAGAACATAGGTACTGGGGAACATAAGTACTGGGGAACATAAGTACCGGCGAGGGAACATAAGTACCGAGGAATATAGGTACCAGGGAACTTAGGTATTAGAAAACATAGATACTGGGGAACATAGGTACTGGGGAACAGAGGTATTGGAAAACATAGGTACTGGGGAATGTAGGTACTGTGGAACATAAGTACTGGAGAACATAAGTCCCAAGAAACATAGGTACCAGAACACATAGGCCTTGGGGAACATAAGTACTGGGGAACAGAGATACTGGGGAACATAGATACTAGGGAACATGAGTACTGGTGAACATAGATACCGAGAAACAAAAGTATTAGAACACATAGGTCTTGGGGAACATAAGTACTGCGGAACATAGGTTTTGGAGAACATAGGTAGCGGACAAACACTACAACAAACCATTACAAAATGGCCTGTCCTTTAAATAGTGCACTATATAGTGCTTCAGTGTTTTCTGAAGAATGCTGTTTGATTCAGGGAGGGTATGTAGCACTTGAGGTAATATTAGTATTTTAATTCTTTACTCAAGTGCCTGCTGAACCAAACCGTGCCATAATGTCTCAGGCTATACCATACTGCTCCAGGGAAAACAGGGCTGTAGAGTTGTAAAAACCAGGCCACAGTTTCTTCTCCACTCTGGACAAATGTAGATCGAACAGCCTGAGTAGCCTGCGGTTACATGGGGCTGTATCAGTGACGTCCTGCTGTCTCGCTTCACCTGAGCTATTTTACTGAGCCACAGGCAGCCGCTCTTCAGCTCTGATGGACAGCTCCAATAGAGCCAGGACGAGCTAGAATCAGGCCAAAATAAAAGCCCAGTATAAGCTTTAGAACTCACTTTAAAACCTATCAAGGTAACATCCACGGCCACTGAATAACTTGTGGTATTTTGTCAATGTCACTGTTAAAGCCACACTTGATTATCACAGCCGTTTATCTTCAGCGCGTCATGCAAAAGCAGAAGTGTATTTTACAACTCATCTCATCTCTGTTTGCTACTGTCTCGGTTGAGAGTAAAGCAGGGGTGTCCAAACTATGGCAAGGGGGCCAAATGAAGCCCACAGACTATTTTTCTATTGGCTTTTGCACTTCATTTGCAAGGTGGTACTGATAACTGCAAGGTAAAGAGTGGAGGTTGTGACTCAATGTGTCTCTCTCTATGTGGTGAAAAGTAGCTCTATATAATCCAGCTTATTAAGCAGCAGTCATTATGTGCATTAATGCAGGATGACTTAGCATGACTCTAAAGGCGTTTTTTCGCCAGATCTGATCGGGGTGGGACGGGTCAGTTTGGGGGTGTTTAAACTTCCCAAAGCATTCCACAGTGTTCCCAAAAAGTGGTCTAAACTGTTCTTCTTGGCACTCCTCCCCGATGGGATCCAGTTCGGTTAAGCAGTCTGGAACGGTTAGAGGTGGGCACTGCTGTGAGCTGATTGGACAAGAGAGAATCCTCACTCAGGCAAAAACAACAAGCCAAAGAACAGAAATAAAAGCAATTATTATTGTTGGTTTTTTTTTTTTTATCAAACACATTCTTGTTCTTGTGATAAACAGCTGTATTCCAAGAGAGGACGAGCTAATGTTGAGGTGACTTTTTCTAAAAATAAAGCTAGTGTATATTAGCAACAGCTGTTTCCGGTTTAGTGAGGTACAGTTTTCGCTTTGAGAATCTAAACGTTTAATTTTTAGTTTAGACTGGATTAAACACAAGTTTTTTATCTTCTATCTGTCTTTATATGTTCAGTGGTTAAAATGTGTTAAAGTGGAGCAGAGAAGTGAATTTAATGCACAGAAAGCTGGCGGTAAACCTGAAACATTCTCCTGTTTACTGAGCTCCAGCCTCACACAGACACACACCAGCAGGTTTTGGGGCTACCTGTACAAAATTGCCTGGTGCCCCATACTGACACGACCCTACCACACTGTCCAATGGAAATGTATCTATAGATTTTTACTGTCTCATCAAGCATTGATCCAGTCTTTTCACTGAATGTTTGCCACAGTGAAAAAACACATTTCTATTATTAAAAAGCAGAACAGAAAAATAGAGTGTCAGAATTTCAGATATAACATGATTTTATGACCTCATTTATGTGTTTATGAGATCAGTTAAAGAGAGCTTTTTATAGCCTCTCTAGTACTAACAATAGCTTTTTTAACATGGGTTATGAATCACAAACAACAGCTTATATTCACAATAATAATATAAGTAATCACTAAGCCATGTTGTTTTTTTTATTTTTATCATGAGTTCTCTTTGTTTCTGACTGAGAGTTTAGTGTTGGAGGTTCCGGTGGTGCTCTAACTGCCTTCATCTGTCTGTGTACCTCTGGAAAGCCATAAAGTCATAAAAGTCTTCACTGGTGTCGATGTATGGTGTGCTCAGATAAGATTAGAGCAGCTACTGTCTGTCTGTTATATAGGTTGTAAAACCATACCAGACATGCTAGGACAGGTCTACTGCAGCATACACATCTGCAATATATACTTTAACTATCAGTAGGATTATGTTAGAGAGGGGAAGCAAACTACTGTATGTGGACACAAAAAGGCTAGACTCTTATTTTAACTAGCATTACGGCAATAACTTCATTAGTAGAAAAAATATGCATCCCATAACATGCATTTATGTATCTTAGATAAATGCACTGTTTGATTAAAATGGAATCTCAAACATTTTAACTTCTCACTCATGTTTTATGACACCTTTATGTAAACAAAGGTGTCAATTGAAAATCAGTTCTTATTTCTCTGGATGGACAACAAAGCTAAAAAGCCTGAAGTTACTTAGCTTGGAGTCTGTTCATGGTTTGATGTAAAGATGGTGGCTGATTCTGCTAAAATCAACTTTTTTTAAAGCTTTTAAGCATGTTATAATTTTCATTGCACATCAAAAACATACCTGAAGTAGTAGTTTTTTTCATTCATGTATCTTTGAGTAATCCTGTATTCTAAGTTCATCCGTTTCTCAACAGCTCAAACGCTCGGTCTCACAGCTCTATGTAGACACGCAAAACCAGAAGTACTTCTATGTGTTTCTAAAGTCACCGGACTGACTCTGATCATTTATGAGCTTAAAAAGCAGTCAGCTGATTTACCTGTTAGTGTCATGTTGCTAATAGCCGTGCAAGATAGCCATTTTATGCTATTACCATTGCCAGCAGGGGGCGACTGACATCTAACCCAAGCATTCCCTGCAAACTTAAAGTAGCAGCTCCCCAAAAGAAGTTGTTTTCCATGCATATACATTATTTTAAATTATAATGCATGAATGCAAAGGTGTTCAAAATTATTTCAAAAAGCCTGAAAATGCACAATATGGGACCTTTAAAGGGGTCTTGTTCATGAGTAATGGAAGGATGAAGGATACTGTAGTAAAGAATGCCAAAAAGCAAAGCTCTCAATTTACTTGATCCAGGTTCCAACTGTAATTCTGAAAGAGTAAACATCATTTTATTTTGGCAAACGAAATGAAAATGGCAATTATTCTCCAATTACATTTCCAATAATGATGGGCGATACCACACTTATGATGCGATACTGATTACTTTGGGGGGAAATTTAATCAATACTGATACTGATCATTTCCTATGGGTATTTTTTTTTCAATCAAAATATTATTACCCTTAAAGACTTTAAATAACCCTTAAAGTATTAAATAAATAACATGTGCACATAGTGAGTTGTTGCTCACAAGAGAAACAAAACAGCCTACTTCCAGTTACATGACATGGATGGACCAGACCAATATGCTGCTGGGTGGGAATATTACATATTGTATGTATTATTACTTTATTCTAGTACTGAACAGCCAGCTCAGCTCAGCTCAAACTGTAAAGCTTGAGAATGTAGGATATATGCCCTGTTCAAACCATGTTCCATCGCAGTTTGACAGGTGTTTACATTCGCAACACTGTCAATATCGCAGTGAAGGGATGTTTTTGTCACATGACTGGCAAAGATTGATCGTGCACTTTGGAGGTCATTTAAAAAAAAAATCTGGAGGGGGAAAAAACTGTGACTTTTAAAAATTCATAAATATTACAAATTTGAAATTCAACCAACTTCATTTATTGGACATAGTGTAAAAAAAACCTTGAATTACATATGGTGGTCAAATGATGTTAATTTAAGCATTATATATAAACTATTCTCAATGGTCAGTCCAAAATACTGTCACTATATTATTCCTGCATACAAATGACTGAGAGTTGACTTGAGTCTTGTACTTAAAGGACCAGACTGTGTGACAACTTGGGCTCAATTAGGTCACATCAAAGGTGCTAATGGCTATTAAATGCTAAATGATGTCTGTTTCGACCTCCTCACAAAACCACTGAAGCCTATTACCAAAGGTGACAGTGTGGAAAAGAACATCTAAGAACAGGCCTGCGACATCAGACACTCACAATCTCTCATGCCCTCACACACACACACACACACACACACACACACACACACACACACATGGTAGCAGCAAACCACAAACAACAGGCGGCAACTGTTCATGCAAATCCAAAAAAGAAGTGTGAAATGAGCAAACAACCAATCAGCTTCTGTGACCAATCAAAGGCCTCAACGCATGACCGGTCCAGACCAACAGGCCCCAAGAGAGAGCGTGACATTTGGAGATTTTCTGCTATACCTCGCCCTGTTCGCAGACATAAAAAACAATGTTTGCTTAGCACAGTTGGAATTATAGTTATAATGGATTGGATTTATATAGCACCTTTCTAGACTCTCAGAAAGCTTTACATTAGTTTATTATTCATTCACTCCACAGTCACACACTTTGGTGGGAAACAACTTAAGTAGCCACAGCTGCCCTGGAGCAGACTGACGGAGACGTGACAGCCATACTGCACCAATGGCCTCTCCGACCACCACCAAACACACAATCACACTAACCCCCAATTTACACCACACTGATAAGTTGGAGTTCTATTTTGTGAGCAGCTCCGTGGAAATCTTCAGAGCTACAGCTGAGGAAACACAGGAAACAGGCACCAGGTGTCAAAATAATGTTTTGCTGCACTTTAAAAATAGAGGCTGTCGTAAATCTTCAGTTCAGGTTTGTTGATGGAAGCGAGGATTCATAAGACCACTATGATTCAGTAAATTGAATCCATTATAATTAGATAGAATATGCATATCAGAGTACTCTCATTAAAATCTTCTGTGTAAGAGCTAATACATGAGGATTTCTGCCTATGCCTTTTGGCCTCAAGATATTGTCTTTTCTAATTATTCAGACTTCATTAGGAGTTGTGTTTCTGTCCTGTTCTTCACTGTCATTGGTTAGACAGCGCCTCTGCTTCACCCCTGGGGGCTGTACCTGTCTCTCTATCTAGTGGTCCCAGTTATGATGAAGAATGTGTTAGACTTGACCTTCTCAAAGGTCAAACTAACCTTAGTCTGCTAATTGTGGGGTAGAGAAGTGAAACTCACTGAGTGAAACTTACTGGAGACCTTGATAGCGTGACAAACAAACCTAACAAGTCTCATTAAAGCAGCGGAAATCCAAACACGACACAGTTAGTTTTTGAAAGTGAGAAATGTAACATAATTTGAGATGCCAAGCAGCAACACGCAGAAGTTGCCTATAAGATAGTTAGCTCTTAGGCAATTTAATTATACTTAATGCTGTGAATGAGACAAAATACTACTCCAGGTCTCTTTTTGAGATACAAACAACTTTAAAACATGGTTAAAAGCTCAAACGTCTATTTAGCAGCAGTACAGGAGACCCTTAAATGATGCTCCAGAAAGACTAATTTTATTTGAACTTCAAAGTTAAGTCAGCTTCTGTAGTCAGAATAACTCAGATATGTAATAATACATTTTTGTTTGTTTGTTTGTTTGCTTTCATAAATTTTCATTATTGTTTATTCATATCATTATTAGCTTCATCTTTTGATGGTAATGGGGTTGAACAGTTCTGAGTTCAACTGTATACAGTTAGAATTTAATGGAGACCAGAAATGTATGATTTTAGTGTAGTTCATATCTTTTACTCGCTCAAATCACCCTAATCATAACACTGCGACCCTTCTGCCTTCATCATAATGAGCAATTGATCATGTTTTGACTGCGAGGCCTACCTTACATAAAGAAATAAATTGGGTCTGGTTGGGTGCAGAGCGCAGGTACGAACCCCTCGCTCCACTTCCTCACGGCAGATACCATCAGTCGCAGATAAAAGACCCTTATTATTTTCACTTGAGAGGATTTCCCACATTTTTTTATCCTTATCTTTTGAGAGCCATCTTCCTGAAGGCGTGTGTGGTGGAGGTGGTATTGATCTAACGTGTTATTCAGCCATTTTGCCACATCTCAGAAGCATGTCCATTTTGTATTTATGTACCCTCAGGAAGCAAAAATTCGGTATTTATTACATGCCACAAGATCAAACTAATGGTGCTCTACTGGTATTGCATGTACTATTAAGTATGTATTTATACTAGTCTTTGTATTATTAGATATTGATTTCAAGTTTTACAAATTGGTCCTTACTTGGCTTCACTAACTCTCCAGTAATGTTGCTGGTATAGGCCAAAACCATTAACCTATGGCAGCAAGGTGGTTAGCACTGTCACCAAACAGCAAGAAAGTAAATGGGGTTAAATTTGTCTATCTAATGGTGGGGACTAGTTATATAGATATACATATACCAATGAACAGTGGTGGCTGTAAAAAAAATGTACATTACATAAAATATCAAACCACTGTCTTATGTGATATATTAAAATCAATAGGGCTCTCCAAATGTGCCCTCAAGATACAAAAAAAATGAAAATTTTAAAGTCTGCATGACCCATGAATGTACTGAAAGAACCGGATACAAGGGGAGCATGTCTATGTTCCCACAGTTCTATGTTGCCTAGACCTAGATTCCCACAGCTCTATGTTCCTTCAGCCCTTGATTCCCACAGCTTTATGTTCCCACAGCCCTATGTTCCCAAAGACCTAGATTTACCACAGCTCTATGGTCCCACAGCCCCATGTTGGCACACCTCTATGTTCCCACAGCCCTATGTTTCCACAGGTCTATGTTGCCATAGGCCTGTGTTCACTAGATTGCCACTGCTCTATGTTCCCACATCCCTATGGCCCCACAGCTCTGTTTCCACAGCCCTATGTTGCCACATCCGTATTTTCCCAGAGTGCTATGTTCCCAGAGCGCTGTGTTCTCACAGCCCTATGTTCCCAAAGACCTAGATTTACCACAGCTCTACGGTCCCACAGTCCCATGTTGCCACGCCCATATGTTCCCACATCCCTATGTTCCCAGGATGCTATGTTCCCACCAAAGCTCTATGCTCCCACAGGCCTATGTTTCCACAGCTCTATATTTCCACAGCCTTATGTTCCCACAGCTCTATTGTTCTCACATTTCTAACCTGAACTCTAACACCTAACCATTCCCTACCATAACCCCTAACCTTAACTCCTTACCCTAAATCTTAGAAATGTGGAAACATAGGGTCTAATATTGAAATAAAATCTTAGAGCCTACTTTTGAAAAAAATATTGAAAAGCATAAGGTGTGGGAACATAGGGCCTAATTTTGAAAAAATCTTGGAAATGTGGGCACTTAGTGCCTAATATTGAAATAAAATCTTAGAAACTTCGGAACACAGCGATTTGGAAACATAGGACCTAATTTTGAAAAAAAAAAAAAAAACTCGGAAAGATGGGAACATAGGTACGGAAGCGCATAGTAGTCACCAAAAAAAAAAAAAACTATCTCGTAATTACGAGAAAATAAGTCGTAATTACGAGATAGTTTTCTCGTAATTAAGAGATAAAGATCAACGTACCCTTTAGGACATTGAATGGCGCCCGTCACAGTAACCAGTATGAGACAAAGGTTTTTTAGCAATAGGAGAGTAAATACATGGAATGCCCTGCCAGCCTCTGTTGTAACTGCTCCAAGTCTGAACAGCTTCAAATCACGACTTGATCAACTCTGGAAACACCACCCATGCTACTTTAACTGGGAAGATAACTCCTTTAGTTACCCCGAACCCAGTATGTCGCAAATCACAAACATTATGAAGTATGAAGTTCAGCTCAAGATCTGGTCATAGAGGCCACAGGGCATGCGACCAGAAAGCACCTAAGTAACCTAAATAAGTAAGTCATCACAGCTTAAGTGGAAAGAGAGTTTTGCCCCACCCTCCAGGGGCCTCAGTAGGCTAATTGAGGTAATTATTCCTGTCAATTAATCAATTATTTTGATATTTTTTTATTTGAGCTTTATAACAATGAAGCTTGGACATTAAATGGCTATCCACTTATCATCCACTATCCACTTAGCATGCAGGAAACTACCAGCTAGCTTACTATAGAAGCTCATAGTAGTCACCCAAAAAAAAAACCTATCTCGTAATTACGAGATAGTTTCTCGTAATTACGAGATAGTTTTTTTTTTTTTTTTGGTGACTACTATGCGCTTCCGTACATAGGGACTAATATTAAAAAAAGACTGCCACTTTCACTAGCGGCCAGTAAAAAGCTTTTTCTTCACTAATTCCTCTGTATCTAATGAATAATTATTACACCAATATTGGTAATAATAAAGTGAAAATAAAAGGTTTTATTCTGGACAGAGGTCAGTTCAGTCATGCAATCAGCATCTACTGGTTCTAACCGGAAATCCACTCCTGCAATGCGACTTTAAATCTAAACTACTTTTGCCCTTGAACGTGTCATTACCTAAACTAAATTTGCACTCCACCACTTCATATGTATGTCGAGTGCGCCTGTTCCCAGAGGGCCGTGTATTTTAAGAGTTTTGACCCTGACACTGACCTCAGAGAGCGCAGGGTTCCCACACACCTGCCTTTGTCCATACAGGGCGAAGTGGCCCCCTCTAATCCCAGACCTGGTCTAATCCATATAGTAACTGGACTCCGAGGGTCAGTCCAGATCACACTGGGGCCCCTGAACACCCGCACAGCTTTGGCGGGATATTATTAGCCTGTAGCTACCTCAGTCCTCACAACAGCTGCCATAATTCAGAAGCACTGGGCGATATCTCTGCTGGAGAAGGACATGGAAGGTATTTCAGTGATGGAGGCGCTACAATGATGTTGGCCAGTGCCTTCAATTTAAATAGGGGTAAATAAACATCCATTTTAAACCAGGTAACTTACGAACTTTTGCCTGCTGGGGTCTTTGGCACCAGCACATGCTTGTCAGATGGCCAACACACAGGAATTTCTCCCCTTTATTTGTGTATGCAGACAAACATTTCTATTCATCCAAATAAAGTGATCCTTTGATACATTACCATGATAATTATTGATCATAACTCTTTTCAGCTATTCACTTTCCTTCATGGATTGCTACAGCAAATCATTTCTAAGACACATTTTCACACCAGATTCCCTTCCTGACACAACCCTCTCTGGGCTTGGGACTAGCACATAATAGGCACTTTCACACAGAACAGGTATAGGAAAGGTATAGGAAAAAGTGAACCAACTTGCCTGAAAAAGAAATAATGATAATGGATTGGATTTATATTGCGCTTTACAAGCTTCTCAAAGCATCCTGTCGCTCAGTCCTGTCCTACGCACAGCACTGAGTGAAAAACCAACACAAAAGCTAGAGCGAAGACAGTCAAATCTCACTGTGCATTGTGGGAAGTATCATAATGGAGTAGCAAATGTGCCATATAATGTCCAGACTCAAAGCGGAGCGCTGCAGACAAATGGTCCCAGTTCCTATGGTGTGCAAACTCATGACAAAATGGTATAGTTCCTTAAAAGGTACTGGAAACTGTTCCTGCAGTGTAAAAGGATCTATTGCAGCTGGAGTTTTCGGCACCCTGTGAGGGAATGGAACCATTAACCCCCTACTCCAAGGGCAGGCGACAAACCACTTCTCATTGATTATATATCACAAGATACACAGTGGATAACCTTTTTTTTTAAAGCATGCGGTGAGTTTTAACTAAGGCACAAAATTTTGTTTTTTGGCCTCGTTTGGCAACATCTGGTAAAAGAGCAGATTGCAATTTCACACCACACACTTTTTAGCCCTGCAGGGACATGCTGTTGTCTGTGAACAAACCCAGAGGATATGGCTTAAATGGGGATATTGAAGAAAAATCTGTTTAGTAAGTGCCATAAACAAAAATGTGAGCTAAAGAAAAGAAATTAAATGTGCTTCCTCTCAGTTCTCAGTTTATGCAGCCTGTGTAGTTTTAAAAATAGAGAGTAATTAAATAAAAAATAGAGTTTTATTGAAAGTATAGTTTTCATCTAAGTCAGATTTCCATTTGACATACACATAAGCACAGGACACATAACAATCCATATAAAACTCCAGCATCTTCTTAGTCAGTGTAGATTTTATTTTACATTATAAATATCAAATATACTCTAAGCCATTTAATGTTCTCTCTTCACTCACTGACAGCGCACACACATGGTGACTATGTTGCCATTTGCCAAAATTGAAGTCCATTCATTTATTTTTCTTTGCAGATTCCTTTTAGAGGTCATAACAGCTACAGCCTATTCCAGCTATTAGGGGCCTGAGATGGGGTACACCCTTGACAATTACCCACATTTTGAGACATACATATAGATACATTAATTTATTGTAAAGTACATTTAGATTGGCCAAATCATCTACACATGAATGACTCTGTACTCAGCGAGAATCTAGCCTGGCAAGCCAGCCCCTCCTACTTTCTTTTCAAAAACAGGACTATCTAGTTCCTTACTCGCTCGTAGCAAAGCGTTTCACTCTGGTCTGGAACTGGCCTATCACAGCAGTTTATCTGCAGCGCGTCTTACAAATACGGAAGCAGATACAATTTTATAACTTCTCTTACTCAATTAATAACGTTTAGTTCTTTCATTCGTCAACTGTTGGTTCTGCTGAAGTCTGCGTTGTTGTTCAGTCCTCTGTGGTATTTTTTTCTCTGTCCTGTTTCCATTTTAACAACAGTAAAGTCCCGTTGACATCCGATATAACAACTATATTCTAACAAACCCACTTTTTCTGCAGGTCTTTGGACAACTGGCTTCTGTTGCTGTCCCCATTCAGAAATAAATACAGAGCTGCTCATAATACGCCATATTCTGGTGTTTTATGGCAAAACCGGCAAGAATCCAGTTTGTTTTGCATACACGTCAGCGGTGCACTGCTTTCGTCCCACATCCTTTGTTTCTCTTGATTGGTAACTTCACCTGTCATTGCTCTGCCCATAGAAATGAAACTTACACAGAGGGATACCAGACTAAGGGCCTGTTTACATGACAACGCTAGCCAGGAAAACGAAACAGTCATGCTGCCCACAATTCACATTTACGCAAAAACGCTTATGTGTGAAGAAAAATAAACTATAGTACCCGTATTTGTCCAGCAAATGGCACTGTGGGCCCCGTAAATGCTCTACACCACACAGTGAGTAAATCTTATATATCTTGTGGTTTTCTGGAGCCATAAATGAGACATAAAAATGAGACATAAAAGCCTCTATTTTGTGATCACAAGTCAGCTGACATATGCCCAGCAGACTGCCAATAACTGTTCAGATTGGGGTTGACATGTCATTGTTTTCAGTGAGTACGCTGTTTTCACAGTTTACACGAGAGCGGCGCGGCTCTGAGCAGCTCTCCACTGTGAGACTGAAATGCCTCCTCCAGCGTTTTCAAAAGATTCGGAAAATGGAACCCTTGTTCTTGTGTAAACGAAAGGCCAAACCTCAATCAAATACGTTGCAAACTTATGAATAGGAAAAGAGTTTGTCTGGCCGGCCAGGCTAGAGAGAATCCACAGTAACGCAGGAAGGACTCCACACACGTGTTGCCGAAACTTTTCACTATTTAGTTTTTATTATCAAAATGAAAAAAGTTAAAAAGTAAAAGTAAAAACCTTAAAAGTCTTATATTTTTATGTACATCTAAATATCTCATGTAGTGTCCTAGCCTGTAAATCTTGCAAAAGTGGCCTTTTACATTTGTAGCCAATGATAAACTTCACTTGTAGACTGTCTGAGTGCTTTTAAAGGTAAAACCACTGCGAGAAGAGAGGAGATGTAAGAGAAAAGACAAATCCATCCTGGAGAGAGTGTGTGGGCCGTGAGGAGATGGATGGATGCAGCGAGGAGCAGTGTTGTGTCACCTGCTGGAGAGAGCTGTCTGCCTCTGTCCACCACCAGGATTTACAGCCAGTCAGCTGTGGAGACGAGAGACACTACACTCACAGCAGCGGAGAAGTAGGAGGAGGAGGGAGCACTCAGTAATGTGTCGTAAAAGCAGGTGACAACTGGCACTTCCCGACAGCGCCACATCAGCCTCTGAGCAAACATGTGGAGGTGGTCTCCGTCTACAGATCTGTAAGCTGGGGTACAGGCAGTCGGGGGAAAACTTCTGTGTGGTAACATAAGTGAGAGTACTGCAGGTACAAGTGTGTAGTCATCTATTTTTCAGGAGCCATGTCTGAACAGATCACACACAGTACCACACACGTCCCACCTTACACTGGGACTGAGGAGTGAGGAGTGACACAGGGAAAAGAAAAGATATACTGTAAAAATAAAGGAGTAAAAATACATCCATCCATCTTCTACTGCTTATCTGGGGCTGGGTTGCAGAGGCAGCAGTCTAAACTAAAATATCCAGACGGTCCTTTCCCCAGACACTTCCAGCAGCTCTACTGGGGGAATACCAACTCATTCCCAGGCCAGCCAAGAGACAGGCGCTTTTCCACTGAGGAGAACGGGACGTGTCAGTACGAAACGCCTTGGAATGGGTAGCCTAAAAAACTGCTGGTGTTTCTATAACCTCCAAATCACACCAAAGCAGCAGCAGCGCATAACAGCAGCTTCATGTCAGACACGAGTGAACTGCTTTCTGTTTTAATCAATCTTACAGTTCACACTGGGAACGTCTTACGCGCGTCTTACAAACAACTTGCAGCGGCGCTACGCTCAAATTAGGTTGGAGTTCTATTTTTCGAGCGTCTATGCAGTGATCTGCAGAGCTACAGCTGGTAAACACAGGAAACAGGCACCAAGTGTCAAAATAAACTTTCGCTACACTTTCAAAATAAAGTCTCACTGAAAACAGCGGTAATGTAAACTCTACACATTGAGAAGTTGATTCTTGAGGGGGAGCAATGTAATGTAATTTGCAATGCCAAGCAGCCATTTTACAAGGGCGACATGCAGAAGTAGAAGGTACAGGGCTCAGTAGCCACAGCTTTCTGTTTAGATGATAAGTAGTCTGTAAAACTCAGGGGGGAGAGCCACTTGAGCAGCGTTACAGCAGCAGCTCTGACCCCCTCTGTGTGAATTGATTTTTAAATTTGATTTTAAACAGTACGCACATAACCTGCTGCTGCGACGCTCTTGAGATGTTTTCGGTGTGAATTTGGGGTTACTCTGGGTCCTGGAGACCCACGTCTGTTACAGAAACACTGACGTCACATAAGCGCAATAAAAGTTGTGTTAATAAATGAGATTATAAACAAAATGTGTTTGAATATGCAGTGGCAACATTTAATATAAGGAAGCGTATAAAACCTGGTGTGTGTGTAAGGCTGGTGTGTGTCTGTGTGAGGCTGGTGTGTGTCTGTGTGAGGTCGGTGTGTGTCTGTGTGAGGCTGGTGTGTGTCTGTGTGAGGCTGGTGTGTGTCTGTGTGAGGTCGGTGTGTGTCTGTGTGAGGCTGGTGTGTGTCTGTGTGAGGTCGGTGTGTGTCTGTGTGAGGCTGGTGTGTGTCTGTGTGAGGTCGGTGTGTGTCTGTGTGAGGCTGGTGTGTGTCTGTGTGAGGCTGATGTGTGTCTGTGTGAGGTCGGTGTGTGTCTGTGTGAGGCTGGTGTGTGTCTGTGTGAGGCTAATGTGTGTCTGTGTGAGGCTGGTGTGTGTCTGTGTGAGGCTGGTGTGTGTCTGTGTGAGGTCAGTGTGTGTCTGTGTGAGGCTGGTGTGTGTCTGTGTGAGGCTGGTGTGTGTCTGTGTGAGGCTGGAGCTAAAGCTGTTTTGGCTTCAGTAAACAGGCGACTACTTCAAATTTACCACCAGCTTTCTGTGCATTAAATTCACTTCTCTGCTCCACTTTAACACATTTTAACCACAGAACATATAAAGACATGAGTTTAACTTGAGTTTTATCCAGTCTAAACTATAGATGTCATGTTTTGATTCTTGAAGCAAGAGCTGTACTTGGCTAAACCGGAAACAGCTGTTGCTATTATAAGCTAGCTTTATTTTTAGAAAAACTTGCCACACACATTTAGCTCAGCCTCTCTCTGAATATGGCTGTTTATCACAAGGACAAGTACGTGTTTGGTTAAAAATAACATTTTTCCTTTTATTTCTGTCCTTTGGCTTGTTGTTTTTGCTTCTCTTATACAATCAGCTCGCAGCAGAGCCCACCTCTAACCATTCCAGATGCTTAACCATACTGGACCCCATCAGGGAAGTGTGCCAAAAGTAGAACAATTTGGACCGCTTTTTAGGAACACTTTGGAACGCTTTGGGAAGTGGAAACACCCCCAAATTGACCTGTCCTGCCCCATTCCTATCTGGAAAAGTGCCTTATGTTCCCACAGCTCTATGTTCCCACAGCCCAGGTTCCATAATTCTATATTCACAGTCCTATGATCACACAGCTCCATGTTCCCACAGCCCCATGTTCCCACAGTGCTGTGAACATATGGCCTAATTAAAAAAAAAACAACTAAGAAATGTGGGACAGGGGAACATAGGCCTGACCCCAAAACAGCAAAAAACAAGCAAAGTTTAATAGTTCCACTTTAAGCACAAGCTAAAAAGATTGCATTAATAAAAACTACCATAAGTTCTTTCACTTTTATTTACAAAGTGACTTTCACAGTTAAAACTACACCAGACACTCTCTCTATAAGACTGTGCAAATCTAATGAAAGTGTCTCAGCCCGGTGTCTGGTGCGAGGGCAGGATTTATCGAGCGCTCAGAAGTCCATTGTCAGCACACCACTCTTCATCTGTCTTCCACCTCTGTCATTTCCTTCCCTTCTTCACTTCTTCCCCTCTTCTTCTTCCTCTGTTGTGCCTTACTCTCGCTCATTCCAACGGGCTGGTCTCAAAAGGCCGATTGTTAGCAGCCGCGGTGAGGGGATTGTGCTGCAACCCGAATAAATGTCCCTCTGGGAGAGATTCGTCTTGTTCACGTCTCTGCTCTGTGTGGCCCGGGCCTCATCTTGGGACCTACTGAGCATGTGCAAAACTCCGGGGCACAATGGAGATTTATCCCCATGTCTCTCCATAGGCCAACATTCAGAGCGATGACTCAGGTGGGACGCTCCGGAGAAGACAATACCATCAGTTTTCTCATAACACAGCAACTCACAGCGGCAAGCCAGTTAGGATTATCACTGGGCCTTGGGAACATTTTGTCACGTAGGCCTTTTACCAGCGGGGTGTAATGGGAAGAGGTGGGTGCAAGCAAGTTGGAATGGGTGGAGAAAAGTGTCAGGTGTGTGATAAAAGTTCAAGCAAGAATAAAAGGAAAGGTGTCGTTTCAGGTGCAGATGATGAAGATATTGAGGATCTTTTTGTTCATGACGAGGATGGATAGGATTAGGAATGAGTCCATCAGAGGGACCACTCAAGTGATAAAGTCAGAGAAGCCAGATTAAGGGGGCATTTAACACAGCCACCACCGGCCAGGAAAGCACAACAGTCATGCCGTTTCCGATTTGCATTTACACAAAAATGCTAAGGTATAAAAACCTTGTAGACTGCAATCACAGGTCAGCTGACGTGTGGCCAGACAGCCAGTCACTGTTTTGGGGCTGAAATGACATCGCTTTCAGTGAGTATGTCATGCAGAGTGGCTCCCTGCTGTGAGACCAAAATACCTCCTTGAGTGTTTTCAAAAGATTGCAGATCAAACCTCATCCTTGTGTAAACAAAAGGCCAAACCACAATTGAATCACTACATATTTGGCAAAGTGTGTTTTTATGTAAACAGCCCCTAAATTGGTTTGGACATGTACAGAGGAGAGAGGTTAAAGCTGCCAGGCAGGAGGCCTTGAGGAAGACCAAAGAGGTGCTTTTTTGGATATAGTGAATGAGGACCACTTAAAACACTACAGATGTTTTGTGTCTGTTTTTTCAGTAGTGGGCACTCAAAGCGCTTTACATCAAGGGACCATTCACCCATTCACACAGCCCTCACACATTCATACACCAGTGTGCACAGGCACCGGAGGCAAGGAGGGTTAAGTGTCTTGGCCAAGGACACAACGACAGTAAGCAATGGTGGGAGCAGGGTTTGAACCATCAACCTTCTGGTGGGTGGACGAGCTGAGCTACTGCCGCAGAAGCATTGTGTCATTGCCAAACTGTGGTATGGGTACCATTGGTGGTACATGGGCCTCTTCTCATGGTACGCTGGAGTCTTTTGGAGTCTGAGTCCAGATTTTGTTTTATACACAGCTTGGTCATGCAGACCACCGTTTAGTCCTGGTTAAGTCCTTATTTAAACCCCGGGTGAGACCAGAGATGGGATTTATGGCTCTTTAACAGGAGCCAAATCTTTGGGATTCGTTCATTTCTGGCTCATTTTAGGAAACCAGTCAGTTTATGCAGAAAATATTTACTGGGATGAGTGATACAATATCATTTTAGTGAAAATAAAATGTATTCTATTGGTGGGACTTTATTATTGTCTTATTCATTGATGATAATAAAATTAGCACGGGTGGACAAAATTCTCTAATGGTAATGTCATAAACCTCTGCATAGAACAGAGGCCACCATATGCGGATATTATTAAAGATCCAAATTGTGAAAAATATAGCTACCTTGACATATGTTCATGCAAAAATGTCAGTAAAACTGAGCAGGAAACAATAAACTTTCATGCACACACACAGGCACTTAGAGAGTGCTCCTCTCCTCTCTCTCTTCATCTCTTTCTGTTTCCGTATGACTCTTTTTTGAGCTTGAGTTCTTCTACTTTTTCTTATGAGTTTTTTTCACGGTTGACAAAAAAGAAAGAGCTTGTTCATTTTGGTACAAGAGTTTAAAAAAAGCAATGGCTCGCGCTCTGAATCGGTTCCCATCATTCATGGTGAAGAGCCGTTCAAAATATTGTAATATATGTCACATCTGTAGTTGAGACCTGGTTTGGTTACGATTTAGGCCTGGGTTTGACCTGAATTAATCCTGGGTTAGTCCTGATTTAGGCTCATTTTAGTTACAGATTGTATTTGGAAAACCAAACATTTTCTGAGGTGGAACTTGAGAACCACTGTCATAGATGGTTGGCTACAGGCATAGGCCCAGGAAAAGCAATGATGAGAGTCCAATGAAACATGGTACAAAGCAACTGAATCCTTATTTTAAAACCATTAGCAAATTCATCATACTTTTGGGTGTAATAATTAAGTTTAGAATATGGTTAAAATGAATGATTGTGACCACTAGGCCAGAAGACAAGTAGTCTAGTTTAGGAGTCATTTGTTTGTCAAAATGTCAAAAAGTGGTTCAGATTAGCTCCGTCCCTGAGCAGACGTCAGTGAGGAGGAGGAGACCAGGATCAATCCTTCAGCTGATGTGATCAATGAGAATTGTCCTGTGTTGCAGTCATTCCTCTGTCTGTTCATCTCTGCTCTTCATCATCCTCTGCCTCACACTCACAAAAACTCATCTCTCAAACTTGCTTCGGACCAATGGTACACGAGTAAATGTCGAACACTGTTTTTAATTGGCAAGGGCATATTTTGTAGGGGTATATTTCCCCAAATTAAGGAGGGCACAGTTGTAGGTTCAATCTGAGAGTGGCCACTTCACATACGATCTTTCTGAGTGGAATGTGTTAGCTAAAAAAATTAGAAAAATGGATTCCTCACATGGCTAATGTCTAAATGTGTGAGTACGTCTCTAATGTTGTTCTGTTTAGTACTCTAGCTTATTTGGAGTGTGCTGTATACTTGCAGCAGTAGAACCATAATGAACTGCATTATCCGGGTGCTCCACTCTGATTAAGAGAAATTCAAAGGACTTCTTTCCCCGTCAGAGTTCTGGGTTTATTTACAGTTTAATCCTCCTGTTATGAGTAAGAATAAGGCATTGATTATGTTATCTCAACCAGCATGTAAACAAGGGCTGCAACAAACAATTATTGTGATAATCAAAGAATCAGTTGATTATATTTATGATTGATTGATTAATGATCAAATTATGAACCGCAATTAAATGTGTGTGTGACTGTGTGGCATGTGCAAATCGATAGCAAAAGTGCCAATAACTTTGATGCCTGTGGATTTAATTGTGGTATTGATGCTAATCTGAAAGTATCAATACTTTAGTAGTAATGATACTTTAGTAGTAATTACAAACAATGTTATTACTATTATACAAATTCCACTGGATCCTTCATGTGTGCTCTACGATGGCAGGTTCAAGCCAATCCATTCGTTCTGCTGCTTCAGTGGCATAAAGAAGCCATTATTAGTAACATGTGAATGCATATAGGCTTTTATCGTTCACAAAAATTCAATTAATATAGAAAAAAACAATGGTTGTGACTGTAAGGGGTGGTATCGGAATCAAAATCGGTATTGTCAATACTGGGCTTAGTATCGCAGGTGAAAAAGCTGGTATTGCACATCACTAGTGATGACCTGGTGGCCAAACAATGACAAGTGGTTAAAAACCTGTGTTTTATATTTCCCATTAAAAATTTGTGATGATACTATAGAACAATTTATTTTTTTATTTTTCTCTTTTACTGTTTCTGTGGCTCTACTGTCCTGTCTTGGTAATAAAACCTCTTCTCTCAATGCATGGCATGTACCAAAGACTATAAACACCCCAAATAACGATTAATCGATCACTAAATTTGTTGACTATTATTTTAATAATCGATTATTAAATTATTGGAAAATGATTAATCTGATTTGTTGATGGAGCCTTAATGTAAACAGAGTGAGTTTTAAGTAGCAGTCTCCTGCACTGCATTTTGAAATGATGTTAACAGTTGTGCTGAGAATGTATCCTAATGACTGAATTTCTGCTCTTCATATCATATTTCTACAATTAAAAATCCTGTCTCATGTATCATGGCCGCTGTAAATGACCTGCTTTACTGTACAAACAGATTAAATGAACGGCTGAGATGTCAGAGAGTTGCAGAAGTTCAGCTGGAGGAGACCAACCCTCTCTGGTTCCATGGCAGCTGTTGTTGATGTTTGTAAATTAGCATGTTAGCGTTGGCGTTACCTTACACCTTCCACATCTGTCGCATACTCATTTAGCCTGTTACGTTCATGTTGCCTGTAGCATTCCTCTCACCAACAACAGGTGCAAATTCTCATCTTTAAACAAACTTCTGACTGGTGTGAAGTTATATTTGAACCAGGCCTACTGTAAAACCTTAGCCCTGTCACTTCCTGTAGTTGACTGATGGCTGGAGGCTGGACCTGTCGAGGTGATGTTTTCCCCACCCTTAGCCCTCCATCACTCCAGGCTCGGGCTGTCCTCCCCCCCTGAAAGCCCCTCACCTCTCCACCACCACCTAGCAGCCGCGCCAACAGGCACTTCCATCACCAGATTGCCAAAACCACTGGAGCATCCCCGCGACAACACCCAAGGTGACCTTTAACAAAATGGAGAGCTCTGAGTAGCGGCGTACACGGGGCCACGGAGCCTTATTGCATGGAGCTGTATAGTGGCGGCCTCAGATTGAATTGTGATAGATTTTCACTCACAACCAAGATTTTCTTTTTCTGTGACCTGCAGTGTTATGAAGCCTTACCATAGTTTCTCTAGCCATACGTTTACGGTAGAGAAATTGGATAATTATTATATTACTATTGTCCTTCCATTGGGGGTGCAGTCATTTGAATTTCAATTGAATTTTTTCGCCCTAACACACCTGGATAGTGTGATTCTTTGTCAGGCTACTCCTGCATTTACATGGCTTTTACTATGATTAAGGTCACAGAGGTGTTCAGCAGCACTCAAGAAACAAGGAACATGAAGTTCAGACACAGCTGCTTGGTAACTGCCGCTGGCTAACTTGTTTGTTGGTTGTTTTGGTCTCTTGTGTCCTACGAAAGCCTGCCGGCCGTAGTTTATAGTAGATTATGTGCATTTAGGAGGCACAGTTTCAAGTAAGACACACATTTATCTGACTATAATGTGTGTCAATTCGTAAAGTTGGAGTATTACCATTCATATTTCTAAATAATCAATTTTTTAGCTGACTTTAGCACATTTAGCACTGATGGGAAATACCTAATGAATGGGGCTGTGTTGATAAAGTCTAAAGCAGATTTAAAAACAGTGAATTAGCAAAACATGATCTGCTGGTACAAACCTAAAGTAAGTTACCCAGGGCCCCTGACTCCATTTGCATGTGTTTTGGCCCCTGAGCCCTGTAATGCAGTCGGCACATAAGTGTCAAATGTAACATGATGGAGACAGGTCTGCACCTCTCCCCTCCCCACCCCACCCTTCCCCCGTGCTAGCCAATCCCCTGCCAGGAAAACATATAGCTTTGACCTGGGGATGACAGTTAATGGCTTTTACTTAGCTTGTCAAATACTTAAAAATATGGTCATCAAGAGAAGGATGGATCATTATTTCAGAAATGTTTTGCACTTGTGTTATTAAGTGAGTGTGTATAACAAACTTGAGCAGACACTGGTCTAATGCTGTTAAGTTTCATTTTAAAACTACCACCTAGCTTAGCCTAATGGCATGGTGGCAGAATGGTTAGCTTCACAGCAAGAAGGTCCTGGGTTGATTGCCAGACAAAGTGGACCCTTTCTGTGTGGCGGCTGCATGTTCTCCCAGTGTCTAGGTCGATCATCAACATAAAACTTCCACAATAGGCTGATCCTGCAGCTATGTACTCCTGACCAAGATTCTGGCTCAAGATCTGGGGGAGGATCCCCAGGACTGCACAGTTGGCTCACTGCTCCTGACAGGTTGCTCCAGCGGCAGTGAAGGATGGGACGGGAACAATAAAGTCTACCGTAACATGAAAAATTAATGAATTTTCTACTCCTTATTTCTTTTAAGCCGGGTATACACTGTCCGATTTTTTTTATTTTTTTTAGTCTTGCAAGAGTTTTGTGTTTCCACTGCTCTTGGTCCAGGAGAGCGGCAGAGGAGTGGCGTCACACAGTGTGAAGGCAATACACTGCCAATGAATGAATGAATCTAATAAAGAGAGAACATGGTGAGGCTGGACGCCATATGGTTGCCTAGAAATTCCAGACTCACCACTGTACCAGCGGATGAGTCTGGTCACCATAGAATCTATTCGATTTCTAGCGCGGAGCAAACGGGCAGCAGAGTTAGCCAATCAGAAAATGGCGGATGTGACGTTAACAAAGCGACAAGAAAGTAAGCAATGCGAAAACATTTTTTTTTTTTAAATAAAGGCTTCTAGTGCTGCAAGCTGCTGTGGTTTTAATGACTCGATATGTTTTTGGTCATTTAAAACGGAATTTACCGCTGAATGAAACAAACTCGGCTCCTCAGTGCGCCACCTTGATTGTTGTTGTTGCGGACGCTGCTCGCGAAGAACACGTGATTTAAATAAGCGAATCAAAATGCACGGTACGGTTGGGATTTGAGGAAACCACTGCGGACGGTGTGGTGACCAGACTGATATTTCTCTGTATAATAATACAGAGACATATCAGTCTGGATTTTCCAGGCAAGCCATATGGTGCTGCAGTAAACATTTAACATCTAGTTAATTGTCATGGTTCTGTCACAAATGTAGCTAAACACTGGCCACCCATCATTTAATGTTGATAAAAATATCTGAAACAAACTTTATTGTTTTGAAAGTTTTAGTGAAAATAATGTAGAAAATGAATGGGAAATTTGCTTCTAGGATCCCCCCTTCTTTAACTAAATTCAGCCTTAATCAGAACTAACCCAGGACTACGTCAGGTCAAAAACAAGTCTACAAGTAAACAAGTCAGATCTGAACCAGTTTGAGACTAAACTAAAACCAAAACAGCTGTAAACAAGGTCTAAACCTGAACTTTACCAGAATTAAACGGTTATCAACACTTCACTGCTGGAACAAACTCTAACTAAATCTGGTCTTGGACTGCAAAAGACTCAAAAGTTTCACTAGAGGAGGCCTACTTTCCACAAGTGATAACCAGACCATAGTTTGAGAACCACTGATTTAGACAACTTTTACCTGATTGCATGATTTTACCATTACATGATCCATTACTGCAGTTGCTAATAATATTTTCTCAGCCCACTAAAAGCACTAAAACTCTGTTTCAACAATGATAAGTATTTCAATGTCTTTTATAAAATGCTATTTACAGAAGCATTCATAACCTCACAGCCACTTGTGCTATCTCCAACAGTTACTCAGCCCTAAACTCTGACGGTGCATTCACTCATGACTGCCTTCTGTGTTTCCTGTTTGAAAGAGCCCTGGGCGTTTTCTGTTAAATTTACAGCTGCTGAAGTGAAATCGTGTGTAAAAAAATGGTTGATCTTTTATCCTATTACTGCCAACGTGTCCTTCCCCATTCTGAGCCTGGCGCAAGAATAAATAATGCCCAGTCAGTGGCGATAAAACATGCACACAGTTAAATATGAGCGCTGCAAACAACTGAGAGAGTAGTGGAGCATGAAGGCACCACACATGCATGAGCACTGCATTTGTCATGTCACCATTATGAGTTAGATCAGTGGTTCCCAACCTTTTAGGTCTTGTGTATCCCCAGGACTGGGTTTAGTTCTGGTTTGGACCTTGCTTAGTGGTTTTAGATCTGGTTTAGTTCCGGATTTAGACTTTTTTTTCCGGGTTGAGTTCTGGTTTTAGATCTGGTTTAGTTTAGTTCATATTTTTTCCTGGTTTAGTTCTGGTTTTAGATCTGGTTTATTTCCTGTTTTAGACACGTTTTTCCTGGTTTAGTTCTGGTTTTAGATCTGGTTTATTTCCTGTTTTAGACACGTTTTTCCTGGTTTAGTTCTGGTTTTAGATCTGGTTTATTTCCTGTTATAGACACGTTTTTCCTGGTTTAGTTCTGGTTTTAGATCTGGTTTATTTCCTGTTTTAGACATGTTTTTCCTGGTTTAGTTCTGGTTTTAGATCTGGTTTAGTTCTGGCTTTAGACATGTGTCTTTCCTGGTTTCCTTCTGGTTTTAGATCTGGTTTAGTTAGGATTTTAGACATGTTTTTTCCTGGTTTAGTTCTAGTTTTAGATTTGGCTTAGTTATGATTTTAGACATATTTTTCCTGGTTTAGTTCTAGTTTTAGACCTGGTTTATTTATTATTGAGTTCTGACTTGAGACCTGGTTTAGTTCAAGTTTAGTCCCTGTTTTGTCCTTCTTCTTTGTTTCAGTTAATTCCTATTTTATCCTTCAGCATAGCCATGGGTTAGTCCAGATTTAGGTTGATTGTAGTCTTTGACAGCCAAATATTTCTATAAATGATCAAATAACTCCACCCCCCATGTGTACCCTCAGGGGTCCTGTTACCACTGATTGGGAAACACTGAGTTAGATGAATGACTCCAGGACTGAGGAGTATGGCTGTAGACTTGGTTTGTTCACTTTGGAGGGAATGACCTAGATTTCAGCAGACACCTCCCCAAAGTCCCACACTCAGAAGAACCAGAACTCTGAGAGTTGTTGTTCTTCTTGTTGTTGAGTACAGTAAGTGTTGTCAGAGCCCGGGGCCTTTGTTCACTGTGTTATCACAAACAGCATGGCCCCGGCAGAATCTCCTCTTTTCAGACAACCTCCCTCTGGCTGTGGCCCCTGAGGCAAGCTGCAGCAGATACAGGGCCCTTACTGAGTGACACACAATTCTTGACAAGTTTTCTGTAGTTCTTTACACATGCACCATCACCTGGACCTTCTAATGAAATGTTAAGGAGCACCCTAGTACTATGTCCGGAATCGTCTCTAACACCTGAGCAACCCCTGCTGAAGTTTGAAAAGCCCTTTACTCATCTGGGCCCTCTCCTGAAATCTTGAGGAGTGCTCAGCGCCCATAGAAGAGGATACAGATGCGAATACAAACAGAGCAGTACATGAGTTGACTGTTAGGGGGCACTAGTGAACACAGCTCAACAACAGCAGAAGAAATGGCTGAACATTTTAGAAGTGACTAGAGCAAGTTAATCACATTATATTCAAAAACTAAACAGACCAATGCTATTTTCACTTATTTTCTGGGCTCTTTTTCATTAAATATGGTGTAAAAACCTCCGTCAGCGCCGCCATTTTTTGTTTACGGTTGCCCCTTGTCTTCCATCTTGGTAAAATCTTTGACTGTCAGCGATCGCTCCCTACTGGTTATTTAACATAACACACGTGTTGACATAGAAAATGGTTAGAAGTATAAATGCCGTGAAGCCAACAACGCTTGGACCGGACGGATCTATTTAATCTTAATGTCTTTAAGATTGTCTTCAAGATTTTATGATTTTAGATTCAATGTCTTTACGGTTTTATGTTTTCTTGTGATTGTAAATATTGGTGATTATATTGTACATCTGTCAAATGTCTAATCCCTGCTTACAGGCCCGTCGACAGGTTTGCTGGGCCCAGGGCAAAAAGGCTTCACATTCATTATAATAAAATATATATTTCTGGGTCCCTCTGTCAATGGGCCTGCCTGCTTGTATTCTGCACTTTGTCTGTACTGCTGCTTCATTTTTGACAGCCAAGACATCCTTAGAAAAAAGATTGTCAGTCTCAATGGATTTTTCCCCTGGTTATATAAAAATTAAATAAAAAATAAAAATCAGTTTACAAAATACAAAATGGGAGTAAAAATAAGCCTTTAGTGTCATTGCGTGTTTAGTGGAGGTTGAAAAGGCTGTAAGCACACATTAGCTGCCACATCTCTGTCAGTCTGCCCCAGGGCAGCTGTGGCTACAGATGCAGCTCACCACCACAGAGTGAGTGAATGAATAATGCAATTTATTGTAAAGAAATTTTAGGTGTCTAGAAAAGCGCTATGAGACGCTATAATTATGCATTGTTATTATTGTTAGTGCAAGCCCTGGTCATTATGTAGACTTTATCCAACATGTCTGAACACATCTGAACACGTCTGAACACACCTGAACACGTCTGAACAGGCAAATGTGTGTTGGCTTTGATATGATTCTGCTTCAAATCCTCCAGAGTACTCATGTAAAAGTCGACTTCCACGTGGAGAACCCAGGGCGCTCTCAGGGCTCATTGTCAGCCGCTAACAGCCCTCTCTTCAAAAAGGCCTGGGCGCCTGTTTCTTAATTATCTCAATCCTTGTTAATTGGATTAATTGTTGAATAGAAAAGCGTGTTATTAAAAATGACGAAAACACAAGGGCAGAGGGAGCAAAAGGAGGGATTAGCATGCGTTGTGTTTACTCTGGGGCTAACACACGCGCCCGCTCGAGTGTTCTAATGTCACACACACACCGGCACAGTACAGTCACGTGACCCGGGCCACTGCAGAGCCAGCCCAGGCGCAGATTACCATACGCCATGCCGCAGATAAGAACTCACACCATTTTCAAAGCTCATAGTAAATGCCAGAATCTTTTTGAAGCAAGATGCGGCTGACTTTCTCCTTCGCTTTAGGTTAAAGAATGAGCCGAGGCAGAAAGAGCAACGATGGGAGAAATACTCAAGTAAAATTATAGATACTTAAAAATAAAAGTACTCATCAGAATTATTACTTGAGTAAAGAGTATTGGATGTAAACTTAAATACTTTTGAAAGCATCTGAAATAGCACAGATAAATCTACTACTACTAGTGCTACTGCTACTGCCAGTACTACTACTAGTAGCTATTGCTATACTATATTATTGCTGATACTATCATGTCAACTACTACTACTACTACCTAACCCTCAAAGCCAGGCACATTTTAGTAGTGAGATGTTTTACTTCATGCTTGAGTAAAAGTGACAATTTCTCTAAACTAAAAGTACTTTTAACTTAACTTTTAAACATACTACTCATGAAGTACATTTTCTTGAATAATTATACTAACTAAAGTACTCATCAGAAGTATAGCTTGTGTTAAAGTAAAATGTTTTGAATGTAAAGTTTTAAATAGTTCTGGAGGTAGTAAATCTACTTCTACTACTACTACTATAGCTTCTACTATTGGAACTCTATTGCGACTACAGTACTACTACTACTACTACTATAACTGTTTCTACCATTGCTACACTACTACTATTTACCCCTAAAAGCCACATGCCTTTTAGCTCTCAGATGTCTCTGCTAAATCTACTACTACTAGTATTTCTTCTACTACAATACTACTACTACTATTGCTGTTACTACTACTGCTACACTGTTGCGCCTGTAGTACTACTGATACTATTATGGCTGCAACTGCTGGTACTACTGCTACAGCTACTGCTATTTACCCATCAAAGCAAGACACTTTTTAGTTCAGAGACGTCAAAAGATATTTACTCATAATATTTTGAATTAGTTGAAGTTCTTTCAACCTAAGATTCAAATATACTTTTCATAAAGTACATTTTCCTGAATAATTAAACTTAGTAAAAGCACTTATGGTATTGCATTGTAGTATTCCTTGGGTAAAAGTAAAATTTATTGAAGTAAAAAAGTTTTGGAGTTTTTTCAATTGCATGGCTAAATCTACTACTGCTACTTCTACTACTACTACTACTGCTACTACTATTATCACTACTACTACCACTACTACTACTACTACCACTACTACCACTACTACTACTACTATTACTACTAAAATGTATTGAATGTAAAAAAAGTTTTGGAGTTTTTTCAATTGCATGGCTAAATCTACTACTGCTACTTCTACTACTACTACTACTACTATTATCACTACTACTACCACTACTACTACTACCACTACTACCACTACTACTACTACTACTATTACTACTAAAATGTATTGAATGTAAAAAAAGTTTTGGATTTTTTTCAATTGCACGGCTAAATCTACTGCTGCTCCTTCTACTACTACCACTACATGCCTTTACACATTCTCTGGAGGACTTTTCCTGAATATTAGAGTGAAAGTGTTTAGTTCTTTTCCATGTCTGAAAAATACATAGCCCAAGTCCACATAGTTAACATTTAACCATCTAAGTCTTGTGGAAGAGTCTTTCTTATCCCCTCTGCCTGTCTAGTCACTGCTATCAACCACAATCACTTCTTATCACTGTTTGACTCTAAAGGGACTTTTATCATGTTTTCTCTCAGATAGTGCACTGATACAGGGGGCCATTTGGGACTATAAATCATGTTCGGAGTAATTAGCGTCAGGAGAATTCGTGTGTCATTTTGCAGAAGCTATAAGTGGTCCCTGGTTGGAACCATGACAGTACGGTGATAAAGGCCAGACCTAATAACCCCCTGAAGCGAGGGTTTTTTAGGAGGTAGTTGAGTTGTCTTTGTGGCGGCCTCATTAGAATAACAAAAGTGGCTGACAGCCCTGTGTGAACTCATCTTACTTTTTGCATTGCGTGATTGGAAGGATGAGCCTTTTTAAACAAATTCAGAAAAGCTTGTCGTATCTACAGCAGGTCTTGCGTTTTGTGTGCCTTCATTGAAAACATTTTGAGACCATCTTTTTTTTTACAGTTGTACCACCTGCTGTGTAAATTCCCAAACTGGCATTTCTTTGAAAATGATTACATCCCTGCACCTTGCTTGCGATTGGTAATGACATTTTTAGACACACACAAGAGTCAAATGGAGTCATTTTGTACTGTATGAACTGGCATTTTAATAAATAATATGTATAAATGTGTAAATGATTAGACATGACCAGTGTTTCCCATTAAATACAAAGACTATGGCAATCTTTTTTCCCTCCATAGTTTAAAACTGAACGTGAACACTATATATGGTTATTCATTTATTCATTCTCTTCCGCTTATTCCTGTTAGGAGTCACGGGTGACTGGAGACTATCCCAGTAACTTTGGACCTTAGGCGGGGCACACCCTGAACAGGGGGCCAGCTTGTCGCAGAGCTGACACAAAGATGAACACAGACAACCATTCATTTACTACATACACATGCGTGTGTTTGGACAATGGGAGCAAGCCGGAGTCCCCCGTAGAGAACTCACGGTAACAAGGGAAGGACATGCAGACTCCACCCAGAGACTTCGTGTGATGGTGTGTTAGTCGAACCTGGGATCGAACCCATGATCTCCTTGTCGAAAGGTGAGAAGATAGATAGATAGATAGATAGATAGATAGATAGATAGATAGATAGATAGATAGATAGATAGATAGACTGTCTAATCTTACAATGCCCACATCTTGCTAATCTAAAAAGTAAAAAAATATCTGCACTAAACTAATATTAATGAATTATTACACCCATAGACCTGATTAAAATACATGGGGAACTTTGTTTGACTTTTGTTAAAAACTGAATGTCACACATGGACACCCATTGACACTGACATTAGCAGAGATGATAACTGCTGCCCTTCCACTCAAAAGCATGTTCCTCACACATGTGGCTCCATTTATAATCAGGCTTTCCAGCGGTGTAAGACTTATTTCCATAAGCAGTGCTACTTTTTGTGCTTAATTTAATATAGAGGGTGTTGGCAAATAGGGGTGGGTAAAAATAACAATTCATCAGTGCATTGCTATATGTTTTTCCTCATTTCAACATTGATTCAGAATATCAATTGATTCAACCCCCAGACCAGTGGGGGCGCTGTCGCTCATAGAGCGCAGGCTCATAAACAGTAAACAGAGATGCAGTGTACCAGGGCCAAGGGACTGGAGCGGGGCTGTGTTGTAACACAACACGAACAAGTACTACGTTAGCGTCTCTTCTGCACAAAATAAGAAAGCTAAACATGTTTGCTCTGTTTTCATGAGCTCCTCCAAAACCATCGGTGGCTACAAGCAGAGAGAGAGAGGGGATGTTAACAGTGCTAAAGTTACTTTATTAGCAACAGTCAGTGACTTTTGTGTGATACAGTGCCGCCTTAGGCCAGGACTAAACCAGGTCTGCACCTGGACCACAGCAGACTAAACTAGAACAACCTTGTAGAGATTGTCAATCTCAATTGATTTTTTTTCCTGGTTAAATAAAGATTAAATAAAAAATAAATAAATAAAAATAAATAAATAAATGGGGCCAAACTGGGACTAAACTAGGACTGAACCTGGACCACAGCCATATAGGTCTAATTATCACTAAAACTGAAGCCAATAAGCTACAGGCCCTGTGTTTTCTTAAGATGACTCGTTGAGTATTGTATTTGGAAATACAAATAAGTTCAACATCGAAATCAATAATATAAATTTATAGGTTACATAAATTATTAAGTTTAAACTTTAAATGGGTCATGGTGGTTGTGGTAGTGGTAAACACTGATTTACTTATTACTGAATCGATACTGAAGCATTTAAATCAATATCAAATTGATACAGAATCAAATTACTAAAGGTAATCAGCTCTGTGGTAACTCATGACCATAGTGCAATTCATTTTAATAAAAAAAAAAAATCTTATTCTTTAATAATCTACTCAATATATTTGTAGCTTGTAAACTCTTAATATATGCTTTTTTTTTTTTTTTTAAGTCAGAGGAGGGCGGGCACTGTTGGGCTCTAAATGTGTATGCTGTATATGCTAATGAATGAGCTTTCACCCTTAAAAATTAAATATTTCAATTTAAAAAAAATATCACACCAGAAAATCTGACTTGTTAAGTCAGTTGGTGACTAAAAAAAAGTGAATGTGAGCTTGACTGGTTGTCTGTCTGAGTATATAAAGAGGTATGACAAAGATGAATAAATGAAACTTAAAAAGGAAGAATTATAGCAACTCCTTCTATAATTCAGGAGAAATACAAACTATTGTGGTGTAAGTGGTGTATTTTTCCATTATGCTAAGAAGTAAGCCATTATCCCACACATGACCCTTTACACTGGAGGTCACACCAGATGTTAGTGCCAGATGTTAACACAACAGCTGGCTTTGAATAATGAGAGAGAAAATAAAACACTATTAAGGTCTGAGCAGGATTTAAAAATAAAACTTAAATAGAAGGCTAGCACTCATAATGCTGTATTTACTACTGTATTTTCCATCATCATTTTGATCCCGACTGCACTGTGCTGTTGTTGTTTGTGTTGCCGAGCCTTGTCTGACTGTGAGGTTATCTGAGGTTCTGCCTTAATTAGAGCGACTGCAACATGTATTCTATTGTAACTCTATACTGTATGTTACACAGAGCAGAGGGCTCGAAAACACTGACTTTGTTGCCTTAGTTGTTATAACCTGTGCTACATTTTTTGCATTCACAAGTTTTGCTGTGATGTTCGCATCTGGCATATGCATAAATTAGGTAAATATGACAACATTTTATAGAAAAAGGTGATAAGCATTACAAGTAAGCAAGAATTAGTGTAGCCTACTAGCAAATTCAGCTAACTAATTTTTTTTAGAAAGCAACTTCTGTACATTTTCCAGTATAGTTTCCAAAATATATATTATGCAAAATCGACTTTTCTGAACTTTCTACCATGTTATAATGTTGTTCCCTCGTCAGAAACATACCTGGAGTTGTGTTTTGCTTTGTTCATGCATGTTTAAGTAATCCTCTATTTTTCATTTTGTAGTAAAATGGCATATGTTTGCCTCACATCCAGATATTTCTAGTTTTACTCTAAGGTTTGGTAGTAGTAGAAGTAGTAGTAGTAGTAGAAGTAGTAGCAGTAGCAGTAGTACTTAAATAAAAGTTACTGCTGCTTTTTGATAATAATACTTAGGTTGAGGTATAATAATAATGTCTGGGGCAGACTGACAGATACATGGCTGCCATTCTGCGCCTTCAGCCTCTCCGACCACCACCAAACACACAATCACACAGGCAAGATGGGTAAAGTGTCTCATCCAAGGACACAACAGCAGTATGCAATGCTGGTAGCAGGTATAAAAACACTTTTACTCTCCCAAAAGCTTTAAAAAACAAACAAACAACTTATAAACTATTATACAAATGTATAAACTAAAGAAATAACTTCTTAAATAAATAAATACTATTTACATTTTTTTGGTTCCATAGTGTTTTGGCAGAACTTTGCACCAGATGCTCTTCCTGTCAGAACCACATGCTGTGACTAGCGTGGGCAATGTGGGTGAAATGTCTTGCCCAAGGACTCAAAAATAGTAAGCGTTTTTTTGAGCGAGGTTTGAAGTGGTGACCCTCCATTGTCCCCCAAAAATAAATAAATACATAAAAAGCTTTGGCAACTTTTCAACTCTGATAGTAGTACTTTTTTTCCTTTGGTAAAAGTTCATACTGTCTTCTTAAGTTAATAGGTTTCTTTTAGTCAGAGAGGAGTGTTTGTTTACCTATACTTTACTAGTTTCGGCTACCTCCTGTAGTCTTTGTCGGCAACAACATCACATGACGCTTCTGACAATGTAGTAGCAGAAGCAGATTTTGGTCTGTACTACAAAAAAAAAAAAAAAATATTTCGTAGGCTGTATAATTTTTACCTGAGTAATATTATTTTGAAGTAACAATACTTTTCCTTTGAGTTTTTTCCCCCTCCATTCCTCTACAGTGGCGACTAACCAGAGCCAGGAGGTTATAGAGCAGCTGTTGGAGCATTTATACAGCCAGCATGTGTCTGCCTTTACAAAGACATGAGTGGGTGAGCGATGCTAAGCGAACAAATTGAACCGGGGCCAAGGTCAGAGCTCAGATCCAGCCGGGCCCCTCTCTGCCGACAGCTGCTGCGGTACCAAACCCAATCGTTGTTATTTCTCTTTCACAGGGACGTGGACGGATGTGTGCAGATCTGGAGGTAAAGCAGGTCCTGTGTGTTCCATTGATCAGAGATGTTAATCTTCAGAGGATATGGAGAAAGGTCCTCCCAAGGACAGGACAATAAAAAGCTTGTATTGATCAGCGCAGTGTTGATCAATCGTTCCCAGGACAGCTAACAAGATGTACAGGTCTGGGGTAACAATGGCCGTCATGGGCAATATGAATAATGAAATGAGCCTTTTTATATTTCATAACCCAAACAAACCATTCACGTTGATGCGTTTGTCTAATTGACCCAAGATACTGCACTACCATTGGAAATATTTTACTTCGACTGATCAGACCACTTATTCAGCTAAATGGCAGAGGGGCGTAAGTGAGATTTTACAGATTTTACAGGAGAGCCAAAACAAATTTGTATCAACACAATTTTTTATATATTTTTTTTTGTTGTCAAATTTAGAATCTCTTTAAAATTCATACTACCACAGTTTAAGTGGGAAATTATTCATTGAACCTTTTAAAATGGCAAAAAAGTCATTTTCCCAATGAATGTACTGAATAAACATGGAACTTGGGCGTATGTGAGTAAACAACTGGAGACAGAATGGAGATTTTCATATTTGACTACACACAGCAGCTTTCACAAAAAAAGTAATGTATAAAATAAACAATGACATTAAAAAAATTAAAATGTATAAACTATTACTACAACTAGTATTAGCTAATTACATTTTCAGTTAACATAAACACAACACAATTCTGCAGTCTCCTTATCTACTAATCTTATAATAAAGGGAGTATAGGTGCTTGAGAGTTGATACATTACAGTCTGTTTTGTGAATACACATAACTTAATTACAATTTTATTAATATCTGTATATTTTGTAAATTTAGATTAGTACATTTTAAACTTATTTTACCCTAATTTATTCTGCACGTTTCTTAGAACACATTATGTATGCACCAAATAACCAAAGCTAATTCCTAGTGATGTGAAACCTTCTACTCTAAAAACATTGAGATGCTTCCATTTCTGATTTCTGTAACTGACATGAAAATTTGCTGGTGCCTCTTGGCCTGGACACTTTTGCAAAATCGATTTTAATACTAAATAAGACTTGTCTACTTAAATAAAGGTTAAATATAAATAAATGCATATTTATTACATTATACACATTTATTTTTATAGTATTTATTTTTATGTTTTACTCTGAGTCATTTTGAGTTATGCCTCAGTGCTGTGAGAAGCTCCTACGGTGATTTGCTCAGTGTCAAAGGTCATATGTGGATTTACGCCTTTTTGGCACTGAACAAAACCCCACTTTTACTGTTACGCCTTTATGTTCTGCTTCTTCTGTTACATCTTATGGGTCATCATTTCAGTTCTGTCCATTTGCCATTGAAAAGATCTCACTGAGACCTTTCATTTGGTATATACACTTAGACTTGCACCCCTTTGCTTCCAAGCCCACGCTATCATCTAAACCCGTGGGTTGGTTGACCCATGGAAGTGATGTCATTTTTTCCACAGCTGTCTGGAGAGTTTTTAACATCGACAGACGTGAAAGCAGGCATGAAACAATCTGTTTCAAATTTGGAAGTTGCACGAGCCATGTCAGGCGTACACCAGGCGCAACCTTTAGTCTCCGGTTCCTCCTTGGGCAGTATTGAGTTTAGTTTTATTTTTTGCCACAATACTGCTCACAGCCACAGGTGGAATTGGTGACAAGGCAATAATTTTCCCATATGCATTTATTATACAGTAAGTCAGTAGAGCGCAACAATGCCCGCCCCCCTCCGGTGCTGGAAGTAAATTTTCCATTCATTTTTCCCATAGACTTTTTGAAAAATGTGGAAATTAAGAGTCTCGACAGAGGCTACTCATCTATGTGGTAGCTCATGACCATAGTGCAATTAATTTTAATCTTGAATAATTGGCCAAACACATTTGTAGCTTTGCGTTTTAACAGGTTTCTTTTTTTTTTCTTTAACAAAGTAATTGCGCTATGGTCATGAGCTACCACCATATAGCTGATTAGCCTCCATCAAGCCATTTTGATTACTATTGGCATTGCAGCCATTATGACAGTGACACAGGTCCCACCCACTTATTGATTTTGTTACATTTTTCACACAATGTAGCCTACAGAATGTACAAATACAGCTTCACTCCTCCACGTCTCTAGGCTGACTGGGTTTTTGTTTTTCATATTTAGATTCATCTGACCATAAAACACTTTTTTCTTTTGTCTCAGTCTGTTTTAAATGAGCTTTGGTATAAAGAAGTCTGTGGCGTTTTATGTCCACACATTGCTTTGTATTAGCTGATTTGACACTCTTTACAGCTTCTTGCAGCATTTGTGCAAACTGTGTTCTCTGACTGTGACTTCTGGAAGTGTTCCTGAGCCCATGCAGTAAATTGAGTACTGGATAATGTCCCCAAACATCACAAGCATCCAATACATCCAACAACAGAGACTCTGCATTTGTAAAATGCTCTTTTTTTACCAAGTCATCTTACTGAAGTGTTGCCAATTTACTGTAATTAGCTGTAAAATGTCCCTCCAGCCTTTCCAGCCTTTTGCTGGCCTTGTCCCAACTTCTTTTGGGACGTGGCACAGCCATTGAATAAAAAGCGAGCTAGTATTTTTATATAATGGTAAAGTATTGTCTATTTTTTATTTGTCTATTGTGAATAAAATATGGTTTCATGAAATTTACAAACCATTGTACTGTGTTTTATTTATTTTAGATTACACAGTGTCCCAACTTTTTGGAATAGGGTTTGTTTTATGACTGTACCCATTTCTAAATGGGGTTTAATTATAGACCTCATTTAGTCAAAATAGCCATGGTAAAAACTACTGTGGTGAAATGGAACTGAGTAAAAGTACTTAGTTACTTTACTCAAGTACAATTTTCATGTTTCTGTACTTTTATTGTGCATTTTACAAGGGGTACTTTTACATCACCACATTTTAGAGAGAGTATCTGAACTTTTTACTTCACTACATTTTTGTAACTTGTTTGAAGTACAAAGTTTTTGAGTGCTGTTTTTAAATCATTTGTTTTTACTGAGCCCTCACTGTAGACACGGTGCCTAAATATAATGTCACCAGTAAATCGGCACCATTCTTCATCATGTTCCCTCATATTTAACACAATCACTGCAAAATACTTTTACTTTCAAAGAAAATTGTACGTGAGTACTTTAATACTTTTACTTAAGTAGGAATTTTAATAGGATACTTTTACTTGAGTACATTTTTACTCCTTTATCCTTACTTTTCCACCACTGAAAATCAAATCCAATAATAAATAAAATTATACAAACATAATAATAATAAAAAAATGGACATAAAAGTAAAAAGGTAAAGGGGGCTGGAGAGACAAATGGGCCAAGCTGTGTTAGCAATACCGATTCTGATACCGCCTCTTACAGTCACAACCATAATTTTTTTTCTATATTATATGAATTTTTGTAAGTAATAAAAGCCTATTTGCATACACGTTACTAATAATGGCTTTTTTATGCCACTAGAGCAGCAGAACACAATGAATTGGCTTGGACCTGCCATTGGAACCATTGGAATTTGTATTATAATAACATTGTTTGTCATTACTACTGAAGTATTGATACTTTCAGAATGGCACCGATGCCCCAATTACATCCACAGATATCAAAGGTATTGATACTTTTGGGATTGATTTGCATGCCCTATTACACACATTTGGTTTATTCAGTATCAAGGGAGGTCTACAATTTTTACAGCACAGGTTTACAGGAAACCATCAAGATGCACAATAAAATATAAATGCTCTATTTAATATTACCACATAAGGTTGCAAATAAATTATAGGTTTTTATATGTCATTTCAACACATTTGCTTGTTTTATGATGACAGAGAATTTAAAAAATGCATTGAAATGAAATGTCAATTTATTAAAAAGTGTATACAGAAGGCCAGAAATATGTGCATAAATGTCTGGACGTGGAAGCGGACTGCCCACACCCTCGCACTGTCTGCTTGGCCTGATGTCATTAGGAAATAGGTTTTGCAGCAACAGAGCGGGAACGGACAGCTCTACACTTCCCTGCTGCAGGCTATTACTTTTCTGGGGGTTGTTTTTTGTCTTTGTATTGTTTTCTGTTTTTGTCATCTGGCCTGATCTGCAAGAGACTAGACTATTGCAGAAATATAGACTAGAGAAAAAAAAAAGTGACATTTAGTAAGATGATAAAGAAGCAGCAAGGACAGGCTGCAATGTGTCTTTAGAGTCCTATGACAAGCCTATTGTGTAAAATTACAAGCTTTACATTTGCTGTCCTTTCATTGTCAGTGAGTAAGTAGTAAACATTGTTACTTGGCAGAGGAGTGGTGTAATGTCATCTGTTATTGTGGCATGTTTTATGCTCTTTTTTTGTGTTTTAAGTAGAATCTTTAGATAAGCACTCTCTATTTTTATATGACAATAGGCAGGTTGTATCTGATCAATTATAAAAGCCGTTTTTGTGTAAAATGCCCGAGCGGGGAGCAAGTATCTGTTGACAACACTTCACACAGGCATTATGTACGTTCCTGCGGACGGCACGCCATTGGTTCGCTCCCTACGTACATCACGTATGGCGCCGCCCTCTCCTACCGTTCCCCGAAAGCCGATTGGTCCCGCTATTAGTTCTTTACAAGGGGCCGCGGCCAATCCGTGAAGGAGGGGGGCGGTGCCTGACGGGTGGAACAGACTCTCGCGCCTTCAGTGGTAGAATCGAACGTCCCCGAGCGCACACGGCGTAGAGGAGAGTACAGCGACGGGTCTCTGGAAGGAGATAACGGTTTCTTTTTTGGCCCCCCTCTCCGCTTGAAACCACGAGAACAAACCAAGCCTGATTTTTTAACGGGTTGTTTTTTTTTTTTTTTTTTTTACAGCGTCTTCTACTTACACGGAGGAGGGAAGCGAGGGATTTGAACTGCAAGTTTTTTTTATTTTATTTTTTTATTTTTTTTGTACGTTTTTTGTTCCCCCCTAAAAAGAGGATTCTGTGTGTTTCGGCGGTGGTTTTGGTTATTTCGCTCTCGCCGCAAACATGATGGTCGGAGAGGTCGAAGTGAAGGAGCGACCGAGGCCGAGTCCCGACTATTTGATGCAATTATTAAACGAGAAGAAGCTCATGACCAGCCTGCCAAATCTCTGCGGCATCTTCACACACCTGGAGAGGCTGCTCGATGAAGGTAAGTGGCGGGTCTGGAGTCCAAACCAGGGTGGGAAAAGAGGGAAAGAAGGAGCGGGGTTAAAGCGGGGTTGTGGCAGCGGCGGCGGCGAGGGAAGCGTGACCACAGTGCGGTCCGGTTTCGGGGCTCGCTCGCTCGGCTGTGCTCTGGGGGGAGTGCTCCCTTTACGGCAGCACGTTATGGAAGGCGACGCTTTACTCCCCTTCCCCAATAATGCAGCCTTCTTTTTACAGCTATAATTTCCCTTTTCTGTACATTTTTAAAAAGAAGTAAGTTGAGTTTACTTACCTGCAGACTTGTGTTTTGAGAGACGCCTGTTTTCAAAGTCATGAAGCTAACCCGTGAAGTTAAGTTAAGTTGACTTGTGGCGACGAGTCTAAAAACTTTCTTTTTCGTCATCGAAATAGGAGAAAGATTTGCGGCTGTTAGGCGTTACGACTAAAACGACTTGTTTGTTGAGTTTTAAGTGGGAAAAGAAGGGGTGAATTCGTAACATTTTGACGGGGGCCCTCGTTGCACATGTTTGAGCAAGCACTGTAGCTCGGGTTAGCCACATTTTGAAGCTAGCTACTCCGGGGGTTTTTCACACAACTACAGGAGGAACCAAAGCGCCGCTAACTCCGCTACGGTTTATACACATAACCACGAATTCATATATGTTTTCTGTAATGTGTCACTACGCATTATCAAATGAACACTCTCCCTGTTAGTTGTTGTTTTTTTTTTTGCTTTTAGGGGACTTACTAGTTGCCCAGCGGCCGAGCTTAAAGCACGGAGGAATGTGTCTGCTTGTTGCCCAAACAATAGCCAGTGAGTAGTTGAACAGAGGAGGAGGGAGGCTATTTCAACAGAGGGGGGTAACTTTTACTACTGACCGGGTACGCTTGGGTGACATCTCCCCACAGCGTTCGGAGGACATTCTTTGCCTTGTCTTTTAGTTAATTTCCCTTTCCCCAATATCTGCCGCAGTCGTCGTGTTCTGCCTGCCAGTGTAGCGTGCCCTACCAAAACTGCGTCGCCTTTATATTGTGTGTGTTGTTGTTGGCGTCCAGACGGGATGTGTCTGCCTAGCGCCTACGTCAGCTTTCTGCTTTTTTGGCGCAGATAAAAGAAAAGGACTTATATGCCTTCTGTTGATGGTATCAATAGCCTAAGCTGGACTAAGCGGAAGGCTGGACCCGGGGTTTATGTAACAGAGCAGGGGACACTAGAGAGCGCCACAGCCACCCCCTAGCACACTGTCTGTTGTCCCCCACGCTGTATGGAGAGTGTGGCAGAATATAGTGGCAAGGCTGACAAGCTCAAATAATAATAAAACCCTCCCCTGCATGAGTGTGAGCTGGAGCAGGACGCGGAGAGGAGAGAAGACAGAAGCTGAGAGTTGCATGTCTGGCTGAGTAGTCACTCCAGTATGTAGTTGCTGAACCGGTCTGCAAAGATTTCCGGGCTTCCTTGAGAGCTGATAAACAAGACACTTAAGGGGGAAAGTAGTCTGTTGTGCACTGGAGTCCACTGGCAACACTTGGCAAACAAAAGTAAATGTAAAAAGTAAAGATTGTAAAAATGTAAAGATTTGAAGGGCTTTGGTAACCACTTCACAACCATAGTGCCAATTCTTTGCTTAAAAATTAATAGTACAGTAGGTATTTTTAGTTTTCTATGCAGACTATTACCAGTTGCATCATAGTGACACAGTCAAGTAAGAATTACATTTTTTCCGCTTTATTAACACTTCTGACCATAATGGCTATTCTTAGCTTGGAAAGTTGACACTACAGCATTCATTTCAGTTTCATAAGTTAAGCACAGACATTTGCAAGTTGTTCTCAGGCATTCTGACAACATGAGGTCTACATATTGAAGCGGAATTTGGGGAGTAATGCATCTGTTCCTGTTCATTTGGAACATTGGGTGTGTTATTGTTTTCAGTGAGCGAAAAGTCAGGAAGCACGCGTGTTTTCTTTCTCATTCCGACTCCTACGTTTACCATCACCAGCCCCCAAGATTCACAGTTTAAAAGCAGTTCAGGGAGTAGGTACAGAGTTACTTTCAATATTTTGTTTACACAGGATTAAATTTCAGCATTAGCTTTTTAGTTTAACTGCTTTTTGTGATTTGTTTTTTTTACAGGAACATATTTGCCAAGAGAAGGGAGAGAAAGACTCAGAGAGAAGTGAGGGAGAAACAAGAATTATCTAAATTATTGTATCCTGGAATTTATAATTATGCCATATGTAATGACTGGCTGCTAACTCAATCTGACTTAGCCACTTTTTTCATATAAAGAATTTCACATTTATCACAAGTATGACTCCAGTTTCACACAACAGGAAAACTTTACAAGGGTTTCCATGGCACCAGCCTAAACTTTGCCCCGTCGCTAAATATTACAAGTGCGTGTGATGCAATCTGGCCAAGTGTCTCTGGCCGGTTCCTGTTAGGGGCTGTTTGCTTTGCCCACCCTCACGGATGGAGCTCTAGCTGCAATGTGGTATTCAGAACCACCCTTTCAATGCCCCATCCCGTGCTGGACTCGGCGCGCCCCACCCTTAATAAAGCTTTACTCCTGGCTGTGGTATTTGGCTTGTTTGATAAATGCCTGGAATATTTTTCTTTAAACTACATTTAGTGGCAGTAATTTTCATCATGAATGTGTGACTTTACACACGGAAGTAGCCGGCTGGATAGGGAGGATTACACAAGACATTTTGTTAAAAAATAGTTTTTTCCTTCATTACCATGACTATTGTGTGGCTCTTATAATTATTTTGAATTTATAAATGTGTTTTTATGGTTTGAAATGTAAGTTATTGTGCTTGAACTCAAATAAATCTTGTCTCAGGAAATAGTTGGCTTCTCAGCTTGAATAAAACAAGTACAGTGAAGCAGTTAAAATGCAGAACAATTATTTTTAAGAGCCCAAAATGCAGGATAACACTTTTATTTGGATTTGTAAAAATACATAAATTAACTTAGCTACTAGTGGCTAGAAATGCTTGAGAGTATTTGAAAGAGGCTTGAGTTTGACCTAGAAGTCTTTTGTGGACTCTTGTCATTGGAAGGAGCTGTACTGTTCAATTGCAAACTGAAAAGCAATGTTTAAAAAAGGCAGAGATATAAAGCCAGTTCAATGGTATGTTTAAATTGCCAGTAACTTCAACATTAAGTTTCAAACAGTCTGTCTTTCCAAGTAGGCCGCAACGTCAGAATTTTCATCCTAAAACGTGTGACTAAACTCAGTAAATGCTCCCGACTTAACAGTGCCTAATTAGAGCAGAAAACCCCCTAACTGTCTTTCAAAGTCTTCCCCGAAAACGGTGGTCCCTTTGGAGTCTACGCTCTCCGACAGCTGCACCAACCCCCCTCCACATTCTGTGCGTGTCTACACAGCTGTTTCCACGCTGGGAGAAAGGCGACACCACCCTTGTGACGTCCCTCAAGGTCACTTTGGCTCGATTGACAGACCACCCCCCATTTTTTTTTTTTTTAAATTCCCTTGCAGTTGTTCATCTCCCTGAGGTGACAAACTTCCTGATGTGGAGTTTTTTTTATTTTTATTCCTCTTTACGATCGGCCAGCCAACAAGCCGCGATTTTCTGTTGGCAGGAGGAGACAGCCCAATATAACATCTAGAAGTAGAGCCCGCAACTGAAGTGCAGGAGGTGTAAGTTAGTGGAGCATAGGAGAGAATGGAGGATTTTTTTTTTTTTTTTTTTTTTTTTTTTTTTTTTTTTTGAGTATTTGTTGTCCAAGTGTTTCTTTAAGCACCAAGGAACCCTTCCCCTCCCTTTTGTTCAAGTGCATTTTGTTAGTCGATTGCAGTTTTATTGTGATGGAGCCACATCATAGCCCTCGTTCCAGACTGCAGCGTCCTCTTTGCATATACAGTGGAGCTTGTTTGTCTGAGTGTGCTGTGATTTAACAGGGACATTCCCCGGAGAGCTGTCAGCGTTTTGGAGGACAAACTGTCTGCCGTCCACCGCCGAGCCATTGTACCAGACTTGTCCACTGGGAACAGCTGTTAAGAAAGCCCATTTTTGACAACAGGGAGAGTTAGTTTTTGCTACCTCTGCATTGAGGGTTATTTAAAATATTTTCAAACCTGCTTCTCTACTTAAGAGGCTGTTAATGACATGAAACGTATCAAGTCATTCCACATTTTTCCAGGAAACAGAGATATGACTAAGGCAAAACAGTATGAGATGACTAAACTTGCAACACGGAAAAACTGTGACAAATTACATGCATTTTCTTTCTACACTAATATATATGTCCAGATGACTTCTGAACCTAAACTAGCATAAATATTGGCGTGTACATCATGGTGCACATTTGCCTTTGCAGAGAGGTGGGATGCTCTCTAAGAAATTTGTCCGACTCAACAGTTCTCTGTGGTCAGACAAATAGGAGACGCATGAGATGTACTGGGTAAATATCACAGACAGGAGTAAGCTTGTGTGTCTACCTCTGTTACTTTATCACTGTAGGTTAACTCCAGCATCCCCCGACCTAGAGCTAGACCTGCACTAAACCTCCGACATACAATCAATCTACGCGGCTAACAAGATTGAGGACCACTTTACAAAGTACAATCCAGATTAGAGCAATGATGGCGTGCTGATAGTGATGGACAGGAAGTCAACTTGTGACTTGCACCTTTCCCCAAATCCTTTCAATTCACCCCACATTCTGTCCCTGAGCACCACTTACGAGCTGGAATTAACTTAAGCCTGAGCCATTCGGCTACTGACTCATGGCTTGGTGTTGTCTCTATCCCTGCTTTGGCTCGCTCTTGCCCCCATGTGGCCAGTGCTTCTCGCTTTTCCCTGTTAATAAATGGGCTGGTAGCACACATTTGACAGGGTGAGCTGCAGAGGTTGCACTAGGACGTGTTGCTTGCAAGTCTTCCTTTCTCTCACGTCTCCCCACCGCAGCCTATCTTGCCTCTCTTTTGCCTAGTCCAGCCTGCCAGGCCGACTACGATAAAGTCATCCAACGACAGCTCTGGGGCTCTTATCTCACGCCTCAATCCCGTGAGTGCCGGGGCCCTCCTTATCTCAGCTGCCTCCGCCTGGCCTCCTGTCTCTGCCCTGCCCCGACTGCTGCTGCCTCACTATCTGGTTCCATGTCGCCAAAACCCAACGGCTTGTCTCCCTTTACTGCCAGCTGCCACACACAGGCTTCCCAAAGATATTGGAAAAGTCAAATGAGAATTACGAAGCCATAAAAAGTCACCAGTAGTCTCAAATTATTGACAACATTGTAGTGAAAGTCTAGTAACAGTGTAGGTTTATTACATTAGTCTTCTTGGGGTGACATTATAAACTACAATATTGTACCTATACATAAAGTTGTAAAGAATTTTGCACCTTTGCTAATGCTACAATGCAAGTGTTCTCTCTCATCTAGGTATTTGTTAAATTGTATACTTTCATGGGGCCAGAGATCTCAAAAAGTATTAATTTTGACAAATAGTCTGCAGTAACCATAAATGTCGTCTGGAAGCTTTTAGTCTTAAAGCCCAATTTAAAACCAGATGCACATTTACGGTGTGGCTTCAGCTTGGGTGGCTTAAGTCAAAGAGGAAGACTGGATTAGGTCTGGTGTAATAATTATGACAAAACAGCTCTCCTCTGTTTGACCTTTTGATTTTTAGTATCACTTGTTGTAAAGCCTATCTAATCTTGTTCTGATCCAAGTTATATGTCCTCCTAAAAAAATTCCAAAACATATCTGAGAAGTAATGTGCGCTGCAGACAGGAAAGGCCCCAGATGAAGCCAAGTTTGTGGTTTGTTTTTCTGCGTACAGAATTCAGAAGGAGGGAGTGTTTTTGTGCATTTGTGACATGAGACGACTTCTCCCACTTCTCTTCCCTTTTCCGCAGAGCTGGCTCCATCTCTTTGCTTTGCTTTGACTAATTTAGATGACATCATGAATCATTTCTTATGCTGCACTTCCACTACATTTGATATTTTGCGGCGAGTATTCTGGCCCCACCCTGCCACATTCTTTAAATGCTTCAAATACCCACCCCCTACTCATAGTTGTCCTCCTATTCACTTGCCACTTCCCTTTTAACGTGTGCTGATTTTGATGCCTCTGAACTGTCATAACACATACAAAACTTGACAATTTGATTTCAGACGAATCAAACCAGTGATATTTCCACTCTATTCACGTTTTTATTATGAAAGGAGATGAATAACGAGGTGAATGCTCACTCTGTTCTGCTTGCGCTCGCCCACCCCCTTGCATTCATTTTCTCAGCTCTTTTCAGCTTTGGCAGCCAGCTCAGGAATTTTACCAGGAGCACAGTCGGAGCACTTAACCTCCAGCCTCTTGTTTGTTTTCCCCTAACACTGTTTTTAATGTGTTTAACTCAGCCCTATTCAAAAGCAAAATAAATATAAAAATCAGTTACTTAGCACCTTACGATGGCAAACGGCATCTTGTCAAATGTCAAGCAGTGTAATTCCCTTTGTTAACCCCACACCTGTGGACTATGTTTTGTTTTGTTTCAGTCCAACACATCTTTCTGCAGGGTTTTCAAGCCCATTCAAAACCAACCCAGTGGATCTGTCTGTTTTTCAGCCTTTGCCTGTGCATCTCACTAGTTGCAGGCTGGCCGATAAATCAAAGATGAATAATTTACCTGTCCCTCAGCAGCCTGTGTTGTTTCTGTGAGGCTCGGCAAGAGCGGCTGCCATAACCTTCCCTCAGGGCCACAGAAAGGCAGCGCGGCTACCGAGAGCTAGTGAGATTCTTATGTCATCAAATATGAAGCACAGGGAACTCCAGCCTGATCCACCCTCTGCTGCTTTTCTAAATCTTTCCAGCTTCAGCACATTTCTCATTCTGTATCAAATCTCAGCATTGTACAACTAACAGAAGTCCTGTTATTTTTATTTGTAGTCTGACACAGGAACACATAGGTCAGTGACTACCTAGTGGATTGATAAGTGACTATGTGGTGACTGTTTAAATGTCTGTTTTGTTTAGATTAGAAGTTGCAATGTGTTCTGGAAAACTTGTGGAGTACCATGAGTATGGAGATCGTTTTATTGAATATAAAATAATCAGTTTATAAAAAGTCAAGGGTGTTAGCTTGTTTCAGTGGATTGCTTTCTTTCTTTTCATTGAGTTTGACTGTTTTGCTTAAGTTTAGTGTTGTTTTTTTTTCCTTAATAAAGTTGCTTCAGTCCCCATGATGTCAATTTACATCTCTTTGATATTTCAGTGCTGTTTTGCTTTCCATTGATGTTGCTTTGTTTTGTTTTAGTAATGTTTGTCTTTTGTCTTTTTTATTGTTTCTTTTTAGTGTAGTACTTTTTAAGTTTTTACATTTGTACCTGTGAGCTTTGCTCTGGACTTGTTTTGTATATTTTTGGTGGCTTTTTTAGTCTTCTGTTAACAGTGAGATTGACAGCCAACAGGGACAGAAAGAATTGGAAATATAAAATGGAGCACGTCGACTCTGGATGGGCTGAGCTGCTTTCAAGCCCTGATCGCCCAAATATGTAGTTTACCACTAAGGCGCATCGGGACCTTTTTCAGATAATGTCTGATAACACAATTTGTATCCAGATTATGTTGCAAATATATCAATTTTTTTCAGGTTTATCATCAGATTAGCATGGAATGTTCTTTAATTGTCTCTTAAACAAAAGTAAACCACACTGTTGGCTAATTCCGCTGACCTGTTGTCTTGACACATTTAATGTTTGACTCATGGCACATTCTTGACACAATTGCATTTGAGTTTCTAGCGGGACAGGTTTTACCACAGTTGCTTCACTGTGATTGTGCTTCAGTGATGTGCCATGAACAGAGCTGTTTCTCCTTGCAGTTAATTTGTCTTTTTTTGAACTGTAGCTAATTTGATTACATGTCTACACAGATGCATTGGAATAAAAAAAGGCCTTCAAGCACTCAAAGCAAAGTAGCAAGTTTTTCTTCATTCCAGCTGAACTCTAATTAAAAGATGGCGACCTGTCATTTTAAGGCTAATTTGATCACTAGTGCACAGGACATCTTTGAATAAATTGTACCAATTTTCAGTGCTTTCCAGGAAAGATTTCCAGAAACAGTTGGAAAACTGCCTCTTTTTTTCTTCATGAACTTTTAATTTAATTCCCTCTTTATCATCCAGCTGCAAATGCCTCAATGAGTGACACAATCCCACACTGACAGGCGCAGTCAAACCAGAAAAACACGTGCTGCACAGTTGTTTTCAACCGAGGCATTCTGCCCCGGAGCCTCATCCTAATGCGAAACATGATTTGCCCCAGATAATTTACGTCTTGTTCAACACGTCCAACCTCAACCGTTTCAGTAGCAGCAACCCAAGTAACAGTGTTTTAAGTGACTACTAGTTGTTTGTTGGTGCTTGTGGCCATGCTCAAGGCTGTTTCTTTATCAGTGCAGTGGTTGGGAGGCGATTACAGGCCTGAAACAATGGTAGCTTTTGTCCGATCTGGTTTTAATTGGGGAAACAAAGAGCCTTTTTAGCACAGTGCGTAGCATAGGCCTAAGAAGGCACAGATGAGTTGCAGGACAGAATGTGCTGTCTGTAGCCTTTTTTTTTTTATAGTGTTTTGTTATTGTTTGTTAGTAATTTGTATCATCAATGTCCCTTTAGATTAAGCAAGAGCAAAAAGGAAGTCACCGTGACTTTTTTGTGTAATGTTAAGCAATCCACAAAAAATTAAGATTGCATAGTAAAACAAGCACAACTTCTGCTAGTTACGCTGGTGCTACTAACTTGGTTCAACGCTCTGATGTTTTTTTTTTTTTTGAATGCAATATCTGCCACACCAAGAAATTAGAAGTCTCTGCTAATTATTATTCCTATAATTAAGATTTATGACATTTTGCTGTTTCACATAACTGCACATAAATCAATACAAACATGTAATATTACAAACACATTAGTCACAATTGCTTTTATTGTAACATGAGGATGATCTGTTAAAATACTCAATCTCGCACTAAAAAGGACTATCATAAAAAAGGAGGTATTGGTGAGGGTGAGCCTAACAGTTATTTAATGTGACAGACCAAGCGCCAGCAGAGAGTGAAAACAACTGGACTATAGTGTCTGTGATATACAACAGTAGGAGAGACAGTGGATTCCTATGTGCTGCGAATGAGGTCATGTGGCCGGTTGCGAGGAAGGTCGTCGACCCCTCCCTCGCTCCACACGCCACCCCTGTGTCTCTGCCTTCCTCCCCCTCGGCTAATCACACACAATGGCTTTTTGTGCTTTTAATGGGCCTGCCGCACTCAACTCTGGGTCATTCCTAGCACCGGATCGCACACAAGAACGCACCGGGCCCTGTCTGTCAAACACTGCATCGCTGTGCACTTTTAACGCTGCATTCAGCAACACGGTCAACCCCCAGCTTTACAATCAACACGGCTGTCACCCGGATTTATGCATATGCGTGACATCTGATTGGACTTCATAGCTTGCGGAAAATGGATTTTATAACAAAGCATTTGTACTTAAAGTGTTGACACTCATATGTTTTTTATGCTGACTTTAGATGGACTATACTCATAAATTGCTTAAGACCTGACTTCCCTTTTGAACTAGAGTCCACAACACCCTGCTCTGGCTAAAGCTGCCTTTAATGGTTTCTTGTTTTCTTTATTTTGTTTCTTTATTTCATGTTTAGTCAGGGGTCTAAAACTCTTGCTCTTATCATTGATCTCAAAGTTTTTAAAACTCAAGTTCTGATTAGACTAAGGCAATGCTTTAAATTTGTAAGAATAACTGTGGCTTCTGACAAACCTGGTCAGTCGGAACACACTCTGGCCCTTTATAGTGCTGTCTGACCCTAACCGCAATCCCAATTAAAGAACCTTGACTTCTGGTGGCTGTTTGATTCTCGAAGTCACGCCATCGACTCGATTGAAGCTTACTCCAGCTCACCCGCCAGATGTTACAAAGACATAAATAATCACCGAAATGCAAGGTGTCATCTTGTTTTTGTCTTGAAATAATGTTGTGTTGAAAATAGACTGAAAACACCTGGAACACCTGCTTGGAGTCTGGTTTGAGCTTAAACAGCCCTCTCCTCTCTGTATGTTCGCTCTGCTCCATGTGATTACGCAGGAATGCCAGCCCTAGAAGACTGAAGGTGTTGGTTTATTGTGGGTTTGGATAAGATTACTGCAGTGGCTCCTGTGTCTGCAACTCATCTCCCCATGGACATGTCGGGACAGGCCCACACCGGCAGTAGCAGTACTAGAAATAACAGACTTTGGACCAAAAGCAAAATGACTGTTTACTGTACACAGTATTGTAAGCATGACTGTTGCTTTGGGTTAAGCCTTGCTTCCTTTCTTGTTTTCTTTTGACTTCCTTTTCTATTATTTTATCCCTTCCTTCCTTCCCTACAGTCTGCCCATCTTTCTTCCTTGCTTGTGTTCTACCTTCTGCTTTGTGTCCTTGGAGGCTGGTTTACAATTTCCTACTTCCTTCATTCCTTCTTATCCTGTTTCTTCTTCCTCTATCCTTTTTGCTTTTTTACTTGCATATTTCTTTATTCTTGGTGCCTTCTGTTTTTATCTCTCTTCTTTTTGTATATGGCTTCCTCGATAATTCTTCATCTTTCATTCCAGTCTTGTTACTTTCTTTCTTACTACCTTCTTTCTTGCCATCAGACTTCTCCATTCTCACCTTCGCAGTTCACAGTTTACTTGTTGTTGTGGATAGGCTCTGTGTTAAAGTGCCACCGCTGAGGAAGGACAGTGGACCTGCCTCAGACCCAGCTATGCTTGTGAGCAGACTGCTGCTGTTATGGCTGCTGTGGACACCTTAGGGTGAAAAGTGAAAAATGTTGGAGCCAGGAGCTGGAGCAGGTCTCTCTCTGTGTGTTCTGTCCAGTGCGTCACCACGGGCCTGTCCCCTGAGAATGTGTCTGACATGAGGTTCGCCTGTCGCTGATGGAAACTCTCTGCCGCAGACTGTTTTTATTGAGCGGCTGACACTTTGGATGAACCAGACCTCAGCTTCCCTCTTACTTCATCAACAAAATCCACTCCCACTTCTTACATCATCCATGCTTTCTGGTACTTTCCACTTGCAAACATGATTGTCATTCCTCTTTTAGATTTAGGCTATTACCATCACATTGTTGTTTTTTTATGTGGCACCAACATTTATGTGGATTAAATATTTGGCTTTAACAATCTGACACAGATTTTTATGCCAACTGCCCCTCCTTGATCCCACTGTCTTTTTATCTGGGGTTAGGGCTGGCACAAAGTTAGACTGGCTTGCAACCTTTTGTTTCTGGCAAAGTGGATTGTTATTGCATTCCTTAACATGTAGCCTAAAGTTGAGTTCTCTAATAGTGGAGTAGATGGAAAACATTTTCGGATTACCATGTTCTTAAAATGAAAATTGTAAATGAGACATTCCAGTTAGTTCTAGCTCAGTATTCATAAGTTGTAGTCTGCATTTCCCGTACAAAGTGACTCATTCTCTTGTCTTTGTGCCCTTTGTTTCGGCAGAGCATTTCCACATGCTGCCAAACTATTTCCCTATCTGCCTGTTTGTCCCTTTTTAATTTCCTCCACTTTCTGCTGCATTTGCATGTGCTTATTTGCAGCAGACGCTTCGACCCCCGGGGCTCCTCTGGCTGTTTTTCATGTGTGGACCAGCGGTGACATTAAAGGCCTGTAACATGCTCTTTCTCTTTGCATCAGCCTGCCTCAGCTCTGTCTGTCTGTGGCCCTGGACTCACAGTGCCCCCGCTTTGCTCCACGCAGACGTCTCCTCTCCCAGGCTCAAATGTTGTGTGCACGTGTGTATGCACCAGCGCACTTGTTAAGCCAGTGCACCGAGAGCTTTGAAGAAGATCACTGTTTAAAGGCTTAGGAGCAGAGCAGCCTGCTTAGAGACAGGCAGACAGTGAAGAACTCCCCGTTTTAGGTGCAAGTTTTTGTCACCAAGCTCTGTGCATTTTCTGATTTATAGAATCACTGTCATTTACACCTGAATCAAATGATGCATCATTAGTTTAATGTGTGCAATGCAACTTTCTTTAAGCTGTCAACAAATACAGCCATATAAAGGAGTGAATTTATATTTTGCAGACAAATTCAATTGCGTTATTGTGGTGGTTCTTAAAATATGTAATGGGCCTCATTTTCTCCTGCCACCAGAGATGCTGTATGGTCAACAAATAGCAGTAGGCATTGTTTTTGTTTTAACTAACTGACTATTGTCCAGTGTGTACCCCACTTCAGGCCCTTAGTTATTGGCATAAGCTCCATGCAATTGTGATGCCTAACAAGAAAAGGGGAAATAGATGAATTAATGTTTTTGTCCAAGTTATTATTTGTTCCTTAGTGTTAAGTCTTAGCATTGTAAAACTGTTAACATTAGTTTACCGTAGCTTGACGAGAGAGTTGCAATAATCCATTGCTACCAATATTTACAGTGAAAAGAGCCGTTGTGTATGACACACATTCTTATTCTTCATCTATCTGCCAGTTTTGTCTGTTTATTGCTTTGTTTAAATATGTAGAGCCATATGATGAGAATAATGACTGAACTGAAAAATCTGTTGTGTCCAAAACCTCTCAGTTCACTATGATTTCTATTATTATTGTGTAACCTAGTATAGTTATTGAGAGGTTTTGCATCAACTTCAGTAATATCAAATTATAAAATCAAATCAAAGAAGCATAGATAAAAACTGTGGATGAGCACTTTATCTAAGCACGAGGTTAAGATGGCCTATATTACATCCCCCAGGACGCCACTGCAGACAAAACACTTAAGATGTGGTCATCTTTAAAACCTGGAGCATAGACAAAACAAATGTGTAGCACTGATAACATCTCATAATCTAAAGACTGGCTCTGGAAAACGACGGTTCCTCTCAGCTTTTCCTTGCCCTTCACTAAAGCTGTCTAATTAAAGCCATGCATTTTTAACCGCTCCACCTGATATTTAACACATCCTCTCTGACTCATTTCTATATCACAGCAGTAGGCGTACGAAGCATTCAGATTTGGAGAAACACTTATATCTCGCTGTGAAGACAATAAAGAGCTGTCAGGACATAACAGCAGCGATGATGTGTTCGCTTGGCTGTCGGGCTGGAAGCTGAAATGCTCACTACAAGCCCCAGCAGGCCCTATGTTTTCATGGAAAGAGCATCAGCTGACTTCATGAAGTGGCCCTTGTTGTTTGTTCACATCATTCTCAGCTTTTTCTCTGCAAAGGCACTCCCATCTTGTTCAATTTCATGGCTGCCGACCATAACAGTGGCGGCTGATGTCGCGGTGAATACAGTCAGATGTAATTGTGAAAGCAGAATTAATTCAGTGTTGTATTATGTGAAGAGGCACTCGAAGGATGATAGCCTGAATTTACAACAGCGGTCGTTCTATTACTAACATTACAATAAGATATATATAGGAGCATTTGTTACTTGATTCTCTATGCTCGAGTGGAACAGTGGGGGAATATTGTAACATTGGCTTCCAAACATTGTTCTACTGTAATGCAATAATAAAGTTAAATAAAAGAAACATTGCCTTTTTGAAATAATAAGATGTTTGAATAAATACTTCCGCTTATTCCCATTTGGGGAGCTTATCGCAGGAACGCTAGGCCTTAGGCGCGGGGTACATCCTGGACAGTGGACAGTTTGTCGCAAGGCCGACACGGACAAAAAAACTCAGACAGACCATTCTCTCTCACATTCATTTACTGTAGGCATTTGATGATAATAGAATTTTATGTCACAATTATCTTGGTTACAATAATTGCTGATTAACAATATTCTCCCGATAATTAAGTTATTATTGTAGTTTGAAAATGTGGCTAAAAAATACTGGATTTACATTACAGTGACGTAACAGACTCAGGGTTATGATTTTAGGATAAATTATTGCAAACATACGGCTCCAAAATTTAGAATACTCATGTAAACAACAGCTTTAGTGACTTGGATAACGCGGTGGCTTGTTAGACTGCTGCAGCGCATACTTCAATGAAGGTGGGAGTAGCATTCAGACAGCACTCAGTAGTACTATTGTCAGAACTATGCATGCAGAAATCACAGAAATTCGCATTTTATATCATCGAGCTGTATAAGTTTAAAAGTGAAAGCATGTTAGCCGTAGCTTAGATACATTTATCAAGCGAGGAACGCATTTTCTAACTTTGTTGAGTTTCATTTTGTAAATTCAATGTGTCACTTTATATTTAATGGTTAACATATGATTACCTTGTAAATTAGCTGTGTTTATTAGCATGTAGTGCTACAAACATTTAGCGCTACTGCTAAATCCTCAGACGGCTTGAACGCCTCACAGTCCACTGTATGCCTCAGTCCATCTGTCTGCTCTGCTGTAGATCAAGTATTTTTACGCGTTCTGGAGAAATTAAAAATGTAAACATAACGAATAGCAGAGGGCACACGCTCTCTCATATGAGGATAATGGGGATTATCTCGATGAACGCTTATCACGATAATTAAAAATTGCCACGATCAATTAATCCTTACTGTTTATATCGCGATTAGCGGTATAATTATTTAATGCCTCATTCCTAATTCACTAAGGGGATTTTAGAGTCACCAATTCACCTAACACGCATGGCTGGCCTGAGGATGGGGGGCATGAGCACTAACCTTTCTGCCATCGTACCCCCCATAATGACAGACTATATTATAAGACGTTGGATAGAAGTAATGGCCATCTATAGCATGACTTCAGTTTTAGAGCCATTTCCTATTCAAGCATCATACATTTGTCATGTGAACAGACACCGCTCATGGCCAGACACCTAAATGGCTGTTGCTATAACATAGAAAAACATTTTGCTCATTTTACTAGAGCTTAAACTATAACGATGACGAATACTGACCTAATACAGTTGAACTGATGATATATTTTGCATCCATATTCTAAGAGGCATAACATTTACTTGGCGGCCTGGAAGCAAAACAGGGCAATGCAATAAAAAATCTGTGGGCGGGTGGATTATGGATATAATATTAGACCAGAATCAGTCATGGCTGTCACTGATTCTGAATGAGAGTTGCTCATTAGCACTATATGGCAAAAAATGGCTTTTGGATATATTGTTTAATATGCCTCATAGGCCAGGTGCATTGCAGCCTATACATGACAACAAAATGGGTGGCCATTATTTACTGGTTAATTCCTTGTCAAGTTCATTCATTCATTCATTTTCTACCGCTTATTCCCGTTAGGGGTCGCGGGTGACTGGAGCCTATCCCAGTGTCAAGTTTTGCCAGACAATATTAGGATTGTTTTTATTTTGGGTAATATGTAGGTCTTCTAAAAGGAATGTTGGAAGACTAAAATCAGGCATTCTGCAAAATGACAAGCCATTATGTTTGAATATTTTTTGCCAGATAATTAAGTTATTAATTTATTGCAATTGAAAAGTACTACTTTCTTATATTAGGACAGACAAATAGAGTTGCCTTTTGACCTTGTTTTCTTTACTCAACTTGGGTGACTCATTTTTGGCTTTAGATTTAACAATTTCTAAAACACTAATGCAAATCAATATTAGTTTTTTTTTTTTTTTGCTCCACACAAGTGAACCCAAAAATGTGACTGGAGCTTGATAACTGTTTTGAAGAATAGTGTCTCTGGTTTTATTATGTAAGAAATAGCACTACAGTGAGCACTATTAGGTAAAGACTTTACAGCTCTATAAAGTTAACAGGGTCATTCTAGGTAAACACAGCCTTCAATAAGGGTCTCAGTCAGGTACCAGACAAGTGCTCTTTGGTGATGATGTTACATGTTTCAAGGGATTGCGGCAGAATGTGACAGATTTCGAGTTGTTTTTGGTGTCAGCTGCAATATTTCGCAGCCTTGTTGATTTTTAATGATGTTTGGCTGGATTTGTTGAATTATTAGGAACATGTGTCAGGATAGTGACTGCTTGTCGAAAACTTGGAGGCCATATGTGAAAATCCTTTGTTCATTAAAATTGCAACAGTGTGTAACAAAATTGGGAAATTGCTTATACAAAAACAGATTACAATAAAGTACACAGAAGTTGGATTCATTGCATGTTGCTCTTGTTTGATTGCATCACGTATTGTTTGTTGCCTTGTTTGTAATATAACAATGTAGGTGAAACAAAATCAATTTCCGTTTGATTTTAGAATATAATGGTTATACTTTTGGAATAACATCATTAAATATTTACTTGCAATAGTTTATTACATCATACTTTACTCACGTGGCATCAACATGTGATTATGCTTAATGGGACTTGTACAATATTAGAGCTGTTATGCTTTGAAAAGCAATTTTCCTGAGATGCCAAAATAGATGTTGGTGCAAGTTTTTTTTAATTAAATGATTTTACAATGGGTGCTCTGATTGGTTAATTGCTTTCGACATACAGAGCCTTTACAGTGGAATAACTTTAACCTTTTGTCATATCACTTCTTGCAGTGTTGCCTACTCTGTCTACTGCAGTGTTTAAAGCTGTACTTTAAGCAAGATCTGTCACTACTCGAGGAACCAAGTATTTCATAAATGTTTGGCCCTCCATGAAATTAGTGCAAAATATTCAGTGTTGAAGCAGTATCAAGTTTATTCATTAAAATATTGTTAATTACATATTAATTACTGCTTAATTCCTGCTTAATAGTGGTGAGTCATGCTAAAGTGTTACCAATTTCAGCCTATACTACACCAAATGGAACATATTGCAAGTCATATTTTATTCTTTAGTCATTGCTGGTTTTTCTTTATTCATCAGCTCTAGTGGAAGGATGATATGCTCTGTGCCACTCTGTACCCAATTTTAAACTATTCTGTGTCAAACTCAGCCATACTGCTTGACGCAATCATTGTTTTGTAAGATTTGTCTGTTTTCAACCTCATTCCCTAATAATGACAAACACAGAGCATTTCTCATTCTGTCACTCCTTAACCTTTCCATTTTCAATCTGTTTGTTGACAACCTCCGCCTCTGTCTCTCACTGTTTCCATCTGTTCTCACCGAAACCCTATCATCACGTTTTGTAAGGATTTACAAAGGTTTACAGTTAAATCCTCAGTCTGCAATGCCCTTTTCAGAGTCTGCAGCTGTGATTAAAAATGGTCCGCTAACAGCATGTCGCCACTTTTTGTGCTTTTGCACTCGGCAGCTTTCCTTTTTTCTTCTCGAAAGCACCGCAGTTTGCTATTGATTTTCAAAATTTGTTCTGCAATTATTTGGAAGCTTGTATGATTGCTCCTTTCAGGCAGAGGGGACAAAAGTGAGCGCTTCAATCACAAAGACATCAAGATGATCTTTTTTTCGGTGACAAATTATCCACCCTCCCTGCTCCTTTTCCATTATTTGTGGTCGCCTTGGTTACAGGAAGCACATTGTACGTTATCACCTCCTCTCACATTGTCAGCTCGAGCGTTTCCTTCCCTTCCTTTCCTTCCTCCCTCACTTCCTCTAACAGCTCGGACCTTTCTGGCCATTGTTGCACGACACAGCGGGTATCTTGTTGTAAAAGCCCCATTTGAAAAGTGCTTTATAAATGAATTGCAACAGGTTTTTTAGAGCTCTGGACAGTATGTTCTCCCAGCCAAACACCTTCTTCTTTACACACCTTTGAAGCCATAGTCCCAGTCAAAACAAACCAGCCTCTGCCTTCAGATGCGGCCCATCAACATGCATCCTGGCTCTTCTTCCTGTTATTCTGTGTGGCTTATCTGGAAGTGTCACATCTCGGTGCATCCTGTGCTGCTTTTTACATAGAATCCCATGTTTGTGTCTGTGGAACTGTGCCTGGGGACCTCAAAAAGTGATTGAATATACTGGGTTCCCACGCAGCCTGGAAAACTTTTGTTACAGAATAGTAATAAAAAATGGAAGAAAAGATTGCCATGGAATATTCTGTGTTGGGTTGAAATTTTTATATTTTGCAATTAGGTTAAGAGTATATTTGGATATGTGATCCTCATCTTTCAAAAAATGTTTTAATATTTTGCATCCTACATTTTGGATTCAGACTCATTATTTAAATTTTTATCATTATTTGGATAAAATTGTTTTATTTTAGCCATACTTTAGTCTCTGTGTACTATTGCTTTACTTCAATTGCATGAATTCTTTCATAGTTCTGTGTTTTTCCTAGTTTAGTACTGGTTAAGGACAGGTTTTATTCTAAAATGTTTTTGACCTAGTTTTAAATTTGGCTCCTAACTTGGTTTGGCTTACCTATAATTTAGTCCTGAAGTAAGTCCTGAGGTTAGCTTAAGTTCAGTCCTTGCTTCTGGTTTAATCCTAGGCTAGCTTTAGCCTTGGGTTTGATTCTTAGTCCTTCCTAATTGTTGTATATAATCCTTCCTTGTTAGTTTTGCCTATTGCCGTCCAAATTAATGAGCTAGTACCCTCGAAGATGTGTATGGTTAAGTATTTTAGGAATTGCTGCAATGCATTACCACAAGATATGCATGTATGTTACAATAAACCAATGAAAACAAGATTTGCATTTGATTCGAGGTGAGACAGAAAAAGTGGCCTGCTTGTCTTGTGGCAGATTTCTCTTCTGGTAAAGCCTGGGAAATGAGCTCCCACAAGATGACCACCCCACAATCTGCTCGGCTGATTGCATGAAAGCCTCTGTCATGTTTAGATCGTGTTTGTCTTCATTTTAATTAATCCGGCAGGCTGAAAGCACCTGTCCCGACCTGGCAACCCTTTTGTTTAGACACTGTTTCAGGAACACTGCCAATATCCTGGCTATACTTTTCCCTCCAACTTTGTCCCCTCCAATTCTTGAAAGCATTTGCAGCTTCTGAGGTTTCTCTCTCAAAGCCAGCCCGTTAAATGACTATTACTGCAGCTTCCAATTTAACGCCACATATCGCAGGCTCTTTAGATTGCAAAAGCAGCAGGAAGAAAGTCTATCTTTGGTTGGTATTTCAGAAGGAAGGAACCTGAGTCGGCATTTGTGTGCATTAAGCTTTCTGTTTGAGCTGAGCTAGGATATAAGACACATGCATAGAGCAGGGAAAGAGGAAGTAGTGACAGAAAACTTGAGTTTCTGCTGTGTTGGATTACCAAGTAGTATTCACTATATTAGGCATTTAATACCATTTCTCAACTTAATGCATTTAGTCACAGTATAATTTTCACTATGTATAATTGTGCATTTCCCAGTTGTAGCTTGGCATACTTTGGGATAATAAAATTCTTCAGCTTTAAAAAGTCATTACTGCTTACATAGGACTTTCAAGTTGGGCCTTTTATATCTGCACCTAAATAACCATTATGTTCTTTTTGTACTGTCTCTGTGTAACTAGACATAGATGGCTCCAAATTAGCCTCTGTTAGCGACAGCTAGTTATTCTATGTAAAGTGGTGTAGACCAATCACTGGGAGCTTCATAATAAAACCTATTGAGGTCATATTTTTCACAGATGATTACTATAGCAGTATACTATTTTGGGATGAAACGGTTATCCTCAAACCAAATAAAGTCTTGGTTTAGTCCAAGTTTAGTTTTTGTTTGGAGATTTGCAGACACAAACGAGGTTTAGCACTGGGTCTTGATTTTTATGATATTATTTTGTGAGCTGGACACGAGGAAATGCTACTTCCTCAGATAGTTGGTTCTGAAAATGTTCAGTTTTGCTAAGGTTGAGGTCTTTTATGAGGTTGAAAGTCCTGGTGCTTGCTTTAACATTTGCATTTTTTTCCACTTTTTTTAACAATACATGAAGCGTGCCATTACACACATTCCATTTGAAACATTAAGCCATCTGCTCACCACTGAGGCTATTCATAAATAGTCATAAATGCTGGATATAGTTGATGCCAAAATTAAGCACTGAGTGAGTTTTATGTCGAAGGTATATTAAGTTGATCTAAAACCAAAACTCTGCAAATTTGCAATTCCCTGGCGATTAACAAGGACTGTCATTATTCACTGTCCGGATGTTACAAAAATCGCCCATTTTCTGTCTACATGAACCATAAAGTTCACCGAGGCTCTCAGTCTCAGCCCAGAGTCTTTTTGCCAGTATCTGCAGAGCCATTAAGACTGAAGACTAAAATTAGAACAAGGGATCATCACGTTAGATGATGTGGAACTGTTTTATGAGGCCGAGTGCTGGTGGGGGGGACTCGCTGGCAGTGCAATGAGCCGTAGGACTGCCAGTTTTGTGCATGCGTTGGGGTCTACCATAGAGCGAGGTGAAACTGGCAGGGAGGGCCCTGCTCGATACTGAACCTTAATGGCTGCCGCGAGGGGCCAACGTTCATTACTCTCTGCGTGGGGGGACTTTCGACGGGAACCTGGGGTGAAAATTGTCAGAGCACACACGAGGACTAGTCGATGTAAGAGAGGGGGAAAAATACAGCGTAACAGTACAGTCAATGGGGGAAAAAACTAGGATCTCTTTACACAAAAGCGGGATTACAAACCAAGAGTCAAGCCAGTGGTTCTCATCCGGTCAGGTCATTTTTTATTCTTTTTTTATTGATTTTATTCTGACCAATTTTTACAAAGTTGGACGCATTAGGAAGGAAGGAAGGCAAGAAAGAAATGTATTATGTGGATCTGAACTATTGGGATCTAGGAAGTTTCAGAAGGATGTATCATTGCAAGATGGAGATTTCCCAACTGCCCCATGTATTAACTCCAGTCACACGAGGTTAGTAAAGGAACACATTGGTAGTTTTACTGGTTTCTTCACCAGTTGTAAGGGCTTTGTGACTCAGAACTAGAGGAGTCCGGTTTGAGTCCTGCATTATATCATTACTATTTCAGGTTACTTAAGTCAATATGTAGGTTTCAAGTAATTTGAACGTCTTAAACCTTTATACAACCCCATACAACTACAATAAGCAAGGTTTCTACTGTTGTATTTTCTCTAATTGGTTGTCTGTAAAATGCATAAAAGACATCTTCATGTGCATCCATTGCTACTGGTCACTGGAAACCGAGATTGAATCCTTAGAGACCTAACCAATTGTTTGTACAGAATTAGAATGGCTCACAAGGCTAACAAATGGCAGCTTTAAAAAAAAAAAAAAAAAAAAAAAAAAAAATTCTGTTTTCAATAACCAACTTGTAATTCTGTGATCCCTGTCTCAATCATCTACTCGCTGTTTGTACTGGCAGCAGAACTCCTCAGCCCTCGCTTCACTTGCCCTACTTTTAAGCCACCTTTTCCGGGACATTTACTGCACACGTCCCTCTGTCACATTGTCAAGTGACTAACTCTCTACTCTTGGAGCCATTCTGTTTCACAAAAGCATTTCTCTTTAAATCCCCGTCAAAGTCCTGTCTGTTTCTTCACACCTCTCCGTTCTCGACTTCCATTCATCGGCCGGCCCCGTCTGTTTGCTTTGTTTAATTACCAGCCTAATGCGCTATGGCACGTTCCTATAGCACCGCGTCAATGTAGCTGCCAGCAGTCGCAGAAAGCCACATCGAGCTTGGCACCCGTTCCATACCTGCGCGCCTTCACAGTGACAGCCCCAGAAAACACTGCGTTTGCCACTGGTTATGATTAATGGCTTTGCTGATTGCTGTTCTTGGCCATCACCACACCTACACAATCTGCTTTTAGCATATTCCCCGGACGTCTGCTGAGTGAGGAAGGAGGTAGACCCAGCTATTTTTTGGCTCCAACATCAGCACGAGGAAGGAAATGCTTTAGTCTTACCTTTCAAAAATAACTTTTCAAGGTCAGATGTATAAACTCACCTATTACTTTGTCAAGGTCTTCTGTCATATGGTCAATTACATGGTGGTCATGTCACTGTTTGTTCTATGGTAGTATGTAACAGATGAATCATATGCATACGGAAAGTCAAAGTTGATTGAGAATAATTATTTGCCCTAACTACATACAAAATGAAAACTTCATTTAGTCTTCAGTATGTAACAAGGTAGGTTGGGGCGATTTTGGCACAGGAGGTTAAGCGGGTTGCCTTCTGACGGAGGGTTGATGGATTGCTTTCTGCTTGGCCCAGTACATACTGTCGTTGTGTTCTAAGGCAAGACACTTCACCTCCATTGTCTATTCCAGTCATAATATGTAGCTGGTTGTGACAGGATGGGCATTCGGCATTAAAACTGCGAATGGGATGCCAAGGGAGCAACTGAAGGAAAACAAAAAGGTCGACTTGACTATAAATTGCAACTTCTTTATCTCACTATCAACAGTGCTTAAGCCAGATTCACACTGGATGCGTTACATGTGCAGTATGTCTCTGGTGCATTTTTCTGACGGACTCCAATTCACACAGAGTGCGTTGCATGTGCGGCACGTCTCCAACCGGAGCCAGCTGGGAGACCTGCGAGTTCACGGGAGAGGGGCAAGTTTATGCTGGAAGTTGTTCACGCGATAATAACCTTGTATACAGAGAACTGCATGTAAAAAGTATGGTAAAAAGCCACGTTTGCCTCTGACCACAATCTCTTGTTCATTTAGAGATTATTTGGCGATTTAACCACGGTTGAAGCCCAAAAGTCACAGAAATATTACTTCAACCCTGGGTAAGGACGCTATGTATATAAATACTTTCATTTTACTCACATTTAATGCTGTCCTCAGTTAAGATGTAATGTTTACAGCGATGTGAGCGAGAGGCTGCACAAGTGTTTTTATTTTGAAATTTACCGGATCCTCTTCACTGGACCCAGGTCTGACTTCCTGTCTGCCTCGATCTGCTCTGTTCAACTTTATACCTGACGGATCCGGGATCCGGCAAAAATAGACTTGATCCGTATTTCTGACGGAGCACTGGACACGGAGACATACTGCAACGCAGCCGGTGTGAACTCACACATTGACTTGCATTGCGTCTATTTCTTGCAGGAGGAATTGGGCTAACTGCGTCCCAGTATTGTTTATTGTTGATTCCCATTAGTCCTTACCACAGTAAATACCATTACCATTACAGTACCAGTAATGGTATTGTATTCAATGTAACAAAACACACTGCCTATAAAGAGCTGTCAAGTCAGCCTTAAATAAAAATAGTGGTGAAGTGAGTTATGTGGCCCAGGGAATGTTAGAAGCTTAATGGTATGAATTGCGCTGAAATGCAAATCTGCTAAATACTGGAGTTTTGTATTTTTGCACGTTTCTTGCTAATGACAATGGTAAATTTGCAATGATGGCTGTTGGTAGCAATCGCTGTAGAACCATGGGCTGATCTATGCATGTTCTATTCTTGATTACTATGATTTAGTATCGCATTTTGGTTAGGCTTCTTTAAAATATTTCTGCCCTACTTATGTCAGGCCTTCCTACTAACCCTATTACCAGCTATACTTCTGAAACAGCTAAAAATGCAACTTCTTACCACAACTGTAATATTCTGCAAAAGACATAACATTTGATTATGTTTGAGCTTGAAAGTCCTTCATTTTTACATCGTAAATATTCATAAGTTTTTTTTTAATTGCATCCTTTGGTAGTTTTTACTATAGTGGCATAACAAAATGTCTTGCTTTAAAGTGCTAGTACGTTTTTGCTAGCTGTTTATTTGGGTTGGTAAGTATATATTTTTAGCTTTAAGATGCACACTGTAGCAATAGTGACCTCAACTCTCATTCATAATGTCTCAGTAAATAGAAATAGTGCGAGGTTGGTGCGCTGCAACAAAGAACAGCTGTTTTGTTTTTGCTGAGCTGACTATGAGACGGTGGCGACCAAAGCAACCTCGCAAAAAAGGTGAGCTACTATTTCCTGCTGTATTTGTTCAGCAGATTTCCCTCTAAGGCACTTCTCCCTTGCGCGCCTTGCTTTTGGAGTGTTATTTCTGTGGGTTCCCGGTCTCATGGGAGCCCAGGCTGCTAACACACAAAGCTCATTAGTGTTTGCCGGCGTGGGCGTCTGAATGCTTTTAGTTGATGTTTGTTTTATATGTTGTGTATGGGTTTAATGCATGTCGGGCCAAGGCTCTGCTGTTGTGTGTGTGTGTGTATATAATGTGTCTAAAGGAGTTTTGTTGTCTTTATTGATGATCAGCGTGGAGATGTCAGGGTGGTACAGAATGCTATGTAGCAACTCAGCCAGGACAGTGTGGGCCTTGTGCACTTTATGGCACATGCTGTATATTTTTACTGTGGAATGCAACGGTGCTACGGTTGGTTTTTCATGCTTATAAACCGAAGAATAGTGGAGAGGAATGTGGTCCAGCTTTACATTTTTTTGCCATTTGCAGGGCTGGGTCTAAGTAAAAGATTTAGGCAGGTTCTAGAAGGGCTATGCTACATTAAGAAAAGCAATATAATTATGACAGTATTCTTCTATCCCAGTAACTATGGACACTCGCATAAAAAAATGTACAGGATGGTGTCATTGTTGATGCCACTTTAAACACTTGTTCAGTTTTAGAATTGCTGGAATTATGTTTTGGTCTCAAAATCTTATTTAACTATATGTTTATTAAATGGTAGTTAAAAGGCGCTTTTTCAGTAGGTCGGAATGTCGCAGGACGTGTTGGTTTGGGGGTGTTTCTACTTCCCAAAGTGTTCCCAAAAAGGGGTCCAAACCGTTCTGCTTTTGGCGCTCCTTCCTCCTAGGGTCTGGAATGGTTAGAGGTGGGCACCGCTGCAAGTTGATTGGACGAGAAAGAATCCTCACTCGGGCAAAAACAACAAGCCAAAGGACAGAAGTAAAAGCAACATTTTTATTTTATTTTTTATTTTTTATCAAACACACACTTGTCCTTGTGATAAACAACCATATTCCAAGACAGGACGAGCTAAGGTGTCCCATACTGTCACGTTCCTTACTGACACGTCCCGTACCGTTCTGCCTAGTGGAAAAGCACCTAATCTTGTACACTTCTCAAAGCCATCTTGTCTGCATCTGTCCATTACTGTACTATTCTGCTATACATATTCCTCTACCTATCACCCAAGCTGTGTGAATGTAGAGCATTATATTCTTTCTAAATGGTGTCTCCTCTCAGCGGACTACCCTTGTTATGGCAGTCGTTTATTTAGTGGCCTATCTTCTTAAAGACCTGACGCTGGAGCTTTTTACCCAGGATGCCTTGGGAAAATCCCTGACATGTAATATAAATCTCTCCCTTTTGGCTGCCACTGAACTGCACTGTCATTTCACAGTTGGCAATTTAGACCCCTTCAGACCTTCATGCACATCACACCGTCTGCATTTTAGTCTGTGATGTAAAAGCAAACAAGTTGACATCAGCATTAGATATTAATATGAATTGACGCCTTGACCTCACTTTTAGTGTTTTAAGAGATGAGGCATCAAAGGCATGCATACGCCTACTGTTAAGTAATATTAGAAAGTCAAAATACATCAAGCACAGGCAAAGTTTCTCTCCTTACGAGTAGTGGGGGAGGGGGAAAGGCAGCTGCGAGTTGACGATAAGGCCCAGAAATGCATACGTTTTCATGGCTCACTCATCCTCACCACCGTTACTCTGCGCTTTAAAAGAGAAACCTCGGTCTTTCAAACACGCGGCCTGCCAACCCCCTAAACTGTTGAAGTGGAGTGTCGCCTCGGATAAAGTCATCGGGGCTATGAATAAAGGCCGGGAATGCATTAAAATCCTCCAGCTCGCAACATTCACCCCGGCTTTGTGAGCAGAAAAGTGTGCGGCTCTAAAGTGAAAAGGCTTGTTCCTCGCCTCTGACTTGTTTTTACTCCTCAGCGGCACATTAAGGTGGATCTGTGATAGCTTCCATCTTTTTTTTTTCTCCCTCTGACTATATTTACCTCGGCTTCCCGCTGCTTCTTCACCTGTTTAAATCATTAATTGTGCATGCATGTCAGAAGCAGGGAAATAGACTGAGCGCTGGGGTTTTTTGATCTTAAATGAACCTAAACGGGGAGGACTCGTTCTGTCTAAGCGTCGTGTGGAACATTTGATCATTTTGGCTTTGCCTTAATTGGTGTTGGGCTCAATATGTTTTGCGTGTCACATATTATCAAGCGAATACCATGCATTTCCTTGGGTAAGCGCATTTAAAATATAGCTGATCACTGTGGATCCGCATGATGGATGTGGCGTTAGCTGTTGCTTGTCATGTTAATGGCCTGTACGGTATGTCTGAACATATTGAGATCGTTCCTGTTACATAGTGGATTTGGTCCTCAAAGCTACTACCAGTGAGCTGTCAAAAGTGGGACTGGCTTGTTATTTGAACAGAGGAATAATCATGAACTGCAACAGTCATAACAATAGCAAAACCTTAGCCTTGGTTATATATTCTATATAGAAGCCGTTTGAGTGATTTTATTGTTCATTTTAGGTAGCAGCTTATTGGCTTAATTTTAACTTGCTTTAATTTGAGAAGGTGGGGCTGACCCTTGTTGCTAGGGGTGAATAAGTAAGGTAATGGTAGCTAATTGAAACCAACAAAGAGTCACTTTTTTTCAAATCTACAGTAGCGCCTAAAATTTAAATAATTTAATTATATATTTGCTAAAGATAAATTTAAGGGATGCGTCAATTTATCTGCCCAAAAATTTGAATTGGGTGATATGCACTTGGTTGACTGGCACTGGCAAATTTGGTGGCATGTGCCGCTACCAGTAAGCCGATGTTAATCTGTTACACTCTATATTTGTACTATTATCCGCCCCCAAGTGGATTTGTAAATTCAATTTTGTGTTCAAACTGAGGCAAACTAAATGACAACCAAAAAGATGCGATATGTAGTGTTCAAATGTAAAATATAAAAAAATGTACATATCTAAATTACATAGTGCACTCTGCTATTTTAAAATGCTTGCACTATAATGCTGAAGTTGATTTTCTGTAACATATGTTTATATTTAGAGCAATAATGTGGGTGTGTGTCTAATTGAGCAAGCCAGCAATTCCTGGTTCAAAATAGCTTTATTTTATATGTATTTCTAAACTGGAATATCTTAAAACATCACAACTTTGGAATTTTCTTCACTCACAGCTGTTCTAAAAATAATGTGGACAGAGTTGTAACTGTGGAACATTATTGCAAAATAGCAGTGAATAGGATTGAAATGGGGTCAAAGCCAACATGCTGCACTGTTTTAGCTTTACGAGCTCATGTGATCAATTCAGCTCCCAGATTAATTGTTGCTGGAGCCAATCTGTTTCAGGTGGCAGATATTATCAGGCTAATACCAGGAGTCACAAGGCGGCTAAAGCAGCTTTTCCACAGCCCCTTCAGAGGCGGTCCGTGTGTGGACAGCTGCGTCGGTCACAGGACGTATCTCTGGCAGCTCCACCGTCAGGCCACAGTAGTGGTGGTGCACAGGGCTATTTTAGGGCTCTTAATAGACCTGTTCTCATTCTGAAGCAGGTCTGGCTGAATGATCTGGACCAGCCCTAAACCTGATTAAATTATCTCCTCCTGGACTGCTCTGTTTTAATATGGCAGCAGTCTTCCGGCTTTGTGACCTTTTATATTATGCAGGTTTTCACTTTAAACATTAGACTGTAAAGTTGGTAGCTGCTGGTAAGCTGGTGTTTTGATAAAGCTTTTTCAACCCTACCTTACCTCAGTGTTGCTAAATAAATCTTGCTAGAAACACAAAGGGTTCATTATTAATAAAGTATAGGTGTGTTGGTGATTATATTTTGAAGTGGTGATGAAATATTATATAATAATATTTCGAGAAGGTCTTCTAAAAGTCTTAAAGGTATTGAAATTAAATTCAGGATTTCTGCATACGGAGTGTGCGACTTTAGCTGCTGATTAGCACTATTTTAAAAGGAATTTGTAGGGCCTTTACATTTGCAGTGGTCAAAATATTCTAGATTTAGAATTTAGGTAATAATAGTTTAGTAGTTTTTACTATTGAGTGCTTTAAACTTTCACACCAAAAAGTCCTTTAGTGGTTTGGTTGAAGTACGTTGTAGAGAACCAGATATTTTAAACTTTCAGCTATTTGCATAAATGTTTCTTGATTGCTGAAAGTGATTCGTTGCAGCTGTAAGGCCCTGAACAATTCTGAAAAATAGATCTGAATAGCAGCTTGTGTAGCTGTATAAATCCTGTGTTTTGTGAGCCAGATCATAGTCCTACTTAGCCTTGTTTTGTGTGGTTGTGTTTCTTAATAGCTTTGTTTTGGTCAAGTGTATCACCACAAATGGTGTCTTGAGAAAAGATTGCAAACCCTAGAAAAGAGAGACCATAAATTGCCAGCAGAAAAGCAAAAGGAGTTAAAAGTTTGAACAGTGTCAGGGGCAGCCCTCTCCAGTGCTTGCTCAGCAGTGCACTTGTAATTCTCACTCTTTCATCTTTGTCTTATCACTCCTTCCTCGCGCTGCCCTCCAAACGCTCTCAAGGTCAATATTTCATTTCGCCTGACAGATGTCTGTGTAAAAAAAAAAAAAAAAGAGCCGACAAAGAGATGATATTTTCTTTGTGTGTGTCCAGCTACAGGTAAATCTGCAGCTCTGACAGAGAGAGGTGCTGAGTCAGCGTTGATGACACAGCTGAGCAATAGCTGGAGGGAAGCAAGTGTCCAGACATCTCCTCACAGCAATACAAAACCCAACAACAGGACATAGTTTTCTTCAAATATTGCGCCATAAAAGATCCTAATTCTTCCTCTGCCTCCCTTTGTCTCCAGCCTTTTTGCCGGGGAGGACAGCTAGACAAATGATTTCATCGCTTGAGCGAGGCAGGGGGTAATTTTTGGGCGAGCGCGGCGCTTCAGAAAGGACTGGGCGCGCTGAAATTAGAGGCTGTCAAATGGCGCACGTCTCGGCTGATGGCCCAGCACGCCCCTCTTATGTTAATGTGGCATTTCAGCCACAGGAAATAGAATTAGGCAGAGCACGGCGCTGGTGCTGGATGTTCCTGTCAGTTATTCGCGCACTTCTGTCTCTTTTTGTTTTCCCTTTGTTTTTTTGAAGGAAATGTAGATGAGCAGTTTTCAAACATACAAGCCATTAAGTAATCATTGATGGCTGGTGAACACATGCTTAGTCCACCACTGGGCTGTTAAATAGCTTTTCCACACAGCTTAAAGACATCATTCTTTTGTGTGCATTAGATATGCTATTTTCAATGTATTTTGAGGCTGTATTATGCCATTAAGAATTTGAGTCTTTGGTTTGTGCAGTCAATGTGAGCTTGCCTAATGTTGACATCAGTAGAACTAAGCATACAGACAAAAAGTCACCCATGCAATACCCATGTGTATTATTATATGGAATACTTTGGCTAAGCGGATGCAGGCATTATATGTACCACAGTTCAAGTTTAGGTAATTTGACTAAAAATGATCATATGTGCAATGTGCATTCAAGCCAACTACACAAACCCATTTCATTCTCTAATGACAGCAACATCTCCAGTTTTTGGTGTTGAGGTCTGGTCCTTTGCTGGGGAAAAAGAAAACTTATTGTGATAATTTGTTAAGCAATAGTATTAATACCTTTGCCTGATATCTGTATTTAGAATTATACCAGGCCTGTAGAGGGCGGCACTGCACTTCTAAGCACTTGGTTTGCCAAATAGTGTAACACAAATTTTAAGAAATTAAATACATTGAATATCGCAATATATTGAAATCGCAAAACAAATCACATCATAATATTGTACCATGCCAAAGCGGATTGTCCCAGCCCAGTAAATATCAATGCTATGCAAACAACACTAAATGCTCAATTTTCTTTTTTGGTCCAAGCTGTTTACCTATTATGATAAATGTGTTAAGAGATGACAATGTCGGCTGCTTTGTCAGATATTATTTGATGTGCTTATTGCTTGATGAAATACCATTAGCATGAACTCATGTCTGTTTAGCATTGGGAGTCGACCACTGCGCTCCGAGGTCCTTAAGTTCAGTTTGGAGAGATCACATGTATCCCACAGGTGTTACCACAGCTGCAGAGCACATGTGTAAACTCCGCTCTGTCCATCAATCTTCCGTTTGTCAGTTTGTCGTTGAAGAGAAAACATCCATATAGCTCAACAATACCAGAATCCTCCCTATATTTTGATACATTTTTATAAAAAAGGTCTAAATATTGTTACAAAAAGCAGTAAATCCTGATGGAGATAGGCGTTATAGGTGTGGCTGGACATCTGTTTGTTGAGAGCTGTGAGTAATGCTCAACCCGTCTCCACCCAGAATACAGTAATGCTCTGCTTATTGCATTATTTATCTTCGTTCTGTCTTCATTTGAATTTGCTTTTTTTTTTTAAGCAATTGAACCACATTACTTCAGCCTTTATCAATTTTAACATACACCTAATCTGCACATTTAATTTTTAAGGCCATTACTTCACTATATTTTTCTTTCTAATACAAAATATGCACCAAATTCCTATCAAAATGACCATAACTTAGTGAATATTTTTTGGAACGGTTACAAGCCACACAAATTGATTCCTTAATCTATCCCACAAGCCAAGGAGGATGTTTTCACCACTGTTGGTTCACCGTTGGTTTATTAGTTTGATAAAATTGGGTCACTGTTGGGCCAAGAAGAAAATTACAGTGGGAATTGGAATCACAGTAGTAGTAGTAGATCACATACATCAGTGTTTCTCAACTAGAGGTACCAGACCAGGACCACATTTAGAAGAATTGGTATTTACAATAAAGTACAATATCTTTGCACTAATAATTTTTTAGATCATGTATGAGTGAGACCCAGGTTTGGAATCACTGGTCTAGAGCATGAATGTTTTACAGGATTTGGTACCATTGTGAGAGTTTGCCAAAGATTCAGCAACAAGAGTCACTAAACAAACAAATGATTAGTTTTGCTTATGCTTCTCTGCAACCAGTGGAAGCCATAACCTCATTCCACCTTGACTTTACCAATTTATTTGTCTTGTTTGTGCTTTTGACAATTCGAAATTACCTTTGGGGACTGTAGAAAATTGTTTGGATGGAAATATTTTGAATTCAGTTTGCCAAATTATTTTGCAACCAATCAGACACAATGTTTTTGTGTGCTATTTGAAGTAGACTTTCTGTTTTACAAAAAAAACATTTAACAGAGCCATCTTTTTCTCTGGTGGTCTTCTCCTGCAAATGTGGTTCTTTTGATTTACAGAGGTGTGTGTGTGTGTGTGTGTGTGTGCGTGCGTGTGTGCGTGCAGGCGAGAGAATGATGAAGCGGAAGTGTCGGCACCATATGTTGGTGTGTGAACCAGAGAGGGCCATTAGTTTTATCTGTCGGAGGGATCAGATCTGAAGGCACATGTGCGTGTTGTCTGCACCTGCCGAGCCACTCTATTAGTGAACAGCCATTGGGGACCACCAAAAGAATGGCCTTAACCTGCCAACAGTGTCCTGATGTAGAGACTAGGGCTGGTCAGTATGCTGATACTAACAATAGTTGATGAAATAATGTTTCACTTGATGTTAATGGGAAAGCTAAAGATCAAGCAATCAACAGTCAGTATTTATTTATATAGCGCTTTACAACACATAAAGTGACCAAAGTTATTTCCAATAAAATCATACAAAATAGAAATACATAAAAGATTGTAATATAAAGATGTTGCTTTTGTTGAAAAAGACCAGACACCATTTGTATTTTGTTTTTTCTCTTAAGCACACAGAGTTGCTCAACTTGACACTGCTTGTAGCCTGTCACAGCATGACCCACATTAGGCTAATGAGCTACAATGCAAGGTTAACTGTTTTCTATGTTATGTCAACAACACAAGTGGGCGTTTATTTTGTTGCCGATATTCTTATTACAGACTTGTAATTTAAATTTGGATTTTTGTTCCAATCTGTTTTATTACTTGATCACAGAAAACCAAGCTTTATAGTTCTTATGTTGTGCATTTAAACATCACTGTATTAGTTTAGTAAGTTCTCAAAGGCCTACATTAACCATCATAATACATCCTAAAATGGCTCATTTTTTTCCCGTATTAACTGGAATACACTGAGCAGTGAGCAAACTCTGTTGTTCAGTCATGACACTGTCACTCATTGTTGGGCACTTCAAATTAAAAATTGATCCACTATCTGAGTATCAAGGTCCCTTTGCATGTCCCTAAAATAAAAAAAATGTATGTGAAATTATTTCGCTCCTTCTGAAGACACATTAGTGATGGACATGGCTCTAGTCTAGACCTTATCTCAATACTCACAACAATCCCATTTATATAGGAAGTTCTAATGAACAACGTAGACCAGGGCAGTCCACTATTTTCACTGAGGGCCACATACTGAAGAATATATGCAGATCAGGGTCACTTACTAGAGATGACAAATTTAGCTTCACCATAAAAAGTCCCGTTCAGGTTCACTCTTTCTTTCAGAGGTCTTGACACTGAATTATTCACAAACATACTTTACTTGTGTTTTATTTGGGATGCCCTTCCATAATAACCCGATTTTCCAGGGTTGGGACTGGCACATAGCATGGCAGATTTTTTTGAAGTCACTTCCCCTAAACGTTGTTGGTTTGTTGTGAAAAGAACCTGTGGCAATATGGGCCAATTGAGACGGGAAGCCTGAGGGACACCCGTAACATAGACCAAGCACATTGAGTCATCAGGCAGCTCAAGTTTATAGGAAGAAAATACTATTCCGCGCAGTTAAAAATGCTGTTTCCTGCAGGTATTTCTGTCGTACAACTTCACCCTCACAGGCTCTGATCATTCCTCGTCTTCATAACCACACCACTCTGAAAACTGCTTGTCTCCTGAAGACAGACAATACTCAGGGCAATTGACTGACTCGCATTTTCTTTGTTCTTCTCAAACAAAGATTTATATGCTACATTAAACCTTTGCCCAGAAGTCAAAATCAATATGACAGTGATATATCAAATCTGCTTTCCGTTTTTTCTCATCGTTTGTTAGTTGCTCCCGGTGCCTTACAACCGTGTGTTCTTTGTGTTTGTGTGTTTTTGCAGAGATCAACAGAGTGCGTAAGGACATGTACAGCGACTCAGTCAATGGCCTTGTGGACAAACACCCCCTGGAGCTGCCTGAGCCTGTTGGGCCCATCGTCCACCTGCAGGAGAAACTGTTCGTGCCTGTCAAAGAGTACCCTGACGTGAGTACACACTCCACCGCCTAAACTGTTAGTTAGATTTGCAATTAAAGCTAGACAAATCCAGGTTCTAGAACAATGTCTAGGTGAATTTGTTTGCTTTGTGTTTGGACTGTATTTGAAATGTCTCCTTTTTAGAGATGTGTGTGACATTGCTGGGTCTGGTTCCTTCAGCCAATCATAGTGCACTGAGTAGAAGCCCGGACAGTAGAAAATGGGGAAAAAATAGTGGAGAAAGAATACAGCAAGGAAAGAACATTTGCTCCAAAACCCTTTGTAAGTCTAGAAATCCATGAGCAAGATGGAATTCCTAGATGCCTTTCAAATAATTTGTTTTCATTAGAGATGCACATTCAGTTAATTTTCTTTAATTGATTAAATGGTAGTCTTAACAAACGATTATCAATTAACCATTAGCTTGACATCATCTATCATTTTATAAAAAACAGCTCTTTATTCAATTCAAAGTTTGGAACCATAATAAAAAAGTGGCTTTTTTAAACTAAAGACAAGTTACAGGCTTGTATGCATTGCCTTTTCTGAGACCACATCTGGACTTAATAAAGCAATTTTGACAAGGGAGGAACTAGAGCAGAGACTTTATTTTTTGACCAATCACATGCCACAAAAAATGGTCCCATTGGCGGACACTATCATGGTTTGAATCCAAGTTCATGCACGTCCTACACTGGCGTAATGGTAAAATATATTAAATTAAATGCTATAAAACACTAATACACAAGAAGGTAGTGGACCATTAGTTTAATATGTAGTTCAAACTTGTTTTAATTTAGAAATGTCTTCCCTCATTTAAATAGTTGCATAAATTACTAATACTTTTGGCCAGTACATTTTTCTGCCCTCCTTGTTGGTTGCCACGTAGTTTGCTAAAGTAAACACCTTAACACCTGCCTGCACTGACTTGACTGTACAGATTGAATTTTGGTATTTTTGGGGGGTATTTGTGCAGTTTTAAAAAATTAGTTTTGAACTCAAAAAGCTGGGTCTCTAGAGATGTGAAGTTTAAGTTTCAAAACTCAAGTTGCCACCTTCTGAACATAGAACGTATTTGTGAAGACTTGACAGACAAGCGCATGTAACACATTTGAATAAAAAAAAATCCTGTACTGCAGACTGCAATAAATGTGTTAAAGTCTAGACCATTTTTAGATGAGAACACATTTAGCAGTTGGTCAGCCCAAAGTCAGTCTAATTGAGGCACTGGTTATAGGTAATTTCATTGATGTTGATGACTTGGTAAGAAATAGCTATACAGTGGGTATTGTAAGTATTAAACAGGTCACTGCTTTCTCAAGAAATATTTCTGACATGGTACTGACATGAAATGTTCACCAGATGTCAGTAACAATCCAAGTAATCCATAACTAAACCAAAACATTCAGAAATTCAGTTCTTTATAATAAAATGAAATGACTGCTCTTGAATTCTATAGTAATAATTAAGATACGTGTAATCTTGTAATCAAAATTTTGTCCTGTGGTGTGACATGAAAAATCAGGTTTTTAAACAGGCAGTTGCAACAAAACCCACCAGGACCCACCTCTCATTTATAGATTAAAATAGTTATTTTCTCATTCATTTGAGTAACATTTTCATTTTCTGTGTTTTGTTTGATGTTCAACTTTTTCTCTAAATAAAATTCTGAATGTTAAAAATGATATTATAGGACAGGGATATAGGGTTTTCCCCAGCACTTGATAGTTAATGTGGGCACCTTGGCTATAAGCACCCACCACCTTGACTACCTTCCAGTATAGGCTATATGAAGTATTATATATCGTATATTTAGTTTATTCCCCAAAACCTAATTTTAATGATTTTATGATTCAGTGTTTATGTTAAAATAACTTTATGGCATTAAGGAGTGTAAGTGAGGTTTATAAGTGACATTAATTTGTAGGTTCACAGTTTGGAGGCATTATGAATTGGCTACCACCTTAACTGATGCATTTTTGCGGGAAACACTGACATGTATCAGGTTAAAACAGACACGTTGAATCATTTATGACACGAATTCAGATTGCTGACCTGTAGTGAATGTCCCACGGTGTGACAGAAAAATTTCCACAGCAGGACAATAGAGTTATTAGAGTTGCTAATAAAATTATGAATTGCTTACGAGAAACTCTCTTTAGTCTTTTTTTAATTGTATTTATTTTTTTATAGACAATTATGATTGAATTTGCATTCAAGTTGAAAGTTATGTCACAAAGCAGGACAAAACAAAGTTACACCTCCAAACGTCAACCACCCATTATTTGAGAAAAACTGTTACATGTTAAACACAAATTTTCCCCACTGTATGTATTTCAGATTCTTTGGAAAAGCCTTGTACTTATATTTAGATTGATATAAACAAGTATGGCATTTGATGTAGAAATCCCGTCAGATTCATGAAGCACTGCTGTAGCAAATGACCAGTATATCCTCTGTGACAATCTGAATAAAAAAAAAATATTGACACTAAATGTGCTGTGTATGGAGGCGTGCCCATTGGAACTGCAGCCTGGTCCTCTTCCTCCTGTCTTCATCGTAATCTGGCCCTACACTTGAATGGCTGCGGACCAACTCTCTGCTGTAATCCGCGCGGCTGCAGTGAGGAAATGAATGGTGGGAGGTGACGGTGGATAAGACACACAGTGAAGCAGAGCGGGGCCCACTCAGCCGTGGATTGCATTTTCCCCCTGACAGGATTGATAAAGGCCACCAGGCACCGGCTGGAGCAGCTTAGTTCTAGCTGAACCTCAGAGCTGCACCACACCGCACACTGAATACACCAGGACTGTCTTTTATCTACAGCAGGTCCTTCAGCTGTCCACTAATTGGCTTCAAGAGGCCATTTCTCTTCTAATGGCTCGGCCTTTTATTTAAAGCACATGACCAGAGCATACATGTCATTAGCTGCACTGAATACACTCTTGTATAAGCTCCCATGTCTTTCTGCACTTGTTCTAAAAGAGCCATGCATTTGCCTTGAAAAAAATGAGATTATGAAGCTATGTGTAAAGGTCCTCTGTTCTGCTAAATAAACTTTTTTGAGCTTTTAACCATGTTATAATGTTGTTTCCTTCTCAAAAACATACCTGGAGTAGTATTTTGTTTCATTCACGCATGTTAAACCTATTTGCTGAGCCGCTGCCCTTCTCAAGAGCTGAAAACTGCCAGCAGACTTGTTCTGATAGTTTTAGCACCACTTAAATTGCTGACACTACAAAGCAGCATTCCCTGCTAAGTCAAAGTGACAGCTCCCCAAAAGAAGATATTTTCCATGCTTATACATTCTTTTAGGTTATAACATATGAATACTAATACTAAAGCAAAGGTGTCAAAAAACACGTAAACAAAAAACATTTTGTGGCCCCTTTAATGAATATTGATAATTGGTATTATCCAAAGCATAAAGTCTGTGTTGAGGTGAGCTGCTTTAACCATCAGGCCCTGATGATAAATATATATTTTGCTCTTATTTTGGCATTTCTTATGCTAGAGTGATGATATTTGACAAAGATGTTCACTAATAAATGGATTTTAGAATTTCAGTGTCACAACTGTGGAAAAAAAAAAGAATTTTCAACTGTCTGGGCAAAAAACTCACATTCTTCCTCTTAAAGCCCTTTTTGGTCCCTTTGGCTCACATTAAAATATCTTATTTTCACTCTACTGCTGTTACAATACAGAAATGTTAAATCATATTAATTCCTCTGTAACCTTGTCAGAGGCAAAAACACACACACACAGACACACACAGACACACACACACACACACACACACACACACAGATAACAGTAACTGTAGACCAGCCCTCTAAGAACATGATTTTTTTTGCCATTTTTGTGTCATTTTCTTCCCTTTTTTTATAATGGCACAAAATGTAAAAATGTATCAATCAGTTTTAGGACTAATCAGACCTACCGAGGGCCGGTAATTCCTGCACAAACAAAAAACTTTTTGCATCTTTAAATAGTAAATAATGCATGTTTTATTTTACACATATGTTGGAATTATGTAAACAAACTGGCATTGAGGGGTTAAAAATTGAGTAAGTGAATTAATTTTTGTTATGCGTGATGAGGGCAGGGGTCAATAATCAAAAAAACAAAAAGAGTTTTTTTTCTTCAATTTATATTTTTAAATGTGACCCAGTGACCTAAAAGGTCTTTAAGAAGAAGAGCCAGATTTTTTTTTTTTTTAAAGGAGCACCTGAGGGTTAAGCCATGTAATATAATGATAAATAACCACATTATAATGTTCTTTGCCCAAAAATTCAAGACTGTCCCTTTTAAGATGTGCTGTATTTTATTAAACAGTGCTGATATATTTATTGGAGCAGATTATACATTGCATACTTCTTTCCGAACAGCTCTAACAGTGCGTTTCTATGCTTTGCCCTGCGTCAAAGGAGGCCCCCACCCTTCACCCCACTGCCTGTTGAAGGGTGCTATACTCGGATGACCCCTGCTCTGCCCTTGTAAGCACGTCTGCTGCTATGCACGGCTGTAACTCAGTATTGTGTTTACGAGCTGCACGGAGCATTACTAAATTAATTAGGCTTCCCCCTGGTGGCCAAGATGACTCACTGATGACCTTAGCACCAGCAAACACAACACGCACACAAACAGAATACAGAGGCACGGTGATAGAAAAGTGGCACATAGTTCTCGCTCTATTTCTGTGCGCACAAATGTTCACGCCGGACAGGCTCGGTCATTAAAGTAAAAGAGGAAAATGCCAAATAGCATTGTGATATTTATAGACGTGAAGCTGGGGGCCTGGGGAAATCAGCTGCTGGACTAAAATGGATTTTTACTGCTACTTTTCTGGCCTTTGAAAAGTGCTGAGGTGCCCTAAACGTAAACTGGGTTTGGACAAAGACGGCTGGTTTATCAATGACCTATGACTTTGGAGTAGAGCAGTATTTCACAGTATTTTTTGTTATTTTTAAATGTGTTCCCTTTTTTGGATTAATATGCTAAGTAGTTCCTACAGTTTTAACCTCTTTTATGCCGTAGATGCAATTGTGTACCCTAGCTGTTAAACAATTCATTCTGGCCATCTTTTGACAAGTATTCATATTTTCATACATTCACTTTCTTATTAGAAGTGAATTCAAGTGTTTGTTCTAAACATTCTTGTCAATCACAAATAGCATAAGAGTGGCGTGACAAGGCTTTGCTTAGCAAATCAAAAGACTTGGCAATTGATGTCTACATAGCTAGTTTTAACTTTGCAACACAATAAATAGTTAGTGACTTAGAAAAAGAAACTGGTTCATGCAAGGTTATTGTAAGCATTTACTGTAACTCTTGTATGATTTGAACTATATAAAACACATGGCAAGTTTTAAAAGTTCAAGTATTTTCTCTGGCTTTTTGTGTCTTGTTTTGGGGAAAAATAAAGAGGAATAAAGGGTGAGAGATTGGAGAAAAAACACACAGCAAAATTGCCTGAACAGGTATTTGAACCTGTGCCAGTTGTGTAATGCGGAGTGCCACCAATACAAGGCAATCTAAATTTTAAAGGTCTATTATGCTAAATTATATATATATATATATATATATATATATATATATATATATATATATATATATATATATATATATATATATATATATATATATATATATATATATATATATATGATTTTTTTTTTTTTTTTTTTTTTTTGCACTTTTGTCATGTTAAACTGTTGTTTGCATCTCAAAAGAATACCTGGAGCAGTATTTTGCTCGTTCATAGTTTGATTAATCCTGTTTGCTGAGGTCCATTCTTTCTCAAGAGCTGAAAAGGCTCGGTCTCACAGTTCTACATAGACACACAAAACCAGGAAGTGCTCCTGCGCATTTCTAAAGCCCACACGCTGGACTCAATCTGATACTTTTGCCGCTTAAATTGCCGTCACTACAAATCAGCCAGCTCATTTATCGAACTGTTAGCTAAAAGCTGTGCTAATTATCCATTTTATGGTCTGTCCATTCTCCACTGTTGCCAGCAGTGGGTGACAGACACCTAATCCAAGTGTTCTCTGCAAAGTTAAATTAGCAGCTCCCCACAAGAAGAAGTTTTCTATTTTCTACATTATTTTAAGTTATAAAATGTGAAATATTAATGCAAATGTGTCTAAAATTATTTAAAAATGGGCCCTTAAATACAATTTATAGAAACACCGCTTGTGTGGACCTTATATTTTTCTACAATTTACTGTAAACTTCCGATCCTAAACAGTGCCATACTAACCCATTTGGTTCAGATGTGCCTCAAAATACAGCAAACCTAATTCACATTACCAAACTGCAGTTAGCTAACTGCTAATGCTCCGGCACTAAATGACTCTATGATGTGCTAGATAAGAAACCATTACAACATTTCCAACTAATTTCCTTTGAGAGCCCATACTCTCTCGGAGGACTCTGCTCTTTAATAACACGTTAACTCACTCTGAATATCTCTATCCAGTTTGTGTGCAGTAATATAGTATTTTCCAGTCTGGGGAATGCTGTTTTGCAGAACCACAGTAGGACAGGAGCACGGATAGACAAATCCTGATGCAAGAGTGTAGGACCGCTGTCACTTCCGATTCCCCCATCTGCCTGCCGCTAACACAAGAGGAAGCCTTAATGATGATTATTAGAGCGGGGACTGTTTCACCCCGCTCACATTTCCCTCTGGTTTCGGCACATTCCCATATCCAACAGGCATGTGCGCATGTGATGCAATCCAACAGTCTCCCAAGAAAGCTCACAACGATGCTGCGAGACTGTTTTTTTGTGTTCTTGGCATCAATTCACCTGCCACCCGAGATTTGTCAAACAATTTCCCCTTCAATGGGCGATGTGGCAAAAATATCACACTTTTGTCATCTTTAGGTTCCATAGACTGTTATGCAGGGCACTAACAATACAGTAGACTTTACAATTTCTATACTAAGTAACCCAGTTTATGTTCCAACCCAGTTCATGTTTAAGATGTCTTGGCACACTCGACTAAGAAGGTGCAGTCGGTGATCTGGCCAACACTATTGTTTGCATAGTTTGGCTTAAAGGCTGTTATGCTAAATTGACTTTTTTGAGCTTTTAACCATGTTACAAATTGTTTGCGCCTCAAAAACCTATCTGGAGTAGTATTTTCTAGCATGTTTGAGTAATCCTGTATAGTGAGGCCGTCTCCTTCTCAAGAGCTGAAAATGCTCCGTCTCACAGCTCTATGTAGACACATGAAACCAGGAAGTACTCCTGCGCATTTTTAAAACCCATTTTCTGTCACCAGACTGGCTATAATTTTTATGATTTCAGTCCTTAAATTGCCGTCACTATGTAGCAGTCAGCTCATTTATCTATCTGTTGGCGTCAATTTGCTAATAGCCATTTTACGCTCTGGCCATTCCCCATTGTTGCCAGCAGGAGGCGACAGACCTGGACTGGGCGGATGTTCTTGGGAAAGGCAGAGGTCTGTGAGTTTCTGAGGTCTAGAGCACTCGGTTTCAGAGCCAGAGAATTCAGGCTTACTTTACCATGCATGAATGAAGCAAAACACAACTCTATGTTTTTTGATGGTGGAACATTATAACAGTATAGACTAAATTTATGTATGCATCCAACAAATTATTTATAAATGGAGTTGCCAATGGCCTTGCTATAACTAAAGGTTTTATTTTTACTCATTGTTTGTGTTTTTTTTCTTTGCAGTGTGAAGTCAAAATTGTGCATTGTATATTACTATTAATTGTGCTTAACAGTGCAAAATATATATACCAGTTGTCAGAAACGGCATACAATTTTCTGTCAATGTAGCGCTATGTTAAATGCGATAAAACCTATAGTTGGTACAATGTAGTTTCCAAAATAAAACTTAATTCTAAATTCATTGCCATCAAGGTCATGTTTCCTGCTTACATCTCACAAAAACAGCTCCTGCCTAAACATTTTAAGACCCATAAATCCCCTTTGTCTCACCTCCCCTGCCCTGGTTTACAGCAGATAATTCCATTTAGATGCCAGGATGCAGCGTGCCATGTCACACTGCCTCTTCTCTCCCTCTAACCCACTCTGCCCTGTGAGCACTCTGCCCACATCTGTCTCTAAAAGTGTCTCTATCTCTCCCTCCTCCCCCCGATTTTCCCTATTCTTCAAAGTCAGCCATTTCCTGATGTCGTCAGCGATGCGGAGCGGTGACTGCGCCTTTGACTGACAGCCGAGTCGTGGGCTATCTGATAACTTCAACCTTCAATTAAACGCTATCTGTGCCTTTCTCCCAGCGCTTGCGTGCACACAGAGGCGGCAGAGAGTGACAGCGCGCCGTGTCATTGCCGTTGACCTTGAGGCCTCTGATGGTTGGACTGACATGTCTTTTAACCGTCCAAATATTATCCGACCCGTTTGTATTCACCAGCTGCTAAATGCCCCTCAGGTCATGGGCAGGTCAGGGTGGAAGGGGGAAGAGTTGAACACCCCGGATTTTTGAGTGCTGACGTCTTGAAATGAGAGCCGAGGTTAGACGTAAGCAACTGGTAAACAGTCTTGGGAAGTTCATAGAAGTGAAGGATCTTAGTTGTCTGGGGAATTGAAGTTGTTTATTTAAGCTATGATGTCACATACAACAATATTGCATCAGCATATTCAATCCAGTCCTCCAAGAAAGATGGCCACCTTTTAGTTCCTACCAACTAGCAACTACATTCACATATCATGGTCCCTGTTAACCCTTGCAGGAGTGACTTATATAGAAAACTTGCGCACTGAGCTTCCATCCTATTCATTTCTACAAGGGAGCAAAATAGAAATATTAATTTAGACATTTTTGGACAGCAGGAACAAATTGTTGTTTATATTTTTATTAAAAATTACTCTGAATTGATAGCATCCAGATCTGACTGTCAGGTCCAGTAAGTGACCTTATTAAAGTAGGTTTTGTTGTTAATGGATGAATTAAATCTGAGCATACAGTGTCAAACTATTGTGGTCTGCCACATTTCTGTAACTACTTGTTCTGCCTAAAATTAAATTTAAGAAATGTAAATTACGTATTGTTTAACTTATATGGCTAATTATAGATGCTAATTGCCACGTTAAATGAAAAGCCTAATCATTTACATACTCCCTAATGTTATCAAACCAGGCTCTGATATCACACACATGAGGTCAAGTGGTTGTCAGTTGCCAAACTCTTGACAATTCATAATTTGTGATATTTAGGTGGCTAGCGCTAATTCCTTCATTAAAACTGTATTATTGTCTTTTTAACTTCCAGTTCCTCTTTAGGAATGCAAACATTCTGTTTACAAACTCTAAAAGTGTCTGTTGAACATGCTTACTGTGGCCTTTGCATTTGCTAAGTCATGTTGCAGCCTCTACTCGTAATCATTTATTATGTGCTATAGATTCACAAAGTCAGCAACACTTTCCATTTTTTGGGCTATGGGAGGAAACCTGTAGCAGAAAGAGAAATATTCCACCACCTCCTGCTTCTAGATTTGATTGTAAACATTTATGATTTTTGGCAAAAAGTTGCTGTATCTATTGTATTGGTATGAGAGTATTGAATTGTATCGTCTCATTTTAAATTAGCAAATATTGTTCTTGAATGGGATCGAAACAACTCTAAATTGTATAATTGCAAAAAACATCATTACACCCCTAATTTTAGCCCCGGGAGCTTATCATTCAATACTGTAAAAGTCCACAATGATATTGTGATACTTTTGATATTGCAATATCACAATATTGCAAATATTGTTACATTCCTAATACATACACTGACAAATACATTTATGAAGTTTTGAGTTAGGGCTGACAATCTACCTAATGCACCTCCTGTACCTCCCTGTTCCTCTGCAGTAAATTTTGCTGGTGCAGGGCCGTCCCGCTGCAAAAGGAAAGTCATTAAGCAGGTTTCCCGTGAGGGTGTCATCACTTATCATGGCAGCTCCTGATATCCTCCTGACCCCCTTAAGTCATTACAGGCTCCAGAACTGTCCTGCCCAACACCTCACTGCTCTCCTCTGAACAGCAGATATCAGGAGGAGCCAGCTGTGGCCCTGATGAGCTGATGAACGAGCGCTTTGCCAGTTAACCACTCGATAAGAGGGACAGTAGCTATTTAAAGACAGAGAGGACTGGGTTTGCTGTTGGCTAATGTGGCAAAGGACAGCAGTTTAATATGTTGTTTAAAGTTAACGACGTCCCCAATGGAAACACTGTTGCTGTATCGCATTTTATGCTTCATACGTTCATATTTTGTCAACTTGCTGTTATCCTTAAAAGTGCTTCAGATTTTGTCAGCTCTGCCCAGAAGGACCACAAGTCAAGCTGGGAGTAAACAGCACCTTTTGCTGGCCTCACAGGCTTACTACAGATTTTCATGCTATCCAATGTTTTTTCACACCTTTTTGCGTAGACGTGAATCAGAAACGGTATGACTGTTGCGCTTTGCACCAGCGTTGTTGTGTAAACAGCCCCTCAGTTTGGAGAAGCAAACAGGAGCAATAACAAAGGCTGCTTAAAGGGGCAAGGGAAAATTTACTTTTAGAAATACTCACTTTTACAAATCTAGCAAGGCTTTTAAATATTAAAATATTTCTTTGCAAGCATCTGTTACATGACTATTTAATTCTTTGACTGCCTTTTATTGTTTAAACAACCACAAAACTTAGCTTTGGACCAAAATGAGATATTTTTTCTCAGCAAAGTGTATTATGACAGCACATTTTACTGGGTTTTGATGCAGTGTAGAGTTTGTTTAAAATACATGTTTTCCCATTTTTATTTTAGCAACTTGTCTGCCTCAGTAAAGTGAACCTGTCAACAACTCTATTGGTGAAAGAAATTTGACTATTTAAAAATATCAAGTAGAAATACACAATACCCCTGAACTTCTTTAATCTTACTCAACATTTACTTTAATTTAAAAAAGTAAAGTTTCAGATATGTCTGTTTTAATTTTAGTAAGAAATCCTAGTGCATAAAATGTCGGCTATGTGTAACATGACCTTTGCCGGTTTCAAATCAATTCACAACAACATCAAATTGATTGACTATGGTATGGCCTGGCTAAATACTGGTTATACATAAAGCATGCACATAGTGACTTTTTTTTCGCCGTTAGATCATTTTAAAGCTAAACTTAACTGAACTAAATTGCCTTGTGCTTCCTAAACAAAATCATAGGAGAAGACACTAATTTAGCATTCCCCTCACTCATATTTTACCACTTACTTACATACTAAACTTTACAAACTTAACTTTTTCTGCCACAATCAATCTTTCCACCCTCATCTCCTCTGCCGTCTCTCTATCGCCCTGCCCCGCCTGCCACCCCCAAAATAAACCCAAACACGCTTATCAAAGGAGCCGTGGATTAGACGCTAAATGCTGGATATGCTGAACAGAGCTTTGAAGTCTGTGGGGCTTTGAGGTGAAAATGTCACCAGTGGAATCTAAAGCTAGTTCATTGGTAGAGCGAGTGTCCATCAGGCTTTTTACAGTGAGCGGGGATGGTCACGTGTGCAGTCAGGCCACAGAGGGAATGTATGGAGCGATTGAATATTGGAACATTTAAATGAGGGGTGGAAAATGGCATTGAGTTATCCTATAGATTCATTCACTAAAATAAGTATCAGGCTAATCAACTATAGCCTGCTTAATGTTGTTTTGACTGTAGGCTGTGCTGTATTTTTCAATAGGCTCTGGCAATATAACTGTCCTCCTATTTTTGTAATAAACCCTACTTAGTAAAAGGTATTCAGCAAGTTTTTAATCAAAACTTTGTCTCCGTGTCCATTCATATCAAAAGCCTATTGAAACATTTTTTCAAATGTGTTAACTATGAGACACTGGAACAGAACTAATCAGTGATTTATGAGTGGATATCATATGACATTTTGTGGCTATTTTGTTCCTTATGGTATGATATCCATAAATAATTGGTAGGAGATGTGCTACTACTAACTGTAATAATTTAGTGAGTAATAAGATAATTTTAGATTGTCGTGTGACCAAATGCTAATGGGACCTGTTAAGTAGGAACTGGTCCTGAGCTTTGTAGTTTGTGTGCAACATTTAAATTCACCTTTTGTATCATGGACAGATTTGAAACATTGCCCAGTCAAGTTACTTTAGCTCCTGTCTTTGAATGACAGGTGTGAACATAGACAAGATAGTTTAGTCAACATTAAACAGTGTGTTCTTTGTGATGTGTAAGTCGATGTGAAACAAGTTGGAAGGTATGTGAGGCATGAGTTTTCAGTGATAAACTGTGAGCCAATACTTTGGTATGAGCTGTTTCACAATGCGTCTTTGTAAGGTTCGAGGAGAGTTTGACTGCAGCAAAGTCGAGGGCAGCGGTTGCGGTGCCTGGCGGTGCTCATTGTTTACATGCAGTGTTAGGTCGGACTTTGCTCAGATTAATACATCCAACTGTTATTCTCTTTGAATACAAGTAAAACGATTGAGTCCATACCACTCTATTTAGACTGTGGTTGCATTGTGTTTCATAGTCTACAGCAGTGAACATCAACTGGCGGGCCAGGGGCCACATTCAGCCCACTTTTCATCCAACTCCCTGAATATTATTGAATTCAGGATTTATTTATTTTTTTCTGAAACGGAACCTTATACCATAAGTTAAGTCATATCCGTCAACCAAAAAGGACGATAAACTCTCATTTTGTATTTCTTTTATTGTTTAACATGCTCATTTTATCCACAGTCCTTTTCCACAAATGTCTTTGTTTGGGCTTTTTTTTTTTTACCACACAGCAATAAATCTAATTAATTCGATTAATTTGCATTTTAATTTTGAACGATATCAAAAATAGCCATTTCAGAAAATTGAATTCAATGGAAATTAGAGTCCTCCACGTGCCGCACTGTTTCCTGTGTTGTGGCTAATGCTACTACTAGCCCCCCAGCAGCTAATATGGTGTAGCCCTCTCTGCTTCTAAAGATCAGGTCTATTATGATGCAACATAATGACATTTGTCTTCACTAATGTCACCAATGCACATTGCTGCTGTTTTTGTTATATGTGTTTTTTAATACATAGGGAAAATGATCCCATTTAAAAATACAAAATAAAAATAAAAAACTACATTTAAATAGCTTCTAGTCAGCCAACAAGAAATAAAAAAACTTTTTTGGTCTTATCACCCAGCCCTAAGAGTGGAAAAGAATAAAGATGGCTGGCCAGCCGTATTTTTAAGAAATTGTTTTTTCAGTACATGGCATTTGTTTGACAAATGACCTTATATGACTTATTCACTTTTGTTTTTTGAGCGTAAGCACTTTTTGGTCAAATAAAAAATCCAAAATACAGCAACAATGTTAGAGGAAACTAAGCAGAAGTTACTGTTTACATGCTTCCACCAGAGGGATTTAATAAAACAATAAGAGGCTAAGTCTGCACTGGGTTAAACAAAGTCAGAAAAGTCACACAGCGGGGTTTAACCAGGCCCCTTCTGTCACCAGACATTATCCGAACAAAAGCCATGCATAAACAATGTGTCTGCTGACATGAAAACTACTCGTTCCCCTTTGAATCCTGCTTTACTTTGATGGAACACATTAAAAGATTAGTGACGCTGGGACCTTTGACGGACAAACATACTCCCCGCACGGCTCCGTTTAATTTTATCTGACTTTTTGCCCAAGTTTCCCCACCCAAACAAACAAGAGTGACACATTTTACACAAAGCCCCCTTCAGGACAAGGGCTTATTTTGACATTAAAGGCCCTTTGTTTAGGCGCGGTTATCACTGCTCCACAGGCGGGTTAGCTGGGAGCAGCGCTACGTATGGAGTGAACTCTCGCAGACACCCAAAAGCACACACTGATATTGTGGTGTTTGCAGTTTTGTTTTTTTGGGTGAACAATGATCGGGCGCAGAACAATTGTGGCTTTCTGTCGCTGTTTGTTTACGGCAGAGGGGAGACAGGAAATGAGATCATGTGAGGGGCTGCAGCTAGGAGAGAGAGGGGCTTATCGGAGAGCAGCCCCGGGTGTGAGGAGAATACCAATCACTTACTAGGCCCAGCTTATGGAAATAGGCAATGGTTCAATCAGTACGGAGTATTAGAGAGAGGTGTCAGTGCAGTTACATGCAAGTACAGAAATTTTCTCAAGTTTTGCGCCAGTTGTTTGGGCAGCAACTGTTACATTATTGCTGTATCTTTACAGTTGAAGTTAAGGTTGGCTAAAGCACTCTGAACATGCTCTAGGGAGAGACAGTGAAAAACATGAAGACCAGTGTTAAGAAAGGACTTTTCAATTGGTTTGAACAAAATTCTCAAGGGTGAAAGCTCCAGTGGACCATGGCTTAACCAAACAGTTGGTCTTTGCTTCAACAAGAGGTGGTCTCAGCCCAGACTAAGGTCCAGTTTGAGATTAGATTAGCTAGATGCTATATTGAAAGAAATCAATAATGCAGTGTGAAAGCATGTTTGGAGAGAGTTTGGACTTTTGAACCAAATCCAGCAAGTGATGAACGACACACATAGAGAAACAAATATAGCAGGAGAAGGTGAAAAAAACAGATCGCAGTTAGGTTTTAAAATACAGTGGACAAGTTTCTACTTTTCAACAAGTTTTAATCTTTTACTGCACTCTGTAGGCTCTGTGTCTGAGTAAGGGAAAGTCTGATTGTGAGGATTTTGGTGTTTGGTGAGTTTTTAGTGCTGACCGTGCTATGGAAACTTTCAACAATCTAATACAAATTTTAGAGCAATAAATAAGAAATATGCCTTTTTTGTAGTTTGTGCGGAGTTAGGACAGTAATAAAGAGGATCTGAAGACTGGAAAGCAATGTGTTTGGCACAGGGAGGGCAACAGTATCCAGCCCACTCCTCTGGCTGCACCGAGTTCCTGGCAGCCCTATTGGCCCAGGATCATTCCGATAAGTCACCGCCTGGCTCTCCATTGTCTTTGCATTCCACCGGCCTCAAATGGAGGTCACTTTAACTAAGAGCATATACACATGCACAAGCAGAACGCCAAAGCCAGGTCGCGTAATACAGCCCCCCCCTTTAAAACACAGTTTACATCACACTTTCTTTATTTGCAGTAGATTTCTGTTTAATTGCTAGAGGACATTGTACCTTTTGCGTTTCAGATCTCTCTCTTCCCTTTATCAGTTGTGCTCAGGCCTGTGATAAAAAAGCATCTGACACTGGTAGCCCGGCTTACAGCCATAAGCCTCCAGCCCAGGGGAGGGATGGCTGTAAAACCTGAGCCACACACCACCACAACACAACTATATCTGCCTTAACCTTTTGTCCCCGAGCTTCCCTCACATGGCGTTAGCCTGTGTTGGGTAAAAACTTGCATTGTGTTGACATGGGCTTGCAATAGGTGTCCCTATATTATACTATGTATTTTTGTCTCTATAACTTTTTCCTAGATACTGTTCCAATGCTTAAGATTATTGCAGGAACAGCCTACACCACAAATTTGTATAAGAACCAGCCAATAACAATGGGGTGCAATATCTATTGCAAAAGTATTGTTATATTTTACACAATATCTATACCACAAAAAGTCTTCCATCTAAAAATGTTGCTTATACAATCATGTAGTAGTAATAATAATGATTTTGACCTGGATTAGTCCTTGGTAAGGTTTGATTTAACCCTAGTTTATGATCTTATGCTAAATCGACTTTTTTAAGCTGGAGTTGTGTTTTGTTTAATTCATGTCTGTTTAAGTAAGCCTGTATTCTCTGGAGCTGCCTTTCTGAGGCCTCAGAACACTTGGTTCCACAAACCCTTGTCTTTTCTACAAACCCCCTTTCCACTCCAGGAATTACTGGCCAATCAACAACCCCTCTACATTTAGTCTGCTCTCATTCATTTATTCAAAAAATGGTTTATAGCTCTGTTTCCCTGGATTTCTCATGGCCGTTTTTCATTTTGTAGTAAAATGGCATCATACAAAAAGTTTAAGGAGTAAAAAGCTTTTTTCTCTGTTTATTCTGTTCAAAAGAGTGCAACACAGCTGCACTCTGCTGCCCTCTGCTGGTCTCTTCACCTGTTTCTTTATGGTACTAGTTTAGTTACTAAAAGGTTCTCTGTTAGTCATATAATGTTTTCAAAGGTTGTAAAATGTAAAATGCTGTTCTAGAGGTGACCAAGATGGATTTTATGAAGATAGTAAAAGCATAATATAGCCCCTATAAAATAAAATAAAATAAAATAAAATAAAAAATCATAAAACTATTATTAGCATTTATATAGAATTTATATGATTTCTTAGATTTCATTTAAATAAATTCATCAGACTTAAATATTTAAAATAAACTGAAGAAATCTCGAGTCGATGTATCAAAACTACATAGGTAATGCAAACTAATATTTGATTAAAAACCATCATGATATGTTATGCAATTTTCGCCGTAGTCCCCTGCGACCTCATAGACTCACTTTCTGTGGGAAACTCTAATCCATCTAGTGCCATGTGCAATTGTCATCAACATATCCTGGCTCTAGTCGCCTCCAGCAAATAGATATTAGCTGCAGAGAGAAAAGCCGGATAATCAAATATTAATATTCAGTGAAGATTTTGAATGGGATATGGATAATTTTTTAGTGTTTTTGACATTTCGAGCTCGCTTTGCTAATTAATTGATAGCATCTAATGTGGCTGTGCTGCGTGAATGTGATAGGACATAAACTTGCTTCTGGTTTTCTCTGCACAGAATTCCTAATAAATTATTGTTTTAAAAGATGTTGATGTGGCAATTTCTTGACATAACACCCAAGTAGTGTTGTTTTTGTACCCAAGAAAATGTTACTAAAATAGTCATAGTCAAATAGTCACTGCATTTTGGTGTCAATTACCACTGCGTTTTGGTGTCAATTTCAACTGCACTACTTTCTTTCTGTGTTTGAATGCAAGGCGTAGAGCTGGCAACATGGCAATATTTACGTCACTAATTTTTAACCGGTTAGACTAAACTCAGCGCTACACTGGCCCCTTTGATCAGTGTGTGGAATGCCTCTAATACTATAGATGAAAGGGGACATTTTAGTTTCAAAGTTTCATTGGAAAATATTCTACAAAAATAGCCTTGTTAATTGTCAGCGATGTCAAAAATAGCCCTATTGTAAAATATAATTTAGCGGAAATTGCGTCCTCCAAGCGTGGCACTAGCCAATGTTTTGTTGCCAATGCTGCTGTTAGTGCCCAGAGCAGCTTAAATGATAATAAAAACACTAATAATGACAGAGAAGGGAGTCAGCTTACCTATGTAATGTCTTTGTTTAGCACTCCGAACAGAATAGTGTGCTCTGTACTTTATGTTTGCAAATTAGCCATGTGCTCTGTAGGTTTTATACTTTGTATTGTGTATAAATTACAATATAATAGACCTGACCTTTAGAAGCAGAGAGGGCTAGTATTAAAAGACTTTTATGCCTTTGTGGTGTCACTGTGAGAGTATTGAACACTACTGCTTCTTTACTGTTGTTTTGCGTAGGCCTTAAGCTGAAAGCTAAAAAAAAACCCTTGCTTTTTTAGTAAAATGGCAAGAGAAAAAAACAATAGTGTGAAAATTAAAATTAAAGATTTTTTACTAGCCCTCTTTATAGTTATGGATCAGAAAATTCAAAATGATAGCTTGCCAGCACTGGATGCCAGTTTGGAGGTGAGTGTGTTTGTTGCAGCATGTTGTCCCACACTGTGCTGCAGTGCCCTAAGCCTTGGTCCGCTCTCGTCTGCTGCCGTTACCGTGATGCAGACAGACAGCTCTCTCCTGTGCTCCTTCAGGCCCTTAGAGGGTGCAGTTTCTGTCCCCGCTCTGGCCCATGTACCAGTCAAAAACCAGCCGAGCGCACTGTGCCTGGCTGACCTCCGAGGACAGGTGCCCCGGCATTCTCCACCAGCCACACGCTCGCACAAACAGCCCCGGCTCGACTCCCTTTGATCAGGCTTAACCAAACAGACAGTCGCCTCCTGACTCACAACACGCACACAGAACTTGTGTAGCTGCGTACTATGATCATCTAGGGACATGATTCTAGCTACAGGGCGTGTCTATCCTGCTCCATACTTCAGGCAACAGATGCAACAGCCTTGAGTTTAGAGTCATCATGATTATGATTTGACATTGGGCAAATGCAGATATATGCAGATAGTTATTGTTAAATTTTTATTTTACATGTGATTTTTTGGCATGTATTGTCATTTCATTGGCTGCTGTTGTTGCTTTATTATAGCACATTTATGGACATTTTTAATAATAGTGTGCGTTTTTTGTTAAGGATTTGCCTTTTCGAACATTCACTTATTGAGCAGGGACCATATGTAGCACATTTTGCGAACTGTAAAAATGGTATTCAAAATAACCTTTCAAATAAGAAAATGGTAAAATAAGAAGAACTAGCTACCTTGTCCAGTTACCTATGGAGTGCAGCAGTGCCTATCCCCTCTGGTGCCAGAAGTAAATTTCCCATTCATTTTACCCATAGACTATTTGAAAAATGCGAATATTAAGAGTTTAAAAGCTCAACAGAGGCTAATCAGCTATGTGTAACTCATGACCATAGTGCAATTAAATTTGTAGAAAAAAAAAAGAAACTTGTATAAACACACAACTACAAATGTATTTTGCAGAATATTCAAGTTTAAGAGATTTTTTTTAATTACTAAATTAAATGGCTAAAATAAAAACCTATTCAGGGTTTCTGCAGGGTCTTAAAAAGTCCGAAAAAAGTTTACTATTTAAAAAATCTGAATTTAAGGCCTTAAAAAGTCTTAGGTTTGCAGAGATGGGGAGCATTAGCATTTAAATAAACTGGTCTTAAATATGTCTCATGCATTTGATGCAACTACCTGCCTGCTGAAATGCTCAAAGGCGTAATACCGCTGCTGATAGATCTTCTCTTACCAAGACCCAAATTTGCGGCACTCATTGTCACAAATGGCGATGCTTATGACATAGGTCTTAATTTTTCTTGAACAGTGGTCTCAAAAAGGTATTAAATTCAACTTGTTGAACCTAGCAGAAACTCTGCTATTATACATGCTAGCTAGTTTAAACTATGCTGTACATTGTGAACTGTAAGTACTTCTAGCAATGCAAAGGAAGACATTCTTATCTATGCATTGTGAACTAGTAATTTGTGAGTGCTAAGCAAATGCCAAAACAAACATTAATTTAATTGTTATTGATAAGTTTGGTACTGTGGTCCTGCTTTGAAAAAAAAGTATTTTCATATAGATGAGAAAAAAAAATCCTATTCATATAAGCATGATCATGGCTTTAGCGTTAGCAAACTAGACCAGCATGATCTATGTAATCCCTGAGTGATTACATGACTGTCTGATGGTCCTGTGGATTTAGCAGAGGCGATGGTGCGACAGAGTGCATAAGCAGATGTGGCTATTTTACAATTTAATGCATCGGTTACATGCCTCGTTCAGCTCGGCAGATGAACATTGGTGCTCCTGATTGTCCATGAAGGGTATTACATTTAGAAATTTGGCATGGCCTGAGAACCTCCAACCTATTATAATATTATTCAAGATTCTGCATTGTCATGTCTCTCCCAGTCATTCAGACTCACTCAGTTTGTTTACCTCTCGAGGCATCTCCCCATCTTCCCGGCTCTCCTTCTTCCCTTCTGTTTTTATTTTGGCTGGAAATTGCATTGGATTATTTCAACACATTTCCCCTTTATCCCATTGGAAGCCAGTTTCAAGTGGAGAGGATTACTTCAGTAAATACGTTTCCTTTCGGTACAAAGCTGCAAAGCCACTCACCAGTGAAAAGAGGCCTTGATAAGAGAATTGTGTCAAGAGCACCACCTCGCCTCACCTCGCCCCTCCCCCTTCTCGCCCTTAACATCTTCCCCAGTCCATTTCCGACATTATTTCCTCACCGTTTTGGCACGCCTAATTCACGCTAGTTTCATTTCCCTTCATTCAGCCAGGGTTCTTTTAACCCCCGAGTGTATTGAATGAGGCAAATAAAAGCAACACTGACCAATGGTTACAAGTCAAACTAGGCCTGGGAGTTCACATGTATATTAGGAATACTTTTTCATTTTGAACATTTAAACTCTGGAATAATAGATATGAACATGTAATGAATAATTTTTTTGTATTTTTTAAATTGAGAACATTTGCGATTTGCTTATGTAGCTGTTGGCAGTTGTTAAAGCAACACATTTTGAAGCAATGCCAGCCCTGCAATTAACTAGCCAATTCAAGATTCAGTGAGGGCAATAAGCAGTACTACTATTACTACTACGACTTTGGGAACCAAAAAAAGTTGATGGAACGTCCCTTTCAGGTACTGATCATTTAATGTTTAGTTTGGGCCAATCCGAGTCCCAATATCAATCTTTTTCAATGTTATTTTTTGCATTTTTGTATTAACACTTAACATTGCACAGCAGCAGTGTGCATTACTCTCATTATTAGTAATGTCAGTGACGACATTAATGTCATTTAGTTTAAGCCAACTCTGCTTCTGAAGGCCAGGTCTATTATAATTTATACACACCAGTATGAGGCCTGTTAAAGGCACTAAGCAGAGCATGTGGCTAATTAGTACATAAACAAAGTTTGTAAGGTTAACACTACAGGCTGAACTTCACACTACGCTGTCCATGCTGCCATTTAAACAAAGGCATTACAGAGGTACAGGTCTTCTTTCTCTGCCATTATTAGTTTTGCTAGCTGCTCTAGGCGTGAGCAGTAGCATTAGCCACAACACCGTGAACAGCTGCAGCTTTTGGAGGAGCTATTTCCACTTTAGTTGATTATGGATAGAGCCTTGTTTGACATCGTCCACAATTAAAAATGCAAGATGAATCAAATTATTATTTTGTTTTTTCATAATCTGTCATACAGCTCTATATTCATATCGTGTGTGTCGCAGAGTTTATTTACCATTATCAGCAACGTTTATTGGTTGGTGTGTTCCTGCCTATAAAGTCACATTGTCCTGCTTTACTACAACCATAGGGCTTAATCCTATAATGTGGCCTAAACTAGTATCCAGATGCCGTGTTTATCCAGAATTTGTGTATTGCTTCTGGGAGAAACTTGCACTGATGTGGCTCGTTCAGTTATGTTTAATGTTTAATTTGATGGTAGGAATGAATGGCTGGTTTTGGAAACACTTAATGAAGGGATCCTCCAGTCATGTGATTAGATTCAGGAGGGTGTGTGTACTCGTGGCAGTGGTGAATTCATCCAGTAACAGTGATGTCATGCCCATTCAAACTTTGTGGAAAATGGAAAGTGTGACCGTCTGTGTTTTGAAACATAATATTCCAGACCATAACACAGCTATTATTTGTTCAAGGAAACTATAATTGCACTATTTTTCCAGTGTGACCAGTTTGTGCCACGTAAAATTCCAAACACCTTGCCATTGTGAATTTTAATTTTTAACTCACCGTCTCTTTTTTTTTCCTCTTTGTGTCTGCAGTATAACTTTGTCGGGAGAATCCTGGGCCCCCGGGGCCTCACAGCCAAACAGTTGGAAGCAGAAACGGGATGCAAAATTATGGTGCGAGGCAAGAGCTCCATGAGAGACAGAAAGAAGGTAAGTTTTACAAAAAAGAACAGTGCTTTTAAAACTCCCTGTTAGCTAAAATTAAAATAAATAAATAAATAATTTTACCGCCAAAGCTCAACACATTTTTCAGCCTAAACGAGCATATATTTAGCCCTCCCTGTGGCACGCTTGTTTGTCCACATGAATTGACCTTAGTGTCTTTGGGGGTATTACGACAACATCCCAGCAGCACTGTAGAAACATGAGGCCGGGGTGAATGCTGGTCGCTGAATTCTGTTACGTGATATGGCTGTTTGCGAATTGCTGTGCAGTGGAAAGTCCAGAAGTCAGTAGTAAAGGAGACACTCCAAGTATGAGCAACCTATTTTTGGAGCTAAAGGGGGAAAAAAAATATAGGTTGAGATATTTGGAAAGCACAGGTGTGACCGTTGAGACCTTTTGTTAATGGGTCTTTCCATTATTTCAGCATTTGCGATACCATTCTCATAGATCTAGTCTGTCTGGGTACTGAATAAAATCTGTTTAAAAGTCCCGTATTATGTTTTTTTTTTTTTTTTTTTCCAAGCTTTCAGAAATTGTTTTGGACTCCTTTGAATTAGTATTTCACATTTTCTAGCTTAAAATTATAAAAACGTCTTCTCTTGGGGAGCTGTTACTTTGACTTCGCAGAGGACTATTGGGTTAGGTGTCTGTGGCCCCGTGCTGGGAATGGTGGGGAGTGGAACAGAACATAAAATAGGCCATTTAGTGCAGTTATTAGCCACATGACGCTAACAGATAAATAAAAGAGCTGACTCGTTTGTAGTGACAGCAATTTTTGCTCTGAAATAATCAGAATGAGTCCAGTGATGGTGTATGGGCTTTAGAAACGTGCAGGAGCACTTCTTAGTTTCAGATGTCTACTTACAGAGAGACGGAATATTTTCAGCTCTTGAGAAAGAAATGGCCTCAACATACAGGATTAATCAAACATGCGTACATTTAACACTAATACTACTCCAGGTATGTTTTTAAGGTGCAAAGTACATTATAACATGGCTAAAAGCTCAAACGCTTAGCATATAGAGGAACTTTAGGGAAAGGGTGTGAATGAACAAATTAGTAATGTAATGCAATCGTAGAGGTCTGTGTTCTCAGAGTGCTTCTAGCTTAGAGCTTGTTTTTTTTTTTTTTAACAAATGGCATCTTGCTCGTTGTTCAGATTCTCTGGCACAGAGTTATGACACTGGAGGCCATTCATCTACAGCTCCGAGTATCTCAGGTCAGGTTTCTGTGAACTTGCATGAGGACAATTCTCCAAACTGAGGCTTCTAACCCCTGCAAAATTGAAGTTTTTCACATTTTTTTTTCCCACCATAATTTTTTATTATCGTTCAACCCATTTTTCATTTGTGTCTGAACCTCCCAGTTCCTCTGATTTGCCAGGCAGTGGTGCTGTATTACAATACATTTACATACCTTGGAAGTTTTTCATCACATACTTTGTCTTGTATAGTCAGACTCCCGGTTGTGCAGAGTGGAACACAGCGCACATAGATACTAACTTTGGCTGAGTCATAGTGCCACGTTTACTTCCCATTCCTTTATATATTGAATTATAATATCTGCTCCATTTGTCTAATTCCTATCTCTTTCTCTTTCCATTCGGATTGTGTTCATTATGACAGAACAAGAAAAGTATCATTTGTTGTTTGGTATTATTAGTTGTATGAATCTTGTAAAGCGCACACATATCCAGATGTAGAAGATGTAGAAGTTCCGCTCAGTGCACCCCATTAATCTATGATTACTTTCATTATCCGTTTGTCTCTTTAAACCTAATGGTCTGTGCTGTTTGTTTATCTGTGGCTCTATGACAGATATACTGCACAGTGACACTGCTAAAAATGGACCAGTGCTTATTCATACACAGTCAGAGATAAAACTCTACGCCCAAATCTGCTTTGTAGATTGTACACATTATGCAAAAATGGGTAACATTTCTTTTATCTTTTTATTATCAAAATATGCCACTCTAAATGTCAAGGGGTATCTAGCTGCGAGTCTGGCCAATCATTCATTTTCTTGAAACTTGTCCTTAAAAGCACTTGTCATTAACCCTCTCAGTAGGCTTTGCACGTTGATCTTCATTTATACTTGGATCTAGTAATGCTGGTTCCCTACCACATGGGTTGTGTATGAGGCCACGTTGCCGTCATTGAGTTTAATGCACTTTGCTCACTGCTCTATGTGACTTTTTAGTAATGAAACCAAAAGACTGAAGCCTTAAATAGATTTAGGGCTGCAACAACTAATCGGATTAATCAACTAATTTAGTCAATTAATTTAGTAATCGATTAATTGCCAACTGGAGTTTTCATAGTTTTTAAAACGCACCATGTGCTGAGAAAAGAGGTTTTAATACCAAGACAGAGCAGTACAAGTCACAGAAACCTTAAGAGAAAATAATAATGTTGTGTTTTTGATTAAAAACATCTTTTTGTGAATATGAACTATCCAAAAGTCATGAAGTAGCATACTTGTTGCTTCATTGGGTCAAATTTTGTAAAAAAAAAAAAAAAAAAAAAAAAGTCACAGATTTACTTGTTCTTTACTATCTGATTATTAATCAATTAATAAAAACAAATTAACAGATTAATCGATTATCAAAATCATTTTTGTTGCAGCCCTAAATAAATTCCCACAACTGTAAGAGATTGAAAATTACAACATCCTGTGTTGAATATTGCGATAAAGAAATGATGGTGGTATGTGATGCTTTTAGTAAGGTTACAGCTGTATTTAAAATTTATTTCAATTTTATTTTATGAGGAGATGCAAGGCTCTAGACTTGTTTTTTCACAGCTTGTTTTGGCAAGTTTTTACACCGGATGCCCTTTCCTGTACTGGAGTAGGCAAGTGGGGTTTAGAGTGTCTTGTCCAAGGACGAAATGACAGTATGCTCTAGGTCAAGCAGGAAGTGATTCACCATCCCTCTGATCTGAATGCCCCCCACAGTTTCTTGCAATATGGATATATGCCAGTATCTCGATAATGATAAATTCGATATTGTGCAGCCCTAACAACAACTATTTAAATTTTGTAATCATGATATATACCTGTGATATTTAAAAGCCCCCTTTGTCAGACTGAGAGTTTTATTGGTTTAGAATAACCAGGCTTGGGACTTATTCAGTCAAAGCTTGAAACTATAAAAAAAACAAAAACAAAGCAACGACTAAATATAGAGCTATACTATGACCTTGCTATTCGGATGCACAATGGTAGGATTTAGACTGTTGCAATAACAGTAAATTTGGCGCATATTTTGCAGCCCTAGTGCCACGTTTCCTTCTCCCCCTCTCTTGCCCACCTTCATGCACCTCATAGTACAGAATAGAGCTCTCGTGTCATAACCACAGCTGGGCTCAGACACAGCCACAGCCACAGCCCCTGCCTCCAGCCTCCTCTCCTGAGCTCTCTGTTTCCAGCCTGATGCCCCGTGGCAGCCGCTCAGCCACCGTGTTTATTCAGGATCCATTAGCGGCAGCGTTTTTCTGCTCTCAATAATTCAGCCGGCTGCTCCCTCCTGGGCCGTGCTGCCTGACGGGGAATCGGCTCACTGGAGCTGCTCACCGGGAGAGACTCGGCACAGTCACGATGAAGAGCAGAGGGAGGAGGGAGAGAGGAGGAGAGAGAGAGAAGAGCTGATCAAGGAGAAATATGTGAAGCAGGTGAAGGAATGCATGCAATTAGAAGTGCCCTAATTACATTTTTATTCACTATTACAAAGGTTCAGTGACATATGGACTTGGACATGCACTTGCCATGCATAGATTTACGATGAATGTATCACAACTGCTCACTGACATTAAAAGCCATACACTAATGTTAGCGGCCAAAGCTTCGTTTTAGATATCAGTATCGGACTAGAATTTCCTTAGGATTTAGTTTCTCTTAATATCAATATTGTGATACCAGATTTCTTCTCTTTCATTACAACCTGCTGTGAACTTAACTTGCCATTTTGTTGGTCTTTTATGTCAATTATTTTTTGCCACACAGAGTAGAAATTTATTTTTAATTAAGGCCGGGACTTTAATGCATTAATTATGATGAGGAGAGGAGACAGATCTGCGCGGGGATCAGGCACAGGAGCACATTGCTTGATGGGGTCAGGTGCATTCCCCTGTTGCATGGTGGAGGTAGAGGCACAAATGCTGAATATTGCCCTATTTGCTAACTTCCGAGGTTTCTTGGTTGCTAACAAATAATTATCTACTGACCAAGACTATTTACACTGTTTACTATACGTAGTCCTGCTTGACCCCAATTATCTAGCTTGTATAGACCAGTGGTTCCTAATCGTTTTTGTCTCATGTACCCCCTGGGCTTTTTGTCATACCATCAGTACCCCCACACGAGCAAGTGTTGATGATTCTTCAAAAAGTCTGTTGTTTATTAGTACAGAGACATTTTGTTAACTAAATCACTGCATTTTTTTTGTCTCAAGATAAATTCAATACAAAATAAAAAGCAAATTAAAAATCTCGTTGCCTTTTAAAATAAAAATACAACTATAAATTACTATTACGGTTGCTTATTTTACTACATACAGTAATTTTAAAGTTAAAAAAAAGAAATCTTACACTTAATTTACTACAAAGAAAAAATTAAATAGCTTCTCTTTAAAACTAGATATTAACCCTCCAAAAAATAACAATTTTATTCAAGAAATATTCTTTAGCAATTTCATCAGTATATGAGACACTTGAGCTTCTCCTTCATTAATTTCTAGTACTATGGCTGCAACTTAATGATTATTTTGATAATTGTTTAATCTGGAGATAATTTTTTCAAATCGGTTATTAGATAGTGCAGTGCAACTAAATGCATGATGAAGAGCTGGATTTTTATAAAATTCTAACAAGACAAAGCTACAGTTATGTTATATTTTTTTATTGTAAAAACCAAATTGCCGTTTTCTTGCTGTTTTTCTTGCTTGGCAATCAAACCTCTTCTCTCAGCATATGGCATGTTTCAAAAACTTTGTATATTCCAGATAAATCCAATAATTGCTAACTAAATGAGTTGACAATTTTTTTAACAATTGATTAATTCGATTAGTTGTTGCAGCCTTATATAGTACCCCCTGCAAAGTGCTTGCATACTTCTGTTGGGAAGCACTGGTGTAGACTTGGCATTTTAAATGATAAGTAATTGTCTTTATTTTAATATGATCTCATTAGTCTTGTATTTATTTGAATTATCATTGAGATCTAAAAAGATTAGGCCATTTGAACCTGTCCCCGAGCTTCACTTTTTATTCAAAGTCAAAATCACCACGGATAAGTCATGTCAGGACATGGTTACTTCTTGCCTTTCCTCCTGTAACTTGTCTCTTTTGATTTGTTCAAGCGAGACAGATTTCAACCCGGTCCTCAGAGAACACTTGGAAGTTGTATACAGCCACACTACCTTGTCAGCCTCTTGTATTCGGCAGATTTCCTCAGATTCCTGTCTTTAGATCCTGCCCACGGGGAGTAAGCCTGCATGCTATTTTTTCGGTAATTGTCTAAGTTTGGGGAACAAAGGACCTCGTTTCTGCGGGGGCTTTATCTAACGTGGCAGCTCCCGGTCTCAGCGGTATTGGAGCTGCATTAATGCTAAATGCAAATCAACAACAGGTGGAAACGTAATTAAATAACAAGTATTTTTCAATCGACCACTGTGCCGCGCGTAGCAATGGAGCTGGGTAAACACATTGTAAACACTAATTCTATTTTGGCCTGATAGAGAAGTGCACCGAGCAGACAGCTGTTTTACTATGAGTCACCCCTTGTGTCCTTTAAGACTTTATAAATGGTTCTATAGCTAATACATTTCTTTTGATAAATGGTTTTGCTGACTGAATAGATTTACGCATCAAAACTCCACCTCATGCCAGCTTAAAGAAAGTGCAGTCACTCTGTTTTCCTATTTAAGAGCTATTGGACAATCAATACATATTAGACTTGGTTGGCTCTTGCTAGCTCAAACTAAATTTCAACAAGAAGCACTTGGGACCTCCACCACGGCATCAGTTCTATCTCACAAGGGTAAAGATACAGTGCTCAAACCCGGGGATCTTCTAGTTCATGGGTAAATGCTCAGATTATTAAGTCACAAGGAACTTCTGTCTCACAATGGTAGAGGAAAATGAAATGAAACGGAAAACAATACCTGAACTCAAACACTCATCTTGCTAATAAACCAACAAACAAACAATACAATGTAAGGGTGCTCCGATCAGGATTTTTGAGGCCGATCACCGATAAGCCTTTGCTGTGATTGGCCGATACCCATCACATGGTCTTCAATGTAGTAATGTAATGTAGTCAGGGTATTATTATTTCCACTTGAAAAATACTGTAGTCTTTGTAAAAGTACAAGTACAACAAAATTCTACTTATTTTTATTTTAGAAGCGGTTTTGTTGCATTATTGGTCTTTAATGTGTGCCCAGTGTCTGTGTGGCTTTGTTTGAATGCTCCGCTGATGTAAAAATCAGCTGTTCTTAATTGGTGCCTTTAGTGCGAGTCCGCGGGTGCAGCGCCTGCGTCCGCGTAACGTGAACAGGTTGAAACACAGTGGACTAAAGAGCAGACAGCTCCTGCAGCCAGTTTTGACAACGTCTGAACAAAGAAAACGTGCACAAGAGAGCAGAGAAGACAACGATGAAAGGTGCTCTTCTCAGACTCACAGACACATGGGCTGCCTTTTTACTTTCTCTTTCCATTAGCAGCCATTTGGTGCAGTTTAAGCCACAAAACGCACAGTTTTCTCCGCGTAACAAGACACAGGCAGACTCTGAACTTTCTTAATGCTTTTAACGTAAATGTTAGCGGGTTAGCTCTTGCTCTATTTGCTTTGACGTTTGCAAATACACACACTGCTGTGCCTTGGTTCTGTCCCGTGCGCTCCAGGAGCAGGCGGGGACAAGCGGGGACATAAAGCAGCACCTCCAGGGCAGGTTTGTGTTGGTTATAACCAGGGCTTAACTTAAAAACACTGCTAGAATAAAACTACTGCTGTTTAATCAAACCAGGTTGCAGGACAATAGATGTGAGAGCCTCACGTGTTTGTTGTAATTGGATCAGCCCTTACCGATCACTGATCATCGATCGAAGCATTCTTAATACAATGCTGGCAAAAATCATAACATTCTTGGTGAAGTTTGTATTTTGATAACACAAGCAAATATTTCTTGGGGTGTTGCATTTTCCACAAATAGATCAATTTTGATTCTGTTTTTGAATCAAGATCTAAACTTGAGTGTAGCATTTAATATGATGTTTTTTGCCTGTTTTCTTTTTTTCAAATAAAACTGCTTACCTAAAAAAAAAAGTACACAAATGCTGTACGGTTAACTTGCATTGGCCACAGAACACACTGTTTTTCATCTATTTTGATTTTATGCCCATATAAGATCTCTAAAAGTTGGTTTATGTGTTACTTTGAGTTTCTTAAAAGTAGTTTTGCACTGTTGTTGGCCCACAGCAGCTGCTTTCCCTCACACTGTATGTCCTCCCGTGCCCCATACCGCTGCACCTGTCGGGCCTGTTGGCACACAGCCCCAGAGGCATTGACCCCGAGGTGGAGCAGTGCTTAAAGATCAGAGGAGCAGGGACTATCCGGTGGAGGAGAAGTTAGGCCTGCAGTGGGATCAGTGTACAACAGGTTCTGTTACAATAGCGGTAAAATCCTTTGCTTTTTGGGCCCTGAAAATCCACATCAGTTTACTGTATGCCATGTCCAGATGTTAAAGGGGAACCATGTAACTTTGATCATTTCTTTGCTCTTTTGGTTGCATTTTTAGAAGGTTTCTTCAGCCTTTTGGTTGCTGTCATGATAAAAATCCAAGAAATAAAGCCATCACTAGCTTGTTTTCCTAAGGCTAACCGGGACATATCACTTTCTCATGAGACCTAAGACTTCAGGGACACCGGGTCGATTCTCCCATTCTTGCAAGGCTGGTTCTTAGCCAAGACAAGCCAAATGGAGGTATTTCATTCACCCTGCAGCAACTGATTTAGTCATCACACTGACTCAGAAACTGTTTATGTAAGGTTATTTAAAGTTATGTTGTTCCCCTTTAACAAAGATGATACCCCCAAAATCCTTTTTTTTTATTTCTCAGGTGAGTTATGATTTAATAATTTTTTTCTGTTGTTGGTATAAAAAGCTATTTAAATGTAGGTTTATTGGTTTTAAATGGTTTTAATTTTTTTTTAGCTAAATATTCTAAATACAAAAAAAAGGCAAGGCAGCAAAGTGCATTACTGTAACAATGACATAAATGTTTTTTTAGGAGGCCTATGAAAAGACACTAAGTCCAGAGCATGTGGCTAATTAGTATACAACAAACACAAGTTAGTGCTGCTGCTGCACATCACACTACAGTGTTCGTTTTTGCCAAACTGCTGCCACATCTAAACGATGGTATTACTAAGGTAAATAGATTAATTTCTCGGTGATGATTTTGTGTTTGTAGCATCTGCAGAGTATCCACAGTCAGTATTTCTCCTCTGGAGCTAGCAGTAGCATTAGCCACAAGACAGAAAAACAGTGAGGCGCTTGGAGGACACTAATTCTGCGAAATTTGATTTCACAATTTGGCTATTTTTGACATCGTCCAAAATTTAAAAACACCATTTAATCGAATTAATTTGATTTATTACCCAGCCCTACCTTCATGTGTGTCCTCTATTCTTTTCTGCAACCCTAAAATATAAATTTAGTTAAGCTTACTCCAGTTATATGGGGTGTTAGTATTGTATATTACTTTACCAATTTGAAGTTTGAAATAAATAACCTTTTGTAAGATGTCAAGTCTGAGGCGAACTCTCTGCTGCAGCTTTGAATGCGGTTGTGTCCTTACCTGACCTCCACCTCCAAACAAAGGCCAGGAATAGTCACATGCGCCCGGCTGGACTATATACGGACGTGTCTCTTTTGTCAGTCAGCTGATGGAAAAACACAAGAGGAGCTAAGAAGAAAAGAGTCATCCATCTATTTCCGTACGCCTTTTGCACATGGTCTAATCTGCGTCGCGGGCCTTAAAGTCTACCGGGAAAGGTGCGACAGCCAGCAGGAAAACAGGTGGCGCCCAGACGATGGAAGTCAAGCTACATCACAAAGTTTCTGTCTCGAGATGTAGCTATTTATTCAGCCTTCTTTTTTCCTTTTTTTTTGTTTTGCCAGAACCCATTCCCCTCTGATAAATAGGGGATAATGCCATGCATGCCGTTTGATGTGAGGCAGCTCGGACATCGCCTTCAAAGGGCCTGCCAACGCTCGCTTTAGCCTTTAGCGCCCCCTGTCCTTTTGTCAAAGCCCTCGCCACCCACTCGCGCCGCCTTCTTCTCTTCCTCCGGTTTGTCATGCTGTCACTTTTTCCTCACAGGGCAGCCACTGACCTTGTTCGCAGTCAGCCATTCTTGTGCTGCCTCATTTTTCTTTCAGAGCAGGCTGTAATTCTGAAGCTACCTGTGGCCTTAAATTTCACACCGGCCTGCGCACAAAGACCACTCGACGGAGGTTAATGGGATTATATTCTGACTAATTTTTAGTTTTGACATTGATCTAAAATTCCATTTGTTACAAGGTCCTATTGCCTTTTTGGTGGACTGCAGTGAGTTGTGAGCGTGTCAGCTTAAAATGAAAATGCTTGAGGAATAGCTTACCACCCTTTGAAAGTGGTTGTTGATTTTTACTAGTGGTATGTTGAATGGCATACATGGAAAGGGGGCCTTTATAAGTGGATGGTTGATTTGGAAACAATTGTCTTTACAGATTATGTAAGGAAGAATTTTTCAAAAGTGAGTGGACTCATGATTAGGCAAGTCAACTTTTTTTTTTTGTTCTAAAAGTTTATCCACCACTACTACAGCACAAAACAATAAAAATACCATTGTTACTATCACTAAGGGGGTCATTTTTTCATTGCGTTGTTGAGGCATTGGTTGGTTTGTTTGTCTGTTAACAAGATAACTCAAATAGTAGTGGTTGGATTTGGATGGAACCTTTAGGAAAGGTCAGTAATAGGTCAAGGAAGAATGAATTTGTGTTTGGTGTGGGACCAGAACCCCATCTAAATCCAGAAGTTAAAGTATTCTGTATATTATGTTTAATGGTATTTTGGAATTGATGCATTGGATTAACCATTCGCCCGCCAACCAACTATTTTGGATGATGAGGCTTCTCTGCCTTGTATTTTGATTTGGCATAGGTTTTACACCACATGCCCTTTTTAACACCTTTCAATTTTTCCAGGCTTGTGACTGGGACAAAGGGTACACTTGCTTGTGGCCGCTTTTGGCTGCATTTCTTAGCTATATACATATGTGTGAACTTACCTATGTATGAACATTTATTACTATAACGTTTGTACATGGTTTAGTCGAGAGCAGAAAAAGGAACATTTCTCTGATCTGGGTTTGTGTGGACAATACTGGAGAGGTAACAGTGGTACAGCAAGCCAGTAATTTTCCTGTTTGGAAAGCCAGTGCCTTGGTACTTCTCCAAAATTGTAGCACTAGCTCAACCTGAAAGGCAAAATAGACCTTATTCAAAACCAACCATCAGTACACAATATCTTTTCAAACCTCTTCAATGGCAATGTCATTTTATGATTTGAATTGAAGTTTTTCACATTGAGAATCGAATTTCTGTATAGGTTTTGTAGCGACATCTGTTAACAGCCACTCTCCTGACTCTTTGTGTAGATAAATGTAAAATGGCAGGAGTATATTTATGGAATGGCATAGGTAGCTTCCTGCTTTTCATGTGGTCACTCCGTTGACAGTAAATGCAGCGAGGAAAGACTCTAAAAAGCTTTTTGAGGTTGTATCGCATGTCACTGTACAACCATGAAAGCCGGCGGTTTGAAAGCTGACTACTTCCCTTGAGGCGAGTTGAGGAGTTGATCGAGGAAAAAAGATGACCTGTGATTCTCTGCAATGTGTCTCTCATAATACTGCTATTCACAATAGAATAATAGTATGAGACGCTACAGACCAATGATTCTTAAACTTAATACAACTATTTGGCTTTCCTAGTGCAGGGCTCCAGACTGCGACCAAATGCTCGCATTTTGTGACCATTTTATGGGTCTGTGCGAGCATTTTTTTCTACCTACTCGCACACGTGCGACCTGATCATTTCTGACTTTACATTATTTTGAATGAATGAGTTTTCTCCTCCACTCTCAGAAGTGCTGAGTGTTGTAATCTGGGTAAGGGTTGTGTTTATAAATTAAAAAAAATACCTAGTAAACTTATACACAAACAAAAAGAAAAAAAATATATTTCAAAAGGAGAACTTCTCTTTGCAAATGACTTAATGTCTTGAACAGTGATCTCCAGCCCACTCCCCTGCTGGTGTAATGCCTTGTACATGTGATGAATGCCATATCTTTTACCCCCTCCGTACTTGTCCTGCGTCACCTCCAGACAAACAATGCTTCTCAGCCACTGCAGGAGGTCCACCTGACAATGCTTCCGAAAATTCCTCCAGCCACACAAGAGCTCGGAGCATGAGCCCAGTACCACCCACCTGCTTTCGACTCCTCCGAGAGCTGTTGCCATGGCACTGCTATTTACCACACACACACATACTGTATACACACAAATGTACACACTCCGGAGAAGGGAAGTTGGGTATTCCACTCTCATTTTCCCCCTTTTCCAGCACAGGTGGGCAGTGCCTGGTTTCAGTCAGGCCATTATTTAAGCAGCCCTGTTTGCTCATGGCTTACTAGGGGATATGGGGACTGGGGGGTGACTCATCACTTTTTAACCAGGGCTGCCTCGGTAGGGCACAGCACAGATCTTCACATGGATATGGTGTTTTCTGCAACAGTTGTGCACCATGGATTGATTATTCATTGATTCATTGATTATTTCCATTACGGGTTGTGGGTAGCTAGCTTGAGCCTATTTCTACTATTTTGGACCTGAGGGTGGGGTTTGCCCTGGGCATTGGTCTGTTAGTCGCAGGGCTGATTCAGACATTTCCCTCAGAAATTCATTCACTATGGGCAATTTAGGTCCAAACTTATAGGTAAATTTGTTGGTTATTTAAAAAATATTCTGGCTATGTGTTTCCATTAATCGCTGTCCCAATCAGAATTTGAAAAGAGTTTGCCTCTCTTTCTTTAGTGGGCTTCTATAGAGATAGAAAAGGTGGATTAAAATATGTTGGATATTAAAATTTCACCAGTGGCTAGTTAAATCCCAACTTAAAACTTTGATAAACTAAACCATTGTAGTATTGGTTATCTATAAGGAAGTTAACTTGTTTATAGAATATTCAAAAACTAGAAAATTATAAATAATATAGACTCAAACTCAAACTACAATTTTTCCAGTTGGTTAATGATATGTGCAGTTCAGTGACTCATTGTACTCTGAAATGAGAGCATAGAACAAATAAACGAAGTACAAAAAAAAATGGAATCAGTGCAAAACAAAATCTATTCTTAATGTTTGACTTCTCAAAGTAGCCACCTTTGGTAGTTATGACAACAGTACACACTTGTTGAATTGTTTCTACAAAAGAAATCAAGTATTCTTTCCAACTTTTGCTGAAGTTTCCATAAATGTGTGGCACTTGTAGGACCTTTCACTCTAGACGGGCCTTTTTGTATGACATTGTTCAGCTTTTTTTTTTTCTTTTTTTTTTTCAGTTTTTGGTAACCTTCACCTTACCCTTTTTTTTGTTCTGACAGTTCATCACTTTGTACCATTACAAGCTATTAATTGGACTTGCTTCATTTTCAGTAAAACCAACGGAAAAGTTGGGGTGTTCTAAAATGTTTGACCGGTAGTGTTTGTTGCAGTGCATTTTCACCAAAAAGTGTTATTTAAACATACAAAGTAGAATACAGTTACTCCACAGTACTCCCTGTTTGGTCAGGTAGGATTGATTGTGTGGTAAATCGGTTTGCCAAGACAAAAAGTGGGTCTGGCTATCTAAGCTAACAACCCCAAATACTTAACTTCAAGATGAACCAGCTCCATGCATCATAATAGCATTTGTCCTGGTTAGTTTTTTCTAAAGTCCCATCTGTCTCTGTCCCGTCTGCGCTCTCCTCCATCTCTCTCTGATATTAATCGCTGCAGGGTTCACTGTCGTCTGCCTCTGTGAAGCCAGGGCTCTATTAGAGAAGGGCGTCCTCTCAAAGTTAAAGTTAAAGAGCTGACTAAAGGCCTCGCTTCCCCGTGCTCCGGCACTCCGGCACTCCAACACTTGTCACATCCACTTACCGTTTGTCTTTTCCTTCTTCCTCTACCTCTGTGCAGGAGGAGCAGAACAGAGGGAAGCCCAACTGGGAGCACCTAAACGAAGACCTGCATGTGCTGATCACCGTGGAGGACACGCAGACCAGAGCCGAGATCAAGATGAGGAGAGCGGTGGAGGAGGTCAAGAAGCTCCTCGTACCTGCTGTAAGTACAATATTACATACTGAACATATTGTAGCTTCCTGTGTTTGCGGAATTCTAAGACTTGCATCACTGCTGGGAATACTTAAAGATGTTTGAAGGTTTGAGGTTAGATTATAATGTTGGTATTCAAGGTGAATCTTTGTGTATATTGGCCGTGTCTGCAGACAAGTCATGTGTATTGCTGTATGTTGTATTGACAGTTATTTCTAGGGCCTATTTGATACAAGGTAGCTGGTTAGAATTTTTGCATGAAACTCTAGTGCAGTGTTTTCAAACCAGGAGTAGGGGGAGCCCTAGGGCAACAGGAGGTACTTGGAATTAATAATTTTTCCGATTTGTTTTGTTCATAATAAACTTAAGGTGAAACTGCTAAAAAATATATATATATATAAACCCACCAAAATGCCATATTTATTGCTCCTTAAGTTTAATGTAGTTTTTTGTTGTTGTTGCTTTTTTTTTTTTTTTTTTTTTTTTGAGGAAGGTGTTGTTACTAATCTGTCCAAATGTACCCTAGATGGTGATTTCTAATATTAAGTATAATTCTGTAAACTAAATCCCATGAAAATCATAAAAAATACTTCCATAATTTTGCTTTTGGAGAAATCCAAAAACACCAACATAGTACACATAAGACCCAAGTTGTTGTTTTTTTGCAGTTCACTTTAGAACGTTAGACAGTGTAATTGTAGTAAAGCTAGCTTAATTTAATTTGAAATGGCATTATTTCATATTATGGCTGTTATTTTGGGACAGAAACCTTCCACCTGGATTTTAGGATTTCTCATTCCTCAGATTTTTTTAAATGCATGTGTAGGTTGTTGAATTTGCTTAGAATTTAATAATCAATTTGACGTTCTTTGTCTAATGTACTCTGTGTGGAAGTTCATGGAAAAACTTGAAATTATGAAATGCTGTTCAGTTTGATTTGAACCTAATTTTCTGTCCTAAAAATCCAGTCCAGTTCTGGTATTATACAAGGTTGAGTTGCATTGTGTGTTTTGACTGTAATAATTGGGTTGCATATGGCTCTTCACCTCTCCCCCACTGTCCCCATCCTGTTTACTTCCATATATAGATGATTGAACAGGTTGGTCATGCCCCTAGCAGAGTGGAAAAAACACAGCTCGCCACTCTCCTCCTGCGTCTGCCATATTTCATCTCCTCTGTCTCTGCCTTTAACTTCCTTCTACACTGAGCTGCCACTGCTTTTTGGCATCAAATGCGTTTTTACTCTTTTTAGTGCGGTGACCAGGTGGCTGGGGCAAGCTTAGGTTCACATTTGACACTCAGGGCTTGGTGGTCCGCCCAAACGAGGCTATATTTTACCAAGGGGAGTCAAATAAAAATAGTATTAGTAATGGGAGTTGTAAGTTAGCATTCTTTTGATTTAAAAACAGCAAGGACATTGTCTGACCTAGTTGCATTAAAATTTATGCTTTATAATTTTAATGACCTGAATTGCAGAGACCCAGGACAAAGATGTTTGACTTTGAGGTAAGAGCGAGCTTGTGCGCTGTTTCCAGAAATGAGGGCTGTAAACTTTTATTGATAATCCTCAGGTTACAGAAGTGTCAAGCGAATGGGTGAAGGACCACACACGTTTAAGTGTTTCAAGAGCCAAACATATTGAAAATAGAAAACTTGCGGCATGCTAGATTTTATTAGCTGTTTGCTTCTTATTAGCAACGTGAGTCTGCATGTTTTCAGTTTAGCATGCAATCTCTAATGGCCACTTTGGTTCAAGTTTTTTTATTTAATTGAATTAAATGTCTTTCTTTTGCCATTTTGGCAACATCTAGTGGTAAAAAAATAGACTGCAATCGAACGCCTTACAACCCTTTGGGTCATTATATTGAGACTCTTTTTTCACAGTTGTAAGTAATTTGACAGGTTTCTATGCCAGATGTCCTTTCAAATGCAACCCTTTTTCTGTAATAATACGTTTTGTAATACCACCACATTGTGTGAAAATTTGCTATATAAGCCAGATGCTCTATTTTTATAACAAACTCCAGGCACACACAACACAAATTATTGACAATGTTGTTTATTGTTACATAACACACCATAATATTACAAAGATCTTGCAGCTCCTGGATTTTTATTCATTTTCTTAATATTTAATAATTTATTACAAAATGCTTGAAAATGTATAACATATTGTGTTCAGCCAGTTCATTACAAAATGTGGGATTATTACTTCATGCACATGCAGTTTTATTACATAATGTGGTTCTACAAACCCTCTTCCTTTATCCTGGTTTGGAACTGGCACATATTGCAGCTGGAGTAACGAGGAGTCTGTTATAGAACTAAAAGGTAATGCAAGAACATTTTCAGTACAAAGCAGTTATGCAATAAAAAGATTAGCATTTTACACAATCCTTTTATTAAGTTTTGACTTCCCGAACTGTAGGAGACGCAACCATGAAACTTTCTGGCAAATTGTCCAGATTTAACCCTACCTTAGTCCCAAACTAGGTGGAATAGGCTCAAGTGACAACAACTTCCAGATAAATTGTTTAATGTAAGCGAATGTCTGAAACGCTCTGTTTAAAATTCATGGAGGCTTAAAGTAAGCCCATTTTTAAAAGTTGAAGATTGTTTAGTGTCACTGTATTACAGTCTGTTTAGGGCCAAGCTTATTTGGTTAGGGTTAGGGTTTAACTTAACATTACTTTACAACTGCTCCTCCTTTTTTCCCTGCCTGTCACTTCTTTTAGTCGCCGGCTTTGCTTCTTCTGCAAGTGTTTCAAATGTCCATAGCCTTCACATGTAGACCGAAGATCTGATGTTGACACACTTCCACATAGACACTCGCTTGCAGCCAGCCATTTCTGGGAGCTATGGTGTTCTAAAGAGTGATGTAGTATGAGTCACTCACTACCCTTTTGTGCGTAAACAACAAACTGCTTTTGGCCCCCTTTTAGCCTGTGACACTACTATTACTAATGCTCAGCTAAATGGGCTACAACAAATATGGCTTCTGCACTTTTCTGGAAATGATTCTGTATTTATTTCTCAAGAAGTGCATAATGAAATGTCGGAAATGCTTAGAAAATAAATGAAAATTAACAGGCAATATTCACTTGGTCCAATTGTAACCAGTGTTTTAGAAATCCAGTACCTTTAAAGTAGGAATAGGAGTGCTACCATTGTTAATTTGTGCATTAGCTTAATACCATTTAGCACTACAAACAAATCATTTATAATGCTAGCCTCTTTTCTCAAGAATAACAAAAATAAGAAATCCAGTTTGATTGCTTATTTGAGCTGTAAACATAGTCCAAAGTTCATTGTGGACTTTCCATGCTGTCCACATTAGGGCCTGGACTTCTAATACACATTGACACAATGGCCTGACTAAATGGCCTAGAGAACAGCAAATTTAAATGTCAATACAGTGACGTCACTTGACTGTGGTAGCATAAGTGTCTCCCAACCTTCTACCGTAGTGCATTATCTACCCAAAAGGCCTCCAGGCTGCTCTACATTCACTCATGTCCCTCTGTGCATATGTGAGCACATGCCATGAGTGGGTGGGCAGTGGAGCTGGCAGGACTGCCCTTTATCATACTAAACTAAATTGGATTAAAAAATATGTGGGGTATGCAATGTTCTTCTAATGAAGGGCATTTTCTCCATGTCCAGAAGCAGAAAATCTCCTAAATGGTAAATAATACAGGCACCAGAACACGGCCAGGCAAGTCTATTCTCTTTCAAGGAAATGGGTCACACTTGTCATTGAAAAGACCAGCTGCAGAACCAAAAGAGAGAATAATGAGTGAAAGATGATTTTGTACAAATTGGCTTGGATTTAAAGCTCTGTAATAACAGCTTTTTATTAAGTGGCTCATTTATGTTTGAGCAGAGATGAGACAGTGAACCCATATGTATCTAATAGTTGCACCTTAAAGGTACTGTAAGCAGCATGTGCTCATACTGGTTTGAAAATGATACTGCAATCTAAATTAAAACAATGGTCTGTGGGTTGGCAGTCTTTCCACTTTTCTGATTGGATGATCAGCAATGCAGTTTTTAGGACCAAAACAAAAAATGTAATTCAAAAACAACTTGGTCATTATGTTAAATACATCTTTAAATTGTTAATCAACTGTACCATTGTTATCAGGAAAACTAACTGTACATTTGTACTGTACTGCAATTTTTATGAAATATAAAAAAAATATATACTGCTCATAGCGTCTTTATTAGAATCTGGCACACAGAAGATGCTTGATAGAGAAAACTAAAAGTCAAATTATAGATAATAGGCTCGATCTTATTCAGAATTAATATTATTATTAATAAGAACAATATCCATTATTATTATCATTATTATTATGATGTTCTTATGTAGTGCTTAAGTTGCTTTATTATTAGATGCATTATTCATTCACTCCTTCACTCCTCAGTCACACTCTGTGGCGTTGAGCTACTTCTGTACCCAAAGCTGCCCTGGGACAGACTAGCGGAGACGTGTCTGCCATACTGCGCCTACGGCCTCTTCGACCCCAGGACGCAACAGTAGTATGCAACAATAGTGGCGGGATTGATGCCACCCTTTCGGTTAGTGGGCAAACAGCTCTACCTACACAAAAATGAGATACTTTGTTCAGCCTTAGTCCCCACTACATCCCCTGTCTACCCAAATTTGTGCTAAAGCAATCACAAAATTAAGCTGAAAGCCTGATCAATGTAGAATTTTCAGCTATTGCACCAGTCATCACGTAAATGCTCAGCACATCCACATTCTGCTGTTAGTCTGCACCCCTTTTCCCTTTGGCCCGCGGAGCGCTCTCTTGCCCCTCGTCCCATGAACCCTCGCACTCTCCCTGAACTCTGCGTAAGGGTAGCGTCGGTGAGATGAGAGAGACGGAAGCAGTACAGAAATGAGTGGGTGAGGGTGATTGAGCTACTCTTTCAAGTGTGGATTTAGTCTGCTGATCCCGCCCCAGCGTGCACCGCCTCGTTCGCACATTCACACACATTTATTCAGTCTCTGAAAAAGAGCCACATGCACGAACACACCTTCTGAAATGCCCCGCTCATCCACAAGCCCAGGGTTAAGGCTCTCAAACTGCGCTGGCAGCACAGCCCTAGTGCACTTCAGGTAACCTTTTCTCTGATTGTTGCATGGCGTGCTGTCTAAACCTGGATTGCCCTGTTCCAATTCTGCTTCCTATTCACAGACTGGCTTGGTGGCTATCAATAGACAATTTCTTGTGAAAATATACATAAGGGCTCATAGTATGTATGTATTGAAGTCTCTTAGTAGTTGACAGTCTTGTGGCTGAAATTTTTGTATTCCCACAACAAAGACAGTGAAACTAACCACTTCACTGATGTGGAGCCTGATGAATTCTTTTTAATTATTTTTTATTTATCTTGGACAGCGGCCCTCAAACTGTGGTATAGGTACCACTAGTGGTATGTGGGCTTGTTCTAGTGGTACTCAGTTTTGGTTTAGTTTAATTTAGAGTCTGTTTTAGTCCTGATTTATTCCTTGATCTCCTGGTTTACTCCTGGTATAGACCTAGTTTAGTGTGGGTTTAGTCCTTGTTTAGTCCTTGTTTAGCCCAGATTTTGTCTTAGTTTTGTCCTGGTTGACCTGGTTTAGTTATCATTTTGTCCTTGTTTAGTCCTGATTTTGTCCTGGTTTAGTTCTGGTTTGGATCTGGTTTAATAGTATCTGTTGTTTGTAATGCATTTTTCTGTGAATCCCTGTTTTATCAATTGATTTAGACTTGGGTTAAGCCAGTTTTAGGCTCCTTTTAGTGTATTAAATACTTGGTTTGTAAAGTTTGAGAACCACTAGGGATATGTCTCTAGCCTTGGACATAAAAGGGACTACATAGTACCAAAAAAAAGTTATCACAATGGCTCAACACCAATGCATCTGCCTGGCTCTGAAACATATTGCACCCTCTGTAGAAGCACGCACATATAGTTCCTTATGTCCATGTCGGAGCAGCACCTCGCCAACCAGAAGTTCCAACTTAACACTCAACATTTGTATACTATATGTACTACAGGCAGTACATCCTATTGCTAACTCACCATACGCTGGCTGCTTGCGTGTGGGTTGTGTGAAATTGGAATATAAAAATATATCTGCTGCTTTGAATTTTATAGTCTATTTTTGTAAATTATAACAACACTAAGGAAAGGCATTAGAGGAGGTGATCACTGCAGAATGCAAGGTAAGGGCGTTTTTTTGTAATTTGACTTGGTCCTGACCCAATGAGCAGATGGACTGTGATGGATGTGAAGCCAGATGTGCTTTGCATGGTGGAAAATGGTATTGCCAAGCTGCAGTGATAAGGCAGTAGTTAACTTTGGGTTATTTTCTACCAGCATGGTGGCAAAGTGGTTAACACTGTCTCCTCACAGGACTAACTAAAAACCAGGCATTTCGCCCGGGGACGGGGCTGAACGTCTAACATCACACACTCTGTAATAAGTGAGTAATAAACAATAAATATAGAGTTTATTTGGTAACGGGCAAAGGGATAAGGCTACTATCTGTAGAAGTTGTTTATGCTCATGTCCGATCATTATTTCATAAATCCAATCACGGATTTATCAGAGATCGCCTCTGCTTTTACTCAACTCCATGGACCATGATGGCGAGCCAGTGCTGCGCCCTGTGGATGTGTGCGGGTGAGCATAGCTATGAACTACTTTATTGTCTAGAATACTGAGCCAAATGATCAGAAATCAAATGGCCTTCCCTCAATTTTAATCACTACCTGCTTACATAATGATGTCTGAATCAAATCCCTTGTTTTTTCTGAGATATAAAGTGAAAGTGAACTGTGTCAAATGTGCACCAAACATGAATTTGTCAAACCTGCTTTACTTCAGCAGCTCGCCGTGAGGGTCACCTTTGCGCCGTACCTCCAAAATGTGCACACACCAGGGTCAGAGCTGGTGTAGGGATTGGCACAGTTGGATCTTTATAGATCCCACGTTTGGCGGAGAGAGTGGTGTACACCAGTTTCAGCCTCGTTTTGGGCGTTGGAAAGTTTTATAAATGAGGCCCCTGGAGAAGGGTTCCCAGGCGCTGCACTGAGGTCACCCACTGCTCATGACAGGTTGCCCCATCAGCATTCAAGAATGGGTCAAATGCGGAGAACAAATTTCCTTACAGGGACAATAAAGTAAACCTTAACTCACATTTATACTAAAGATTGGACTTAAACTTGTTCCTCATTTAGCTCTGTTTGTGTATACTATCAGTGCGCAGCGATTGACAGATGTCTGTATTTGACATTGTTAGTACCATAATGAATTTATCTCGGTCACCCGCGGGTCAATGCACTGTTAAGGTTATTGGGAAAATGATGGACGTTCAGATAATTGGGTGAGCCCATCTGTGACCAAACACCAGCCTTGTCCTTAGCTGACCCTCTCAAACACTCCTTTTGGTGCTGTGCTGAGTAGAATAGTAAAATGGACTTAATGTTTGCATTCGAGAAAATAAGGTGAACACCACAGGTTAGTGCAGATATAATTTAGTAAATCCAGGTAAGATATGAATATCTCTTCAGGTTAAAAAAAGTGCACTCACAATAGTTTAACCTTTAAGTGACCTTTATGACAAGATAAACTATAATGTTGCAATCCGTCCACCTACAACCCTGCCACATTTCTCCTCAAGAATGTTTGTAAAAATGGCAGACAAAGCAAGATTGTTGCCCTGTTGTTGCCCTGGAAACAAACCCCAGTACAGTAACTTGTCCAAGACAAAAATATCCAGGAACAAAATGTACTTAATTAGTGCAACTCATTCAGTACATTTTGGATAAAACCCGGACTTGATGTGAATTTCTCTACCTGCATGTAAACGCACTGTGTGGAACTTTCTAGCTTTGACTAACATACACTGTAGACTTTGTAAGAGATGCTGGCTGGTGCTTGGATGTCCTAATGCACACACTGGCCTCAAGGAGCAGGATTAGCCTGTTTTTTTGTTTTTGTTTTTTTGTTTGTTACAAAGAACAGTACAAACAGAAAGAGAGGCCCCAGAGAGCAGAGTGCCTGTCTGACTGAATAAAACTGTCACTGGGAGAACAAAGTAAGCATGATGGCAGACCAGCAGCCTCAAGCAATACTTTCCATTTGGAGCACAATGGGAGCACAGTACCCAATGCAGCTTCCCCATCTTTTACACTAGCAGACATCGCTTAACCCCTACAAGCGCATTTTGATTACAAAAGTCTTTCACTTTTATTTCAACCAGGGAGCAAACTAAAAACAGGGAATGAGACAACAAAAATGGTTGGATGTTGTGGATATGGTTGACATTCAAATAACAGCACTCAGATGGTGGTAGTCATTTTTATAGCCAGGGTTAACCATTGCAAATAGCCTTTGCATGGATAAATGGATAGGTGTACCTTGACAAGCTATTTTAGTCTGCCATGATCATGTGACCACTCAGGCTGCACAATATATTGTGAAATTATTGTTATTGCAATATCAGCAAACGCAATATCCATATTGCAATAATCTAAATATATCACAATAATGCAATGTTCCTCCATCTGATAGATTTACACTGTCAGAATTATTTTCCTACCAGAGCCTTAAAAGAAAGTGTGTTGTGACTAAATAAAAATGTTTAAAAAGACTAGTTTTAGTGTTAATTCTAATCTAGTCACAATTTCTGGTTTAGTCTGTGTTAAGTTTTGATTTTGTCGCTGTTTTGACTTGTGAATACAGGGACATACATTTTTGTTTTGAGTAAATTCAACATACTATGTCAGAAAAGTAGGCCCTATTTTAAAACGTTGCAATATTGTTATTGCAATTTTCAACAGTTATCGAATACCACGTTTTTTTCCATAGAACATAGAGTCCTAAAGGATGCGAAAATCTATGTAAAAATAAAGCACGCCACTAATTAGCATGCATGATCAAGAACACAGTGCATACAGACTATTCCTTTTTATTCATTTTTCCCAAAATTTTGAAAAGCCAAGGCATTACAATAGTAGACAAAACATTAATTTTAATACAGCCCAATATCACAACTATTGCTTCTTGGACTTCACAGACAAAAATCAGATGGATATGCAAACTGACTGTACAACCTGTTATGTCTCAGGCACCCCCTGAGTTTTTTTTTTTGTTTTGTATTATACCATGAGTACCCCCTCATGATTCCTCAATAAAAAATGTTCCTTACGTTATTGTAAATACTAATTCTCCTGATTTTTTTTTTTTCTTGAAGTTTGAACAAAAAAGTACTTACAAAACATAAAATTATTAAAAATGTCCTTGTCTTAAAAACAACATACAATTATTAAAATTTTCCTTGTGTTAAAAAAATTAAACTAATAATTTACTGCAAAGAATATTTAAAATAATCCCTCTTTGAAGCAAACTAATACACCTAAAAAGTAACAAATAAATAAATAAATAAATAAATAACTTTTTATTAGTCAACACTTAAGCTTGCTTGTCTTTCATAAGTTTCAACAGTTCAGTATGAAAATAATGAAAATATTGTCTTATTGTTTTGTTAATAAATTATAAAATAATCCCAATTACCTGCAACATTTCCACAACTCCCTAGCAGTCCCCATACCCCTGGTTGGGAAACACTGCTATATAGCATCTGCCAAGTCATAATGGTCTTTTAGCTATTGGGTGCTATCAGTACCATTAGCCCTCACTCACACAAGCAAATTCTCACATAGCTCTGGGTTAGCCCCAGCCACCCCTTAAGAAATGGGTACATATGTTTGGTTCCCCATTATTATAGCTTTAATTAATTATTCCTACCATTGCAATTTATGCCCTAGAGTTTTCCATATTCTTTTTTTCTCCTGTCCGTTCCTCTCTGCGTCACCACCTTAAGACAGACCCTACAGTAGATAGTGTCTTTGTAAAAAAAAAAAAAAAAAAAGGCAGACAGATGGACCTTAATGGACGCCAAGTTTGCCGATCTGCAGGGTGTTGAGTCTGTGCTGCGCCAGTATCCGGCTTGGCAGTGCACTACAATAGCATTACCGTCCCAACTATTCTGACAGGAACAACATGCACCGAACAAGCCGAGCGGGACTCAAACAGAGGAATCTGTTTTAGCGCTGCACCGCCGTCGCAATCAATAAACACCTCTTTTTATTAGTTGTTTTCAGCCCAAAGTCTCTCCTGCTTTCCCTCTGTCAGCGGTGTATGACAAATGAGTACAAAACACCATCTGGCCGCATCCTTCCATGTGTGCCTCTCCAATTAATGATGTTTACTCTTTGTTGCACATACCTATCTGCGCAGTCCCACATTTATTTGTTTACTATCACACAATCTTTTATAATGTACTCTCATTTATTTTGAAGGTCATTCATATGAAATTGGTTTGCAAATAAGGTTTGTATGGTAAGAATTTTGAATGGGTCAAGAGGCCACTTCTTAGAAAATCCATCTAAACAGCTCTAATGTGGTGCTAACTGCTGTTTTTTGTTGACTCAGTTCATTTCTTGCATTATGTTTTTGATTCATTTATTAGTGTTGAATTCCACTCTGTCTATTCACTACAGGCTTTAACCCACATTATATCCAAGCCTTTTTGAAACTTGATATTGTATAGTGCTGCCTGTACATTGATGAAACATTTGCTGGTCACCAGAATATAATTTGGTCTACAATAGTTACAAAACTAGATGCATTTGGAAAACGCAGACATCCGCCAGAGTATTGGCTATATTTGGATCAGTTACAGATATAGTGGCCAAACCAGGACTTACAGGTTGTTTACACAACACTGGCCAGGAAAATGCAACATGCTGTCTCCGATTTGCATCTATATGGATACGCTAGAGATGTAGGGCAAAAAACAGCAGAAAGTCTGAAAATCTGTAGTAAGCCCGTGAGCCCAGCAGATGGCGCAGTTCACCCTGCGGACAACGGTCCAATCCGCACCTGTATCATTGAATTTTTTTGAGGCAACATAGGCTTTTCCTACAGAAAGCATGCGCCACAACCTGCATACTTGTAGCAATATGTCATAAATCTTATTTTACAAGATCATCATAATGGGAACTCTTTCATAGGCCACAGAATTTAGTACGCTATAAAAAGAATGAAGTAAACTTGAAAACCCAACTGCCAACAACTTTCCCCATTCACACATTGTAACTGACCCAATTGCTTCTTGCTTTCTCAAATATGGTCTACTGACAGTTTCTGGCACATAGTATTAATGAATCAATGACATAATGTAATTAAACACCAGAGACGTGCCACTTCTTTGAAAAATGTGTTGTCAGCACTATACAAAGTGTCGGAATGCGAGCCAGGAAGCTTCCCCATTCACACTTCTAATGAGATATGACGGCAAAGTGTCCCGGGGCGGATCAGAATGCGTTCTCCTGAGTATATCGGATCTGCATTCAGAAAGCATTGAGCCTGTTCACACCTGACATTAATGGTGTTCGGTTGTAATCCAGTCGCCCGGTGCATATTTAATACCACGCCTGGAGCGAGCCTTTGGAGCCATTCACACTGTGATGCTATTTTGTGAAGTCAGATTGGCAAGTCTTAATGCTATGTTCACACCTGACATTAACATGCATCCTTCATGAGATCTGATGTCACTTCCTGCTTGACAGCGGGGAAGAAAAACTTCATCCTTTTGATTTGGAAGAACAAAGTAAGCATGATGGTGGAACCGCAGCCTAAAGCAACATTATCCATTTGTAGCACAATAGAAACTCAGTACACTTACATAAGCAACAGTCAGTTTAGAGCTGAATAGTATTGAAAACAAAATCACATTTAGATTAGGGCTGCAGGATATTAGAAAAACATGCAATTTAGGAGAACAGAATATTGCGAAAATATTTATAATCATTTTTAGCAGAAATACATGTGGCTGTATTTGCTAGTCAAAATTGGGTCAATGTGTGGGTTACATTTTTCGGGGAGCTGTTACTTTGACTTTGCAGAGAATGCTTGGCCCTCTGCTGGCAAGGGAGGGGACTGGACAGAGCATAAAATGGCTATTTAGTAACATTAATGGATACATAAATGAGCTGAGCTTCGTAATTACAGCAATTTGCATGCTGAAATTATTATGAGTCTGGTATCGATGTATGGGTGTTAGAAATATCTAAGAGCACTTCCTGGTTCCCAAAGTAGCCGGAACTTGACAATTTCTATACTGCAAATTAGCCATTTAGACTGGAGATTTTGAGGCACTTTTTGTGTCTGTTTATAATTTTTGTCTTGTGTGTAAACCACATAAACCTGGCATGTTTTTTTTCTTTTTCTCATTGTTTAGCTAGTAGTAAACAAATCATTTGTATACCTAAAATGCAGGGATACTGGCTTGTGTTTCTATCATTCCAAGACTTGCAATAGCACCATATAGCATCTTCATCTGGCCTTGAACTGAAGCTACAACACTCCAGAGAAGGTGCCTTGTCAGATCCACAAATCTTGCTGCTTAATGAACGCTGCCGCTCTACCTGTTACCGTGCATTTGTGTACACACAAGAGGCCCAAAATGACCGAAGTGGATATTATATTACCTCTCCGGCCAGCTTAAGTAGGCTTAATGGCGCTCCAGGCAGGCGGTGGGTAGAAGCTTTTAGTCATCCCGCTGCCTCTGTTTCCCAGTTGGCTGTTATTACCTTCATCAGGCTAATGAAGGAATTGTATTGGATCATATTAACCCCTCTGAACTCCACCTCCCAGAACACCACAGTTACAACAAGCCGGACCAGACTCCCATTATGTATGTGTGTGTGAGAATGGATGGTGAGCTCGCCCCACCTCCACGTCCGACTGCATCTCCCACATGAATGTTAATCATCTTTTTAATTGGCTTCCTTGACTCGCTGACCTCTAGTTGAAGACAGTGCGGCTCCTTCAGTGCTGTTCCTGTACTTTGCCGGCAGTATGTCCTTGTCTGGAGTTTGTTCTCTTTACTATGCCATATGGTATGGTTTGGCCTGGAGGCAACATGACCACAGTTCATGTGTGTTGAGCAGCATCTAAGGAATATTTGTTTGATAGTTCTCATGTCATGGTTAAATCATGGGAAAAACATCTAGTTAGCCTACAGCTGGACAAATTTGAACATGTCAAAACTCTCCTGCGATTAACTTGCCATTGTCCAGCATGCACCCTGCGTCGGACACAAGGTAGTTGTCTAAATATCAATACCATTTGTCTAGAAGTAAAATCCCCATACATCCTTTAGAGTCGAAAAAATGTGAGACACCAGAATATTTATGATAATTTCAGCACTTAATTTGCTGCCACTACAAAGCAGTAAGCTTATCTGTTTGCTTCATGTTGCTAAATAGCTATTTTTTTGCTCTGTTCCCCAATGTTGCCAGCAAGGGACGACAGGCACCTAATCAAAGCATTCTCTGCAAAGTCAAAGTAACAGCTCCCCCAAAAAAGACGCTATAAAACGTGACATCCTAATACAAAGGTGTCCAAAATTATTTCAAAAAGCTTGAAAAAGGCAGAATATGACCCCTTTTAAATATGGTTTACAGACCACAGCCTGTCCCTGCAAGGCTACTGTAGGTGCTCACAGTTTGCAAAAAACAGCAGGGCTATGGGCTCAAAACATTCCACAAAATTCATATTGTCCCAATATTGCTTACTATCCAAAATAAAATTAAAATAGTCATTAAAAATAAAAGTATTCCAGTAATATTTCCAAGTCAGATATTTGCACCTTAAATAATCAGTGTCATACGTTTTTAGCAAGTAGACCATCACTCACAATGTTTTGAAATCTGAACTCCGATGACTCTTGAACTTTAGCTCATCTCTGTCATCCACTCGAATCGTTACCCTTCCTCTTATCCTCACACTCACTTATCCAGCCCGTTGGCCTGCCAATGCCCTGTTACCACACATGGAATGGCTACTTCAGAGACATATTGAATGCCCAACAGCAGCGAAGCAGAAACAAGCAAACGCCAGAACTGTGTGATGTATAAATCAGCTCTGATTAATGATCTAGAGGTGATAAGTGGCTAATTGAAATTGGCCACTTAAAGGCCTTCACTACAGGAAACATCTATGTGGCTACGCTGACATTTTCAGCCAATAGTGATCACCACAGCACGTTGTGTGATAGAGTAGTGTGCGAGAATTGACCTGGCTAGGCCATGTTAGGTGAAACGATATTTAGTGAAGCATGCATGACCGTTAAATACTCTTTGACTTATAGTTGCAGCCTATGGCCTTCCTTTTTAATTGCTTAATCCAATTCCAGAGCAGTTGATTTGGACTACAACAGCTTAATAACACAAACTAAATAGGAATTGTCCAGTGAGACTTGAGCATCTGGGATTGCCCAATTGCAAATTGAAAATAGCAATTGCAATATTTTAGTCTCTGAGGTCAGAACACAGTTTTTATTTTTGTACAAAGTATCAGTATCCAAAAGCCACCAATTTTTTCCAACATCACATAACATCAAGCCACAGATTTAAGCTGTTTCTCCATTTATCTCCCCCTACCTCAATCACCGGGAGTGTTGCAAAGTATGACAACACCACAGAAAGGCTATTTTAAATCCGTTGGCCTCACTTGTATTGCTCATGAAATGGCACACATTACTCCATCCTCGGCTGTTCATCCGGTGACTACTGCGCTTGTGTTCACATGGCCAAATTCCCCCTGTCAGGTTTGGGCACACTTTTTTGGATTTGTAGAATCTAACCTTGACTTAAGGCAGCGGTCCCGCTGTCCCCTCCCTGCGCATCTCCATCTGCCCAGCCCGCTTTATCTCCAGCTCCATGACTCTCCTGAGGGGCGGACAGGTGGGCCCCAATCAGAACAACACCCCCGTAGAGTCAACAACCTGCCGGAGACTGGACCGTTTCCCTCACCATCCATTTTCCCTCAAATCTGTCGAGTTGAATTCAAACGAAGAGCAAGACAATATATGGCTAATTTATCGCACAACTGACAAATTTTAAAAACTGCATATCTCCCTAACAATGTATCATGCCCTAAGACATTTACTTAAAACTTGAATAATTATAATAACTAACCAATTGCCCTAGTGGTCACCTAAAGTATTGCACCTGAAATTCCATGCTGCATAAAAATATGTTTCCCAAAAATTCCAATATCCATAACAGCAAAAGATTTATTGCAATAAAGTATGGTATCCACTGATGGATCTTTTCCCTTGTGCCTATCCAAATATGTGTCTAAAGAGGGCTCTAATTCAAGTCCTTGTGTAGTCCAGGTTAGTACTAAATCTAGTTCTTTAGTCCTGGTTCAATTTTGGTTTAAACTTTTATTTTGTCAAAAGTACATTCATGTACCGTAGCACAGTACATTTCTCAGTGTCATGCAGCTTGTTTTTAAATGCTCTCCTTCAGCTTTCTTCCAAAATCCGTTTGTATCTCAAAAGACATATGGGAAAACAATTGGAACAGGCATAGGAGTAAACGTATTTAATTGAGATGGATAGAATTTGCATTGCATGTGCACACGTCCCCCGGGCATACCTTTTGTAAAGCCATTAGTTGTTTCAGGGGTTTATAAACAGAGAAATAAAGACGCTTCTGTGACTCTGCATTCCTGTCTACCTGCTCGGTTGAATTAAGAGTCAACTCACAGAGCGCCACTGGATACGGTGAAAAAAATCTGAGACGGAGAAAAGATTCCGATTGCTATATTTGTGCTGCATACCCGTCCCTTCACTTATTTCCTTCCTAATTCAACAGCTCAGTGGCATGGACAATTCAGAGAAGAAAGAAGAGAAACACAAAGTCGTACCATGAATACGGATTACAGTAATCATCTGTGATCTTGCTCTAAAATTTGCCATAAATTAAGTTAGATTATCTGAAGTAGAGTGACTTTTTCTTGGGGGAAAGAATGCAATTCCTGAGAGCAAAAAGATTTTATTCATTGCAGTTGTGCACAATTTATGTTATATGTAAGTTCTAAATGGTTAATACAATTAAAAGAATATGTTTACATGCAGATTCAGCAATTGGAGGTTAGGTCAAATCGAGGCTGGTTTGTGTTCTTACCACAAACAAACTCTTCTTTAGTCCAATGGTGCTGAGATCATCCCAAAAGGTGGGTCTCAGTATGGTTAGCTAGTCCAAACTAAAGTTCACCGGACCATTTTTACATCAGCTAAAACAAAGCACTCTCACTAGCGAGCCACAATTTGATTTTGTTTTAATCAGACCAAATGGAACAGGTGTGAAATCTATAAGAATGACTGCCCCTAAGTAGAGGAAAACATTTACATGCATTTTAAAACTCCAGCTTTAATACTAGACTAGAGTTTCTCTACCTCTACGTGATTTTACAAAATATTGTTGTCTACTTGTACCTGCTGCTTCCTTTACTCGTGTACTATGCTCACCACTGCCTCTGACTTGAGAAATTATGGGAGAATGGAACGTGAGAGAAAATATATTCCCTCTAACAAAAATCTGCTTTCTCATTAAAACCCTTTTCCAATAGTAAAAAAGGGGGGAAGCCATGTGGAAATTGTGAGCGATCTTGTTTATTCCTCAGAAGTGGGCTGGCGTTCAGCGTAACATAACCACATTAAGAGCGGATTAAACTTCATATAAATAACCTGGGAAATATATACAACAGATTTAAGCATGCGATTTAGATGCATCATTAAAGCGGGGTGGTGCGCGCTCGCTTTTACAAACAGATGATGTTAGGGGGGCAACAGTAATGGAGTCCAACTGCGGCTTAGCCAACAGCTGGCTGACTTTGTTCAATTCTCTGTGTCTTTGTTCATTGTCGCCACATTCAAAGCATTTCATCTATTCCACTATCTATATTCCATTTCTCTTTCCTTGTATCTCTCCCTTCTCAATCCCTCATTGGGCCCGGCTGCCAGACGGTGTATTGTTCAGTCACCGCGATCCCTTAATGCCATCCAATCGAGCAGGGAATATCTTGAAGGGATTTGGCCTGGGATGATTTGGGGAGCTTTAAATACTACCGGGGGGATTTGCATTAGATTCTGAGATCCTGACTCAGACCTGATCACAGGAGCCTTCCACTAAAGCGGAGATCTGAAAACCTTGTGGCGAAAGGGAGGGACTTGTAACAGCATTGATGGCTCTGCATAAAAAATGTATTACTGTATGAAACTCATTGTATGTAAAAAGGTCTCTAAATATTTGATGTATCTTTGGTACCCTTATAACCCAATTTCTCTCTTAGATAGTCTTGGTAAAGTAATTTCTAAATGGTTTGCAGTACGTCACTAGCTTTCTTCCTGCTCAGCCTGGGGTCACCAGAGCAATCTGCCTTCTGATTTGCAAATTTAATTTGGGAAAGGTCTTAGATTGGAGCCACCTCCTGATGCAATAGTCTCTAATTATCTGGGTTTGGGACCACCAAAAAGAGTTGAAAGAGTACCCTGATTTGTTATCTTCTGTGGCTTGATTGTTTGGACAGAAATTAAAGCAGATCTGAGTAACTATTTTAGCTTAAATAAACCGTTTCGGAGTCCATGTGATGGTTAAATGAGTTGTTGTGGGGTAAATGAAGCATGCGGCATCTCCCCCTGGTGTCTCTGGGCCGTAATTGACACTTGAAAGTCTGAGTGTCGCTGAGAAAGTGGCACATCCCGGTTAGCAAAACAACAAGCTGGCTTTATTTCTCGATTTTCGGCATGCCAGAGCAGCCAAATGGAAGAAAAAACTTTGTACAGATAAGTGGAGGGGAAAATGAAAGTAAAGACGAGCGAGAGGTCACACAGGAGTCAACTGGGCTTGTGAGTATTTACAATAGTGCTTTACTTCAAACTTTAGGGGGAGCTTTATAGCTTCATAGTGGGTGCAAAAAGAGCAAAGAAACGAGCAGAGTTACTGAGTTTTGCTTTAATAATAATAATAATAATGATGATGATGATGTCATCAGCAGTGTGACAAAGGGAGAGTATGATAGATTAGTAGGGGAAAATTCTCTGAGGCACTGGTGGTGGTGAAGAGGAGGAGATGAAGAGGCTGAGGAGGTAGATGGTTCTGCTGCTGCAGTGGAGATGGTGTTGAAGAGGAGGAGATGGAGAGGCTGAGGAGTCTGGTGGTTCTACTGCAGTGATGGAGATGATGGTGGTGAAGAGGAGAGGCTGAGGAGACTGATGGTTCTGCTACTGCTGTAGAGATGGTGGTGTAGAGGAGGATCTGGAGAGGCTGATGGTTCTGCTGCGATAGAGAAAGTAAAGAGGAGGAGATGGAGAGGCTGAGGAGGCTGATGGTTCTGCTGCTGCAATGGAGATGGTGGTGGTGAAGAGGAGGGGATGGAGAGCCTGATGAGGCTGATGTTTCTGCTGCTGCGGTGGAGTTGGGGCGGATGAGGGTTGAGGCACCTAGCAGAAACTGCAGGATGAGTGAGGGGAAAGGGCGTAAATGTATGAATGGCATAAGAAGTGACTGGGTTGGAGGCAAAGGTGGCAGGCTGTGATTGGCTGACGCTAACAGAAAGGTGATAGGGTATAGTACGGGGTAAAAGAAATCAGTTTTCCTAGGTGAAGTTACGCAAACAGTTTCATTAATAATAATAGTAATAAGTGCGTTATTAAAAAGTACTAAATTGTAGAAAAGTGGGATCTAAATATACCCATTTTTATGATTGACTGAACTTTTAAAATGATTTAGCAAAATTCCACTTGTGAAGCTAGAGAAATGCACTCCCAGCCTGCTTCAAATCACCGAGAAGATTGTAAACCCAAGACTCTAGCTGTGCTTCGAAATGCTTCACTGAAGGAGCATTCCATTTTCACAGTGTGCAAGTGTATCACATGCTGTTTGCCTGACTTTTTTGTGGAATCTAAATCCCACCAAGGAAAACTAGCTTGAGCGATTGCAGCGTCACTACTAACCAAAACAAAAAACAGTGAAGAAAAAAGGAAACCTAGATAAGAGAATGCATAAGAACTCCGGAGTCAATGGAGGGGCAAAAATAAAGCCATCAGTTCAGAGCAAACTAGTGGGACTTGGGGAGAATGGAGTTTGAAATGACTTGAGCGATGGCTGGCAAAGCGCGGAATCGCGAAGTGCCATGGCGGAATTTGATGAGTGGCCTTTGGGCTCTCTAAACGCTGAGCTCTACACAATCCCATTTTCCCACCTAAACACTGGGACCCAACAGTCACATGGAGAGGAAGAGATGAAAGCATGGACCGTAAGAGTGTGTGTGTGTGTGTGTGATCTCAAGCCTGGCCTTAGTAAGACCCCCGAGGAGGGCTGGAAACAGCAGTGGGTGGACAGAGTGAAGCGTCTATGGAGATCAGAGTCCACGGCCGTACTTCCGTAAGTGGCATGCATCTCCACATGAACACTGTGACTTTGCGCCGGCTTGGCTCTGAGTAAAGGGGATTAGAGGGTCCTTCAAAGAGAGAGGCAGAGAGATTGGCCAGGGGCTCGCGTGGTCCCACTCCTCGCCACTGGAGGAATTGGCCTGCACTGTTAAAAATGCGTGGAATATTTATGGCAAAAAACTACTTCAAAAAAGAGCAGTAAAGAAGTGAGGTGGTTAGTGTGCCTGCTTTTTAAAAAAAATATATTTTTCACATTTGAGTAATTATTATTATTATATTTGAGTAATTTTGAGTTAAATGTTTTGACAAAATTTGCAAAAATTCATGTCATTTTAGTCACGAGCGACCAGCTACTTTGTGCATGAGGTGGGATCTACCCTCCATAATGCCCAGTTAGTATTAGGCCAGACAATGCAAACATCCTCACAAATTTTTGTTTATATTTTAGTTAGTTTTTTGTTTATTTTTACAGTGTGTACTGCCAAGTCTGTCTCGTTATACGTTCCCTTTTTTCTGCGCACTGTATTAGGACACTTGAAGGATCTCCCCTGAGGAGGCAGCCACAGCCAGGTGGATTAGAAAGGAGGTTATTTCACAATAGAGAATGGACCAGTGTGTTTAGGGACCGGAGAGTGTGTGTGTGTGAAATTAAAAGGACAAGGCAATTGTGAGAGTGTGCTGCTGCAGAGGGCCTTGTGTACACAGAAAACGCGCCTGCACTGGGGATCTGCGTTCACTTAAAATAAATGAGACAAGAGGAGAAACAGGAATGATTCTCCTCGGAGGGAAGAAATAAAAGAGATGGATTAGCAACAGGGCGAGGCTTCAAGGAGAGCGATGGCAGAGAGCAACTCCAAGGAAAATGTCAGAAGAAACAGGGCTAAATGTGGAATGATGAGGCAGAGGCTTGGATGGGGAAAGCCGAGTTCATCAAGTGACTGATCTGCCATCTGTTTCCATTAATTATTTTATGTGCGCTTCCGCTTTCCCGCCTGCGTTTCTGCCCCATTTCCACCAGGCAGTAAGGAAGAAATCACAGAATGCTTTTAGTTCCATTTCAGTTGTCAAGAGGCACCCAAAATAAGTGCGCGGTACCAAAATGAATTTCAGCATCCTGTCATTAGGGTAGCAAGACAGTGGGGCTTAAAGGTGGGACTTAAAACAAAGTTATGTTTTGACTTTTTGGCAGTGAATAATGACTTCAATTTAAAAACAATAATGTCTTAGATTAATAGATGTAACAGATGTTCGCATTCAGAGTTTGCATCTTACAGACATTGTTTTGTGCTGTTAGAACGCTGCATTAAGCTTTCTACTAACAACGTGTAGTGGACATCCCATAAAACATGCAATAACTACTCTATATAACTGAATATTGTGATATAAGTATGACATGATAGCGCTTTATATGCAGTTAAGTTATGTTTACTTGAATAATTATAATAAATGCCCATTTCCAACTGTAAGCAAAACCAACAATATTTTTATGGACAAAGAGGGGTAGATTTGCTATTATTTTCATGCATTGCTAAGTAAGAAATATGACCGCCATGACCTCATTAGCCGTTTCCTATAAAGCCGGCAGGGTCTTAATGAATTGTATTATGTTTCATAATGTAAAGTGTTATGAGAGGAGTTAGCGGGTGACTTTGAGCCACACTTTGTGATTGACAGTAATGGGGCGGAGCGGCTGTGATGTGGCGGTAATAATCTGACTGCAGCCAGGTTCTATGCTAATGAGCCCGCACGCCGGTTTTAGCATGACTAATGATGCTAGGCGCTAACTCGGCTGTCTACAACTGCAGCACAGAGCGAGATATTATAGGTAAAGCAGGAATAAAGAGGCTTTACGGGACTGTTGTGGAGATATAAGACAGCGCCGAGTTACAGCAGATTGCGTTGTTAGTCTTTGGGGAAAAAGGAAAATACAGTTGAGGCCTGATTCCCTTGGCAGATATGCTCACAAAGTCAAGGAGCAAGGCAGAGAAAAGAAAATTGCCTTTGAAAGTGCAGCCGTGAGTTTGAAAAAGGACAAGCAGCACTTACCCGCCGCTCCTAACAGGTGCTTTTATGAGAGTGGCAAAGAAAAGCTGTCTGCATTGTGATATTATTTTTATTTATGCAGCGTTTGTTGTAGTGAATTCATAATGCTTTCTTTTAAACTATCAAAACATTGTTATTGTGTTGGAGCCACACATTATTGAAAACAGATCTGTGGTATTGCTGAAAATTGTTATAATGCTATCAATTTATATTTTTTGCTTAGCTTGGTTTATTGGCATCTAGACAAATATGAATGCATTATTATTCGAAATATAACATAATGTATATTGCAGTTAGGAATGACTTGCTACAGTGCCCATTTGTCAACACAATCAGAAGTTTTAATTTTTATTTTTATGAATTGTTCCTACAACTAACTGGTCATTGTCCGGGATGTGCCTCATAAATCCTCCTAAGGCCTATACTTGTTGTCCCGACACCCATGACACCAAGTGAGATAATTGAGATTCATAATGCTTTATATTGTGATAACAGTATTATGATACAGCGCAAATATTGAAATGTACATTCATATACCTTAAATTTGTTGATTAAGTTAACAGTTTTAGTCTTGTCTTGCTAAAGACATAGCATGTATTTTTTCATTAATGTACTACGTAGAGTTTATTGTCACAAGTTACTTATAATACTGAGCATAAATCTCTATATTTTGTAAAAAAGGACAAAAACTTAAGGGATTTAAGTGTTCTAGAACACTGCACCACTTTTAAAAATCCCTTTTGCGGCTCCTCCACTTCTCAGAGCACTTTAAGCTCTCCGCACTTTATCCCACCTGTGAGTGAAACTAATGTTAAACGCTGTGCTCATTTACGTTTCAGAAAAATATTTTGTTATACTGCACCGCTGCTCCTTTCCTTTCCCCTGCCTCACCCGCTCTAGATGCTAAATATGTGGGGCAACTCTAAGCTACAACAGAAACTGATTGAAATTGTGTTTTCTTCCCTGGTGTTCATAACGAAAATCATAAAATCACAATATTTCATCTCACAATAATCTTGATACTAAAATTTGACATTGTGACATTCCTAATGACAAAGAAGAGTTCAATGTTTGTAAAAGCAAGAGGAAACATGCAAAAAGTAATGCACAATTTCAACTTTTTTGACCAGCATATCTCAAGATATCATTATTGTATCAAAATTACCATTAAATAGTTTTTTGTAGATCTCAAATTGCAAACATTGAGAGAGATTCTTAAAAAAAAAAAAAAAATGTAGTTGAACTATTTTGTTTACTTTTTGTGTCTTGTACCATGGATTATTTAGAATTGCAAGATGTTCTGAGATTACATTAGTAAAAGTCCAGCAGCTTTTTTTTCCTTGAGAATATTTTTCCCTTTCCCATGCAGTCGGGACTGTGTTTTCATTCCTTCCCCTGATTTCCTGTTCCAAGTTTGCTGCGCTCGACCCAAACTGATTAAATTCGGGTGTCACTTATTTATTTGCGGTGCAGAGAATGTTTTAAGGCTTTCGTCTACAAGTCCCCCTCCATTCCTCCCTGCTTTGTAACCCCTTGCTTCTGGAGAGTGTGGAACTGTTGATAAGTGGTTTTGGCAGAGTGCGGGGAGTAATCATTTTTCTCCAGATGTTGGAGTTTGGGAAAGGAACCAAAAGGGAGTGGAGGGAGAAGGAACGATGGAGGGAGGGAGGGGGTGGCGAGAAGGCAGCTGCTGCTCTGTCAGTCCCACCCTGAACATGGAGTCAGTAGGCTTTTGAAGTCAGATATTTACTTATTTTACAAATCTCCTTCAATTAAAATGTAATTTTCCAGGAGTGTAGGGATAATTTAGTTCCACTTTTTTTTCTACAGAGGGAAGTGTTGACTCAGGCAGGACACTGATGCAAAAGCTGTAACCATATGCATAAATGTACTGTAGTTCAGTGATTCTCTTTCTGTTTTTATACATAGTATCACCACAGAGAATATTGGGCTTTCAAAGTACCATTTTCTGTGAGCAAAACCAGGACTAGACCAAGACCAAACAAGAACTAAACCAAGTCTAAACCATGACTAGCCCCAGCTACAGGGGAAACAGGAATAAAACTGGCTCCAAATTTACCAAAATAAAAGACTTGAACTGCAAAACACTCTAGAGTACCACCAGGAGAAGCCTTCAAACCAAGGAGTAGGTTTAGAACCAGTGCTGTAGATGAATTGGTGACTCTGAATCACCCAGAGTGTGAAAGTGATTGTCAGCTTGCCAATAAACTGGCCAATTCTCAGTGAGTACTCTGCCTCAAGCCCTAAGTAGCTGGGATAGATTCCAGCTCTTGCGACCACTGAAAACATGAATAGCACATGTGCACTATATAATTTCTGTATGTAAATGAAACATTTTTGATGCTGCAAAAGGCTCTTTAGCTAGTTTATTTGTTAGATTGAGATGGCAAGAGTGTTGCAGGAGGTTAAACAGGTCACCCACTTACGGAGGGTTGGTGGTTCAATTCCTACTCTGACCCAGCACATAGTGGTTTGTCCTGGGGCAAGACACTTGACCCACATTGCCTTCTCTAGTCATAGTATATATTGTAAAAGGAAGGGCATCTGGCGTAAAAACTTTCCAAATCACTGTGCTCGGCATCAAGGAGCAATCAAAAAAAAAAAAGGTTAGGTCAAGAAAGCATGTTATGTAAAAAGTAAAATTTCCTCCTTATGTAAAATAGTTCTTTATGTAATTCATTCATTCATCTTGTTTCGCTTATTCCTGTTAGGGGTCGCATGTGACGGGAGCCTATCCCAGTAACTTTGGGCCTTAGGCAGGGTACACCCTGAACAGGGGCCAGCTTGCCGCAGGGCACTTCATGTAATTAACAAATCTTTTTTTTTTTTTTTTTTTTTTTTTTCAATTTGCAGCAGAATCACTTTTAGCAATAGCTGCTGCAATTTTAAATATTTATTATTATTATGTGTCGAATGTAACTGGTAACGTTACATTCACACCTTTTTTTACTTTTATGTTATTAACAATTATTTTTAATAATACCTGTCTCATCTATCTGTTTTTGTTTTGTTTTATACCGTGAAGCGTCTTTGAGTGTCTTAAAAAGTGCTATTTAAGTGTTATGTATTATTATTATTATTATTATTATTACTAGTAGTATTTTTGCTTGAGTAATTTTATTCTGAAGCACCAGTACGTTTACCACTTCTACTTGTGTTTGTAAGCGAGATAAAAGTCAACCAGCTGCTGCCAAACGTGCCAGAATCTCTGTTTAAAATAGCCTCTCCTCTCCACCTTTCCCTCCTTCCACGCATTTATTTTTTGTCCACCGGCCCTCCACTCCCGGCCTGTGCGGTCCCAGGAGGCCGCGGGGCAGGGTGTGTTTACTGCTGAGGTAATTGGAGTAGTTTGGAGAGATCCTGACCTCGCTCCTATAAGGCCTGCTGTGAGACTCGCGCATGTGTGTGTGCCGCGCTGCTTCGTGATGACTGGCAGCCAGGCCAAGGAAGGAAAGCAGCCCGTAGCCGGTGTCAGCCCACGAGGGAGCACACAAATTGGTTTTCACTGCGCCGTCTGTCTTTTCCTGTCTTCTGCTCTGCACCCAGCCTTTTCTCCTCCTCACATATCTCCACATCTCCACGCTAAGACAATCCTTCATGTTTTCTCTTCTGCTTTGCTTGTGCTTTTTCTCCCTTTTGTTCGCTTTTTTTTTTTTTTTCTCCTCATCATCTCATCTCTCAGAGTCGAGCCGGGCTGCATATACTGTTGCCAGATAGCAGTGAAAAAACTTCCCTTCGGTTTGGAGACGTAGACGTGAGCGAATTCATCCGAGCTAATCCAGGCGCCGGGTGTGTTTATCTGCGCTGGAGATGGATGGGAGCCGGAGCTGGGTGTCACAGGGAAAGTGAGGGTGCACATCTATAAACACTCTGACAGCTGCTCATCTGTCGCTTATGGTCTACAGTTCGCAACCATAGGAATTTAGTTTGAGAAGTTTGATAGCAGTTTTGTAAACCACTTGGGGGCTTGGAGCCAAGTCACTATACGTTTTTGTATTGATACCAGTTTCTTTCAAGTGGGGAAAGTGAGTCTGAACTGTGAATTAGTTTTTACCTTGATCATTTTATTGTGACCTACTGTTTGCAGAACCACTTATATTTAATTTACCTCTAATTTAATTTAGAGCAGGTTTTACATTTGCCAACAACCACAAGCCACCTAGCAATATGTTAACCAAAAAAAAGGTAACAGATGCTGCTAAATATTTACAATATTTTTCAATAATCCTTCAAGAACATTTTTATTTTATTTATTACTGTCATAGAGGTTTGTTTAGCTACATTGCGAGTCATTGCTGTGATTGGTTAAAACAATTTATAGACTAGCTGGCACTTCATTCAATCACTTTCAAAATATTTTTCTGAAAATTCCCAGGCATCCCAAATTGATATAATGTTAGCAGTCTTTGTTGGCACACAATCTGGCTGCGAGATTAATGTATTATAGCACATTTTAAAATCTGTCATCATTTAAAGAACCTATATTCAGCTTCCCTGCGACTCTCTTTTGGGTCACGACACTGCTGGGAACCATTTGGCTGGCATGTTTACACACTATATTTTTTGTACAATGGATTTCTAGTAGGATTTGCATATCAATTGCAACTCAGAAGTTTTGATCTTTGCGCCAGTTGCTCCCATGGTCTGCTAAAAGGGACCACATTTGAAGCAACATTAAAGGAAATATGCCATGTTTCATATTTCATGTATAATTCTTTTTAGTGGACTCAAAGAGAGCCATCTATTGATAAAGTAAGGTCAGTGGGTTACATTTGGTCTGAGAGTAATACTGCAGGGTATTTTATACCATTTTGACATGGGTACTTTAATGACATCTAGCACCCGACAGCACAACAGCAATATCCTCATATGTTCCTCAATGATGTCCTTCAAACAAGCCGGACGTATCCTTCTATAAAACCTCGTATAAAATGTTGTAAATTATTTTTTCAGAGAATTGCCTTGATACTGGCCCAAATCTTTGATGAGGAAGAGTGGTTTAGCCTTGACCCCATCAGCGGCTGTCAGCGGCAGAGGGACACGGCTCACCTACTTTAGCTCATCACCCTCCTGCCTCCCCACCACCACCACCACCTCTCTCCCTGGCCCCCACCGATCCCTGCCATGCGCTCCTCCCTGATAGCTTTCCCGCTCTGCTGATTTCACAAATAGGCCTCATTGATTGAATCTGATTCTTGTGGATAGAGCAGCTTTATTGAGTGGCTTTTCCGCTGATGGACAGGGCCCACGTGGGTGTGTGTGTATTTGTATGCTGGCCTGTGTGTACGGCGAGGATGATAAAGGAAAACTTCCTCCTTCCACATCGTTCTCGTCTCGTAATCCGGCAGCAACGTCTCCCCTGGGAATTCCAGCTGCCTCATCGTTAAACACAGACAGCACAGCAAACCACAGGATCTGGTTGAGGAAAGATCTAGTTATGATGCAGACACAGGAGTTTGGTAATTGTGGACATCTTTAAAAGGAGAGAACATTAAAAGAAGGGTTGTTGGGATTGATAAGATACAAGAATCACTCTTTTGTATTGCTCAGATTTATACCAGTGTATCAAAATGTGCTTTGAAGTAGTGAGACTGTCCAATCAGCTTGTTTCTAGCACGTTTGCCGTCTTTGCAAAATCTATATTAATGTATAACTTCAATTGTATAGCACAGTTCTTCAATCTTGCCAGTTTAAACAATATGTGTATGAAGCAGCAAGTTCCAAGTAAGCAAATCAGTTGAAGTTTGAAATCTAGTTTATGGATAACGTTGACTTACCATCAACCTTAACTATTCTAGGTCAAAGTAAAAGCTGCTAGATCCATTGCACATTGACAGAGTAAAATGTTTGTAGCACTACAGCTTGTCCTTGCTTGTACAGGACTTCCAGTCAATATTGAAAGTTGCATTAATAACTGTAAAAGTTGCAGGGATTAAGTACTATATGGCGAGTTTCTGGACTGACTTTCACTGGTCTCACTAGTGCTGTGTACGTTTGCATTTTGTTGCATCACAGTTGGATCGAAAACTCTGGTTTAGGAATTATTGTTTGTGCCATGTGTGGATGTCTGTTCCATCAAATGCCGTAGTATTGGTGTCATATATGGATAGATAAATGTTGGTAATTGCTATAACAAAATTGTACTCCCAGCATGGAGGTTGGCTGGGCGACACAAAATTTTTTGGTATGGTCTGCATGTCCTTTTTGTGTTACCAAGGGTTCCCTTTTGGCTACTCTGGCTTCCTCCCACTGTCCAAAGGTGAGCAGGAGAATTAGTGACTCTGAATTGCCTCTAGTGAATGAATGTGAGGGTGAATGGTTGTCTGTGTATGTCTCTAAATGTCAGCCCTGCGACTAACTGGCCACCGTCCAGGGTGTACCCTACCTAAGGCCCATAGTTAATGGGATAGGTTCCACTAACCATAACCCCTGGAATAGGCGGAAGAAGATGAGAGAATGATTGATTGAAATCCCTGAGCTCTTTCTGGCCTGTGTTGGTGAGAAGACTCTGTGCGGGACATCCCCACACCTCCTCATCCCACCTCGGCAGCTGTGTTCCTGGCCTCTTTTTTCCTCTCTCTCTCAGACATTGTGTGTGGCACTGTGGCAGAGTTGGATGAATGGTGGCACCCTCTTCCCTCGCGCCCGTTTAACCCCCCTCAACCTTGTACATCCATCATCGCACAATACACACAAATAACTCCCTCCATTCATATCCCAGCATGCACTGGGCCTGCACAGGGTGACACTTGCACCGCCTCACCTCTGGCAACCCTCTGTAAAACCTACTATTTTGCCTGAATTCTAAAAAGGGTAGTCGGTTTGCTGTTCTGTACCCTTAGGCCTTGTGTTCAAAGTACAGCGGTTCTACCTTTGGCTGCGTTATCTCTATTTACTTTTTGACACTGCAGAGCTTAGTGAGACTATTCATAGATTGATTCAGATGGATTTTAGTCCACTGTCCAAATTAACATGCATATGAGAGGTTTGAACTTTTGCTATTATGTGACTCAACGCCCATCAGAAAGAGCACTTAAGCTAATTTTTAATCTGATGTGTTTGTACTATTCATTGCTAAAAGACCTGGCTTATTTACTCCATAATCATTAATTGATAAATAACAATGGTAACAGCTAAAGGAGGTGCATGGTGGCAGAATGGTTAGCACTTTTTTTACTCAGCATGGAAGTTGTGAGTTCAATCCCTGGGCCAACTGTCAAGGATCTTTCTGAGGGAAGGTTGTATTGTGGTATCTCTTTGGGTACTCTGACTTCCTTCCACCATCCAAAGACATGTTAGGTGAATTGGTGAATAGTGGCCCATAGTGAATAAATGTGAGAGTGAATGGCTGTCTTAAGTCCAACTTTTAGCCCTGCGATTAATTGTCCATTGTCCAGGTTGTACCCCATCTAAGGATCGTAGTTGTTGGCCTAGGCTTTATTCACAAGAAAGTTTATGCATTTTTAAAATTTGTTTACATGAGTTACTATGCACGACCGTTCAGCGTGCTTTGTTTGGACCTTAATCATTATCCATTTTCCTTAAGCTGGGGACACATTACACAACTTTTTGCCTAATTTTACCATAATCCACAATCACGCCGAATTTATACCAGTCAGTGCTAGTTGCAGGGAGCTGTCAGCCCAGAAATATGTTACTGTGAGGTTTAAAGACTCGAATTGGTAAGTGTGCGCACCACAGAGACTCCACCAGACCTCAGTTGCACTTAATCCAACAGGTTTGAATTTTAAAGCAAATTTTAAAACTCTGGACACACTTGTATAGCGTGGACTAAGTGTTATTTTCAGCTTGCAGTTAATGCCAAGGACTGGCGTATGTGTGCTCCTAGTCTTTTCAAAATCTTTAATGACTGAGAAAATCATGTAATGTGTCCTCAGCTTTATACAGATATATATTAGAAGAAGCCATAAACATTTACATGCACTTAAAATTGCAGTTAGAATTAGACTAAGGCAATCATTTCCCCACTCATGTAACCGCAGTGACTAACCTCACCTCTGGCACCCCTGTAAAAGCCCGAATTGTAAAACGTGAGTCAGTTTGCCATTCTCTACCCTTAGGCTTCGTGTTTAAAGCACAGCCATTCTACATTTAGCAGCATTATCTGTATTTACCTTTTCGACAGTGACAGCAAAAGGATGTGAATATTCTCAATATCTGCCTGGCCTCGAAACCAGAACATCTTGCATTGCGTTTGAATGATCTGCATCTGGTAAAGAGCATTCTGTCTGCTCTCTCGTTTTTTTTTTTTTTCAGTTTTGTCTAGCAACTCGCCTTGGCCCGCTTCCAAAGAACCACTGACACACTTTTCGGAGGCAACACATGGGCACTAAATTCACACCGGGAGAAAAAACACATTTAGAATCACGCGCTTCATTACCAGACAGTTTATTGTGGGAGGCAGCGGGGGTCAAGGCCGTACTCATTTGTGATGTAAATGACCCAAAGAAGTGAAACAACAAAATGTTAATAGTGTTGTGTTAACATGTGGAGTGTTTAGGGCTGGATCAACTGTCCGCCTCGTGTTTACAATGTGTTCACAATGTGTTTACACAATGGGTGCGGGATTTAATTAGTTGTGATCAATGACGAGCCAGTTTGCCAATGTTACACATGCTAGCAATTGACCCGGGCCTGTTGAGTTTGGTGAGGATGAGTGGGACTGACACGGCTTGACACATCCACATGCTGTTCTGTGGCACTGTTCCAGATGACTCACACAATCGTAATGTCAATTCTATACTTTTTAAGGCTCACTTTTTCATGTCACGTTTGGTTCAAATTCATCATTCTTAGAAAGCCAATCTACTAGTATTAATGAAGGCTGAGTAATATCTGATGATTTGTATTTAGCTTATATTACGTATTGTAAGTACAAATATGCATAATTGGCTGTATTAAATGTTGAAAATTACTCAAAATAGTAAAACAAATACAACATTTATTGCAATAAAAAGTTATTTCATGATCAAGGATTTTTTTTATTATAATAATCTTGACCATCATACCATGTCATGCCATATATTATGACTTGGTGTCATGTACAAGACACCACGGTTAAATGTTAAATGTTGGTAAATATGATGTTATAAAATGTGACACATCCCTTAGATCGATCATGACATAATGACCTATGTGAGACCAGTAACGAAACTTTTAATACCAAGTACCAAAACACTAAATACTTCAGCTGCTGATGGAAAGAGAAAGTAAAAAGGCAGCCCATGTGTCTGTGTGTCTGAGAGGAGCACCTTTCATCGTTGTCTTCTCTGCTCTCTTTGCACGTTTTCTTCGTTCAGACGTTGTCAAAACTGGCAGCAGGAGCTGTCTGCTCTTTAGTCCACTGTGTTTCAACCTGGTTTGGCTGCGCGTTACGCGGACACAGGCGCTGCACCCGCGGACTCGCATTAAAGGAACCAATTAAGAACAGCTGATTTTTACATCAGCGGAGCATTCAAACAAAGCCACAGACACTGGGCACACATTAAAGACCAATAATGCAACAAAACCTCTTCTAAAACAAAAATAAGTAGAATTTTGTTGTTCTTTTATATTTACAAAGGCTACAGTATTTTTCAAATGGAACTAATAATAGCCTGCATACAATACATTACTACATTGAAGACCACGTGATCGGTATCGGCCATGATCGGTATCGGCCGATCACAGCAGAGGCTGATCGGTGATCGACCTAAAATGCATCTTTAATAGACGGAATTTTGTGTTATTAAATACAGACAAAAGCAGAGACTAAATCAGGCCTAAACAACCAGAGCAAGACTAAAACAGGAATAAAACTGTCTCTAAATTAACTACAAAACAGCAAAAGACTCGGTACCAACAGAAGAAGCCTGTGTACCACCCATTGTACAAAAAAAAAAAAATCTGATGAAGCCAAAGGTGTTATTTTCTATATCTCCAAGATTCTTTATATATAATGAAAAATGTCATATTGCACTTTTATGTGAATGGCAAGATATGCGTCACAAATCAGAGAAAAAAAATACAGTATCAAACAGATGCAACATATTTCTTATATGTTCTTTATTTTAAAAGTTTATATTTCACCATGCTGTGTAACATAATGTTTTGACTTATTCTATGCCTGTGGATTAGGTAGGTTGTCGTTAAAGCATCTTTAACATTTGGCTTGTCAGTCTTTTTCACAGTACATAAAAATCAAGTATCACCATATCTCAAATGTGCCACCCGTGAGAACATGCTTGATTTGTTATTGGCAGCTCCGTGCTCCATCTGAACATCTTCCTCACACACACAATATACTGAAACCTTATATTCAGTGAGGAGAGAGCAGCCTGTGTCACTGCTGCTCTGCTTAACCCCGCTCCGTCTCTTCCTTTTCGGGACCCCGGTGAAGAGCAGTCTCTGGGGACGGCTTAACTCAGAGCCCTACTATTTTCCCCTTGCTTTCTCTCCTTGTTCCATGTCTTTTTTTTTTTTTTTTTTCTGTTATCGTCTCCTGAATAGAGCGTCAGACTGTTGTTGAACTGTGAATTAGTCCTGGAGACACAAGCTGAGAAAACAGAAAGGGGAAAAAAAAACAACAACAGAGGATGGAGATGTGCTTTTTAAAGTGTCAGGTCTGTGTTAATACATAGCATGGAAATTTATGGAAAAATATGGACTATGATTTAGTCACTCTGAATGTGCATTGAGAAAGTATAAATAATACCTTAATTACCATTGTGCCTTAAAACGCAAATGCTTTGTTATTATTTTTTTTTTTTTTTCATTTGATATAAATTGCCTAAAGCTTAAAGATTTTTTTCAGGCTTTTTAAAAATAATTTTGGATGCCTTTGCATTAGTATTTCACGTTTTAAAGCTTAAAATAATGTATATGGAAAACAGGGGAGCTGGTACTTTCACTTTCACTTTCGGCAATGGACAGAGTATAAATGCTAATTAGCATGGGTGTTAGCAACATGAGGCTAGCAGATATACGAGCTGACTGTATGTGATACAGAAATTATGTGCTGATTGATGGCATGTGTCATGAAAATATCACGTATCATGTCTATAACATGATTAATTAATGTGTCTAATTAATAGCCACATTATAGCTTCCTTCATGTATTAAGTCTGATTATTTATTCAATGACTATATTTTGTTCATTATGGCTAATGTAATGCTACCTAAAATTAAATAAAAACCTTATCAAAAATTTTCCACGGTCGCCACTGTTATTTGCATATTTATTTGATGAGTTTTATGCCAGATGCCCTTTCTGACGCAGCCCTCTCCATTTATCTGGGCTTGGGATTGAGACAAAAGAATAAAATGCATAAATATAAATGTACCTTTGGTAAAAGTTCATACTGTGTTCTTAAATTGTAAGACAGTGTTTGTTAGCCTGTTTTACATGCTTCAACTACTTCCTGTGTCACGTCTGACAAAAAAAAATTAACATTCTAAACAAATATAAAAAGAATAAGCCTTTTCACATTTATCTCTTAAAGGTGTGGTGGTTCCATCACTTAAATTATATTGTCAAATATTGCTTCATACTTGTGGAACAGAGAAATTGAGCTAACATGTACTGAATAAGTAACTCGTTGAAGTTCTGCTGTATTTATAAACGCTCCTTTAAACACTGACTCTAGATAAAGTATTGCATTTGGACTTCGGCCTGTGGAATGCATGACATTGTTTCATGAGGTAGCAGAAAACCCACTCGTCCCAAAATGAGCAGTTGATCTGATCTTAGGTCAGCGTGGCCTGGTCTGTCAGTGCATCTGTCATTGGACTAGACTAATTAACACCAGGCCCCGTTCAAACCATAATGAGCAACTCGCCCAATAACAGCAGCTTTGTGTCGTCATGGTTATTGCGTGTTCTCTAGCTTTGGGGGAAATGGTGGAGGGTGCTGCTGGTGGTGGTGGTAAGGGGGTTAAGCAGGGAGTGTGGGGAGGAACGGCTGGGCGTGAGTGGGAGGAGACGGGGTGCTATGTTAATTGCTTTCCGTGAATAATTTCAGTCCCCTAATTTGGCGATAATGACAGCGGCTGCTGCTTTTGTATTTATTTATCCAAACATTAATTGACAGGAGTGACATTAGCCAGGGCGGTTATGGCGTATTTGATTGCGCACGAGGGAGCAAAGAAAATTACAGTAATTATCATTCTGATATGGATTATGAATATGCATTCCCACACTTAACGTCTCTGTCAGCGTTTTCGGAACAGCACTTTTAGCTTTAGCACTTACATCTCTGTCTGAAGCTAATCCACAGAGCTGCCTCACTTGCTTCTGCCTAATAGAAGCTGAGTGGAATGGTCAGCGAGTGGAAAGTCTAACTTAGAATCATAATTATTGGTGCATTTCTTTGAATTAATGTGTTTTTTTTTGTTGTTGTGTGTGTTTCTCTAGGCCGAGGGAGAGGACAACCTGAAGAAGATGCAGCTGATGGAGCTTGCGATCCTGAATGGGACATATAGAGACAACAACATCAAAGCACGTAAGTGGTCTACAATAAACGTTTATTCCATTTGAGAAAACTAATCTTTACATAACATGTAGACCTCGAAAATTTACATTTGTTTGTAAAAATACACTCATAGCATAGACAAGAGAAATTAAATGGACCAATACACAAACTGAGAAGTGGAAGTGATGCTGGCACCAGCAAGCATGCCAACAGTTGGCTCCTATTCAAAAACATTATCAAATAACTTAAGCCCTATTGGTCTAACAATCCTTGGTTTAGCTTGATTAATGCCAATTCTAATTTAGCAAATAGCCATTTGCTGTTAACTGGATAAATTGAGCGATAAATCAAATTAATTCCATTAATTTGCATTATTGATTTTAGACAATGTCAAAAATATCCCTATCGTAAAATCGAATTTACTGGAAATTGCATCCTCCAATGTTCACTGTGTTGTGGCTAATGCTACTGCTAGTGCCCAGAGCAGCTTAAGTACTCCCTGTAAGGCTCTACAGACGCTAAACACGCTAAGAATCGCAGAGAAAGGATTTGTATCACTTCAGTAATGGCTTTGTTTAGCAGGTGAAAGTAGTACAAAGTAGTGTGGAGTGCAGCTCTCTTACTTTGTTTCTGTATGCTAATTAGCCATGTGCTTTGGGTCTTTTAGCTTTGTGTGGCATTAATTATTTTAGACTTGGCCTTTAGTACCAGAGAGGGTTAACAACAACATTAAATAATGATAAAATAGATCACATTTGTAAATCATCTGAAAATAAAGGAAAAAAATCAAGATTAATTCTTTTTGCTTTATCATTCAGCGTTACTTATAATGGGCCATTTGTCCAGGGTGTACCCCGAAATAGCTGCGATAGCTCTCTGCAGCCCTATTTGGAATAAGCAGAGGAAGATGAATGAAGTTTAGGTTGAGCAGGGTTGCACTGGACTTAGGATAAATAGCAATTGCATACAAATTTTAAATTAGTTTAGTTAAAAAAAAAATCAAATCTAGAATTTAAATTTTGTTAGTACGACATTTTGTAAACGCAGCTCTTCTGTGTTCACTTACAGGCCATTAGCATCACTAGCTATAATGGCTCTAACTGCAACAACCATGTAAAATTGAATTCCAATATCTGGCTTCTTGAATGTTTTATGCTACTTCACAAGTACATAGTGAGTTTAAATTTGCCAGTCAGGTCACTGAATTCTGTTGTCTATGCTCTATGGGTATAAAACATCATGAACAATCTTTTCTATTATCATTAATAACACATTTTACTCTGCAGCATACTGTAAGGTTGTACCATCTTAATATGCAGTCCTGTTTCTCTGAAGTGATCCAAAACTACCGCACATGAGTGGGACCACCTCCATCCTCTCCACATTTCTGTCATTTCTTACTCATCCCTCATCCATCCTTCCCCTGCAATCTACTGTACATGCCATTGCTCTGTAGCACATCGCTCAATCCCACTGCTCTGTTCTGCATGTTAGCCACTAGTTCACATTTATGTAGTGCTTGTTTTAATAACAATGATTTTATATGCGCAATTATTGTCATTTGGGTGTTAATGTGTCTGATTATAGCCCAAGACCGGCTTGTAATTTAGCAATGATAAGATTTTTAATATCTTTTAAAATTATTGCTAAGATTAACAGAACACCCTCTAACTTTAATGCTGGTGATCAATTATAAGCTGACCTCACTGTGGGGAAGCATTTACGCATAATATGTGATCAGATTTAAGTAGTTTTTGTGACCCAATGTAAATGGACTGTCTGCTGCAGAGGAACAAACGTTTCCAATCCCACTTTAACCCGGCTCTAAAGCTCTCCCTCTGTGACCTTTGCGTCGCTTCAGTCTTCAGCCTCAGACTGTTCCACCTGCAGCCCACAGTTCCATTTGCGTTGGCCGCTGTGCCATTTTCTGTAGATGAATGTACGCTGCCATGGTGATCGGTATGCTTTGAATGCATCAGGATGACAGCAGCAGCATTTGTGCTTTTGGTGTGTGGGGATTATTTTTATTTTGGTTTTGCTGTGTTGATTTATTTTTGCTACAGATTGTGGCTTTGTGGTTCACCACCATGATCATTGCATGGACTAATTTTCCCTTTTGCCCTGTCCCCCCTCCCTCCCTCTGCCTCTCCCTGTCTGTCACTGTTCATCTGTGATTACATCCACACAACTGCTGTTTCTCTTCTTATTTTTTCTCTCTTTCTTCCTTCTGTCTTTCACTTCTTGCTTATGGCAGCCACCCTTGCGTTCTCTCTTGCAGCGGCGGCAGCAGCCGCTCAGGGCCCTCGCCTCATAGCGACTCCCACAGGTCAAGTGTTGCCTCCCCCAGCGCTGCGGCCCCCCACACCGGCCGGGGCCCCCATCATGAACCTCATCCGGCCTCAGGTGGCTGCCATGCTGCCCAACGGCACCCCAACGCTGGTGCCCCCCACACCGGACGGCGGGCTCATCTACACCAGCCCCTATGAGTACCCTTATGCCCTGGCACCCACCTCCCTGCTGGAGTACCCCATCGAGCATACCGGGGTTCTAGGTAAGAGAGCCTGGGGGAGCATGGGTGCGGCAGGTACCAGCTTTAGCCAGCCGGGACACGAGGCCAGCTTGTTCTACCCCACGGCTGGGGTGCTGGATGCGGCCTCAATGAGCCACAGTCAGGACTTGTTGAAAGGTAAATATGTGGTGTCCACCTGAAAATATGACACAAACTGAAAGGTGGATGTACTGGTGGCTCTTAAAATGAGGAGGCTGGCTCTGTGGCGGACACTGTTAAAAATGACAGGACAGATAAGACCTTACGGAGGGCTAGGCTTTGGGAAAACTCTGCTTATATTTAAGAGGCCGTTTACATACGTTTTCTCAAAACAGTAAATAAGTGTTACAGTTTGGCTGTTCATTTAAAACAAGACAGTGATTTCACTCTTCAAAATGGCAAATTTTTTTAATCCAGCAAAGGCCTGTTTGTGTTATTTGCGCAATCCCTATCTGTATTCGTATTTGCAAAAGTAAAAGCCGCTGTCCTCAGTAAAAATGAAGATGCAACAGCTATGTCCAGGATTTTACTGGTGGCTACACTCGCAAGCAGAATACTGTCAGGTTTTTTAAAAATTGCATGTTTAAGAACATAATACTGCCATGACTACTACTACTTCTGTAATGACTGTATTATTTGCAGTGGCGATGTTCACAGGTCAGGCAGAGATTCTACATTGTTCTCAACAGTTAAGTTTAGACGGACATTGTTTGGAATATGATACCAACCAGTGTTTTGGCGTGGTGTAAACGGCCTCTTAGCCTAAGGTTTTGTCTCTGCTCTCAGGTTTCCAATGCCTCTTTTCTGTAAGAATCATATAGGAGGACTTGGCTGGGTCTAAAAGCAGGCACGCTCACTTGGGTGCAGCCTGCTCTCTAACCCTTTCATGCACTGGCCTGGAGGCATTCTGAGTCTGGCAGTAGATCCTGGTGGATTTCTGCAGCTTTTGAAATCATTCCTGTGCGCTGTTCTCTGCAGGCAGGCCTTGATGCCTGCAGATAGTCCCCCTCTCGCTCCCACTGGGGATGTTCATTAAATTCCTCCAGTGCGCCCCCCCTCCCCCCCTCTTTTTTTTTTTTTCTCTCTGCTTTGTCTACCCATCACCCCTCTTAAACCTGAACTCTGGTAATACCTGACGTTCCCCTGATGTCAGTACAGTGGAGCAAAAAGAGCTGTATAATATTCAACATTTGCAGTGGTGCTTTAGGCGCTCACTACCAAAGACGGCATCGATTGAAGAATAAAATGAGCTGCATATGTTGCATTCAGGCTTGAGCTCTTTCCCACGTACAGTGAAGGCAAATGAATACTTCCCAGCTTTAATTCGCCACAGTGCTCTTGGATGTGCAGCCTCATCCAGGAGAAACAGAGACCAGTCCCTACGTTTACACGCACAATACAAAAGAATAATATAATATAATATACAACACTTTTTGAATAAAATACTGTTTTTGGAAAGTGCTTTTCCAATGATCTTTTAGGTCACCTAAATAACTCAAATTAGCTCGTGGTCAACCAAGTTAGCTCCTTGTAAAGCAGAGCAATCTGGTGTTAAAATTGTCTACTATAAAATCTCTCTGTTTTAATTATCATGTTATTGTCATAAATGGGTGTTTTCATTCACAATGGCATGAAAATAGACTACCGCTGCTCCTATACACTGTATGAAAAATAAAAACATAATGTTAGGTTAAAAAAAAAAAAAGACTCGGAATAGTGGTAGTTACAGTTTGTCTGTCAAAGTCTAACAGCAGTAAATTTGCATATTGACTGGAACAGAAACTACACTAGCTTGTGACCCCTTGTGACTTTATTGCATGCATAAAACATCAATAATGAATATTGAAAAAGCCATATAATCTCCCTGGGAAATTCTAGGTTATTTAATTTAACTGAGGGGAAAACTAGCCTGGAATTATTGTGTTTCTGTGTTGTGAGTTTGCTAAATCCAATTGGACAAATCGTTTTAAAGGCCCTGTATAATGCTTTTCTCAGTCTTTTTGAAATTGGCTTGGACACCTTTGCATTAGTATTTCACATTTTATATTTTAAAATAGCGGAGCACATCCTGGTTTCAGGGGTCTATGTAGAGCCCTGAGAGCGAGCATTTTCAGGTCTAGAGAATGTGACGGGCTCAGCATACAGGATTACTCCAATGTGAATGAAACTAAATACTACTCCAGGCAAGTTTTTGAGGTGGAAATATTATAACATGGTTAAAAGCTTAAAAGTCAATTTAGCAGAACAGGGGACCTTTAAATGAATTTAAATTACATTTCTCATATATTGTGCAGCCCTAGCATAGATGTTATAGCTTAGATGTTGGCAAAGATAGCTTGACTTTGAGAAATAGAAATCTGAATCCATTCAGACAAAGATGTACTTCAGATGTCTGGCATTGTCAGACTGAGACATTCTAGTAATTCTCCTGTGTCATGTAAACGTACCGAGTGTGATTTCTGACCCATGTATGAGCGCTGCCTCTGGGAGTCCTGTGTGGAACAGACAGGAGCCGCTGACTGGCTTTCCTCTCTTTAACTTGCAGGGTTACACCAGCTTAGTGCATTTTATTTACTCACACTATCGATCGGTGCCTTCAGCAACACGGGGCCCACCACATGCTCTCACAACACTCTGCTCTGCTTCCTTCACGCGCTACGATATCAAAACCTCCCGGAAAAAAAAGCCCGTGTTGCATTTTCAAATTTTTTTCATTATTATTTATTTTTTTTAAGTCCCATCACATTTGACTTTTCAAATGCCAGGCGACGTGCAAGCATTTTGTGTCATGTTCACTGAAGGAGAGTGAGGCGCTTGGAGGCAGATAGGGAGGTAGGGTTAAGAGATGAGTTGTGACAAATATAGTAGGGAAATGACAGGCGGGCGAGTAGATTGACCTGGAGAGAAACGGCGGAGGAGAAAATGAAAGCACGCAGGAGAGGCAGGTGGCGTCTGGCGCTATTCAATTACCATCAGAGCGCTATTGGATTTCCCCACCTTTCAAAATAAAGAGACAAATTTCTCTCAATCCCCCTCCAGAGCCCACTGAAGAATGGCATTATTTATCCAGACCAGCCTAGCAGCCTCTAGCCTTTACCTGGCCCTTTATAGAACTCCGAGCACTGTGGAATTTATGACTTAAGTTATGCATTTTTCGGGTCTGGCTACGAGTGCAAAGATATTTTTATATACGTGCATTTTTCTGTGCGTTTGAAACTTTTATCCACACAAAAACGTCATGAAATTGATGTTTTTAAAAAGCTTACCAAATTGAAGTCCGGTATGTGTAGATGGATAAAACAGGGCTTCTAAAATTTGCGCTAGCCATTGTCCATTGAGCGATCATGAACTCTTGGCTTTTTCTTCATATCATCTGTCCATAAATGAATCGCCATCACTGACTCTTGAGATAAATGTTGCTGTAAAAAATAAATGAAGTCAGCGCATGCTCTGATTGGTCTCATTTTGATTTCAGAGCATCAGCTGTTATCCAGAGATAGTATTTTTGCCATTTTGCCAAAAGCTTCCGATCTTATAAAAATATCCCTGTACGTGTTGCCAGGCCCTTAAACTCCAAAAAGATGTATTTTTCTCTACTGCTTTTTTTTACATATAAGTCTGTGCAGTGTGTATATGTACTATAATCTGTATTCAGTTGTGTATTGATGTAATAGCTAAGCATTATAAATGTTGAAATGTGAATGTTCTGACTGTAAAAGATGACTGTTTTTTCCCTCCTAAAGTGAATGGTTGCTAACCCTGTGGACCTGTTACAATCTATAGGTGCAATGGCTACTAAAGTGAGACGGCATGACACGCGGGTCCATCCTTACCAAAGGATTGTGACCGCAGACAGAGGTCAGTTTAGTCTCTAAGCTACACTCTGCTATTGACTGATGATGCATTTCTGATCATAATTATAATGCCTACAGTTATATGCCTCGATGCCTTAGTTGGGAATATTGTCTGTATTGTCTTCACCACTTTTTCCTATATACGCCATACATCCACACACCAGCTAAATGGTCGACTGTGGTTGCACATTTTGTTTACATGTGTATATCTCAAAGCTCAGGCAGACGTGATTCAAAAAAAAAAAAAAAAAAAAACAGCTTTTGGTGTATGCAGCTGTGAACTCAAAGACAGGTAGTGCGCAGGCAGTGTGTAAAAAGTGTATAATGACATTCCTCTGATGTGAGATTAGAGCCTAAAGTGGGGCAGCCTTGTTCCCATCCATGATTTATCTCCTCAGCTCATACCAAGACACTACTGTATCAAAAGGCACGTTTTTATAGTGGTAGTGGTATAGTATGGGTTGGTATGGCATTCCTTTTGGGGACAATTCTGAGTGCCAAATAAGCGTGGTCACTTCAGCAAAAAAAAGAAAAAAAGCTTTCTGATGATTGAGATTCTTACTCCGGGGGAAAATGACAGTTGAAAGTGGTCCACAAAATTGATAATTCAGCAATTAAAGCAATATTGCAAAATTAAAATCCTTCTGTGCTAAGCTAGCTATTGCTGCTGCTAGCATAATGGCTGTGGTGACTCTGCAAAAGTTGAAGTAAAAAAGCAGAAAAGTAGACACAATGGTTTTATTATTTGGAGAGCCATGGCCAACTTCTACCATTATTGCAAAATAGCCATGTGCTTCTATTTAGCACATTGTCTTCTAACCAACAGAGACAGCATATTGATGCCAGACTATTGTAAATATGCCACCCTTTAAATTGAGAAAAATAATCTTAAAATTCTCCAAATTAATATTTTTTTAAAAACATATCACCCAGCCGTAGCTAGAATTGTCGTTTTAGATGTCAGCGTCTTTAAGTCCTATTGATGAGAACATTTCCTTAAAAACAAGAATTTCCATTAAAGTTTAAGAAACTTTTGATGTTTTTAAAAATGTCCCTTTTTTTTTTTTTTTTTTTAAAGAGTTTGTTCTCGCCACAATTGAAAATGCTAGCCTGTACCAACCTAATACGTATCAAAGCGCTCAATAGAAACGTGCCTTCAGTGAGCTGGGAGTTAGTCAGACATGTAGCCATGCTGCTACCAGGCGCCATTTCATTTAGAAACTAGATTTATTTTGGATTTTATTTTTCTATGGTAGATATAGTAGACACGCACAGACATTAAGCTGAGGTAGCTTGCATCCAGTGTATTGCAATTATTGAAAGAAGAAAGAAGCTAAAATACATTTTTAATATTTCAGTTGTACATGAGGTACTGTCATTTTCTATTTGAGCATTTTTCTATCAAATGTATTTATGGTTCTTGTGTATATTTATATTCTTTAAAAGTATACTGCTAAATAAAGAGAGAGAATCGGAAAAGAGCGATTCCTTTATTCATTGCACATGTAACACTAGCCTCAGTTTAACACTAGATATTTAACACTAATCACACTGTTTGTCAGACACTAAAACACTAGAGTTTGTTTGTCTCAGCTGCTCCTTGCTTCTGTTTTTTTGGTTGTGGGGGCGATGTGCGCTTTTAAACCAACCCACCAGGCTTACCTGAACAAGGGGGCAGGGCTTCCAATTAATTAGCACTTTAGCCACATTAGCCGGGGGTCATCTCACATGGGCAGAGGCAGTGGGCGTCATAAGAGATTGCATTCATTTTATTGTTAAAATGATGTCATTCCAGTCTCTTCTTGCTGACACTAATATCCTTTCTATCTTTGTTTTCTGTTTGTTTTTTTTTGTTTTTGTTCCTAACCACCTAGCCGCCACCGGCAACTAACACATGACCTTCTGACCTCTGAACTCTTCACCCAATGACGAGCCGCCCCAAGCCTGCCTGCTGATCAGTTAACTGGTAATTGCCTTTTTTGCTAACGCCTCTCGGACCGCAAGTGACAAAGAGAGAGGCGCCTAACACGTTTTAGAAACCAACCAACCTGCGACTTCACTCCGAAAAAACACAACAGTACCCAACCAGTTGTGTACTATTCATTATTTTTCCCTCTGTTTGTTGAGTTCAATTCCCATTCTTTCTCTTTCTTTTTCTTCATGAATCATAACTGGGTGGATATGTTTGCTCGTGAATCTGCACTGAATTATATAGCAATAATAAGTCCACACCCCATCTTCTTCACGATTCGGACACCAGTTTGAGTTCCCAACCTCAAAAGAAAAGAAAAAAAAAAAAAAGCAGTTGTCCCAATCCCTCCTGACTTAACCCCCACCCACTATCGGAGAGAAAAAGAAACAGAAGGAACGAGAACACTCACATTTATTAATTTCTGTCATATATTCACAAAATATGTAATGTTGAGCTGACACATTCTGGGTGTGCCTCTCGAAAACAGCTTTCTGTCTGTTTGTACAAAAAATAAGCATGGCTGAACTGATTGCAAATTGAGCTTTTTTTTATGATTTATGTGTGTTTTTTTTGTTTTTTTGTTTTTTTCTCCTGTCATTTTTCTCTTTGGTTTTTTTCTGTTGTTCATATTTGACTAATTAGCTTTTGCTTAATTTTGACTGGCCAACAAAAAGGCGGGTGTTTTCTCTGCAATCTAAGCAGGCATATTTACAATATGTTACAAAATGGCGCGAAGGGTGTAGGCCAAATTAGGGCTGATGGGTCTTTTTTTTTTTTTTTTTTACTTACTACATTGAAAGTAGGGTGTTTTGAGGTTTTGGGGAATTCAAAGCAGTGCTTATAAGCTACTGACCCCATCCACACTACTTCCATATTACAGTGCCTGATGTATTTAGAATATATCTTTGAGTTAGCTAAGCCGAGCTGTGAACAAAAAGACAAACAAAAAAACAAAAAAAAGAAGTATTAAGTGTGCATATTTAGCCAAAGGGTTTTCCAATGAGTATATATCTGCGATTATGCATCTGTCTCACTGAGGGCTCTTTGTGTGGGATTTTTTAGAGTTTTTTTTTTTATTTTTTTTAGCAAGAGTGTGAGTTTGTGGTGCCTGCCTTCAGTCGGAAAAAAACAGCCACTTTCTTCTTAGATGGATTTTTGACGCATTAATGCTTTTTTTTTTTTCTGCCGAGTGAACGCAGGCAATTAACACTAAATCAACACGCAACTCAATTACAGCGCGTTGCTAAGGGGAAGGGCACTTTCGGAGTTGTGTACAGAAAGCCTTTGTCACAACACCTGGCTTCCACATTCAGTTGATTCATCTGCCACATTGCCAAACAGTATAGATGACTTTTTTTGCCTCCCAATTTTTGGCCAATTTCTGTTGTTTATTTTGAACCCAGCATTGTCAGGCAATCTGAGCATTTCCTGTTAATTCATTTTGAGTCATGATAGTTAAAATGATTTGTCGGATTCCTTCCTAAAAAGCGCATCCACAATGTGTCACATCTTCCTGTGATCAGTCGAGCTCCTGAGCCCACTTTTTTGTTGAACTCTCTCAAGAAAAAATAGGATGTGAAAGCCATGCCTGCCTGTTCAAATTGCTTTATACATACGTATTATATATATATATTATAAATATCTATAAATATATAAAAATGTAGATAACTGTCATTGCATATACAAATACAGAAGAGAACAAAAATAGTTAATTTTACAGGGTGCTGGAGAAAAGAAGAAATCAAGAATCTATTTTTGCCAATTTTAGCTTTTGATACCTAACTTGAAGTTACAAAATGAGAAAAAAATCCAATAAAAATCAAAGCAGTGTAGGAGTAAACGGACGGTAAATAATGTGGGTGGAGTAAGTGCTGTTACCTTGAATATGATTGGATCGTAAGACCAAAAGTCTGGAAAGTGATTGGACGAGACAGACGCTCAGAGAGCTTCACGTGGATAAAAAAAACAAAAAACAAAGTGCCTTATCAACAAGTGGTTTGTGTTTCCTGACTATTCCAGTTGTGTTCAGTAATACCCAGCACCCACCGCGTAGGCGCACGCACGAATGGCTAGTGTTCCACGCTGGGTAGCTCCCACCGTAAACGTGGCGTTACCGCAGTTACTCTATGCAAAAAGAATAGCAGTCGTTTATGACCAGCTAAATATGTGCCATGGTTTTGTCTTCCTAAAATGAGTTTGTTTTTCCTCGACGGCCCTTTACTCTGCTGTATGGGCAGGTTTTTTTTAATTTGTTCTTTTTATTTTAACGATCATGAAATATTGTCTTGATTCTTTGGTGACTGTGACTGACTTCCAAGAACAAATCTAACTGCCAATAGACAGTAATCTGCCACAAGGTATTCAGATGATGAGCTGAGAAAAACACATAACACTGAATGGATTGGAGCGCTCCCCTTTAGTCCTGCTTGTTTCAATAGCTGGAAAAACCCCAGCCACTGTCTGTTTGACACGTCCCGCTACAATCATCCACCCGCCGCTACAGTGGGACGCTGGCTAATGAAACGGCAGCTCCGAGCACCTGTTTCACAGCCAAGTAGTTCCCAGTTATTGAAACAACGGCCTCTTTAACATGAGCTCCTAATATTGGACGGAGAAATTGGTAGATCCCGATGTTATTAGCCTTGGCAGTCTGTTTCTCTACCCATTGCTCTTTCATCATGCTGTTACACCGAAAGGTCAATGAGTTTTTTTATTTTTATTTTTTCCTTCTTCAGTGTTATTTTTAAATTGAAATGCAATATTAAACAAGAGATGGCTATTCAGCATTTGACAGTATTAGAAAAACCAATTCCCTCTGCAATGTTCTTGCTGTGTCATTGTAAAAGGCTGGATAGGTCCATCAGGTGACAGGTGATCTCTATATTCTCTCTGGCCTGCCTACTACATGTATGATAATGTAATTAACAGCCATTGTTACAGGTTTATAATGTATTTTTCTAATCTCATTTTATATGTATATTAATCATGTTTGAGTGCTTTTTTTAAATAAATCCACTGCTCCTTTATTTTCCGGCCCTCTCTCTCTCCCCCCTCTCTTCTCCATCCGATCTGTCTCTTGTGGGGAGTGTTGCCTTTCCCTGTTATATTTTGTTTTCTTGCCAATTTCCAGCTTGTTTAACTCATTAGCGACTTTATTAGTTTTCTTGTCATAAGTATTTTTACATGCTTGCATTTAGTTTTCATGGTGTATGCTGTTATTTTTTCTTATTAACCTCTTGGCATTTATTTTAATAAAACATTCTTAGTAAGAATTTTACTAACTTGCTGAATTTTGTCTTGTGTTTTTAACCAGTTTCATGAATGTATGACCTTGGTCTGGTTCACGGACTAACACGATTAAAAACTGGTGTCTGGCCACGACTGACTCATGTACACTACACGTATACGCACAACACGAGCACTTGGTACACACGAGTACTCCTAACTGGAAAGTGCACGCTCACGCATTCACTCACTGCTCAAGAAACACTAAAACTTCCTTTGTACCTTTTCTTATACTGCTGCTGCACTGAGTTAGCTGTGCCCTTACAATCTCAGACAGTAGAAGAATGGTGGACTGATGCTGGTGACAGTGAAGGTCTTTGTGAGGGTTGGCTCTAAAGATTCTTTGAAAATATGGAGGAAAAATGTGAACATATTACTAAAACAATACATTTCAGCAAACCAGAATTACCGCTTATATTTAAAAACCCAATTTTCTCAATTCTTTTTAGTTTATGTTTGGGCTTAATCAGAGTTGCCCGGTGATTTGCCAGGTTTTTAAGCAAGATGCTCTTCCTGTCGCAACTAGCCGCTGTGTGAGTGAAGTGTCTTGCCCAGGGACACTACGATAATCTGTGCTTTGGGAAACATTTGAACCGCTGACCCTCTGGTTGGTGGGCAGATTTTTGTTTTCACTAAAGTAGCATGTAAACAGACAGTGCTGGAATAGTCGCTAATAATATTTTCCATTGCCATTGTTTCAATGTTTGTAAGGTGTGTAGTCAACCAGCCACTGGAAACATCTCTTATTAACTAAAGAACATTCTTATCTATCAAAAACCTTGATACTTAAGCCTTGACAAGGTCCAAAGTTTTTTTTTTTTCTGGGATAATTCCCCATTGCATTGTAACATAGATGTCTAAATGATTTTCCTTAATTAAACAACCCACACACAGCACATTTGTGGTTTATCTGTATCTTTTGTTCATTTAAATTAGCCAACTAAAATGTCAGTCAACTATTAAGTTTCATAGCTTTCAAATGATTTATTTTGGGAAATTTAGTTCATTCCTGAGCCAAACCCTTTTGTCTCAATTGTATGGATCATATGGTTGACATGAAAGTCCATTTTTCTTCTACTGTCTAATTCACAACATGGGAGCTGATTTAAACAAGGACTCAAAGGGATTATGTAGTTTTGACATAGAAATCATTACATTTTTCAACACAAGATGGCAATGCTTTACAAAAATAGGTCCAACAATGTCAACAAAGTATGCCACAGAACTTGACAACACAGTTAAAATACACAGAGGTATTTTTTTTCACTATTTTTGGTTTTATCCGTAAAGATGATCTAATAGGTATGAAAACTGCAGTAGCTCACCACTCCATCTTGTGGTATAAAGTGACATTACAGCCAACCTATCACTTCACATTTTGAATTTTCTACTGATATGCCGTCATGACTGCCAAAACATTGAGGACATGTTTTGTATTTTTTCAAATAAAAGTACAAATATTGCATAGTCCCTTAATGTGTGTACAGAGGTCACACTATAATCCCAACTCTCTGCCCCTGCACCAGTTGTAGCTGTCCCAGTCCTAATCTGTGCACAAACACTGCATAAGAGTCATCTCAAAAGGGTTAATCTTACTGTGAATTAAGTCGAGCAGAACATCTCACGAGCACATCATACATGTATAGAGCTATAACTTACACATGACACTTGTATGATGCTCTAAAGCTGCCTCTTTTATTCCCATAATCCTTTATCAGCCAGCCGTAGCGTCCACGGCTTGTTATGCCGGGATAGAAGTGTTACAGTTGTAAACAGCTGTTGTCTGTTTGGCGAGCACTTTTCCCATTCAGTTTTATTGATACAACCGCTAATACTCAGTTGTTTGGGAGTGCACGTAATGCTCAGATACACACCACTAAACCAGTACAAACGACTTTGGGATTAAAACTGCCTTTCTACTGCTGCTAGTGCAAGACGCTGACATGGACGGTGGACTAACTAGAAGTTTGATTTGAGAGGAAAAGGGGGAATTTACCATGGAAATTATTCCTGATAGACATTATTCAACAGTTTAAAGATGGGAAAAGTACAAAAGAATCCATGGTTTGCGTATTTGGTTTGGCATACAGTGTTTTTTTTGTTTGTTTTTTTAAAGACAAGCAACTACACCCCACAAAGAGTACAAGACAACACCAGGTTCTACGTCTAGTTTCTATAACCTGTCCGTAATTCATCTACCTTTTTCTCCATCCAGTTTGAAGATTTAGATTACTATAGAAAAATAATTACAATGGCTAGTCAGGTTAAAATTATAGCGTGTAACTAGAAGGCTATGTAAACAAACTTGAACTGGCCACGTCCATTTTGCAAGATCAGAATTAAGCCAGATAGCCAATTTAGTCTAAGTTTATAAAAGTTTTAGCTAGCCTCTTCCACTCTTCCCCTAACCAATTAGAAAAAAAACAAGAATGCTAGCATTAAAGGCACATTTCCACTGGACTGGTACGGAGGTGTTTCCACTCCCCAAAGCGGTCTGAAGCATCCCCTAAAAACGTACCACGCCGTCCCACTTTTGGGATCCATCGGCAAAGGGTGCCAGCTGTAGGATCACTTTGGAACGCTTTGCGAAAGGGGGAGCTACACACTGCTGCGCAATGATTGGACGATTGATAGTCCTTGCGAGCAGTATTGAGCCAAACCGTCTTGTACTTACATGAACTGTGCCGTACTTACAGTGGAAATGTTCTTATAATGTGCAAAGCAGTCATGTTTGAGTCATCGAAGCTAAAAAAAAAAAAAATGCTATGCCTATCTATAATAACGCCTATGGTTAGACCCCGTCCATTCAGCTGACTTTTAAAGCTTCCTCTGTTCCTTCACTAATGCAATGGTATTGACACTGACTCACTGTATTAATCCTGCCGACAACTTTAACCCACTGAGTGACGCCTCCAGACGTCTCCTTTTCAAGCTGCACCACAAACAAAATGGTTTGGCCTTAACTGTCTGGGTTCTCTTAATATCTTCAACGAGCAAAGAGCGAGGATAAAAAGTGTCTAACATCAGACTAAAACAGCCTTCTCCTTTCCCTTTTTTTTTTTTTTCAAATTAACATTTTGTGTCTTTGATCCGAAGGTGGGTGTTTGCTGCTAATAACACCTGCTCGTACAGCAGCCAGGAGAGACAGAGATTGGATTACTGGCATCAAGCGCTACCTTCAATTCGCAACACATTATTTTTGTCAGCCATAACAAATACATACTGCAAACTTGCTCTTTAATATTTGTAATGAGTTGAAATTCATCCATTAGTTATGGATATCCATCATAAGCTTTTACGACAAATGAAGTTATTTTTCACAGCACAAAAGCCATGCATACAAAGTGCCTTGTGCTAGATTAGAGAATGGTATATTTTCTACATTGAAGTGCCAATTTTCTGTCTCCTTTATGTCACTGAAAGCTTTTTTGTCAAGTGCAGAAAAGAACTGAATGCCCACGCTTTTTGTACAGATCGGTGACAAATGACAGGCAATACTAACGTCAAATATAGAAATGAAACATATTTCTTAAAACAAAGGCTTTTTTTGTTTTTGTTTTTTTTGTTTTGTAGCATGTGACTGAGCTTTCAGCCACTGGGTCCATTAGATGAAGAATGGAACTTCTCATTTGTCATCTGTCTGGACACATTTACATTAATCAGGAAAGACAAACTATTCAAAATGGTGGTGCAATGTTTTCGAGTATTAACAAGAGTATTTATGCATGGACACGACATGAAAATTGGGCTAAACAGTACTAAGTTGTCAAAATGTATACTAGAAGCTTTTACTGCAGGTACAGGTGCAACAAATTGGTAAAAAAAAAAAAGCACTTTGTATTAGCCGCCTTACATAACAGTTTAAAAGCACCTGTAAAAATGACTGGAAGGAGCCACTACCTCACACTAGAGAGGACAAAGTGAACACTGCTGGGGGAGAAGCGCATTCTAGCACATTCTAGTACAAAGGTTTATGGCATAAATTTACAACTAAATGTTTTTTGAAGGGAATATATTCATCCTATTAAACCAATATTGGACACCTTGAGAAAAGCACATTTTACAACCTTTGAATACATTGTGATTAAAGGAAAACATTTCCAACAAGTACTTCACTGATGCCATAAAAAAACTGGAGAAGAGACCAGCAGAGGGCAGCATAATCTGTGAAAAAAGGTTTTTACTTTCTTAAACCGTATCTATGATGCTATTTTACTACAAAATGAAAAATGTCTGTGGATCATTGGAAATAGAGCTATACACAGTTTTGGGATAAATGAATGAGAGCAGACTGGATGCTGAGGGTTTGTTGATTAGTCAGTGCCTCCTGGAGTGGGAAGGCTCATGGAACCAAGCATTCTGGGGCCTGGGAAAGTCAGTGCCAGAGAATACAGCATTACTCAAACAAACACAACTCCAGGTATGTTTTTGATGAGGGAACAACATTATAACATGGTAGGAAGCTCAGAAAAGTTGACTTTGCGTAATCTAGTCCTCAGGAGGAATCACCATGACCTATTTTGAACATATTTCAATAATTGGCAACATTACAAAATGTTTAAGTAAGTTGCAAGACAAGATTCCAAAAAATGGATACACATATCTAAAGCAGCTTTGTAGACCTAGAATTCAAACGCCAGGACAAAAACGTAATTCTACTGTTGATACAGCCCATAACTTCTGTAGAACGTCCTTCACCCTGACCTCCAGTTTGTTCATGTCATGTCTATGCATATAAACCTACAGCAGTAATGACTCATTGCATCTACTGTAACTGTTCTGTATTAATTGGACCATGATATGCCTTAAGCGCATACTGCCATTTTAGTGCCTTTCCAAAACAGTCACAGGGCATTCAGTGGACGTACTAACTACTTTTCACCTGTCGATCTTTGAGTTCTCTTCTGTTCTGTTTAACAAACATTCCTCCAATGAGTTAAACGGCCGGTTGGAACCAATCAGGATTAGACATGTAGCACTCAGGTGGTTTGTTAAAGGGGTTCTATTGGATACTTTTGGAAAGCAAATTTATTCCTTAAGGTAGTCAGGTTTGGAGAAGCAGACAGAAGCATGTACGACTTTTAGATTTGTATCGTCCTCTATCACTGTGTAACTCTGGGAAGTGACTTTTCAGTATAATTCTTACTTCACCTCTGTCAAAATGTTCTTTGCTGGCATTGCAATGATGTTGATGTGAAAATGCACTGTCAGAAAGTAGTTCAAGTAGTTAGCGACCGGCTAGCATCATCTGGGAAAGATTTTAGAGTGACCACTGTAAAAAAAAAAAAAAAAACTAACAAAAATTTACAGCAAAATATTGGCAGCTGTGGTTACCAGAATTTAACCCAAATTGTCAAATCGTATTGTTTTCCAAGTAGCATATATCGATATACATGGAAAATAAATCTGAAATAAAACCAGAAACATAATAAATAAACAATAATGCTGATTTAAATGTGTGGTATGTAAAGCAGGTGAATGGGGACCTGCAGAGTTATGTATAGTTTCAATGATCTGCCTATTTTTGAAGCCTAATTATTTTAATGAAAAGAAATAGTGAAAAAAAATCATGTTCCATAAAAAATCCATCCATCTTCTTCCACTTTATCCTGGGCTGGGTTGCACAGGCAGCAGTCCAAGCAGGGACACCCAGACATCACTCTTCCCGGACGCTTCCTCCAGCTCTTCTGGAGGAAACCCAAGGTGCTCCCAGGCCAGCTGAGAGACGTCCTCCAGCGTGTCCTAGGTCTTCCCCGGGGCCTCCTCCTGGCGTCCCAGAGGCATCCGGAACAGATACCCGTGCCAGTTCCAAAAAAGATGTGGTAAAATAATTCTGAAAAGTAAAATTGTGTTCTGTAAAAAGTTGGCTTGATAAAATGATCCAAAAAAACCTGGTGAGAATGACAAATTTTAAGGATATTTCTACAACATATGTGGCCCAAATTTTAGTTCTAAAGGCCACAGTGAGGTCTTTATGTTCAATGATGCAAGTACCTCCATTACACTATTATTATTTAGAAGCGTTATTTAGAAGCCAGCGTCATTGCTCCTGTCTGCTTCTCCAAACTGTGCTGACAATTACTGACTGTAAGGAATAAGTTACCATTCTCTCAGTATCTGTTAGACCTCCTTTATAAAACACTGGATTATGGATTATAAAGGGAAAATGCTACCAAAAGACAAAAGTCAACTCTTGTCCCACTGGATTTACATTTTGTCTGTATATGTTATATGCATTTTTTTTTTCTTCCTACAAGTATATAGCCAGTTTGACATATACTGTAAGTTCCTATCCATATAACAGTGCACTAAAATATGTGAGATATATTTTCTTTGTGGAGTTGTACGTTTTTATGTGAAGTAGCCTTTATTTTGTTGTGTTTGCGTATTTTTATGAGACTCTGGGGTGTCAAGCAGAAATATGTATTGCCAGTTTTGTTGCTCACACCAAAAAAAAAAAAAAAAAAAAAAAAAAAAAAAGCAAATGTCATGTGTGCAATAAAGAATCATATTTACAAGCTTCCTGTGCCTGCACTACCTGGACTTATTTTATCGCTTTCTGCTGGATTTGCTGCGGCTTTGGATAAAAGGTAGGTGCCTCACATTTGCGGAGAATAAAATGTGAAAGTTCAGCGTTGGAAAATAGCCCCCCGTAAGCTCCTAAAGTGAGATCGAGCCCCGAGATGGGTGTTAGCGCGGCGGTGCTGGTAAATGCAGCCGGAGGTGACCTTCTGTGAAAGGTCAGCGCTAAAGCTTTCTCTCTGGAGATGGTATTTACAGTAAGGCTCATATCCATCCTCTGCCTTATGTCATTCTGCTGTTTAACTGACAGTTTAACGACTACGTCTCAAAGCTTTCAGCACCTCAGCAGCAGCTATGTACAGAGTAATATATGATGGGATATATCTCCAGCACAATACACTTGAACATAGCACATTTAGACTGCAAATTCTTAGTCTTATATTCTTATTATCATTATCGTTATTATTCATGACTTTCTTTTTTCTTTTTCTTTTTTTGCAGCATAAAGTGAAGTGATTAGTGATTAGATATTTGTTTTGTTTGGTAAATAAATAAATACAAGAATGTTAATAAGTTTTTGTTTGGGTGATTTACTTGCCATTCCAAATAAAAAAAACTACACGTATTAGACTGTCAAGTGCATTTGATGGTTCTTAATATAAATGAACATCTATCTTAATTAAAAGTCTTCGCTAAATATATTTTCAAAGTACTGTTAGAATGTGTGTTTGAAATATATTAAAAAAAATACTATTTATGGACTACAATTATTTAAAAATGCAGGTATACTTTCCCAAAGTGTAATATGAATAGATTTATATACAAATATTGTTTAAGTATACTCTAGAGCAGGGGTCTCCAACCTTTTTGGGTTTCAGGGCTACCCAAAAGATGAGAATTTGTACTGAGGGCTACTCGTGCAAAATAATCCTCTATATTAAAGTCTTGACATGCCTTTCAAATGACACTAGGATTGTATGATTGTTTGCTTTGCATTAATGATAATGTTTATAAAAATAATCTTGTAATTAAACATAAAAACAAGTAAAAAAAAAAAATAAAATTATGACTAAAACGCTGCAGTAGTCACTGTTTATAAATATCCCTCGTGGGCACCTCACAAGCTCCAGAAGGGCTACCTGGTGACCCCTGCTCTAGAGACATATCTATAGGATAGTTCTATTATATTTACACAAACTACATTTCACTCACTGTTTAAATGTATTTTAGAAAAATCCAGTTTACTTGCAATACACACTCAAGGAAAAAAGAAACGCACCACTTTCATTTTCTCAATTTGTCAAAAAATATTACAGCCAGTGAAAAATGACAGACTACAATGAGTTAAGTACTATTCTGAGTCAAAATGAAATGACTGTTTTCCTGGTTCTGGTTGATTGATTTTGATGAGCAATAACAACTGTATTTTTGTATTAATCACCTATGTCTGGGTCATGAGTAAAACTCAGAGATGAATTGGACCTGTCCTCAATTGTGCACAACCATTCCCTATAAAAAGACACCAAAATGGAAAAAAAAAGCACATTTGTTCACAATGCCACGACTCCTGCAACCAGAGAGAGATTGGCAGCCATTGGCCTGCTTCAAGCTGAAGGAGCACACGGCTGTAGCCAGGAGTTTGGAGTCCATCACTCTACTGTTGTACGCCTTCGCTGAGCGTTTCCACACCACTGGATCCTCCAATGACCGTCCCAGATCTGGTCGACCACATGTCACAACTGCTGCATTATTATTGTTTGGTCATGTTATTGTTATTGAAACTGTCATAAGCATTGATTAATTGGGTCTGAATATCAGGGACGGGTATATGGTTGATGTGCACATGTGAATATTTCCATCAAAAATAAGTAACCAAACAAAAATGTGGTAAAAAAGCAGTGGTGCGTTTCTTTTTTCCTTGAGTGTATTTCAATATATTACTTTTTTAGCAGAGGAGTTACACAAAAATATACAGTTGCAGTCAGAAATTTTCAGCTTCCCCAAAGATTTAAAGGATTTATCAGTTAAAGATTGTTCAAGAAACTCTGGAACTGTTCTGCAGTTGCCTTCTGGTCTGAAAACTTTAGAGGAATTTAACAAAGGTGGTTGCAGCCTGGAGGCCATCAAACATCACTGATCAGGAGGTTTTAATAATAATAATAATAATAATAATAATAATAATAATAATAATAAGTAGCATTACAATTTGGTGCATTATACATGGTACACTATTCTGTAGCCACAGCTGTCCTGGGGCAGACCTGACAGAAGTGTGGCTGCCAGTCTGCACCTACGGCACCACCGATCACCACCAAACACTCTCACTGACACATTCATACATAGGCAAGCTGGGTGAAGTGCCCTGCCCAAGGACACAACGACAGTATGCATTGCTGGTAGCAGGGATCAAACTGCTAAACTTCAGATGAGGTTTAGGGGCCCCTGGGAGTGGTCTTAAAATCATTTTTAATACATGTTAAATTTAGGCAAGGCAAGGCAAGTTTATTTGTATAGCACAATTCATACACGGAGCAATTCAAAGTGCTTTACAGAAGAAAAAAAAGGCAAATTTAAAAGTACAAAACACAATTAAATAATCAATCAAATCAATCAATTTAACCAACTCATTATAAATGCTAAGACTTGAAATGATCTGTATGATCTGTGAAGGAGTTAAGGAAATCAGTGTGTCTTAAGTATTTTGAATTAAACTCCGCAGGTCTCTGAATCCTGTAAAAACAGCTGACCACTAACATATTTTATAAATTAGAAGTTTAATAAATACCTTTAAAGTACCTGAAGAACTGACTGGCTTTATACTACTTGGGCCCATTCTAAAAGTCTGCACTGGGGACCCTCATCACTAAGTTATGACTACTTCTGCCACTTCAAACGTGCACGTGAAGAATGGGCAAAGATTCCAGTCGAGAGGTGTAAGAAGTTTGTTAGCAAAGTAAAAGGAGGCTCCATAAAGAACTGAAGCTTTGTGATTTATTCTTATTAGATTTCATTCAGAGCATTCTAAAGTTCTGAGGAGGTGGAACATTTCTGACTGCATCTGTAAAATATAGATCACATTATCTGCCTGCAAGTCTCAATCTTTCAACTAATAACAATAAGCACTGCAAACATCAAACCTAATAAACACAACTAGATGAATATACAACTATAGAACTGTAATTACCATTACATATATTTCAATTTGTCAGTATAGTTCTTGATTTGTGCAGTAGGGTTGACTATAACAGGATAATAAGTAACAAGTCTGTACTAAAGATATGATTATACTGTAGTTGCATATTTTTGTTGTACCTCAGCAAGCACAAAGCAAGAACCCTTAGACTACAAGCCTTATTTGAAATTACTAATAACAGTACAACAAACCTTGCAACCAATGGAATTTAAGTAGATTTTTAAGTAGAAGTAGAAGTGAAGTAATAATTGATTAGAGTTTTTTTTAAGTCATAATCCTTCAGTTGCACTTACTGTTTGAAATCATGGTAAATCTAGTGTCTAAATTAACTAAAATTGTACACATACTTAATAAAAAAAATTGCAACCAGCAGCATTTACAGCAGCAAAAAATATTGATTTTTCAGAGAACTGGGGTCATTAGTCAGCACAGAAAATAATCTACTATAGTCTAACTGCAACCCTAATCCTAATGAGGCACTAACATAGAACTAAATATGACTAATTTAATGACATATAATGACTTGGTGTGAACACAGAATCAAGTCAAAATCAAGTAAACAAATAGAGATGTTTAAATCAGGGCTCGGCTGATATGATCACTTTTTGTGTATTCTCTTTCTAGCTCAGCTTCTCATGTAGAAGGTTTACTAAATAAAACACTAAAATGGGCTTAGACACTGGCCGCTTTCCATATAATTATATAGACCTACATATTTATACTGAGACTTACTACAGTGTAGGCTCTCACTGTGCTGGCTTTAGTACCTTTGTGGTACTTTGTCACTGAAAATGTTGAATCATTTTGTCTGTGTTAATTAAACATTTACCACATTTTGCCAGGGTTCCTGTTTTTATAGGATTGTTTCAAATTCTACTCTCATTTGTCAGTTTAGGTCTCTAACACACTGTGGACATAAAATTGTTACATTGACAAGTCTTTAGTACCATTTTGGTCCCATTGGCTTCCATTAAAACTTCATTTCTTGATTGAACTGTAGTGGTACAATCAAATTGTACTGTACAGGTCACAGCCATTTCAACATAAGCTTCTGGTTTGGAATTGATGTTTTTTCATCATCCATCAGCCTAAAAATGACAATGTGGCTGAGGGCTCTATTATATACTGTTTCAGTTATGTCGGCTTCTCTTGCATTTTCAACTACTGCAGGGCGAAGACATAAATGACTCCAATAAAAATGGTCTGGAGGTGGAGCTTAGGGGTGTGGGTGTATGTGGGTGCATGAGGTGGGGGGGGGGGGGGGGACGACGACACAAATTTTGTATTCACAATCACCTGTCTTTCTCCCTGACTCAAAATCAGACTTGCACACTTTTAAAGGCACACACACACACACTGATATGAGAAACGTTAAAAATGTAATTGTTATGATAAGAACTCAAGTTGACTAAAATAACTGAGCAATTTAAAAAAAGCTGAAAAGATGTTATCAATAATATTCTTTTAAGGGGGTGAACGCTTTTGGTACTAAAAGGAAACAAGTGTCGCATTTTTACAAAAAATGGATCCCGTCCAAAAAGTTAAAATTCATTAAAATCAGTATCTGTGTCAATCAATAACATGTCCAAGACCAAAATAATACATATATGTTTTTTTTTATTTTCACATAACACTTAGTATGTTGAAAATATTTCATTTTTTGTGTTTTTCTGATAGTGGTTTATAGTAAGCAAAATGGCACTTAAAGGGGCTAAAATATTTTAAAATATATTAAAATATAAAAGTTTTTATAAGAATATAAGTTGGTTAGAAGAATTGAGTCATTCAAACTGAAAAAAATCTATATATAAAATACAGTATTTTAATGACACTTTTGAGGAGGTGAGCGTTTTTGGTAAGAAAGGCACTGAATGCAAGTTTTTTTTTAAAAAGGCTGCACAAGGAGTTCATGTGGAACTTCTCTCACTATGAGCTACACTACACACTCAGTAAGCTGCACACTGTTGGCGCTGTTATTTATATTTAAATATTGAATGTCATGCATAAGTCTGACGCTAAACTGTTCCTACATAATTGAAGGACTCCTCCAGTGGACTTTAAAGGTTCAATAATTCATATTCTGGCTTGATAGCACAGTCTGGTGGGTTTCTTCTTCTCAGTTACAGTGGTTCCATCCACACATCTAATAACATGAGCTGCTAAAGACACTTCCCACATGGACAGCACATGGAAGTGTGTTTTTACCTCCCTCGAGATTGACAGCGAAAATGTCTTATCACACGCACTGCCATTATCTTCTATCAATCTTATTCCTGTAGCTCCTGAACACATCACGACACATTTGGGTCACTGGGGAAATGGGATGTTTGAAATTTTGATGAGGTTTTAGGATATAAGGAAAAGGCCTGATTACTGATGACATAAGCAGGTAACAACGTGATTGTTATAACGTTTGAGACAACTTTTAGGAACATGACGATAGAGGGGACGCACTGATGTCACTTTTCAATGGGATACGCCCCCTTTGTTCAGACTGAGTGGTAAAAACAACCTCACCAAAAAACAGTTATCCACAAACACTGATATGCGGCCAGGATTTTACTTTCTTTATATTTTTATGGAACTAAGACAGCTGAAGACATCATAGTTTATATTATTTTTATATAAACTTTTATTAACATTATTTCATCCTGAGGGAAACACCAAGCAGTGGCAGTAACAACATTAGATTAGGTTGTAGCACAAAGTACTTTCTACTTTACTTTTAATCAAGTAACAATTTTCTAAACAAACTTCACAGGCATCAGACGTAAATTTGTCTTTATCGTGCAGCTAACCCAGGGATATGAAGCTCACTGACATACTGTTGTGTAGCTGTCTGTATATTTAATAGAAAATGTGTTAAAGCAGAACTCAGTTTCCTGTCTCGTTTCTTCACTGTTTTTGTTTTCTTTACCTCTACAGAGCTCCCCCTACATTTCGGCTAGCGATGGCTTTATGTCTCCATTTTCATCATGGCAGAGCGGTCAAATGGCAGAAAAAAACCTTTGTACAGTTCCACAAATGAGGGGTCACACATGAGTCAACTGGACTGGTATTTACAATGCTATACTCAGAAATATAGTAGGAACTCCATACAGAAAAACGAACCACAAACAGTAAAAAAACATGAGAAATTACACAGTTTAACTTTAAATTCCAAATATACAGTATGCAGGTGCACAAAGTTGGTGGCTTTTTAGTGAGAGATGCTTGTTAGCAACATACTTCATACAGTTATTAGGAATATTCAGATTACTTTTTGGTACCAGGACTTTTCAATATAAATGTAAATGTTACAGGCATAGTTTTATGAAATTTGAAGTGAAGAAACAAAGTTCATGAATGGCAGAAAGTTGTCTGGGTTTTACATTGGAAGAATGCCATGGCAGAAGTCTGAGTGTTTTCAATTTATTTATTTCTTTGATCATTTGTGTTGTTGTTTACGTAGTGAGAGGAGTGGGATGTCCTCACAACTCAACACATTTATTCTCAAAGTTTCCCAAGGTTCAGTGCAGCTCAGACTTTCCTCAGCTGTGAACACTAATGTTAGCTTGTTTTGCACAAACACGAGAATGACGTCAAAGATCAAACCATTGCACTCACTCTGTATCTAACTATCGCCAACTGCAGATGCAAAGATCCTTCAAAGTACAGATAACTTACTCTGACTAGTTTCCAAAACTAATACTTTTTCAACAGTTTTTACACTGAATTTAACTTATTTATTTATAAACTATGGACTACTTTATTAAGTAACTTAATAATCTTATAAACTTATTTGTCTTAGACCCAAAAACATTACATGAAGTAACAATATCGTTTTGCCAATCCATCAAATGTTCACTAGCTAACATATCTGTGAAGACTGTGACTCATCCCGGGGTAACTGCATTGCAACAAAAGGTTTTAAAAAAGCAGTCATCTGGACTTGGTTTTTAAAGTTGAAGACGTTTCATCTCTTATCCAAGAGGCTTTCTCAGTTCCTCTTGGATAACAGCGGTTTTCAACTTTAAAAACCAAGTCCAGATGACTGCTTTTTTAAACCTTTTGTTGCAACATTTACTGGCTAAATAATCTGTACATTTTATAAGTTGTTCTTCTATGGCAGTGAATTGCAACAACTTTTGTTTGCAATATTCCACCAATTGCCTATTAACTTTTCATTTAATGCACTTTACATTCCTGTTTTTGTTTTCACTTCCCATTTACAGCTCCATTATCATTTGATAGCATTGTATTCTAACTAATATATAGACTTCTTTAGTTGTATGTGTACCATAAGCTTATCCTCGACAGGTTGCCCCAGCAGCACTGACTGAAGGATGGCTCAAATGCAGAGAACTAATTTACCTGCAGGGACAATAAAGCCTACCTTAGCCTTAAATGACAAGCAAGGTTTCTTTGAGCTGTTCTGCCATAAAATAAGGTCTACAGTCTAAAGGCCTGTTGTGAATCTCAGTGTGGAGGAAAAGTAGTGCCTCGGAAACCTAAAGACAGCCGTGTTACATCTTAATTACACTCACCAGGAGTCCTGTCTGTGCACAGCGCCCGGCTGGAGGAGCTAAAACAAAGTGCTCTGAAGTGGACACCTCATTACATTTGAAACTGATAACTCTGCAGGCCTCCACCAGGACCAATCACAGCCTCGCTCTGGTCTCTACACTGAACACGACCTGCCACACTCTCACGAGCTTGGTTCTTTTGAGTAAAAAGGCAAACCTAGGCTGTATATGAACATCTGCACCAGATCTAGTGCCATATTGTTTGGGCAATATTCAAAGATTAATGAATTGTAATACATTTATTAAAGAACTATTTTTGGCTAATTGTTTGCACTGACGCTGACAACACACACTTAGAAGGAGAACAGGAGCCAGTACTGCTCTAGCTCGGATGCCTTTTTTACTAGAATATTCCATACAAAAAAATCATCTCGTATGTTGAACCTGGTGTTTTTTGTTAGGGATTATATCAAGAACCACATTATACTTGTCTCATGGTTCAATATCAATCATGTTGTCTACTGATGATCAACATCATAAGGGAAAAATGTCACGTCTTTGCTCAGCAATATGCAGAGAAAAGTAGAGTAGTTGTGAAGTTATTAGTTAAAGTTTCTAGAAAAATATCAATAATGTTAAACATGGGTCTAAATGACTTCCTTTTGGCATTGGCCCATTTGTGTTTGAGACACAAGAATGGAGCGCAGAGAGAGGCAGGTGCTGCAGAAGTTTACTGCTGGTTTCTGAGTCTCATCATTTGTAGCAACCCACATCTGCTGATGGACACCACTACATACCCTTCATCTGAACTTCACACTACTGTATGTGGTGTGTTCAGGTGTTGTCATCTAGGTGATCCCAGTGGTGAGGTTAAAGTTAATCTGCAGTTAACCACACAACCATTAACTTAATGGAGACATTCAGTCTTTTTTTTTTTTTTTTTTTCAGGCTTTTTGAAATAAACGTGGACACCTTTGCATCAATGTTTCCTGTTTTATAACTTGTCAATATATCAATATAACTTATGTGTATTAAAAATGTCTTCTTTTGGGGAGTTGTTACTTTCTATTTGCAGAAAATGCTTGGATTAAGTGCCTATCCCTTTAAGAGCAATTCTCTCCCCGCCCCCCTCAGTCAGTCAGCTCCGGGCCCTTAGCAAACGCTGCAGTTTGCTGCTGCTGTGGTCCCGCAGCGCTGAGGCCTTCCTCTGACTGAAACCCTCTACAGACACTACTGCTTCTTCATCTTCTCCTTTGAGTTCACAAGTGGTAGCATTTTTGAGGATCAGAGTTCAGACATGAGAGGAGAATCTCCGAGTGTTTGTACTAAGGGTGGGGGGAAGACAGAGTAATATAATGGCTAATTAGCATGGCTATTAGCAACATGTAGCTAACAACCAGATAAATGAGCGGGTGTGAATGAAATAGTGTGTATTTTAGAAACATGCAGGAGTGCTTCATGGTTTGTGTCTACGCAAGGGAGGTGAGACTGATCGTTATCAGCTCTTGAGAAGGGCAGTGCCTCAGCATACAGTATTACTCATACATGAGTGAAACTAAGTACTACTCCAAGTATGTTTTTGAGGTGGAAACAACATTATAACATGATATAAAGCTCAGAAAAGTTGACTTAACACAATATGTCCCCTTTCAAAATGCAATAAATCAGAGTTGTAGGTTCCACATACCTTTAGTATTAGGTCAGCTGTGTAGTTTGTGGCCTCTCTGAAGACATTCAGTGGCAGAGGCAACAGTTGAAATCCAATCCTCCTTCATGGTAGAGAATGTGGACAGCTACAGTAGCCCTGCAGGGACATGCTGTTGTCTATGAACAAAGAAAATGGTGACACATCAGAGAGTCATTTCATAAAAAAACTAAATCAAGGCATCCATCTTCAATCACTCCGCAGTGCCAGGGCAGAGGGCAGCAGTCTAAACACAGATGCCCAGACCTTCCTTTTCACAAACACTTCCTCCAGCTTCTCCAGGGGACACCGACAGCCAGCAGAGAGTTTGGGGGCCAACTCAAAATCTCAAGTTTTTAACAATTATTATGTTAACACATCTTAGCCAATTTGAGGTCCAAGAGCCAGCTATGTTTTTATTTATTTTATGGTTTGCTCGGTTTTAATTAATTTTTCTTATTTTAATATGTTACTCTTATTTGATTTTATTACTTTTTATTGTTTAAATGGGAACTACTGACGCTATTTATTGTTTTTATTATTTTGTGCAGCACGTCTTTGTTTGTAAAATGTGCTATAGAAATAAAATGGATTGGATTGGAACTTAATATCCATTGTCCAGAAAAAGTATTATTATTAATAATAATAAAAACAAAAGAATAATACTTTTTCTGGACAATGGATATTAAGTTGGCTGGAAGATGAGTTAAAACAATAATAATAGCCTTAAAATTTAAAGTTTTTAGACATATAAACATCAAATTAGGTTAACAAAAAAACATTCATTGTTGAAAACTTGAGATTTTGAGTTGCCCTCGTTTCCTTGAGTTTTTGAGATTCTGCAACTCTTTTCTTTTCTTTTTTTTTACAGTGTGGCTTTTGTAACTCTGAATGCACGCAGAGTCTTCTTTTTTTTTTTTTTATCAAACAAAGAAGCACAACTATAACTCGCTATCCGAACATAAACAGCCTTTAATGTCAGTCAGGAAGCGGGTGTTGCTCAGAAACACATCCGTGGAACGAAACCAAGGGTACAGGGAGGGGACGGGGGAGGAAGGGAGGAGGGGGGGTCTGGGGTCTTCTTGGCCTCCGGGAACGAAGCATCAAAGGCGCATTTGTGGCAAAGAGCAGCTGGGCGTATTATCAGAGTCAGTTTATACTCGGTGCGGTGGAAAAGGGTTGCATCACGAGTGACAGATGAAGCGGCTTCCTGTGCAGTGAATATAGGCCATTCATCAGAGTGCAGCTGTGAGTGAGGAGGGGGCCCGGCTGCTGCTATGAGACTGATTCTTAAGGCACCTGTGTGAAGTGACAGAGACTAGCAGCTGGTTTAGTAATGTGTGTGTGTGTGGGGGGGGGGGGTATTTATTTTGTGGCGAGACGTAGTATTTCTCTTTGAGCAGGAGTGAAGAGAAGCAGTGCTGACTCCTCGTGGGCTTCAGCTGTAGCACTGTGCTGTTGTCCTGGACAGTGGTTTAAAGGCTTTTTGTGACCACCTATCCCACTTTTGGTTGTACTGCACAGCCATTTGGTCCTCTGTCCCACCGCCCCACTTATTAAAATAATGTCCCTTTTTTTCCATTGGTGCTCAGTGGCTGATTAAGGTTAAGAACAACAAGGTAAGCTCAGTATTCCTAAAATGTAGAATGAATATGTAGTTGGTGTGTTTCAGGACAGGGCTCTCCATGGAGCTGTGAGTTGGGGTTGGCCTTGATTGTTTTGAGAAAATGCAGACTGCAAGCTTTGATTTTTTATTTTTTAGATTTTTTGTGTTCCATCTTTTTTATTCCAATTAAAATCTCAGTAAATGCATGTTTTATAGCCCCCTAAATTGATGCATCTTGTATCTTTGTATCTTTGTTTATCAAATGATTATCGAGTCCCACCTTGTCCCACCAAATTTTGTACTTTTTGAGGTGGTTACTCTTGGTGGCCCTAAGCAAGATTTTGTTTGTGGCTCATCAAATGACACATACCCATAGGCCTATATATACAGTATGAGATGAAGATGAATTAATGAATTGAATTAATCACAAATCTCTGACTTTATTTGATGAAAGTCTATTGTAGCCAATGAACAAATAAGTAAAAAATTTGAAGAATAAATAGGAATAAATAAAGGAACTACTGAATAAACAAAAAATGTTACATTTATCCTGCACTTGTTTATCCATCTCCAATTTTCTATTTTTTCCTACCTTCAGCATCACTCCTAAATGTTCTTTTAGGACCCATTTGAGCCTTTGATAATACTTGGGTTTAATATTATAAGTTGCAATCAGTCAATATAAACTTCACAAATGCCACTAGTAATTGAAACTGAAAACAGTGTGCTTCTAAATTGAACTGAACGTGGTCAGGACCTTTCTGATCATGTGGCCCCCCTAGTGGTTGTGGCCCTAAACAACTGCAGAGTGTTAATACCAGGAGCCGGCTTCAAATCTTTCCACTCTGGGACCCGATTTGAAAAATAATCATATTCAGCCTCCCAAAACAAAACAGTCCAGGAGTCCTTCCCCTGCAAAATCTGAACAAAACATGATTTTTTAAAATTTTTGATGGTAATGGTAAGTAATATTTTAGGCTGGCTACAATTTCTGGTTTTGACTTTGAGAACTGGAAGGCAGCGTCACTTCAGTGGTCTGTTTTCTGTCGCTGAAACAGCTTGGGGGCCCCCATTCAGCCCTGGGCCCTGGCAGTTGCCTACCTTGCCCACCCTATTGTGACGGCACAGGCTGCAGCACATATGCTGGGCAACTACAGCCTGCCACGGGGGTTGTGGGTTCAAATCTGGACTCTGAGAGTTGCCCAGTGTCTCCCGTGCTCTCCCCGATTTCTACTACTCTGTCCTAGGAGTGCTGGTGGTTAATCGATTAATCAGCATCATGGCCATAACTGACTGAAAGAAAAACTAACAATTAATGGTTATTCTGTACAGAAGAGAAAAAGGTAGAGTATCATTGGAGATCTAGGGCAAATTAAGTATAAAATTAAGCAACTGTTTCCTAAAATATACACTCTATAACTTGTCTTTTCTTTGGTTCATGATTTGAATTCAAGAGATGTTTTAAACTGGGTTTCTGGAGGCTTCAGTAAGTTTAATTTAAGACTTTTTTTTTAGACCATTGTTCAAAAAGCTGACGCCATTTGTGACAGTGAGTGCTGCAAAGCGTTTTAGTTTTGGTAAGAAAAGGTCTAAGCTCTCGTATTGGTGACTGTAAAATACCTTTGAGCGTTTAATTAGACATTTTAGGTAATTGCATCAAATATTTGAGACCTGTTTAAATTTAAGACCTAACAGTCCGCATCTTGGAAAAGTTAAGACTCTTTAGGGCCTTAAATTCAGACGTCATAATTTAAGACATTTTTCAAACTGACTTCTAAAACATAAAGGCCTGGAAAATATTTAATCAGTTTAACAATTCTTGTGGCAAGGAAGATTCCTCATTTTTAAGGCCCCACTGTTCTTATTTACAAGATATAATATGATTAGAACACAGAACAAAGGTGTTCTGGAGAAGTCTGGTGAGTGTCACATGTCTGGAGTCAAAGGTCACATGACCTCAGGTGTTTGTTTAAGATACACCTGGAGAGGAGCTCCGCCTCTGACCAGGTCTCAAACTAAATCTTATTAACATTAACTTAAAGTTACACTGTGTAACTTTTCTCCTAAATATGTGGGGCATACTGACTTGTTTTTGTGATTTTTTGAGCGATTATAAGGCCTGAGGCGCGATCTGTTGCTCCGAGCGGGGCTTCTGTACTGAGAAACCACCCTCGCAACTTGGCCGGGAGCGCTCCGCTGTTGAGGAAGAGTCACGTGACAGGAAACAGGCGCAGGTATAACCATGAAGCTACTTTTAGCGTTGTTATTTTCGCCAGTTCGTCAGGGCCGAAGGACACAAGAAGATGAAGACAATGTCGGACGAGGCAAGAAAAAGAAAATGTGAAAGGGACCGCACCAGATCACAGACAAGAGTCAACATCGGACAGACTTTTGCTCGCTGGCGTCAGATGAGAGACAGAGAAGGCTGCAAATCGGATCACGTTTTTGCATCTTTATTGTTGGGCAGGTAAATTAGCCTATTTATTTTTTCTTTAGAACGTGCTTTTTCATACAGTTATTAGTTGTTTTTACTGCGACCATTGCGCGATATTTGTTGATAAGCTAACGCTAGCGCTAACTCTATAGAAGATCCAGTCCAAACTTCCAAAGGTAGCAGCAGGTCAACTAAAGTTGAAACAATGATGGAAATAGACGCACGCTCGCACAGTTTCAGAAGGAGGAGGGGCCCTAGTGTTTACGTTTTGCGATGGTGCAGTGGCACCTGTGGCCTCTAGAGGCACAAGAATCTTACACAGTGTAACTTTAATGCTCGTCTGTTTATCACAAGAAGACGGGTAAAATATTCCTTTATACTTTTTAGTTGTGGGCTCTTCAGTGCTGAGCAGTCTCTAGCTCCACCTGTGCATTGTCAGATATTTGTGGGATGAAATATTTATGATTTTCACGATTGTTAACGTCACAAAAACAAACATGGAGCATTTTTTTTAATAACATTTTTGATTCACGCAACATTTAAACATTTAATGAATTATTGTTGACTTTGTCCTGAACAGTCTACCTGCCTGACCCTGCTCTGTGACATTTTTTTATTCCTTTTTAATTTTATAGATTTCCTCTTAAACTAGACCTTAAGGAATTGGTGCTATGAGGAAAGGAGATGTTGAATAATGACTGACAATTACAATTTGGTAACAATCTTCACACGAACCTCTAGAAATCTAGTTTGCATGATGAAAAGCTGCTTGTTTTGTTTAAATATTACAGTTTATGTGGCTTCCCTTTGCTTTGTAATATCATATATGGCGTGACACATAAAACACACCTCAATCCCTGCTCTGTCCCGAGTGGAAAGCCCCCTGCCCGCTCTGGGCTCGCCCCATGATAAATGTGGCGCTCTGCTGTGTGCTGAGTGATGTGGACAGTTGAGAGCGGGGCAGTGTCACCTGATGCTGACGGAGAATGTGGAACAGGTGTGTGTTTGTGTGTCCTCAGGCTGCCGTCCCGACCTCGCTCTCCCCCTCTCTCCGTCCCGGCACACTCGCTGCGATACACAAGGGAAGAGAAAAGTGGTGTCAGCTCGGCTCCGGTGTAAATATGACCAGCCGCTTGTCGAGTGTGCACTAACGCGGAGTGTCAGTGTGGCTCTAAGTGCGCCGGGACAGCTCTCTGACGCACGGGCTGCTGCTGAGGAAAGTGTCAGACTGTGGAGGCACCCGAAAACAACTGAAAATACACAGGTCTGCAGGTTCCCACTCAATATACTGCACTGGTAAAAGCACAACTCAAGTGAAACAATGATAATAAAAAGTGTCCTAGGTTTAACGAGTACTGCAGGTGTCACTGGTGTTAATGTTCAGGTCTGATGTTACATGACGAGCATCAGAATGAGATTAGTTTGTTAAAAAAAGAGGAAGAAATAAAGTGGACTTCTAGATTGTAGCCACAAGAATTATCCAAAATACAAAACTGGAGAGGGCCTTCACTTATTTGTAGCAAAAAAAACAAAAAAACAAAAACAAAACACACACACACACACACACAGAAAACACAAAAACAAACAAGGCAAGGCAAGGCAAGTTTATTTGTATAGCACAATTCATACACAGAGCAATTCAAAGTGCTTTACAGAAAAAAAGGCAAATTTAAAAGTACAAAACACAATTAAAACAATAAAATCAAATTTAAAGAGTATAATTAAGAATTAAGAATTTAAAATTATATTAAAAGAGAAGAGTGCAGATAAAACACTTTCAGTTGGCATATGCACAGTTAAAAAGAACAGTTTTAAGTCTGGACTTGAACATTGTCAGAGTAGAGGCCTGTCTAACATCGTCAGGGAGACTGTTCCAGAGTTTAGCTGCATAAAACTGAAACACTGCTTCACCGAGTTTAGTCCTGACTCTGGGCCCCAGCAGAGTCCTGTCCCTGAGGTTCTCAGAGTCTCAGATGGTTCATATGGGACCAACAGGTCAGAGATGTACTTTGGTGCTAAGCCATGGAGAGACTTGTACACAAGCAGAGATGTTTTAAAGTCTATTCTCTGAGCAACAGGAAGCCAGTGCAGAGACCTGAGGACAGGACTAATATGGTCGTACTTCCTGGTTTTGGTCAGGACCCGAGCAGCAGCGTTCTGGATGTACTGCAGCTGTCTTACAGCTCGCTTAGTGAGTCCAGTGAGCAGACCGTTACAGTAGTCTAACCTGCTGGAGATGAACACATGAATAAGTCTCTCTAGGTCTGGTTTAGACAGTAAACCTTTGATTCTGGCAATGTTTTTGAGATGGTAAAATGCTGATGATGCTATAGATTTAATGTGACTGTTGAAGTTCAAGTCAGAGTCCATGATTACCCCGAGATTTCTAACCTGACTTGTAGGTTTTAGTGAAAGAGACTCGAGGTGACTACAGACACCTTATCTTTGTTTCTGCGGGCCAAAGATGATATTTATTGTTTAGCTGGAGAAAGTTGTTTCTCATCCACTCATTGATCTGTTGGATGCAGTGACAGAGTGAATCCACAGGTCCATATTCACCTGCTGTCAGTGAGATGTAAATCTGAGTCATCTGCATAATTGTGGTAGGATATGTTATTGCTGCTTATTAATTGGCCTAAAGGGAGCATGTAAAGATTGAACAAAAGAGGTCCCAGGATGGACCCCTGGGGCACGCCACAGGTCAGGGCCATTTGGTCTGAGACACAGTTACCGATTTCAACAAAGTACTTCCTGTCTTCAAGATAGGACTTACACCATTTTAGGGCAGTACCAGAAATACCTACCCAGTCCTCTAATCTTTGTAACAGACGAACAAACAAACAAAAAACAAAAAACAAAAACAGGTCTAAACCAGGATTAAACCAGAACTAAACCAGATCTGAACCAGGTCTAAAACAGGTCTAAACCAGGACTAAATCAGGACTAAACCAGATCTAAACCAGGTCTAAACCAGGACTAAATCAGGACTAAACCAGAACTAAACCAGATCTAAACCAGGTCTAAACCAGGACTAAACCAGGACTAAACCAGAACTAAACCAGATCTAAACCAGGTCTAAAACAGGTCTAAACCAGGACTAAATCAGGACTAAACCAGAACTAAACCAGATCTAAACCAGGACTAAACCAGGACTAAACCAGGACTAAACCAGGACTAAACCAGAACTAAACCAGAACTAAACCAGGACTAAACCAGAACTAAACCTGATCTAAACCAGATCTAAACCAGGTCTAAACCAGGACTAAATCAGGACTAAACCAGATCTAAACCAGGTCTAAACCAGGACTAAATCAGGACTAAACCAGAACTAAACCAGATCTAAACCAGGACTAAACCAGGACTAAACCAGGACTAAACCAGGACTAAACCAGAACTAAACCAGAACTAAACCAGGACTAAACCAGGACTAAACCAGGACTAAACCAGAACTAAACCAGATCTAAAACAGGTCTAAACCAGGACTAAACCAGGACTAAACCAGGTCTAAACCAGGACTAAATCAGGACTAAACCAGGACTAAACCAGAACTAAACCTGATCTAAACCAGGTCTAAAACAGGTCTAAATCAGGACTAAACCAGGACTAAACCAGGACTAAACCAGAACTAAACCTGATCTAAACCAGGTCTAAAACAGGTCTAAACCAGGACTAAACCAGGACTAAACCAGAACTAAACCTGATCTAAACCAGGTCTAAAACAGGTCTAAACCAGGACTAAACCAGGACTAAACCAGGACTAAACCAGGCCTAAACCAGAACTAAACCAGATCTAAAACAGGTCTAAACCAGGACTAAACCAGGACTAAACCAGGTCTAAACCAGGACTAAATCAGGACTAAACCAGGACTAAACCAGAACTAAACCTGATCTAAACCAGGTCTAAAACAGGTCTAAATCAGGACTAAACCAGGACTAAACCAGAACTAAACCTGATCTAAACCAGGTCTAAAACAGGTCTAAACCAGGACTAAACCAGGACTAAACCAGAACTAAACCTGATCTAAACCAGGTCTAAAACAGGTCTAAACCAGGACTAAACCAGGACTAAACCAGCACTAAACCAGAACTAAACCAGAACTAAACCTGATCTAAACCAGGTCTAAAGCAGGTCTATGTTGAACAAACAGGGGAAAAATCACCATGTATTGTGCAGCTTTACCCTTTTTACCTTTTCCATGTGAATACAAGTTTTCTTCTGTCAGTGCTGGTGAAGGTTCTTGGTCGTACAGGTCAGGATCAATTTGAATCAAGTTTAAAAAGAAATGCATCTGGACAAGGTTTGTTTTGAGGACCTTTTGTCCCTCACCCAAAAGGATTTTGTCTTTGAAATCACAAACCATGTGTCAATGCTTTCCTTTTTAAATCTACTGAGTTTGTTATTGTTGCTGTCCCACTGCACCTGAACCTTCCGCCCGACTGAGAGAGGTTTTTTTTTTCCTTATATTGTGCTGTAACATTGCAGTGTTTCAAAAGACAAAACACAATTTAAATATGACTATAATGTAATATGAATCACTTGCTGCCTGTACAGTGTGTTCTGGCATATTTCCATTACTATTGTTACAGCAGAAGTCTTTTCTGATTTAAGAATAGACTTGAATGGTGTGTGAGGAAGAGGCGGTGACCCTCAGTACACAAAGTTCACACTCTCTTCCTCTGAGGCAGATTTAGAAGCAGCTGACCTTCCTCTGAGTGCAGTCCTGTGAGGTTTGGACCAGACACAGCCGGGCAGAGAATATTTACACAGTTATTCATAAACATAAACAACTCAGACAACAGGCAGCGTTTGTTCTTTTCATTCAGACGAGGAATCGATGTGCAACAATACAAAAAAGGGCTATATTGTGCTTTTATTTATATTTTTAAACCAATCTCTAGAACAGCAGCATGTTTTACAACATTATGTGACTAAAAGAGAAGGTTTTTAATAAGCACTCTTCTGGTGCCATAAAGAAACAGGTGAAGAGACCAGCAGAGGGCAGCAGAGTGCAGATTGTTGCAGTCTTTTGAACACAAATGGAGGAAAAAAGTTTTTTACTTCTTTAAACTTTTTGTATGATGCCATTTTATTACAAAATGAAAGATATCTGTGAAGAATCAGTGGAAACAGAGCTGTACTCTGCTTTTTTGGATAAATGAATGAGAGCAGACTGGGGCTGTGTCTGAATGTCATCCCTAGCCCCTAAAACCACTCAATCACTACATATAGTCCAGCACTATGTAGCAAACTCTATAGTGCACTCATTTTGTGATCGATTCGGAAACTCGCTTACTATTTTTAACTCGCTATTGGTCATGTGACCACGTGACTCTGGCACCTGTGTAAATAATGAGTTTCTCTAAAGCGCGACCAGACTTTAGCAATATTTTAGTTATTTATAGATAAATAATAATCATATGTATGATATTTAACATGAATTATCATGTTAAGGAATAATGTCAAGTGTTTTAAGCTATACAGGATCCCACACTTGAAAAGGGCTTCTCACTCCTGAAGTTAGACACTAGATTTCACTCACAAAGTGAGGATGTTAAATGTCTTTTCCCATTTTTTGCTTTTAACAAGTGCCGATTCCAATATGAAATGCAATTTGAAGATTTATTTTGAAACAAAGAGAGAGGTAAAAAACCTTGAAAGTGAAAAAACAAAACAAAACAAAATACAAAACACCAGTGTAAATTACAATGTTAAATAGCAGTGCATCAAATTTAATACACAACCAAGCATCAAATTTGCACAGGTTTGCACCTCTAGTATTTAGGATCCAGGTAAGTACAAAATAAAGTAACACATTTTCAGTTAGGTAAGTATAAGACAGGATAGGAATACATACCAGGTGAGTAACCCCAGAACAGACATTTAACCATACCAGTAATATATGTATTTTATATATTTTAACCAGGTTCTAATTTTATAACTTTTGTATTTAAGATTTTATCTAAAAAGATATAAATTAATTTATTTTAACCATATTTAACATATTATATATTTACATATTTATTCTAAATTCTATGAATTAACTTTAAATAGTTTCCTAGTTAACTACAGGTAATTTAAATATAAAATTTGTTGCATTTTGGAAGTCTTTAAATGATAAACAAAATTGCTAAATAAGCCTTATATATAACTGATAACCTAATTGAAAAACAGGAACATGAACATGAAATTGAACAGACGCTTACCAACAGTCTCCTCAGTTCTCAGTGAGTAGTTTTGCAGTGTAATGTGAAAGTTAAAGAGTTCTGTTCTGTAGCTCTGTGCCTGCTGCGTCCGCTCAGAGTGCACACCGGAGTCAACGTGGGTGCACCATTTTAAAGTCCCATGAGCGCCATGCTGATTGAAGATTGGGTTCACCTGACGCTCCCTGCCTCGCACCTAAAGGCGATGCAGCAGCAGCAATGGCGTGACCACTATGTGTGGCACTATCGAGGGATTGGGGAGGATATTCGGACACAGCCTGGATGTAGAGGGCTTGTTGATTGGGCAGTGCTTCCTGGAGTGGGCGGGGGTTTGTGGGAGAGGTGGCAGTTTATGGAGCCGAGCGTTCTGAGCCCTCAGAAACTCAGCACCAGAGAGTACAGGATTAGTCAAACAGGCCTTGTGAATGACACAAACACAACTCCAGGTATGTTTTTGAACAACATTATTACATGGTAGAAAGCCCCAAAAACTCAGTTTTGCTTCATAAAGCCACACAAAAATTTCTTTATAGCATTGTAGTGAATTATGTTACCAATCTATCAGAGGGGAAAAATGGAGACTGCTGCTCTAGCTTCATGAGTAAAATGTTATTTTTTTTAAAGCAGAAACTCTTACATAAAAATGTAGTAAATGTGTGGATATTTCTAAATTTCAGTTCAATTCCAGGCTTGCCCCATGCCATTCCTCATCTCTCTCCCTGATTTCATAAACTGTTTGTTTGTTTGTCTAATAAAGGCAAAATACTAGTGATGGGCAGTCCAGCTCTTTTCAAAGATTCGGTTCTTTTGGCATGGCTCCTGTAGAAGAGCCAGTTCTTATGGCTCCCAAATGGCTCTCTTTTACTTGAAGCAAATTATTTAGGCATAATTTAGCAATTATAAATTATTTGTGTGTTGGTGAACCATTTTTATTCCAGGTTTTTGGTCAAAGCTTTATTTTTATGCAGTTTGCAAGCACAAAGTACAGTTACAAAATTCTGAACTCATTTTTGCTGTCTTCAGTATAATCTAAATTGTCTTCTATAGCCCACCTTACTTTTTTCACATAATGACATGATCCTAGTCTGTTCTCACAAGAGATTGGCTGCATGCTGTGCCCATCAAAATAAAATTCCACTGAACTTGCGTGGATTCTTAGCAGAGCCGAGCAGGAGCAGGTGAAGATTCGGCTCTCATCGACATGAGTCGGTTCTTCTGATTCACTCCAAAGAATTGTTTTTTTTTTTTGCTCTTGTATCTAGTTGGATTTACTGTACAAAAAAATGGCTCAAAACCTATAAAGTATATCCAGATGACTATTCAGAAGACCCTTTCTATAGACAGGATAGGTCAAAAGTTTATATTACATTAATACTTTATACTTTATATTATATTAATACTTGTTAGCCAAATATTGTCTGAGGTGGTGCTTGGTGTGAAAAGTTTGAGAACCACTAAATTCTAGAACAAAACTTACAACACGAGTCATAGCGCAACTTTTTGACGTGTCACTGGCGGAGCATAAATGAGGCACGACTGAATGCATTTCCACCAATATCCTGGAAAGCAGCATATATAAAAGGTTACAAACTTTTCTTGCATATCAAATTCTTGTATATGAGCGTCAGAGCTTGTGTGTGTGTGTGGCGCGGTGTGACGCTCTGCTCGCCTGGGCTGGAGTCTGTAGAGTTTTCAGTGGCAGTAGTCTGGAGGTGTAGGTGCGTGTGATGGAGCAGCGGGCCGGAGCGCAGCCAGACAGAGGAGTATTAAAGTGGGTCAGCGTTTTCATTTCCCTGGAGCCTACACAAACACACGCTCCGGTTCTGAAATGAGCTGTTTTCAAAGACAGGCCAAACACAGCTGCACACACACACACACACACACACACACACACACACACACACACTGTATATGCAAAAGCCCAACACACAGGCCCAATTTTTACTTTTCGCAATATTTTACATTTTCTATATTCACAAGAAGCAAAATAATATTCTTCTCAATAACTGATGTATTTGGAAATATGTGATGCATAGTTCTACATTTATCATGATTTGACATTTGGCATAGGGATATGAGGAGACGTAAAAACAAGGATGTAGCCTATGGAGACCTGTGATGCAGTGAGGATCTAGTTAGGATTGAATGCAAGTGGAATCAGGACTGATGTGAGGAGTCCTGAATGCTAGTTACCTCAACCCCAGCTTACACGCCTTTTCCTGGTGAGAAATCCAAGATATTTCAAAGTTTGTAACATAAAATGCACTTAAAAGACCCCTAAACCTAATCAAACGCTAATTTACTTCATTCTTTCTAAACCATCTATCTGGATAATGGTAGCATGGTAGCAGAGTGGTAAGCCCTCTCACCTCTCAGCAAGAAGGTCCCAGGTTTGATTCATGGATCATGTGAGGTCTTTCTGTGTGGAGTTTGTATGTTCTCTAGCCACAGCAGGCTAATCCTCCCTCTAGATCCTCCTGACCACTCCTGGCTGGGAGAAGAGTCCCGTGTGCTGCACTCCTGACAGGTTGCCCCAGTGACATTGAAGGATGGGGAAAATGCAGAGAACAAATTTCCCCCTGGGGACAGTAAAGTATAGCTTTCCCTACCTTATCTTCCACCGTTTGTCCGGATGCTCAGACTTGCCTGTCCCAGACACTTCCTCTTGCTCTTCCAGGGGAATCCTGTGGCATTCCCAGGTCAACTGAGAGCCATAGTCCCTTCATTGTGTCCTAGGTCTTCCCCAGAGCCTCCTCCCAGGGGACCTACTGCTTTCTTTGGCTAATACAGAATGAATTGTACAAATTTTTTGAATGACAAGGACAATCTATCACTTAGTTAAAACTTGACAGCAACTGTCAGCTCTTAAAGTTCTTTTCATAAAACGTTTTTTGTGGCCATTGTGTCTCCATTATCTTCCCTGGTTTATACGGACTGGGAACATACACTGTATTTCCAAAAGTATTCACTCACCTGTCCAACATCAGGGTCTGACGTTGGACAAAAACATCAGAAATGCAGATGTCTGACATAGATTGATGCAAAGGGTGGGTCATATTAAACCTTATGGATTAAGAATGGGATGTTACTTAAGTTCATATGCGTGTAAAGGCAGGTGAGCTATACTTTTGGAAAATATAGTGTAGATACTGGGAAACATACCTGGGCATTAGTGAAGTTACCTACATTCTGCAGAACTTATCTTCCCTGGCTTCTATGGACCAGGGAATATAGTAGGTACTGGGGAACGTAGGTACCTGCACATTTGTTAAAGTACCTATGTTCTCCAATGCCTATGTTCCTGCTCCATATAAACCAGAGAAGATGAATACTGGAGAATGTAGGCCTACTTGCACTTTCTGGTAAATCCTGATGTTGCCTAACCTTAGCCCTCACCCAAACCTTAACCCTATCCTTAATGTTCTTCGTGGAACATAGGGCTGACCCCAAGATTACTACTGACAACAAACCTAACCTACTGAGCTGACAACTACAGTAGAGGCAAACTCATGGGTCTGTATTTGCAAGAATTAGGACACATTTTTGAAAAAAAAAACTTTGTAACATATTTCTGGTTAATGATAAAAGGTAAATTACCTGACATGTATTTTAATAGCCTTTTGTGAATGCAAGAGTAAAAGTAGCAGTGCATGTACGCCACAAAAGTGTAGAATCTGGTGAGTTGGGGTTACTTTTAACAACTTTTTTTAGCAGTGGTTAGCACACCTGCCTCAGAGCATGCCTTTCTTTAGTGTGGATAGTGGAGTGGAGTCCCCCCTTACTGTGGGTTCCCCCATCAAGCAAAGACATGCATGTACAGGTGAGATGGTATCTCTTTAAGTTAAAGGGACTATATATTGTGCTTTTATTTACCTTTTTAAACCAATCTTGCTCACCTTTGGAACAGATTTTCACATTTAACAATTTTTAAAAACATTTTCTGACTAAAAGAAAGCGTTTCTAATTACTATACTGCTGAAATAAAGAAACAGCTGAAGAGACCAGCAGAGGGCAGCTCTGTTGTGCTCTTTTGAACATAAACAGAGAAAAAAAACTTTTTATTTCCTTTTTGTATGACGCCATTTTAATAGAAAATTAAAAATGTCTGTGAGGAATCAGTGGAAACAGAGCTGTACACTGTTGTTTTTTTTTTTTTTTTGGATAAATGAATGAAAGCAGACTGGATGTAGAGGGCTTGCTGATTGGTCAGTGCTTCCTGGAATGGGCGGGTGTTCATGGAAAAGCCGGAGGTTTGTGCAACCGAGCATTCTGAGGCCTCAGAAACACAACTCCATCATTATAACATGGTAGAAAGCTCAGAATTTACCTCAGGAAAAAAGAATGAATTATTTTTAATTTATGGGTAAAAAATAATTACAACAGCAAAAAAAATAATAAAAAAAAAAATAAAATAAATAAAAAAATAAAAAATAAAATAAATCTGTTGTGTGTATGTAATGTAATGTTAAATGCTGGTGCTAAATGAGACACTTTAAAACATATTTTTTATTTCTGTGTGTGTTTTGGAATCATTCCTCTGCAAACCTTCCACTGAGTGTAAATGCCTTTACACCTCGATTCACAGCTTTAATAATTATATGTAAAACAGTTTGAGTGCAGTCATTATTCCACATTACAGCTGTGTTTTTTTCCGCAGGTGTACCATGAACGCAGCACGCTGGTTCCACAACACTCTCAATAATGTATGTTCCGATAGAGCTGCAGCAGCGGGAGTCAAGCTCTGCTCTCATTTGTTTTCACACTCTGTCTTTCATGTTACTGTTGTATGTTTGTGAGAGTGCTGCGATCGGGGCGCGTTCACCCTCAGGCTCAGCTCCCAGCATGCACCGCTGGTCCTGGGGAGCTACTCTCTATGCCGTGCTGCCTCATGCAAACACATAAGCTGTCGGACTCACTGGCCACATTATTAGGTTCACATGTTCAAGTGCTTGTTAATACAATTTGCTCATTAGTCAATGGCAGCAACTCATTTAGGAAGGCAACGTGTTCAAAATAAACCTGGTGAAGTTCAAACCGAGAATGGGGGAAGTAAGGTGATACAAATGTGCTATTGGGCTATTCAACTATATTTTCCTGTGGTCATGATTGTCAGTCGGCTACAGGTCTCAAAATAGTTGCGACAGGGGCAACAAATGCCTAAAAAAGCAAGACATTTTAAACACATTCAGCTGGGAGAAGATCTAACAACTAATTAAGTTGACTGATTTCAGGTCTGTAACATGACGTGACATGGCAGAGTCTCTCAGAAGTGAAGATGAGCAGAGGCTCTCCAATCTGTGAAAGAGTGAAGAGTAAAAAGATTGTGGAACACTTTACAAACAATGTTCCTCAATGGCAAATGTCAAAGGCTTTGCAAATCTCATCATCTACAGAGCAGAACATCATCAAAAGATTCAGAGAAACTGGCAAAATCTCTGTGTAAGGGACAAGGCCCCAGACCTTTATTGGAGCCCGTGGTCTTGGGACCCTCAGACGACACTGCATCACTCATCAGCATGATTGTGCCAATGACATTACTAAATGGGCCCAGGAATACTGAATGTGAGTGAGTGGGGACTACGGATGGAAATTAGCTCTGAGCTATAATCCGGTGTATTTACGGCACTAGCTGCTGTTCATTAATACACGTTGTCCCATATAAATAAATAAATAAAAAAAAACAAAAAAAAACAAACAAACAAAAAAACACTGTGGGTAAACACAATCCACCGCCATCTACAGAGAACAACTAAAGCTCTATCATGCAAAAAGGAAGCCATATGTGAACATGGTCCAGAAGCACTGTCGTGTCCTGGGCCAAGGCTCATTTAAAACAAACTGTTTCAAAGTGGGACAGTGTTCTATGGTCAGACCGGTCCAAATTTGACATTCTTTTTGTAAATCATGGACACCTTCCAGCATGTTCTGAGTGTTCAGTTCAAAAGCAGCGTCTCTGATAGGATGAGGGGCATAAGTGCAGATGGTATGGGCAGCTGTGTGTTTTGGAAGAAACTATGAATGTTGAAAGGTATATGAAGATTTTAGAGCAACATATGCTTTAAAACAAAACCTACATCAGGCAAGAATGGGATCACATTCCAACACCAAAACTCCAGAGACTCATAACCTCGATGCCCAGACGTCTTCAAACTGTTCTGAAAAGAAGAGCAGATGCTACCCCATGGTAAACCTGCCCCTGTCCCAACTATTGTGAGACCTGTAGCAGTTCATTTTGTGCATAAAACTGTAACATTTCTCAGTGTAAACATTTGTTGTTATCTATGTTCTCACAAACATAGATAACAACTCATGTGATTTGAGTCTTTTAGTTTTCATTTTATTAAAATTTGAAAAACATCCCAACATTTCCGTAATTTGGGTTGTATTACACTCATGTTGGATTTACAATTGACAAAATGCTCTACCAAATTTAATATCTTTATTTTAATACAGTACAGTACAATATCAGCTATAGTGGGCTTTTAGTGCGACAAATAAAATAACTTGAAACATAAGCAGTTTCTGTCTTTGCAACAGCTGACTGTAGTCCAGACCTGACGTAGTTAGAAAAGTTGTGCATGCAGCCTGGTACTGAGATTAATGTTTTATCCCATCCATTTCTATGAGGGAGCAAAATAAAAATAATAATTTAGATGTTTCTGGACAGCAGGGATAAATGGTTGTTGCTTATGTATTTTATAAAAATGACTCTGAATTAATATAATCCAGAGCTGAGTGTGAGTACCAGTTGCTAAAGGACTTATAGTGCTTGATGAATTAAATCTGAGCATACAATGTCAAACTATTGTGGTCAGGCACATTTCTTCTTGTCCTGCGTAACAATGAAATTAAGAAATGTAAGTTAGTATCCTTTAGCTTATATGCTAATTATACACGCTAATTGCAACGATAAAGAAAGTGGCTAAACATTGACACACTCTCTAATGTTTTCTAACCAGACTCTGATATTACTCACATGTGGCAGAGTGGTTATCAGTGGCAAGACCGGTCTTATTTATAATTTGCGACTTTTGGTGGCTAGCGCTAATTCCTCCATTAATAATCAGGGTTCCATGACTTTTCCATGACTTTTCCAAAACTTGTGACTAAATTTCCAAGACCTGAAACATGACTTACACCTGTTTAAATAGTATTTAATATGTCCAACATGGTACATTAGAAAAATACATTTGCTGTAATTTCATTTGTTAAATTTGGAAATTAGTAGAAGAAGAAAAAACAAACAAACAAAAAACAAAACAAAACAAAACAAAAAAGAAACAAACAAACAAACAAAACTGTTTGGGCTTCTTCCCCCAGAAATATATTACTCCACATTTTTTACTGACTTACAGTCGACACACCAGTGATAATTGTGCTATATTAGATATAAACTAATCATCTATGCTGTTTTAAAGCATTACCAAAACTAAAGGACCCAAAGACCAGCCAAAATTATTTAGTTCAAATATTTTAATAAAAAATATATATAGGTCACTTTTTACTGCAGTGAGAACATGGCCAGCGTTTCTACTGACCTCTTATATGTACCACATGTTACTCAGACTATTTCAATCTCCAAAACCTTTCACCAAATTATAAAATTCCCAAACTTTTCCAGAGCCTGGAAATTGCATTTTAAAATTCCATGACTTTTCCAGGTTTTCCATGACTGTACAAATACTGAAAAATGTATTATCATCTTTTTTAACTTCTGGTATCAGTCTTTAGAATGCAAACATTCAAGACGGGTCTATATGCAGACTAGAATGCAGGGCATTTGGATGTTAGCATGTAGCATTATGTGTGCGTTCAGAGACAAATGGCTGCTCTGTCTGTAGACGTGCTCTTCCTGTGTGACTAATTAGTCCAGGTGAGAGGCGGAGTAGACACAGGGGAAAGAGACAGCCTCCCCCCTCCTCCTCCTCTGGGTAATGGGTTCTGTCAGATGTGAGTGACTCTGGTGCCAAGGGGGACTCGTGAACACACCGGCTCACATTTGTACAAACACATCATACATTAAAGCAGGGCTGTAATGTCTTTTATATGTTCAAGTATGCAGCCATTACTCATGAGCTGCTCCCAGTTAGAGCCACACATTTCTTTTTATTGTTTTTCCATAATGTTAAGGATTTAATGGCCACATCTCACAGGACATTTATTCATGGTTTCACATATATCGTCATATGAAAAAATTTGGCCACCCCTCTGAGAATGCCTAATAAAGTATTTACAAGACTTATCCTCATGACATTACCTCTACATTGGCTTAAATCCTACACATCTCTGTGGTGTACCTCATGTGTATTCATGCTTAAACTAAGCACTCCACTTGCTCTCAGCCCTCTGACCCCGCCTCCCTCCTGCTCTGCCCTACTGCCCCTGACCCCATTCCATGCCGGGACCCTTCTCCGCTGTGGGCTGGCCCCTTTGCTCCTCTGCGCTCATCATTAACACACTTCTCTAATAGAAGCTGGCATGCGTTTACCCTGCGCAGTGTAGCAACCAGGCCTTACAGGTGCTCCTCACACGACCCGGCTCATGATTAGCTTTCCATGTGTGTGTCTTCATCGATACGGCTCTAATTGGGTCTGGGGAGGGGGTTGTGTGGTAATTAATGGAATGAGGGAAATATACAGAGCTGCTGAGATCTCACTGGTAATGATGATGCCTAATGTAAACAAATACGTACTGTCAGCAGGAGCACGCAGCACAGACGGCAGAGGGATAGTGGGACTGTGAAGACTAGACAGTATAGTGACAACTGAGAAAACATTAAGGTGTGCAGACTGATGCCATGAAAGCAGAAGTCATTAGTATATCCTCCCTGTAAAGCCTGAACTATGAGATAATATGTCAAAAAAAAAAAAAAATCAGCTTTTGTGACATTGAGCTATCTATAAGGGCTATAAAAATAATAATAATAAAAAAGTGATAATCAATATATAACATATTGATCTTGTTTGTATCACATATGATGTTAATGTTTATTTCAAGTTTATGATACAGACAATAATTTTTTTTTAGCACTAAGACAATAATTTAATAACTTTTAAAACCTTTTATTTAGCAGTTTGGTCAACAAAATGGGAAATAAAAGCACAAATCCTGGAGCGCATCCTGGATTTCCCAGACTTATCTCGCCCCACTCACCTGTCTGGATGAATCCTTACAGAGCTGATCTATGATCCTATAGATGAACTAAGGGACTAACAGTCCTAGACGCATTGCCTGTCCGTCCTGGGAGAGGATCTCTCCTTCAGTTGGGCTCCATAAGGTTTCTTCTTTTTTCCCACAGCTGGGTTTTTTTAGGAGTTTTTCCTTACCGAGAAGGAGGGTCTAAGGACAGGAGTGTCCCGGGTCTGTTTAGTTTAGTGTAGTTATTGTTTGTGTTGTCTGATTGTGTGTTTATGTTTGATCAACTGTTGTGAATCCCTTTGAGGCGACATTTGTTGTGATACTGGGCTATAGAAATAAAACTGAATTGAATTGAATTGAAATCACCATAGGATTTTCCACAGTTATACAGGTGAGAAATGAGTCCCAATGCAGTGATTTCATCTCTGGAAAGTTCCTCATGGCAAAAAATGAACATTACCATCCTGCCTGACATCAGAGAGCACTCTGGGATCAGGACATTTATGTGGAGGTTGGTGTGCTGCGGCACCCAAATGGAATTAATTATTGAATTAATTAAAGATGTTGAACATTTTAATCTTTAATTAGTCTAATTAAGCACACAATAATGGAAAGGCTAATTTTGCATTTGGACATAATTATGAACAGTTTATCCTAAAGTCCAATACAGTGACAAATGTAAAATCTGATCCTAAACACCAGCTGTATCATATGTGATACAGACTTTTTCAACATGTTTTTCGAAACCTCATGGGAAATATAACAAAGTCATTATAGGTTACTTTTATGAAGGAAGTAGTCCTTTTGAAGGATCATTAGTAATATTTGTGCAATTCCATAACATGAACAAAATACAAGGTAATTGTGTGTTGAAGTAAGCCATATTGAGAGGGGCTCCCTTCAGCCCACCAGGGGGCAGAAGACATGTATTAAATTGTAAGCAACAGGTTTTTGAAGACAGATGATTAGATGGGTTGTACAGAGGTCTCAGAAAAATGTGTATCAAATATGATACAAATAGCTAAATAGGGATATTAGGATGAAGGTCATCTTATCACGGCAATGCTTAATCCAAGAAATAGTAATGTTATTGGCATCCGTAAGATCTGGGTCGATACAAAGGATGTGCTCCATCATCTCTGCAGGAGCATTCAGCGCTTGTTGCAAGGCCCCATCTGCAGAGATTGTCCTTGGTTTTTCACACTCTGGTGAGGCCTTCCTATCAAGGGATGTTCCACTGGGTAGATGCTTTTGCTAGTCAGGGAGAGTCTCATTGGGTGAGTTGTGGTTGATTTCTCCTCATCTTTCCAGCCTATTCATAGTTTTCAGTCATGTGACTTTTGTGTTCTACTGGAAGGCAAAAACAAACATGGAGTTGCGGAGTAGACATGAGGAGATGCAGCCAAATAAATATTTAGATTAGATTATTATTTAGACAACTCAGGACAAAACCCCCAAATATTGGGGACGTGTGATCCGGATGAGCGTCTCATACATGCTGAGCAGCTTTACATCAAGGAACCATTTACCTATTCACACTTACAAGCACTCTCACATTCATACAGCAGTGTGCACAGACACGCAAGGTGGGTAAGTGTCTTGCCCAAGGACACAACAACAGTATGCAAAGGTGAAAGCAGGGTTTGAACCACCAACTTTCTGGTTAGTGGACAAGCAGCACTACCAACTAAGCTATTGCTGCCAAAACCAAGCAATCTGAGTTTAGTTTTTAGTTGAACTGAAGTCAACTTTATGCAGATATGAGTGACATCATTGAAGCGACCGCCAATCACAGAACAAGATTTGACAGACACTCGACTGGAATTGAATTTAATTGCTGCAGGCACAAATATTGCGTTCATGAGGTCAGCGACCTGAGGATGGGCTGGCGACACGAGAAGTGTGAACTGAGCTTAGGAAAGCTATTTTGTCGCTTTTGGCGTCCACCATTACTTTGGAAAAATGTTAGAAAACACAAAGCTAGCTGCAGTTACTATGTACAAAGCTAGTGAAAAAAAATTTTTTTTTTTTTTTTTTTTTTTTTTTTTGGTACGTTTTAAACTTCTTTATAATGTTTCCAGTCGTGTCTCTTGCAATGATTTTGTGCCTTTCCCATAATTGCAACTCATGTTATGGGCTGGGTATGTATGCATCTGAGTTGAAGCAAATGAAGGGTCAATAGAGAGTTCCTATAGACCTAATAATAATGCATTACTTTATTATTATTTATTTAGCGCCTTTCGAGACAAAGTGCTTTACATTGCATTATTCATTCACTCCATATTCACACTCTGTGGTGATGAGCTGCTTCTGTAGCCACAGCTGCCCTGGGGCAACAAGTGTCAGTATGCAATGCTGGTAGCGTGACTTGAACCAGCAACCTTCGAGCGAATATCTCTATCGACTGAGCTACTGCTTTAGGCCTTACAGACTGATCAGAAAGCTTTAATAAAGGGGTAAATAATTATGACATGGCTATTTTAACAAAACATTTTATGACACACAAATCAAGGGTTGAGAATCTAAAAGGCATAAATCTCAAAAATTTAGATATAAATGAAAGCTGATGATGAGCTCTCTTTACTGATAAAACATCACAGAAATTAGTGATAGAGTTAAAAAAACAAACTCTCATAACATAGGATCTGTCACTGTCAAAAAATCTTAAAATCTTCGTGGGGTTGAATAATTCTGATTAAAATTGTATATAAAAATAAGTAACATATTTTCCGCTATTGACATTACATTTATTTCCAAAGGGGTTACTATGTACAGGTCTGGGTTTGAGAGCAGCGTCCTGACTGGAGACCCGGCGGTGCACTCGTCCTCTGTGTGCCACCGCTGCAGTGTCATGGTTGTGTTGCGGTGTGATGATTGGTGCAGATGAGTGTGTGTTACAGGCTTGTGGGAGGCTCGGGCCACAGAGGAGCTGTACATGTCTGCTCTTATCTCACTCAGCATCTCCCTCTCTGTCTCTCTGTTCATGTTCGTGTCTGTGTGGACCCCTCTGCCTGCACCGAGCCACTGTACAGAGGTCTGCTTCTATAGACGTATACGTGTCTGCTGATTCCAGAAAGGTACAAACTTAAAACTGCATATCGTGTTTACATCAGTTTGAGTTTGAGTCCCATGGTAAACAGATTGAAGTGCCAGACAAAGAGTAGGTCACAAGCCCCTTCACTGGTGCCCCAACATGAATCCAGGCCTAGTGACTCATTTATAAAACTTGTATATGCCCAAAACAAGGGCTGAAATTTGCAAACACCACTTGCTGCACCAATGTTGGCACTTAAAAAAATCCAACTACACATGAAACCTTGCATAGCTCCACGCAAACTCTCAACATTTTTTAGAGACATGGCACAAAGGCAGTTTCATGTTTGGTTTGATACAGTTCACTTTCACTTTGTGTCCCCCAGAAAACCAAGGGATTAGAACACAAAGAATGCTTTTGGTGTTTGTATCATCAAGGATTTTCAAAGACGTGCGCGCTTGTGCATGTGCACCTGAGTGCAGTGGCGCTGGCACTGCTTAAAAAGTCCTGTTGGAGCCTTGTAAAAGGAACCCAATGATCCCTGAAGAATAACTGGGTGCTTTTATAAACTGATTGGTGTAAATAAGTCACTGCCCCCTTCCTGACATGCACCACCTGGACTTCCACTACTTCACCTTTTAACACACACATATTCAGATCTCTGTGCACGTACAGTGTGTACAAGAAATACTTGTAAATTGTGTGAATTGGAAGACATGCTCTTTCATGTCTTACAAGCCATGCTAATAGTGCAGGAAAGTCTTAAATTAATATCTTGCACTCAACTAAATAAAACATCTTATTATTATATTATTTTCAAATGTTTACATTAGAAGGGCAGCAAATTCATAGTCATTGTAATAATGTTGATCAGAGAAGCAGCATTTTTCTTTGAATACGTAGTGCTGCGTGGAGAGTCTCGTGCCTCCCTCTCTTTCGTGTTTCTCGGTGAAACCTTTTCATTGGCTGCTCATATTTCGGCAAATCTCATTCAGAAGTCACTTTGCATTGTTCGTCTTTGGTGGATTCGCAGTGTGGAGAGGGCGTGATGTGAGCTGGGTTTACGTGTGCACCTTTCTACTCCAGGTGGGATCTATAGAGAGAAAATTGGGTCCAGGTGCATATGCAGGGTTTTATTTTTGGCTTTCCGGTGTATGAGTTTGGCTCAACCTGAAGGAGTTACATTTAGGTGGTGAAAAGACACGGCCAGCTGTGCTAGGGGTTAGGGAGTTAGGGTCGATGCAAGAGAAGTGGGTGCAACACTGATTCCTCGAGTGTGGTCTACTTTTCTCTGTGTGGTTTACATGTTTGTTATTCAAATACATGTAATGATAATTTTTGCTTTTAAATGTTGCTGCAGCCAAGGACTCAACTCATCTGTTAGATTTGTGTTGCCAACAGTTGTGCAAATTAACCATTATACCTCACTCACCCTGAAATGGTCAGGAGACGCTGTGTGTAAGGGTAGTGATTGAGAGAAACGTGCAAGTTGGTATTCTTAGTTTTCAGTCATGTTACTTTTGCGTAACACACAGGGCAAAATAAACGCGGCTATGAGCAGCAGACATGAGAAGATGCAGCCAAATAAGCATTTAGATGGCCTGACAACCGAGGACAAAATATGATATGGACTAAAACTACAAATATTGGGGACCTGTGACCTGTATGAGGCATCACTTCCCTGTTTGCTTGCCATGTTGAGGCAGAAGGGTGTCATCAGTGCAGGTGAGTATCCAGACAGATTGGTGGTTCCTCTTTTAAAAAGTGGGTCTAAAGGTTGTTTGCGAACTACTGCTACTAAGATATCTCTTTAGCCTCCTCACTACTGTATATACACATATTCATAAAATAACTTAATAGAAATAATTGTGGGAGCGCACTGGTTTAACACTGACATCTGAGGTAAGAAGTTTAAATTCAAAAACAAGAAGACACCCTGTACCTAAAAGCATTTTCTAATGATCAATTCATTTATAAGTTTGTGTTCTAACATTACTTTAGAATGTCCTGGGGAATACTTTGAAATACTTCTTAAATTTCTATGAAACTGGGTTAGTCTTTTGGCTGCCTTCAGAGTTTAATTATGTCAAAGGAAAGGGAACAGAGGTTTTAAATGCTGTCTGCCATGTTTCATTTGAATAACCAAGGTTGAGATATTTTCGCTGTTATTCATGCAGTGGGCTGTCTGCTCGTTCAAGGCCCGGGCTTTTATCTTTTATTTGATTTCACACAGAGGGCTCTAATACAGAGAAAATGAGAGTTGGACCTGTGAACATGTGAATCAGCTCAGGAGACCTCGTATGTGTGGTTCAAACTACCCACACTGACCTCTTTAAGAAAATACTCAAGTGTCCTCACAGATACTTTGATGTGTCCTGTCTGTGTAGTGCTGCATTCATGGCCTCTTCAGATGATCCCAGTTTCTGACCATTCAGTGAATAAATGGGCGGCAGTTGGAGGTTCGATCCCTGCTACCGGCAGTGTACACTGTCATTGTGTCCTTGGGCAAGACACTTCACACACCTTGCTTGTATGAATGTGATAGAGTGTGTGACTGTGTTTGGTGGTGGTTGAAGGGGCTACAGAAGTAACTCCCCACCACTGAGTGTGACTGAGGAGTGAATGAATAATGCACCAAATTGTAAAACAACTTTGAGTGTCTAGAAAAGCACTATATAAGACTAATGCATTATTATTATTATTATTATTATTATTATTATTATTATTATTATTATTAAATATGTCATAAACACTGCAGACAGGTTAGCTATGTCTTTAGTTCTGACTCACTGAATGCTACTAAAATCTAATACTGAACAGTAACCCAGTTTGCTAACAGAGCTGCACATGATACTGACCACACCCAGACTTTAACCCTGAGTTTGAAGTGAGCATAGTCAAAGCTGGGCTCTTGTGTTCAGCTGAGCCTACAAAGCCATTTTTAATTTCAGCATCTGTGTAATGGCAGAGTGGTTAGTGCTCCCACCTCCCCGCAAGAAGTTTGTGAGATTGATCCCTTGATTAGAGTCTGCAGGACTGCCATGGAAGGAACCCATGGCAACACAGGAGCCCTTCCTGTGTCCACAGGGTCCAGAGGGCAGCCCAGGACAGAGATAGCCCTCCTGATCAGCTTGTTCACTCTCTTCCTGTCCCGGTTAGTGCTACTCACTCCCCAGCAGACAACAGAGTAGAGGATAGCAGAGGCTACCTCAGAGTCATAAAAAGCCCTTAGCAGAGACGTGCACACTCCAAAGGACCTCAGTCTCCAGGTAGGTGGAGGTGACTTTGACCTTTCTTGTACAGGGTGTCAGTGTTGTGGGACCAGTCCAGTTTATTATTGAGGTGAACACCCAGGTACTTAAAATGTCAATGTCCTCCCCCTGGATGTTCACCGGTGTGTGGGTTACTCCAGCTCGTTCCCCTCAGACACACAGCCCACAATGGCTGAGTCATCAGAGAACTTCTGGAGATGACAGCTGTTGGTGTTGTAAGTAAAGTACGTGGATGAATGTGAGAGTGAATGGTTGTCTGTCTGTGTGTGTCTCTGTGTCAGCCCTGCAACAAACTGGCCACTGTCCTGGCTGTACACTGCCAAAACTGCCATAGTTGCAGGGATAGGCTCCAGTATCTGCGACCCCTAACAGGAATAAGCAGAAGATGATGAATGCATGAATAAATATGAATATGGAATATGAATAGGTTTGGTCAGACATCTGTTTTCAGATGGACAGTGATGGTAATATGTAGATTTCTTATAGTCAGCGCAATATTTTGTATCTGTTATAAGAAATCCATGTATTAGTAGAGGATTAGTAGAAGATCAAATTAACTTTTTTGGGCATTGATGTTGTTTTTCAATCCAGACAAGTTCTAATAGAGAGTACAACAATAGTCTTCTCTGAAGTTGTCCAGAGTGAGAGCCAGCAGGTTGATGACTTGTTTATTCCTCCCCAGCTTAGTCATCACATGTTAGAGATGCCTGCGTCCCCACTCCTTTGGTCAGGGGAGTGGTCGTTTCACTTCGTTTTTTTCTTTTTTTCTTCAGACTATGGGCCAAACAGCAATCTGTAATACCTGGACTTCTTGGAATCTGTTGTCAGGGGTGCTGGGTGTTGTCTTTAAATTCAAAACATTGTTAACACCAGGCCAACTGTACTGTGCCCAGACCTGGAACACCCTAAAAGCATGGTGTGTGGCTGATGTGACTTCAGGACTTCGGCCCGGTTGGAGGAGGAGGACCACGGAATGGAACAGTTGCTCAGACATGCTCACATGCACAGCTATGAACGCTGTCATGTATACAACAATCTTTGCACTCATCTTTCTGAAGAAGAGAAAAGTAAAGCGAACGTATGCTTCCTGTCAATGTTTTATTTAAAAAAAACTAAACTAAAACTTGGATGTGTCATCAGCAACACTGTAATCATGTTTAATGTGTTTGAGCTGTTACGTGTTTTTGTCCCTCTGTTGTTCTTTTTTATAAGTGTCTGCATGTGTCATCATTGTCTTTTAACATCACTCTGTTCACTGTTCTGTTTTAGTATTTACCGTTTATAAAAGCCCATTTAGAGACAAATGCCTGCAGATTAGCTTTTAGTAAAAGCATTATGACGCATGCATGGGACTCAGTCTGTCAGTTGTTATTTTTTTTGTTTTTTGTTTTGTGTTTTTGTATTTGTCCCTATCAAATAAACCTAACGGGTAGTTATAAAACTAGAACAGACAGTGACAGTAGTATTAACGCTGCTATAATTCGCTCAGATGCTCATCATATGTGTTCCAAAAACATGATAAACGACCATGTCTCATGAACAGGACTCAAAACAGGACACAAAATGAATGCTGCTAGGCTGACTTTTTTTTTTTTTTTAAGTTTCTGTGATTTTGTGCGACTTGTAAACTAACAGCGCACCATGACGATGCAGCAGCCCGTTGTTCTCAGAGCTGATTGTGTAACCAGGACCCAGCTCAGATGGTCCTGGCTAAGGATGGGCATTGAAACCCAGTCCCACCCGAGAACTGGTTCTAATTCTTCCAATCCATCAGACCTGTATGCCTCTGCCGTTAACGATCCCTCTTTTTGATGCCACTTTGGACAGTTGCAGGATGAGCTCTGAGGCCCGTCCTGCCTCTGAGCAGCGCCTCTAACTTCTTTATTTTTACTTTGCTGCAAAAGTCATTTTCGATGAGTAGCCTACGCCTCACATGTTGTGCATGTCGTTCTCCCCTCTTTAACGCACATGCGCTCCCGGGACACAATAGCACAGAGGTGGAGAGGTAGCCTGGTGTACTTGCATTCCACTGTGTAGTCACGCCAAAGCTGAGGGAGAGTACAGCGGAAGTAGGAGGTAAAGGTCCACACACACTGACAGCAGGGGCCCATTACTCATGCATAAGAAATACAGTAGGCCCTATGTAACACAGTGAGCGATAGCAAGAGAGAATCACCATAGACAACTCTGAATACAGTCCTCACCTGTCTGACTTTCACCTGTCTGACAATGATGTGGCCCCTCCCTGCTTTGCACTGTCACAGTAACACAGGCTACTGTTTAGTTAATAAGTTTAATGAGCGTGTTTATTTAGACAGACAGCTGCAAACCTGCTCTTGCTGCCCCTAAATCATAATTAAAACCACAATCTTATTTGTTCAAAAAGCATACATTTCAAGTATTTTAACAGCTTTAGCTTCAATACATGTTACTTCTTTTTAGTGAGCCCAGTTTTCAAGATTTTCAAGATTCTTTATGGTCAATTTCTCTATATGTACAGACACACAGGGGAATTGAAATGCCGTTTCTGCTCTGTTCTTACTGTGTCAACATGCAATAAGATAAAAATAGACAAATAAAAAGCATGTGGTTAAAATAGATTAAAAACTACAAATGTATGTGTGTATGTGTAGAAACCAATAACTATGGTAACTGTACAAGACATTTATGGCATAGTGCAAATGACAGTAAAGTGCAAAATAACAGTTTTGGAGTGGACTGATGTGACAGTGTTCAGAAAGTCTTTAAAAACCTTATGTGCAACAGTTGCAGGGGCCATCTGTGAACAATGGCTGAGTTAGAATTCTAGTGGGAGTTACTGTCCAGTGGCAGGGGGCAGAGGGGGCAGGTAGTGGACAGAGTTCAGCCTGGTGGACAAAGCTGTTTACCAGTCTGGTGGAGCGGGCCCCAAGGCTCCGGTACCTTCTACCTGAGGGCAGGAGGCTGGAGAGGGAGTGTGAGGGGTGGGTGGTGTCACCGACGATGCTGATGGCTCTGTGGGTGAGGCGAGTGGTGAAGATATCTGTGAGGGAGGGCAGAGGGGCACCAATGATCCTGCTGTCTGTTTTCACTATGCACTGCAGAGTCTTCCTGCAGGACGTGGTGCAGTTTCCATACCACACAGTGATACAGCAGTGATGACACTCTCAGTGGTGCCCTGGTAGAATGAGCACATGATGGGAGATGACACTCATGCTCTCTTTAGTTTGCGGAGAAAGTATAGAAAGTATAGTATAGTAAGTATGCTTTTGCACCCTCTTGGCCAGTGATGTGGTGTTGTTGGTTCAAGAGAAGTCCTCAGAGATGTGCACCCCCAGGAACTTGGTGCTGCTCAGTCTTTCCACAGCAGCACCATCGATGGTCAGCAGGGGATGCTGTAAAGGTTTACTCCTCCTGAAGTCCATAACAATCTCTTTGGTCTTCCCCACATTGAGGTAGAGATTGTTGTCCTTACACCTCTGAGTCAGTTGGCTCACCTCACTCCTGTAGTTGGCTTCATCGTTGTTTATAATGAGGCGCACCACAGTCATCTGCAAACTTGATGATGTTTTTAAAATAGGCCTCACTGGAAAAAAAAGACAAGTAGACTTAACTTGATTTAATCCAGGAAACCGATTGCCATGATAAAGCTAAGCTAACTTAGCTAATACATTTGAGTGATGATAACTCACTGACTTCTAGTAAGGTTTACTTGAAGACCAGTAGTGTTTAACTGAATGTTTCTGTTACTAATTACTTGCACATTTCAAGTATTCTGTATTGAGTCTTTTCACAACTCCTGAGGTTAACCAAGTTAACGTTATTTAACTAATAAGTTCTACTTACTAATAAAATTCCAGGAAATGGACTGCCTTAAAAAAACTAGTAAGTACAACATTTTTTTTCCAGGAAGTTTCTCCGTTTATTTATTAACTTTCTCAGTACAGCAACAGCATAAAGGTTTTAAATAGACCACAACAATGTTAAAAAAAAAAACCCAAAGGTACATAATACTGTGATAATACAGAAGGCCTCAAACATTCCAACAAGTTACTTTACAGAAAAAAAGTGTAATAAATGTACCTCATTCATGATTAGCACTGCATTACTTAGAGCCTTTGATCAGTACGTTTTCACAGAACACATCATACAAGCCCTTAATAGAATACTCACTGTCTGTGTGTTTCTTACTCCCAAGTTCAGCATCACTTTCTAAACAAACTGAAAAGTACTGAGCATCTTTTAGTACAAATGAAGGGCATATATAAGTTCAAAGGTCAGATAAAATGCTTCAGGGAGACTGCTAATGCCATCCATCTTCACAGTATCTTAGAGTATGACACAGTTGGTTAAGGTTTCAAGGTGAGGGTCCAAGGGATCCAGAGGCTCACCTTCAGATCCAACAGTCATGAGACCAACTGGTACCCTTTTGGCAAGATTAGGACACTGAAAAAAAGAAAAGAAAAAAATAAATAAATGACAAGGTAAAAAAATAAACTGTAACTCTACAACAAAACTAATTCTTACATAGCTGACTTTGTAGAACTCAACCCAGTCACTTCAAAACAGCTGTTCAACTGGCAACAACATCATGGATCTACAGCCAACGAGAGAGGAAAAAGCAGTCTAAGCATATTTATTTTTCTTTACCTAAGTTATAAAATAAAATTGCACCAATTCAAAAAGATAGTGTATTAAAAAAAACTGAAATATTGGCAAAATGCATCCGACTTGATTCTTTTTTGACCATCTGAAAAACAAAAAGTGAAATGATAAACAAATATTATATGGAACATTACACAAAGAACATTACAAAGGAAAGTACATAGTCTTTTTAATAATAATAATGTGTGACGGGGTTCCTCTGGGGAAAAAAATAAATAAAAAAATGGCACAATGTTTTTATGATCACTATTTAAAGAATCATCCACACATGAAAGGTGAAAGGTTGAAGAGGGTACACATGGGTTGACAAAAAAGCTCAGGGGGTAGCAAGACAAAAAAGTTGGGAACCACTGGCCTAGAGGAAGACCAAAGAGAAGATTTATGGATGTAGTGAAGGAGACATGGAGTTGGTGTGAGAAAAGATGATTCCCAGCCAAAATAAGACGTATCTGTTGTGTTATTTTAGGCAAATTTGTCTATCCTGTAGTAGGATTCTGTTGCCTTCATGTCCCTCTGCAGACAGACAGATGGTACCTCACACTGACCTTCAGTCCAAGAGAAGATACACTTCTTTCATCACGCTCCGTATTTGAAGTTATTAAAAATCTTATAGAAGCCGAGTGTTATTTATTTGTTGCTGTGCATAATGTGAGAAACTCAATCCTATATTGGGCTGAATACATTAGTCTGGGTCTGCTGGGATTTCCCTCTGAAGCTCCGGCTGACAGCCCAGTAACACTATGCTTTAATAATAACTCCACAACTCACATATGAAGTATTACAAAAGGGAATGGTGTTTGGTGCAAAAATAAGTTGCGTTTAAATAAAGCAAGTTAGAGGAACATTGGTGTTTCCAAGGTCATAGACAACAAGCAGTGGTGATAAACATGAAAGAGGTTTTATGCTCCGTCAAAGATGTTTAAGATGGGCCTGTTGCAAGATAATAACACTGTCCATTGGTGTTTTCTTTCTGGGTACAAATATGGAAAATTTGACTGGATGTATTTCCAAAATCACCACAACTGTGTCTGTTGGGAGATCAGTCTCTTATGCCTCCTGGATTTCCAAAGGAACTGTGTGGACTTGTGGTGGCTGGATCTACTGGGGCTGCGACACTTATTCTCAGGAACTGGAAAAGTCCCCACAGGCCTCAGATTGAGCACTGGATTAAAATCATGACAGAGACTGCCTCATTTGAAACTCCTAATTTGCTAAAATAAACAATGTCAAGATAAAAACGGGCCAAATATAGGGTTGTTTTATTTCATTTTTCAGATCACATGATTTTGCTTTCACTGCATAATACCCAGAAAAGTGCCATTTTTCTTTTAATTGTATAGAGCTGTTGCTATTCTTGTAATTTGTGTTTGTTCCTTGCTCATTTATCAGAAAAAGGAAAAAGAAACTTTAATGACAAAAAGAAAATCACCAATCAGCACTTTGTAGGAATCATCTGTGCCAAAAAAATGACACTTTACAAAACAATAGATGACAATATTCAGCCTGTACTAGAAAGCGTTGGCAAATCACATGCTTGCAAACATTTGGGATTCGTTTTCTTTTCTTAAATATTGTATGAATAATGGTCGGTAGTGGGAATGGAAGTAAGACAAACCAAGATGTTAAATGGTCAACTTGGATATGGTAATTTATTTAAAAGGAATCTAAAAGAAAAGTCAACAAAAAATGTACAAAATGAAGCCAAAATTTAACAAATTCAGATACAAATTCAACAAAAGGAGGCTCTGTACCCAACAGCAAAGATTAAAATCAAAACTAAGACACCAAAGTACAAACAGAAGAATAAAAAGTAAATCTACAATTTCAGAATGAACACAACTAAATGACAGATGACTACAAGTGTCTTCAATACAAAGTCACAATAAAACTCTAGTGACGCAAAACAAGAGCTTAGCGCAAACTAAGTGGCATACTGTTCAAGCAGAATAACAGCAGCAAGGACTAGCAGGAAGTGGTGACCTTATATGGGTGTAGCAGGGGCAGGTGGAAGCAGGTGATTTGCAAGAACCTATGTCGCGTTCAAAACATCCGTTCACGAGATCAGCTCAAAAAACACACGAGGATCACCACAATAACAACAAAACCATATTTACATTTAATTGTTGTTTTATAGTAAATTAATAAATACATGATTAGAGCTGCTTGGTGTGGTACAGAGTTATATCAGGAGATGTCTCTATTTGTAGTTAAATAATTCAGTGCTAAATACATTTTCAAAGGTGTTTCTGCAAAGCTTTTAGCGCTGAAAACTTAATTTATTATGAGTACACATAAGTATGAGATCTCTTGTTTAAAATGCTGAGTTTACTGTTAGTAACCACACTGTCCTTCTGTCACAAAAGGAGTCCCAGGATTGTGATGTCAATTTTGAAACACAGGCTCGCAGTGTTCATATTTGTTTAATTGCATACTACAACATTTTATTGACCGTGTCTTAAAGGATGCACAGAGATAAACATCACACTACCACAGGTCTTCTCTATAAGCCATTAATTAGGTGGTTACTGTTGCTAGCTAACATCTAGAATGTGCTATTTTAGCCTCTTTCAGACATTAGCTCCAGACTAATGCATGGCAGTGATTTCCTTAATGAGGGTCGGGGTCATAGAGATAGAATAGAACACTAGAGTGGACATTCTAATGGTGAACTGCAGTAACTGACTCTAGAACAGCCTACTAGAGAATTGCAGAATAATTGTTGTTTTGAACATAGCACATTTTTTTCTATTTTTGTCACTAAAAATTGTCTTTTTTGGTGTGTGTTTGAAGTACCCTGACTTGTTCTGTACATGCAACTTGGAGTAATAGTAATAATAAAAAAAAAACAGCGGCCATATTATGACTGTAGATCTACCACGTGTCATGTAAAGAAACAGGGAGCTGCACTTGCTTTCACAATATTCTTTTAATTTATTTTGTTAATTTGATAACTTTTTTTTATATTTTTGCTTGATCTAATGTCTAACCTTACTTAGTGCACTTGCTAATGCACAGAGACATTTTGGACAATCCTCACTTTCCAACTTATAATAGCATATTTTAATTCATTGTCCTTAAACTCTTATAATTGGTGCAATGGTCATCTGTTCTAACACCTTTACAAATACAAACACACAGTGGTCCTGGAAAAAAGTAGAGACCACTGCAGTATTAATAATGTTAACATAATTTTTGTTTTTTCAGTGAAAATGTACTGATAGAAACTGCCAGACTTGAGTCCAAAAATATCACAAATATTCTCAATTTCCAACGTTTACTTTTTGAAGTTATGTCATTGTTTTTACATTACTTACCATTAGAATTAGCCTTATCCTATCATCGCAAAATGGCCGCCAGAACTGCCAACATGATGAATTTGGGTGTAGTAAAAACAGTGTTGTGTGTTAATGTGTGCATTTATGTTTACCTATGCAAATTAACCATTTGCATTTATAAGTTTTGATTTAGCAACACAATGCACAGGTTTTTTTGTGTAATGAACAACACAAAGACTTAATTTAAGGGAGACTGCAATGATCACAGAAATTTTGTGGAAAAAATGACTTCACATTGGAATATGCTCAGTGTAAAGGGTTGATGATTGATGTTATCAGGGCTTGACATTAACATTTGCCAACGGCCAAATACAGGTAGATTTTCATTTTGGCTGGTGACAAATTCTACCACTAGCCACTTTGGCCAGCTGAATTTTATGAATACAGAAGTTAGACCTGAATTTATGTTGCTCTGCTCAAGTGTACACCATTTATTATAGAGTAATTCATCATGGTTAAAGAATAGTACGTTTTAAAAGATGTTACACCACATGCACAGAGACTTTATTCTGCCGATAGGAAAATCTGTTTTTTTATATTTGACAAATTCCTGTCCAGGCATAAAGCCACATTTTACATTTCATTCATTCATTCATTCATCTTCTTTCGCTTATTCCCGTTAGGGGTCACAGGTGACTGGAGCCTATCCCAGTAACTTTGGGCCTTAGGTGGGGTACACCCTGGACAGGGACCAGCTTGTCACAGGGCAAATTTTACATTTCTTTAAGCTTATTGTATACTATAAAACAGTGGTTCCCAAAGTGGGGTCCCAAGCCCCCTGGGGTTTCATGAAAGTACTGCAGGGGGGCTCCCAGAGCTTGTCTATATTAAGTACAGAAAAATAAATTGAGTTTGAAATGAATTACAGTTATAAACTTGTTTAAAAATTCAACTTTTAGCCATCATTTAGTGTTTTTGTAACATGCAAATAAAGTTGGGAAGATGTCTTCAGGATTTCAGTTCAGGCAGAGGAGAACGTCAGGTGGTTTTACTGAGGGGGCAACTCTATCACACTGACAGGAGCTGTACAATAGTCACTACATGTGTTTTAAAAATACGTTTAATATCTACCTATCTGTCTGTTAGCATCATGTTGTTAACAACTGTGCCAATTTGTCATAACTCTGTCCACCTCCCACCAGAGAGTCTCCTCTCAAATCTGAACCCAAATCTTCCCATCTTCATTCATATGTGAACTAAAATTCAATAAAATGTGAAATATGAATCCAGCAGTAGTGTCTGTAGAGGGCTTTGGTCAGAGGAAGGCCTCTCAGCCTCCTTCGCTGCTTTGAAACTACTACTACTACTTCTCATATGGAGCGCAACAGTGCCCTCTGGTGTTGGAAGTAAATTTGGGCTTTAGAAACATGCATACTGGACTACTCAAACATGCATGAATAAAACAAAATACTACTCCAGGTCTGTTTTTGAAGTGCAAACCACATTATTACTTGGTCAAGAGGCATTTTCAGAAGAGAGAAAGTAAAAGCTCCTAAAAAGATGTTTTCCCTATTGATCCTTTGTAATATGTGAAATACTATTCTAGAGGTGTCCAAAATTATTTCAATAAGAATGAAAAAACAGCATATGCCTCCTTTAATGTTTATATTTATACTGTGATAACCAAGCACTAAAATTTTGCCTCACAAAGCAGAACAAACGTCGAAAACAAACCACAATAACATCCGTTCTCTCCATGGCTCAGTGTTTTCTGTTAAGCGCGGATTAACGGCCAATCTGCTCTCTCCGTCACACACACACAGTGCTCACACACTCACAGGGGCCCCGGGGCAACTTTTCATTAACGCGCTGTATTACTTCAGACCCATTAAGACGGGCCTGTCCTAATCTAAATCCAATCATTTGTGCTCTTGTGTGCCCCGTGTGGCCGTGTGCTGCCTTCCTGTGTCTGCTCGCTCTGACAGAGGGGATTCATTATCTCCTGTTTGGATGGGGATTATGTCGATCGGACGGCTTAAGACCCAGATATAAAGACTCTTAATAAAATTCTTCAGCCGAGCTGCAGTGATGGGGCGTCTCATCTGGGGCAGCTGGACTGTGTGTGCACACTTAAACACACATGGTTTTATGTCCAGAGGTGGAGGAGGTACTTGGAACACCTGTAACATTAAATATGCTATATTTTGCTTTTTTCAGTTTTTTGTTTTTGGACACCTTTGCATTAGTATTTCACATTTTATAACTTCAAATAACGTATATGTATGGAAAATGTCTTCTGTTGGAGAGCTGTTACTTTGACCTTGCAGAAAAAGCTTGGATTAGTTGTCTGTCGCCCTCTGCTGGCAACAGTGGGGACTAGACAGAGCATAAAATAGCTAATTAGCACGACTATTAGCAACATGACGCTAACACATAGGGGACCTTTAATTACTTTTGTTGTTTGTGCTGCATAATAATCACACCAGTTTACCATCACCAATAATCTAGCCCCTTGAACATTGTACTTTTTCTTGCAGTAGCTCAGTAGGTGGAGCTGTGTTAGGAGTACTGCTGTATGAATGTGTTAGTGTGATTGTGGTTGGAGAGGCCGTTGGTGCAGAATGGCAGCCACATCTCTGTCAGTCTGCCCCAGGGCAACTGTGGCTACAGGAGTAGCTCACCAGCTGCTTACTTAGCCAATAAAGCTGATTCTGACAGTACTACTACTGCTATGACTGCTACTACTGCTGCAACTACAAATGCTAGTACTACTACTACCACTGCTACTACTACAAATCCTAGTTCTACTACTGCTGCTGCTATACAAAAGCTAATACTACTACTACTACTACTTTTGCAGCTACTCCAAATCACAGTACCACTACTGCTACTGCTTCTACAAATACTATACTACTACTGCTGCTGCTACAAATACTGCTAAAACCAGGGACAAACATAGAATCCTGTGACTGCAAGTTTAGTGTAGACTTACTTTACCACCAAAGTCAAAAATGAAGAAATTAATTTATAATTTAGAGTAAAGTAAAAATTATGTAGTTCCTTTCCTGCCTCTGTCCTGGGCTTTTCTCTAAAGCCCCTCACTTACTGTTATCAGAGTCATGTTCAGTACTGGCTTATTCCTTTATCTGCCAGTCGTAAATGTTTAACAAGCTGAATGTAGAGTCTTTATTTAAAAAAAAGAAAAAGAAAGAAAAGAAGGCACCTGGCAAATGAAATAGTGAAATACTGTAGGAGTACTCTGTTTAGACTTACCAGTACTATGCAATAGAGATGTGACAGTATTTGGTGTTACAGTGATAGCAAAACTGGACTCGGAAAGGATCCATGACTGTAGGTTTTGGTTGTAGAAAGCAGATAGAACTATAAAGAACAGCAGATACCATCATGCTTTGCACTGAAGGTAAAGAGGTGAGAGCATTAGGGTTAAGGTGATTTTTTTCCCTCTACATTTGACCCATCCTTCAATCCCACTGGGGCAATCTGTCAGGAGTACCTATCTGGAGGATTAGCCTATTGTGCATGTTTTAGGTTGATGGAGGAAACCACAGCAAACAGAGGTAAAGCATGCAAACTTCACTCAGAGAGACCCCACATGATCCAGGATTTGAACCTAGGACCTTCATGCTGTGAGGTGAGAGCACTAACTACTTTGCCACTGTGCCACTATTGTGACCTGATTTACGGTCATAATCATAAACATATAATCCAGGGGTATCTATACTTCATATTTGAGTTTTATTTGCACAAAGACAAAACCAATCATAACTGGCATACTCTAAGTCTATGTAAACACACTCAATGAAGCCAAGGGCCATGACTAGCCCCTGGGCCAGACTTTGAACCTGTCTGAGTAGGCTCAGACTTGTAGACTCATAGTATTGTGATATCCAGACTCCACTCCATCCCTGCGTGCTGTTTCTGTGGCAGTGATGGCACCATTTATGAGCGTATCTGTCTTCTTGATGCGGGCCACTTCTGACAATCCCCTGTCAGCTGAATTGCTTTAAAGAATGACTGTTTGCTATTGAGCTTTTATGAAAATACTACAGTGATAAGTGATGCCTCACTCAGAGCTGGAGCACACTCTGCTTGATTTGTTTGTCATTTTTTATTTTGCTCTCACCGGCCAAAAAAAAAAAAAAAACCCTCACCATTGGATTTAACTAAAAGAACTATAGGCCTCTAATTTCTGCAAAGATGATTCTTTTCAGCTGCCAGCAAGTTATTGAACCATGTAACAGCATATTATAAAGTTCAATCAATGCAATAAGAAGTCAAATGAATGTATTTTGTATTCAACACTGAAATATGTATTGAGGTTGTTACATAATGTAGCTATTATACATGATGCACTGTTAACGGTCAGGACTGCATAATGATTTGAGCATCTAATTTTTGCATTTTGCATCTAAAACGTCCCATTTAATCACATTGTGCCTGTTTGCATTCTCTACTATAACTTGTATTAAGCTGCAATAAGTTAATATTTATGTTGTGAGAATTAAGTAGGCAAGGCAAGTTTTTTTGTATAGCACAATAGATACTCAGAGTAATTCAAAGTGCTTTACATAAAGTTAAAAGTGCATAAACAGCAATTACAATTAAAACAGTAAATCAGATATAATTAAGAATCCATTTAAAATGACATTAAAAGAGAAGAGTGCAGATAAAACCCTTTCAGTTAACATAGGCACAGTTAAAAAGAACAGTTTTAAGTCTGGACTTGAACATTGTCAGAGTAGAGGTCTGTCTAACATCGTCAGGGAGACTGTTCCAGAGTTTAGCTGCATAAAACTGAAACGCTGCTTCACCGAGTTTAGTCCTGACTCTGGGCCCCAGCAGGAGACCTGTCCCTGAGGTCATGTTTTAGGGCCAGGTGGATTATTGGCAGTCTGGCACGGTCGGACAGTTTGACGTGGTCAGTGACATGAGTCTGTTTGGTGTGTTCTGCACCATTTGACGTAGCAGGTGACAGTTGCTTGCCTGGAAAATCCAGACTGATATGTCTCTTTATTATTATACAGAGAAATATGTTCTTCGCAAGCAGCGTCCGCAACAACAACAATCAAGGTGGTGCACTGAGGAGCCGAGTTTGTTTCATTCAGCGGTAAATTCCGTTTTAAATAACCAAAAACATATTGAGTCATTAAAACCACAGCAGCTTGCAGCACTAGAAGCCTTTATTTAAAAAAAAAAAAGAGTTTTCGCAGTGCTTACTTTCTTGTCACTTTGTTAACGTCACGTCCGCCATTTTCTGATTAGCTAACTCCGCTGTCTGCTTGCTCTGCGCCAGTGGTGAGTCTGGAATTTCCAGACAAGACAGTTGCACCTAGTTCTGGCTGATTGAACATATCAAATCAGCGCTCTGATTGGCTGTGTGTCCCGTTCACAATTTGTCTAACAGTTTGCATTTAACATCAAAATATAAGGAACTTTTATAATGCAATAAATAACAAAGATGATATTATAAATAAATTGTAACAAATAGGTCAACATTTTGGAGGTTCCCTATCTTGCCAAACCCTGCCATTCCTAGCTAAATTTAAAAAAAATAATTATGAACATATGAGGTAAATATTGGATATATATGGTGAACGTTATGGATGGAAGATGTGGATGATGTGTAGTGTGTACGTGGATATACAGACGTGTTCATGTAACAATGGAGGAATACATACTGTTCGTGCAGGAATATGACATGTATAGTTGTGTTTTGTTTTGTTTTTTTGTTTTTTTTGTAGTTTTTTTTTTGGGGGGGGGGTAATTGGTTTAGTTTTGTTTCTTTTGTGTGCAATGATTGTTGATTGTTTGTGTTGAAACTGTAAATTATTATTGTGGTTATTATTGCTGTCATTATTTTCATTGTAATATTTTCAAGAACAACAAAAAAAAAAGTAAAAAAAGTAAGTAAGTAAAGTAAGGCAATAAAGTAATAAAAAAAAAAATATAAGGAACTTTTATTCTAACAAATATTCAGTATGTTCCCCTCAGCTAGCGAAGCTAATGTGCTGCAGTTAGCTTACCTTAGCTTTAGCCTCGTGCAGATAAAAACATAATTCTCCTCTGAGGCAAACAGCTGCAATAATCCAGTCTTTTTTATTCATTACTGTGATCAGATGTGTGTCATTTAGCACGTATGATTATTATTCACTGATAAATACTTGAGTTAAACATGTGTGGAGTTGCTGAGTTTTGTTTAGCCCTGTAAACCCACGGAGTTTAGTGACTAGCACCACCTGCTGTTGTAAATAGTTATTACTTGTATGCGCAGAACTAACGCACGGCTGGGTGGCGACAATGTGAGGTGACAAAGCAGTAGCCCTACCTCTTCTGTTGGCCTGTCCCAGCCACGCAAGCAAGAGTGCTAACTACTCTGCCACCGTGCCGACAGCTGGACAATAATAAAACTAGTAAGTCTTTTTAAGGAAAGCCCTACACACTGGAAGTATTTCATTGATTGTCTCACGTCTGGGTGTATATATGTAGTGCTACATGACTGATTGGATTTGGAGCAGTGTAATTCAGTGGAGCAGTTCACTTACTTCAGAAGTCATATATATCCAGCCTGCGTTCAGCTGGAGTCTGTTGGTGTATGATTCCATTAGGTCTGTGGCAGTGTGAAAACAAGTGTGCGGAGCGTGCTTGGGCCTGAGGTGATGCTGTTGAGGTGATTTAAATAACACAACTGTCTCTCTTTTCATTAATACACTTTCCTTCTCGCAGAGCCCCGGGGCATGGCGCTCCAGCAGCCGCCCAATGAATTTCAGTGTTTTTTCAAAATGAGCCGCGTGCTCGAAAGCGATGCTAATCTCAGATGTAGAAATTGGAAAAGTCAGTGCGGCAAATACATCAGCGGCTTTCCTCCAGACAAACATGCAATATTGATTCTGCTCGCCAACAGGTCATATTTTATGTATTTGTTTTAAAGATGGGGGACAGTGTGGCATGGAGAGGGGGGCTGTGAGGGAATATTGACGATGAGCAGAACAGATGCGCGCTGCCCGGTCAGGTCGGTTTCTTAATGAATGCTAATTGGATCAGAGCAGACGTGTGCACGGCCGCTGACTGTAAATGAATGGGGTTTTTCTGCTCCCATTTGACCCCGGTGTGTTTGTGTGGATTTGTTTCAAGATAATGACTTCACGCTGCCTTCTGTTCAGTTTAAACACACAAATTCATCTCAGGTTTTATCTGACAATTGGAAAACAGTCCAGTCAATTTAAATTTTGAGAAATGCTGCACAACTGTGCTAATACACACTTTCTGAAAGGTTGTAGTGCAACTTATTATGGGTCTTTGTTACTGTTTTGTATCATACAGCTCTAAAAAATAAGAGACCACTGTATAATCGGTTTCTCATGCTGATAGTATCTCAAGGGGCTATTTTATGCTTTTATTAATATTTTTAAACCAATCACCTGGTGACCTTGGTCACCTCTAAACAGCATTGCAGATTTTACACTCATCAAAAACATTTGACTATAAGAAAACATTTTTAATAAGTACTCTTCTGAAACAGATGAAGAGACCAGCAGAGTGTTGCAGTCTTTTGAACAGAAACAGGGGGAAAAAATTGGTTTACTTGTATGATGCAATTATTTTCCTACATAAAAAAATGTCTGTGTGGAGGCAATGGAAACAGAACTGAACTATACACTGTATTTTGTGTGTGTGTGTGTGTGTGTGTGTGTGTGTATATATATATATATATATATATATATATATATATATATATATATATGGCTTGTTGATTGGTCAGTGCTTTCTGGAGTGGGTGGGTGTTCGTGGAAGAGGTGGAGGTTTGTGCAACCAAGCGTTCTGAGGCCTCAGACACTCAGCACCAGAGAATACAGAATTAGTCAGACAAAATAAACCAATATTGCTGCAAAAAAAAAAGGTTATTTTCTTTTCTTTTTTTTTCATATTATACCTTAACATATATAAAATCCTTTCTACTAGGCCATGTTATAATGTTCCCTCATCAAAAACATACCTGGAGGAAACACTGACCAATCAACAATCCCTCTACATCCAATCTGCTCTCATTAACCTTCATCCTACCAACCTGTTTTACATACATAGATTACTGAGTGGGGTCACCTTGTACCCCACAGATAAAAATCTGTAAAAAAAACAAAAAAACAACAAACAAACAAAAAAAATAAAAAAAATAAATAAAAAATAAAAAACCCTGTTTCTGTTCACTTCCCTCCCTCTAGTGTATGGTACATCAAATATTAATGTTTTGTAAAAGAAAAACTAATTAAAGTGATAAAAAACATAAAAATGCATAGGGAAAAAAAAGCAACTTTGGATTGGAGTCATTAGTGACCCTGATATATTTCAGTTTATAAAATTCTCAAATTACATCAGAAACCAAAACCCCCTTTATAACATAGACAACAAGTAGCCCGACAAAATCATGAGCAAAATCAGAACAATAAAATAAAGCATCTCTGAGCTATGACAAAAAATATAGGCCCGGGGTCATGTTTTACCCCACTTGGTCAGATGAAGGTTAATTTATCCAACAACAGTGTACAGCTGTGTTTGCACTGATTCCTCACAGACATTATTAATTTTGTAGTAAAATGGCATCATACAAAAGGTTTCAGGAGGTAACCAGCTTTTTTTTTACTCTGTTTCTGTTCAAAAGACTTGTTTCTTTTTGGCGCCAGTAGAGTACTCAATAATAACATTCTCTTTTTGTCAGATAATGAAAAAGGTTTTAAAATGTGCTGCTGTTTTAGAGGTGACTGGTTTAAAAAGATAAAGAAAAGCATCATATAACTCCTTTAACATTAGTTTGTTGTGAGGGCTTCTGGTTTCATGTAGTGTAGAGCAGTCAGCAAAAAGTACATTGTGTACATCCACAACAATCGCTCTGTGGTGTATCTTGTTATAAATGAATAAATATGCATTATATTTTTACAACTGTGAGAACGCTGGTGCTGCACCCCACAGGAAGACTCTGTTAAGACGAGTGTGTGCCCCGTCTCCGTGAGTTCTTTAATGCTTCAGCAGCTACCTGTTCTCCCACAACAATTAAGCCAAGCCTCTTTACTGTATCTCCGCTCCAATTAATTTTAATATTTAAAGAGCCACGCGGAGACTTCTGAACCTGCTAACGCAAGATTAGAGTCAACTCAATTAAACATTGATGGCCATAAATAAACATTCTCATTTGTGAAGCCTCAGTGGCGCAGAGTAAATCAAGAAGAAAAAAAAGAGTTTGAGAGGAGGAGCTGCGTTTATGAGCTGAAGTGGGGTCAGAGGAGGACAAGGACAGGGGACAGAGGAAGACAAGGTCAGGGGATTGATGTGGATGGACAACTGCAGCAGAGAACTATACTGAACAAAATACTTTAAAAATGCTGAGCTGCTGAAATCTTCCAACTAAAAATAGTATTGTTTTGATTGAAATAACTCCATTTGGACAAATTTAATCAAAATCACTAGCTTTATGTAACTTGGTGGCTTATAGCAATGTTTCTCAAACTGTGGAACAGTTTGTGCACGGGTCTCTTCTCAGGAGTCTTTTGCAGTTAATGGCCTCATTTAAATGGAAGCTTACTCCAAGCTTTCTGAAATAAATTCAGACACCTTTGCATCAAATTTTTAAATTTTACACCAAACAATACTTTTTAGTTCACATGTAAATAAAGTTGGTAGGATTTTATGGGGCTATTATTGTAGCAAAATTGTTGCAAAAGTTTGTATAAATAGATTTGTCTGTATTAAGATGTGTGTGTATCAAGTTTTGTGTGTGCATATTAATATCGATATGTGTGTAATTAGATTTTTGAGAGTGTATTATGATTTGTCCATGTGTATTGCAAATTGAATGTGTGTAATATGATTTGTGTGTGTGTAATACAATTTGTGCAAGCATAAAACTATTTGTATGCACTTAATACGTTTTGTGTGTGCGTAATACGATTTGTGTGTGTGTAAAATGATTTGTGTGTGCGTAATTTGATTTGTGCATGAGTAAAATGATTTGTGTGAGCGTAATATGATTTGTAGGTGCGTAAAACAATTTGTGTGTGCGCAAAACTATTTCTGTGTTTATAATATGATTTGTGCGTGTGTAAAACAATTTGAGTGTGCGTAATATGATTTGTGCACAAAAAGATTTGTAAATTGCGCAAAACAATTTGTCTGTGTATAATGCGATTTGCGAGTGCATAATAAGATGTGTGCAAGTAAAATAATATATCTGCAAATGCAAAAGTGCTAAAAGTTCAAAGTCTTTCAGACAAAGCTCTAAATAGATTAAATAAATAGATTAAATGTAAATAGATTTGTCTGTATTAAGATGTGCCTATCAAATTTTGTGTGCATATTGAACCTTGTATACATGTACTTAGATTTTTATTAGTGTATTATGATTTGTGTATGTGTATTGCAATGTGCATGGGTGTAATAGATGTGTGTGTGTGTGCATAATATAATTATGCAAGCATAAAAGTAGTTGTGCATGCATAATACGTACTGTCCATGCGTAAAACAATTTTTGTGAGCGTAAAACTATCTGTGCCTGCGTAAAACAATTTGTGCATGTAAAATGTGCGTAATATGATTTGTATGTGCATAATACGATTGGTGTGTGTGTAATATGATTTGTGTGTGTAAAACAATTTGTGCAAGTGTAAATCTATTTGTGTGTGTGTAAAATTATTTGTGCGTGTGTAAAATGATCTGAGATCAGCTCTAAATACACACAAATCTTTTTACAGTCCTGCCATGTTAGAGCTGTGTGTCTGTGTTTCGATATGTGTGTCTTTTACCCTGAGTTTAGACTTACAGGCTGTGGATCAGCCGACACACCAATAAATGGCAGTAGTATGTAATACAGACAAATCTATTTACACATGCTCAAATCATTTTGCTACAATAATAGCCCCATAGGATTTTAGTGCAGCTGGAGAATCTCTGAGTGCTTGTACTGAGCAGTGGGGGAGAGACAGAGCTTGATATAATGGCTAATTAGAGCAGCTGTTGATGGTGACATGGCGCTAACAGACAGATAAATGAGTTGACTACCTTGTACAAAATGCTTTTTACATTTTTGCTGCATGAGGTTCTATGCCAGAGAAATGAGCAAAATCTTTTTATTGCCGTTTTGAGCTTTCCAGGCTGAGATAAAGAGATTTTGGATGTTTCCTATGAAGTGCAGAGTAAGAGCCCAAACTGAGACAAGATGAGTTCCTTCAGTCACATGGCTGCCCTGACATGTGCCTGACCAAAACTCAGAATTAAAGGGCTGATTGACTAAAAAGGCAAAAATCGTCCCGCTATATCAGTCACCCTCTAATGTAAAGAACTCCACTGACAGCAACTTGTGTCTCTCTTGAAGGCTGTCTCTCTGGACACCTGGAGTGGTGTTCTGGATACATGCCAGCGAGTGTAGGCCCTGGGGCTGTCCCATGAGCCAGTGCATGCTAGAGGCAATTTGGTTTTTAGGCCTGCCACAGTGTTATTCTAGGAGAGTGTCTGGGGAGAGGGAAATCTTGGAAGTTTTTTTTTTTTTTTGCTTAAACTTGTGCCTTTGACCCCGGTTCAACTTTATGGTGAGTATTGTGCTTGGACCAATGAAATCGTCCGTGATCCAAATGGGACCACCTCTCTCTGTTCTGAGTGTGATTGGTCCAAAAAATTCAGTCTGTCCCTCTGTCAAATCTGATTTATAATGAACCCAAATGAGGTCTCAGAGTCTCAATTCTTCAGAGATGACTTCTGGTTCTCACAACCTTTTACACCAAGTACCACCTCAGAGAATATGTGGCTCATCAGGGACCATTCTAGTGGACTAGGGTGAGCCAGAATCAGGACTAACCCAGGTCTAAACCAAAGACCTGTAGGGATTAACATAGTGCTAAACCAGGGTTAAACTATAACACTATACCAGGGCTAAAACAGGTCTACACTGGGACTAAACCAGATCTACACTGGGACTAAACCAGGTCTAATCCAACACTAAACCAAATCTGAAGCTGGACTAAACCAGATCTAAACCAGGTCAAAACCAGGACTAAACCAGGTCTTAACCAGATTTAAACCAGATCTAAACCAGGTCTTAACCAGATCTAAACCAGGTCAAAACCAGCACTAAACCAGGACTAAACCAGGACTAAACCCGGTCTAAACCAGGACTAAACAAGGTCTAAACCAAGACTAAACCCGGTCTAAACCAGGACTAAACCAGGTCTTAACCAGATTTAAACCAGATCTAAACCAGGTCTTAACCAGATCTAAACCAGGTCAAAACCAGCACTAAACCAGGACTAAACCCGGTCTAAACCAGGACTAAACCCGGTCTAAACCAGGACTAAACAAGGTCTAAACCAAGACTAAACCCGGTCTAAACCAGGCCTAAACAAGGTCTAAACCAAGACTTAACCAGGTCTAAACCAGATCTAAACCAGGTCTTAACCAGATATAAACCCGGTCTAAACCAGGACTAAACAAGGTCTAAACCAAGACTAAACCAGGTCTAAACCAGGACTAAACCAGATCTTAACCAGATACTGTTTAGGTTTTAACCAGGACTAAACTAGATCTGAACCAGGTCAAAACCAGATCTAAACCAGGACTAAACCAGGCTTTAACCAGGACTTAACCAGGACTCAAGTGATCCGTACTTAAAAACTTGGTCAAGCCCAAATAAATCAGGCTCTTAAATCTCACAACAGTAAATTCTACCAAAACTAACAGACTTTTTACTACTTTTTGAGTTTACCCATGTTGGCGAAAACCTTTTTTCAGATAAGGCTGCATGTATTATATATTAGGGACGATAAAGTATACGATATAAGAGGGTTATACAGCATATGGGATGTATGTAAGCCCTGGAATAACAAATGCCTGCACCACATTTAACTGATTCAGAAGAACGACCCACATGGATGCGATACATTTTCATTTTCTCTCCACGTCCTTCTATTCCATTGCACTTTGGTCTTGTATAAAAGTCCTTAACAGAGAGTAATACTTCAGTGTCTGCCTATGTAAAGGTCAGAGTCTTGTCTCCAGGATTTGGAGGAGGTAATGCCGGCGCTCTGATCTCGTATTCTGGCTTTCTGACCTGCGGCGCACCCCCGCGGAGAACATCTATTAGACATGAGCCTCCCGTAACATTAGGATAATACAGGCCGACTCCGGCACGGTCCAGGGTTTATGGAGGACGGTTGCAGATCCCGGTGGAGGTTGCGCAGAGAGAAAACAAGTGCTTGTGAGGCTGTCCACGTACGGTGCGTTGACTGACAGTGAATCATTCATGCAGTGGGGAGCATGATGAGAGCTTGATTAAGGACAGAGACCAAACCAAAACCAGGGCTGATTAGACGAGGATTTTTTACATAAAATACAAGAGCGCAAAAAAGTAGTTTCATCCAGAGTTTTGGAAGATGAGAAGTGAAACATCCTTGCAGGATGAACATATGACTCCATGTGAGCCGGCCCTAGCTGTGTTAGTCCTTTAGGCAGAATATCGCCAGAATAAATACATAACAGATGTAATTTCCTGTATCTTGAGGCATTTTAGTTGATCAGTAAAGATGCAGTAAAAAATTACACTAATTAAGATTTTACTTCTCAAAACATTGAACATGTTTTTCTTTTAACGTTATATGTATAACACTTCACACATTGTTAACATGAGGTGCTTATCTCTACACATATTGTAGCATAGTTAGATTTAGCTTTATTTATTTTATGTTTTACTATGTTTCACACACTTATGACTAGTGTTGAAATTCTCTGTTATTTCCAGTGGAGTCTTCAGTCTCATCACACTGACTGAGGACAGTTGCTACAAAAGCTTCTGTCAGGACGTCTGGACTAATGTTTTATGTTGCTTTTATAATAACACAGTTAAAATATTGTGAGAAAGGCGTTGGGCACCACCACGGTAACGTGCACTTCAGATCACAGCTTTCATTACTGCATGTATTATTTCATTAGCTGTTTATAATCGTATCTTCAAGAGTAAGAGGTCGATTGTCATCAAACGAAAAGTGACTTAGAGCTAACACATCTATGGACTCAAAACTGTCCCCAGTAGCCATAATTTCTAGGTATTTAGTGTTATCCCCCCTCAAATGAAGGGGATGAAATGAAGGGATGCTGAATGCAGGAAGCTAAATGCAGGATGCTGAACGTAGGTTGATTCAGATTCAGATTCAGAAAACTTTATTGATCCCAGAGGGCAATTCATTTGCAGCATTCTCAGAGCAGTTCTCACACACACAAACACACAGTGTGCCAGTCTATTACAGACACAAGTGGAACTCAAAAACAATATAAGCGCAATATACATATTACAGTGTAAAACCTCGAAGAACACGACCCTCAAAATTTCATCAGGAGTCAGAGGATGGAGGGGCTGAGCCAGGAGGCACTTGGCTTTGCTCAACACTCGCTCCTCCCACAGAGAATGCAGCTCCCTCAGTTTAACACCTGTGATTTTTGAGCAGGTTTTTACAATGTTCTGCAGTTTGTTTTTATTCTTCAAGGACAGGGACTGGAACCAGCAAATGAAGGAAAAAGTGAGCAGACTTTCAATAAAAGAACAATAAAAGTTGTTGAGGATAGTCTTGTTTACATTAAAAGAGTTCAGTTTTCTCAACAGATACATTCTCTGCTGCCCTCGTTTAACATTTTATTGTCCTACACAGTGCCCAGATATTTGTAACTATCGACACTAACACTGTGGGATGGTGCGCATCTAAAATCAATCACCATCTCCTTGGTTTTAGCAACATTCAAATCCAGATTGACCTGTGATGAACACAGGTTGCTGAAAGCAGGATGAGGGATGCAGAAAGAGGGATGAGAAGGAGATAGCCTGCAAGAGATGATGCCTGGAAGAGTTGAGATTTAATGTGGGGGCTCTGTCTCTGCAGTTCCCTGGCAGACTCAGGACCCCCCCGCCCCCTCTAGACAGTGCACCATACAGCAGATAAAATCTGAGAAACTGATCATTTGGGATTCTGTTTTTTCAGAGCTGTTGGCCTGTGTCATGCAATAGACTCTCTGTTTTCTATTTTAATGTTCAAAGTCACAAACCCATTCTGATCATGGTCTATGGTACATTTAGGCAACATGTCACCACCTGAATATGGAATCAAAGGCAGACAGGAGCCACACGTTTAGAGCATCTCTCCTATCCCATGAATGCATAAGACAGAGCGGCACCGGGCGAACATGACAATCCCTGACAGCTCCTGTACACAGCCGCCTGCTCACGCATTCACATACAGTATATTCTCAAAGTTATTCTGGAGTGGGTGGGGGCTCGAGGGGGGGCAACAGCACATGAATAAATAGGAATCAAAGAGTGTGCAACAGCGACGGCAAAGGTTTTGGCATTTGGAGCTATGGAGATATGGGGGAAGGTGTCAGGGGCTAAGAGAACTGGGTTTGACAGGGGGTTCAGGGAGGGCAACCCAGCGCTGTCAGAGCTCCAGGTGCTGAGGCGTGAACTGGGGAGGGATCTGAGACAAAACTGGTGCCTATGGTGATTGCTGGAATATGGGAGAGGCATAAACAAACCAAGCACCTGACAGAGTGCTGGAAAATATTCTTGCATTGCCGGCAAACATATACTGGAAGTTTCTCATCTGAGTGGCCAACACTGAGAACTGACCTCATTGACTCTCACATTCATTCACCAGTGATAACTTAGAATCTCCAATTGACCTAACACATGCATGTCTTTGGATGGTGGGATAGGGTGACCCCCTCAAAAAGTGCTAAAAGTGGGACAGGTTGTGCAATTTGGTGAGACAAAGTGGGACAGACTTGTGAAATTAAAGTTTTGCATACATATCTAACCTCATTTAGATAAAGCGACAGCTGCTACTGTTAAGGGCCTATAAAACAGCTGATGTGCTGTTTGTTTCACCACCAAAAACTAGGGTGACCACCTCTAAAAGTACTAAAAGTGAGACAAGTTGTGCGATTTGGAAGGACATAGTAGGACGGACTTGAGAAATAAAAGCTTTGTTGTTTGACATTATCTAACTTACCAACTTAATGAGTCTAAATCTCATTTTCATAAAAGACACAGCTGCTAAAAACCATGGATCCATGCTAAAAACACATTTTGCAAAGTAATGTCTCTACTGAGAGTTTATGCATTAAAATAAAAGCCCCATGGAGAGGCCTTTCCTGAAACAAAGGTAGCAACACATCAACCATATACAACCCAGAGAGACAGGACGCCCACAAGAATTTATTCTACATTTTACACAAAGAATAAGTCTACACTGATGTTACCTTGTTGTTCTTAAGTTGAATCTCACTTTTTATAAGATCCACTGAAAAAGAGAGACATTATCTGTGCAGTACAACCAAAAGTGGGACAGGTGGTCACTCTACGGTGGAAGGAAGTTGGAGTACCCAGAGAGAACCCATGGTAACACAGGGAGGACATGCAGACTCCACCCAGAGTGTTTTGTGTCAGTTGGCCCAAGAACCAAACCCACAATCTCCTTGTTGGGAGGCAAGAGCACTAAACACTCTGCCCCCCTGCCCCCCAAAAGGTGCGTTTTGAGAAGTAAAAACAGGCAAGGACTCAGCCTGTCTAATCTCTATAGGCAGCTCTACAACATGTAGAGTACACTTGGTTCAGCTCTTTGGTTTGGCTCAGTCCAGTCCACTCATGGACTTTGTTCTTTAGCCACAATGTTGGGGGTCACCCTTGTCCTCATTTGCCATTTACCTTCCCTATGGTGATGGTTTCACAAATCCATCCCACTGCATTATTTGTCCAAAGAATCTTATGCTCTCCCTAACCTTCAGTCTGTTCACAATTCTGCTCACAATCCAGATGTTTATCCTTCTTTCAGTACGGGGAACTCAGAATTTTTCTGTAGCAACATATTTGAGAAGAAGAGTTGTATCATCTACAAACCCAAAGGCTGGGACACACTTAGCCGATAATTAGCCGTCTGGCACAGTTGGACAGTCTGGCATGGTTAGTGACGTAAGTCTGTTGTCTGTTGTGATGTGTTTTGCACCGTCGAGCGTATTGGGAGACAGTCGGATCTAGTTTTGGCTGATTGACTATGCTGAATCAGCACTAGCCTCAGACATGCACTCTGATAGTAGTCATACAACATTAAATTATACAGGACTTGTGTTTGGTAAGTTTCCTACAGCCATGACGCTAATGTGCTGCAGTTAGCTTACCTTAGCTTTAACCTTTGGTAGATGGAAAAAAAAATCCTCTCTCTGAGACAAATAGGTGCAATAATCAAGTCCCTTTTATTCACTGCTTGAGTGAGCCACTTCAGTGTTGCAGAGGTTTATTTACAGAAGCCCATTATCAGCAGAGTTTAGCTACTTACGCCGCCTGCTGTGTATAGTTACTGTGCTTTTCGCATCGGCACTGTTGTCGGTCTAGGTCGCTCTGGTGTGTCTTAAGACACTTTTTGTGCCAACCAGGGAGATGTGAAAAGACAGCGCATTTCCTTTTCGTCTTCTAACGCCAGTTGGTGTTAGGTTGATGTGTCGAGCCTTTCTCTGCTGATTTGTATTCCACCTTCGATGTGCTGCAGAGCAGACCTCATTATGTACTCGGCATAGATGTTACAGAGGTATGGAGATAAAACAACATTTTTTATTACTGCAGTAATACATGTGAACTATGTGTGCAGAGCTATGAGTGTATACAGGAAAACAACTGTAAAATAATGGTAATTTCCATTAGAACTGTTGATTGTGGCATTAAAATGAAGGTATTCGATCATAATATTACAGGAAAACAACTGTAAAATATATATATATATATATATTTTTTACAGTGTAAGAAAGAGGTTTGGATTTGAAATACACTCAAGGAAAAAAGAAACGCACCACTGCTTTTTTTTAACACATTTTTGTTTGGTTACTTATTTTTGATGGAAATATCACATGTGCACATCAACCATATACCCGTCCCTGATATTCAGACCCAATTAATCAATGCTTATGACAGTTTCAATAACAATAACATGACCAAACAATAATAATGCAGCAGTTGTGACATGTGGTCGACCAGATCTGGGACGGTCATTGGAGGATCCAGTGGTGTGGAAACGCTCAGCGAGGCGTACAACAGTAGAGTGATGGACTCCAAACTCCTGGCTACAGCCGTGTGCTCCTTCAGCTTGAAGCAGGCCAATGGCTGCCAATCTCTCTCTGGTTGCAGGAGTCGTGTCATTGTGAACAAATGTGCTTTTTTTTTCCATTTTGGTGTCTTTTTATAGGGAATGGTTGTGCACAATTGAGGACAGGTCCAATTCATCTCTGAGTTTTACTCATGACCCAGACATAGGTGATTAATACAAAAATACAGTTGTTATTGCTCATCAAAATCAATCAACCGGAACCAGGAAAACAGTCATTTCATTTTGACTCAGAATAGTACTTAACTCATTGCAGTCTGTAATTTTTCACTGGCTGTAATATTTTTTGACAAATTGAGAAAATGAAAGTGGTGCGTTTCTTTTCCTTGAGTGTAAAAAACCACCCAAGGTTATGTTGTATGGTAACAGCAAGCTTTTGTGGCAAGAACCTAATGACCTATTTTTAGTCAGCAAAGCAGCAAAATAAAGTTGAGAGTATTTGTGTTTATTCAGGCTGCAGTGTTCATTTTGTTCATTTTAGCTCCAAGAGACTCCCATTTAAAAGAAAAAAAAAAAAAACCTTTATTGAGAAATCCTGGAAACCATTGGAGAGCCACAGTGTATTAGTAGTCTCTCTAACAGGCTGTCCTCCTGTGTCTCAGATTTCCTGTGAAGTGTTCAGTGGGCGGTGACTGACAGGTGTGATTGACAGCTCACTTGTCGACTGTGGTGGTCGTTCAGAGCTTGTTTAGCGAGTGGAATATATGTTTTTTTCTTCACAGACAGCTCCATTGTAGCTTTATCAGAAGTGAATCCATCAAAGAAATGTATCGCTACTAAAATGTACTGTTTTATTATTTACAATAGCATTAAAGTGTTGGAACTAAATTAGGCAGAGAAGAAGGCTTAATTTAAGCTGCTCCCTTTTTTTAAGCCACAAATTATTTGCATGAGTTTTTCCACCAGATGCACTGCCTGAAACAATCCTTTTCATTATTGCAGGCAGTCAAAAACCTGATCTACGGCAACAAAAGCGAAGAACTAACCTCTTCATTTTTGGGAACCCACAAGACACATCTAAAAAGATAAAACATGATCTAAGGTATTGTTGTATGACTGTAAGAACATGCAGTTTTATGTCGCGTACGGCTGCTCATGGGGCCAGTGAAAACATTTAGAACTGCTAAACTCAAACATCAAAAAATCAAATTTGTTTATTTTATTGTTTTGTATTCTGTTCCTCGTGTGATCAACCTCAGATCTCAGCACTCCCCAAGCCCCTCATTGTGGCCTGTGTCTGAGCAAAAATTGCAGCCATATGTGTGGAAATATTTACATATATGTGGACACATACATACATACATACATGTGATGTAACTCAGTGTGTAAATATGAGCAATACATGAATGGAGTTCACAGGAATTGTTGAAGATAAAGTCAGGAGGATAAAAGTTGTGCAAAAATTGCATTATTGTTTTAGGCAGCCATATTACAGAAAGGTACCATGCCCTGTCAAAAAAAAAAAAAAAAAAAAAAAAAAAAGTTGCAAAAACTCCCTCATGATTTTTGAGACTTGGGGCCAACTCAAATATCTAGACTTGTATGTCTAAAAACTTTCAAACAATTTTAAGTTTTACTCACTATCTTTATTTTTTTAATTCACCTCACAGCCAACTATCCATTGCTCAGAAAAAAAGTATTACTATTGATAAATAAAAAAATCTAAATATACTAAATTTAACCAAACAGTTTTACAATTTTAACAACTTTTTCCGAACAATGGATAGTGAGTTGGCTGTGAGATGAGTTAAAAAATAATGATAGTGAATACAGCTTAAAATTGAAAGTTTTTTTTAGATATATGACCATTAAATTGAACTAAAAAATATATTTGTTTAAAACTTGAGATTTTAAGTTAGTCCCCAAACTCAAAAATCTTGAGGGATCCTGTTGCCTTGAGCTTTTCAAACATTTTTTTTTTTTTTACAGTGTGTAGAAAGAAGGTACCATGTCTAGTTTGTCTTGTCAACAGAGGTGGGTAGTACTGAGCTACATTTGCTCTGTTACATTTACTTGAATAACTTGTGGGAAGTAACTAAATACTTTTACCCAAATTATTTCCTTGAAGAGGAAGAAAGGAAGAGGAAGTACTTTCTGAGCACATTTTGTAGAACATACTTTTAGCTAATTAAATGTTTAATGAAAAATATGTATTTTTTATTATGTTAATATTACAAAAAAGTTGAGTCACTGCAATAACAAAATATATTTACTGAAGAAATTTTATTGTTCAAATGCATGTTTAATTTATTCATGATGTTTTTAATGCAGCACTTTCATTTTAGACTCGTTTCAGACTTTTTAAATAAAACCCTTGAGTTTCAGAGAGTAGTACTGATAATTCCTTAGAGTAAAGATTATTCTGTTGTTGATGATACTAGCATTAAATTTCACTCTAGGTGACATTAACATACTTTTTACTTCTTTTAAATTTATTTTTTTTTTTTTACTTTGAAGTAACAATACTCTACTACATATTTTGGCTGTTCACCTATATGCTACCTCTGTATTGGTTTCAAAAGCTTTATGGTGTGAAAAAGGGATTTATAATTATAAAGTAAATGTATAATTTATAACATAATTTACTTTTACTTTTTATTACTGTTTATTGTTTGGAAATAGCCGAATTGTCAAATTACTGTATTACACCAAATCTAAAATGCTAAATAAGACACTATATCCAAACAGTTACTCAGTACTAAGTAGTTTTTTACTTATAATTATTTGTATGACTCCTTCTTTACTTATAATATTTATTTTGATGTAACAATATTTATTTTGCTGTAACAATACTCTTACTTTGGCTACTCTACCTACCTCTGCTAGTCCTTTGCTCATCAATATTATCATGACTTACCTATTGTAGTAGTGAGCAATAAATAGTATTCAGTTAATATATTCACATATAAAAATTTAGCAAGTAGCTGGAATGACTTGCTTACTTTTTAATGGACATCTTGCAACAATATCTTTTCAGAACATTTTCTTTTCAAAAAATGAGACCAGGACCCATTATGTGTGACTTCACTGTGTCCACCTCGTCCTCTTCTTTGTCCTGGAGATGACGTAAAAAAAAAAAAAAAACGGGACAAAAATTCAAACTCATCCCACTGAATGTCAGTATTTGCTTATCAAACGCTCTATCAGTCCATCCTGCCTTCGTCATTAAGACTCTGCTGCTTCATATATTCATGCGCCGCTGCTTTTTCCCATCTGTCTCTGTGTGCAGCTCCTCAGGGAGAAGCCGGACAGTCGCCGAGTTGTTTTTTTTTTTTTTTCTTCCTTCTTTCCAGGAGCTGAGGCAAAAGGCTGAAGGGAGAAAAGCGTCCATTCACAGCCCTATAATGCTCTATTCATGAAGGCCCACGTGCTTTTATTATTTAGAGAATTCTCGGGCACAGAGAGCTCCGTCCTGCCTCATTGTGAAGCCATCATCTGAGGAGCTATTTCCACCGGCGCACAAAAATAGTCCTATTTGTGAAATACTGATTATCTCAAATGGGACCCCAGGGCCTGGATGGGGAACGGGATTTCTTAGACTCCCTCTTCCCACTGGTGGATTAGCATGTATTTTTTTCCCCCACCATCTTTTTCCTCTTATTCCAACTCAGCTTGATATCATTACGTAAGCTTTATAGACAGTAACCATAGAGGGTGATATATAGAGCACTAAAAATCTAAGAATGATGACTATAATAAAGAGTAAATAATGACATATTTTTTATGTTTTGAGCATTTTGTGCTGTAAAAAGTGTCTGATATGTTATAATACACACATGTTGTTTTCTCTGTGTCTCATACTTAGCCTTTGAACCTTTAACAGATGTTTTTAATTTTTTTTTACTAAAACCAGAGCAAAATACATTGCTTTTTTGTTTTTCCCCCCAGAAAAACTCATTATTCAATTTAATTTAATTTTATTTATATGGCCCAATATCACAGCAGCAGTCACTTCAAAGGGCTTTACAAATAATTTGTCACACAATCAAACATAAACACACTATCAGACACAAACACATAATCAAACATAAACAATAACAACAATAAACTAAACAGTCCCTGTCCTTTGACCCTCTTTCTTGGTAAGGAAAAACTCCTAAAAAACCCGACTGTGTGTCCAAAACTGTTAAATAAAGTGCATTAGCTAATCTATAGTACCACAGTTCAGGTCTGTAAGGATACAGCAGGCTTCATCCACACAGGTGAGTGGGGGTGAGGTAGGGATCAAAGAAATCCATAGGAGGAGAGGTTGAGGGCCCAAGGGCCAGTACAGGAGGACAGATTATAACTTGAGATGATACATTTAGTAAATTTTTTACTGTTGCAAATCTGATATGTAAATAAGAGTTTAGCGTGTGTCAAAGAGCGAGCGCAGTGTTTCAACCCAGTGGCCTGTCAATCAGCTCAGCCTAGAGCAGATGAAGAGATGGATGTCAGAGACTTGACAGATCCGCTGTATCAGGGAAGGACAGTAGGAAAAGAGAACATCTTGTGTTTTCTGTAGAAGTGATAGGACTACGGTTTAAAGAGGGACAACACAACTTTAAGTGGGCCAGACTTGCACCAGAATGCACACAACTCAGGCAGGGCACTGACGAGACAACAGGATTTAACAAGTGGACTAACCCCGCGACACCGTCATCCCACCACTGAGACTTTAAAAGGACATGGAACAGACTTGTGGAAGCCCAGTTTTAAAGACAGCTGCAATTCAGTGGAATACAAAAGAAACTAAAAGAAAGTGTTGCAGGTAAAGTCTGTCTCTTTGTTGTTACTGCAAAATCAGAGCTGCACTCATTTAGCTCCTGTGAGAGATGCTAACCTCAGCTGCGCCACTTTGCTCCACTTTTAGCACATCTTTGTCATTTAGTGTGCACGCATACCTTTGATAAATCTGGCCCTTACTGGCCCTTGTTGAGTGCCATAGAACATGCTGTGCAGTAGCAACAGTCAAAAAAAAGCCAAAAGCGCTCATCACTTGTTAGCCAAGTAAACAATAGCTAGGTACCTTTGACCTTTTTAGATATTACAGTAAAAAATACTCGTCGGAAACACTTATTTTTTCAGTATAAAAATTATTTCTCGGGCCAGATTATTTTATCATGTTTTTGATATTATGGCAAGGGCCAGACAGCTGGGGGAGATGGGCCGCAAATAGCCCCCAGGCTGCAAGTGGCACTCGGCTAAAGACCCCTAAACTAGAGTATTATATTAGTCAAAAAATATTTTTAACTATTTGTAATCCTTCTGTATTCCGGAATCTACCAGCTGCTGAAAGCTTTATCTTATAGTACTAAATGGTAGATAAACAAGTTCATTATTATAATCAAATTTACCCAGAAAGTACCCAATAACACAAAATCTTATAAAGATGTGTTTGCTGGTTAAATAAATCCCCCAGCCTTGTAAGAATGGGAGAACTGACCCGGCATCCCTGAAGGCTTGAGTCTAGTGAGAAAGTGACATGTCCTGGTTAGCTATAGCAACAATCGTCATGACAGAGCGACTAAAGGCTCATTTATACTCCCATTTCGAACATAAAATTGCATCACAGCATTTATACGTCCAACCGTTTTCTATGTCAACGTGTGAATTATGTTAAATAGCCAATAGGGGGCGAAGAAAAAGAGCATCAACAGTAAACAAACATGGCGGTCCTGGTATTAGTCAAAAATAGCATCTGTTGTCTTTGAATACACCATGACTAACCTGCTCTTGACACTTCTTTAAAAGCTGAGCCGTTTCTTCTGTTGTGACTGCTCAGCTGTGTTCACTAGCGCCCCCCAACAGTCAATGCATATATTGCTCTGTTCGTCCATATCCGCAAGCTCTGGGAAAATGGGCTACTGTACATAAAGAATGAACGCAGAAGACAGCCAGAGCGCTCTGCCCATATCTAGCGTCAAGTATAAATGAGCCTTAAAAGTCAGTGGAATTCATACTTCTTGCTCAGCTTCACTCTCGCTTTCTCTTCCTTCCATCTCTAGGGGGAGCTCCTTTGAGAAAAATGTGACCAAAAAAGCAGCAAAGATAGGAGCAAACTTGCATGGGTCCCTTTTAAGAAAAACCTATCATTACTCTATTTGGATGTATTTTTCTATTGTTTTAGCCTGTGACTGAAATTATTTGCGTGGTGTAGCCCCCCCTGCAGTTTATTGGACCTGTCACAAAACGCTAATGCATCCCCATTTGTGTATAATTACGCTCCTTGAACAAGTTTTCGGGGCCAAACGCAGATAATATCTCCCGTTTGAAACAATAACCCTCAGACGCATTAGTGTGGCTACATTAGCTTGTTTGTGGCGGTGCAGGAGATGCTCGGTGCTGACAGCTGAAGAGTGGACTGCAGAGAGAGGATTGCAGTAATTAGCGTTGTGTGGGAGGACACAGTGTGGGCTCGGCTCATCTGAATTACACGCCTTTTTCTTACACACACGTTCTGTTCAACGCCTGCTCACAACACATGAAGCTAGGTAACATTACAACAGTATAACATTCTGAAAATTCAAGAAATGGCTGGTTATGTTCAGAATAAATTGATAAAAAAATATATAGTAATTTAGAACACGTAAGTTTCAATAGTCTCATACGAAAAGACCGCAAATAATTTCTTAACATCTTGGCAAATAAATGATGAAATAAATCCAAGTACCCTCTGCAAAGTTCTCGCGTACCCCTAGGGGTCCCTGTACCCCTGTTTTGGAAACACTGAATTATACAACAGGCATGACTAAATGTAAGAACAAGCTTGTCATATGAATAAAAAAAATAAAAAATGAAACCATTTTGATATAGATAATTTCTTCACAATTTTTACTTAATGTTTATAAATTTTAGTGAAGATTAATACTAAACTCAAATGTTTTTTATGGGACTGATGGTTGAATAATTACTTGACTTTCAGAATTGACAGTGCGGGATAAAGACTTATTGACTTATTGAATGTGATTCATAACTGTAGGGCCCATTCTGAGAACCTGCACTGGGGCCCCTCACTGAGGCCAAGGATGTGTAACACTTGTCACATGACTTGGAGCACTCCGCCTCTGATTCACTTTCACTTCAATCAGAGTGTATTGTGTGGAGCTACGCAGGGAACTTTCTGCTCCTCCCTCACTCCCACTGTGTGCTGTGATGTCTGGTTTGGTTTGAGCAGCTTCCATGTGGCTTCCAGCTTCAAATTCATGCTAGAAACTCCTAGAATTCAGTGGTGAGTTTTGCTATTCTGTTATCAGAACAGCATATATTTACATATATTTACAGGTTAGGGTTTTTTCTTGGATTCTTTTCATCTCATGATGATGGCGAGCTGGTAGGACTGATCCTTTTTAATTATTTTGTTCCCAAGCTTTGGATTTTACACAAATAGATTTTTCCTTTTTTAAAATTTTTTCCTAACAATGAAAAATTAAAACTGAACTTTTCCAAAGAAAGTCAACAACACTGACAAGTGTGTTGTATTAAAATAAACTTGTTTAATAAAAGTCAACAAACTTTACAAAAAGAACAGCATTTAAACAATGTGTAATTGATATTTCTGTTTGTAATTTGTTTATGTTGTAATTTCCACTTTGCCGTTTACCCTGAAAAAAAAAAATCTTTAGAGCAAACGCAATTCTGTCATTCATACCAACTAGCTCCTTAAAGTACAGTTTTTTCTGCATACAGTTAAATTGCGTTAATTTCCAAACTGCTCCACCTTAATATGATACACTACATTTTATAAGGGAACACATCATTACAGATGTGCTATCGTATGGTTCAGTGGCAGAGCTGTGGCACATATACTGGACAACTACAGCCTGCCTCGGCGTTGTGGGTTAGATTCCAGACAGCGGCAGTTTATCAAATATCTCTCCCCACTTCCTCCATGATTTCCTACTAGACTCTGTCCTATCATAATTAATTTGGTTGTGGATCCAAACCACTGTTTAGATCCAGGAGTGTTTAAAGGGATTCTGTACCATTTTCAGATATACAGACCAAAATGCTAACCTCATTAAAAATAAATAAATAAATAAATAAAAAAAAATCAAGAATAAGTTTTAGTAGATTATTTCCCAATGTGAGCTATAAGAGTTTTGTGGCCCAATGGAAAGAGAATTTACCCCAGAACCAGAGGATATTTAGTCTGAGTCTAGGTCTGGGAACTTAGCCATTGTAAGATTGGACACTTTTTTGTACACTGATACATCTTTCTTTTAGCCTGGCAAGCAAGACTAGTTCTCTTTCTGGTAACGCTCCCATTCAAAGAGATTTCAGAGGGGCGGGACTAAGGGATGCAGAGTTAACCAATCAGAGAATGTGACGCAAGTAGAGCGACGGCAGCTTTTCATAACAAACATGGCCGCCATGGTGCGAGAGACTCGTTTGGAGGATTTTGCCAGTTTTAGAATCAAAACTCAAGAATATTCAGCGTTAGCAGCGTTTTTCTACTAATTTTTAAACGAGGACAGCAGCAGCTCAAACAGTCGTTGCGTAAGGTTTGTGTAAACGTGTTAACCGGGACTTTACTGTGATCAATGTCGTAACAAGACGAAGCTGATTCACAGGAATTAAGTACAACACAACGAGCTTCAGCAGAGTCAGATGGTGATAAAATTAAGCACTGAACTCCATCGAGCTTTGGTAAAGTTGTGCTGTAGCCCTGCTGAGTGTCTTAGACCATCGTTAATTCTTAATTACAATATGAATTACCACAAGTCTAACTTTATTCTTAACAAGGCTGAAGTTTGAAAGTGCCACTCAAATCAGTTACCAAAGCTAAAGTAAATAAATTGTGCCAATCGATGAGAAATAAAGACATTTCTAACATGTTTTATTTATTAAATGTAGCTCTAGCTGCTTTAAATACTTTGTGACCTTTATTTTACCTACAATAAAGTTTATAGTTTACATAAAAATGCTTTTTGCTATTTACTGTGTAAAAGCTGTTCATTTGCTCATACATCGACTTGTTTACCCATGTAACATTTTTAAATAATAAAAAATTATCAGAACTAGTCAAAAGGGTTTTATTTACAGGACACATGCAAGCAGTTACAACCACACACAATCAAACGTGTATAATAATGTATTAGTCTTATACAGCACCTTTTTAATAATTTAAAGTCACTTTACAATTACGTGTATTATTCATTTACTTTTCAGTCACACTGTGGTTCACAGCAAGAACAGTGACTAAAAAATATTTAAATATGCCTACTATATAAGGACTGATCAGGTATTGCAGAGCAATCTAGTGTTCACCTCAGAACTACACTGGATGTAAGATTCTTTTTCTTCCATGTATCCATGTACTGCATGTGTGGCAGGAAAACTCTTTGAGGTGTAGCTGGGCTGTAATCAGATATCTCATATATAATCTTAAGAACAACCTGTGCAGTTAAAATGTAAATACAGGAAGTGTTACAGGAGAAATGTAACGTCCAATATGATGTGCTCTGTAACTGAATAATATAGTATCCAAATTCAGTGCAAGCAGCATTAGAGCTGAACAGATGTGTGGTTTCCTGAAGTATTCCTCCAAGAATACTGTGCAGTTTATCTCTAACATCACATGCTCAGAGAAGTAGAGGGTAGGCTCTTTACAACCTTGAAATGGAATGCGAAATGAGAGACCTTAAGTGCAGCTCAGATAGACTGCGGCAATAGTTTTTGGAAAGTTGTTGTGCTGCTGTACAGAGCTTTTTTTCATTACTCCAGTCTACAGATCCACAGTGTCAGTACAGGTGAACTCCAGACCAGCAGATGGAGCCACGGTCAGTACAGGTGAACTCCAGACCAGCAGATGGAGCCACGGACAGTACAGGTGAACTCCGGTGTCCAGATGGATGTGTACCTGAAAGACAAAACACACAACTAGAATATGTCAATCTCACTAAAAAGTAACGATAAATACAAAGGTGTAATTTATATTTTAGATGGATATTATGGGTGCAGTTTATGATTTTACCTCTCAAGACAAAACATTGTTTATAATAAGCCTTAACTACATTTTAATAGAGACTGCTTTAGTAACTGATAGGGGCTGGTGGACTACAGTGGCGTAACATTTGCTTTGTTACGTTTTGTGTCCCTCTTTTAGTGGAGGAAGCAGGCAGAGGTCACACACACAGCCTTCAGCCTGCAGTCTCACCGCACTGTGGGCAGAAAAGACTGCCCAAACTTTAACCAGGACCTCTGAGCCTATGTTGTATGATTTTATTTTTTTATAAAATTACAGCTCAGATTTTGGGAGAAATGTCTCATGCAAGTCCGCGTGAAGAGCGAGCTTCGCTGACCGAGTAAACTGAATAAAAGACATGTTATTTCGTTGGAGTTTTAGCGGTCCTATCTCTGCAAATATAAGGTCATTTTTTTTTATAAAATAATGACTGTTTTGAAGCTCAAGAACTGTAGGACACCTTTAAGGAGTGAAGGGAGTGTAAAAATACTCGTCCGCTTTGTCAGAAGTCCACAAATTGCCCATCTCGCAGTGTTACAGCTCTCGTTTTTAGCCTTTCTTGCTGACTCTCTCATCTGTTGCTTCAACACAGTGGACAATGGAGACACAACAACTGGAACTTTTTTGAAAAAGTCAAAGCACGCCAAAACATCTTTAAGAGTTGTCATGACTGCCTTGGTCACAGAAGCAAAACAAGTTACAAAACTATCCCTCCATTAGCCTCTGCATAGCCTCCAACAAAAAAACGTTTCAGGCGCAGAGTGTGACGCAGCTCCTAATGCCCTGCTCTGATTGGTTCGGCCCCTAATGCCCCGCTCTGATTGGTTCGGCCCCTAATGCCCCGCTCTGATTGGTTCGGCCCCTAATGCCCCGCTCTGATTGGTTTGGCTCCAAGGGAGCCGGAGAAATCATTGGCTTATGGAGCGTTACCATACCCACTTCCTTCGCTAAGAAAGGAAGTGGGTATGGCAAGCCAGACTACCTTTCTTTGTTCAGATCCTTAAAAACCTGCCCAAAGTATTTGTGGTTTCAGACCTTGCATTTCAGTCTTGTAGCTACATAAACACACGTCAGCTTGATTTGCACTATAACTTGGTTGCAGTGATGTGGTTCTATTTAAGTAATAAATGCAAATAGTTCACATCTGATTGGTACTGTATACTATAAAGATAATAACACATCACCTGTTGTGGTATTCCCTCACACCAAGAAGGTTGTGGGTTCAATCCCCAGTCTGGCCCAACAAGATCTTACTTTTGGCATGCACATACAGTAAAGGTGAACTGAAGTTATAAATATCACTCTGTATTAGCCTGCACCATCTTGGTTACTTTTGGTAGAAGACAGTATCTTCCACTTTTTACAAAATTTTACTTTTTAAAAAAATATGCTGTAGTTGTAATAGGTCAGTGCCAAATGAAGTGATTGGAAACAACTCTCTATGGCTGAGGATCCATACACTCGTGTTTTCAAAAAGAATGTGGGTGGGTCTGGCTGGCCAGGCTAGTGGTATTGGCCAGTTATCTTCAAATACTGGGTTGGGACACAAGGTGTGTGCAATGAGGTTGATTACAGCTTCAAATGTCAGCTCTTATCTTGTACAGTTTTACCCTGGTGATGTCTGAAACTCACCACTATATTTTCAGAGGGAATTCTATACAGTGTGATCCTATGGAACCACTGAATTATGTCAGATTTGGTAGTTTTTTTAAAAGAGCCAAATTAAAAAGCAAAAAGGCAAATTGGCTTTTGACAAATCAGATGAGGGCCTATCATCACCGCTTGCATCTATATTTATTTATTTATTTTTTTATAGAGAAGGAGAAGGAGGCCAAGAAGAGAGCGTCAACCGCACTGCTCACACTCATGGGCTACCAAGTCCCCGAGGAGGACCTGCATGAACTATGTGGTCCAAAACAGACCAACTCAGAACCTCCACAGCTGAGTCCCACTGAGACTACCATCCAGCAGAGCCTGCGAGAGGGGGAAGGTCTTAGTGTACAGGACAGCCCAGTGGAGAACCAAACTCCACAGGACAATCAATGTCCAGTGCAGAACCAAGGCCAAAGACCAGCCATCAAAAAGAACATGAGACGTGATGCTGGCCATGCCCCACGAGTCCACATCCGTCCAGATTTTGGCCTGGGCAAAGACCCCAGCACTCGCCTGTCTGAGCTTCAGATGACTCGCAAGGAGAAGTTTGCTGAGTACGTCATGTTGGAAGGGAGACTGGATTTTCAACGTTAAGGTTACCCTGGACCAGCACACCACAGTCGGGAGTAGCTCCAGCAAGAAGGAGGCCAAGAGAAGAGCATCAACAGCCCTGCTCGTCATGATGGGCTTCCAAGTCCCCAAGGAGGACACATTCCTCAAAATACACAGGTCAGCTCAGAGGACAGTGAAAAGCCACAGGACAGCTCTGTGGACGATGAAAAGCCACAGGACAGCTCTGAGGACGACATAAAGCCCCAGGACAGCTCTGAGGACAGTGGAAAGCCACGGGACAGTTCTGAGGACAGTGAAAAGCCGCAGGACAGTTCTGAGGACAGTGAAAAGCCGCAGGACAGTTCTGAGGACAGTGAAAAGCCACGGGACAGCTCTGAGGATGATGAAAAGCCACTGGACAGCTCAGAGGATGATGAAAAGCCGCAGGACAGCTCTGAGGATGATGAAAAGCCACAGGACAGTTCTGAGGACAGTGAAAAGCCACGGGACAGCTCTGAGGATGATGAAAAGCCACAGGACAGTTCTAAGGACAGTGAAAAGCCACAGGACAGCTCTGAGGATGATGAAAAGCTGCAGGACAGTTCTGAGGACAGTGAAAAGCCACAGGACAGCTCTGAGGATGATGAAAAGCTGCAGGACAGTTCTAAGGACAGTGAAAAGCCACGGGACAGCTCTGAGGATGATGAAAAGCCACAGGACAGTTCTAAGGACAGTGAAAAGCCACAGGACAGCTCTGAGGATGATGAAAAGCTGCAGGACAGTTCTGAGGACAGTGAAAAGCCACGGGACAGCTCTGAGGAGGACAGGGAAAAGCCACGAGACAGCTCTGAGGACAACAAAAATAGACAGGACACTTCAGGGGCACCACAGACCCTCCCTGGCCCTTCAGTGGAGAGGCTTGTGATCCGAGTCCTGGTGAAAAATCTGCTGAAAAAGCTTCCAGCCCATGAGGATGTGTGGGACCACTTCAATGCCCTAGTAGAGATCCTGGAGAAGGCGGCCCTGGGCCAGTTCAAAGTGCCAGATGGAGTGGTTCTTAACTATAAGAACGTGAAGAAAATGGGCAAAGCTGCTGCCAGAGACCTGATCTATGAATATGGATCTGCACCCAAGGTCCTGGAGCTAGCCCTGGGACCAGACCATAAAGAGTTCCAGAAGGATGCTGTGAAACATCTGAAGATCCGCCGCAATGCCTTCCTGAATCGGCCAAAAACTGGACTGGCCCGATTCTTTTCAAAATGGGACAAGCCTGTGAGAATGGCCTACTAGACTGGAAGCCACCGCTCAAAGATCCTGTCTTCTTTAAGAGGAGTTTACTCTTTTTAAAGGAGAACTGACAACTCTGCTTCTTTAAATTGCATACAAAATAAAAAAAAATAATAATAAAAAAATCACAGTCTATGTTGGTTGTTAATGATTCAATTTAGGATGTTTACTTCTAGTATTTTCTCTTTTGTAAATATAGTGTATTTCATTATTTCCACAAAGGATATTATGTTTTTGCCAGTTTACATGCTTGTTTGTAACAACAAAACTTAAAATATTACTGTCTTGAACATTCTTTGGAGAGGCAGGGTTGAAGGCCTATTTGCCAGTATGTCAGTACGTCCTGAGTGAAATGTTAAACTAATTGAATAATTCAAATCTCATGTCAAAACAGTAGGATGTAATATGATGTCCTGGCTGGGCATGTCTGCAAAGGTAGAAAATATGAATGAGGAGGGTACCACACACAGAATGGAAGAAAGTAGGATGTGGGTCTAACAGGGATCCACCAAAAAGGACTTTGTAAGGAAATTTTCAAAACAAACTTGTTTTTGTAAAGAAATTGGCCAGAGTTCAGTAATCGTAACACATCAGTCAAAAAGTGAATCATAAAGATGTTTTTTGTCAATTGTAGCAAAACTTTGCAGCTTATAACAAAAATGTTTGTAAAACGTGTACATTTATAATTTGAGCTCTCAAATTGTGATAATTTGACATAATATATGTCCCATTTATTTTCTATTGGAGTCATGTGACTTCAAAGCTTCTCCAATGTTAGGAAAGAAAATAGCCGATAAGATTAGATTTACAACCCTATTTTATAACATTTCTAGCAAATTTTTAATTCATTGCACTGTAAAAAAAAAAAAAAAAAAAAAAAAAAATGGAAAAAGGTAAATGACTGTCAGCTACGGCTACCAAACAAATATCCTAAAATTAAATTAGAATTCCATAATTCAAATAATGTACAAAAATATAAAATTTACAGAATTTTCCAGTTACGTTTCTACAAGAATATACCATTATTTAAAAGCTGTTTTTATGTATTATTCAGATCAAAGACCTTCATTAAATGTAGGGACAATGTGAAATGTTCTAAAGCAAAACACTACATTACAGTGTTTATACAATCAATACTTATATTCAATACATTTAATATTTAACAGTAGAAATATTACTCTTCATATACATCATATACTGTAGTTAAGATTTGCATAACATCCCACTGTTTTTTGAATTAACCTATACAGTAAACAAAAAATAAAAAGTCAAATCAAAACCTACCACAAAAGTGATTTAAATCTCTATCAGAGGTGACACCGAAGCAGATGAAGTCTTTCCCCAAATTTCCAGTAATTCACTAGATCTTTGGTGCATCTGCGGAAAAACAAGCAAGACAGAATTAATTACTAAAACATCCCTAAAAAGCAGCATTTTATGTTTGACATCTCAGTAAACAACTTCAAAGAATTAGTTCACTTTAAATAAAAAAGTTAAAGATTAAATTAAAAAAAGAATGATTTACCCTAGTATAAAACATTCTGGGGGCCAACAGTGTTCTTTTAAATATGCAACTTTTGCAGTGCTATTTTTACATTTTTTTTATTGATAAGGCACAGATTCTGCGACAACTTGGCCCCTCCCCAGGGTGTCCCCGCCTAAGGCCCAGAGTTACTGGGATAGGCTCCAGTCACCCGTGACCCCTAATGGGAATAAGCAGAGGAAGATGATTGAATGAAGGCACAGATTCACAACAGACGTGTATTCACACAGACATTACCAGTGTGTCATAGTAAAGTAAACACAGTTACCTTCACAGTACTGTCTGCAGCGTGAGCACCTGGAAAACCATAACATGTGGAAAATATACATTAGTAATATCAACCAGTGGCTTACATAGAAGTGCTAGCAACTTCACATAAAAACAACATGACTGGAATATACTAAAACAAATCACGCATTTTGTGATAAAAAAAAATCTCTTTACTACAGAGGATGCCACTGTTTTATGAACCATGTACTGGCTTTTCCATTACAGTGCAAAAGAATAACCTTTACTTTATGAAAGATAGTGGCAAGAAAGCTAGATATCACTTCACAATACACCTCTTTGAAGAGAATTAAGCTGAGGTAGAAAAAAAAAGACAATTTGTCTATGACAACACATCAGACTTGATATTGTTAGAAATGCTGCATGTTGCTGATAATAAGTATATGGTATGACTTACATCACACATCTTTATGATAGAAGAATCCTCAATTAAGTAGAGAATGGGTTCCTTGATCGGTTTGTGACCTAAAAATAAAAGGTGGCTGTAATTATAACCAACGTAATAGCACAGTGCTAGAAAAAAAATGTGTGCTGCCTGTTATTTACAAAATCTAAAAGGGTCCATGCATACAATTTAGTAAAAACTCAGTATAAGATAACTATATTTACCTTCAGTGTGCAGTTCACAGTTCAGGCTGTCACAGCTGTCCTTGTCCTGCTGCTGCTCCTTCTGCCTGCTGTACTTTTACCTACATTACCTAGGTAAAATTATTTAGGTACCTAGATTTCTGTCTCTCTCTGGCCAGTGTGAAGAAAGTGGAGTAGGCTGAGTTTCCACCCAGTGTTTAAGCTCAAGTCTCAGTTTTGGCAGAGCTGGTTGAGGACTTCCAACCTTACCCAGTGTGCTACTGAGACATCCCTGAAACCCTGCAACAGCACAAAGTTTTAGTCATTTAATAAATGTGGTTGTTATGAGATGCACAAAGGTACAGGAGTAACATATTTAGTTCATCTGGAGCCTAAACTAGGATCATGTTTGCTACGTGCCATTAGCTTCTCCGTTGCTCGTGGCTAAAGTTTTGTCTGCTCGTGCAGAGCCTGGGCTCATGGTTTGTTGGATACCTGCATTTCTCCAGTGTTTGCTCCTCTCTGCTCCAGTCCCGGTCTGAGCGCACCCCTCCCCGGCACTGACGCAGCTCTGGGCGGCTGTGAGGAAGAGAAAAGAGAAAGGGGTGCACCGTGCAACCAAATTCAAATGAGCTTTATTGACAGTGTAACGCTTATGATGGAAAGACTAGAAATAAGGGGTTGGGCCAATGATTAGGAGGGCTAAGGTAAAGATGAGTGGAGACCAATGTTAAAGTTACACTGTGTAAGATTCCCGGTCTTGCGCCTCTAGAGGCCACAGGTGCCACTGCACCGTCGCAAAACGTAAACACTAGGGCCCCTGACACTGTGCGAGCGTGCGTCTATTTCCATCATTGTTTCAACTTTAGTTGACCTGCTGCTACCTTTGGAAGTTTGAACTGGATCTTCTATAGAGTTAGTGCTAGCGTTAGCTTATCAACAAATATCGCGCAATGGTCGCAGTAAAAACAACTAATAACTGTATGAAAAAGCACATTCTAAAGAAAAAATAAAGAGGCTAATTTACCTGCCCAACAATAAAGAAGCAAAAACGTGATCTGATTTGCAGCCTTCTCTGTCTCTCATCTGACGCCAGCGAGCAAAAGTCTGTCCGATGTTGACTCTTGTCTGTGATCTGGTGCAGTCCCTTTCACATTTTCTTTTTCTTGCCTCGTCCGACATTGTCTTCATCTTCTTGTGTCCTTCAGCCCTGACGAACTGGCGAAAATAACAACGCTAAAAGTAGCTTCATGGTTATACTGCACCTCAGGTATAAGAGCAGAAGGGAATGCCGTAAAGCAAGTCGTTCTGTCACGTGACTTTTCCTGAACAGCGGAGCCCTCCCGGCCAAACTACGAGGGCGATTTCTCAGTACAGAAGCCCCGCTCGGAGCAACAGATCGCGCCTCAGGCCTTATAATCGCTCAAAAAATCACAAAAACAAGTCAGTATGCCCCACATATTTAGGAGAAAAGTTACACAGTGTAACTTTAAATTGCCTGTTGAAAGTATTACCATATGTAACAATAGCAGTAGTAACAGTGCACTTTGTACAATACAAATTTAAAAGAAAACCCTTGTGTCCTATCTGAGCTCAGATAATGTAGAGTCCATAGTTTGAGTCTAGTTGGGTTAAATCTAATGGTATCAATGCGGCAATGGTCCTACTGCACAGGTGTTTGTTCATGGGAGGAGAACCTTGTGCTCTCCAAGGCCAGAAATGTCTGGTTCGTTCAAAAGAGCCCCGCCACCTCCCTCCAGGGAGGATTCCAGATCCAATGATCCAACAAAAAAACCTTGCCTGTGAAGAACAGTGTATTACTATTGAGATCACATTTCTATATCTTCATCTGGCCATTTTAGAATTATTGCAAGTACTTTAACCAAAATAAAATAGCACAGAACATTAATAATACTCATTTCTAACTGTAACACTTTTTACAGTGTGTTAATTATGGAATGTAATTTCTTAATCCCATTGTTTATCAAAGGTTTGCATTTTAACAACAATAATCATGTACTGTATTTTCCACACTATAAGGCGCCCCCAAAAGCCTTTAATTTTCTCAGAAACCGACAGTGCGCCTTATAATCCGATGCGCCTTATATATGGATCAATGTTGGTTAATTATGGCTACCGTATTCAGGGGGCGTTGCCGAAGTGACAGCGGTAAAAACGATAAAGGGGAATTCCAGTCCCAGCTGTTCATGTGTGCCATAGGCGTGTTTATGGATCCTGCTGCAAAAGAACAAGGAGGCGCGGCCTTTGCTCCATCTCAGTAGAAGAGTTGCGACATTGAGGGGACAGAAAACTGAGCGCTCGAATGCTGTTCATGTAGCTTTGAACTGTGACAAATGGAGTTGGAAATACATTGTTTTCAACGAGGGAGTTGTAAGAACGCTGGTTTGTATTCTATTAATAAAGTTTGACTGACTGACTTCTGTTTTATTGACATTCCCTTTTGCGCAGCGCCATCTAGTGGATCCTAGTGGCAGAGATGCTTCTTGCTCAATTCAACTGATTTCAGATATTTTGCAATTAACTTTTTCTCCGGTAAAATCCAATAGCAGCCTCCAGTTCATTCTCTTTGCTTCTGCCGAACATCCGTGAGAGTTAACGTTAGATAATCAGGAGCTGAGGGGGCGGGAGCTTAGCGCTAACATCCACTGAGGTTACGGCATCACTTTTTGGCCTATTACAGGTTGGCATGGGGAGTACATGTGTGACTGACAAACAATAAATCAAGTTTGACAATAACGACAGTAGTGCATTACTGGGGAAAGGCTGATCTAAGATGAGTGTGTATAACGTCAGTGTCGGACACTATGGCCCTGAGTCGGACACGCTCACCTTTTACTATTTTTCGTTCTTCTAACAGACGCTCGCAAAGACGTTAACTGGCTAACGGTAGATAAACAAAAACTCCACATATTGCTCTACCTTTGTGGTAATTTTTGTGTATTTATGCTAAGTGTTTATAAAATAATCATGATATGAAAGTAATTTTGATAGGGACATGTGCAGGGAACGCTCAGGTCACACTCAGGCGACGTTCTTTCAGTGATCTTAGTGTTTTTGTAGCTAACTTTGTCTGTCTTGTGATATTCTGATTAACGTTAGCATAGCCCACAATCTTATTTTGAAAGACAGAAACAAGGCACCGGATGTGAAAATGTGTTAACATTTATCTCCCAGCCTTAAATTAGATCTGAAAAATATAACAAATAAGGCTGAAAACGCCAGAAAGGTGAGCGTGTCTGATATTGGAACTTTCGTGTGTCCGACTCAGGGCCATAGCACTGCCTAGCTTAAACCTCGGACAATAGCGCTATTTCATACGGCCACAAAATATTTGTAAAAGAAACTATCCAACCAATATATCGTTATAAACGTAAGAAAATGTACTTTTATTTTATATAATTTGCATTAATGAAGATAATAAATGAGCAATTTTATGACTTGTTGAAGATAAAAAAGTAATAGAATTTTAGCCGAAAGTGTCCGACTCAGGACACACATATGTTACATCAGTCTAACGCCACTTTTTATTCTGTAAAATTAAACTCAGGCCCAATTTAAACTTTGAACTTTGAAAGTGCGTTGTAGAAGCGCTTAGCATTCAGTCAACATAAGTAACTTGCTAAGTACTATTATTGCTTATATTAGACTCACATTTGTTTGATCTAAAATTGTGTTTAATCATTTCTGTTAACAGTTATGGAGCTGGCTAGCTTAGTGCCCGGAGTTAGCTAACACAATGCAATAAAAAAAAAGCTGTTTCATGCTTATTTCTCTGGGACTAAAAAGGTACTATAAACTATATCAAATAAATAAGAAAAACTCACCAAATAAAGAATAAAATCCAGCTCAGACTTCTCTTCAGGTTTTGTTGGCTGCAGGGTGACTTTGCAGTTTGGCGCCCACACGCTGCTGTTGGAAGGTTTTCTGGTGTTGTGTTCCTCCGCCAGTTGCCATTTAAATAGTTCGTTTTTGTTTTCTAGTTATAAAAATGTGGATATTGATTTAAATGTGTGTTCTATGTAATAGAAGTAGTTAAAACTAGTACTAGAAGTAGTTAAAACAAAAAATCTTAGGAACTACTTTTTCAGTTAAAAGTAGTTCCTGCTGCTGCCCATGCCCCGCCCCACATTTTCCCGCCTTTTGGAATTTGAATTTTTTTTAATTGGAATTTTTTTGCAGCTTCCAGCAGCAGAACATCATTATCAGACAACAAAGTCCAGGTACTTTCAGGGTGATCAGATTATTTTAAACCAAACGTGGGACATAATGCAGTAAATTATCAGGCGGACACAAACAAATAAGCCTTATTTATATAAAGCAGTCAACTATAAACTGTCATCTTCAGACTGAGAAGCTTATTGTTTGTTCATAACTTCTGACTCTGTAGTCTACTGCCTCTCCTGCCCTGGCCAGTTCTGATATTTCTGAACCTAATGTAAAATACACAACATGTTGGATTAAAATATCTACAGTTGACTGTATTGATCTGTATGCTCTGAATCACAGGGAGAAGAAACAGGAGACAGACAGTGGATGTAGAGGTCTCACACTGACAAATGTAGATTTAAAGAAGCATGTTCCTCATTTTCCAATGATAAATTCTTTACAATGTTAAACCTTTATTTAATGTACTTTAAAATTAAGGAGAAAATCTTTAGATGTTTTATATGAACATTGATGTTTACATATGTACAAATATGCAATTAATAACATTTACCTTAAATTTAAGGAGAAAAACTTTAGTTGTTTAGTATGGTCAACAATTTATAAATAATGTTATTATTATTATTATTATTGTAATTTTACGTACATTTTTCTGTAATTCAAGAAAAAATAGGAAAAATCACATATAATAAATATAGTAAATTTACCATAAAAAATGACAAAAAAAAAAAAAAAAAAAAAAACAAACATTAATTGTTATTATGGTATAAACCCATAAAATTAAATAGTGACTGTTAATTTGAAAATAATGTGACATAAATTTTAAGTTTTTTACTGTATATTAAAAAAAGTGAAACTTCCTTCCTTTTTTTTACTGTAAAATTAGGATTTTTTGTACAGTGTAGTTATAACAATATATATATTTTTTTATTATTTATAATTAAAAACAATCAGTTGCATACAATTATGAAACACATTTTAAATTAAAACAATAAAAGTGAAATAATTTAAAAATGGGTCACTATAAATAAATGAAAACATATAAATTTGGGCCCCAAAAGCAGATCAGTTTGGAATCACTGGCTTTCATCGAGCTTTTCCTAGAACTGTCTGCCTGTCTGAAAAAGGCAAGAAATGATCAAGCATTGATCCTGACTGTCTGCGGTGCATTGTTTCTCTGTTGAATGGTGTCATCTCTTCACGTATGTCAACTCAAAATCCTGCTGTATCTCCAGTGGACTCCCATAAACAGCCTGCTAATTGAACATGGAACACCAGAGAGGCTCAGATGTGCTTCAGCATCCCCACAGTTTCCTCTGGAGACAGCACTCAGATGCTTTCACACTCACCTCTTCTGAGCACAAAAAAGTTTAGAGAAAAGATACAGTAGTGGCGAGAACTGAAAGGATTAAGTACTACCTGTCACATGGGCTGCATGTGCAATCAGGACGCCGCCGCTAAATACCAGCAATCAAGGCAGATTCATCAGGGCCTTCTTTTTCTGCCAAAGGAAGCAGAGACTGTAATTATGTCACATCAGCCGCAGCGACAGCCACCCGCACCGCGCCGTAATTCTGACCAATTTACGTTTCGGAGCCTTCAAAGCGGCCTATAATTTGAAATCTTCGGCGTTATGGAAATGTGTGCGATTGATGGCTGCACCTTTGTGAGCACACGTGTGGCAGACGCAAAGGCAGGAGGGACACTGGGGGGGATATTGACTTACCTTCATGTGAGCCAGGCCATTTCCAACAGGGAGCGAGAAGGGACTCCATCAACAAAGACAGCAATTTTATCCAAGCCAATTACAAGAAATTATGTGCGTTAGATAAGTTTCTTGCAAAATGGAGTTTGTGGATATACAGAAGTGGGAACTGGTGTTTATATCTGCATGGTTTTAGCCAAGGCACTTAAGTACTCATGGCTGAGGGTTGAGGAAGGATGGTTCAGTCTTAAGCCCAATTCACTCTAAATACATGTCTGTTACATGTCCTGAACGACAAACTTTTTTGTCTCATGTACCTCCTAGGGTTTTCTGGCAAGTAGCCCCCTCATCGTTCAATAAAACATTTTATACATAGTTTATTGTAAATACTAATTCTCCTGCATTTAAATATTACACTATATTTCCAAAAGTATTTGCTCACCTGCCTTTACACACATATAAACTTAATTCTTAGTCTATAGAGTTTAATATGACATTGGCCCACCCTTAGCATCTATAACAGCTTCAACTCTTCTGCGGAAGCTTTCCCCAGTGTGTTTATGGGAATTTTTGACCACTCTTCCACAAGTACATTTGTGAGGTCAGACACTGATGTTGGATGAGAAGACCTGGCTCACAATCTTCACTCTAATTCATTCCAAAGGTGTTCTATCAGGTTGAGGTCAGGACTCTGTGGAGCCCAGTCAACTTCTTCAAGTGCAATGGTGCGCACTCATTTTGGAAGAGGAAGTGGCCATCCCCAAACTTTTCCACAAAGCTGCAGCCTAGGTGCTTGATTTTATTCACCTGTGGCCATGGAAGTGATTAGAACACCTGAATTCAGTTATTTGGGTGAATAAGCGAAATACTTTTGGCAATATATTGTATTTAAATTTTCCTTGTCTTTAAAATGATATAACAATATAAATAATATGTGAATTAAATTTTACTATATTGCTTCAAAATAAATAAAGTTCAAAATAAACTTAATAAATAATCTCAAATTCATAACACATACAACAAAATAGTTTTAATAACTTCCCATTCAAATTAACTATTACACCTAAAAAATATGTAACAAAATATAATAATATTCTTTAACAGTTTCATCAGTCAGTGAAACACTTGAGCTTGTCTTTTATACATTTCAGTAGTTCAGTATGAACAGATTGCAAATACAGTAGTTTCTTATCATTTGGAAATAAATGATGAAAGAATTCCAAGTACCCCCTGCAAAGTGCTTGTGTACCCCTAGGGGTGCCTATACCTCAGGTTGGGAAACACTGCTGTAAGAAATATACGCCATTCAAGTCAATGTGTGAGTTCATACCGGCTGTGTTGCAGTACGTGTCCATGACTGGTGCTCTGGCAAAAATATGTATCGAGTATTTTTCTCGGATGCCTGAGCTGTCATGCATAAAGCTGAACAGAGCAGATCTAGCCAGACAGGAAGTCAGACTTGGGACCAGTGAAGAGGATCTGATAAATTTCAAAATAAAAGACAGGGTTACAGACGAGACCGGACACTGACAAAGATTAAAGTTGTAGAGTTGTAAACTGTTGGGAATGGTTCCAGCACTAATGATAAGTATAATCTTGTTTCCAGTGGAGCAAAACATTATGATGGAGATAGTAAAACACAACATAATAATGAAAAAGTTTCCAATCCCAAGAAGAAAAATCTCTTGAAAGAAAAAAGTGTAGTTTACAACCAACTACACACAAACAATAGGTTGCATTGATGTGATGTCATAGCATTGTACAGCTCTTAACATACACTACTGCTCTTGATTGTCTCCTTTGAGTTCAATGTGAATAAAGTTGGGAGGATCTGAGTTCAGACATGAGAGGAAGTGCTTGTATTGAACGGTGGAGCATACTGCAACATTATAAACTGGTGAAAAGCTAAAAAAAAGTTAATCCGCAGCCCCCCTGGCACCCTTTTAGGATTTTTCAAATGTATTTTTTGCTTTTACTTTGGCATTTCTTATGCTAGGGTGATGATATTTGGCAAAGATGTTTATTAATAATTTTTTTTTTTACAATTTCAGAGTCTCAACTGAAAAAAATTAAATGCACTTAGAGGGTTAACATATTGAAAATGTATTCTTTTTTGTTATGTATGACAAGGAGAGGGGCTAATGATCAAAAAACAACAAAAAAAGAAATAGTTTTTTCTTCATGTTTTATATTTTTAAATGTGACCCAGGGACATAAAAGGGCTTTAGGATGAAGAGTGTTAATTTTTTTTTTTTTTTTTTTTTTTTTTTTTTTTAAAGAAAGGGCTTTATATGCAGTTTTTTTTTTCCTCCAAAGAAAATCTGTATTTTCTTTTGTTACGCTTGTGTCATTGCTCTAAAGAAAGGGGTAATTAGAAACCTGTTTGCAGCCCCATGACTCATCCATGTAACCTCAGTGGCCTCTGGTTTAATTAGAAGGTGTTGAAGGCGAACACTGCATCACAAGGCTATTGGCAGAGGTGGCAGGGGTGAGAGGTCAAGGCAGACACATCCGTCTAAAAGATCCTCTTACAAAAACCACACAATGTGAATCAAACAGCAAAAGCAAATAACCCATTGGTAAAAGAGACACAAACAAGTAGCGGAGGTCAAAGGTCACAGCAGATCAAATTGTGTCAGGGGCAGCAGAGAGTGACCTTATTCACAATTATACTCTGTGCACTATTCAGTAACATGTCTTGGAATGCAAAGGACTCCTAGTAGTGTGGTATTTGATTCTGTAGCATATTAGATGTAGAAAATGCTTTAACTGTAAAAGATGCACAGGTAAAATTTTTGATTTAAAGTTAAAAATGGTCACACCTAGAGTGGCAAACCATGTTTGCACCGTTGGGCTGCGAGGACCAGGACTACTGGTGTTACCAGTTGAATAATAGCCTTCTTTATCCATTAGACGCCCACTTACAATAGACTACACTTTCCCATCACTTAGTGCCATGATCAGTTAAAGTTAGACTGCGGTCCAGATCCGGACCCAGATGCCGTCCCTACACGACCAAAACCTCAGACCCGAACCTGCACCGCCTGGCTCTGCACTCACCGGGAGCTCAACCTGTCAATCACAAAGACTGTAAGAAGGTAGATCGCGGCGGAACCCTGCCTTTCCAAACACAGCCTATGATATTTGATTGATGCACAGAGCGACCAGCCTGAGATTCCTTCTAAGACACCACAGAAACATGAGTAAACCACGCAAGCCGTGAACTAAACAGAATACAAACAACTTAATAAACCAACCAGAGTTTTGGCCGCTTTCCCTTTAGTTGTGAAGGCTACACACACACGACAGGAGGAGAGGCAGCAGTATCAGGGAGGAGAGAGGAGGAGACAGGTGAGGAAGGACTCAGTGCCTGATGTATTTTTCCTGTTTGTTCTGTTTTTGTCCTTCTCAACATAGTTTGTTGTTGTGAGCCGTGAGGAAAGCTGACTTTCTGTCTCACAAGCTCCTTCCCTGAGCGTTAACATGGAGCTCCTGTCACTCACCAATATTACTAAAACAATGTTGAGCTTTGATGATGATTTGATGCTGCAATTTACTATTTATTTCTGGCCAAATTATAAATATAGTAAGCCTATTATAACCATAATCATCATTTGTTATAGAAAATGATGGAATGTGGTAAATACCACTGACAAAATGTAATATGCTATTTTTATCAGATTCACTTATTCCTGTCCTGATGTGATAATGAACGTTTATAATTTTAGTTTAATAAAACTGACTTTATTAAAGTGGTTATTTTCTATTTTTATTTTTACGTTTAACCACTGCAATAATTATAACAACCCTAATAAATCCCCACAATGCTGTGCCTAATAGAAATAATAAAAATAAATAAATAAAATAAAGGTAGATCCTGTAATCCAGACCTTGATTACTTTAAAAGTAGATCACAAACCAAAAAAGGTTGAGCACCGCGTTATACAACAAAATAAGTGAACTAACGTCAGACTGTGAGTGGAGACTGATTGTGATTGTGATTGCTGTGACTGCTGATCAGAAGAGCAGATGAGACAGTGGGGTGAGCTGCAGCCTGCACAAAGCCACTCCCCTCAGTGTTTGTCCTGGAGGAGAGGACCTACTGGAGAACTGAGAGACAGGCATGACACGAGTCGCTTCAATGTAAATAAGTGCAGCTTTTGATAGTAAAAGTAGACCACCCATCTTCACGTGTGTCGCTAATTACACAGTTAAATGTGCACGTTTGGTCACGTGGAGCGATTTCACCGCGGAGAAAGGAGAGATGGAGAAAGTCCAAAGGAAGGAATAAATGAAGAAAGGAGCAAGTTTAGCCAGAATGGATTGAAAACTACCTCTTCATCCTCCAGAGACCAGCTCAAACCCAGTGTGACTCATGTTCTGAGTCAGTGCCATTATTATAAACAGCAGAATAAGCACCAGCACAAAGCACGACACTTGCCTACTTGTCTACCCCTCATCAGCAGTAGCTAGAATTAATACTTTGTTCCCCTGAACTAAGCTTTATTTCTAAAGAACAGTGAAATGTTTTATTTCAAACGTATTACTTTAATAAAGGCTATTATATATTATAATGGTAATACAGTGTTAATATTTGAAAACTTGGGCCTCGAGGTCCATAATAGGGCTGTGTATTGGCAAGAATCTGGCGATACGATATGTATCACGATGCACATGTCACAATACGATATATCCCGATATATCCTGATATTGACCATATATTGCGATTTTTAAAAAAGAGTATGACTTTGGAAAACCTCATCTGAATAGTAATACACCTTTCACAAGACCAAAATTGTATAAAATACATTTTATTTATCAGAGCATTGCACAATGCAACTGTATCTCACATACAAGTTGTTTTTATGCCAACAAATTGCAAGAGCTTGCAGTGTTTTTTTTTAGTTTTTTTTTTTATAAAATATAAAATTATCAACTTTCTCAACACTCCATGTTGTCTGGTTTCCACAACAAAATATTTTTTCAGTATAAAAGAAAATACCAAGGCTTAAATGTGCCTTTATCAATAAGGTTCTTCAAGTATGTTTTAGAATAAGAAAATAAAGTGCTATGTATTTCCAATCCTGCTTAAATGCATCTTCTGAGGTAGCAAGTAGGATACTGAATTAAACTTAAACAATTAACATGTCAGTCCCCTACACCGCAATCTGCTTATGTCAGTCAAAACTTAGTTTTATATGTGCCATATACTACTAACCATTGTAAAAAAAAAAACACTTCACATTCTTATGTTCATTACCAACGAAGCAATCTGCCTTAGGTCTAAAAATGGCAAATACCAAGTAACTCTGCAAAATGCAACATCACAACACTTGTGCAATTTAAGGCATATGCCTTCTTAGAAAAGAGGGAAGCAATCAGTCTGTTGTTTACATGTTACAGCTGGTTTGTCTTATCTAGTGCTTATTTTTCATGTAAAGATTCTTGTGGAGGAACACAAGCTGCTCCACATGCCCAGCTTTTAGGACACTTCTTTGTGCAGTCACAATATCTCCTGCAGTGGAGAAAACTCTTTCTGCAGAGACGCTTGTAGCGGGGATGCAGAGGATGCAGAGTGTGGCTGTCATACATTGGCCGCGTTTGCAAGACATGGGACTCTAACTTCCACTCGTCAGTGACATGATGAGCTGTTATGGTTACGTATGATTCGTTGCACCTCAAAGTCCAAGCATCACAAGTCAATGCCGCTCTCTCAGCAGAACTGAGCTCACTTAGCACAGTTACTTTTACTTCTTTGTACAACCTGGGTAAAGCAATGTCCGTAATGTGTTGTCGGGAAGGTATGGCGTAACAGGGCTCTAACGTATTCAACATGCTACGAAAGCCCTCATTCTCCACCACACTAAGAGGGCACCTGTCTTTACAAATAAAATAAAGTACAGACTGCGTTATTTTTGTTGCATGTGTTGAGCCTGATGGGAACTTGATGGAATTAGCTTGTTCAAGAGTCAGTTGAAACCAGGAGTTAGCTGCTTGTTTCGCGTTAGCCTTTACCTCAATTCCGTCATGATGCCTGGCAATGTGTGCACGCAGATTTGTCGTGTTCCCGCAGTATTTAATTCTGGCTTGACAGAGTTTGCACACAGCATGGCTCTTGTCGTAGTCTGTGCTCCCTGCGTTATTGTAAAAGCCAAAATGAGTCCAAATGACCGCCTTGTAAATCCCAGGAGCCTCTCGTATTCCATTCTCAGTGTCAGCCACGTTCAGAGCAGTGAGCTGTGTAACAACGACCATGAGACTAGAGAATAAACAGTTGCCGTGTGGCGGCTCTCGCGAGATCTCGTTGTTGTTTTGGTGATGTTTGCTCATAAATAATAATTTTAAAAAATCGATTCGGCCACAACTTAAATCAATACCAGTATCGCCAAATAAAATATCGCAATATTTCACAGAATCAATTTTTTCTTAAACCCCTAGTCCATAAGGTAAAGAACTCCTGATGTAAAGCACTTTGAGTGCCCATAGAGGTAGAAAATTGTCTATTTGTATTTATTGTCTATTATATGACCTTTTAAAACATTGATAATTCATAGGATTTATGGTCACTTTCAGCTTAATACAGGGGTTCCCAAACTATTCACACCGCGACCCACAAATTATTGGTGCGAATGACCCGCGTTTGATTTTGAAGATGGCCACCTACAGATCATCCTTCACATGAAGCTGTGATCTGCAGCTGGTCTCTCCCCTGCCCTGTCTGCTGATCTCTTCGCAGGCCTCACAGCTGCTTGCTCTTTTTGTTTTGTTGGTAATAGCCACCCTTTCATTATGTTGAAATATTACTAACTACACCTAAAACTATTTAGCTTACTGGAAAAACTGCTCGCCTGCATCATCGTTGTGCAGTAAATCGATTGTGATTGACGTCGTTCAATTGCCGTAATAACCTCTTATACGAAACTCGATATTTTTATTTGCATGGTTTATTTTTAACTTACTCACATACCTCACCGACCTCGACTTTGGAGTTAGGACTAAATTAGGTTTTTTACTGCATGCACATCCGCTGCACTGCATGACATGACCGACCCATGGCTGGATGTGTCTCCACTCTGGCATGCAGAGCTGCTTGGGAGGAGCATCCACAGTAAGTAACAGCTCATTAGATAAAAGCCATTGTTTCCATTTAGAGGTGTCCACAGCATCCTCTGCCTCCATCTCCCCCCTTTCACTACAACCATAAATCCTCTCTTTGGTCTTTCAAATATTTGTTGCCATATTTGATTTATTCTTAGCGTATTCTAAGTGCCTTTCCTGACCCTGAGGCACCCTACGTTATCCAGCTGCCCCCAAATGTGAACAGTAGACACATGAAATAGCGCTGACTTCTTGTAGCGTGTTAAATAATCCCTGTATCCCTCTTCCCTCTGAGGATTTGTTAATGACTAACCTGTCAGGATTAGCATCTCTCACCATTTCACACCGCACCATCCTCAGCTAATGATGCGTCCGGCTCAAGGACAGAGCAGACAGGGCGAAGATGGCTGGAAAAACTCATGACAGCGGCTTGTTTTACATCTCACCAAAACCACCAGCATTTACCCCCATACTGTCAGCCCCTGCTCTGATGCTAAGGACGGTGTAATTAATGACTGCATGGCTCTAACGAATGGCCGTATTGATCCCCGGGGTGTCAGCGGTGTGCCTGTGTGAAGTCTAATACCCTCTTTTGAGCCAGAGATCAAGCGTGTGGAAAAAAAGTGGGAGAGGATGTCAGCGGAGGCACATTTTGAGAGGTCAGACACTTCAGCAGAACTGTCCATTAGAGTGTAAGGGAATCTTTAGTTCAAATGCGTCTCTTTTCACCCATTTCTCAGTCCTCAGATTCAGTTACACTTGACACATTTAGAGGAATAACATTCTCCTGATCCAGGGAATTAGCCAAGTACACTGTACAAATCCAACTCTCAAATTTAATGTGATTAACTAACTGCTATGGCTACTAGAGATCCGGCAGGAGACATGGTAAAAAAAAAAAAAAAAAAAAAAGTGAGAGAAATAAATGCGAGATCTCGAGAAAGTTTTGTGAGATCCTGTGAGAGCTTTGCAAGATTCAAAGAAAATTTTGCGAGATTTTTAGAAAGCTTTGCGCGATTCTAAAAAAGTTTTGCGAGATTCCAAGAAAGTTTTGCAAAAGCGTAAGAACGTTTTGTGTGAACCTGAGAAAGTTTTGTGAGACCCTGAGAAAGTTTTGCGAGATTCTGAAAATGTTTTGCAAGGTCCTTAGAAAGTTTTGTGAGATTCCAAGAAACTTTTGCAACAACCTGAGAACGTTTTGTGTGAATGTGAGAAAGTTTTGGGAGATCCCAAAAAAGTTTTGCGAGATTCCGAGAAACTATTGCGAGATCTTGACAAAGATTTGCAAGATCATGAGAAAGTTTTGTGAGATCCTGAGAAAATAGGCTGTTTGGGATGACTTGAACTGCCAGGCTGACAGTAGCTCAGTCAGTAGAGATGCTTGCCAGCATTGCATACTGTCGTTATGTCCTTGGGCAAGACACTTCACCCACCTTGCCTATATAAATGTGTCAATGTGTTTGGTGATGGTCAGGAGGGCTGTAGACGCAAAATGGCAGCCGTGCTTCTGTCAGTCTGGAAGGCAGCTGTGCCTGCAGTAGTAGCTCACCACCACTGAGTGTGACTGAGGCACCAAATCGTAAAGCGACTCTGAGTGCCTAGAAAAGCGTTATATAAGCATTATTAACTGCCTCGCATGGATTGTTGACAAGAAATGATGGAGGAGAAAGAAGTGAAGTTGGCTTTTTGTGGCTCAGATCATGCAGCTTTACACATGAAATGCACTTTTCATGTGTACGTAAGATGTTCGTTGTGTAAATAAATGCTTTAAAATGATTTAAAACAACTTTCATCCTGGACAGCCACAGTTGCTCCTGATGGACCGTGGCGGCTGGCTCAGATGGCTGCTACTAATGGTGTTTGGATCTCAGGAGCTTTTCATTACCGTTGTACTTGTGACAACAGAGCAAGCCGGATCTGGATATCGCAGTAGTTTCCTGGGATTTTGGAATAGTTTTTCAATCTGGAAAAATTTTGTCAGGATCTTGCAATAGTTTTTTGAGATGTCACTTTTTTTTCTTTCTTACATAATTTTTTTTGTTTATTTATTTTGTCACAATATCCCCTCTTGGACTCCATGAGCTACTAATTTATTAGCATGAAAAATGTACAGTGTAACTTTTTTGTAAAAAGCTAACTTCCTTTCTTTAGGCTTTTCCCTTTTCACTGCAAATCACCTGCCTCCTTGCAGGCAGTGATTTTCATATTCATTTGACATAAGTTTTATGCAGGATGCCCCTCTTGGTGAAACACTCACCGTTTATCCAGGCATGGGCACAAGAAGTACGCTGGCTTGTGACCCCTTGTGGCTGGATTAATCATACAAAAATGTATGATATAGTGACAATATTTATAATTAGGCCTGAGCCCCTAAAAAAGAAGAGGCTTTTACACATCACAAAAGGAAAAACACAATTCTATTAATACTTTACAGTTTTCTCATTTGTTCTAACTACAAGAATTACATAGAGGCCACTGGATGTGACCTCACAAAAATATATATTGTGATAAAATGTAAATGACAAAAAAGGTAGGGGTAAGGTAGACTTTAATGTCTGCATAGGGGTATTTGTCCTCTGCAGTTGACCCATCCTTCAGTGCCTCTGGAACAACCTGTCAGGAGCAGTGGGAATCCTTCTTCAGATCTTGAGCCAGGATCCTGGAGGAGAGGAGGGGAAACTGGAGCACCTGGAGGGAGGAGACACAAAATTTCACACAGAAAGGCCCCACCTTTTCCGGGAATCAAACCTGGGACCTTTTTCCTTTGAGTCGTCAGTGCTAACCAGTAGACCAAAAAACAAAAAAAAAAAAAAAAACAAGCAAATTAAATGTATTTTTCACACTATAACTAACTTCTTAACTTAATATTTTAACCATTAGATCTTCCTACTGAAGGGAGCTGCATCATATAGTATTTATACTAGTCATCAGTCAATGTTATACTAGTCATCAATGTTATTTTTACTATCCACTTTTTTATATATAATAATAGAACAAATTACAGTAAATTAGGGAGAGATCAGGGAGAGACATTCAACAAACTGTCAGAGTTTGAACCCATGATGCCAAGGCAGGCTGTAATTGCCCTGTATATGCACCACAGCTCTACCACTCTACCATGTCTTAGAGTCAACTTTAATGCAATCTCACACAGTTTTATTGATAAACTAATTACAATTGTTACAAAATTTTACCCACATTTTAATGCACATATTGTATTCATATGCATGCATTTCTAACATTTGTGTTTGTGTTATGCGTAAAATGTATTGTATTTTCATCACATTCATCACATTACATTTTAAATGTGACTTCCATCGGTCTTGTGTGTGAACTGTCTACAGCCCTGAAGTAACCCACGTGCAAAAAACAAAAACAAAAAAACAAAAAACGTGGCAGAGCCTGGAATGGTTTGATTGTGATGTGAGGGGCTTTACTGTCACAGTGATAAGAGTTTATCTATAATTTTAGAAAGTCAAGGCAGATATATTAATACTGTGCATGTGTCAGTGCCACTACTCAAAATTTTAGTTTTATTTATATTAGGCAGGCTGTAGGTACTGTACATGCTCTGCAGCTCCACCAACTTGGTCCCAACTCCTCCAGTGAAGAATTGTGTCATCTGTTAGATTAAAATGTCATAAAAGTCAGATGAATTATGACTTGTCCGTTCAGACTGAGGTTGCATTGTAAAAGATCAGATACATTTCTGATTTAGGACCACATATGACAGTGGCCTGGATCATATTTGGAAAAAAATCTCGATTTGCGCTGTTCACACTGTCATAAAAAAAGCATAAATATGTTTCAATTCAATACTTTAAGTTTAACAGTGTATTTCTAGTCCTCTTAACTCACAAGAGAAGCTAACGTCTTATTAAAGTGTTTAAAGATACTGCTGGGAGACTGGGCTTACGTCTCCACAGCAGACCCTCAGATGTGTTCCTGAGGTCAGATGATGCACTGATCCACAAGGCTAATTTGATGCCACATTATGGCTGTGAAATTACACCACTGTACCATTTAGATGAGAGCATGAGCCGCACAAGCTCCACTGCTCTGCTCTGAAATCACTTATGGAAATATACGACAGCGACAGCAATAAAACTATGGCTTTGAATCATTGTAACTGCAGCCAATTGCACAGTCTTAATTGGGAATACAGAACAAGCTAGCTGGTTTCTCTGGCATTTGCAGGTTACAATAGGTCCAGAGTTTTTGTTAATTGGTTTGTTAGACTGTTGGCAAGGTAATGGTCTAGTTTTTTTTATAATATATTAAGGAAACAACTGAGTTTAAGTTGATGCCTTACCATTGTGAGCTACTGTATAAGCACTCTGTGGCTCCATGGATAGATCATTTACCCCCGAACATTATCTGCTTGGGTCGGTGTAACTTGGTATTCAGTAAAGATGCTTTTATTTCAGCAGGGTCAACTTCCTGTAATGGCTGTGACCTCTTCCTTTAAGTTACAGGGTCACAGTTAACTTCTTCCATCTCTTCCACTTCACACTGTGGCAGTGGTTCCCAAACTTTTTACACTGCGAACCACAAAACAACGGTCTGAAAGATTTCAGAAATGCTGGGTTTTTATTATTTGGATGGTTTATTTTTAAATTATTCACAGTTTTGACTAACATATGTATTTTTCTATGAAAAAAAAAAAATAATAAAGTTTTATAATTTTTTTTATGATTTCTGGAAATCATTTTACAACTCCCACCTCGGTGTCTCACAACCCCCAGGTGGGTCCCTACCCCCACTGGGAACCCCTGGGCTGTGTTGTGCTTGAGTCGGCATCCAAACTTTGTGCTGGGGAATCCTAAACCCTCACATTTTTAAAACATCCTTCAACGGTCAGGTTTTTTCAACTCTTCAGGATGGCGAGCTAAATCACACTACCATTGTGGTGAGACAAAATAACTTTTTGTCTTTTTCCAAAAGAGTTTTGGGACAGTTTTCCTTTTCCACTGAATCCTAAATGAACTCTTTGTTTGCTCCTTCAAGCAGGGCTTACTCTACTGATGCCCAGGTTAAACACAATAACACCTTCCTGAAAGAAATAATAACTAAATAAATGAAATGGCTATACTGACTTTGCGTGTGAGACTCCTCTCTTTTGTTACTGACCAGTTAGTAACACCTTCACCCATTCACCCACACGCAGAAACCTGGGTTTGTCAATGTTAATACAATCCAAAATGCATGTTTTTGTTCTGTTGTTGACTGTCTTTAGTCTCAACATATACACAAACACTGCTCTGGTGTTGTTGTTCACACCCTCAGGCTCCATTTAAGATTATTAACAGGAACTAACAGGAGAGAACATATTACTCCTGTGCTAGCTTCACTTCATTGGCTTCCAGTTGAATTCAGAATTAGGTTTAAAATCCTTCTCCTGACTTACAAGGCCGTAAATGGTACGGCCCCATCCCACATTAATGATGTTATAGAGCCATACCAACCAAGCAGAGTACTGCGCTCACAAAATGCAGGGCTATTAGTGGTTCCCAGGGTTTCTAAAAGTACAGTTGGAGGTAGAGCCTTTAGTTACCAAGCTCCTGTTTTATGGAATCAGCTTCCAGCTCATGTTAGAGAGGCAGACACAGTCTCTACATTTAAGGTTAGGCTTAAAATGTTCCTCTTCAAGAAAGCTTATGGTCAGAGCAGCTAGGAACAGGGTTAATTCCACAGTTGAAGCTAGGCTGCTCTAGGAGCTAGAAGCTGGGGGAAGTATGGTGCACTGAGCCTCTGTCCTCTGGTTTCATCTGCTGCTCCTCTTCTATCACTGTAATTAATATAATGAAATACTCTATATCTCCAATCAGTTCATTGCTATTCACAAGTTGTCCCTCTGTCCCGCTCCCCTCTGGGGGAGTGGGGACTGTTTCAGATGCCTGGCTGCTGGCAGATGTCCCAGTGACGATTGGATCTTAGCTGACCCCATCTGTGCTCCTGTCCCGACCTGTGGGCCCTCAACCTCACCTCTAAGGATTTCCCGGCTCTCCCTCACCCCACTCACCTGTCTGGATGAGGTCACCTGCTGCAGCCTGGATTTCCCGGACCTATCTCGCCCCACTCAGCTGTCTGGATGAGGCCACCTGCTGCATCCTATGGACTTCCTCAACCTATCTCACCCACTCTCGTCTGGATGAATCCTTACAGAGCTGATCTATGATCCTATAGATGAACTAAGGGACTAACAGTCCTAGACGCATTGCCTGTCCATCCTGGGAGAGGATCTCTCCTTCAATATAGGCTCCATAAGGTTTCTTCTTTTTTCCCGTAGCTGTTTTTTTTTTTAGGAGTTTTTCCTTACCGAGAAGGAGGGTCTAAGGACAGGAGTGTCCTGGGTCTGTTTAGTTTAGTGTAGTTATTGTTTGTGCTGATTGTGTGTTAAGTCTGATTGTGTGTTTATGTTTGATCAACTGTTTGTGAAGCCCTTTGAGGCAACTTTTGTTGTGATACTGGGCTATAGAAATAAACCTGAATTGAATTGAATTTAATGTTTTCTGATACTGCTTAATATGACCATCACTCATACCTCAAACTTAGCCTTAATACACATTACATCCAGGTCTGGGTGCCATATGTTTATCATTGTGAGATAGGCCCAGTGGTGCTCAGTGCTCTCTGTTAAACTATTTCCATTGGATTTATGACAATATTAATGTGTGTGTACTGTTATGGAGATGACAACATAAATAATGAAGAAGTATGTAATTCCTCATTAATGATTTATGCAAATTCCACATATGGTGGATCTTTCATGTGTCACATGATAATTCCCCATACTCCATATGGCATGTTATGGCATGTACACATTATAAGTGAATGAATGTGAGAGTAAATGGTTGTCTGTCAGTCTATAAGTGTTAGCTCTGTGACTAACAGCAGTTTTCCAGGGTGTATCCTGCTTACTCCCAAAGCAGCACAGGCTCCAGCAACATGTGGTGCAGTATTAAAGGTGCTATGAGCAGTATATATATGTTTTATATTTCATAAAAAATACCCACTGTGTGTCGTCTGCGTTATATCTGTGCATGAAGGAGACACTTTACTGTAGTTTTAACCCAACCTAAAGGACTAAAGAATCAGGTCCCAACTGTGTTTGTGCAGAGAGAGAGACACGGGGAGGAGAAGAGTGTGTTTATGCCAGTAAACCTGTCCCTGTCTCTGTCCTGACTGGGGACAAACACGCAACTGTCTTTTAAAGCCACACCATCAGACATGGACATAGGTCATAACACATAGAGAACAAGGACTAAAGCAGGACTAAACCAGAACTAAACCAGGACTAAGCCAAGACTAAACAGGACTAAACCAGGTCTAAACCAGGACTAAATCAGGACTAAACAAGGATTTAATGAAAAGGAAACAAAGATAAAACCAGGACTAAACCAGGATGAAAGCAGGGCTAACTATCACTGAATGCAAATGCTGTAAATAGATCTTACAAAGTATCAACATCTCATCTCAACATCTCGTCTCATTCTGATTATTAAAAAAAACAAACAATACATTTTAATAACTTTTACCATATATGTAACTTATTTATCAACTATTTGATTGCCGTATTCAAATAAATAATCTTATGAACTTATGTCTTTAACCTAAAGACATAAGTTAAGACAATTAAATAGAGAAATTAATCGACTGACATTAATCATACATTTAATGTTCCTGCTATAAATAAAAAAAAACACTTATAACTGATAACACTATATCATATTTTCTGGACTATGAGTCGCTCTGGAGTATAAGTTGCATCAGTCAAAAAATGTGTCATGAAGAGGAAAAAAAATAAAAATAAGTCACACTGGACTATAAGTTGCATTTATTTAGAAATTTATTTCACAAAATCCAAGACCAAGAACAGACATTTAATCTGGAAAGGGAAGTTATTCAATTACACAATAGCACACAGAAAAACAGGCTGAATAGGTGTGATGCTGCGTTCACACTGGACGCGTTTGAGGCGTCTGGGGCGTCTGGTTTACATGTTAAGTCTATGTAAACGCGCGTCTAGACATCCTGCGGCGCGAATCAAGTGTCCAGCGTGGCGCGAATCGGGTTTTGACGCGCGAATAGCGCGGCGCGAATTGAGCGGCGACGCGTCTGACTCGCGAATCGAGCGTCTGACGCTCTCGACGCCCGAGTTGAAAAATCTGAACTTTGGCGAATATTCGCGCCGCGTTAACCAATCAGGATCTAGCTCCTGCAGTGACGTGGGAGGACCTAGAAAGCGGAGATCCATCAAAACAATCACGGTGGACTTATCGAAGCTGTCAATGTGAACGTGGAGCTATAAGCTACAGCATACAGCAGCTCTGCTACTTTTATAAAGACAGCAGTCAAAAAGACAGTAACAAGACATAGAGGGGACCTTAATTTTAGCGTGTGCTGAGCTGAGCTCGTTGGATTAGCAGTTACTGTACTCCCCAAAACAACAGCAAAAACAGTCTGTGTACTGACTGCTAGCCTAGCCTATAACCCGCTAAAACCACTAGAGACCGCTATTAAACAAGAAAAAACTCTTCCATATCTCCGCTCTGCTGCTGGTGTTGAGTGCCTAAAAACAGCAGTAATGTCCTGGGGACATGTCCTCGCACCGACCCGGGACACAGGTGAGCAAACCGGCGTGGCCTCAGTTGGATTTAGCCCTGAATGAGCGGCCATTACCCTGGCACAACAGACTCCTCCCATGACGCGAATTCGCGTCTGAACACATTTGTTTTGACGTGCGAACAGAGCAAAATTGGACGCGCGAATGAAGCGTCTGACTTCAAAATGTTCAAGCGTCCAACTAGACGCGTCGGACGCGAATTTGATGCCTCAAACGCGTCCGGTGTGAACGCAGCATAAGGTATGTTAATGTAACACACTAACAGTTATTCAGCTACACAACAGCATAAAGAACAAACCTGGGAGGCTGAAGAGGCTAAATTAACATAAGCCAGAGAGTTACCGGTAAGCAAGTTCACCAAGCTCCCGATCTCATTCTACATAACTGAATACTACTGACAGTAGTTGTCACAAGCCTAGAGCGCCCTCTCACAGCTGTAGATGGTAATGTTTACTCCTTAGTTCATGCCAGTCAGTCATATATTTTGATATATAAGTCACACCTGACTTTAAGTCGCAGGACCAGCCAAACTATGAAAAAAAAGTTTGACTTATAGTCTGAAAAGTATGGTACTCCAAATTACCTAGAGATGGTTATGGTCATAGAAGATGAATTAAAAAATCACAAGTATTAGAAAAAGTATCGTTTAAGTACCGTATTGAAAAAATGTGAATAGTACTCAGTTCTACCTGGGAATGTTCTGGTACTAAGCTGCATGTGTAAGTGGTGACAGTCACTGTTCATTCAGGGAATCAGTACCCAGTAGTTTATTGGGATTTATGTGTGAAAAGAGCTTTAGACTGCAGTACCAGTTTCAAACCTGTATGAGCACATGCTGCTTACAGTACTTTTAAAGTGTAAAAATACAGTACATTTAATTTATTGTAATGCTTTGACAAAACAACATAGGAACAGGCAGTTTTTACACTAGGGACATGTTTTTTCTTTTCTTTTAAATCTTTTGATTGCTCCCTGTTTTGTTAGGGGTGACTGCAATGAACCAGTTGCACTGTGTTTGTTTGTTGTTGTTTTTTTACGCTGGATGCCCTTCCTGGTGCAACGAGCCACATACAGTGAATGGAGTAGGCAATGTGGGTGAAGTTTCTTGCCCAAGTACATGCCCATGTGCTTCTTGTCAGCCCACACTGGGTAAATGTTATACAGTAAGATAAAATAATTCCCCAAAAGCACATATGAGGAATGGTAATCAAAAAAAATAACACAGACACGAGGCATGACAGTTGTAAAAAGATAAAAATGCAGATGTAATACTACAGTTTTTTATGCAGTGAACTCAATTGTCTTTTTAATGCCACACAGTAGATTCAAGTGAATATAAATCAGCAGCCATCACTACTGAAGACAAATACAGTTCAAAATAATAGAGCCACAATATGCATAATCATATCTGAGGTGATATCTTTTATGCCCTGCAGTGGTTAGGGTGTTATTTATGGAACAGCTGTGCTTGCTCTTATTTTTAATATGCAAAGATCACAAGCTGATGTTCTCTTGATGTGCAGATAACAGAGCGGGTGTTCCGTTGCGACCAGTTAATTTATTTCAGGATTAATTACTCTTATTAATGAGTATAATAAAGTCAGATTAAAGTTAGGCTCTGTATTGGATGCAATGGAGCTACACACACACTGCAGATCTGTTGGTATCAGTTATATTCATAGTTCCAGAGAGAAGGACTGGTGAATTAAACTCATAGTCACATTAGTCAGTTAATCACTAATAAGTAATGCAACACGATATACTGACATAAATGTATCTTGATGAGAGATCATAGCCTATATTTTGGTCCATGTTAGTTCGAGTTTGAAGATTTGGGCTCTGAAATATAGTAAAAAAAGGTTTAAACTAGAAGGTCATCTGGACAAAGTTTGTTTTAAAATGTTTAGTCCTATATCCCAAGGACTTAATCATTTCCCAGTCCTTGGGATGAAAAAAAGGATGAAACATATTCTAAAAACAAATCTTACCCAGATGACCTTCTTTAACTTTTTTACTGAATTCTCCTGATGTCTGAGAACCTACACAGACTGTGAAATATAATGTGACAAGTCAGTGAGTCTCACATTTTACACAAAGTTCCACCTCAGAAAATTTAATTTAATTTTTTTATATTTGAGCAGATAATATATGGAGGATTTGCTGTGACACAATAAATCCATTTTTTTTAACAAAGCTCAAAAGGAGATGAAGACTTGTGTGCTCTGACCCCCTTTACAAAATTACAAAATGAGCATTGACAATTGTTTACATGCTTACAATCAACAAAGATGTCTTAGAAAATAATACTGATATCATACAATATCAATCTATTTACCACAACATGTCAAAATATTTGTGAGCACATGCACACCCATAGCACCGGCGTGCATGTGTGCAACAACCACTAATGCAATCAATATACTATAACATCAAAATATTTGTCATTTTCATAAACATGCCATGTATGTTGTAATCAATATTCCATAACATGTCACATATGAAAATATTTGGCTCTCCAAAAAAAAACAAAAAAAAAAACAGGACTAAACCAGGATGAAAGCAGGGCTAAACCAGGACTAAATGAAGATGAAACAAGGACAAAGCCACAACTAAACCAGAACTGAACCAGGGCTTAATCAGGACACAACCAGGACTAAACAACGATGAAACCTGAACTAAACCAAGACTGAACCTGGTCTAAACCAATACTAAACCAGGACTTAACCAGGACTATTTCAGGACACAACTGGGACTTAACAAGGATGAAACCAGAATTAAACAAAGACTAAACCAGGACTAAATGATGACTAAACAAGGACAAAAGCACAGCTAAACTAAATCTGGACAAAAGTAGGTCTAATCTGGGGCTAAACCAGGACTAAACCAGAACCAAATCAGAGCTAAACCAGAACTATATCAGGACTAAACTAAAACAGGAATAAAACTGTCTCTAAATGAAACAAAATCACAGCTTGAACTTGACAAGACTCCTGAGCACCACCAGAAGAAGTCAATGTACCCCCAGTGCTACCCATACCACAGTTTGAGAACCACTGACACAAGTATCTCTTAAAAATGGCTTCTTGACACCTACTAAAAATTGCTGTGTGCAGTTTCCATAAGGCTCCTTTAGACCTCAGTAATTGACAATATACTAGGCTATACCAGTCCAAGTACACACATTTCTAGCCTAATCCAGCCATATTGCTCTGAAAGTGTGTCTGGAGATGTCCCACTGAAGTGAAGGGCACACTCCACAGAGGGACCCCACAATAGACTTACTCACTGAAGTCTGTAAACTAAATCCGTCCATCCCCTCCGCTCTGGCCCGTCCCCTCTCTCCACACTCCAAACACTCTTTGGAGCGGCCCCTCGTGTGCTCGTGGAGGATTATGCATGAGGCCTTAGCGCAGTCCCCTGTCTGCATGGATGACTGTATTAAACATAAGCAGCTTTAGTTCATATGGCTCTATCCAGCTTTAATTACCATGAATAGAGGAACTCTCACTGCCACTCAGGGGTCAGATGGGCTGTAACTGTCACAGACTCATTCTTCACAACAGTAAATACAGACAGTTAAATGATGACCACCAGAAGATTACAGTAAATTCTCCAATTTAAGCCACACAAGATTACACCCTTGGGAAACTTGAGTTGAGTATGGCTTGCAGCTTGATGCATTTTTTATTTGTACAGCCGGTAAAGTCAAAAGAATTGTGGAAATAAAACTGAAAGATGCACTATGTTATTTTCCCTTGTATTGAGTCAACAGCAGTATAATTAGGGTGACCAGATTCCTAGATCCAAAAACTGGGACACACATTTTTTCCTCTTATTTTGGTGCCTTTGAACACAATAAAAACGCTTCTGAAATCCATACAATTTTCTATCATGTAATTCAAAGAAAATGGCGCTAGAGCTTAAGTTTTTAATATAATGGCAATTTAATAATGAAAATAATGGCATTGGAAATACATTAAGTGACAAGGAGTGTACAGACAAATGTGTTTCTAGTTTTCTATGCTTTTCTGCTTGTCTTGGGACATAGGACAAGAAGTCTAAAACTAATAGAAAAAAAAAAAGGACACTGAGAATTCATCTGGGCTTTACTATAAAGTGTGCGGGACAGAGGGGGAACTAGGAGAGGGACTGAATATTTTGACCAATCACAAGCTCAGAACAAAGAGAGATCAGAGACACTTTCATTGGTTGAGTCCAAGCTAGTCTGTTCCTTGAGTAATGTCCAACTAATATGTCTTACACCACCAAGAAGCACAAGTCTGAAATCAAAAGTGTATTTATTTTTCTCTTTTTGCCACATGTTTATTGCATTTACTAAAACAAAAACATTACAAAACTGTGTACTTGTTGTACAAAGGGATACAACCAAATTAATTAATAAAAATAAGGCACATAAAGTGGTAAATTAATATAAAAAAGAAACAAATACACACACACACACTGAGCAAAACAAAAAAACACTCCAATATAACCCTTTATACAGTATTACACTCCCCCAGGCTCTCTGCTTTCCATTAACACTTAAATATCCTTTCCCTCTCTGTATAGAATAAAAGGCTTTCAAACAGCTTCAAATGTCTCCTTCTCCCCTTTCAAAATATAACACTTTTTTTTTCCATTGCCAAGCTTGAGGACATGTCTCTTATCCGGTGGCCCAGGCTTGGTAAAACGTGTGTTTATAAAAGGGAAGAGGAGAGCTTTTTTGTGCTGGTTCAGTATCCAGTTTGGTGCAATCTTATCTGTGTAGATTGACATGAGCTGGGAGTGCTGGCAGTGGAAACGCTCTCATTAACTAAAATAGCTCACAACTCACAGCTCATATAGATTTGTCTGTATTAAGATGTGTGCGTATCAAGTTTTATGTGTGTGTAATACTATTTGTGTGTGCGTAAAACTATTTCTGAACTTTGCTCTCAGAAATACAGTACATAACCTTACTGCATACCTACAGAACCAAAGCAAACCACCTACTACTGCCATCTACTGGTGTGTCGGGTGATCCGCAGTCTGTAAGTCTAAACTCAGGGTAAAAGACACACAGATGGAAACACGACACACAGCTATAACATGGCAGGACTGGAGCAAAAATATTTGTGTGAATTTAGAGCTTTGTGCGTTAAGACTTATAACTTTTAGCACTTTTGCATTTGCTGATAGACAATTTTAAACACACACAAATCTTATTACTCACACACAAATCGCAGTGCAGACACAAAATGTTTTACGCACGCACAAATAGTTTGACACATGCACAAATTGTTTTACACACACAAATTGTATTATGCACACACAAATTGTATTGCGCACTAACAAATCCTAATACGCACACACAAAACAATACACACACAAATTGTATCACGCACACACAAGTTGTTTTGAACACTAACAAATAATAATACACACACAAAACATTATACAAACACACATTTTATTATGCACAAATGTAATATGCACACACAAATCATATTACACACGCACATATCGTATTACACATGCACAAATTGTTTTATGCACAACAAATTGTAATATGCAGAAATTGTAATATGCACACACAAAGCGTATTATGCTCACACAAATCGTAATATGCACGCACAAAATGTATTATGCACACTCAAATTGTATTACCTACAAGTCATAATACGCACACTCAAATCATATTAACCACAAACAAATCCTAATACTCACACACAAATCATATTATGCGCACACAAAAGGTCATATTTACTAAGGCGGGTGCTAAACCGCGAGTGCAGTGAGAAAATATGCAGCCGCTATTAATGGGCGTGTTGCGCGTGAATTACTAAGACAAACTGCGTGGCCGGTGCAAACAGATGGGGCGGAACTATTTATACGGAATCATTGCGTGTATTGTTTTGCGTCATGGAAGGTGCGGAAGTGGAACACAAACGGAAGCAAAAATTTAACCAAGAAGAGCTGTGCTGGTGAATAATTTTTTCATCCGTCATGGCAAATAGATCTGCATGCATGGCAAACACTCTAACCCTACGTATTTGTTCATTTCTTCTCCTTCGTCTCACACGAATCACAGCAGCCATATCTGTGCAAAAGATTAGCACGTCCTTCTCCAACGTGCTAAATTTATACGCTATTTTCAAATGCAAAGTCATGGTGAGCTTTGATAAATAATATTGTGGGCGGTAAATGAATGAATTTGCATTTTCTCCGCCTTCCATTTTGCGCACTCTGGGAAGAACGCCTCAGTTTACAGATTCATTAGGTCATAGGAGCAAAATCTGCATTGCATTCGCTCTGCTCCTGTAAGACACGCAAATCTCAACTGCGTCTGGGTTTGCTCCAATTTTAGTGCATATTATTCAGTTAGCGTGCACGCGAACCTTTGATAAATCTGGCCCAAAATGTATTACACACACACAAATTCAAAATCATAATACGCACAAACAAATGGTAATACGCACATACAAATTGTATTACGCACGTAGAAATCTTAATATCCACACACACACGACTAGATACACACACATCTGAATAGAGACAACTCTATTTACACACACACAAATCTTTTTGCGACAATAAAAAAACCCATACATATTGGAATACCATGTTAATTTGCACTAGACATTAAAACTGTTGAATATTTTTAAAAGAGCACATTCTTCGGGTACATGTGGATGATTTGAAGTATATATAAAAATGTAACATATACTGTATTGGTGTATGTGTCATTTTCCATCATCAGCTGTGTGACTATAGCACATGACGCCAGGACACAGTTCATTATCGCACCATTGTTCCAACAGTGGAGCCCGGAAGATAAGCATGACCTGGATTAACCGACTCGCTGCATCTGCAATGGTAACGCTCCTATCCCTCATCATGTGTTCACCCAGAAACAGACACATCCCATTTAACTGAGAAAGCCATCGCAGCCAACTGGATTTGTTTTTGCCGACTTAGTTGCTGCAAGATGGGATTGCAGAAAACAGAATGTAAGAGAAATCGACAACATTTCACAGAAGGTTTAGTCTGGTTTGAGCCAAGAGTGGATCTGCCAACTAACTCAGAGCAGCTTTTCACTCAGTGCACAGAGACAGATTTGTAGACACAGCACTGCAAAAACACCTGAGTTCTGAGGGGAATTCAATCTATTACTATATACAGTTTGACAATGTCTACACTGTCTCTGTATGGTAGAAGAATAACATCAAAGATAACATCGTAATAGACAGCCATATAGGTTTTCCCCATTGGAACAAATCAGAGAGGACAACTAGGCTGTGAGCACCGTCTATGTTCAACTGTGTCTCCTCCACATACAACACGACCTCCAGATTTTAAACATGTGTTAAATGTCAAATACGATTATAAGTTTTACAGTTAAATTACAAATGTTTGTGTTCAGTAGAAATTCAATACAGTTTTCTGAGAGAGGTGGATAAAGATCTCAAAATCTGTCCTCAAAATAATATAATTCAAGTTGAGTTTAAAAGTAAAAAGTTATAGAGTATGTACATCTGAGCTTTATTCTAGTGCTATAACAAATACTTCTACTGTTAGTACTACTTCTACTGCTTCAACTACTACAGCTAATCTGATTGCAAGGTGATCATTTTACCCTCTCTGCCACCAAGGGCAAAGTTGGAGGAGCTACCCCATTTTGTTGCACATTTACTCATGATAGGAACTGGGGACTGGTACCATAGTTTCTGTAATCTTTTTATCCCCTACTTCAGAGCAGGGACTTTTTAGTCGGCCCTAGGAGCTACTGTATTAATTACGTAGTTAGAGGCGCAGGTAACATATGCACATGTACACTATCGTCTTTTGCAATTCGCTTGAAATATGTAACACACATAGAGCTAGTTAGACCCCTCATAACTTTTGTCCATGGTGCTTTGTTTTTCTTTTTATTGGCATAAAGCAAAGCATTCTTCTTTATCCCCTCACTCTCTCTGTAAGCTTCAAAAGTCTGGACAACATACCACATATTTCCCACGCTATTACGATTATTTTCTGTGTGAACACATCTAAAAATTGGCTTTGGGCCCATTTAAGAGACAACACTGGCCAGGAAAATGCAACAGTCATGCCATCTTCGATTTGTCTGGAAACGCTGTGAAAAAAAGGTGTGAACATCTGTAGTAAGCCCTTGACGCCACACCCTGCTGACAAAATCATCACTGCAGAAGAAGTCACTGCTTATTACTTTTAATGTTTACATTGTGTTGTCTTCTTGGGCAATGCTGATAAACTTTGGAGCACTATTAAGGATTTATACAAGTATTACTAATGGTAAGTTATCAAAATATTACGTATAAAGCATAAAATTATAATATTTTGTGATTGTTTGTGATTTTCAGTGAGAAGTCGTTTTGTCAGTGCTGCAAGACCAAAACACTTCTTCCAGCAACCAAAGGCTAAAACAGCCTTTTACATACTCTTAAAGGTGGCTAAATCAAGATCTGTTACATTATCTGGCTCAATGTTATGGGGACCCCACCCTGGAGCCAGTCTGGGTGTTGGAGCTCACAAACAAGCCCCCAGAACCATCTGGTTAAAAGTTAAAAAATGTGCTCAGCCAGTTCTTAAGACTGGCTCAGATCTGGAGACAGTTTCTTTTGCTGCTCATCCCTAGAAATATGATGTCAGGTTAAATGCAGCAAATACATTTCCTAACAGGTTTTATGCAGTCATATTCCTTTTCTCAGCTGCAGGGTGCTGGGAATTTAGGTAAACCCCAGCCCTATTACTCAGTCAATAGTCTGGCCCTTCACTGTCAAAATAATAATGGTAAAAATAATGGTATGAAGGGATACAGTTTGCATTAAGCTTAAATTTGGCTTGAAGTTTAAATTCTACACTCAACAGAAGAATCAACATTTCATTTGTGTAAGCCATGACATGAACTTAAAATGTGAAATCTGAAATCTTATCAAAGAAACCACAGTGACAAAAGCTGAGTGGATTCAGTAAAATGTGACAACAAAAAGGGATTTCTTTTAAGCCAAAACACAGAGCATTTAAAGGGAAAAATAAAAACTATTTTTGAATGTGTCGGTTTGAAGTTCTCTCCAGCTGAGTTGGTGTTGTGAATGTTATTGGCAGTGCTCTTGTTTCTGGGAAGAAAATGTATCAGAGTGTTAAAAGAGATCAAGCATTCTGCTGAGTCTCTACAAAGATTTGAACACATTTGGAATTAAAGGAGGGGTAAGCAATTGTTGTAGCTGTTATTTTTAGACAAACACAGTGTGGTCAGGCTATGATCACAGTTATATTGTAGGGCTTTACTCTGGCTACTGTCCTTTTCTGAATTTACTATTGCCCCATATTTAAATGCATTTTAAAATCCTGAATATACTCAGAGTAATATGTTAAATTTAATAGTGCTGCTAGTAAGCATAAAACTTCCTTACACACACTTTACAACACATGACAACAATCATTAAGAAAAGTGTTTGAGAGTCTCCTACTCCTCCTTGTATTTGTACAGAGGTTTTTTCTGCCTCTATTGTGAAAATCTAAGAAAGGCTAACCCGAGACTTTAGGGCTTTTTCTTTTGCCAAGATACGCTGGGGGAGGTGCAGGAAGATTTATTCATCCAGCAACAACTTGTTTAGTCATCACAATAACTCCCAACATTTTTTTTTAAGGTAAGTAAAGTTGCATTATACCCCTTAAAAAAACAGGAAAGGTCAGTGATGGGCCAAGGAAGGAACTTTCTTGTTTTGGATCTGGAACTTTATCTAAATCCATGATTTTATTATGGATTTTTTTTTATCATTGTGAAATAGGGCCAAAGATACTATTTCCTGCCACAAGGGGTCAGTAAACAAACAATGGATTGATTCTTTAACATTCAGATATAAGGGCTTTTTATCCCAATGGGTAAAGGATTTACCCCTGGATTGGATCCAGGTCTGTGCACCATAGCTTTACCACTGTGAGATAGGGTCATTGCCCTGGTGGAGAGTGGAATTTGTGTCTCAATAGGTCAGGGGTCTCCAACCTCTAAATTTCCTAAAATTTAAATCTGCAAAGACCTGCAACTAATTTTAATGCACATACAGTGGCAAGAAAAAGTATGTAATTTAAATGGATCACTGAGAGGTTCATGCCAGTCACTTTACATCACATGACAACAACTATGAAAATGCAAGGGTTTTATATATATATATATATATATATATATATATATATATATATATATATATATATATAGTGAAGCAAATTAGAAATATGACAGAAAAACAGAAAACTTGAGTGTACTAAAGTATGTGCCCCCTAAAGAGGCCCCTAAATGAAACTCAGTGTTACTCAGAAGTCACAGAAATAGTTAGATAAGGTTGGCCTGACTGCAATTCAACTGTAATTATGCAACAAAACACAATTTCATTCATCATTACAACATGTAAAAGATAAGAAACCTCACCAAACCTGCCTGAAGAGCTGAAAGATCTGCAGAGCTCCACAGCAGAGACTGTTGTATCTGTCCCAGGACCACTCTGAACCATACTCTCCACAGAGCTGGACTGTGTGGAGGAGTGGACAGAAGATAGCACAAACCTAGCACCTGACTGTGCCCCTCTCTAAAGTGAAGTCTGGTGATGGCAGTGTCCTGCTGTGGGGATATTTGTCATTGGTAGGGACTGGGAAACTGCTCAGAACTGAAAGAATGAAGGATGGAGCTAAACACAGGACAATTTTTTAAGAAAACGACTCAAACTGTTCCGTACAATGCTCCTGAAGGAGCTTGAGCTGTTTTTCAGATGAAGAATGAGCACAAATCCCAGTGATTTTATGAACCAAGCTCATAAACACTTATCCTAGAAAAGCTGAAGCTGAAAGTCCTTCAGAAAGTGGTTCTACAGAAGACTAACTTGAGGGGGTACATACTTTTGTACATTCAAGTTTTCTCTTTTTCTGTCATATTTCTAATTTGCATTTCTTTTTGCATTTTCATAGTTGTTGTCATGTGATGTAAAGTGACTGACATGAACCTCTCAATGATCCATTTAAATTCCAGGTTGTAAGGCAACAATAAAGAAAATATGCTAACAGGGGTACATACTGTTTTCTGCCACTGTAAGTTGCTCAACCTTTAATTGAAATATGACATATGGATGGTCATTAATTATTGCAAACAAAGAACTGTGTTAAATCCTGCACTGATTATCTTTTAATAGGCTACTAAACAGCAGTGTAATATACAGGAGCCACGCACACTCTGAGAACTGGAGCTACATCCAGTAACTATTTCTTGGCGCTGTTTATTTAACCTCTGTGTGTTGCACTTCAAACCAGCTCGTTGCCAGACTGTGGTTTATTATAAGTTCATAGCATATTCTGGAAAATGGTGAGAAAGATTTATTTTAAATTGACAAGATGACGCAGATGCAGGTTGTTTTAAAGTTGTCTACATATTCCTTTATTGGCTTTGCATATTCAGATGTCAGATGCCCAAAGAGCCGCATGTGACTATAAAAGATTCAAGATTTCACATGAAATAACCCTCTACCTATAAGGTCGTTTTCACACCTAATAGTCTGGTAGACTCTAGGTTTGACTGGGGACTAAATCTGATGTCTGAATATTCCTGTTCTGGGTTACACAGATCTTAAGCAAGTTATGGCATGAGCACATTTAGCCACTAACTGTCAGGGCTTTAACCTTGTCCTTACTCCACGCCTGCCACAGGTGGGTTTGTTTTGGTTGGATTGACCCACAGCGCCCACATCTTGGTTTTGGATTGCCGTTTGGTCTGCTTTAAATTTATGCAATCGAACTGCCCCAGGGTTCACTTCAACCGAGCCGAGACCTATGTTGTCAGGTGGACCGGAGTTTCGTTTTTTGGTCTGAATAAGAGTTCGATTGTGCATTCACACCTCCTTATCTTTTATTAAACCATGCAGCAGTTGTCTTATTTTCACACTTCTCTTTTGACATTACAGTGTTTGGCTTCAGACAATGCCCTTTTTCACCCCAGACGCCCGTAGGCCACACTGTCCGCCCCATTTAAAAGCCTCCATAAATCCACTGTAGTGAATGAATTAAGGCCATTTAAGGCTTGTGCTTTTGACCACACATTGTACTGTATAATCGCTGGAAGAGGTCTTAGGGTTGTCATAAATTAATTAGCCTAACGTGCTTAGTGAAGTGGCCATAATGGCTTACACTGAAGCAGAGAGGGTAAATGGAGGTGAGTGCGCGGCGGCTGAATGGAAGGGAAAACCTAAGCACTCGTAAATTCACTCAGTGCTTAGGAGTCTGGTCGAGAGGCGTGACTGAATTATGCCCTGCGCTTAAAATAGACTGTTAGTGTGCTGGTGCTGGCTAAGGATGAAGGTACAATCACAGTCTTATAGAACAATAAAATAATTTACAGATTGTGGTACACAGGAAAAAGCGAGCTGAAATGAGGTAGGACGAGGTTATTCATAGTAATGAGAGTCGGGCTGAACCATGGATTGTAACCAGACTAGAAGCTTCTTGTTTTGCAGAACCACATGGAAGCACTGGTACATTATGTAACACTAGCAAGGTGTTCGAGAACTGCAGATGAGCTTCAATAACAAAGATGGTCAGTCAGTGTGGATACAAGAGCCACAAGACAATGTTTATTTAAAAAATAATAATAAAAGAGCATTAAATTGACTTAAGTTGAATCTGCAGGCTTCGGCCTCCAGCTGGGATGAGGGAGGCAGAATATTAAGGTGTTTTTCCACTATGACAGAACGTGGCGGTTTTGTGGCGATTTGGCGCAAATTGGGGCAGTTTGTGGGTTTTTCCACTTTCCAAAACATTCCAAGCTGTTCCTGAAAAGTGTTCCAAGCTGTTCTACGTCTGGCACCTTTTGGGACGGGGTCCAGCATGGTTAAGCAGTCTTAACCTCACTGTGGCAAAAACAAAACTGTACCCACTCACCCAGAAAAAAAAAAAAAAATCCATATTATATTAAAAATATTTTATTGTTTTGTGTGCGTTTTTTACAAAAAAGAAATTGAGATGCTTTCACATACACTGGCCTAAAACGGGTTTCTGAAAATCATTAAAAATTTGGTATTTATGATCAGGTCTCAAATTGATTAAAAGATTTATGACATATGAAAAAGAGAGAGAGAGAGAGAGAGAGAGAGAGAGAGAGAAAAATATTAATATATATATACATTTTCTATGATGTTTTGAGACAGAGACACTTTTGTCACTTAACAGCAACAACGCAACTTTTTAAAATTGTGGCATAAAGGTTAAATATAAGTTAAGCGACTTTTCCACATTAAAATTGGTTGTGGCCAAAATTGTCTCTTCGGACCCAGACGATTGCCCTTCCCTAACCTTACCCCTAATACTAACCCTAACCCAATACAAACATATTTTGTCAGTGCGAGGACATAGCTTTTGTTTTTCCTCCATCTTCACACCACCAGCTATTACCCTCGTTGCCATTCAGCTGGCACTGCGTCGAGCTTGAAGACACTGAAATAAAGCTGTCAGAGAAGTGAGCTGTCTGCCTGAAAGGGTCAGCGCTCCCCCCTGACCACTCTTTGAGTTTAGGCTTGTTTATATTCCCCTCTCATCTCCCTGCTTTTGCTCTTCAAGGCTGCTCCGTTCGGCTGCGTCGGGAGGACCACGGCCCGGGGAGCATTTGTGCGTTTTTTGATGTAACAAGCTGACCTAATTACCCACTAACAAGTTCCACTAAAGCCCAGCTGAGTACCAACATGCGCTCCAACATTATCTGCTTACTCAACCCGCATGCCCGCCTCCCATTGGCTGTCGCTAGGTTACCTCTGGCTGCAATTACAACCAGCGCCGTTCCAAATTTGACTGGCTCATTAGGGAGATGAGGAGGAGACCCAGTTCTTACACTTACACATAAAAATATTGACCGTAGCAAAAACACATCAGATAGGACGTGTTTGTGGTCCATTGTGTTGTTACTTTGCCATTTTAAGCAGTTGTTATTATTATGAAGCCAATACTGCAACAGACTAGAGCAGAGGAGAATAATTACTTACAAAATCATGTATTTTATTGGTGATTTTGAAACTTTTCTTTTTCTCTGTCTTTCTGCCTATTCTGCTAAATTGACTTTTTGAACTTTTAACCAATTTATAATGTTGTTTCCACCTGGAGTAGTGCAAAACAAAACTGGAAACCCAGGCACTCCAAAAAAGTGATGACAGCATATGGAAGTAAAAGGCCTTTATTTAAATTAGCAAATCATTAAAAAGCCAACATGTTTCGACCTACTAAAGGTCATCATCGGCGAAGACCTTTAGTATTTAAATAAAGGCCTTTTGCTTCCTCGTGCTGTCATCACTTTTTTAGAGTGCCTGGGTCTCCAGTTTTGTTTTTCAGTACCGGTCCCACGTTCCCAAGAGCACCCACCATGGTCTTTGTTTGAACACCAAGAGCAAGTTACTATTTTCTCTTTTTTACATACCTGGAGTTGTATTTTGTTTCATTCACACATATTTGAGGAATCCTGTGTGCTGGGCCCTGTTAGTGTCATGCAGTGGTGGTGTAACAAAGTACTTAGTTACTTTACTTAAGTATATTTTTCATGTATTTGTACTTTACTTGAGAAGATTTTATAAGGTGTACTTTTACTTCATTAGATTTTAGAGCAAGTATCTGTACTTTTTACTCCAGTACATTTATGTGATGGTTTGAAGTACAAAGTATTTTAAGTTTTGGTTTAAAATCATGTTTGTGTCATGACCGCATTGTAGACACACAGCACCCAAATATAAAAGATGTAGTTAAGTAGTACTCTTTTAGAAACATCAAGATAAAAATTTCAGTCTCTTTTATTTCACCAGGTTTAATTTTTAATCATGAGTTGTCGAGTCTGTGTGAAATAATTTTACTTTTTTACTCACAAGTACATTTACAAGTAAGTACTTTTATACTTTTACTTAGGTAGACATTTTAAGGTGATACTTTTACTTTTGAGTAAATATTTGGTCCTTTCTGTACTTTAAGTTGAATAAAGAAATTGAGTACTTCTTCCACCACTGGCGTCATGTTGCTAACAGCCGTGCTAATTAGCCCTTTTATGCTGTGTCCAGTCCCCACTGTTGCCAGCAGGGAGCAGCAGACACCTAATCTAAGCTTTCTCTGCAACGAGAACACACAAACTCCATACAGAAAGGCCCCACCCCCCTGCTAACCACTTAGCCACTGTCCCACCCTCTCATGGGCACTGCCTCACTCACCTCTCCTAACCGCAGCTTTTCCATCTATCTCTTGTGGGGAATAGCAGTCTAAGCTTAAATGCCCTCAGCTGTGAGGAACCCCTCTTGATATAAAGGAGCAGCAGCTCTACTCCAAGCTTCTCCCTGGTAACTGAGCTCTTCACCCTATCTCTAAGTGTGTTACTCTGCAGCACTCAGTGCACTTTGGATTTGATGTCATTGATCTGGATCGAGTTCACATGGAGCTCTGTCAAACAAACTGAACTGACTGAACCAGCAGTAACATCTCTCTGACATATTACCTTTAGAGCAGCAATGTTGGCTGAATACAACTGTGGACTCTCTCTGATGATTAATATAAAATCTACGTTGTTTTAGCAGAGTTTTCACATATGTTTGCTAATGTTACCAACCTTTTAAATACGTTTTATTTACAGTTTATATATATATATATATTTATTTATTTATTTTTTATTTTTATTTTTTTATAGTCGCGTCAGATGCGCATATGTTTTTCTGCCCTTGGTAAACAGTGCTGTATTCCTCTCCCTGGCGTTAGTCCGTAGTTTGGCCTACGTTACCTTTGCACTTCACCAGGACCAGACCAAGAGCACACCAGAGCTCAAAGCGCACCGCACCGAGACCTCTGATTTCAGGAGGACCAGAGTTCACTTGTTTAGTGCGCACCTGAGTCTGACTGCACGTTCACACCTGCTCAAACAAACCAGATTTTGCCAGGAAATGCATCTGAGTTTGACTGAAGCAAACCAAACACAGTGAGTGTAAACACACTATAAGGGAGTGCCCAGCCACCCTGCAGAGGAAAGAAAATAGATCTATGGAACAGCTACAGTGGTCCCTTATAAAAAAAAAAACTGTAGCTCTAGAGTTCATTTTTTGTCACTTTGTGTCCATCACATTTCTTGCAGAGCACCATTTGGGCAATGCAACCCACTTCAACCCACATGTCTGCACTTAATGTAGGAAGCTACTGAGATGGTTATGCTTCTTGTATTAAGCGGTTGCTGACAGGGATCTAACCTGACATGAACAGCCCCGGTGTGGTCACCAGTTGCTGTAGTATTTGAAGCATCAGTAACATGCACCATGTCTGTGTTCATCCTCCAGCCGCCATGTTTAAATGTTCATGACGCTATTTTAATGACTTCCTACTCAATAATTTAGGTCTTCCTTTCTGTACTAGTCTAAATTCTAAAAGCACTGAGTCTATGTGGTTGGATGGTAGAGCACTTTTAATTATCTGGATTCATATTTATATTTTTGTGAACCTTATAGAATGTATAGCACTTAATCATGACTGCGGTCTATTAGATACATGATTAGAATCATCTCATATACACACTAGGCTAATACCTATAAATGATAAAGAACAAGACCTATGATTACGTCTGTGTGCCCTCAGTGAGTGTGTGGAGAACATTAACAAATGATTTACTCCTCTCTAAAGCATTAATAATAATAATAATAAATTGGTTATATAGTGCTTCATGGGACACTCAAAGACGCTTTGCAATTGCATTATTCATTCATTACCACACTCAGCGTTGGTAAACTACTTCTGTGGCCACAGCTGCCCTGGGGTAGACTGATGGAAACGTGGCTGCCAATCTGCGCCAACGACCTCTCCGACCACCACCAATCACATACTCTCACATTCATTTACACAGGCAAGGTGGGTGAAGTGTCTTGTTCATGGACACGACAGTTTGCAATGCTGGCTTGAACTGCCAACCTTCAGGTTAGTGGGCGAGCGTCTCTACCAACTGAGCTACCGCTGCCCCATTATGGCTAGAAGCTGTACTTGTATACACCATAACATGACATCTCAATGCTAAGAAAGGCTTTATGAGGGGACAAGAATAACACAGATGGTATTATGCTTGCCAGACACAAATACAAAGATGAGGTAAGGCAGGCCAACACAGTTACTCCTGGTTGCACCAGCCCCAGGTTAAATTTCTGGCTCGGGCCAGTTTGCTTTATTGCTTCATGTCATTCCTCTCTCTGTTTCTTTGATTTCCTGTGGATTACTACTGCCTATCAAAAAAGGCAAAATGCTTTAAGATACTGTAAGCAGCAGGCGCTTGTACTAGGTTAAAAACAGTACTGCAGTCTAAATCTAAACTGATCTGTGGGTTTCTATTTACAGTGAGCTCTTTTGCCAACTGGTTTTGTAGCTCTGCTGTTAGCTGTGTCCTGCTGCATGGACAGCTTGGCCTATGTGGCAACCAGAGCATGGAGCTCTTTCTGCTTCTCTGATTGGACGATCAGTGATGCAAAAGTTTAGAACCAAAACAAAAAATGTAAACATAAACAACTTGACCATTATGTAAAATAAGTTTTTATTTTGAATAATTGAGCTTGTACCATTGTTATCAGTAATACTAATATTTGATTTAAACATGTTTACCTCATTTCTGGGGACACGTGGATAATTTTTTATTATACTGCTCATAGCACCTTTAAGAAATAAAATCTCCAAAAAGCAATGGTGTCATTTTAATATGTAGAATTAAAAATGTACATCTACTGTATAATTTCTGTATTATATTAATAATTATGAGTTGCTAATGCTAAACTACTACTTAAAGCTACTATAATCACTTCTTTTATACTTACTTTTGAATACTACAGGAAAATTACCCAGATGTGTCCCCAGATTTAATGTAATCATGTTTAAATCAAATATCAGTTTTACTGATAACAGTGGTACAGCAAATTTATTCACATTAAAAAAATATGTTTTATAACGGCCAAGTTGTTTATGTTTACATTTGTGTTTTGGTTATAAAACTGCATTGCCAATTGTCCAATCAGAAAAGCGGTTGCCACACAGGCCAATCTGTCCATGCAGCAGGACAAAGCTAACAGCAGATCTATAAAACCAGTTGGCAAAAGAGCTCACTGTGAATGGAAACTCATTGTTTTCATAGTCTGCAGTACTGTTTTTACACCAGTATGTGTACATGCTGTTCTTTAATATTTAATCATTGCTGTTTTATTCCACTTTATGTCAATATTATGGAATTTATTTTCCAACAACTATAACAGATTGTTGAACAGTGTTGTATAAGAATTATTTCATATCTGGTAATAGACATTGCTCTTGAGTTATTGTCTAATATCTTTCAACATCAATTCTGAGGAGACTGGGGTGTGAGTAGAGCTTATATCCCTCACAAAGTGTAGTGGGAAACCAGACACAGATCTGTATATTTGGTAAACTAAGCAACCTGTGCACCATAGAACGTATCAGCATATGAAACCTAACTCTACCTTGAAGAGGTGGGTCTCTCTTTTGACAACAGTAATGTCTGGACTTTGGGCAGAGACAGGGGAATAGGGGAGGTTTGAGGTTCTTCCTCCAGTCTGCAACTCAGTGCTAAAACAAAAGTCTCAAAGAGTTTCACTCTAATAACAGACCATCAACATCAGAGAGGGCAGGCTATGGTAATGGATCTCCTTCTGACTCCAGTCCAGGGCATTCATCTTCTTATTGCCCTGTGTTTCATCTGGTTTAGCCACTTTCAGAGGAATATGAGCTCTAATCACACACCAGTCTCCTGAGAACTGATAAAGTTCCTTGGATGAAGAACAAAACCTCTTCTAAAGAACAGACTTTGTCCAGATGGCTTTCTTGTTTAACCTCTTTACTGACGTTCACCTGTATGACCGAGGTCTGTAGCATCGATCAGTTTCGAAGGGTGATCAGAGAAAGCTGTTCTAAAGAGTAGTTCATTTCCACTTATTATCTTAAAGCTTGCTTGTTTCTTCACTGTTTTGTTTTTTGTTTTTTCTTGGCTGCTCTGCCATGATGAAAATTAAGAAGTAAAGCAATTGCTAGCTTGTTGTTTGTTTGTCAGTGGCACACATTCTGGCAAGGCTGGTTCTTTACCCACCAGACACCAGGAGGAGATGCATGCATAACTACAACCAACATTAGCCAAAAGCAATTGGTAATCCAGACATTTCTATCATCATTGTATTCAAACTGAAGGAACATTATTGCTACTTCCATTTCACATATGCTGCTTTTTACACAACATTTGAAAATTATACAACTGGACAGCAGCCAAGTGCATATATTTTCAATGTATACTTCAGTAACTTTGGCCAGTATTGGACTGGCACATGCACACTTTAGAGATTCATTGGGCTTTCATTGGCAGCATTCCCAGCAATTGCAGTATACTATATCCCACACATGTGAGAACTGTTGCCAGATAAAGTAAAATTCCTCCTTGGAGCACATGTAAAGATTTTTTCCTCCATCTCTCCCTCTAACTCATATGTCCTGACACTTTTATCTTTATGTTGACTGTAAGTGGACTCCCTCAGTTTGAACACACTATTCTGCTGTTTGGAAGACAAATGTGTAGCTGCAAAAATGTAGACCAGCCATTCCTAAAGTCAAGACTGTCGTGGCCCCCTTAAATTTCCGAAACCCCACACGGACCTCCAACCATAGAACCTCCCTCAACTTCCCCTATTCAAAAGACTCATGTATATTTCTGTAACTCAGTTCAAATAAGATTTTTTTATGTACTTAATGGTTTTATGTACTTAATATTTTAAGGGGTGGGGGGTTGGTCTACATCAGACCAAAGGTTAGGGATTGTAACTACAGTTCTATTCAGGTGTGTGCTGTGTTGGTTACCATTAGTGCAACAATACTCCAAGGTTTTTGCCTGCACACATCTCTACATTTTCATTTGTGAGATACTAAATATGTTTATGTTCTTTCTGAGCTTTCTACAATGTTATAATATTGTTTCCTTGCATGGGTGTGTCGTGAGGGCAAGCAAGGCAAGCAGTGCTTGACCAATTAAATCTAAAAAACACATGGATTAAAATTATAATGAAATTAAATCAATATCTCTCCAAACATTTCATTTTGCCGTTCACTTCTATAGTTAGTCAGTTCTATAGTTATAGTTATAGTATCAGTCTATTACCTGCTTCCAGTCACTGTGTACTTTTCTGCGGCCGCTCCAGGTACTGTCAAGTCATTTTCTCCTCCGTGGAGGCGGAGTCATGGTGCACTGTTTCTGCCTGGGTCTTGTCAAGCAGAGGGCCCAGCAGCTTGTTTTGGAGGCTCGCGCATGCGTGCTGTGGTCAGTCTAAGACTCAGTGACAGAGATCTCTGGCTGATAGCAGCGGGTGATAAGCAGCGCACTGTGCAGCTTGTGGCTCCATACATTACAGTGCGCATGCGCTGCGTTAGACAACAAAACGTTCCACAAGTATCTGCAGCTAGCCAAAGTGTTTAAGAGCGTTTCTACAGATAAGTCATAGTTTGTAGCTTAAACCCTGTTCACGTTTCCCATGAGCACATGCTGCTGCATAAAACTGCGTGTCATATAAATCGATATCCTCACGGAGTGGAGAGAAGCCAGCGGCAATGAATGTGAATATTACAGAACTGTGCATAAACTGAGCACTGGTTATTCTGGGAAATCTCAGCTGTAGGAAACACAGGACGTTTCTTTAAAAAAGTAACATGGACTGGATTTGCAGCTTGAGTAGAGAGCTGAGTGTCAGTGAGGCGGTGTTTTTAAGGAGGTTTGTGGTGTGATGTGTAAGGCTTCTGCTGAGGTTTTATTACAGTGAAGCAGCATTAACAGTGCACTAGTCTAGTGTTGATCTCAGTGTGAGTCCTGATGAACAGACCTCCTTCATCTGTAAGGCTGGAACCTCACTCATCTATCCATCCATCCATCCATCCTCATTTTAGTGCTTATAAATTAAAGTTAAAACAAAAACTGAGGGCACATTCTTTGATAAGGCGACAGAGAAGGCCAGCTTTGTGGAAAAAAAATAATTGTAATGACATTGTTTTGTGTGGCTTTTATTTACATTAAATTAAAATTTGGTTATATAAAACTTAATGAAGTCAAGGTGTCTGCTTGCCCGTTTGAAAATGTCACCGCATGCTACTGTTCCCTCGTCAAAAACATACCTGCAGTTGTGTTTTGCTTTATTCATGCCTGTTTGAGTAATCCTGTATTCTCTGGTACTGCCTTACTGTAAGCTCCAAGCTCCTTGTTCCAATCCAGTCAATACACTGAAAGATTCAGCATTGTTTGACCTGCTAACTAGCTTTGTCATGTCCTAGACCAGGAATTTCCAAAATGTTTCAGACCACAACCCACAAAATAACAGAGTGAACGACCGATGGCCCCGACTGTAATATGTGGCTGATGCTCGTAACAACTCTGGGATGTTTGGTTGGATGGTTTATTTTTAAATTACCCATAATTTTGACAAGCATAATACTAATTTCTGTCAAAAATAATTACATAGTTTCATAGATTATATATCCCCATGGTCTTAAAAGCCTTATAAAGGTATTGAAATTTAATTGTGTCAAAATCAAGGCCTTAAAAGTATCAAATATTATGAGTAGGTATTACATTGTATTCATCTAGGTCTTAAAATCTGTCAAAACATTGTTAATATTACAAAAAAGTAGAGTCACTGCAATAACAAAATCTATTTATTGAAGAAATGTGATCAATGAAATGCATGATTCATTTTCATAATTTTTTAATGCAGCACTGGAATTCTTTCCTTTTTTTAGACTTTTAAAATAAAATCCTTGAGTTTCAGAGAGTAGTACTGATAATTCATATTATTGCTCTGTTGTTGACGATGATCATTCAAAGTGGAAACAAAAAGTCTCTGAGAAGAGTACCAGTTACCAGGGAGAAGCTTGGAGTAGAACGTTTTACAACCTTTAAAAACATTATCTGACTAAATGAAAATGTTTCCAGTAATTACTTTACTACAGCAATAAAGAAACAGCAGAAGGGACCAGCAGAGAGCAGCAGAGTGTAGTTCTTTTGCACTCTTTTGAACAAAAACAGATGAGAACAGACTGGATGCAGAGAGCTTGTTGATTGGTCAGTGCTTCCTGGAAAAGATGTTTCTTGTTTGGATGAAAAGCCATGAAGCTGAGCTTTTTCAGCTCCTGAGAAGGGCCAGCACCTCAGCATTACTTAGACATGCATGAATGAAACAAAATACTACTCCTAATGTGTTTTGATGAGGGAAGCCATAAAAAAGCTATCATAAAATGCCAATATATGTACTTAATAAAATCCAGTTTACATTATATTTATGGGCTAATAGCAGTGCATCAGTCAACAACCAGCTCCAGTATTATAAGTCAGAAGATGTTGTGTTTACAATAGGTCTCTAATTATAATTTCTTAGAATATTTATAACTGTTTTGAATAGTATTTTTGTTTACTTTTTGTTTAAGCTTCATGCCCTCGAAAAAATAGCATATTGCATATATACAAACAAGCAAAAGGCTAAATATAGTGCTGTGGTGTGTTTTAAATTTCCTCTTGAATCTTGAATCTGCTGCAACTCTAAAATGCACATAAAATGTAGAATATGGAAATGCTGGGGTGAGTATGGGCAGGCAAAGTCAGAATGGAAGTGGTTCTGTCCATGTGTTAGCCCACAGTGGGACACACACAGTGGTCTCTGGGGTCCGAGGGGGAGGGGGGTGGAGGGCTGTCTCTGGAGGTCTGTGGGGTGGGGGGCAGCCTCTGTTCAGTGGAGCTCAGCCCACTCCCCTCTCATCCCTTAGTCCCAGGAGACCCCCGACCCTTTTACTCCGTCATCTCCTCTCTTCTCTCCTTCCACCTTTCAGCCACAAATCCACCACAGTCTGTCTTTTTTGAACAAACTTCTTTCAGTCTATTTATGTTCCCCTATTCTGCAAAATTTACTTTTTCTGAGCTTTTGACCATGTGACAATGATATTTCCTTCTCAAAAACAGAGCTGGAGTAGTATTTTGTTTCATTCACTCCTGCTTGAGTAATCCTGTATGCTGAGGCATGGCCCTTCTCAAGAGCTGAAAATGCTTGGTCTCATGACTTGTGAAATGTGAAACCAGGAAGTGCTCCTGCGCATTTCTAAAGCCCATACACCATCATGATCATTTCACCGCTTACAATGCCATCACTATTAAGCAGTAAGTTAATTTATCTATCTGATAGTGTCATGTTGCTAATAGCTGTGCTAAATAGCCATTTTATGCTCTGTCGAGTCCCCACCATTGCCAGCAGGGGGCATCAGACACCTAATCCAAGCATTATCTGCAAAGTCAAAATAACAGCTCCCCACCAGAAGAGGTTTTCCATACAAATTAGTGGAGTAACAATACGTCAATCAATCAACTAGAAGTGTTCCAATTAGGGCCGGGACTTTAACGCGTTAATCACGATTAATTAATTACAGAGTATTAACACTTTAAAAAAAAAAAAAAAAACGCAATTAATCGCACTTGTCTATGACAACACGGAACTTTTCTCAGTGACCTAGGCTCATGGGAAAGGCGGAGGTTTGTGAAACCAAGTGTTCATGCATTTACCCTGGACGTGGGAGAGTCTTCACAGACAAGTATTCTAAGACTTAAGAAACTCAGTGCCAGAGAATATAACATTACTCAAACAGGAATGAATGAAACAAAACACAACTCTGGGTATGTTTTTGATGAGGGTACAACATTCTAACATGGGAGAAAGCTCATAAAAGTTGATTTTGCAGAATATAATGGACCTTTTATGTAAAATCGTGTCGTGCTCTCTATAGACACTTGAAACTCCCTAAAGTGGGCGGGGCACCTAATCCAAGCATTTTCTGCTAAATGAAAGTAACAGCCCCCCAAAAGCACCCTTGCCTTCAAGTACCCTTTTGGTCTTTGGTCCTTTTTTTTTTTTTTTTTTTGAGGCTTAGGCCCTCCTGTGGCTCTTTTTAAAAACATTTATTCAGTCATTAATTATTAATAATTGTCACATGCCGCAGGTGAAAACAGAGAAGAGAGCAGACTGTAGAGCCAAGAAAGAGGGCAGTTGTTATTATGTTTTTGCTCTTGATTCCAGAACTTAAAACACACTAACACACAGAACTGGTAAGTGAGTGAAATAGATTATGTGTAGTGTACGTTGTACATTGTTCGTGTCACGTAATTTTTAAGACAAAGTTGTGAAATAATTATGCATGCATGTTTGATATTTTCTGTTTAAATACAGAGTGTTTGGCCACTAATAGCTAATTACCTAGACATTTACAAAATCCTTCCATAAAATGCTGAGTGTTTGTGATTGTTGTTTGCAAAAATCGTTTATTTTCAAACTGGGTTGTTTATAAATAATATGATTGCAGATAGCATTTATGCATTTTTATGCAATTGAATTGTGAGAATTTGCTATAATTGTGCAGAATTGGAACTAGCTGGTGAGCTGGCAAAATGTGATTTGAGAAAAAAAAAAAAAAACTTCCAATATTTTGTTCCCACATAATTTATACCTAGAAATGTCAAAGGACTTCCTGATAGTGGCGGGAATAATTCTCATCTTGTCATTGCAATACAGTGTGTCATTACATTATTTAGTTTAGTGTCATGCAGTGTGTATTTTCTTTACATTTTATATATTTGTTAGTTGTTTATTGTTAATCGTAATATTTCATTCCTTAGTTCAAGATGCCTCGCAAAGGGAGACGCATTAAACAAAAAAAAACAAAAAAAAGGAATGAACTGGGCGAAGCAGCTAAAGGTAGTGGATCCCTAACCACCTGGGTTAAAAAAAGAGTACAACAGGTCAGAATAACAAAGTTTCTCATAGGCAACGCATAGTTGTGTAGTGATATTACATTTCATTTTAGATGCATAAGATTAAAGAGTTGTTAATTACGTTTAAATTGTAGATTAATGCCAACTAATTGATAGATTATTGCTTGTTCCAAATGGACAGAAAGTGATAGGTCAGACAAGGAAATTCGAGCTAATTCAAAGTTTGCTTGGGACAGCAAGACAAAAGACAGAAATAACAGACAGAGACACAGAGCTAAAGGCCACAGAAAATATCCAGGAAACTGAAGCTCAGGATAATGAGACTAACACCAGGGAAAGGCCATTCTCAAATCTTCTTGGACTTCAACACCAAACTGATCCAGCCCATGTCCTACAATTCAATATAAAGTATTATGAGGCCATTTTCCAGATGTGTGTAAATAATGGACCTTGTCATCCAGTGCTATCATTTCCAAAGAATGAAGTAGGGAGGTCATTTCAGAAGAAATAGTATGAGAATAACCCATGGCTGGAGATTTCTCCAATACTGATACCATGTTTTGTTTCAGCTGCCATCTATTTTTAAATGAGGAAAAGTACATGAGCAGCAAACCCTTGAAAGCAGTAGGGTTAAACAGGTAGAAAAGGGCTTTAGAAAAAATTAAAGAGCACAGTGCATCAGAGTCTCGTAAGTGTGCTATGGTGAGGTGGAACACTTAAAAAAAATAATCCCTAGAGGCTAGAGGCAGCTCTGCAAGTGGGTGACCTTGAGTTCCAAGCTGCAAAAGATAGAGAAGCAGAGGAACAGAGAAATGTTGTCTCAGTTGATAGACATTACACTTTATTTAGCAAGACTGTCATTTAGAATGTCATTTAAAGGCGATAATGAGACCTCAACAAGCCAAAATCGTAGCAATTTCTTAGAACTTGTTAATCTATTTAGCAAGGAAGATAAGGTAATTAAATTGCACCTTGAATTCATAAAAGAAAAGCAGAGAATTAAAAAAGACCTGTCGTCTCATTACTGTCAAACAGAAGCCAGAATGATATAATCAAAGCATTGGCCATATCTGTAAGAGAAGTGAAGGATAGCAATTTGTTTTCTATACAGATTGATGAAACCACAGATGTTTCACTCACTGAACAGGTTTTGTTTGTTATGAGATATGTATTCAACTTGGAAATAAAGGAGTGCTTCATTCAGGTGTGCAAAATCCACTCAACCAGTGGTGAAGCACTTGAACATCTGGTGATGGATGTACTGAAAGAAAATGACCTACAAATAAATAATATCAGAGGTCAAGATTATGACGGAGCCGCCAACATAAGAGGGTAATATAAGGGACTTCAGTCAAAGATCCTTACAAACAATCCTAAGGGCTTTTATGTCCATTGTCTGTCAGGCACAGTGCCTTACTTTGGTCCTGGTTGAAAGTGCAAAATTCAACATCTGTTTTGTCACTTTTTTCAATTTAGTTGAAAAACTTGACACTTTCATAGAAATCTCCTCAAAAAGGCGCACCACATTTATTGAAATGCAAAAAAAATTAAATAAAATAATAAAATAAAACCTTCCAGCTATCATGCAGTTCCTCAAAGAAATGACTCGTCCTCCAGATCCCTCAGCAGGTGATGCAACAGTTCTTCTGAAGAGCCTGAAATTTGCATTCTTCTTGTGTCTGGAAATCACCTGTCCAATCTTTCAAGTGAATGCTGTTGCTTCTGAGGCAGCCTACAAAATAGTGGATGGAGTTTTACAGAGGCTGGCCCACTGCAGATCAGAGGTAGAACTTAAAGAACTTTATAGGAAAGACAGAGAAGGCTGCATCAGTTGGCCTGGACCCCCCACAAGAGATCCCTAGACAAGCAAGGAAGAGGAAAGTGCCAACAAAATACCAGCTTGTTGCTCGATCAGTTACTGCTGACCATGTTGTTCTGACCTTGCAGGAGTACTATCGTGCCAGAGTGTATTATGTTTTTGTGGACACCATAACGCAAGAGCTCCAAATATGATTTAAGGGTGGAGGTAATGCCAGTTGGGAAATTTTGAACGCCCTCCACTGCTTAACAGTCCCAGATGTGCTATTGTTATAGAAATACACTTCATAACTTTTTTGCTTAAAGTAATAATTTTACACCTATAATATAAATAACAACTGATTGTTTCATTAGAGCACTGATAACATATGAATTTAATATTTTTATGTCTGAGAAAACTTTGGGATTAAACAGGTTAATGTCTTCCATGGCTCATATTCAGGCTCTTTCAGTCATAAATGAAAACAATGCGTGTCTGGTTTACCCAAACATGACTGAACTTATTAAGACATATGGTACTCTTCCAGTGTCCACAGCAACTGTAGAACATTCCATCTCTAAACTAAAGCTGGTGAAAACCAAACTTGGCAGCCCATGCAAGGAGGAGAGGTTGTCAGGCCTCCTTTTATTGGCAATTGAAAAGGATGAGCCAATCAACAACAGTGAGGTCATTAACTTTTTTCGGGACATGACCGACAGAAAACTGCTGTTATAAAAGTGAACAGAAGAAGCAACAGAAAATAAACTTGTTCAATCCTTATTTTACATTAACAACATATTTTTTATTGTAAAAGAAGAAAAAGAGTCACTAAGATGAGCAAAAAAAAGTGAATAGACAATAACAAGAAAAAAGATTTAATGAAAAATGACAGAAGAGTCAATATGGTGTTTTTTGTACCTTATTAAGCAATTAGGGAAACTCAAATAAAGGTCATATACCCATAATCAGAAGATTTAAAAGAAGAAATAATGGAGGAGAAAAATAAATTATTGAAATAAGACCCTAAGTGAGAAAAGAAGAAAAGTTAAGATTAGGGCTGTCGCGGTGAGAGAATTTCCCCTGCAGTAATTATATGCGACTCAACACCGCGGTGTGCGGTATAAGCAGGATAGCATAAGCTAATAATAACACCTGTAAAAATTACATGTCCAAATGAATTTTGATAATAAAAATAGATTGAAATATAGTTAAGCCTCTGCTCTAACAAAAACCCGAGTCAGGCACGCGTGACAATGTCCTTGCAGCGCATGTAACATAGCTTTAGAAAAACCCACATGCTGACCTTATGTGGTTTGAGAGATGAGCTAAGGAGGCTAGCAGTGCTCCCCGGCACTGACTCTGACTCTACAGAGCGACTGTGTCACACACGCACCTGCGGCAGGTGAGAGGGCAGAGAAAAACCTAACGTAGTTATCTCATCACCAGGTGAGTGGATCGTCATTCAAGTCTACAGCTCCTCCTCTGAGTAACGCGTAAGCCCCGGGTCTGCTCAGGAAGCGTTAGCTTCAGTGAGGCAGTGCAGCGCGTGCAGAAGCTTTTTTCTTTCTCACCATTAACCCTCTGTTCTCCACTAACAGCGTCTCTGAGTGCGTATACGTGCGTAAACATTAAATGCTTTATAGATTACAGTAAAATTAAACTGTGCATCCCATTAGTGTCTCACTAAAATGATAAACTGCGGTTACCGCGGTTGCTTGTGCCCCCATGCGGTTGGATTGATAACAGCGCGGTATGACGATAATGCAGTCACCGCGACAGCCCAAGTTAAGATGAGTAAAGAAGAGATGAGACAATGAGGAAAGAAGAGAGAATAAGAATATGAGAAGAAAAATAGAGGAGAGAAAGACAAAATGTTTATACAGTAGGTACTTTAATATACACAAGCACACACAGAAACAAGGGTGAGTCAGTGAGCCACTTTCTAGCAGGATCAGCAGGGTTTGCATCTTTCCATGCAGACATGTAACCCTAAGATAACATCTCTCCCATTATTTTTAATGTCTGCAGTTTCATGTTAGAGCTTGCTGGTGTCCTGGATCTTCACTTGTCCTGTAAGTACAGCAAACTAGAGCATCTAGACTGCTTTATTTGTTATTAGGGATTTGTTACAGTACACTAAAAATGTAAAGTTAAATATGATGCTCCTCTGTATAATTTTTTTTCCCTCTTCCCTGCCACGACCATACTCAGGGACGGCTGGTATCAATCGGGTAGGTGGAATAAACCCTTCCTGTCATTTTCAAAGACAAAATGTACTTAGTTTTTATAGTAAATTAAAATATAATATATTATATATATATAATATATATAATATATATAATATAATATATATATATTAATAATCTATTATCTTTTATGAGATTCTAAATTATATTGTATTGGCTACATGCTTGCTATTGGTTTCTGTTTTAATATTACCAATCTTGCCACAAAGAACAGAAAAGGGGCTATTTTTAATTAGCCTCAGAACCTCATGGCACATTACATTAGTGTGGTGATTGACAGGAGAGAGTCCCGCCCCTGCTCCTATCTACAGCATTAGGGGCTAGATTTACTTAGCCCAGAGACCTGATTTTGGCCAATCACAGAGCATGTAGACTTACATCTTTACTTTTGAGTGATGGCACCATAATAAGAAGCTATTGTGAGAAAAGTTGTTTATTAATGATATCTACAGCAGCGCTGAGTGTGCAGAATTTTTCAGACACTGAAATGAACTTGCAGCCTCCCATGTTTGAGTAGCCATATTTCCTAGGAGCATCTCCTCCAGTGACTCCAAGCAGTGAGCCAGTCTGGGCTGTAGTCTCTCTCAGCAACCAGTCAGCTGCAAACAGTCAGCTGAGTACTATAACAGGTCGGTCACAGTGAGCCAAGCAGTGGCTGCAAACTTTCTCTCTATCCCTCTCTTTTCCCTGCAGAGGAACCCTGCAGAGTGCAGATCTCACTGTTTTGCATTCAAATATTTTACTCACTTGATATGCATTTGGTGATGTGTTCTATACTATCTATTTACTATTCCAGTTTTCCCAAATTTTGATAAAAAATGTATAGCCCCTTACAGTGTTGCAATATATCATAGTCCACAGAACTGTAAAAAATGTGACCAAGCAGCTAATGCTAACTAGCAGTTCCACTTTGCTGGTAAAATCTCATGTTAGTAAGATACAGTATGTTGGCTCAATTGCCAAATTTCTTCACAAAAACAGGAGCCATGTTACTAACTGCTAGCCAGGAACAATGTTATTGGTTGTTTTCAGATTTTAGAATGTGATGATGTCACACTCTCAAATGGGAGGCAGGAGCCAGTTTAAGTATAAGTATCCCAAAATAAAATTCCAAAATGTTGAACCTGATCATTTATATTAGTGATAAGGTCCATGATCTCGCTAAATGTACCAACCCACACCTAAAAATGTGCATATTATTAATACTGATTTTGCCTGCACTCCTTGTCAATTAAAGGACTATAGAATGTTGTGATGTCATCTGAAACCCAGCAAACCCAGATCAATATAAAACATATAATTAGTTGTAAACAGATGATTCTAGTTGACTCCACACACACTGTAAGGAGGTCCTCTGTTGTGCATGCTATGTGTCACTATGCCTATCTACTGAAATGTATATTAGTTTCTTGTCCAGCAGCATTTTAACTTGGAGTCTAAATTCTAGGATATGTGGCATAACGTGTCACACATCCTACATGTAACAAGCTCAAGTGGGCCCTCGGCAGATGCATGCACCTCTGGATGTGGGAACCTTTGACACAGGTCTGGTCCTGCAGCACACGAGGCACAGATTGTACTCAAGAGATGGAGGCTGAAGGAGGTGGAGTTTCTTGCCTTTTGGTGAGAGTAAAAATATTTTACTTACTAAAGTATGTCTTCTTAGTATATGTCAGACCTGAGAGAGTGAATGAGGAATCACATTATCAACATAAAGAAACTACAACATTACTATAATAGTCCTAATAATGTTTTGTTATTATCAGATTATCTGTACAGTCATGGTTGTTATACTTCATATTTTCAGAAGTTAGACATTTTCTCTTTACACTCAAATTCTTTTAAAACCATGTGCTCACTTAAGTGTTTTTCCTTCTCACTTTATTTAGTTTATAGAAGCCAGGACCATCATTTTAATGCTTATGTTGTTGACGTCCAGTAATATTACATTTATTGTTTTGCAGACACAGAGGGTTCGGCAGCACGAAGTCAAACTATTCCCTTGCATACACACAAAAGGTGGCCAAAGACTACAGCTACATCATCTCAAGTCTCTAGGAGGGCTCTCAAGAAGGAGGAGTCTTAGACCAGATGATCGTCCTGCACTTGGTCTTCTCCCTGGTGCCCTCAGCTACAGCAGAACTGAACCAAACACACCTCCACTGAGGACAGGTACATGTCCACAGTCCTTACCTGCCTCTTACAAGACACCATAATGTTTAGGTATCATGCTGCTAAGGAAAAGTCAAGCATGTCAACTTTACACCATAATATTTTAAATATTTTGTTGTATATCATAGTAAAGTAACTGAATTAATGTCATTATTGTGAAATTGACATCAGTTCTTATTCTTTCTCTTGCTCTTTGTCTCTTTCTTTTGACAGCTGCCTAAACAAAGGGAAGCAAAAAAGACAGTGGTTCAAGGCAAAATGTGTTTATTATAAATGTGTGAAGGAAAAAAATCTTGTATGATATATATGTATTTGTTTATACACACTGCATGAAAGTAACATTGATGTTTTTTTGGAGGTGGTCACCTAAAGTTTTCAGCAATATATATATTTATATTATAAACACATTTACAGATTTTCTAATTCACTCTGAAGGGGGCTCCTTTGCATCCAACATTATTTCAAAAAGGGTCAGGGTATTTTTAATCTGTCGGACACAGCAGCAATGTATTACAATGAGATTCTCAGCTCCCAGACGTCCATGCTGGCAGAGAGTGAACTGATCCTCTGCAAAATACCAATACTCCAATACCAATACTTATCTGCCCCAGGGTCTTGGCTCTGATGAAGTGTAAGATGTTGAGCGGTTGAGTCAGGTGCACCAAGCTGGCAGAGCCCTGTTTGGTTCGGCTACTCCTGCTGTGGCTTGTCGGGACTCGATAAACTCCAAAACCCCTGGCAGATGAGTTACCCGCATCTGGAGCTCTTCGCCCCTCTTCTCCTTGTTGTAACTGCCTGAAAATGGAGCAACAAGCATTGTTTAGACTATACAGGTAGATTTAGGTGTATCATAATTTGTAGATACAGTATATGACCATCATGACCAACCTGCAGCTCTGTGGTCCTGTCAGCTGAGGCCCTCAGTCTAAAATAAACAATGGTAAGATGAAATGATACAGTTAGGTCAGATTTATGTTGTCTCACCCTAATGCAAGTTCAAGTGTAGTACAGTAAGATTACCTAAAAACAAGCCAAACTTCCTCACACTCATAATTATTTTACTTTACCATAAATAAGACGTGTGCCAGAGTTTAGTTTTATTATGTTTCCTTGGTGAGTTACAAAGTTTAGAAGCTACTTCTAGACATTGGTTGGCCATATAAAAATGAAATGCTCCAACGTTTGTGTAAAGACAGGGCAAAATAAATGTAATAGTAACACATAATGTACCGTATCTTGTCTGATAGTACACACTTTAGCTGTTATCTTCAAAGTGTGCTAACGCTGTGGGGCCTCAGTGAAAGCTACGTTAGTTACAGGTTACATAGCATAGTTAGCTGGTGAGCTAACATTAGCATTTTTCACAAACGTTACATGCAGTTGAGATATTGTGCAAAGTTTGCTCTAACTGCTCTATTTTGCTGTATTACGTTTTATAAAACTTGTAGTTGTCACTGTAGTTATGTAACTAGTCATTGTCCTCTCTGATGTCTGTAGAGTTCTCTTCTTCTCGACAGTCAAATATACTGTAGTTTTACCTCAATAGTTTGTCAAAAAATAAACTTACATGTGTGTAACTTTTCTTACCTCCTCTGTAAACATGACGCCATAAATCTCAAAGGTCTGTGAGTGGAGTGGCAAATGTTTTGTTTGTCAGTTCAGCCGTGCGTGTACCAGCGTGTGCACCGAGGACGAACAGGAGACTGGCTGCAGTTCCTTCAACAGCCACTGGTGCTGCTCCTTTAAAATTACTACAAAAAAATTATCTTTTGAAAAACTTCTCTTTTAAATGAGCTATTAAAACAAACAAACAAACAAAAGTAAGAAATACGTATATTAAAATAAAATTTGTTAACAATTTCACCTCCTTTCATTTGCCAATGGGACACTTGTCTTTCCTCATTTTCAATAGTCCAATATGAAAAGATCACAAATATTTTCCTATTATTTTAGAAACAGATTATGAAATAATTCCAAGCACCCTTTGCAAAGTGCTCACATACCCCTAGCGATCCCCGTACCCCTGGTTGAGAAACACTGTTTTAATTCAGTGAAGGGCTTTTAATGTTAAGTTTAAAAACTTTTCCCTGGTCTCATTTCCTAGAGGACATAGTTTAATCTGTGTGGCTCCTGTCTGCTTCTCCAAACTGTCCTCTGTCTACAGTTTGACTCTGAGTGTAACCGGGACCTCTAACATTTAGTCATTCTGTTTATTCTCTATTTCTCGTCTACTACTTCTCCATCTCCACTTCCATCTGCTCATCACTGTGTCTCATGTCTCCTGCTCCCTCCATCACCCTCTGGTCTCTCCGGTGGACTTTTTTTTCTTTTCTTGATGAACTGCTGTCTCCACAACACTCCGCATCCTGCCCTCCATGCCTCATCCCCATCACCTTCAGAGAATAGAGAAATCCAATATGAATTGCTGTCATTATTACAAGGACAGAGCGAGGGAGCGAGAGCCAGAGACAGCGGTGCAGAAGAGAGATAAATAGACCTGAAAGTAAAAAAAGAGTTGGGAGGTGGAAAGGATAAAATCTATATTGAGTTTCTCCGACGTGCCAGCGGTGAGCACAGAGGCCAGGCTGGTCTTTTGAAAGGCTTCTAAACGAGGGCGGGACTAAAAGACCTGAGAGCTTTCAGCCGCTGTTGGTCTGTTAATACTGAGGCCACTGGCTCTAAGAAAAGTAGGATGAATCTGAAAATATACTAGAGCAGTGGTTCCCAACCTTTTTTCCTTCAAACCCCACTCCGCGTGTGTCCAAGACAAGCAATTGCTATCACTATAACAGTGTTGGTATTACTTCCTAACAGCAGGAGAGATAATGAACCCAATTGTCCTGACCAGAGCTATTATTTCTACAGACATTCAAGCAGAGATTCAGCTGCAGTCACTCCAACAGCAGGGCAGCCTGACACAGCAAAGACTGCCCTTTAAGTTCACCTGTCCCTGTGCAGAGGTCATGTGTTATCACATCAGTAACAACATAGGGGTTGAGCTCCTGTGAACACAGTTTTATTTCCCTACATTAAGGCTGAAATGTGGTTGTTAATAGCGCTAAACCAGTGCACGTCTCTTCCTTCAACGCTGTCCCTGCAGCAGCAGCTGGTACACATGCACCCTGACACACACACGCACCCTGACGCACACATGCACCCTGACGCGCACCCTGACGCACACATGCACCCTGACGCACACATGCACCCTGACGCACACATGCACCCTGACGTGCACCCTGACGCACACATGCACCCTGACACACACACGCACCCTGACGCGCACATGCACCCTGACGCGCACCCTGACGCACACATGCACCCTGACGCGCACCCTGACACACACACGCACCCTGACGCACACATGCACCCTGACGCACACATGCACCCTGACGCACACATGCACCCTGACGCACACATGCACCCTGACGCGCACCCTGACGCACACATGCACCCTGACGTGCACCCTGACGCACACATGCACCCTGACACACACACGCACCCTGACGCACACATGCACCCTGATGCCCACATGCACCCTGACGCACACATGCACCCTGACACACACGCACCCTGACACACACACGCACCCTGACACACACACGCACCCTGACGCACACATGCACCCTGATGCCCACATGCACCCTGATGCACACATGCACCCTGACGCACACGCGCACCCTGACGCGCACACGCACCCTGAAGGGGATCAGAGCTCAAACAGGTAGAGCGGCCACAGCGTGCATGGAACAGATGAAATGAAAGTAAGAAATGTATTAGTGCTATTTGTTTAATGCATTTTCACTCCGTGACCTCGTGGTAAACTGCAGGTAAATGAAACTGACTGTAGTGACTGTAACACGAGTAACTAATTGGGTATTTTGTTAGTAACTGTAATATTATTACTGGCGGTTCAAAAGTAACGTTTTACCTACTGCGTTACTGACAATTGTAATCTTGTTACTGTAACTCATTACTTTGTAACGCGTTACTCCTAACACTACCAATAGCTATATTACCTGATCAGTGATTGGGTGAGGCAATGGTGATTATTCAATCAGACAACATGTTTTTTAGACTAGTTGTGGCTAAACAGTTGATTCCTTGTCAAACATGAACAGGACAAAGTGCATTGTTTTTGTGAACTCACAAATTTTGCATGAAAGCTGATGTGCACAGTATGGGTGGACTCACACCAAAAGATACTATACATGAGCGACTGAAGTGACTGGTGACCATTTATTTTCTATGTGCGCTAATGCACCTCGAACATGCAGGATGACATGAGCCAAGCAACTTGCGAATACTTTTTAGTTAAACTTTATTTAGCCAGGTTAGTCCCATTGAGATCCAAGATCTCTTTTACAGGAGAGACCTGGCCAAGGTGGGCAGCAGCACAAGGTTACATTAATAAATAACATATCACATAAAATCACTTCAAACACACACACACATAGAAAATCTGGACTGGCTGACATCACCAGAGCCTTGAATATGTTCAGAGAGACCATTTCCTTCATCTTTAAGTCATTCTGCAAGAGGTTCCATGTGAATGACACAGAATAGCTAAAGGCAGTCTTTCCCATTTCAGTCCAAGCTTTAGGAACAGCAATTTGCAGACCATCACTTCACTGACTGTGCTTCGTGTGAGAGAAATGACAAATAAACAGGAAGTTTAGTTTAAGTCAACTTTATCCAAATACCAGTGACATTACCAAACCGGCCACCAATCATAGAACAAGATTTGAAGGAAAATAGAGAGGAATTGGTTCAGGCACAAAAGTCATTTGAAACCTCCCGGCCCTCGTCAGTGACCTGAAGGGGGCGGGTGACACAAATATAGTGAACTGAGCTTAGCAGTAGTGGTTTCTGATATTGGTGACATGGACAGCTGCTCAGGGTGACAATCTCTAGGGGTGGCATGGGAATGGAGAAAAGAAAAAAAAAAGTCTTTACTCTTTACTCAGCAGTTGTACAAAATGGTTTTACTCGGAGTCAAGGTCTTGGAGGATACTTTAAGCTTTCTAAAAGTATTTGTTAAATTACAAAAGGCCCAGGTATCACAGATATATTAACCGTTATTGGGGGTAAACCTGTTCAATGACGATGAAAACGATGTGCACCTAATAACGCTCTATCGGTGGGAACATGCAGTGTTTTCAAGACAGTCTCTGATGTTTTACTCACAAAATGACCAGATGAGACAGAGATATTTTACTTCCCATATGTTAGTTTTAATGATCAGAAGAATGAGAACGGAGTGATGAGAAGAGCTGTTCTCTGAGCTCCAAGAAATAATCTTAACAGCATGCAAAAGACAGGTCGGAACATGGACCGAAAATGTTTTGTCCAACATTTTCTAAAACTAACGCATACTTTATGTATTTCTTGAAGATGTATCAACAATATACTGTAGACAACATTAGGTACAGGCTGAAGTTTTAAAGACTCATTTGCAAACTTATGGTTAGACAGTGGGTAAGTGGTGCCATGGAGACTGTTTACCCAGAGCATCATATACTGGAGCTTAGAAAATAGATTTTGTTGCTTTTTGTGTGAGTCACCCTCAGTTCACTGATATGGAAAGATTTTGAGGATACTAAAGCAGCAATGTCTAACTCCAAGCCCAGGAACCAAATTCAGCTTTTTGCATCCTATATCGTCCTGCAAGTACATTTAGTTTTTTAAAAAAGTATTTGGCAAAGTTAGGCTTTTTCAAAAAATAAAAGTAAAAGTTGCTAAGTCAAATTTTTACTTGAGTTAAAGTACTGGAGAATGTGCTTTCAAAAATACATAAGGATTCAAAGTACTTAAAAAAACAACTTTTTGTTACAGTGTATTTCAAATGAGTGCAGTCAAGAATTTTGGGTAAAATGTCTACATGTACAAGTTACAAATTTGCAGCTATAAAAATATGAATAAAATGCATTTTACATCATTTCAGTGAGGAAATGTGGAGATCAACCTATAAAACCATAATAGATTAAGTTTGTCCTACAGCAAAAATGAGCCATACGTATTATAAATAAGGCTGGGTTTTATGATCATGCTAATAAATTATTTTTAAATTGGTTTATTACAGAATCGTGCAAATCATTTTCAAAGTAAAAGCTAAATTTCTTCCAGATTGTGTCCAGAGATTTTTTTTTAGTTCCTGAGAGCAAATATGAGTAGTGTTATGTAGTAAATGATTATCTTTAGGGAGTACGTCAGATGTCTTTTGGTTTTGAGGCAATTTCTCTGCAGAAGTTACTTTTGCTTTTTTAGAACTGTAGTGGAAAAAGTAAAGTAAAAAGTATATTTATCTTTTAGATATAGTGGAGTAAAAGTAGTAAGTTACCCCTAAAAATACTGCTCAAGTAAAGTATAGATTCTCAAAAACTATACTTAAGTACAGTACTGAAGTAAATTTACTTCTTTTCTCTCCACTTCTGATTATAAGTAGCTCTGTATTTATTTTTGAACAGGGACAGCAGCAGAAGCCAGTTGTACAAAGAGTTCTGAAGAAAGTGGGTTTGTTTGAATGTAGTTGTTTTGTTGGATGTCAATGGGACTCAACTGTTATTAAAATGAAAACAAGATGAAGAAAAACCTCCCACAGAGGACTGAACAACACAGGCTTCAGTAGAACCAACAGGTGACAAAGGAAAGCACTAAATGCCATTATTCAGGTCAGAGAAGTTAATAAATTAGCAGATAAACAGCTGTGATAAGCCAGTTTCAAATCGACCAGAGAGAAACACTTCTCTGTGAGTGAGGAACCTGACTGTCTTGCTTTTGAAAAGAAAGCAGGAGAGGTTGGTTTGCCAGGCTAACATGATGTCAGTGCAATATCAGAGCAAGTGTGTTAGAAAAGAATGAATTTGTGTTCTTTAGAACAATGGTTCCCAACCTTTGCTGTCTCGTGTACCCCCTGGTACCCCCTCACTCATATGTGTTGTTGATTCCTTCTATTAGTACAAAGGCATTCTGTACTTACTTTACTGTAAATACTAATTCTCCACCATTTTTTTTCTTTTAAACTAAAATTCATGATAAAATAAAACAAATCTGCTGGTCTTATAATAATATAACAATATAAACTCTAAGGGCCAGATTTATCAAAGGTTTGCGTGCACGCTAACTGAATAATATGCGCTAAAATTGGAGCAAACCCAGACGCAGTTGAGATTTGCGTGTCTTACAGGAGCAGAGCGAACGCAAAGCAGATTTTGCTCCTGTGACCTAATGAATCTGTAAACTGAGGCGTTCTTCCCAGAGTGCGCAAAATGGAAGGCGGAAATTCATTCATTTACCGCCTGCAGTATTATTTATCAAGGCTTACCATGACTTTGCGTGCGAAAATAGCGTATAAATTTAGCACGTTGGAGAAGGACGTGCTAATCTTTTGCACAGATATGGCTGCTGTGATTCGTGTTCCAATAATCTTTTCATCTTCATAAATTATGAAATAATTCCAAGTACCCCCTGGTTGGGAAGCACTGCTTTAGAATATACCTATGCCAAAGTAAATACAAAAATCATCACTATGATGTGGTGGATCAGTGGAGATGGATGGAGGCAGATGATTGGCTGTGGCGACCCCTGAAGGAAATGTAGCAGCAGTTAGTGATGACCACTATAGATACACAGTTCCATAACTTGCAACATTAAACATGCTTTAGCTCAGTGGTTTTCAACTAATCTGACTTCAGGACCCACCATCACTCTATAATGACAACCCAGTCACAGTATGTGGCTGTGGTGACAGGAAGGGCATCTGTGGGCCATATCCGGCCCGCCAGAGCTTTTCATCCGGCCCCCAGAATATTACTATTAACGCAAAAACATTGGGTCCTGAGTAGAGCCCAGTTTAATCAACAGCACTGTTAGGAACACCTCTATTTTTACCAGGAAAGTGCTTTAGGTCGTCCTGACCAGTGAGCTGTTTCCTAGCAGTTTGTGCATCTTACACTGAAGTTCATAGAAAACAGCCAAAATCGCTTTGTCTCAAACTGAAAAACTCAAAACAGCAATAGATAAATAGATAAACGTTTATTTTGAGCATGCACATGTGACAATATAAGTATGTACATATAAAAACTATTGAAAAATCAAAATATTACATTAATCATAACAAAGCAATAAAAAAAGCTAATTTCTCTGGCATAGAACCTCATAGAACAAAAATTCAAAAAACATTTTGTAGCTCTCCACAAGCTCTACCTGTGCAGCAAGTTTGATCGAGATTACCTTATTTATTTTCTCAAAAATAAAAATCTTTATCTGTTCTCACTGTCAGTTCATTAGAGGCCATCTGTGAGATTTGGCCTAGGATGTTTTTGAAAGTCTTGAGAGGACAGCTCCTTGCGTCCCCAACTGTCTGTTATCAGTTTGGACGATTCCTCTGCAGTTCATAGAAAACATCCAAAAACTTTAACACTTTATTTTGGCCTGAAAAGCTCCAAACGGCAATAAAAAGATTTTGCTCATTTCTCTGGCAAGTTTGATTGAGATTGCCTTGATGCCTTTCCCTTATGAGAGCATCTGGCCCTCAAGAAAAATTCTGTCCCTTCAACAAATGTAGTTGAAGACCCCTGCTCTAGTTTATCAGTTACTACTATCATCTGGGATCACACTATGTTGAGCACCACCAGTTTAGTCCTAGTGCACATTCAGAAAATAGCAGATATAGATATAGTTATAGAAGGGGTATAGTGAATATATAGCATGCTTCATTTGCTTTAATGTTTGACATCACAGCTTGTGTACTGACTAAGACATTGTGCTCCAGTCAGGTTCCACACTGATCTACAGGTGAACAGAGCTAAAACTGAATATGAAAATGCCACAATAGTAGATATTTTACATAATGCCTGATATTGTGTTTTATTACATTGTGAGTTATGAATAAATAAAGTGGAGAAGTGGAAGGCAGGTGAGAACGCAGCGGAATACATTTGCTTAGTTTGATATGGACCCATAAGGACAGAACACAGAATACTTCTTCATCATTGTATTAGTGGCTGTAATATGTTAAACAGTAGCACTTCTTATTTCATTGTTCTGAGAAATTTGACTTTTAAAAGAAAAAAAAAAAAGCAGGATAATTAGTATTTAAAAAAAAGTCTTTGTATAATAATAATGTGTGAATCATCCACTTTTTGTTGAATCATCTACTCCTGTGGGGTTGAGGGGGGTTACGCGTGCTATGACAAAAATGAACTGGCACTGTCATCTTGGAATAAGCCCATGCCATCAGGGAAGAAAAAAATCCATTGATCGAGTAACCTGGTTATTCTGCCTTCACTAGTGTTTGGGAACTAGCTTTACAGATAGCTAACAGTTGCTCCAATAAACACCCAGGAAGCCTCTTGCTGTTTTGGACATTTACTGAAGTCAGTATATTTTTTGTAAAACTGTAACATACAAAAACAAATGCAAATTACAATTATGTTTCTGATTCTCAACAGTACAGAATATGTACAGCTACACAAAACAATGCAGTTGTAGCCTTAATATATGTAAAATATGCACAACATTAACCACAAGTTAGCTACAAATACAAGTAAACATGTAAAAGGTAGTGATTAGCATGATGCTAAAATGCATTGAAAATCCCATAGACATGCTAGCGCTATTAGCGTCTTTTATTCTTATGCAAATTTAGGGTTTAAACAACTTAAAACGTCTCATGTGAGTATCCAAAGTAAGCTAACAATTTGTCACATAATATTACTTACAGACAGATGTTCATTAGGGACCAAATAACAACTGAGAGGATCTTAAACACTGTGGTAAGTAGCTGAACTGAGAGCATGGAGCAGAAGCAATGCGTGAACTACAGTAAGTCTAAGTGGACATAAAACACAAAACTCAAAACTTAATATTCTTGCTTTGCAGGGCAGTACACTGGTCATTCAGTATATGCAGGTAGTCAGCTGACCTCATTCTTTGGGCACATAACATTGCTAAACCCAGACCTGACCAACTGCAGGAAGCGATGATCCAGGTTTTTTTTTTGTTGGCCAGTGTCAGGTTCCTTGTCTGTGTCCTGTTTTCTGTGTTTTGTTTCCCTTGTGTTTTATTTTGTAGTCTTGGTTTGTCCTCGTGTTTTTCTGGTTTACTTCCTGCCTCTTGTGTGTCCCGCCCTTGTGATTGCCTGCCCCGCCTTAATGTGTTTCACCTGTGCCTCATCCCTGTGTGTATTTAAGCCCTGTGTTCTCCCCTGCCCTTTGTTGGATCATTGTTGTGTTATGTGGAGTTACTGTCACGTCTTGTGGAGTTTTGTCTTGTCCTTGTTCCTGCACCAGCCTTCTGTATTTCCCAGTTCTTGTGTAAGTTTTTTTTTCTTTTTGCTTGGCCTTAGTTTTTTGGATTTTGGACTCTTTTAGTTTTGTTCTTTGTTTTTTTTTTCCCATTTGGAGTTATTTAGTTTATTAAAGTCTTTTTTTTTTTTTTTTTTTTGCAGTTCTTGTTCCCTTGTTCCCCTAACCCTGACAGCCAGGCAGTGTATTTCTTTACACAGGCGTGATTGTTGTTAATAGACATTAGGGCATTAAGCCACAAGATTAATATAGTGATTTTGTGGATCCAATCTCTCACAAAATGATCAGGTTCAACATTTGTGGGATTTCTGTTTGGATATTTCTTCTAAAAATAGTGTCTAACCAATACATTAACACTGGCCCCTGCCCTCCATCTAAGATTTTGACATCAGATTCAAGAGCACGAAGGGAACCTACTGTTGAGCTTGATGAAAATAATGAAAATAAGTGTCAAGCAATAGAAAATGTTCAATATATCTCACACTTATGCCTGAGAAAGTGGTCATGACGAAGAAGATGTTGCTGATTTATTGCTGCTAAATGAACAATCTTGGGTCCTGCTGTGATGGTAAAGGACCAAGATGTTGGGGAGGAAATGTCGGCTGCTGATGGGTTAGGCATCACAGAGCTGAAGTGGTAAGTAGATGACAGTAAGGCCACATTTAAACACCAACACTGGGCCACAGCCGTTTGTGACAGTTTATAGACACCGGTATAAAATCAAGACAAAGGCAATTATGGTTATCTTATTTTGTATTTCAGTAAAATAAAGAATACTGTCATTAGCCATAAAATCCAGCATTCTTATGACAGAAACATGATGAAATATGATCTGATGAGATGATGTTTCTATCATCTGAAGACGTGGTGGCATTGCCTCAAAAACCTAGGGTTTAAATCTTTACAAATATATGAATATATTGTATCTTTAGTTAGCACAGATGTAGCTGATGAGCTCAATCAAAGCAGAATACCATATTTATGATATTTACAATATATTTTTTTATAGCTACAAAACCAAAAGCACGAAAACGTGCTGAACCGTATTAACATCAGTATTTGACACTGCACAAAAACTAAAATTACATAAAAGTTAATGTTGCTGCTAATTTGTTGACTTACCCTAAGCTGTAATATTTCATCACAAAAAAAATCCAATATGCAGTTCTTATTTTGAAAATACCATATTTCAGTTTTTCATGATCACAAAAAACTTTTAAGGGGTTAAAAAAAATATATTTGGTATCAATAGTTAGGTCAGAGGAAGATGATAAAAAATGGGTCAATGAAAGTAGAATATACACTGAACAAAAATATAAACGCAACACTTTTGCTTTTGCTCCCATTTTTCATGAGATGAACTCAAAGATCTGAAACTTTTTCTACATACACAAAATAACCATATCTCTCAAATATTGTTCACAAATCTGTCAAATCTGTGATAGTGAGCACTTCTCCTTTGCCGAGATAATCCATCCCTCCTCACAGGTGTGCTATATCCAGATGCTGATGAGACAGCACGATTATTGCACAGGTGTGCCTCAGACTGGCCACAATAAAAGGCCACTCTGAAATGTGCAGTTTAATCACACAGCACAATGCCACAGATGTCGCAAGTTTTGAGGGAGCGTGCAATTGGCTGCTGACGGCAGGAATGTCCACCAGAGCTGTTGCTCGTGAATTGAATGTTCATTTCTCTACCATAAGCCGTCTCCAAAGGCGTTTCAGAGAATTTGGCAGTACATCCAACCAGCCTCACAACCGCAGACGACGTGTAACCACACCAGCCCAGGACCTCCACATCCAGCATGTTCACCTCCAAGATCGTCTGAGACCAGCCACTCGGACAGCTGCTGAAACAATCGGTTTGCATAACCAAAGAATTTCTGCACAAACTGTCAGAAACCGTCTCAGGGAAGCTCATCTGCATGCTCGTCGTCCTTATCGGGGTCTCGACCTGACTCCAGGTCGTTGTCGTAACCGACTTGAGTGGGCAAATGCTCACATGCGATGGCGCCTGGCACGTTGGAGAGGTGTTGTCTTCACGGATGAATCCCGGTTTACACTTTTCAGGGCAGATGGCAGACAGCACGTGTGGCGTCGTGTGGGTGAGCGGTTTTCTGATGTCACTGTTGTGGATCGAGTGGCCCATGGTGGCGGCGGGGTTATGGTATGGGCAGGCGTATGTTATGGACGAAGAACACAGATGCATTTTATTGATGGCATTTTGAATGCACAGAGATATCGTGACGAGATCCTGAGGCCCATTGTTGTGCCATACATCCAACAACATCACCTCATGTTGCAGCATGATAATGCACGACCCCATGTTGCAAGGATCTGTACACAATTCTTGGAAGCTGAAAACATCCCAGTTCTTGCATGGCCAGCATACTCACCAGACATGTCACCCATTGAGCATGTTTGGGATGCTCTGGATCGGCGTATACGACAGCGTGTTCCAGGTCCTACCAATATTCAGCAACTTCGCACAGCCATTGAAGAGGAGTGGACCAACATTCCACAGGCCACAATCGACAACCTGATCAACTCTATGCGAAGGAGATGTGTTGCACTGCATGAGGCCAATGGTGGTCACACCAGATACTGACTGGAGTCCCCAGACCTCCCAGTGAACCCCCCCAGTAAAACAAAACTGTATGTTTCAGAGTGGCCTTTTATTGTGGCCAGTCTGAGGCACACCTGTGCAATAATCATGCTGTCTCATCAGCATCTGGATATGGCACACCTGTGAGGAGGGATGGATTATCTCGGCAAAGGAGATGTGCTCACTATTACAGATTTGACAGATTTGTGAACAATATTTGAGAGATATGTTTATTTTGTGTATGTAGAAAAAGTTTCAGATCTTTGAGTTCATCTCATGAAAAATGGGAGCAAAAGCAAAAGTGTTGCGTTTATATTTTTGTTCAGTGTAAAAACAATTTATAACTTTTTTATAGCAAAAAAAATTATTTTGCATTTTACACACTTTTACAGGTGCCAGGGGTTTAAGTACAAGAGTGGAAAATGTGGTATTTGTAGGTGCTACTGAAGTACAGATATCTGACTCAGAGTGAGAGAAAAAAAAAAATCCAAGAAGACCAAGAATTTTGACTTTTCCAAAACTTTTGACTAAATTTCCAAGACCTGAAAAATGACTTACACATGTTTAAATAGTATTCAAAATGTCCAATGTGGTACATTAGAAACATACTTTTGCTGCAGTTTCATTTGTTAAATTTGGAAATTAGTCAGTGGAGGAAAAAAAAAAAAGACCAGCAAAAAATTCATTTAATTCAAATATTCTGACAAAAAAATTCATAATGGTCACTTTTTCCTGCAGTGAAAACAAGAAGAGGCCAAGAGGACAGTGTTTCTGCTGACCACTTATATTCACTATATTCTATCTGGCGCAGGTTTAACTGGCAGTGGTCGAATGTTACTCAGACTGTTTAAAATTCCAAAACTTTTCTAGGGCCTGGAAATTGCATTTTAAAATTCCAGGACTTTTTCAGGTTTTCCATGACTGTACGAACCCTGTTACTGTCTTATAAACTGGTCTGCTGGCCATAGTTTGGACTCACCTGCCCTATAGCTTATCACCCAAAGCTTAGGGGACAGGAATTTCAGTTCCTAACGTTGCTAGGTTAAAATATCCTCCATGTTTGCTCCTACACCATTTACTGTACGCAGACCTGGCTGATTAGATGGTAAATGGTTGTAAAAAGGTTGTTGAAAGCATCTGTTTATGAGTAAATCCATCACAGTCTCATAGTTTAATTACAAACACTGACGCGTGCAGAACAAAAGGCACCTGTTTGTAATAATCCATAAACTATATTTAATCTTTCATTACCGATAGCTCCTTGAATGCGCGTTTGTGTTCATGAACGGCGCAGTCTGGCTGTCGGACATGAGGCGAATTATGGGAGAAGATTAATGACCCGTTCAGGTGCTGTGAATTATGAGTTTACCATTCAAATGTCAGACTAAGACATTTCCTCCTGTTTATTTCATAATTGCAGATGAATTGGATGTTCTGGAGCGGCGCCGTCGGCACACAGACAATTGTTCAGTATTTTGATAAACTGCTCTTCGAAATATGAGAATGTGTACCAGATATTATTGTTAATGGTCGTATTGATCGAGTGAATGTAATCCTGGAAGGCTGTGTGCTTAAGGGGCTGCTGGACGTCCCACACATATAAATGTCTTCAGTGATTGGACTCGGGCGGGGGCATGAGGCTGATCGATATAGATTTTGTAGATATACCATACTTTTTCAGTGGTGCTGGCAATATGATAGATATCATTTAGGTTTGATTATGACAGCTGTGGTATGGGAAATAGATAGGTTTGTATTGAACTGACAATGGACTGATATAGTACGGGGGGCTTCTTTTGCTTTTGGCTCTTTGGACCATTCTCCACGATCTTGGCCAGGAGTACCTAGCTGGAGGATTAGCCTATTGTGCATGTTTTAGGTTGATGCATGAAACTCCAGCACCTAAGGGAAACCCTCCGAGACACAGGGGGAGGACATACAAGTTCCATGCAGAAAGGCTCACACAATATGGAGATAAGGTCATTATCTGAAGTTCGGGAGCAGGGCCACTCCCCGTCTACACCTCGTCTGCACCCAGTCTGCACCCAGTCTACACCCCACCTCCAAGCTTATTTATACCACCTGGCCCATTTCCCTTTGTTCTTGTTCCGTGCCCCTCCCTCCCAACTTCATCACTCCTCTACAGGGGGATGCCCGAGCCCAGGAGCTGGCCTTCCCCTCTGAAGCCCCAAACCGCTCTCCTTTATGCAACTTCTCATTCAATTTATTAATAAATCTTTCGCATCAATCTGTGTAGTGGTCCTTGCTCGTGAACCGGGATTTGAACTCAGGACCTTTTTACTGTGAGGCGACAGTGCTAATCACTTTGCCACCATGCTACTGCACTCATTCTTAAACTTTTAGCGCCAAATACCACCACAGGAAATATTTGGGTTTCCAAGTACCATCTTTAATCAATATAACAAAACTTTGAGTTGCATTCACTTGTGTGAAAAGTGCTACATAAAGTGCTTCACAACATAAAATTGTACAACACATACACATTCACATTAAAAAACAAACAACAAAACAAACAAGCAAAAAAACTGTGGCCTTTGTTTCATTCCATTTCACTCTGTAAAACAGAATAAAAATAGTATAAAACAAACACAGGCCGCAAAAATATAAACACAGTAGTTTATATAAAGACAATAAAATAATAGCAGTTAATAAAAACCCTAGGCCTACATAAAAGACAGATGTTTGAGAATGTCAATGCTCTGTGCTCTCCTCAGATCCTCTAGCCTGGCCTGCCTGACAAACTCTCTTCCTATTCTATACAAAGAAGTTAGTCTGGTACCTCTTTGGTAGCATTTTGTTCCTTTGGTGGAACCAATCAAAGAAACGAAGGGTGGGACACAACACCAATAGTGTTTAGAGACATCAGCAGTGACAAAATTGTGAGTCTCTGGTGTCATTAAAGTTTAAAAGTGAAAGCCTGGCTGCTGTAGCTTTGATAAGTTTGTGGGGGTGCATGAAACACATTTACCATGTGAGAAACCCATTTTCCAACATCATTAAATTCCATTAGTAAAGCCAGAAGTGTTACCATTTATCCTTATTGCTAAAACTATAATCACTGGTAAATCCCCAGACCACTTGACCGCCTTGCAGCATTTAATTGGTCTCTTTTCTCTCCATGCAAACTGAGACAAGAGTGGTTTGACCAGTTCTCCACAGAAATATAACTGTAGGAAAAAGGAAAATGGGTATAGTTGTATGCTCTGTGTAAATGCTGTGATTACGTCTACCTTTCTGTCAGATAAAACTGACAATAGACCTGCTTTTTTTCTTCCTCCATAAGTGTGCATTTTGTTGAGGTCTCTTTTCTTTGGAAATACATCTTAGTCTTCTCTCACGGCCAAGATTTGGGCTGCACTAACTTAACAGCATTCTGTAACTGAATAACTTCTTTGTTCAACAGCAATACCACAACAATAATGTGATACATGTGCAAGAGGGTCTTGGAACCATTCTTTAAAAAAAAATCTTGAATCTAACCAACAAACCAACCAATTAGGGCCGCAACAACTGATCGAATTTATCAATTTTTTGAAATCTACACATTAAGGAGTTATCAAAATTTGATTGATTATTGACTACTCAACTAATTTAGTAATTTAGCTAACTGAGGTATTCACAGACTCTGAAGCATGCCATGTGCTGAGAGAGGAGGGTTTATTACCAAGACAGAGCAGTAAAGCAACGGAGACAGTTATAATCAATGTACATTTTGTGTTTTTGACAAAAAACATCTTTGTGTGTAAATACATATGCTCTGTCCAAACGTCCTCAAGTGGCATACGCATGGCTTTGTCTGGTTTAAATTTTAAAGTTAACAGATTTTTGGTAAAATTAAAACTATTTTTTTTTTACGGGAATTACAAAACACCTCAAGTTTTACCACTTTACTCATGCTTCACTATCTGATTATAAAAAAAAAAATTGTTGACATCTTATATAATGTTTTTTTTTTATACAAAGAAAATATGATTCTTATTTTGTGGTTTTGTAAATTACTAACAATAGCCTAAAATAAAATAAAAATATTTTCCTGCCATAGTTTTAGTAAAGTAAAATCAGGCTAGGAAGTATATAGGCTTTTTTTTGTCTTTTGGCTACTTCCTTTTTTGTCAGGGGTCGCCACAGAGAACTAGTCGCACAGTGCTTTAGTGATCCTCATGTGGCAAAGGCAACAAGTCTTAAATGCATTTAAACATCCTAGACTGGAATGTGCAGGCCCAGATGAAGAGGAATGGACTCGGAGTTGATCAATAACAGAAGATTATACTGTAAATACACCACTCCGCTGCTGTTATGTGCCGGTGGAGTGAGCTGCAGATGCTGCTGTGCTACACCTTTTAAAAACAATATTGTGACAGGGCAGCTGTGGTACGGGTCAGTGCTTCTGAGAGGAGGCTTCCATCTCCAGCAGATGGGCCCTGCGGCAGCCTGGAACTCCCCGCGGTACACCCACACAAACAACACTCTCCCCACCTCCAACACATCCAGGAAGTGCCTTTATCTGAACAACTTCTCTAAAGTCATTATCTAATGACATGACTCAATGAGTCACTGTCCCCAGATGCCGCTGACTGAGAGACATTTGCTTTTTGGCAGACACTCAGTTAAATAAGCCAGTTTCAAACAAATTTGAGCGGAACTGAATATTGGAGCGATTACGGCACATCAAATCTGCATCTGAACAAGCAGAACGTGACTCCAGGAGAAATTACAGACGGTGCTCTGAATCACTGCCAAGTCTTTCATTTACAAGGCCCCCAGCAGGTACTGTAAGTTCGACTTTAATTTTAACTTAAGAATACCACACTAAAGGTGCCATCTGATTAGTCTAGTGTATCATGTTTCCATGTTTCCAGTGAGGGGTAGAGTATGGTTTGGGACAATATGGCAGACCTCAGCTTCATTAAGCTAATGGTGTCAGCTATGTTTAAAAGTGGTTGCTCTATATCTGGATGAAAAGAAGTCATCTGTACATGTTTTTTAAAGATAAAATATTTTATCTCTCATCCAAAAGACAGACTCTTAAGCCCTTTACACACATGCACCGTCAACTGGAGCCTCTTCTGAAGTCTTTGGTTCCAAAAACGCTTATATTGTGTTTGGGGCCAAAGAAGAAGCATGGCAGTGCAGGAGCTTGAGTTGCAAGGCTAGTTTTACTTCGGCATCGTGCTTAGCAGATTGGAGTGTGCACACTGCCTGCTCCATTTTTTCAGGCTTATGCCTCACGTTGGGAAGTGATTTTCAGTCAAAAAGAAAAACAGAAAAAAAAAACAACAGAAAAACAGAAAATATGCATTTATTGTTGTATTTTGACAATTACCGTCAACACTACAAATACCTGATGCATTATTTAAATGTTTGAAACATTACTAGCTCTGGTAGACTGAGAATTAGGACTTTCACTTTTACTTGCCAAAAGGTTAACAATTGCAATGACCAGCCTACAAAGGCGGTAAACACATGCCTATTCAGTCAGCTATAGTCAGCATATGTCTACTATATGTGACTGTACTCTTATATTAACTGCTGAATGGCTTTACTGTAGAGAAACACAGAGGAGGAGCTGCTCATGCTGGCAGTGTGCACACACTCGCAGAACCACCACGCAGCTGAACCCTCGAAGACGCCGTGGACAAAAGTTCTTCATGCAGTGTGTTTGGGGCCTTCACTTTTTCTCTGCTTTGTCCTAACTTGTGTATATAAGAAATTGTCTAGCCATGGCTGAGTACTGAATTTGTACTCATCAGGTTCTGGCCTTAATGCTTACTTAAAACTGGTTTGATGTTGAGTTAGTGTTTATTTATTTATTTATTTAAAAAGGGACAGTGTGCATTAATCAACAAACAATGTAAATACACCCAAGTTAGCCAAATGTGTGTGGGGTTTAGTATTGTTAAAGTCTTGGAGTGGTCCTGAAATCACTGCTTGCTTCAATCAGCATTTCATTTTTGTAGTCTTTTCTATTTATGTGTGGTCCTAGCTGAGGTCTGGTTTAGTCCTGACCTAATCCTGGCTTAATCTTCATTTAATTTTGCAGTAGTCCTTGCTTTAGTAGGCCTGGTTTAGTAGCTCTGGTTTTCTGTTTTGGAGGTTACTGCCAAGGCTTTTATTTTTATGGCTCACTTTATGGTGGAAGGTATTGGAAAAGTTAACACGTTTCAACTTTAAAATGCCACACTAAAGGTGCCATGTGTCGACAGGAATGCTTCACGCTCACTGAACCCTGAGCACATCCGTTCAGAATTAACCTTAAACTCCTCTGGGACACTGTACCGCTCCGGGATGACCCTCTGGAGAGCCGTGAACAGCAGATGTCGGCCATAGGGCCTAATGAGAAAACAAGATTCAGACTTGAAGGGCACTTACTTTATACCACTTACCTCAGCCAGCTCCATAGTTCTAATCAAATGCCTTGTGGTTTTAAGGAAAGTGGCAATAAAAGAGTCCATCATAAATCATTGGTCCGACAGTGAGGTCTCTCAAAAGGCCCAAATGTTCCGATGGAAAGTCTGAGTCGTCTTAGGTTGCACTCTGCTTTATTGTATACAGGATAGCAAGTCCAGATATTAAAACAATATAATACAGTACATGGACATTTTGCAATCTCATCTAATTTTTTATTTATTATTATTATTATTTTTTTTTTTACAAGGAAGAACCTTTTGGGCCTGATCTCTGAGCCAGTCTGTCTGGATCTGTATGTGGAGTATTACCTGACAGGTAAAGAATTTATGGTTAATGCATGTGAGAGTGGTAGGATATTGTCTCTGTCTCCAGGTGTTACCTACAGCCTGGCCAGCCAGCCCTACCTACTTACCTTTTGAAAGTAAGAGGGTCTGGTTCCTCAGCCAAAGGGAACCATTTTCAACTCTTGCTAGATACCGTCCTATCACAGCTGTTCAGCACGTCTTAGAAATGCACAAGATAATCTCTGACCAAAATAATTGCGCCGGCTTATACAAAATGAATCTAATAACTTCTCTGACCTGACTGTGCTTTCCTTCATCACCTGTTGATTCTGTTGAAATCCTCCTTGTTGTTCTGTTCAGTCCTCTGTGTTTTTTTTTTTTCTTCATCTTGTCGCTATTTTAACAACTGTTAAAACCGGCAACAATTTTTCATAAGCACCAAGTTTGTTTTGGCTATGGGTATGCTTATACCCTAAACTTTGTTTCTGATTGTCGCACTCATAGAAGTGGAATTCAAACCAGGCTAGGTGTTACCTCTAAGTTTTACATTGTACAACAAATAGATATTTTATTGTCTATATTATAATTAATAATTAATTCATTCATTCATTGGTTGCAAGAAACCCATCCTAGTTACCTGGCAGACAGCATAGTGTCAAACTGATTTACGTAAGTTAGCAACTTCTGCTAACACTTTTAAATAAATGCAGTTATTAAGCAATATTGTTGTCCTAACTATAAACAATTAAAGTTACTGTAGTTTCTAGACTGTTACTGTTATCAGTTAAAAGCTTAGCCTTTAAAGGCTTATTTAGCATTTCAAGGTAAAGAGTTATTTCATTATTGTTCAAGAAGAAAAAATAGTGTAGGTTATTCATGTGGAGTGTGTAGTGGGAACAATGAGTCTCACAGGCTCTGAGAAGAAGCTAGCCTCAGTGTTTTGTCTTTAGGGCTGTGGTGTTCTGCCTGAGGGTTGTGAACTGTTCATGTTCTGGGTGCCTCCCTAATAAAGATGATTGCTGCTAATGCTTGCTATTTATCTTGAGTATTCTTCTTCTGTCGTATATCCACAGAAGATCAGCTCTGTTGAGGCAAGCCAGTCCAGTATCTTTGCATCGAGGTCAGTTAGACCACAGTTTCTGTTTGGTGGCTGATCTTTTGGGCAGTTGGTTAATATAATGTTCTACAGTTTGCAGTCGATCCTGGCATTCACTGTCTGCAAGACCCCATCATAGCATTGCAGCACCAAAGTGGCCTACGCCTGTCCTGTAGGCCGAGATTAAGTAATTAAGACTGAGGTTAAGTGTTATCCATCTGTGGGGTCTTCCATGTACTGGTGGAGCCTAGATGTTTCTGCTGAGTTCCACTTGTCACTCCATTTTACTTTGACCCAGGAGGCCGTGGGAGTGTCAGCTGGTGTTGTGCATGTGTGTCAAAAAGAGGCGCCAGGGACTCTGAGTGTTGCAATATCTGTCCTTACTTTTCCAATTGCAGCAGCTCCATTTGAATTTGCCTTAAACCCGAGCATGTTTTCTACTCTGAAACTGTTGATGCTTGTAGGAGGCTGAAGCACTGAAATGATTGGTGGTGTCACATTAGGAGCCATCTGCTGAACATGGAGGCTGGGAGAGAGGCTGTGTTTGTGCACTCGTTAGGCTCAGTGATGGCTCTGCAGGGTCACATCAGAGCGGACCAGGACCAGGCCTGCTTATGGCTCTCATATATCATACAGAGGCACAGGGGTCCTCCATAAGGCCTTGGTTATTTGTACATGATAATGACAGAGGTACTTTTTATGCTATTTAACAAATCATTTATTGACCCGAATCACCCAAATTAAAAACACAATAAAGTAAGTATTCAAACTGGCCTTACTGTATATATCCAGAATCCCAGAATCCAGAGAAAGTCTGGGTGGTTTACTGAGATACAGCATATCTCTAAAGTCATCATAACAAGTAACAAACAGTAAATTCAAATACATGAAAATGAATGTAAATGTATTTACTATAATAATAGCAGGAACAATTCATCCGAGTGAGTGAAAGAAGCTGGGGTTGAAAGGTCTGGGAATGAGATAAATACTGGGAGTGGGAGTACCTGAGACAGAGAGTACACACTCCTTCAGGAGGACAGAGAGGACACACAGTGCACCAGCGGGACAGTGAGTACCCACTCCCCCTGCAGGGCAGAGTGTACCCACTCCCCAAGTTTGAGAATAAGTACCTATTCCCCAGGTTTGACAGAGACTTCCCACTTTCCCAAATTGGGCCGAAAGTACCCACTAAACAGACAGTACCTACTCCCCCAGTGGGACAGAGAGTACATACTCCCCCAGGAGGACAGAGACTGAGGCTGGTCTCTGTAGTCTGATCCAACCCATGAGCTACTATGGCTCAAACTACTAATCAAGTTAATGCTGGTTCTGATAGAAATGTGTCTGTTGCATATGGGGCTGCATGTTAGGCCAGTGGTCACAACACTGTTTCATTTTAGACCAAAGAGAACTGTGTGGCTTTTATTCAGTACAACTTTATTTAGTAAAGCAGTCACATAACAAAACTCTTTCTTAACTGTGTGACCTTTAAAATTGTAACTATCGATTCCTCCAACTGTCTGCCTTTGCTTTTTATTCATTTCTCACTGGGCTGAACTGAACAGCAAACAGGTGGCATCGGGGAGGTGTGCCGCCTAATTTTTCATCTTTTTCTGCACTTCTGTCGGAGGCCAGATTGAAAAAAAAAAAAAAAAAAAACATATCTGGACCAAAAGAAAAAGCTATGAATTCATCTGGAGTGCAACATGTTGACATTGTGACCTCCCCAGAACAACACGCCACCAACTTCAGAGATTAGTCATTGGGAGCGGGAAGCAGAACGTGGTACAACACGCTTCAATCAATGAAAGTCATCAGGGACAGCATTATTTTCTTGGCCTCTGTTGAAGATAAATATTGTTGCATTTGCTGCTGTCAATCCAGGCATCTGTGCACCCTCAGCCCAACACAAACATACCACTTTATAGGTTGTGTCCCCCAGCGGGACTCTAGTGTACCCACTCTCCAAGGGAACAGTGATGACCCACTCCCCCAGCAGGACAGAGAGTACACACTTTCCCTAGCTGCCCCCTAGATTACCCACTTCCCAGGGCAACAGTGATTACCCACTCCACCAGTGGGAAAGAGAGTACCCACTACCCCAGTGGGACCCTGGACTACCCACGCTCCAAGGGAACAGTGAATACTCCCTTCCCTGCCGGACAGAGAGTACCCACTCTTCCAGCGGGAGAGTGACCATATGCTAACCCAGCGAGGTAGTGCGTAACCACTTTCTCAGTTGGACAGAGAGCACCCCTCCCACCCCCAACTCCCCTAGCAGGATAGTGAGAATCAACTCCCATTTGGAACAGTGACTACCCACTCCAACAGAGGAACGTAGAGTACCAGCAGGACAGTAAGTATCCACTTCCCCAGCTAGACTCTAGATTACCCACTCTCCAATGGGACAGTGACTACACACTACCAGCGGGACAGAGAGTACCCACTCCACCACCAGCGGCCAGAGCGTACTCACTCCCCCAGCGGAACGAAGTGTACCCATTCCCCCAGCAAGACTCTAGAGTACCTACAAGGCAACACTAACTATCCTCTCCCCCAGTGGGACAGAGAGTACCCACTACACCAACAGAACAAAGAGTACCCACTCCCCCAGCAGGACACTAGAGTACCCATTCTCCAAAAGGATAGTTACTACCCTCTCTCTATGTGAGACAGAGAGTACTCACTTTCCTGGCGGGACAGAGACTCAGCAATTTGAAAGCCATAGCCACTTGTCTGTTGGATCAGACCACATGGGACAACCTTCAGTGCCCATTTTTTCTACTTTTAATACATCACACAAGTCGATGTGTTAGAAGAAGGAAAAATTGGCAAAAGCAAGGATTTGAGTGAGTTTGAACTGGGCCAGAGTGTGATGGTGACTGGGTCAGAGCATTTCTAAAACTGCAGCTCCTGTGGGGTACTATCAGTATATGTCACACAACACACTTCAGTCGATGAAAATGTCATCAGGGACTTTTCTTACTTTCTTGGCCTCTGTTGTAGATAAACATTGTCCAATCTGGCGCTGTCACTCTAAGGATCCGTGCACTTTTGGCCCACCACAAACATATCACTTCATAGATTGTATCAAAACACAAAAAAGAACAGGCGACGGCTCTCTCCTGCCAGATATGAATTTGTCAAGTGCTTATGAATTACATGTTCTGAAACGATAACCCGCTATCAGTCTTTTCAGTTCTGCTTTTGGGGCGAATGCAAGATGCCGCGCCTGGAACACAAGTAATCAATATATACACAGAAATCCAGTGCTAGATATGCTTTGTAATTCCTACCTCCTCTTTCCTTCTGCCAGCTATATCGAATAATAACTGTGATCAAAGATATGGAAGCTGACAGGAGCTGAGGTATTATGATTTTTAGGGTTTGAGGAAAAAAACAAAAACAACAAACAACTTGACATTTGGTGGAGGATGGAAAATTGCGAGGCACACAGCGGCGGCGGCGGCGGCTAATGCGTGATTAGTGCTCGCAGGTGAATAGAGGGAAAGTGCGGAGGTAATGAGAGAGCCAAAATGGAGGCAGGCTTTTAGTGCTTTTTGGGCGACTTCCAGGCTGTGTTTGTGACTCTGCTGAGGCTGATTGTAAGAATGTTCTCATCAGAGCTCATCAAACATGACTTTTTTTTTTTTAAAGCAAAATGTAGAGTTAAAGGTTTAGATTGGATGCTATTAGACATCTTAAAGGATGATTGGTGTGTTTAATCAACCCATTCTGTGGTGTAAAATGCACTTGGTTTACTGACACTCTAATGATGCTATAGGGAGATCCTTTGGTGATCCACATGTTTGAAGAGATTGTGTTGTTGTTGTACATGTCAAGAAAGATGGCATTCATGTGATGATTCTTTTTTATTACGTTTGTGTGACAGACATTTACAATTACAAGACAACCACTTAACCCTAAACATTGGCAGAGACAAAATTTGCATGGATAAATGAGAGTGTGTGCACAAAAAATCTAACAATATATGAACTTTGCACTTAATATAATAATTCAATAGCAACCTCTTTATCCCTCCTACACCCCTAACTTTTTAGGTGCACCAATTAAGACTGCTGTAAAAAAAATAAAAACATTTTGATTAAACATTGTGATTAAACGTTGATATCAAATTATGGCAAAAAAACAAACAAAAAAAAAACAACATTTTTTTTTCCTTTCTGTAAAGGCTAATTAGATTTTTATGTGGCGGACAAAAAAACACGCTTTGAGAATATTAAAAAATTTAATTTTTTTGTTTTTTATTTTTTTTATTAAAAAATTCATATTAGGTATTAATGATCAGGGCACAGATCTATCAATATTTATGCAAAAAGAAGTAGAATAAATATGAAAGTATACATTTTTTGTGACGTTTTCTTGACAAGGACACTTTTGACACTTAACAGCAACAATGCAACTTTTTAAAATTGGTGCACAAGGGTTAGTGACCTCTTTCACAAGCACAGCTGGTCCGTGGCATAGGCAATAAAGGCAAATGCTAAGGGTGCAAAATGACAGGGTGCCAGCCACTGTCCCATGCTGCAGCACGCAGTCAATAATGCAAGCTGCTGACATGAGCCTGGTCATATAAATGCCAACTCACAAGAAAATCATGGAAACTAGGAGCAGTTTTGCCCATAAATGTGTGCTACACTTCTCAAGTTTTTTGTTTGATGATGATCAGCCTCATATTAGTTGAGATATGATCATAAATGCTCACTGAAATAAGACGTGCAGTAATATACAATGCAATGCAAAGGGCAGCGTCATAGTGGATCTTCGCTATATTAAAAGTGACATCAAATGTAAGCTCAGGCGTCCTGACATAAGTTTTTTGTAGCCTGTGGGGTTTTCTGGAACCTCTGTCCACAGCAGTGTGATGAGGCTGAAGACTCTGTGTGTGACTGTGAGCTGCGTGGAGCAGGGGCAAAGCAGAGCAATATAGAGGAACTGCTACAAGAGAAACGTGATTGGTCAGATACAAAAAAACAAAACACAAATGCCCAACTATCCTCCTGTCTGTGTAGAGAAGCAGCTTGTGTTTAAAATACAGGAGGTGATTAAATAACAATGTCTTGAATCTTGGACAAAATCATAAATTGTGCTTATATTTTACTACACTGTAGTACCATTGCAGCTTGCGGGGATGCAATCTCAAATCTTGCCTAGGGTGCCAACAGAGCTAGGGCTGGTTCTGTTCACAAGGTGAGAGAGAAGCAGCATTTAAATTCTACTGTATATCTTGTACATGTAGCGAATTGACAATAAAAAATATTTTAATCTTAAAACATAAGTCAACATCATGGTTCTTCCCTTTTTCTTTTCTTCTAATAAATAATCACATAAAGTATGAGGCAGGCATCAGCTGCAGTGAGCAGTGTATTATGTCTCTGGCCCTGACTCGGGCCCTTCATCCACAGCTCTGTATGTGTGTCTGTGTGAGAGCCAGGCCCCTGATCTGCCTGTTTGTGTGTGGGGGTCCGGGCAGGTGGCCATCACTGGCCCAGCTCCTCTGTGCGGACGTGCATGTGTGTGGATACAGAGGGCCCTTGTTATTGGAGGGCTGGCCTTTTATGTTCTCCACATCTAAGGGGCCCATACTCATCTCCACAGGCCATTCCCAGTCTCTATGGCCTCCTCTTCCTGTGGACCACCAGGAGGGCCACCACAGCTTCTCTCACTGCAACATCACAGACCGAGCCAAAAGGAAGAAGAATGGGATGGGGTCTGAAGGATATTCCATAATAGATGCATGAATGAAGAAAAGATGAGGGGGCCCATACAGGAAATCATGTTGAGACGGAGTGAATGGGCCCATCACACACTGGAGGTCTCTGTCATTTGGTCTGACGATGAAGTCGGGCATTTGCATAAATTATACATGTACATTGTTTATTGTAATGGCATAAACTGATTTAAACCAGAAACACAAAAGAATTTAATAGGGCTAAAGTGAAAATGTGGAAAAGACCTACTTTTATCCCAGATTATGTTATTTCGACCCACTTTTTTTTACAGAACCAAAAGTAATTTTTCTTAATAATATGTATTGTTGTATGTGTTCACTTTTACCCTCCCATGTCATTATACATTTTTTTAGGATTAAAAAAATCTAAAATGAAAGAAGATATTATGCAAAAATTACTTTTCTGAGCTGAGCTTTCTACCATGTTATAATGTTGTTCCTTCATCAAAGACATACCTGCAGTTGTGTTTTGTTTCCTTCATGCCTGTTTGAGTTTCTGGGGCCTGTTAATGCTCAGTTCCATGAGCCTCCGCCTCTCCCACGAATCCCCGCCCACTCCAGGAAGCACTGACCAATCAACAAGCCAACACTCTGCTGCCCTCTGCTGGTTTCTTCACCTCTTTCTTTACGCCCAGCAGGGTAGTTAGAGATTAGTTCTGTGATATGTGTCTACATTGTTTAGTTCTAGTATATGTGTGTCACAAGCAGCCATCATTGACATGGATCATCATCACTTTATGGAAGGTGCTGGTTTCACAGTTTACACAACAGCCCAGTGGGGTCCATCACATGTGTCAACTCCATCACGTCATCTTCACTTTCATGGTTTCATGAGGTGTCAACAACTGTGAATGATCTAATTAGTGATGGGACTCGCAAATGAGCCCGCTGTAAGAGTATATTATTTGGAGCAAACTGGAAGAGCTGGCTCCTGTAGATGAGAGCCAAATCTTCAGCTGTTCCTGCTCAGCTCTGCTAAAAATTCAAACCAGCTGAGCGGAATTTTATTTTGATGGGCACACCATGCAGCCAAACAAATAAGGTGGGCTCTGGAGACATCAAGCGTAGTAGTACAGGCCAGGTACGCAGACATGGGTAACAGGTTAACTGGATTTAAATGCAAGCTTGTTGGCAAAAAGATGAGAACAGAAATTTGGAAGAGTATTTTGTGCTTGCAAACTGCATAAAAATAAAGCTTTTATGAAAACACTTACTAAAAATGGTTTACCAACACACAAATCATTCATAATTGTTAAAAATGAGCCTAAATTTCTCAGAGTGATACTAAATGAAGAGCCATTTGGGAGCCTCTTCTGATGAAGATGAGTCAAAAGAACCAAATGTTTGAAAAGAGCCAGACTCCACATCACTGTTTCTAATGATGTTATGAGGTGATCGTTCATTTAGCCTGTCAGCGCTTCACTGGAGATATGCAGCAGTTCTATTTTCCTGCGACAGCGCTCTCAGTTCTTGTCAATCTACACAGATCACACCAAACTGGATAGTGAAAGAGTGCAACATCTGGATTGTCAAAGTAGAAACCAAACCTGTACACAGAGTATCACATTTTTATAACAACAGGCTATATATTTGCATACGAGTTTCTTTAAATATGTTATCTATGTATATTTCTCATTAAAATGTTTTATAAACACGCAATTCTACTGCAAAAACAAAACTGTTTTAAACTCTATGAACTCACCCATTTTAGAGGAAAAGTCCGTGGAGTGATGTCAATGACAACAACAACAAAGCGATCTCAAGTTAAGCTTTTGTTTTCTGTGTTTTCTTGTGATTGATTGAAGATTGTTTTGGTCTTGTTCTGTTATTATTGCGCAATCTTGCTATTCCCAGTGCAGTGCAGTGGAAATCCAGAGTAACTTTTCTCATCCGCCATTATTCAACAGCCAATCAGAGCATCCCTTATAAGAGTGTGCCTGCTGATTGAAATCCTTGATAATGCAAACTACTGTATATGTAGTCAGCATCAATAAGTCTTTTTTTTCCTACAGATGATTCCAATTCCAATTTACTATGCTATTTAGATATTTTACATATGGTTTCTCCAATTAGAAAAAAAAATAAAAATACAACAAACAAAGATATATATATATTTTTTTTTACATAAAATTGTATACATTCAATTCAGTTTTTTCCCTAATATACTGTATGTTAATAATGGAGCTCAATTATGGCTGTCCACCCCTGGTTCCAAAAGTAAAATTCCCAGTAATTTTCCCCATTGACTTTTCAAAAAAAATCCATAAATTAAAAGTTCAACGACTCAATGGAGGCTGATCAGCTTCTCATCACCATAAAAGGATTAATTTTGCTATATTTATGTATCTGAAAGTTGTCAAAAGGCAAACACATTTTGCTGAATTTTTAAGTTTTAGATAATCTTTTGATGGAAATGTTTGATGTTATCATCTTGAGTTAGCTGATTAGCCTCCAACAAGCTTTAAAACTCTTAATACATGTATTTTTTGAAAAGTCAATGGGGAAAATGAATAGGAAATTTACTTCTGGATTGGTCAGTGTTGAGCTCCACAGCTGTGATAGTTTCCATGCCACTCTGTCACTAAAATTCCTAAATTCACCACAACAGTCTTTGTAAATGAGCCCTTTCATATAAAACAGTCCACATATTTGGATTCTGGAAATGCTTGTGACTTGTAAGTGCCTCAAGCGTTTGGCAATCCAATTTTCATGTCAAGTACAAAAGTTACCTGTTCATTTAGCGCCACTAAAGGGACACGGAAAAAGATAAAATTGAACAGAAAAGCAAAAAAATAATGCAGAAAACATGAGGTGAAAGAACAATGATTATGTCTTTTGGAGCTGTACCCCACACTGCTGTTGGACTCACTGTTACCAGAACTCAGTGAATCAGACTGCAGTTAGTCACGGCACACACAGTACACCACAACCAGCAATGCACGTTTTCAATTATTCTGAGTCACTCCATGGGGGTTAGGACTTGGGTAATGCCAAAGAAATGTTCCTCTCTCCGTCGTTTGAATATTAATAACTGCTGCCACATGATATGAAACATAATTCATTATATTGTAAGCGCTGGACCACGTACCAAACTCTCTCCCAGAGCTGAGTTTAATTAAAAGGCCATAGCTAGAGGGCTTATTGTTTTCGCTGTGTCTGGAAACAAGATGTAGTCTCTGTGTTTTTTCATTATGCTGGCCGTCTGACGATGTTTGGAAATGACCCTGAAACACTTTGCAGTCATTTGAAGTATCAAATGGAATTCACCAATCTTTTTGAAAATGGGTTTTAGGACCCATTGTCCCCCAAATGTACAATAATATGTGACATGTTGCAATTATTGTGCAGTGACTCCATATGCATGTATTAGTATTAGCATGTTTGGTTGGGTCCACATGTGTTTCTATAATTAAACTAAACTAAACAGCGGGACTAAATTGAGTTTCTGCACATACGCTATTAAGTGATGGACTGTATTGGTAAAAACGAGCATGACTCTGGTATCACCATGGTTAATGCCAGCGAGAAGCCAGGGCTTGAAGACCATCCTACCTCACTATGGTCTATAAATAGAACATTTTTGCTTCCCTGTCAAAGCCAAAGATGGACAAGTGGATAAGATGAGAGTCGTGGTACACCCTGGAAAGTCTTTGGGCGGTGGAAACCAGATTACCCAGCGATAACCCACAGTAACACAGGGAAAACATGCAGACAACAATCTGAAATTTATGGTGGCAGAGTGGTTGGTGCTCTTGTCTCCCAGCAAGGAGGTTGTGGACTATCACACAATTTCTCTGGTCCTTCCCGTGTTACTGTGGGTTCTCTCCTGGTGCTCCTTCCACAACACAAGACATGCATGTGTTGACTCTACATTGCCCCTAGTGGATGAATGTGAGCGTGAATAATCTGTTGAGGCATTTGCAGGACAGTGGGCTTTGCTTTGGAGGGACCGGCTCCAGAGGAAGGCTTCGAAGCGGCCTCCGGAGGAAGGGTTCTGGCAACTGGGAAACACCCTCTGTGTCAGCCTTGCAACTAATTGGCCACAGTCAAGGGTGTACCCCGTAGTTACTGGGACAGGCTCTAGTAACTATGTGTGTTAAATCCAGGTTGGTTGTTTTTGGTTCATTTCTCAACTTTTCTCATCATATACAGTGGTGTGTAAGAAAATGCTATCTAAACAGACAATATACAACCCAGATTCTGAAAATGTTGGGACTTTTTTTTTACATTTTTTTTTAACAAAATTAAAATAATAATAATAATAATTAATAATTTAAATGAATTGAATAAAATTAAAACTAAAAGACTTTCACCTCACATGAGCCAACATTTTATTCACAATAGAACATAACAGATGTTTACACTGAGAAATGTTACACTTTTATGCACAAAATGAGCTCATTTCAAATTTAATGCCTACTACAGGTCTCACAATAGTTGGGACAGGGGCAGGTTTACCATGGAGTAGCATCTCCTCTTCTTTTCAAAACAGTTTGAAGACGTCTGGGCATCGAGTTTCTGGAGTTTTGGTGTTGGAATTTGGTCTCAGTCTTGCCTGATATAGGTTTCCAGGTGAAAAGCAGCTGGGTATTAGAACAATTGTTGCTCTAAAACCTTTATAAACCGTTCAGTATTCATAGTTCCTTCCAAAACACACAGCTGCCCACACCGTATGCACTTATGCCCCCCATATCATCAGAGATGCTGCTTTTAAACTGAACGCTGAGAACACACTGCAAGGTGTCTGTGAAAAGAATGTCAAATTTGGACTGCTCTGACCATAGAACACTGTCCCACTTTGAAACAGTCTGTTTTAAATGAGCCTTGGCCCAGGACATGACTGTGCTTCTGGACCATGTTCACATATGGCTTCCTTTTTGCATGATTTGTCATTGGCACAATCATGCTGAGGAGTGATGCAGTGTCGTCTGAGGGCCCCAAAACCACGGGCTCCAATAAAGGTCTGGGGCCATGTCCCTTACACAGAGATTTTGCCAGTTTCTCTGACTCTTTTGATGTTCTTATGATGTTCTGCTCTGTAGATGATGAGATTTGCAAAGCCTTTGAAATTTGACATTGAGGAACATTGTTTGTAAAGTGTTCCACAATCTTTTTACTCTTCACTCTTTCACAGATTGGAGAGCCTCTGCCCATCTTTACTTCTGAGAGACTCTGCCTCTCTAAGACATCCCTTTTATAGATAATCATGTTACAGACCTAATATCAATTAACTTAAATAGTTGCTAGATCTTCTCCCAGTTGAATCTTTTTTTTTTTTTATTTCTTGCCTTTTCAGCCATTTGTTGCCCCTGTCCTAAATATTGTGAGACCTGTAGCAGGCATCAAATTTGAAATGAGCTCATTTTGTGCATAAAAGTGTAACATTTCTCAGTGTAAACATTTGTTATGTTATCTATGTTGTATTGTGAATAAAATATTGGCTCATGCGATTTGAAAGTCTTTTAGTTTTCATTTTATTCAAATTTTAAAAATGTTCCAACTTTTCCGGAATTCAGGTTTTTGAAGTTCCGACCCAACACTAACCCAACCTGCACCATACAGCTGTATTCCATATGTCCCTTAGATATCACATTTTTTGGAAAACAGGTGATGCCTCTCTTGCCTTTCACCTTGCCTCCTGCCTCCTCCGGGCATCCCTCCTCATTAAGCGTCGCCCCCCTGTCTCACTGACAGCTTATTGTGTGCACTTGTCTGACTAATCACAACCTCCTGCTGCTTGAAGAAGGCCTTACAGTGTGGTGCAACATTGTTTTATAAGCCTAATCATTAAGTTCCATTGATTGGCATGCTAATCACAGAAGCTAATTGGAGCAATGCCGCCATGCTAATAAGTGCCATTCGACAGAGGCAGAAATGTGTTATTAGATTATAAATCATCATTACCAGCCTGACTACTGTACCCTGCTCTAAACTGTGAACACTTAATGCCATGTGTATTTCTCAGATAGATGGAGTTCCTTATAATTAAGCTTTAATTGGAAGTGTATCTCGGAGAATTAGAGGATGACTGGGAGCGTAGGGGACAAAATCTAAGAGAATATGAATTTGGATTGAGAACGGTGCAAGATTTTGTTGTGTTCTCGCCTCCCCGCATTGCTCTGTGTCAGCAAAATCTCTCCAGCCGACTTTGTTTGCAGTTAGCGGCATCATTAGCGAGACGCGTGGACGGCGTGTGACCTTTTGACCCCCTCGTAGTCACATTATTTCCGACAAACTTCCGAGTTTTGGGGCGAAGTCCCAGTGGCGTTCCACAAGTTCATTAGTAGAAGGTGGTGTGACAGCACAGTGAAGGCTTCTCCAGCAGGGCCAGGCAGAATGACTACAATATAGAGGTGGCTAACGCTGTTTGATGCAGAGTTTGAGAAGTTTGGAGTAAAAAAAAAGGGCAATGATGCTGAAGTTAGCATTTTATTTTACTGCAGGAAATACATTCTTTTGTAAAACTTCATACTGTCTTCTTAAGTTAAGTTTTAGGTTTCTTTTCATCAGACAGGAGTGTTTGTTTACCTGCTTTACTACACTCAAGGAAAAAAGAAACGCACCACTGCTTTTTTACCACATTTTTGTTTGGTTACTTATTTTTGATGGAAATATTACATGTGCACATCAACCATATACTCGTCCCTGATATTCAGACCCAATTAATCAATGCTTATGACAGTTTCAATAACAATAACATGACCAAACAATAATAATGCAGCAGTTGTGACATGTGGTCGACCAGATCTGGGACGGTCATTGGAGGATCCAGTGGTGTGGAAACGCTCAGCGAGGCGTACAACAGTAGAGTGATGGACTCCAAACTCCTGGCTACAGCCGTGTGCTCCTTCAGCTTGAAGCAGGCCAATGGCTGCCAATCTCTCTCTGGTTGCAGGAGTCGTGGCATTGTGAACAAATGTGCTTTTTTTTCCATTTTGGTATCTTTTTATAGGGAATGGTTGTGCACAATTGAGGACAGGTCCAATTCATCTCTGAGTTTTACTCATGACCCAGACATAGGTGATTAATACAAAAATACAGTTGTTATTGCTCATCAAAATCAATCAACCAGAACCAGGAAAACAGTCATTTCATTTGGACTCAGAATAGTATTAAACTCATTGTAGTCTGTAATTTTTCACTGGCTGTAATATTTTTTGACAAATTGAGAAAATGAAAGTGGTGCGTTTCTTTTTTCCTTGAGTGTAGTTGTGGCTGCTTCTAACAAAGGCCGAAACTAATAAAGAGAGAAAACAAACACTGTTTTTTCTCTAGTCTGTGGAATAACTGGTGCAATAGTCCATTTTAAATGTATGTATGTGTTTTATTGTGTCTTTTTATGTGTTGTGTGTTTGTCTTCTCTCTTTTCATGCTATGGACCATATATGTGTCTGAAACAAAGTTGATGAATGAACCTCTCCTGTCTGCTGGAAATACAGGCAGTAACAACCAAACACTGAAGATTCACAGAGGAAAGACTTCTCTCGCCCCAGACACTTGGGCTAATTTCTGTGGGGCTGGTGAAGAGGCATAGGGGCCGCTTAGATGACGTGCGTTTGGCCGAATCCAAAGATTTGATTGCAGTTTGGCCTTTTGTTCAAACGAGGTTGGGGTTTCTGTTTTCCAAATCTGCAATCTTGTGTCTTGGTCTCACAGCGGGGAGCCTCCTGGAGCCGCTCTGCTCTCATGTAAACTGTGAAAACACTGCACTCACTAAAATCAATGATTTAACAGCCCCAATGTGAACAGTGATTGGCTGTCTGCTGGGGGCATGTCAGCTGACCCACAAGGGCAAAATACGCGGCTTTTATGGCTCATACGTTCATATTTAGTCCAATAACTGTCAGTAATATCTGTATAAGTACTGACTTTATGAGAATGGCTCCAGAAAACCACAAATATTAAAGTCGTAGGGAAATTTTAGCCTGGAACTATATTTCTTCTGCTGTTTACTTATTGTGTGGTGTTGGGCATTTGCAGGGCCCACAGCACTGTTTGCTGGACAAATACAGGTACTACAATTTAGTTTTCTTCACACTTCAGCATTTTTGTGTAAATGCGAATCAGAGGTGGCAGTGTTGTCGTGTAAACGGGCCCTTTCTGAAACAACTGCACAACAAAATGTCCAATTCAGAGACATGGCAGCCACACATACTCAAGGCAAGGTGCTGTCTTGACTAAGGATACAATAGTATTCAAGGCTGGTAGTGGGGGAATCAAACCGCCAACTTTCAGTTTCTAGATGACTGACTCTACCCACTGAGCTACTGAGCCCATGATCATCACCTAATACACTTTTTATTTCTTTCATTTTAATGTTGTATTACTTTGACAATGCAAAATTATTACAGATTAGAAAAATGAAAAAAAGAAAAGAAAACAAAAAGCAAATACCAAACTGCTGCCTATCATAAGCCAATGTATAATAATGAGCACACTTCATCACTGCATCCGTACAGTAGGTCACATTGCCGTTCCCCTGTGAGCCCATGCTGACACGCTGTAGCAGTTTGTAGACTCCACACGGCTGGCCCTGTGCCCAGTGATAAACCCTGTCGCCCGCAGTCACAGCTGGATCGATGCATGGATCATCAGTACATGTCGCTGCAGGGGTCTGAACTACACCAGCCTTCATCCAAACCACCATTCTGAATAAGTTACATTGATCCATCTCTCCCTGACTTCCTCTCTAACTGTGCTAATGGGCCATGTGCACAAAGCTATGGACCATAATTGGAGCTGATTCTCTGCATGTAGCGTTTAGTGTTGATTTTTTTTTTTTTTTTTTTTTTTTTTTTTTTAGTAGAAGGCTGTAAAAGGCAGTATTAGTAACAAGAAAATGAAGTTTTCACAGTGTCATGAATGGAGGCGACACCCACTCGTCTGGCACCTCTCTGTCTGCAGGTGCATGGACTGACAACAACTACAGAATAAGAGCAAATATGAATGTAGCTATGTGTTTTTTTTTAAAACTTTAACTGCCAACTATATATTCTGGGGATAATGTTTTGAGCAAGAATAGTCCATGACACCTATATCATGAGGATTGTGCAGTCCACAACTTTGTGCTTTACTTTTCTCTGTGTAAATCACAATGTGCATCAGATCAGTTAAACCTAGCAATAATATCAGCCCTTAAACTGGCGTCACTGCGAAGGACTTGGCTCATTTATCTGTTAGCTTTGTGTTGCTAACAGGTGTGCTAATTAATTCATTAATCAATTAAGTGTCATACCCTGCTCTGCTCCACTCACGCATAAAAGATGGAGTATGGGAGTCCTGACTCAGCTCTGAATGGAGTCATTATTTGGAGGGTTCAGACTCAGACTTGAGCACTTGGACTTTTTTGGCAATTGTGAGTGGCACTTGTGTATAGTTTACTAGTTACCTGCCTTTTTTAAAGTACATCTTACAAAATGATGCAATAGTTTGAAATCCAAATTGTCTTTTTATTACAAAAATAAATCTTGCATTCCATTGAATTATAGAAAAGAAATTGTTCAGGCCACCTTTTTAATCAGTTTTGGATTATGAAGAAGTCATTTATATGCAGGGTTCACCTTCCACCTTAAAATGTCTCGATACTGTTTATCTCTCAGCCCTCCGTTTCATAACTGGTGACAACTACAGAACTCATCTTTGGGTACTTTATGACAAAGTTGGATGGACGTCTTTATCTGCCAGGAGAGAGCAACTCTGTATTCTGTTTATCTATAAGGCACTTGTTGGGATGCTTCCGGAATATATATATTGTCTTTTCTGAACTATAGCTCTGGTCCCCTCATCACAAGATCTCATGAATTTTTTGTTCTGAAATCTGAACATATCAGGACAGAAATAGGGAAAAACCTTTTGTTTTTATGCTCCCCACAAATGGATTGACATTCAAAAACATCTTAGACAGGACACTTTAAAGTGCTGGTGGCTGATATACACAAATATGAATGTACTTGTTTTAAAAATTAATTGTTAGGCTATTCCTATTCTATGTCTTGTATTTGAATTTGTTGCTTGTTTGTGTTGTGTTTTTGTGTGAAGACAGGGCGCCCTTGGAAAAGAAAGTGTAGGACTCTCAACTCTCATTGGGCTCTCCCTGTATAAATAAAGATAAATAAATACACAGAAAGCAGAGACAGAAGTGTTAGCAAAAACACCTTGCAATGTTCTGTTATAAAATAGGTTTATCAGTCCCTCCAAGATTCTAACCCTAACCCTAACCCACCTCCACGCCGCTTTTGGTTTTGTTATGTCTGTGGCTCAACCCAACCTCCGGCTGCATTACCAGTGCGCTGCTGCTGAGAGAGAGAGAAGCTGCTCTGCTCGGAACAGGGGATGGCCCACAGACAGCGGGAAGTGCAGCAAAATGGAGTTTTAAAGGAAAATCTCAGCGATAATTGGCTAAAGTTGCGTAAAAGTTGTGGAATTTGGACAAAGTTGCAGGGTTGCGCTGAATTTGCGGCGTTTGCTTGATTTTGCGTTAATAGTATATTTGTACCACCCTTATGAGTGTACACATTTTGGTGATTTGACTGCTAATGACTTGGACTCAACTCAGACCAGTAGTGACTAGGACTTGCCTCAAACTCTGAAACTTGAGTGTATTTTGAACTTAGACCCAGCCTCCAACAGTGAGGACATGTGTGTGACTTGGTCATGAAAACTGGTGACTTGACAATGGCACAAGGAAGTGACAATATTACACCCAAAGCATTGTATTAAAAGTTTATTACAAACAGACCAGTGGGTAATTGCTGAACCTTGACGTGTTGCAGTGACGCGATTTATACAGTTTTTCTCTCTTCCTACCTGGAGCGGTAGGACGACAGCGCCATTTGCAGTCCGACTTCTTCAGGAGAGTATCCCAGGTGTGAGATAACACAGCAATACACAGCACTCAAGTCACAATTCGATTTGATTCACAATTTTGTTCCAAATTATGATTTTTTACTATTTTTATTAGCAGACTTATTTGCAATATAATGATTGCAGAACAAAAAACACCACCACTGGATCAAAGAGACCATCGAGATTCGGAAACAAGCCCACAGGACAGTGAACGAGGACGAGGGGACATACCAGTTATCTCATATCTCGGAGACTCACCTGAAGGAGTCGGAATGCAAATGATGCTCCAAAAACTGTTTAAATCAGTTGATGGAATAAAGTCATATAACGCAGTTTGGTCTAAATGGGGCAGATGTATACATTTGTTCCCTTTTTCTCACCTTGAATGTGTTGAATGTCAATTCCAGTTATCGCTGCTGCCTGCTGTCCTCAGTGCATACATGTCAGTCACATTGATTCACACTGTCTTATGGCTGATCGAGTTTGGTTTATTTTGGGAACGCAGCACTTTTCACATGACGATGAGATGTAGAAAATCTGGTGACAGATGTATTCTTGGTATTACACCTCCTCGACATCGAACTGTTGCTAACAAGAACAGACTGATCGGGTGAGGAGCCAAGGCATATTGTGACAGTGATATTGTGAACATTTCACAGCAACGTTTTTATCCTAAAACAAAGTAACTGTAGCGCAAATGAGCTCAGTTGAAGAGCTGTACAAAAGCTGCAACTCACACCCCTTTTTAATGTTCAGCCAAAGCATCTCCTCTTAGAAGAGCTATAAGAAATGTCAGAATTTAGGACTGAATGGCATCATTTAACACTTATTCCTGCTGGAGCCTATTCCAGCAACTATGTGGTGTACATCTTGGACAATGGCCAGTCAATCACAGGGCTGACCCATAGACACAAACTGGCACTCAACCTTTCACCCTCACATTCACGTACTAGGGGCAATTTAAGACTCCAGCTGACCTAACACATGCATTGTCGTAGAAGAATGAGTACCTACAAAGAACTCACAGTGAGCAAATATAAAGATGACAATAAAGACTGTGGTCGATGTGTCTGGGAAGTGAACTCAGAATATTCTTGCTATGAGGCAGAAGAGCTAACCACTCTGCCATAGTATATCATATAATAAAATAAATTGCTTGCCCATTTTTTTTTTTTTGTCTTCCTCCCATTTTTTCTTTTTGCATTTTGAAGCTCTACTTAGAACCTCCTTAAGATCCAACAATGCAAATTTTGATCAGGTCTGTACCTAATCACATCTTTGTCACACTTTCAGGAACATTCATAGTATAACCTGTTATCATTAAAGATCCTGCAAAAAAAAAAAAAAAAAAAAAAAAAACTATTCCTTACTCTGAGTTCTCTAAGAGTTCTTCCAAATAATGTCCTTCATTTTTAACCAAAGTTATTATGAAGCGTGGGTGAACTCACAGGGCTGGTTCTAGGGGGTGGCCAGGGGTGGACTCAAGTGTCCTAAATGCCTCATGAAACTCACACAATATATTGTAAATGTGTTTCTAAGGTTATTCGAGTGTTATAAAAGGAAGAAAGACATGTTTATCATCATACAAAGATGATATCAGAGTTATTTTTAAAATAAGTCTCAGTTGGTTTACATCAAAATGTCTCATGTACCCCCTGGCAAAAAGGCTGGCCCCAGTGTGGCCCCCCCAGTTAAAAGTGGTCTAGAACCACCCCTGTGAACTACTAAAGCAAACATCTGATCCCTGATCTACAGTGAGCCATGGTCCAGACCTGTGTACTGTTTAGTTATGGCATTGTCCCACAGTATATCGAGCAGAAAAGGAAGAAAAACAGTCTAGCTGAAGTCATTAGCTGAAAACTAAAATACATAATAAAAGTGCTACATACATTTATTGTCAAAACAAGGAGACAACCTCATTTAGTTCCAGATTGGAACCACACAGTGCACAGTGTAGTCAGTGCAAAACTGCAGGTGATTTAATTGGAAAATAAACAATGAATGTGACAGAAAACAAACAGGCTGGTGTCCCAGCTGAGAGCAAGAGGCAGTAAAAATACACTTCCTAGAAATGTATTTATGGTTTCCCTGCCCACTTAAGGGAGTTTAACACATGTATCTAACATGCTAGCATGCATACTTTTCCAACAAATTAAGAGGAGACAGGGTTGTGTGGTTTGTGTATTTTTTGTGTTTAGAGGTTCAGACTGTAGAGATTGTAGATTATAGGGGAGCTGCTGCTGTTTTTACTTGGATTACTTGTTACTCCAGTAAAGTAATCTGAATACACTTCACTCCGAGTACCATTGTAGAAAATATTTGGCTTTCCAGGAACCATATTTAAAGGGCATCTTTAATGCTTTTTTCAAGTTTTTTGAAATCAACATTTCACTTTTTATATGTTGTACAATGTATATCCGGAAAATGCCTTTTGTTTGCAGGAGCTGATACTTCACTTTGCAGAAAATGCTTGCAATAGGTGTCTGTCACTTTAGGCCCTACTCACCCAGCCCACTCTACTCAGTCAGCTCCCACTCCATTGCAAACAGCGTAGTTTATAACAGTTCTGCTGCAGTGAAGGATTAGAGATCTGAGGCCTTTCGCTGTCTACAAACACTTCTGACTTTTTATCTTCTTGATTTTAGTTCACATGTGAATAAAGTTGTGATGATTTGAGTTCAGACATTAAAGAAAAACCTCTGAGTGCTTGTAAAGAATGATGGAGGGTAGAAAGAGCATGATATAATGGCTAATTAGCCAACTATTAGCAACATGAAGCTAACAGATAGATAAATGAGTTGACTGACTCATAGTGGCTGCAGTTTAAGCACTGAAATGATCAGAGTACAGTGAGGGTGTATGTGTTCAGAAACTGTGCAGGAGAGAAGCGGGGTTTCATGTGTCTACAGAGAGCTGTGAAGACAAGTGTTTTCAGCTCCTGATAAGAACAAACCTCAGCATACAGGTTTACTCAAACATGCGGGACTCAATGAAAATAACATGTTAACTTTAACTGCGTAGAACCAAGACATAGAAATATTTGTTGGAAAAAATCATCCGTGGTAAATTTTAGTCAACGGGGATGGATAAGAACAAAAATTTGTCAATATTTTTGGTAAGCAGCATTCATGAATTAGTTAATACATTTTAAAAAAAGACTCCTACTTTTTTGCCATGACCTTTAAATTATATGCTGCATATTTGCAACAGAGGGTGCTACGGGGATAAAGGACAGGTCTAAGCCAGGACAAATCCAAGACTAAAACAGGCCTAAACCAGAAATAAACCAGGGCTAAACAGAAAAAATCCAAGACTAAACCAAGACAACCCCAAGAGTAAACCAGGTCTAGGAATAATCCAGGAAAAATCCTACACTAAACATGTCATAAAGTTTAACAAACTGTGTAACTTTAATGAAATAAAGATGTAAACCCAACAGAAATCCAGAATACAACGTAAAAGACAAAAATCCCTCCAAAACCAAAGAGTAACAAAATGCCAAAAAATAGTTCAAACACGAAAAGACACTGACAGTGACGTGGCAAAGAATTGGGGAAAACACAGGAACACTAGGTACATTTGGGCAGGACAGGCAATCAAACAGGCAGGAAACACAGGAGGGCAGGAAGTAAAACAGAAAAACACAAGGAGATACAGAGACTTCAAGATAAAACACAAGGGAAACAAAACACACAGAACTAAAACAGGAATAAAACTAAACTGGAGTACCACCAGAAGAAGTTCATGTACCACCAGTGCTGACTGAACCACAGTTTGAGAACCACCACACTTACTTGTTTGTTTCAGTTGTGTTATAGTATTGTGTGGGAGCAGAACTGCAGGTGTTCAATAGTAAAATAAATGATGAACTCTGTAGACTTGTGCAGAAAGAGAAACAAAGAAAAAAAAAAAAAGGCTGGTGGCCAAACTGACGAACGTTCCTTAATCATAGCTTTGTACCTCGGAGCACTTTTAATACAACGACTTGAACGCCAATCATCAGCAGTGCCCAGGTGACCTTTTCTCTAAATGGAAAAAAATGACATTTCTGCAGACTAAGTTGACAGATTTAAAGGGAAAAAGTTAATACTCATTTGCCATTCTGTACAGTTCCCAGTGCCCTAAGACTTTTCAATTAAACTCACCTGCCACTTAATCTGTATTTTAGCTTGTGGCAAAGTTTGGTTTTGTTTTTCCCCCCACTTTTTTTTTACCATTTCCAGTTTAATACAAGTGCGTTTATGTCCGCCTGTGTTCTGAATCCAAAGTGAGTACTTTATGGGCAGCCATGGTTGAACGGCCTCTCATTCCGACTCCTTGTACCTTGAAGGTGAGCGGGTGAACTCCATAAACCCCATAAACAGTACTGAGAGGAGTTCTTCTTTGGCTGTTGCCCTTGAGGAGCCGCTGAATTATAGATGCACTTAGTCCCGATAAGGTTCAGTTATATTTTTCCCTCAGAAGACATTAGTATATACTGTGATGAGCATTAGTAGCCATTAGCAGAGACAACACCGTCGCCATTTCCGTGATTCATCTCGGCCCGTTCCAAATTAAAAGTGGGGCCATTTGATGCCAGCGCTCGGCTAATGTTGTAAACAAAATAACACAGTCGGCTCTTGTTCATATCAGCTGTGACTCATGGGGAATAAGTCACGGGAACTTTAGGCCTCTGTGGTTTTGGGATTGAGAGTTTTTAATGAGGAAGGACAGGGAAGCCATGATCTGGGAAGGAAAAGGGTTCAACAAGTTTTTATACTAAGTAGCAGTTAAGAAAATGTTTGACTCTCCAAGTACCAGCTTTAACAGACTAAAAAGAGCTTAAGCCAGGTCTAAACTAGGACTAAATCAAGGTTAAACTAGGTCTAAACTAGGAATAAAACAGATGTAAAACAGGAGTAAACCAGATCTTAAGCCGGGCTAAACCAGGTCTAAACTGGGACTAAATCAGGCCTAAACCAAGACTAAACCAGGACTAAACCATTAATTTCCTAGATCTAAACCAGGTCTAAACTAGATCTAAATAAGAACTAAATCAGGTCTAAACCAGGACTAAACCAGGAATTACTCAGAACTAAACCAGGTCTAAATTAGATCTAATTCAAGTCTACACCAAGCCTACACATGGTCCGGGAATAAACCAGATGAAAACCAGGGCCAAACAAAGCAGGTCTTAACCAGGACTAAACCAGGGTTAAACAAGGACTAATCCAGGTCTAAACCATGGACTAAACCAGGGTTAAACAAGGACTAATCCAGGTCTAAACCATGGACTAAACCAGGGTTAAACAAGGACTAATCTAGGTCTAAACCATGGACTAAACCAGGGTTAAACAAGGACTAATCTAGGTCTAAACCATGGACTAAACCAGGGTTAAACAAGGACTGATCCAGGTCTAAACCATGGACTAAACCAGGGTTGAACCAGGACTAAACCAAATCAAAACCACGACAAAACTGGGACCAAACCAGGACTAAACTGAAACTAAATTAGGACAAAATAAAGTCTAAACCAGTACTGAACCAGGTAGAAACCAGAACTAATCCATGTCTAAACCAGGGCTAATCTGACTAAATCAGTACTAAACCAGTGGTTCTCAACTGTTAGGTCAGGACCCAAAAGTTGGTCGCAGAACCCTTTTCAGTGGGTTGCAAGCCTTTGGCAGTCCAAAATAAATAAAATAAAATAAATGAATAAATAAACGTGTGTTGTTGATTCAGTCCTAAATAGTAGGTGGCAGTAAAGGAGATAGAAACCCAACAAGAACAAAAAATCCAGTTCTATAATGTCACAGTTACACCTAATTTTCCGCAATATCTCAAAATTTCCTTAAATATCTTTCTTACTTGGGTCACAGATTGTCAATATAGGGCATACTTTCAGATATACTTTACTTTATACATACTTTTCATCTATTATTTCCTGAAACTTGCAAATCCACAAACATCCACTGGGGCACATACATTACTGGGGTAAAACCTCCATTTAAGGTATTCTTCAATAGTTTGTCTATGGAAATATATTCATACATTACTGGGACAAAATCTCAAATAGAAAAGACATGACTTACTTTCTACTCTGCATCTGTGTAACATTTCCAGGAACATGAATAAATAATGTTAGTTATGCACGGTGTTTACTATTGCAGATAAGCTCGTATTTACTTATTAATGAAGGACAGCAGGAGTTCATGTAATATTAAATAAGCAACACATGATAAATGGCTTCATTCATTTTTAATTACCTTTTCAATCAAAACACCAACACTCATTTAGAAATGTCAACTCTGACTTGGGACACGGACTAGGGTTTCCCATGGTGACTTTTTTTTAAAAAAGTATGTTATGTTAGCCAACTATTATGAATATTTATACTGAGAAAAATGTAATTAAAAACAACACCCAGATAATAATAATAATAATAATAATAATAATAATAATAATAATAATAATAATAATAATAATGGTGATGATAAAACTGATGAAAGACATAAAAATAATACATGAAAATAATAAACTAAAATAGAAGCACTTAGTATAGAGCATAGTCCTTCACCAAGGCATTGCCCCTATCTCGCAATGCTTAAGCTTTCCTGCCCAGACCTGGACTCAGACTGAGGACCTTCTAGTTCAGGGGTAAAGGCAGTTTGTTAAGTTTACTCACAATGGTAATTCCAACCCAAAATATAAGATAAATAATAATAATAATAATAATAATAATAATAATAATAATAATAATAATAATAATAATAATAATAAGCTAGCAATAGCTTTATTCTCAATTTTTGTCATGGCAGAGTGGCAAAAAGGCAGAAATACAAGGATGCACAGAGGGGAAAACAAAGCAAGGGATCATATAGGAGGCAACTGGACTTGTGAGTATTTATGATACTGCTTTACTCCAAAATGTAGGGGGAGCTCTATGAGCCAAAAACAGCGTAGTAGCAAGCACTGTTAAATTGTTCCGCTTTAAAGGAATCTTAGCGTGTTAACCTCACCCAACCTTTATACAGTTATGTTAGCAGGTATGGCAGCCCTGCAGGGACATATGACTAGTTAGTAACTAAACCCAGTCAAATTAGGCCAGATGACTAAACCTTTCTTACTGCAGAATGAGTGCAAAAAACTAATGAATAGCTCATCATAACCTGCTGTATGGAGCTTACAAACAATTCTCAGAAGTTCATTAAAAATACATTTGTTCACACAAAAACAAAAACTACTGGTAATCATAAATTAAGTTAAAGGCCCCCTATTCTGCTAAATCCAGTGCTGCCTAGTCCTCAATAAGAAAAGTAGCTATTGGCTGTGCTAAAAGTCGTCTCTCTTTGTTACAGATCGTAATCTGCTCTTAAGATTGTACAAATGTTATATTTTACCACACTTCGAATATGCATCACCAGTCTGGGCTGCACTGAACGTTACACAAACAAATCGACAGGAAAAGCTACAGCGCCGTGCAATCAGGATTATATTAAATTATCCTTACACAAAACAACTCCATGATGAGGACTATAATGAGGACTGCTGAAATTAAGCCCACTAAAACATCGGAGGAATTTTGCACTGATGTGTTATGGCTATAAACTGTTCCACGGAGCATTACCTAAAGCTCTTTTAACTTTCTGTCCTGTTATCAAACAAAGTGCTATTCAAATGAGGCGTACAACTCTTAGCCAGCCTGGCATCTCATATCCCACCAGCAGAGCACCTGACCACTCCCCCTTACTTTATTTAACCAAACTTTTAAACAATATTCCAGAGCTGTGGGACGGTGCTACATTAGAGCACTTCAAGAACATGCTTTGGAACACAAACAAAAGGCACATCTTTGATATGTCTTTTTGAAATAAGTATTGTTTTTGTTCTGATTGTCAGTGCCTTCGGGCACGACAATAATTCACTTAAGGTGAAAAAAAAAAGATGACGTCATCACCTAATTTTCATAGTTGGTCACGTGCATTTAATTAAAAGTAAGGTTGATGGCTGGTGCTCCTTTGAATTAACAGCCATGTATATTGTTATTATTATTATTATTATTATTATTATTATTATTATTATTATTATTATTGTTGTTATTTATAGATTTTTATTATTATCATAAATGTTTCATTTTATGTATTTTTGAACAGTGCTGTAATGTTTGTAAAATATATACACAAATTTGTTGAACAAAAAAACAAAAAAACAAACAAAACAAAAAACAAAACAAACAAAACCTGCTCTGAGTTGACTGCAGCTGACAGGCCTGTGAGACGTTTGAGACAGGGGACAAGCTCACTGCAGAACTCAGGTAGCTCGAAGAGTAGAGTAATAATAAGTGCTTTCATGTTTTTCATGAGTCGACAAAGTCTCTAACAACACCAGAAAAAGTTTTGTCGCTTGTCACTTTTTTGAAAATCAGTCACTAGAGGGGCCTGAAATGTCACTAAATATAACAAAAAAAAGTTGGCAACACTGGCTAAATTAACTTTCTTTTTTTTTTTTTTTTTTTTTTGCTTTTAGCTTTTAACCATTTTATAATGTTGTTTCCACCTCCACAACACTTGGAGTAATATTTTGTTTCATTCACACATGTTTGTGTAATCTTGTATGCTGAGGCGCTGCCCTTCTCAAGATCTGAAAACACTCACAGCTCTACATAGACACATGAAACCAGGAAGTGCTCCTGCACGTTTCTAAAGCACATACACTGCCATTGGACTCTTCTATTCTATTCTTCTATTTTATTCTATTCCCAACAAAGCAGTTAGCCCATTTATCTATTTGTTAGCATCTAGCATCATGTTGCTAATCACTGTGCTAATTAGCCATTTCATGTTCTGTCCATATATATATTATTTTAAGTTAGAAAATCTGAAATACTAATGCAAAGGTGTCCAAAACTATTTCAAAAAAGCGTGAAAAAAGTATAATATGGGACTTTTAGTCAATTAAGAAAGTTCATTTTTGTCCAAGTTCTTTCATCTTTCTTTCCTCTGACACATTGCTGATTAGCCACTCCGGCAGCCTCCATGCCACACTTATGTAAATCTGATGAGTGCTTGGTCGGACTGACAGGGCCCATGGGTGCTGCGGTCCCTGTGTGGTTGTGTGTGTACGCCATTATCATCCTGAATTAGCGCACACATCTGCCAGTCTTCAGGCCTTGTCATTCACGCTCCGATAAACAACATGGTCAGTCGGCGCGTGCCTTCTACTTCCAATCAACCTTGCTCCCAGTCACAGCGGCTAGCGGCTAACCCAGCACCACCCTCTGCTGTTTACAGAGAAATGTCAGGATGGTGACGGCTTGTGAGATAATTGCAGAGGCTGAAATGATTACAGTGTTATGACGTCACTGAATACATGCTTGTTTATAATTATTACAATGTGATAATTTTGGTGAAAGAAGAAATCCAGGCCCTGGCCAGTCAGTGTAATCTTTGTGCTGGTCCCAAGCATGGATAATATAAAATGGTTGTGTCCTGAAGGGCATCCAGCTTAAACCCTATGCTAAATCATTTCATGCTAGGACACAGATGATTTTTCTTTGGCACCCTAGAAGAAAAATTAGAGGAGATTATTTTTGGTAAAGCTTCCATTTTAGACTGATCTGGCAACAAAGGTAATGATTTTGTCCCACTGTTCAAACTTACCTTGTGCATTAGCTGGACTTTCTAAATTTCCAGAGTTCACAAATTCACTGAAAAGTTGTCTTGCTCTGGGCAGTTTGTTCACATCTGAACCACTGCTGGTTCCGTTATGGCCAATGTTGTGGCAGTACTGGTTCAGTTAAAGTTTAACAATAAAGTGACTGTTTTACTATTATTATTTTAAACAACAGAGCATGCTTATCTCATTCACTGCCAATGACAGTATGTCTGTCATTCGTGTTTTTATTGGTACTGGATTCAGGGGGTAGTGCAACAACAACCCCCTGTATCCAGTACTTAGTACTTAGTGCACTTAGTACAGTACTAGCTACATGAAAATTAAGTAAAGATGCTTCTGGCAACAGGACAGAATGCAACATTTTATAAAAAAAAAAAAAAAAAAAAAAAAAAAAAAAACTTTTTACATAATTTTTTTTCTTCTGAATTTTCAGATTTTTATCTGAAAATGTCAGTTTTTGGTGCAGACTATACCATCCTTCAACTGTTGACAAATAAAGAATCTTGTTTTTAATGAAAAAAGAGACTCTCTTCTTTCTTTGGTATTTCAAATTTTCTGTGGGACAGCTATATTGTTGAAAATTACCAAAAATGCTGGCACTTGCTGGTAACATTTTGAGAAAATGCAGGCAGTGAAAGAGGTAAAGAGTCTGTATCATCCTTTTGTCAAGTTTTTTAAATGTTAGACACCTCTGGTGTATAATTGTATGTTTAGCTTGAAAAAAGCAATAGTTGTTTATAGCTTCTATAACTTCTGCCCCTTTAAGGCCACCCCTCTCATTGAAAACATTTGCAAAGTGCTGGGATTGACAGTAGAATGCTTGGAGGTTATTGGATAAAGCAACAGCTCCGTAGCTAAGGAACAAACCACTACGACAGTAAAACAACACAATACAGATGTTGAAAGTTTTTTGCTATTTTTGTAAATGTATAGCAGTATATGTTACATTTTTCTGTGTCACCATGTTGCTAACAAGTATCACTAAAAGTGCTTGTTGCTGTCGGCAAACCTTAAAACTCACAACAGTACTGCCACACCATTGGCCTGCACCGCCACTGGCCTGGACCTAAACCAATTCAGCGACAGAACGCTCTGTCTGTATCTGAATGTGTAGTAAACAGAGGATAAATGAGGCTTTAATCAAAGTTTCTTCTGTTTGCTTTACTGAGATGTATATTTCTGTCTCATGACTCTGACCAATCCCAACAGAAATAACTACAGCAACATCAACCTCTCACAAGTTCTCAAGTTCAACTGGCTTTCTTCTGATGTAAAACCCACAGCTTTCTGGCATTTAAGCAAGAGTGAAGCCCATACTACTGTTATGAAGAAAAAGGAAGGTGATCTCAGGAGGAAGTCATCCATGTAGAAAGAAAAACTACTACTGCAGTATCACCCCAGTCTTCTTGAGCTGGCATCCAAAGTCTATTCCACATTTCCATTTGAAAGCGATCGTCGGTCGGGCTGTGGTTCCATTGGAAGTACAGTTTGCCGGTGTCAGCAGTGGGAGGACAGGTTTAGAGCCCCATTATCCCGCCATAAAATGTCAGTTTGTTTTGGCTACATTTGTTTTGCAAGCTTTTCATATCTGTCTGACTCTCCTCTTTAAGTCTCACCCGGAGATATTAGCCTGCCACCGCTCCAGTGTATATTTTGTGGACAGATTAACATTCAGCCCAGAGCCCGACATGCAGCTGCAAGAGTACTTTATATTTTCAGGAGGAGGCATCTTGCATCACAGCGAGAGGAATTTTTCAGCCGGAATATGGATCACCGAGCGGCTTTTTGCATCAATTCAGTTTTATCTCATTCTTCATGCTTTAGACTTGATTTTTATTTCTGTCTATAGACTGGATAAAAGATGTAGCCAGCTAGCTCCAGTTTGCGGATGGAATTTTTAAATACCAAAAATAGTGCTGTAGTTTATCCAAGGGCTTTAGTAACACCATGGTAAGAAAGTGCAAGGGGTGAAAGTTTGACTTGAGGCTAATCATAAAATACAGTAATGATCAGGCATAACATTATGACCACAGGTAAAGCGGACAGAGGATCTCTTCATCATGGCATCTGTTAATGGGTGGGATTTATGAGGCAGTAGGAGAAGGAAGATGTTTATTTTTAAATCCATTTTTTTCTGTTTTTTCTGTTGTTATTTGCAGTAAACTATGTACTATATTATTGTGGTAAATGGGTGAGTGTGGGTGTAAGTGTTGAAAGCCTGTACTTTTCTGCTTAAAATCTAAATAAATAGATAAAAAAAACAAAAAAAACATCAGAGCTAGTGAATAAAACACGTGGCCAATGAGGGTGCTTTTAAGAACAAGCCCGCAGAGTGGATAAGTTTAACTTAAGCTGGGGACACACTACACGATTTTTTGCCCGATTTTATAACGATTCACATTTGCGCCGAGTCTTTACCAGTCAACACTAGTTGAAGGGAATCGTAATCACCAGTCGGCTCTGAAATCTGTTACTGTGTGATGTTCAAAGACTCGAGTCGTTAAGTGTGTGCGCCGCAAAAACCCCGCCTGACATCAGTCGCAAGCAATCAAACATGTTTGAATTTTAAAGCCAACTCTGGACGCACACTCCTGTAGTGTGGGCTGTTTACAAATCCAATTGGGAATTCATGGTGTCCAGCGGCCAATGAAAAACAGTTGATAGGACACAGGAAATAGTGTCAGGACGCAGACGAAGCAACAGGAAGCGGCGGGAAAATATAAGCGGAAATTTGAAGAAGAAGAAAACATAAACAATCATGGCAAACACCAAAGAAAGTTGAGTGCTATAGCGAAACTGGATTCATAGCCCTTTTTTCTCTTTCCCTTTTTCCAAACAGATAGCTATGCACACAAATACAACAGCGACCCAGGTAGCGTCCATGTTTGTTTACCATTTAGTTCTCGCGAGTTCCCCGCAAGCGTTTGGTTGGCGTCAGTTGCAGTTACAGATCTTGTTGTGTGTGAGGCGCAGTCTTTAAATGTGTGAGCCCCAGTCTTTCAGTCATTAGAACTAAATCTGCTGAAACCAGTCGTTAGTGTGTGCTCCTAGTCTTTTCAGAATCTGTAAGGACTGAGAAAATCATGTAGTGTGTCCCCAGCTTTAGGTGAGGGAGGCGGGGGAAAGGGCTGGTTAGTTGCTACAGGCTCCAAATATAGAGCCATATTAAAGTGCAGTACAGCAATAAAGCCCCAAACTCTTCAGTGAAAGATGAAGAGGTCTGCGGTGCAGGTTCCACTGGTACTGCACAGGCTTCTTCTCATGGTACTCAGGAGGTGTTTGCTGTTAAAGTGCCAGTTTTGCTTAATTTAGAGCAGAGGTGTCCAAACTTTTTTTTCAAAGAGGGCCAGCTTTGAAGATGTGCAAAGGTCCAAGGGCCGACAGTCCCTCCTGATTTTGTCCAAGGAACTGAACACACATACAGTATAAATTAAATGCACACTATTTTCTTTTCAAAAGCCAAATAAATCTAATTTCTCTTCTTTGATGTCAAAATCTAAAACCAATTCCAACAAAATAACATCTTTGAACATAAAAAAAAACATTCACTAGAATTTTTTTTTTTATTTAGCTCAGCCTGATTTTAATGTTTCTAATAGTTCAAAACAAAAAAAAAACTTGCTCTGACCTTTTATACAAATGTACACACAAAGCTACAGAAACACTGTATTAATGCGCTGGTGGGCCATTAGTCATACAGTTTGTCATAGAAGCTGAGGGCCATTTGAAATCTTGACCTGTGCCACAAATGGCCCCCGGGCTGCACTTTGGATATGTCTGATTTAGAGCCATTTGTTCCTGTTTCATTCCTGCTCTGAGTCTAAAAAATTGAAGTGTAAACACATGTTTAGTCCTGGTTTAGACCTAGCTTAGACCTGATTTAGTCCTGGATTCGTCCTGGTTCAGTCCAGACCTCTGTCCACACTCATGCTGACATAAGCTTGGTTTTGTTTCTAAGAGATTGCCTTTTGCTATATTTGTGATTTATGCTTTATAAAACACTGAAGCCAAATCAATATGTGTTTGGCTAAAAAGGTTAGGAGTCCAGACTATGATGGTTTATGGCTGCCTAATATCTGCACTTTTTCATCTGACCGCTTTAACTACAGGCATAAATTACCATCTGCACCAGAGAGAGCAGTCAAGAAAAGTATTTTTTTGTGGTCAAACATCCTTCACTGCAGCTCCCTCAATAACAACACCCTCAAATCTTCTATCAAGATGAAGTATCAGCTAAATGAATAAGCTAGCGGACTTTATGAGCTGACCTAGTTCTCCCACAGATTTGATGACTTGTTTGTGTATGTGTTACGATATTATTAAGGGCTAATAGAGGCTTTGATATGTGCCGTGAGGAGCTGAAGGGCCGTGACTGACAGGTCTCTGCCTGCTGGGTCTCTGATCTATCTTTCTAACTGGGGTGGTCAGGGAATTACTGCAACCAATCTGGGAAAAGGTTCATTAGTATTCTGGGCTAACATAATGTTTTATAGCTGTTTCAACTGAATAAAGTTGCATGGTAGTTTAAAGATAAAGGGCATTCACATTGCATGGTAAATAAAACAGGTATTAGGGTTTTGAGCTGTCTTGATGTCCAAAAAGTTCATCCAAAATTAGTTTTTAAAATGGTTGCCATGAATTAAGCCATTTTGTCCCGCTTAGGGGAGACCAGGGATGGTTATCACACTTTTTACTCTAGTGTAAATTATTCATCATCTAATGAATGAATGAATGAATGAATTTATTGAACATAAATACAATATACATTAACAAAAAAAATCCCTCAAAATTAGAGTCATTAATAAGGTATACAGATAACAAATATACATTTTATATTTTTAAAGAGAAAAAAACAAAGTATTTAATGTTCAAAGGAGCAGAATGAAGCTAAGCTTATTTATTTCTACCACTTGTTTACAATTTATCCATGATCATAATCAGCAATATGTACAAACAAAATCTACTAAAACCTTTTACACAGAGTCAGAGTTTGTTTCCAAACAAACCACACTGTAACAATATCAATAAAAAGTCTTAATACCTTTCCTCACTCAGGTATTTCACTAATAATGACTTTTTTATACATCATTCTAAATTGAAATATGTTTTTGGATTGTTTAAACATCTCTTCAAGACTATTCCACAAATTTACTCCACATATGGCTGTACTCATTTGTCTTACTGTTGTGCGTACTTTTACTTTTTTAAAGTTTAACTCCCCCCTCAGAATGTAGCCCCCTTCTCTTTCTTTAAACATGTGTTGTATACTTCCTGGAAGCAAACAATTTCTTACTTTATACATTATTTGAGCAGTTTTAAACTTTATTAAATCCATAAATTTCAGTACTTTTGACTTTAAAAATAGAGCATTTGTGTGTTCTCTAAATCCTACATTAGAGTCATTCTTATATTAAATGGAAGCTTCAGGCCTTGGCTTCAAGTGAATACCCCTTTCCTTTTTACATCTTATTGTAATAAAAAGTTATTAACCATGAAAGACACCCTGACCCACTGTGACAATCAACCCCATGTGAGGGTTAGTTATCACAGTGTGTGGGGTTAGTTGTCCCTATTAAAATCAGTGAAACTTCAGTGCTAAAAAATGATTCTGAAAAATGATGTGTAACTTTTTTGTTTTTTGGAATAAAAAGACAAAAGTTTTGAAAGACAATGATCAATGCCTGATGTGTTCAAACTATGATTTTGAACAAGGCAATTGTTTATTAGAACTATACTCTGCGATGAGCTGTAAAATGGAGGAATTTACAGTGGTGAGAAATATAGCCTTTACCAAAGCTATTATTTTATTTAATATGAGCATAACAACACATTATTTTTGTTGTAGCCTTGCGATTTATGACTGATGTGACAACAAATCCCTGGATCAGTGAGACAAAAATGTTGAGCTGCTAACACATGGCTTTAGCCTGCAATCTAAAAGTTGACTTCTGATGATCTTTGGCTTTTTGCTAAATGTTAGATTTTTCAAAAGCTAATAGCCTACAAGCTTTTAAAACAAAAACAAAACCAACATGAAAAATTACTCAGACCCATCAAAATGACAAATTATCTCTTCACCTCAGTGTTATTAGTTTAAATGAAAAAAAATGACTTGCAAAATAAGCAGGATGTCCAACCAAATATTGGATAACAACATCAAATCACAGTGTCCTCTAGTGTGGCAACCAGCCCTGAGACAAGCAGCCCCGGTCTCCCCTACACTATATTTCAATTCAATTCAGTTTTATTTATATAGCCCAATATCACAACAAAGGGCTTTACAAACAGTTAGTTACATGATCAGACATAAACAATAACTACACTAAACTAAACAGACCCAGGACATCCCCTGTACTTAGATGCTCCTACTTGGTATGGGGACCACATCGAAGAAGCGATGCACTCCCAGGACAAACAGGCTATATATGTGTCTAGGACCGTTAAATGAAATCCATTAAAATAAATAGTTCTAATAGTTCTAACTTTTGTAAGATGCAATTTTATTACAAAATGAAAAAAATGTAAATCTGACTAGTTAGCTCTGTAAAGCACTATTCAATAAATTTACTTGCCAATACCTCCATTGGTCTATAAATGGTGATGTCATGTCCCGACTAAAAGTCCATCTTTAGTATCAAAGTTTAGTTATTATTTATTGTCTCCGTAGGGAAATTTGTCGCATCTGCATTTGACCCATTCTTCAACCTGTACGGAGCAGTAGGCGACTACGGTCCAGCTCTCGGGGACACTTCTCTAGAGCTGAGCCAGGATCCTTGTCAGGAGTACCTCGCTGGAGATTTAGCCTGTTGTGCATGTTTTAGGTTGATAGGGGAAACCGGAGCACCCAAAGGAAACCCATCCAGACTCAGGGAGAACATGCAGACTCCACACAGAAAGGCCCTATCCAGGAATCAAACCCGGGACCTTCTTCCTGTGAGTCAACAATGCTAAGCACTTTGCCAACATAACTTCCTCATCTACTGTATGTCGTTGGATGGTAGGAGGAATTGAGGATTGAAGCCACCATCTTGTTATTAAGCAGTAGCTCTGGCCTATGGTGACCATATGGTTCTTTGTAATGGGAAGTAATGGATGAATAAAAATAGTTAACGTAAACAGCAAAATTTGATGAATTGTATATTTGTTGTAACACATATACAATTGCGATTGGCTACATACTGTATTGTTTTTAACAGGGCTAAAGTGTGCCATAAAGTCACACTGAGATTTATTTTAGACCACCTCCAAATAGAGCAGGAATAATATATGGGCAAGTGTCCAGACAAAGCTACTGAAATCCTGCCTGGCAGTGCTAGTGCCCATTTGCTACACATTTTATCATGGAAGGCAAAATCCATATGAAATCTCCCATCTGTCATAATTGGCGCCCATACTTTGGACAGTAAGACTTTATTTTACACTACAGTTTATAAAGCATATCTGCAAAATAACACATGCTATAACAAATTGTAATGTCATGTACATTACAGTTTCTAGGTACAAATGTCATAAAAACAATACTTGTTACAATACTCTATCAAAGTGCATTCCAAGGACTACTTTACTAGATGGTATGCACTTTGGTGCAGTGTAACAAGTATTCTTTTATTACATTTGTACCGACTAGAAACTGTACACAAAATTCCATTATGCAAGTACAACGCAAGTACATGTTATAACACTTTGTTACAATGTGTGTTACATTGTACTTACACTGTATCAAGTATAGTGTAAAATAAAGTACCCTTTGAACACGTCTGGCATAAAATAACCCTTAAACAACTTTTCCCATCATGGACACTTCCTATACTTTTTCCAGGGAAATCCCAAGGCATTCCCAGGCCAGTCACGAGACATAGACTCAGACTCAAACTTCAGTCTGTCCTAGGTCTCCTCAGGGCCTCCTTCCAGTGGGACATGCGTGAAACACCTCCCCAGGAAGGCATCTAAGGGGCATCCAAAACAGATGACCAGGCCACCTCAACTGGTTCCTTTGGATGTGAAGGAGCAGTGGCTCTACTCCAAGTTCCTCTTCGGTGACTGAGCTCCTCACCCTATCTTTAAAGCTCTAAAGAAGCCCAGCCACCCTGCACAGAAAACTCCTTTCAGCTGTTTGTATCTGAGGACTTGGGGAAGTTGAGAAGAAAGATGAGGAGGAAGATCATAGACAGCGCCCACAGCAGGATGAGGCACCAACAGGCTAAAGCTAATTTTATACTGTTTTGTCATGTTTGTCAGTTTGTGGTAGTGTGATGCATCTGATAACTTTATTTAGCCCATACAAGAACGCTGACAACAGCACCTGCTCTTCTCATGCCAGTAATGCATCTATAAAAAAAGGGGAAAAAAGGAAAGAAAAAAAGGAGTGTCCAGTGGTTAAAACAAGTAAAAATTGTTGTTTTGTATTCTAAATGTTATTTATGTGCCTTTTATCTACAGCATCTTGCAAAAGTATTCACCCCTCTTAGTATTTTTCCTTTATTGTTGCCTTACAACTTAGAATTTAAATGTATCATTGTGAGGTTTATCTTTTTATGTGAACAAACAAGAAATATAACAGAAAAAGTTGAGTGCGCAGAAGAATTCATCCCCTTTTCAAAAAGGCCCTTAGATAAAATCCTGTGGTATTTATCACTAGCAGTCACACAAAGTCCACCTGATTGCGTTTCAACTGCCATAATGCCACAAAATACAATTTAATTCATAATTACAACATCTAAAAAACAGGGAACCACACCAAACCTGCCTCGAGAGCACCATCTAAAACTCACAAACCGGGCAAGGAGTGCATTCATCAGAGAGGCAAGACCAAAGGTGACCCTGAAAGAGCTGCAGAGCTCCACAGCAGAGACTGTTGTATCTGTCCCAGGACCACTCTGAACCATACACTCCACAGAGCTGGGCTGTGTGGAGGAGTGGCCATTGCTTGAAGAAAATAATAAGAAAGCATGCTTTGTGTTTGACTTAAGGCACATGGGAGACTCCCCAAACACATAAAGGTCCTCTGTCCAGATACAATTAAAATGAGCAATGAAAGATGCTATGTGTAGCACAAACCTAGCACCTGACTGTGCCCCTCTCTAAAGTGAAGCCTGGTGATGGCAGTGTCCTGCTGTGGGGATATTTGTCATTGGTAGGGACTGGGAAACTGCTCAGAACTGAAGGAATGAAGGATGGAGTTAAACATAGAAAAAATCTTGAAGAAAACAACTCAAACTGTGCTGTACAATGCATCCACCCTGAAGGAGCTCAAGCTGTTCTTGATAAAGAATGAGCACAAATCCTACTAATATTATGAACCAAGCTCATAAAAACTTACCCTAAAAGAGTTGGAGCTGGAAGTCCTTCAGACAGTGGTTCTACAGAGGACTGACTTCAGGGGATAAATACTTCTGCACACTCAAGTTTTCTGTGTTTCTGTCATATTTATTATTTGTTTCACAATAATTTGTTTCACATTCATAGTTGTTGTCATGTGATGTAAACTGACTTGACACAAACTATTTAAATTTAACCATTTAAATTTCTGGTTGTAAGGCAACAATAAAGGAAATTCTTATCTATTCTTATTCTAATTCAAGTCTTAAATGCCTAAAAAACACATAGCTAAATTAACTTTTACAAAAAAGAGTTCTTCAAAAATGCATTTTGTCTGAAAACCAGCGTCCTTCAACTGTTGATAAAAAAGAACAAATGAATTTAGAATAAAATGCTTTTGGTATTTAAACTTGAAATAAAACTATAGCTCAATATTTCCTGTGGGACAGCAAAGATTGTTGAAAATGACCAAAAAACGCTGGCACTGGCTGGCAACATTTTGAGAAAATGCTGGCATGGAAAGAGTTAACCACGATGGACCAGAAAAGTGACTGTACTGCTGCGGACACAGCCCCAAAGAAAATCTTTAAACATTTCATTTTCTTTTACATTTTTCTGTACCTGCCTTTGGACACCCATACCTTGTTGTTCTTGCCATTTACTATTTGGTATAACTGGCTCCTCTGGATATGAAGGAGTAGCAGCTCTACTCCGAGTTCCTCTTTGGTGACTGAGTTCCTCACCATATCTCTAAAGGAGCGCCCAGCCACCATGCGGCAGAAACTCATTTCGGCCTCTTGTTAGTGAGATCTTACTGTTTCGGTTATGGCCTAAAGTTCATGACCACAGGTGAGAAGTGTTTTTGCATTTTACTATTTGTTGCTTTGATGTGTGATTTTTGACTTGTCTTGCCAGGAGCTCTGTGTTCATTGTACAGCCTGTTCTAACTCTGTCTGCAGTATTAGGCTGCACGACTTTTTTTCCCTGTGGTGCATTCTGCGATTTATGCTTAGGACTTAAATGGTCAAATGGAAAAGTGAATATACTGCACTGCCATAAACCATCACAGTCTAGACGCCTTTTTAGCGTTTTAGCCAAATACATATCGACTTGGCTTGACAGTTATACAGTACTTTAAGCATAAATCAAATATATGGCCAATTCTGTAGAGTGGTTTTAGAAACAAAATCCAGCGTAGAGATATATGTCCTGACCTCAAAAACAGGGGAAGTAATGAACAAGGAAGTGATGCATGAAGCGATGCACCAAGAGACGTGCGAGGAGCAGAGGTGGAGCATCAAGGATCACACTTGTCCCATTCAAACGGAGAGGGCTTAGTGTCAGAAAACCATGTCGCGCTGTCACAAATCAAATCGCCAACCTTCTGCTCCTGGCCTTCCTAGTGCTGCTTTCTGAGCCCTCTTCCTACATTTTTGTTGCGATCAGTTGGCTGTATCTCAGCGTGGGACAGCACCGGTGTAGCGGAGGATTAGCGGCCCGGAGCAGGGACAGTGTGGCCCCCCCTGCGGTGGAGAAGCAGCTGGTCAGAAGGCCCGCTGCTAACCTCCATCTGCCACTCACCTGCTCCACCTGCTGGGGGCGCCGCTAATCCCCCGCACCTCCCACCGGCAGCACATATTATGTCACTGAGAGGTGGAAATGTGCAGCAGGGATTGTTTACCAAACTCTGTGCCCAAAGCTGTGGACATAATAAGAAATGTAGTGGATTTTTTCAGGGTTCAAAAGTGGACACAATATATTGCCAATATAGTGTTCAGAAAAGAAGAAGAACTCAATCCATAAAAAAAAATTAAAAAAAATTAAAAATGCAATGATTTGTCAGTCTATTTAAAACCTGTTTGGGTGCACATGTGTTAGTGGACCTGCCTCTCAAACAAGTAAGTAGGTTGTAGCAAGGAGGGAATAGACCATAGTTGCTCAGACTCAGGCTTGAGTCACCCACAATCCCTGACAGGATTAAGCAAAACATAAATGAAAAAAATAAAAAAAAAATTAAAAATGTATTAAAATAATAATAATAAAAAAAAATGGCAGCAAACCATGTCAAAAAGGGACGTTGCCAGGTTTACTTTTGTGTAGCAGCCATGTGTTTTTGATTACTGGTCTGTACTGAGACAGGACAGGTCAGCTCCCGGACACTGTGACTTCAGTAGGTGGTTTTGCATTGTTTCTTCTCAGGTCATCCAGGACACCCAGGTGGGTGTTTGTTGCCCTAAAACCTCTGTTTACTTGTGAGCATTAATGATGCCTTTCCAGATAGCTGTTCACACCAAGCCAGTAATGCAACCTCTTTAACATGAGGGCATGTTGAGCCAATGTACAAGTGTGTGACAATGAAATGCAAACAAAAGAAAAAAAAAAAAAAAAAAAAAAAAAAAAAACAGCTGCAGAAGCAGAACTATGTAGAGGATTTACTTATGGATTTGACTGAAGACAAGTCAGTGGTTACAGCTGTATGAAACAGACTGATGAAATCATTAGACAAGGAACGGTGAAAAAGTCAAGTAATAGGTTATTTATGTTTGTCAAATGGATGTGAAATATTGCAAGGCATTATGCATCCTTTCATAGATTCTAGACATATTCAGTGTGTGAATGTGTGCAAAATCAGAAGTCTGACCTTGGTTGGCCTTAGAGAGACTATATTATCCAAACTCAACTTTTCTGAGCTTTCTACCATGTTTTAAAGTTGTTTCCTCATCAAAGATGAACTAAGAACTACTTTCAAAATCAAGATAAGTACTACATCCCAAATTCTGTTTTTGAAAATCTGGAAGGACTTAAATTTTTTGGAATGGCAATTTTCATATACCCAACTTACCATTTTCACAAGCAGAAATCATCTTGGCTCAGTGTTTATAACCATGAATTTTCTCCACATGAATGCTTTATAATTATGGAATAACAAATATGTAAAGCACAAACATAAAAACTTATTTTTCTGTAATTGGTACGAAAACAACATGCTACTAATATCACAACTAATGAATGACAATGAAATCTCTGTACTTTTTGTCACAAAAATATAATCTGGAAATGTACTTACTCTGCTTCAAGTGTGACTCTGACATTCACCCTTATTTAATAATGCTTTACCAGATAAAAAATAAATAAAAATTGTTATAGACAAAAAGATATTCTATTTGTTTATGCCAAAAAAAGATATACACAAATATATAAAACACATTCTTAATCTTTTTTATTGCTCATGGAAAGTATTATATTCACAAATGCAAATGGTCAAAAATAAAAAAAAAAGCAAATAAGTTAACGCTTTGAATCTACCTCTTTGTTCAAATGATACATGATTTTATAACTGTACCCCTTGATTATGTTTGGATTTGCTTATGTTGTTACTTCATTATTATTGCAGTGATTTTTATTTATATTTATTATTCATGTCATGTATTATTGTTTTTAAATAAAAAAGCCCTCTACATCCAGTCTGCTCTCATTCATTAATTTAAAAAATGCTGTACAGCTCTGTTTCCAGTGATTTCTAACAGCTATTTTTGATTTTGTAGTAAAAATGGCATCATACAAAAAGTTTGGAAAAGAAAATGAAAAGCTCTTTTTGGTTCTGTTCAAAATAGCGTAACAGCTCTGCACTCTGTTGCCCTCTGCTCATCTCTTCACCTGTTTCTTTATGGCAGTAGTTCACCAGACAAACAGTTGAGATTAAACAATTACATTTCTCTACAGATTTTGCTCATTCTGTATATCTTTGCATTGATTGTAAATGTGTATTATTAACCCCATATAACTTGACTTATTTTTTTCCTATGACATAACATGGCAGCCTGTTTTAAAGGCACTTTGAACTCTTCAGGTGTCTGCACTTACTCTGCTATATATTTCAAACAGACGCCATGTTTCAAAGTCAGCTGTAAAATTAGATTAAAGAAAGGCTGGCTTTTGTTCCATTGTCTCTATTTAATGTTCATTTCAAAGCACACTTGTTTCTTTGAGGACTTCCCACAGAACGTCATCTCCCCAGCCTTCAGTCAGCCCAGTTCTGTCACCACTTCTGTTTACTGTCTCATCCACAACTCCAGTCAGGTACACGCCAAACAAAAGCAGGTTTTTTTCCCTCTCTCCTCCCTATGTGAAACTATACTGCGTTTTATGTTTTTGTGGCTGAATCGCTCTGACAGCTGTTGTGGGTTCCTGTCAGAAAGTGTTGTTTCTTTTTTTTTTTTTTTTCTTTTCTTTTATTCTGTTTTCCAGTACTTGGTCGCACTAACAAGCAGTGAATAAATAGTAGAGGAAATGCCGAGAGAGTCAGCAGAATCCAGGCTCCAGGAGAGGTTAAACTCCCTGACACGATCTCTGCTATTGTTATTCCTTTTCAAAAACATATGCAAAAAATGTTGAGTTAAAATTCTGCTCTGAGCTGAGAGCTGCGGTTTTATTCGGTTAGCATCTTTCTGTGCACTGTTCAGTTGAGTAGCGGTTATTTGCACAACTGTGGCAAGCACTAAAAATCTGGAATGCATTTTACAATGCAGCCAACTTTCAAACAGATCCATTGATTTGATATCAATAATGTGGCTCCATCCATTAACATGTTGTGGAATTTACACAGAAAGCAACAGTGACACATGTTCAAACATTTAATTAAACATGCACGAGTATTTTTTGCATATTAATAATTGTATAAAATAAATAAATAAATAAATTATTAAAAGACTCCTGCCACAACATGTCCCAGTCGCAAGCCCAGAAATGTCAAAAAGGCCTCACATTGTTGTGGAGTACCCCAAGGTTCAATTCATGGACCTATCCTTTTTTCTTTATATCTCCTGCCATTTGGTCAGCTTTTTTTTTAAAAAGACATGGCATATTCGTACCATTTATATGAAGACAATTCTTATTTCTACCTACCACTCAAGAAAAACAGTAATAACTCCCTGACACCCCCTGCTGGATTGTTTGAAAGATGTTCAAGGCTTGGTTGTCTGTGAACTTTTGAAATTTAAATGGTTGTTTTTAGACCTAGTGTGTCTTTGGGCACTCTACAACAGTGTTTCCCAACCAGCAGTACGGGGACTTGGAAATATTTCATAATTTAATAAGATAAAATGAGGTGAAACTATGAGGAATATTATTTGAATAGGTCTATTAAAGCTTGTTTCAAAGGAGTTATATAAATGATTATTTTTCCTAATTTAAGGAAAATAAGTAAATGTAATAGAAGTTTATATTAAATGTTTTATTAGTATTTTTTTGTTACATTTTTATTCATTTTTGTATATGTTTTGTTATTTTAAAAGGATTTTATTTGTATCTTGAATTACATTTTCAGAGCAAAAAATGCAGGGCAATTGGCTTTTACAATAAACAATGAGGTAAGTAATAAAATATTTTTGTATCTTAATTAACACATATATCCACTCTATGACCACAACTTAACTTAACTTAACTTAAAAATTAACACAGAATATGAATGCAGGGCTACTCATAGTGTGACAAAAAGACCAGGGGGTACAAAACACAAAAAAGGTTGGGAACAATGTTCTACAACAAAATATCAAGCTCACAACCACCAACCTTGGCATCAGATTTTAAATTTGACAAACAGATAAATGCCATGGTTATATCCAGTTTGTAGCACCTTTGGCTTTTATCAAGACTTCAATCCATTTTATCTTTTAGTGATTTAGGGCAGGTGATTCATGCTCTTACCTCTACATTTGGGCAGCTGCACATCTTTTAAATGGCACACGTCATACAGAAAATGTGCTATACAAATGAAAGTGGATTGGATTGGGTAGAAAGTAACCATGTGAATGATTTGATGGATGACCCCTGAAAGAAAAGGAGTAGCTGAAAGGTAGACTTTATTCCAATTGTATATGTAATTACAAGGGCAAGACAGGTTCACACTGATTTTATTCTTTAACCCTAACATTTTAAACGGTTCTGGGATTGCAATAGTATGGAAGAAAATGTGTCATTAGATTTTGAATTTTAAATTTCTACCACTGATTTTTTTTTTACTCTTTTGTGTCTCTGAATTTTAGTCACTGACATTTTAGCATCTAATTTTTACTGTATTTTTTGAGTGATCAAAATTTCAGAATAAAAAAAAAAAAGCCTTTTAAAAATGTTATGCATTTTTGAGTCTTCAAATTTGTTTGGCCAAATTCAGAGTCTAAAATTTGCCAGCAAAATATTTGCATGAAATTGCCGAATCACTTGCCCCAATTTTTTCACGTCGTATTTTTGACTCTAAATATGGCCAAATGAATTTGAGTACTCAAAAATATATGCATCAAATTAAAAAAAAAAACGATTATTTTATTCTGAAATTTTGATCATTGAAAAAATACAGTAAAAATAAGATGCTAACATTTTCAGTGACACAAGTTTTACTTCATACTACAGAAGTATGGGGTTCATTGCCCCCTGCTAAAGGCTGTCCCGTCCCTGGATTAAGAGCTTGTTGTGTATTGCCAGAAGTAAGTCAAAACTGTTTTCGGCGCAATGCTAGAATCTGCCAGTTCTTTGTAACTGTGTTTGTGTGTTTGTGTGTGTGTGTGTGTGTGTGTGTGTGTGTAAAGCTAGGGACACATTAAACAACTTCCACAGTTACAGATTTTGAAAAGACTTGGAGTACACACTAACCAAATGGTTTCAGCAAATTTTTGGACAAATAAAAGACTGGGGATCACATACTTGACAACTGTGCCTCGTGAGGGATCAGACACTACAGGATTTTTTACACAAACTCTAATTCTTGGGAGGTTGGTCAGTAATCAGTACACACCACATGACTGCGCACTGAGTTGGCTTTAAAACCCAAACATGCTTGAAACACGCCTGCGACTGAGGTCTGATCTGTTAAGTTCCTGTCACAAATTTGCAGACTCCAGTCTTTACCCCTCAAACAGACACCAACTAGTCATGCCAACTGTTTCCAACTAGAGCTGACTGCAGCAGACTGGTGCAAACTATGAATCATGGGTAAAATCTGGAAAAAAAATCTTGCAGTGTCTCCCTAGCTTAAGAGTTCTCTGCAGAGTGGCGTAACTTTTGTTTCTGTTGGCGGAACAATCCCAGGTGGAGTAATCAATCAGAAAAACAAAGTGCAGGACATAAGCAGTGCGCTGACTTATTTTCTAAACAAACATGGTGGATCCTTGCTGTTTTTTGTTTTGTTTTGTTTTTTGTTTTTTTCTTCCATAAAACACCAGAATATGGCGTAATATGAGCAGCTCTGTGCTTATTTCTGAACGGGGACAGCAGCAGAAGCCAGTCATTTTTTTGTTTTGTTTTTTCAATGTGGTCACCTTGGAAGTCAATGGGACTTTACTGTTGTTAAAATTGAAATAAAACAAAAATCCTATAGAGGACTGGACAACAACTCAGACTTCAGCAGAACCAACAAGTGACAAAGGAAAGTACTGAACGCTGTTAATCAGGTCAGAGAAGTTATTAAAATAGCTCAGTAGCACCACCTTGGTTAGCTCTTCCACTTTCATAAGACATGCTACAGATAAACAGCTGTGATAGGCCAGTTCCAAATTGACCAGAGTGAAACGCTTTGCTCAGAGCGGGGAACCAAACTGTCCTGCTTGTGAAAAACAAGTAGGAGAGGATGGCTCACCAGGCTAGTCCTAAAGGTAAATCCCGTAGCAGTAAATTCAACCAGGAACATTTCTTTTTCCCATCTACATTTTTCACCTGTGTGTCACTGTCAGCCAATCACAGCCTGCCACCTGCCTCTCTTCCATTTACCTCTCATGCCATTCCCATGTCTACAAGGCCTTTCCCTTCAGAACCATTACCCTCCTCACCTCTCCATCCCCTCTTCACCGCAGCAACAGAACCCTCAGCCTCTCCTCTTTCCTCCTCTTCACTGCAGCAGAACCATCAGTCTCCTCAACTGTCCATCTCCTCCTCTTTACCACCACCAGTGTCTAGGCCCCGGGAAGTAAAATTCCCCTAACTAATCTATCAAACTCTCTCTCCATCACATCTCTAACTTCTCTACCTGCCGGGGTCTAAGTTTATTCCTTCAGTAAATCATCAGTTACACTTGACTCACATTTGTCTGTTTGTTTTAAGTCTCTCCTGGTTGAAATAGTAGCATTCCCAGAGAATACATTACTGTACCCCCTCTGACTGTAGCCCAGTGCTCTGTCTGCAAGCTGCTGTCTCCTCTCACAATAACACATGTCAAACTCATGTTCAGTAAAAGTTCATAACTGCTCACACTTATTGCTTCAGAGAGCCAATTGTGCGTGATGGACTGTGATTGGCAGAATCTTGGCTGTATTGTTGGTCCACTCGTGTTATCAGCGGTGAGCCTGCGGCTGTAAGCCTGAGTGGATATTGGCTCGTGAGTGCTTGGCGCCCGGCCTCGCTCACACAGGCAATTCCAGGAGAGCCATTGTCGGCTTTAATTGCTCCACAAAAGAAAAGACGGAGAGGAGCTCAAACTAACAAGCTGCCTCCCAATCACACATTTACAGCAGCACAGATAAAACTCAACTCCTGTTTTTCTATTTTCACACAGCTTATTGCACTTTCTGTTACTGAGGCAGAAGTAGTACTTTCACTACTACTGCTACTGCTATTACCACTACTACTACTATCAGTGATACAATGATCATAACTAGTACTATAGCTACCTGCTACTACTGCTACTACCACCACTTCAATGACAACTACACCTACCACTAGCACTACTACCACCATTACTACTACTACTACTATATTAAACACTTTTACCTCTACTGCTATTACAACTACTGCCATTACTACTGTCAGTGCTGCTATTATCAAAACGACTGCAATACTACTAGAATACCATCACTTCTATAACAACTACACCTACCACTAGCACTACTACTACTACTACTACTACTACTGCTATTGCCTCTACTACTACTATCGGTGCCACTATTCCAATTATCGTAACTGCTAATACTGCTACTACCACTACTACCACCGCTTCTATGACAACTACACCTACTAGTAGTACTACTATCACTACTACTACTATAGCCTAAAACCCTACTTGAAGCAAAAGTACTTGCTAAGTAGTAACTGTTATTGAATATTTCTACATATAGCTTTGCGTATTACCACTAAACTTATATTTTGATGTACTACTGCTAAGGTTAATAACGCTTCAACATTAGTAATAATAATACTTTGATTTTATGTGATGTTTTTCTTCTTTCACTCTAAGGTCACTCTACTCTTAGGTGCATTCCAAATATGGCACAAATAATGAGCTTGCTACAAAGTTATCAGACCCAAGGTTGCAGGGGGGCTCCTGTCGATGCGTGGGAAGACTCTGCAGAAACTGAGAACTTTTTGTGGCCCTGCCCTATGCACAAAAAGTTACTCGAAGCCAAGAAGATAATGCTATGCAGAGATCGTCATACATCGTCATACATAAAATAAAAACTTAGAACACTCCTCCCTCTAGGAGCGCGCTCATTCTGCTGACTGTAACCTTACCTGTGTTTTTACTGAATAAACCTTCTGACTCGATTACACTTCTGAATCATCGTCCTCTTTGATGTTTTCACCCAAAATGAACAAATCCTTACAAACTTAAATTGCATATCACTTGTGTACAAGTAAATAACATTACTAAAATAACTTTCAATTACTACAGAAAGTTTTTACATACTATTAGCATGATTTTTTGAACTTGGACAGCAAAATCTACTACCACTACCACTACTACTACTCCCAGTACTGCTACAAGAGAGGAGAGCCTTTAACAATTTAATCAGATTTTTTGGTCACTTGTTTAGGTAACACACATTTTCATCAACCAAGTAAATTCCTTACTTTCCTTCTGTGTACTGTGGTATATGTTTAAAGTACAGAATGAATTGCTGGGATCGGAGCCACCTCAGACTCGACAGCCCATTGTAACGTTTATTTCTGCAAAAGCCTTAATGCACATCTGGAAGTGCGTCAGCCACACTTAATGAGACTCAATCAGAGAACGAGTTGCAGCCGCTTTCAGACAAATCTACAATTACTGTAAATGCGCTGCTTGGAGAGGAACAGCTAAGAGCTCTCTGGAAGGAGGCCAGAATGTGCCCTGATTTCATACCACTTTATTTAATTGACAGTGTTTTTTTTGCATTCAACTAAATTAGAAAGACAAACAAATCAAACAAATGAGGATTTTTAAAAGCAGACCATAATCACAATGCAATTTATCATTTAAGATTCTCTGTCTTTTCGTAGAGTATAAAGGGAATGACATGAGTTTCAAACTAGCTTTATTCCAAATAGGAACACATTTTTACCATTGTTCCCAGTTAGTTTGGGATTGTGTATAACATGACAGGTGAATTAAATACCTTTTTTTTTTTTTCCGGCAACAATAGCCAGTGGTTTTTTGCTTATAGTTTAAAGTGGCTGTATTATACTCTTTTAACCAATGTTGGTCTCCTCTAGAACAGCAGCATGTTTTACAACTTTTAAAAACATTATGTGCCAGAAAGAGAACATTTTTAGTAAGTACTCTACTGGTGCCATGAAGAAACAGGTGAAGAGACCAGCAGAGGGCAGCAGAGTCTTGCAGTCTTTTGAACAAATAAAAAGCCCTTCACTTCCTTAAACTTTTTGCATGTTGCCATTTTACTACAAAAACAAAAAACAAAACAAACAAACAACAACAACAACAAACAAACAAACAAAAAAGAATCAGTGGAAACAGAGCTGTACACTGCTTTTTAGATAAATGAATGAGAGCAGACTGGATGTAGAGGGCTTAATGATTGGTCACTGCTTCCTGGAGTGGGCGGGGGTTCATGGAAGAGGTGTAAGGTTCGTGGAACTGAGTACTTTGAGACCTCAGAATGGTCGTGCCAGAGAGCGCAGGATTACTCAAACAGGCATGAATGAAGCAAAACACAACTCCAGGTATGTTTTTGATGAGGAAACAACATTATAACATGGGACAAAGCTCAGAAAAGTTAATTTTGCGTAATAAAAATTATTAATAATAAGCATAATATAGCCCCTTCTTAGTAAAAAAAAGCAAACAAAAACAAAACAAAACAAAACAAACAAACAAACCTACAAGCCTTATGCATAAGATCCTTCTGTAATCCTATTGGCAGTAGCTCAGTAGGTAGAGCTGGTTGCCTACTGACCAAAAGGTTGATGGATCAATGTCTGTTACCAGCATTCCATACTGCCGTTGTGTCCTTGGGCAAGACACTTCACCCACCTTGCCTCCAGTGTCTGTGGCACGGGTGTATGAACGTGTTAGTGTGATTGCTGATGGTTGTAGAGGCCCTAGGCACAATATGGCTGCCACACCTCTGTCAGTCTGCCCCAGGGCAGCTGTGACTACATAGGTACTAGCTCACCATCACCTAAGCTGTGTCCCAATTCAACGGCTGCAGCTTTCGTCGGCTACATTTGAAGGTTGATTACGTCACAGTCGGCGTGACAGGGGTGTCCCAATTCGAAGGCTACTTCAAATGCAGCCCACGAATGCGGCCTTCCTTTCCCGCTGAACGAAGGCTACATCGGGTGCATCCTTCACGGCCCAACATATCCCATGATTCACTGCGCGCTGCTTGTCTGACGTTCGAAGATGGCAGAGGCGGAGAGAGCTGCTCAAACTCCTCCAGGAGTAAATTAAACAAAATAAAAAATTAAATAAGTGTAATTTCTGGCTCCATTTCTGCTTATGTGACCAATGAATAAAGTGAATTAGCGAGCAGCTGTGGTCCTGGTTGCTAGGCGACAGCGGCGCAAACGTGAGAGGAGGAGCAGCCGTTGACGTACGCTCCGTGGACCGGACCGTCCCATTTCGGCTCGGCCTTTGCGGTCCACGAAGGCCACAAGAAGGAGTAGCCTCCGTGCACCGCGACCTTCGAAGGCTGCAGCCGTTGAATTGGGACACAGCTCTAGTGTGACTAAAGAGTAAATTAATACTGGACTAATATAAGGCACATCCCCTATAATGTTTTACTGTCATAGTTTGTTTTTAGCTATGCCATATCAATATTTATGTTGTTATGATTGGCTACAACAACTTGATAGATGTGATTGTGGATCTTTACCACAATATTCTTCTGAAAGTTCTTCCCCTTTACAAACGTTTTCAACTGGAGACAGATAAAACTTTAGCACTCTATGCAGATTAGAGTGCTACACATAGCAATCTGTTTTTTGCCAGGTTAACACAAACCAGTCTAAAAGATCAGGGCTTACCCTCAAACTCAGAATGACCCTTTCCCCTTTGTTACCAGATGAAACCCAGTCCGAGTGTCCACAGCTGTTTTAAGGCTACAGGAAACTGATTTAGGACTAATATGCATCACTATTACACTTAATCTTAAGCAGAAAGTCATCATCATCTACACTCACTCACAATATCGCAAAGCATGTCCTTTTCAAACCAAATGCACCTTCAGATCACACATATGTATATGTTGCATTTGCAAAGGCTTCACTTGCCTTTTACTCACTGCCACCTTTCCATAAACTTTAAAGGACATTTTTAAAAGTCACTTCTACGTTCACATACGGCCCAGGCACACAGCGACAGTTTGGCATTTCGAGGTAATTTTCTCCTAAAAGGTTCCTGGATTCGAGCAATACATAAAACATCAGCTCTATGAGGCGGAGGCTCCAGAGTGTCGGCCCAGTGAAACACGAGCGTTTGATCCGAACACAGTTATACCCTGTCTGCTATTGTTGTCACCATTTACACACCACTATTGATTGTTCTTACTGAATTAATGACCTACAAAATGTGATTTAAGTCTAACAATGGAATACAGGAATAGGGAGAAATGGGTTAAGAGGGAAATGTAGGATATGAAGCCAGTAAAGGTGTATTCAGAATACAATGTGTATGGAGCTATATTTGTCTCAATAAAATTAATTGATTCAAAAACAAACCTACCGACACAAATAGAATGATTTATTAAAAATCTTTAATCTGTGACTTGCATGCAGTGATTTTTGCAATTAAATTCTGATTTGCGAATATATTAGGTTACAGCCTGGCTCTGAATAGTTCTAACAAGAGAGAAGGGAGACACAGATAAAAGTTTAAGCTTGTTTATGGAGTTTATGAGGTTAAAAAAAAAAAAATGTACAGTTTCTGTTGGCAATGAGATGATGTAGGTGGATGTGTGTATGGGTGATTGGCATATGGATGCTGTGGAGTGTTGGGCAGTGTTGACGGTGCTTAAACAAAAGAAAGCAGGCGGTCGGGTGTGCAGCCTGTAGCAGCAGCGTCAGTGGAGATGGGGCAGACAGGACCACGCCAAAAGCAGAGCCCTTAATAAAGGGCAGGATGCCACAGGACCCAAGTGGACATTAGGTTAAGCTTTTGGGCTGACAATTATTCAAAATTATTAATTATGTTTGTCATTTTTAAATCTGCAGTTTTGCATGGGATTTGGTGAATCTGTATTTGTGAATCACTCAGTGTGTGCATTCATCACTTCTTTACATTTGGATTCTGAGACATTTGTTCCACATTTTGAGACAGCTCTTGGAATAATTCAAAATAAATCCTGTTCCAGTGATGACAACTTGGTTGCAGTGTTCAGCAACAAGGGCTCACAGAAGCTCAAACAATCTTTACTATAAACTACCATTTAATTCTTTAAAGGGTTTTAACATTTGTGTGTTTATTAGTAAAGTAATAAGAATAATAAGAATAAGAAAACCTTTATTATTCCCTCACTGGGGAAATTGCATTGTTGCAACAGCATAAGTACAGTAAGCAGTCACACACAAGCACAAAAGAGTATCAGAGACCAGTCTGACCAAAGAGAATTAAATAAAAAAAACTAAACTAAACAAAACAACACAAGTTAAGCTAATTAAACTAAGATACACTATGTGCAAATTAAATACACTATAAATTTGTACAGTGTATGGTCTGACAGAGTGAGTATGCACAGTATATGGATATTCATAAATAGCAGAAGTAAAAAGTGTGCATTGTAAATTGCTGCATAAAAATAATTATTGCACATAATAAATATTGCACAGATTTCCAAGAGGGGATGACAGTTATAGAAATATTGAACAGGAGTAATGGGAGCAGTTTGACAGCAGCAGGAAGAAAAGACAGAGTACAAATGGCTTCTGCTGCTGTCCCCTTTCAGAAAGAAGTAGATAGTTGCTAATAGCATGACAAATTCTGGTGTTTTATGGCAAAACTAGCAGTTTTGTTTCTCTGATTGGTTACTTCGTCCGCCCATAGACATTAAACACAAGCAAAGGGATACCAGGCTAACTTCTTTGTATAGAAGTGTCATTATTTGTAGGTAGGTGGGATAATTTCATTGATTGGCTGCTTCTGGCCCTCAGGTCGCCTGTTGAATAGCCCTGCATTAAAGGTTGTGGTAAAATGATATCGAAAAATAGCTTTGGTTTTGTAAAAAGCTGGTCACGATGAAATGAACAGAGATAAAATTGGGTTTCACTTAGACCAGAACCATTGACTTTGTAAATATATGCAGACCTCCAACAGACAAGGTTCAGATTTTCCTCCATCCTGTCTCTGAACTTATCTGTCATTCCGTCTCCATCTCTCCTCTCTGCATTTGCTCCGGTTCATCTCTAATCTGTGTCTGCCGTCTACACAAAAACGACTTATCTGTGTTTGATCTCCTCAATCCTGACCTTCTCCTTCAAAGACCAAGACCGGCTTGAAGTGGGTTGACATCGATTGGTCCGGGCCGCATCACATGTGCTAATGGCTCTTCTAAAAGCGCGCCGCTCTTTTCATGTTCCTCCGACTTGAACAGTTATGGAAATATATATATGAATCATAGCCGTGCAGCTGGCAATTAGCACTCGGAGTCTCCCCGGACGGTTCTGCAGGATGTGGAGGGTGTTCAAAGCACTTTACACTAGTCCATCCTGAGGGTTTTCTGTCGGACCGTTGTTTGATCACTCAATCGACATCGTGGGGGTCTTTGCTGAGCGCAGCAGGCCACACACAGGGCACTGGCCAGGAGGAGGAAGTGAGCTAGAGAGATGTCTTCTTTAGGTCATGATATAATCAATATAAGATACTGAAGCTTCTGTTTTTAAATAAAGAACAATGAGCTATAAAATAAGATACATACATTGAATGGGTAATATGCATTTTTTCTTTTGCATTTAGGGATATTTTCAAAATAATTTGTAACAGGGAGTCTCCAAAAGGCTTGAACATATTGAAGAATTGGGCTCAGAAAAAAGACAAAGTGGCCATCGTCATTGCTGGTTGTTGGCTGGAGCCTATATCATACCAGCTCCAGCTAAAGTTGGACTGCACAGCCATTTAGGCATTTGTCCCCCACCCACCTGTTAAGATCCCACAATTTAATTATTTAAAATTTTGTGTTGCAAAATGTATATGTTTGGGAGGAAAACAGCACATTATAGGCTCCAAACTGCAATAACTATATATTTTTTATGTAAATGACGTTTAAACTAAGTAAATTAAGTTAGCTAGATGCATAATATTAAAGCTTTTATTTCACGAGTCGGTCCCACCTTGTACCATCTAATCATGCAACATGCCCCACTTTTAGCATTTTTTGAGGCGGTCACCCTAGCTCCAGTCAAATGTTAACCCTAGTGTGAATAATAATAATAAAAAAATAAAAAAATCAATATTCTACTGCCTGAAGCTTAAACAGCCATTTTATGCTTTGTCCAGTCCCCTCTGTTGCCGGCAGGGAAAATCAGAGTAGTCACGGGCAGTCCGGCTCTTTTCAAAGATCAGATTTTTTTGGCTCGGCTCCCTTAGAAGAACTGACTCTTATGGCTCCCAGATGGCTCTTCATTTAGTTTCACTATGTCTATTGAATTTAGGCCTAACTTAGCTTAATTATGATAGATTTGTTTGTTGGTAAACTATTTTTTAAACAGTGTTTTTGTAAAAGCCTTTTATGTAGTTTGCAAGCACAAAATACTCCAATACTCCAAAGAATCGGCCCTTAGAGCTGCCTCGTTCTCAAATGACCCATCACTATGTCAGACACCTAATCCAAGCTTTCTCTGCAAAGTTCAGCTCCCCAAAAGAAGACGTTTTCTACTAATACTAATGCAAAGTGCCCAACATTATTTCAAAAAGTCTGAAAAAAGCATAATATGGGACCTTTAATATATTAAGTGAGGTGCAGCTATGTTTCGCAGTGAATGGTTCCCAGGACAGATGACTTTTCTAAAGTCGTAAGGGACCGCCCAAAATGTTGCTCGATTTGTTACTACTTGCTTTTTTCAGAAAGTAGTTGCTAAGTGAGTCTGAAAAGTCACTTACATTTAGGGCCAGATTTATCAAAGGTTTCGTGCACGCTAACTGAATAAGATGCGCTAAAATTGGAGCAAACCCAGACGCAGTTGAGATTTGCGTGTCTTACAGGAGCAGAGCGAATGCAATGCAGATTTTGCTCCTGTGACCTAATGAATCTGTAAACTGAGGCGTTCTTCCCAGAGTGCGCAAAATGGAAGGCGGAGAAAATGCAAATTCATTCATTTACCGCCCACAATATTATTTATCAAGGCTCACCATGACTTTGCGTGCGAAAATAGCGTATAAATTTAGCACGTTGGAGAAGGACGTGCTAATCTTTTGCACAGATGGCTGCTGTGATTCGTGTGAGACGAAGGAGAAGAAATTAAGAAATACGTAGGGTTAGAGTGTTTGCCACGCGTGCAGATCTATTTGCCATGACGGATGAAAAAATTATTCACCAGCACTTTCAGCTATTCTTAGTAAAATTTTTGCTTCCATTTGTGTTCCACTTCCGCACCTTCCATGACACAAAACAATACACGCAATGATGCCGTTTAAATAGTTCTGCCCCATCTGTTTGCACTGTCACCCGGCCACGCAGTTTGTCTTAGTAATTCACGCGCAACACGCCCATTAATAGTGGCCGCATATTTTCTCACTGGACTCGCAGTTTAGCCCTCGTCTTAGTAAATATGGCCCTTAGAGACCAAATTGCTAAATTGACAACACTACACACAATATGCACAATATGATTATAGTGTATGAAAGAAAGGTAAAAATGTCTTAGTTTAGATTTCAGAAGTTTTAATATTAATCACAAAAAGACTAGAGACTAAAAGTCCCTTTGATTGGTCTCTGGGGATATCCTTAATTTTCTAAAACTTTAGAAACACATTTTTTCCCTCATTTATTATTTGCATGTTACACAAACTATGGCTTGCCCAAGCTGCACTCAAGTACAACAAGAGGGCAAAATAAAAAAGTGAACATTACATAGTGAATAGTCATGACTATGTAACATAATAATAATATGTTTGCACTCATCTGGTTCAGAAGTGTTTCTCATCCATGTAACTGTTGAACACAGAGCCCTGGGACATGTTTAGACTGGGTTTGCTGTACTGGGAGTTACATGTGTATGAGAGATTATGTTTATGATAATGAACCTATACATCAAATACATATTGTTTATTTTATGTGAAAATTGCATTTACATTTCAATACCTCTAAATGAATGAAATCATGAGATGAGCCTTTTCTTCTCACTCGGGACACTAGAACTCAAGCAGTTAAACAAGCTGAGAATGGAGGGGAAATTGATAGTTATAGTGCAGGTGCCATGGGAGAATTAAGTGAAAACTGCAACCCTGCCAAGAATTTTTATGCAATTGAGATTGGTTATAATCTTTTTATATATATTTGGCCTTAATCTGGTACCATTCCCACAGAACAGACAGAGCACAGCAAGGAGAAAATGATGGATTAAGCAGGAAACAGACAGCTATAGTGATATCTGTTTTTGTCACCATTTAGCACCATTATTATTCTTTGAACTTAACTACCCTCAGTTATGGCCAACATCTTAAACTTGTCATGTTTTTCCCATAAGATTAGTCTTTTCTCACTAAGTTCTCACATTCTCCCTCTGAAAGCCCCTGTTTGTTGCCGCTGACTTACATTAAAATCCTGTTAATTCCTCTGTAACCCTGTCAGTCAGAGGCAAAAATATACAAAAAAAAAATAAAAAATGTATGAAGTATGGTTGGTCCAAATAATGAGTCTGGATGTCATTGATCTAGAATCTACGGTGGCCCCGAAGGGCAAGTCACACCAATAAAATCAATAACATGCAAACAAAAAATGAAACATGCACACAAATTCAAAAACACCCACACAAATTTGGAAACGCTCACAATTTGGAAACACACACACAAATTCAGAAACATGGACACACATCTGAAAACACGCATACAAATTTGGAAACATGCACACAAATTTGAAAACATACACTAAAATTTAGAAACATGCCCACTAATTTGGAAACACGCGCCCAAACTGAAGCAAAAACAGCAAAAACACTACAGCAATTGTGTTTTTGATTTTGTGTGCGTGTTTTCAAATTTGTGTGCGTGTTGCAGTTTTTGTTTGCATGTTTTGATTTTATTGGCGTGACTTGCCCTTCAGGGCCACCGTAAGAATCCATATAAATGTCTCCTTCAACAAAGTTCAGATTTAGCAAACAATATTGTCCTGAGTAAATTTTCATTTGAGTGGAAACCATTGCAATCTCTATTTTTAGCATCACAGTTGAATATCATTACACTTCTGTCCAGAGAATTATCATTTTCTCAGGAAGTTATGATGGGAAGTTGTCCCTTTATGAACCTTAACGACCGCTAAGAGTTTCTCCAGCCTTAATTACCTGCTCGCTGAGGAGAGTCAAGAGTGTCCTCAGGTAGAACAAGTACATCACATAGCGTTACCAGAACCACATCATTACCAACTCATATCCTCCGAGTATAGAGCTGACACGGTTGCATCTAATTAGAGTATTTATGTATCGGACACTTCAAGTTCTGTGTCTTCAATCACTTCAGATGCACAGTCCCAGTCATGTACAGTATGTTCCTCGCCCACACCGGCTATTAGCCACCTCCGCTCGCCTAATTACTGTCATTCATCCTTTATCAATGGAAAGTGGTGGGAAGCAGCTGCGGCTAGACGCTTGGGCTCAAATGTATGTAAATAATGTACAGGCATATGCAAAAAAGAAAGTGTCACTCAGAATTATTCTTAGTTTTTTTTTTTTTTTATCCAAGTCTGAATATACAATTTATTTATGGTGAAAAGATGTTTAATTAGTGGGCAATCAGTGAAGGTGCCATTCTGAGTCCAACACTCCAACAGCCATGGCTTGTCTTAGACTTTTCACTGAGTACCACCATAGAAAATATTTTGTTTTCAAAGTACCATCTTTAACCGACTAAACTGGGCTTAAGCAGGACTTAACCCAAGATTAAAATCGTTATTTCATCTTAAGCGTCCTATTATTATGCTTTTTGAAATATTTTGGACACCTTTGTATTAGTATTTCACTGTGTTAACACTAAAAAATGCTGTTTATGTATTAAAAAACGTTTTCATTTGAGGAGCTAGATTAGGTGTCTGTCGCCCTCTGCTGGCAACAGTACGGAATGGACAAAGCAGTAAAATGGCAAATTAACAGATAAATCAGCAGACTGTTTTGTAGTGACAGCAATTTAACCACTGAAATGATCAGAACAACTTCGATGACAGTAGTATGGGCTTTAGAAACGCACAGGAGCACTTCCTGGTTTAACGTGACTTCGTAGAGCTGTGAGACCAAGTGTTTTCAGCTCTTTAGAAGAGGACGGCATCAGCATACAGTATTACTCAAACAAGCGTGAACAAAAACAAAATACTACTCTTGGTATGTTTTTGAGACACAAACAACATTATAATATGGTTAAAAGCTCAAAAAATTCAGTTTAGCAAAATAGGGGAATACATATTCTGTGTTGACAACCCACCATGTTCAACTTTTTATGCGAGTATACCATTTAGCATAACTAACAAAAGCAGCATGCGATGATTTAATTCAAAACATTTTTCATTGCTCCAATCTAATAATACTCACTTGAAAAAAATTGAAAATGCTGCTAACCTACATTTCACTGTACTCTCTATGTGCAAAATAACAGAAAGTACACTCTGCAGTCACTGATTATAATGACCATTTGCCGGGCAGCTGTGGAACTACTCATGATCCATGCATTTTGACTTAAGTTAAAAGGAAATATTCAGTTGCACAGTCTGTTCTGAGAGACAGAGGCAGGAAAGTGGCACATGCAAGCATCTGAGCAAATAAACTGAGCAAATGTTAGACCTGGTGCTGTGTCTATAGGCCCTTCAGTGCTGCTTTCTGAAATACTGATGTGAATTTGTCTCACCACTCTCCCAGCTTAGTCACACTGGAGCACCTGATTAACACAGGGACATATCACTGAGGGAGGGTACCCTAGTATGATTCTGAGGGGACCCTAGTATAATGTCCAGACATGACCCTGAAGGGACCCCAGTGTGATCCTGAGGAGACCCTAGTATAGTGTCCGGACATGATCCTGAGGGGACTCTAATATGATCCTGAGGGGACTTAACCTTCATTCAATATTTATGAAAGTCTATCATATGGTGTTATTGGGATACATGTAGCTGAAGATGAATAGATGAACATGATTTCTTCTTCTTACGTTTCTGTCAGTTTCTCTTCAGTAAATACTGGCACACTGCCTCCTACAGGCGAGGGGTGTTACTGCTCATTCAGTTAGTTCATTTGACAGAGCTCAATGTTGAACCATACCATTTAGATCACCACTTTTGTTGGACTTTTGTTGTCAACACACCCGAAGAATGCACTAACACATTACAATAACTCACTCTTATAAGCATTAATTAAGTATTAGTTAAGGATCAGTAACCAGGTTGCTTGATTATTTACTAAACAATACTCCAACATTTAAAATCGCCATTGAGTTATAAACATTGCTATTAATGATTAATTCTTTAGCAGTGGAAATCAGTACAAAATTGTAAACATAAGTAGTAAAATCGGTGGTAATTCAGAATCTATAAACTGTTTATTTATAAAATTATTGTTAACTACATGTTTGTTAATGCTCTGTTGCTGTGTCATTCTTTTGTTTTGGGCCTCTACCTTCAGGGGTCGCCACAACAAACTGTTCAGTGATTTACATATTGATTTAGAATAGGTTGTCTATGCCGGATGCCCTTTTCTGACGCAACCCTCTCCATTTATCCATGCTTGGGAGTGGCACAAAGGATACACTGATGCCTTGTGGCTGAATTATTTTGTATCTCTGAGAATACTGTAAAATTATAATAACAATTCTTTGCGACTAGCTGTAAAGAATGGGGGATGCAGATGAATTCCAACCTAGATGAAACCAGAACAGATATGAAATAGTCAAAAGGTGATGAAGAAATGCAAAGGCCACCCCTGCGTTTCCCTATAGCCGCCTCTAAAATTGTGGCTCTGGTATGTCCGCACGAGAGGAGGGCGGGGGATTTCTGATCGATTGAGCCGCAGACCGCCCTGACGTCTCCACAGGCCTAAAGATGAATGGGCTGACCTACTGCAACAGAGGAAGAAAAGGAAAAACAAACCTTTGGCTTTGAAATCTCAGAGGTGGTGGTCACAAGAGGGGGGTGGGGAGAGAGGGTGGAGGGGGCTGTCAACTGTTGTGGTCGCGCTTTGTTTTGGAAAGTGTGGCCCTGGATATAAATGTCCTCCTTCAGGATATATGAATTATGGTGGTGCACTAGTAATGGTCCTACATGATGTTTGTTTCTATATAGAGCTATGGAACAATGTCATCAAAAAGCTTTCTTTAGGTCCAATTCTGATGACTTATTGAACACATGCATATGCACATTGAAACTACACAGCAGTCGCATTAAAATTTTAGTATATGCTATATTTGACGAAACTGCCCTAATAGAACTGTTTTATTGTGACAAGACCTTAATCTTTTAGACATATTATTAATGTCACTCTCCCACTGATTGGTCTACACCAACCCTTTTGGTTTTATGTGCCCCCAGGATTTAGTCCTAGTTTGGGCCCAGCTTAGCAGGACACAGCTGGGTCCAAACTAGGGCTAAATCCTGGGGCTGGCTTAGTCCTGGTTTAGTCCTGGTTTAGTCCTGGTTTGGACCTGGTTTAGTCCTGGTTTAGTCCTGGTTTAGTCCTGGTTTGGACCTGGTTTAGTCCTGGTTTAGTCCTGGTTTGGACCTGGTTTAGTCCTGGCTTAGTCCTGGTTTAGTCCTGGTTTAGTCCTGGTTTGGACCTGGTTTAGTCCTGGTTTAGTCTTAATTTAGTTCTGGCTTTAGGCATAATTTAGTCCTGGTTTTAGGGTGTGTTCACACTTGCTGGTCCGCAGGACTCGGTGCGCTTTGGGGTGAAAGTCTGCACCTTTGTTGATAATATCATTGATCTGGTTCAAGTTCACATTGAGCTCTGTCAAACAAACTGAACTGACTGAGAGAGCAGTGACAGACCTTGCCTGGAGGGGGCAGTGCATCAGCATTTGCTGAGAGAAACTGGCGAAGAAGAAACCCTGCTCTTCTATTGGTCAAAAGTCCACCTCTTCAGCTGAATATATCTCAATAATAGGTGCATTTTAATTAATATTTAATGATGTTTTACAGCAATATCAGCTGAACACAGCTATGGACTCTCTACAGCGACTAATATGAAATCTGTCATGTTTCAGCAGTGTTTTCACATTTGTCTGTTAATGTTAGCATTTTATTTTTTTTACATTGTATTTACAGTATATTTGTATTTGTTTTCTTATAGTTATGTTAGATGCACATATGCTTTTCTGCCCTTGGTGAACAGTGGTGTGGTCCACTCCCTGGTGTTAGTCCGTAGTTTGGTCCGCGTTGCGTTCGCACTTCACCAGGACCAGACCAGGAGCGCTCCAGGGCTCAAATTGCACCACACCGAGACCCCTGATTTCAGGAGGACCAGAGTTCACCTGTTTGCTGTGCACCTGAGTCTGACTGCACGTTCACACCTGCTCAAACGAACTGGGTTCAACTGAAGCGAACCAAACAGCAAGTGTGAACACACCCTTAGTTTAGGCATGGTTTAGTCCTGGTTTGACCAGGTTTAGACCTAGTTTAGTTCTGGCTTAGACCTGTTTTTTTCCTGATTGGGTTCTGGTTTTAGTCCTGGTTTGGACCCAGCTTAGTCCTGGTTAAGTCCTTGTTTATTTCTTGTTTAGTCCTGGCTTAGACTACGTTTAGACCCTGTTTTGTCCTTCTTTAGTGTCCCATACCTCTCTAGTCCTGTTTTTGTCCTGATTTAGGTTTATTTTAGTCTTTGAAAGCCAAATTTAAGGTACTATAAAATATCATATAACGCCACGTACCCCCTGCAATGTGCTTGCGTACCCCTAGGGGTCCCCGTACTCCAGGTTGGGAACCACTGATTTACACCACTGATTCAAACAAACAAACAAACAAAAAAGTCTGGCTATGGGAAAAGAACAATGCTAAATATGGAAATATAACCGATGTTATAGTATTGTGGTATTGTATTGTAACTCATTTAACACGTGTATAGTAGACATATGGAAGGTAGGTGGAACTCAAACAACAGTCCCACACATGTTAAACCAGAGCCTGCAATTACTTTGCATAATTGTTTTAATTGTATTTAATGAAAAATAATGACTTCACTAGGATCACTCTGACATATGTTGGGTTTGAAAAAGTTGGATCTGTTTCAACAGATGGAAAAAGCAGTTTGAGAAATATCTAACAGAGGCTGTGTTTTTAATGTGATGCAAGAGAACTCCTGCGATGATTTCACCATTAGACCACAGAATTGTGTTTTTATTGATAATGTCGTATGGGTTTGGTCTATGAAGCTGGTATAGTGCCCTCACAGTAAAACAATTCATTCATATCTCTGTTTGAATTGCACTGTCTTTGATAATATTACATCATGCTGAAGAAAGAGCTGTCATGTTATCTATAATTTCCTCTTCGATGGATTTATTTATCTTATCACATGATTTTATCATCTACTGCATAAGCAACAGGTTCATATTGATTGATAAAGGATTATCAATAGTCCTTTATTTCTATGCCACCTTACAACAACCAAAGTTGACCAAACTATTTTAATTCAATAAAAAGAGATAAAAAACAAAAACAAAACAACACACAAATATTGTAAAAATAATAATAATGGATTGGATTTATGTTGCGCTTTACAAGCCTAACAGGCTTCTCAAAAAACTTTTAATGAGTCCATTATTCATTCCCTCCTCAGTCACACTCGATGGTGAGCTGCTTCTGTAGCCACAGCTGCCGTGGGGCAGACTGATGGTAACGTGGCTGCCAATCTGTGCCTTCAGCCTCAAACAAACTGGCAAAAACAGTTTCCCAAGACATCCCCAGTCCTTAGATCCTCCTTTTTGGTAAAGAAATACTCAAACAAACAAATGCATCAAAAGAATACAATACAAACAATAACACTTTTATGTACAAATATCATTTTGATCACTTTACAACCTCAAAACAAACAAGGTTCTGCACATTACCACAGCCTATTCAGAAGTTATAAAGAATAAAGACCAGCTTGGTTGACTCCAACATTAGCAGCATTACAGTAACCTAGACAGGAGCTAACAAAACCATGGCTTTGAGGCTGTCAAATTTCAACTTACTAAATACAACACTAAATACAAAATGCATAAAACATATTTTTCAAAGCTAGCTGTTTTGCATGCTTTAAACCTGTTTAACTTCAATATTATTGTGAAGTAAAAGCACTTTTTCTATACCTTCATAGAACCTTTCCCTTTTTTTCATAGAACATCCTGAATGCAACTCTATACTAAGTGGTAGTGTGGCTTTGTTTATCAATTTACCATCTATGTTCTGAATAAGAAAGTTGCTTTTTAGGATGATCCAGTCCCAGGGAGTGTCCATTTAATCTTAGCTCTTTACCACAAGAGTGTCAAGTATAAGGACAATATTTCACCACTGCTGTATTTTTTTCTTTCTTGCGGTTCTAAAGAGAGCCATAGAAGACGAGTCTGATCCGTGGCTGTTCCCTCCACACTTCAGCAGCATCCATCACCGGTGAGCCCGCTGGTCCCCCTCCTCTGCCCGTCCTGTCACTGCCACTCACCGTCCAACCCACCTCGGCAAGACGGCTGCCTCATTTTCTCAAAAGGCCACATCGACTAATAATTGGAGCCGTGCCCGTGTTAGCCCTAGAGCTAATTAGCCGCCCCGAATGTGACCCCCCCATGCAAATGCAGAGGAATGGTTTTGTGATGCCTTCTGGTAGCAGGCTCACGACAAAAGCAGCAACAAAAAAAATGCTTCTTTTAATGCACAGCGTAGGACATCCACACACACACCCACACACATTAAACATCATTTAAATAATAAATATCACCATTAGGACATTATATAATTCTAACATATTTATAACACATACAGTGATAATGCATATGATTATTATAAGGATATACGCTGTATTGCCAGGAGTATTTGCTCGGGTTTAGGAGTGTTTATGGGAATTTTTGACCATCCTTACAGAAGTGCATTTGTGAGGTCAGACACTGATGTTGGACTTTGTGTGATGTTGGTCCACAAAGTTTTCCACAAAGCTGCAGCCTAGGCGCTTGATTTTATTCACCTATGGCCATGAAAGTGATTGGAACACCTGAATTCATTTATTTGGGTGAATAAGCGAATACTTTGGACAATATAGTGTATAGTGATGATGTGATAATAAGATACTGAGTGCTCCATAATTAGTTCCATTCATTATTATTATTTTTTTTCTTAAACTGTTATTTTTCTGCTTTTATTGTTCTAATCCCACAACTTTTTGAGAGACAAAAGACTAACACATACATACACTGCCACACCAAGACAGTAAGACTTATACAACTTTATTTGTTATTAGTTTGTTTGTTATTATTTCTACTGATAATGAAATATTAACATAAACTGTGGGGCAATTTTCTTCCAGCAGGACCAAATTACCCAAACACCAGATGTTTGACTTTCAACACATTATTGGTGCTTTATGAACTGTATTTTACAATACTTGCAAATAAGTTGTGACAATTTAAGCTGCTGTGGTTGTGTGTTTGTGGCATTAAAATGTAAAAGTTGTCCTAAAATGGCATAGAAAAGCATTAAGACTTGTTGATACTTGCAGAATAACATTATCACGTTGGAATGCTGTTGGTTTTGTTGTTGTAGGGTTGTTAAGCATCTTATCAACATGTTCTTTTGGAGATGGACGTTATTTTGGGGGGTCTGGAGTTCTCCTCCTTTCATGTATTTTGGTACATTTTAGCAGTGTTGTCTGTGATATTTTTAGGTGGCTAGTGTAAAATATTTTTCTTATAATAAGAAATAAAAACTATGCTAATTATCTTTCTCTCTGAGCTAAAATGACACTGCGCTTCATTATGTCCCGTACATCAGTTATGTCCCACAGTAAAAACATAAGACTGGACAGTACATTGTGGATCAAATGCCACTTATAATTTCTGTGGCTAAATCTCCACACTGGGCTTTACAAAACACAGTCAGGACTCAGAGACAGGAGCCTAACCTTCCTCTCCTCTTTAATAATTAATAGTGTACTTAATGTTCACAGATAAACTAAACTTTTTATTGAACTGCTCTGGGGCTGACAGCAGAGTTAGACTCAATGCTGCCCTGATTCTTGATTTCTGGACTTTATCTAAAATAAAAAAAAGTGTCTACAAAGTGTTAGCAAACGTTAATATTAATTTTTCATCTCTGACTCTTCATTGATTCAGTTCCTGTATCTCCCCCTCATGTGTTTATCGCGTGGATGTGTTGTTTATCGGAGCTCTTGTAGCTCTGTGGTAAAGTAAAGTCTAGCGTAAAACACAGACTGGATTAATATCAATCACTTGGACTCCTTGTGAGTAAAGCACAGTATGAAAACGTGGACTGGATTCATATGAAAATAGGAGTTTCTCACTGTGTAGTGAAATGGATTTGATAATGATGCTATATTGGAGTGTTCTGACGACTGGGGATTTGCCCTGTTTAATGAGAGGCAGTCTTTTAGTGAACTCTCTAGGGGGGCAGGGGATTTCCCTAATATAATGGTAGGGGAAATACTGGTGTTATTTGTTTGTTTTTTGTTTTTTGTTTTTGTTTTTGCAAAGTGAAGCTGCCACCGAGAAACAATGAACTACTCTTACGCATATACAAGGCCTATATCAGATCTCGATTGGAGTACTGTTCAGTTTTGCTTTGCGGCACTGGAAAAACATCGGCAAATTGTTTAGAAAACCTGCAAAGGCAGTGCATGCGCTTAATTCTCAATTTGCCATATCAATCAGAGATCACTTCCAACCATTACAGCATACTGGGCCTAATGACATTACAAGCAAGACGAAACTTTGCATTGTCATGTTTTGCATTTAAACTGTGCCGTGGGCTTTCACCAACAGCTCTGGGACCTTACTGCCCTGTGTTGGATGATGGCTGTGTTGTACGTAATGGAACTATGGGGGAGTTTAAGGAGTATTTAAAAACTAAATCATAGGATCATGGAACTTTTAAAAGAATAAAGACTTAAAAAAAAAAAAGTACATTACAGTATATATAGAGAGAGTGGAATTCTGCACAGTTATATGTAAAGATAGAATGTACCTATGAATTCATGTCCTTTTATTAAAAAACAAACAAAACAAAAAAAATCCAAGTGTTAGTTTGGCTGCTCCTGTGTAGATTGTTCCCCTTGTGTGTAGATATGTAATGTTCATGATCACGATTTGATCTTTTAAATGGTGAGAGTCATGGAGGCACAGGAGCTGTTCTTATATTTCTTTCTTTTTTTTTTTTTTACTCTCGTATCAAAATGAACAAGCTTTTTTGTTTACCAATCACAAAAAAATAAAATAAATAAAAATAAAAATAAATAAATAAATCAAAAAGTAGAAGAATACAAGCTCAGACAAACAATAGTCAGAAGTCTTAGTTGTAAACAGTGCTTACACATGTGTGCATGAAAGTTTATTGTTGCCTGCTTAGTTTTTACTAACATTTTTTTTTTTTTTTTTTTTTTTGCAGGGACATATGTCGAGGTAGCTATACTTTGCACCTTTTGGACATTAAATAAATCCTAAATAGTGGTCTCACTCTATGCAGAGGTTTATAACATCACCATTAGTGAATTTAGTGCACACAGGCTAATTTTATTCTTGTTAATGAATAAGACAATAATAATGTCCCAATAGAATTTAAGTTTTATTCTGATTAAAATTATAATGTGTCACTCATCCCCTGTGTTTAATTTTATGAATAAACTGATTGGCCTCTTAAAATTACTTAAATACAAAAAGGAGCCAGTCCTTTGAACAGCTCTTTGAAATGAACAGATCCCAAAGATTTGGCTCCTGTTAAAGAACCATAAATCCAATCTCTACTCGTAAGTTAAAGGGATGTTCATGGAGGTGGGCGTTTCCTCACCGTAGTTTTTCATTGAGGCTTAATTGAATACTTGCTCCTCTTTATTGGGCTGCCAATGCAGGCCATGAGCATGGCTCATTCAGTCTGACTGGGGTTAGCTCCCCTGTATGAGCTCAGAGTGGCCTTTATGCTTTACTGAGCAACTTTATTAGTGTAAATAAAAGGGGAAAAAAGATTTAGTGACAATTTTCATATAGCAGGTGGTTCCTACCATTCAGTTTTGCTTTATAAACACTGTAATGGCCCCCACAAATATTCCGAGACGATGTTAATTCTTCATTACGCCAATTAGGCAACGAGAGCATCCAATCAATCTAGCCTCGTCCGAGTGTCAAGTGCGGTGTGAGCTTTCGAGCCGAATTTATTACCGCGATGACCAGTTTAGTGCCGCGCTTATTTGATTCATGTGAAAATGCACAAATCGCAGATGGCGTCTTATCACACGCATTATAGCACGTTTACATGAGGCCATTTGTCAGTGAGATGGCACCCTAATAAAGACGGAATACTCCTGCGTGTGGTGGGGAACAGCAGGTTTGAGGTGGTAATACATGTCAGATATCACGCCGGTTTGTACGCACAAATGTGTGGGGACATGTATGAGGCGCGGAGCAGGTGGCAGCAGTAATAAATGTGACTAGCACTTTTGCAAGATAATAGGCTTTATTTAATGGCACTTGAGGGCTGAGCCGGATCTAACCTTTCTGAGGTCCTAAGCAAACTCCAGCTCAGGGGCCCTACTATCAGCTGTGTTTGTCTGTCTTTGTCTGTGATACTACACTGAGATATGTTCATTTTAATTTAAGTAAATGAATAACATTTGAATTAATTGTTTATTTTTTAGTCTTTAAATGTGTTTATTGTAAACCTTTTATTGTTCACATCAGTATAGACTTCAGTTTATTTAAGCCGATGTCATTTAACCCTTCTGCAGCCATTTAAAAATTAACACTCAGTGCCTTTAGTATTAAAAGTGCTCACCTCCTCAAATTGTCATTAAAATATGGCATTAAAATATTATATCTGATTTTTTTTTTTCCACTTTGAATGACTAAATTCTTCTACACAACTTGAATTCTTAAAAAAAACTACTATATTTAATTTTTTTCCCCCAAATATTTTTAACCCTTTAAGTGCCATTTTGCTACTATAAACTACTTTAAGAAAAACACCCAAAAAATGAAATATTTTCAACAAACTAAGTGCTTGGACAAGGATGTCCTGGGTCTGTTTAGTTTAGTGTAGTTATTGTTTGTGTTGATTGTGTGTTACGTCTGATTGTGTTTATGTTTGATCAACTGTTTGTGAAGCCCTTTGAGTCAACTTTTGTTGTGATACTGGGCTATACAAAAATAAACTGAACTGAATTGAATTGGAGACCATCAAAAGCCATGAAGGAACAACTTTCGAGTGCAGTGCAAATGCAAAGAACACAAATTAAAAAAATAAAATAAAATAAAAAAATCTTGTGGGAAAGGGAGATATGTGAATGCAGAGAACACATGGGGCCCTAGTGGAAATTAGAAAAAAAAAAATACTGCAGAGGGAAATGGCAACAAAACACATCACACAGAATCCAGTTTATGCCGGCTGATAAATACCAGCTGACATGAAGAGAATATTAAATTAAACCAAAAATGAATGTGCAATTAGTTGTATGAATTATTGATTTAGTTCAAGTTTATTTTCATGAATAAATAAAAGATGCAAAACACTGAGAAATCAAGATGTCAACACAACTATTATGATCATTAGACAAATGATTCTGCTGTTCTGCCCAAAGTCGCCAACAGTTTATTCAAATACTCACTCATTTATCACTTGTGAAGCCAAACCAGGTTGTACAAGTTTGTGTGTATCCCATAATGGGCAATGTATGTTTCTCCCATTGGTGGTATGTGGCGCAATGTATAGAGCATACAGCCCTTAAATAGTAGATCCCTGATATGAGTCCAGGCTGTTTGAGTGCTTCCAGTTCATTTATTCATTTATTCATAAGCCTGAGGTGGGTACAGTTAGTGAGTACATGTCCGGTTAATTGGTGGCATGGTGGGATATGGGGCAGTGGCTTTCTGTGTGGAGTGTGCATGTTCTCCCCGTGCCTGGGTGGGTTTCGTCCGGTTACTCAGGTTTCCCTCATCAAACATGCACAATTGCCCCGGGTAATATAATACTGCAAGGTAAAAAGCTTCACATAACTGCTCTATGTGGCTGATTCTATACCTTTCCCCTCTTCTCCAACAAGAGTGATCTTTGCACTGACTTAAAAATGGACCCTATGTCTCTGGTCCTGGGTCTTCCAAGTACTCACATAAAAGACGCAACTAACAAGAGATTGTGTAATATTCTCACATTTGCTGCCAGGAAAAATGTTCTGTTACAGTGGGTCAATGACAGAACCCCTTCTGTCAGTGGCTGGTGCAAAATAATGTGAGTTGATTCTTTGGAATATATTACTAACATCATACATGCAAATGTAGACCAGTTCTACAAAGTGTAGTGTACCCTTCTTGGACTATATCTGACCTCACCTCTCTTCTGTGTTATTAAATGGGCTGTCATGCACTTGAATTTTATTTATGAACTCTGTGGCTTTTCAACACAGTGAACTTTCCCATCACCTTCCTACGTCTGAGCTGTACTTCTTTTGTTTTGTTTTGAGTGTTTTGTATCTGTTCTGGTGCTGGCACTTCTGTGTAGCTTTGTAAAATAAAAAATGCAATAAAACAATGAGTTAAAAAAAAAAGTTATCTCTGCAGCTGCTGGCCCCTAGTGACACAAGACACAAGCAGGCATTCTCCCCTGTAGTCATGTCTCAGTTGTTATAAATTCACAGAGCAGCTAGGTATGGAGTTATTTTTAGACATCAATAACTCCATAATAAACACTTCTGTGTGAGATGGACCTGGCATTAAGGAAGAAAAAAAAAAAATGAAAGTATTGTTTAGTGGTGTGGTGTTAAAAGTGCTTAGCGCATTTGCCCCTTAATTAATAGATTCCTGGGTTGACATCAGGTCTAAGCAATATTGAGAGATGGGGGCATGTATTTGCTCTTCAAGTGCTTCCATTTCATTCATTTAGTTATTCATTTTCTTCTGCTCATTTCTGTTGGGGTCAAAGGTGTCAATCCAATACCAGCAACTATGAGCCTGAGGTTGGTCTACACTACTCAAGTTCCAATTCCCCTTTCTATGTGCTAAAACATACACAATAGGCCATACCTTCCAGCTAGGTACTCCTGACCAGGATCCTGACTCAAGATCTGAAGAAAGTTGTCCATTGCTCCTGATAGGTTGCCTTAGTATAGCATTGAAAGCTGGGTCAAATGCAAAAAACATATTTCCCTATGGGGACATTATGGTTCTCACCTATCATAATAATGGGCATCTTATCAAGTTATTTGTCTCCAATTAGTGGTATGTGGCTCAGTGTACAGAGCATTTACCCCTTGATTAGTAGACCCCTGATTAGAGTCCAGTTTGGAGCATGGTGGTAAAAGTCCAGCCAAGAGTCAAGGGTGGCCAGCCTATCTCAGTTACTATGGGCCTGAGGTCGGTACACTTGAACAAAGATAACACTTTCAATTTGCTGAGAATGCTACGTAGAAACGGCAATTTAAGTGCTGAAGTTATCAGAATGAGTCTGGTGATGGTGCAGGAACAGTTCCTGGTTTCACGTGTCTACATAGAGCTGTGAGACTGAGCGTTTTCAGCTAAGAGGAGGGCCTCAGCATACAGGATTACTCAAACGTGTGAGTGAAACAAAATACTACGCCAAGTATGTTTTTGAGGCAGAAACAACATTACACCATGGTTAAAAGCTCAAAAAAGTTTATTTAAATCTGCAAAATCCAACCCTCCAACTAGGTTCTTTTTTCAGGGAAAGTTTGGGGTTGAGAGCCGGGTAACAGATAGTTTTGGTGGAAATGTTAGCTCTTCAAATGAAAAAAAAGTTCCTGTGCTGGGAAAGGGACATATGATGGAAGGAGAAACAGAAAAGACATAAATGAAGGATTTGATTTGTCAGAATTCACCATATTATTGCACTACATATAATGACTGGCTTCAACTTCAATTGTATCTGAAGATGACAAAGCCAGAATGCTAATGCTAAATATGGCCCTCTAAGAGTCTTGTCACCCAACAATCAAGTCTGGAGACCATCAAAAGCCATAAAGGAAGTAGGCACACTTAGACAGCTACCTGGTCATAATTGGAAGATGATTTGTTGGGACCCTTTTATATTTAGATACACATTATTCAGACACTTACCAACATTACACAGTTATTTTTCCATACGACTTTAATGTCATCTTGACCCAGATCACACGCGCACTGCTGTACTTAAAAATGCACTTTAGATATTCAACACAATACGGCTGCTGTGTAACCACCAGCCGCTCTTCGTTAGATGAGAGGAGAAGTTGGGAGTCATTGTGAGAGTGCTTCAGCATTAGTCTGAGAGTCCTTAGCCACTCTCTCAGAACTGGGCTGACTTTGAAGCAGCCATTTCCAGACGTGTGTCGCTGATAAAACAACTCCAAAAAAAAAAAAAAAAAAAGTACCTGCTCACACATTCGCACAGACACAACCCCCCCCCTCCCTCTCCAAATCCACTCTGACGGTACAGTGAGCTCAGGGGGGAGCAACAGGAGGTGATTACCACCATCTCGCCGTTCTCTCTTCACATGCTTTGGTAATGGAGCCGGCTACAGAGATGCCCACTGAGATGATGTCTGAAGAGCTTTAATGGACTGTTGAGACATGTGGGAGTACACTTTGTGATGCTCTGGTCTTAAGAAGGAACTAGATATGCAGCGGCTATATGAGATGATAAACCTCATTTATCTGCTGGGCAATTAAAATGTACATAATTAGATTTATAGATACAGGCTTGACAACTATTGATCATGTATTGGGATGGTCGAAAGTGAAACAATGTATCTGTGTCTTTTAGCTCATTAGACAGAATTAATGACAAGGATGCTAAACGGAGGATGAGGGATGCAGGGAGAAGGCTGCAAGGAGAGGGATGTAGGAAGAGGGATGAAGGGAGAGGGATGTAGAGAGAAGGATGAGAGATGTAGGGAGAGGGATGCAAGACGAGGGTAGTAGGGGAGGGATACGGGGAGAGGGATGCAGAGAGAAAGAAGACAGATGTAGAGAGAAAGATGAGGGATCTAGGAAGAGGGATGAAGATGCAGGGAAAGGGATGAGGGATGCAGGGAGAGGGATGTAGAGAGAAAAATGAGGGATGCAGAGAGAAGGATGACGGATGTAGGGAGAGGGATGCAAGAAGAGGGGAGTAGGGGAGGGGTGTAGATAGAGGGATGTAGAAAGAAAGATGAGGGATGGAGGGAGAGGGATGATGATGCAGGGAAATGGGATGCAGGGAGAGGGATGTAGAGAGAAAGATGAGGAATGCAGGGAGAGGGATGTAGAGAGAAAGATGAGTGATAAGGGATGTAGGAAGTGGGATGAGGATTCAGGGAAAGAAATGAGAGATGCAGGGAGAGGGATGTAGAGAGAAGGATGACAAATGTAGGGAGACAGATACAAGAAGAGGGGAGTAGGGGAGGGGTGTAGATAGAGGGATGTAGAGAGAAAGATGAGGGATGGAGGGAGAGGGATGATGATGCAGGGAAATGGGATGCAGGGAGAGGGATGTAGAGAGAAAGATGAGGAATGCAGGGAGAGGGATGTAAAGAGAAAGATAAGGAATGCAGGGAGAGGGATGTAGAGAGAAAGATGAGGGATGTAGGGAGAGGGACGTAGAGAGAGGGATGTAGAGATAAAGAGAGGGATGCAAGAACAGGAGAGTAGGGGAGGGAGTAGGGGAGGGATGTAGCTAGAGGGATGTAGAGAGAAAGACGAGGGATGTAGGGAGAGGGATGCAGAGAGAAAGATGAGGGATAAGGGATGTAGGAAGTGGGATGAGGATGCAGGGAAAGAAATGAGAGATGCAGGGAGAGGGATGTAGAGAGAAGGATGACGAATGTAGGGAGATGGATGCAAGAAGAGGGCAGTAGGGGAGGGGTGTAGATAGAGGGATGTAGAGAGAAAGATGAGGGATGTAGGGGGAGGGATGTAGAGAGAGAGATGAGGGATGCAGGAGAGGGATGTAGAGAGAAAGATGAGGTATGCAGGGAGAGGGATGTAGAGAGAAAGCTGAGGGATGTAGGGGGAAGGATGAAGAATGCAGGCAGAGGGATGAGGGATGAAGAGAGAAAGATGAGAGATGAAGGAAGGGGGATGTACAGAGAAAGATGAGGGATAGGGAAAGGGATGAGGAGTTGGCCGCAGGAAATGATGCCTGGGTGAGTAGAATCTGAGTGTGGGGGTTCTGTCTCATTAGTTCACTCAGCAGACTGATGACCAGACTGATGACCAGACTGATGACGGAGCTGCTATTGTGGCCAGTGATATCGGTTCGACCACACAGAGGTCCCTGTAGGGATGGTTGGTCCAAATAGACAAGGGGGGCTAAGTCCTTCCTGACATTTCAGTTACTATAGTAATGCATCCTTAATCCAGCCACAAGAGGTCACAAGGCAGTGAAGAGTGTTGAGTCAGGAAGGGCAAAACCTATGCCACATCACTGTAAGATATAAAGCAGATAAATTCTAAGGCGACCCTGAAATTGAAATGGATAATAATGCACTCTTAAAAACATAGAATTCAATTATTTGTTGTTATGGTTATATACATTCAATCTCATGGAAGATCTCAGAATGTGTTTTTTAAATATGATCTGAGCAATATTGCAACAATTGGAAGCCCATTAAGAGAAAACAGGAGTCCACCAGCATTAATTATTTTAGGTGATTACTGGTGTAATGAAAAATGCAACCACCTATAAGCCAGTGACTTCTTGTGCCAGTCTCAAGCCTGGATAAATACATATTCTCTTCAAAGTCAAAGTAACAGCTCCCCAAGATAAAATGTTTTCCATACATACTATACAATATTTGAAGTTACAAAACGTGAAATACTAAAAGCATAAGGCCCCTTGGAAAAAAAATCAGGAAAAAAAAATCTTGTAAAATGGTTTGTTAACTTTAATAAACAGCGGCATGTGTGTAGAGATGAGGTGACAGACTCTTCTGCGATGCTTCAGCACTATATTTTAATTATTTCACAAACACTACATGGTGGAGTGTTTTAAAGACACTGTTATTAACATTGTCTGAGGGCTGCCATCACATTACTGCCCATGGTTTGAGCCTCTTTGAGTGTGTTAAGTGTCTGCTGATAGAATATATTAGCTCTATCTCCATCACAGATAATGCTGTGAGCTCTCCCAGGGGCCGCTCGGTGTCTCCTTTAACTTTCCATTCCACTTCAGCAGACTTCTGACACTCCAGACCCACTTCTGTTTCTCTCTTTGTGCAACACATGAAATATTGATGCGCTGGATCGATGTGAAGAGCACCAACCTCCCCTTTTTAAATAATCCATTCCTCATCCGATATTCTGATGTGGGCAATAAGTGGCCCCAATTAAAAATGCCTTTGACTTCCATTATGGTATCCTGAAGAAAGAGTACTTTTCAGTTTTCAGAGTTTTTAAACTGCTCAATCATTTTGTACCTCATAATTTCATGTAGAGAGTGTCAGTTGTCTGTCAGTGTATGTCTCTGTGTCAGCCCTGCCCAAGGTGTACCCCGCCTAAGGCCCAAAGTTACTGGGATAGACTCCTCATAGGATTTCCTAACAGGAATAAGTGGAAGTAGATGAATTAAAGTATACCATTGCAGTTATGGACAATGAGCTTTCAAATACAAGTGCATTATGTAGTTGTATATGTTGTTCTTGTTTGCAGATTGGCTAAGATTACATAAATTCCATAAAACAGAATGTACAGTGTATGGTTCATTGTAGATTTTTGGCCCTGTTGTGAAGACCATACTAACCAAGACCACAACAAGAAGGTATTTCGCTCTGCATGCAAACATCAGGTGAAATCTCTTAGATTCCACTAGATCACCAGCAGGACATCCTGGTGCTAAGAGAACCCAGATGGAACCTAACTTGGATCAGTGTGTCATGCATCAGAGGTGTGCATATTGTCTTTTATGCATAATGTCTTTTATGTTTTTTTTTTTCTTCAAATACAAAAAGCATAATTGTAGCCTAATAGAATGGTATCTACTTACTCTGCCACCTAAAGAAGTGCATCTGGTTTCTCTGCCATAGACAGCTGTTTCCAGATATAGACCTATCAGAGCTGTTTATCTCCAGTGCATCACATACAGTCAGATTTTTCTAAGGAGTGACCACTCCAAGCAGGGCACTTGGCTGAACAGACCACTGCTACTTTCACCCCATTCTCTTGGCTCCTTTTCAATAAATGTGGTTCAAAACCAGTGGCAGCACCACCATGTTTGTTGTTTGTTATTATTATTGTTATATTGTTGCTCTTTTTCTTCCGTCTAGGTAAAATCTTTGACTGTCGCTGATTGCCCATTATTGGGGATTTAACCCTTAGAGGCATAAGTGAGTCAAAAATGACCCAGTGAGGTCCTTTTTTTTTTCAATATTTATGTAATGAAAAATACCTGCATAGTCCAGGTATTGCTCCAAAAACTTGTTATTGCTGTCATGTCATAAAAAAAAAAAAAAAAAAAAAAAATTCCTATCATAAGTGTCAACCTTTTAGGAATATAATTTTACCCAACAAGAGCTGACACAGGTGAATATTTTCTAGATAACAGGTGGCTAACCAAGGTAACATTTGTGTATGTATTACATCTTTGTCTGGAGCTGTAGGTACCTGGACCAAAAGCAGGTCTTTATGAGGTCAATAATTAATATTATATCAACAACCTATTTTAGAGTTTAGTTATGGGTTCAGTTATGCGCTGCTGTCAGCAGAGACAGCAAGGAAAGAAGAGGTATGCAACGCTCTGGTGCCAAAACAATGCGTTTTAGCCCAAATGTTGTAACCTAAACCTTATGACAAACGACTCTGTCCACAGTAGCTTATTCCCTGTGTTTTTGCTGATGTGATAAAGCATGTACACTGCACAGGGGCAGGGACAGGTAAGCATTAAAGGTGGGTTTTTCTTGTGTCGGGCCACCTTACTAAAAATTATTGCAGGGCAAACGCTGCTTGAATGTCTATGTGAAACTAAAAACAGTGCGGGTTATGAGGAATATAGTAAGACTGTACTTCAAATTACAATTTGGATAGTTTGCATCTTACAAGATTTGAGGTAGTGATCCAAAAGTACAAGTAAGATGGTACTTTTCAAACGTTTTTGTGACATTACCCAACACTGATGATACAGCTGTTACAAAATTGAAAAATTAAAACATTTCAAACTTTAAGTCATTCTTGTGTAGGCTAAAACATGATAGACACATTTTTGAACCAAAATGACAAAAGAAGCATAAAAACACACAGATACGCATCATTTTTGACACACTTATGGAAAAGTGTACTCATGCATCTAAGGGTTAACACACCACAGACGCTGACATAGATAGTGGTTGGAAGTAGAGTATATCAAAAGGGGCGGATAAATTTATATACTAAATGGGAATATAAATGAGCCTTAACAATACCAAGCCAGAATATCATAACTTAAGTCTTAGTATTATCTGACAACCTCTGGTAAATTCACACTGAACTGATCTTTGTCTGTAGCGCCTGCAATATCAGTCCCCTTATAAATATTATGTGTCTGTTACTTTAATGCAGAAATATCAATATATGCAGTTGTGCTCCATCTGCTCTCTCCGCAAATTTAACTAGATCTTGGATTCTCCCGCAATTGTGTTATCCCCGAGAGACTCCAAACTGCATTACAATCTCATCAACCTGTGAGTGCTACGGCTAACACTGAGGAAATGAAATGAAGAGAATTGACACCAGGAAGCAGCTGTGCACACGTGGGACAAGTTAGCATACAATTTAATTACATGACACTTGTAAAGGAAAGCTGGATATGCTGAAATAGTGTTTCCTTATTCACCACAGTCACTTGCACCTGTGAGATGTGAGGCAGTGATTCATACTAGCGACAGTACACCAGGTAAATGTCAGATCTGATTGGCTAAGTGCCACAAATTGCTCTTGACAACAGCAATAGGTGCAGAACACTGTTTGGATTGGTGGTTAGTGAAATGGGAACAAAGCCCATCAGTTTTCTTTTGAGAAAGTGAACAGGTTAAAAATAGCGCGAGAGTGTTTTTCAGATTCTGTTTTTATGTGAAAAGAGACATTTTCTGTATTTAAAGAAAAAACTGAAAATGATTAACTAGATTATTAAGCATTGTTTTATTAATCAGAGGTGAGAGACAGTCACTATTTTTAGGACTTGAGACTTGCTTGACAAATACAGCAAAAAGACTTGACTTGACTTTGACTTGCTCTTCATGACTTTAGACCTGACTCGGACTTGAGCTAAATGACTTGTTTTTACAGAAAATTCAGGATGAATATGAGTGCAACATATATGCAATAAAACAGCAGTGCATTTGTTTGTTACTTATGCTTAAGTGCCATGTGGACCATTTTAGTTTCGTTTCCACAAACGCTGCGCGCTTCAACACAGCACAGTGGAGAAGGAGGGCGAAAATGTGCACTTCTTACAGATGGATTAAAAACTATGACAGTTTGTGAGAGATATGAAGACTGTGATATATAGGAGTTTGTAGAGGCCACACAGACTTCTCTGAACAGTGGACACAGCTGATAGAACTGGTGTCTGCGTAAAAATGGTAAGAACTTAATTTATACACACATTCCAAACACGTGAGGAATCTAAAAGTCTGACTAAAGCTTAGGAGCTAAACAGATACAACCTCCACGCCAGAATCGGTTCTAATTCTTCCAATCCATCAGAATTGTATTCCTCCGTCATCAACGATTCCTCTTATGGTACGTTCACACCAGACGCGAATCAGGCATCAGGCGCGAATGATTACCATGTTAAGTCTATGGAAAGTCGCGTTCAGGCGCGAACAAGCGTCCTGCGACGCGAATGGCGCAACGCGAATCAAGCGAATCCCGCGAATCCCGCGAATAGCGCGGCACAAATGACGCGAATTAGCGGAGACGCGAATCGGCAGAAGACGCGAACAACGCAGATTCGCGTCCAACGCTCTGGTCGAGGAAGTTGAAAAATTTGAACTGCTGTAGCAATGACGTGGTTACGTACGACGTAACAGGAGGAGATCCCTGCCTCGGAGATCCAGCAAAACAATCATCAAGGCTGTCAGAGTGAACCTGGAGATAAAAGCTACAGCCTACAGCAGCTCTTCTACTTTTATGAAGACAGGAAACAAAAACAGCCCTGATAGAAAACACTATAAATAAAATAAATATGGCTGTTTAGGCTTTGTGTGAGTGTGGTTATAGCTGTTATCTGTGATACAAGTCTGTGACAGAGGCTCGCTCTGATCATCGTGACATCAAGAACACACAAATAAATACAATTAAATATAAAGGGGGGTTAACTTCACCAAAATAGCCTATTGAGATGTGTTCGTTATATTAGCAGTTATTGCACTCTCCAGAACAACAGAAAATACAGAGCTGGAGGACTAGACTAGACCCCAAAACCACTAGAGAGAGCTAATGTACAAGAAATAACCCCAGGTGGCTCAGGTCTGTCTCTGGGGTTAATGCTGCTGTACAGCAGCAGTGTCCTGGGGAGAGGTCCTGCAGCCACACGGGACACAGGTGACCAAATTCAGACAGGCTCATTTGGGAGTAGCCCTAGCGGCCATGCCCCTCATTTGATGCGAATGAAGCGAACAATTCGCCTCATTCGCGCGAGTGAATTCGCGTCATTCACGAATAAAGCGAATTTCACGCGCGAATGACGCGAGTGAATTCAAAATGGTCACGCGTCCAAGTAGACGTGAATGACGCGAATTTGACGCCAGATTCGCGTCTGGTGTGAATGTACCATTATAGATGCTGCTGTGGGCAGTTGCATTTGTGTGAAATGCAGGTGTAGCTCTGAGGAACCACCCTGTCCCCGAGCAGGGCCTCTAACTTTAACTTTGTGTCAAAAGTTGTCTGTTTTATTTTAGCTTCATAATAAACTGTATTGCCACAAATCTTTTTATACAAAGATTTATCAGGAATTGATAAGAGAATCGATAAAGAATTGGATAAACAGAATTGACAATGACATTGATATTGTTTAAATCTCATCAATTCCCATCCCTTCTTCCTACACTCTTTGGCTGTAGCCTACCTCACACACTTCACTATCATTTGTTGTCTCATATTGCAAATTACTAATCAGTGTAGCAACATTAAACATGCCGCAGAGGTTTTCTTTACCTCTTCATGTCATAAGGCTGTTTTAAAAACCCTCAGCTCTGTAGCCCTACAATATGTTTGTTGCCAGATACAGTTTGAGATAACTGCTGTCTGTAGACTTGTGTAAATGTGTAAAAACAGTTCAGCAACAAACAAAACATATACTGTATGACTTGACAAGACTTTTGGACTAAAAGCAGTGACTTAACTTGACTTGCTTGATTCTCATAAAGACTGACTTGGACTTGCTGTAACTTGAAGGTGAGGACTTGATGCTTTCTTGTGACTTGCACATGAGTGACTTACTCCCACCTCTGTTATTAATATAGCTTTATGACTTATAACCAGTGCTTAATTTGAGCTAGATCCTGCCAGAACAACGTCTGGAAACTCTCTTATTTTGACAGAGTGCGACCTGCTAACTGTTCCAGTCTTGGTTTCCTTAACTTGGGCACAACTCAGAAAAACAGTTGACTACATTTGACTCATTTGATCTCCTAAACCTGTGTTAAAGTTTGGATGTGTAAACATTTACAAAAAATAAAAAATAAAAAATCACATTTTTTTTTACATACAAGCCATGTTTCTCACGTGTCTGAAACACTAAGTTAAGAGTTTCATTACCGCTTGAATCTTTCACAAAACTCCTCACCTTCCATGGCCTGCATTCATGGGCAATCAATTAATAAACACTAAAATATATGAAAAATACAGCGACTAAATCAGTTGTACAATTATTGAAGCCAGATCTTTATTGTAAATTGGATTATCATTATTTATAGACATTCGGATAAAATGAGAAATGCTTGATGGGTAATTTACATAAGTCACATACACAGACCAAAGGTGCCGATTCACCAAAAAACAAAAGTAACTGCAGTGCTCAAAAAGTCATAAAAGGATTTCCTGGTTATAATGGCTAATAATGTTATTAATGAAAATCTTAAAATAGAATAAAAAATGGTGTATATGAGCAGAGTACAGAGCAGTTAGTGGTTAGCTCCTCCCAATGTTCAAAGACATGTCAGGAGAATTTAATATATGAATGTAAGAGTGAAAGATGTCAGTCTGTGTATGTCTCTGTGTCAGCTCTGCAACCAAATGGCCACTGTCCAGAGTGTACCCCGCCTATGGCCCATAGTAGCTGGAAAAAGCTCCAATCACCCGCGACTCTTCAAAGCAAAAGCCTTCTTCTCTGTTTTTGTCTCATTTTCCACTATGGAGCTCTTTCTACATTTCATAAATAGGCTACTCACAAGTCCAGTTGACTCCAATGGTGATCCTCGCTCAGCTTTACTTTCATTTTCTCCTCCTTGTATCCATACAAAGTATTTTCTGCCATTTGGCCACTTTTTTTCCACAAGCTGTGTTGACCTTGAACAATGCACCTTGAAATACCTCACATATAAGACATACACCTTATTGCTTTGGTTACTTCTTTTACTGCTATTTATATATACAGTGTTTTTATTGTTAGTATTTATTAGGTTTTATTTAGGATGTATCCATATGTTTTTTAATGAAGGCTTGTGCTTGGTGTGTTTTGTTGTATGTTTTGTTTGTTTAAATGTTGACTGTGCAGTTTGAGCTCTTGCAACTGTTTTCCAATGTAGTTATTTTTTTTAATGCTGCAAATGGCAAATAAACTGAACTGAACTGAACTGAACTCTGCTGTTATACAAATCGACAAAAAAAAGCATCACTAGCTATTGGTTTGGCTAACCACAATATTCCGCTTTCTCGTGAGACTGGAGACTTCCGTGGCACTGGGTTAGCGACATTCATATTCGTAAGTGTCATTTTTGGCACCGGGAGATGCAGGACACTTAACCCCCCCCACCCCCCCACCCCCCCACACACACACAACAACAACAAAAATCATTTAACTATCGCACAGACTCTGAAAGCATTATTCAAGGTAAAAAAGTCACTGCGTTCTGCTTTAAACAGGAAAAGTTGTTCCAACATATAAATGCATCAATCATTTTTGTCAAAAGCAGGATATATAAACTATAAATACTATTATAAACTCATACTTTTTCTTCTATTTCTTTGTTTGTTTTCCATTATGCATTACATTATGAGTTAAAAAAAAAGAAAAAATAGAAACATTCCTAATTAATTCCTTGCTTTTTCAACACTTAGCTAAAACTCTCGGGACTTTAACAGAGATTATCTAGTTGTAAGAATTGTTATCAGCATTTGACTGTTGACATGTATCCCATTTAACACATTTTTATAAAACAGTTGCTGCATTTGTGAATCTAAACCAGAGCCTGGTTGTTCACTGGGCTTTTGCCGATAATGAGTGTAGAGAGTGTAATGTGATAATAGTAGCCTGTTTGTTTGCTCACACGTGTTAACGGTTTGTTTGTGCTCTCTTAATCCTCTAACAGCACACTGGTGATGGCGGTAATCAGCCGTAATTATGATTTTGATGAGATATTAAAATTACAGCTTTCAGCTCAGGCCACATCTGTAAAAGTCTGATTAGAATTGACTGGCCTGAAGTGGCATGTGATATTTTTTATAATGAGAGGGAATATGAAAATAGAGATTCATAACCACACAGATGGCAAAATGTTCTGATGAAATTCTGATCATTAAAGGGAATATTAAATGCTTTTATGAACATTTTTTAAACTATTCTTGGACACCTACAACAACTTGCACATTTTACAACCTTTAAAAACATCTGACTAAAAGAAAGTTTTTAAAAAGTACATGTGAAGAGAGACCAGCAGAGGGCATCAGAGTGCAGTTCCGTTGCATGATTTATTTATTTTTTTTACAGAAAAAAAAGCTTTTCACTTATAGTATTTTCCGCACTATAAGGCGCACCTAAAAGCCTTTAATTTTCTCAAAAACCGACAGTGCGCCTTATAATCCGATGCGCCTTATATATGGATCAATGTTGATTAATTATGGCTACCGTATTCAGGGGGCGTCGCCGAAGTGACAGCGGTAAAAACGGTAAAGGGGAATTCCAGTCCCAGCTGTTCATGTGTGCCATAGGCGTGTTTATGGATCCTGCCGCAAAAGAACAAGGAGGCGCGGCCTTTGCTCCATCTCAGTAGAAGAGTTGTGACATTGAGGGGACAGAAAACTGAGCGCTCGAACACTGTTCATGTAGCTTTGAACTGTGACAAATGGAGTTGGAAATACATTGTTTTCAACAGGGAGTTGTAAGAACACTGGTTTGTATTCTATTAATAAAGTTTGACTGACTGACTTATCTGACTGTTTTATTGACATTCCCTTTAGCGCAGCGCCATCTAGTGGATGCGCCTTATAATGCGGTGCGCCCTATATATTAAAATAGGCCATTCATTGAAGGTGCGCCTTATAATCCGATGCGCCTTATAGTGCGGAAAATACGGTACTTAAACTGTTTGCATGTTGACTTTTCACTCTAAAATGAAAAATAGCTGTGATGAATCAATGGACCAGTATATAGTTTTTCTAGATGAATGAATGGGAGAGGCGGGTGTTCGTGAAGCCGAGCGTTCTGTGGCCTCAGAAACTTAGCACCAGAGAATGCAGTATTACTCAACAGGCCTGATTGAAGCAAAATCCAACTCCAGGTATATTTTTGAAGAGATAACAACATTATAACATGGTAGAAAGCTTAGAAAAGTCAATATTGCAAAATATATTCGCTTTAAAGAACTTGACGATGATGCCTAAACTTGTGATCAGAGAAACAATCGATGTTTTATTGATAGAAGGCCCACATACTGAAAATATATGTAGAAGAGGGCTACTTGCTAGAAGTGATGTGTATCGCCTCACCATAAAAGTAGGTCCCTTTCACTGGCCTCCTTTCTGTCAGGTCTTCACAGTAACTCATTCACATACTTTGACAGAGGGTTTACTCTGTATGCCCTTTTGCAGTACTGTGGCGGACATATTATACTTTTTTTTTTATAAGTGTAAAGTTATCTGGACACTTTTGCATCAACATTTCATGTTTTACAGCTTAAAATAACTTACATGTAGTGAAAACACCTTCCTCTGAGGAGCTGTACTTTCATTTTGCAGAAAACACTTGGAATGGTGTCTGTCGTTTTTAGGCCCATTCTCTCCCAGCCCTTCTCAGTCTGCTCAGAGCCCTTTATAATCATCATACTTTATAGCCGTGCTGCTACACTTTAGTACTGCGGTGCTAAAGCCCTCTACAGACGCTACTGCCTCTTGATCGCCTCCTTTTTAGTTTGTGAATAAAGTTGGGAGGATCTGAGTTCAGACATGAGAGGAGAATCTCCAAGTGCTTGTATTGAATGGTGGAGAACAGATGGAGTTTGATATTATGGCTAATTAGCATGGCTATTAGCAACATGAAGCTAACATGCATGAATAAAAAAAATATTACTACAGGTATGTTTTTGAGGTGGAAAGTTGATTTAGCAGACTAGAGTGCCTCTAACTGATACCATTAAACAAATTAGTTGCATACTTCACCTCCAGCTCTTTATTTCAGCACCATTTTATTTCCAGCCTTTTGTTGCCTTAGTCCCAACTATTTTTAGATGTGTTGCTGCCAGTTCTCAGTTTCATCAGTTGATATATTCTTTATGTTCTATTGTCTCTAAGATATGTTTTTTCATGGAATTTGCACATCATTGCATTCTGAATTGATTTACATTTCACACAGGATCAACATTTTCAAGGAGACTGTTGTGGTGTAGGGTTAGCACTTATTTTTAACACTCTCTTTAAATGTTAGTATCCACTTTATACTTGTTAGCGCTTGTAAATGAGACAAGCTAACTTTAAATAAATGCAGAGCTCCACATTGCCCCTGACCTTCCTTTTGTCTCTCGCTAATGGGAAACATGCAGAGGACAAACTCTATACAGCCTCTGCCAAATACACTCCCCAACACACACCCATTATGTTCTGGACCTCTGTCTGAAGGTCCCGCAGACAGGAGGGGCACCATGATGGATGTCCTGTATCTACTTCCTCCAGTGGACAGCGGGACAGGGAAGGCCATCGGTCAGCGCACATTTTAGCCTCAGTTTTTTACCCAGGATGAGTGTATGACTTCTTGGCTGCCATCCTGAGCTGCTGCAGGACCGTCCCGTCCCATCTGCCCGGCGCCCCCTCTCTGTCCCTGGGCTAGGGAAGGGGGGCTGACAGCCGGAGTTGCCACGGTGATGGATGACTCTGCGCTTAGCTTCGGTGTCAGAGTCCCGCTCCCTGTTACCTGCGGTGTGTGGGCCGCTGTCAGAGACTTCCTGTCAAGGCGGCCATTTTCTTCCACATGGGGTACCTCCAGGGTTTGTAGGTGGGATTTCAAACTTTTTATGACCTTTTTAATGCTACTTGTGATAAAAGTCAATGCCAGCTTTACATCCATGCTTGCAAAAACTTTATGATAAAAACAAAACAAAAACTATGACTATGTACTGTGGTTAGATTACTGAATATTGCTCATGAAAAGCACAACCAGCTTAGCTAATGGTGGGGCACTAATGGTTTGATGCTAAAGTAACCAGCGCTCCTCTGATTGCATGAAATTTGGTTTATCTGAATCAGCGTCGCCAGATATGCAAAACCAAGTTATCGTACAGACAGCCCTAAATTTTTGTATTTTAGGACAAATTATTGTACAATAAAAAAACAAAACAAAAAACAAACTAATATTAACGCACCAGAAACATTTTTGGAACTAATAAATCATACAAAATTATAGTTACACACTGGCCAGAAGCATCATTTAGGCTATAATACCTGAATAGGCGTGAGGTTTGATGCCACTGTCCCTCACCCCTCACAGACACAAGCACACACTGCCCTATGTACAGAACTGTTATTCAGTCCTTTCAGCTCTGTTCAACCACTTTAATCATGTTATGCATCAACAAATGCACACAATGGAAGCCAACACTGACAATAATTAAATAATATTAACTACCTCAGTCACAGACTGACCCGTTATAAACTAGAACTTTCATTATAAAAACAAAGTGAAGCTGTAAACCCATCAGTAGTGCAATGAGCCAGGTGACCGGAGACCAGTGCTCTCTCTCTCTCTGTCTTACCCGACTTTGGCGTTGGGTACAAATACCACTGAGACCCGATACAGCATCACAGCCCCACAGCCCACTCCAGACATTACTCAATTAGTCCCTTGTCTTCTCCTGTCTCTTCTGTCATATGGGTGGAGTTGATGTCTATAGTGACAGTCGCCTGGCTCATCTTTTGTTGTTTAGCAGACTGTATTTTCTTACAATATCCACAGAAAAAGTCCAACTTCTTCACCTCTATCGGATTATTGACCATACATCATACAGAGGTCCAAACTATCATACACAAATGATAATTATTGTACATCTGGCAACACTGATCTGAATCTTTTCAACACTAATCAACAAAAATCAGTAGAAACTCTCCCAGATGGTTCTGTGAAACAAGCCACCTGGCGAGCCAGATTATATACTGTATTTCAAAACAAAGGGAACACAGCAGAGGTGTAACATCAGGCAGCAGCACAGGGCCTAAGACATGGGGGAGGGGCCCCATTGAGAGTCCTTAATTATAGTCACTTTTAGTTGAATATTTTCATTCTGCATGGTTTATTTAAGAAAAAGCATATGATTAAAAAATAATAAAATCATATAATATGCATAGCACCTTTGTAATATTTACCTAATGCTCACAAAGTTTAGTTACAAACAAAAATGCACATCAATTTTTTTGTGGCATGCCATGTTTATTTTTTTTTTAACTATTAGTCAACTTTGAGAAATTACAGTGCACTCTTTACAACTTAAAGTATGATATGTGGAAGTATACACTTAATGCTTCATAACTTAAGGGCCCATTTTGAAAACTTGCACTGGGGCCCCAATTACCTACTTATGCCAATGGAACGCAGCTAACATAAAATAAATCTCTAGTTTATATCTTGCTTTTGAGTTAAAAGTCCCGTATTTTGCTTTTTTAAAGCTTTTTAAAATAATTCCTTTGCATTAATATTTCACCTTTCATCACTAAAATAATGTATATTTATGGAAAACCTCTGGCACTTTGATTTTGCAGAGAACACCTGGATTAGGAGTCTGACTGGCAGTCTGCGGCGAATAGACAGAGCATAAAATTGCTATTTAGCAAGGCTATTAGCAACATGATGCTAACAGACCGATAAATTAGCTGACTGCTTCATAGTGACGACAATTTAAAGCAGAACTCAGTAACTTTGCTTGTTTCTTTGCTGCCTTTGCCTCATTTTCCTAAAGTAAAGCACTATCGTAAACAAGCCCAGTCCTCTCTGCGTATTTGTATAATTAAGTACATTTTTGAGGTGGAAGCAATATTATAACATGGTTAGAAGCTCAAAAAAGTCGATTTAGCATAACAGGGACCTTTAGCAGTGGAGTCTTGGCCCCATTGTGGACCTGTGGTTGTACATGTTTTTGGTGTTAGGGGAAACCGGAGGATCCAGAGAACTGGGAGAACATAAAAACTCCACACCATAAAAAAAAAGCAAAACAGAGTCTAGGATTTGAATTGTGCTTCTTGCTGTGAGATAGGAGGGCTCACCTTTATGCCACTATGTCGCCTGAAACTGCTGAGATTGGTTAGGCATGGTGAGATTTATAAATGGGGAAATTGTGTGCAGGTAAGGGGTTCTATATTGATAATTTGTTGCACGCTTTCAGCAGTATGCTCTGTGCCATTCTGTGCCCTCTGTTGTAAATGAGGCCCCTGGTCCGAGCACTAAATCTATTGTGAGATAGGGCCAATGTCATTGCGGGGGTCTGTGCTTTCTTAATAAATTAAAAACGGCAGGTTGCTTTGTTGTAAGGGGTGAAGTTCTTGGATCTTTAAGGTAGTTATCCAAGAAATGAAAGGCTCCATGGAACTTTTTATGCGCTGAGCTGGCAGCTGGAGTAACCACAGTGATGGATGACTGTGCGCCTAGCTCCGGTGTCAGAGTCCCGCTCCCTGTTACCTGCAGTGTGAGGCGCTGTCAGAGACTTCCTGTCAGGGTGGCCATTTTCTGTCCTCCATAGACAATCACAGTCTCCTTACGTCCAGCTTTTCATCTTGAACATCCTCAACTTTTTTTTTTTTTTTGCTCACTTTTTCAGTCCTATTTGAAGAGCGAAGAGTAGTGTAAGATTTCACACAGACAGTGGTAAGAGTTTCTGAGAGCAGCAGACAAAGAGACTGATTTTGCAGCGTTTATCCTCTTAAGTCATTCAGGCTATACTCCCACAGTGCATTGTGTTGTAGTCTTTAAGTGGTTAGAGTTCAAGTCTAAGGTAAAGGTTAAACATCTTGTTCTCGACCCCAATCAGAGCTCTGTTGTTATGAGGGCACTGTGCCAATCAAGTCTCACTCATTGTATTCTTCTTTTGCATTGAGTGGCTATTTAAACCCTGCACTTATGCACAGATAAAAAGCTGGCAAAGATATGCTTAAACACTTATTATTGGATCAGTTATTGCTGGATTTTTGCAAGCTGCATACTGTATGTCAGTGATTTACAACAACATAGATGAAAAGGCATTGTTATTGTTGTGCTAGGTAAAATACTCCCCCTGTGTGCACAAAATTCTCACTCTCTCTATGAGTTAAGCTATTAAATATTATATATGGGGGGGGGGGGGGCTTGAGCACCTGTCCCTGTTGCCCCTTGCCTCCAAGTGCCCTATTGGTCCTTGGTCTTTTTTTTTTTTGTGGCTTTAAGCCCTCATGTGGCTCTTCATAAGAACATTTATTCATTCATTCATTATTAATAATTTGAAATAAATGACATCACACGGCCGCCAGCACCTCGTGACCTTTAACCTTTTGTCTCCGTGAGTTGCGCAGCTGAAAACAGAGGAGAAAGAGCGGACTGCGGAGCCAATAAAGAGGGCTGTTATAATTTTTTTGGTCCCGATTCCAGAACTTAAAACCCAGTATAGTCACTGGGAATCAAAGAACCGGTGAGTGAGCTGTTTGTGTCACGTGATTTGTAAGACAAAGCCATGAAAGTATTATGCACTCACGTTAGATAATTTCTGTGTAAATGCGGAGCTTTTGACCGCTACTTGCTAACCACCTAGATATTTACAAAATGCTTCCATAAAATGCTTTGTGATTGTTGATAGCATAAAATCTTTTTATTTTTAGACCGGATTGCTTATAAATAATGGATTGCAGTTAGCATTTAGGCATTTTAATGCAATTAAATTGCGAGAATTTGCTATAATTGTGCAAAAATACGAACTAGTTGGTGATGGGAGCTGGCAAAATGTGATCTGAAAAGAAAAAAATGTGATGTCCCAAAATCTTGTTCCCACATAACTTATTTAATTTATTACTAGAAATGTCTAAGGACTTTGTTATAGTGCTGGGAATAATTCTCATCTTGTCAGAGCATGGATAAAATTACATTATTTAGTTTAGTGTCATGCAGTGTGTGTTTTTGTTTACATGTTATATGTTCATTAGTTTTTTTACAATTTTCCCAAAATTGTATTAAAAATGTATAGCTTCAGCCTTACCGTATTGCAATATATCATAGTATACACAGAAATGTAATAGTTGTGTGAGAGTCTTGCTTGCCACAGTCCTAACACAACAGTGTTTTAAAATCTGGTTACACGTATGTGCCCCTTTTTCACTTTGAGCACCTGCCCCTGAAGAAGTCTCTGCACGTGCCTGGCCCTAACCATGAATATCAAATACCTTTCATGTTTATAATCCTTTGAATTAGGGGTGTGGCAAGACACAAATCCCACGAGATGAGACAAGACACAAGACTAGGTTAATGAGAACAAAACAAGAACTTAAAAAAAAGCGGTATTAAAAAATAAATAAATCTGGCGCCCAAACGGTTAAAGGTAACAGAAGTTATCAGAGCTTTCCAACTTGCAGTGTATCTTCAGGTGATCCGTGCATTCCACTAACATTTATTCCATACATTGACATACATACATACATTGATGTCCTAATTAGGTGCATACAGGCCTCTGAGCAGCTGCACAATCGTTCGCTCATTATACCTGGAGCCTTCTTTAAGAACTGACCCCACTTCTCCAGCAGTTTGAGTCCGTGACCCTCTTTCTGCACTGTACTCATGAGCTTTGTGCCGGTCTAATTAGCCAATTAGCTCATTCTTTATTAGCGACCAGTGTCAGCCATGCGTCGCCGCTACCAGGGACTAGTTAGTGTCTTCTAATGAGCCCTTAGCTTCCAACCAGAAACCTCTTCAAGCGTTATTAATAAAAAGCCTATTTGTGCCGACCTCGGTTTAAAGTCATTATTAAGATTTATCAGCTCCACTCGCGTACTCCAACATTGCATGAGGAGAATGGGAAACATATTGTATAAATTCATAAGCAAAATGTTTTGCTTCCGAAAAGAATACTGCAAAAAAAAAAAAAAAAAAAAAAAAAAAAGGTATAATGAGCAGAGAGGTGATATGCCGCTAAATGGGCTCTGGGGTTTTTTACTGTTCCTTTTACAGATATTTTTAAACTACTGTATTTCACTGTTAAATGTCATGTGAGAATGTTTATCGGTTTAATTGAGGAGAATTTATTATTTTTTCATCTAAAGTTGCAAAATAATCATAAAGAACTTTTCAAACAGGACTGCCTAATATGGGCAATATGGCTGTGTACATTTTTCAAAATTTAGTTTTAGTCTTTGTCTTTTGACTAAAACGTTTTTTAGTTTTAGTCAAGATTTAGTCTTGTAAGTCTGTTTAGTTTGACAATTTTAGCCAAATAAAACTACAATAGATTTAGTCGACCAAAGTATTTATTTCTCTTTTATTTAAGAATATGTTATGCATATATTTTTATATAGGTACTGGTCTCTCCAATGACCATGCCACTGTTTGTAGTTATAACCTAATGATGGGAGTATCAATACTGCTGTATCGATATGTCGGGGCGATGGTGGCGCAGTGGGTTAAGCAGCCGGAGGGTAGCCGGTTCGAATCCCATCCGAAGCGCATACTGTCGTTGTGTCCTTGGGCAAGACACTTCACCCACCTTGCCTGTGTGAATGTGTCAGTGTGGCTGTGTTTGGTGGTGGTCGGAGGGGCCGTTGGCACAGAATGGCAGCCACACTTCCGTCAGTCTGCCCCAGGGCAGCTGTGGCTACAGAAGTAGCTCACCACCACCGCGTGTGACTGAGGAGTGAATGAATAATGGACCAAATTGTAAGGCGCTTTGAGAAACTTGTCAAGTTTGTAAAGTGCAATATAAATCCAATCCATTATTATTATTATTATTATTATTATTATTATTATTATTATTATTATTATTATTATTTCAGTACTGACACAATATTCATTTGGTATCGAGTGCTTGAATAAAGTATCAATACTAGTTAAAACATATGAAATAAAAGCACAGGCATCACTTGGGGGTTACTTACTCCTGTGTTTTATGCCAAAACTCCCCCACACAGCAGCATTTTGGTCTGGTCCATCCATGTCACACTGTGTAGATTAAAATTATTAAAAGGCCAGTATTAGTCATGGGATTTGTCTTCAAGAGTAACAATTTTTTGAACGAAAAAAAAATTTGCCCATAAGAAATCATGAGTATTGGTATCAGTATCGACTAAATTCCCCCCAAAAGTAATCAAAATCAAATCGAAAAGTGTGGTATCGCCCATAACTACTATAAGGCCATTGCTTCAGCATATAAGTCTTAACAGATTGTTTTATGATGATTAGCTGCAAACAGCAGGTAAACATTTATCAGTCCCTCCAGGATTTTGCGGGCAATTTTTGTGATTGTTGCGGGCTAAAGTGCCTGATTTTGCGGGGGATTTTCTTAAAAGTTGCGCTAAAAGTTGCAGTTTTTTTTGTCTATAATTGACAGGTAAAAATGTACCAGAGATGGTAAAAATACACTGTTACTTGAGCTTTTTCTTTTTTTTTTAAATTAGCTACTAACTATAAAAACTAGCAAAATCTGTTTTTAAACATATGTGAGGTGGTAATAATCTAATTAAAAATACCTGGCTATTACACTGCAGCTGATTCTGATTCTGTTCCTCTCAGATCTTTGGTGACTCCTGTTGTGTGCTGTAGAACATCCAGTCATTAAAAAACAGAGGACGTTTGTTGTGCTATAGGTTTGTAGGAAGGTTATAGTCTGCAGCAATAACGTTTAAAGAACAATGACCTCTAACTGTTGTCTAAATACGCTGCCCATTCAGCTTTTTAGACAACTATATCACCATGGCAACGCAGACGGGCTTTTCAGAGTGACACCAGACAAAACTAGAAAGTACCGCGTTCGTCTCTTCCTTCAGTCCCATCCACACCGCTGCTGCTGCTGAGCACCTGTGACCTCATGTGGGCTCGACCTCTGCACCATAGCTGCATGCTGCTCCTCCTGCTGCTCTGTGAGTACGCCCTCCGTGCTGCTCCTCTTGCCGCTCTGTGAGTACGCCCTCCGCGCTGCTCCTCCTGCCGCTCTGTGAGTACGCCCTCCGCGCTGCTCCTCCTGCCGCTCTGTGAGTACGCCCTCCGCGCTGCTCCTCCTGCCGCTCTGTGAGTACGCCCTCCGCGCTGCTCCTCCTGCTGCTCTGTGAGTACGCCCTCCGTGCTGCTCCTCTTGCCGCTCTGTGAGTACGCCCTCCGCGCTGCTCCTCCTGCCGCTCTGTGAGTACGCCCTCCGTGCTGCTCCTCCTGCCGCTCTGTGAGTACGCCCTCCGCGCTGCTCCTCCTGCCGCTCTGTGAGTACGCCCTCCGCGCTGCTCCTCCTGCCGCTCTGTGAGTACGCCCTCCGCGCTGCTCCTCCTGCCGCTCTGTGAGTACGCCCTCCGCGCTGCTCCTCCTGCCGCTCTGTGAGTACGCCCTCCGTGCTGCTCCTCCTGCCGCTCTGTGAGTACGCCCTCCGCGCTGCTCCTCCTGCCGCTCTGTGAGTACGCCCTCCGCGCTGCGCCTCCACACGACTTTGTCTATGAGTGCGCCGCACCTCCGCATCGCACCTCCTCGTCGCTTTGTCTGTGGCTCAACGCGACCTCCAGCGCGCATTACTGGTGCGCCGCTGAGTGAACTGCTCTGCTCGGAACAGGGGACGACCCGCAGACAGCGGTAAGTGCAGCAAAAGGCAGTTTTAAAGGAAAATCTCGGCTATAATTGACAAAAGTTGCGGAAAATTTGCGGAGTTTGGACAAAGTTGCAGGGTCGCGCTAAATTCGCGGGGTTTGCTTGATTTTGCGTTAATAGATGCGATCGCAACATCGCGAAATCCTGGAGGGACTGATTAATATACGTTATCATTCTCGTGGATCCGAGCATTCTGAGGTGTCAGAAACTCAGTGCCAGGGAATACTGAATTACACAAGCAGGAGTGAATGAAGCAAAACACAACTCCAGGTATACTTTTAAAGAGAGAACATTATAACATGGTAGAAAAAGTGGATTTTAAAGAGAATATAGCCCCTTCAATATATTGAGTCAGTGATTAAATAAATCTATAATACCCTTGACAGTAAGAGAATTTATGAACTTTAATAGATACACAAGTCTAGATATAAAATGAATAATGTACTGACATACAAAAGATGGGTCAGCCTATTGTTTTCTTAACTGCACTCGAGTGTCCAATTTCAATATTTCAGATGTATCCATGCATGGCTCTGACCCTGTAAATGAAGAGCCTGCATGTCTCAGTACTTCCTTCTCCCCGAGGACCACAAACCACTTCTCACTCCGACACGTGTCCATCCTCACTACAGAATATGGAAATGTGCAGCGCAGCAGTCAAGACCTCGGCTTATCTCTCCTACACACGGCTGTACAGACCGCAGGGGGCTTTTAACACTCTGAAACGTGCCTTCCCCCCACCACAACACAGGCATGACTGACGCTGCCTCGGCTTTGACAGGCAGTATAAACGGAGCTACCACAACAGCGGTGCTCCAAGACAAACTCCTTGGAGTAGAAGCGGAGGTAGACAGCTGCTCTGAGGAGTACAGTGTGATACTGGGAGAGAGGAGTGAGACGTGAAGGTTTACAGGCAGATACAGCAGCCAGAGAAGGTGAAAGGAAATCTGTACAGCAACATAGTTTAAGAGCACAACTCAAAATGATCCAGGCAGGTCATTTTTTTCCCACTGGTTCCCATAGTGATTTAAGCCATGTGCCCCAACCTTAAACAAAATGTGCACATTTAATCCTCCAGCTAGATACTCCTGACCAGATCCTGGCTCAAGATCTGGAGAAGGGTTCCCGGGCGCTGCTCCTGACAGGTTGCCCCAGCGGTGTTGAAGGGTGGGTCAAATGCAGAGAACAAACTTCCCTAACAGAGACAATAAAGTATACCTTACCTTACCTTAAGGCCACTGCACTGTTTAACGATTCTGTCTGAAAAACGAAAGCGTAGTTTTATTGGATGTTTTTCAGCTGTTTTATAGACGTATTTAGACGTTGACAGACAGCGCTAGTCATTTCAAACTTGGAACATGTTCAAAATTTTCAACAGCCATCTTCAGATAGCTTGGTGGTTCTCATATGTTACTCTGGCGTTTTTTGTTTTCACTGTTACGGGGAATCTTACCAGTTTTTAGACTTTTAAAGGCTGCGATTATTTAGGCTTTATAACGTCGTCATCAGGCTGTGTGTTGATGTCCCTGTGCCTGTGTAACACTTCACGAAGGAAATAAAGACTGTTAAAGTAAGCATAAGTGAAGAGATAAAGACTGTGATATTTAGGAGTTTGTTGAGGCCACACAGACTCTAAACAGTGGACTGTATAGGTGGACACAGGCTAATGGGACATGTGTCTCTGCGTAAAATGGTAAGAACTTCATAAACACTTTCTAAACACACAAAAAGTTTAGCTAAAGCAAATGGGATAAACAGGTGCGGGTTAAAGGATTAAAGGTGGGCTATATTTTGACATTTGAGTGTCAGATAAAACACACTATGGCAGCCTTCCCGTGTGCTTTGCCTTTACGTCGTGCACCTGACTCAAAGCAAGACGCACAGGGCCACCTTTTTTCCACGTTTCCTTTGTTTTCCCCGCTTCATTGTCTCCTATATTTTCTGATGCTGCAGGTTATTACACTTTACAGGCACTAAACAGGCACCAGTAGGCCTAGCTGTTTACTTCCTCGTGTCATTACCATGATGTGAATACAGATACCGAAAATCTGCGCAGAGAACAAATTATCCCATCTCCACAGGATCTTAATACGCATAAAACCTGCTCCACCTGCAGTTCAGACCTCTAAAGACTAACTCTAAAATGTATGTGATTCCTTATTTTAATACACGTGTTCTCTCAAAGTGTTAATGCTCTGTCACATGCTTTAAATGTATACTGTAAACTAAATCTTGATTTTAAAAAATTCTTTCTTTGTGTATGTAATTTGGCTCAGCATCTCCCCTTGGTGTCTCTAAGCCAAACAGTGACAATTGACACAAATCTGAGTGTCACAGAAATCTCGAGTCTTGTGGGAAAGCGGCACATCATTGTTAGCAAAACAAGAAGCTAACAATGGCTTTATTTCTCGATTTTTGTCGTACAGTTATGCGGAGAGGAAAACGAAAGTAAAGCCAAGTGAGGGATCACAACAGGCCTTAACTCAGGGTTCCCACACGGCATTAAAAAACATTAAAAGTAATTTTGCTAAAATTAAGGCCTCAAATAGCATTAAAGGTACTGTAAGCAGTATGCACTTGTACTGGTTTGAAAACAGTACTGCAGTCTAAATCAAAACAATGGTCAGTGGGTTGGCAGTCTTTCCTTTTACTGATTGGACGATCGGCAATGCAGTAAAAAAAAAAAATGTAAACATAAGCAACTTTATGTATTATGTAAAATATATTTTTAATTGTGATTAAATCAGCTGTATCATTGTCATCAGTAAAACTAATATTTAATTTAAATGTTTACATCAAAAAATAAATACTGCTCATACCACCTTTAAATTTTATTCCAACAGGCATTAAAGTGTTATAGTAAGTAAGTTAAGTAAAATCACTGCCATTATTAGTTTTATTTGTGAAAATAAATATAAATAAATAATAATTTACCATTTTTATAGCCTACACTAGTGTGATAGACGGCAGAACAAGTTTGCTTCCTACGGGACCAAACTCAGATGTTTGACTTTCAACATGATTGGTGCTTTATGATTTATTTATTTTTTTACAACAATTACTAAAAGATTTTGACAATTTAAGCTGCTGCCATTGTATGTTTGTTAAAAAGCATTAAATTTGACTCGCTGATACCTGCAGGAACCCTGTAACTGGACTTGTAAGTATTTATGATAGTGATTTACTCTGATATGTAGGGGGAGTTCTGGAGAAGAAAATGAGGCAAAACAGCAAAGAAACAAGCAGAGTTACTGTGTTCTGCTTTACTGTTCCCACTTAAATGTATGTAAAACCAGAGGTGGGAGTAAGTCACTCATGTGCAAGTCACAAGTAAGCATCAAGTCTTCACCTTCAAGTTACAGCAAGTCCAAGTCAGTCTTTATGAGAATCAAGCAAGTCAAGTCGAGTCATGACCTTATGTCAAGCAAGACAAGTCAAATCACTGCTTTTAGTCCACAAGTCTTGTCAAGTCATACAGTATATGTTTTGTTTGTTGCTGAACTGTTTTTACACATTTACACAAGTCTACAGACAGCAGTTATCTCAAACTGTATCTGGCAAAAAAACATATTGTAGGGCTACAGAGCTGAGGGTTTTTCACACAATATGTTTCTCATTTGTTCTTAATTTCAAGTAATCCTCCTGGATAAGTGGTATCCGAACATCCCTAATTATTGCTAAATACAACAGTCCTCCATTGTCAAATTATGATAATAGCTAAATATTTGTTTCCATTATGACAATCAAACACAGTGAAATTTCCAGAGTAAATTTTACTCTGTCAGAAGGTATATGGTCATCTGTATAATGTTGACTTTACTTTCTTTAGTGTCAGAGAATCAGATCCATGAGAGACATCAAAGGACAGAAATTGGGGATGCAATCTTTTTTTTTTTTAGTATTAAAAAATAGGAATTGTATTTCTTGTAGCTTGACCTGACACAACAAATGTACATTCCAGTCTGAAACTGGAGGAACTGGTGTTATTTATACAGAAAAACAAGTTATGTAAAAAAAAAAGTTTTGAATTTTTAGTTGAAAAATAAATGTGTTCAGTTGATGCAGGAGTCATGTGTGTCACTGTTCCTCTGAGTCATGGTTGGACCATGACGGATGTGAACTGGAATATGTCATATATGGAGTTTTGAGTATAACTGAACATTTCTTCAAAATGTACTTTCTGAAACAGGTTTAGAACTTAAAAAATATAACAAATAATAAATATTTTTTCGACTGAATAATACATTTTTAGTATGACAGTTGTCATGAAATGTTCACTACAGTGGTGTTCAAGAGGTACTGACGTTTCCAACCACTGCACATTCAAAGATGGGAGGCTGACAGAGGAAACATTTGCATGGATGAGAGGATGTGAATGTGTGCAGGTGTGTGCGTGTGGGTGGTTGCAGAGTGTACCAATAAATGAGCTTTGAACTTAATATTAGAATTTAATTACCATCTAATGTATTATTATTGTTGTTAAATGTCACCATCATCCCCATGTACACCAGATTTTTTGATTTGTAATTATGGAAGTCACCGCTCATCCCCACCCCCACCCCTAGGCTTTTATTATGATATAATTATTTAGCTCTGCTGATATTTTTTTTTTTAGTTATTTTTTTTGTAACACTTTATTTAGGGTCCACTTATTAACCATTAACCAAGTGCTCATTAGCATGCTAGTTTGTGGTTAATTAGCCCTTAATTGCTAATTATAAAGCCGTAATTATACGTTTTTTAAGGGGAAAATGTTAGTTGCTAATTAGTTGTAAAATATGTTCACACAGAATAAGGGATTAATAGGTGCTTTATAATGACCAATTAAGAGGTAATTAACTAACAATGCTAATTAGCACTTAGTTAATGGTTATTAAGTGGACCCTAAACTAAAGTGTTACCATTTTATATATATATATATATATGTGTGTATGTATGTGAGAGTGGTGTAGGCTAAGGTGATTACTTTAAAAAGGGAAAAGTAGCAGGACATTTGGTAGGCTGTCCCTAGGTAGCCCGCCCCACAACGATCCCGCTATCAACCATGTATGTGTATTTCCCTAATCTACTGTGATGCATTAAAAAATACGAGGAGTGAGGGAAGAGAGGTATACTAGAAAATGTCATTAATATTATTAGTTAATAGTTGGTAATAGTTATAGATGAAGTGAATAATGGCACTGAAAAATGGCAGCGACGCTGGCAACAATAGCAATAAGTATAAAAATAAAAATAGTATTAATAATGTTAGTAATAGCAATAGTAATACAATAGCAAAAGAAACAATAGAAACGACAGCAACAGAAATAATTTTAGTATGCAAACAATAGTGATATATAGCAAAATTTGTAGTAATTAAAATAGTGATATAGCAATCGTGATAGTAGTAGTAATAACTTTTAGCAATAATGTTAATAATAAGGATTTAGGCAAAAATTATGGCTATATTAATTTTACTAATGTATCACAATGTTAATAATCACAATAAGTTAATTACAAATTATCACAAAAAAAAATAGGGGAAAAAATTGTGAAGTTAGAATAAATAGATAATGTTAATGTGTGTATATGTGTGTTAAATTAGTAAGATAACAAAAATAAGTGAAATAAATCAGATTTGTAAGAGGTTAATGAGAGCTGATTGGGAGGGTTAGGTATGATTTAGGCAAGGTGACATGTTTTCCAGTGAGATATGTGAATAGTGTGTCTTGATTTCCAGTTCATGAGGATTTTTTTCTTGGCGATGGCTAGAGCTATGAGAAGGATTCTTGTTTCTGTATCATGGTTGAGTATTGTTAGATTCCCTAGCAGACAGAGTGGAGAGGAGACAATGGGATGTGGCAGCCCAGGAAGCGAGATAGTGAGACAGTGATGTCTTTCCAGAAGTGTTGGACAGGTGTGCAACATCAGGTGGCGTGGATGTGTGTGACTGGACAGTTTTGTGTACAGTGTGGACAAATCTCTGAAGTGAAACCCATTTTTGATAATCTGCACCCAGAGTAATGTGTTCTATGTAGGATCTTATACTGTATGAGTTGAATATTGACATAATTGGTCATTGAATAAATATTTTTATAGAGCACCCAACTGATTAAAAATGGAATCAACACTTGTGGAGCAAGCAAAAGCTTCAAAGATCAAACTAGGCAGACACAGGCAAATAAAAGGAATAGGTAGAGAATTGAGAGCCAGAAAAGAAGCAACAGTCGACAGTGACAATCCTTTCCGTGGAATCCTAACCCTAATCAATAGTCTAGCAGTTAATGGACTTAAAGAGCCGGATTTAGCTGAAAGGGTTTTCATTGCCATTCTTACTACTGGTTTTAGAAATCTCCAAGCACTTCTCGAGGCCTCCGCTACAGCTATGGGCGTGGAGATCGAAGCACGGGCTGTCAGAGTCATGGACACTATCATCCAGGTTCCCAACTAGTTGCCGAGATAAACCGTCATCAGAGAACCCATGGACATGTGATTCTCAAAGCCACACGTGGTCTTGACTCCCCTGGTGGTGGAGGATTCAAGGATTTATCTCCACTGCTAGATTCCACCGCAGTATGATCTGTTACGCAGTGTATGTGGCCACGTGTTTGCATCAATCAAGGCTGTAACTAATGCATCAGCTGCACTATTGAATGCCTCACAAAGACTCAGTCATCACTTAAACGCCAATAATGTGACTGGTGGTATTGAGGAGCACTTTGGGATCACACAGGCTTTAGCTGAAGCAATGTTGATGTTGAATGTTATTTTGTTGAACCATGTGCTCCACTTTTAGCACTCCTAGTCTTTGCTGCAGATCTAAGGAATTTTGAGGTCGCACTAGAAACAGTGGAGTCTTTGGGAGTGTTAGCCCCTTTTGTTAGTTTCCTTAGTATGCCACAAGCAAGTGCCTCTCAGGCAGGAAGCTTCCCGTGCCTGATTCCATTTATTCGGGGATACTTCTCAGTGCTTGCCCCTCACGCCAATGATCTCAAACTGAATGAACGATTGAACTGCCCTGTTTTAAAGAGACTGGGTCGTTTTTGGGCTCAGGCATCAGCTTCTACATTCAGCCTGCAGAGTGCTCGACTCTTGGGAGCACCAATAGAAGAAGATGAGAACATGAGGAGGATGGCCCTCAAGGCAATTCAGAGAAAGAGAAGGCAAGAGATGACAGACAGCGAACAGGAAACAGAATGAGAAGACTTGGAGTGAGGCTTTTTTGTTGTGTAAATGACACTACTCATCACCTAAGTTCAATAGCGGTAGAGTGTTTTTTACTTGTGTTTTAATTTGAGTTTAAAGGCTTCTCAAAAACACAGTACCCAAAAGAGATATTCAATCAACCATGGACAAGAGGTTGGAGAAACTCACAGATTCTGAACTTAAGATCCTGGTTCTTCAAAATATGCCTTTTGAGATGAGGATTGAGCAGTCCCTGTCAAAAGAATGGGCCAAGAAGTGTATCACTGGCTCAGAAGGGGTGTTGACATCAGAGATGTCTGCGAGGCATTAAAACAGAGTAAAAAAAATCTTTCATGAACCAGTGCCTTTGTGCTGAGGCAGTTCAGTGTCCACTCATCATCCCGTTCCTTGGTGGCTTCCTCCTGCGGCCTCAGCCCACGCCGTCATACACTGTTCCTGCCAACAAGACAAGTGGCCACCAACACGGTTCTCCCAGGAATAACACCCACCCCTCGTGTGCTGGTACTCACCAGGTCTGGACGGCTCTCCTCCAGCCATCCAGTGTGTGTAAAAGGCGCCTAGGTGAGTACTTTGGGTCCAGTGGTTCTGGTCTGGTCAGGCTCCGAGTCCCCTCACCTGTGGCCTCTGTCATGCCGTTCGATGTGGTCGTGTCACCCTCGTGCGTCTGCACTGTAAGACGTAATGGGCTTTGTAACTAGAGAAAACTCTATTTACAAAGCTGCATTGAAATTGTAATTTAAATCAAATAGAAAACTGTTGTTTTAACTTACTTATGCAAGTTGCTTATGCAAGTTAAAACAAAAGCTCCTTTCCACACCATTTTTTACGCTGTTGTAACTAGCAAAGTAAAGTTAAAATAATATTGAACTTAGTTTTCATAGTCAAGATAAGCTCAAGAATGTTTTTAGTTATTTATTAAGATATGAAATCTGTGCAATACAGATGCAGTAAATATAACATGGCAATTTAAATTCTAAAGACAATTAAGTGTCAACCATGCTGTAGTTAAAAGCTGAAATTCAGAAAACCAGACTTAACAGGTGTGTTGGGGTGTCTTGTACAAGACATTAACAGTTTTGTTTCCAAAAAAAAAAAAAAAAAAAAAAAAAAAAAAAAAAAACATTAAAAACAGCATTCAGGATGTTAGTCAGAAATCTTCTTTGTTGCCAGTAGTAAATCCACCATCTCAACAAGGGACTCACTGAGCCTGAAGACCAAAGAAAAATACATCAGATACAAATAACATACAGGTTTTACTTGAAAACGATATAGCAGCTAGACACTAAATCTGTTCCCTTTCTAACCTTAGTACAGTATGTATGGCATAGTGACACAAATGGGAGCTGTATTTGACCTTATGAAGGCATACAGGTTCACAAAGTGTGAGTCAGACAGATATTCATTCAGGCACAAATCCCACATTTTAGCAAATGAAAACTACAGTAATAAAAATCTCATCCTCAATCCTCTGTAAGGATCTGAGCTGAGTTTGCTTTGGTTGACAATAATCTGGCTTTTTGATAATGCAAAAGCACAAATGGGCTGCTTTAGTACATGGGAAACGCAAGCATGGAAAGATGGAAATAACTTCCTCTTCCAACTTCCTTACTGAGAGATTACTGCAAAATGTGGAAACAAATGTTCAAAATCTGAAATGGTACACAACTCAGGCACAAAACTTTGACACTTCCTTTGTTAATACACATACTAATATACTTTTTGATTTTTGACTGTACTCAATAAATATGATTTTCAGGGCACCCCATAGAAAGCACTTTAATTCCATATTTAGGAGGTCAAAGGTCAAATCAGTGGTGATGGTTTTGGTAGATAAAAACTATTCATGAGAAGGTATTACATTAATACACTACAATTAATGTACCTGACAAATTCAAGAGGGACAAGATCAAAACTTTAAAGCCATTTTTCTCAGTTTCATTGTTACCGCTTATTCCTTTGTAGGGAAGAATAAAGTTCAGGTAGAGCCATCAGTAAAAGAACGCTTTATGGACTAATGAAAGAGGGGAAGTCATAATTTTTCACTTAAATTTTAACACTAAAGAGAGGGTAAATTTAACACTGTATAGATAAGGAGCATACACACTCAGAAACAGTACAATTTATTCCTGGAAACATACAGTGCATTATTGGAAAAGTAAAACAAGCAAAAAAACAAACAAAAAACTCTTTGCAAGTCCAAGTTAGAGAATGAAAACGTACATGGCCGTAAACGACACAAAATTATAGACTATCAAAAAAAGAAAAGCTAGAAAAAAGCTGGAAACATGACGCTGGGCCAAAGGGGAGCAGTGAGATGTCAGCAGCATCAGCAACTATTGTCATTCTGCACACTGCCTCGCTCCAATGTGCTGATTATGAGAGCATCATTCCAGACTGACAAGCTTGTTCCTAAAGCGGAGCATGCCAAACTCTCCCCCCCTCCCTCCCTTCCTCTCCCCTCTGAGCATGCACAATAGCTCTCTGATGAAGACGCCCTGATTGGAGGAAGAATGGTGGGAAATGGGCAAAGAATGGCAGTAAAAAAAAGCCACTCAGAGAGGCTGGTGATGCAGAGAGAGCAGAGAGAATGGGAGGAGAGGGGAACACGGCCTGGATGCAGCTGCAATTAAGGAAGCCGTTTGGTGCCAGGGAGTATGCAAATGAGGCCTTTGTGAGAGCAGCTGATTGGCCGGGGCTGTGTGCAGCAGGAGGAAGGAGGTTTGGACGCCTCAGTTTGGCACAGAGTCCATCACAGGCCTCATTTAGCTGCAGCGGCACTGTTAGGAGGAATACGCACCAGAGGAGAACAACAAGACTGTCTGTTTGATGTTACTATTATACAATGCTAAAAATACTGAATATTTTAGTGGAATTAATATAATATGATTCAGTGGATTGCGTCCAAAATAATCTGGAAAGCCATCCTGGTTCTTTGTCAGTTCCATAATTTAAGTTACATTTCCAAATCTGAATCGTAATCAGATAAAATCAAAGAGGCTGCCACCTTATGTACAGTGGATTTGAAAACTCAAGTGAGAGCTGGTAACGCATAACCAACTACTTATGAAAATATATATTTTTACATTCGGCATTTGTCATAGGCTCTGGTTTAATTACATTCTGGGCTGGGACGTTTTTTAAATTTGAATAAAAAGAAAACTAATAAAAGACTTTCAAATCGCATGAGCTAATATTTTATTCACAATAGAACATAGATAACATAACAGATGTTTACACTGAGAAATGTTACACTTTAAATGCACAACTTGAGCTTATTTCAAATTTGATGCCTGCTACAGGTCTCACAATAGCTGGGACAGGGGCAGGTTTACCATGGGGTAGAGAGGTGACCTTCGTGCTTAACTGCAGTCTGTGGTTTTGTTTGTGTGCGTGTTTCCAAATAGTGCACACACACACACACACACACACACACACACACACACACACACACACACACATATATATATATATATATATATATATATATATATATATATATATATACAGTGAAGCCCAAAATTATTCATACCCCTGGCAAATTCTGATTTAAAGTAATTTTTATTCAACCAGTTTTTTTTTTTGACCAGAAAGGACAAAAAAATATTTCTCAGCTTTTTTTTTTTTTTTTTTTTTTTTTTTTTTTTTTTTTTTTTTTTACATTTGAAAAAAAAAGTGGCATGTCCAAAATTATTCATACCCTTTGCAAACTGTCACAGTCTATGGGACAATCCAAAGTTCTATACCATTCCAAATTCATGCTCTTCTAAAGCATCCTAATTACCCCGATTCATTGGAAATAACTGTTTTAATCAACACAGCAGGTGAAAAACAGAGGCTCTCTGCTGTTTGTGGATAGTCATGACTAAGACAAAGGAGCTCTCTGAGGACCTGCAGCTGCACATTGTGGCTGCTCACAAGTCAGGAAAGGGCTATAAGACCATATCAAAATGTTTTGAGGATCCAGTGGCTACAGTGCAAAGTATTATTAAAAATACAAGACATTCTCCACTATGACAAATCTCAGAGGACGTGGTCGGAAGCCAAAAGTGACACTTGTGCTGGCCAGGAGGATAGTGAGAGAGGTAAAAAAGAATCCAGGGATCACCACCAAGGCCATCCTGATGAATCTCTGCTGGCGGCAACATCTCCAGGCAGACAGTCCAACACACACTGCTCACCACTGGGTTCCACGAACGCAGACCAAGGAGGACACCACTTCTCCAGATAAGGCACAAAAAAGCCCGCTTTGCCTTTGAAAATGCTCATCTGCACAAAGGAGAAGACTTCTGGTCTTCTGTTTTATGGTCAGATGAAACAAAAATTGAATTGTTTGGCCACAATGATGTATACTTCATTTGGCATAAAAAAGGAGAAGCCTTCAACCCTAAGAACACCATCCCCACTGTCAAACCTGGCGGAGGGAACCTAATGTTTTGGGGGAGTTTTTCAGCTGGTGGACCAGGAAACCATCACAGTAAACAACACCATGAAAAAGGAGCAATGCATCAAAATTCTCAATAACAACATCAGGCAGTCTGCAGAGAAACTTGGTCTTGGGCACCAGTGGACATTTCAGCAGGACAGCAACCCAAAACACACAGCAAAAGTGGTCTAGCAGACAAAAACATTAATGTTTTGCAGTGGCCCAGCCAGAGTCCTGACTTGAATCCAATTGAGAATCTGTGGAGGGAGCTAAAGATCAGGGTGATGGCAAAGAGACCCTCAACCTGAAAGAGTTGGAGCTCATTCCTAAAGATGAATGGGCAAAAATACCAAGGAGACATGCAAAAAGCTGGTCAGCAATTATAGGAAGCGTTTGCAGAAATAGCCAATAAAGGCTTTTCTATTGATTATTGAGAAGGGTATGAATCATTTTGGACATGCCACTTTTTGTTCAAATGTAAATAAAAGCTGAGAAATATTTTTTTTTCCACAATGATACCTCTTGTACATCATCTTGTCTTTTGGGAGAAGCCTGTGTCATTTCTGGTAAAAAACAAACAAACAAACAAAAAAAAAAAAAAAAACTTGCTGGTTGAATAAAAGTACTACTACTCCACTATTACCTAGTACCACCTGGTACTGATTGCACATTATGTCTGCCCGGATGAAGACCCAGCATGGGGAGTTGGCATGTCCCTCATTCAAGAAAGGGGTTTTAATAATGTCAGAGTGCCTCAGATCCCTCTTCTGTTCTTCACTTTATATATGTATAATATGTTTGTCAGTAATGTTTGATATATGTAATGCAAAGTAAAAAAATAACAAAAAAAATTACTAAACAATATCCTTAAATATCCTTATGTATTCAATGTAAACCCAAGATTTTCCATATAAACCTGTATATTTTACTAACCAATGGTAATTATACATAATTCCTTTTAACTTAGCCGACAGACTTTTGAAAAAGAGCTAATATGTAACATGTTAGCATGCTCTGTACATCTGAGGTATATGGGGAGGAGGTGCTAGCTCCATTAGCCAGCTCCAGAGACAGAGAGCTGGAGTACAATGCTCATTAAAACTCATGTATGACCTTTATGTAGGTGAGCCTCAGAACGCAGAAGGCCGATGTAATTTTGGACCAATGGGATTCTGGGAGTTCTGTGTGCAGTGATGGAAATTCTCGCAACTAATAAAGGATTATTGTGACTGGAGAAAGGAAAAAGGTATTGTCTCATTACTTTACTTTGTCGGTTAAAATGTGTTTTTATTTAGTTTATATGCAGTTTTACTGGTACAGAAAATTGCACAGAGGTGTACTCAAAACCTGTACTCAACCACTACTACTTTAAAATAACAATCCTCAAGAAGTAAAAGTAGTCAATTTAATTGCAACTGCTATACTCATGACAGAGTTTTTTGTTTGTTTGTTTGTTTTCTGAAGTAAGCTGGTGAGAGTACAGCTTACATCGGGCACAAAAAAATCCATCCCGACCCAAACTGAGCCCGTTCATATTCTGTTCGAACTTGACCTAGGCCCAAACCATTACGTGTATTTATGGGCCCAACCCAAGCTTGTGCACATTCCAGCTGACATTTTATCGGTTCAGTTAGGACTCAGGCAGAAAATCTAAACTCTAGGTCAGAAGCTGAGTTTTATACTCGTTGGACTTTTAGCTTGAAACTAAATTCTATTGGTCTATAATGTAAGACAGTAAGTAACGTTTTTAGCACCTTTCTCAAACAACAGTCACAAAGTGCTTCACAATAAAAAGACATAATAAAATACCCAGAACACTTTAAAGTACATAATACAATAAAATACAATATCAATCAGTCAGCCCTAGGCCTATTGAAGCTAGAACACTTGTTTGGAAAGGAACGTTTTAAGTTTCCTTTTAAAGGCATCCAGTGTGTGCAAAAAAAGTGGGAGCTCGTTCCAGGACCTGGGTGCAACAGCTTGAAAAGATTGGTCTCCTCGAGTCCTAAAACGATTACAGAGGTACTGGCAGCGGCATGTGCTCCTACTGGTTTGAAAACAGTACTGCAGTCTAAATTAAAACAATGGTCTGTGGGTTACCAGTCTTTACACTTCTGATTGGACGATCGGCAATGCAGTTTTAGAAGCAAAACACAAAATGTAATCAAAAATAATTTCCATTATGTAATTCTTTTTTATTGCAAATAAATCAGCTGTACTATTGTTATCAGTAAAACTAATATTGACATGTTTACATCATGTCTTGGCACACATGAGGGTAATTTTTTTGAAATATAAAAAAAAAATGTATACTGCTTATAGCACTTTTAATAACCATCCCCACTCACTCCAGCAGAGAACACACAGTGAAGCCCAAAATTATCCATACCCTTGGCAAATTCTGACTTAAAGTTACTTTCATTCAACCAGCAAGTTTTTTTTGACCGGAAATGACAGGCTTCTCCCAAAAGATAATAAGACGATGTACAAGAGGTATCATTGTAGGAAAAAAAATATTTCTCAGCTTTTTTTTTTTTTTTTTTTTTTTTTTTTTTACATTTGAACAAAAAGTGGCATGTTGGTTGAATGAAAGTAACTTTAAGTCAGAATTTGCCAGGGGTATGAATAATTTCAGGCTCCACTCTATATTTAAATATATAAATAAACCCCTTCTAGACCAATAGAATTTAGTTTCAAGTCAACAATTCCTCCCTCTAAAAACTCAACTCTCTCACCAACTTACTTCAGAATTAAAAAAGGCTTTCAGATGAGAGGTGAAATGTCTTTATCTCTAAAACCAAGTGCAGTGACATGCACAGATTTTTGAAACTTTTACTTTACTGTACTTAATCACAAAATATGTATGCTAGACTATATACTATAGTCTGATTCATTAGACTTTTACACACATTGAATGTATACAGACATAGCCAGAAATAAAGCTATGGAAAAAAAGTGTGCAGTTTTATTTTATTTAAGAAGTGTCATGATATTCTTATCTGGTTATAGTTTTAAACTATGAATAGATTTTGTACTTTTACAGGCCACAGATGACATAAAGTGGGCATTTAGTCAGTTGCCAACCTTTTACACGGGCTTTTAGATTTGTTTTTACAAGCCAGTAGGCCTAGTGGACCAGCAGTTGTTCTGCATAGTGTGCCAACGTTACCTCTGCATCGGCGAAGGCTGCGCATAAGACAAGTCATTTTTCGTTTGCATTAAATCTGCGGTGTGCCCTGGAGCTCATCGTTCTTAAGAGCAGTGCTCCCTGTATCACAGTGACAGACAGGTGAGGGGCGTGCGCTTCGTCAGAGGTCCACTTCATTGTTCAGTCTACTCTTTAGAGTTTAGATCGGGCCCAAAAATTCCTGCCAGACCCGAGCACGTTCATGTTCTAACTGACGTTTCTACTCATGATCCAGAGATGTTTGATTGACAGCGTGCTGCCTGCTACAGGTACATACTTGTTTTAACCTTCCCTGCTTTGGTCTCTTAACCCCGGGGGGACACTGGAGATCCAGGACAGAAGGCGTTCGTCCTCTGGGGTTAACCCTCTCATTCCCTTCATTCTTTGTTTACTGAAGCAGTTGGGCACACAGCAAACCTCTTTGGGGGCTTTATTGCTGTACTGCACTTCAACATGGTACATGTGAGCCTGTAACCTCGCTTTCTATCTCAGTTCAGATAAACTTATCTTCTCCATGGGCTCGTTCTTAAACAGTGCACATCGGCCATGTGCTATTATTCACACAAGCACTCGCTCTCCTCTAGCTGGAAAGGCATGCCCTCTGCGTATGAATGCTTGGTGTTGCAGGCTGGGCCAGGCCCAACCTGGACCCGAACCATTACATGTAATTATGGGCCTGAGTTTGGGCCGGGTTTGTTTGGTTCTCAACCTGGAATCATGACTGGTGACCCCCACCTCATCAAACGCGCCCCTTCCTCCTCTGTCGCCACTGTCCGTGGTGCTGAAAAGCAAAAGACAAAAGACAAAAAAAAAAAAAAAAAGATGTAAACTGTACTATGTAAAATGTTCTTTTGTAGGTCAGCCCCGCCTGGCGACCTGACAGAGCCTTAGCAGCAGCGAGAGTCAGCAGTACAAGGAGAAAGCAAAGCTGGGGGAGTACTCCTTGTGCACGCGGAGGACCACCATGGTCAGGCTAGGACGAGGCGGGCACTGCCGTGAGCACAGCCGGGCACAGAGTTTTGCGGCTTGGACCAGAACTCCAGTGCAGAAGCTCATCAGCTCAGTCAGGATCATCGTTTCCTCCTCTGAGAGTGGAGCTCTTCTTTTCCTGGGAAGGATGTGATTGCAGAACTCGGGTTCCATGAGCCTTTAAAAGCATCACCTTCTGTCTGATTTGTTAATAGCTGGAAACACACTCAAATCCAACCTTTTCCCATTTACCCAGCTGTTGCCTAGCTTAGATTAAGACAGAGGTGGCGGAGTCATGTTTTGGGCCAGAATCACGGGGAGAGAGCTGGTCGGCCCCTTTAGGGTCCCTGAAGGTGTGAAAATGACCTCTGTAAAGTATGTGGAGTTTCTGACTGACCACTTTCTTCCATGGTACAAAAAGAAGATCCTGTGCTTTTCCGCAGCAAAATAAGGGGTCCTATGTTAAAATGTAACTTGACCTTTTCAGATGTTTTGATTGAAATGGCTTTTGATTTCAGTAATATGCTAATGCTTCTAATTGAAAAATAAACAAATTACCATTTTCAGTTCTTTACAACAATAACATGGTTTGAAACTCTGTTGTGCATAATAATTTGGAACAGTGCATTTTAAGTTTTTATTTTTGAAAAAATACTGTTATCATTGGGAGATTTGTTCAATAATACTCTCAAATTGTACTCTAAAGGTTGATGATTTGAAAGAAGAAAAATATCATTTGCATAATAATTTGGAACGTGGTGTAGACTAGGTTTTGTGCCCAGTTTAAAGAACAAAAATTGGGATAGGGTCTTTCTGCGCCACCTCCTACTGCTAAGAGGCGGAAGATCCAGCCCTCAATTTTGTGCCCATACTGATATTTTATAAATGGCAATCTAACCAACTCCGAAAAGGAATCATGTTTAGCACATGAACACATAAATAAAGGCTATAATATAAAAGATAAATTCAATTAGCTGGTCAATATTAGTATCATTTAGGCCACTCAGTAACCTAATGCTTAACACTCCTCTAAAATGGTTTACAACCTGAGGGCTTTAATGAGTTAATGAGAGGGCTGTGTCAATGGTTTTACTGTAGGACATGTGTCGGCTGCAGAGAGACATGTCTGCTCTAAATGCATGTGGCACACTGGTGCACATCTATACACACAAATTAACTTGGACCCTGCTAATGTGAGCTGCACAGCTTCTCCCACTGCACCAGAGTCCACCTCTTTCCTCGTTGCCCCATGGATCCATGCCCTGACTGCCCCTGTATTCTCTCTACACTGGTCCCTCTACAGATCAGTGTCTGAGTCTCTGTAAAGCTATGGACTATTCATAAGACTGTTTTACTGTGATAAAAACATGACTGCGGCACTGATGAGATGTATTCTTTTACCACTCTTGTTGCCGTCAGCCGACTGTTTAGACGAGCCCCAGTTCAGCCATTTCAGTGAGAAAACTAGTCAATATAAGTTTAGCTTCTAATCTCCCACTCCACAAAGGGGCCTTAACCACTTTCTTGGACAGCGGACAGCACAGGCGATGGTTGCTGCCTCTAATCAGGCCCAAGCGGCACAGCACACATGTGAGATGAGTGACTGACAGGTCAGCACAGCGCTGTAAAACGAGGGCCTCAGAGAAGAGGCGCCATGGCTCACAGCTTGCGCTCAGTCAACTTTATTGAGCCTTGTGATCAGGACATTTTGTGTGGGTTTTATTTGTCTTTGTAGGGTAAATTTTAAGCTATATTATTTAAAAGACTTTATAAAAAAAGAAAAAACACTCACCAGAAGGGCACTTAGAAGGGAGAGGGCAAAGGGGCAGGTGCTAGAATACACCTGGGGTCTATCTGTGCAGTCACTGTCCAGATAAAGCCTTGATCATAATGACCCGTATGAATGGCTGTGAACACCCTATGAGCGATTTTTGGACCCTTTTCTTACAGGCGTCCTTAAGCCAGCCTCATAAGAATCCAGTGGCCGTAGCCTGTTCGTAAGTTCATGGTCAGGTCTTGGTCTTGTCCAAGATTTTCTACGAACATGCCATGAAAACCCTCTCCGCAGGGCCTCCGTACAAATGCCTTAGCAACAACCTAAGAACAACTGCAACGTGATCTGGCATTGTAACTGTAATAACTGCACAAATAAGAGTTTGATGAAATAGTGAAGACCTGAAACAGACTTTATTTACTGTTTTTATAGCTATGTAAATCGTGTAATATAGCTTATCCTGATTGACAAGCGCTAAAAGATGGTAAGGCTTTATGCTGTGTCTCTGTCACTGACTTATAAAACCATAATCACTGTCACAATCGCTTCTTTGGGCAAATTATGTGTGGGTTATGTGGCTCTTTTGCAGTCAGAAATTAAATAACAATGGGGTTTAGACTTCAGCTTTAGGTAAAACAAGCACACTACACTAATACCAGTAATAGTAGTACCACACTTGCCTGGAAATTCCAGACTCACCGCTGTACCAGCGAATGAGTCTGGTCGCCTTAGAATCAATTCAATTTCTAGGGCGGAGCAAACCCAAGTTAACGGACAGCGTTGTTAGCCAGTCAGAAAATGGCGGACGTGACGTTAACAAAGCAACAAGAAAGTGAGAAAGTAAACAAACGGAGTAGAGAAGCCACGAGGGAGGAACGAGGGAGTTATTTCAACATTACCGTACCATACCGCTGAATGAAACAAACTCTCGGTTCCTCGGTGCGCCATCTTGATTGTTGTCGGTGAGGAGATGCGTACGAGTGACGCTGCTTGTGAAGAACACGTGACTTAAATAAACCAATCAAAATGCACGGTACGATTGGGATTTGAGTAAACCACTGCAGACGGCGTGGTGACCAGACTGATATTTCTCTGTAGAATAACACAGAGACATATCAGTCTGGATTTTCCAGGCAAGTACCACGCGGCTTTGATAAAGAAAACCTGCACAAGTAGGAAACTACTCCCCCCTCCACAAATGTCTACAACCTCCAGATTACGTACGAGCTGGGAGATTCGTACAAACCCATCGTTCGTGAGAACCTTTGTGACCATAGCTTAAATCCTTTTTAAACCTTTTTGTTGTGTTTCCAATGGCCCAGATGATTTCACATTTGACTACTACTACTGTTAACACTGACAACTAGCAATAAAGTGAGTAAACGTACAATATATTCTAGAGCACATTCTCAGAATATATTTACAGTATATATATATATATATATACACACAGTATATTTTCCTCAAGAAATCTACTCAAATAAATAACTTCACCACTGAAATGTCAACTACACCAAACAAACTGCACACGCTGTACCTCCTGCCTTGTGATGTGACACTTTATTTAGACACTCTGGGAGGGTTGCCATGGAAATGGCATTACTATTATGGGAACTCGATAATGGAGCCAGGTCTAGGTGTACTCGTATACTTATGGGAACATATAGAGAAGTTGTCCTACTAAGCTGTTGTGACAGGTAAACAGCAGAGTGACAAGTTATATGTTATTAAAGACATAATACTGTGCTGTGCTGATAAAGATTGCCATACAGTAGTTCTCTAGCAGTAACCGCTACAGTGGGGCAAAAAAGTATTTAGTCAGCTACCAATTGTGCAAGTTCTCCCACTTATAAAGATGAGAGAGGCCTGTAATTTTCATCATAGGTATACCTCAACTATGAGAGACAAAATGAAAAAAAAAAAAAAATATATCAAGAAAATGACATTGTCTGATTTTTAAAGAATTTATTTGCAAATTATGGTGGAAAATAAGTATTTGGTCAGTAACAAAAGTTCATCTCAATACTTTGTTATATACCCTTTGTTGGCAATGACAGAGGTCAAAGGTTTTCTGTAAGTCTTCACAAGGTTTTCACAAACTGTTGCTGGTATTTTGGCCCATTCCTCCATGCAGATCTCCTCTAGAGCAGTGATGTTTTGGGGCTGTCGCTGGGCAACACGGACTTTCAACTCCCTCCAAAGATTTTCTATGGGGTTGAGATCTGGAGACTGGCTAGGCCACTCCAGGACCTTGAAATGCTTCTTACGAAGCCACTCCTTCGTTACCCGGGCAGTGTGTTTGGGATCATTGTCATGCTGAAAGACCCAGCCACGTTTCATCTTCAATGCCCTTGCTGATGGAAGGAGGTTTTCACTCAAAATCTGACGATACATGGCCCCATTCATTCTTTCCTTTACATGGATCAGTCGTCCTGGTCCCTTTGCTGAAAAACAGCACCAAAGCATGATGTTCCCACCCCCATGCTTTACAGTAGGTATGGTGTTCTTTGGATGCAACTCAGCATTTTTTCTCCTCCAAACACGACGAGTAGAGTTTTTACCAAAAAGTTCTATTTTGGTTTCATCTGACCATATGACATTCTCCCAGTCCTCTTCTGGATCATCCAAATGCTCTCTAGCAAACTTCAGACGGGCCTGCACATGTACTGGCTTTAGCAGGGGGACACGTCTGGCACTGCAGGATTTGAGTCCCTGGCGGCGTAGTGTGTTACTGATGGTAGCCTTTGTTACTTTGGTCCCAGCTCTCTGCAGGTCATTCACTAGGTCGCCCCGTGTGGTTCTGGGATTTTTGCTCACCGTTCTTGTGATCATTTTGACCCCACGGGGTGAGATCTTGCGGGGAGCCCCAGATCGAGGGAGATTATCAGTGGTCTTGTATGTCTTCCATTTCCTAATAATTGCTCCCACAGTTGATTTCTTCACACCAAGCTGCTCACCTATTGCAGATTCAGTCTTCCCAGCCTGGTGCAGGTCTACAATTTTGTTTCTGGTGTCCTTTGACAGCTCTTTGGTCTTGGCCATAGTGGAGTTTGGAGTGGGACTGTTTGAGAACGAGTGGAGGACAGAGGAGCCTCTTACAGAAGAAGTTACAGCTCTGTGAGAGACAGAAATCTTGCTTGTTTGTAGGTGACCAAATACTTATTTTCCACCATAATTTGCAAATAAATTCTTTAAAAATCAGACTGTGATTTTCTGGATTTTTTTTCTCATTTTGTCTCTCATAGTTGAGGTATACCTATGATGAAAATTACAGGCCTCTCTCATTTTATTTATTTTTTTATTTAACCATTCTTTAACCAGGAAAGTCCCACTGAGATTCAAAGATCTCTTTTTCAAGGGAGTCCTGGCCAAGAGGCATCAACAACACAACCCACAGTGCAATAAAAGAGAAATAAGAGTTAAAAACAATGAGATAAAAAGACACATTTAAAAGCAGTGGCAGGTTAGTGATTGCATCTCCAGGTCTTTCAAAATAGACTCAAAATGATCCAAAGGGACAAGATTTTGTAGTTTTAAGGTCCTCTGTAAATCGTTCCAGTCTGTAGGAGCATGATACTGAAAAGACATTTTTCCGCTCTCTGTCCTGACACCGGGGACAGTCAGAGTGTGGAGTGTTTTTTTTTTAAGTGGGAGAACTTGCACAATTGGTGACTAAATACTTTTTTGCCCCACTGTATATTAAGTGTACAAGTGTGGTAAAGTGAACAGACTTTTGGCAGCTCTAAAAGCAAGCAACCATGAACACATTAGTAACACCCCTCGCGTGGGGAGCAGTGCGCCAAATTGTATCAGCTGTGCTCAAAAGGTGAATATCCACAGAGGTGGTGTATGGTGCAGGTTGGAGGTCTTTCTACTTCCTAAAGCATCTCCAAAAAGCATACCATACCTTCCACTTTTAGAACCCTGTTGGCAAGGTGTTTCCTCCGGTGGCCCTGAGGTGCAACCTCAAAAATGTTTTTGTCCACTAGAAAAATAAAAGCAGAGGTAGATTTTCTTTTCAATCTTGTCTTAAAATAAATTCATTCCTCAAATTTGAAAAGGATATGATTAATTTGGACTGCAGTCCACTCCACTCTGGTGTAGCACTAATGGAGAATTACTGACACAATAAACATGGCTGTAAAATCATTTTTGTATATCATGATGCTGAAATGGGAATAATGACAATAATAGCTCATAGCTCCTGATAGCTGATCAGCTCACATGCAACGATCTTTTCAGTTGACTGGAGCCTATCCTACATAGGATCTGCAATCTGCAACTACTTACTCTTGCGGCAAACTTAATTTAAAAGGGTGAGATATTTCAGGGAAACAGCGCTCTTCTTTTATTTAGTTGAAATTTATTTACAAAGTGAAATATCTTTTTTTTTTATCAAAGAGTGTTAACGTGCTTTTTTTTATTTTAAGGAGTGCTTTATGTTTTTAGACAAGTTTATTTTATTGTGCTGAGCGAGTTCTTTTTAGCCAGCTTTTTAAAAATTGAGACATGGCTTTATTTTAATGGACTTTTTTTAGAGGTGGATTTCTTTTTTGAAGTAACACATTTAAAAATCTTGCTTTTATTTTTTTAGTGGACAAAAACAATTTTGACGATGCTCCTTTTTAATATAGATATTTATTTTATTTTTTGTGTATACTTGAATTAAAATTACTTAAAATTGAAAGGGTGGGTTTCTTTTTAAGGCAATATATTTTTATTAAATCTGCATCTGCTTTTGTTTTTCTAGTTGACAAAAACAATTTAGATGTTGCACCTCAGGGCCACCGTAGTGCCAGCTCTGGGTCCACATTGCATGGAAAAGGTAGAGCTGTTTATTGATGAGAGGGTGTACAAAATGTTTTACTGACTTTAAAAAAAAAAACGAAGCTACATTAGCATCAGCTGTTTCCGTTCTAGCATTGTATGGCTCTTGCTTCTATCAAAATCAAAAGATTGCATTTGTAGTTTAGATTGCATTAAACACAGTTCATACCCATGGTGTTATAGTGAGCTGTTAAATTTTGTACAGTGACACAGCAAAGTAAATTTAATACACAGATAGCTGCTGGGAAATAGGAAGTCTTTTTCGGCAGCTTCCTTTCCTTTAGCCCTCAGGCATCACATCCCTTTTACTATACACTTGTGACCTTAAGGACATAAATATCCACTTCCAAAATACTACTATAAAAATTGACTGGATGAATTTTTTTTTTTTTAGCTTTTGCCTGCATAAAACTTCTAAACAACTTCAGTCTTGCTTGAAACTACCAAACATTCAGTTCAGGATTTTAACCCATAACTTGCCAGTTTGAAAACATAAAGTCACTGTTGTTGATTATGATCTCCCGCCATACATAACCAGATTCATCATATTTTTATATTTATTTATTTATATGGGACAGCGTGTATTAATGAACAGCAGCTAGTGCCGTAAATACACCGGATTATAGCTCAGAGCTAATTTCCATTCGTAGTCCCCACTCACTCACTCACATTCACACCGGCTTCCTGGTGTTCCCCAGCAGTCTCCCATCCAGGTACTGACCAGGCCCTACCCTGCTTAGCTTCCGAGGTCTGATGGGATAAGGCATCCACAAGGCGGTATTGGCTTATAATGATGATTTTAGTGATAAAATTTAGTGGTAAAACTGTCAAATTTGACTAGTTTTCTCAAAAATGATACCCTATCATCACACAAATCATGAATATTTTATGTGATTACAAAGAGATTAAAAAAGTAGAGTCATGTCTCCTGGTAGTCACATGCCCCCATTAAATTCTATGGGAAAAATGCAGTAATTTTATTTGTCTGCCTACAATAGGAAAAAGGTTGAAACTAATAAAATACAATAAAAATGTCGCTCTTTTTTCATCAACATGAAATGCTGATATTACAGAATGCACAATTTTATACTGTAATGGCTGTAAGATTAAAAAATGTGTGTGGAAGTATTAGTATGCTTTTAGAAGTGGACATTTATGTCCTTAAGGTCACAATAGGATAGTAAATTTGGTTCACAGTGTTCTAATGCTCTATTAGAAAATATAAAAATTGTCTTTCAAACTATGTCAAGAGAGAGCCTTTATTACAAAAATGTGTTCCATTAGCATTAACACAGACAAAATGATGGCCAATCAGAGGAAATTATGAAAAATGCCCAAATGGACAAAAATGTCCATAGTGATGGGTTAAGTGTATCCACAGTTACACAGGGTAGAATGTTTAAGGGACACTTTAAATGTTCTCGTAGAGCAATGTGTTCTCTGCATTTGAACAATCCTTAATTGTCGCTGCAGCAGTGGGGGGTAACTTTATGTCTAGATTATACTAATGGAGACGAAGACCAGTCCAAGTTCAGAGTGAGTCAAGATCAAGACAAGGCGGAGACTTTCAGTGTTCGAGACTGAGACGTTTCAGGACCGAGACCAACACCAAGGCAAAGCAACCAGGTTGAGGCCACACCCTGTAAACAAACACTAAATAAAAAGGTTCAATACAAATACAGTCATGATTATTTTAATAATCTACAACAGACTCCGCCATCAGACAAGACAGTGTGAAATTGGATTCAGGACCAAGACCGAGTAAAACTGCAGCCGAGACCGACACAAGACCAAGAGCAGTCTCGGGCGCTACAACACTAGACTCCAGTCAACTGAAAATATTGTTGCATGCAAGTTGAAAAGTATTATTGTCATTATTCCCACTACATCATCATGATATACAAAAATATGCTTTGTAGCCATGTTTATTCTATCTTAATACCTGCCTTAGGAGTACACCAGAGTGGAGTGGACTGTATTCCAAAGTAATCCCATGAAATCACCACTGAGTAAGTGCTAAAATAAACCATGTGTAGGCTGCTGTATGTCTGATTCATGGCTCATCCACAGATTCACAATTAGACCACACATAGACCAAAATACGAGCTGCGCGCCACGAGGCTGAGTCTGTGGAGTACGGCTGATTAGTCCTGTTGTGGATGTGCACACCTGTCCTTATTATTCTGCACAGCACGCTTCACAACATCACCGGGAATCACTGAGAGTCATTAGCAGACGGTGCTAATTGTGCTCCATTTGTTTATCTGATCTGACAAGCTGATACAGTACGTCATAGCGGAGTCATAATATCCGTCAACACCCTTTATTCATCTGTCCTCTTTTAAGATGTAACAGTGACACATTGCAGATGTTTGGTTTTTAAATATGGAAGCCCTGAAGGCACATGCTGTTGGATGCAAGAAGAGAGGTCTGACGCTAGTTTCATTGAGAGAAAAAAGCATTTGATTTCACTGAGCTTTAAACCTTTGAATGTAGCCTGAAAAAGAATGACAAGAAAGTACTTCTCCTGCAGCAGTGCTCATTTTGTCCTCTACTGGGACAGGAAGTAGTGGAGCTAAGATGGCTGCTTCCACTATAGGTTTATATGTCTGTGATGTGCTTATACTGTTGGAAACTTGTTACAGGCAGATCTATTCTGGTCATTCTCAAACCTTTCACCTGTACCTCTAGAAAACATTTGACTTTTTGATCTAAATTAGCTGAAATGAGCGTTAAAAAAAATAAAATAAAATAAAATAAAATAAACTAGAAGTCAAACATAAAACAGGGACTAAACCCAAATTCTACCAGAGCATAACCAGGACTAAGACAAACTTATACCAGCACATAACCAAGACCAAACCCAAATGATACATAACCAGGGTTAAAACAGCACATAACAAGGCCTCAAGCAACTAAGACAAAACCACTAAACTAGAACTAAACCAGGACTAAACAGGGTCTAAAGCAGCACATAACCATTACTAAACCAGGGTTAATCTAAAATTAAACCAGGACTAACACTTCAAATTTAATCCCCAATATGAGCAGGACTACGATAGCAAGAAAACTGGCTCTAAATTAAACTAAATCAGAACTGCAAAGCACCCCTGAGTACCACCAGGAGTAGCCTGTGTATCATCAGTGGGACCCCTGAATCATTGATCCATTCTATTTTGTTTTGTATACACACACAAACATTACACTGCCAATGATGGGCATTTCCAGCAACCCATGCTTTCACTGTTACCAGATACAGGGGGTTGTTGTGCACTTACTACAGTACTAGCTACATGAAAATCAAGCAAAGAAGAAGGTTCTGGCAACAGGACATAATGCAACATTTTGTGCGTCTGGACTTTGCAGAACAACTCGATCCAGGCACGGAGCAGACAGGACGCGGTCTTAGCTCAAGTTACTGAGATGAAAATATGCTCGTCCTCAAAAGAATTTACAAGTGAGGAAGCCTGTGGTGTTCTCACTGTGTCTTCGTCCTGCCGTTCACCCTCTGCCGAATCCGGCGAGGATGAGAAGGAAGACCACAGACAGCACAGATGTCCAGTAGCCTGGCCAACCAGACAAACTCTTTTTCTATTCTATACAAATAAGTTAGTCTGGAACCTCTTCCCTTAAGTTTTGTTTCTGAAATGGAACAATCACAAGCAGAGAAACCAATCAGATAAAGGAAGGGGGTGGGGGGTGGGGGGGCACCTCTGACCAAAAAAACAAAAACAAAAAAAAAACATGGATTCTTGACGTTTTTTGTTCATAAAACACCAGAATATGCCGTATTATAAGTAGCTCTGTACTTATTTCTGAATGGGGACAGCAGCAGAAGCCAGTTGTACAAAGACTTGTGGAAAAAGTTCTTTTTTTACATGCGTTTGTTAGTTACATCGCATGTCAACAGGACTTAACTGTTGTTAAAATGGCAACAAGACAAAGAAAAAAATTATGGAGGACTAGACAACAACGAGGACTTCAGCAGAATCAACAGGTGACAAAGGAAAGCATTAAACGCCGCTCGGTAGCTAGCACTACCTTGTTAGCTCTATCACTTTCATAAGACGCGCTGCAGTTAAATGACTGTGATAGGCCATTTCCAAATTGAACCACTCTGAGAGGGGAACCAGACTGGCCTGCTTGCTCACTAGGCTAGATGCCCAGTGCAGGCAGGCTAAGGCTAATAAAAAGCTAAATGCTAAGTTTTGTCATGTTTGTCAGTTTGTGGTAGTGTGATGCATCTGATAACTTTATTTAACCCAGACAAGAAAGCTGACAACACAGCACCTGCTCTAATAATGCCACTAATGCATCTGTTAAAAAAATATTTTTTTCTAAATGCTATTTATTACTATTAAAGTGCCTTTACCTAAATATAAGTCTTAAATGCCTAAAAGACTCAGGGGCTAAGGCTCCATTGGGCTTTGGGGAACCACTGCAGGAGAAACTTGGTCAGATATTTACACTAAAACAAAAGTTTGAGTTATGCTGCTTTCTGTGTAGAGCAGCAGCTCATGTTTAAAATGTAAGAGTTGCTATAACAATGTTATAACCATGTTTTGTCTTGATTTTTTGAGAGACATAAACCCATTTTAGATAAACACATGTTTTGCCCAATGTGTGGTCATAAAACCTGTGGTCTCATCACATCCACAAGTCTGAATGCTCTCCCCATGTTCTTGCTTCACTGAAGCCAGCCTGGTCCAATTCTGAATAAGGATAAGAAAAAGTATAAAATGAATAAACATTTTCAAATATTTACCATCTCCAGAGAATATCATTTTGGATTTATTTAGTTAAATGAGTGGTTATGACTTGCAAAAATAAGCCAAGTTTTAAGACCTCTAACAAACGAAATCGATGATATTTTAATGGTTGATATTCCTCTGTGCCTGCCTCCGTCTCTGTCTCCCTGAGCGATGATGTCAGGAACAGTCGTGTGGAGAGACTGGCTCCGTCGCCATCTGCTGCCCCGCGACGAGGAGGCTCGGAGCTGCACAATGTCCGCCCACGCACCAGCCCACCACACAAACATGTCCTCACACACATCCACAATAAACTTCAGTCCACACGCAGCAGCCAAGTTCCTGCACAGAAGCACCTCCGAGGAGCCATACACTCACACATACACACGCTAACTCCAACATGCTGATCCCCCCACACTCCGAGGGACAGGAGGACCAAAACCACCCACGTCGGGACAAGGTGGATCCCATCTGCTCCTCCACCAGCCTCTCTCTAGCAATGAGGAGAACTGACATGCAATACACTTTACTCATGTCTGCACCGGTTAGCAACACACATAACCAGGTGAAAACATGGGTATCTATAAAAATAAAAAGTTTTTGTATATTCAGTTGTATTTTTTATTTTTTATTTTTTTATTTCACATAACTGGTTGATGTTACCTGTTTTTGTCACAAGGAGGTGTGTAACAGTTTGATACATTTTTGCAACGATACATATCGATTAAAATTGTTTCGATTCGATTCAAGAACATTATTGGTTAGATTGGAACGATACGATTCAACTGCTTCATATCGATAATCGATACAGCTACTTTTACCAAAAATCATAAAAGTTTACTCTCAAATGTAGCAGCATGGCCAGGGTTGATTATGTCCAGCAGATAGAGCAAAGAAAAGTTGAGTATAACATTTTATTTGATTAAAACACAAAAATTACATTCAAAAAGCTGTATCTGGGTTTATTTTAACTTGCAAGTTTCTAATATCAATATTTTCAATATTATTGATCAATATTCCATGTATATCTCTATATACTATCTAGAAAATGATACAATACGATACGATACAAGGTAATGTTTATTGTTATAGCTGTATCATAGGAAATAAAAAATTGATACACTGAAATAGTGACTGCATTGTTACACCCCTAGTAACAACCAATAATGTAATAACTTGCCAATAAAGTAATACATTTTTTTAACCAATTTAATAACATTTTGCCAGTAATGTAATAAGTTAATATTATTGGCCTAGCATTAAAAACTCCTTTGAAAATGTAATAACTGCAGCCTATAATGTAATAATGCATCAATATTACTGCATATGCGTAGTGTTTGTGTGTGGGGTAATGTTATTTAGTTCATTAAAGTTACACTGTGTAACTTTTCTCCTAAATATGTGGGGCATACTGACTTGTTTTTGTGATTTTTTGAGCGATTATAAGGCCTGAGGCGCAATCTGTTGCTCCGAGCGGGGCTTCTGTACTGAGAAACCACCCTCGCAACTTGGCCGGGAGCGCTCCGCTGTTGAGGAAGAGTCACGTGACAGGAAACGACTTGCTTTACGGCATTCCCTTCTGCTCTTATACCTGAGGCGCAGGTATAACCAGGAAGCTACTTTTAGCGTTGTTATTTTCGCCAGTTCGTCAGGGCCGAAGGACACAAGAAGATGAAGACAATGTCGGACGAGGCAAGAAAAAGAAAATGTGAAAGGGACCGCACCAGATCACAGACAAGAGTCAACATCGGACAGACTTTTGCTCGCTGGCGTCAGATGAGAGACAGAGAAGGCTGCAAATCAGATCACGTTTTTGCATCTTTATTGTTGGGCAGGTAAATTAGCCTATTTATTTTTTCTTTAGAACGTGCTTTTTCATACAGTTATTAGTTGTTTTTACTGTGACCATGCGCGATATTTGTTGATAAGCTAACGCTATCGCTAACTCTAGAGAAGTCCAGTCCAAACTTCCAAAGGTAGCAGCAGGTCAACTAAAGTTGAAACAATGATGGAAATAGACGCACGCTTGCACAGTTTCAGAAGGAGGAGGGGCCCTAGTGTTTACGTTTTGCGACGGTGCAGTGGCACCTGTGGCCTCTAGAGGCGCAAGACCGGGAATCTTACACAGTGTAACTTTAATGTGAAGTGCATTTTGTAGTCAGTGGTGTGCTGTGAGGTTGGTGAGACACTATTTCACTGTCAGAACTCTAGATGTAGTCTGTGTACTCAATAGAAGTGCATGTGCATGTTGGCAGCTTGCACCCTGACAGCTGACTGTGTTTCCTGTACATACAAATAGGTGCCATAAAATATGTAAAATGTATGTATTTTTAATACACGTTTTTATATAAGAAAACCACACAAAATTGGTGGGAAAAAAAGTGTGGTGTGCACAAGCTATTATTAAATCCACTAGGCTTTCAAGAAATGCAGTCTTATTGATCTATTATTAGATTATAGGCTGCAGTTATTACATGTTCAAAGGATTTTTTAATGCTAGGCCAATACCAATAATATCATAATAACTTAACATAATAACATAATAACTTATTATATTATTGGCAAGTTATTACTTTATTGGCTTTATTATTTTAAAATGGCCAAAATGATTATGTTATTGGGAGTTATTATATTGTCAATTGTTACAATGCTATTTTCTCATGTACACAAGGGGTCAGAGTTTACTGGAAATGTAATCCTCCTTCAATCCTCCAAGAACTCGACAGACAGACATATTAAGCCCGATAATGCTAAGACTCATAGAGAACATGTTTCAGGCCTCATGAGTAACACTCTAGGAGCCAGATTTACTAAGACGAGTGCTAAATTGTGAGTGCAGATGGTAAAATAGTGTCTATTTGTGGGTGTGTTGCGTGTGATATATGAAGAGAAACTGCTACCGCAAATTTGATATGTAAATGAGAATTTTGCGTTAGCATAAGACACACTGACAGCAAGAGCAACGCTGCTCAGCTTTGTCTGCATCTTTCCTACAGTGATGCAACGCAAAATCAATCTGAGAGTCCAGCCTCAAATAACACGACTGACTGTAGTGGACTGAATATGTTCACTGTCTTTGAGGAATAATCATTTCATTGCATTTTACTTTCTTCTATTAACTTTGCGTAGTCTGTCCTTGTTAAATCCTTGTCTCATGCGATTCTGGCACTGACCACAGTCATGAGACTTAGTTTTCCCTCTGTGTGAGACAGAGGGAAGTAGAAGTAGGAAGTAGGGAAGTAGTAGTCAGAGCCAGTAACCCTTCACACAATTATACAAAATGTATCAAGTAGCCTCTATGCAGTGCTGATGGTGACCAAATAAATATAACAATTAAAAAAAAAAAAAAAAAATATATATATATATATATATATATATATATATATATATATATATATATATATATATATATAATTGCGCAGCCTTGAGCCATGGACCAGCTGTCAATCAAGCGTCACAGCAAGTATTGTGAGGCAATGGGATAAACACAGTGATACTTCACGTTGCCTTTACACAGCGTTTAAAGACGTTTTAAGTATATGAAACAGATCGGAGACAGGAGCTGTGAAGGCGGCAGTTCAGAAAAATACAAGCGAGAATCAAGGAAAAAGTATTGAGGGTAAAGTCTGTCTCTTTGTTTCCTCCAATTTCACATCAACACATCATTGTTGTATCTTTGTAAATGAGCCCTGTTGAAGCATTATAACTTATTTTCAACACCCCATCTGTGCACTAAAAGCTGCACTCATCCCTTTGCAAAACTTTTGCACCTGCTTCTCCAACATGCTAAATTTTCACGCAGATTTAGCTCCTGTACTCGTGATAAATCAAACAGCGACTGCAAAGTGGTTTCATTTGCATTTTCTCCGCCTTGAATTTTGCGTATTCTGATGAGAACGCCTTCTTTTACATATTCATTGAGTCACAGGAGCAAAATCTGCGGCGGGCTCATTTAGCTCCAGTGAGAGATGTAAAACTCAGCTACATCTGGGTTTGCTCTTCTTTTAACACGTCATATTCACTTAGCGTCCACGCAAACCTTTGATAAATCTGGCCCTAGGTAAGCAACTGTCTGTGTATAAAACAGTTTACTATGTAGTAGGGTAAAGTAAAGGGTGTAACTGTGAGTTATATTTTTGTTTTGTCCTCTTACAGAGGTGCCACTACCGTTTATTACCCACAATTCACACAGTTGCCACTCCCAGTGACCGTGCCATGTCAGTATCACATCAACCGTGTATGAATGGCTTTCTATTTTGTTCAGACTGACAGTTCACATCGACGACGACTGGCAGGACGTAGGAACTACTCTCCACTACACAAAAGATAGGTTGGAGCATGAAGAAGGTGACAGTATGGGGCTGAGTAGCCACAACCTGAGTAGTCTGTAAAACAGAGGGAGGGGATTGTTGTGAGTTTTTGAACAGACTACATACAGCCACTGCTGCCATGATGTCCCCAGTAGCTCTTGGTGTCGATTTGAGGTTACCGACTTGTTCTAACACGTGCATTGTTGTATTATGGGCCATCTTTATGCACAGCTTGCTGTTCTAAGCTGATGTTATAAGCAAATCTACACGTTCTATTTGTATTTTCAGACTTTAGAATGATCTGCACTTGTAAAGCACAAAGAAAGTAACTTTGAGAAACAAAGAACTCCATGCATTTGAAGTGTTATGTGTGCCATTACTTGGCTGGCAGAGTGGTTAGTGCTCTTGCCCCCCAGCAAGGAGGTTAGGGTAGGATGACCAGATATGTAGACCAAAACCAGGGACATGTTTTTTTTTTTTTTTTTTTTTTTTTTTTTTTTTTTTTTTTTTTTTTTTTTCAGTAATCATGGTGGATATGAAATGACCACGTCCAAAAGCTTCTGAAATTCATATAATTTTCGGTCATGTAATTAAAGTACCTGACACTAGGGCTTATGTTATGTTATAATATATTTAATAGGGCTGGGAAAATTATCGCGTTATTGCAGAGCATCCATTTATTGATTTAATCGCTTTAATTTCAATTGACGCATCGATTAATTTGATCACAACAAAAATATTACGACGACACTGACAGAGGCAGCAATGCGCTGCAGGTCTTCCAGCGGGGCAGAAATGCACCGTGCGAGTGTAGAAGAAGGCACATTTCCCTTTCCTGTGGGTAACAACGAGCAAATGAGCAAGTTAAAGCAACATGAGTGACCAAAAAGACACATTGCTAAATGATTAATTCCACTTCAGATCGTCACCAGATGGCAATATAGACAAAACAAAAGTTATCTGCAGTCTATGCAAGGGTGAGTTCAATTACCACTGGAGTAACTTGTCCCTAACTTGTCCCTAACTCTCAACATCTCAAAGCTAAGTAGCTCAGACAGCGGAGGTCCCCGACAGTCAACTTTGTTTGGTGCAAGAGGGGCGCCACTGTCCAAGCAAAACCAGCAATAAGATAGTAGTATTTACACTGTTGTGAACCACAACAATTGTTATTAATTGAAGAATTAAACTTATTTTTGTTAAAGTTCTAAAAGAGATTACACATGCTTTTTTAGGTAAGTTTTGTGTATTTGTTGGTTGTACCTTATTTAGGCAAACTTTGTCTGAGTTACAGGTCTCAAAGAAACTATTCATTTATTTTCTTTGCAAGTTTTGTTTGCATTGCACAAGTTTACAGAAAAGTATGTGAAGGTTAATTCAAAATAAATGTTCTAAATTTACAATTTTGTGTTTGTTCGTGAATTCATAACATGATTAATTGCAATTAATTTTTTTCAGATTTGCAATTATTTTATTTTATTTTATTATTATTTTTTTTTATTCCCGGCCCTAATATTTAATGACAAGTCTTTAGACAAATGTGTTTTAACTGTCCTGTGCTTTTCTAGTGTTTAAAATGAGGACAACTGGGACATAGTTTCTTCAAAACTGGGACATATGAGTGTTTTTACAGATATTTGTTAGGACAGGGGACAAGGAGCCTAAAACTGGGACTGTCCCAGTTAAATAGGGACATCTGGTCTCCCTAGGTTAGGGGTTCGATCCTTGGGCCATCCAACACAATCTCAGTGGGTGGAGTCTGCATGGGAGCACCCTGCCTAAGGCCCAAAGTTACTGGGATAGGCTCCACTACCCACAAGGAATAATCGGAAGAAGATGAATGAATTAATAAAAGCTAAAGTTTCACAGCTGTTTATTCCTGCCTTGCTCTTCCAGATGTATTTAGACTGTTAGCAACGCTGTTATTGTACCATATTCAGGCAGTTTCCCATCTTGCTGTTCTTGAGCATTAAGTGTTAAAAAAGTTCTATTGTTCTATTTTTTATTTTCAAACTTTTCGAACATCTGCACTTGTAGGAAAAAAAAGAACACCATGCATTTGAAGTGTCGTGTGTCCCATTACCTGGCTTTACATAAAACATACAAGCAGGGGGCTGTGTTATTGTATCGTATGTAATTACCAGATCACAGTCCAAGTCGCACTCAAGTAACCAGCCTGAGTCTAAGTTCGAGTCACTAAAGTAGGATGGACTGAACAAATGTAGTGAGTGTAGATTTTATGGAAATGAGAAGTGAAGTTTCGAAAGCAACTGACAATCACAGAAGTGGGTTTGATAGACTGACGCAATGTAATGTCAGCCCCCTGAGCTGAGCCTGGCACCTCTGGTGTAAATGTAGATTCAAGCTCAAATCCTACAAGTTAATGTTTGGAGCAGTTACCTACAGGAACCTGAGTAATCCAGAAAGACTGTTGTAGCTCAAGCAAACCATATTACCATTGACACTAAGTTTCTTTTAATTTGACAAATAGAATCGATCATTGTACTGTTCATTACCACTGACAAGGAGGTTATGTATACACCAGTGTTGGTTTGTTTGTTGGTGTATTTGTTTGACCAGTGATTCTCAACTGGTGAGTTGGGACCCAAAGTTGGGTCACGGAACCATTTTCAGCAGGTTGCATGCCTTTTTCAAACAAAAAAAAAGAAAGCTGAATAAAAAAGTTACGCTATTGTTAAACCTAAGGTTGAAGTGAGCACTGCTTAATTCTCCTCAAAGCACAATGTCTTTCAGTATTTACCACTGAAAAGGCCATCAGAAGAAAAGTAAGTTTTGTATACTTGAATCCTTTTGAATTGCACTTTTTATTTCATGTATTTTGGTTTTAAATTAAACTGCATCTAAAAGAATGTTGAAGGGAATAGTTCCATCTCTAGCATCACCACTTGCTTGTTAAATTTATATATTAATTTCTGTGTGTGTTAGCATACTGTGATATTCTGACATTCTGTCCCAGGTTCAATACATTTGATCAATTGAAATATCTTTTTTATTTGAGTCACAGCTTGTCATTTTAGGGTGATGGTCGGTCCTGAAGCTAGACCCTTTGAGAACCACTGTTTAACTATATTTTCAGGATTGATCAGTAATGGGCACATTTGAGTCCAGTTCAGTCGCAAGAGTCCAATGTTGGAGTCACACAAAAATGACCAAAGAATTACAGGTCTGGCACGATCAACAACATGAGTCTGTTTGGTGTTTTCTGCAGCATTGGGTGTAGTAGGAGACAGTCGGATCTAGTTTTGAATCAGTGTCAAAAGGAGTGCTCTGATTGGCTTGGGCTCAATTCACAATTTTTTATACAGCTCCTGATTAATTGTAGCCTTGTACACATATAGGCATAATTTATAAGAGGGAATGGGGCGTTGTAATCCCTCCCCATTAATCCAAACCAGCCAATACAACACTTTCAATAATCATGTCTCCCATTGGGCAGGCAGAGATCCTTTGTCTGAGGATGCAACAGCTGCAATAACCCAGTGCGTTTTGTTCATAATGTGTTTAATGTAGCACACTTGACTGTTCTGAGTTTATTCACAGACGCCCATTTGCAGCAGAGTTTAGTGACTAGCGCTGGCTGCCGTTATGTTTGATTATTGTCTTGTGCATGCAGAACATATATGAGCAGCTTGTAAATTGATCTAGGTCGCTCAACCAGGGGAGACATAAGGGAAAAAGGCAGTAATATTAATAACATATTTTATCTATACAGTGCTTTTCTAGACACTCAAAGACGCTTTACATAGGGTTAAAAAAAAAAAAAAAAAAAAAAAAAAAAACATGTCTTCTGGGAGGGGTGGGTGTTGGGTTGGTGAGTCTTGGCCTTAAAGCAGACTGCTAATTCAATTCAATTCAGTTTTATTTGTATAGCCCAGTATCACAAAAATGAGTCGCCTCAAAGGGCTTCACAAACAGTTAATCAAACAAAAACACACAATCAGACGTAACACAATCAACACAAACAATAACTACACTAAACTCTACAGACCCAGGACACGCTTGTCCTTAGACCCTCCTTCTTGGTAAGGAAAAACTCCCCAAAAAAAAAAACAGCTGTGGGAAAAAAAGAAGAAACCTTATGGAGCCCATATTGAAGGAGAGATCCTCTCCCAGGACGGACAGGCAACAGGTGTCTAGGACTGTTAGTTCATTAGCTCATCTACAGGATCATAGTTCACTCTGTAAGGATGCAGCAGATGGGCCTCATCCAGACAGGGGAGTGGGGGTGAGGTGTAGAGACTGTGTCTGCCTCTCTAACATGAGTTGGAAGCTGATTCCATGAAACAGGAGCTTGATAAAGGCTCTACCTCCAACTGTACTTTTAGAAACCCTGGGAACCACTAATAGCCCTGCATTTTGTGAGTGCAGTACTCTGCTTGGTTGGTATGGCTCTATAACATCATTAATGTAGGATGGGGCCGTACCATTTACAGCCTTGTAAGTCAGGAGAAGGAGAGTTAGCACAGAGAGGACATGCAGACTCTACATTCTGGATCAATCCTATACCCTCTGCCCCTCAGACACATCCAAGTCAAAGATAAGTCCATTACAGAAGGCACAAAAAAAAAAAAAAAAAAAAAAAAAAAAAAAAAAAAAAATATATATATATATATATATATATATATATATATATATATATATATATATTTGACTCAATTTTTTAGTTTTAACTTTTCTTGATTTACATTGGAACTTTTGGTATTTTTCTGTTGGTATATAAAAGCCTAGCAGTGGACAAACTCCTTTTATTGTTCATTAAGCCTTACTAGCATTTGATGATCACTTTTTACAATCACCTGCAGGCTAAGCATGATGGTCTTTCTATCCAATGTTGCACGCTAGCTTTAAAATTTATGATCCACAGACATGTTGATTGTGCAACAAAAGGCTCAATATCAATAGAGCCGTCATTTGGTCCTTATTGCAAATGGCCAATGCTATAAAATCAGCCCACTCCATATTCACACAAACCCTTCATTTTACATTGGACACAGCACTTGTACATAAACATTAGCACTATAAGCTGTCCATTCAGATATATTTGAAAAGCTCCACTTGATAAATCCATAGGCTGTTTCATGTCACAACCTATTACAAGCTTTAAGAAAGACCTTGTTCACATGGAATAAAAAGGCTGTCCTCTGCATTTGTGCGTGCCATCCTTCCATCCTTCCATCCTTCCTTCCATCCATCCATCCATCAGTGCAGGCGCTGGGAGCTGTGCAGTCAGTAAATACAGATATTGAGTTGAAACAGACAGCCCTGCGCTCGAGGAGGAAGAAGACCTGCGGGCGTGTTAGACTACATACAAAGATTTATGAATAAAACACCACAGCACTACCCCAGGCACGAGCCACGTCTCCAACCAGTGTAAACACCAGCCCAGAACAAACACAAGGGTGAAGGGTAGGACTACAAACACAAACAGCAGGGGAACTACAAATCCCACAGCAATTAGAAGGACGCTTAAAGTCAGTGCTGTCTTATAAATGTAGTGTATTTATATGTTGCGTGTGCCATTTATTCCTTGTCCTAGCAAGAAAGGTCAGACATGAATCCAGGACTTGTGAGGCTAGAGTAGCGTTTCCCAACCAAGGGTACGGGGACACCTAGGGGTACGCCAGCACATTGTAGAGGATACACTGCAGACTGATGGAAGCATGGCTGCCAGCCCTCTCTGACCAGCACCAAACACAGTCACAATGACACACTCATACAGGCAAGGTGGGTCAAGTGGGTCTTGCCCAAGGACACCACGACAGTATGCAATGCTGGTAGCAAGGATCGAACTGCCAACCTTCAGGTCTGACTGAGCTACTGCTGCTTCACTAAATTTGGGTAGAGTTGCCAAAAATTGCTCTCAAGAGTATCATTACTTTAAAATAATTTTCACACTAGGCCCCAGAGAGGAACATATTCCTTATTCTAAGACAACATTTTTTTATTTTGTTGTTTACAATTTGTGTTCTGAAAAACATTTTGCAGAAATCTTTAATAAAATAAAATATACATTTACAAATTGAGTGTCCATGTTAGTTTTACATTTTGTAATTAGCTGGGAAAAAATATTTGTTCACAATGAAGTGCTTTTCTTGTTTATTATGATTACAAAATTACCATAAATGGACAAGGACCACTCTCAGGGGCCCCTACACTTACAGGGCCCCAGTGCTGTTGCCCTGGCTGCATTGCCTGATGCTACGCTCCTGAATTAACAATAGAAATAAGTTATTATATCTATATTGAAGGCTAAAATAAAAAGTACAATTTATTTTAAAAAGTTATTACTCCCCAGTGCACGGTGCCTACAGCAGAGGCCTGGGGGGGGGCACTGCTGATGTGAGCGCTCCGGTTGTAGCTGCAGCTTGAAACATCACCGACGGCTGTTTCACCCTCTGACTCACTAAATTACCTCAGAATCCTTTTTACCAGCGCCGCAGCCTAAGCCCTTCGGTTCGGCCTGGGTCTACAGCGGTTTCTTCTAATTGAGTTTGGAGTAATTACCACGCGGCTAATGCATTGTAAGTGCCTTCTAAATCAGGACTAAAGATTTTGTTTCAGTCTACAAGTGCATGCAGCGATCGCAGGCAGCGGGATGTAAAGGGAAGAAGGAATCAAGAGCCAGATCTGTGCTAGGGCAGAGGAGAGACTGTTTCTGTCATGTGGCGGAGACCTGTGCATTTCGATTAATCTCGGACTTTGATTGTGAGCGCAGACAGAGGTCGTCTGGCTGACATTTTTGCATGGGGACTTTTGATCTGAGACGATAAGTGTGATGGTAATGAGCACTAAACACATGGAACAGAATGTGGAAGGGTTAGACTGGGATCCATGTTCTGTGGTACAGCAAATATGGAGCCTGACTGTTTGTGGAGATATGTTTTCTGTTAGTAATGTCATGTATAATGATTGTCTTTGAGTTTAACCCTCATCCTACCAGAAAGTTTTACACACATAGATAACTGAGTGGAGTTACTTTGTACCCCATAGATAAAAATCTGTAAAAAAAAAATAAATAAATAAAATAAAAAAAAATACTGCAATTATTTTCTCATTAGTGATGTGTTCATTGTCATTTCTAGTATAAATATTTTGTTTGTAAATTATTATGTGTATATTTTTGCCTATAATTGACATATTTAGACACCCAGATTTGCAGACTTTCTTTAATAAAAATTGCATGCATTATGTCAGGAACAGTCCACATTAACACAAACAAAGCTCATTCACCACTCTTTATTCTGATGTGGTTTAGTTCAAAATAAGTTAAAAGTTTATTTTTGACTCATTTTATAATTAAAAGCAGGCGGAGCTATATTCACTCTAATATTGAATAATTCCAATAAATCCACCAAAAATCATGCATATAATCACGCAAAGTTGAGCTTTTTAAAATAGCAATTTTTTGTTCATTACAATTTAAATAAGACTCTAAAAGTTTGATTTTCATCAGTAATTAGGCTGAATCAGTATATTATGGATTTATCAGGATCTTTTCTGCTGTGTGTGGACAGTGCCATCCTGTGGGCCTCAGTAAACTTGTACAAACTTCAAAATGACATGATGTTTTGTAAAAGAAAAAGTAATTAAAATGATAAAAACATTCAAAATACATAGGCAAAAATAGATACTTTTGGCTGGGGTCATTAGTGACCTCGATACGTTTCTGCTTTTAAAATTCTCAAATTACATCAGAAACCCAAAACATCATATGGACACATGAAGTCATAGACAAGTAGCCTGACAAAGTCATGAAAAATCAGAGCAAGAAAATACAGCATCTCTAACATATGACAAAAAATATATGCCCAGGGTCACGTTTTACCCCATTTGGTTGGATGAGGGTTAAAATTCATTAATTTAATCGATGTGTGTCAGATTTCATTTCAAGGACACATCTATTTTCATGAACAAGAGAGAAGGGGTTATAGAGCGTAACTGAATATTGATCTGTGTTCAGTTTCATTAGTAACCAAAGGCCATATAGAACAAACTTAAAGGCCCCTATTATTTTTGAGCTTTTAACATTGTTATAATGTTGTTTCTACCTCTTGTGTTCACAGAAATATGACAGACTCAAACTAAATGTTGGGAGACTGTGCATGAAAATAATAGAATGCAGTGGTAGAAACAAATTAAAGATGAAAATATATTACCACTTCATAAAAAATAAAAGCTCATTTTGACTTTGATAGCAGCAACAGGTCTCAGTGTGTGAAAAAGACAAATGGGAAATGCTTACTAAAAAAAGCTGGGCTGAGTATTTTACAAGACCAGTAATAAAACATGTGTTTTAATATTATTAGTAGTATTGGATATTGGATGCTTGTGGTCTTCTGGCCTTGAGCAGGGCTGAACTAAAAATGTTTTTGCTGTTGTTATCAAATTTTAAAATGTGAGACAGTATTATATCAGCACCTGATAGGTTTGTTAGGTTAATATATAAATACCATTTTTTATAAAAAATTTAAATGACTTTTAAAATGATACAATTTAAATGTACACTTTTAAACTGTAATTTCTTTATTTACGCTATGTTTGGCCCGTGACCTACTCTGATTGTTAAATTTCAGAACCATGAACTGAGTTTGACACCCCTGTTAGAGTTTTCGGCTCTTAAGGAGATAGATAAGCTCAGAATACGTGTGTGAATAAAACATAATACTAGACCAGGTATGTTCTTGAGGTGAAAACAACATTATGGTTAAAAGTCAGCAGGTGAAGCCTGGGTCAGTGGTTCATTCTCTATAAAGGAGCAAAAGTCTCACAATACATTAGCAGTCCCAACCCTGCATAAATGGGGTTGTGTCAGTGGGGTAGGGCATCTGATGTAAAAACCTGCAATGTGGCTACCCCCTAAAATAAATGGAGCAGCCAAAAGGGACTTTCTTTCCATAATGCCACTGTTGGAGTATGGTGCAGTGTTCTTTAGGCCAGTGGTTCTCAACTGGTCAGGCTTCGGGACCCAGCATCACCCCATTATGACAAGCCACGCCCCAAATAAAAGATCAAATGTACTAAACCTCAGACAGAATAATGCCAGAATGTCACAGCACGCCAACACAAAAAGAACATATTTAACAAGCAAGTGGCAATGCTAGAGAGGGAACTATTTCCTTCAACATTCTATTAGGTGCAGTTTAATTTAAAACCAAAATACATGAAATAAAAAACTGAAATTCAAAATAATTCAAGTATACAAAATTGACTTTCCTTCTGATGACCTTTTCAGTGGTAAATACTGAAAGACATTGTGCTTTGAGGAGAATTACGCAGCGCTCACTTCAGCCTTAGGTGTGACAGTAACATAAAGTAACTTTTTTATGATTTTGTTTGTTTGTTTGTTTTTGGCAAAGGCCCATGACCTACTGAAAATGGTTCCGTGACCCACTTATGCATCCCAACCCACCAGTAGAGAATCACTGCTTTAGACCATGTTGTATTGACAAAAAAATGCCCCCAAAAGCTTCCTGTACAACTCACTCCAGTAAAAGCAAATCTATATTGGAGTGTCAGTGGAGTTCCAATTTTATGTTCAAAATGTTTATGTTTTATTGCTGTATATTTGTTAATTTATTGTTCCCAATCTCTTCAGACCAGCAAATATAAAGCAGCTTTTTATGGAGACAAGCTGGTGTTTATAATGAACGAGCCAGTGAGCACTACTATAGCACTAATTAGACATTAATAAAAACATCTGCTCAGAGGAAAGATCCATACAGCTCTATATCCACCAGCTTTTTTCATCTTGTTTACTAAAATCGTTTAATATCACCTGTTATATACAGATAAATGCAATGATTAGAAAACCAGTCACTAAACCTTTGTTCTGTTTAACTTTGTAGTGTTGGTCCAAGGAGACAGGGAATGATACAAGTAAACAAACAGCTCCCTAACCTGCCTCCGACCTCCCCTCTCTCTGAAGGCTCCTTTAATTAGGCTGTAATTGCCTTATTAGCTCAGGATATCGATGGAAGAGAGGAGGTGAGGGAGGTGAGGGGAGAGAAAGGTCAGCGGAGGGAGAGAGGGCTAGAGAGCAGAGGAGATAACTGAGGAGTCAACAGAGGAGGGCCACGGGGCAGACTCATACAACAGGACACGGCCAGGGAACAGGCAAGGACAGGAGGAGAAAAGAGGTAGCACATATGAAGTGGTTGGGTGTAGTGGTTATGGTTAGAGACTAAACGTTCACTATGGGCCACATCGTTGTAAACATTACGTCTTAACTGGGGACACGGGGTCACAAACAAGATCGGACAACATTAAATGTGAGTAAAAAGAAAGTATTTATATATGTAACATGCTCACCTGTGATGGAAACACAAAAGTCACAAAAATCATATACAAATGAACAGGAGATCGTGCTCAGAGGCAAAAGTGTTTTTTGTTTACAGTCATATGTAAAAGTTTGGGCACCCCTCTGAGGTTGCATAATAATTTACTCTGTCTACACGAAAAAAGATCACAGAGGTATGGCATTCATTTTCTAGTGACATCTGAGTTCTACGGTGTTTCTGACAACAATTTTTAGTGTAGGAAAATTTAGGAGCACTTTGCACAAAGAACCTCTGTATGTGAGGGTGATGCCACAGCACAGAGTCACTTGAGGTTTGTCAGTCCACACCACGTTGTTCCATAATCAATCTGGATTGTCTAAATGAGCTTTTGCAGACCTCAAGCGACTCTACTTGTGTCGTGGCATTATCCTCACATACAGCTGTTCTTTGTGCAAAGTGCTCTGAATTGCTGACCCATGTACAGAAACATCTGCAGCAGGATGATGTTGTAGGTCTTTGGAGGTAATCTGTGGGTTGTTTTTAACCATTCTCACCATTCCTTGTCTAAGTCTCTCTGGTATTTTCTTGGCCTGCCACATCTGGCCTTAACATTAACTTTGCTTGTCTTCTGCCATTTCCTGATTACCACCTTAAATACCTTTTTCCATTATTGGATGCACCTGTCTATGAAGTTCAAGGCTTAACTAACTAATCTAACAAGTTTTGTGTTGCAAGTAATTCATTTTGAGAACATACATTCAAATCAACAAACTTATAAGGGTGCCCAAACTTTTGCACAGACATTTTTTTCATATTTCATTTAATTTCATACACCTACATACTGCTACACTAAAGACGGTGGTTTGGAAAAAACCCTAGACCTCAGATGTCAAAGAAAATGAATGACATACCTCTGTGATGTTTTTTTTTTTGTGAAGACAAAAAGCCCTCAGAGGGGGCCCAAACTTTTGCACATGTCTGTGTACATGGTTGTTATTGCGTGAACTGGTGACTTCCAGTATTAACTCAATACTTTCTCATGAACTCATGGTCTCCCCACCTGGCTCTGGCCACACGCAACACATTTAGTGTGAACTGAAGTCTGCAATAACATCGTATCAGAGATGAACTGCACATGCAGTGTACTCTCAAGCTGATTCCACACTAGGGATGGGCAATACATGTTTATAGAGAAATTGTATGTCTAATATTCCTACAGATAATTTCTTGGGGCAGGAATTTTTTGAAATCAAAATTTTATTACCCTTCAGGAAGACAAATCTCATGACTAATACTGGCCATTTAAAGAGGAACTCAACCCTAAACCACATTTTTTACCTGATAAGCTGTACAAACGGGGCTTTAGTGATAGCCAATCCAACTTTATTTATAGAGCACTTTAAAAACCAAGGTGCTATACACTCATTGGTGTTAAAACACAAAGAATTATAAATATACTACTAACAAGCAGGTGAAAATAACTATAAAAGAACTAAAAACAACAGTTATCTCAAGAAAAACTATAAAATAAACAATAAAACAATACAAATCAACAACAACAAGTCAAAAAGGAAAAAAAGTGTTTTAAGAGAGGACTTAAAAACAGGAAGTGAATAAGGTCCAGCTGAAAAAGAACAGTCCCCGCTGAAGTTCCTCTCTGAGGAACAACTATCAGAGACCTGAGAGAGAGCAGGGGTGTAGGGCTGGAGCAGGTCGGACAGATTCTGTGAGGCAAGACCATGGAGGCATTTAAAAGCAAACAAAAAAATTTCAAAGTCAATACAAAAACGAACTGGGAGCCAGTGCTAATGACCAATTATCTGAGTGCTGCCCTCCTAAGGTCAAACAGTGGCTACTTCTGCTCAACAGTTCCAGACAGACAGGTGTGATGTAGTATTTTAGCTTGTTACCACACCTGTGGAAAAAAAATGCATTAAGATGATTTGACTTTCCTGTCTTTGATGATTTTTTTTTTCCTTTCAAGGTTGTCACATTACCTCCTAAGACTACAATGACTGGCATATTAATTTGGCCTATATAGTTTTATGGCAGAGGCCCTCTCTGAGACCCTCTTAGTACAGCGCTTTCAAATGTCTTTCTCTGACCTTATCCCAGAACACACAGTTTACACACCAAGTACACACACAGACAGAGAGACGTATGGAGAGTCTGCAGCAGGTGAGCACGAGGCCGTCTCCTGTGGGAAACACATGTCAGTATATATGAGATACATGACTACAGTCTACCTCTGACCCTGACCTCAGCATCGGGGAGACGGCCGAGCAGAGGAGGGCAACCAGAGGTGATGTATGAGAGAGAAGGAAACGTTTGACATTGATAAGAACTGTGATACTGGTGTGTGATCACTGAGATAAATGATCTGTGTAAGCAGCCATAGCATTTGATGTTTACCAACGGCAACCTTACCTGGAGGACCTTTATGTGTGATCCGTCCCATCCAGCAAACTAACGGTTCAGATGCCTCCATCTCAGACAGAAGGCTACACAGCGTCAAAGACAGAAGAGTCAGAAGCTAAATAGAGTTTCTTCTCAGAGGCTGAATAGATACATTCGGTATCGCATCATAGTTATGGCTTGGTCTGGTGTGGGGGAAAACAAACCTTTCGCCTGCTTAGAAGTGCTACTTTTTCATTCCTTTCAGACTGTTTTCTAGGGAATTATTTGCAAATTAAACTATTTTAAAACAAGTTCTGTCTTACACAGAGCCCTTAAATTGTGATGTGACATGAATAAGAATGCCACATTAGAAAATTTCTTAAGCACTAAAAAAAATAAATAAATAAAAATAAAAAAATTGACCAAACCATATTATTCCATCTCTCAGCGTTGGGCCGTAAAGAGCAGATGAGAGTAGCCCTTATTCATTTATGGTCAGTTTATATTCATAATAAACAAGAACAGCACTTCATTACAAATAAAATATTATTTCCCCAACTAATTACAATTTAATTTTCTGTAAAATGTTTTCTTAATACATAAAAGTAAACACACACAAACAGGTTTGTTAAATGATTAAATTAAGCAATTTAATCTGCTTAAGATTGTGAAAGCCTGCCCTGGGGCCCCTCATCACCAACTTACACCACTGGTTGTGTCCCTGCGCAGGACCCTTCACCCACATTGCCTATTGTTTACTAACTCAGTTTCTTTTTATGTACTTAATGTGGACAACCTCTGGGAGACCCTCTGCAGTATCTTCGTGGCCCACCAGGGGGCCCTGGACCCCTCTTTGGGAACCACTGCCATAACCAAAAGATGTACTTAAATAAAGGGATCTTGACTGAGAAATGATCATGGAAATAAAACACAATAATTCACATAAAACAAAATAATGCAGAAGAATAAAATAAATGTATCCCCAAACCCCATTACTACTCTTCTTAAGTGTGTGTTTCTGTGACTAGAGGACTTAAATGAAGTATGGAAGTCAAATTAATTTAGCAAATGATCTACATGATTAAAGTTACAAGATAGATGTCTGGCCTGTTTACACATGATGAATGAAGTCAACATCTATGCCATCTATGTCATTCAGATGCTATTTTTGCTGCACATTTTGTATTCTGTTACGGTCTACCCCTCAACGCTGTTTCAACATACATGCAACTCATACGTGCTTGTTAAAATTCATAGAAAGGACTGGGGTCGCCAGCTAATTTTCATTTTCAATTTGTATTTTGTTGACAGTACATCAGCGCTGTCGTTTTATTTCCATTAGCCCTGTGGCGGAGAACGCTCATTTCCACTCTACAAGAAAAGAAAAAAGAAAAAACTTCAGAGATGATGAGGAAGTTGGAAGAGTCGGAGCCCATGACACCAAGAAAATAAAGTCAACATCTGTTACAACAAGAAAGATGGCCAACTTTGTTTTATATTGTGGCTGTAGGCTTTACCAATCCATCTGTTGCTGTTTTGGAAGCAGTGAAGTGGTTCTATAAAAGGAAAGCCGGTGGGAGTGAGGAGGATCTGCAAAAGTGCCTTCCCTTCCACTTCTTCTTCTTCTTCTTCTTCTTCTTCTTCTTCTTCTACTTCTGCCGCCCACCGCTCACACAAACACTGGAGTATTAGAGCGAGAACACATACACTCGAGTGGAAGTACAGAGACGTGTGTGAAGTGCAATAGGATCAGTTGTAGAATATGAATCTCTCTGTTTACTGTTGGCGGGCCTTCCTCAAGAACACTCCTTAAAGGGGAACAGTGTAGTGTTTCTGAGTGAGTGTGATGGCTAAAGAAGTTGGTACAGGGTGAAAAAAAAAAAAAAAAAAAAACATGCATATCTTCCTGGAGTATCTTAGCAAAAAATAAAAACAGCCTTGCAAGAATGGGAGCACCAACCCAATCCCTTAAGTCTTGGGTCTAGCAAGAAAGCGACACATTGTAGCAAGTGATAACGTAATAATGGCCAATAATGTAATATCTGCCAATAATCTAATAAAGGTTTTGAGACAAAAATGTAATAACATTTTGCCAATAATGTAATACATTACCTAGCATTAAAAAAAAATTAAAATGTAATAACTGTAGCCTGCATAATGTAATATGTCTGTGAAGGTTCTCAGTCATCCAGGAAAAATCAGTGAAAAGGTTAAACCAAAAGGTCATCCGGACAAGGTTTGGTTTTAGAAGACCCCTAGTCTGAAGGGCTTAATCATTTCTGAGGAAAACTGCTGTTAGGGTGGAGATTTATATTGGCAAGGCAAGTTTATTTGTACAGCATAATTCATACACAGAGTAATTCAAAGTGCTTTACAGAAAAAGGCAAGGTAAAAGTACATAGATAATAATTACAAATAAAACAGTTAACAATTAAGAATCCATTTAAAATCAAAAGAGAAGAGTGCAGATAAAACACTTTCAGTTTTCATATGCACAGCATAAGTCTGGACTTAAAACGCTGCTTCACTGAGTTTAGTCCTGACTCTGGGCCCCAGCAGAGACCTGTCCCTGAGGTTCTCAGAGTCTCAGATGGTTCATATGGGACCAACAGGTCAGAGATGTACTTTGGTGCTAAGCCATGGAGAGACTTGTACACAAGCAGAGCTGTTTTAAAGTCTATTCTCTGAGCAACAGGAAGCCAGTGCAGAGACCTGAGGACAGGACTAATATGGTCGTACTTCCTGGTTTTAGTCAGGACCCGAGCAGCAGCGTTCTGGATGTACTGCAGCTGTCTTACAGCTCGCTTAGTGAGTCCAGTGAGCAGACCGTTACAGTAGTCTAACCTGCTGGAGATGAACGCATGAATAAGTCTCTCTAGGTCAGGTTTAGACAGTATACCTTTGATTCTGGCAATGTTTTTGAGATGGTAAAATGCTGATGACGTTATAAATTTAATGTGACTGTTGAAGTTCAAATCTGAGTCCAGGATTACCCCTAGATTTCTAATCTGACTTGTAGGTTTCAGTGAAAGAGACTTGATGTGACTACAGACTTGCCTGGAAATTCCAGACTCACCGCTGTACCAGCGGTGAGTCTGGTCACCATAGAATCTATTCGATTTCTAGCGCGGAGCAAACGGGCAGCGGAGTTAGCCAATCAGAAAATGGCGGACGTGACGTTAACAAAGCGACAAGAAAGTAAGCAACGCGAAAACATTTTTTTTTTTTTTTTTATAAAGGCTTCTAGTGCTGCAAGCTGCTGTGGTTTTAATGACTCGATATGTTTTTGGTCATTTAAAACGGAATTTACCGCTGAATGAAACAAACTCGGCTCCTCAGTGCGCCACCTTGATTGTTGTTGTTGCGGACGCTGCTCGCGAAGAACACGTGACTTAAAAAAGCGAATCAAAATGCACGGTACGGTTGGGATTTGAGTAAACCACTGCGGACGGCGTGGTGACCAGACTGATATTTCTCTGTATAATAATACAGAGACATATCAGTCTGGATTTTCCAGGCAAACTACAGACACCTTATCTTTGTTATACAAAGATGACCTTCTTGTTTAACCATTTTTACCTATAATGTAATAATACACCGATAGGACTACATTTTTTTGGCCATAAGATCTTTTTCTTTAATTATTTATACTTTTTTGCAGTTTAGTGCAGTTTGCTCATCAGAAACAGATTTAGAGGATAGCATAGTTAATTATAATTGTATAAACCAGTTTGAAAATGTTTCTTGTACAAAATGTTCTATTTAGAATATAATTAGTGTAATATAATGAGCGTAGCCTGACTAACCTGTGCATGTGTGTATTAAAACAGAATATTGAGTAATACCATACCATAAAAATATAACTACATATGCACACAATAAGTAGTCCTTGCACTTCTCGTAATGGTTGACATCTGTTAGCATTAGCGCGGATGCTGTACCAGTGTCTCTCCTGTCTCCATGCCTGCATCTGTCTTCCTGTTGTGAGGGTAAAGCGGAGGCGTGTTGGACTCCTCTATGTTCCAGCCTCATTAGAACCGTTCAGTCAATCAAGCATTAACCCTCAACACAAAAACATGCTAAGTGCTTTGTCTGGGTGAAATTGGACTTAGCAGAACGAGGTTTTCTGTCTCCCACACCTCAGCCAGGAGCGCCGTCCAGGAAACACAGCTGACTGTCAGGAGCAGACGAGTGGAAAAGAGAGATACTGTGTGTAGATAAGTAGTGTTTTTATGCACACATTACAATGCATGTGCAGCCTACGAGCAAAAAATACACGCTGTAAAAAAAAAAAAAAAAAAAAAAAAGCAACAAAAACTCAAGGTAACAGGATCGTTCAAGATTTTTGAGTTTAGGTCCAACTCAAAATCTTACGTTTTCAACAAGTACCGTATTTTTCGCACTATAAGGCGCATCGGATTATAAGGCACACCTTCAATGAATGGCCTATTTTAAAACTGTTTTCATATATAGGGCGCACCGCATTATAAGGCGCATAGAATAAAAGCTGTAAAAAGCTGTAAAAACTGTAATGGCTGGTGTTGCGTTATGCATCCACTAGATGGAATCTAGAGGGAATGTCAATAAAACAGTCAGATAAGTCAGTCAGTCAAACTTTATTAATAGAATACAAACCAGCGTTCTTACAACTCCGTTCACTCCCAAAACAAGTTAGTGCATTCACAATACGGTACCGTACGTACCGGTAGCTCTTATTTGCGCTGCCCTCGTTGAAAACAATGTATTTTCAAGTCCATTTGTCACAGTTCAAAGCTACATGAACAGCGTTCGAGCGCTCAGTTTTCTGTCCCCTCAATGTCACAACTCTTCTACTGAGATGGAGCAAAGGCCGCGCCTCCTTGTTCTTTTGCGGCAGGATCCATAAACACGCCTATGGCACACATGAACAGCTGGGACTGGACTTCCCCTTTATCGTTTTTACCGCTGTCACTTCGGCGACGCCCCCTGAATACGGTAGCCATAACTAACCAACATTGATCCATATATAAGGCGCATCGGATTATAAGGCGCACTGTCGGTTTTTGAGAAAATTAAAGGCTTTTAGGTGCGCTTTATAGTGCGGAAAATACAGTATGTCTTTTTTTTTTTTTTTGTACATTTACAAATCTTGTCACAACATAGTCACCTGTTGACACCAGAAAAAACATTGTTTCTCTGTGTTGACATGACAATAATAATACAATAATAATGGCTGCAGATTAATTATGGAATTGCCACAATTTTTAATGCAAAAATACAATTTAATTACAAAGTGCAGCCTTTGTAAACAGTTGGCATTGTATATTAATGAGTAATGTAAAAACAAGAAAGACCTCGACCTGACAGAGATGGATGATGGATTTAGGAAGCCACATGAATGAGATGGCCCTCTAGCACCATCAAGCTGTATTTCTATACATTTGTGCATCTCTACCACTCTTAAGCCAGATCACAGTTGTCTTTTTCTAACAATTTAACAATTCAGACGTCTGTACTGTGACCTGAATGACTGAGGATTGCCACAGACAAATTGCCAACCACTTTGCTACTTATCCAGACAATAGTATTAGGTGTGCTGGAGCTGCTTTGGGCCTGAGGCAAATCGCCACATCAAATCATCTCCTAGTGTGGCTGAGGTCACACTATATATGTACATGCTCTACCAACAGAGCTATAGTTCTCTGTTTTCTACTGCTACTTCCTTTCTTATTTGGGGTCGTCACCACAATTTGGCAGATTTCTACGACCTGTTTATGCCCTTCCTGATGCAACCAGCCATGTACTGTGACTGGAGTGGGCAATGTGCGTGTCTTGCCCAGGGACACAAAGACAGCATGCACTGCAGATGAGTAGAAATGGAACATTCAACGAATCGTTTGAACGTCTCTTCACCATGACCGCTGAGAACAGAGTCAGAGTGGTGCGCGAGGCATCGTTCTTTTTTCTTTACTCTCTTATCGAAATGAACAAGCTCTTTTTTGTTTGCCATATGCACAAAAACTTCATTAAAATAGGAGAATAAAACAAGCTCAAGGGAGAGTCATACGGAGATGGAAAGAGCTGAGAGGAGAAGCGCACAAAGACAGCGTGCATGCTCAGAATCACATTAGTCAGAAGTCTGTAGTTGTAAACAGTGCCTCCATGTGTGTGCATGAAAGTTTAGTTTTTACTGACATTTTTACATGAACAAATCTTAATGTAGCTATATTTTGCACATTTTTGACATATAATAGTCTCACTCTGCAAAGGTACATGACGTCGTAGTTAGTGAATTTACACATCTACACATGCTAAATTTGTTATCATCAATAAATAAGATAATAATAATGACCCACCAACAGAATGCATTTTATTCTGATTAAAATTATAATGTATCATAGCCTGGCAAAAGACAAACTCGTTTCCTACTCTATACAAAGAAGTTAGTCTGGTATCTCTTCGGTAACATTTTGTTTCTAAGGTGGAACAATGACCAATCAGAGAAACGAAGGGCAGGACTTAAGCAGCCACCGCTGACCCAAATAAACATGGATTCTCTTTTTAATAAAACACCAGAATACGCCGTATTCTGAGCAGCTCTGTACTTATTTCAGGACAGGGACAGCAGCAGAAGCCAGTTGTACAAAGATTTGTGGAAAAAGGTTTTGTTTTTTTTTTTTTCTTTTTCCTGAATGGCTTCTTAAGATTACATAAATACAAAAAGTCTTTGAACGGCTTTTTGAAGTGAACAGATCCCAAAGATTCAGCTCCCATTAAAGATCCATGAATCCCATCTCTATGGGCCAGATTCAAACTGCAGACTCTCTGGTTCAAAAATGCATATCACCTGATGTATTTTCTTCCTTTTTTAAAATGGGTAAATACTTCCCACTGCATACTAACACATATCCGTTAGACATACTGTCATCTATCACGGTTCAATTTGACTAATACAAATGGGTCAGCCTCTGTGTGAATCCTGTGCGCGGTCGAGCGTAACTCCTGTCTGTCACAAACACACATGTTCCTATTACCATGACAAACCAGCTGACATTCCATTTCTCCGCTAACAAACACACACACACATTCGCACAGAGGCATGATGGGAGCTAGATAACACAGTTCCCCAGAGGACGGGGGCTGTTGTTTGCTGCCTATGATGGCTGACACGGCTGAGTGACACTTCCCGGGTACGAGCCAGCAGCCAGTCCACTCAAACAGGCCTGATAGAGCAGACATGAGCCGGGTAATGGAACAGGGGACAGAGGGGGGATGGCGGGGGTGGTGGAGAGATTAAATGTGCATGTGATACAAAATGGGTAAATGTATTTCAAGGACGGACATGTGGCAGTCACAATCTGAGAATTTTAAATCAGTTGGAGGCTGGAGCAGGTTGAGTGATAGAGGCCTCACTGCCAGGGCCATAGCTTTTGACATTTAGGCGAACTATAGACCCTTCTTGTGTTTGTAAACAGAATGTCTGCGTTCCAAAGACTGGTACCTGAAGTTAAAAAAGACAATAATACAGTTCTAATAGAGCAATTAGCGCTAGCCACTAAACATCGCAAATTAGGAATAATCTAGACAGGTTTGGCAACTGACAACCACTCTGCCACATGTAAGTAATATCAGAGCCTGGTTTAATAACATTAGCGAGTGTAAGAACATTTAGCCGTTTAATGTAACGTTGCAATTAGCGTCTATAATTAGCATATACGCTAATGGCTACATAATTTACATTTACAGGACAAATAGTAACAGAAATGTGGCGGGCAACAATAGTTTGACATTGTATGCTCAGATTTAATTCATCAGTCACCACAAATCCTATTTTTATAAGTTAACTTTAGTTCTGGTACTGACAAACAGATCTGGGTTATAGCAATTTAGAGTATTTTTTTTAATAAATATATAAACAACAACCATTTATTCCTGCTTCCCAAAAACCGTCAAAATTATTATTTTTATTTATTTTGCTCTCTCATAGAAATGAATGAGATAGAACGTTAATTTCAGTACCAGACTGCGTGCACAACTTATTTAATATATATAGGCCCATATAAATGTATAAGTGCAGTACTATTTTAAAGATAAATATTCAAACAGAAAATCCTCAAATATTGAACCTAATTATTTTTTGTTAGCAACTGGGTCCACAACCACACCATAATAATCTTGTGGCTTAATGCAGAGTCTACTGACAAAAATCTGTGTGTTTGAATAATATCACCACTTTTTTGATATTATAGTTAAGAAAAACCTTCACAGAGAAGACTTTAAATGCTGTGACAGTTTTTGTTTCATGTCAAAAAGCCCAGTCCTTGCTGAAATATTACCCATAAACCATTTTGAATATTTAGCAGCAATATAATACAATAGAATTACTTTATTTGATATATTCTTGTGAATATAGTGTCAAAAGGTGGCCAGTTTATTCAACCACACTGCAGCAGACATATCATTAAGGCACAAGAATAATATAGTGATTTTGTGGACCCAATCACTTACAAAAAACAATCAGGTTTGATATTTGTGGATTTTCTGTTTAGCTGTTTCTTTTAAAAATAGTGTCTAGCCAATACAATAATACAGGCCCCTGCCCTCCATCTGAGATTTTGACATCAGTAGATTCTAGAACATGAACACAACCTACCAATCTATTTTTAAAAGAAATATCCAAACACAAAATCCACCATTGGATCCACTATTGAACCACAAAATCACTATATTATTCTCATGATGTAAAACCTTGTCTACTGACAATAATCACGCCTGTGTGATTGAATAATATCACCTTTTTTTATGGTATAGCATCGAAATAACTCCTTTTTAGGTCATTAGTACTGAGAGATATGACTTTGAACTTTGTGCCAGTTTTTGTTTAATGTGGATAAGCCTTCTAATTGGCCATAAACCACAACAAGACATCTGCATTTTGAATCTTTAGCTGCAGAAGTCTGACCGGCTTCCATATCAATTTTAGGCCCTGTCCCAATACTCACACTTGTGCACTTGTGCCCTTCAAATGCACGTTCACGCTGAGGGCCGCAAGTGCGTAGTGTGTCCCAATTCTCTTCAGCGTTTGGAACCACACTTCATCACTCACTTCACTGTGCGCTTCCAGTAAGTGTGGATCAGAGCGGAAAAATGAAAAGTAACACATTAACAGCTCAACTGATGGAAATGTTAAATGAAAGTGCCTAATGTCCAGGTAACAACAACTGTGGCAAATTAATGTGCAGATTTTTTTGCCGTGGTAGGATAAATACAGCGAGTTTCTGGACCTTGTGACTATTATAAATGATCAGGTTCAACACTTGTGAATTTTCTTTTTGGATATTTCCTATGAAAATAGCTTATAACTTATATAGGAATACTGCCCCTGCATGGCATTCCCATACATTTTATATCACTGTTACAAAAGGTGATATTTTATTCTATACAGGAAATACACACTCTAATACTCTGCTCCTCAATCTGCAGTCAGGTGCTGCCATCTAGTGTCCGACCTGCCTTTTAACACTCACCAACACTGAATGCACTCAATGTTTTTTACAAAGTGAACTCCTTCTAAATCCTCAACTTCCACTGCACCTGCTACGAAACTTAATGAATCAAAGGCGCTTGTAAACAGACCTACCGCTGCTCTACTTTCATTAACACAACTTCTACTCCCAAAAGCCTCTCTACGAATCAGTCCCCCCAGAATCAATATTTTTGTTTGTTCCTTCACCACCTCCCGCTGCTTTCACTTGTCCCTCACTGCGTGATTGGACGTCCTATCCGTGCCTCTACGCCGTGAATGAGAAAAGCCAAATTAAAATGTCCTAATTGGTTTCCTCGGGAAGGCTAAGACAGATTTAAATTGATTAGCGGTAATGGCCTTTTGTGGGACGGCATTGGCTGACGCTGTTTGAGGAAGGATTTAGCAAAACCAATTAATTCGCCTCACCTCTTAAGCAGCCCCCATCCTGTCTCGCTTGCATCTCCCCGGCATTTTATCATCACCACTTTCCCCCCCCGACGTCCTCTCCGTGCAAATAAAAGAGGATGTTGATGATAACGTCACGGGATGGCAATCAGTCCAAACTAATTGGCTCAATACTGTCAAGCCACAAAGAATAGCAGTTCTTTTTTTCTTTCAACTCCAACAAAGCATCTTGACATTAGATAATTTCAAATCTTTTTCAGTAACTTCCCCTCGCTTGCGACTCAACAATTCTCCCGTCAAGGTCGTGTTGCGCCTGATTAAATCCGTCGCTACTTACTCTACTTCAGTGTTTTGCACCGAATGCTATCAGAGCCAGACCTGAGGTGACATTTAAAATTACCAGCACTTAATATGATTTCATTAATTACAGCAGAGCGACTATTGTGAGTGATAAAACAGATGTCACACAGCTCACGGGGAAATGAGAAAAATTATTCTCTCTTTTATTAGCAACCATTTTTTCTTCTCGCAGAGATTAAACTGTCACAATCCACAACTCTAGGCGACAGCGAGTGTTACAATAAAAGCTGCTAAACTTTTATTTTAGCCTTTGGCATTACGGGAATAGACTCAATTAACCAGTGCTAGGTTAGAGTCATATACACAAATGGGGGTCAGCTAGCTAAAGCCTGGACCCTTTATGTTCTCTCTGTGACTATGTCAGTTGCCTCCACTAGGAAGGACCACACCACGACTATGGGGTAGATTTGAGATATTTATTATTGGAGGATGGACTGGATAAGATGAAGGGATGATGAGATATGCGGGATGCTGAAGACAGGATGCAGAATGCAGGGAGAGGGATGCAGTGAAAGATATGAGGGATGCAGGGAGAAGGATGTAGGCAGAGGGATGCAGGGAGAGTAATGTAAGAAGAGGGATGTGGGGATAGGGATGTAGGGAGAGGGATGCAGGGAGAAGAATGTAGGGAGAGGGATGCAATGGGAGGGATGTAGGGAGAGTGCTGCAGTGTGAGGGATGTAGGGAGAGGGATGTAGTGGGAGGGATGTAGGTAGAGGGATTCAGTGGGAGGGATGTAGGTAGAGGGATGCAGTCGGAGGGAAGTAGGGAGAGTGATGCAGTAGAAGGGATGTAGGGAGACAGATTCAGTGGGAGGGATGTAGGGAGAGTGCTGCAGTGTGAGGGATGTAGGTAGAGGGATTCAGTGGGAGGGATGTAGGTAGAGGGATGCAGTCGGAGGGAAGTAGGGAGAGTGATGCAGTGTGAGGGATGTAGGGAGAGGGATGTAGTGTGAGGAATGTAGGGAGAGGGATGTAGTGGGAGGGATATAGGTAGAGGGATTCAGTGGGAGGGATGTAGGTAGAGGGATTCAGTGGGAGGGATGTAGGTAGAGGGATGCAGTCGGAGGGAAGTAGGGGGAGTGATGCAGTAGAAGGGATGTAGGGAGACAGATTCAGTGGGAGGGATGTAGGGAGACAGATTCAGTGGGAGGGATGTAGGGAGACAGATTCAGTGGGAGGGATGTAGGGAGAGTGCTGCAGTGTGAGGGATGTAGGTAGAGGGATTCAGTGGGAGGGATGTAGGTAGAGGGATGTAGTGGGAGGGATGTAGGTAGAGGGAATCAGTGATCGCCCCACGGGGTAGATTAGAAATATTAATATTATTGGAAGATGAACATTATAAGATGAAGAGATGATCAGCGATGCAGGATGCTTAATGCAGGGGGAAGGCTATAGGGAGAGAGTTGTATGGGGAGGGATGAGGGATGCAGGGAGAGTAGAAATAAAACAAAACAAAACAGAAAACAACAGAGACATGGGAGAACATGCAAACATTTCTACATTCTTTAAAATTGTTTTCAGTTTCATTTGTATCTCTTACTCCATGAACTTATTGTAAAAAGTATCATAGCTTAACAGTCATTGTATTTTAACACAAAATGATGCCTCACAGGCTTATGTCAAGTCTGCACTTAGAATCAGAATGAACTTCTCCGCTTTTTTCATACTAGCATATGTTTCGCCACAAGATGGCGGTTTTTAGCCATTAAACAAACATTTTAGACATTCCTAAACAACACATTTATAACTATATCAAATACACAACTAATGTTTTTCAAAACATGCTTTGCTATGAAATGAATATAGGCAACAATTTTGCATATAACCATCCAGAAAAAAAGAGTCCCATTTTCATCAAAGCGAGGAAAAATGTCTTAAAATTTGAGTGTGTATTTAGATTCTGCACTTTGATGAAGGGAATTCTGATCATTGGTAAGGAATTACTACTTAAGCAGCCCTAACCTAAGTTGAATAAAAACATTAGAATACCATCATAAGCAGTGGTATTTAGTTGGATTACATGAAAAACCCTTAATCTTTACAGCTGACTGTTAAAAGGAGGCTGGTTTCATTATGGGATTACTGCTTACACATTCAGCGTGGGCAGAGAACATTTGTACAGTACGTTGTACCACATGTGTAAGATTAATATAAGCCTGTATGGGATTATTAATTAGTCATTCTGAAGGTCAGGCATGTGAAGTGGGAGAGGGGATGGTCACAGTGGAGCAGTGAGGAGCCAAAGGTCATTTATCATATCAAACCATATGAAAGAATACAATATGGTTCAAAGCATATTAGAAAAGATTACCAGAGGAAATCCTTATTCTACATAAGCTGTAGATATGAATATTGTTTGACTAAGCCTTTTTCTATTGTTCATTTTTTACATTGTCATACATAGGACCTCTAGCTTTTTCCCAAGATAATAGAAAGTGGTAGAGCAGCTTGTTAAGTACACTGTAAAAAAAAAAAAAAAAAAAAAAAAAAAAAAAACTCAAAGCAACAAGATCCTTCAAGATATTTTGTTTGGGGGCCAACTCAAAATCTCTAGCTGTTAACAACTAATATTTTTTTCCTGTTGCCTTGAGTTTTATCGCAACTTTTTGTTTTTACAGTGTAGCTTAGTTTATTTTTGGTTTAGATTAGTGACATTTGACATCATGGACAGACAGACCCATTCACTTTCTTAGCTAGGTGAAGTGGGTCTGGAACCTTTCTTAAACCTGTTTTTACAAGGATCAATCTTACCTGACCAATCACAACTGTTTCTCAAATAGGTCAGCTTTATGCAATGTGTTGTGTTGTTCAAATTGCAAATCCTTAGTCCAAAAGTAATTTGTCTTTATTGTCTCTGTTAAAAAATGTGTTCTCTACATTTGACCCATCCTTCAACATCGCTGGGGCAACCTGTCAGGAGCAGTGGGGACCCTTCTGCAGAGCCTGAATCCACAGGGTTGGCCAATATGCTTCCTATAGTTATTCTAAGGTGCTTTTTTCAAATCTGATCTTAAATTTTCAAAAGTTTAAGCAAAAAAGCAGAACACAATATAACAAGATCTTTAGCTGATTCTCTCAAAGTTGAACACATCTGAGCATCAGAATGAAAAGAGCTCTATGTCAGTGTTTATATGCAAGACCATCAAGATGCTTCATGGTGGTGTCAGTTGATGTTCCTGCAGAAAACAACTAAAGCTGAAATTGAACAAAGCTGCACTGTTCTTCTGCAGCATGCATTTTACAGAAGTACTTCCTATGTGCATTTTCTAAAACATACTTAAAAACTGTAAAGCGTAGTAGCCCCTTACTTGTTTTAAACATTACCAGTACACAGTAGGCTTGAGGCCTACTTACTAAATGGTTCACCTTCAAAGTGGGTTACCAGCAGTTAGAGTAGAAGTAAATGTTGTAATAGTAACTCTATAGAAAAAAGTAGCAGTAGTAAGCGTTGTATCAGTTATAATCCCTGGAATAATAGGCTAATAGTGATTATAGCAGCTGTAGAAGTAATGGTAGTGATAGTGGTAGTAGCAGTACTTTCTACTTACAGTAAGTAAACTTTAGGTGTAAATGTAAAAGTAAAATACTTTTACTTTTACCTGAGTAACAGCTTTGTAGAGTAGGCTACTGTTTTTTCTAATTAAGCGTTATTGTTCTAAAGTAACAATCCTTTTACTTAGGTACCCTCGCTAGTCGCTTTATTGACAGCTCTTCACCAATTATCACCTTTAACATCTGAACTGACTTTATTAGAAGTGTATGGAAAACATGTAATTTGACCTATCATATACTCATGACAGTTGGTTTATCTATTTTGTTTGCAATGCCTCCATGCAATGAAGTAATGCCTACATGTTTTAAGGGCTAGACTATTCAACTGAGAGCAGTATAATCCATTTTGATGAGCAGCACAAAAGCAACTGACAGTGTAAGAAACAGCAGACAATTGTACAAAATAATTTGCCATCCTGATTTTATGTTTTGCAAAAGTGACTAAAGGGTTTAAAGGTTGAACAAGTAGTTTTGAAAATTTAAGTTCTGATCTGAGAAACGAACCAAAACCACTTAGAAAAACTATAATAGGTCACTTCATGTCACACAGTCACAACTTAGTGACCCCATTGTCTCCTGCAGCTTTAAGGGACATTAGAGAGTTGTAAGGGTAGAAGGCCAGGCTTCCATGTGTCACACTGAATATGAACTATTTTCATATTACATCTGATACTTTTTATTTGTCCTTTTGTGCTACAGCACATTGTCAGACAGTTTGTACACTGGGTGATCAAGTGTCCTGATGGGATAAGTGACAGGAAGAGAGGACAGCGTCTGTAAAATATATTGACAGTAATAGAGGTCAGTATATGCCACACGTTAGCCACTGAGTTACCGTATTTCACTGTGATCCATTTTGGCTTCTCCCACATAAATAGAGACACTCACCACATTAGTATACAGTTTCAGACTCTTCCTTCTGTATACCGTTCCACCTGCATGCAAGGAACACATATAAGATAACCTTTTACAGACCGCAGAGTGCAAAACACCAGTATCTGGAATGATCAGGCAACAAAGTGGTTTCCGAGAGGAGAAAGTACAAAGACAGCAAAAAAGTGGCCATACTATTGTTCAAAAATAATCTTCCTCTGCTTTTATCTTTGGTCCAAGGCGGGCAAGCTAAAGGCTAACTGCATTCTGAGACAGAGGAAAAGAACAACAGAGAGGCTAAATGGATTCTAAAAAGTTAAGTGTTACCTATACATTTGAGAAACATCTTTTGAAAATAAAGACAGGTTAAAAATAATCTATGACTGTATACACTATGCAACTTTTACTAAGTACAATCCACTGAGGGGCCCTAAGGCATGTCCTGTGTAAGACCCTTGAATCTCCAATCTGAGGCCACAATGGAAAGAAACCAATCTTCGGTATCTTCCAAGGAGATGCTCTGTCGCCGGTTCTTTTATGAATCTAGGCCAGAACCCACTCAGCCAGATCGAGCAGGAGACAGGGTACACAAGTGTGGCTGGACAGGTGGAAGGTGGTCCAAACTCAGAGGACTGAACTGCCCAAAAAAGCCAGCTTCATCAAGTACAGCTACACTTTCCCTGGAATCCCACCAGCCAAAGAAAGCAGTTTGATGCTCGTCATTGAGGTTACACTGCCATCTACTGGGGATAAGGCCCAACAACACCTTCTTTCCAAAACAACCAGCGTCCATGGTTTTCATTTTTGATTCTGATTTAGTATCTATATCTGACTGCTATCAGACTGCTAAACAATAAAATAACACTCTCAAGGGCAGCTGCTGAATATGTGCAGTTGTATTGGTGTAAGGCAGTTGTACCCAGCACTTTTTGTCTTGTCTACCTCCTGGGCTTTTTGTCATACTGCTGTATAGATACTTATACTACTGTACTATTATAAGTACCTCAAGTACAGTACGTGGAAATGATTTTTCCACTAGTGGTCATATAAGATGTATAATATCAAATTAAAATAAATGAAAATAATTTTAATTAGTAGACATTTTAGACTTTATTGTAAATAATAATTATCATGCATTTTATTTTTTAAAGTAAAATTTAAGATAAAAAAAAATACATTACATTTATTTAATACAAAAGAAAAAGAAAATTAGTAACTACTCCATTTTGCAACATAAATGTTCATGTGTTGATTGTCTTCATTATCCTGAAATTAATTATGAAAAAATTCCATTTACTCCCTGCAATGTGATCATGCACCACTAAGGGTCCCTGTACCCCAGGTTAGGAACCACTGGTGTAAGATGCAATAACCCTGTCATTTGGCACAGAGCGATAAAGCACTGTTATTATTACTATCTATCACACATTTAATTATTCATCAAGTTTCTAATAACACTTCTTTCCCTATCTTTTTTTTTTTTTTTTTTTTTTTTTTTTTACAGTAGTGTAAACTTGCATGTAATTTTATTCTGCATTGCAAGTGTGATGTCTTGCTGAATGACAGTTAAAAAAATCTTTATGGAATCTCACCAGTTGCCCTGCTGGGTTAATAAGCTGGCAAAAGGAGAGACCAGGAGAACAAGACTCTGACATCAAGACAAATGCATGGAGGATTGCACCCTAAATTCCATCAGCTGAAGTGAAAAGGAGGCTGAGGGTTAGTGAGTGTAAGAGGAACTACTCAAGATCCACAAGTGAATCAAGAAGATGGCGCTTTAAATATCAGTTTTATGGGTACTTTTCAATCTTAATCGCCCAAAAACATAGTTGTAGGCCTGTGCAGCTATACCGACAGCATTACTGTGATGCTTCCTGGCTGTTAATGTTTCATTGGCTTTATTGCGGAAACAAATGAGCAAGAAACTGAAGATAGAGATGAGAGTTAGTCTTGACCTCCATATTAAACTGTTTTGGAAAGTGATATTTCATCCAGCAAGTTCCCTCTTTAGACATTTATTATATTTCCAAAATCAGTTACAACATGCAAATTGTCATAGAATTACTTTTATTCCATCACAGGTTTTCCTCCAGATCTGCTAGATCAGTGTTTCCCAACCAGGGGTACAGGGACCCCTTGGGGTACGTGAGATCTTTGCAGGGGGTGCTTGGATTTATTTCATAATTTAGTTCCAGGATCATGACAAAATATGTACAATGTTTTCATATTAAACTATTGAGACTTATGAAAGACAAGGTCAGATGTTTCACAGATAAAATGTCTTTTTTTTTTTTAGATTTATATTTAATTTTAGGTAATAGGTAGGCTTGTTTTACTGGGAAGTTATTGAAATTATTTTTTTGTATTACATTAATTGGATTTATTTCTATTTTAAAGACAGACAGCTTTTTATCATATTTTTTATTGTGAATTTGAGTTGAGAGAAAGAGCATTTAGAAAAAGGTAATTATAAAATGCTACAGATATTTTGTATGACTATTTTGACCTTTTTGAAGAATACAGCAACACAAATAAGTGTTAAGTAAGTAAATAAATGAGGAGGTACTCACAGTATGTCCAAAAAGCACAAGTGGTGCACAAGACAAAAAAGGTTTGGTGCTAGATGATCTATTGGAAGGCATAGCTTTCTGACAGTAATTTTTGCATTCAAAAGATTGTTTGGCTAAAACACTTTTATTTATTTGAACTAAAAATGGTATAATTATTTTTTATTAATTAATGGTATAATAACTAAAAAGGATATAATTCAATGAGGCCATAATAGGAAATTGTCATGAAAATGCATCTCAACCCTGGCTATTCTCACTGCTGCATGGTTTGTTTTAATGGAGCTGAAAGACTGTGTTAAATTAGCATTGTTGGTAAAATCAGTGATCATAGGCATGTACTGTTTTGTTTTTTGTTGTTTGTTTTTCCTTGCGTTCAAGCTTTGTTCTAAATGTCACGGCATTAGGCTTGTTGTTTTTTGTGATCATCTCTCATGGTCTATAGAAAATCGTTGGTCTTAGGAGTTGACAGTCTGTAGTGTGGCTGCAACACCAGTTTTCTGCTGTGAAGAATACAGAGGACAACTACCTCTTCCTACACTTCCCTGAAGAAATGCACACCCTTTAATCCCAGACGCACCTTAAAATAAAAATTTGCATACACTTTTTAATCTCAGGACTCATTCGGGGCCTCACACAAAAAGTTCAGTGTCAAATATAATTTTGTATTAACTTTTGTAGCATAAAATGTTTTCTACAACTTCAGTCCTAATCAGGTTGTATATAATTTATTAATGTTTTGGATGTTTTTATGGCCTTTATTTTATTAGATTTTTTTTTTAGATGACAAAAACACAAAATATGCCATATCCAAATTATGAGGTGCAGAGTGGATCACTTGTGGCAAGGTTATTAGAGCCTTGACTAAGTCAATAATCAATATCAACATTTGTTTTGTTGCATTTTTATTTTTGGAGCAATGAGAGGTTATTGAAAAAATGTACACTTTTTAACTTCGGGACAGTAACAGTATGTAATAAAGCTCTACTGCCCCTGGTGGTTTAGGGGGCAATCTTACCAAAAACTTAATTTCCTGGCAGAAGCTTAGATTTAATGGGTTTTCATTGAAAAAGTATTATAATATATGAGGATTACAGTATGTCAAAAATATGCTATAATGGAAGTCAATGGGCCCAAATGCATACTTATGTTAAAAAGTGTATGTAAAATGCACATCTCCTGTTCTGTACACCTTACAACAGAGGGGTTGGGGGGTTTTAAACACAATCATTAAAACTTCACATATTAGCTTTTAAATTGACTGATTTATTAAGAATGAAAAATGTAAAAACAGCTAAAAGTACATGTTTGGGCCCCAAGATGCTTTGAGGGTCAGTCAACTTCCTCTTGGACCCTGTATCTAGTCTTGAGTCTCTTCTTGGGTCCAAACTTCATGGAGCAGTAACAGTTTGATTTCAGTGATACAGTCCCACTATCGTCATAACAGATTATGGCTCTACTGCTCCTGACTCCCATGAGATTTATACTGAAAGGATTTGGACAACTCTCTGGTACATAATTTTACATTTGCAGTAGTTGTGAATACTGTTATGGACCAAAGCATTCTTCAATCAAGTTGTCAGCGTAGGTGGTTTCTACTGCCACAAGAGGCCCACAGAGAGAGCCAAGAGAGACATTTGGTACCTGCCCTGCATCTTCAAAAAATGTTTATGCTGTTTTGCGAATCACACTTTTTTTTTTTTTTTTTTACTTATTTTGATCATGCTGACTTCAAATATGCCACTGAAAATTCCCTGTCCTGTATGTTTTTTCCACAAAATAAGAATGAATGTTTTTAATAATTGTGGTCAATTACCGGGTAATTGTGGCAAATTTCCTTTGGTCCACTGTCTCAGGTTCTCAACACAATCCTGGCCCACTGTATGAGGAGCCCATGGTTTGTCCTGGTCACCAAGCTTCATTCCAAAATATGCAGAATAAGCCTTTTTTACAAAGTCTGTAATTTTCTGCCATTGTTTGGATGTTGTTGTCACAGATGTAGCAGAAATCATGTGGGATATGCTTGCATTTCCATCCTTTACTGGTCATTATAAATCCCTGAAATCAGGAGTTTTGTGTGCATGTAAGTGTGCCTAGCATTTATATAAGGGCTAATCAGAGGAAAAGGGATAAATGTTGCCCACTTATTGTACGTAAAGATAGTGTTGTCATGTCCCATGTCCATGTCCTGTTTTCTGTTTGTTTCCCGTGTGTCTTGTTTTGTAGTCTTGGTTTGTTCCCATGTTTTCTGGTTTACTTCCTGCCTCTTGTGTTTCCCTGCTTGTGTGACTGCCTGCCCCGCCTTAATGTGTTTCACCTGTGCCTCATTCCTTTGTGTATTTATGTCCTGTGTCCTCCCCTGGTTTTCGTCGGTTCATTGTGTATGTTGAGTTTGAGTATGTTGATTTTGTTGAGTCTGTTGTATATGTTTAGTTTTCGTGTTCCCCTGTGGCGTGTCTCCTCGTGCTCTCAGTGAGTTTCATTAAAGTTAATTTTTCAGTCCGCATTTTGGGTCCTTTTCCCTCCTGGTGTTCCTGGAACCTGACAAGTGTTTCCTCTCTTGGTGGCAGTGTATCTGGCAATAGCACTAATGTTTATGGTCCAAAAAAGCTCTACACTGGACATCAGATTTTGTGAAAAGCTGTGATGTTCTAGAGCACATGTGTCAATCTCAAGGCCTGTGGGCCAAATGTGGCCCGCCATATCATTTTATGTGGCCCGCGAGAGCTTAAAAGATCCGAGTGTTAAATAAAAATAAATAGGTCAAAAGAGTGCTTTGACCAAAAACTACATTTCCCACAATGCCTGTCGACTATGATTCCCGCGAAGTGACGGCTCAGCGCCACTACATGGCAGTGTTTCCATGTCAATGCCAATGATTGAAATTGAGAAATAAATTACCCCAAAATGTCCAAGAAGAGGAAAGTTGATGCAGACGGGAGACTATTTCAAGATCGATGGGAAGGCGAGTATTTGTTTGTGCTTCAAGGAGAAAAACCGGAGTGTCTTTTGTGTCACGAGGCGGTGGCGGTTGTCAAAGAATACAATCTACGTCGGCATTTTGACACTAAACACGGAGCAAACAAGTACAGCAAAAATAGCCTTCAAGAAAAGCAAGAAATTGCCCAAGAAATAAAAGGCAAACTGCGGTTGCAGCAGCGTCTGTTCACGAAATCCACAGTCAGAAACTATGCGGCAGTGAAAGCTAGCTTTATTGTGGCTGAAGAAATCGCCAAAGCTTCCAAGTCTTTTTCGGAAGGAGCGTTTTTGAAGCAGTGCATGCTGAAGGTCTGTGAGCAGGTGTGTCCCGACCAGTTACAGATTTTTAAAAATATCAGTTTGTCAAGAAACACCATCGCGGACCGTGTTAAGGAACTATCGGAAAATCTTGCAACACAGCTGGCCGAGGAGACACGCAGCTACACTGCTTTTTCATTAGCTGTTGATGAAAGCACAGATAACACGGATACAGCGCAGTTATCAATTTTTATTAGAGGCGTTAAGTCTGATCTCTCTGTCACCGAGGAGCTGTTGGATGTAGCTGCAATGCATGGGACCACGTAGGAACAGGACATTTTTGATGCAGTGGAGAAGTCTGTAAGTAAAAATGCATTGCCATGGGAAAACTTGGTGGGATTAACTACAGACGGTGCACCGGCAATGTGTGGAGGAAAAGCGGGCTTAGTTGGACTAATGAAAAGCAAAATGCAAAAAATGAACTGTCACACGCCTCTGATAACGTATCATTGCATTATCCATCAGGAAGCTTTGTGTGGGGAGGTGCTGGGGATGGATGACATAGTGACCATAGTTACGAAAGCAGTGAACTTCATTCGTGCGCGAGGCCTGAATCACCGTCAGTTCCAGCTGTTTTTGTAGGAGATGGGCTTGGAGCACGGGGATGTGCCGTACCACACAGAAGTGCGGTGGCTGAGTAGGAGCAAAGTCTTCAAGCGATTTTTTGAGCTCAGGGAGGACATTGCTCTTTTTATGCAGAGTAAAGGAAAGCCTTTGTCTGAACTGTCAGATCCAAAGTGGCTGTGTGACTTTGCCGTTGTGTGACATAACCGAGCATCTCGCCCAACTGAATCAGAAGCTGCAAGGACGCAAACAAGTCATCACGCAGATGTCCGACATGATCACAGCTTTCCAGCGTAAACTGGATCTATGGATGCTGCAAGTGAAACAGGATAATCTTGCCCACTTTCCTGTTTGTCAAAGCATGTCTGCCTCATTTCCCGAGACTTTTTCATGTGCCCAGTTGGCTACCAAACTGAGCCGGTTACAGACTGAGTTTGATCGGCGCTTCTCTGACTTAAGAGCACAGCAGCCTGACTTTGACATGTTTGCCAATCCTTTCACCACCGACAGTCTGCACTGCACCCCAATACCTTCAGATGGAGTTAATTGAGCTTCAAAGTGACGGGGCCCTGAGATCGAAGTTTCAGGATGCAGCAATCCAGGACTTCTACTGTCTGCTGCCCCCTGGTTTGATGCCACAGCTTCGACTTCATGCTGCCCGTGTTCTGTCCATGTTTGGGAGCACCTATCTGTGCGAACAGATGTTTTCCATAATGAATCTGAACAAAAACAAGCACAGATCACGCCTCACTGATGACAACCTCCACGCTGTTCTGCGGATTGCCTCAGCACAGGACTTAAAACCAGACATTGACACACTGGTAACCGGAAAACGGTCTCAGACATCTGGTCAGAAAACACACAGGTAAGCAGGTCGACCTTTATTTTGTTGCAGGTTGCAGGTTTAATGTGTGTATGCAGACAAATTATTTTAATCAAACTGACCTAACACCACATTAAACCTCCTAATGCCCAGCGTCTGGCTTGGCCAGGCCTCCTGTTACTGCCTCTGTGGTTCACAACACTGAGCAAAGATTGGTTCAAAGATTGGAGCCATTAGTCTCACACACGGTTTTTGTTATATTTAGTTCATTACATGTTATTTCTGTGTAGCTGCTGCTGCAGTTATTTAGTGTTTGCAGGTTTAATGTGTGTATGCAGACAAATTATTGTAATCAAACTATTAGTTGGATGCAAGGCTATGTGCAGCCTTTTTTTTAAATGCAACATCTGTCATACACGATCTTAGCAACTTACAATTGTTGATTTTACAGCAATTAAGCCCATTTTAATGGGTATTTATTGTGTTTTTTTTCTGAGTTATGAATATGTTCATTTTTCTTCATTCACTTGGATATCTGATCCATGATTGATGGAGTTATGTGGGTTTCATAAGCTGACAAATTAAAAGGATTTATGTTATAACAGAGCAACAAGCAAAAATTTTTTCAATGCAACTGTAATATCTGTAATGATTTGAATAAGTAATAAATTCAGAGTTATTTAACATTAAGGAGTAGTTATATTTATTTTACATACCATTCAATTACATTTAGTTACATTTATAAGTTATCTGGCCCTTTGAGGACAGCCATTACGCTGATGTGGCCCTCGGTGAAAATGAGTTTGACACTCCTGTTCTAGAGCAAAACTAACAGCATATCTGGACTTAGCATCTAAAAATTAGTAAAAAACAACTATCAGATCCTTTTCAGCAAATTTGATGCAGTGCAGTCCAGACTCAAACCTACAGTACTGAGGCCTGCTGTAGCTGCTCAGTTTATCTGCTGCATGCTGCATCAACTGAGCTATACCACAATGTGACATCCATGCCTACAAAAAGAGGATGTGAAAAACAAAAAAAAACAGATGTATCTTTGCGTTCAAACCCAAGCCTGCAGCAGTGTTGAGCAAGTTTTTTCCAGGGAGAGGAGGCTTTGCGTCGCAAAAAACCTTTGAAGAGATGAAGAATGTTAAGCCATTATTAGAAAGATAAGTAAATAAGTATATGTGTTTCCTAGACAACCATTATACACATTTTCTGAAACTTGAAACTCATTTGCCTGCATGTGTGTATGCAAAACAGGCAAAAATACAGTATCTTAGGTAATTTTCACACTTAATAGTCTGGTTTGATTGGGGTCAAATGAACTAAACCTTTTGAATAAGAATTACTGAAGGGAAGGACAGAAAAAACAGTGAACAGGAAACCCCTCTCGTCAGTGAAGCGCAACTTTCTTTTCTGTCACATGATGTAAACAAATGAGAAGCATCAGATTTAAGCAGTGTTGGGATTTCTGTTTGGGCTTTTGCAAATGTGTCAGACGTATATGTTACAACAGTGGACTAGGCAGACGAAGCAGACGAGGTGGTGGGTACGTACGAGACTGAGGATGCAGGGTAGAGAGACAGACAAATACATGATCCTGTTGTCTGCATTATACAGACACCTAACAAGGTATGGCATGACCAAATTTGTGTATCACACACGTGTTTAACTCAAGTATTTATCAGTCAATAATAATTATACGCACTAGATTAAACTGGTCTGATCACAGTAATGAATAAAAGGGACTGGATTATTGCAGCTGTTTGCCTCAGAGGGAGGATTATATTTTTATCTGCACGAGGCTACAAGCAAAGGTAAGCTAATTGCAGCACATTAGCGTCACAGATGTGGGAAACATAATGTAGTTGTAGAACAGAAAGTTCTTTATATTTTGATGTTAAACTCGAGCTGTTTGACAAATTGTGAACAGGACACACAGCCAATCAGAGCGCTTGTTGACCACGACGGCCTGATGCCGATTCAACATGTGTAATCGGCCAGAACTACGTCCAACTGTCTCCTACTACGTCCGATGGTGGTGAACAAACCAAACAGACTCACGTCGCCGACCGCAGTCAAACCATCCGACCGCACCCAACTGCCGATGATCGCCCTGGTGTGTCCCGGCCTTTAGGCTCTGTGCCCGGGTGTGCTGGACTGACACCACAGCACGCTACACCCAAGTGGAAATTTTTTCAACTGGGACGCACCGCCAAAGCGCCAGGCAGGAGCAGCAGTGCGGCGGAGCAACAGACACATGAATGGGGTTTAGAGCAGCACACAGCGTCCACCGCATCCTGTGTGCAAGGTCCTTTAAACACCACTGCTCCACTGTACAGGTGGATCCCATTTTCCCACTAATTAGCTTCAAAACTGTTGATTTCGTGAGTGGTCACATATTCCTATCAGGGTTTATACCTGCTCAGCGCTACACATCTGACCATGAGCCATTTCTCCTGTTGTAGCTGTACGCATGTGTTTGTTTTGGTTGTGTTTACCAGTTATCAGTGGTGCACGAGGTACTCAAAAGCTGTACTCAAGTAAAAGTACTGTTACTTCAAAATAATATTACTCAAGTAGAAGTAAAAGTACCCAACAAAAATGTTACGTCAGTAAAAGTAAAAAAAAAAGTATTAAGTATAAAATAAACTTAGATAAAAAGTACCATTGAATGTTTTTGCAAAATCTTCTTCTTAGCCAAGTAAAAGTATGCTCTACAAAATGTGCTTTTTCTTCAAAAAAATGTACTTAATTAAATTACTTGAGTAAAAGTATCTAGTTACTGTCCACCACTGCCAGTAATGACCTGCAACCTGGTGCTCTTGCTGGTTTTACTGTTGGATCCACTTTGCATTCACAGATCTTATCAGACCTCACCAGGGTTCACTTCAACTGAGCCGAGACCTAAGTTTTCAGGCAGACCAGAGTTCACTTTTTTGGTCCACAGTTCGATTGCGCTTTCACACCTCCCCAAATGAACCAGACTTTCAGAGCAAATTAATTAGAATTTAATTAAAGTGAACCAAACAGGACTGGCCTGAAAGCACCCTAAGTCCAGGTCAATAGAACTTTTATTATATTACAGTCAATGCATAAAGAAACACAACACTTTCTCACGCGGTATATCTTACATTAGCTACCAGGAACATATTTACATCAGATAATAGGAACATATTTGCAGTCTTTTCATATTAGACTATTGAAATTCATTGACTAATAAAAGGAGAATGGTATTTTTAATATATTTGTTTTGTTTAAGTTTTTCAAAAGATAATTATTATTATTTATTATTATTATTTTTATCTTTTAAGTTTATTATCAGTGAAAAATGTATATTGTAAATCCTGATTTGTTTTAATTTCACCTACTGGTTGCTGTTACCTCTGTTTGTCAAAAGATGGTGCTGTTTTTCCCATGTATTTAGAGGTCAGAGTTTACCGGAAATAATAAAACCTCAACATCTTTGGGCTTGAGCACTTTTTACTTGGGAAAATATTGGAAGGAAGGACATTTTGAGCTTGATAACGTCAAGATTGGTTGGAGAAGAAAATGTGTTAAGGCACACGAGCTAAAACTCAGGGCGCCTGATCCAGCCTTTACATACAGTAACTCTACAGATACAATATATCAGCACAGGACAGTTCCTCTAAAATGATTCAATGGGGCTTAGTAAGGGAGAATATGGTGGAGGGAAAACATTGAGAAATTGATGATTCATGTTGATTTACACAAGAATCAGCAGGATTCAGTGAAAACAGACATTTCCCAGATGTTGAAATAAACATTATTGCCTGGGCTGTTCCCTGCTGCACACGGGCTAAAGCACATCATGGAGACCGTCCTAAATGTAAGCAGGAACAATGGTGTAGAACTCCAAAATTACCGCACACAGAGTTACATTTCCACCACTCTGACCTGGGACATGAACTACGTTTGCCTATGATATTCCTTATTCATGAGGCTCGTTCATACAATCCAAATCAAAAACTACATTTTGAGGCTGCTATAGAAAAAACTAAAACATAATGTACTGATGTACTGTGTTGTGTACAATGGGATTAGAACTAGAATTATAGTCACTGAATAAACACTCAATAAATGATGAGGCTTGCATCATGTTTTATCAACCAGGATTCTTTTAATGAACCATTTGAACACTCATGGTCATTACATGAACCAGAACTAGCACAGTTTTGATCAAAAACTTCAGGTCTTGGTCTTGGTTTTTGTTCTTTGTATTGGTTCTTCTTTTCGCCATAACTTCCTCCTTTGCCTTTTACATTTACGTTGATGATCCAACTGACTTGTGGTTCATGCATTACCTTTTTAGTATCAAGTATGCTCTGAATGTCATTTGTGTTTTATTGAGAATGTGTTGCGCCAAGGCACAGTTTTGTAAACTGTGTTCAACTTTGATCATCACTGCCAGCAAAACGTTTCAGGAAAGTCCGTTTGAGAATAAAAAATTGGTGTTTTTGAAAATCAACAAACCAAAAAGATATGTGACAATATTACCAATAATAAGTGTTTAAGTGCATTTTCACAGTTTTCTTAAAATCTAACACCAAAAAGTGCATTCACTTTTAAAAAAAGTTTTCAACTTTAGAGTTCAATGATCATAACATTCACTTTTATTTATACAAATGTATTTGTATTAAATATACTTAATTTAATACACTAGCTTGGGTTATATATAGTTAATATTTTAAAAGTATATTTGTAAATGAAAATGTCTCAATGAAAATAATTAAATACTTTATGTACTGTGGACTGAAATTTTTATTTTTCAATACCTAAACATTTTATGTTTATAAGCTACAAAAATGTTGTGGCAACAGAATACCTTTGTTTTTTAAATTGTAAATAATCTGCATTTACAATGTGTGCCAGTGACAGCATATTGTATTAACTATATAGTATGTAAGTATATAATTATTACATATTACATAGCCACAACATTCCTGTAATGTCCTGTCTAGAAGTTAGTGCTAAAAAGATGACTGAACTCTTCACTTAGCAGAAGTGATAGGACTCCAGTCTTGAACACTGGTCCAGTTTGGGCCACCTAAAAGAAACAAGTGATATACTGAAATACATGGCCTCCATGTGTTCCATAGATCTGTTATTGCATATAAAATAGCATAAGCAAATATATTTTGGTCAGTAATTGTGTCTGATTTGTTTGTGAAAAACTGTGCCTCTCACTGTGTGTTTAACCCTTCTGCCTTGATGAAAACCTTTAGAAGGTCGAAATATGTTGGCTTGTTAATGATTTGGCCATTATAATAAAAATCTTTTAAAGTATACTTCCTTGTGCTGTTATCACTTTTTTGGAGTGCTTGAGTCTCCAGTTTTGTTTTGCAGTACCTGTCCCAAGTTCCCAAGTCAAGTTCCCTTCATTGTCTTTGTTTGTTTGAACACCAAGAGCAACCAGTTGGTGACTCTAAGGGGCCATTTAGGCGACAATGCAATTTTGCCGAATCTGCAAAGGTTTGATTGCCTTTACACAAGAACGGGGGTTTCTGTTTGTTTGCAATCTTTTGAAAACACTGGAGGAGGTGTTTTGTTCTCACAGTGGGGAGCTGCTCCATTCTCGTGTAAACTGTGAAAGCAGCATAATCCCTAAAAAAGATGACATCACAGCCCCAATCTGAACAGTAATTGGCTGTCTGTCGGCCGCAAATCAGCTGACCCACAAGCTCAAAATACAAGGCTTTTATGCCTCATACGTTCAGTCCAGTAACTGTCAGTAATGTCTGTATAAGTAATGACATTTACTGAAGACTTTATGAGAATGGCTTCAGAAAACCCCAAGATACTAAAATAGTTGGAAAGTTATAGACCAGAGCTGTCATTTCCTCTGCTGTTTACTCACTGTGTGGTGAAGAGCATTTGTGGGACAAAAACGAGTACTACAGTTTACTTTGGTTTTCTTCACACTTCAGTGTTTTCATTTAAATGTGAATTGGAGGCAGCATGACTGTCGTGTTTTTCTGGCCAGCGTTGTCACATACACAGGCCCTCAGTCGTCCCTAGTGAATGAATGTGAGAGTGAATGTCTGTCTGTGTGGGTCTCTGTGTCAGTCTTGTGACTAACTGGCCAGTTTCTATGGTGTACCCCGCCTAAAGCCCATAATTACTGGGACAGGCTCCAGTACCTATGACCCCTAATGGGCAAGGCAGAGGAAAATGAATGAATGTTATGAATTTGTCCATACTATGATTATATTAATAGCTGGAGGCTCGATTTCTTTTTTCTACTATAAGGTTGTGAATATGTTTTTCTATTATGGCCATGTATTTCCATGTCAGGAGCGCAAATAAGTAACAGGATTTACTCTCTTTAACTTCCTTTATGAGTCGGCATCACACACATGAATTTACCTGTGGCTGGGTGTCACCTCTTTAGACCAGTGGGTAGCTCGCTGCAGTGGCAATGCCACACTGGTTGTTTTTGTTTCGGCTCATCATGATGTAGCCCCCTTTACCCCAGCCCTGTCCCCAGCTGCAAAAAGACAAGGCAAAAAACAGTGTTAAATTAGCGATGGCAGTCTTAAAATTGTGTTCATGTTATCAACCAAACCCTTTAACCCTTACACGAGTAAAGTAATAAAAATCATAATGAAATTTTCATGTCCCATGTCATGTTATGGGGTTTACCATTTATTTTGACAGTGTGGGATGTTAAGGCCATAAGATGTTTTTTAACAACAAAAAGCTGTAGATGTTATGGTTGTACAACTTGGCTTTCAAATGATGGCCAACGAATCTGGTTGGGAGTTAAATTAGTCTAGAGGTCAGCAACCTTTTGGATCCAAAGAGACAGTTGATGCAACTGTGTGGCCAGTTAAGGCTATAAACTGTGTTTTATCATAGCCAACTCAGAAAAACAGGGAGAGCATTTTATTTTCGACAGGATAATTCAAATGCAGGTTCTTTTAAAGACGTGCACTAAAATATAGCCCCACTCTTGTGGCTCTCTGCCCTCACATCTGGTTATGTACGGTCTGCAGATGTCTGCATTAGCCAAAGTTAATTTATTGTTCAGCAAAACACTGACTTTTGCATGTAGCCCCTAGCTTATGTAGCACTAATTGCTCCTATAAATAGAACCGCAAAATATTGAGGCACTATCCAATGTTCTCTACCCAAGCACTGACGTTGAAAACATGTTGTCGGCCAGTTGCCATTTGCAAAAACAATCTTGTTTATGACTATTTTGTGACTTTTGGTAGCTAATGGTAAGTTCACCATTAAAAATACTGTGTATTGCAATTAGCTGGGAGAAGCTAAGTCTTTGTGGTGTTACTAATGGAGTTTAACAAGTTTTATATGAGCAGTAAAATGCACTAACCTGTTCTTGACCAGCCAGTAATCATCACTCCCTTGTGTGCCGTAGCCTACCACCAGAACTCCATGGTTCAAGGAGGTGCTGCTACAGTCTGGATCATTGTACACTCCTGTAACACAACAGAAAGTTCAGTTTACAACCTTTTTACATAATCTAATACGAGGAGGCACTGTTTACCTCCTTCATAGAACTGGAAGGATTCCTGAGAACCGTCAATGGCCACAGAAACAGGTCCGATAGTGCCTACAGCCTCCTTCAGTGCGTTCTCACTGCCTTCGGTTATGTCTGTGTAGCCTGTGCATGTGGCTCCGATATTGGCTGGGTTATACCTGCAGTTTCCATCCTGGAACACACAATTATATAAAAATAATAAAAACAGGCTTTTTGTGCATGTATATCTCTATAAAAAAGTGCTGGGTATTACCTGGCCCTCATATGGGTAGGAGTCCTCAGTGTCGATGCCTCTGTTGGCCTGGATGTACTCAAAAGCCTTGTCCATCCATCCTCCGTTGCAGCCCTGGTTCCCATAGGCTCTAGAGCAGTCCACCAGCTGCTGCTCACTCAGAGACACCAGTTTACCAGTCTTCCTGAAGTGCTGACCCTCCAGTGCACCTGTCTAAATGACAAGAAACTGTTAAAAAAGAATAAAAGTAAAACCATAACACTCTGGTCTGAGTACAATATTCCTGAGCTCCTGAGTACTTACGGCACTGAAGGCCCAGCAGGATCCACATGATCCCTGGTCCTTGACTGGGGTGACATATCCCTTGTTCCTCCAGTCCACACTGGCCGGCAGATTTAGCACCTCAGGCGTGTGGAGGAAGGTAGAGCCATGACGGGGCAGGGAGCTGTTGAAGGACATTAAGCAGCCTCGGGACACCAGATTTCTGTACTCTTTATTTTCCTACAGTCAACAGAAACATAAGATAATGGTCATGAGATCATTTTGTCCACCAGGACTTCCCTCTCCCTAGACACTCCAGCTCTTCTGAGTGAATACCGAGGTGTTCCGACACCAGCCAAAACCTGGAACACCTAATGAGGCAGCTAGAAGACATCCTTAAACAGACACAAGAGCCAGCAGCTCCTCTCGATGTGGAGGAGCAGTGGTTCAAAGGACGCTCCCTGTGAGCACCAAACCCAGGCCTGGTTACAGGTTGGGGCCCCAGTTTGACAACAGTGCTTGACATAGTGCTTTTCATGTAGTGACCTTGAAGAAAGCCATTAATAGGTTGCATTCACATGATTTAAAAATGCAGATGTGGTTTATGGCTAATATGTCTGCAATTCCTGAGCTCATCATTATGTAACAAATATTGTGACAAAGTTAAATGTCTTCTCTGACAGTGCAAATAACTGAAAGTGAAGTTATTTATTCACTATAGCGTCACAAAGTGGTGATATTATTCAAACACACAGGCGTGATTTCTGTCAGTAGACTTGGCATTAAGCTACAAGATTATTATGGTGTGGTTGTGGACCCAGTTGGTAACAAAAACTGATCAGGTTCCATATTTGTGGATTTAAAAATTGTTTCTCACTCATACATTTATAAAGTCCCTTCATTTGAGGTTTTGACATGATCAAATTCTAAAACATGAACACAACCTATTTCCAATATAGGCTGCGCTTCCAAAACTGTGGCTGTTGTCCTATAGGTGGAAGGTTGGCGGTACAAATCCTTCTCTTCCCAGTTCATATTGGTAATGTCCTTGGGCAAGATTGAGGCCATAGGCGCAATATGGCAGCCACTGCTCCATCAGCCTGCCCCAGGGCAGCACACACTACTAAGTGTAACTGAGAAGTGAAGGAAGAATGGACCTATGTAAAGCACTTTGAGAAACCCGAGAGGCTTGGACAGGCCAATATAAATCTAACTCATTATTATGATTGATTATTATTATTATTATTATTACTATTATTATTATTACTATCTGATAAAAACTCATCTACAACACTTCTGTGTTGATATACAGCATCAGTATCCATACACCACATGTCCCTATACATCAAAAAGTGTTGGATGGTAACAAGAAAGGTCATTGTCTGTAATTACTTTGTATTTAAAAAAAAAAAAAAAAAACAGTGAGAGAGGGAGAGATTTTACTAGACACATTTGTTCACAAGAAATACTACACCATCCCTGACCTAAAAACTTGAAATCCTCATGACATTTTTGCAAATCTGGCAGATTTTTGTAAAGCTGACGCTCCTGTGTAAGCAGAAATGTTGTCCTCATATGGTTTAAAAAAGTTCAGGTAACTATATTTTTACAACTTGAGTCAAATCTATTTCCATATTGCTGATTTCTTTCTTTGGATGAAGTTTGGCAGCTGGTTTAATGTGATACAAAGTGCAATAGATAACAACACAATTTTAATCAGGACTTAAAGTAGTGTAGTGCTAAGTAGTGTACTGTGTTTGATGGCATTCGGTGACATTATAGCAGACTGCCATTTCACATCTCACTCTCCCCCTTTCTACAGCCTATAAGCCTATGGTAGCCCTGTAGGGACATGTTGTCTTTAACCCTTTAACTGGCATTGTAACTGCATGCTTGACCTTTCTATTGCTAATAAGCATTTTACTGTCCATTGTATCTAAGTCACAGGATTATTCTTTCATACCAGATCAGCAAAGACGTTCATGCCGAGGCGGTAGGACTTGATTCCCTGGTCAGCCATCATGTTGTGGACCAGCACCAGCTTACGGTTACGCAGCCACACATCTCTGCGGTGAGACTCTTCTGACGGAGAGCTGTAAGTCTTTCCTAAATATTGTCAAGCAAAAAAGAGGAACACATCATTGCCAAGTTTAAATCTTACAGATGTATAAAAACAGAAAATAATCTGTGGTCAAGTAAAAGCATAGTTTAATATCTAGCAAGCAAAAAGTAGTCAGAAAGATTATTAAGTGTAGGTATTCTGGATTACTGCACAGGTGACGGTGTTAGCAGTGGATTTAATGTCTCACCAAACTTCAGCTTCCATGCGTGAAACTCCAGATCTTCCAGAGAGACTGTAGCACAGCTGGCCACAACCAGACAAGCAGAAACAACGAGCAGCAGCTTCATCCTGACACACACCACAAAATGGAAATGTTACACCGTAAAACTCACTTTAATCCTTATCTCACCACATCAAGACGTGTGTGTGTGTGTGCGTTCGTCCGTGCGTGTGTGTGTGTGTGGGTGGGTGGCATGTGGCTCTTACCTGAGTCTGTAGAGGTAGAGCCAGGAATGGCTCTGGGCGTCCCTCAGGGCTCTTATATAGCTCCCTCACTGTTACGACCCACAGTGAGTCTAGTCAGGTGGCTGTCACATGCTTCATGAAACCATTAATTCTGATACTAGCACTTCCCCTTTTGATGACTGTGTATATAGTGTACTTTGTGGTAGATATGAAAGTAACAACTCAACATTTTGGGATGTGCGGTCAATCAATATATTGTTGACTTCTATCAGAGTTTTTTGGGTTTTTTTTTTTTTTTCATTTCCAGTACTCTGCAGTCAACATTTTGTAAAAGATTAATTAACAAAATATTTGAGTACGCATAGCTTCATTTACTGTATTCAGTAAATGCTGATTTCCAAATATGGAAGTTTCACTTCCTCACACTGCCAGTCACTGCATGAGAGTCACACTTTGCAGTCAAGTTTAGTTTAGTTTTTTATTGCCCTGCATTTGTTATACTGTATGTAGCTAAACTAGTTTTTCACCTTTTTTTCTTCATGTGACTTTGTAAGTTGGTCTTTTTCACAAAATTTAATAGTCTCAGATTCTCAGCTGTGTGATTTTCACAATCAAAATAATCAGTAAAGTAGGGCTGGGCTCAACTATACGCTATGTATTGCAGAGTGTTCATTGTAAGATATAAAAAAATTGAAATGTGCACTAATCAAGTACAAAGTCATGTTAAATATTTAGATAGTACATAACTCAGAGTTTCTCTCGCCACACAGCTCTGCTTCATCAAAGCCTTCCTTTGTGCCAGCAGAGTCAAAAGTGCCTGGCAATGCACATGGGATTCACAGAGAGCATGAAGACAGACCATTTGGTTGCGAAGGAAAACAGCGCTGGCTTTGTCATCTGGATGTGGTCTGGATTTCATATTCTTTTCAAGGAAGATGCCAACCAAACTAGGGATATTTGCAAAATATGATGAAAAATGATTGCCACAAAAGGTAGCAGCACGGTCATTTAAAATGTCCCCCACTTCAAAATGAAGAGTGCCATAAGCTCTGCATGTCTGCCACTAATTCCTCAACATACATGCTAATAAACTGTTAAGTCGTACATCAACAGGACTTTCTGTTGTTAGAAAGGCAACAAGATGAAGATAATAATTACACATGACTGAACAACAACTCAGTCTTCAGCAGAACCAACAGGTGATGAAGGAAAGCACTAAAGATCATTCATCAGGTCAGAGAAGTTATTAAATTAGCTCTGTATAGGCTGTCGCCATCTGGGGTATTTTGGATAGGAGATTGTTATCTGCTTTTGTAAATCGTTTTGATAGGCCACTATCCGGTAAGTGGATTAGAAAAGACTCACTTTGGCTGAAGAAACAGGAGTAGGTGGCGCTTCTGGCCAGGTTAGGATGAAAGTCCTCTGTCAAAGTCCATGAAAGTGTCCATATTTAAATACCTAAAGCAGAAATATTTGTATTGCTTGTTAGACATGGCATTGTTTCAGGTAAATTCCAGGTACCAAATGTTGAATATATAAAATGCAGGGGCATATGATTAAACAGGAAGCAGCCCTGTCTGATGAGGCCACAATAAATAGCACTTTTGCCCAACCTCATGAACCAGAAGCAGTACCATTAGCATCACCAAGAAACAAAACCCCCAAAAGTTTCTTTAAAAAATACACAATCATCTGCCACCACGACCACACCATCAGCCAGAGAACACATGACAACTGAGTTTTCTGCCTACTTATCTGTTAGCGCTGACATTAAATCACAAATCTCCTGCAGTGGTGGAAGGACCATGAGAAAATGTTCCCATGTTCTAACAAAAAAGTATCTCTGTGTGCAAGCTACTAGTTCCCCATCAGAAAGAGTTCAAACCTACAGCTAATACACTCTGCAACATACAGTACGTTGTAGTGAAAACCTTTGTGGTTTTTAAATCATTTTCTTATTTTATTATTTATCAGTCTGAAATGTGGTGATAGACACTGTAATATTTACATTTTTTCTAATGTTTGACCAGTTTAATTAGTTCAGTGGCTTACATAATGTTTTCATTCACTCTTTCATTTTCTTCTGCTTAGTCCTATTTGGAATTCTAGGTGACTTGTTTATTGCAGAGCCAACACATTGCCACTGTGAGAAAATCACTGATTTGCACACTGGCCTTTTTAGAGTCACCAGTTCACTAGTGGTCAGCTGACTCCACACAGAAAGCCTGGGAGCCACCAATAAAAGAAACATTTCTGAACTGTGATACTATAGATGAGCTAATGGACTTTATTTAATGGGTACTGTTTTTCCCATAGCTGTTTTTTTAGGAGTTTTTCCTTACTGTGAAGGAGGGTCAGGAGAAGGAGAACAGGGGATGTCCTGGGTCTGTTTAGTTTAGTGTAGTTTTCATGTCTGATTGTGGGTTGTTTGATTAACTGTTTGTGAAGCCCTTTGAGGTGACTGCTCTTGTGATACTGGACTATAGAAATAAAATTGAATTGAATTAAATTGAACTCAAGATACTGTGTTTACATGTACAAAGACAAAACTAAGATATGTCAATCCAACTCAAGCATCAACGGTACACGTTTTGTAACTTTTTATAAAATGTTTTAATACTTGTGCGCTGTGCTCAGTGCAACCCTGTTAACAATAAACAGGAACCTTAAGCAGGATTTATATATTCATTCATCTTCTGCTGCTGATTCCCGTTAGGAGTCAAAGGTCCTGGAGCCTATCCCAGTAACTCTGGGCCTTAGGCAGTCACTCTCACATTCACCAAACACATGCATGTCTTTTATATTTATATATATATATATAAGACATAAGGTCACATTTACATTGAATAATCACTTCATTTCAGAAAGGAATTGACCTATTATTATTATTTTTTACAAAATGTTACTGTAACAGGGTTGAAATTGCAGTATCAGGGTTGAATAGATACATTACTTTGCATGGTAGCATCTCAGCTTTCAGCAGTGCTCAGTGGTGTGCAAGAACTCTGCAGAAATAAATAAAAATGTAAAATCTCCATTTAAAAAAAACATTAAATGAGTTCATGTAATTTAGTAATTAATCTTACCCAGGTAGTTACTGCATAATTAGCATATACCTGATGGCAGTAAATAAAAAAGATAGCAATTTATGTTTTGGAAAATATAATAACACCTTCGAAACAGTAAATTATATATACACATTTAATTTTACTCAGTCAGCAAGTTGTCACTCCTTGAAACAACCCTGTTACTCTGATGACAGTGTTACCTGCCAGGCTGGTCTAGGGGTTAGTTCAGCACACTAACAATAGGTAAAGGTGAAGAAAAACAATAGGAAAGCAGTGGTGTGCCCAAAAAACAATAATTTTTCTATAAAAAGAATGTATTATTACAAAAATATGCCAAAAATGATAACAAAGTAAGTGAATAAAAGTAAGATAACAAAAATAGCAAATGTATTTAAACTAAAGAACATACTGTAACTAAAACTAGTCCAGACTTGACAAGGACCCAGTGGGTCTCTCCAGCTGACTGGGGACTGAGCACACCTGTGTGGCTCTCAGCTGGTGGTCACCTGACTGCAAGAAGGAACAACAAAAAACAAACAAATGGCACTTGGGCCGTAACAGAAAGTAACAGGGTTCAAAGTAACAGGGCTGCAAATCAATGCAAATTTTAGCTTTTTTTCAGGAGATGGTTGTTTTCAGATTCTAGAATGTGATGATGTCTCACTCTCAGAGGGGGGGCAGGAGCCAGTATGGCTATATAAGTTATATGACATTTTCATGTTGAGCCTGATCATTTACATATATCATTGATCCAGATCCATGATCCTGCTATATGTATCCTACCACACACACCAAAAAAAATGTGCATCTTGCTTGCATCTAATAGACATTTTGCCTGCTCCCCATCTCAAATAAATACTCCAGGCTTATAGCATTTTGTGATGTCATCTAAAACCCAGCAATAGGGACTAGCTGTGGAATGTAATGTTACTGTTCATGTTAAGGCTAGACTTGTTTATAATAATAAATTAAGAAAACTTTGAAGAAATTTGTCTTATTCTGATAATAAGGGTTGCATTGGCTAGAGTGGTGCACACAGTCAAGGCTAATAAAACTGGAAAAATAATCTAAAACAGAAAAGAGGACTTATATTTGGTCTGCCCATGGTGTTAACATGTGGCCTAATGATGTCATTTCCTCTGTGATGTGACCCACTGTTTTTTCTCTTCCTCTGCCAGGATAAATAGGTTTTGGTAACAGGGTTGCACGCATGTTGAGGGACACAAATTCATCAACACTATTTAAATTATGTTGATAATTAAATAAACTGTATCAGCACACATATCAAACCAATACCTAAAAAGATTATTATTATATTTATAGATATTTTGCACCACTTTTTCCAACAACTTTATTTACACTTTTTGTCAGGACATGTATAATTTCTACAATAAGTGCATATGTATGTATAAATGTATGTTTTGTGCATAGATTAATTTCAATGTCATAGGTAGGACACAAATTGTCCTCCAATGAGAAGTGACAAACTTTTCTGTGTCCAGAATCAAAAGTGAAACTCAACTCAGTTACATACATAAGCACATGGCTTTTTACTTTGAGCATTTGTCATTGCTGCAACTAAACAACTAACTCAGTGTAGGAACTAACCTGTCCTCTATGAGCTGTTGTAGGAACAGAACATTAAGTAAAAAATAACAAATGTACTCCTTCCAGTGGGTTGAGATTTTATGTCTATTTACCAAGATAGATAAATGCAGAGTATGTGTATAAGAGACCTTTTTACATTTTATATTTTTACTGGTAACATAAACTACATGGTTATTAGGTTCATTTAACCCAGATCAATAAGTGGTATACGAAGAAAAACATCAAATCACACACAGTAATATTTATTTCATGTCATTATAATACAGTATTTACAATCTTCATATAAAGATCCACTAGGAACCAGAACACTGTCCAACACCAGCTTTACAGGAAGAAGACATTCTGCTCTGTCCACCAATTTTTCAACGGAATTAAAGTGAATTATGTGTCCACACTGAAAAAAGTCCTGCCAGCCCTGCAAAACAAACAGTTAATGGACATTTTTACTTGGTTTAGGCATGAGTTTAATTTTTCCACTAGATGTCACCTAAAGAGCCTTTTTGGGTCTACTGTGTGAATGTGACTTATCTAAACTCCTTTTAGAATCTTCTACAAGTTACGTAATGAAAGAATCTGCACATACAAAACTATAAAAACAATAAAAAATTTTCCTATTTCCAATGGAGCAAATTAAAAACAATAAAAAAGGCCACCTTAGCTTTGTTATTATGGATAAAGGTGGCCAAAAGCTGCTTTAAAATAGTACACAGAGCTGGGATTTAACTAGTTTTTTGATGTATAACCTCATAGCATAGAATAATGTTAATATACTTTTTCACAGCCGTCATTTTATGTAGAGCTAGTTGTTCTTCTCTAAATAAACAAGCAAAATATTGAGCTCGCTGTCTGTGTAGGTTCATTCTTTATTCTTTAGACCTCCATAGACCGCCCAGTGCACCTCCACAGGCTGATGGACAACATGTTATCTGGCAACACAGTCAGCGACACTGCCATTTTGACATGGCAGGTCACACAATGACGGATCATGTGACCACATGTATTGTAAATGTACAGCTAATGGTGGTGTTTGGATGAAAACTGGAATGTCTTAAACATTTACGCCTGTGATTTTAATTAAAACTCTTGTCACTGCAGGTAATTAGGGAGGGAATTATTATTAGATATACAAACACACACACACAAGTACAAGACTGGAAATTTTGTGGAGATTTTGGTGCTACTGTAATGGAGAAATCTCACGCAGAGTGAGAAATTAACTCAGTGGAGAAAACGGAAATTAATATTTCCAATAGAAATCTATGGACCAAAGTGACTAAATGTATAGAGTTTAATGTGTAATTTTGACATTTTCTTTACTTCAGTGTCAAAGCAAACTGGCCCAAAACCTCAAAATTGAAAAAAAAAAAATTGCCTGTAGTGTCTCCCCTTAAAACATTAAGCTACTCGCTAATATTCTCTCCCCAGACACTGACATTTAACACTGCTGAAATTTTCTGTGGCTAATGTCAGTTCCTCTGTTGTGGTGTAAAGAGGTCATGTGTTCTGTAAGATAGCAGCTGTGTCCTATCTGTAGCTGGGCCTCACCTCTTCAGACCAGGGGGTAGCTCGCTGAAGTAGCGATGCCACACTGGTTGTGCTTGTTCCTGGTCATCATGATGTAGCCCTTGTCCCCCCAGCTCAGTCCCCAGCTGCAAAAGAGGACATAACAAAATTATCCATAGCAGCTTCAAGCACAGTATTGAAATGGCAAATTCAATGATACAGCTTAAATTAGAGTGATATTATAAAAAATAATAATAAACCTCAACAGCATTTACTTAAGATTGGGTAATAAAACTGACTAGTGTCTTTTTAATTAAGGGTTTGTACAGTTGATTCAATTTTTTTCATTTAATTTCTTCTGCTTATTGCTCTACCTTTTTGTACCCCCTCACTTACACATATTAATATAATAATATTAAAAACATCTGTCTTTATTAAAACACATATAATACTTAATTTATTGTGACTAGCAATTCTCCTGCATTTTTTATAAATTCAAGATAAAGAAATTAAAACACATAATAATAATAATAATAATAATAATAATAATAATAATAATAATAATAATAATAGTAATAATAATAATAATTGCCTTAAAAATATAACAATGTAAACTCCTGTTATATTTACTTATTTTACTAAATAGTTTATGTTCAAGAAAATAAACTTAAAAGACAAAAATTATAATCTAAAAAGTACTAGAAAAAATGAATCTTTTGAAAAATGTCACCTGTAAACCAGGTATTAAATCTGAAAACATAATATTAATAATATTAATTATTATAATATTGATAAAAAAATAGATAATAAACATTCAATTCTTAAGCAGTTTCAGTTTGATTGGGGATAACATTGCTGTATTTTTCAGCTGGTGAGGTTCACTTTCACACTGCACTTTGGCAAACAAACCAAATCTTTTGAATAAGGTATTTCCCCTCTCGCCTGTGGTGGCGCTGCATCAAGAATTACTGAAGGAGAAGACAGGTGAGACAGTGAACAGGAAACCTCGCTCCTCTATTGGTCAGCTAACTCTGTCACATGATGTAAACATAAGAGCGGCACCAGATTCAATTCGAGTTGGGATTTCTGTTTGGACTTTTACAAATGTGTCAGATATGTATCAACAATAGTCTTGGCCTGAAATTTATTTAGCTTATTACTGGCAGAATAAATTAATCACAATATAAGATTTTGGCGTCACTGCTCTATTGTACAGGGGAATCTCACTGCCTCTATTTTCAGCTAATTAGCTTGAAAACTTGGTTGATTTTGTGAGTGGTCACACATCTCTCTCAGGGCTATATCTCCTCCTCACTCCACGTCTGACCGCGAGCCATTTCTCCTGTTATTACTGTACACATGCGTTTGTTTTGGTTGTGCTGACCCTCAAAGCCCCGCAGTGTGGTCCGCTTCCTGGGTTTGGATCACTGTTTGGTCCGGGTTAGTCGCAGGGCAAATACAGAGACATCAGTCACTCTCATATTTATTCACAATTTAGAATCACTAGTTCCCCTACACGCACATGTCTTTGGAGGTTTTGAGGAAGCCATAGTGAGTGGTGAGAACCAGAGCTAACACAGGGAGCACATGCAGACTCCAGTCAGAGAAATGATATGAATGAATACCTGTTCTTGACCAGCCAGTAATCATTACTTCCATCTGATCCATAGCCAACAGCCAGAACACCATGGTCCAAATCCTGGCTGCTGCAATCAGGCTCATTGTACACTCCTGGAATGTCCAACAATAAGCACATTTTACCACAGAGCAAGTATAAGTTATGGAAGATTAGAACTGCACTGTTTACCTGACTCATAGAGCTGGAAGGACACATGAGAGGCATCAATGCCCACAGAAACAGGTCCAATAGTGGCCACAGCTTCTTTGAGTGCGTCCTCATCTCCAGTCTTGATGTCCACGTGGCCTGTGCATGTAGCTCCAATACTGCCAGGTTTATACCGGCATTTACCATCCTGCAACACATAATGAAGTCACAGGTAAAGAATGCAGAGAAATAAGAAGTAAGATTGTTATTTTTAACATCAGCATTAGCCCAACACACTTTCTGTAATCTGATGACTCATATTTTTCATTGTCTGCACTGCTCAGAATATAGTGAAAGAAATTTATAAACTTGTGTATTAGTCAGATTGGTGGTTTAAGGCCAATGGGTCATGCTTCCACACTGTAAAAGCTTATCTCATGAACTTTACACATTCATTTGTCTTTGGAAGTTAAGTAACACTGCAGCCACTTCTGGCTTGAAACTTAAGGTACACTGAGTTTAAATTCTAGAACTTCAGTTTATAGCCTGGACCAAGGCTTTGCTGTGGTTTTCCTTTCATTGATATTTTTTGGTGCTATGTATCTTGAACAGAGGTGTGTGATATTGTCAAAAAATGACCTAGATTTTGTTTTTGCATTGTCCTAATAACAATAATTAGAAATCTTGCATAATGCCAAAAATGTCTTTGTAAATGTCTCACTAATGCACTAGATGACTGAGTTTAACTCTTAACTCAGAGTTATCCTACTCAGACCAGGCCAACTTAGAGTTTTCTGTTTCAGAAAAGAGAATTTGGAGTTGAGTTAGACAACTCTGAGTTTATTCACCTTGGGTTTATCAGAGGGGAGAAGCCATTATTAAGAGGATTCACCATGACAACAGTAAACCAAAGGAGGCGCATTTTTAAGAAAAAGGAAGTCATGTGACTGTGGAGAGGTTATATTCAGGTTTATCATGAAAGTGATGTAGAGGTTATAGATGAATTAATAATTAGTAGGATAGAAATATAATAACACATTTTATTTATGTTGTACTCAGAGTATATAGAATCTTAAAAAAATAATAAAAGTAATAAATCTTTTTCTTATTCTTCATTTTTATCAAAATAATATTGCACACTGCCCTTTTTGGCTAATCTCAGTAAACTTAAAATTTCTGACATGTTAAGTGTAGGGTATTTTTTTTTGTAAAGTTGTTTAAATCTGACACTGATCAAATTTAAGAAAGTAAGAAAAATGACAAAATGAGTTAACAAATCACTATTTACGATGACATGACTTTCATTATATTACCAGACAAAAGTTGCAAAGTTCACTCCTGATGCCATACCCGGTGCCAGTCTAAGTACGTAAGTAAGATGTGTTAGTGCTGGGTATTACCTCGGCCTCATATGGGTAGGACTCCTCAGTGTCGATGCCACCGTTGGCCTCGATGTAATCAAAGGCCTGGTCCATCAGTCCTCCCATGCAGCCCATGTTCCCGTAGTCTCCAGAGCAGTCCACCAGCTGCTGCTCACTCAGAGACACCAGTTTACCAGTCTTCTTGAAGTTCTGACCCTCCAGTGAGCCCGTCTGGATGACAAGAAAGTCTGTTAATATTACTAGTCTCAGTGGTAAACTGCAAAATGCTTACTAGTACTACTAGCATCTACTACTTTGAAAGCCTTAAAGCCATTATGGTCGATCCATAGCATATAACCTTGTGTGGTGTAAATATTTCGTTACTGGCCTGACAGGTCATTGATTCTTCTTCCATCTTTACCATATAGCAGCTAAGAATAAGAATTTGTTTAGATCCTTAGGTCTAGGATTGTTTCCAAATTCCCTGCTCTTTGTAGAATGAGAAAGTAAGAAACTAGGAAAGACTCAGTCACAGTTTGGGCAGCTTATAACCCTGGCATGAGGCAGATGGCACAATGGACAGATTGAGGAGAAGGTTTTCTCTTTAAATCTTTGACTGAGACAACTAAAAATGTCATAGAATACCGGCAACATTTTTGAGAAGAGTTCTGCCCTGATCAACAGAGAGAGGGGTAGGACAATAGACTGCAGTGGCTAATGGCATGGCTAGTATTCTGAATGGTTGTTGCGCCTCAAAAATAAAGTAAAAACTTGGACAGGAGCCTTTCATTTCTCATGATTTGCTGTAAGAAAGTCCCTTATGGCTGCTTTCTGTCAAGGGGTTGTCTCAGCAAATAATTAGTATATTAGGATGACCACTTCCCTTTCTTCTCATTTCCTGTGGTGCTCATGTATACAACTCTGATAGCATGGCATGATCATTCCTGAGAACCTTCCCCCCTTGTACTCAGATAGACACTACAAAACAATTCCTAACAGGAGGCAGCATCTCAGTCAGAAGTGTAACTGTTTGTGGTAAGAGAAGCTTCACTTACAGCACTGAAGGCCCAGCAGGATCCACATTGTTTTTGGTCCTTGACAGGGGTGACGTATCCCTTGTCCCTCCAGTCCACAGAGGCCGGCAGGTCTCCAATCTCAGGATAGCGGAAGAAGGTGGAGCCATGACGGGGCAGGGAGCTGTTGAAGGACCTGAGGCAGCCCCGGGATATCAAGCGCCTGTACTCCTCGTTTTCCTGGTCAACATAATCAAAAGTCATCAACACTTTGCTTTCTCTAAGTGGTTATTGCAGCTTCAGGAAGTAATACCTTTGACTCAACTGCCCTGTTGACCAATAAGGTGAGACTAGACTAAATCCAGGACTAACCCATGGCTATAATATGGCTAAACCCTGTCTACATTCCCAGTGTTAGTCATTGGGAATGTAATTTTTGATGTTAAAACAAAATAAATATCTTGCTTCATCCTTCATACCAAGGTCAGCGAAGAAGTTCATGCCGAGGCGGTAGGACTTGATTCCCTGGTCAGCCATCATGTTGTGAACCAGCACCAGCTTACGGTTACGCAGCCACACATCTCTGCGGTGAGACTCTTCTGATGGAGAGCTGTAAGTCTTTCCTGTCAGTCAAGAAAAAAATATATATGTCAGATGTAACATGATTATACAGTTCTGTCAGTGTTCAGTTTAAGGTTTAACAACACATCATTCATATTAGTAAAAGAGTAATTTTTTTTATTAGACTGCTACACATATTATCTTATGTTGGTAGATAGAAAGATCAGCAATTTAAGATGAATTCTCTAAACTCTTCCACTGAGATGACTTTAAAACATCTCATCTAAATCTTTTGTACCATTTGCCTGCTCAATCAGACTAAGCCTTTTTCCTATTCTGTTAGTCTGGCACCTCTTGATTTGAGTTGAATTTATATGGGCAAACAATCACAGACACACAAAAGGCCGGCACAACAACTAAAATAAAATCTGATTCTGTCAAGACTGTGGCAAACTGTAAAAAAAAAATCCAGCCCATAATCGCTTTTTATATAAAACGTAAGCCACTTTGTGTGTGTTTGTTTTTTTTCTAAATCAGTGACTTTGCATATTGAATTGATATTTACAAACTTAAAATTTCAGATAAAAAAAATGTAGTTTTCAACAGCACTGAGATAGAGATTTAAGCAAAAAAAAAAAAGTTGGAAAAAATATGTGCTATATTTTTACAGCTGTTGAATTTAACGGACATCAACAGTAAATTAGGGTTGTAAATATACCCACAGTGTATTATTGATGTATAGAAAATTTTAAATCATACTTCTAAATTGTATGTCAAATGAATGTCTATCACAACAATCCATTAAACTATCTCCAATACACTGGAAGTCATAGCCAAATTAATATTGAAAAATGACCCATAGTGGCTGAAAACATTCCCAAGGGTTGCATTGAGAATTGTTACTTGAGTAAATATTACACAATTCCTTGCCTGCAAATGCAGTAAAAAGTAGCCTACCTGTTAAAAAGGTTGAAGGTTTATACCAATAAAAGTGCAAAGGTTGTATTTACAATACAATGCCTATGGAAAATTTTAGCGTACACAGTTTACAACAGACCAAGCCCTGTGCAAAGTATAAAGGTTAAACTGGAACTCAAGTTGTCTAGGTTCATCAGGGCCAATATTCATGTTAAGTTTTAATGTCTTACCGAATGTCAGCTTCCATGCGTGGAACTCCAGATCTTCCAGAGAGACTGTAGCACAGCTGGCCACAACCAGACAAGCAGCAGCCACTACCAGCAGCTTCATCCTGACACACACCACAATACACGAAAAGACTTCAACACGACTTTCAGTTCACTTACGACACCAAGCTGCCACTTTCCTCTTTCTATAATCAGTTCTTCCCATTCTCTTTCATCTGTCATCTCTCTCAGTTTGCACCTGCCCTACACAGGAAGCGTGTGCCTGTGTGTGTGTGTGTGTGTGTGTGTGTGTGTGTGTGTGTGTGTGTGTGTGTGTGTGTGTGTGTGTGGCTCTTACCTGAGTCTGTAGAGGTAGAGGCAGGAACAGCTCTGGGCGTCCCTCAGGGCTCTTATATAGCTCCCCTACTGTTATGACCCACGTTGAGTCTAGTCAGGTGAATGTCAGCTGCTTACCAGATAAAATGAATCATTCCGTTACTAACATTTCCTTTGATGACTTTGCATGAATATTATTTTTATGATAAATACTGAGAAATTTACCAATAAACTGAAAATAACTCTAAACCAGAGATGACAATTGAGCTACTGCAATGGCTCTCAAATAGTTCACAGAAAATACTTTGCTGTGTGTGTTTGTAAATTTCTGTGTGTGTTTTCAAATTTGTGTGCATGTTTTTGAGTTTGTGTTGTTGTTTCAGTTTTTGTTTGCGTGTTTTTGATTTTTGTTGGTGACTTCCCCCTCAGGGCCAGCCCACCGTAATTAACTGACTACAACAGACCTAAATCAGTACTAACTGAGGTCTAAAGCAAGATTAAATTTTAATTTAAAGGGGATATATTATGCAAAATCAACTTTTCAAAGCTTTCTACCATGTTTTTACAATGTTGTTCCCTTATCAGAAACATATCTGGAGATGTGTTTTGCTCCATTCATGTGTGTTTGAGTAATGCTGTTTTCTCGGAAGCACTGAACAATCAACAAGCCCTCTACCTCCAGTCTGCTCTTATTCATTTATTCAAAAAAAAAAAAAAAAAAAAAAAATGTACAGCTCTGTTTCTACTGATTCCTCACAGACATTTTCATTTTCACACAGCTTACAAATCGCTGACCCAGAGAAAAGTTAAGACGTTTGAGGAAAAAATGTGTGCAGACAGAAATCAGCATAAGGGTATTTTTTTCTTTTCTTCTTTTTTATTGTTTATAGGAGAAACTTTAAAACAAACTTTCATTCAGATCACGGTGGAACTAACTGTGGTTGTGTTTTGAATTTCTGATAACCACAAGTAACATCCACCCCACACCCACTTGTTTTTGTTCTTGCATTCTGCATGGGTTAAGTGCACCTGTAGGAGGAGAGCATATTGTGTGGTTGTTTCCAGTTTGTACTGTAGGTTTCCTTTCCAGCTCCACACATCCTTTTCTGATTTCTCATCAGATGTCTTAGATCATGGTAAAATATGACTTGACTCTTAAAAAGTAACAATATTATAGCTTAAACTAAACAAAGCACACAGATCTCTGTAGCACACTCTTGCTAATAAACTTTTGACCTTTTGCCTCAGAGTTCAAAAACATGAAAAGCATGATGTTATGGAGTATTGTGCAGGCAGCTGCTCAAAGTGCTGACAGAGAGGTGTCTTCCTGTCTTCTCTCTGTCACAAGGTCTGATGTCCTGACTCTTCATAAAGACACAGGACAATGTCAATGTCCACGTTCACTGTTTGTAGTGACTACAGTGTGATTTAGCACAGTGTACTAATGCTGAGTATTCAGCAGTGAGATACTTTACTCAAGGAATTTACTTCAGTGCTTTCTGAGTACATGTTGTAGAACACACTTTTACATGACTAAATTATGTATAAAAATGTTTACTTTTTACTTAAGTAAAACTTGTCTAAATGTGTAAAGAATTAAAAGTAGTTTGTGTTCTCTGTGGCGTAGTGGTAGCACACTTGACTTGTAATCACAAGGTTGTGCGTTCAGTACGAGCTCAGGAAGAAAAAGAATTTACACTCAATACTTATTTACTTTCACTTAAGTAACATAATTTTGAAGTACAGTACTTTGTACTTAGTACAGATTTTGAGTACTTCTTCCACCAAAGATAAGTAATCTTAAGTATTATTAGAAATGGTCAAATACAACAGTATGTTGCATGTCCCATTTCTTTTGCAGTAGGTCAACATGGTGGCCCAGACATACAACTGTTGCCCTTAAATTTGTAATAAAATATTTTTTTTACTTTTCTATTACTACTTCTTTTCATGAAATGCCAAAAAAAAAATTGCTGAATATAAACTGACTTCACCTGCAACTAATCACTGCACTGCAAGATCATTACTAAATAAGAATAAAAAGAGTAATGTGTCTGAAACCAAAATGATTCCCTTTGTGGGTGTATTTTAAAGAAAATTACTTTTTGTGGGAAATACTTGTTTTGAAGTTTTATCCTTAGTTAGTGCCCCCTAAGCCTGTTATAGTGGCACTCTACCCCTGCCACCCCCCACCCCCCCCTCCAAAAAACAAAAAAAAAAAAACAAAACAAAAAAAAAAACGTGTTGGTCATGAGACATAAGGTGAGCTAAAGAAGAAGTAGAGGGAGTTGTATCAAGCCTGGCTGGTTTGCAGGACTCAGATACTCTGATGTGGACTATGTTCTGATGGCAAAACCTACATTCGTGGAGGAGGCCTTAATGGAATTCTGGCAAACCATTCATTGCCCATCCACAATCCATAACACAAGTGCATGACTTTAGTGTATTTACCATTGTAATAATAAACTATTTATTTAGTATTTTCTTTTGTTATTTGATTACATTTTACCCCATTACAGTGTAGGTGTCAGGTGGGCAATATGAATAAGAAATAACTAGCACACCTGTTTAGACTGCACATGCCATATTTGCATGCTGCTGAGTTTTATGTTGCCAATATACCTAAATATGACAGCTATATAACAAGTTATGGATGAAAGATAATACACCTTTCTGCATCAACAGTAACCACACATCACAAGGTCAATCAGAAAAAACACAGGTTGGAGTCATTTTTAGTCATAAAGATTAGTGAGAAAAAACATTTGGGTTTTGGGTTGCACAAGGTTTGTATCTCAGAACACAGTTTTAATCTCTGTTGATTTTAGGTAGAGGTGAATTATCTAAATGTCCATGAATATGAGTGTTTTTTGCATAAACTTGGTATAAAATGTGATCTTCATCTTCAGGGATATAATGTGCCTAAAATAATACTTCGAAAACTGATATTTCATGCCGTTACTGAACACACTTATTCAACATTCAAAGTGGTTGTGGGAAAGGTAAGTGAACCCTTGGAATGACTAACTTATCGACCCAGCCTTGGCAGAAATATCCTCAACCAGGTGCTTCCTGCCACTTTTAGCCCATTCTTCCATGATTTCCTCAATAGATGAGAGCAGCCATACGTCACAGCCTTGTCACCAGAACATTTGGGTGAAAACAAACCAGCCACAAGCAGGAGAGAAGCTAGTGATATCAGGTCACACGCTGCTATGATTGAGGTATACTTTCAATAATAAAAGAAAAAACAAATTCACAATTTGAATTGCTTGCTCACAGACCAAAGAAACCAAAGGAAGAGATTTGTGGCTTCAGTTGAGCCACAGAGAGAACAGGAAGGATAAACTGACCCACTAGACCCCAGTTTACTGTAAATTACAGTATAATGTGTGTGTCAGATGTACAAATTTGTGTTAAGTGTTAAGTCACTGATAATGTTCATATTTGAAATAATATTCATACCACATAAAACATTTATTTACTTAACTTTAGTTAGTTTCAAGATTTAAGATGGTAATCTGACACAATGGTTTTATATGTTAATGTGAGCAAACTAGCCAAGTTGTAAAATGAAGTATAGCCTTACTATTTCCCGTAACCAACATTACTATTTTTAGTTTCACTTAGACATCCAAGCAGAATTTCCCCAGCATTCATTTCAACAGCGCGATCCGACACAAGAAAAACTCCCTTTTACCCTCACCTGTCCCTGCCCCTGTGCAGTGCACATGCTTTATCACATCAGCAAACACACAGGGAATAAGCTACTGTGGACAGAGTGGTTTGTCACAATGTTTAATGTGGTGTTTGTTAGTGCCAAAATGTTGCACCCCTTTTCTTTCCTCGCTGTCTCCCCTGACAGCAGTGCCTAACTGAACTCATATCTAAACTCTAAAACATGTTGTTGATCTAATATGAAATGATTTACCTGATTAGGACCTGCTTTTGGTCCCCATAATGGAGCCAGGTACCTACAGCTCCACACAAAGATGCAATATATACACTAATGTTACCTCGGTTAGCCACCAAGTGTTAGCTAGAAAATACTCACCTATATGAGCTCTTGTTGGGTAAAATTATATTCTTAAGTGGTTGACTCTCATGATATAGTCTGTGTGGTCCACAAAATACATATTACTGATAGTCACAGTTAGTAAGAATCAAAGGTCACCATGAAATTTTATTGGAAATAAATGCGAGTCATTTTTGACCCACTTATGGAACCTTGGGGTACTGATACAAAAATGTAATTTTGTAAAATGTTTAAAAGGTAAGTTACATTTTTTTATGACATGACATTGCTAACATGTTTTTTGAGGAATACCTGGAGTATGAAACTGAAGTGAACTTTCACCACTTTTTATTACAAAAATATTGCAAAAAAAAACTATCTCACTGGGTCATTTTTGACCCACTTCATGCATCTAAGGCTTAACAATGTTGATGTTGTTTCAGTCTGGACCTAAATTACCACTAAACACATTTAAGTAGTAACCTGGCAAAAGCCAGATTGATATAACGTTGGCAAAGAGTTGCTAACATTATATCAATCTGGAATGGCTCCTGTTGAAAACGTGAGGGCGAGACATTCAGTAGAATACTTGCAGGTAATTGGATAAAGTGTCCAGCTTCATAGCTAAACAACACATTGCTACAGGCAGTAAGACAACTTAATAAAGACGTTAAAAAATGTTTGATGTTTTGTAAATGTAGAGCAGCATACCTTATATTTTTCTGCATTGCAATGTTGTTAAAAGGTTCACTAAAAGTGCTAAAACCTTCCCACTCACTAGCAGTACTGCCACACCATTGGCCCGGCCGTCACAGGTCTGGACACAAACAGATCAGTGGGAGCAGGACAAGATGGATTTTGGGAATTTGTGAACTCACAATTTCCATGACAAGCCAACTGCTGTGCAAGGTAATTTAAGTAGGCCAACATTTTACCAATAGTGTATTTCTAAGGATGCAAAATTAAGTATATTGTACTAAAATCCGTCCACTATGTGGGGTTGCACCTGTGACAAAGGCAGCCATCAGCTCATATTTCCCAAAGTTTCTTCAAATAACAGCCCTGATCTTTCTTTGTCAGTGAGGGAATAGAACTATCAGCTTAACTAGCCATGTTTGTCATGGTTCTGGAGCTTGTGTTTGAATGAACATAGATGTTTTCACCCAAAAGTCGGCAGGGACTAAAGTACTCAGATGGCTGCTCTCATCTACAAAGGTGGTATTTTAAATATCATCATCATAAATATCATATAACTCGCAGAACTGCAAAGACTGCACATGGGCCTGGAGTTTTATGTTATCCATTTACCGGCACATGACACCGATGACAAGTTATGACTGAACAATAATACATCACCGATTATAATCATGGGACAGAGCCTCCTGAGTAACACATGTTCGTATTTACTGCATCATAATGAGATAACTGCATGAAAAAACTGCACTCAGCTATACTACTTTATACTGTGTACTATTACTTCAACAAAACTGCACAAAGTCTTCTTCTGTCAGAAAGTACAATAAAAAGTACCAAAGAAGAGCACCTCGCATAAAAGTACTCATAAATGCACTACTGCAACTTTACTAGGTCAGTGGTTCTCAAACTGTGGTATAGGTAACAGTGGTGGTACATGGGCTTTTTTTTGTGGTACTCGGAAGTCTTTTGCATGAAATATATATATATATATATATATATATATAATTTAGAGGCAGTTTTATTCATGTTTTAGTACTGGTTTTGTAGGGGCTAGTTATGGTTTAGACCTGGTTTTGTCCTTGTATAGTTCTGGATTGATCCTGGTTTAGTCCTCATTTAGTCCTGGTTTAGTCCTCGTTTAGTCCTGGTTTAGTTCTAGTTTAGTCCTGGTGTAGTACAGATTTAGCCCTGGTTCAGCATTTATTGAGACCTGGTTTGGTTATGAATTTGTTCAGGTTTAGACCTGTTTTGTTACTGGTTTAGTCCTTGTTTAGTTTTGGATTTATCCTGGTTTTGTCCTGGTTTAGCTGTGATTGAGACTTTCCTCTAATTTAGACCTGTATTTTATCCTTGGTTTGGCCTTCCTGGTTTAGTCCTTGTTTAGTTCTGGATTCATTATGATTTTGTCCTGGTTTCTCCATGATTTAGAACAGGTTTATTCCAGAATTTGCCCTGGTTTAGTCATAATTTAGACCTAGGTATTGTCCTGGGTTATTTCTAGTTTAGTCCAGTACTTGATGTCTTGGTCAACACCACTTGGTTTCATTAGCGGTCCCTCTCCACCACAGCGGGGAATCTCACCCTCAGACGGCTCTGCTGTGGCCAGTCTGACCGGTCCTGACTGTCATGTCTGTCAATAGATCCTGTTTGTTTGTTTTAGCTCAAAATATCATTTATGCAGTAATAATGTTTTGCGTTTAGATTATGACCCCCTTGACATCACAAAAAAAAAAAAAAAAAAAAAAAATTCTCATGAAATTCAAGTCTCACTTCCCCTTTCAACCACACATCACAAGAGGAATCAGATGAAACACACGCTGTGTGGTCATTAGTTTTTATTTTCTTATTTACATTGAATGAAGGAAACTTTTGGGATGCATTTGTAGCTCTAATGAAAGTATGTACTGTAGGTCAATTGGTAAGTAAGTTAGATTAGATTACATTTTATTTACACATACAAACAATATCAACAATAATAATAAGCTGCAGAAGTCCAGAGTGTGCAGGAAGTTTTTCTCAAATAAATATTCTGTATTGAAGGTGCTCTTTGGTGCTCAGGAATAAAAAACTTGCAAAAAAAAAAAAAAAAAAAAAAAAAAAAGGCACTCTTCATAAACCTGAATACTGTAGTATAAAAAGCCTTTATTTCATGTGGTTATACATAACGTACACAAAAATATGTCACCTATATGTGCTACAGTCTGTGATGTCACTTCCTTAACACTCAGTGCTGTGCTTTAACTCACACATACAGGGGGCGTTCCAAATGAACTGTGCCTCACCTGGATTGTGGACAACAGTGCATGGGCGAAACAAAAGGAAGGGAAAGTCCCTGTTCAGAAATATGTACAGAGCTGCTCATAGTACACCGTATTCTGGTGTTTATGGAGAAAAAAACCTGCAAGAATCCATGTTTCCAGGTGGATTGAAGAGCTGGAGCTGGTCCAACGAGAAGGCCCTTTATATTTGAGAGTGCATTATTGAACTTCTACGAATATAAAATAAAATGAAAGTCTCTGCAGTGATGGGTTGAATAAGAGTGAATATCTGAAAAAAATGTGAAAAAAATGTGCAAATCTATTAAGTTGGAATACTTATTATAAAAAGACCAATAAAATAGATATTAACGTTAAATCTTGTCAAAATTTTGTATTTTCTGAAAAAAGGCGCAGATGAAGATAGTCTGTTTGAATAATTCATAATTCTCAAGAATATTTGTTGAATTAATAAAATCTTGTTTAACATGCTATAAACAGTATATATTTTATATTTCATAAAAAAATACTCACGTGTCATCAAATATGATGTAAACATGTTTAAATCAAATATCAGTTTTACTGATAACAATGGTACAGCTGATTTATTATTATTTAATAAAAAAAAAATTACATAATGGCCAAGTTGTTTTTGTTTACATTTTTTGTTTTGGTTCTAAAACTGCATTGCCCGTTGTCCAATCAGAAAAGCAGAAAGACTGGAAACCCACAGATCATTGTTTTGATTTAGTCTGCAGTATTGTTTATGAGTGCATACTGCTTACAGTAAACATTGAGAAATTTCCCTTTTAAAAAATATATAATCTAAAAGGAACAAAATATATTAAAATAAAATTCTTTAGAGTTTTACCTCCTTTCATTGTTCAGTGAGATATTTGTGCATCTATGTGTCATTCATTAAGTTAATGGTGCAGTTTATTTGCAGATAAAACTGATATATTTTAAGTTTTTGCCTGGTTGGTCTCATGTATTTGGTGAAAGGAAGAAGCAGAACAATTATTATTATTTTTAATAAAACTTACAGCAGAGAAAATACTACAATTTAATGAATGAGTTATTGTGCGGTGTTTTGGATACACCAGTAGATGGCAGCATTTCTATAGACAATGCGTAGTCACTGATTTCTGTTTCATTTTCTACAATGATAGAGCTACATATAGTAACAGTGTGTTTGATTGTAAATCTATGAATTTGTATTTTCCAGAAACAGATAAAAGCACAGTCAGGACACAGGGGACAGAGTGTCTCCTCTGTCTCTGTCTCTCCTATGTCATGTCTCTCTCTCCTCTGTCCTGTCTCTCTCTCCTCTGTCCTGTCTCTGTCTCTCCTCTGTCCTGTCTCTCTCTCCTCTGTCCTGTCTCTCTCTCTCTCCTCTGTCCTGTCTCTGTCTCTCCTCTGTCCTGTCTCTCTCTCCTCTGTCCTGTCTCTCTCTCTCTCTCCTCTGTCCTGTCTCTCTCTCCTCTGTCCTGTCTCTCTCTCTCTCTCCTCTGTCCTGTCTCTGTCTCTCCTCTGTCCTGTCTCTCTCTCTCTCTCTCCCCTGTCTCTGTCTCTCCTCTGTCCTGTCTCTCTCTCTCTCTCCCCTGTCTCTGTCTCTCCTCTGTCCTGTCTCTCTCTCTCTCCCCTGTCTCTGTCTCTCCTCTGCCCTGTCTCTCTCTCCTCTGTCCTGCCTCTGTCTGTCCTCTGTCCTGTCTCTTTTCTGTCCTGTCTCTGTGCTCTCCTCTCTCTGTCTCTCCTATGTCATGTCTCTCCTCTGTCCTGTCTCTCTCTCCTCTGTCCTGTCTCTCTCTCTCTCTCCTCTGTCCTGTCTCTGTCTCTCCTCTGTCCTGTCTCTCTCTCTCTCCCCTGTCTCTGTCTCTCCTCTGTCCTGTCTCTCTCTCCTCTGTCCTGCCTCTGTCTGTCCTCTGTCCTGTCTCTTTTCTGTCCTGTCTCTGTCTCTCCTCTCTCTGTCTCTCCTATGTCATGTCTCTCCTCTGTCCTCTCTCTCTCTCTCTCTCTCTCCTCTGTCCTGTCTCTGTCTCTCCTCTGTCCTGTCTCTGTCTCTCCTCTGTCCTGTCTCTCTCTCTCTCTCCTCTGTCCTGTCTCTGTCTCTCCTCTGTCCTGTCTCTCTCTCTCTCTCTCTCCTCTGTCCTGTCTCTGTCTCTCCTCTGTCCTGTCTCTCTCTCCTCTGTTCTGTCTCAGTCTCTCCTCTGTCCTGTCTCTCTCTGTCCTTTGTCCTGGTTCTGTCTCTCTTCTTTCCTGTCTTAGGAGTTGTAGATGTCCTAAAATCAAATGCATTAATAAAATATCAAAAGGCTACAAAATATACTGCTACAAACACATCAACTCATGTATACCAGTGTGTGTGGTGTTAGTCAGGCAGTTGAAGGTTACATTGTTAGAACCTCACCATGGGATCTGAGATCGGAAAAATAATCCTGGTGTTTAAAAATCAGTTTTTGTTAAAGACAGAAGTCTCTCACTTCCTGGTCTTCCTTCAGTGGTGTAACTTGCTGATGAGAGGTCCCAGAACAGGTTTTCATATTGGACCCCAAAGGTCTCAAGCACATTTGAATAGCTTCATTAAATCAACCTACTGCATTTTTTACAAGTTCAGTAACCTTTAATAAAATAAAATACAAATGTGCAAATTAAATGTCCACATTAGTTTCACATTTTGTAATTAGTTGAAAAAAAATATTGTGTATTGTGTATTCGTATTGAAGTGCTTTTCTTTTTATTATGTATATAAGCTGACTATAAATATACAAGGGCCTCTCTCAGGGGCCCCTAAACTTACAGGGCCCCAGTGCTGTTGCCCTGGCTGCACTGCCTAATGCCACGTCTTTCTTGTTGTATTAATTGTGATTAATAATAATAATAATAATAATAATAATAATAATAAATTTTATTTCTACCACATTTCACATTTTGAAACAAAATCTCAAAGTGCTACAAAAATGTTTAAAACCCACACAATAAAAATACAAAACATGCAAAATTTAAAGACTAAAAGTTTTTTTTTGAAGGTTTTAATTATTGCTATAGAATAAGCCATTGAATTATAATGTAGTGTTGTTATTTAACCACTAGATGGCAGCATTTTCTTATCCAAAGCACACCACAGTCTGTTACTTTTTTTTAAATTTAGCTTTGATTTCCTCATTTTTCTTTGTTTTACATCTGCTCCAACTACAAACCAGACAAACTTTATTTCATTAGCAATTTAATCCAACAAAAAAATAAATTTGATTTTTAATTATATGTACCAGCAGTCCTACATTGTAACGGGACAATAGCTGTGTGGTATTGTAAATGTGGAGCGGATGCACAAAAGCACTGTGATTATCCTGGCACGAAGTGATAGTGAGATGTTTGACAATCCCCAAAACTCTGCCTAATTTCATTACTCCCCCTCTCATTTCCTCAGCTTAGAGCCAATCACATAGTTGGCCGCTCTGGGACGGAGAGGTTGAGGGGTGCATGTGTGTGTGTGTGTGTGTGTGTGTGTGTGTGTGTGTGTGTGTGTGTGTGTGTGTGTGTGTGTGTGTGTGTGTGTGTGGGGTGGGGGGGGTCACACATATAACAGTCCGCTAAACGGTGAGGGTGGCCCGCGCTGGCATACCTCTGCGCATAATCTGATTATCGGATCAATAACATGCCCGCATTCGGGGCATAGCTGGGATGGCCCCGCGCTCCGGTTGCACATAACTGGCATTCAGCACTCGTTCCCACTTTATAGGTGACAAAGTGTGAATGCAAGCAAGAATTTTAAAGGCTTTTAAATAAGACATCCAGACACAGGGCCCCATCTTCACATCTGGGTACAGTGCTGTTCACAACACTGCAGAAAGTGCAAATCTTTATGCAGTGCCGGTCCTATATATTTGGGGGTCCTAAGCAAGATTTGGTAGACAAGGCTCTTAATTATCATGTATACAAAGGAAAAATGATCAAAGTATACCTATATTTCATGAATGAATGTGTCAAATGTTTTTACTTGTAAACATTACCAACTCAACAAGAGGGGTCCCTGGTAAACAGTAAAACATCCTTAGTGGCATTGGTCCCCAGTTTCAGATTAAAAATAAAAATACAGGAAGTACAGTAGCAAGCTAAAAAAAAAAAAAAAAAAAAAAAAAAAAAAAAACACAGGCAACCAATAAAACAAACAAACAAACAAACAAAAACAAAACAAAAACAATCAAACATAGTTGCAGAATCAGTCACATATGTAAACACTGCTGTAGCAACGGGGGCCCTCTAATGCTTGCTTGGGGCCCTATGCAGTTGTTTAATCTGCCTATATGTCCTCAGAGCTTTTACAGTGAGAAGGAGAAGGCTGTAATCACTCTGCACTTTGACTAAACTTGACTAACATTAACATTTTATTTAATTAAAAATACAAAATAAAAATAAAAATGCACCCAAAAAGATGTATCTGGTTTTACTGTAACATCCAAATTACTAATAATAATATTTCTGATATTATAGATTTTTCTCAACAACATAAGGCTGAACATTTAGCTTTGGGCCCCCCTGGTGGCTTGTGGGGTCTTAGGCTTGTGTTTAGTCCACATATGGCTAGGAACAGCTCTTCATCCTAGTCAGGTGTCAGTATGTTTATGGGATGCTGTATGGTGTTCACTGGCTTGGCTGGTTTCCTTTAAGCAGAGATACATTTACTCCAGCCCTGTTTCTGTTTTCTTTATTATAGAAATCCACTTTAATTTCTCAGAAAACCCTGTCTGTGTGCATGCTTTGCTAATACGTACCTTCATTATACAAGCATTCATAGTTAGGCTAATACTGGCTCATTACTGGCAGAGGGTGAGTCATCTTGGCCTATATAAAAATGCACTCTACCAACCTGTTGTGATTGTATGTTGGTTATCAAGTGATGCAAACATAGTAACAGGTAACAGCTTATTAATAACTCATAGCTTAGGTGCAAAGCGAGCACTCACTTACAGGGTGGCCTAAGGGTGGTGCTTATTAAGAGCCTATTATTTTAAAAAAATGAAAGTATTCTCGTTCCTGTGACCTATTACTTGGCATGGGAAGCGGCTTTGGTGTGACCTCTTTAGTGTTATATAACTTAGCTTATTTTACATTTGTCAACAGCATTGTCAACAGCATCCCCTCTTTTGTATTTTCTCCTTATAGTCTTGTTAGATGACTAATTATACCATTTTTAAACTATGCTTTAGTCCAGTGGTTCCCAACCTTTTTTCTGTTGCGTACCCCCTGGGCTTTCTGTAATACCGGGAGGACCCCTTCATTTGTTTATATGTTATTTTTTTCAAAAAGTCATAGAGTGGTCATCTGTGTTTATCAGTACAAATACATGTTTTACTTTATTGTAAATTCAAATCTGTAGATTTTTTAAAGATAAAAAAAATCCCTTTAAAATAATAATAAATATAAAGTATAATTAATAAAATATAACAAAATATTATAAAATGTATTAAAAATATAACAATATAAAGTTCTGTTGCATTTATTTATTTTACCATATTTTTCATGTTACTTGTACTTGTTTAGGGCCACAACCACTAGAGGGCCAAATTATCAGAATTTCATTCAATTCAATTTAGATGCACACTGTTTCCATTTTCAATTACTAGTGGTATTTGTAAAGTTTATTTTGATTTTCTACTAAGGCCTATTAAACCCAAGTAATATTTAAGACTCAAATGGGCCCTAAAAGATCATTTAGGAGGAAGGGTAGAAAAAAAAGAAATTGGTTGTTTATTGTTTGTGGTTTAATATTATTTTGCACTTTTATTCATTTAGTTACATTTATTATTCCAAATATTTATTTATTGGTTCAATTGCTACAGTAGACCTTGCTCAAATTAAGAGATTTGTGATTAATTCATTCCTTATCTTTATTATATTACTGTCTATATATGTGTATGTGTCATTTGGTGGGTCCACAATTGAAATCTTGTTTAGCGCCTCCAAAAGCCTGGAGTCGGCGCTGGCTGTAGCTCTGTAGATTGATGCGTAGATGCTCAAAAAATAGAACTCCAATTTATGTTTAGTGTCAGCCCTGCGACTAACTGGCCATTGTGCAGCGTGTACCCCACCTCTGGCTCATAGTTGATGGGAATGACTTGTTATTCATCTTTACTTTGAGGCTACTTTGAGGCTTTTCTCTCTGCTAGATGCCCATCCTCATGCAACCCTCTCCATCTATCTGGGCTTGGGACTGGCAGAAGTACATGGCTTGTGACCACCTATCCTGCAGCTGGATGTACCCTATTATTAATCTAATAGTAGCCTGTAGACCTAATATTCTATTTTTTGTTTCTATATCTTGGCTTATTGTTTGGAATGGAAAGTCATTATAACATCACATTTTTTTCCAATAACATTATTACTATATGGTGGATCAGTATTTACCGAGGCCTCTATCACTTTTGAGTCCACTGTGAATGAAGCTATAACATTTTACACTAGTGAGTGCTTAAATCACTTCTGAATCATTAATTAAACAAAGGTTCAATGAGACTGTTTACCATAAAAATATTTATTGACATGACAATCCTCATCAAAAATATCACACAAAAACATATTCAAAATCCAAATCTGAATGACATAGTGAGACGACGGGGCTACAACAGAACAACCGTTCAGAGCAAAAAACAAAACAGAAGCATCATTCTGATATGTTTCTGAGATGACTTTTAGAGATTTATATTCATAGAGAGATGAGAGTTGTCACTAAAACACATGGTATGTCAGAGAAACACTGTACCACTGAGTCAGAACACTGGCCGAACCAAACAGCTCCGGGTGGCACTTTACAGTAAGGCTATATTCACAGTAGTTATACAGCAATACATTATGAGATGAGTGTACCTAGCGTTATTGGATGAAGCGTCTGGGGAGAGAGAAGTCTGGTGATCCCCCCTTTAGAATAAAAGCGCTTGGCGAGTGGCAGAGCATGTGGATATGTCTCTGAATCTAAAATTAGGTACCGCTTAAGGCCCAATGTTACTGGGCTCCATTCACCTGAGACCCCTAAGCACAAGAAGATGAATGATTAGAATATACAGGGTGTCCATAAAATCTCTTTACAATTTCAAAATGATATTACAAAGGGAAATGATGAGATGTCCTAATCAGATTTGTTCCATGTACTCAGTGGTTATCAGAGTTTTTAATCACATACGTACTGCTGCCAGACAGTTACAGCTACGTTCTACAGTGCACAAAGTCCTACACAAGAACTTGTGATTGTACGCTTACAAAGTGTAACTCTTACAGCCTGCACTCGAGCCAAATGATAAACCAAGACCTAAAGAGTTAACACTGGAACAAATTTCTGAGGATGAAACAGTTTCTCACCCGAGTTTGTTTTAGCAGTGAGACAACCTTTCATGTTTCAGGGAAACTGAACACACATAATATGAGAATCTGGGATCAGAACTGTCCCATGTGACTCGGGAACTTCACTGAGAGAGTCCAAAGGTGAATGTGAGCTGTGGGATCACCACTGATGAGGCTCTGCTACGGCGAACACGGCAAGAAATCCATTAGCATCTTAATGTGCTTTCTGCAACTAATGGGACCTATATAGAGCTGTATTAAATGAGGCAAAAAACTTCAATATCTACTCGTCATTTTGTAATAATTTCCACATATTTGTCTGTTCATTTGCTTTTGTAATAACTTTTTTTTCTAAATTGTAAAGAGACTTTATGGAAACCCTGTACATCTGATTGCTATTTAACCCAAGCCATTAATGAACACTTGATGTGTAAGCCTTATCGTAAAGTTGCACCCATTATCGTAAAATACATATACAATAAATAATTTTAAAGACAAAAAAAACAAAACATGAAAAGCAGTGAAAGTCACAGACAAAAAAATCAGTCATGTTTGAAATGAGAGCATGAGATGAACAATATCCGTCCTCTGTGATCCTGTGAGTCCAGTCCAACCAGGTCACCTCGGCTGTGCCAAAGTCTGTTCCGGTGACGGGAAAACGTCACGGCGGCCATGTTTACTGTCTCTTTTCTGCTTTATCTCCATGGTGCACACATCTGGCAGGACGCGAGGGGCTGGAGAGTGCGTCGAAGTGGGGGAGGGGGAGGGGGAGGGGGGGGGGGGGGGTACACGCCAGCTGAATAGAGGAGCAGGTCCAGGGACTAATTGGATCTGGTCAATGCCTTGTTAGAACCAGTAGAGCTCCTTGGCTTTCTTGTGCTGCTGGAGGCCTGAGAAGCAAAAAACACAAAAGCGAACAATGAGGGAGGCTGAGGGCAGAGCGACGGGACGCGGGGTTGTCATGGAGGCTGCTCAGGGCCAAACATCCCGCTTCAGTATAGAGCAGAAAGGGAGAATGATTAAGAAGTGTGCTGGTGCGGAGGAGTGGAGAAGTGATAGTGTTTGTTTAAAAGAACCAGGAGGCAATTGGTTTGTTATGTGTCTGCTTAAATATACAGCGGGCAATGGGGAAGGATTGAGAGAGTGTGTTACCTCAGCTCATTACCACATCACAATTTGGCACTGACAATAAAATAACCAACTTCATAGTCTAAAATACTGCATAATTGGTCCGCTGTTTGGATATGGCTGTGTTGTGGTTGATTGGTTAACTAATCCTTCTATGTTTTTTTCTTTGGTTAATCAATTTATAAAAAAGACCACAAAGCCAGTGGCATCAGATTTGGGGGGTACCATTTGCACACAGGGTCCCACCAAGATGGTTTATACCAGGGGTGTCCAAACTATGGCCCAGGCTTCCTCATCAATAGGTTCATTTTGCTAAAGGTAGATCTTCCTTCTGCAAGGTATAATGCAAAAGAAAAAATATGTATGTGGATGGATTTGGTATTAAGAAAAATTAACATTAGTGGTTGTGGCACCAAAAGAAATTTCAGCCATACTATGTGCCAGTCCACTCCCAAGCCTGGATAAATGTGGGGTTAATAAATGTGGATTTTATAAATGTGAGATTAATAAATGTGAAGTTAATAAAGGTGTTGGTATAAAATGTGGGGTTGATAAACGTGAAGTTAATAAATGTGGGGTTATTAAATATGGATTTTATAAATGTGGGATTAATAAATGTGGATTTTATAAATGTGGGGTTAATAAAATGTGTTGTTAATAAATGTTGGATTAATAAATATGAAGTTAATAAATGTGGATTTTATAAATGTAGGAAAATAAATGTGGGGTTGATAAATGTGTTGTTAATAAATGTGGAGTTAATAAATAGGGTTAATAATCATGTTGGTAATAAATGTGGGGTTGATAAATGTGAAGTTAATAAATTTCAGGTTTTATAAATTTGGAGTTAATAAAGGTGTTGGTATAAAATGTGGGGTTGATAAACGTGAAGTTAATAAATGTGGGGTTATTAAATATGGATTTTATAAATGTGGGATTAATAAATGTGAGGTTTATAAATGTGAAGTTAATAAAATGTGTTGTTAATAAATGTGGGATTAATAAATATGATGTTAATAAATGTGGATTTCATTAATGTAGGAAAATAAATGTGGGGTTGATAAATGTGAAGTTAATAAATATGTTATTAATAAATGTGGGGTTAATAAATGTGTAAAGATCTCTGAAGTGAAAGGTGAAGGTGAAACCTGTCACCTTTAGTGAGTGGCCATCCTCTGCATATATTTCCCAGTATCTGCCCCTCAGTGTTAAAATGTTTGGACACCCCTGGTTTATACAAAGGGCCCAGAATTCCGCACTACACCCCTGCACAAGGCTGAAGTAACCTGCAAATCCCTTCACATCTGAACTGTATAGCCATCACACAAAAGCCATCCCATTTTAGAAAATCTGATATAGGGTCAGTCTTGATGAAAAGCTGCTTGAATTAGAAGAGTTGCAGACCCATTTTATTTTCCTTTGTCAGTAGGTTCGGTTGGCCAGGCTAACTCCTGGGAGCAGCCCGTGGATATGATCCGTTCCTCTCTCAGTTTGCTCACAGCTCCAGCCACCTCCACTCTGCACAGTGCTCCACTCTGCTCTATCTTTATTTGAAAAACACCTAGACTGCATTACAGCTCAGTTGGTAGAGCAGGAATTGCATATACAGAGTGACTACAGCTTACTTTGGTGTTGTAGGTCTGATGTCCAGACTCATTTGCCAAATGTCCCTTCCCTGCATCTTCTACATAATCTCCTGCCCTGTCTCAACTGTCCTATGTAATCCTGTGTAAAGTCTTAAAAGCCAAAAAACATATATTGGAAAATGGAAGTTGTAATCACTGGGAAACTGAGTGTTTAAGGACTAAACCAGGTCTAAATTAGTACAAAACCAGGACTAGAATTGTCTCTAAATCAGGACTTGAACTGCGAAAAACTCTTTAGTGTCACCAGAAGACAACTGCGTACCACTAGTGCTACCCATACCACAGTTTGAGAACCACTGCTTTAAATCAACCAGCATATTTTGATAATTTCAGCACTTAAATTGCAGTCACTACAAACTACTCAGCTGATTTATCCAACTGTTGGCATCATGTTGCTAATAGCCGTGCTAAATAAACATTTTATTTTCTGTCCAGTCCCCACTGTTGCCAGCAGGGGGCGACTGACACCTAATCCAACCGTTCTATGCAAAGTCAAAGTAACAGCTCCCTAACAGAAGGCGTTTTCCATACATATACATTATTTTAAGTTATAAAAAGTGAAATACTAATGCAAGAGTGTCCAAAACTAGCCTGAAAAAAGCACAATAAGTTTCTACAACCTTTTAAATTGACAGAGACTGGAAACCCATTCAGTTAGCCAGCTCAGAGGTTTCTACTCTGTGGCAACTATGGAGCACAAAAAAAGTCCAATACACTCGAGTTTATTGCTGATGCATGACTAATCACCATATTTCTTATCCAGTTTAGTTTCTGTGGTTTATGGTGTGGTCTGCTGTTCTGGGAGTGTCAGCTGTGCCTTCACAACATGTTTCAGTCACTCCTCAATGGAATTAGAGATATTATTAAAATTGAATATATCACTTTCGTTTGTCACATCGCTTCTATTAAAACAATCTGGAAGCAGAGACAGATGGTCATCTATCCTGAGCCTAGGTTATTCTAGACATGCATTGAGATTAACAGCAAATTGGTGCAACATAAAGAGTCCATCCAATTAATCAGCCCATGTATAAATTAGCACAAATAAGTGGCCTTCTAGAACTTCTGCAAGGCCATGGAGCACTTGGCAGTATTCGCTTCTTTACATTGAATTACTGCAGCAAAAAACTTAGTAACTTTAAACTCTAGTAAAGAAAGTCCGATTCAGCAGCATTCTGTTTTTCCAGAATCATCTGGTTTGCATTGATAATCCTGCATAGGTTTATACACTACATCAGTGGTTCCCAACCTTTTTGGTTTTATGTACCCCCAGAACCTGATGTAGTTCTGTTTAATCCTGGTTTAATCCTTGTTTGACCTGGTTTATTCCTGGTTTTAGACCTGCTTGAGTCCTGGTTTAGTACTGGTTTTAGACCTGTTTTTTTCCTGGTTGTGTTCTGATTTTAGGCATGGTTTAGTCCTGGTTTACTCTTAGTTTAGTTCTCGTTTGACCTGGTTTAGACTTGTATTAGACCTAGTTTAGTCCGGGTTGGTTCTGGTCCTGTTTTTTCCCTGTTTGTGCTCTGGTTTCAGACCTGTTTTAGACCTGTTCTAGTCCTGGTTTATTTGTGGTTTTGTCCTGATTTAGTCCTGGGTTAGTCCTGGTTTATTTGAGTTTTTAAAATATATAAAGGTACTATAAATGATCATTTAACTCCACGTACCCCCTGCAATGTGCTTGTGGACCCCTAGTAGTCCCCATACTCCTGGTTGGGAAACACTGCACTACACAGCTCTCTCCATTTATCCAGACTTGAGCGTGTGATTGGTCAAAAAATTCAGTCCCTGCTCTAGCTTATAATAAACACCAAAATGAAGTCTCAAAGTCTCAGTTTTTCAGCTATTATGCTATGCTTTTGACTGAGTAATTATTTTTACTTGACTTGACTTTTGCGTTCCACTGGAAGGCAAAACAAACATAACCACACGCAGTGGACATGAGGAGATGCAGCCATATAAGTATTTAGATGGCCTAACTATGATATGGACCAGTGATACTCACTGCTTTTTTTTTTTTTTTTCCACAAGAGCCACACTTGCAGAGCCAAGCAAAGATGAGAGTCATTTTTACTAAAATATACAAAGTCACTCACACAGATTCCCAATAAGCTGGACATCCCACAAAAAAAAAAAAAAAAAAAATTAACACAGCTAATACATTTTTAAATAAGAAAGTATTTACCTTAATACAGGGATGTGTGGAAACTGGCATGTGTATCCTTGACTTTCTTCCTCACTATATCTCACAATGCTGTCTGTCTGGCCATCTGTTTTTTGTCCTTTTTTTTTACTAAACAACTATCCACTTTGTGCCATATACATGTACCATTACATCGCCAGCAGCGTTATCATAAACTGAATTGCGCAAAGCATGTCAGTCATCAAGTGTGCTGGTGTTGTAAACAATGCCATAAGCCAGCTGCGTGCGTTGCCAGATTGGTTTGACAGTTCCCTTCCTTTGGAAACAATGTTATCAAAGTAAAAGGAGAAATATAATGCAAATGCAAATTTGAGGTGCAGTTGTCATATATTTATGTAGCAAATTCTAAAAATGTATTGGCTGTGTTATTATATTAACAACTGTGCGAGCTGCCAATTAACACTTGTAGAGCCGCAAGCAGCCCCAGAGCCACACAATAGGCATGACTGATATGGACTAAAACTACAAATATGGTGGACCTGTCACTTGTCTGAGGCACCGCTGTTCTGTTTGAGTCACTAACAACAGTCAGGTCTCTGCCAGAGCTGGACTGCAGAAACTCACTCCACTACTGTGACTTGAAGCAAACAAAAATCATTTTTTTCAGTCAGGGTGCGTCATTAACCGGCGTACGGGAAGGGCATTAGTCTTTCATCATAAAAGGTGAGTACAACAAACTGACAGACTCAAACTGCCATTAGCTTACGCTAGCTTAAGGCAGTTTAACTTAAATACTGTATGTTCGCGTGTATTTAGCAGCTACCACTGGTCACCCTCCCCAGGGAGAGGCACTTGTTTAACAAATCCACATTCATATTATTTATTTGATTCAGTTTTCCTTTGATGAAATTCAATAGAAACACAGATTACTTTTGCATACCTGCATCCATGTTGAGTGCCAGGCTCTGGCTCACGTCTCCCGGGGGCAGCAGGCCGGGCCAGGTCCCAGGGGGCTCCAGTTTGCTGACCTCGTAGTGGCTGGGCATGGCGGGCAGGTGTGGGGGCCTCACCGTGGGCATGAGCAGGGGCCCGTAGTGGGGCTCCAGGGCGGAGGGAGAGTACAGTTCGTGCAGTGGTCTAGGGTGTCCATACGCTTGGGCCTGAGGGTAGCCCCAGCTCTCCGGCGGGTGGGGGTGGGAGTGGGCGTGCGGGTGGGGGTGCGGGTGAGGCAGGCCTGGGTGCAGTCCTGAGGCGTACGGGTCCATGGAATAAGAAGGGGCCGCTGTGTCGCAGTGGGGCCTGCTCTGAGCAGAGGGGTAGTTACTGTCCCAGAAGGAGGGGGGGAAGCTCCGCCGGCTGCTGGGGGACGGGGTTTCTGAGGACACAGACGGGACACATGGGTGAAAATCCATCACACTGATTTTTCATTCTTCAATTTTTTTTGTGTAAAAAAAGTGAATGAGAGAAAACTCTATTAGGTAGGCAATTTAACAGAACCAAAGCGAACACTGAGAAAAGACCCCCTAGCCCAAGACTTGGGTGGGTGGGTTCTATAACTTGAAAGTTGCTAGTTCAATCCCTACTCCTACCACTGATGTCTAAATAAGTCTACAGACATGGAAGGATGTGACAGTAGCTCAGTGGGTAGAGCCATTCACTCACTAACCCCAAAGTTGGCAGTTCAATCCCGCTCACAGCATTGCATACTGCCGCTGTGTCCTTGAGCAAGATACTTCAACCACCTTGCCTGTATGAATGTGTTGGTGTATTGTGTTATTATGGTCGTGGTTGGAGAGGCCATAGTTGCAAACTGGCACCCAAAACTCCATCAGTCTGCCCCAGGGCAACTGTGGCTACCGAAGTAGTTTACCATCACTGGGTGTGATGGAGGAGTAAATGAAGAGTGGACTAATTTAAAGCCCTTTGAGAAGTTTAGACTTGGAAAGCACAATATATACAGTATCTAATCCAAAATTATAACTGTTTTTTACATTGAATGTCTGAGCGAGTCGCCATACTATCTCTGCAGCCCAGCTTAGTCACACACATTATTAAAAGGGCTATATTCTGCAAAATCAACCTTATTGAGTGATTGCCATCTGCCATGTTATAGCCTAATGTTACCTCATTGAAAACATAGCTGGAGTTATATTTTGTCTTATTCTTGACCGTTTGAGTAATCCCATATTGTCTGGCACTGACTTTCTGAGGCGTTAAAACACTAGGTTCCATGAACCTCCACCTCTCTCACAAACCTCTGCCCACTCCAGGAAGCACTGACCAATCAACAAGCCCTCTACATTCAATCTGCTCTCATTCATTTATCCAAAAAACAGTGTACAGTGTGTTTCCACTGATTACTCACAGCTGTTTTTCATTTTGTAGTAAAATGGCATCCTACAAAACGTTTAAGGAAATAAACAGCTCTTTTTCTATGGTTCTGCTCAAAAGAGCGTAATACCCTTCCCTCTTCATCTGTTTCTTTATGGCACCAGTAGGGTACATTTAGTGAGGTGTTTTCAAAGGTTGTAAAACGTGCTGCTGTTCTGGAGGTCACCAAGATTGGTTTTAAAATATAAATATAAGCATAACATTGCCACTTTAAAGCATTATTTACCAAAAGCTTTTATAGAGTAGCGTCCCTAATGGCTGTCTCTGCAAAATTGTGTGCACTTGTGTTCTGTTGTTAAATTGGGGTTGACCTTACAACAAGGTAATGACGACTGCTGTGGCTAAAAGTTGTAAACCATTAATTTCTAGCAATTACACAAGTCTTTGATAAATACAGTCTAGTCTTACATTTCTCAGCATTATTCATGTGAACCTTTAAAGAAAAAAACAAACATTTGTGGACAGAAGTGTTGGTTTACAGGGCCGTCCACTCCACACACATGTAGACTTGGCCTGTAGCTCCCACAGTGACAGAGCGGTAAGCAGCCTCGCAGCCAGGCCAAGCCGTGACGTGTTGCACAACTGCGAGAGAGCCCCTGATTTATGGAGACAAATGGGAGCAGTATGTGAGGGAGAGGAGCATCCCCACGTCACATGACCGCTCCACCCTCTGGCCCAGATATCTTCAACATGGAATCATCCTGTCAGGCCGGGATAAACACGGGCACGTTCTGGAAACTGCACGGTCACAAGACATGCAATCACAATACGTCATTATTTTATTTTCTATTACCATTATATATCATTAAAGTTGCAGAGTTTGTGCTGTTAGCTGCTGAAATGTCAAAATGCAATTCCACCCCTGCCACAGCCCTCCTTTCTACAGCCTGTGAGCACCTACAAAACCCCTACAAGGAAATACCTTTGTTTGTTATCAGATCCAATCGATATCCATGTACATTATGCTCTAATGACTTTACTTCTGTGCTCAAACAGAAGCACACAGATGGTGTTTCTCATCTACCAGTGCTCAATTTGTCCTCTCAGGGCTGATGAGGGAAAAGCAAGTCACAAAACTAATGGAGAACATGCCCCCTATGGCTCACCAAGTGAAAAGTAAAACTAATGACTGTCAGTGTACAGCCTCTCTGACCACCACCAAACACACACGCTCACACATTCACACAGGCAAGGTGGGTGAAGTGTCTTGCCCAAGGATACATCAGCAGTACCTTCCAGTTATAGCACAACCGCTCAACTATGCCATGCATGTCATTTTACAGAGATTTTGTCTGTAAAATGAAAAGAAACAAACACGAAGAAACACATTTTTCTAAAGATAGCTATGTGCACTCAATCCACTCTTGCCCCTTTTTGGTGAAGTGGTGAGTCCTTGAGGATCCAAAACTGAAGCAACAAGTTTGCCCTTGGTCCCAAGACCGGTAACTATAGGTCTTAGGCGGGGTACACCAAGGACAGTGGCCAGATAGTCATAGAACTGACACAAAGAAACACAGACAACCATTCACTCTGACAGTCATTGACTAGGGCCCGTTTACACGACAAAGTTGGTCAGGAAAACGCAACAGTCATGCCGTCTGCAATTCACATTTACACAAAAACGCTGAGGTGTGAAGAAAACGACAGAGAATAAACTGTGGTATCCCTATTTGTCCAGCAAACGGTGCTGTGTAAATGCTCTACACCATATAGTGAGTAAACAGCAGAGGAAATCATAGTTCCACTCTGCAAGTTCAGAACTACTTTAAGATATTGTGGTTTTCTGGAGCCATGCAGATAAAATTTAAAGTAAAGGTCAGTACTTATAGTTATATTACTGACAGTTACTGGACCAAATATGAACGTATGAGGAATAAAAGCCTCCTAGTTTGCAATCACAGGTAAACTGACCTACAGTCACAGTTCAGATTGGGGCTGTTACATCATTGTTTTCAGTGAGTGTATCTGTGTATATGCACACTTTATTCACTAATAGCGACTGGTGCAGTTAATATTGGGTTTAGCGGTACATATGGTGTGCAGGTATTGTGTGACCCACAGTGGGGCACCTTTGAAAGGAAGCCTCCCCACTCTGACTATATAAGGCCCCGTGTGTGACCTGGCCTCAGCCCAGGGCCCTGCGTCTTAAATCACCGCTGTGGTGACATCTCTCACTCCACTCTCCTCTGTGCAAGCAGTCACACTGCCCCCCACCTGTTGTTTTCTCTGCCCCCCCACCCCCACCCCCCCACTCCTCGCCCTTGACAGAATGTCACCAAGCCATTATATGTTTTTAGCAGTATACTTTTATATTTAGATATCAGTCTGAAAAGAGACACCATGTGCCGGGCTGGAGGCTAGTGTTTCCTTGCGCACCTATCACACTGTATATAAATCTGAGAGTCAGAGGGAGGGGGGTGGCAGACCATTGTGGGGTAAAGCTGGAGCAGCCCGCGGTTTGAAGGGGATACGGCGCGGGGCTGGGCGCTTACGGTCATGTACAAACATAGCTCTGTTGTGGGGCAGGAAGCCTGGGTCAGCCTGGTGAAGACATTCTACTGAAGGAACAGAAAGTCACTGCAAACGGGCCCTACATGGAGAGCCGGGGGCATTAGCACGCTGCTGACAGATGCTGGGGCTTCCCTTGTACTGAGCTGCACTAATGCATGTTATCGGTTAGCAATGCAAAAGCAAGCCTAATCTGTGCAAAGCTCGGTTTCCATTGAAAAGGTTAATTTTGTTGACATTAAAGGATCTTCAAACCAGTATCTTCAGCCCAGAAAACCACGAGAGATTTTATGAGCTTTCTTTACATTAACAAATCTTAAAGACCCCTTTTTTGAGCTTTAAACCATGTTATAATGTTGTTTCCACCTCAAAAACATAACTGGAGTAGAAGGGTGCATGAAGCATGTAAAGGCAGTATACAGCAGGCATGACTCTTTTAAAAAAAAAAAAATCTTTTCTTATAATTAAAAAATATTTTAAAATGTATGATATGCATAATTTCTTCATATTTTTTTAAAAAGAAATGTAGTGGAACAAAAATAAACATCTAATTTTGTGTAGCACTCACATGTGTGAATACTTTAAAGAAAGTATGAGTCAGCTTTAAAAAATTAGAGTACACTTTTTGTTACTTAAAATTATGGCTGTATAGACTTCCTGAATGTGATTCATAACTTTAGGGCCCATTCTGAAAATCTGCACTGGGGCCCCTCATTACCACCTTACGCCACTATGGAAGACCAAATTAATATTTTTGGAATAATACCCAAAGTCGTAATTTGTTTAATTCAGGCATGCTTGATTAATGTATGCTGAGGCGCTGTCCTTCTCAAGAGCTGAAAACACTCAGTCTTGCCATTCTACATAGACACGTGGAACCAGGAAGTGCTCCTAAAGCCCATACACCATCACCAGACTCGTTCTGATCATTTCAGCACTTAAACTTCCATCACTACAAAGCAGACAGATTATTTATCTACTTGTTAGCGTCATGTTGATAAAAGCCATGCTAAATAGATATTTTATGCTCTGTCCAGTCCTCACCAAGTCAACAGCTCCCCATAAGAAGATGTTTTCTATAGACATACATTATCTTAAGTTATTAAATAAGAAATACTAATGCAAAGGTGTGCAACACTATTTCAAAAACCCTGAAAAAACTTAAATTATTTCAAAATTACAGTTTTGAACAAGCACTCCTGATCCAGACACTAACTGTTGTACTTTTTGAAAACAAATGACTCTAGAAATGCCTTTTTATTACTGCTACTACTGAGCTACACTGTTTTACCAAAGTCAGTGCTAAGTATTCATGACTATCTCAAATACTTCTTTTCTCTCAATTACCCTTTAAAATGCCCTCTAGTTCGTTTGCCTGCCAGCAGCCCCTGACCTGTTTGACCTCTGACCCCTGTGACCTGACCTCTCATAGGCCAACAGTTGTGTCACCTGACCACATCACCTGTCCATGTCTTAAGTGAAGCATCAGCTCATATTGTGTGGGCCCCAAAATAAGACGCAGAGTGGTCAGCCTCCAACTATCCGGCTTACACAAATACACATTCTGCAGTGACAGGGCGACGTGTATGTTCAGGTGTGTTTTTCAGGGTTAATGTTGTCCTGACAATAATAATTCCAGTTAGGACTGAGCTAACTAAGTTGATTGTTGAATTAACATATTGTAAAAATAACCACATTTGAATGTTATATTGATATTGTTTGCGCAAAATAACTGTGTAAAAGTGACAACTAATAATTAGTATGTTCAAGTAAAGAAATACCAGTATACACACAGTCAGCTAGCACAACAAGGCTGGGACACACCAACCCAACGCCCAACAGCCGTCAGAAGAGGCAGAGCGCCTGCTATGTCTCCTCAGATCTCCCCTGGTAACAGCAAAATTGGCTACAACTACACAGACGTGACCCACATCAATGACAGCGCGGCATATTGGGCGCTGTCAACAAACTCCGTAACACCCAAGTTTTTCACTCAAGTATGTATCAATGACTAACACTCATACATGCTGCATTAAACACATCACAGTAATGGATAAAATGGACACGATTATAGCCTTAGCAGAAGGTTCTTATATTCATCAGTACAAGGCTACAAGCTAAGGTAAGCTAAAGCACTCCTTAATGCCACGCCTGACGCCAGTTCAACCAAAAAGACTTCCAACTGTCTTCTACTAGCCTGTCCAGCCAGACTAAACTCTTTTCCTATTCTATACAAAGACATTAATCTGGTTTATATCTATGGGCAGAACAATAACAGGTGGAGTAACCAATCAGAGAAACAAAGGGCGGGACGTAAGCAGCCTGCTGCTGACCTGTATCCAAAAAAATGCTTATGAAGAATTGTTGCTGGTTTTGCCATAAAACACCAGAATACACCATATTATTAGTAAATATCTACTTATTTCTGAACAGGGACAGCAGCAGAGGCCTGTTGTACAAAGACTTATGGAGAAAGTGGGTTTGTTTGAATGTGGTCGTTATGTCGGATGTCAGCAGGACTTTACTGACGTTAAGATGGAAACAAAACGTAGAAAAAATTTCAAGACTGAACAAGAACAAGGACATCAGTAAAATCAACAGATCGCAAAAGAAAGCACTAAACGCCGTTAATCAGATCAGAACAGTTATTAAACTCACTCTGTATTAGCCCAGCGTCATCTAAGTTCCTTTTAATAGGAGATTATCTTTAATATTTGTAAGATAAATGGCTGTAAAAGGCCAGGTCCAAATTACCCTCGTGGAAACAGCTTTCTATTGCTGAGGAACTAGACTACTGCTTTTGAAAAGAAAGTAGGATGGACTGGCTGGCCAGGCTTCTCTCCTTCTACGCCCAATGATGCAAAACAACTTGGTGCTGTTTTTTGTTAACCTATTTTAAGCAAATCCCTGTGATCACATTTAAAAACGAGACAAAAATGTGTAAAACTGTAATCAAGACAGAGACCAAGGCTGAGTAAAAACACACCCAACACCAAGGCAAGGTCTATAACACTACAACAGCGCCGGCATTACTTCAGAAGTCCTGAGTGAATATGTGTCCTACCTGTGGCCTGGTGTTCTGGGGCCCTCCGTTTACCCTCTCCGTCCATGTAGGAGCTGAGGGCCCTGGAGAAATGCTCGTCCACCACGCTACTGATGTCCCCCTGGTAGTACGTGAACAGCACGCACCGAGAGCTCAGGTACTCCGCCTCGGGGGACTCCTGTTTCTCCTTAGCTCCCTCCTCCGTCCGGGACGCTGCAGGGGTGTAGGAGGACGAGGAAGCTGAGGACGACAGTGTGGAGACAGTAGAGGAAGAAGAGGAAGAAGAGGAGGAAGAAGTGCCTGGGACCCCGGACAGCCCCTCTGGACCCCTGGGAGTGTCCATGAAGTCCCTGCAGTGAGGAGAGGTCAGAGCAGCGGGAGCCTGGGGGAGGGGGCAGGGAGAGAGGGTTAGACAGGTGTGGGATACAACCCTAGGACAGATAATGTTTTTGTGTGTGGGACAGTCCTGACAACTGTTGGTGTCACTTCTGAACTGGACAATTACTAATGACGTATGAAGGTTAGGAGGTGCAGGAGAGTTTTTGATGGCATCTGGTGGCACCTACAGGGCTCTGCAGGGACTATCTGCTGTTTATGAGTAAACCAATTTACTTATTGTCCATTGAAGAATCAGCTGCTACTTTCACATGCTTGACTGACCGCTTTTGTGAGAAAAGCAAATGTAAAGAGATTGTAATGTGGGTATACACTTTTGGAAACAGCACAACAGTGGTGCAGTGGGTTAAGCGTTCGAACCTGAGGAAGACTTTTCGCCCACATTTGCTACTCCAGTCACAGTATGTGGTTGGTTGTGACAAGAATGGAAACAAAATTCTGACTGGTGTTACTTAATTCTAACCTGGGAGTCCTGTCAAATAGGCACTGGTCTTGTTTGGGAAGTGGGGGACATGTTCCCTCTTTTTCCAAATGAAGCCCTTTTTAATTGTTAACTTGCACAGCATCTGGATCTGCATGAAAGTTTTGTTCCCAAACTCCCTAAAATTCATCCATCTCGTCCACTTTTGCATCTGAATTGTGGCTTAGACCAATGGTGAGGCAGTATTGACAGTTACAGGCATGCTTTTGGTTTGACAACAAAACCACCATTTTATCATTACAGATGTGAAGCAGCATGATATTGCTCAGGTCGATGATGGTAGCTCAGAATTGTGTTAGACAGGTGGTTCACCTAGTCATAGTCAGCAGTAGCTACACTAGAACATTTAAGCAGCCCAAAAACTTTCCTTGACAAAAAATTCTAGCATTTTAAAATTGTGTTTACGTTTATGTTGTTCTCATACTCAAACATACTCAAATGAATCATAATGTACACACAAATATCATGTCTTTACACTAACCTTGTGCAGCGGTGTATTTCTGTATTTCCAAATGAAGTCTTGCTTGACTTGTCTGCGCTGTTACAGCGCCGCGTTATATTTACTCCACATACATAAGAAATACAGCTATTCATAAACACTCATTAGCTGCTGAGCTAAAACAAATACAGCCACCTCCAGTTATGTGTCAGTTTATCAAAGCGCTAGAAGTCTCCAGAATCTATTTATTTAGGAGTGAGTCCTGTTCTCTTTACGCACGTATATATGCAGTTATCGTGAGGATTTTATGTGTAATACGTACAATGCAGTGATGTAATATAATGTTTGCATTCGTGCAACCAAACACATGAAAATATATCCACCTCTTGACAATAAAAGCTGTATGTGCTATATTCATTTTACGCACAGCTACACTTCACCAAAGTTCTTTTTGTTAATGCATCTCTATCTCTGTTACGCACAACACCCATTACCTATACACGCAATATCTGACACTACAGTAGTTGCACTGCTGTTTCGTACCTGTAAGCTGTTGATGAAAGCAGGAGCGCTCGGTGCGTACGGTGCGTAATGTCCATAGGCTGGGTACATAACATCCAGACAGCTCATGGTAAATGAGCGGGGTCTCTACTGCTGTGCGGAAAGCGACCTTGCCTCAAAAGCGAACCATACGCGCACCATTCCGGGTTCAAGGGCGAACGGAAACAAAGCAGTAAGCACCGTCACAGAAGAGAAGAAAAAAAAAAAACTCTTTGAACTCCAGAGTCTGTGACCAAAACGAGCGCGTCTGAGCACTGACCAGTGCGCTCCACCGCCTATGCGCCCTGGGACAGCTGCGAACGCGAATGTGCCGAGGTTTATGGAGCAGGCAAGGCACGAGTGTCCTGTCCTGTACATCTCTGTCTGTTGACCCCTCCCACCCCCGAGAGCCCCCCCACCCCCACCCAACAGTCCACTGACACGAACATCACTCCCACTTACACAACAGTAATGACACATGGATAATTACGCGATAGGCAAACACAGAGGCGCGGGCTCGAGCCGGAGCGAAAATGTTGACGTTCAGGGCATTACACCATCACAGCAAGGTGCAAAGTGGTAAGAAATCGAGAAAGTGTAACAGGGCTAAAAGTTTTTCCTCAACAGTGAAAGAGTAAAAGTTATGCTCTTGGATTTGTGTCTAACAAAAGTGTAGCTACAGTGATTGACATTGCAACATTTTAGTTACGCTTGTAACTAATTTCCCTGGCCATTATTTTAAGGGGTCAAGTGCCCAATGTAGAGCCAGCTCCATACCAGAGGCGTATCTAGAGGGGTGGCACAGGGTGGCAGCTGCCAACTCTAAAAGAGCTCCTGCCACCCCAGATGCTACCCTACCTATCTAGTATCTATATACTTAACTGCAACTGAATTGCTCCAACAAAGTTTCGTTGTATATGTGCAATGACAGTAAAGATCTATCTACCTGCTTATGCCGGCTTATGTGAAAATACAAATTTTGTCATGGGTCAGACATTTATGAGGAAAACTCTGATTTCTGAGTATTTTCAAATATTTAAAGATAAACTTTATACAAGAAAAGTACTTTAATGACTAAGAATAAACCACAATGATACACCTGCTGCCCTGGTGGAATTTATGCAGTTTCTAGACAAACATCAGTATGTGTTGTGTGACTTGTTCGAGATATGCAAATTAGCAGTTGTATTATCAGTGAGTAGTTCAAGTTTTTAATCTCTAGACTTACAGTATTAGGTTATTTATGCACCATTATGACTGAGAACAGTCTTATAAAGTTTGTTTTTACTCAGTATTGAATATAAATGTACTAAAGCTTTAGCTGGACAAAGCTTCGATTTTAGACACAGGCACATTTTTTTTTTTTTACATTATGGAAAAACTGTTGAAAATTAAGTTAATTATCTGACTGTAACTGTTTCATAAGCTCTGTTTTAATAGTGCTTTTTCAATTATCCTATTTTGTTCAAACGCTGACAGCAGATATAATGTATTAACCCTTCACAGTATCCATTATCCTCCTTGCCACCCTGTGATACTTTTCTCTAGATCTGCCCCTGCTTCATACCACTATATGTGGCAGTCCCAAGCCCGGATAAATGGCAAGAGTTGTGTCAGAAAGGGGTGTCTTATAGTGAAAGCGGCAAAGGAAGTATGATTTTGGAATTGTGTTTAAAAGAAGTGCAGTTGCAGTGATTGGTGTTGCATCATTTTAGTTAGGCTTGTAATTAATTTCCTTGGCCATTATTTCAAGGGTTCAACCGCCCAATGTGGAGCCAACTCCATTTACAATATGTGGCAGTCCTAAGTCCAGATAAATGGCAAAATTTCTGTCTAGTAGGTCATCTATTCAGTGTAAAAACCTGCCCAAAAAGTACACAGGTGAAAGATTTGCTGTGCCTAACCCTGAAAGAAGAGACTTCAATAGATTGATAACAATTTTGTAGTAAGCTGGATAAAGAAGTACTGGTAGTACTATTTCAGATCCAGAGAGGCACACAAATATTGAAGCCTTTTATGTTCCTTCAAATTAAGCTTTTACACCCCTTTCATTTTCATTCTTACAGGAGCAAGGGCCCATAAGTAGAGCCATGGGGAAGGTGTAATATGGTTTCAATAGTCAGTTTATTTGAAGGCAAATTTTTATTTTAAAGGCACTGTAAGCAGCATACACTCATTGGTTTTAAAATGATACTGCAGTCTAAAGCAAAAGAATAGGCTATGGGTTGTTCCACTTTTCTGATTGGACGATCGGCAATGCAGGGTTTAGAACCAAAACATGTAAACATAAACAACGTGGGAATTATGTTCAATATTTCTTTAACTGTGAGTAAATCAGCTGTACTGTTGTAATCAGTAAAACTAATATTTGATTTAAACATGTTTACCTTATATTTTGAGATACGTGGATAATTTTGATGTAATTTTTATATTTATACATTATATATTTTCATCATAATTGCGTGAAAATGGTGAATCAAAATTTTAAAAAACATTTTGAATACATGTGTACCATGTGTGTTCAAGTCATACTGTCAAATGTAACATATAATAATTCAATAGAACAGTAAAGTAAATAATCTTTGGTGAAAGTTCTGTCCCTTCTGTTATCAGAATATGAATCTAAATATACAGAGAGAAGTGCTTCTATGTTAATGCTGTATCGACATAATAATACCAGTACTGTTTAGTTTACCTAGACAGTGATTCAAATCCCAGTGCTGAAATGCCTGTAATGGCATTTTTATTTGCTGCCAGGGAGAAGCATGTTCGATTGATTAGCACGCCGCTAACCTGCCACTAGTTATTCCTACTATGTGTAATGTATGCAGAGCAAGATGTCGCTCATGTCGTCCATGTGGAGAACGCAGTGAGGAGCTGCTCCACTAGCATACTTCAGAGACATTCCACCTCATCTGACACTCGTCCACGGAATTCTGCACATTTTCCACACTATTCTCCCGGCTGTTCTAAAGTGCCTGTCAAAAAGAGTGGCATGCCCAAACCGCAGCCACCTGTAAGCCTCTAAAACAAGGAATTACACCACGGCTTCTGGAGAATGGAGTTATGTTTTTATGGAAAATTCTGGAGTGGTTTATTAAAGTGTTACAGGGATGTGATGAGCAGACTGCTTGCACGTGTACGCTGTTATGCGCGTGTGAAAATATCCCTTGTTTGCTCTGCTGATAGGTGATAATTTGTCATAGATTTGTGCAGAGTCCCTTTCTCCTCAATGTCGGTATGGGCAGTGTATGCAACCTGTAGTTGACACCTATGTGTGGTTCTGGGAACACACTAAATACTTGAGATGACTTGGAGGTTTACTTGGCAACCGATGGCTGTTTTAAGACCACGGATAGACTTTCAGCTCTGGAACCAGCACAAAGTTTTCAAACACTCATTCCCTCACTACATGAAGGAATAAAAGACTCCGAATCACACCTATCATGTGATCAATGTTGTGTGGAAGGTTTTAAACCTCAATGACTTCATCAAGAGCTATTAGTGGCTTTGGATGACATTCTGTTTGACCTTTATTTTACTACAAGCTCTAACTGAACATTAGTCAGATGAGAAGAGATTATATTCCAAGAAAATATATTTTAAAATATTTTATCTTTATATTTATCTTTATTTTCTAATGATTATATCTGTCTGCCTGCATTAGCTGTGGTGTGCATAGACGGAGAAGCTGTCCTTGAAGAAATGACTACAAACTGCACTTCAAATGTTGAAGTGCATGATAAATAAAAAGTTCATTCATCCACTGTCCATGGTCATTAGCCAGCAACATTTGAAAAATTCTTCACTGCTGTTTTATAGAAGACAACAGCTGAGGGACCGTGAAAACTGCTTTAGTTCTGGGATGAAACTATACTTTAGCCTGGCTGTTCTGGCTTTCAGGCTGTAGCCTTCTGGATGTGTCGAGGGAGATGAACGGTTCAGGTGCTGGGTAGGATAGGTCCTTTTTAATGGAGGTAAGGTAAGTCTTACATTATTGTCTCCGTACGGAAATTTGTTCAGTGAATTTGACCCATCCTTCAGTGCTGCTGGCGCCACCTGTCAGGAGCAGTGGGCAGCTGTGGGGAGCCCAGAAACCTCTCTCCAGATCAGAGCCAGGCACTAGGTCAGGACTAGAGGTTTAGCCTGTTGTTTGTATGTTTGAGCTTTACTCTTGTCCATAAATTAGGGGTCAAGATGTTAACTTGGGATTGACCTTACAACAAGCCGTGTGCAAACTGTGCTGTGCCTGGGAGCCAAGATCCTGGTCAGAACTACCTAACTGGAGGGTTAGACTTTTGTGTGTTTTTTAGATTGTTTGGGGGAACTGGGGCATCAAGAGGAAAATCAACCCAGACACAAGGAGGACATGCAAACTCCACAAAGAAAGACCTTGCAGAGTCCAGAAATGGAACCTGGGACCTTCTTGCTGTGAGGGAAGTGTGCTAATCACTGTGTGATCACTTCACTCTTAAAACTGTCCTTGTCTGGTTGTCTGGTTATTTTTCAGCAGATTTAACCGCTCTAACAGCTGTATCAATGCCATGCCCTAGACTCATATTTGTACTGCATGTGGGCCCAACTCCTGCAACTGTGTCAGACCCCTGGAACAAAAGGTAGCACTTCCATCCATCCATCTTCTTTCACTTATCCAGGGCTGATTCAAGGAGACAGCAGTCTAAGCAGAGACACTCAGACTTCTCTCTCTGGACTCTTCCCAGGGTGTCCCAAGGCAAACAGGTCTCTCTTGTAAATGAGACCTTGCATCTCAAGAGACCAACCTGTATAAATAAAGAATTAATAAAAAGTGAAGAGCCAGACCAAGAGCAGTTCTGAAGCCCACCTTAGTGGTGGTGTGCAGTGTGGATGGGGCAGTAGTCAATGGAGACCTCAGCAATCTGATGTCTGGATGCAGAAACTTTCTCTAGGAACATAGCATTTTTTTTCCCTTTAGCTTTAAGGCATCAAGCGTCTTTACAGTTTGGGGGATTGACCCCGAAATTCCACTGCAAGTGTAAGCGCCGCGCCGTGAAGGCCCAGCGGCCGACGGCGCTGACCCACGCCCACTGGAAGCGTTTTGTAACGGCAGCGCAGCGCTGCAGAGCTCTGAACAGCTGGGGGAGCATGTGCGGGAATTGCGAGATCACACGATAAAAGCCTCCAATAAAGACGGGAACGTGACCAAAACAATCTTCATTCACCAGAAGAAGGACAGAAAACAACAGATTAACTCCTCATCCATGGCTCTGTGACTGTTGTACAAACTGAATCACTTGTGACCTGAACTGTCGGCCTCTGGTGTGACAGGATGTGACTTGATTTAAGAACATGTGCATGTGTATGTATAACAGATTTTATTAACAATACATTTACATGTATTGTGCATTTTTACAACCACATAAGCATATCTATTAATACCGTAATTAAAAGTTATGTACTACCTGTATGGCGTATTTTTTTTTTTTTTTTTTTTTTTTTTACATTTATTGTGAAAATCCAGAAGTTACACTCGTTCAGTATCCGGTTTGGTGCGATCTGCTCTGTGTAGTTTGACGTGGACTGGGAGCGCCGTCGCATGAAAATAGAACTGGGGCGTATCTCCGGCGAAGTGCGGCGCGGCGCTCATGCTTGCAGTGGAATTTGGGGGTGAGAAGGACTGTATGGTTTCTGCATATTGTATTTCAATCAAAAAGAGCTTTTTTTTTTAGCGGAAAAAACTTTTATAAATATGAAATTTAACAAAAACTATAAGCAGATTAATTATGTAATATTGCTTTTTGTGAGTTGCTAACATTATAAAAACTAAACAGGGCATTCTTGTACAAATGAGAAAAGTTAACATAAATACGGCACTGAAGGTGACCCTATAAGTACTTCCCCAGAATAAGTGAGCAGTTGTTTCATTGTCCAGTTTACAGAAAAAGCAGCTTCTGTCATTGCTTTGCTATCCTGTACTATATGTGCAGCAATTTTAAACGTAAACTATGCAAAACTTGTTTAATTCAAATATTGTACACACAGACAGGGAATTGCCTCCTCCAGCTTTAAGTCAGTGAGTTCCTGCAGAGCGCCGCCGGGTAACACAGGACAGTGGAGTGAAGCAGTGATGCAATGCTGTGAGCTCAGAGTTACAGAGTTACAGAGCGTGATCAACAGCTGCAGCTGACGGAAGGAAGGAGGCCATGACTAAATCCTCTCTGTCTGTCTCCCACACACTCCAAGTCCTGCACTGAACGCACCTTTTCTCCGGCAGGCCCCATGTACCCCGGAACAGCCCCTCTGCGAGAGCACATGTGTGAATGTGTGTCTAAAAGTGACACATACGCACGCCCCAACACTTGTCATCCACTGACCAAACTAGGAAGAGGCTAAAGAGACGAGCGGCAGCAGAAACAACAGGAGTCCAACACTGGGTCAGCCGGGACGTTCAGGCCAGGATCAGAGTTTAGGCAAAGAAGGAGTGTGTTTTCTTTGAGGGTCATGATAATAATACAACATGCTGAATAATCCGACCACTGAACTGTAAATAAACATGTCAGAATTACTCAGTTGACTATTCAGTTCTCAGTTGTAAGTTCTCATAGTGGCGAAAAGCATATCAGGCCCTTCTCACAAAAAGAGAAACTTAAGATGACAAGAACCAAAGATGACAAAACAGTCTATATTATGAGGGGCCGTACAAGACATTATTCATTCTGACGCTCTCACACACATATATTCTTCTCTCATGTATATATATATTTTCTCTCACACACACATATATTCTAAAGTGAAGTATTATAGTAATATATGAATGTAAGAAAATAATATATGTATGTGAGAGAAAGAATAGTGGAAACGGATGTAGTATAGTGGAAACAGAAGGCAGATCTTTTTTCGCGCTGTGATTGGCTGAGAAGGACGGGCAGGTCACGTTCAGGTCCTGTTTGAGCATGGAATGGAGGGAATGAGGCGCTAGTACTGCAGCAAGCAAGTTGGAGTATTAAGCCATGGACTTTCTTTATTTTTATCAAGCACTATTGGATGAATTTATTTTATTTTAGCTATTAAATTTTTTTGCCTTAACTCCAGTTTAACAGCAGTCTAAAGACAGTTTTTAAGCCACTTGCACAGGCTGTGTTCTAAAGTGTTTAAGATGTTTTATGCACTTTATAATGTGTTTGGTCGCCTGCTTTTGGTAAATTGTCTTTAGTATGAACACTGGGCTTCGGGGATAGTGCCACGTGTCAGGACGCACTGCCGCAGTGTCCCGCCTCTGCGCTCAGCAATATTATTAAAAAAAATAATAAACACATGAATGCTAAACCGTTCACTGAAAAATTAGTTGGCGGTTTTTATAGTAGTTATATGGATCATTTGTCGCAGCATAGGACATTTAAATCTGTTATTTGCTGAGTCCTGCCGCTAGCTTACAAACTGTGAACAGAAGTCGTCTCTAGACTGCGTGGATCTAACCGGAAGTAACAAAAACTCAGCGACAACGCGATTTGATAAAAATGGCTGCGACTTGATTAAGTTGACGTGATCTGATAAAAACGGTAGTGATTTGATAAAAGTGCTTGTGACTTGATAAGAAAAAAACGAGCTTACACTTTTAATACACTCATATATTTAAATCACACTCATTTTTAGCAATTTGACTAATTTTACACACGTCAGTATTTAATTCAAATGTACTTTTATTACATCCACTTTTATTAAATACATATTTTTACTTCCACCCTCCATAGTATTGTGCAGGGGTTAATATATAAAACATTATAGACAAGCTGGGAATAGACATTCTTGAACTTATCAGTTAAGCCCACAGTCAACCTGTATGTGAAATTGTTTCATGAAATCAGTGGCCAGCTTTACTAATACGTTTAAAAGAGCTAGTGTTAGTGTTTGTGCCATGTGGTAGAGATCAACGAGCACGGAGCGCAATTAAGGATAAATGTCTGCTTTGTTTTGCAGGGCCAGAACACATTATCACTGACACTTTCAACAAAGATGTCATCCTTCTTCCGAGGCCAGTCAAGCAGTGTTGTTGTCAAGCATTGTGCAAAGCAATGGCTACATTGCTACACGTGCCCTCAAGCTGCCCTGCACATATCGTTCACCTGCATTTGTGGTATACTGAAGTATTTCACCAACTACACTGTTCAGGTTGTCATTTGACAGCGTTGTATATGACATTGGTTGAATGTAAAGATGCTGTCTATGTCTGTAGAGAGTCCGGCTGCTTACTCCTAAGCATGTTGCTTTGCCAGTTCATTCTAAGGGATATTAAATGGGAGATTTGCTCAGCAGAAATGCTGTATTGAGGTCTGCCTTGATATCCAGATGGTGGCAACAATGTATGGCTGTTCTGCAACCTAGTTCTTTGTCTGGTTTCACAAGTAGTCAGCAAAAAACGAAGACATCTATGCAAGAACTGTAATGTATTGACTGCTTCTCTGTTTCTTACATCTTCAACAAATCTTGATATGGACAGAAATCCAGATAAGGTCTGAGTGTGATCATGGAGTTCCCTGTGCAGTGTTTCCTGAACAAAGGGCTCTGTAGATGCAATTTGCATTTGTTCGATACATTCTAAGTCATTATTAAAAAAAATATATGATGTCATTTTCATTGCTACTTACTCCAACAATAAAAAAAAGTCCACTTGGAAACAAAACAGGATGACTTTGACAGCATCATTTTGAGTTTCTGCTGTTTGTTGTCAGGCTAGGACACCTTAAGCAAGCTGTCTTCTTTATACTTCCTGGTTTGTGAATAACTTCCTGCTTAGAGAGGAACTTCCTGTATTGAAATACACTGTATGTGTGTGAGCATCATAATGTATGTGTGTGTGAGGAGAATGTATGTGTGTGTGAGGAGAATGTATGTGTGTGTGAGGAGAATATATGTGTGAGAGAGAAAATATATATACATGAGAGGAGAATATATGTGTGTGAGAGCGTCAGAATAAATAATGTCTTGTATAGCCCCTCATACTATATCAAAGTCTGTATTGTGCAAGGCTTTTAGTATGATTCAACTTGTTTCACCATAAAACCTGTCCTCTTTGCTACAAGCCTGGGGTACAGAAAATAAATGTACCTACAGACAGGAGGTGGCTAAGTTGGTCAAAGCACCTGTTTTGTAAGAGCTTCTGAGCTCAAAGCCCTGGTCTGATGTTGTACTTTTTGTACTGTTACTACCACACACTTTATTTAAACGGGTCATACTACTTATACTCCTAGAATTAAATGTATACTGTCCTGTATACTGTACTCAGCCAAACATGTACAGTCATTTTCTCAGTTAATATGATGTTCAACACAGGCTATTATGACATTTTGTTCTGTGTACACTTTGTATAGTTTTGATTTATTTAAGCCACAAACTCAGAATCATCCACAAACCCATGAGAGGCATCGCAGTCCAATATGATATTTTAAACTATATATTAACTAACTAACTATTAACTAATATTACTGCATTTCTTTTACTGCAGTAATGCTCTAACTGGTGTCAACCTAGGAACCAGAGTCTTATAATGCCACTTTTTATACATTTTACAGTTTTGTCTACAACTTACCTTTAACATCATCACAACCAGCAACACTAAAAATTATAATTTGAAAATAATTATAGTGGAAGATCAACCATTAAAGCAGAACTCAGTATATATTTTTCTTTACCTTAAATCAACAGTTTTGGAGTCCAGTGTGATGGTTAAATGAGTTGTGGTGTAAATGAAGCACCCTTCATCTCCCTCTGGTGTCTCTGGGCTGAAAGTGACACTTGCAGTAGTAAGCGTCATCAACCCGGTGTCACGGAAGCCTTGAATCTCATGAGAAAGCGGCACAGCAACAAGCCAGCGATGGATTTATTTCTTGATTTTTGTTGTGGCAGAGCGGCCAAATGGGAGAAAAAGCTTTGTATGGATATGAGGAGGAGAAAACAAAAGTAAAGCCGAGCGAAGGATCACAGTAGGAGTCAACTGGACTTGTGAGTGTTTACAATGGTGCTTTACTGTGAACTGTAGGGGGAACTCTATAGAGGAAAATGAGGCAAAACAATGAAGAAACGAGTTACTGAGTTCTGCTTTAACAGAACAAACTTCCTCTCCACTGACCACTGAGCACTTCTTGTTTACCATCCTCTATCACTATGTAACTCAGGACAGTAAGTAGGTCACACAAGCTGCAAGTAAAACTCTAGCAAAATGGTAATGCTAATCCAAACCAAAACACCATCACTTTATTTCATTTCCAAAAACTGAAACTATGACATACACTACCAATATCTATTATGATTGGCAAAATTGGGGTTCTGGAGAGAACCAAGAAATAGCAAAAGATACATAGTGCTGCTTTAATCAAAGTTCCACATAATATATTGTGACAACCCCAGGGCAGGCTGGAGTTTGTCTGCCTCTGTGGGCTTGACTTTTGCCCCCAGCTCTGTCTCCTCCTCTGCCTCCTCGTCTTGCTCCGCCTCTCTGTTCTCCTCCTCTCAGGTGCCCTGTCAGCTTCTCCAGGAATACCTGCACTACCTGGAGAGGGCTTTGCCCGCTGGGCTTAAATACCCAGCTTTCCGCGCCCACATGCTCTCTCTGCTCGCGCCAGCCTGCTTTCCTGCAGCTACCTTTTACTTTTGTTGTGCACCTCTTAGTTTGTTTCACTTTAGCTTACACATACAACACTTTCACACATCCAACATTTACACACACTACAGATGTTACAGATGACCCATATAGGTGACACATTTAGTCTTTTTTACTCTTTTTTGATCACTTTATTTAAATAAATGTTTATTTTGAATTGGAACTCTTCCTGTCCGCATTTTGTTTCTCAAGCCCTATGAGCTAGGCTTCACAATATCAAAATGCACTATACTTTTGCCCAACTCTCTACACTCCACAACCTGATAAGAACATGCCTGTGACCCCCTTTTGGTTCTCAACCCACCAGTTGAGGATGCCGTGATAACATTTTTAGACTATACTTGTATCTGACTGAAAGTTGCTGCGTCCTTTCTTTCAGGAGTTCCTAAAAAGCAATTCACTCACATGGGAAGTTTGGATGGAGCAAAATTTTTTCTTTCTTTTTTTTTTTTTTTTTTTTTTGGATGGCCTTCCTAACTCAACACAACAAAGCATTTATCCTGGCTTGGAACTGGCACTTCTGGCTGGCTTCTTATTGCGGAAGTGAACCCCTGACCTCCAGCACTAAAGACAGGAGAGGTAATCTGATGTTAGTACATAAGCAATTTATTTTTTATACTTTAAATTGTGGTGGACTTCTGGCAATTTTTGTGTGTAATGATAATTTTAAGATATTTATAAATAAATAACCTTGACCTATGTGAGTTTGCAGCACTATTTCATCATTAGTCACTTTACTTGAACATCCAGAAAAGTTGCACAGCGCTGCTTTAATCTTTTTGCACTAACTAAAGTGTAATCTAGTGAAGTTTAGCTGAAACTGAATGCTTTCGTCGTGTATGTCCAGAACAGTATGTGCGTTCGACATAAGTGCCTGCATTTACGTGTGGCTGCTGAAAATACACCGGGCTTACATCACTCCTCATGACCCACTGCAGCCTCGAAACAGCGCTGCGTTCCCATTGGCTGACAGGCGGCCGGCCGGTTGGGGTAGTAATGGCAACCTGGTTTTTATTTAGACCTCTATTCACATTGCAACAGCACCATTAATAGTTTATGCTAGAAATACCGAAGGACATAAAAGAAATAACTACATGTGCATACTCGTCGCTTTATGGGCAATAAACAGGATCAAAGTTAAGTGGCTTGGTTTACATGAAGTTTATTTTTGAAAGCAGATTATATTAACATGGGATTAAAAATAATAATTATGGGCATATAGATCGCTTACTTGTTTAACTTGCTGCAGGAAAATTGCAGAAGCAAAAGTGGAGCCTGCAAAGAAAACAACAGCTGTAAAAATGAATTAAAACAGAAATGAAACATCTTGAACACATATCAAATGTGTGCACTCTAGACACATGACACTGGCTGTGTGTAAGTCTGAAGTTTGTTCATCAGACTTCCAAAATACAAAAGTTGTCCAACTAGTGGTCTAATACAACTAAAAGTAGGTAAGGGCATCAGCAAGACCACTGCTTAATACAGCAGAGATACTAGGAAACATAGTAACAGTAATTTAGAAAATGTTGAGTCAAAGTAAATGTTAGCATCATGTGCATATGTCATGCAGTCATATAAAATGACCACATGCCACTTAATATCACTCATGTTGCCTCTGATCTGCAGCTTGATGCTTCCACAGCAGCTGGATTCTTGGGAGACTCACTAAAATTCATTGTCTTGCTCAGGACAAAGTTTGCATCTGAACCACTGGTTTGCTGAAAGAAGTACAGTACGTGTTTCAGATTAGATAAAAGCAATCCTATATTTATGTTTAAAACAATATGTTGTAAATCTGTTGGGGTGACAAAAGCAGGAGGTTGAGTGTGTTACTTTCTGACGAGAGGGATGGTGGAATGCCTCTTGTTCAACCCAGTTCAAACTGCTGTTGTGTCCATGGGCCACATTGCCTACTCCAGGCAATTTGTAAAATTTCACGCACAGCCAAATCACCATGCGACTGGTTCACTGTGAGCAGCCAAAACCCCCATACAATGGGTCTTCCAGCTAACTGCTACATTATACTTTAGTGTGGGGTCCACAACAGTTTAATCTACAAAGACAGATTGTTATCAAGACAATCTTAGGTTGCATGACCATGAGATCTGTCATCTGTGGTCTTGCCTCACTGTGTGACCAACACACAGCAGCCCCATACTGCAGACTGCAGCTGCCACTTGAGAAGTAGAAACAGAGCATTGATAAAGCGGGTTCCTCCTAAAGTACATTACTGAGCTGAAAAAGTAACTGTGTACTAGATTACTTGGTTCACAAATAAGGTGACCACCAGACATCCCTATTTGAATGAGACAGTTCCTTTTGGGTTCCTTGTCCCATGTCCCAACACGTATGTGTAAAAACACTCATATGTCTCAGTTTTCAACAAACCATGTCCCTCAAGTCTCCATTTTAACAAACAGAAAAGCTAGGACACTTAAAAATATCTCTCTACAGGCTTTTGTCAAATTATTTATTGTGTTGTTTGTTTTTATTAACAAATTGCTATTAAAATTCAAAATTTAAGCCCTAGTGTCATGTACTTTAATCACATGACAGAAAACGATGTATTTCTGAAGCTTTTTTTATCATTTGTTGAGTTCAAATGCGCCATGATATTGAAAAAAATGTGTCTCCCTACTGGTCACCCTACTACCAAAACTAACACTAACATGAAAAATTTAATCTGAGTATAACTCTTATTAATTAGTCATAATCAATGTCCAATGTCTTTCAGATTGACAAGTCTTAAGTGTTAGCTCTGCAGTTAACAGGTCATTGTCCAAGAGCACCCCTCCACATGCCCAAAGCTGTTGGCAGATTTCAGCCCAGTGATAACTAACAGGTGAAAAACATTATTCTTTGTTATATGAGTGCGCACACAGAACATATACTGCACATTTTAAAATATATAAACACATGTATTATGTCTACTTTTTAAATGTCACACAAATTTGTTTTATTTTTACAAGCTGCTAAAAAGATCATGTACAGTTTTGTATCTGACAGAGAAAATGATGGGTCAGGTCACATGATCACATGACATATGCAGTGGTGGAATGTAATGAAGTATTTAGTTACTTTACTTAAGTACAATTTCCTTGTATCTGTACTTTACTTGAGTAAACAAGAGGCACTTTTACTTCACTACATTTTAGAGCAAGTATCTGTACTTTTTACTCCACTACATTTATGAGTTTGTTTTGAAGTACAATTTGGAGTTTTGGTTTAAAATCATGCGTTTTGTAGTGGCAAGAAGGAAGCAGCAGGTCTAAAAATGAATGTTAAGAAAACAAAAATAATGGACGTTGCTATACAGAAGTAAAGAGTAGAATCGAAATGGCTCAAACTAAATTTGTAAACATAAAAACTGTTAACCTGTCATGAACTTAATATTAAACTACGATGATGAACTGCTACATATTAGCTACATTAATTTTTGCCTCTGATGTACAGGAGAATGCTATGAAACTACTGTATTTGGACACATAGTGAGAGTTGGAGAGACTTTTGATGGAAGATGCAATAGAGAGAGAGTGAGATGGAGAAGAAGGCAAAGAAGGACTTTGATCTGTGCGAAATACTTGAACTTTTTTACTTGCGTGTACATTTAAAAGTAAGTACTTTATACTTTTACTTAAGTAGAAACTTTGATGTGATACTTTTACTCTTACTTGAGTAAATTTTTGCTCCTTTATCTGTACTTTTACTTGAGTAAAGAAATTATGTACTTCTTCTACCACTGCTCATATGTGCTAATGCATTCTGAACATCTATAATCATCAACATGTACTCCTTAAACACACAATAACCACATTATTATTCAGTGAGTTCTCACCCATTGCTCATGTGTGGCTGGAGTTTTGTTCTTCGTTTTTATATGAGTAGTGTAGTGTCCCATATAGATCTACTCAGTTTGATCAGGAAGTTATTGCTGGTGGTGCTGTGTAACATTGGCCTGGCTGAAATCTAACCTGAGACTGTGCCGTCTAACTCCTGAAACAACAGTCCTGAATGCATCTGTGTGTTGTTTGAGTGCCCCTCTGTGTGTTCCAGAGTGTGTGTGTGTGTGTGTGGACAGAGGACACAGAGAGAGAGAGACGTCCAGCTGCCTTTGTCCACTCCACAGACTCATCTCAGCTGTCTGCAGCCGTCAGCTCAGACAGGCTCACACACAAAGCCCACATATGGACAGGTCACAGCAGCACATGTGGTGATAAATCCTCTCTGATAGAATGTACAAGTGTGCAACTATTTTCCTTCTAAAGACAACATGCTCTTTGTGCACACAGACCACCACCAGGAGCCTTTCACAGACAACATCATCATTTAGACAGCAGCAAGCAGGCGCTGTTTCATGTAAAGTGTCTTTTTTTAAATAAAATTTTTTTGAGAACTTTGCAGTGGTTCTTTTCTATGAAATGTGGCTCAGATGTGTATTTTATCCCGAATGTTGATATTCTAAACACAAATCTAATATGACTTAATTTTTTACACTCTCTAACTACAGTATATTTGTTACGCTGCTAATGTTCAGTGGCAAAAGTGTCCCCATCACAAAACGTCATAGAAATAGTATACATTCATGTTTTGTTTCTGCTTTTTTTTGTTTTTTGCAATAATCTTTTGATCAACTTGTGCCCTAATTCTAAATATCAAATATTTAATTCTTTTCTGAATATTTTTTTTGCCAGTGTATGTAATAGCGCCTCAATTTGTTTGAAAAAAAACAAAACAAAAAACAGACACACAAAAAGAAAATGAAATATTTCTAATATTCAATATTACAACCAGTTACAGCAGTTGGTTTTTAGATTCTACATACCACAGAAAAAAATTATCTCTAAAATTAATGTTGTTAGTAATCTCAGACATACTCAAGGCTGTAATAACCCCCTAAAAATCCAATTTGCATTAAGAATTTTAAAAATATTTGATTTTTTGTGTGTTCTTTTTACTACAAAATTGAAATGCTATTACATACACGACCATAAAAAGGGTTAAAATTCTTGAAGTAATTAAATATTTGGTATTTATAATCAGGGCACAAGTTGATTAAAAATGTGTGCAAAAATTGAGAAAAAATATGAATGTATACCTATTTTTATGATGTTTTGTGATGAGGACACTTGTCACTGAACAGTAACAATGTAACTTGTGACCTCAGACATATATTTTTTGTCATATCTCAGAGATGCTATATTTTATTGCTCAGATTTTTCATGACTTTGTCGGGCTACTTTTTGTCTATAACTTCATATAGTTGTAATTTCTCATGTAATTTGAGAATTTTATCAACAGAAACATATCGGGGTGACTAATGACCCCAGTAAAAAGCTAAAATATTTATCACTTTAATTAGTTTTACTTTTACAAAACATCAATATCTGATGCACCACAGACTAGAGGGAGGTTAGGGGTCACTGTCTGTCATTTTTAAGTTTGTTCAGGTTTCCTGAGGCCCTCAGGACCACACTGTCCACACACAACAGAGAGGATCCTGAGGTCACATACAGGCCTCACTCTGGGCTCTGACTGAGGCAGAAAACTATTCTTTGAAGTAAAAAATATTGATTGATTGATTTATTTCGAGCAAGTGAAACAAAAAAATTGTACACTGATGTAATCTTCGCAATTGTTCACATCGAGGTAGAAAGAAAAAATAAAATAAATAAATATTTAAATAATTTGTATGCATAAACTATATGCATATTATGTACATATATAGATACTATATTTATATTTGTGTGTATATACAAATATACAATTTATTTAACATACATATGCAATATTTGCTCGAAAGGGAGTGGGAAGAAGGAAAACTTATTGACTCCCACTCCTAATTTATTCTTTTATATCAAACTATAGGGTTGCAGTAATAATTCAATCATTATAGAGATATATATAATGGTCAGATCTTACTAGTTAGTTACCATATCATTATCAGCATTCATCATCAATATTAAACAATTTTACAGTATAATTATTAGAGTAACATTAATGCAGCAATATCCTATAAATAGTATTTATAATTACATACTATAGATTAATATTAGCAATAACAATGTAGAATATCCCAATATTATTACTAACAATCACAACACCATAGATTAATAGATTAATAATCAATAGAAGTAAAAAATATTTATAAGACTCACTAAAAACAAAGTCCTGACAGAGTCTGAACTGAGCCAGGAACATGTCTGAAGTCACCCAGGTCCTGCTCTGGTCGTACCAGTTGTGATAAAGAACTGGATGGTAAATGACATCATGACCTTTTCAATAGCTATGCTCATGATGCATGATTAAAAAAATCATACTTAAAATAAACAAAAAATGTGTATTTGAGGTCTCCAACAGAGAGAACATTTTCAACTAGTGATGAACATTACTTGAATTAGTCACACGCAATAAAAATTATGGTTGACCAGGCTAGGCAAACACCATTGATAGGAATAAACTAAAAACGTCATTGATTCATTCATTCATCCATCCATTTCCCACCTCTTCTTCAGTTACGGGTCTCAGAAGGCTGGATTAAAGGTAGGGTACAACATCTATAGTTGATTGAAGGGTTTGGAAGTAGAAACACAAGTGGAGGTCGAGACCAGACAAATACATGTCAGTGAACAGTGAGAGAATAGCAGAGTAGTGGTGGTCTTAAACACGACAATACAGTTTGCAGAAACCCAGTTATTCTGTTGCACATTGGCCTTTGTCTACATGAGAATGGAGTATTACAAAAACTCTACAATAAATCTGTAGAAATGATCAATGAAGTGTTTTTGTCTCACAATGGGGAGCCGCTCTGAGTGCTCCACACTCCTCTGAAGACTAAAGGCTGATTTAAACTGTACATTAGATACTCATTCGGATACAGACAAAGTGTTCTGTCCTTCTTCTGCGTTCATTCTGTCTGTACATTTGTCCTTCTTCCCAGCGCTTATGGATACGGACAAATGGAGCAGTACATGTGTTGACCATTGGGGGCACTAGTGAATACAGCCCAACAGTCACAGCATCAGAAACAGCTGAACCTTTTAAGGAGTGACTAGAGAAAGTTAGTTACAGTTTATTTAAAGACTGAACAGACCACCATTTTTGCTTCATTTTCTTGGCTTTTTTTAATGTCCTATAAAAATCTCTGTCAGCATTGCCATTGTTTGTTTATTGTTGCTCTTTTTCTTCCATCTTGGTAAAAACAATGGAACAATGACAGGTGGAGTAACCAATCAGATAAACGAAGGGCAGTACATAAGCGGTGCACTGTGGACCTGTATCCTAAACAAACATGGCTGATTCTTTTCCACAAAACACCAGAATACGCCGTATTATGAGCAGCTCTATAATTATTTCTGAACGGGGACAGCAACAGAACCCAGTTGTACAAAGAGTTGCACCAATAAAGCGGAGAAAGTGTGGTCGTTATGTCGGACATCAGCAGGGCTTTATTGTTGTTAAAATGGAAATAAGACAAAGAAAAAAAATCCACAGAGAACTGAACAACAACACAGACTTCAACAGAATAAACAGGTGTCGAATAAAAACACTAAACATTAATCAGGTGAGAGAAGTTATTAAATTAGCTCAGTAGCTCTACCTTGGTAAGACGTGCTGCAGATAAACAGCTGGGATAGGCCAATTCCAAATCAACCAGCGCAAAACGCTTCCCTCCAAGAGAGGAACCAGACTGTCCTGCTTGCAAAAAGCAAGTAGGAGAGGCTGGCTCTGCCCCAGAAATCCATAGGATTTAAAAGCTGTAGAAAAAATTGTTTATTGACTTGCAGATTTTGTAGCCCGTAATCTTAAGTGATTAAACATATTTTAGCTTTAAACTACTGTACAGTATGTCTAGTTCCCATTCTGTGAGCTCGACTTTGGACGGTAATAATGTTGTCAAATTTTGATTCAGTTTTTTGTACTTTGATTTATCTTTTTAACACTCTAGAATGAACAAAAGATTTACAAGTTCCCTATTCTGCTGAATCCAAACCCACTTTTTTGAGTTTTAAACCATGTTATAATGTTGTTGTTCCACCTCCGAAACATACCTGGAGATTTAGTTTCATTCTCTCATATTTGAGTAATTCTGTATGCCGAGGTGCTGCCCATCTCTAGAAATAAAAATGCTCGGTCTCACTGCTCTATGCACACACGTGAAACCAGGAAGTGCTCCTGCGTGTTTTTATTTATTTTACTTGTTTATTTGAACAGAGACAGTACACATTAGTAAACATTTCTGTAAATGTGTCAGTATTAGCTAACGAGCTAGTTTGCTAGGTTTGCTAGAGCTAGGTGTGAAATGCCAGCAAGTCCATACACTGTCCCCGGACTCTTAAATTTGTGTCACTATGAAGTATATGATCATTTATGTATCTGTTTGCGTCATGTTGCTAATAGTTATTCTAATTAGCCATTTTTGCTCTGCCCAGTCCCCACTGCTGCCAGCAGGGGGCGTGAGGCATCTAATCAAAGCATTCTCTGCAAAGTCAAAGTAACAGCTCCCCAAAAGAAGACATTCATACATACACATTAAGGCCTTGTCTACACGAAGACGGGGTTAGGCGTATCCGCAAAGGTTTTTTAGGTGTTTCGTCCACATGGATCTGCAGAAAAATTTTCAGAAAATGCCATTTTTCTGAAATGCTTATGTGTAGCCCCACCTCTCCCTAAATCCGCATACACTAAACTCCGACAACAACAACAACAATGGCATGGCGTCTTACAGTGTTGTGTTTGAGCTGCAGACACTACAGACCTTTTTATAGCTTTCACAGCAAAATATTCTGCTCCTCTCACTACAGACTAAGGTCTCCTTTCTAGCTCACACATTTATATTCCCCATCATGTTTTTATGTGTACATCGCATGAGTTTTCTGCACATGCCCTGTTTGTTCTTGTCTGCTTTTAGTGTGTTTCTGTGGCAGCGTTACAGCACCACTAACAGGCCTGGCAGATGTATTACAGCGTTTTTAGTGGTTTGGTGAAGACACGCACATTTTCTGAGACGGTGCCGTGTTTATGGAAAACATTTTTGAAACAATAACATCTCTGTTCTGGCTATAGCCTAAGTCAGTGGTTCCCATAGTGGGGTCCGGTGCCCCCTGGGGGTCCATGAAGGAAGTATTCTATGTGCCATAATTAGCGTTTATTGCAGTACATTCAGCCCCTGTGTCTTTACTCCTGTCTGTTTCTCCAAACTGTGTACCCTGACTACTGCTTTTTACATCATGCTTTAACTAAATGTAAGTACCTTTGAGAGGCCCACCCTGAGTTTTTTAAGGCCAAATCTGTTTTAAATGAGTTAACTGTATGATGCACAAGTGACTTCAACTGGCACCCAAGAATGTACAGTCAGTAAGGCCATTCACAAATAAATTAGCATTATACAAATACACATCATCATTGCAAATTGACATTAGTTTTGAAAACACATGTTACATTTTGGTGCATATACTGTAGCAACATAGACCCACTTTACATAATGGCCAATGTAATGACTGTTTACTGAGGCTAGCTCTCTGAATTGGACAGAATGTGAATTAACAGCATCCTCAGAGCAGCTGACAAGTGCCACATTCTTAACATCCTATTACCAAGAGAGCCCCATCGCCGCACAGCCGCTGGGTCATGTCTACATGCAATAAAAAATGTCACCAAAAGACAGCGCGTTAACACAGAACCACTCAAACATTCCTGTTCTGAGTGGGGCAGTGCACAGTTAAGAGGGGCAGCGTGCTGAGGGGGCACTAGGCACAGGGCAGAATCACAAATTTGGCATGTCACATGGTCAAACAGGGGAGATTTACGAGTGATCGGGTTCCACATCAGCAGCATGGTGTTGTGACCTCAGAATGCCAGGTATGAGGTGAGATCACACTCCGGCTTTAGGCCCTGCAGCTCCTCTGGCAACTGCGGCCTATGGGAGAGCAGGCAGAGAGACGGACGCGTTAGTGGTGGCTGTCGCACAATCTTGTTTTAAATGTGCCTTTTCATGTCTTACTAGTGGTATAGGCCACTGAACAGGTTGAGGCATAGTGTGGTTTAGGTACAGTTAAAAGGCTTGTATTTTTATTGTGTTGTGTGCAGAATGGTTAATACTACCAAACAAGTTGTACATCTTTGAGATATAACTGAACCAATTCTAACAAAATGAATAAATGGTAGAAAAAATAATTTACTATACACATTTTAAGGATGTTTTAGGCTAGAGATTAACTTGAGTAGACATACATGAGCGAATGACATCACCATGCAAATGTGATGCAAATGTGTGCAATAATAATGTGACGTGTGTTCGAGCTGCAGCCTGCAGATCACTCGGATCATGGTTGTCTGGCTGATTCATGAAAGCAAATAGTTTATGCCAACATCAGAGCATTTTTAAAAGTTTTGGAAAAAGACATGCATAAAATATGGAATTGCATATGGCATCTTAAAAGAGAGCATTAACCCTGAAGCAGAACTTGTGTCATACTTTGTCTATTGTTGTGTATGTGCTGCAAAGCAAACGTTTACTCATCACAGCAAGTACATCTTCAGCATTAATGTTACAAGTTTTCTTTCAATTTTATTTAGCAAACAGATGCAATGCTTTAAGATACATGCTGATAAATTCTAGCTAGTTTTACAGAAAAAAAAATGCTTTCAATGAGAAAAAAAGCCTTTTTGGCATTTTCTTGAGTAAAAACTCCAATCAACTTGTCACACTAGTCCTGTAAGCACCATTCTTTAGTCCACTGTGTAAGACCTAAAAATGTGGCTTTCTAAACAGGTTTTCAGAAGTGGTACATACACTGCCTGGCCAAAAAAAAAAAAAAAAGAGTAGCTACCTGGATTTAACCTAGACAGTAGGTAAGAGCCTCCCTGCAGTTGGTCAGGTCTGGGTTCAGTAACGTTATGTGCCCAAAGAATGAGGTCAGCTGACTTCCTGCATATACTGAATGACCAGGTTACTCCATCAATGGATTTTTTTCTTCCCTGATGTCACGAGCTTATTCCAAGATGACAATGCCAGGATTCATGGAGCTCAAAATGTGAAAGAGTGGTTCAGGAAGCATGAGACATCATTTTTAGACATGGATTGGCCACCACAGAGTCCAGACCTTGACCCCTCTGAGAATCTTTGGGATGTGCTGGAGTGACTGCCTGCCTAAGTCACACTCTAGTATTTTGTTGGACCTTTAGCTTTGATTACATCATGCATTCACTGTGGCATCATTTTGATAAGCTCCTGCAACGTCACAACATTTAATTCCGTCCAGCGTTGCATTAATTTTTGGCCAAGATTCTCAATGGAGTCAAGGTCTGGACACATAATGTTGCTGAACACCGACCTGACCAACTGCAGGGAGGCTCTTACCTATTTACTTAATTAATTCCAGGTGGCAACTTTTTTTTTTTTTGGTCAGTGTATTTGCAATGCCACATCCCCTTATTGACAATGAAAATTCATTCTAGTATACACTCACACTGTGGCCAATTACACAAGGTTGTGTGCACGGGTGTATGTATGGATGAGTTCAAATACACACATACAAATATGTCTATAAACATATACACCCATGCATTTTTATTTATTTGACCTTTATTTAACCAGGAAAGTCCCACTGAGATTCAGAATCTCTTTTGCAGGGGAGTCCTGGCCCCATGGGGGACCTATGGTACATGTTTTTAGTGGTAGGGAAAACCAGAGCACCTGGAAGAAACCTACGCAGACATGGGGAGAACATGCAAACTCCACGCAGAAAGACCCCCAGGAATTGAACCCGGGACCTTCTTGCCGCGAGGCAGGAGTGCTAGCCACTATGCCACCGTGCCGCACTATGACCATAGGGGTGTGCAACCTTCTGGATCAAAAGAGCCAATTGTTCTCAAAAACACAAAATTTCAAAGCTGCAACTAATTTTAATGCACAAAAGTTGCTGAGCATAACTGAAATACAGCATATGCGTTTAGATTAGATTAGTTTATTTGAAGGGGACAATGCAATTTCATAAAACACATGAAAATAAATAATAAATGAGTAAAAAAGCCAGAATTAGCCAAAAGGCTATTTTTCATCTGCTGTTCCCTGGCCTTGATGTTAAAAAGCTGTAAAATACATTATCCATAATGGGTGGCCATTAATAATTGCAAACTAACAAAGAACTGTGTTAAATACTGCAGTGATTATAGGGCCCCCTCACACATGTTTAAAATATAGGCAGGAAAACACCTCAGCGCCTACCTTTTGTGGTACTGAGGTGTTGTGCTTATACAACTTGTCCTGTGTACAAATGTGCTTTTAAATGCTTTCCTACATAATACAGTATAGCTAGTGTATGCAGAAACTCAAAACACATAGAATGAAGGCTGTTGCTATGTTAAATCAAGAGATGAATTCTGAAGGCTATTCTAATAAGGCAGTCCCGTTGTGTGCGTGTCATCTCATTGGTCCCGGCGCAGTCAGGAGCTGTTGATTTACCTCCCGGTGACATCATGGAGACCGCAGCTATTTTTATTGGCTGGTAAACGGCCAGCTCAGACCCATGCTATGCCACCTGTCCAATCCGCAGCAGTCAACAAGCACCCCCCGGAGGGAAAAAAAAGTCAAGCGCCCAAAAATGATTGAGAGTTGAAAGGCGCAATCTGATCCGCGCATTGCCCCGCTACTGTTCAAGGCATGGTTCGCAGTCAGATGTCATGTCGAGAGTTGGAGTCTGTCAAGACCTAGGCGCTCCACTGTTGCCTCCTGCACACTGGAATACTAGATGCTGAAGTAGAAATGCATTTTGTGAACAGATTTGCCATAGAAGTTGTGGGACATGTGTGTTATGGTCTAGAGCCCCCTGTGGAGTTTGATGTGCTGAGGTTTGTGAGCTTGTCGACACTGAGGGAGGGGGGTTATTCCTGGCTTGTCGTGTGTTCTTAGGTGCCGTTTAGTCACATGCCATTTGACCAACCCTGGACCCTGAAAAACGATCAGTACAGTAGCTGGGTTATGTCATAGTTTAGCCCCACAGAGCAGACATATCAGCTTCAGTGGCAGGATGATGTATGCTAACAAATTTTGACTGAAGTGAAAGCAATATACCGTCATGGCCAGTGCTGTTTTGGATGGGTTATTTGGCTTTTTTAATGTTGGTTTCCCTATCTCTCTCCATTTATCCAGGCTTGGGTGCAGCACAAGAGTGACATTGTGGCTGCAGTTTCTCCTCCTGAAATCATGTTTCATATGTCAGTGTCTGGTGTACCCCCTGGACTTTTTGTTATACTGTACCATGAGTATCCCCTCACTCATACGTTCTTCATAAAAAATATTTTATACAAATTCTCCTGCATTTTTCATTTTAAAGTAAAAGTTTAAAAAATAATAATCTGCCTGCCTTTAAAATATTGATATAAAATAAAAATATAACAATACAAACTCATTACTTTGAGTTATTTTAGTAATATTGTATATGCAAAATAAACTTAATAAATAACAATAATTTATAATAATAATAATCTTGTGCATTTACACCAAAGGAAAATAAAATGGTTTGAATAACTTTTCTTTTAAAACAAGTTGTTAAACCTAAAAAAAGGTAACAATATATTCTACAGCATCTATAACATTCTTTAGCAGTTTCAGCTCCTTTTCATCAGTCATACGTTTCAAATGTTTCATATGAAAAGATCACAAATATTTTCTTATTAACTTTATGAAATAATGAAATAAATAATAAAAAAATAAATAAATAATTTCAAGTTCCCCCTTAGGGGTCCCTGTACCCCTGGTTGGGAAACACTGTCCTATGTGATAGGCGATGGGAACTGACCACCTCACCAACAGGGGAATACTTGATTACACAACTTCTCAAGATGTACCTGGGGTGCACAGGGGCACAGAGGTTGCAGCAGAGATGGTGGGGCTGGCGACCACACAACAAGGACCTGGGGCCCAGAGAGCGAATAATTGTCAGCGTAAGTCTCTAAGAGGCCTTTTACACAACAGCACTGGCCACAAAGATGCAACAGTCATGCTGTCTCTGAATATAAATTACACACATAGTATGCTGAGGTGTGAAGAAAATGACAATGGGCATGAATAAACTGTAGTACATGTATTTGCTAATGGCACTGTGCACCCTGCAAATGCTTTACACAACACAGAACCCTTTCACAAATAACGTGCCTGGACCATCTCAGGAGGTGTGCCTCCTGATCTGATGTGTGTGTACATACACCAGTGACAGCTGCTGATCTTTTTAATACAGGGGAAGCTCATAACATCCTGGGCTAACTAGCAGTTTCCCTAAGGTTGATATTAAATGAACAAATGAACTAACTAAACTTAAACATGATTCAAACTTAACAGTGCTATGATTAGACTTGTTTAGAGTGTAACATGTACAACTGGTAAAAATGCGGTATATCTCTTCGCTTTACACTCTGGATGGCTCCTCTGCCCTGAGCTGAGCTCTAATTCATCGCATGCTTCGAAGCTGGTAAATACAGCTATCTGTCAAAATTATCCGGCAATCGTCATTGATCAGCCAGCGCTGATATTATCACCACCATTGAAAGACGCACGGCATGCGTGTCATCAGCTGGCCTCCAGACAATTTCCTCCTGAAGTGTGGTGTCTCATTGTTTTACAAATAGCTGATCACTCTGGACATAGCACGAGGGCCGTCCAAGAATCACCTCTGGATGTGAAAAGTGAGGGGGGGTACATACAAACAGCAAGGCACTCCTGAAGATTTCAGGAGAGGGTCCGGGTGACAGTGCTTGCAAGGCAAATGACTACACAGCAGAGGAAATCATAGTTCATTGTTTTCAGTGAGTATGGCGTCTTGACAGTTTACTCTAGTGTGGAGCTGCTCCATGTGGCTCAGAGGGGCTTTCCGCTGTGAGACCAGAAATCTGCACATTCTGTAAACACATCAATCAAATGATTTGAGTTGAAATCAAATAAAGTATGGATATAACACTTGTATTTGATGGCTAATTCCTATAACTCAGCCCATGTTTGTGCATTCATGTGGAGCCCTCAGGTCTGCTTAAATGTATAACAGGTAAAGGTAAATGCAGAAGTGAACTGATTTTATCACTTGCCTATAGAGCAGGGCTATTCAACTATGGGCTGAATCGTCTGAAGGCATTCCCCTTTACTATTATTACTATTATGTTGGATGTACAATTGACACAAACGCCACCACCACATTTAACACAACACAGCAACTGCTGGCTTTTAGTGTAAGTAAAAAGTGAACATAAGCAGCTCCTGGTAACATCACAGTAACAGCTGCGACTGCTTTTAGTGCAACAAAGAAAAAACTTGAAACATAAGCAACTTCTGGTTTATTAAAATCAGTCACTGCAACTGCAAATTTTTATCTGATGAGCATCTGAACCTTGTGGATACTTGTTGTCAAAATTAGCAAGAGTCATCTAGGAATGCCTCTGCACATTATATTTTTTATCTAATGAGCAATGAACAAAAGCATGACGTACATGGGACTGCCCTCTGTATGTTTTATGAGTGCATATTCATCAGTCCAGTCATTATGAAATTTTCTGTTTTTGCTGCCAACCTTATGCAAAGTGTCACAAAGTACTGCAAACTGCCATATGTACAGTTAAGCAGCTATTACACAAATTAAATTAATTACAAAACTATAGTCCATTTTGATTATTGGGCCCACGAGCCAGGTGTTGAATAGTCCCACTATAGTATTTCTATGTTTATCTTTAGGTTTCATGCCCCAAGCAGTTGAGCTCCAGCTTAAAGAGGATATATTATGTTATATGATTCATTTATATTTTTAATCTTGGTCTCCTCTAGAACAGCAGCACATTTTACAACCTTTAAAAACATTATGTTACTAAAAGAAATTTCTAATAAGTACTCTACTGGTGCCATAAATAAATGGGTGAAAAGACCAGCAGAGGGCAGCAGTGTAGAGACTTTTGAACATAATAAAAAAAAAAAAACAGCACTTCCCTAAACTTTTTTTGTACTACATAATGATAGCTGGAATCAGTGGAAACAGAACGGTGGACCATTTTTTGGAAAAATGAATGAGCGCAGACTGGATGTGGGCTTGTTGATAGATCTTTTTCACAAAAACGGAAGTAGTTACTCATTGCGTCATCCCATTTCTGGTTAGGAGTCTGAGGAGCCTGTACTAAGACAAGTTCAGAGGATACGGTCCGACCCAACCTTCACTCAGAGTACGCTCTCCTGCCCTCAGGGAGGAGGTACAGAGTTCCCCAGTGCAAACTCAACATTTAAAAACTCAAATACAAAATAAACTTGACAAAGGCTACAAATTCTTTCATGAAGTACTTTTTTCATGATTATGCAAGAAAGTAAAGAACAAAAGTGAAATGCTATCAACAATTAGCATTAGCTAACTATCAATGACAGTAGATAAAGTATTCAATAAAGTCAGACTGAAAATGTCTAAAATGAATTATAACACAGCACAGACCTGTAGTTTAGATATTTACTGCAGATTTTGACTCACAGTGAAATTGCTCATGATGATTTGTAAATGAAAATATGCTCATCTGTGTAAATATGGATAATTGTTTTAGGTAATATTATGTAATAATAAACTGTATCTTCTGTCTCTGCATCTGCATAGTATAAAATAGTCAAGGGGCAGGAAGTTGTCAGAGCAAAAACTTTTTCATTATTTTTGGGTTCGGCTATTTTACGCCACTTGCAACCCCTAGTGGAAGTATCGGTTGAAAATGCAGAAGTGTGAAAAAGGTCTATTGGTCAATGCTTCCTGGAGCGGCCGGGGGTTTGTGGGAGAGTTGTAAGTTCATGGAACAGAGGGTTCTGAGGCATCCAAATGACCATGCCAGAGAATAGGGGATTACTCAAACACGTGTGAATGAAACAAAACACAACTCCAGGCATGTTTCTGATGTTGGAAAAACATTATAACATGGTAGAAAAATCAGTCAAAAGTTGATTTTTTTTAAAGAATATCCCCTTTAATTAATGAAGCCGTCTTACAAACAGGATAAAGTTTAAGAAGAATTAAAGAGATTTCCCTTTAAACTTTAAACTTGTAAATGTAAAGTGCAAACCATGTCCATACGATCAGCCCACGCATTCTTGGAAGTAGCTGCTAATTAGTATCTACTACAGTGTTTAGTTTGTTTTTGAGGGTCTTTGAGGTAAGGTTATACACAGGTGGGTCAAAGAATGAGTCAGTGTCCGGTCATACAATAAAATACAGCTCATTAGTGACAGTAGATAAAAGGCCTGGTCACAGATAGATCAACAGTAACACTTGAGCTGTGAATGCACTCGGAACAAACGGTTAAGAGCAGAGAAAAGAGCTGAGACTTCCTGCTGTGATTCAGAACAAGACAAAGCGATAAGGTCCTGAATGGATCTGTGGGCTAATTACTCAACATGGGCTTTTCCTTTTACAACTCTTTACCCTTACACTGTACCAACAGGGACGAGGGGGCCACCTTGTGGGAACATCATAAAATTGTATTTTAAGTAGAATAAATGGTAGTAGTACTTTCTACCTAACTAAATTATATGTTCAAGCAATATTTTAGTAGATTTAGTTATTATATTATTATTTATTTGTCATTTCAGCACATGCAGAAAAATCAACAACACAGAAACATTGTATGAAACACTACTGCACTGTGCGTTTATCTCCAGCAGGTTAGACTACTGTAATGGTCTGCTCACTGGACTCACTAAATCAGCTGTAAGACAGCTGCAGGACGTCCAGAACGCTGCTGCTCAGGTTTTGACTAAAACCATGAAGTACAACCATCCTGTCCTCAGGTCTCTGCACTGGCTTCCTGTTGCTCAGAGAATAGACTTTAAAACATCTCTGCTTGTGTACAAGTCTCTCCATGGCTTAGCACCAAAGTACATCTCTGACCTGTTGGTCCCATATGAACCTGAGGACCTCAGGGACAGGACTCCTGCTGGGGCCCAGAGTCACTGAACTTGGTGAGGCAGCGTTTCAGTTTTATGCAAAATCTGAAACATCGTCCTGACAATGTGAGACAGGCCTCTACTCTGTTCTTTTAAGCAGTGCATATGACATCTGAAAGTGTTTTATCTGCACTCTTCTTTTAAGTGAATTTTAGATAGATTCTTAATTATAACTTATGTGATTTAAAATTACATTTAATTTAACATCACTTTGTGTGCTTAGATTTTGTCAGAATAGATTAATATATGGATGAAATCTGGGGTCTGAGTTTTACACAGGACTGGACTCACACTCATGTTTGAATGAATTTTTCCTAAAAAAAGGAGAAAACTGGGGAAGAACAGGTGAAGAAATTTTTTGTCACGTTTATTCAAAGGTAATTATCTTAAGTATTACAATTTTTGAGCCATAAATTTACTGTTATCCTTATTATTTTAATTTTTTGTATAGACGCCTGATGTAACATGCACATGCACACTGTAGTTCTTCATAGTCGTCTGGTCCTCCAGGGGGATGACTCTGAAGACTTTTATGTTCATGTTACTTCGTGTTTTGTAAGTCTGTCTTTTGCTTTATACCATTCCCAAAACTTTGTTCATTGTATGAAACAGAAATAAGAGAATGCTGATCTCTGGCAAATCTTATTTCATTCTCAATAAAACCTTAAGATATCATAACATATCAGGTGTTAAAAGTATAAACATTTTATTAAAATTCATAGCTCATCAGTCAATTATGTGACTGCATTAAAACAGACATGGCACCTGCCTGTCTTTTTCTCAGCAAATCAGTAACATTTCTGGCCTTTTGTTGCCCCTTTCCTGACTTGAAATGTAATGCCATGATTTTTTTTTCTCCTATGGCTGTTGTCTTTTAAAGGATGTTACAGCAAATCATCATTAATCATCATTTTAATTTATTCATGTATCTTCTAATAGGAGCTGAGCCAAAAGGTGAAGCTCTGGATTTAATGCTCGATCTACTCTCCTATACTATGGAATGCAAAAGTCACGTGACTGTAAACTTCACGTGATGTCATAACATTCTAAAGAGCCTATGTTGTGAGACTGAGATGGAGAGCAGGTCAGAATTCTATGGTAGAATTTGCTGTTAAAATGCAGATGTCTTGGTGTGGTTTATGGTTAATCCACATGAAACAACAAATTTCAACATCTCTGTCAGCACAAATTACTGAAGGTGAAATGTTATTTTCACTGTAGCGTCAAAAAGTGGTGAAAATATTCAAACACACAGGCGTGATTGTAGGCAATAGAAAGAGCATTAAGCCACAAGATTAAAATAGTGTGTTTGTGGACCCCATCCCTAACAAAAATCAGTCAGGTTCAATTTTTATGTATTTTATATTCAGTTATTTATTTAAAAAAAAAGTGTCCAGCCCATACAGTTTTCCATCTGATTTTTTGACATCAACAAATTCTAGAATTTGAACACAATCTATATAACAAAAAAAAAAACCTTAAAATCTGTGCAACAAAAAGATTCAAAAGTGAAATTGCATGTGAAATATGCAGAAAGATATCCAAAAGGACATGCAACACAAAGGCTCAAATTGGTAATTAGTACAATGACATTAGCAAATCTACAGCAAAATCTTATAGGCTACTTGATATGAAGTAAAACAACAAGTGCTTTTCTATTGCGAAGCCATGCACTTGAAGTAGAATGTGCAGATAGATGAAGTAGTTATGCAAATATTTTGGTGCTACACAATGACCACTTTAGGAAGGTTTTACTGCACTCTGGTGGTTGCTTTGAGAATGTCGGGAAACTAAATGTAAATTTGGGTCTAGGCAACACAGGACCCCCACAAAGATAACTAGCATGTGTATGATGTAAACCAGGGCTATTCAACTTCATTTACAGGGGGGCCAAGCTAGAAAATTACAAGATTTCTGTTTCTAAACAATATATGGAAATGGGCTCTGCAAACAAAGTAGTCCATAGTTTTAAATAAATTCAGCACATTCTACTAATTGTACAGGAAATACTTTTTTTTTCTTTTTCATAACATGACATTGTTTTTCTATGGCACCCTGACTTAAAGCTAACTCATGACCATAAAACGGATAATTTCATTATAAATAAGCTGCATACTGGAAAGGCAAATGCCTTTTGCTGAATTTTCAAGTTTTAGTTAATCTTTTTGAAAGAAATTAATCTTGTTAGCGTCATGAGTTACCACAGAGCTGATTAGCCCTCATCAAGCTTTTAAACTTTTAATATACACATTTTTCATCAGTGGGGAAAATTAATGGGAATTTAACTTCTTGAACCGGGGGTGGGCGGGCACTGTTGAGCACCATAAATGCATACAGTATGGGCAGCTTGCAGGGTTTGGAAGGAACTATGAATGTTGAAAGGGAAAGGTTTTAGAGCAACATATGCTCCCCTCCAGACAAAGCCTATTTCAGGGATGGCCCTGTGTATTTCAGCAGGACAATGCAAAACCACAGACCGCAGCTGTTACAACAACATGGCTTTTTCATAGAAGAGTCCGGTGCTGAAATGGCCTGCAGTCCAGATCTGTCACCTATGGGGAATGTTTGGGGCATCATTAAATTAAAAATGTGTCAAAGATGGCCACAAACTCTTCAGCAGCTGGAAACCTATATCAGGCAAGAATGGGACCAAATGCCAACACCAAAACTCTAGAAACTCATAACCGGATGTTCAGACATCTTCAAACTGTTCTGAAAAGAAGAGGAGATGCTACCCCATGGTAAACCTGCCCCTGTCCCAACTATTGTGAGACTTGTAGCAGGCATCAAATTTGAATTTAGCTAATTTTGTGCATAAAAGTGTAAAATCTCTCAGTGAACAAACATGTTTTGTTTTGTTTTTAACCAAAATTTACATCTTCATTTCATTTTTTTTCACCATCTGTTACCCTGTTTAAATAATTATTTGTCATTGAGAGCATTTATTTATTTATTTATTGATTGATTGATTTGGCAGTTTTGGTCTTCCATAACTCTGCATAACCCTATACCAGGGATCTGCAACCTTCTGGATCGAAAGAGCCACTTGTTGCCAAAAATAGCCTATGAAATTTGCATCTGTAAAGAGTTGCAAATAGTTTCAGAAATATTCAGAAATATTGCCTATAATGTAATATACAGCAATGTAATATACAGTAGCACACTCTGAGACCTGGAGTTACATCCAGTGACTTTTTCTTTGCTGTTTATTTAACCTAAGTGTGCTGCAACAGCCAATAAAAACATCCCTTTATTATAAGCAGTGGTGGACAGTAAGAAACTTTTACTCAAGTAATCTATTTAAGTACATTTTTTGAACAAAAAGTACTTTCTGAATACATTTTTAGAATATACTTGTACTTTTACTTGAGTAGACCTTTAAAATGTCTTAGGAAGAAAAAGTAGCTTTTGTCAACTGTGGTGTACTGGGTAGCACATCTGACTTGCAATCAGAAAGTTCTAGGTTCAAACTCTGCGAAGAAGAATTTTCAAAAATATTCAAATGTATTTTCTACTTAAGTGAATTTTATAGTCAATACCTTTTTACTTTTACTGAAGTAAATAGAAATAAAAGCCGTTTATGATGAGAAAAAAAAACAAAAAAAAAAAACAAGGACAATTGCGTCACCCAGCATGATGCAGCTGGGGCCCCACCCTGGAGCCAGGCCTGGGTTTGGGGCTCGTTTGCATGCACCTGGTGGCCGGGTCTCTCCCCATGGGGCCCAGCCGGGCACAGCCCAAAGGAATGACGTGGAGCCGTCCTCCTGTGGACCCACCACCTGCAGGAGGAACCACTTAGGGCCAGTGCAAGGAGGATTGGGCAGTGGTCGAAGGCGGGGGCCTCGGCGACCCGATCCCTAGGCACTGAAACTAGCTCTGGGGACATGGAATGTCACCTCACTGGGGGAGAAGGAGCCTGAGCTTGTGCAGGAGGTTGAGCGTTACCAACTAGAGCTAGTCGGGCTCGCCTCCAGTCACAGCTTGGGCTCTTGAACCCAACTCCTTGAGAGAGGCTGGACTGTCTTCTACTCTGGCGTTGCCCGCAGTGACAGGCAGCGGGCTGTTGTGGGCTTGCTTATAACTCCCCCAGCTCAGCTGCCATGAGTTTTCCCCAGTGAATGAGAGGGTCGCATCCCTGCACTTTCGGGTTGGGGATAAGTCGCTCACTGTTGTCTCGGTTTACATGCCAAACAGCAGTGCAGAGTACCCGGCCTTCTTGGAGTCCCTGGGAGGGGTGCTGGAAAATGCTCCAACTGGGGACTATGTCATTCTACTGGGGGACTCCAACGCTCACGTGGGCAGTAACAGTGATACCTGGAGGGGCGTGATTGTGAGGAACGGCCTCCCTGAACCTGAGCGGCGTTATGTTATTGGACTTCTGTGCTAGCCACAGTCTGTGTGAACACCATGTTCAAGCACAAGGGTGTCCACCGGTGCACGTGGCACCAGGATACCCTAGGCCAGAGGTCGATGATCGACTTTGTTGTCGTGTCATCTGACCTTTGGCCGTCTGTCTTGGACACTCGGGTAAAGAGAGGGGCTGAGCTGTCAACTGATCACCACCTGGTGGTGAGTTGGATTTGTTGGCAGAGGAGGAGGCTGGATAGACTCGGCAGACCCAAATGTATTGTGAGGATCTCTTGGAAATGTCTGGCTGAGCCTCCTGTCAGGAGGGTCTTCAACTCCCACCTCCAGGAGAGCTTCAACCAGATCCCGAGTGATGTTGGGGGCATGGAGTCTGAGTGGACCTTGTTCTCTGCCTCTATTGTCGATGCAGCCATTCGGAGCTGTGTCCGTAAAGTCTCTAGTGCCTGTCGTGGCGGCAACCCCCGGACCCGGTGTGGACACCGGAAGTAAGGGATGCCGTCAGGCTGAAGGAGTCCTGAGTCAGCTGATGAGTACCAGCAGGCCAAGCATGCTGCGGCCCGGGCGGTTGTGGAGGCAAAGACTCAGGTCTGGGAGGAGTTTGGGGAGAACATGGAGGAGGACTATCAGTTGGCCTCAAAGAGGTTCTGGCAAACTGTCTGGCGCCTCAGGAGGGGGAAACATTGTTTCACCAACATTGTTTACAGTGGAGGTGGTGAGCTGTTGACCTTGACTGGGGATGTTGTCGGGCGGTGGAAGGAATACTTTGATGATCTCCTCAATCCCACTGACACACCTTCCGTTGAGGAAGCAGGGGCTGGGAACTCAGAGGTGGACTCGAGCATCACCCAAGCCAAAGTCACCGAGGTTGTCAAAAAGCTGCTCGGTGGCAAGGCAGCAGGGGTGAATGAGATCCACCCTGAGTACCTCAAGTCTCTGGATGTTGTGGGGCTGTCTTGGTTGACACATCTCTGCAACATCGCGTGGTGGTCAGGGACAGTACCTCTGGACTGGCAGACTGGGGTGGTGGTCGATCCTTTCAAGAAGGGGGACCGGAGCGTATGTTCCAACTATAGGGGATCACACTTCTCAGCCTCCCCGGGAAAGTGTATTCCAGGGTGCTGGAGAGGAGAATTGTTCTGGTCGTGGAACAGTGGACCAGCTCTACACCCTCTATAGGGTGCTAAAGAGTTCCTGGAAGTCCGCCCAACCGGTCCACATGTGCTTTGTGGATCTGGAGAAGGTGTTCGACCATGTTCCTTGTAGTGTCCTATGGGGGGTGCTCTGGGAGTATTGGGTCCGAGGCCCTCTGCTAAGGGCTGTCCGGTCATTGTACAACCGAAGCAGGAGCTTGCGCCGCATTGCCGGCTGTAAGTCGGACCTGTTTCCAGTGCATGTTGGACTCCGGCAGGGCTGCCTTTTGACTAGTTCTGTTCATTATTTATATGGACAGAATTTCTAGGCGCAGCCAGGGGCCGGAGGGAGTCTGCTTTGAGAACCACAGGATTTTATCTCTGCTTTTTGTAGATGATGTTGTTCTGTTGGCTTCCTTGAACCAGGACCTTCAGTGTGCACTGGGGCAGTTTGCAGCTGAGTGTGAAGCGGCTGGGATGAGAATCAGCACCTCCAAATCCGAGGCCATGGTTCTCGACTGGAAAAGGGTGGCTTGCCCTCTTCAGGTCGGAGGAGACTTTCTGCCTCAAGTGGAGAAGTTCAAGTATCTCAGGGTCCTGTTCACGAGTGAGGGAAGGATGGAGCGTGAGATTGACAGACTGCAGTAATGCACTCGAGGTATCGGTCTGTTATGGTGAAGAAAGAGCTGAGCCGAAAGGCAAAGCTCTCCATTTACCAGTCGATCTACATTCCTACTCTCACCTATGGTCATGAACTATGGGTCATAACCGAAAGGACAAGATCACGGATACAAGTGGCCGGAATGAGTTTCCTTCACAGGGTGGCTGGGTGCTCCCTTAGAGACAGAATGAGGAGCTCAATCACCCAGGAGGAGCTTGGAATAGAGCCGCTGCTCCTCCACATCGAGAGGAGCCAGCTGAGGTGGCTCAGACATCTGTTCTGGATGCCTCCAGGCATATGCCACCAGGAGGAGGCCCCGCGGAAGCCCTAGGACACACTGGAGGTACTATGTCTCTTGGCTGGCCTGGGGGTGCCTTGGGGTTCCTCCAGGGGAGCTGGAGGAAGTGTCTGGGGAGAGGGATGTCTGGGTGTCCCTGCTTAGACTGCTGCCCCCGCAACCCGGCCCCGGATAAAGCGAAAGAAGATGGATGGATGGAAATTTTTTTTGGAACGATATGATTCGATATGATTCAATACCTTCATATCAATAATCGATACGGCAACTTTTTGCCAAAAATCATAAAAGTTTACTCTCAAATGTAGCATTGTGGCTGGGGTTGATTATGTCCAGCAGACAGAGAGCAAGGAAAAGTTGAATGTAACATTTTATTTCATTAAAAACACTAAAATTACATTCAAAAAGACGTAACTGGTTTTATTTTAACAAGCAAATCTCTAATATCAATATTTCCGATATTATCAATTGATATTCCATGTATATCGATATACACCTCCTAGAAAACGATACGATTCCATATAAGGTCAAGTGTATTGATATAGTTGTATCGTCGGAAAAAAAATCGATACATTGATACAGATACTGCATTGTTACACCACTAGTTGTGTTGATTGTGTGTTATGTCTGATTCTGTGTTTGTTTGATTAACTGTCTGTGAAGCCCTTTGAGGTGACTGATTGTTCTGATAATGGGCTATATAAATAAAATTGAATTGAACTTAAAGGAAAAAAAACAAAAAACAGTTGGGGTGCTTCCTCCAGAAATATATTATTCCACAAATTTTACTGATTTATAGCCTTTAAGCCAGTGATTAAAAAATAATTATACTATATTATATATAAACTGATCAATGCTGTTTTAAATCATTACCAAAGCCAAAAGAGCCAAAGACAACAAAAAAAATTATTTTGTGTAAATATTCTGACAAAATTTTATTGTAATTTTATTGACAAAATTGTAAATATTCTGACAAAAAATTTACAGCCAAGAAGACAACTTTTCTACTGATCACTTATGTTTACCGTATTCTAGCGGGTGCAGGTTTAACTAGTAGTAGTCAAATGTTACTCAGTGTTTAAAATTCCAAAACTTTACACCAAAATATAAAATTGCAAAACTTTTCCAGGGCCCAGAAAGTGCATTATAAAATTCCATGACTTTTCCAGGTTGTCCATGACTGTATGAACCCTGTTAGTGAACCTAAATAATTAATTTATTGTTATTTACAGTGGTGGAAGAAGTACTCAATTTCTTTACCTACGTAAAAGTACAGATAAAGGAGCAAAAATGTTTCTAAAGCAGTACTACTTTACGGCATCTGTTATATTTAAGTACTGTGTGTCTTCTGTCTTTATTATTTGGATGTTTCTAAAGGAGCACTACTTTACTGCATCTGTTATATTTAAGTACTGGGAGTCTACAATGAGGGCACGACAAAAACACATGATTTTAGACCTAACTTAAACTATTTTGTGCTTCAAACAAATTTTTAAAAGTACTGGAGAAAAAAGTACAGATACTTGCTCTAAAATGTATTGAAGTAAAAGTACCCCTTGTAAAATGTACTCAAGTACAGATACATGAAAATTGTACTTAAGTAAAGTAACTAAGTACTTTTACTTTGTTACATTCCACCACTGGTTATTTATTGTTTATGTGCAGCACTTTGGAAACTGTCTTGTTTGTAAAATGTGCCTGCCCCATACTAAGATAAAGTGTGGGTTTGCCCCTGGTTCCTCCAAGACTCCAGGTGGCGCCTGTTCGGTGTGAATAAATGGCATGGTGATTTGACGAGGGCCGCCCAGCCATGTTGAGGAGTCTGTCAAGCAAACTGCAGCCCGCCATTGTGTAGAAACCAATCTCTGTAGAGAAATAGGGGCGCTCGGCTGAAATTCTCCATCAGATACGCGCATTCTACACCTGGCCGCTTTTATTTTTAGGACCTAAACCCAGTTAAAAACAAGCTCGAGGGCGAAAAAGACATGTCAGCCAGCCGCCTTCTTGAACAGGTAAAGAGAGGACATTTGTGAAAGGGCCAAAAATTTGTCAGCAGCGCGGCGACGGCTAACCCCGGATAGCTCTATTAGCTCTCCAAAGCAGCGGCAGTAGTGCAAGTAGGCCTGACCACCTGCTAAAAGGGAAACTTGACTGCTCACATCTATCTCTTCATCTATATTTTTTCCCCTTCCTCTCTTCTCATAAATCAAACCTTCATGAATCACCTGGACCCAATCCAGAGACCGAAAGGCCAAGGAAATAAAGGTAAGCGGCTAAAGTACATTTTCTTAGCAATACTCACGAGATGAATGCGGACCTGAGACGTGTGGCTTGTTAACTGCGTGCTCCCGTATGGGCCCTATTTGACTACAACTTTTTGATAACTCTTCCACTAAAATGTCAGCTCTGCTTAAAAACGCGTGGAGGTATTGCGTTCAGTTCTGACGTTAGCATTTTTACGCAAGTTTCGCTAACGCCACTTGTCGTAAACTATAGCGCTTTGCTGGGGCTAATTCCTGTGCTAAGCTAAAATTAAATGGCAACATGTAACACATTTTTAGGCTGTTTCCTGGTTTATATAAGTGCGGAAGTTGGGGCCCTTTTTCAATTCGGTTACGCGTTTATTATCGCATTCTAAAAGGAAAACTGGCAGGGCAGGCTACAGGTTCCATAGTGTTGAAGCCACGCTGGTCTCCCCCTCGGCTAATGCGCGTTAGCCCCGGTCCGTCATGTGGGAAAGGGGGGGACTCTTGGTTGGCGCTCGTTAACATGGAGAGGCTAACTTTCAAGCTAAAACTCCGGCTAACTTTAGCAGCGGCGGCGCTAAAGCGAACCCAGAATGACACGTCTTTCTTCTTTTTCGACACTCATCCAAATGTCGCACCTCTTTTCCTCGTAGCACATGTTAATTAAGTTCTATGGTGGTGGCTAAAAAAACGCGCTTTAATAGCTTGTTTATGTAATTTTCTGGTCCCGGGAGTTAGCGACGCGACATGTCTGTATTATCCCCGACACCACGAGGAACGGGGTTTGTTGTGGTTAGAGTAGGGAGACCAGATGTCCCTATATAACCGGGACAGTCTCAGTTTTTGGCTCCTTGTACTGTGTCCTAACAATTTCTGTAAAAACACTCATATGTCCCACTTTTCAATAAACCCTGTCCCAGTTCTCCCCATTTTATCCAATAGAAAAGCATAGGAAACTATTATTATTGTCACTAAATTAAGATCCGATGTTATTATTTTTAGCAATAATATTCCCTAGCATCATGTTCTTTAATTACATGACTGAAAAATGTACGGATTTTGGAAGCTTTTTTTGTCACTTGATAAATAAAAATACATCGTGATTTATGAAATAAATATATGTCCCAGTTTTTGGATCTAGAAATCTGGGCTCCCTAGGTTAGAGTAGCAAAACCAGATGTCTGTATTTAACTGGGACAGTCCTCATTTTAGGCTCCTTGTCCCATGTCCCAAGACATATTTGTAAAAACACTCATATGTCCCAGTTGTCCCCATTTTAACCAATAGAACAGCATTACAAACCGAGAAACATTTGCCCAAAGACTTTTGTTACTGAAATTATTTACTGTGTCATAGTGATGGGAATTTCGGCTGATTTCAGTGAGCCGGATCATTTGGCTCGGCTTACCAAAAATGGCTCTTCATTTTACGACCTATACCTTTTATATTTCAGACAAATTTAGCACAGTCTTGACTAATGAGTTGTATTGTACACTCGTATATAACTCAAAAGTTCTGACGCTTTGAAACTACCTAATGAGCTGACTTGCTTACAGAACCACTCTATTACACAGCATATAAACACACCTATAGTAAAACATGAAACTAAAAAAAAAAAGATGTTCTGTAGTATTTTAAAATAAATTTTATTTTAATTTAAAATTTTAATTTTATTTTAAAATAAAAATAACAGCTAACCTCAAAACTTAAAAAAACTCATCATAAATATATATAACCTAATAAAAAATAAATAACAGAAATAAATTGCATTGTGCAAAACAGCAGCAACAAACAGCTTCAAGTGTCTCTCTCTGAACTAACACCATCAACTATCAAACTGTAACTTTTAGCTTATTTTTTACCAGAGATTGGCATTGAGGAAGACTAAGTGCCTCAGCTCAGAGTGGCTGATCTGGTTTCTTCTCTCTGTTATTATCTGCCCTGTTCTTGAGAAGATCCTTTTAGAAAAAAACATCAGATGGAAGCTGGCTCTCACCGTTCACTTTAAAGAGCAGGTTCTTTGTACCAACTCATTTGTGACCAACCCATCACTACAATGTCATTATTTTAAGCAATAAATTGCAATAAAAATTCAAAATTTAGGCCCTACCATTGTGTACTTTAATTACATGACAGAAAATATTGGGAATTCGAAAACTTTTTTGTCACTTGGAGAGCTCAGATGCACCGTGATTAGTGAAAAAAATGTGTCCCAGTTTTTGGGCCTAAAAATCTTGTCACCTTAGATTAGAGTGACCACCTGTCCCACTTTTGGTTGTGCTGTAGGGGTGTAACGATACACTAAAATCACAGTTCAGTTTGGTGCAAAAAAAGCAGGGGGAAAAAAGTAACAAAATATTTTTACTACTATTGAAATGGTGCACAAGTGGACCAAACTGAACATGTCATTCCAAAACGATACATTACAGCCACATGTATACCATTACACCCCTATTGTCCTGCACAGCCATTTAGGCATTTTCAGTAAGTAAAGTTACAGTAAAGACATTACTTTGCAAAATGTTTTTTTAGCAGCTGTGTCTTTTATGTAAATAATATTTAGACACATTAAGTTGATGAGTTCAATAACATCAAATTGCAAAGCTTTTATTTCTTGAGACCGTCCCACCAAATCACACAGCTTGTCCCACTTTTAGTACTTTTTGAGGTGGTCACCCTAGTTGTGGTTACATAACACTAGGGCTACATAGGGTATCCCCCAAGGTTTTAAAAACATTTAAAAAAAATTAAATTTGATTGTGTCAAAATCGGGGGTCTTACGAGTATTAAATATTATAAGAGTAGGTATTAAATTTTGTTCATCTGGGTCTTAAAATTTGTCAAAACAGTGTTAATATTACAAAATAGTCATTGCAGGAAGAAAATATAAATTACTGATTCATGTTTTCATGAGCTTTTTAATGCAGCACTAGAGTTCTTTCATCTGTATTAGAGTTAAAAGTCAAACCCTTGAGTTTCAGAGAGTAGTATGGGATAATTCCTTTGTATAAAATTCATGCAGATTATTCTGTTGTTGACAATGCTGGCATTAAATTTCACTCCAAGCGGTATTAAAAAGTTTTTAAAAGGTCTTGAATTTCACAAGACAAAACCTGGAGCTACTCTGGTGCAGAGGGTTAAGACTGAACATTAATGAGAGGGTTAATTGGCCTCCTATTTTTTTTTACAACTTGGATGTGAATGTGGCTTTAAAATCTATCAGTGTTTTGTTTTTTTGTTTTTTTAATGACTTAAAGTTACTCCCCCAAATGTTTCTTTAGCTTTTGTGACAGGTCTACTGTTTGAGCCACATAATGTTGCAAAAAAAAAAAACAGTATAATCAAAATACACTTACTAAAGAACATTTACCACTGAGATTTATAATTCAAATGTTTTGTCATTTAAATTAAAACCCTTCCAAGTGTGCAGCAATTTTAAAACTAAAAGCAGTAGCCACAAGTTATTAGAATTCCCAGTGTTTTCACAAAACCTGCTTGTCTATGACATGAGGCAAAATGCTACTTAGTGTAAAAAGCTTCTAACTTAAAATTGACATAATAAATTCACCAACTTGTTATTAAAATGTCAATGCAGTTTAGTATGGGAGCATTACCAAAAATCATTTTTCCCTTGTTGGCACTAGACTACATTTGACTTGGTGTCCATATGTGGTCTTGCGATAACTTTTTTGTTCTGCTTCTAGTCACTTTTTATGGATATGTTCAGCAGGTCACTAAAAAGGTTGAGGAAACAATTTGTGAATCTTTGTATAAGGAAGTGATTCCAAAGAATGTTTGTTTAATCTATCCATTCTTTTGATAAGCGCCGTGTCACTGTGTTATGCAATGATCTGATATGACCTGAGTGTAATGTTTACGTTCCACTGTACAACAAACCCACAAACACCTGTGCTCTTGTCTTTCAGTGCAAAACGGAGCTGTGACCCAAAAGGATACTTTGAATGACGATGAGTTTGAGCCTTACCTGAATACTCAGGCCAGACAGGTAAGCTTTATCAGGGGGTTTTCACTTTATTTGTGGTTGAAACATGTTAATAATAATAATAATAATGCATTAGTCTTATACAGCGCTTTTCTAGACACTCAAAGTCGCTGTACAATTTGGTGCATTATTCATTCACTCAGTCACACTCGATGGTGGAAGCATGGCTGCCATTGTGCGCCTACGGCCCCTCCAACCACCACAAACTCGCAAACGGACACATTCACACAGGCAAGGCGGGTGAAGTGTCTTGCCCAAGGACATAACGACAGTATGCAATGCCTGCGGGGGGGCTTGAACCGCCAACTTTCGGGCTAGTGGACAAGCGTCTCTACCTACCGGCTACTGCCGCTGTGTTGGGCTTTTGATTGAGTAAGGAGTGATTCATATTTAATAACCCTTAAAGAAGCAATAAAGCTCTGACTACCAGATATTGCTTGTACAATGTTTTTGTAATCCAAATTACTGAAGCTGCACAGGATTTATAATAATTACTAGTCATAAAAAACTGCTTTAGTCTAGAGTGTTTTCCTATTCTAAATGAATCTAGGACGAGTATCAAGACCAAGGATGTGCAGCTGCCTCAGTGGCCTTGGTTTTGTTTGTTTACTGTGTGGTAGACAGTGCTTATGAAGAAGGAGCCACACTTGTCGAAAAGCTTTGTGGAGAACAAAAACACTCTATTTTCCCTTTCTCAGAGAGCTATCAATGACACTGTTATACTTGGACTTAATTGTTTTCATTATACAGTAAATATAAAAAGGGCAGACAAATCTATTGGTCAAGTTAAAACATACATGGGTTGTTGAAGTAATGCCCACTTTTTCCGTAATCATTTGAAGGTTTTGTACATACAACATGGAGCCTACTACGAAACCATTTTAGAAAGAAGTTGTGTATTTTGTATTTTAACGTTAAACTGCAAAATGTTTTGTGGAGTGATTGTGACATTTTTAAATGTAAACATTTCTAAAATAAGTCACTATGATTACATATTTGTACTTTACTAAAATAACACTTTTAACTGCACTTGAATTCTACAATAATAAGTTTAATTTTGTAAACAAAATGGTGTGTTGTGGTGTGACATAAAAAAATCAGTTTTTTAAACACAGCTGCAACAAAACCTACAGGACCCCATCTATCATTTATAGACCAGGAAGACCTCTGGAGTTAGATGGGGTGAGTTAAAGGTCAAATAATGTAGAAATAATAGAGTTGCGCTTAAAATTATGAATTGCATACAAAAAACTCATTATATTTTATACAACTGATTTATATTGGAGTTATTTAATATTCTTTGCATTAAATTTCAAAATTGTGTCAGTCTGTAGTATAAAAAAAGGGGGTTCCACCTCCAAATGTCAACCACCCACATAACCATTTAATGTTAGGGCTGCACATTATATTATGTATTGTGACATCACTGCTAGAGTTAAAAGCAGAAGTGAGTATAAGTGACTTAAACTTTTACTATGACAAATTTGGTTTATTTATAGCAGTCTGATTGCAACTGGACTATTGAACATAGTTAACACATATGTTTTATGTTTTTCTCATATTGTACTACTCTTGTTTGTGGTCATGTTTGACTAAAGAGAAGTCTTGTTTCCCACAGAGCAATGCCTATACGGCCATGTCGGACTCGTACATGCCCAGCTACTACAGCCCCTCCATAGGATTTTCCTACTCCCTCAATGAGGCAGCATGGTCCACGGGTGGAGACCCTCCTATGCCTTACCTGGCCTCCTATGGACAGCTGAGCAACGGGGAGCCCCACTACCTCCCAGACGCCATGTTTGGTCAGCCGGGCCCCCTGGGGAGCAACCCTTTCCTCGGCCAGCATGGTTTCAACTTCTTTCCCAGCGGCATTGACTTCTCGGCATGGGGCAGTAGCAGCTCTCAGGGACAGTCAGGGACGCCGCAGAGTTCTGGCTACAGCAGCAGCTACGCCTACGCCCCCAGCTCCCTCGGGGGCGCCATGATTGACGGACAGTCCCCTTTTGCTCCTGCCAACGAGCCCCTGAACAAGGCTCCTGGCATGAACAGCTTGGACCAGAGCATGGCAGGACTGAAGATCGGCAGCACCGCCCCAGGGGGAAATGGGGACATTGCTCCTAAAGTGGTTGGCTCTGGCTTACCTGGTGGCGGTCCCTTGGGTCCTGTGTCCTCTGTGGGACCCCCTAGCATGCCTCCTGTGTCTATAGCTCCTGCCAAGCCTGCCTCCTGGGCAGACATTGCCAGCAAACCAGCCAAGCCTCAGCCCAAGCTGAAAACCAAGGGAGGCATGGCCGGCGCCAACCTGCCGCCTCCGCCCATTAAACACAACATGGACATCGGCACGTGGGACAATAAGGGCAGCATGCCCAAAGCCGCCACGCCTCAGCAGGTGCCCGCTGTCCCCACCAACGGGCAGCCTCCCAACCAGGCATCCCCTCAACCCGGAGCTACCGCCGTAGGAACCCCACAGCTGCCCCTGAGCAACGGGCAGCTGGTGCCGCCCGTGTCCCAGATGGGCCAGCTCCAGGCCGGAGGGCAGTCTGCAATGGCTCCACTGGCCCAGCCTCCCATCTCCCAGGGCCCCCCTCCCCCCAACCAACAGCAGCCCTCCCAGCCCACCCGCTGGATCCCTCCTCGGAACCGCACAAATGGGTTTGGTGATGCCAGTGGGACCGGGACAGGCCAGTCACCCCCTTCGTCTGCTGGAGTATCGGTTGTTCCAGGGGTCCCGTCAGAACCTCACCCCGTTTTAGAGAAGCTGCGGATGGTTAACAACTACAACCCTAAGGACTTTGACTGGAATCCTAAACAAGGACGTGTGTTCATCATTAAGAGCTACTCGGAGGACGACATCCACCGCTCCATCAAGTACAATATCTGGTGCAGCACGGAGCACGGGAACAAGCGCCTGGACGCGGCCTACCGCTCTCTGGGAGGGAAGGGCCCGCTGTACCTGCTGTTCAGTGTCAACGGCAGCGGGCACTTCTGCGGCGTGGCTGAGATGCGCTCTCCCGTGGACTACAATACGTCGGCGGGCGTGTGGTCACAGGACAAGTGGAAAGGCCGCTTCGATGTGCGCTGGATCTTTGTAAAGGACGTTCCCAACAGTCAGCTGAGGCACATCCGGCTGGAGAACAATGAGAACAAGCCAGTGACCAACTCTCGGGACACACAGGAGGTGCCCCTGGACAAGGCCCGGCAAGTGCTTAAGATCATCGCCGGATATAAACACACCACCTCAATCTTCGATGACTTTTCTCACTACGAGAAACGACAGGAGGAGGAGGAGTGTGTCAAAAAGGTAACGCTCTGAGGGATTCATAAAATTATTATAAGGGATGTGTATACATGTGTATTACATGTAATCTTTGAAATACTGAATGATTTTGATTGAACTATTTATGGCTCGGCAGGCTTCTATTCTGCTTTTCACTATATCCCATTTAAGGTTGACTTAATGTGTTATCTGTTCATATTACGTTTATATAACAGCAACTGGTCAAGAATGACAATACATAATTGTGTGATTTTGGGTCATGCATGTTGTTGGTAGTTACAAATGAACACAAAATGTTGCTTTGTGAATAGTCCTGAGCTAAATTGAATATTCATCTGCAACCAAATGTACATGAAGTATGTGTGCAAGTTTTTATTGTGACTTTTTGATTGTCATGCATCAACAAACACATGTAGAAATGCGTGTAGAGCAGAGGGGTAATGGTAAAAGATTTTTACATAGGTTTCTTTTTATTATAAGTGAAAGTAAGAATAGGTAAAAACAACTGAGCTCATGACTTTTCAGACTAAACGTGAAGCCAAAACTTTGCTCATAGATGTGGTATATGTTTTTTTTTTTTTTCTTCAAACAACTAGAATTTTAAGTGTCTGATTTTTATATTTTAATTAGACTTGTTGATGTGATTACAATGAATTCACACAGTTATAATGGCCACATATGGAACATGTGTAATATTTGTGTTTAAATTGGTACACTAACTATTATACTGCTGACAGTCTCACACCTTGATTCAAGGTCTCCCCCCTGTAAAGTTAATTGGTAGGTGTATGGACCTGTTTTTATGCAAAAAATAATGGGCTGTTTATTTTAGTATAAATCATACAAGACGCAATACCTTTTTCATCTTGTGACATTATGCGAGCATCCATCCAGACTGTGCTGTACGAATGTGAAAATATTGCGTGTGCTCAGTTTATGCTCTTGGTGTGTGACAGGTGGAGGTCCAAGGCAGCGAGCCATATCCCAGCAACCCCAGCAACAGGAGTCATTACAGGCTTCAGGTAACTGCCAGAATCTGCCCAGTCAGGCCTTCTGTGCTTTTATCAACACATGGCTCCAGCCTCTGACAATCTGAGCTTCAGATTCCAGAGCCAGAATGAAGTCAGGAGTTCTGGTCTGAATAGATGCCAGGTTTTAAAATAGTTAAACCTGGAGCTGGAGCTGAAGATGAAAAATTCTTTCCTCTCACACTTGGGTCGTCATTACCAAAAGTTGACTGCTTGATTTTATCCTCAGAAAGTTAAATTAAAACAACCAATGATGCCAACTTCTAAAGCGTTACTCCAATGTAATCATGCAGTTATCAATTATTTATCTCTGTCTAAATTTATTTATTTTATTTTTCTGGGTGTTTCTGTGCATGCAGGCATGGCTAGTGTTGAATTAGTCCAAAAATGATTTTTTACGCCCTCTGAAAGTAAAACTGAACCAATTCACAATAAATTAAATTGTAGTTAATGCCTTAAACTTTAAGCTTTGAGGTTGGTGATTAATTATTGTGGCTTTGCACCATATTCACCCTTTTTCTTTGTTGTTCTGGAAGAGCAATTTACAAGGAAGATTTCGCTATTGCTTTTTTTTTGTTTTTTAGTCAAACTGGTCAGGCACATGTCCGGACAACCATGTGACAGAAGGACCGCAGGTTCCCAAACCATCTTGTAGCGGTTTGGACATCTTTCTGCAGTTCATAGGAAACATCCAAAATCACTTTCTCAGCCTGAAAAGATTGAAACGGCAGTAAAAAGATTTTTGCTTGTTCCTCTGGCATAGAACCTCATAGAATAAAAATCCAAATGCATTTTGTAGCTCTCCCCGAGCTCTACTTCTACATAAGTTTGATTGAGATTGCCTTATTGGTTCTCCCAAAAAACTCATCTTTAACTGTTCTTGCTGTCACATTCTAACATGTTTCAATTAGCATAACTAAACAAATGGCAATATATTCATTTCTTACATAAAATTTTAAAAATCTGTCCTGCAGTCCAAAAATCTGCAGTTTTTTTTATCAGCCATCGGCTGCTCTGAATTGTAAAAATCTGCATCGGCCATAGAAAATCCCTCATCAGTCTACCTCTAAAGCTGTGTAGACCACCAGCCAATGGAAGAATTCCTTAATTGCATGGGTGCAAATTTACAAATCTTAAAAAATCTACACCAAAATACTGAGAAATGACGTCAAACTGAAGTGCTGTATTAGTGCCGAGTTCTCAGTTTGGGACTGATGTGGTATCAGTTAAATGTTTTATATGTATTCCATTTTCTTGTCATTTCTCTATTTTTCTTCTGTGTAACTTGACATTGCCAGCACAAGTTTAACACATGCACGCACTTAAATATATTGTTAAAACATTGCAGACCAGCAGCAAATGGGAACATCCCCTCTCTCAGCAGGCGAGCATGTGATTAAACAGAACTTTCAAGTATCAACATTTTTATCACCCTAAATGACATCTTAAGTATATGATTCTCAAAATATATTTTCTAACTTTTGTTTCTTTTTCTTTCAGGAGCGCCAAGGACGAGTCAAGTAACAGTTCTTCAAAAGACTGCAATGTCCACCTAAAGCCTGAGCACCCCAGAACCACCTTTCCTCGCAGATCTCTATAATTCTACTAGGGGTGATGAATTAACAAAGGACAGAAAACCTAAATGAAGACTTTCTTGATTTCTTTTGACTTTAAAGACTTATTTCGAACTTGTAGTAAAAAGAAAAAGGAAACGAATATTCATAGGACTACAACTAAATGCATAGCACCCTTAGGTGAAATCTTTTTTGCCCCACCCCATTCCACTACATATGCTTTCTCCCTTGTATGCTGCTTTTTTCCTTTTTTTTTTTTTTTTTTTTTTTTTTAAACGAAAGGATCATTCTTCTGTTTCTATGGTCCAAAAAGCGAGTCTCTAATTCTCTCAAAACATGCAAATCCGATAGAAATTTGTAGTGTTGGCTTCTGATAGTTTCCCAAAGTGAAGAATGGGCAGTTTCTCGTTTTCTTTGTTGACCTTTCACCCTTATCTTCCTCTGAGGATACATCAGCTTCAACAGGAAAAAGTGGAGATTCTTCAATGGGACATTCATTGTCACTCCAGATTCTGTTTTGCTTGCCATAATTTTTTTGTTTTGTTTTGAGAGGACTGCAAGTGTTCGCAATGGCCCTCGTATTGTTTTGAGTGCAAACTATAGGGAAGGTAGGGTCTGGAGGTTGTGAAAAGGGGTTGAAATGTTAAGTTGATAATTTTACTGTCTTAAAAAAACAACAACATTGGACTTGATTTACGCTCTTTCTTTCTCTTGGACAAGTTAATTCATCAATGCTACAGGCTGCTCTTTTGTTTTTCTCTTTTCCTCCGTTTTTCTAAAGACAGCGATACGAGTGGCCTTGCCCCCACTCTTTCTATTAATCAGTTCAAAAGTAATAAATGTGATATATTCAGCAGAACTGTGTGCATTCCCCTCGTTTGTAAAGCATCAGGCTTCCTGTGCATTCTTTCTGTTTTGCCCCCCTTCCACACACATAGGTTTCCGAATGAATGTGCTAACGTGCAGATCCAAACCCGTCCACTTAACATCTCCAAATTCAATTCTCACTGCTGTTCCCACCTCCACACGTGCACTTTTTCTCATTTCTGTCCTCTCAGCAAACCACTACACAATACTATCACGAATCAGCTTCCATTTTCAGAATGTCATTGTTGGTGAGTTTAAAAAATAAAAAAAAACGCAAGGTCCTCTTTCATAACTACTGGCTTTTATTTGTGGCATAATAAAGATGCTCCACAAAGAGATGTATGGCTTCTTATGTTTCTCTTAACTAGTTGTTTCTAAAATGAAGGGTACTGGCATGCTTATAAAGGAGCTATTTTATTCAAAATTGACTTCTTTGAGCTTTCTACCATGTGAAAATGTTTCCTCATTAAAAACATACCAGGAGTTATGTTTTGTTTCATTCACAACAGTTTCAGTAATCCTGTACTCTCTGGTGCTGATTTTTTTTAAGGCTTCAGAATGCTCGGTCCAATAAACATCTCCCACAAATCTCCGCCCACTCCAGGAAGCACTGACCAATCAAGCCCTCTACATCCAGTCTGCTTTCCTTTTATTTATCCAAAAAACAGTGTACAGCTCTCTTTCCACTGATTGCTCACAGACCTTTTTCATTTTGTAGTAAAATGGCATCATGCAAAAAAATCTCTTTCTGTTCAAAGGCCTGCAACAGAGCTGCCCTCTGCTGATCTCCTCACCGGTTTGTTTATGGCAGTAGTGAAGTAATTGGTCATAATGATGCTACAGGCAATACATTTTTTTTTTTTTTTCAGTGTTACAGGCTTAAATGTTTAGCTTAGATGTTTAGTTTAATACATTTAGTAAGCTTTCCATAGATTTCTATTGGAAATATACATTTCAAAGACTGTTTCCTCAGTATGAGTTTTTCTCCAAGTCGATCCTACCAAAATTTCCAAGCTTGTACTTAACTATATTTTGAAGGATTTTACAGAGGGGTTTGTTGATATGCGATTCCTGGCCTGATTTATAGGTTGAAATTTGATTTTAAGACTATTCAGTATTTTTTAGTTTATAGAAAGACAAAATCAGACAACAATCTCATCTGATAAAGCCTTTTTATGTAACATGTCAACATAAATCTGAAGAATTTAAACGTGACTCTCTCAAATAGTCAGATTTCATTTTTAGAAATATCTGCAAATTTGTAAATTTTTACCCATATAATGCCTAATTTGCATATACATTTATGAAGACTCAAAACTTGCAAAATATTTGTTTCCCCCCTATATTTATGCTAGTTATCTACTGGGAAAGTTTCTCATTGCTTTTAGCTTTAAAAAAGCTTTAAAATCCAGCAAGTTAATCATGTGACCTATGTAAATTGAGGCTTTCTTTGATCAAATATTAATCATAGTTTTATTTGTTCTAGGATTTTGAATATATACATCTTGCTTTAGTGCCAAGATCTTCTTTGATTCATTGTATCGATTTGCCTACCTGTTGGTAAAAAGGTTGGTGCCCCTTTAACCCCATCTTTACTTGATATCAGGGGGTCAACCACAGAGTGGATCCAAAAATCCAAGCCATAATTTGTGCCAGGCTCAAGCCCAGACAAATGGAGAGAGCACCTGGCATGAAAAACAATGCCAAAATTACCTATGCCAAGACTGTAGCACTGGAACCTACTTCACTTTATTTTAGGAAAAACTAAATATTTATAACTTGGCTATCCATGAAAAAAAAAAAAGAGAATTTACCAAAATGCATTGTTGGAAGAGAATGTACAGCAATTGTCCTTTTCTCCCATATAATTTTAACCCCTCTAAACAAGTGAAGTGGGTTGGTAGAGTGGTTAGGTCCTGCCTCATCATAGAAATGGGTTTGATCCACGGGATGGCCGACTCAAACTCTTGAGTGGAGTGTGCATAACCTCCCTGTTACCACGGGACTAAATGGCTGTCTCCTCTACTTGAAAGTCTAGACGTTTTGTTTGTTTGTTTGTTTGTTTGTTTGTTTGTTTTTTTGGCCCAAAGAGATTTTGTGATTTGTCAGTGCAGTTCTGTCTGTATGCTGCTGTGCAAAGGTTGTAGCCAGGATGGAAGAAGTTTTGTATAGCTTGCCCACTGTTTTTAAACTAGGAAAATACTGCCCTTTGATTCCGATGACAAAAATGGCACCAATATGTTTTATGAAGTCTTTATTTAATCATTTTGGTTTGGATATTATACAGTTGTAAAACCCATGTTGTATTTGTCCATAATTAGTAATGTCTTTTTTTTCCTTTATGCTCCACATACTGTAAATATTAAAATTAGGTTCGGGGCCTTAAATGGGGTTTTCAGCATACATATGTTATATTAGTTTAAAAAATATACATAAAAATATTTAAAATAAAATTGCAAAACTCTAAACTGAAATAATCTTTTTCAAAGGACAAGAAGTTGCTTTTTTTTTTTTTTTTTTTTTTTTTTTTTTTTTTTAAATGAAGCGTTTTCATGGCTGGAAAGTGTCGGGACACATTTTTTCCTGTCTTTTGAAATTCCAAATCCACTTTATTTCAATAGCACATTTTACAAACAAGACAGTTTCCAAAGTGCTGCACATAAAACAATAACTATTTCTCTATTTAGCTCCACTAGTCCCCATTAAAATAGAACCAGTAAAATCAAATAAGAGCAGTATAATAAAATAAGAATAAATAAGTAAAAACAATGATTACTATTACAGTCTAAAGGTGTAACCCCAGACAGGCAAACTCGTGGATGCCCTAAGTTCACAACTAGTGTAGGGGCCTATCACCACTTCCCAAAGACTTTTTCTCTCTCGAGATAATGTCTACGATTAGTTTACGGTGCCCCCCTTTGCATTCTATAAATTAAAATACAGTAGATTACATTAGATAAAAAAAAAAAACATTGTTGCGTTGTTTACAGGATTTGTTCACGTCTACACAGTAAATTAATACTCAAAAGAAGATCTGCAATCCGCCATTTTCTTTTCTAGTGCGCATGTACCGTTGGCAGTGGACACCAGAGGGAGCCAGAGCATTACGCACAGCCATAGCGCGCCTTCCTTCGGCTGCACATTTGTGAGTAGCAGAGCCAGTGCCTTATTATCTACTATTTTAACCATTCAAAATGCTTTTTAAGACTAAGCTATACTACTTTTCACATACATTTTGTAAAATTGTAGAATGCGCAATTTGGATACGGCCCGGGACACAATCTGTAGGCTAACTTATACCAGTGTGTTGGTTTTAAAATGACTTTTCTTGTGTTTTTCAGTGACAAAGCTGAATGTGAGCTGGGGTGGGGGCGCAGAGGGGAAGAGGAGGAGGAGTAAGGGTGGCACGTGTCGTTGAGTGCGCCGTGGTGAGTGGGACACACGCCGCCTCGAGGGGGATCCTCTGTGACCCTTATCAGCAGCGCCGTCTCCTGGGACGCCTCTCTCTCTCTCTCTCTCTGCGCTCCTCCTCACGGGATGCAAATGAGCGATGGGCCGTAAACACAGAGGCGGAGGGGCCACGGGAGCCGAGTCAGAGCCGGGGAGAGGAGACGAGGTGAGGGGGTGAGGGGGGGAGGGGGGAGGGGGGGAAGGAGGCCAGGATGCTAAATGTAGCCAGAAAGGATGAGGAATTAGGGGTATTAAAAGGCAGCTCTAAGGTTGTAAGGGCTAAAGAAAGCAGCACATCTTTTTTGGTATTTCCTAATAATCCAAGCACTGGTGGTACTCAGAAGTGTTTCACAGTTTAGTCCTGCTTTAGTTGCAACCCTAGTCCTGTTTAAGAATTGACCTTGCATAGTCTTGGTTTAGTCTCGGTTTGGACCTTGTATAGACCTGCTTTAGACCTGGATTAGTCCTAAATTTGTCCCCATTTAAACCTTGTATAGTCTTGGTTTAGTCCCAGTTAAGTCTCAATTTAGACCTCGTTTAGACCTTGTTTAGTCCTGAATTTGTCTTGGTTTAGTCCTTATTTAGACTTGGTTTAGTCTTGGATTCATGAATTTGTCCCGTTTTAGTCCTGGTTTAGTCATGGATTAGACATTGGTATAGCCTTGGTTTAGTCCTGCTTTAGTCCCAGTTTAGACCTCATGTAAACCTGTTTTAGTCTTGATTAGTCCTAAATTTGTCCCCATTTAAACCTTGTATAGTCTTGGTTTAGTCCCAGTTAAGTCTCAATTTAGACCTCGTTTAGACCTTGTTTAGTCCTGAATTTGTCTTGGTTTAGTCCTTATTTAGACTTGGTTTAGTCTTGGATTCATGAATTTGTCCCGTTTTAGTCCTGGTTTAGTCATGGATTAGACATTGGTATAGCCTTGGTTTAGTCCTGCTTTAGTCCCAGTTTAGACCTCATGTAAACCTGTTTTAGTCTTGATTAGTCCTGAATTTGTCTTGGTTTAGTCCCGGTTTAGTCCCAGTTTAGTCCTTGTTTAGACTTAGTTTAGTCCTTGATTCCTTAATTTGTCCTGGTATAGTCTTGCTTTAGTCCAGATTTAGGCTCCTTTTAGTCCAATAAAGCCAAATATATACTGAGGTGGCACTTTGTGTGAAAAATTTGAGAATCACTGGCCTAGGCCTAACTCTGCACAATGCTGAAAACCATTAAGAATGTTTAAAACGAGCTATCATTAGGTTCCGTTGTCCAGTACACTAGTTTTAATTCAGTTTTTCTCATAGGAAGTAGTGTTGACGTTTTTGGAGACCTTAATGGTGCAAACAGCCATCGTCACTGTTGATTTATATGCTAAAATAATGGATTATAGCCATGAGGTATAGGCAAGAAAAGTGTTCCAAAAATATGAGGCTACATACAGGCCTAAATCTTTATGCATTTGACTTAATTCAAATAGTTTAGCTGCAAAAATAATGTCTTCCAGTATCTTTCTACCAGCCCATATCTTTTTCACTAACATGCTATTAGGACTACTATAATTATGGACAGCTTTTGCCACAGAGAGGTGCCAACTTTAACACATTACAACATGACATTAATTGCATTTGTTTGCACACTAAAATGAAAGTGTTGAATAAACGCAAGCTGTACCCTCTCTGAAGTAATAATAAGGCAACTATTTCTTTCTTTTGTCATGCTGTCATGTACTGGTTGTGCTCTGCGGATACATGGCTAAGCACATTTTGGTGATGATACATATTAAAAAAAGCATAGCATAGGTCAGTGGTTCTCAGACTGTGGTTGGGGTATCATTGATGGTACGCATATCATGTTTGCATCCTAGTCTTTGAATTAGCTGTTAACAAAAGTGTGAATATTCATTTTAACAACAGCTTCACTCCACAGACTAACTAATATATAGCTATAATTTACAATGATATATTTTTTAACTCTTTTGGCTGTTCCCTTTTTCGCCGGATGCCCTTCCTGTTGCAATCAGCCTCATACTGTTACTAGGGTAGGCAATGTGTGTGAAGTGTTGTGCAGTTGGTGGGCATACTCTTAATCCTCTGCACCACTGTTTTTACAAAAATAACAAAATTACTTAAAATAATAGCTAAAATTAATTCATATTATGAGTTTATATAACATTATTATTTAATAAGTAGGTAATTTTGATAACCAGTGGCATAGGCCTATAGGCTTCTTCTTCTTTTCTTTTCAACTGTTCCCTTTAATGGTGGCCGCAGCAAATCATCTGTCTCCATCTATCCTCTGCATCCTCTTTTCTCTCACCAAATAACTTCAAATCCACTACATCGACTATTTGGTCTTCCTCTAGCCTAGTGGTCCTCAAACTTTTCACATCAAGTACCACCTCCAAAAATATTTAGCTTGATTAAAATGGACCTAAACTGGGACTAAACCAGGTCTAAATCATGGCTAAACTACACTCAAGGAAAAAAGAAACGCACCACTGCTTTTTTACCACATTTTTGTTTGGTTACTTATTTTTGATGGAAATATTCCATGTGCACATCAACCATATACTCGTCCCTGATATTCAGACCCAATTAATCAATGCTTATGACAGTTTCAATAACAATAACATGACCAAACAATAATAATGCAGCAGTTGTGACATGTGGTCGACCAGATCTGGGACGGTCATTGGAGGATCCAGTGGTGTGGAAACGCTCAGCAAGGCGTACAACAGTAGAGTGATGGACTCCAAACTCCTGGCTACAGCCGTGTGCTCCTTCAGCTTGAAGCAGGCCAATGGCTGCCAATCTCTCTCTGGTTGCAGGAGTCGTGGCATTGTGAACAAATGTGCTTTTTTTTTCCATTTTGGTGTCTTTTTATAGGGAATGGTTGTGCACAATTGAGGACAGGTCCAATTCATCTCTGAGTTTTACTCATGACCCAGACATAGGTGATTAATACAAAAATACAGTTGTTATTGCTCATCAAAATCAATCAACCAGAACCAGGAAAACAGTCATTTCATTTTGACTCAGAATAGTACTAAACTCATTGTAGTCTGTCATTTTTCACTGGCTGTAATATTTTTTGACAAATTGAGAAAATGAAAGTGGTGCATTTCTTTTTTCCTTGAGTGTAGGTCTTATATAGTGGTAATCTTTACCAGGTCTCACTCAAGGCTAAACAAGACAAGACAAATCCAGAACTAAACCAGTAATAATCTCATACTAATTAAGAACTAAAGGTGCTTTTCCACTCAGAGGACGCCTTGGAACAGGTAGCCCCAAAACCTGCTGGTGTTTCCATGACTCTGGGTCCAGGAGACCCACATCTGTTATGTAAACACTAACATCACACAAGCGCAACAAAAGCTGTGTTAATAATGAGATAAACGTGTTTGAAACTGACTTTTAAAACATGATGGCAGTGCCAATATTTACCGTATTTTTCGGACTATAAGTCGCTCCGGAGTATAAGTCGCACCAGCCAAAAAATGCATAATTAAGAAGAAAAAAACATATATAAGTCGCACTGGAGTATAAGTCGCATTTTGGGGGAAATTTATTTGATAAAATCCAACACCAAAAACATACATGTCATCTTTATTTATTTATTTTAAAATAAAAATAAAATAGAGAACAACAGGCTGAATAAGTGTATGGAATACTAACGTTACATGACAGACATGCCTGGTAATGTCAGTAACGACGTAACATATTAAGAGTTATTCAGATAACTCTAGCATAAAGAACATGCTAACAAGTTTACCAAACTATCAGTTTCACTCCAAATCACTAAATCCAATGAAATCTTCATCCTCGGTGTCACTTTTAAACAACTCCCCGAACTCGGGAGGTAGACGATGCGCCACTTCCTCTTCTACGTCGCTTACGTCAGACTCATCGTCAAATGATATAATTATCAACACAGGCCTATGGCGCCATCTTGCGGTTTAGTGTGAAAATTACATGTGAAATGATATAATAATATCATTTCACATGTAATTTTTCACACTTAAGTCGCTCCGGATTATAAGTCGCACCCATGGCCAAACTATGAAAAAAACAGCGACTTATAGTCCGAAAAATACGGTAATAAAAAGAGGAGAGTAAGTCCTGGTGTGTGCCGGTGTGAGGCTGGAGGTTTGTCTTTTCTTGGAATACAGATATTTATTATAAGTACAAGTACATGTTTGATTAAAAATAACATTTTCCCTTTTATTTCTGTTTGGTTTGGGGATTCTCTCTCGTCCAATCAGCTCGCAGCAGTGCCCACCTCCAACTGTTCCAGACGCTTAACCGTGCTGGACCCCTTCCCAAAAGGGTGCCAAACGTAGAACTGCTTGGAATGCTTTTTGGGAACACCTTGGAACACTTTGGAAAGTGGAAACACCTCCAAACCATCCCACCCCATTCTGTCCTAGTGGAAAAGCACCTTAAAACAAGACTAAACCAGAGCTAAACCAACACTAACCCAGGACTAAACTGGGGACAGAGTAAAGCAGGTACTGCCCCAACCAAAGCAGAAAACCTTAAAACAGGAACAAAACAAGTTCCAAATCAGAACTTGAACTGCAAAGGACTCCCGAGTATCACCAGAAGAAGCCCACGTACCACCAGTGGTACCCATACCACAGGATGAAAACCACTGCTCTTGGCCTCCTGTCTGGCAGCTCTAACCTCAACATCCTTCTTCCCATATCTGTACATGTCCAAACCATCTCAGTCTGGAAAATCTGACTTTATCTCCAAAAGATCTCACATAAGCTGTCCCTCTGATGGACTCATTCCTGGTCCATTCCATCCTCACATAATAAACAAAGAGAACTTCCAAAACACTGCCTTATTAAAACAATTGGTTTGGTTAGATTATAATGGTGTATGCATGTTCTAAAACTAAATTCCATCCAGGTTTATGCTGATTACAATAAGGCTATGGTTAAATGTTTATGCCGTTTAAGAACCTACCAAAATATATAGTAATTAATACCAATTTTAATGCAAGTCTAGGTCTGGAATTTTGCATAAATAAATCCATCCCAGACTCTTGTATATAAGGCTGCATTGTTTGGCGTGTGCCGGAGAAGAGTGGGCCATTGTTGAGCGGCTGATATTAAAACGCGTGGTGTCGCTGGGTTCACGCCGCACTGCAAGGTCATGCTAGTGCTTTATTTTGCTCTCATTATCATAAGGCATCCATCTCTTTCTTCCATTAGTGACGCTTCACCATGTCGCCAACCCGACCTCTATTTACATGACTAAATTAGATTTTTTTTTTCCCCCCACTCTTCTTCCTCTTCTTCTTCTGCTTCTCCACTCCTGTGTTTTGTTTTAAAATGTCTGCCACCTAATATTCAAACAAATGCCATACGTCTAGTGAAGCGAGTTAATTGCATGCATTTTAATTGGGAGCCATAGCTGTTTTTGCATATAGACTAAAAATCTGGCATATTACTCAAGTGTGAGTTTTCTAAATCACAAAATCGGAAGAAATGTATTTTATATCAACCCTAAAAATAAATATAAAGCAATACATAATAATATTAATATTCAACATATACCAAAATCTATTTAAATAAAATCAAAATAGGTAAAAAATGTCCACTAGGGGCGCACAATATATCACAAATGTATCATTATCACAATATTGAGAATCACAATATCTGCATCATAATGAACTAAATGTGTCACAGTTTTGTTGCGGTCTGGAGCAGTCTAAATGAAAAACCTCAATGATCCTGACTTAGTCCTTATTCAGTCCTGTATTTAGACTTGGTTTAGTCTTACACACGTACGAAATTATATAGTCTATAAATATATTGCTCTGGCCTTCCATCTGACAGAGATGAAGAACTGAAGAATCATTTTCCTACCAGAGCCTTAAATGAAAATGTGTTGTGACTAAATAAAAAAAATGTAAAAGTCCAGTTTTTGTGCTAAATTCATTAATTTAGTCACAGTTTAGTCTTGTTTTATTTCTGGTTTAGTCTGTGTTTAGTTTGTTTCTGACGATATTTGGACTTGTGAATACAGAGACTTACAGTTTTGTTTTAGGTGAAATTAAATTATCGTAAAAATATTGTTAGCACATTATTCAACATAGATATCGAATATCGCATGTTTTTCCCATATCTTGCAGTCCTACTCTTCATAAATACTGTTATAGTATATTTATGATAAAACACTAACATTATGGCTATCCAAATATTGTGATATCAATAGCACAATATTTAACATAGTTATTGCATATCTCATGTTTTTTTTTTTTTTTTTCTAATATCGTGCAGCCTTAAAGAGGATATATTCTGCTAAATCAACTTTTCTGATCTTTCTACCATATGATAATGTTCCCTCATCAAAAACATACCTGGAGTTGGGTTTTGATTCACTCACCCATGTTTAAGTAATCCTGTATTCTCTGGCACAGTTGTTTTGAGCCCTCAAAACACTTGGATGCACCAAGCTCCGCCTCTTCCACAAACCCTTGCCCACTCCAGGAAGCACTGACCAATCAGCAAGCCCTCTACATCCAGTCTACTCTCATTTGTTTATCCAAAAATAAACAGCTCTATTTTGACTGATTCCTTACAGACATTTTTCATTTTTGGTTAGGGTTACTTTGTTTGTGTTCAAAAGACTGCAGCTCTTCACTCTCCTGCCCTCTCCTGCCCTCTGCTGCCCTCTGCTGCTCTCTGCTGCCCTCTTCACCTGCTTCTTTATGGCACCAGTAGAGTACTTATTAAAAATGTCAGATAATATTTTTAAAGGGTGTACAAAATTAAATGCTGTTCTAGAGTTGACCAAGATTGGTTTAAAAATATGAATACAAGTATAATATAGCCCCTTTAATGCCATATATTAGAATTAAGAATAAATCAGGTCTATTAACAGCAACTTGGCACAGTGCTAAATGTATTTAAAAAGACTGTAAGAGGCTGACTTCTTGCATATATGTTAGGGGGCTGTATGCAAAATTACTAAATAGGTACGCCATGTATCAGGGTTAAAAGTTAAATCAAGGCTTTTCAGTTACGTGAGCATATTCCGATGCTAAATGTTGTTAACGGCAGTGTTTCTCAAGTCAATTTCATCCCTGTTTTTTTTGTTTTATTGTGACCAGATTTGAACTGAATGGATTTCTTTTAGTAACTTTATGGCACGTGTATTTTGAACATGTTTCACACACTGAATAAGCTTAACATGGAAACTATTTTCAACCTCACTGCGACCCACTCTTGGGTCCTGACCTGCCGTTTGTGAACCACTGGTGTATGACTTTAGGAGGCCTTATGTTATTATGAAGCACTTTTTGTAGCACAATTTGGTAAAATACACAAAATAAAATAAGAAGAAATGTGTAACAAAAAATTACATTCAAGATCATATATAGTAATGTTAATGTATTGGTCTGTTATAGCGCGTATAGACCTTTCCAGGAGTGACGGTGTTAGAAAAGTTGTGCACGTAGCCTGGAGATGAACGTTCTATCTCATTCATTTCTATGAGGGAGCAAAACAAAAATATTAATTTAGACATTTTTGGGCAGCAGGAACAAATAGTTGTTGTTTATATATTTATTAAAAATGATTCTGAATTAATATGACCCAGATCTGATTGTCTGTTCCAATCGCTATAAAGTTAACTTATAAAAGAAGGATTTGAATTAAAACTGGAGTTTATGAATTAAATCTGAGCAGACAATGTCGAACTATTGTGGCCCAACACATTTCTGAAACTGTTTGTCCTTTGTAACATTGAAATTTAGAAATTTTGTATTGTTTAGCTTACATGCTAATCATAGATGCTACATTACACTACGTTAAATAAAACGGCAAAATTTTGACACTAGTGTTTTCTAACTGCTATTATTCATATGTGGCAGAGTGGTTTTCAGTTGCCAAACTCTTGACATTTCATAATTTGCGATGTTTGGTGGCTAGCGCTAAATCCTTCATTAAATTTGTATTTATTTATTTTTTAACTCATGGTACCAGTCTTTGTAATGCAAACATTATGTTTACAAACACAACAAGAGTCTATTGTCTCGTCTCTTTGCATTCTTTATTCACTCCTCAGTATGCATTGCTGGTGTCAGGAATCGATCCAACCACCTTCCAGTTTGTGGGAATACGGCTCTGCCTACTACCTTGTCTATTTGCTCCCTTTCTTTTAGAGGTTATCACAACAAATCATTGCATAGGTACTTGGTTTTTACACCAGATGCCCTTCCTGGTGCAGCACTTTCCATTTATTCAGGCTTGGAAGTGGCACATATTTTGGCTTAAGCTTCTAACCAATAGGAGGGAACCAATGGAAATCCTTTCTTTAGTAACTGGAGTACTCTGTATGACAATATTTCAGTCACAGTCATGTCTCATATAAGGCAAAATACATAATTACAGATGGCCTATACTATTCTAAATTTCACTAAAATGTTTTTTGTTTTTTTCAATTCAATTTCATTAAAATGTTCTATATTTTATGAAAAAGGCAAAACTCATCATTTTAAAATAGGCTATGTATCATCACCAAAATAAATATAGCCTATCTGGTTGCAGCAATATGTCAAAAAGCTATTCATAATGCTCTAACGTCCCAAATGATATAAGAGCGTATATGTGGTCACCTGCTCCCAGTCTCCAGGGGTCCCGCTCTGTTGACCCACTCAGCATAACCCCCTCATTTTTCAGCCTTTTCTATAGAGGATATTACCAATGCATAATATATGGAGGGGGGCTTTAGAAACAGTTACTGACCCCTGCCTCGACGTGTGTGCCCTTCCAACCCCTCGGAACCCCCCACCAAAAAAAAACTCCACTATGCACGCCCCTTTGTCCACTCTGATCAAATGCATTCATGCTTTTAATGTTCATATTCTTATTCTGCAAAATCTAGGTTATAATGAATTATTTTGGGGAATATTTGCGATACTTTTGGCGCTAAGTCAAAAAGCCATAGTGTACAATGAAGACTTTACATGAAAACATGGCGATAAGGGGGTATGTGCGCTCGCAGGTATTTTGCCATTTAAGCTAAAAATTTGACAAAATTCTTTGAAAGAACTGGCAAAATCATGAACTATGTAGACATATTCCACATACATTTATAGTCTAGTTAAGTTTCTTGTAACCTGTGCACTGTGAGCCATTGTTTTAATGCTTTCAACACATTTTATTGAAACTAAACTTCAGGTTGATGAATTATTTAGTGACATTTTTGCTTATTATTTTGGTGTATGTACAGGAATTAGTGGAAAAAATACTAAATCAAGCCTATGTAGTGCCAGGAATATGTCAGAATAATAGAGTTCTAGGCATATTGTCATATTGGCTAAAATTTTAACATATCTATCTATGTATTTTTCTCTTTTTTCTATCCTTTCAGCTGCTCCAGTTCTCTTTCCTATTCAGGGTCGCCACAGCAAATCCCCTTGCCCTTCTTGTCACAACCATCCATGGGGTAAAGTGTCTTGCCCAGGGACACAACGACAGTATTGACTTTGGACATATTTCTCTAAATATGTCCAAATTCGTGAAACAGTCCCATAAAGTCCTGAGACCTGTGCACTTTGATCAAATGCATTCATATTTTAACACTTTAGAATAACTCACACTATGACACATTAGTTAAGGATTAATAAACAGTGAGTTTATTATTTACAAAGCATTACTTCATTAATAAACATCATTGAGTTATAAATATTGTTAATAGTGTTGAATTCTTGAGTAGTAAGCTTTTAAAATGATAACCACCAGCTTTAATTCACTATCTATAACTGGTCTGTTTATTAAATTATTGTTAATTATCTATTTATTAGTGCTTTATTACTGCTTAACAATGGTGAGCTATTCTTCCTTATATTAACTCCTAACCAAAATTGAATTATTGTTTGAAATATTTGCAATACTTTTGAGTCTGAACTGAAGTCTGCTGCAAAATAGATTAAGATTGGACGCCATGTGTAAGGAATAAAAATACATATTGTCTGTTTAGAGGAATATGTCACAATGTTACAGTAAAAAAAAAAAAAAAAAAAAATCTGTCTTATTTGTTGATTATATTTTGCTAATTTAAAATCTAGGTTAAATGGGGATATTAGTATATTAAAAATAAAATAGTCAAATGAATAATAGGAATATGTCACATACATTTATGCATGTTTTAACAGGCAAAAATGTAAAATTATTTTTCAATATAATTTTTCTAATTAACAAAATAGGTCAAAGTGTACACCACGTATCAGAAGTGAGATTTTGAAGTAGTTAAAGTTGCAAAATCAGCAATACTTTATAATAACTCTCCACTATTAAGCAGTAATAAAGGATTGGTAACTATGTAACTAACAATATTTTGATTAATAAATAAATGATAGCTATCTTATTTACTCTTACATTTATACTTTTGAACAGCTTATGACTCAAGACTGAAACATTAATAACATAGGTTTTATAGTGCGAGTTATTCTATCATATTCTCTCCTAACCATAATCTATGCTATGATTTATTATTATTTCATGCTACACTGAAGTCTGTTGTGCAGAATAGGTAAGACATGGAGGAATAAAATTAAATATTGCCTTTATACTGTAGTAGCAGGAATATGCCACAATATTAGTTATAAGTTAAAAAAAAAAGTCTTATTTATCTATATTATTTTACCAATTCACAATATAGGTAGAAATGTACAGTATACATTAGCATATGAATAATAATATGTGTCAAATTAGGACATGTGTCGCATTGATATATACATGTTATAACAAAGGCAAAAAAAATTTAATATACTTTTTTTTCTAACGAACAAAATACGTCAAAGTGTACACCACATATAGAAATGAGATATAATTTGAGTAGCAAAATTGGTAACACTTAATATATTAACTCACCACTATACAGCAGTAATACATTTGTAATTAACAATCTTTTAATCAATAAGCAGTTTGTAGATATTTACTCTGAAGTTTATACTTTTGGGCAGATTTTTTTGCATAGCTTATGGCTCAAGAATTAATAACAATGTTTATAGCTCAATGCCATTTGATCATGTTGAAGTAAATTAGTTAACAGTTTACTAATCCTTAACTAAGCCTTTATAGTCCGAGTTATTCTAAAGTGTTACCGCAAAAATCTCTATACAAAATCTATACTGATGGAAGATTTTGTAAAATATTTGCAATACTTTTGGCACTATCCATTGTGCACAATATTTAGTCGTATACTTTTGCGTATCCTGCCTCTGTCCCCTCAGATGTAGGTCACATCTCCGTCCCCTCCAGCCATTTCCAGCTCTGTGATTATGGAAGTAGAAGTCAAGCTCATTATTTAAATGACTTGATGTGCTTTCGGCTTTTTTTTTTTTTTTTTTACCCCCCTCCCTCCTCTTCTTCCTCTTCCTCCTCTTCCTCCTCTTCCTCCCCCCTCCCTCCCTCTCTCCACTCACTTTAAACCCAGCAGATAGTGGGGCTACAAATAGCACTGTGCTTCATCACTTCTTTATTGAGAGATATTGCATAACAGAAGACAAGCAAAAACAAAAAAAAAAAGCAACATTCGGAAACAGAAATACATTATGGTGACAGAGTTACAGCAGCATGCATGATATGAGCGATTTGACAATATTTTGATCTTTTTTTTCCCCCCTGTCATGCAGAAAACAGCGCTTTGAAGTGTCCCCAGTCCTCCCCCTCTCCTGGAGTGAGCCCTCTGTCCACTTGGCTGCAAGACTAGGTAGGCACATTTCGGGGGGGACCCTCGACTAGCGCACTACAACATTAACATTAACAGACCTATGTTACATCGCTTAAGTCTCCATCAGCTTCTGAATAAGTTATATATTTAGCTCTTTATGCATCCTAAGTTGACTATTTTCGGCAGTTTCGGATGAAGATTTTGGCTCCTCTCTTGGCATTCACCGCGTGCCTTAATTGTATTGAAATTAAATCAAGGTCCACTGTGAACACAAAGAGCACAAACCCAAACTTCCAAGGCTGTTTTTCTAAATTCCACCTATTTTTATTCACTTAAACCAAACCATCTCGACTCCCCTCACCTGAATCCCCCTCTCCTCCCTTTAAGAGCTCCTATGCGGTCTTCTTCATCCCCCCCTTCTTCACATTCAAGGTACATCGCACGCTTATAATCCCCCCGCTCCGAGATGCCCTCCTTTTCTTTTTTTTTCTTTTTTTTTTTTCTGCACCGATTTTTACAACAAAAAATACACGACAAGGCTTGAGATCGAGTAGCACGTTGTGTGTGTGTCGGTGTGTGTGTGTGTCGGTGTGTGAAAGCATGCAAGGATTGTAACAAGACAGCAAACAAAACAAAATGACGGAAGCATTGCCAAAGCAGTAAATAGCAGCACAGAGAGAAGAAGAAGAAGAAGAAGAAGAGGAGAGGATAGTGGCTACCTTTTGTCGCACCGTACAAAAAAAAAAAAGCGGAGAGCGGTTATACCTGATTGCTACCACTCCTGCAGAGCATCCTTCCTTCCCCCTCGGAGCAAAACAAAGGATGACGACTGGATATTTATGAGTATACACACACACTACACACACGGACACGCGCTCGGCGAAGCTTCTTTGCACGCATGCACGCCAGCACCGTCGCTATGCCTTATCCTAAGAACAGCTTACTTTAGCTTACTTTTAACCGCTAAGTCATTACGCTCGGTAAAGCCGGGGCGTTTTTTTTTTCCTTTTTTTTTATCTCTCCCTATATCCCTTCCCTGCTGCCACTTCCCCTTCTTCATCTGTTCGCTTCCTCTCTCTGTTTGCGCCAAATTCCTCTAAACACAAACATATACAGTACAGTGCAAGTCAAAAAATAAAAAAAACCAAACAAACAAAAAAAAAAAACATTTAGCTTTCAGATCTTCAGAACTCCCTGTAAAATTCATTTAGGAGATAATCCTGAAGAGTAGTTCCGTCTTCTCCCAAGTCCTTTTTTTGCTTTTTTTTTTTGTTATTTTATTTGGTCGTTGGTAGTAGTTGCAGCTCCATCCTGGGAACGTCCTTGCAGGTTTTTTTTTTCTCTTTCTTTGGGAAGGTGAAAAAACAGGATGGATTTTTGTGGTGGGATGGTGGAAGGCAAAGGTGAGGCAGGCAGGCAATACAAGGCAGGTGTCATGCAAAAAAAAAAAAAATGTCAAAAGGAAAAAACAAAACTACATTCTAGCCAAGGAAAGGACAAAAAATTCCAAGGAAAAAAAATAGCCCAGAGATACATATATAAGCCGGAAAGCTATATATGTATAAGGAATCCAGAAGGGTTAGGATAAAAGGAAGGAAGAGGAGAGGAGGAAGAGGACAAGAGGATGTGGAGAGACGAAGCAACTGGGCGGACGGCACGGAGAGGACTGCGCTGAAGCGACGCACCGCGCTCCAATTTATGCACTCTGGTCGACACCACCCCCCGCCGAAAAAACACTCAAAGAGAAAGATGGACGGGGGGGTGGTGGAAAGAGAGAGACAGAGAGAGAAAGAGAGAGAGAGACAGAAGAAGAAGAGAGATGTCCCACCCCCTCCCACCACCGCCACCTCCACCCCCCCCTCCCTTACCCCTCCTCCTGACACTGTCCCGTCCCGGACTGGATATGCCAGCTGATCAGTGCAGTGGGATTAGCCAACGGGGCCAGCTGGCAGGGATTACACAGGCAAAGTGTGTGGGGGGAGGTGTGCAAAAGGACAATAATATATATATAGAGAGATATATATGTGGGGGTGGGAATGGTAATGGGGCGAGAGGGGGGGGGTGTAGGGATGGCCCCGTGTGTGTCTTGTCCTGGTCCTGTGCGTTTAGTTAAGCAAAATGCACGTCAATTCAAATATACAGATACTGGGATGAAATCGTAGGTGTTAACGATAGGATTTGGAGAGTTAAGGATGAGCTATAAATGTGGCCAAAACATTTATGACATGACATTTCTAAAATTAAAACTAAAATGTCATAACTTTATTTTGAAATGTGGCAGATTTTGTTTGGCTTTGCACTGGTTTGATAGAATACAAAACAAGATATTCACAAGTGAATTCTAAACTGAATTGTAATGAGCCATATGATTTCTTCATTCGGAAAGCATTATTAACTTAAACACAGTCATTTCTAATAATATGGAAAAATATAGCCATTTTTTAAAATTATTATTATTCAGTTCTATGCCAGACAATATGCACTGCTTTCATTCCACAGTGCAAATCTCTTTGTATAAATTTGCAATGCAGACATTTCTAGGATTAGCATTAATATAACAAAATATATACAGGTTTTTTTTTTTTTTTTAATGTCTTTAAGAAGGCAATCTACATATTTATTGAATTGTTATTTAGCCAGGAAGGTCCCATTGAGATACAACATCTCTTCGGCCAGGGGTCAAGATGAGCAGCGAAAAAACTCTAAAGTTTCATACATAAAACAGAAAGACCGTTACAAACAAACACATACATTCATGTTAAACCAGATCAAGAAACGCAAGCAATGACACTGCTCTAAAAAAAGAAGTGATTTTAGAAGGGTTATGAGCTCAACAATGGATTAGCGTTTCCTTGGATCTCAGATGAGCCCTGTGGTCTGCATTGTACAGTTTTATTTTAGGTGCCAAATCGTTTGTTTCTGAAATTTAGCAGGGGTAAAAAAAGAGTTGGTTTTATCACCATTGTTTTAAACATACAATATACAATGTAATACATAGAAGTGCAAAACAGAGCTGACCAATATTGCAAATTCTTTTGGACTACATGGCAATTTAGTCTTATAGCTGTATGGATATGCTTATGTTGATATTACTGTAATTTTGCCATATATGGTGCAGGCCCAGTGCATGAGTGCTATTTTATAATTGGTCAAAAGATGATAAAACAAGGTACCCCAAGGTCTTAACAGTATTAAATCTGATGGACAGGTATTACATTTTGTTTATCTAGGTCTTAAATTGTCAAATTGGGACATGCAAGTCAAGTTTTATAGTGTTGTACTTGTCAAAAATATATTTAAGATCAATACTTTGTAAGTAACAACAGAGAAGTATGTCTTTTTGGTGAGTTGGATGTGAATTTGGCAACAATTTCTATCAATACTGGTTTTACAAATATTTTAAAGTCACCCACTCGATTGTACATTTATTTAGCAAGTTTTAAGCTAAGTCTACTGTTTATAAGGCTGTGTAATGTTGCAGGCTTAGGTATATTTGTTGCAAAAAACATCCCCACAATGCAGTAAATGCTGTTACCTCTGAAATGTATCATTCTGTTTTGAAATTTTCAATGCAAAGCTGGAGTTATTTCACCTCTATTAGACTTTTAAAATAAAACCTTTCAGTGAGTAATACTGATATTTTATTAGTGTAACATTTATACAGATTATTGTTCTTTTGCTAGCAATTGTGGCATTAAATTTGATTGTTAGTGGCATTAAAAAGGTATTAAATTTCAGGAGAAAAAAAACTGGAGCGATCCTGTAAAATGCACAAACACAATTTTATTTTTATTCCAAAATATAGTGTTATGCCCTATGATAATATGCATTGTGTTATGTTTGTGTGGACGCCATATGAAATGATAAGCTGTGTGTTGCAGCAGCAGCAGTAGTGACGCGGCAGTGGGCTGATAAATGTATGTAAATGTGGAGCGGTGCGTGTGGGGGGGGGTGGGGGCAGGGCGGGAGAGAGGGGTTTGAGGTGAAAGAGGGAACCCCCACGAGGCGCACGCGGGCCCGCGCTGACAATGCAAGGCTGTGACCTCTGACCCCTCTCTGCTCCATCATCCGCGGCCCATCAGCTGATCCCCCTCGCCCCCTCCTCCTCTTCAAACCCACACATTACCCGGATCCTAACCTTTTTCCTAATATTTTTTGAAGCATGTCAGGGAGAAGCAGCGTAAGAGTGCGTTTTCTTATATTTGGAGGGATCCTGCTGTCTCATGGATTTCTCTGGTACCATCTGTCATTCAGAGCGCTGCAGACATTCTTCTACGTCAAAATGCTGTGCCATTATATTTGCGAGGCTAAGTGTTAAAAATATATGCTCTGTAATGTTAACATTATGTCCCTATACAGAATACAGTAATAGTTTTTCAAATATTTTTAGTGTACTTCATTGCAATCAGCAGCACAGTCGACATCTTAGCCAGAATCAGTTCAACACACCTTTATCTATATTATACAATAAAAAATGTATATTTGTATATGTACATACAATTAGCACATGCATATACCTAAAAAATGAAATAAAATACAACATACATATACTTAAAAATAGAGTATACACATACATATACCTAAAAAATAAAATAAAATACAGTTCACACATGCATACCTAAAAGAATAACAATAAAATATAATATTCACATACATATACCTAAAAATAAAATAAAATACAGACTACACATAAATATTTCTAAAAAAGACATACATATACCTAAAAAATAAATAAATAAAAATACAAATATATACCTAAAAATAAAATAAAATGCAGCATACACATACATATACCTAAAAAAGAAGGAAAAAAAAAAGGAAAGAATTAACAAAACAACAAAAAGGGGGGGTATAATGTTTATAGGTGTAAAGACAGCTGTCATTAATTAGATACACAATACATAAACACTAGTGCTTTAAGTAGACATAAAGTATACGCTGGTTCAACTATGAATGGTATCTTTCTCATGGTATCAATAGTCATGTCTAATGCTACAATAAATATACACAAAAACTATTTTAAAAGTACAAGTATCCAGCGCTCGTGCATCCTGAGCCAAACACAGTGAGACAACACAGTTTAACCCTTTTCTCTAAAGATGAAAACAGATCCATAAATCCATAACTTATTGGACTGACAGTGTTGTGATTGGCCAATAGCTCTGCCATCCGAGACCTGACTGTGCACTTTACTGCTGTTTATGTATATTATAAATGAAAACATGTTTGATGACCTGGATGACATAGAATCACCAAAAGAGATGTTGTGTATAAGTTAACTTGTATAATTTTGCTATTGTGCTTTCAGTTGGTGACAGTATTAATTCATACTTCTGAATTATCAACAATATCTCTGGACTTAAAGTTAAGTTTTACAGTTTTGGTTTTTTTTTGGCCATTATTATTGTTCACGCCTGAACCATGTCTGCATTAACACACTGCTGAGTTATTCTAGGTCAGCTTTTGGTAAAAAAATTTCCTATTTCCAATAAAGTGGTTAGCAGCATTCCAGTTTTGAATAGGTTTCCAAACACTAAAATATGGAAGATATGGTCATTATTTGACTTGTCACAGAAAAGCCATCCCTAGCTTTTTTATTTTTATTTATTAATTTTTTATTTATTTATTTAGATTTATTGTTTATTTTTTATTTATATTCATTTGTTTTTATTTTTTTATTTTATTTGTATTTATTTTTTTCAAGTTTATGCTCTCTTTTATATTGTTATTTTTTTTGTGATTTTTTTTTGTGTGTGTTTTTTTTTTTTTTTTTTTTTTTGTGTGTGTGTGTAATAAATTGTCATACAGTACTTCTTTGCATTTTAGCTCTCCCAGTATTTTTGCAAAAGCTAAAATACGAGAAGGTCATTACTATTTTGGCTTCCCCTCCTAAAATGCCTACCCTGGCTTTATTATTCAGCTGAACACACTCAACACTTGTCCTTAGTCTTGTCACATATGACTCCACGTTTTATCCAAACTGCTTATGACGGCACATGTATTTTTTTTTTTTTTCTTCTTTTTTTTCCCCTCTCTGTAGCAGCTGATTCTCTCCCTGTTGGTGGTGTCAGGCATTACCCAAACTTTACAGGCTTAACGTCTCACATTCCCTCTCACTTATCAGCAAAAATGTCAAGCATCCATTCCAGCACCTTGATGGCATATAATATTCTAGCATTTATTATTCTTAATGTAAAAGATGATCTCCACATAAATACACAGAGGTATTCCACTGACGTCTTCAAGTTTTCTATTTATTTGTGAAAAGCTAAATGTCAACTTTCTTTTGCAAACTGTCAACAGTGGCGAGCAGTCAGGTTTCTTTTTTTTTTTTTTTGAGCCACACTCCACCAGACGCAGAAAAGCTAAGTCCAAAAAAAAAAAAAAAAACACACACACAACATGGCAGACGCTCAAAGGAAGAAAAAAAAAAAAAAAAAAAAAAAATCAAAGAGGCATTTTTTGAGGGCTCGGAGGCACAATCCAGTGCAAATATATGGAATCAGACATGGCGGATGTGTGACAAACAGAACATTCATTTGCATTTGCTTACATGGGATGCGCCGAATTGTTGCATGCTGTGGGGTGCAAACATACACACTTCGGTCTATTCAAGAGAGAACAACAGCCATAGAAAATATATAGACATATTTCTGCACTTTAAAATAAGCAGCACATTTTTTTGTGAATACTAAAGTGTGATGTGTGTATGCTCCAAATGACTGGCTAAATGAATGGCTAATGAAATGCACCTTGGATGATTATTAATTGTTTATGCATATTTAAATATGGCATGTATGTAAAATTTGATTTAAAAAAAAAGTGAATTTTGTTTTTGAAATCATTTCAGCATGCAATAGAAAGTGCACAATAGATAAATACATGATGAGTGTTGAAGTGTTATTTAATGTTATATCATATGCATTATTAATAAATTAGAGAAAATAGTATTCATTCACTTTCTGCTGCTTTAACTATAGGTTCCAAATTCTATGTTCTCTCTACATTTTACACTGAGATGTAGTAAACGGGGTTTCTGAAGGGTACTGAAAAGCATTAAAAGTCATTTTGTGTGAATTTTGTCAAATTTAAGGCCTTAAAAGCAATAAAAGTGATTCCAACAGGCATTGAAAATCTAAAATACTTAAAAAGAAAAATAGATTTTTCCAGCTTTCTTTAAATGTGCATATTGTTAGTGAAAAATACGTAGCCTATTTTTGGGATGATAGCCATTCAGAACAAACTTGCTGGTCAAAATGTACATACACCATATTTTTGACAATGGTAGGCTAGCACTGTAAAGTAAAAAAAGAAAAAGATTACATCATACCATTTATTTGATTGTTAGTAGAATTAAAAGTGTTACAGATTAAAAGCATTAAACTAGACTTGCTGATACCTGCAGAAACCATGCTATAGGACACAAACATAGCATTGTTAAAATTAAAATTTCAAATTGAAATGACTAAATATTTGCTTGACATTGCTAACATTACAAATATTGCCACACTGATACAGCAGATGTTGATATTATGATAGTGTGTGCTCTATATTGCATAGCTCTTCAGTGATTGGTTTAGATGTATATGTATATTATGAATATACAACAAGGTTAACCAATAGAACACATTTATGTATATACAAAGAGGGACCCAGTTTTATCTCTGATTGTGTTTTTGTGACCCACTTATTTGTCAATATTTAGAATTCAAAAGAGCCAAACGTTCAGACTACATTCCACCTCCCTGTGACCCACTTTTGTGTGCCGACCCACCCTTTGGGAAACACTGCTCTATAACAATAGACACTGTGCTTTTTAGCTGCTAATGTTTAGAGAAATTTCATCTTGAGTTGAACATTTAAATTTGAGTTAATTCTCCTTCTAACCACTTCAAGGTCATGTGGTTTGCTTATTTTTTCATCTGCAGTAGTTTTAAATACCTTACCAAATATTGCATTTTAAACACCCATTGGAATATTGATATTATAATGTTGATGTTGCTATAAATTTGCAATATGTGCAACTGTGCAGCCCTTCTCAACAACCTTCTTTAAATAATTGTTTAGGACTTAGGAGATGTTAAAAACACATTATTGCAGACACTGACCAATAGAATGGGTTCATATATGAAACAGTTGCATTTTGGGATACAGAGGTATGACACTATGTATCATGTTACTCTATGGTGTTGCTAACGTTTCATGTCTTCCCAATCCCAGCCTCCATTTTCCAGTCTACGCATATGAGGGGGCAAGTTAGCATGCAGCGCTAGGAGGCAACCAGAAGAAGATCACACAACAGGCAAGCACAGCATTCCTTTTTTGATATCCTGGAATATTCTGAGTGATAGAAGCGTGCCGTTATGCAAAGATGAGGGGTAGACAGACGGACGGAGGAGTACAGGGGACAGGTTAAGACCAGCGGGTTCGTCCCCTCTCCACTCTAATCTGATGGAGAGATTAGCGAGCAGCAGCATTTGGGTCGGATTATGGAGTCGTTAGAGAAGACTGGTGCTCTCATGTGCTAATGTGGATTTAGAGACAGCGCAGCCGCTTACATTGTTTAAGATGAGGCCCGAGCACTGAACGCTAACATGCTAGAAGACTGCATTCCGTAACAGTGTACAATACAGAACAATTTTTTTTGTTATTTACGGTAAAATGGGAGTGTTTTTATTTGGATATTTTTGGTGACATTGTAAAAATAAGAAAGTAGAGTATAGCATACTGCATTTCTGTGCTGAAGTGTCACTTTGCAGTAGACAAAGACAGATTTTCTTGAGTCAGCGTAAACTGGTGTGACCAAATTGTTGAAGTGCACAGCAGTGGACAGACATGTTTGAACTGTAGAACGCCATGTCAGTACTGCAATTGGATAGTAATGAGCAATTATGTGTTGGTTTTGAGAACATGGTTATAATGTACCATTTTAATGCTCAGTGAGAGGGCTCTGCAGAATTCTTCTTGTTCGTTGTTGCATTTATGTTTAAATTGATTATGAATGGCCTTACAGAGGTACGTCTTTATGAGGTGTAGGTATGTCATCATAATACCTGTGAGTATTTGAGAACTGAATACACACGGATACATTGTGTGTTGTATTAATATTATATTTTGATACTTAACTTTATGCGACTGTCTGACCAGTGTCATATCATTTAATCTGAATAGTTTTTAAGGCAGAACTCACTTACTTTTTTTACCTTAAATAAACCGTTTCAGAGTCTGTGTGATGGTTAAATGAGTTTTTGTGGGGTAAATGAAGCACCCTAGTGGTACTAGTGCAACTAATACGTCTACTGACCAATTTTAGACCTCACTAGTAGACATAACACACTCGGGTGTCGCTAGTCATTCTAGTGACCATTTCGGACCTCAGTAGTTGAACATGTAGACAGACTCTGTCTTACAAGTAGTGCTAGTTAACGTTTTGCCACCTACTAGTGACACTAGTGAGGCCAAAAAGTGTTCACTAGTTGTACTAATGAGCAATCTGGCATAGACTAGTAGTGTTAGTAAGCAGTTTTGTTCTTACTAGTGCACTAGTTGACTAAATTACACAACACCAGTAGCATCAGTGACCAAAAAAGATTTACAAGTAAAGAAAATTGAGGCTGATATCAATGATATCAGAATATATGCTCAAACAGCTCTCCATAAAGCTGCAGTGTTTCGTTCATACCACCAATCCTGCGGTTAGTGGATGAATGCTTTACCCACTGCGTCAACATCATAGACTGTTCATATTCAAGATTTATTTTTGCATTCTTTTTCACCTGTTTGTGATGTGTTCTTCTCACTGAAGACAGCGGACTTTTCCTCTGTCATATGTAGTAGATTTAGTAGTGAGAATCCCTTTTTCTTGTAGTCATCAGGAGGATATAGAGCTTCATAGTCTGGTCCTGACTGTATCTGCCCCCTCTGCCACCTCTCTCGTTTTATAGAGCACCAGTGTCAGTGGGGAACTCTTGGACCCTGCTCTCTCATCCATCTGAGGTTTTCAATGACGCTGGGATTCGGGAGAGTTCAGCAGGACGCTTCAGAGCTCACATGTGTACGTGCATTTATTAATAGGCCTGGATTCCTTCACTTCTCATTACTGTGTGTTACGTTACATGATCAGGGGTCTTGTGTGTTTGTGTGTGTGTGTGTGTGGGGGGGGGGGGTTGTTATATCGACAGCCGATCGATGCCCTTGATGCTCTCCCTGTCACATGGCCTGATCTGGTCCACTGGCTGCAATATCACTTTCATTCAGAGTGGACAGTGGAGGCACGGTGGGGGGCTAGTACACAATCACTACTCCAACTCTGCTTTTATTTAAGTCAATTCAGTTTTATTTCTATAGCCCAGTATCACAACAAAAGTCGCCTCAAAGGGCTTCACAAACAGTTAATCAAACATAAACACACAATCAGACTTAACACACAATCAAACACAAACAATAACTACACTAAACTAAACAGACCCTGTCCTTAGACCCCGCTTTTAAGGAAAAGGTAAGGAAAAACTCCTAAAAAAAATTTAAAGATACACCACCTCAAATTCTCTTCACATTCAATAACGACAAAGCAACCTGTCTTGCTTTTATTTAATCAAAACTTAAACAGGACCAATTAGCCACCAAAGGAATTGCACTACCTGATGATTTTAGAATTTTTTTTCACTCTTGATGTCCTTCCTGACACAGCCCTCTGCATTTATCCAGGCTTGGGCTTGTGACTAAAGTTTTGGGTTTCATATTGGGGAATCAAATCCTTGACTTTCCATGAATCCTTTGACATTATTTATCCATGTTTCATGTCAATTCCTTGCTTCACATTGTCTCTGTGTAAGTGTACTGTATGTAGCCACTAGCCAGAGCGGGAATAAATATGTTCTCTATATTATTGGCAGTCATTTGTACAGTGCTGTCCAGTGGGATCGACCAATGAGCATCCCTTTTTCAAGCATGCGATTGGACAAAGCTTTCAGTCTGTGCTGAACATTTTTTTAATTCTTCTTCTCAGAAATCATTGTTGATGGACTTCTTTGTTGTTATAGGCAACTTAGGACCTTGATAGGTTTAGGACTGTTGTGGTGAGAGAATTTCCCGTGCGGTAATTGGATTTAACGCCGAGGTGTGCGGTATAAATGTTAGAGGTCGACCAGTAGGGGTTTTTCTAAGGCCAATGCTGATTGGATCAGCCGATGACTGATAAACACTGCAGATTTTTGGGGGGCAGATATGAAGGGGCAATTTTCTTAATTTTGTGAAATAAATTAATATTATATAGCCATCTGTCTTAGTAATAAGAAAACAAATGTGTTAGAATTGTGCAGTGAGAACAGTTAAAGATTTTTTTGTGTGAAAAAAAACAAAACAATAAGGCAATTTCAATCAAACTTTCTGTGCGAGTAGACCTTGGGAAGAGCTACAAAATGCTTTTAAAATTTTTGTTCTACAAGGTTCTATGGCAGAGAAATGAGCAAAATCTTTTTATTGCCGTTTTGAGTTTTTCAAGCTGAGATAAAGCGTTTTTGGATGTTTTGTTATGAACTGCAGAGTAAAGGCCTCCATACACCAAGGCGACGATCGCCCATCTGAAGCCGTCTGAACGGTTCTTGTACGACGCTCATTTTCGTCCTTTTGATATGTATGCGCCATCTGCCCCCATCGCTCCAGGACGGAGGCCGTCTGACCAGTTTTCTGCCGATTAGCCTTGTTGAATCAGCGTCTTTGGTCTTTGGCACGAAGCGCTCTGATAGGCCTAGCACTACAGCTGCCGCGCCAATCAGCTCACGGGAATTTTAGCGGAAGCACTTTCTTCTCCTTGTTGACCTCTGTTCTTCTTCAAGTAACAGAGCAGCGGCACCTAATCCACACAAAACAATGTCCAAACCGGCCATTATCACGCTTCTCAAATGTTCAAACAAGCTGAGAACAGTGGCAGACCAAGGCGCGCTACATGCATATGTACTCCACAAACATTGTGTCACTTCCGTTTATCTTTGTTCACTGGCTAGCGCCATCTGCCGCTTTGTGGGGGTAATTACATCACGCGCATGTGCAAGACACGGTCTTTAGGTCAGTTTTGGCTTCGGTGTATGAAGAGGGAAAAAGGTCATCCGACGTGAGGAAACGGGAGGGAACGAGAGGAGACGAGAAGAGACGAGCTGTCGCTCCGTCTTATCTGTGGCAGTCTGGGAGTCGCCTTGGTGTATCGAGGCCTTAAGAGCCCAAACTGAGACAAGATGAGTGGGAAAGCTTCCTTCAGTCACATGGTTGCTGGGACAAGCGCCTGACCAAAAATTGGCATTAAAGGGCAAGAATCAGCCTCGACCTCTAACAAACAATATAGTATACGCTAATAACACCTGAGTCTACAGGCTCTCTAGAAGGAAACACCGAAGCCCTTGTCTTCTCAGGCTCTGGTAGGTAGTCGTTAGTGGCTGGCTTCGATGTTCTTTTAAGCTATAGGAGGCAGCATAACGTATGCAGTAGCCTTTCTCACACTTCTCACTGTGCATTCACAATACTCCCTACACTCTCCACTCCCAGCTCTCTGAGTATGTTGGATTAATAACTTGTTCTGCAAACACAGATATTATATTTACCCAATAAAACATTTTGAAAGACACATGCAGATGCGCTTGTGAGGGGGCGACACCAGAGAGAACCAAAACCAGTCAGCCGTGTTCTTGTGCTTCTCATTTGTTAACATGCTTCTGTCTGGTTTTGGAGCATGCTCAAAGGAGTAGCTCAGTAAGTAGAGCAAGTCGCCCAATAACCCAAGAGTTGGCAGACCAATCCTCACCATCAGCATTACATACTGCTTCTATATTTGTCCTTGGGAAAGACAATTCACCCACCTTGCCTGTAAGAATATGTTAGTGTGACTGTTTGGTGGTGGCCGGAGGGGCCGTAGGCACAGAATGGCTGCCACCTCTGTGTTAGCATGCTCCAAGGCAGATGCGGCTACAGAAGTTGCTCACCACCACCAACAGTGTGTGACTGCAGAGTAATAGTGAATAATGCACCAAATTGTGAGGTATACTTTATTGTCTCTGCAGGGAAATTTGTTCTCTGCATTTGACCCATCCTTCAATGCCTCTAGGGCAACCTTTTAGGAGCAGGGATCCAGAGCTTGAGCGGTGGATGTGCATGTTTTGAGATTGAAACTGGAGCACCCAGAGGAAACCCAGACACAAGGAGAACATGCAAACGCCACACATGGTCCAGGAATCAAACCCAGGACCTTTTTACTGTGAGACAAGTGTGCTAACCACTTGGCCATCGTGCCAAAGCGACTTTCAGTGTTTAGAAAAGTGCTGTATGAGAATAATGCATTATTAATAGTCTACAGAAAGAAGCAGAGTATATTGCACAGAAATTCTCACAGTCCTCCAGCTGTAGCAAAATTGATTTAAAAATCCAAGTATGGAACTGAGCCAATAATTACAGTTTGTCCACCTGCATGTAAACACACTACTTCTTTTGAACAATAGTAAGTGTCATGTCACAGCCATGTCATAATTGGCCAAAGCTTTCAGTATATGCTGAACATGATGACATCTTAACATTATATATAAACATGGGGATAATTTGAAGATTTTTAGTTCAATCTGAGGATACGTTCAGACAGCAAGCAAAAGTGGCCCAAATCTGATTTTTTTTGCAATTTGTGACCCACATTGACAGTGAACATGACAGTGAACAGTACAAATCAGTTTTTTTCTTATGTGCTCCTAAATCAGATACGTATCTGATGTTTTACAAAGCGACTTCAGTCTGAACAGCCGACTTGCATTTCATTTGACTTTTACATCACTGAAATGCAACAGCTGTATGAAGAATCTTCCTTAATATCCCAGAATTAGAGATAAACTCTGTGTCAGCAAAGCCTCTCACATCACAATCACCACATGATGTTTTTTTTTTTTTTTTTTTTTTTTGCACATGCAGGTCACTTCAGGGCCTGTGACGGTTCACACACAAGACTGATAGAGGTCAAATTCAGATGTAATGCGAATGACCAAGCAAAAAAATTCCAGCATCAAATAAGAATTGAGCACTAAGACTTGTAGTGTGAACATTGCCTATGTCCTGAGATGAATTTAATTCTAGTCTGTTCAAGATTAGAAAAATATACATGAGGCAACCATCAAAAACTGTGATATGATCCGCAATATTTCCTACAATATCATGACACCTCTTTTGACACGGTAAAATTCTGTAAATGCTCATTCTAGTTGACATCTTAGGCTGTCATATTTCCACACATCACTCCCATTAAAACACACCATCACTTGTTTTCCTCAAATACAAGAAAATGCATACTTTCTGTTTTAAAGTTCCATTTAATAATTTATCTTCATCTCCAGTTTTTTCAGTGTTGGCACACACATTCCCCTTCTCCATTTCCCCCCACTAAAAAAAAAAAAAAAAAAAAAAAACCTTCCTTCTCCCCTCCGCCGCTGCCTCTGCCTCTGTAGACTCTGCCCCGGATCCCCACCCCCACCGCTTTTTTGTCAAATAAATTGCTATGTGACCTACTTCCCATTTTGCACCATTTCTCTCATGTTCTGATATTATTGTTCCAACGCTTTTGCTTTGGGGGCGTGCAATATCAAAGAAAACACCGCTTAAAATACGGGCCATACTGTACTGTAATACGCCAAAAATAAAAAATAAAAATAATTTTAAAAAATCCCCAAAAAAGAATTGACAATTTCTTTAATGATTTTGTTGATCTCTTCTGCATCTTCTATCCAACCACATAAACATTTTTACCCAAGCTTTTGTTTTGGAAATTGCTTTGCTATAATTCATAATTAAAATACAAGGTTGACATATTTTCTGATTAGCCCATACAAAGCGAGTCATAAAAAAAAACGGGACGGGCTCGGCGATGGTCGAAAATAAGGTAAATCAATTTTGCTGCCTAGTTAAGCAGAAAGCGCATGGGGTGATTTTCAGTAATAAGCGTGGCTAATTCATAACCCAGTTAGGTCTGCATGAGTTAGGAGTGGGATTGTGAAAAAGCTTGGAGCAGACGATCTTAGTAGAGGCTTCAAGTGTTGGAAATGTGGTGTTTCCCAAATGCACTTCTCAGTGTGTTAAATGAAGCATGCTGCAGCTCCATATAGAAGTCTTTACTTTAGCACATTTTGTAACATGACCGTTATCGTCGTCATATTTGTATTCCTTTTTTTTCCCCCTCATCTCATAGCTACCATCTCCATACTATTTCATATTGAATGCACATAGGCTATTACAGTATATTACAGCAGTATGGTTCTCAAACTGGGAAAAACAAAATAAAAGAAATAATAATAAAAAACTTGCCTTTTGAAATAAAAATATGACAAAATAAATTCTTATTGCATCAGCTTATTTTACTCTGTATTTTATGCTCAATTAAAAAAACAAAAAAAAATAATACTAAAACACTACAATGAAACAAATAAATAAAATAGCGGTGGGATGTGATTAAAAAATATGTATTAATTAGAAGGTTTGTAATTAATTAATTGCAATAAATCAGTTTTTTATTTTTTTAAATAAACACATTTAGAAGCTTATTTGTATGTTCTAGCATATTTTAACTAACACCAGGGCCATAATCACCTCAGGCACACATAGAATATTATTGTATATTACAGCAGTGGTGCTCAAGCTGTGGTGCGGGTATCACTGGTGGTACGCAAGTTTCTTCTGTAGTCTTTTGAAGTTCAAGTCTTATTTTTTTTAAGTATATCCTTTATTTAACCAGGTAATGTTCTCACTGAGATAAAAAAAATCTTTTTTCTAAGAGTGACCCGGCCAAGAAATTAGCAAAGACATAGTTACAATAATACAAGACAAGACATTCCATATATTGAGCAGTTGTTTTGCAGTTGTTGTATTCCAAAATGTCTTCTAGATTTTTCTAATGATGAATGCATAGGCTACATTTTGTGGTGATCCAAGTAGCAACCCAGACTTTTGTTTTGGAGACGTATTTCTAAAAACATGTAAAAATGGTGTCACATCATCAGTTCCTGCTCACAGAGGAAACACAGCACTGTGCTTGCCTCCTGTGGTGCGTTGCATAACAAAACACACTTGACTTTTGAACTTATGAGTGGTGATGCAGCAACAAAAATGCAGCCTGGTGGAAGTACCCAAAAAAAAAAAAAAAAAAAAAAAAATCTTTTGTCTTACTTTTTAGTAGTTTCCAAATCTTCCTGGTCAGCTCTACTGGAGATCACTATAAAAACTTCAATTACAGTTTATGATAAGACATAATATAAGAATCAAGCAGTCGTTTTGCATAAATACACACGTCTATTCCGTGATTTTTGATTTTTAAATTGGTGGATATATTTTTTGTGGTGACTCAAATACAATCCACTGTAATCCAGCATTATATTTTATATTTAAAAAATTAGACCTTTCATTACAACAGAGGCTGCTAAATCCTACCTCCACTGTATGATTTTTTCCCCCCATATTGATTATTGTCACAGTATGGTTCTTTGCTGGTATCACTGCATTAAAACCAATAGAACAGCAAACGTGTGAGCATGTAAGGCTTTTTTTTTTTTTTTAGTTTAGAAGATAGGAACTCTGACTATTTACACAAGAATGTATGAGAGTACGTATGAGAGTGTAGATATGAATGTGTATAACCAGCACAGCCACATGCACCTTAAACTAAAAGCACTTTAGGGCTTCATTTAATATTGCTGTTGCTATGTTTTGTTAATCTGGGGTGCATTGTCTGCACTGTATGTTGTAATGTCCTCTCTATATTATCTGTTGTTTGTGTGAACTATACTTTGTAATGTCCTTTCTTGTGTTACACGTCAGCTTCAGTCTGTGTGTGCTCGGTGTGTGTTGGATGTTCTGTATTTTGTGTATTTTACATCTGTCCATTTTTTAAATTATTATTACTATATGGGACTACAGATCGAAATTAGCATTGCGCTAAATCCGGTATATTTACGACACTGGTTGCCCGTTCATTAATGTGCACTGTCCCATTCAAATTAACAAATGAATGAAATAAATGAAATATTTTGGATACATAGCTTGAGTGCACTCTCTTTTTCCTGCTCATAACAGAAAACACAGCTCTGTGTTTACCTCCAGTAGTGTCTTGCTTCACAAAATACCTCTGTCTTTGGATTTATCTATGATACAGTGACAAAACTGCAATTAACATAGGGTTAGCTCTGTTGGCTGGGATGCATAATATAGAGATTGTGGAGTCAAAGCCATGCATGTACAGTATAGGTGATTTGGCGGATCTGTGTCACATGGAATGAATGTGAGAGTGAACGTTTAGCTGACTGTTTATGTCTCCAATGTCAGCCCTGTGACCAACTAAACATTGTCCAGGGGTTTCCCGCATTAGGTCCAAAGTAGGCAAGACCCCAAACCTCAATAAGTGCAGATATATTCATAAATTTATTGCCAAGTTGAACTCTTCGCTCACTCATACACATGAGAACAGATAACACCAAGTAATAAACTAAATGTATGTAATGGAAAAGAGTGTGTAAGTACTAAATACCTAGATGTTGCAGAAATAAACTGAAAAACGTCTAACTTCAAGCAACTATGGGCCTCAGGCAGAGACATACACAGAGAGACAACCATTCACTCTCACATTCATTCACTAGGGGCAAAAAGGATGTGCAGACTTCAGCCAGAGAGATGGCGTGATCCTTGCTGTGAGGCAGGAGCACTAACCACTCTGCCACCATGCCCCCCAACTAAAATACAACTCAACTAAAATAATCCTCTAGAGCAGGTTTGGCATCAACATGCAGCATAACGGGATTATTTATTTTGTGGTGACCTAAATAAAGTCTTTTCATCTTTCACTTCAAGTCTTACTGTCCAGCTACTACATATAATACATGTACTACATTTACTACATAAATACGCTTCTATTCCTAAAGAAGAGAACTATAACACTGTCATTTATTCTCAAAAATACATGTATGTTGCCAACTATTTGAGGACACGCATACAGACTGTCTGTATTTGAAATGGTGGATTTATACAGTACATTTTGTGGTGACCCAAATAAAATTGGCTGTGAACACCCTTGGGTCCCAGCCCAGTGTTTTGGAGAACATTGCTCCTGTACAGTTTGTATGTTTCACTCATATCTTGACTGAAACACACACACTTTACTCTCTGATTGTGGTTCAGGTAGACTTTTTTTTTTTCTGTTTCTGTAGGGAAATCTGTTCTCTGCATTTGACCCATCCTTCACTGCCACTGCTGGGGCAAACTGTCAGGAGCAGTGGGGCGAGGACCCTTGAGCCATGAGCTGCAGGATCAGCCTATTGTATGTGTTTTAGGTTGATGGGGGAAACTGGAGCACCCGGAGGAAACCCACCCAGACACAGGGAGAACATGCACAACTCCACACAGAAAGGCCATAGACAGTCCAGGAATTGAACCCGGGACATTCTTACTGTGTTGTTTTTACATTGACTATGGTTTTTAAAAAGGTAGAGCTACATTGTGAGAGTTTTAGAGTATATTATATTGTAGCTACAATATCTTAACCTCCTAATACCACTCATACATGTGTCGTACAGTTGCAACAGTCATATTTTAATGCAGTAGAGCACATACCTACCTGTCTTCTGTTAGCATTTTGAGCATTTTACCAGAGGATAGACTGGAACCCTGCAGATAGAAAGAGAGGTATCACGGGACATGGGATTTGATCTTGGGCCATTCTGCATTGGAGTAATCCTTGCTTATTTACCTTGATATGTTCATCAATATGCACTTTTGCATTAAAAATACATAGATAAATAAATAAAAATACTACCACTATGTCTGTATGACAATCATAGTACCAACTGCATACTGTTTGGTAGATTTAAAAATGGCAGAATTATAAATGTTGTGGTGACCCAGATAAAGTCCTTTTATCTTTCACTTTTTGTAGCTTCATGTCCTGATACTATTCTGTTATGATACAGTGTTGGCTAACACTTTATGTTACACTACAGCATAACTACAATGTAACACAGTGTAACAAATTGTAATAACATGTACTTATGTTGTACTTACATAGTGGAATTTTGTGTTTCTAAGTACAAATGTAATAAAAAAAATACTTGTTACCCTACTCTATCAAAGTTCCAATTACCAGTGAGTAAAGTAGTGATTGTGCTGTTTCTGCAGAAGCAAAATGCATTTTGGTAGCATAGTGTAACAAGTGTTTGTTATCACATTTGTATCTAGAAACTGTAAGAACTCCCTAAAATAAGTACAATATAGTTATATGATATTACAGTTTGTCACAACATGTATTACATAGTAGTTACGTTGTAGTTACACCAAATCAAGTGTAGTGTAAAATAAAGTGTTACTCAGTATAGTATTGTGAAGTCTATTACAATGTATTATTACAATTAAATCAGAAATGTAAAGCAGCTTTTTGCAACATATGCAGGCAGTATCATACTATAATACAATTTTACATATTTTTTTCTAAATTTTCCAGTGACCCAAAGCATATCTGCAGCAAACCTCTGACGGCTCCCAGCCCAGTGTTTTAGATACTACTGCTCTATTTTTGTAGTTTCAAAAGACTACCACGTAATACCTACACCTACAAGTTATGATGCCCCTGTGAACATGAATGTTCTTTGTATTTAATAACTACATCATTTTAGATAAGAAAACTAAATGTCTCTATATAGTTCAATTTCAATAATCAAAATATATAACTCTATATTTCAGAAAATCTGGAATGCAAAGCCAGTATTCCACATGAAATCTGTGCAGCCTGTCCCAAAATGTCTTGCTGTTGGAAATGGTGGATTTATACATTTTGCAGTGACCCAAATAAAATCTGCGTCACACCACCTCTGGGTCTCACACAGTGTTTTAACATTTTTAGTTGTCTCTATTAAAAAAAAAAAAAATCAGTGCTATAATAATACAAAATTTGTGCCTATAATAATAATAATAATAATAATAATAATAATAATAATAATAATAATAATAATAATAATAAACAGCGCTATATTAGGCTAAATTTACTAACAATATTTCAAGGTAATAGTTTTCCCTTCTGGGGTCACCACAGCCAATCTTCTGCCTCCAAAGCGTGCAGCAATTTGCATATTGATTTGTCAGAGGTTTTATGTCCTTTCCATTTATCCAGGCTTTGGACTGGCACAAAGAGTACTTGATTTAAGTATATACTAGTTTATTAAGACAGTCAGTGCATGAATAATACAGTAATTGTGCCGTAATAATAATAATAATAATAATAATAATAATAATAATAATAATAGTAATAAACAGCATTATATTATGCTAAATTTCTATACAATATTGCAAGGAAATTAAATATTATTTTCATTTTAGGTTTTCCCATCCAGAGTCACCACAGCCAATCATCTCCCTCCAAGCATGCAGTGATTTGCATATTGATTTGTCACAGGTTATTGCCAGATGCCCTTCCTGATGCAACCCTCTCTATTTATCTAGGCTTGGGACTGGCACAAAGAAAACACTTGTCTGTGCCCTGTGTAGCTAGATTTAATTAAATACAAATATTACTAAGACACGTTTACTTACACTTGACAAACTGCAATAAAAAGATGTGTGTGGTAAGAAGGAAATATTTGAATATCAGCATGTTGAGCTTGGGCATTTTTGGACCCAGTCTCTCCGATCCTGACCAGTCTGACCCTGGTTTATCGGATAGGAATCCACAAGACAGCCATTCATTTACAAACATTAACTCCACACCACTTTGTGCTGCTCTCTGCTCTCACACTCTCTCTTTGAACATGTTCCCATTTTTTCCCTTTGTCAGCATCGCTCCCTCGTCTTTAGTCAGTCACTTTTCCTCAACAGCCACGGGATTCAGTTCTTCTAATCCAATTGCTGTCTCTTTCATACCGCCGAGTGTTACGGTCTGAGGCGTAATGTCATCAGGTTGGAGCTGTTGATGTCTGGTTGGCTGTCTAAGGGAGACACCGGGAACTTTCTATTCCCTACTTCCTCAAGAGTTAACCACAACAAATCATCTGCCTTACTCTATCTCCACTGAGCCAGTATGGAGGTCACGTTGATGATTTGCATATTTATTACGCCAGATGCCCTTCCAGGCGTAACCCACTCTATGAATCCAGGATTGAGACTGACTGACAAAAAGTACATTGGCTGTGTTAGCTACCAGGAACAAGGGTCAATTGGGAACTGATTAATCTAAATAAAGCAGTGGCCATCATGTTGGTTGATTTTATTGCATTTTAGAAGATCACAATGATTATTATGAATGCAGTTGAATTTGTAAAGTTATGTTTTTTTTTAGAAAGCCCTACCATGCCTTTACTTGCATAATGCAATTTACACTTATCTGACATTTTATTTAAGTAGAACTATTCATGTTTCCAAGTAATAATACATGGGTTATCTACATTTTTAATAAAGCTGTTTTTTTAGGAGTTTTTCCTATAGAGCTCCACCTACATTTCAGAGTACAGCACTATCATATATACTCACAAAGGTTCAGCTGACTCCTTTATGATCCCTCACTTGGCTTTACTTTCGTTTCCCCCTCCTCCTATTTGTCTCTGAAAGAGTTTATTTAAGGTAAAAAAAAGTTAGACTTTTGTTTTAAATATTGATCCCATTAGTGGTTGTTAGAAGATGTATAATGTGATAATAACAATAAAAAAATAATAATCCTCAGTCATACACAAAGGCTGCCCTCCGACCACCACCAAACACAATCACACTAACACATTAACTCAGGCAAGGTGGGTGAAGTGTCTTGCCCAAGGACACAATGACAGTATGAGCTGGGGAGAGCAGGATTCGAATCAACTTTCTGATTATAGGACAACCGCTCTACCTCCTGAACCACCGATGTCCCAAAACATAATACTTGAAAATGTACTTGCACTGAATGCTACTGTTTTAATGATTAACCTTTTATTAATTAATAATTAAGCTGCAACAAAATCCTATATTTTATTTGCTTGGTACCTTAAATCCAGTGACACTATCTATTGATAGATTTTTTCTTTCTAGATTTTTATGCTGGAAAGAGTTTAGAATAAAAGTTAGTTATCAAAAAGATTTCTACAATATACTGTATATTGGTGGTAGAGGTAGTACTTGTAAACTTTTATTTATATAGTCAAATATCACAACAGTTGCCTCAAAGGGCTTTAGTAACAGTTAGTCACACAGTCAAACTACACACAAGCAAATATAAACACACAAACATAACACAAAATCAAACATAACACAAAATCAAACATAACACACAATCAAACATAACACACAATCAGACATAACACACAATCAGACATAAACACACAAACATAGCACACAATCAAATGTAAACAACCAGACATAACACAATCAAACAAACACACAATCAAACATAAACAATAACTAAACTAAACAGTACCAGGATGTCCCCCGGTCCTTAGATTCTCCTTCTAAGGAAAAACTCCTAAAAAACTCAGCTGCAGGGTGAAAAAAAAGAAAAAACCTTATGGAGAACCAGGACAGACAGGCTATAAATGTGTCTAGGACTGTTAAACAAAGTTCATATGGACTGTGTGGACTGACGAAAACTTTTTGCAGCATCATTTTATTATTTAGAGTCATAAAAACAAAATTTATCTCCTCATTATTAGTCCTACAGTACAACAGCGGCCATTTTGGTTTTGTCATTACCTTAGATATAGATTAGTTGTTTTTGTTTTTGTTTGTTTGTTTTTTGTTAAGTGAATAGATTGTAAGCATAGCATGACCTGTTTAGATGTCGACAAGCAATATCCTACAAAGGCATCATCAATATATATTTTCTTGTATTATGATTGACAGCTCACTATAGGCCTTCACTCCATGACACAGGCCTACATGTACTTAATTCATTCGCCCTAACGCCCGGGGGGGTCTTCCTGTAAGGGTCTCCTGATAAAGCGCATTACTGCCGGCCTACATCTTCACCTCTTTTCTCTCCCTTTAGTCCTCCTTCCTCCATCTTAGCTCTCTTCGTCGACTGAGTGCCTCTCTCTGGCTTTTCTTCTGCAGAGAAGGGAAGGCTTGGCTGCAGGGAGAATTTGCCATTTATTTCCGAAGATGAAAAGTGAAAGGCGTCTTTTTTTGTGTGTGTGCGTCCCCTTTGTCTCCCCTCCCCACAGTTCTTTTATTTCAGATTTTTTGTGGAGCATCTTCATCCTCTCTCGGTTGGGCCTCTGTGCCTTCGCCGTGTCCTGAGGCTGAGGCGGCGGATGGCAGCCGCAAATGCACAGGGGGTGTGTGTGGAACGTGGATGTACATACAAACCATTACACCCTTACATTCACCCTTACATGCTGCATGCCATTAGAGCATGACCTCAAATTGTATATGCATACAGTTATGGATGTCCTACTCATACAACATGCATACATACAAACAGTATGCTGTATACCACACAGTAGATATATAAAGAGAGAGCAACTGACTACCTGCAGCTTACATGGCATCAAATTTAGACCTTACCTTCTATCTTTGGGATAAACCTCCACATTTATGTTTGCTACCCTTTTCAGTGCTGAATAGACCCTTTAACACCAGATCCTATGGAGCTATATTTGTCTCAATAAAATGAAAAGATGCAACAATAAATGTATTGGTGTACGTAGAATTATTTATTCAAAATCCCTAATTTATGACTTGCATGCAGCAGTTTTTGCAAATAAATTCTACTTTGCAAATATATTATTTGCAATTATTTCACAAATCAATGATGTTTGCCATTTATAAATCTGCAGTTTTGCATGTGAATAGTCCAGTCTGCATTTGTGGACCGCTCCATTCATGCATTTGTCATTTCTGTGCATTTGGATCTTTTTGAGACAATTGTCTCGCATTTTGAGACAGCTAGATTTATTCACAAATGTAATCCCGTTCCAGTGATGACTACTGGGGGCAGTGTTCAGCAACTTCATATATTTGCAAATTAGAATTTATTTGCAAAAAAAAAAAAAAAAAAACAATGCTGCATGCAAGTCACAAATTAGGGATTTTGAAAAAATCAATCTACATGCATCAATACATTTATTATTGCCTCAATTAATTTTATTTTTGCATCAATTCATTTTATTGAGACAAATATAGCTTCATAGATTCACACTGAATGTGTTGCATGTGCAGTGCGTCTCTGGTACAGTTTTCTGACAAACTCTGATTCACACCAAATGCATTGTGTGTGTGGCACGTCTGCGACCAGAGCCAGCTGGGAGACCACGAGTTCACAGGAAAGGAGTGAGTTTAAGCTGCAATTATGAGTTCACACAATAACAACCATCTATAAAGACAGCTACATGTAAACAAGACACATTTGCCTCTGACCACGCTCTCCTGTTCATTTGGAGATTATTTCCGTGACTTTTGTGCTTCCATCGCGGTTAAGCATGCTGTGTATATAAAAAATGTCTTTTACTCACGTTTAATGGTGTCCAGTCTCGTTTGTGACCCATGTCCCTAGTTAAAATGTAATGTTTACAGTGATGTGAATGAAAAGCTGCACAAGCATTTTTATTTTGAAATTTACTGGATCCTCTTCATTGGAGGAGTCTGTCTGGCTCGATCTGCTCTGTTCAACTTTTTACATGATGGCAACGGCATCTGACAAAAATAGACTCGATACGTATTTGTGTCAGAGAGCCGGACACAGACACATACTGCAATGCAGCCGGTGTGAACTTACGCATTAACTTGCATTCCCTCTATTTCTTGCAGAGGTCGTATAGGACTTGTAGCAAACACACGACATATTCAGTGTGAATTGGGCGTTAGTGTTTGTAAAGAGAATGTTTGCATTCCAAAGACTGGTACCAGAAGTTAAAAAAGATGATAATACATTTTTAATGATGGAATTAGCGCTATCCACCAAACATTGCAAATTATGAATAATCAAGACAGTTTTTGCATCTGACAACCACTCAGCCATATGTGTAATATAGGAGCCTGGTTTGATAACATTAGCAAGTATGTCAGTGTTTAGCCGTTTTATTTAACTTAGCAATTAGTGTATATAATTAGCATAAAAGCTAAACAATACGTAATGTACATTTCCTAATTTACTACTTTAATGTGTTTACTTTAGCAACTGAACCTGACAATAAAATCTGAATCTTATCAGTTCAGAGTAGTAAGAACATCTAAATTAATCTTTACATTTTGCTCCCTCGTAGAATTGAATGGGAACATTAATCAATAAACAATAACAATAAAACATTAATCTTGGTACCAGGCTGCGTGCGCAACTTTTCTAAATATGTCATTCCTGGAAGGGACTATTAGCCAAATAATCATGTAATGTTGACATGTGGGGTAGACCAAATCAATGGGAGCTTGATAACAAGGTCTAGATGACGAGTTAAGGTCTTGTTCTGTCACTAGTTTTAAGTAGTTTTATACAGCAAGAAAAAGAATAATGTTGGACGCTTTATCTGTCATTGTTCATTTGAACTGAATGTATAATACAGAAGGGGCCTGAATACTCATCCTTGTGGGACTCCTCAAACCAGAGGTATAACAGGTCAAGGGGCAACACTCTAGTTTGTGTTTGTTTGAAAAATTACAAAAAAAAAAAAAAAAAAAAAAGACAGGTTGGTTTCCTTTTACATTCTGCTGGTAATAGGTTTTGTTGCACATTCTAGAATCTGATGATTTCAAACTCAGATAGTAGCCAGCATTACTCAGGGGCCCAGACACAATTTTAAAAGAAATATCCAAACAGAAATATACCACTTACATATAGAGACGCAACCAGCATTGCACACTGTCGTTGTGTCCTTGGACAAGACACTTCACCCACCCTGCGTATGAATGTGTCTGTGTGATTGTTTGGTGGTGGTCAGAGGTGCCATAGGTGCAGATTGGCAGCCACGCTTCTGTCAGTCTGCCCAGGGCAACTGTGGCTACAGAAGTAGCTCACCACCACCGAGTGTGACTAAGGAGTGAATAAATAATGGACTCATGTAAAGCACTTTGAGTACCTTGAGAATGTTGTAATATTATTATTATTATTATTAATTATTATTATTATTATTATTATTATTGACTATCCAAACCATGTACCTGTGTAGGTGGGTCCACCAGTGAAAACTTAATTGTCAAACTTTTAAACTAGTTCTTCAATGTTCTTTCAAACATGTGAGTCATACACCGTAATTCTTCGTTGAATTCAGATGGCAACATTGACATGCAATTCTCGATATGCCATCCACTATAAAATACTTTTATTCTTTCCATACTTTTATCTATTCTTAAATTGGTGTTGACTCTTTTTAGCATTTTTAACTGGCAAATTCCTGTATCTCCTAACCAGTGACTTGCTGGAACCTGATTGGCCAAGGATGTGGTGCGGGAGGAAAAGTTGCAGTTGGCAGCAGACAGAGTGCTGGAAGGGAGTGGGCATTCACAATAAGGGTTTTAAGCCAAAGCCTCTTTGGTAAAGAGGAGCGAGGGAGGGAGGGATGGGGCAGTGGGGGGAGGTGGAGGAGGAGGTTACAGGATGGGCCAGATTAACCCTAATCTGAATCCCGGTGCTTTAGGTGAGGCCCAAGCACCACACCAGGAGCTATCCCACATCCGTGCCAGGTGGTCATGACCAGGCTCTAACTGGACCAGGGTGGAGGAGGGGTGCTGGGATGGAACGATAGAGTGTTGCTAGGGAAAAAGAAAGACAGAGAGGAGGAAAAAGAGATTATGCAAGGAGAATGGAGTATTTATGGATGTGTTCTTCCACGAAGCGCTATTCCAAAAAGTTGAAAATGTCCGTCCTAAGATTCTTTCAGAACATAAGAACACAGCATTAAAGCAACACCAAAACCCATAAAGAGTCTTGTGTTTCAAAGAGAGAGCGAGAGAGACGTCACATTTGAACCACACAAGCATAATGTGAATGCACTGACAACCATAACAAGATGCTAGCAGGGTTCCCAAAGTGGTCTGGTATGGTACACTCTTTGGGGATGCTTCTGACCAACCTTGGCATTGGAAACCTATCAAGCTGGTTCTATCCTTATTATGTCATATTAGAGGAAATGATTTAGTTGTTCCCCTTTGTGCAGTGCTTGCAGGTGGAGCATAAACAGGACATGCGACCGACTGAGCTAGGTTTAGTGGATTGCATAGTTAATTATGATTGTATGATTGTTTCTTGTGTAAAATGTTCTATTTAGAATATTATTAATTTGCTTAGGTATGTCTGTGAAGACTCTTAGTCATCCAAGCTGTCTAAATCAACAAAACATTTTAAAACAATTCAAAATAAATCATCTGGACTTCTTGTTTAGAGTTTTAGATGTTTTGTCTCTTATACAAGCAGGGCTAGACATTAACACTAGCCAACCGACCACATGCGGGTAGATTTCCATTTTGGCTAAAAACACATTGACTTCCACTAGCCACTCTGGATGGTTGGATTTTATGTTTTACATTAAATTGAGGCCTGAATTTTTCATAATTAAATATATAGTAATTTATCATGATTAGGAAAAAAGCCACCTTAACTGACAATTAATTAAGATATGTTTAATACATGCAAAAAGATAACATTTATTCTATTTAAGTTAACTAGTTGATTGTAAAAGACTGTAAAACTAAACTTTACATTGCTTTTTGCAACTAACTAAATTGTGGCCAGTGAAAACCTTGACTGGCTAACTTTTGGTCACAGTGGCCAGTGGGTGAAAAAATTAATGTCAAGCCCTGGATAGAGAATTTTATGTTTTGTCAGTGTCTCTGTTTATGCTGCAACATTATTGGCTCAAACATTTTATTACATTATTGGCAAGTTATTACATTACTGTCTATATTACATTTAAAATTGCCCAAATGATTACATTATTGGCAGGTATTACATTATTGGCCATTATTACATTATCAGTTCTTACACTGGGGCCACACCACCAACATCTGAGCTCAAATACTTCTGATATATCCTATGTGGCATTGTCAAAGTCAAATGAAACCATTATACAGCGTATGAAAGCCAGGGATTGTATTGGAATAGAATGGGACGAATCGGTGTTGCCAGGGAAAAAGACACGTTTATGAGGAAAAGGGGATTATGCAAGGAGATTGGTGTATTTCGGGATCTTTTCTTTCACAGAGCTTCATTCCAAAATAAAGTAGGAAATGACCATCCAAATGGTGCGGGATGTTCCGGTGATGGCTCAGAAGGCTGGGGGTTGAGTGTTGGGGGTATACTGGTGGTGGGGGTGTCGGTGGTGTTGGTGGCTGTAGGGCGTTTGGTGGCGGCGCTGGATGCATGGCGACTGCGGCACATGCCCTGGTGCCTGGATTAGAGGACACTCAGTAATCTGCTGTTGAGGCTGTATGTAGGGCAAGAGTGGCTTAGCCCAGCACTCTGAGCCACAGCCACACCAGGAAGTACACCGCTCCCCTATCTGCGCGCTCAGATCAGGATAAACGCCTCGTTTAGGGATCCAGCTCTTGTCTCAGAGAGGGCCCTGTGGTGACTACAGGGCCACATGATGGTGCAACATTACAACCATGCAACTAAGTACTTCTTAAAATATGTGGTCCATTCATTTTATTTATTGAAGGATTGCTTAAAAGATTGGAAAAATTGGGATGTAATAACCATTGGTACAGGGGCTTCTTCTGGTAGTAGTTTTTCGCAGTTCAAGTCCAGATTCAGAGCCAGTTTTATTCCTGGTTTAGTCCTTAATTTGTCCAGATTAGTCCTGGTTTAGTCCATGATTTGTCCTGAGTTAGACCTTGATTTGTCTATGTTGAGTCCTGGTTTAGTCCTTGATTTGTTCTGGGTTAGTCCTGGTTTAGTTCTTGTCTCTGTTTGGTTGATATTTAATATTGCATCTTCTGTTAGTTTCTGTTAGATTTAGGCTCACTTTAGTCCAAGGGTGTCCAAATGTTTTTCTTTGAGGGCCACATACTGAAAAAAATGTAAGGAGGAGGGCCACTTACTCGAAATTATGGATTTTGCCACCCAGTCTCATTCGGCTGTTTCCATTCCTTTAGGGGTCTACGCTCTAAATCATTCACATGGGTAATTTAGCATAGTTTTTGCTCTGGATGCCCTTCCGTAACCCTATATTTATCCAGGCTTGGGACCACCACATGCAGTTAGTATTACAGAATTTTTGTGTATTATGAATTTCCAACTTCTTTGAAAGTCTCTTTTTACTGCATAGACTCACTGCATAGAGTTTTTTTTTTTTTTTTTTTTTTGTCCTACCACGGTAAAAAGTAATAGCGATAGTAATTTTAGTCAATTGCGAAGGAAGCCCAATGGCCAAGAGTTTGGCAGTTTGAACACTCCTCATTTAGTCAGTTAAAGATAGCACTTTGAAAGACAAATATTTTCTGAGGCGGCACTTGGGAAAAGTTTGAGAATATCTGCACTAGAGCAAACAGCATCCCTGTACTAGTGGTATGTAGCAATGCTCATTAATTAATTATATCAAAAGTGGCCCCTCTCAGAATAACCAAGGAGTGACCTGGGCTCTGAGTGTCGTGAGAAACAGGCCATCAGCTAAGAAATGAGCTTTTAGCTAACAGTGTGTAGCCCACTGCTATGGTTGAATAATCAATAGAAAAGGTCATTATTTAAGCACCATGTGTTTTGTACTCATGTGTGCAAGGACCCGCCTTTTCCAGCCATGTCAAACCCAGGAGACGAGCTGAGCCTGAGCACCACTGGGAGACCTCACCTTAGACCAAAGTCAGTGTGAGTGAACATAAGATGAGATATTTGTGGGAGAGGTTGGTACAGATATCAGAGAAACGTTTTGTGTTTGGCCCTATGTCATTAATATTGACATCACTATTAAGCAGCAGTCAAGCATTAACACTAGTATAGGCAACAGTGCAGTACCTCCTAGAACCACTGTGAGGTATTTTTGACTTTGCACCACTGCCAGCTTTATCATTACAAATTATTATTGGAATAAAGTGAAGAAAAACCAAGGCATTTTTTTTATTTTTCTGAAGTATAAAAAGCCTTTATTTCATGTGATTGTAAAATCTTTTCAAAAACTTTAAAAACATACTGTGCTGGGTTGTACTCAGACCTACACATAGTGACCACCAAACCTTCAGGATGTCATTTCCAGCACTGTCGTTCCACCATATGTGTGAGTTAATGGACAGCAGTTAAAAGGAAGTGACATCATAGGCAGAAGCACCTATGGGTGAAATATTTTTGTGTACAAATCTCATAAGATTGTTTTTAATGGAATAGTTGGTCAATTTATTTCATTCAAGTAGCATGCCATGTAAAAATGATAAAATTACAAAACATAAGCATTTTAAGATTTTTTTTTTTTTTCACAATAGAAATTCACAATATACATTCACTTTAGTTAAACTCCATGAAAAAATATAATAAAACATGAGAAAGCTGTCAAGCAGATTAAAAACAAACATTTATTTATTTATTAAGCAGGAAAAGATTAAAAACAATTGGGCCTGGCTCAGTTTAAAACTGTTTTTCAGCAGGTTCCTGCGCTGCAGAACATAGAAATCAGACACATATCATAAACTCCAGGACAAGACAACAACCATATTAACACACAAACCAAGAAAAGCAACATTAGGGGAAGCTATGGAGTCACCTCATGATGTTATATTCCTGATGTGCTGTGGGATCTCATTCCAGGCTTTAGTGAGCACATAAAAGAAGGATCTCTGTCCGTAGCAATTCCTAAAGGCCGGTAAAGGCAAAAGTCCATTTGTAACAGATCTGGTAGAGCGTTCAGACCTTGAGCTGAGTTTTGGTACCAAGGCAGTAAGTGCTGCTGAGGCGAGTCTGTTTAAAATTTGATAATACAATTTAATCCCATGGCATAATGTATAGTTCTGAAATGAAAGCATTAGACAATGACAGTGCAGAGCAGTGGTGAGTCCAACCTGGAAGCCTATTGTGGATCTTGTCGCATTCTCATTATTGGTTCAAGGATTTCATTTGTTGTAAGTGAACAAACGGGCAAACAATAGGACAGAATAGACATAATGATTGCATGAAGATATGTTTTAGAGACTGAGTGAGACAAATGTGGCCCAATTTTACTATAAACATATAACTTTTGATTTAACTTTCTGGTTAGAATTTGGACATGTTCACAGTAAGTGAGATGTGAGTCAAGAGAGAGTCCCAGATACTTGTACGTGGAAACAACTGAAAGCTTTTGGTTGGAAAAGGTGATGGGATTGAATATGGATAGCTGTCTCCTAGATGAGTAAAAATACATGCATTCTGTTTTCTTGTGTTAGATGATTATCTTGCAGCCAGTCATGTAAATGCTGCAGATCTGTGTTAAGTTTGTGATTAACTGTGTCAGTGTTTGGGCCAGACAAAAAAATAACAGTATCATCAGCATATAACAAAGAGTTGGAAAAATTAAGCACACAAGGAAGATCATTAATGTACAAAAGGAAAAGTAAAGGACCTAAGATGCTGCCCTGTGGAACTCTCATAGAACACCCTAGTGGCTGTGATGTTACTGAGCCGATTTTTACAGTCTGAGATCTGTCACTTAAATATGACGTAAACATGTTTATTGCAGAGGAGGACAAATGAAAAGAAAGAAATTTTGAAAGAAAATTTGATGATTAACTGTATCGAAGGCTTTTTGAAAATCTATGTATATGACTCCGGTAACATTGCTCATAAACATTGAACGTTACAATAATAACAGTCCCTTACAATTTCAGACACACAGCTCTAAACACTTTACAGTAATACCTCACATTTCCAGTTAAAGTACTGCCAGTGTTTGTGCTGGTTGAGTGTAAGCTTGTGAAAAAAAGCCCTTTTTCCTATAGCCAAGTAAACAGCTATAGAAAATGCAGTCTGTTTACCATTTTTGCGTTTGGAGTAATGGAGGTCAAAATGACTTTTTGGTGGTTCTAGGAAAAAAAACTCTCTCTCTTTTGTTCCAGAATCCTCGAAAGCATAAAATGATGTATAACACACTCTCAGGAAAAGGCATTAACTGGGAAACTTTATCCAAAGAGATTTACATGCATTTTAATAGATAGAATAGAGAGAGATCTGTTATTGTTACATTTGTAGTTATCATTCACTAAACACATTAACAATTTATAGATGCTGAAGCATAATACAGACAATTTATAGGCTTATTACACAAGACTTAGACATCCAACATATCAACAATGTTGCTTATTATTATAATAGACCCCCACTGTAGACTATAATAATGTGAAAATGTTTTGAATACGCTGCACAACAAACACGGTTGTTCTTGATCACCCATTTTACTGCTATGTAAATGCACTTGCACACTTGACATATAAAGCTGTACTTTGTTGTACAGGTTGTGAGTTGAATTCCCTTATGGCCAAAGCCTTGTTTGTAAAGACTGCATGTTCTCTCTGGCTTCCTCCCTCATCTGCAGACATGCATTACCAGGTGACTGCCCTGTCTAGTTAATGTGATTGTGAATGGTTCTAACAAGGCTCAGAAATGTCAATGCACTTTGTAAACGAATGAATGGATGTTTTCTTTACTCTTTTATCCACATTCATTCATGTCCACTGCTATTGAATTTGTGCTTTGTAAAAAAAAAAAAAGAGCCAGAAAGGGAGAGCGATGGTACTCAAGGTCACCTGGCAAAATCAATTACAGCCTGGTTTACATTCACTGAAGGCACTGTGAAAGACAGCGGCGGCCATGTTGGAAAGGTCCTATCACACAATCTCCCATCAGCCCCCTCTCCTCTGCTCCATCTCCCAAAGAGCCGGTGATTTATGTCAAGTGAAGTCAAGCACGGGCCAGGCATGAATCAGAATTTGTCAAGTCAGCTTTTTACACTTGGGGTGGAGATCCAGAGACATGACCCTCCATAGTCCATAGTCATGTCAAATAATCATTACACAATTCAGGAAAAGGGAAAAACTCATATATTTCTAAAAATAGAAGATCCTAATTCACAATTTGTATTGCTTGCTCACAGACCAAAGAAACCAAAGGAAGAGATCTGTGGCTTCAGTTGAGCCACAGAGAGAACAGGAAGGATAAACTGACCCACTAGACCCCAGTTTACTGTGTAATTACAGTATAATGTGTGTGTCAGATGTACACATTTAAGTGGCACGTCACTGTTAATGTTCATATCTGAATCAATATTCCTATCGCATAGAACATTTATTAACTTAACTTTAGTTAGTTTCAAGATTTAAGATGACAATCTGACACAATGGTTTTATATGTTAACTATGGAAGCTTGTATGCTGTTAGGACACTGATCTTTTTAATAGAAATGTCGATATCATTTCAGTCTGGACCTAAATTAACACTAAACTAAACTCATTTAAATCATCCAACATTTTACTGAGATTGTATTTGTAATGAAAAACGGCAAATTAAGTATATTGTTGTTTCACAAAAATACACACACTTGAGTTGTTCACCTATAACAGAGGCAGCAATCGGCTCCTATCTCCCCAAATTTCTTCAAATAACGACACTGATCTTTCTCTGTCAGTTAGGAAATAAAACCATTAGCTTAACTGGTCATGTTTTTTGTGCCTCTGGAGCTTGTGTTTAGTATTTTAAGTCCCAAACGAGAAAATATTTGACAATTTGTATTTACCGCCATTGAGTGAATAAAGATGTTTTCTCACAAAAGGGGGCAGGGACTTGGCACAACCTGGATGGCTGCTCTCATCTATAGAAAGTTACTTATGCCAAACTGTGACTTTGGATGTTGTTGTTTGATTTATTCATATTCCATGTTTACCTGTGTTGTACTGCAAGGGGATGGAACCTATCCCAGCAACTATGGGCCTTAGGCGGGGTAATCCTAGACCAGTTTTTGGCTGGGCTGCCCCTGGCATACAGTGGGTGGTTTCCAATTGCCAGGATCCTTCCTCTAGTCGGCCCCTCCAAAGCCAATGCAAGTGTCCTGCTAATGCTAATGTGGAGTCTTTTGGAACATGCTTGAGAGTGTGTGTGTGTCATGTGACTGAATCATGTTACCTCTACCAGGAATTTTTCTTCTAAATCAATAAAACATACTTCTTACACTCGAAATATAACTTTATATTACATGTGGTATCTAATGTTTATCAATTAAATCACTGAAGATGGATGGACTGACTTCTGTATATACTATACTTTATGCTAACCTGTCTGTTAAAACCAGCCTCTCACAAGTGCTTGCAGCGCATTGTGGGCAAATTGTAGAGAAGTGTGGAGGATACACAGGTTTATCCTTCTTGAATTAGCCAAGCGGAGGAGACAGATGAGCTTCAGAAGAGGTGGGAAATCCGCAAAGGATCCTGGCATTTGAGAAACACCCAGTGACAGACAACCAGTCACTCTCACACTGAATTTTCATATGTCTTTCTTGTGTTTGGTCATGTTTTAAATTCTCCTTTTAGCTTAGTCATGCAGTGTTTTCTGGCCATCAATGAAGATGATCCAGAAATGCTGCTGTCTTCTCTGGTACAAACATCAGATTAGCAGTTTCAAAGCCTGATATATTGTTTGTTTTATTGTGAATAAATTATGGTTTTATGAGTTCTCCTCACCATTGCATTTGGTTTATTTACATTTTTCAGAGTTCCAACTTTTTGGAATTGGGTTTTTCATATTCTTTTACTTTCAGCTGTTTCCTTCTCACCCATCTCACCCTATCCTCTTCTTTCACTTTATGTCCTCTTTCACTTCATCCATAAATCTCCTCTTTGGTTTTCCTCTAGGCCTCCTCTGTGCCTCGCAGCTCTAACCTTCCACTCATCTATTCCCTATCCTCCAAACCTTCTCAATCTGGCCTCTCTGACTTTATCACTAAAACGTCTCACATGGGCTGTCCCTCTGATGCACTCCTAACCTTAGCCATCCTGGTCATGAACAAAGAGAACCTTAACATCTTTGGCTTGGCTACCTCCAGGTCTGTCTCTTGTCTTTTCCTCAGTTCCACTTTCTCTAAACCGTACAAATTAGCGGCTCTCACCACTTGTAGTTGGGAACAGCACTGCATGTGTTACAATGTTTAAAAACTGTTGCCGTAAAGAAACAGGTGAAGAGACCAGCAGAGGGCAGCTGTGTTGCAGTCTTTTGAACATAATCAAAGAAAAAAAGCACTTCACTTCCTTAAACTTTTTTTTTGTATCAAAAATAAACATTACATTAGATTTTTTTTCTTTACTTCCTGGCGCTTATAAAAGAAAATCTTCACCTATAATGTATCCCAGTTTCAAGCCTGAATAAATTGAGAGGTTGGCGACAGGAAGGGCATCCTGAGTAATTTTCATTTTTTTACAGCCTTTAAAAACATTATGTGTCTAAAAGAAAGCATTTTTAATACGTACTCTACTAGTGCCATAAATAAACAGGTAAATAGACCAGAAGAAGGCAGCAGAGTGTTGCGGCGTTTTGAACAAAATCAAAGAAAAAAAGCACTTCACTTCCTTAAACTTTTTGTATGATCCCATTTTACTACAAAATGAAAATTAAGGAATCAGTGGAAACAGAGCTGTACACTCTTTTTTGGATAAATGAATGAGAGCAGACTGGATGTAGAGGGCTTTTTTGATTGGTCAGTGCTTCCTGGAGTAGGTGGGGGTTCATTTTGAGGCCTCAGATCGCCATGCCACAGAAGACATATTTACTCAAACAGCTGTGAATGAAGCAAAACACAACTCCAGGTATGTTTTTGATGAGAGAATAACTTTAAAACATGGGCGAACAAGCTCAGAAAAGTCGGTTTTGCATAATATAGCCCCCTTAACCCTGTAAATAAAGTTTGCTGATGTCATCAAGATGCGACGTTAAGAACCCCCAACAGCCCTGACCACCCTGCCTAGTACCTGCCATGTATTTAAAGTATCTTGTCTGAAAACCACACCGCCTTTACTGTAACAGAGCGTCAGTGGAGCAATCAGCCTCTTTGTTTCTTCACACATCCCACAGTCCCACCTGCTTCCACGAGACGACCCAGGGCCCTGTGCAAACAACGAGGCGGAATGATTTATTATTCTAATTAGAGCGAGTGAGACTTTAGCGAAGCCACAATTACTGTAAATGGCCAAAAGAGTTTAGCGGCGGCTGCTGTTCGCTCAGATGTTAATCAGAAGCAGCCATCGAGACGAGGCGTGAGTCACAGCATTAGCGGCCGAGCATCTTCGAGTGAAAACACTTAAAACAAACAAAAGAGTCCGGCTTGAATTACAGATGAGGTAAGGACAGGTTGGTACTCTGCCATTGCTTCTTCTTGTGGTATGTTCTTATCACACGTTATTAGCATATTACAGTCAGTTAAAAGGATGCTATTGTTCAGACAGTTTTTGTGCTCTTGCCTGTCAGTAATTCCTCTTTTTTTGGGAAGATTTCGGGCACAGTGGTAGAGAGGTTAGAGTTTGAGGTTCAATCCTGGACGAGCAGGTGTGAATTAGTGAATTGGTGACTCTAAATTACCAGCTAGTGAATGAATGTGTGCAACTAACTGTCTAGGGTGTCCTCAACTAATGCCTGTAGTTACTGAGATTAGCGCCAGTACCCAATACTCTCAATGGGAATAACCAAAAGAAGATGAATCAATGAATGGAGTTTGTTGCAGTCTATTCAATGGATTATACACTGCAAAACCTTCCAGAATATTCAACAGACATAGTGTTAAGTAAAAAAAAAAAACAACTTCTGCATTTTACAACAGTCTTGCTGACTTGTGGCAAATCTCTCTCTAGCAATATCTATATAGGATCAAACCAAAATGAATTACCATGGCTGTACTGTGTATGTTCCCCAGTTTGTATGGACCATGGAACATAGGTACCTTGGATTTCTGAAAGTACCTTTTTTGGAGAATCCACTGGCCAAAAAGATATACACAGACAGACATTCGCTCTCACATTCATTCACTATAGGGGCAATTTTAGAGTCACCAATTCACCTAACACATGCATGTCTTTGGAGGGTGTTTTTTTGTTTTGTTTTTAACTAATTCCCTAAGAAGACAGCGATTCCCACATGTTTTATTCCAAGTACCACCTCAAGAAATATTTGGCTTTCCAAATACCATCTTTAATGGACTACAACAAGCCTAAATCTGGACTAACCCTGGTCTAAATCAGCACCAAACCAGAACTAAACTAGGTCTAAATTTGGACTGAGCCAGGTCTAAATCATAACTAAACTTGGCCAAAATCTAGACTAAACCAGGACTAAACTTGGGCTAAATCTGGACTTAACCAGTACTAAATTAGGTGTAAATCTGAACTAAACCAGATCTAAACATGGGTTAAATCAGGACTTAACCAGGACTAAACTAGGTCTAAATCTGGCCTAAACCAGATATAACTTTGGCTAAATCTGGACTTAACCAGATCTAAACTTCGCTAAATTTGGCCTAAGCCAGGTATAAATCAGAACTAAACCAGAACTAAACTAGGTGTAAATCTGGAATAAACCAGGTCTAAGCTTGGGCTAAATCTGGACTTTCCCAGATCTAAACTTGGACTAAATCTGAACAAAACCAGAACTAAACCAAAACTAAACAAAAAAAAAAAAAAAAAGATCTAAACCATGACAAACCCAGGACAAAACCATGACTAAACTCTCAAATTACCCCAAATCAGAACCACTAGAAGAGGCCCGTGTACCACTATAGGTACCCTTTCCACAGTATGAGAACCTCTGCCCTAACACTATCCCAGGCCTCCTCTTGTGTGAGAAACAGTAGGCTTACCGTGCCTGGATCCTCAGCTCAAATCTACTGCGCTACTGTTTAATTCCAGGTCATTTCCTAATCTCTTTGATACCCACTCACATCTGCACATCCCTCACTCACTGACAATCAAACAGCTGCAATCTGGCACACTCACTCAATCCCCGCTCTGACACACACAAACACACACACACACAATCCCTGCTTTGACTCACAAACATGCACAAACACACATACAAGGACATATGCACTCAGCCTTTATGAGCCCACCGGAGCATGCTCACAATAGAAAACAGTCATACACAAGCAGCCAGGCGTGAAGACTTAAGCATGCGAGTGTACACACATGAGCTGCTCAGGCACAAATGTTTTTTACTCATAACTGATCCAGTGATGTATTAAAAGAGGATGCTTGCTTAGGTACAAGACACAAACAGGAGAGGCCCATGCCATGTTTATTTAAAGCTGTTTTACCTCACAACTCTCTCCCCCAACCCCATAAAGCAACCTTCTTCTGAGAATCAGCGCCTCCAGGTTTAAGGCCATGGTTTTCAATTAGCAAAGGATGGCTTGTCAGGTTCAAGGAGAGATAGATTTAGTATTTTGATTGGCAGTAGGCTGGGCACAACCTCTGCAGCAATGCGGTTGATGTATCAGTCTGTTGGGTTAAAGAAGGAGTTGGAAATTTACTGGTCGATCTACTGTTTGTTTCTGCTCTCACCTAACACCTCATCTTGAGTTGTGGGTCATGACCGAGAGGACAAGATCCCGGATACAAACAGCCTAAATGAGTTTCCTCTGCAGGGTGGCTGGGTGCTCCCTCAGGCATCAAACGCAGTGGGTGCATAACCTGAGCGTGGCAGCCACTTAATGGAGTATCCACACTGGCTGCGTGAGACATGAGGCTCCCGCAATGCCTGAAACATGTCTCTGATGCGGGGGCTTTAGAAAATATTATAATGTCACTGGGATGAATTTTTCAAGCCAAAATATTCACCATGAGTACTACACAAACCTGATGAATTTTATAAACATTTGAAGGATTACTGGCTCTGATGGACCATGAATTTTTAGTTGTAGAAAGGCTTGTGTTTGCAATGTCTAGACATACAAACACACATCTATTCAGGCAAATAGTCACCGTAGGTTTATTATAAGTGTCTGTACTCTCATATTGTGTGTTGCATTGGTTTTCTGTAGAGAAGGAGCTGCCAGCAGTGCGCTGCTCAGGCACCCAGTGTCAACAACCTCCTGTCTCTGCAGCGTGGCTCTGATGCCAGTAGACTTGCAGCTGCACCCTGCATCCAGTGTGTTTGAGGCCTTAGAGATAGGGTAAAGGTCACCCAAGAGGGGCTTGGAGTAGAGTTGTTGCTCCTTCACATCGAGAGGAGCCTTCTGAGGTGGCTTGAATATCAGTATCCTGAAGAAGGTTTTCTAGGCATGTCCTACCAAAAGGAGACCCCAGGGAAGACCTAGGACAATCCAGAGAGACCATTATCACTGGCTGGCCTGGGAACGTCTGGGGGTTCCCCTGGAAGAGCTAGAGCTGAAGAGGGAAAGTCTGGGCGTCCCTGCTTAGACTGCTGCCCTCACGACCTGGCCCCTGTAAATATGGACATTTTTACAACCAGGGTCTGCAATGGTGCAAGGCCTTGGCAGATGCAGAACACCAGAGCATCCTGTTTAAAAACCTTTACCAGACTAAATATGCAGACTACTAGATCAGTGATTCTCAAACTTGTCACTCCTCGTACCACATCAGAAGATATTTGACTTTTTTGGACTAAAACAAGCCTGAATCTTGACAAACCCAGGGCATGACACAGAAACATGCATCATTAAATAAGGCAAAACAAGGACTAAACCAGGTCTAATCTAGGAATAAACCAGGCCTAAACTCTGCCTAGGACAAAGCTTTTGTATACACTTCAAATTTAAGACCTACTCCAGGAATGAAACTGGTTCCAAGTTAAACTACATCAACACCTGAGTACCACCAGAAGAAGCCTGCGTACCACCAGATGTACCCATGCCACAGTTTTGAGAACCACAGCAACCAAAATGAAGTCCATTCATATAGCAGTGTATATGGTGCAGTTTTCTTCAAATAAAAGATGTAAAAAAAAAAAAAAACATTCATTCATTCATTTTCTTACACTTATTCCCGTTAGGGGTCATGGGTTCTGGAGCTTAACCCAGTAACTATGAGTCTTAGGCGGGGTACACCCTGGACAGTGGCCAACTAGTTGTATAGGGCTGACACAGAGACACACAAACACAAACAAACATTCACTCTCACGTTCATTCACTAGAGGCAATTTAGTACGATGGGCAAGTCACAATCAAAAACACGCAAACAAAAACTGAAACACACACACAAATATGAAAACTAATCTGTGTGCGCGTTTCCAAATTTTGGTGCGAGTTTCTAAATGTGTGTGCATTTCAGAATTTGTGTGTTTTCATATTTGTGCGCATGTTTCCAAATTTGTGTGCGTGTTTTTGTATTTGTGTGCATGTTTTCATATTTGTGCATTTCTGAATGTGTGTGCATGTTTCCAAATTTGTGTGCGTGTTTTAGAATTTTTGTGTATTTGTATTTGTGTTTCAGTTTTTTGTTTGTATGTTATTGATTTTGTTGGCATGACTTGGCCTTCAGGGCCACCGTAATTAATAGACCTAACACATGTATGTTTAGAATAGAGCAGCTATTTCAAAGCCAAAAGTGTTGCGGCCCCCTTAAATATCCCAAAATCCCACACGGACCTCCAACTATGCAACTTCATTCTATTCATATTTTTCTCCATATATTTCTATAAAAACATTACAAAAACACTGCCTGTTGGTTAAAGATAGTTTTAAATTAATATGTTTAAAGAAGTATATAACTGTAATTTCAAACTCAATTTCTTTTTATGTACTTAATACAGACAGCCTCTTGTGACCCGCCTGTAGTACCTTTGCAGACCTCCAGGGGGCCCTGGACCCCACTTTGGGAACCACTGGTCTAGAATACGGTGTACCCAAAAGAACCCATAGTAACACAGGGAGGACATGCAGACTCCACTCAGAGAGGCTCAGTCTCACCACCTCCTTGCTGGGAGGCGAGAGCACTAACCTCTGCCTCTTTATTCAAGATTTATTAGGTCATGAACACATTCTGACACACTTGCTCTATAGTTCCCATGGATTCTTCTCTCCCCCGTCTTCCACTTTCATTCCTCATATCCTCAAAACTCCTCCATCATCCCACATCAGTAGACCCCTGAACCTGCTGCTCACTTCATCTCTGCCCCTCTTTTCTCTCTCTCACTGCCTCTCCTTTTCTCTCTGTTTCCATCCGCCTGCTTCCACTCTCCCAGCTTTTTTTGGGTAATTACCTGGCATTTGCATTGCAAAGTCCCGCGTGGCGCCCTCACCTCCTCCGCAGGTGATCCAGCTTCACTTCCCCAGCAGATAACAGCGCAGAGGGGAAGACGGGGAGGAAGCGGGGAAGAGGAGAGGCGTGTGATGTTATTCCGGCTGCTGGGATACAGGAACAATACCTGGAATTGTCTCAAAGCACTCAGCAGAAAGCTTTCATTTAGCAAGTGTAAATACTCATCACTTCACTGAGGTGCTGTGGTGCAAATTGAGTCGGAAAGTGCTGCAGCGTTTTATTTTTTTTTATTTTTTTGCTGGTATTGATTTTCCATAGAAGTGGATGAGATAGGCCACTGACGCTGACTTGCTGCCAATTACAATTTACATCACACTTTTGTAAATGTGGCTTAAACGCTGAGCTATAAATTCTGGATCAGTTATAGAAAAATCAAAGGAACAGTTTTGTTTCTGGTTTTCACGACTTGTATTTTGTTTTATGCACAGTGGCAAAGTGGTTAACTCTGTGTGTCTGGGTGGGTTTCCACTGGGTACTCAAGTTTCAACCATTAACCTCAAACATGAGTCTGCACCCAAAGAGCCAACTGTTACCAACAATTTTAAAACTGTATCTGTAAAGAGCCTGCACAACAGTTGCTTATCCTATGTCTGAAATATGATAGTCCCATGGATGATCATTAATTATTCAAATTAACAGAGAGCTTAAAAACTCACTTCATTGGTTACCTTTTAATAGGCCAACAGCAGTGAACTACGCTGGAGCCATACATTTTCAGAGAAATGGTGTTACATTCAGTAACTATTTGTTGGCGCTGTTTATTTAACTCATGGGTTCTGCTTTCCTGTGCGTGCAATCATGTAGGCCAAATAAGACTAAAATTTTAAATCCATAGCAAACTCTGGAAAAGGTTTTGTTTTATTTTATTTTATTTAGTTTGAATTCATTTTATATACAGGGTGACTGGATGACGCAGATGCAGGTTGTTTCAAAGATGTGAACTGGGCATCTGGAGAAGGGCCCCTGGGTGCTGCACCGCAGTCGCCCGCTGCTCCTGACAGGTTGCTCCATCGGCATTGAAAGGTCAAATGTAGAGAACGGGGACAATAAAGTATTAGATTTTATTTAAAAAAAAGCATGCTTTCTGAATACACAATTCCTTGATGTCACACTTCTACAGACATTCGATCATTCATTGGACAGTGGGAGGATGGGGTGTACACGGGGAACTCCAGAGAACTCCAGGTAACATAGGGAGGACCCAGAGAGATGGTGTATCAGCCGGCCTGAGCTGGGAAGCAAGAGCACTAACCACTCTGCCACCCTGCCTCCCCTTCTGCAGACATAAACATCATTAAATCATTAATATTTTTGATAAAAAAAACATGTATGTCCTTGACCCCTGATAGTGGATATACAGAATGTATATGTTGCAATAAGGTGAAATGCCTTACATTAGAGGTAAGTGATTTGTATTGTCCCTAACCAGCTGCACTCTCACTGCCTCCGACCTGCCCTGGGCCTGACGACAGATGCATTTTTTGGGCTACCTGGATTTAGCTCTCTGTGAACTGTTCCTTTGTTTATTATAAGCGTAGTGTTAAGTCAGCTGCTGCTTTTGTGAAGAGGAACAGTCCAAAACCTTTCTTTCGCTTATATTTACATGGCTATACTGTACATGGGTTTGCTTGTGCACACTGTTGTTTCTTTGCCTGAGGCCACATCTTTCAACTCTGCTAAACATAACTAAATATATATGAATAAAGGCTAATCAAAGTGAATCATGCCATGTTTGGTGCAAAACGCATGGAACAGATTACGAATGTGATGAGTGCACTTGGAGTAGGACAATGAACCCACTATGAGACTGGAAAGACTATAGTACAGGAGCCTAATTTTGTAACCTTAATTTTGTAAATCTTATTATTATAATCTACTTTTTAATTTTTATTTTTAGCCTGTCTCTCTTTCAGTGTGGTCTCCATAAGGTTTCTTCTTTCTTTTCCCCACTGCTGTTTTTTTTAGGAGTTTTTCCCTATTGAGAAAGGCACTGTTTAATTTTGTTCATGCTTGATTGTGTGTTTATGTTTGGTTGTGTGACTAATTGTTTGTGAAGCCCTTTGAGATGACTGCTGTTGTGATACTGGGCTATAGAAATACAACTCAACTGAATTAATCTGTATATTTAGTTATTCTGTTTAGAGAGAGTTTATGCCTATAGTCTTTTTGGTGAATGGACACAACTTAAGTTAAACATACTGTTTTGTTCCTATCTGTATATATTGTACATTTAAATTAGCCAATTTATAGCTCATTTATTTTATTTTATTTTATTATATTTGCATGTTTATTATTATACAGTATGTTACTTATTTGCACCACATGACCAAAGCAAATCCCCAGTATTGTTAAACCTTTTCACTTACACTGGCAATAAACAGGATTTTGATTCAGATTATTTTATCATGCGTTATCTTTCCCTTCCACACACTCTCCACTGAAGCCCAGTCTGTGTCCCATGTGTCCAGTAAACAATGACAGAAAGGAACCAAATGCAGGACTAAGGTAAGGTGCATAATTACCTATTATATGTTAGCCCGTGTTACCATGGGTTCTCTCTGGCTACTCTGGCTTCCTCCCATCGTCCAGAGACATCTATAAGTGAATTGGTGACTTGAAAATTGCCCCTAGTGAATGAATGTGAGAGTGAATGGTTGTCTGTCTGTGTCTGTCTCTGTGTCAGCCCCCATGGTGTAGCCCGCCTAAGGCTCATAGTAACTGAGCTAGGCTCCAGGAAGGAAAAAGCAGAAGATGATGAATGAATGTTAGCCTATGTTCAATAATAGGCTTATAACATGATAAATACACATTTTTAATTGCAAAACGTTAATTTGAAGGTAACAAATTGATGTTTTGCTAGGGCCATAATAAATCTGAGTACAGTAAAATAGGCCTGTGGTATTATAAATGAAGGCTGTATGACCATGGAACCTCAGAACCTGGCCGTACACACAATAAAAGTAACAGAGGTCCGGACCTTGGTATCTTTCTATTGCTAGACTAAACCAGGACTAAACCAGGCAAAAAACAGGACTAAACCAGGTCTAAGTCAGGGCTAAACCAGGTCGAAACCAGGACTAAACCAGGCAAAAAACAGGACTAACCCAGGTCTAAGCCAGGGCTAAACCAGGACTAAACCAGGTCTAAACCAGGACTAAAGCAGGCAAAAACGTGACAAAAACAGGTCTAAATCAGGAATAAACCAGGTCTAAATCAGAACTAAACCAGAACTAAACCAGGGCTAAATAGGACTAAACCAGGAGTAAACAAGGACAGAACCAGAACTAAACCAGGGCTAAATAGGACTAAACCAGGAGTAAACAAGGACAGAACCAGAACTAAACCAGGGCTAAAATGGACTAAACCTGGTCTAAACCAGTACTAAACAAGGACTAAATGCAGTATAAACAAGGACAAAACCAGGACTAAACCAAAACCAAACAATGACTAAACTGACCATCAACATGATGGACATCAGTATTTCTAAAATCCTGTGTATGGCCCTGATTGTGGCCTGTCCTGTCTGCTGTCAGCAGAACTTTATTACACTCATATAGAACATAGTGTATTTTGTAGTATTTTAATGGCAGACTCAGTTCGTTTTAGAAGCCAAAAGCCTGACCCTACAGCCCTGACATCTCCACATCTGAAAATGAGCAGCTATATACATCCAGGCCCCTCCCACTGGGGCGAGCTCATAATTGGCGCCTGCTCATTTGCATGCCGACCATCGCGTGGATATTTATTTAAATTTAATTTCGCTCCCGCACACCGCGCACCGTAGGCTTTTGTGCCAAAGTCATATTAACCCCGCGACTCGTTAATATGCGGCGCACGACGCGGCCCACGCACGATGAATATTCATATTCATGGCGTTTTCCCGCCCCTCCTCCTCCTCCTCCCCTCCTTCCTTCCTCCTTACAGCCGCACGTACGCACGAACGCACCGCCGACGTAAAACAACGTGAAACCATGGCGCCTTCCAGGAAGAGTCAGAAGAGTTGTCCGTTACTGCGAAGCCTGAATAAAGCGCTCTGGCTCTGGCTCGGGCTGGTGCTGTGTGCGCCGCTGCTTTCCGCTGACTCAATGTTCAATAAGAGCGTGCTGCCGAGTAGAGACCGCGCTCTGAGGGGGAGAGACGAGAGAATGGTCGTGGCAGGTAAAAAAAAAAAAAACACACGTGACAAGTGGGGGACAGATGATGGAGGAGGAGGCTGTGGGGAACTGCTCCAGTAAACGGATTAACTCAGAAAAGTGTGATAAACCTAGAGAGGGAAAGGCAGACTTCTCGGTTTCACAGAGGAATAATGTGAGCTGAGAGTTTTCCGCCCCTAAACTCTGAGATAGAGTTTTTTTTTTTTTCCCCAGTTGCGTCTGAGGAAGCTCTCTCATTGGATGATACATTTCCTCACTCACTGCAAAATAATTTGCAGCTCAAATGCAATGGCAAACTGAATTGTGAAATATTGTCCTTTCATTACAGTTATACACTGCAAAAAAAAAAAAAATAAAAAAAAAAAAAAATAAAATATATATATATATATATATATATATATATATATAAAATCAATGTCTACGTTTGTTAAAATAACTTGAATTTAATTTCTTGATCTTTATTTGAGTCATTTTCACTAGATTGGATTTATTTACTTATTAGGTTACTTATTCTCACGGTTAGCATGAAGTCACTTCCTTAGCAACCATAGTCCCAAAGGGGCAAAGGACACATACTGGGAGACTGAAAACTTTGATGAAACAACAAGAAACCACTTTGCTATAAAGTAAATGAACTGGCTTCAGAGCAAATGCCAGAATTGTGTAATAGCGCAGGAGACAAAAGGGAGAAAAACCAAATAAATCTATTGTTTGTCTCTTCGTGCCACGTTACTATGGCATAAGAGAGCTAAATTCTCAGATGGTGAGGAATACTGGATTATCTGACTAGTTTCACTTTCTTTCCTGTTTCAAGCTATTTTTTTTTACTTATCAAGCAATAATATGTCCATGGGGAAAGAAAATTCCACTTATGTCATGGACAGATAATTTTGCTTCAAATAAGTAAAAAAATGCTTGAAACAGGAAGGATATAACTTGAAACAAGTCAAATAATCTAGCCTAACAAGTAAATAAATCCAATCTAGTGAAAAATTACTCGAATCAAGAGTCACAATCTGAAGTCATTTTAACTGATGTGGATATAAATTGTTTGCAGTGTAGCCTATATCAAGTGGACTATACATTTGTACTGTTACTTTGCATGAAGTTCTGATTTAACATTATACAATATTATATACAGGGGCGTAACATCAGGGAGGGCAGCCAGTGCAGCTGCATGGGGCCCAGGACATGAGGGGGGCCCCACTGAGTGTCCATTATTAGTGCATTATGTTCAGTCAAGCTTTTCTTATGATTGAAACATGTATTTAAACATGTTTCAAACACAGCTTAACTAGTATTTATTTTTTGTGGCACTGACATATATGAATATTTTAAAGAAAGTACAGTACATTTTTTGTAACTTTAAACTGATATATGGTTGTACAGACTTCCTGACATAACTTTAGGGCCCATTTTGAAAACCTGCACCTCACGCCCAGGCCTGTTGACAGACTTTATCAGGCACCAGACAAAACCTGTTGAGTGGAGGCCTGGCACAAATGTGCTGTTTGACTTTTACCAAGTCTTGGTATGATGTATACATTATAATAGATCTGGTAGATAGATTTTAGTCAGCAGAGGGGGCTAAAACTGAGGCAAAACAAATGCACCGCACACGTTACTTTTACCGTGGCGGTGTGTGCACTCTACCAGCATGAGCCACGTTGCTGCTGAAGCTCCTCCTCTGTGTTTCTCTACAGTAAAGCCATTCAACAGTTAATATAAGAGTACAGTCACATATAGTAGACCTATGCTGTCTATAGTTGACTGAATGTGTGTGTGTTTAATGTCTTTGTAGGCTGGTCATTGCAAATGCGAATGTTTTTGGGGTGGCAGTAGCTCAGTTGGTAGAGACGTTTGCCCACTAACCTGAAGTTTGGCGGTTCAAGCCCCACTGCCGGCATTAATGTTGTTATGTCCTTGGGCAAAACACTTCACCCACCTTGCCTGTGTTTGTGTGTTTGTGATGGTTGTAGGGGCCGTGGGCGCAAAATGGCAGCCACGCTTCCACCACCGATTGTGACTGAGGAGTGAATAATCATAAAGGTCTAAAGTGACTTTGAGTGTCTAGAAAAGCACTATATAAAACAAATGCATTATTACATTAAGTAAAAGTGAAAGTCCTAATACACAGTCCATCAGAGACCGTAATCATTCAAAAAATTTAAACAAAATGCATTAGCTATGTGTAGTTCTGATGTAAGTTGTCAAAATACAACAATAAATGCATATTTTCTATGTTTTTTTGACTGAAAACAGCTTCCCAGCACGAGCCGCAAGTGTGTAAGTTCGTCTTGAAGCCTATTTTCTAGAAGGCAAGCACTCTTGGGTTTCGGCACGTTGCTCATGGCGCTGCACGGCTTTACCGGGCAGTGTGCAATCTCCAATCTGCTAAACAGGCCGTCGAAGTGAAACTACACTGGCGACTCCAGCTCCGCTTGCAGTTCCATGCCGCCCTGCCTCCAAACTCGCTAGCATAAAAATAAAAATATATGCAAAATTCTCCTAAAAAAACTACATTTAAATAGCTTTTTATGTTAGACAAGAGAGAAAAAAATGTAAATAAGCTAAAAAAAAATCTACATATATTTTGGCATTCTGGATTTGTTGTCTTGGTCACAGTTCACTTCTTTGAGACAACAGTGAATCTTACCATCTGCCAACGCCTTTCTATCTAATTACATTTAGAGCTTAGTTATAAGGCTAGTGTTTATCACTGTTCAGTATGACTAACTGAGAGTCTAGCATATGCAGTTCAAAGTGACTGAATGCCACAGCGAGCTATAGAACCAGATCTTGACCCACCTTTTACATCAGACTATAACAACAAAGTGCACACGACTTAATGCTTTATTGCCTATTTGCCATTTATGAATCTCGTTTATGGGGAGCAATTAAATGTCGTACAGAGTGTAATGTGGCTGTGGGGCCTTGGGGATGTATGCCGGGATTGTGTTAGACAGATAGAGAATGATTAAACAAGGATAAAACAAATCTCTGTGGATCATGTTCTCAGCACAGGCACAAACGCACTGGCATTTTCAAATCTGACACGTTAGTTAGTATTAGGAGACTATAATCACTTTTCACACATGGCATATATTACAGCTCTGGTCTGTGCTTTGACTAATCGCTGGCTTTTCTCTTGTGTTGAGACAGGAGGGTTGTGACCAAGGTGGATCCTATAGGGCCAGTTCAACTCAAAAAGATGGAAAATGTCCCCAAAGTTGAGTGGAGAGGCTTAGTGTGAGCAGAATTGTGGAAATATTGAGGTCCATTGTGTTGACACTCAGTTTAGTCCTGGTTTAGTCCTAATTTTCCTGATTAACTTCTGGTTTAGATTTGGTTTAGATCTGGTGTGACCTGGTTTAGTCTTGGTCTGGACTTGTTTTTTTCCTAGGGGTTAAGACCTGGTTTAGACATAGTTTAGTCCTGGTTTAGTCCTGGTTTAGTCTAGGGTTTGTCTTGGTTTTGTCCTGGTTTAGACCTGGTTTGGTCCGGCTTTTGTCTTGGTTTATTCCTAGTTTAGGTTTAGTCATCGTATAGACCTGATTTAGTACAAGTTCGTTCATAATTTAGTCCTTGTTTAGTCCTAGTTTATTCACAATTTAGTCCTTCAGTTTAGACTTGTTTTTTTCCTGATTTAGACATGGTTTAGTCCTGGCTTTGTTTTGATTTTGTCCAGGCTTAGACTTGACTTAGTCCTAGTTTTGTCCTGGTTTATTCTTCGTTTTGACCTGGTTTAGTCCCGGTTTAGACCTGATTTAGTCATAGTTTATTCATTCTTTAGTGCTGGTTTAGTCCTGGTTTAAACCTGATTTAGTCATAGTTTATTTATAATTTAGGGCTGCTTTAGTCTTAGTTTAGACCTGATTTAATTTACTCCTTGTTTAGTCCTGGTTTAGACCTTATTTAGTTCTAATTTAATTTATAATGTAGTCCTGGTTTAGCCTTGGTTTAGAACTGGTTTAGTCCTAGTTTATCCATAACTTAGTCAAGGTTTAGACTTGTTTCTTTACTGGTTTAGACCTGGTTTAGACTTGGTTTAGTCTTGGTTTAAACATTTTGGTTTAGAGCCGGCTTGGTTTACTCCTGTTTTTGTCCTGGTTTAGATCTGGTTAAGTGCCAGTTCATTCATAATGTATATTATTCATAATGTTGTGATTTAGCCTTGGTTTAGAACTTAGATTAAGTCCTAGTTTATTCAAAATTTACTCCTAGTTTAGACCCTTTTTAGTCTTGATTTTTTTCCTCTTAGGAAAAGTTTTTTTTCTAGGTTTAATTCTAGTTTAGTCCTGGTTTTGTCCTGGTTTATTCTTGTGGGCTTGTTTAGACATTTTAAATTCAGTACATCATAGTCTTCATTATTTGTATACAACAGTGGTTCCCAAAGTGGGGTCCAGGGCCCCTGGTGGTCTGCGAAGGTACTGCAAGGGGGCCCCCAGATGTCAACATTAAGTACATAAAAAGAAATTGAGTTTGAAATAAATTACAGTTATATACTTGTTTAAAATAAAACTGTTTAGCCAATAGTCAGTGTTTTTGTCATGTTTGTATAGAAATATATGGAGAAAAACATGACATAGTTTTTTAAATATGTTAAGTTTTATTATTGGAGCTCCATGTGGGATATTGGGAAATTTAAGGGGGCCACGACTCTCTTGACTTTCGGAAGGGCTGGTATACAATACTATGCTTCTGGTGCTTAGATCAAAGACATTAGAAGAATCCTGAGCTCTATGGTGCATGTGGCCACAGTTGTGAGTACATGAGTCTGGAGACATAAAAGTAAGTGTGTGGTAATAATAGAATCATTTAGCTGGTGCCAGTAGGAGCGCTGCCCAAATTGGAAGGTGCTAAGACACGTGTGATTTCTGTGATTCTAGATTGGACTGCTTCTGAAAGAGTACATTGTCAGCAGGTCCCCAAATTCTATCAGTTTTATTACAGGTAAATGAAAAGCACTTTTTTTTAATCATGCTTTAACTTTTTATTAGGGCTGTTAAAAATTGCATGGCTTAAATGAAATATTCTATTGTAAAATAGATGGAGGACAGATGGATAGAAATGCTGCTGCTACCAAAATTAATGACTTGATCATAGACTTTTCTGTGTTGGACAGCATGATATTAATGCAATATTTCTGGTGAATAATGTACTGTCTATATACTTTCTACTTACTACTGCAACATCTGAACATTTTCTAGGGCATGTTTTAATTTGAATTGAAATGAAAGAAAGCCTAGAAGTTAAAGGTCCCTTTTTCTGCTAAATTGACCTTTTTGAGCTTTTAACCATGTTTATAATGTTGATTCATTCATGCTTGTTTGATCCTGTATGCTGAGCCCGTCTTTTCCTAAAGAGCTGGAAACTCTAGGTCTCACAGCTCTACGTAGACACATGAAACCAGGAAGTGCTCCTGGGCGTTTATAAAGCCCCTACACCGTCACCAGATTTGCTCCGATCATTTTAGTGCTTATATGACCGTCACTACAAAGAAGCTAGCTGTTAGTGCCATGTTGCTAATAGCCATGCTAAATAGCTGTTTTATGCTCTCCAATTCCCACCGTTTCCAGCAGAGGGCCAAGCAATCTCTGCTAAGTAAAAGTGCCACCTCCCCAAAATAAGACATTTTCTATACATATACATATTTATAAGTTATAAAACAAAAAATCACTAATGCAAAAGTGTCCAAACTATTTCAGAAAGCCTAAATAAAGCATAATTAGGACCTTTTACTAAGAGAAGAGATATCTTTATTGCAGTTCAAATAGTTTTGCATTTTATTATATTATAAAGTAGTTACTGGATGTAACTCCAGTTCTAGTAATATGTGGCTAACTATAGCACTGGAGGCACATTACTACTAGGTTGTATGTCGTATTGGCTTGTGTTTCTATTACTCCAGTCCAGCAGACCGACTTCCAGTTATGCAAACACTGAGCCATAAAGTGTTAATATTTTTAAACAGCTGTTTACCCCCGAGCTTTCTGTGCATTAAATTCACTTTTAAATTTACTAGTTTCTTGTTTTTGCTCAAGTGAGGATTATCTATTGTACAATCAACACGCAGCAGCGTGTAACTCCACCTTTCCACAGCAGACCCAGAGCTAGCAGAGGTCGAGGTATTACCATGGCTGATGCCGATACTGATTTTTTTAAATCCAGAGCCACCGATGGCTGATGAGCACTGACGATGTTTTGAACCCGATATGCACGGCAGATTTTTAAAATTTTTACCCAAATAATGATAAAAACTATGACCCCATACACTGTACATCCACGGCCTTTTAGTACTATCACTACAGTGCACCGCTCCTTGTTATAAAGTATAATAAGAAAAATTTAGTCTATAGCAATGTCTGCCATAGTCTTGTTTTAGAGGGCTATTGTACAGCACCTTCTTGTGGATTTAAGCTAATGCTACAGACTTGCATACAAACAAAACTTTGCATATTTGGTCCTTCAGTCACACGGACGCCTGAACAAGTGCCTGACCAAAAGTCGGCAGCTCAAGCGTCAGCTGATGACCAATTGTCTCATAAAATACAAAAATTGACCTGATATATTAGTCTATTTCTAATTTTTGGGGACGCTTCTTACCAGGTTGAGTAGTGGAAACACCTTTAAACCAACACAACCTGCACAAAAACTCAACTTTGTCAGATCTTTGTAGAGCTAGGTTTCTTTACAGTTTGCAATTATTACAAATATAGACATACTCCAAATAGCCTGTACATCAAGTTTAGCCAAGCTACTTACATCTCTACCATTTATACAGAAGTCGCCATATTTGTTCTGGCTCTCAAGGCACTTACAAAGTTTTTTGATTTGCTTCCCCATATAATTTTCTTAGTTAGTTGTGATTGTCCATTCCATTATTGCATTATCTGTATTATTAGTGTTGATTCCTAAAATATCTTAATGTATATTTTGCACTTCTAAAATTGTGTTTTGGAGTGGCCATCATGGGGTTACCTAAAAAAGGGGTTACGTAGTACAACCCAATCATCCAGTCAGCGTGTGCAGATGATTCTTAATTCTTAATGTTAATATTTTAAAATAGTCTGTATCCTACGCCTAAGAGGAAGTGTTGCCGCAGCATCCCGGGGCCCATCTGGGCATTATGCGCATGAAAGCTCCACCCTATCGTAAGTTCCTGCTCCGTCTGTCAGAGCAGCTCGGAGACACCGCATGGCACAAATCTGTTCCTCCCTCTTCACCGTGGGGGGCAGCTTAGGTGGGGACGGCCGTGTGTTGATGTAGGACACTCCTGTGCTGTCTAGAACTGTCTCTACATATACTCACCAACCATAATATTAGATACGCCTGCTTCAAAATGCAAATATCAAATCAACAAATCGCCTGGCAGCAATTGAATGCTTTTAGTCCTTAACCTAACAAATGTGCTGAAGTTCAAACAGAGCATTAGAATGGAGAGGAAAGGAGGAGTATTTCAGAAACTTCTGATTTACTGGGATTTTTTGCACAACCAACTCTAGGGTTTACACAGTATGGTTTGAAAGATAAAACGACCAGTGAGCGGCAGTTTTGTGGGCAAAAAAAAAAAAGAAATGTGCTGAAGTACAAAGCATTAGAATGGAGAGGAAAGGAGAAGTGTTTCAGAAACTTCTGGTTTACCAAGATTTTTGCACAACCAACTGTAGGGTTTATGCAGAATAGATTAAAAGAGAACATGTTCAGTGAGTGCCAGTTCTGTGGGCAAAAAAGACAAATGTGCTGAAGTTCAAACAGAGCATTAGAATGGAGAGGAAAGGAGGAGTATTTCAGAAACTCCTGATTTTCTGAGATTTTTGCACAACCAGCTCTAGGGCTTACTCAGAATGGTTTGAAAAAGAAAATGTCCAGTGTGCGGCAGTTCTGTGGACAAAAAAGACAAATGTGCTGAAGTACAGCCCATTAGAATGGAGAGGAAAGGAGGAGTGTTTCAGAAAATCCTGATTTACAAACATTTTTGCATAACCAACTCTAGGTTTTACGCAGGATGGTTTGAAAATGTCCAATGAGCGGCAGTTCTGTGGGCAAAAATGCCTTGTTGAAGCCAAGTTCAGACTTGAGATGATATAAAGTGACAGTAACTGAAATAATCACTTGATGCCACCAAGGTCTATAGAATACCATCTCTGAAACCAATTCAAATGTTGAGGTAGACGGGCTCCAGCAGCAGAAGGCCACACTGGGTGTCACTCATGGCAGCTACAAACAGGAAACAGAGGCTACAATTAGCTTGAGCTCCGGAAATTTGACAAAAAATTTAAAGGTGACCTATTTTGCTAAATCAACTTTTTTTTTTTTTTTTAGCTTTTAACCATGTTATAATGTTGTTTCCACCTCAAAAACATACCTGGAGTTGTATTTTGTTTCATTTCACACATTTAAACCATGTAAACCACAAAGCAGTCAGCTCATTTATCTGTGTTAGCATCATGTTTATAATAGCCATGCTAACTAGCCACTATATCATGCTCTGTCTATCCCCCACTGTTCAGCACTCAGAGATTCTCCTCTCATGTCTGAACTCAAATCCTCCCAACTTTATTTGCATGCAAATTAAAAAGGAGAGGATTAAGAGGCAGTAGTGTCTGTGTCTATAAACGACGGAGTTTCCTAAGGGTTCAGAGCTGACGGAGTAAAGTAAAGTAGGTGGGGCCAAATAGGTAACAGCTTCCCAAAAGAAGACGTTTTCAATATATATAAAGTATTTCATATGTCAAACACTGATGCATTGGTGTCCAAAACTATTTCAAAAAGCTGGGAAAGGATTGGGCTCTGATGGGTTTTGATTTCTTCAGAAAGGTCCATTGCACGAATTGCAAACATGATTATTTGAGTTACCATTGCCTTCCTATGACCTCTAACCAGTCTGGCCATTCTCCTCTGACCTCTGCATCAACAAGGCATTTTCAGTCACAGAATCGCCACTCACTGAATATTCTGTCTTTTGGAGGACATTCTCTGTGAGCTGGCCCGGTTGCCACAATAAAAGTCCCCATAGTTCTTTTCCCCATTCTGATGCTCACTTTGAACTTCGTCAGGTTTGTCTTGAACATGTCTTATATCTAAATGGCTATGAGCTGCCTCCATGTGATTTTGTAATTCAGTTTCAATTTTCAAAAGCAGCAGGTGGATATAATTAATTGGGTAGTAAGTACATGTCTTTAGCCATGCGTTTATCATATCTTTGCTCCTGTCCCCTCCTTTCTTTCTTAGATCACTAATTTAAAAGTTGCCTCTGGCCCCTAAAGACACTGCTTGTTCTCTGTTTTGGACGCGGCAGCATCCTGATCTCCCATCCCCTGCTCCGGTAATGTACTCGCTGACCTTGGCGAGAATGATCCACTGGCAGATTGCTACATGGTAGGGGCACAGCAGCTATTATTTTGAGTCAGTGCTGGATAGACTGCCAATATTTCTTCCCAACAGGATGAGGGAGGTCAGCTGACCAAAATCAATCTCTGTTACACGCCTCACTATAACTCTTAAAAACAGGTTCACGGCGGAGATATATTTCCCGCGTTTATTTCTCCATATTTGGCTCATCTTTCTGCTATCTTCAGATGCCCTTGCGTTTTCGACTGTTACAATGCAGAGGGGAGCAAAATGTGCAGTGTGTAGGTGAGGCGTGCATGCAAATTAAAAAACAGCTTATGAAGATTACACTGGAGACTCCGCCGGCTCACCGCAGGTCTATGTAAAGCCTGAATCAAATTAATGTTTGCGTTTTTAGCTGCTTCATCTGCTTTTGGAAGTAATCGAGTTTGTCTTATACATATCCACTTCTGCAGGTGAAATGAATTAATCCCACTATGGTCCCTTTGACTCTGAAGGACGTCTTTCTCATTTGAAATTTACACTGGGGTTTAGATTTGTATTCCAATTACGTTTTTCAGTGTGGCTACTGATTGGATCTGTACATGACATACCTTATATCTTCCTTCTGTAGATCTGAAAGAAGTTAAATATTTGACATAAAATCAGACATAACCACTGTCACAGAAAACATTCAGTATAGTCTTGATTTCTGCTGCTACATTCAGATGGAAGGGTCAGGATTTGGTGTAAATGGCATGACTACATGGATCTGTCTGGTCCAAGAGTGGCCCCCAGTGTGGTCTTCTTTTGCTGGAGTCCATATGGTTTGACATATTGTGTGTTTGAACATAGTCTTCTGCAGACCTCGGTTGTAATGAGTGGTTATTTCAGTTACTGTTGCATGTCATTGCACTATGGCTGCGCGATTACTCAAAATTGAATCTAAATGTCGATTTGATTTGACATGATTTAGCAAACTGCAAAGACTGCGATTATTTAAGTTTTAGGCTGTGTGTCCGTGTCCCTGTGCTTTTGTAATAGACAGGAACGCTCACCAATCAGAAGCAATGTAAAAGTTTTTTTGAGATTCAGAACAAAAGAGGAATTGGTGTGTAAAAGTGCGCATTTGTGTTTACAGATGCTAATGAGCCATGTATGCATGAGATTGGTTTTGCTTTGAAAAACGCTGCGCGCCACAAGAGAAGACAGCGGGAGGATGAGGAGGACTTCAATGCTTTTTACGGAGGAAATAAAGACTGTTAAAGTATGCCTAAGTGAAGAGATGAAGACTGTAAAGACTTTTTACTGTAAACTGAATCATGATTTTAAAAAATGTATTGCAAATTGAATCACGATCACAATGTCTGTCAGAAAAATTGCAGTTCGATATTTTTCCAAGACTGTGCAGCCCTATGCTGTACCATTTGTCCTGTCAGCTCACCAAAAATACAACTGGCTAGGTATTTTTTGGTTTTAAATATGCATTTTACTTATTTAAATAATGAGTCTATGATTATAATGAGTGAGAAAACAAACATTCAGATCTTTGGCATCTGTCAAAAAAACTCCCACCATGTTTGATAGTCCATAAAGCATGAAGGCTAAGGGTATAATGCATGTAAGCATGCCTTTACTATATATCAAATTTATTATGATTTTTGACTAATATAGGCTCGAAAGTGTTTTACCTCCTTAGATAAAAAAAATATTATTCCCATAGATTTAGGAATTTCTCCATCAATTTAAATGTCCGGAGGAAAAAAAAAAAGTCAATTTAAATGTCTCTAGAAAAGTTGGGGTGGCATGCCCTTGTTACGTTCTACCTTTTTTTTTTTGTTGTCTCAACTTCACCTAAGCAACCTGGATCTGGATCTGAACAGCTAATTGTGCCCAAAAAATACACAATTTGAATCTGTAAATAACCACAACCAATAGCACAAAGGTTGCGTTGCCTGTTACTGAAATACAGCATAAGGGTGGTTGATCTTCCACTAAAATAATTATGCATAGTGCTGCTTTAAATGCTTCCAAGGCCTGACTGCTTTGCTATAAATCTTATTTGTTAGCTCAGTTGTCTTGTTGCTTAGTCCAGGTTATGTATTCCAGAGTCTGGAACAAACTGGTGTGTGAGAAAGCGCATTGGGATAGGTGTATAAAACTGGAGGCACTCAGTAAATATGATTTTTTTCTTCTTCTCACCTTTACCAGAGAATGCTTTTGTTGGGTTTTCTGCACTAATAGACAACTCCTATTCTTTGGCCTTCCCTTCAAATTGGCCTCAGTGCAGAGATATTTCAGCAGGCCTCAACAGGATGTGCCTCCATCTTTGCCCGGGGAGCATAATTGAGTCGGTGCTTTTAGGAAGCCCTCGCCATAGCAACCGTTTCTGTTGCTATGATACAGTATGTATAGAATGCATGCATGGATGCCTTGGAAGTTGTACTCTCCGGAGTCTAGACAGTCTCCGCTGTCTGGACATGGGCAGCATTCAGATATGGGTATGTTGTATGATCTTACCGTTTTCCTCTTAACTGAATTTAGCTTTAACTGGACTTTTGTCTTAATCTGCAAAAAAACAAACAAAAAAAAAAAAAAACCAAACAAAAAAAAAAACTTGGTTGCAAACTTTAAGTCTTGCACATTGCACCGGCTTCTTTGTCTGCTTGTATCCACCGCCTACTGCTCTCAGCTGGAGAGATGCAGAAGGCAAGGCAGTTGTGGAGACTTTACTATACATTCTGCAGTGCTATCTAGCCTTACCTGTGGTGCTAAAGTACAACTCAAAACTTTCTTGTTGCAGTGCACTCTCAGCAGCAGATGCTACATATATTGCATGTAAATCATCCAGCAGTTCAGAAACTCATGTGACAGACACACGCCTAGGTCAGTGAAGCAGGCTCTAACATACAGTTAAAATTTACCAAATCATATTGTGTCAGGCCGTGAAGGGCAGCACAAATTTTTAGTCCTGTTTAGAGTGGTTTAAGTCCTTATTTAGCCTGGTTTGAGCCTGGTTTTAGTCCTCATTTAGCATTGTTTTAGTCCTGGTTTAGTCCTCATAGCCCTCATTTAGTTCTGGATTAGTTTTCATTTTGCCTTGATATAGTCCTTGTTAGCCTGGTTTTAGTTCTGGTTTAGTCCTCATTTAACCTGGTTTTAATTATGGTTTAGTTCTCATTTAGCTGGGTTTAAGTCCTTATTTAGCCTGGTCCGTTTAGTCATGGTTTAGACTGGCTGTAGTCGTCATTTAGTCTGGTTTTAGTCCTGTTATAGTCCTCATTTAGCCTAGTTTTAGTTCTGGTTTAGTCGTCATTAAGTCTGGTTTAAGTCCTGTTTAGTCCTCATTTATTCTGGGTTTAGTCCTGTCTGTGGTCCAGGTTTAGTACTCATTTAGCCTTGACTTAGTTCTCATTTAGCCTTCATACTTCAACTTTAGCCTTCAACTCTGAGCTTTAAATCTCAATAAACTAGGGCTTCTTGTACCTCTTTTTTTTTTTTTTTTAGATGGCAAGGTTAACATTCTTAGAATCCAAAGTACATAACAAAATAAATTCAGAAAAAATAATTCCTAACTTGTCAGATACACATCTTTGGAAGTTATCATTTAGACCCGCTATGATGTTTTGATATAGCCCAACAAGGTAGTCAGAGCAGCATAAAGAATGTAACTTTTGCCATTGCTCAATGCTCCAGACATTGGCCCTTTTCTTCTCCTTTGACTACATCTGTCCGCACAAACAAAACAGAGGCCTTTTTGCTTTTTGTACTGCTGTTGACATTTCTATTCCAAAAGTTCATCTCTTGCACCAGCCGGTTCACGGAAAGAGCAGCACTGTAGCATCTTGGTGAAATGGTGTTATGGGCAAAATGATGGAGAATTCCTAAGTCAAACTGAGATAACAATTTAATATCCTTACTAACTGTCCTTAAAAATGGACCACTTCCCTTAAGCCCACCCCCTCCCCATGTTTTGCCCCATTCCTTCTCGCCCCTTTCCCTATCCTCCCCATCCTCCCCCCAGCAGTGGAGGGTAGTTGGCAGCAGTATAAAGCACCAGGCTCCGCCGACGACTCGTGCCTGACGCGCTGCCAACTTGTGTGAAGCTAGAACGCCGACTAGCACGAGGGAGGAAAGAGGGGAAAAGAGGTAAACACAGAATGGATTTTTTTTTTTTTTTTTTTGGAAACGTTTCGGAGGTTTTGGCATCCGGCGATAGAACCTCCGTGAGTGGGCAACAATGCTCCGGACTCTAGCGGGGCGAGGAACACTGGACCACGGGTTAGAGAGACAAAAACACAAACGCCATTATCCGCTAAAATAGTTAGCATTGGCTGTCTGTAGCGGGTCCGATCTTTTGGTTCCAGTCCAGCCGCCTTCAAGTGCAAACAAAAGATGACCAAAGTATTCCATGTCAGTCCCATTTAACTCTGTAGCCCGCACTGTGCTCTTCAGATATCCTCCAAAAAAAACAAAAAACAATGGCGCCGGAGCCGAAATTACGCCCATATCTCATCCAAGTCGGAACGAAATCCTTTTCATGAGCGCTTCCCCCATACTCAGGCCAGTTCGTCCCTTTGTAAGCTCTCCCTCCTTGTCGTTTTTGTTGTCCCGTGTTCTTGAGGCAGCGCAGTGAGGGTATTCAAGTCTTTCTCGGTGCCTGTGTTAGTTAGTGTGTAAGGTGGGGGTGATTGTGGCAGAATGGGGGTGCAGGCGGGCAGGCGCTGGGCTGGCAGGGGGGCTCGAGATGGTGAAAGAAGCCAGACTGGCACTGCCTGGACCTCTGCCAGATGCTCCATGGGAGACGGACCCACAGCAGCGGTTGGGTTCAGGGAGCGGTGGCGCGTGGCACATGCTCACAAGAGGGAGAGGGCAGTAATGTTTGACTGAAAGTTGGCTCGTGTGGTCAGTCCAGTGTCCAGAGTGTCTGAAATGTCTTTTTGCCTCCAAACTACACAACTTTATTAGTTGTGGATCATGTGGTCATGTTAGAGGCCGGTTACACAAAGGCAATATTCAGTGTTATAATCTGGTGTTCTGATAATATATATTCTTAATAATACACGTATTATAAATGGATCAGAGTTTTATCAGCACTGCTATCTTGTGTGTAATGACTTATGTAGTCGGCTTCGCAGCGCTCCTGTTGAGATGGCAAACATACTACATTTTTCTCATCAACTGAGTGTGTTCGCATGAATGCAGATGTTTTGGTTGCACTACAGGCCAGCGTTTCTTGCTGGCATTGTGTTAATGGACTTTTACTTTATGAAGCCCTATTAAGGAAGGCACGAGGGTCGGCCCCACAAACTTTGATGGGTCTTTTCTTTTTTCTTTTTTTTTCTAAAGAACATCTTTATTGGTATTGCATATTTGTATACACAGTACCTTACACACATTAACATTACATTTTACACTCAGTGAGGGAATTTGCCGCAGTGCACCGGGGCAGCAGTAGCTCAGTTGGTAGAGCCACTTGTCCAGTAACCAGAAGGTTGGCGGTTCAAACCCCACTCCCACTGTTGCATACTGTCGTTGTGTCCTTGGGCAAGACACTTAACCCACCTTGCCTCCGGTGTCTGCGCACACTGGTGTATGAATGTGAGTGTGAATGGGTGAATGGTTCCTTGATGTAAAGCGCTTTGAGTACCCATGAAGGTAGAAAAGCGCTACCATTTATTTTACCCTGGAGCAGCTAGGGGTTGGTGTCTTGCTCAAGGCCACATTGACAATGCCCAGGATGTGGCAAAGGTGACACTTGGTACTTTGGGCTGGGATGTGACCTGACGACCCTCTGGTTCCAAGACCAAGTCTCTATATACTGATCCACAGCCACTCTTTGTGATACACTTTATGTACTTAGTGGACCAAGATCTATTTAGAGTCTTTGAGTGCTTATGAGATCCAGGTCCAGTTTGTGGACAGTTTGAGTTTTGACCATGATGTAGAGCACACAGAGATACAGCCTCTGTCTGACAGTGCCCTACTCCAGTCTTTTAAGAGAACTGCCCTATTGAGTTGAAAACACAAGTTGCAGAGTGCAATCTGTCTTTATGTATGGGAAGACTTTGTCCTTGTTAATTGCTATAGCTCTTCCTTGTTAGCTGAGCACTCCTCTGTATATGTTGTAAACTGAAAGTAGATGCGCTGCACAATATTGAAATAAAACTGTTTTTGTTATTTATGTAATACATTTAGATGAGGCAGAGGATAGAAGGTATAAGAATTGAATGAATGAGGAATTGTTGGAAGGAATAAATGGAAGCAGTCAAGGAGGAGGACTGGAAAGGTCATTGTGTGTGAAATCTCCAAAAAGAAATCCGGCTTAACCTTCTTGAAATTTCTTAACATTTTGTGTAATTAATGTCTGTGTTAAAGACTTACTAGTGTAGAACAATTTCCAAATCTTTGGTTACTGTCATTTTTCAGCAGACTTGACTTTCCACCACATCCCACTTCAGAAATGGAAATCCTATTAACTAAAGGAGATACAGCCCAAAATTTTGAACAAGAGCTTAGGAACTTGAGTGCAGTGTCTTTGTGGAGCGATTACTGTAGCCTTCTACTATTATGGCTGACTGGAGCCTATCCCAGCAACTTTGGGCCTAAGGTGAAATGCACCCTTAACAATGGCCAGTTAGTTGCAGGGCCATCATCATTAGACATAAACTGACAGACAAGTATTCACTCTGAGTTTACACAGATGAGCGCAATGTCCAGCAGTAGTTCTTGCTGGACAATGTGTTTGTTTTACACCAAGGACATTATAGCCACTCCTACTATGCTGTTCGTGTTGATCTCCCACTTCCAAAATTGTGGCCATCTCTTTCTTTACGCTGTCTGTGTAAAATTGGTGTTTGTTGTTGCAAATGAACAACATTTTTCCAACTCAAGAATTACCTTCTTCTTCTCCATGGTGCAACATTCACCAAAGTCCTGGGTGTGATGCATGCAAGTGTAGCAGTAGTTTATTTTGACATTCATTTACAAACGACGCCTTCGGACCATCTCAGAAGGTGTGTCTCCTGAACCTGACCTGTGCGTTCACATATCAGGATGAAGTCGGTAGAATGTGAGTAGAATTTGAGTTCACACATAAGAGGAGCATGTCCATGTGCCGCGGAGGGTGAGCGGAGCGGGGTATGAAGCTTAATTAATACGACTGTTAGCAATGCAAAGCTAACAGAAAAATGAGCCCTTTGCAGTGACAGCATTTTTTGCACTGAAACTATTATGTTTACGCAATCTAACGTGCAACTTAATTGTACAGATAAAAGTAACGCACAAACAAGTTGTAGAGTGTGTGAAGATTCATGCGGAGTACATCTAAAGAAGCCCCAAATCATCTGGCCTCCAGACTAGAGGTCAATATATCGCACGAATTTTATGCATGATTCTTGCACTTTTTTGCTCATTTTTGGTCAGGCACTTGTCTGGGCATCCATGTGACTGAAGGACATGCTTGACAAGGAATTGCTTTATCTCAGCCTGAAAAGCTCAAAATGACAATAAAAAGATTTTGCAAATTTTTCTGGCAATAGAAACTGTTAGAACAAAAAAATCCAAATGCATTTTGTAGCTCTACCCAGTCTCTACTTGCATGGCAATTTTGATTGTGATTGCCTTATTGGATTTCTCAAAAAAACTCATCTTTAACTCTTCTCACTGTCCAATTCTAGCACATTTGTTTCAGTTGTAATAAGCATTACTAAAACAAATGGTTATATTAAATTAATTTCATTCATAAAATTAAGAAAATCGGCCCTGCATATCTGTCCATAAAAGAGGAAGTGTTTGTTGGCCATCGGCAGCTCTGAATTTAAAAAAAAATTGCTATCAGCATTGACCAAAGAAAAATCCATATCAGTCGATCTCTACTCCGGACCACCTCCTCACACATAGCAAACATCTGATCCTTCTGGACATAGCACTAAGGCCGTCCAATGATCATGTATGGAGATGTGAAAAGTGTACTTGACAACCAGGCACTCCTGAAGATTTTAGAGGGTGACTGTGCGTGTTTGTAAAGAGCCTTTGACTGTTTCCTGTGTCTCCCTGAATGTAGCTCAGTAGATTGTCGTCAAGCTTCTCAAAAAATTGAACTCCAACCTATCTTGAGCGTCTCGTTCCTGGGCTGCACTTCAGTTGTTGAGTAAAATACAGTAGACAGCAGTTTATATGCAGGTGATATATGACAGTGTCCTTCCACGCCGCTGTTGAGCTGGTGTAAAATGGGGTTCACATGCATTCATTAGGGGCATTTTAGTTTCACCAGTTCACCTACACGTGCATGTCTTTAGATAATTGGAGGAACTGGAGAGAACCCACAGTAACACTGGTAGACATGCAGGCTCCACATAGAGGTTGCATTTCAGCTGCACACAATATATCATACAGTATTTATTGTTCTCACAACATCTGCAGCAGCCCATATTTCAACAAATGCCTTGTATGCAATGACACACAAGTATTTCTCCTCATATATTATTACTGCAATATACAATATAGTTATTGCCGGCTAACATGTTTCATTCCAATATGGCAGTCAGGTCTTTTTTCCTGTTCTTGGTCTGACCTTCCATGTCCATTGCCGTTTTACCTGAGTTTATACCGATTCAGTCTTTTAAGTTTTTACATCTCTTCTCACTACATTCAGCCTCTTGTTTGTTTTTCTTTTACTTCTATAGTGAGTGCTCTGAGTGGTCTTTTTTTTTTCTTTTTTCGCAAGCCCCCTAAGGCACCGTGGTCTGAAAGCCTCCACGGGGAAAAAAAAGTGCTTCTCTGCCTCACTGTTACCATCATCTGTTGCTTTTCGCTGCCTATTTACTCCTTTGACTGTTTTGGCAGCCCCCCATCTCTCCTCCTCCACTTGTCTCGCTCTCTTTCTCACTCATTTGGCAACTTCACGACTTTTTTTTTTTTTTTTATCGCTGCAACCAGATAAAGAGAACAAGGGGGTGTAAGTGAGCAAAACAAATCGCAGATAGAAGAAGAAGATACTCGGCCGGCCTATCAGCACCTTATGTCACTCCCTGGTTGCAGAATGTTTAGCCTGTAGAGCTGCTCGGGCAGATTTCCTTTTGATAGCTGCCGACTGAGGCTGTGAATGTGACCTAGCGGTGCCAAGCTGCTGCTAAGTGTCCACTACAGTGAGACTGCCGGAGGAGGGTCAGGCCTCTAACATTTTAGCAGTTCTGTTACTGCATAGTGGAAGTGTTCTTCAGGTGTAAGGCCAGGTGATATACCTAATATGATATGGCTATAAATAAAACCTTTTTTTGTCCACATGTTTGTCAAGGACAAAAGCCGCCAAAATAAAATGAATAATGTTTTGAACTGTGGTATGGAGTTGGTCATGTGGTGTGAGGTCATGTCATATGGTGTGATGTTCAAAATTGTGTAAAAAGTCAAAAAATGATTAAAGAAAATATAGGTGGAACAGAAGAATACCTTTCACAAAAGCTTCAAGCATTTTAGCAGAATTTTGTCAAGATTTGTTAAAATTTTGTAAAAATTTCTTTGAAGGCTCAGAAAGGTAAAGCATTTTGCATGATTATTAATAAAAGTATGCAAAAGGTTGCAAATGTGTTTTTTTAGGGAAAATATCTAGTTTTTATTTTATACAAAATTGTTTTCCTGTCACGCCACATGATGCTGATTTGAGTAATTCATAAAAAAATTAAATTGATGAATTAAATGTGTAATTAATTCATCTTTAAAATGATACATTTTATGTAAAAAAGTAATTATTTCTCTCTCTGTCTCTGTCTCTCCCTCTCTCTCTCTCTCTCTCTCTATCTATATCTGTATGTATGTATGTATGTATGTATGTATGTATGTATGTATGTATAAAAATATGGTATGTGCTGCAGTGCATCATGAAGTACTAAGTTTGTCTGATGGGTGGCGTTGATTGATTAAAATTAATTTATGACGCATTGCAGCACAAGACCATGAAATAAGTAATTAAATCTTGAAATAAATATGTATGTTTTTACATAAAATAAATAGTATATTTACTGAATCAGTGATATATTTATCAATTATTTCTTGATTTATTTATTCATGTCATTTTTGGCACTTTTTGTCCTCCATAGGAAACAACTTTTAATGATATGAATAAAGAACACAGTTTTGAAGGTGCTATTAAACTGAAGCACATTGATAATTTGCATAAACATCTAAGAGCAGTTTCCAATGAATTCCAGATGTAACATGACTCATTTCACGGGTGACATTTTTATTATTAGTGTTATTAGTAGAATCACAACGGCCCTGGACACAAAGGAAGTTCTTCCCATAAAAATGTGAATTTGCAATAGAGTAATTGTGCCCAGTCCAATTCAAGTGGTGTACCAGAAGTGTGTGTTATAAATGTGATTCCCTTTGGCTTATTTTCCCATATTTTAGGGCTGCAAAACCATCAAAAACCTGCAATCTTGCCATAACTTTTCTGTCATACTAATCTTCTGGAGGCTGCTTATTAATTGTCTTATGTTTTCCCTATGTAAATAGTAACATTCTAATAATGAGAATATAGCTTTATCATGTTTTTCTTGGTAAGGCATCATTGGTTCTCTCCGAGTACTTCAGTTTTTTCCCCACCAAAAACTTGGATGTGTTGGCAAATGTAAATGTTCCAGAATGAATTAATGAATGTAAGAATGAATGGGTATCTGTCGGTGTCTCTAATTGTTAGTCTTGCAATTAACTGTCAGATGACCATGCTGTGCCCCACCTCATACCCAAAACCATAATGTATACTTTAGTAGTGGAATAATGAGACTTTAGTGATGGAAGTGGACTGATCTCAATGCAGTTATATTGAGTAAATGGTGAAAAAACTGGCATCAGTATTTGGATGAGAGATATCGGACCTGTGTTTGCATTTTTTTAGTCTTACACTTTTATGGTGATTTTTGGTCAGGCACATGTCCGGACAACCATGTGAGTGAAGGACCTCAGTTTCCCCAGCCATTTTGTAGCGGTTTAGGGTCTTAATCTGCAGTTCATAGGAAACATCCAAAATTGCTTTATCTCCACCTGAAAAGCTCAAAATAGCAATAAAATGATTTTGCTCATTTCTTTGGTGTTGAACGCCGTAGAACAAAAAATCCAAATGCATTTTGTAGCTCTCCCCATGCTCTACTTGCACAGTAAGTTTGATTGAGATTGGCTTATTGGTTTTCTCAAAAAACTCAAAATTATTAGAGGCCATTGTGGCAGCCCTGCTACAGATGTGTGAGATTTAGCCTTAAGATGCTTTGGGAAGTCCTGAGAATCCAACTCAGAGTGTCCCCAACCATCTTTCACTGGTTTGGGCATCTTACACTGCTGTTCATAGGAAACATCCAAAATCGCTTTATCTGAAAAACTAAAAACAAGATTGCCTTATTGGTTTGGTTAAATGGCTATATTATATTAATTTCTTTCATAAATTAAAAATATTGGCAGTATTTATCGCCCATTGACTGCTCAGAAAAACCCACATCGGTTGACCTCTAATCTAGACAACCTTACCTCTGACTATAAATGTATATAGCTTGTCATACTGAAATAAAAAGGCTGACTGAGCTTCAGAAATGAACAGAGCATAAGTGGGTCATACAGTGGCAGCAGGCCACAGAGCATGCAACATGTATGAGGTTTGCATGTGGCTAAGTGAAGCAGCACATGAACATAAAACGAGATGGAGAACAGGCGCCACGTTCCTCCCACAGCTGTGTGTGAGTGCTGTGCCATCTGAAGATGTGTGCCTCCATTTTATTAGGCGTAATGCCAATATGCAAAATGACATCGCTGCCAAGTTTGGCAACATAATAGAACTTGCGAAAAACAGCAGTAGAAAATATTTGCTGTGAGCTCTAAAGATGGCCGTGGGCTGTGCTTTTCACACTAGAACTACCTGCTCTTAATAAAACGGCAAGAGTTTCATCAAATGAGTCTTGTAGCTGCTCCTGGCTGCAGTAGGCTTTTTGTACTGTTTGTTCAATAGGCTAGAGATAAATAAAAGTTTTGTTCCATTTACACATTTTGCAGCACTATAAAGGCAGTGGTTCTCAACTGGGCTTATTGTGGGACGTGGTTTAATTCCCTTTAATTTTGACCCACTTCTTACCAAACATTTTTTTTTTTCTAAATGATATTTCACCTTTTTGGCACAATATATTAAAATCTGATTACATTAAAACAATATTTAGGTTTCAAAGCTTTAGATCTTGCCATTTAGCATGAAAAACTAACATACTATATACTTGAATCCACCAACTAATTATGTTCTTTTCTGTGTTATCACTATCGTTGTTCTATTATGGCATTGTATGCATAAAATAGGACTTTACACAGCATACTAGCATGCCATGAGCAACTGCTGTGCTATGAACAACCACTTAATTAAGTAAAACTAATATAGCTGATGAATCTCCTAGCCTAAAGAGGAAGCTCTCATTTATTTCTGACTGTGCAAGAAGATGTGTGCAGTAATAAAACTATTACTTCAGTTTAATGACTTGCACTGCAGTATACACTATGTTTATTTACTTGCACTCTTAAAAGTCATGTTGAATCATTACAACTTGAATTATTATTTTTTTTTATCCACAAAATATATATTTTTTAATTCCGTTTGTATTTAGTCAGTCAGTATTTAGTCAGCATGTTTCTAGTCAGTTATGTTTTAATTTATTTTCTATAGCACAATATCACAACAACAGTGTCCTTAAAGAGCTTCACAGGAATAGACATAAACAAACAGGCAAATAGACTATCCCAGGACATCCTCTGTCCTTAGACAATCCTTCTCAGTAAGGAAAAACTCTGAAAAAAACCCAGTTCCCTCAGGGAGAACCACATGAAAAATAGAGCCACTCCCAGGACGGACAGGCTGTAGATGTGTCAAGGACTGATGGATACAGTCCATTTTAGGGCTGCAGCTAACGATTATTTTGATCATCGATGAATCTGTTGATTATTTTTATGATTAACTGATTAATAATCAGATAGTGAAGTGTAATAAATGCATGATGACTCTGGTGGCCTAACAATGACAAGTGGTTTTAAAAATGTGTGTTTTATCATTCCTGTTAAAAATGAGTGACAATACTACAAAACAATCATGTTTTTATAGCTTCATTGCACTGTCCTAGTAATAAATAATAATAATAAATCAATAATAATAAATCTCTTCTGCCTCTGTCTAAATTAGTTGAAAATTATTTTAATAATCGATTATTCTGATTGGTTATTGCAGCCCTAGTCTATTTGCTGATATAGTTCAAGTCTGGATGCAGCAGGTGAGGAAGGCTTGATCCAGGGAGGTGAGGGGGTGAGGGTTAAGTAGGAATCTGTGGGCTCCACAGGTATTGGGTAGTTTGTCTGTGTTATCTTGATTCCTGCCTCTACACAAAGCATGTCATAAAATATGACAGAACTTTGTAATGCTCACTATATATGTAAGTATATTATGTGTGTTTTTGCTTTGGTTAAGACCCAAATGTAATATCAGTACAGTCATAAATGATCCTGGTTGACTTGAGGAAAGCAACTGTATCAGATTACAGCTTGTTTGGACTCTGATTGGGGTCGCGCTCCACATCTCCTAATGGCCGGGGAGCAATCACACACCCAACCCAGAGGAAGCCTCCATTATTGGTTACGTCCCTAAGCCCGAAGTGTACTCTGTGGCCTGTTTATCCGCAGACTAATATTAGTGGTTGCAGTACAAACCAGCCTTGCTTAGCAGAGATTTGCACGCTAAGTCACCTCAGTCTTCTTAACGCCTAATCCCCCCTCACACATCTGTGGGCTACGAGGCACACGCACAGACCGACACATACACACACTTTGTTTTTTTTTGTTTAATACCAGGTTGGCAGTGGAGTGCCACCGCCCCCCAGCCACCTCTCAGCACTCCAGTTTGTTTTACTTACTGGGTGAAGATTATAGGCCAGTGCTGGCTATTTGGCCTTTCTGTGCTCATGGGCTTACACTGACATGAATCCCTGGCATGATGTCAAGCCTAGAGCGCTCTACTAGGGCTGCACAATATTAGAAAAACACAATATTTTTGATTGTTTTGTGATATTTTAATGCCTCTTTTGAGATGTAACTTTCATTTAACATTCCAAACAGATATAATGCTTTAGATTAACTTTAACTTTTTGTCCAAAGACATGCATGTGTTAGGTGAATTGGTGACTCTAAATTGACCCTAGTGAATAAATGTGTGCGTGAACAGTTGTATGTCTGTGTTCGTCTGAATGTGAGTGAGTGACGGGACTACGGATGGAAATTAGCTCTGAGCTATAATCCGGATGTATTTACAGCACTAGCTGCTGTTCATTAATACACGCTGTCCCATATAAATAAATAAATAAATAAATAAATAAATAAAATAAATAAAAATAAACTAAACTATAGGGCTATTTCAGTATTAAAAACAGAATGCATTAAGAATAAACCAAGTTGTTGGATTCAGGGCTAAAGTATAACTAAATACAAGTTCTAAACCAGGTTTAAACTAGTAATCAGCATGGGAATACACTAGGGCTATTGTTTTTATAGGCATTATGTAAACATTTACTATTATTTTTTTTTTTTTTTGTTTTGTTTTTTTTCTTTTCTTTGGTACCAATATTGTGCTGGCAATATTGCAATAACTAAGTGGGAGTTTTCTGGTTAAATAAAGATCAGGCAAAAATAAGAAATATACACACAAAATGGAAAATTGTTGTGACCATTGAAAAATATTAAAATTCCTTAATTTAGTTCTAATTTAGTCCTGGTTTAATTTTTGTTAAATCTTGATTGTGTGACAGTTTTTACTAATGAATACAAGGACTCATATATCTGCTTAAATGTAGTCAAAATATTGCCAATCGTATTACCATTGCAATAATCAACATTATTATTACATATTGCACATGTTTCTGTTATTGTTTAGCCCTAGTTATTATGACATGATATATTGTACAGACCAAAGTACACCAGACATTTATGGATATACTGTATAAAACATATATTTTGATTGTTGATAATGCAATAACTACAATATTATCATATTTACTTCATTGTCATTGTGCGAGTATTTTTTTCTGATACAGATATTGGGATTGTTGATATTGCAATATACTCCAGGGTGCAAGCCTAATCTACCTGTGGAAGTTTAAAAACGTACTCATAACATTATCGGGATACCTGTCTTTGCAGTAGGGACATTGCTATTGCTGATACTGCAATAACAATAAACAACCCAGATATTGCAGTAATGGTAAATTCTCAATGCAAATGTACACCTGGCATAAAGACATTTACTCATCATGTTGTTGTGATGCAATTATTGTTTTGCTATACAGATATTGCAAGAGGAGTTTTTGCTGTGTATTGTGAAGCCCTAATATAATGTAAAAAAAAAAAGACATTATTGCTTTAGTCTAAATTTTTTTCACTGATTGTCACACACTAAAAAATATATGCTGAGGAAGGCCACTAGAGGTGATGTATTTCGCTTCATCATAAAAGTAAGTCCCTTTCACCTCGCCTGGCCCCTTTGGCACAAGTTTTATTCCAGATGGCCTTCTCTTTCAGACACTGGTGTGTGGCTGAAATTTTTGCCTCCACCAACCACTTATTTCCATATTTCTTCCTTAATGCCAGCTCCAGCTTACACAAATATGAATCTTTTTACCTGTGCTTATTATCTTGCGCTTAATTACTTTTTAAATGAATATTTTAGCTGCTCCCTTTATTTCTTTCACCACAGTGAAGCAGTGGTGGAATGTAATGAAGTAAAAGTACTTAGTTACTTAAGTACAATTTTCATGTATCTGTACTTGAGTAAATTTTACAAGGGGTACTTTTATTTTACTTTACATTTTAGAGCAAGTATCTGTACTTTTTACTGCACTACTTTTTTGAATTGGTTTGAAGTAAAAAGTATTTTGAGTTTTCTTTAAAATCATTTGTTTTTGCCATGTTGTTATTGTAGACACAGTACATGAGTAAAAAAAAAAGCCCTATAATAGTACTCTTCAGAAAACCTTCCCAACAGATTTAGTCTCTTCTAATACACAGTTAACCTTTTGTTTTCAGCACAGTTTTTCAGCAAAATCCCTCACATTTAACACATTCATTAGTTTTTGAAACTGTCTAAAATACTTTTACTTTTTCTAAATTTGAAAGTGAGTACTTTTATACTTTTTCCTATGTAAAAATTCTCATGTGATACTTTTAGTTGTGTACATTTCTTTAAGTAAAAAAAAACAAAACAAAAATGGAGTCCCTTTTCCACCACCGCAGTGAACTGTTCACATGGCCTTGTCGCAACCAGCCACTGTGACTGGGGTTGGGTAATGTGGGTGAAGTGTTTTGTCCAGGGACACAACAGTATGCACTTCGGGCGAGGTTTGGACCGCCCACTCTCCGATTATTTGGCGAACGCTAAACCCATTGCGCCTTTGTCACCCCTTGCAGCAATAAGTACCACCTGTGGCAATTTTGCCCAGTTGAGAATGAAGCCTGTGAGCCAATAAACAAAAAATCATTAGTTTGGACACCCTTTGCTTTACTGATATGGTTGCGGTATGTTTTTACCAACAAATTTCTCATATTGTGCAACCCTAATGTACACTTGCCTGTGCCAAGCCTATAGCGCTCACTACACTCACTTTTAAAGCCTTGCAATTGCATAAAAGAGAGCTCAGGAACCCACCTAACTATGTGAATGTGTTTAATTGTGGGTATTGAAGGGTGGACAGCGAGGTTGGGAAGGCAGTCAAAGCCATATAATCTCTTAAATGTCTTCCAGCGCAGTGGCCGCTAGCTCTGATCCGCCGGCTCGGGGTCACTACTCCGAGCCCTTGAAGCCGTTAATGGGTCCCCTTTTTACACAGCCGCTGTAATTCTTCGGAGCTGAGGCGCGCTGCTCTGTGTCAATGCTCTCACACTGCTCTCTCTTCACAGAAAAGCATGCCGTCAATGGGAATCCCACTGTGGAGCCGTTTCCAGAAGGCATGGAGACAATCATGTTCGGTGAGACTGCACCATCAACACCTGGTTAACCCCAAGCACAACAGGCGTTTACTCATTCTGTTAGTCATTTGCTCAGGAAGAAACTGAATTATGCTTCGATATACTGTGCAGTTAAACAAATAATTGAATTCTGACATTTGAATATCGACAGTGCCAAGTTGTAAACATGTGCTTTTTTTAAAATGTCATCTACAACTCTTATGTTCTTACAGTTCCTTCCACTAATATTGGCACCCTTGGTAATTATGAGCTAAGAATGCTGGGGAAAAAAATCCCTTTTTGTTTTAACATTTTTATCTTTTTCTCAAAATATGAACTTAAAACTCTGCTGTCATTTAGGGCTGCACAATATGGAAAAAATGCGATAATTGATAACTATGTTGAACTGGTAGTTTAAAATAGTGACAGTGGCATAGTAAGTTAAATTCACTTTTAAAAAATCTAAGTCCCTGTATTCACAAGTTAAAACAGCATCAAAATCAAAACTTAACACAGACTAAATCAGGAATAAAACAAGGCTAAATTGTGACTAAACTAAGGACATTTCCACTAAAACTGGACTTTTAAAACAATTTTATTTAGTCACAACACATTTTAATTTAAGACTCTGGTAGGAAAATTATGCTGAGTGTAAATCTCAGATGGAAGACCATAATGTTATTGTGACATATTTAGATTCATGCGATATTGATATTGTGTTTGCTGATATTGTGTTAACAATAATTTTGTAATATATTGTGCAGCCCTACTATCATTGACAAAAAAAACCAACTACACCATTTTAAACACATCAAGAGTTAAATATATCCATATATCTGTCTATGAATTCACATTTGCAAAATATTTTTGAAATATATTCCAAGTGATTTCTTAATCTTTTTAGTAATGTGTGAATGTGTCAGTGTGGCTGTATTTGGTGGTGGAGGCGGAGGGGGCTGTAGATGCAGATTGGCAGCCACGCTTCCATCAGTCTGTCCCAGGGCAACTGTGGCTACAGAAGTAGACTACTGCTACTGAGTGTGACTGAGGAGTGAATGAATAATGCAATGTAAAGCACTTTGGGTATCTAGAAAGGCGCTTTATAAATCCAAAGCATTATTGGTGACAAGGAACATAGGACAAGGAAATATTCCAACAGTGAATTGAGGTTACACAAAGGCTGAACTATTTTAGTCATTCAGCACAATGCCTAAGACCAAAGAACACAGGTGTGCCGTGCAGCAAAAGGTCGATGCACTTCACAAAATGGGAAGCGCCATTAAGAGAATAGTAAAAACAAAAAATGCCAATTTCCAACATCAGGGTAATAATTAAGAATTTGAAGTGAATGGATGTGTTCTGAATCAGCCTGAAAAAGGACATGTGTTTATCTTGTTCCAACACACTGTCAGCTCTTAAATCTCCATGAAATACTACTGGAGAACTACAGGAGTTAGTTGGACCTTGGGGACCGAAAGTCTCCAAATCTTCAGTACAAAGTTACCTACATCACCACTAATTGTTTCACAGCCTCTACTCTCATTCAGAAACCAACTGAAGTGTCTTTAGTTATCCAGACACTACTGGAACTTTAAATGGGATTGTTTTCTATGGTCAGGTGAAACCAAAACAGAAAGTTTTGACAATAAACACTAGCAATGGGTTTGGTACAGACAGAGAAAAGCCATATGGAAAAGTACCTCATGCACACAGTAAAATGTGGTGTTTTTTGTAATGTTTTGGGACTGTTTTTTAAGTATGGTATGGTATGATGGTTTACAATTCAAAAACATCTTGGATGCTATAGTTTTTGAACATTTAACACTCATATCTTGATCCATGCTTTGTTTCTTCAAATTTCTACAAAAGATAAGAACATTTACAAAACAAATTCTGGAAATGTTGGGATATTTTTTTTAAGCTTGAATAAACCGAAAACGAAAAGACTTTCAAATCACATGAGCCAGTACTTTATTCACAATAGATCATAAATCACATAACTAATATTTATTTGAGAAATGTTACACTGTTATGCACTGTGGACCAAGGCTCATTTAAAATGGACTGTTTCAAAGTGGGATAGTGTTCTATGGTCAGACCTGTCCAAATTTGACATTCTTTTTGGAAATTGCGGATGCCTTGTCGTCCGGCCTAAAGAGGAGGACACCTTCCAGTGTGTTCTCAGCATTCAGTTCAAAAGTAGCATCTCTGATGGGATGGGGGCATAAGTGCATACGGTGTGGGCAGCTGCGTGTTTTGGAAGGAACTATGAATACTGAAAGGTACAGTATATAAAGGTTTTAGAGCAACATATGCTCCCCTCCAGATGTCGTCTATTTCAGGGAAGGTCTTGTGTATTTCAGCAGGACAATGCAAAACCACAGACTTCAGTTATTACAACAGCATGACTTCATTGTAGAAGAGTCCGGTGCTGAATTGGCCTGCAGTCCAGATCTGTCACCTATAGAGAACATTTAGCGCATCATCAAATGAAAAATACGTCAAAGACAACCACAAACTCTTCAGCAACTGGAAACTTATATCAGGCAAGAATGGGACCAAATTCCAACACCAAAACTCTAGAAACTCTAGAAACTCATAACCTCGATGCCCAGACGTCTTCAAACTGTTCTGAGAAGAGGAGGAGATGCTACCCCATGGTAAACCTGCCCCTGTCCCAACTATTGTAAAACTTGTAGCAGGCATCAAATTTGAAATAAGCTTATTTTGTGCATAAAAGTGTAAATAAAATATTGACTTGTGTCATTTGAAAGTATTTTAAGTTTTCACTTTATTCAAATATAAAAAACATCCCAACATTTCTGGAATTTGGGTTGTAGATTATTAAATCCTGGAAATTGTAGTGCAGTGGATGGCTGAAATTCCTACCCCTTTAGGTTAGTTGTTCTTAAACTTTGGCATATGTACCATTCTGGCTACGTTGGCTTCCTTTCTGTGTGGAGTTTGCTCAGAAGTCTAAGATATAATAACCATATAAATGCAAAATGTACACTTTTCACATTTACGTTATTGCATCAGGAAGTGCACCAAACCAAAGCTAGACTAAAAATTTGAACAAGTGAATGCTAGGAGGGAAAGATTCACTGTGGTGCCCTGGATGGGAAAAGCCAATATTCTATACCTGCCCACCACTAGGATGTGTATCGATCCTCTCACCTCTGGGGCAGCCTTACAACCTCTCTTTGCAGTATGACTCCACAGCCACCATGCACCTTTTAGGATCAGTTGATATGATAAAACAGGAACATACCATAATGAAAGTGAGCTTTAAAGAGGCTAATATTAAACTTGCACAAATTAGGGGTGAGTAAAAGGGAAGGAAACAAGTGGTGTGTACGATCTGAAAAAGTAAATACTGCTGAATCCCATTGCATGAAATTGTCTCACTATTCTATTTTCATAATTGGTGATGCTCGTCCTTGCAACACCAAGGCATGAAAGGCCTCTGGATTTTATATATAACCCATAGGTCCTCTGCACTGTTTGATATTCCACTTGTGTAGGTAGTTAGGTGAGGTGTAGAATGGAGCTGGAACAGTCTGTTTTCTCTGTCGGACTTTATGTGCTCAGCCATAACAGCAGTAACCTCTCTTTCAGGTGCTATCTTGTTATTCTGTCAAGACTTGTCAGTGTCTCGATATTTTTTTTTTGCAGCCCTTTTTATTCTACATTTTTTTTGTTTCAGAATTTTTACTGCTAAGACTATAATTATTTTTTGCCTTTTGAGTATTCACATCTCAGACAAGCCCCCATTTTTGTTTTCTAAGTTTGTATTGCATTATACAGGGTTTCTGTGGGCCAGGGTCTTAAAAAGTCTTACATTTGCCAAGATGCAGACTGTTAGGTCTTAAATACATTTAAACAGGTCTCAAATATGTCTCATACATTACATGCAACTACCTAAAATGTCTACTTAACTGCTCAAAGGCATTTTACTGGCGCCAATATGAGGGCTTTTTTTTTTTTTAACAGTCTCAAAAAAGTTATTGAAGCCTGCAGAAACCCTGACTATAGTTGTACGTTTTTTTTTTTTTCTCCAAAGTAATTAGCACTACTGCCTCACAACAATATCCTGGGTTAGAGTCTCAGATCCATGGAGAACTCCATTCAGTGTGGAGTTTGCATGTTCTCCCCGTGCTTGAGTGGACCGTCTCCATTTTTCCCCATCAACCCCACAACATGCACACGATAGGGTTAATCCTCCAGCTAGATACTCCTGACAAAGATCCTAGAGAAAGGTCCCCAGGCACTGCAGTCACCCCCTGCTCCTGACAGGTCGCCCAAGTGGCATTGGAAGGCGATTGGCTAAATGCAGAAGGCATCTAAATTCTATATTTTGTGTCTGTTGGATCCAGGAATGGGCTGCTTCTGGGGAGTTGAGAGACTTTTCTGGCGCCTTCCCGGAGTCTTCTCCACCCAGGTTGGCTACGCCGGCGGATTCACCCCCAACCCCTCCTACGAAGAAGTCTGCACAGGTAACACTCTTCGCAACTTTGTCTGTTTTTTTTTTTTTTTTTTAGCCACTAAACTTTGATATCCATATATTAACCAATCCCTGTGTAACTTGGCGGGGGGATTTTGAGTTCAACATTAGCCAGAATTTTTATAAAAAGCGTGAGAGGGAAAAAGCGGAAGAAATAGAATCAAAATGCTGTTTTAAGTATCGCTCCCTCATCCTTTTGCCGCCTCGCCTTCATCTGCAGTCAACTGCTCAGAATGCACCGCTCCAGATGGGCTGCTCAACCCGTCCCCACCCCCCCATGACCTACTTGTAAGGATTGGGCTCTGTACTGTGCTGTATTGCGGCTTTTTTTTTTTTTTTTTTTTTTTTTTTTTTTGCCAACAGAGGTTACGCCGTATGAAGCGGCATAAATTGGCTTCTTTCCTTGAGACTATGCCTTGGCAGACGAGACGCCCAAGATAAGAACTTGGACCATGCGCATTCATACACCTTAATATGTTTGGCTACCTGTCCGTATAGTTTCTTGAATCTTTCAGTGTTTGGTCGTCGAGAGAATAAGATAAATGCTGGAGGTAATTAAAATGAATAAGACTTACCATCCCTTGTGCTTTCGGAGTTGGGAGTTAGTTCGGGGGCTTCTCCGTTACCAGCAGAACATCTTTGCAGACAGATATGATGCAGTGTGCGGGGAAATGGGACATGGTAGTGGAGTGGGCCTGTCTGGCAGACTTTCTGTGCACAAACCCTTTTAGCCATGCTCTTTCCTGTCTAGCTTCTCACATCAGTCAAGCTTCCTATGCATTTTGAGATACTGGGAATATAGTGTAGGGAATACACATTTTTAGTTCAGATAAAAGACAAAGTAAATCATTTAACTATATGTGATATTGGTGAGGGCACGGTGGGTTCTCTATGGGTACTCCAGCTTCCTCCCATTGTCCAAACATGCATGCGTTAGGTGAATTGGTGACTCTAAATTGCCCCTAGTGAATGAATGTGATAGTGAATGGTTGTCTGACTGTGTATGTCCCTGTGTCAGCCCTGTGACTAACTGGCCCCTGTCCTGGATTTAGATGGTTGCATTCTCTTTGAATAGAATCGGCAACGCTGTGTTCATATTTATTCAAGTAGGCACTTGTTCTGTTACGGCCAGCTGGTAAACATCCTGCCTGCTTTGGGTTTGAGGCGTGGTTCACCCTGGGCAGTCACTAGTTGGATATTAAGACAATAATAAGTCACCAATTCACCTAGTACATGTATATCTTTGAATAGTTTGAGTGCGGAGAGACTCAAGACTCAGAAAGGCCCATGGGATCGACACAATCTTTGTAATTCTGAAGTGACAACCACTGCCACAGTTCCATCTTTTTCTATTTTTAATGTTCAGGTCCTTTCAAAGATGTTATTTATTGGAGTGGAAGTGCAGAATTTCAGGTTTGTATGTAATGCCAACTGATCCATCTTGTCAAAAGAGGTCTACAATGTACAGAACTGCCCAAAGAACTGGCCCACCCATCCCTCCATCTAGATTATGTTACCTTGCACAGCATCTGGCCTCTGCAAGATTTGTGAGTTCATAAAATCTCAAAAAATCTATCTTGTCATACTCAGGGCAATGTGTTTGCATCCACACCGCTCTCTGTTCGACTAGTGGTGTGGCAGTAGTGGCAAATAAGGGCATGTTTTAGGTTTAGTGAACATTTTACCAACACTGGTCTGATTAGATAAAACAGGCAGTTCATAATAATAGTTTCCTTCCTGATTTTTGGGGGTTAAATCATTTAAAGCATTTTTAGGCCACTCTGCCAAGGGTTGGCCACCTGTTACCAAGTTTCTGTCCTTCCACTATTCCTAATAATAAGCCAGAATAATGCAAGTCTTTTGGGTCAACACACTAACCGAAGCATTGTTGTAATCGCTCGTACACAAGTTTTAGTAGAATACTGAAAACTCTATGAATCCTGTCAGTCACTTCTACCTGTCTGCTCCTGGCATCAACACGGTCTAGTTTGGAGAATGATGGAGATGGATAAGAGAAAAAGACATCGAAAAACCAACTTATTTAAGAGAAAATAAAATCTTGAGTGCGAGAGGAGGTAGAGGGGTATCCTGTCCGTGGGCTCGGAGACAGCAGGCGTCGCTCCATTGGCCATGACGGAGCAGAACTGTGTGGCTGCATGAGACCGGAGAGCTGTCAACAGTCAGGGCGGGACAGACAGACGGATGGACGGACAGAGGAGAGAGAGGGAGAGAGGGAGAGAGGGAGGGATGATGGAAGTGTCAGAGGAGTCAGGGAAAGATGGAAGGATGGATGGACAGGTAGATGAACTGATGGACAGCGCGAGGAGACGTGTTGGTATTTGGTTGAAGGACAGATGAGAGATTGATTAACAAACAATATACAGTACTCTCTATTCTGTGTAGGTTCTGTCGTGAGTCGGCGCGGTGCTTCTTTTCATTGACTTGGCTAGTGTTGTAGTCAAGACCATACTAATCAAGACCAAGACCACTTTGAGTCCAGAGTGGACCGAGACCAAGGTCCAGACTTTCAGAGTTCGAGACCAATACTTTTTAGAAACAAGACTGAGCCGAGAAAAAGACTAAGGCAAACCAAGACCAGGAAAAGTTTTTAAAAAGTGGTTCAAATACATTCATGATTCTTTTAATGATCTAACTCAACAGACTCACAAATAAACAGAGACAAATCTTTTTCTTGGTTCTTCTAATACAGAAAACTAATTACTTCAAACTTATGAAGAATAGCTTTTTCTTAAAATCTTTGGTAAACAAAAACCTCTGAGACTGCCACATCTGAGACTGAGACAAGACCAAGTAAAACTGTAGCTGAGATCAAACCAAGGCCAAGACTGTAAACAAATGGTCTCAAGACCAGTCTCCGGCACTACAACACTAGTCTTAGTTAATTAATACTGCAAATTTTCCTCTGGGATAGCTCACTGGAAATACAGTATATGTGTTCACTTTGCTTCCCTTTTTTCTATGTTGTGTATGTTTTGATGTTTCTTTGGCTGTGTCTGAATGTCCCGGCTTTCTCCCCCAACATTCTCACCTCACAGGCAGAAAGTCCCAGGTTTGAATCCTGTTTGCATGTTATCCCTGTGTCTGGGTGGGTTTCCTCCAGTTACTCCCCAATCAACCTAAAACAGGCACAATTGGCAGTTCTGGCTTAAGATCTGAAGACCTCTGCACTGAGGCCCACTGCTCCTGACAGGTTGCCCCAGTGGCATTGTAGGATGGGTCAAATGCAGAACCGTGCAAAACTTGAACTGTGACGACTAAAAATAATTAATTTATGATTACGACGTGACAGGAAGTAAAAAATATAGCTTATTTAACTGGTTTTATTCAAACGTGTACAGTTTAAAGACCTGCAAAATGCAAAGCATTTTGGTCTGCATTGCCCATTTAGTGGCTATCGATGTCTAGTACTTTACACAATGCATTGTGGGAAACTTTAAGTGCCCTACTTTTCATTCTCTAGACATTTGGACACCACTACACAATGACGTGACCACAATATAGTGCACTAAATAATGATTAGGGAGGACATTTGGACACAGGCTTTGTGTGTCTAGACATAACCAGTGCTAAAGGACAAAAAGGCCAATGCAGGGTTTCTGCAGGCTTCAAAAAGTTTAATTTAAGACTTTTTTAAGGCTGTTGTTCAAGAAAAATAAGACCTATATTGTTAGCATGCAGTGCACAAAAAGCTGAGACCATTTGTGACAGTGAGTGCTGCAAAGCATTTTGGTCTTGGTAAGAAAAAGTCTAAGCCCTCATAGCTTAGACTTTTCCTTGCCAAGACCAATTGGCGCCGGTAAAATGCCTTTGAGCATTTAAGTGGACATTTTAGGTAGTTGCATCTAATGTACAAGACATATTTGAGACCTGTTTAAATATATTTAAGACCTAACAGTCTGCATCTTGGCAAATTTAAGACTTTTTAAGGCCTTAAATTCAGACTTTACAATTTAAGATTTTTTAGACTTTTTAAGACCCCGTAGAAACCCTGCCAATGGGAATCATGGAAAATTGCTAAAGCTCCATTCATGGACCCATTAGTTCTATTCCTTGCTAATCAAGTAAAAATTAAATGACTGAGTACTGATGGTTGGGAAGTGAACTCATGTTTCTTTTTGAGCATACATTCCTCAGTAAAGTTTTACATTATTAATAAACACAATTAATTAGGCTTATCACTTTTATATTATCACAAATTCTAAGTGAAATCGCCATAACTGGGTTTGTTCATAGACATAGCATGCCCCTGCTAATCACTACTGTGTGTGGAGCTGTGATAAAGTTCATTAATTTCCATGTGTGGTCTAAACAGGCAGATCATCTACAGTGAGACAACTTTAGCTTTCTTTTGTAGCTTTCCTGAATCTTAAATCACATATATTGAGTATGACTAATTTAAATGACAAAGTTATTAAAATAGCCACTTCTCAACTTTATTCACCAGCAGAAAAATAATTAACTAAAGAACAGACAGAAAAGAATTAACTTAAAAAAATAGCAGCAGAATGGTGTACCCAGAAAACCTCTCTCCTGTGAAGTGTCCTTCAGCTGCTGTAATGGTGCTGCTCTGCATCACTCTGTAGCCTCTCACCCCCTACAGACAGGACAGGCTCACAAAATCACACGGCTCCTTCACCTCTTACTAAAGGTCCAACAACTGCAGGTATATCAGAGTTTTTCACTTTTTGTATTCCTGGCAACTGCAGACTCACAGCACGGCATAGGTAAAACGCTGTGTATTATTGGTTTAGTTTTGGTACATTTCAAAACTTCAGTCTGATACTGTGGATTACTGAATGTCATTTCATTGTGGCTCTCAAACCAGGAATTAGTTGATCTTTACATATTTAAGTTTACATGCAGAGCTTAGTCAGGCAAGTCTCATTAGCACAATATATAGTAGCATAGAACAAATTGAAGTTGAAAAAGAAATCTTGGAATTAAGTGTTTAAACCAAAATGTATTCTAAACTTTTGAGTCACCTTTGCCAGATATGACAAGTAAAAACACTGGTGACATTCTTTCTGCCATAGGAAACCAAATATTATTCAGTAAGTTCTTCCACACACACACAGTTCTGTTGCAGAAGTTCCTATAAAAAGGTGGCACTTCTAAGTTGCTTTGCTTTCATTCTTGTGTCCAGTTCATTCCAAACCAGTTTGGTGCTGGACTCTGCATGTTTTTAAGCTCACCAGTCTTGTGTTGGCGTTGGAGTTTAGACTTGTGTTTTGGGTCATTTTCTTGTAGCATGAACTCATGAACAATTAGGGACATACCAGGTTGGTTCAGGTGCCAATCATTCAGTACAAGTCATAAAAAGGCCTACAAACTCTGGTAGTTTATCACTTTACGTCATACCATTTCTATTATTTATTTATTTATTTATCATTATTTAGAAAACGCTCCGTTAGCCCGTCCACTTCTCTCTGTTAGCTCAAGCCCATTGCAGACACTGTAGTTTATATCAACTCTGCTGCAGTGAAGGACTTCAGGGCTGAGGCCTTTCTTTTACAAAAGCCCTTAACAGACACAACTGTCTCTTGATTTTCTATTTTTTAGTTCACACATGACTAGAAACACGAGAGGAAAATGTCTGAATGTGCTTGTACTGAATGGTAGGGGCTGGACAGAGCATAATAAAATGGCTAATTAGCACGGCTATTAGCGACATCAAGCTAACAGATAGATAAATGAGTTGACTGCCTCATAATGGCCACTTATCTCAGATACTATAAATTATTGAATGTAATTTCATTGTGGCTCTCAAACCAGAAATTAGCTGATCTTCACTTATTTAGTAAGTGTACATCAGAGCTTTGTCAGACGAGTCTCATCAGCTCAATATACTAATATAGAACAAACTGAAGTTAAAAAAGAAATCTTGGAATTAGCGTATAAACCTAGCCTGGAAAGCCAGATGCTTCTATTTGCTCCTACTTCCTTTTCACAAGCAGGACACTCTGGTTCCTCTCTCAGAGCAAAGCATTCCTCCAGTTCGATTTGGGACTGGCCTATCACAGACGTTTATCTGCTGCGCATCTTACGAAAGCAGAAGAGCTAACCAAGGTAGCGCTGGCTGCTGAGCTAATTTAATAACTTCTCTGACCTGCTTAAAGGCATTTAATTCTTTTTTTCTTGACTAACTTCTTTGTATAGAATACAAAAAGAGTTAGTGAGGCAGGACAGGCTAGTATAAACCAATCTGCACTGAAATGATCACAAGTCCAGTGCTTCCGCTTCCTGATGAAGGCAGGGTTTCACGACCAAGCATTTTCCACTCTTGAGAAGGGCAGTGGCTCATCATACAGGATTACTCAAATGTGAATAAAACAAAAATACTACTCCAGGTACATTTTTGAGAAGGAAACAAATTTATAACATGGTCCAAAAGTCAATTTAGCTAAATAAGGAACCTTTTAAAAATTCCAGTTATAATTACACTAAAGAAATATTCACATTTCTCTGCTTGTAATGTAAACATACTAATTGTCTGCCACACGTTTCATGCATTAGTGTGGCTATAATGATATAAACAGCATCTACACAAATGATTTAGCAGTGTCTGAACCAAAAAAAAAAAAAAAAAAGATATCTGCATCCAAGGTGATAGCGCTATATAATGCTGTATGTATTCGGTGTGGTGGATGAGCCCAGCTTTCTGCCGCGAAACGCTGTCGCTTTGTGTGCCATGTGCTGCACCTGGCTGAGACGGTGAGCAGATCCAGCCTGAGAATGCCTGCAGGCGGCTTGTTGAAGCTCGGGGTTCCTGGCAGCTGCAGACACCGAGCTGGAGTCTCAGAGCTTTTGGCAACTTCCAACTCTAAGCTCCAAAACCTGTGCTGTGCTTTCTCCCCCCATCCTCCTCCATCTGAATCCCACTGTCTCTGCCATTGTGCAGTAAGCTCAAACTGTCCCCGCATCCAGCCACAATCCGCTTCCTATTTCACAGAGAGGTATGAATGGCACAGATGATGGTGTAAAAAAAAGTGGCCAATGTACTCAGCTAAACAATGGCTGATATAAAAATCTATGGCATCTTTTATGTATTCACTTTAATCTTCAATTTTAAATGTCAAGTTGAAAGTGGCAGAAATTCAAAGAAACAGTGTAAATGCCATATACCACCGCCAGGTTAAACGGATTTATGCTGCCTGTGTAACACAACTGCCAGCACAGTGCCAAGGCTACACTAGTTAGATGACCAAGAAGTCTAACTCCACCAAGATTTATGGGGTACTAACAATGCTATGCCTAAAAATTGGCTCCTGTAGCATGATATTTAACTGTCACCGTGGTGGCAACCTGGTTAGCACTGTGGTCTCATGTTCAAATCCTGGACTGTGTGGGGCCATTCTATGTAGGTTTCCTCTGGGTACTCCTCTAACCCAAATCTAGGGCTGTGCAATTAATCAAATTTTAATGATGATTACGATTAATTAAATTGTAATCTGACTTAGAGGTTGACATATCAGGCCGATATTTTTTTTAGTCAAGCAGCAAGCGGCCGATTCTTGCACTTTAATGCTGATTTTTGATCAGGTACATGTCCGGACAACCGTGTTACAGAAGGACCCCAGCTTCCCCAGCCATCTTGAAGCAGTTTGGGCTCTTACTCTGCAGTTCATGGAAAACGTCCAAAAACTTTAACGGTTTATCTTGGCCTGAAAAGCTCAAAATGGCAAAAAAAAAAAAAAAGATTTTGCTCATTTCTCATAGAACCTTGTAGAACAAACATTTAAAATGCATTTCGTAGCTCTCCTCAAGCTCTAGCTCTCAAGTTTGATTGAGATTGCCTCATTGGTTTTCTACTCAGTTGTTCTTACTGTCACTTCATTAGAGGCCATTGTGGCAGCCCTGCTACAGATCTGTGAGATTTGGGTTTAAGATGCTTTGAGGCGTCCTGAGAAGCAGCCAAGCTCTCCCAAAGCTCTACTTGCACTGCAAGTTTGACTGAGATTGCCTTATTGGTTTTCTCAAAACACTTCTCCTTAACTGTTCTCACTGTTACATTGGCCCTGCATATCAGTCCAAAAAATCTGCAGAGTTTATTGGCAATTGGCTGCTCTGAATTTAAAAAATTGTCATCAGCCATAGAAAAACCCATATTGTTTGACCTCTACTTTGAATGATGTGCATGCTTGCTCTGCCCCTCCAAAACCTGCAGCAAAGCTACTCATCAGATCTATAGTGGCATTTAAAAACATGGCGGGAAGAAAGAGCAGAAGCGCTTGGTGAAAGTGTGTTTATTTACTCAAACGCTTATGGAGATATCACTAGGCCGCGTTTTAGGGGTAAAAGTGAAAGTTTAAAAAAATGTGCGTCCTAACTCACAGCAGCTTTCTCTAATTGAGATCGGTTGATTCCTTGATCAACTGTGCATCAAATGAAGCCATCTGGACACTTATGACGATTTAACCAGGATGCAGTTGTACTTGGCTATAGGAATCAAATAACACTAAGGAATCATATTTTTGTGGCATTGGCACGATTGCAAGTATATTGTACTGAACTCCTTTTTTCCTCATATTTTTAGGGTTATACAAAACTAAAATCTCACTCTAGAGATAAACACAGGCTATAATGGTCTGCTTAGAAAAATGAATTGTTTGAGAAAAGTAGAATCAATTCACTGCAATTATTGAATGTGTACAAATTGTTGTTGCTAAATTGTACCCTAATGACTGTTGTGAAAAAGCTGTTTCACAAATACACTGGCACTTATGGATTTCAAATAAAGTGGACACAAAGACCATTATTAATGTGATGAAACACTATTGAATAAAAGTGCACGAGAAGATGGTTAATACTATATTTAGAACACCATTTAATGCAGACAAACAGAATAGTGTGTAGACCACATAGAGCTGAAGATGGAATTTGTCTAAAACATTATTAGCAGGTTAGAATTTTTACCTGCCTTTACTGCTCAGGTCAATCAGATTATGATAGTGTCTTAATTTTCATCTGAATTTACAACCCAAATTTCAGAAATGTTGGTTTTGTTTTAAGTAAAATGAAAACTAAAAGACTTTCAAATCACGAGTCAATATTTTATTCACAATAGAACATAGATAACATAACAAATGTTCACACTGAGAAATGTTACACTTTTATGCACAAAATGAGCTCATTTCAAATGTGATGCCTGCTACAGGTCTCACAATAGTTGGGACAGGGGCAGGTTTACCATGGGGTAGCATCTCCTCTTCTTTTCAAAACAGTTTGAAGACGACTGGGCATCGAGGTCATGAGTTTCTGGAGTTTTGGTGTTGGAATTTGGTCCCATTCTTGCCTGAGATTGATGAGATTATGAGATTTGCAAAGCCTTTGCAATTTGACGTTAAGGAACATTAGTTTTTAAAGTATTCCACAATCTTTTTACTCTTCACTTTTTCACTGGAGAGCCTCAGCCCATCTTTACTTCTGAGAGACTCTGCCTCTCTAAGACATCCCTTTTATAGATAATCATGTTACAGACCTAATATCAATTAACTTAAATAGTTGCTAGATGTTCTCTGAGCTGAATCTTTTTAAAATTTCTTGATTTTCAGATATTTGTTGCCCCTGTCCCAACTATTTTGAGACCTGTAGCAGGCATCAAATTTTGAAATTGAATTTTGTGCATGAAAGTGTCAGATTTCTCAGTATAAACATTTATGTTATCTATGTTCTGCTGTGAATAAAATATTGGCTCATGTGATTTGAAAGTCTTTTAGTTTACAATTTTTTCAACAATAAAAAAAGTCCTAGCATTTGTTGTTTTCTTTTCTTTTTCAGTATAAAAACATACCTGTACTCCTCAAATTGAGCCAATTTAAACATTGTTAGTCTTGAAATTGGTTGCTGATTTTAAAACCCAACAACTGTGCTACTGTCAGCTGTGGACTTTTTCATAAATTTTAACGTGACCATTGCTAATTCTTTCTATGGAGCTTATTTCCAGATGTTTCTTTGCAACAGACAATATGACAAAATTAAGAGTTAACTTGCACAGGTGACAATCCGACTACCAGCAGGCTAACGCTTCATCAGTATACTCTTTGATAGAGGTGGTATGGTTGTGTTTGTTTGTAGCGCTAAATGCAAAAAAAAAAAAAAAAAAAACTAGACAGCTTTACACAACTATCAATTCTTTCATAAATATTAAGTGTAAATATACCACTTAGAGCAGCCTGCCATCCTCTCTGAATTCCTTTCCATGTTGGACTATTAAAACTTACAGTATGTCTTTTAAATTACTATATATTTTTATTTTTTAAAGTTTATTCTGAACATAAAATATATAGTAAAAAAAAGTAAGTTTATAATGTTATTTTTTGTTATTATCAAATTTAGGTTTTAAAAAAGAACTAATAACAGATCTTTTTATATAAGCACTGAAGAGTATAGGAGGTACTCATGGTATGACAACAAGCTCAGGGGGTACACACAACGAAAAAAAGGTTGGGAACCACTGTAGTAAAATATTAGCATCAGGTTAGACTTTAAACTTGCCTTTACCTTTGAGGTCAGTCAGGTTATGATATATATATATATATTTTTAGGTTAAAGGTTCAAAGTTTAATTAGCCATTTGTAGAGTTGTTGTAGACATACGTACATAGGAACTTGCATTGCATTGCCTGCACCCACAGAGCCAATAATAAAACAAGACTGAAACATCATGAAATACAGCACATTTAAGAGTAATAAATATGAAGTATATAAAAAAAGGTATACACATATATACATACACATATATATACATCTCACTCTGTCTATATGTATATATACACATATACATATACAATTGCCCAATGTTTGCTCCCCTAGATATATGGTTATTATGTACGTAATTTTATGCACTGGCCATGAGTTTCACTGTTACTGGATAAAAGCTGTTGTAAAAGCATGTTGTGTGTGTGATGATGCTGTCCACTTTCTTGTGTCTCAGGCTGTAAGGTTTGTGTTTGGGCCTGAGTAGTGAGTGTGCTGGCTGGTGAATGTCTCTGACTATGTACTGGGCTTTTTTCTTGCAGCGCTGTGTGTAGAGTGTGGTCATGGATGGGAGTTATGTCCTTATGATTCTCTCTGCAGTCTTTATCACTCTTTGGAGAGCCTTCCTCTCTGCCTGTGTGGCATTTCCAAACCACACAGCGATGCCATTTGTGAGGATGCTCTCCACAAGTCCTCTGTAGGCCTGGGTAAGAGGGCGATGGCACTGCTGAGCTCTTTTTACTGTAGAAGTAGTGAAAGCAGAAGTGAAAGACCAAAGTGAATCTTTAGCATGTGCACCTTTTTTATGCTGATTGCCTTTTATGACACAACCTTCTCCATTTATCCAGGCTTTGGAAGTTTTTTTCTTTTTTTGACAATATAAAAACAGTTTAGCAGTATGCCCACACTTTTCAAATTGAGCTAATTTACTCTATTTCTCTACTGGCCTAGTAAAAATGTGAAAATTAAAGCAAACACAACATTGAGCCCATTACCTGTGCCAAACCTATGGTAATTTCAAGTATAAATTGGAGAACTTCTGCCAATAAAGGTTATGTTAAAACATCATATCCCTTCTGTTTCTGAACCAGGTCTGACGGCTCACACTGAGGTGGTCCGGGTGGTCTTCTCTCCGCAAGACATCAGCCTGGAGATGTTACTGAAGCACTTCTGGGAGAAGCACGATCCAACACAAGGTACAACACACGCCTCTTCATGCCCACTGCCAGGCCTTACTGTGGCCCTCAAATATGCTTCAGTCCCTGGGGGGGGTAGGGGGGTACTGGAGCAGAAGGAGGAGGCCCAGACGTGTGTTGTGTGCGTGCGTGTGTGTGTAGGGGGGTGTATGTGGAGATGGGGGTAGTCTCATGGGCCTAAGTCAACGCCAGACAGTGTTAATGTGTCTGAGGTGCAGCCATCCATGGAGAGACACACTAACGTAGTTTGTGTTCAAGATGCAACACAAAATTCCTTTTTATGTCTGTGCGTTTGCAGGTCCATGGTGCACGAGCTGCATTTCTTGTTTTTATCATTCACTCGCCAAAGAGTGCTGTTGGTCTGCTCTTGAGCAAATTTTGGATTGTCGTGCCCAGTGTTGGTATATTATTGGTATATATTAAGACCTTTGAAGACTATTTATTTTGCTATTAGATGATTATCATTAAATAAAAAACCTATGTCTTCCATGCAAACAAAAAGATCACTTATTTCTATTTTCTTAAAAAAACAAACAAACAAACAAAAAAAAAAAACAGCTACTGCTCTGGAGTTAGCAGTAGCGTTAGCCACAACACAGTGGACAGTGTTTAGAGGACGCTAATCCTGTTAAATTCAATTTAACAATTGGGCTATTTTTGACATTGTTCAAAATTAAAAATGGTAATTAATCACATTAATTCGACTTATCGCCCAGGCCTAACTTCACTTCACTGACCTGCTCCTGTTGCTCTAGCGGGTCTTTTTTTTTTTTTTTTTTTTTTTTAAAGAGGCCATGTTATGATTTTTTTCAGGCTTTTTAAAATAATTTGGACACCTTTGCATTAGTAATTCACGTTTTATAACTTAAAATAATGTATGTATAGAAAACGTCTTCTTTTGGGAAGCTGTTATTTTGCAGCGAATACCATGATTAGATGTTGGTCTGTCAGAGCATAAAATGGCTATTTAGCACGGCTATTAGCAACACAGCGCAAATAGCCTTGACAGTCGTGATGGTTTCCAACGTTACTGATCAGGAGGTCATGACAGTTTGAATCCACATTTTTGCATAGATTTTGGCTTTTAAAGGCTGTGGTCTTAAACTTTTGATCAGCTGAGCCTATTTCAGTTTAATTGTTGTTTTCAATAAATTGCTTGCTCAGGTTTTTACACCAAATGCCCTTCCTAACACAACCAGCCTCATACTGTGACTGGAATAGGCAATGTGGGTGAAGTGTAGCCTGGCCGGCCAGACTAACTCTTTCCCTAGACTATATAAAGAAGTTATATGTGGTGTGAATTTCATTTCTATAGGCGGAACCAATCAGAGAAACAAAGGGTGGGACGTAAGCAGTGCACTGCTGACCTGTAATCAAAACAAACACAGTGGATTCTTGCCAGTTTTGCCGTCAAACACCAGAATATGGTGTATTATGAGGAGCTCTGTACTTATTTCTGAACAGGGACAGTAGCAGAAGCCAGTTGTACAAAGACTTGCACAAAAAGTTGGTTTGTTTGAATGTGGTCGTTATGGCGGATATCAACGGGACTTTACTGTTGTTAAAATGGAAAAAAGTTAAAGCAGTTGAAAACAGCGTTAAACTAAGCAGATTAACGGGGGATGTGTGTGTCTGTGAGGGTTCTAGCGGTGTCTCAGCGGCAAGTCTGCTCTCCTCAGAGCACTGGAGTCGGACTTGGGCTCAGAAAAAGTGCGCTGTCTCATCCAGCTTAAACAGCACTGGTGATGTGAGCTTCCATGAGACAGAGCTGATAACAGTGTGTGTGTATGTGTTTGCATGCGTGCAGTTAAAGGGCCTCAAATGCAGTTCCGAACCACATTTAGGACAATAAAAAGGTGAACTAACTCCTGTTTGCGGTCATCACTCAAACCAGTTCATGTAAACAGACTGGTGTTCCTGCCAAAAAACCTTAAAAACATTAGTCTAGTTATGTCCAGCTGCCCTAAACCTAATATTTTTATGCTATGAAGGTGGACCAGCATGTTTTATTTAAGTTAATATAAGAATAAGAATACCTTTATTAGTCCCACAGTGGGGAAATTGCAAACATATAACAACAACAACAACAAATAATGCATGTAACTGGAATTTAAATAATATAGGCTACTTACTAGACTACTCACTTATAACGAGGAATTATTTTATTTGTTAAATAATTGTTATAGTTCTATGTTTATAACAGTATAGTATAACAGTTCTATAGCAGTTCACTCCATTTGGTTACAAAAGAGAACTTTTATACGTTTATATAATATTTTTCACTTTTTTATTTGTGTGCAAAAATATATATTTTACATTGTTTTGTTAAGTTAATGAATAATCGTTTGAATAATCGTAATTTCAGTTATGTCTAAATTAATCGTAATTATTATTTTTTCCATAAATGAGCAGCCCTAGGTTGGACGGCTGAATTCTTTTTCATGTCACATTAGAAACATGTTACTCCTTGTTATGATTTAATACCTTGCATGGAGATGTACAGGATTTTTATTTAGTGCTACAACTACAAGTTAAGGAAATACTGTATGCCACTCTACTTAAGAATACCTCCACTATCCCAAGAAGCCCTGTTTGATGCACTTCTTGTCCTATACTTATTTGGATTCATCCACCACCCTCCTTTTCACCTCTTACAGCCCTCCTACCCCATCCTTTAACCTCTCTCCCCTTGTCTTTTAATGACACACATCTGTCCTAACCAGCTCTTAAACCGGACATGTCTCCTCCCCCAGCCGCCTCTCTCAGTGCTCCTCGGAGGAACCTTAATGCACCAGGAGCACACGAGGAGGCCAGAGCGAAGTGGCACTCTGTTCCTTTACATCCGCACACGGGAGGGGCGCGTTAGCAAGAGGAGAGGTATCAAAGATTCATGGGCGCAGTCTTAGAACACACACGTCCACCACTGAACGCGCAGGACCAGGTAATACATAAATGACTCGCAATTACCTCAAGCATCTATTATAGATTTCACTAATGACCTTGTTTAAAGCGTTTTAATTAATATTGGATTAAACATATATTGGTCCATTTATAAGGATTGTTTAGACCTGGCAGTTGAAGGTTTAGGCGAGTGTGGTGGTTCGGTTGAATGATGTTGCAAGTCTCAAACTAAAATGTACTACTTAGAGCAGGGGTCCAAACAAATGTGGCCCATAGACAATTTTTTATTGACCCACAGGCTTAATTCTAGTCTGGGCCAGCCAGACTGACTTTTTTTCTATTCTATACAAAGAAGTTAGTGTGATACCTTATGGGTTGAGTCTTATTTCTATGGGCGGAATGATCATAGGTGGAATAACCAATCAGAGAAGCGAAGGGTGGGACAACAAACATGGCGCTTATGAAGAATTGTTGCTGGTTTTGACAATTATGTACCATCATATGCTGTATTATGAACAAGCCAGTCAGTTTGTTTGATTGCAGTCTGTCGTTACGTCGGACAACTGTAATGGGACTTTACTATTGTTAAAATGGAATAAAGATGATGGAAAAAAAACAACACAGAGGACTGAACAGCAAAGCAGACTTCAGCAGAACCAACAAGTGACGAAGGAAGGAAGGAGATTATCTTCCATTTTTAAGGCAAAAAGCTGTGGTAGGCCACTTTCCAAAAGAAAATAGGTGGGGCTGACTGGGGTTGCGTAGAAACAACAAGGTGCTTCTCAAGTTTTCAGGAAAGTGTATGGGTGACGGTGCATGTGTGGCCTTTCATGTCATTGTTATTGTGAATATACTGTGATTTTCCCAGTTTCAATCCTGACATGTCATTTCCTTCTCTTTAGCTCAGTTTCCTCTGCACTAGTCTCTATTGTCAGCAGGGGAATGAAGTGCACCATATTCTTTTGATAATACCTTGGCCTTTGGTTCCATGATTGTAGTCCGCTTTTCATTGAGTGACACTGCAAAATTCTTCTTCCGCCATTTATTTCAGCAGCATCCAGCCCTACCTTCAGCCTCTCACACTGCCGCAAACAAGGCTTTATTCTCTTATTTACTCTAATTATTGGTGATGCATCTAAGTCGAGTGGCAATTGTAGGAAAGGCCGCGCTTCTGCACACAGCACAGAGAGTAATCCAGCCTTTTAAACCAAAATATCTGGTTACTATTTGAATTCATTCCTTCTTCATAAAATGCATTTATTTATGAGCCTGTAGATTTATTAAGTATTTTTGCATGTGAAGATTCCCAATCATCCAGATCACTAATGTTGATGTGTGTCAACCACACATGGGATTCCACGCCCATGTCCTAAACAGGTTGAATTAATGTTCTAAATTTGATTGTCAAAAACTTAGAATGAGGCAAGAGCTAGTACTCTATAGAGTTAGCAACTGTGGGAAAGCCCACAAAAACATCACATCCAATTACGCCATGGGCGAAAACAGACAATTTGATTTTATTTATCTAGCCCAATATTACAACAGCAGTCACCTCAAAGGGCTTTATAAATAATTAGTCACACAATCAGACATAAACACACAATCAGACATAAACACACAATCAAATATAAACAATGACTAAAAACTAAACAGTCCCAGGATGTCCCCTGTCCTTAGACCCTACTCAGTAAGGAAGAACTCCTAAAAAACCCAGCTGTGGGAAAAAAAAAAAAAAAAAAAAACTTTAAAGAAGAGAGCCTCTCACAGAACAGACAGGCAAAATGTGTTGAGGACTGTTAGATAAAGTCTGTTAGCTCATCTATAGTATCATAGTTCAGGTCTGTAAGGATGAACAGGTGGGGAGGGAGGACAATTCACGACAATGTAAAACGTATGGTAAAAAAGCCACGTTTGCCTCTGACCACAATCTCTTGTTCATTTAGAGAGTATTTGACGGTTGAAGCCCAAAAGTCACAGAAATATACACTTCAACCCTGCGTAAGAACGCTACATATATACATACTTTAATTTTATTCACGTTTAATGCTGTCCGATGTCGTCTGTGACCCGTGTCCTCAGTTAAGATGTAATGTTTACAGCGATGTGAGCGAGAGGCTGCACAAGTGTTTTTATTTTGAAATTTACCGGATTCTCTTCACTGGACCCGGGTCTGGCTCGATCTGCTCTGTTCAACTTTATACCTGACGGATCCGGCATCCGACAAAAATACGTATTTCTGACGGCGCACCGGACACGGAGACGTACTGCAACGCAGCCGGTGTGAAGGCACGTATTGACTTGCATTGCATCTATTTCTTGCGGGAGTCGTACGGGACACGCAACAGACACGCAACAGACACGCAACAGACACGCAACAGACACGCAACAGACACGCAACAGACACGCAACAGACACGCAACAGACACGCAATGGATTCAGTGTGAATTGGGCTTTAACCAGTAACTGCACAGTATGAGGTACTTGCTGGGGTAAAATAACATTTGATTAGCTGGGGGAAAATGTCCGTTCACCGGTCGAAAAAAGGGGGTCATGAGAACCCTGGAACTCCAGGTTGAAGTCAGGTCATAAGCGACACTTTTCTAAACAATTTTACAGAACAGCCCTCAAAAAGTAGAATATATAGAATCTGGAGATATTGTTCTGCCATTTTTTATTTATTTATTTTTTAAAGATATTTTTAAGACTTTTGGCTTTATTGTATAATACAGTTGAGAAGTGACAGGAAATCATACGTAGAGAGCCGGGCGAGACATTCGGAGACAAGTGTCTGAGTCCAGAATCAAACCCTGAATATATTCTTCTGTCTGAGGGCTGTCCCATAAAACTAAATCAGAAAAGCTTGGCTAATGGCCCGACTTCTACCTGGAGTTAGTGTAAATATTGGAGATGGAGCTTAGCTGCTCCATCTCCATGAAGACTAGTCCGAGCTTTTACAGCTGAGCTAACGCTAATGCAAGTGAAATGAACCGCGCTAACGCCATGCGTCGGCAGCCTGTTATGGTCAAGCCATGATTGAATCAAGCCTTAACAAATTTACAGGGGCAAATATTTGTTTGAATTTAGAATGAATTAAGCTCATTATATTTTTTGTCTGTATCTTTATTAAAATATAAAACTTAAATCCAGCATTGGTTAGTGTATTTGTTGAACAGAAGGCAAAAAAGCAATTTTACGGCATTGTCGTAAATGGTTTATTTCAGAAATGACAGTTTGTGGGTGTTCTTACAGTTGCTGACTGTATCTATAGAGATCGGGAATGTGACGTCACATCGGTGGTCACAAGCTATTTTGACCAGTAAGACAATGGAGCAATTTAGGCTGTAAATTACTCAAGTTAGCGTTAACACAAACGTATTCTGATACTATAAAAGAGTTGTTTCAAGGCTTGTTTGTTTACTTTTTTATTCTGTTGTGGCTAATGCTATTATTCATCGCTCAACGGTCGTTTCATGACGTAGGTTCCTGATCTCTACAGGGCCTTTTGAATGTTTTGACCTCACATGAACACAACATATTATCCAGGATAGGTTTTAGCCCAGTGTGTCACTGTGGAGTTCTGCGGCAGAAAACGTACAAATGCTTGAAGAATACCCTGATCTTTCACATTCTCTATATCTCAGTTTAATATAACTAGACTCTATCAGAAAGCAAACCTACACACTTGGAGCATGTGTTGACATTGCCGGAGTCGCTTGTGTAATTGCATGTGTCACAGTTGTCTCCTCTTCGCCGCGTGACCTAAATTCAGTGTAAACATCGGTCATGCTCGGTCCCCAACAGAACAGCTGCACCTGATGCACCATTTTTTTTTCTCTCTCTTTTGCGCTTTCCTCCTCATCCCGCTCAACACTAAACAAAGCTCTATGAAGAAGATGCTGCAGAAGAAACCTGGATCAAACCCTCATGATGGCAATCTCTGAGTGTCCCGTGTTCGGAGCAGAGACATGTACGTACCACAGCGAAAGGCCCAGGCCGAGTGGACACGCCGAGGGGGCACTGAAGCCAGAAGAGAAGTCATGCATTCCCCCTGACTCACCGCCTCGTCTCCTCTCATGTTTTATTAATAACATGCAGCTTACTGTCTTCGCCCGCCGCTTTTTTATAACGACTGGGCACCACATTCCATTTGAGTCTTAAAGAATTGGTCAAATTTAACCCTTAAATTATCTTAATTTACTTAAGATCCTTCCACAAACGATGTATTCAGATAAGTTGTGCACACATTTGGAGAAAAGGGTAGTTGTTTTTTTCTATCTTAATTTTTGTAAGAGGGAGCAAGTTAAAACCAATCAGTTACACCACTGATTCTCAAACTTTGCAAACCAATTACCACCTCAAAAAATATGTGTCATACCATTTTTAATCGATTAACATTAGCCTAAATCTACACAAAACCAGACCTAAACCAGGACAAAATGAGGATGAAAATAGGATTAAACTAGGTCTAAACCAGACCTAAACCAGGACAAAACCAGGTCTAAAGACATGCTACCCCAGAACTAAACCAGGCCTTATCTTCAAATTAAATCTCCAACGACAGCAGGACTAGGACAGACAAAATTTTAAGACTCTTTAATTTTAAGACTCCTGAATACCACCAGAAAAAGCTTGCACACCACTACTAGTACCTGTACCACAGCTTGAGAACCACTGATTTAGACACTTTTAGTTGGCAGAAATAAATATTTAACCGTATATTTGTTAAAACACTCACCAACTATTGTAGTATGACACATTTCTGTTACTACTTGTCCAGCAAAACGTTAAAAGTAAAGAAACAATTATGCTAATTGCAGATGCTAATTGCTACATAATAAAACGTCTAAATGTTGACATACTTGTTAATGTTTTCTAACTAAGCTTTTATATTACTTGTACGTAGTCAATTGGTTGTCAGTTGCAAAAAACAATACAAAACAAAACCACCTGGATCGGTGAGTATTTGCCATAGCTGATTCACACTTCACTGATTGTTGTTATGGAGTTCTTGTGGCATTTTGTTATGTAGCTCACTGTTGTCAGACGTTCACTGCTACAGTCTGTTGTTGAAAAGCTGAATGCAGAGATGGTCCATGTTGCTCAGTAAAGTATCCATCCTCCACTTCCTGTTCCTCTTCTCAGCTTTGCACACACTCTTACTGTCCCCTGGAACCAGAAGACCAACATCCTAGACACCCGTCCTACATCTAAGGCATCTATATAGCTATACGTATTCAATTTGTATTCATTTAAGACCTATCTTTGAGAACCAAAAGTCAATAATGTGTGTCTATTTACGATGTACTGTGAATGTGGTTTTATTTTAAAGCAGCTCTGTACAACTTTTGCCTCTCTCTCGTGGTCCGTCTCTGATGACTCCAGAAGCCTAATTTATACAGCGATATTGAACAGAAAAAATATTGCATGACAAGTGTATGTAAGTAATGACAAAAAGTCATTAAGTTACAGTTAGCATTTTATTACATTTTACTAGCAGATCGTAGCATGACCCCCACATTATATAGAATGTAATAGAGGACTTACTTATATAAGTAGGGCAGGGTACCATTCAGATTTTTACCATACCAGTACTTAAACGATACCTGGTTTTCGATACTGGTGCCTGAGCGATACTTTTTCTGATACCTATGGTATGGAAATTCATCTTCTACAATCATAAAAAGACATGTAAATAAAAAATAAAAGACCAAGTTTGGAACTTAATTCTTATTTGTAAGTTAAAACCTTTAGTGTTATTTAATTGATTAATTATTCTGTGTTATTAATTTATCTGTTATGTATTTCATACATGCAAATGAACATTAAAGGTTCCATTAGGTATTGAAACTTGGTACTGAATAAAAATTATGTGCCTTCCCATAGCACTTAAGCTTGGCTGTGAAGTTTTCTCTTTTAAATGTTTAAAACACAACAGGCCAATACAACCAAACAACAACGTAGCCACTGTCAGAGTGACCAGACATCATAAAATATTCGGGACAGTCCCAAAATCCGTGCAGTTGTCCCAAATCCCAAGTTTTGTTGTAATTGTCCTGAAAATTATATTTGCAAGTACTGCTGGAAGTTTGGGTTTCATGTTCAGGTTTAAAGACATAGAGGAGTTTTGTTTTGTGAACTGACTATTTCTGCCACAGGTTCATCCCAAATTTTAGCCATCATCATCAGGTCACTGTACGCCAGACTGACCAAGAGTATACGTCTTTTACTGCAAAAAAATGTGCAGTGGACTTCAGTATGCAGACATTCGAGAATTAAGCACAAACCCATAAACCCCAAAACTTAAAACTTTTATGTATATATGTATATTTCTTCCTCTTTGCACGTGACTCCACTGTGAATCAGTGCCATCCCTCTTATTCTGCGATGTTCATGTGTAGCGAGCAATTCCTCTGATTTGACAAATGTGGCGTGGAGTGGTGGAAAGGGGCCCGCTGGCTGTGCCTTCACGCATGCTTAAGCTCCAATTTATTCTGTCCACCTTAGCGCCGGCCTGGGCTTAAAAGAGAATGCAGAAATTAAGAAAAAGTTCGCTCCGTTTTCCCTTTCAACTGCGCGCCCGGCCCCCGAGATCACATCACATCACACACGAAGGGGAGAGAGCCCGGCATCATTAGGAATTCCGTTTTCTGCCCGATACAATCAAGCTAGTTTACATATGCTGTGTGTTATGAGTTATGATGGATGTATTGAGATGCATGCGTTGCTGCACGTTCAGGGGATGTGTATATGTGTGTACATGTGTGTGTATTTTGAGATCTGTGCCTCTCCGCTTTGCCTCAGTTCAAAAGGGTTTAGTCCCGACAACGTGATGTCGGGCTGCGGCGCCTCCACCAATCCCGGGCTGGATAGCAACATTAGCAGCCAATCAGAAACTCCCAGCAGCCTTTGCCGTGTGCCCTCTTTCCATATTCAGCAACGCTAGTCTCAATCTGCTGCCTTCCCCTGGATTGTTGCATAAAGCCCCCCCCCCACCACCGCCACCGCACATACACACTTCTACCCCCACACCATTCAACGTATTGTAAGTTTTTGTATGTCCGAGTTATGACATCTCCTCACTAACAGGTGCTAAGTTTGGGGGCAGTGAGGGGACCGGGAGGCCACGGCAGCTCTGGAGGATTGGGACGTCTACATTGAGATGCACGCGCAGGCTCCTTTCTCGTTTACCACTGCGGATCATTTTAGAGACACATTGTAATGCACAGTTCATTTTCTGCACAAGTGCTCATAATGGCTGCTCATTTGTGTGCATGCATGGATTAACACGCGCGTACCTGCAAGAGGAGTACTGCTGCGGCGGAGGCATCACATATGTGTGCAGAGGTCATTGAGTTCGTTCTTCAGCTCAGTGTGGTGCATGACATGTTTAACTACTACTACTACTACATGCTCACTTAAAGCTGCGCTGGGTAAAATGCTGTACAACTGAGGAAACTGTTGACACTATGTTTTCAGTTGTATGCAATCACATTTAAAACACTCTTTGCTTGTCTTAGGAATAATCTTTTATGGCACTGTATAATTGAATAAGGAGCTTCCTGTTCTAGAACTGATCAGAGAGAGCAAACTGAGCAAGGGAGAAGCACACTTTTATATCTCAACTATACAATATATTGCGATACAGGTATTGTAGTTTGATTGTATTGATTATTGTGATATTTTCTCCTCTTTTCCTCTTTGAAGAAGCTTGTCTCTCATTTAAGATACTTCAATTCTGGATGTCTTTTGGATGAGAAACGAAACATCTTCAACTCTTAAAATAGAGGTCGACCAGTATGGGTTTTTCTATGGCCGATCTCGATACAGATTTTTAAAATTCAGAGCAGCCGGTGGCCGATAAGCACCTTCCGATTTTCTGGACCAGTATGTTGGGCTGATTTTCTTAATTTTATGAAAGACATGAATATAATATAGCCATTTGTTTTAGTAATGCTTATTAAAACAGAAACAAATGTGTTAGAATTGGACAGTGAGAACAGTTAAAGATAAGGCAAACTCTCTGTGCAGGTAGAGCGTGTGGAGAACTTCAAAATGCTTTTGGATTTTTTGTTCTATGAGATTCTATGCCAGAGAAACAAGCAAGATCTTTTTATTGCCATTTTGAGCTTTTCAGGCTGAGATAATGGATGGATGTTTCATATGAACTGCAGTGTAAAGAACCCAAAGTGCAACAAGATGGGTGGGGAAGCTGGGGTCCTTCAGTCACATGGTCGCTCGGACATGTCTGACCAAAAATCGGCATTAAAGTACAAGAATCAGCCGATTGACTAAGAAATGCAAAAATCGACTCGATATATCGACCTCTGTTCTAAAAGCAACACCCAGATGACTTTTTTTTTTTTAACCCTGTCTGGATGAGAGAGTGTTTACAGACTTGTTATAAAAGTTTAGTTGTTTTGTTTTTTTTGGCACCATTAACAGACATTTAGAACACAAAGCCTTCAATTGAGCAAATATTCATCTATGTAAGGTTCCCATTAGTGACGTGGGTAGTTCTCTTGCCTTTGGCGCAAAAAGTAAGAGGTTTGATCCCTCAAAACGCCAGCCACAATATGTGACAGTCCCAAGCCCAGATAAGACTAGGGTTGTGTAGGAAGGGCATTCAGAGTAAAAACCTCCCAAATTACCCATAACAATGATTTGCTGTAGCAACAGGAAATGAAAAGTGTCATGGAATATCTTTTTTTCTGGTAAAACATGTTTTTCTTGTGTATAGTGCATTTCTCGTGTAAAAATCATTTGTGTTTTTTTTTCCTTGCGAGTGCAGTGTAGGTGGATTGTGTAAAGGTCAGATTAGTACACTTGAGTCATGCCATACACAGAATGACAAAGTGACTTATCTCAGCGCCTGCCCTTGTTGCACGGGCCTCATTTGCTCCTCTTGTCAGCCTCTTATCTCAAACAGCTCTCTCATCTGACAGTTTGTACTTTAAACAGCTTTTATTCCTCCTCTTTTTATCCCTTTGTATTATAGTTTTACATATTGCTGTGCAGTTGGTATTGGCAGCTGGCACTACTAAAAAGAAACATTAGCATCATTTTAAACGTTCACATTTTGTTCCTCTAGTCTTAATTAAAACATATTCTACATAAAGTCACTACCACAACACAATGAGATTATAAGATGAGATTCTAGTTCACATAGCTCACTGTACAATAACCATACGTGAGCTATGTAAACTATAATCTGAACTGCACTGTAAAATACATGTTACATTTCAGATTGATTCAGTTTTGTTTTACACCAGCCTCAACAAAGCAACACAAAAATACACACCCTAAAAATGCTGGTTTATTTTAATAACCCTTTATGCTAGGTTGAGGCTGCTGGGTCACAGGTTGGGTTAATATGACCCAAGACGTAATGCAACACCTGCAACATCTAATTGGCGTAATAGATCATAATTGATTACTGTAATAATTGGCAACTAATTTAACAATCAAATAATCATTATCTAGAGTATTCATAAACTGAAACATATCCTGCGCTGAGAGAAAAGGGTTTATTTACCAAAACAGAGCAGTAATGCCACAGAAAAAAACTTTAAAAACAATGTGCATTTTGTGTTTTTGATTAAAAATATCTTAGTGTGTATGTATGTTCTATCCAAATGTCCTTAAGCTATAAAGTTGTAGCTTTGCCTGGTTTAAATTTTGTAAAAAATTGTTAAAATTATTAAAATTTTTAACGGAAACAATTTTACCAAACCATTTTACTTGTGCCCCACTATGCGATTATTAATCAGTTAATTGTAAAAGTAATAAATAATAAAATAATCATTGTTAGTTGCAGCCTTAGTGTTAGTTTTTACTCATATGTTGTGTAGAAAACATAACTGGGTCAAACATGTAACTCAACTTTAAAAGGCAAAATTTACCCAGTGTAGGGTTGCTCCATATTTGACCCAGCACTTGGGTTATTTTTGACCCAGCACTTTTATTGTGCAGAGACGTTACATAGAATTTTCCTGAATAAACAAAAACAACAAAACTTTAATTTTAGGCTCTATGCTAGCAAAAAAGAACCACACCCTCAAAGTAAAATAAGGATAGATTTACCCCTCTGTCTCTATGAACAGAGTCTGTGTGATTTACCCCATCAATTGTTGAGAAAAATACCCAGATTCCAATCAGTTAAGATGATGCACATGCCTAATTTGCATTAATAAATTCATACAGAGCATGTCACAAATGCACTATAAAATTAATGTTTATGACATATATTGTTACCAATACATCGCAGTGGGAATATGGCCTTTATTTAGTGATACAAGTAGTTTTAAAAGGGCTATATTTATATTTTTAAACTAGTCTTTGTCACCTCTTGACAAGCATTGCACATTTCACAACCTTTAAAAAATGATGACTAAAAGAAAAAAAATGTTTTAATATGGGTGAGGAAACCAGTAGAGGGTAGAGTGTTGCAGTATTTTGAACATAATCAAAGAAAAAGAGCACTTCACTTCCTTAATTTTTTGTACAATGCCATTTTACCACAAAATAAAAATTGTACAGAGCTGTACACCATTTTAAGATAAAAGAATGAGAGCAGACTGGATGTAGAGGGCTTGTTGATTGGTCAGTGCTTCCTGGAGTGGGAGAGGTGGAGGTTTGGGCAACCAAGTGTTTTAAGACCTAGAGAATCAAGTATTACTCAAACAGACGTGATTGAAACAAAACACAACTCCAGGTATGTTTTTGATGAATAAAACATGGTAGAAAGCTCAAAAAAGTTGAATTTGCAAAATATAGCACCTACCAAGTAACCACCTTCATTTTGGAGCTGCAGAGTGGCAGTCAGTGGAAACCGATTCTTTTAAATTAAACTTTATTCACAAGTGAGTGTAGTTTTGTGCCAGTCCCAGTTCTGCATAAATGTGAAATCAATATGTAAATCACTGCACAGAAGCAGGCAGAAGATTTGTGGCGACTCAAGAAGCCCCAACATCTGAAAGAAAAGCAGATATGAATGTAGGCTTTTGTTAATCAGGCTATTGTTTTAAACTAGAAGATGTTTTCTCTCTGTTCCTACAGAATTTACAAAGTTTTTAAAATGTCCCAAAAAGTCACATTTTACAGGACACTGAAACATCTGCTACACCAAAAAAACAAAAAAAACAAACATATCCTCAGCCTGATTTAAATGTTTGTGTTGTTGTGGTGTGAGAATGCTGGCCTTGTCTAAAAAAGAAGCCAATGTGCAACAGAATAATTACATTTTGACCGAAACATGCTTTGTGTCAACAGCCCCTTGCAGTCGTCTTTAGAAACTCTCTCTGTCTGTCTGTCCGTCAGACGTCTTTCTACACATCATCTTTAACTCCATGCTTTTCATCTGCTGCCCCCCTCCCTGCTCTATCGCCTCACCTCTGCCCCCCCTTCTTCCCCTCCTTCAGCCCTCACCCCTGTCTTCCAGCAGCAGAGGGGTGAGCGCTGGGACTGTCAGCACATCCTCGGTCCCCCCGCGGGCCATCCACTCACTCTTCTTTTATCTCTGACTCACCCCCTCCCTCCGCTCTCCTCCTCTCTCCTCTCTCCTCTCCCCTTTTTCTTTGTTTCCTCCTCCTTTTCCTCTTCCCTCCGTCCTGTAGTCTATTTTTTGAGGCCATGCAGTATTCATGGTGTGGGCTGCTGATGCTGCGTCAGTGCTCAGGCTTCACAGACATCACAAACACAGAGAGGCACAAGTGCGGAGCTAAGATGGCTGACGCTCGGGCCTCATTTCGGAACGCCGGCACGTACCCTGGGTTCCCACGCATCCAGAGCAGCCTCGCAGTGGAGATGATCAAGTTTTCAGGTCATGGCGAAGATGTGGGAAATGAGGGAACAAGCGGAATGTGTTATGTTGGTTTTGGGAGGCAATTGAAATAATTGTGTGAAGTTATTTTCAGAGGCTTGTTTTGCACAATTCTACCATAGCTGGATTTGTTTGAATCATCTTGCTATTGTGCGACCATAGTTCCTGCAATGTTATGATTTTTTGTAACTTGTAATTCTGGTGTTTACCTATATGTATATAAAATTTCCAGCCATAATGTCTGCTGGACTCAAACCTGGATAACTTGAGAGGCAGCCTGTGTAAAAACCTGTCAGTGTTGTCAAACAAAACTGGAAATTGATATACTTAAGAACAGAGCCAATAGGCATTGCTCCAAAGAATGTTTGGAGTAATTTGGTGTGGATAGTATTTGTGCAACATCTATGAAAGAGAATGTTTAAAGTGCTTATATTATACTTTTATTCATATATTCAAACAATCTTGGTCACATCTAGAACAGCATTTCACAATGTACAATCTTTAAAAACATTACCTGACTAAAAGAAAGCGTTTTTAGTAAGTACTCTACTGATGCCATAAAGAGATGAAGAGAAGATACCAGCAGAGGGTTTCAGTATTTTGAACATAATCAAAGAAAAAGAGCACTTCACTTCCTATATATTTTGTATGATTTTATTACAAAATGAAAAATGTCTGAGGAATCAGTGGAAATAGAGCTGTACACTGTTTTTGGATAAATAAATGAGAGCAGACTGGAGGTAGAGGGCTTGTTGATTGGTCAGTGCTTACTGGAGTGGGCGGGGGTCTGTGGGAGAGGGAGGGGCTCATGAAATTGTGCATTTTGTGACCACAGAAAGGTTGTGTCAGAGACGTGAATGATGCAAAACACAACTCCAAAGTATGTTTTTGATGAGGGAACATTATAACATGGTAGAACGCTTGCAAAAGTCGATTTTGCAGAATATATCCCCTTTAAATGTGACGGTGCAGGTGTTTTTTAAATTTTAGTGATACAAAGCACTGTTAACATCAGAAAGCCTAATTGCCTTTCTCATCATTGTGGGGAATGCTGTGTTGGTATCGTTTAGTCAGTGGTCAAAGTTGTCAAATGTAAACCAAGTCAGTAGTGTATATATAATAATAATAATAATAATAATAATAATATTAATTATTATTAGGCCCGAGCCCCAAGGGTGGCGCAGGGCCTATTGTGTCTGCACAGCAGTGCGCGAAGCGCACTGCCCAAAAGTGCGCGAAGCGCACAAAAACAAAGCGCGAAGCGCTTTGCCATGTACACACTCATGGCAACAAGTACTACACAAACACAAATACCTCAGGTATGGAAGCCACATACTTGTTTTCGCTCAGAATCAATGGAAGTCAGTGGGCGAAGCCCACTCATAAGTGCGCGAAGCGCACAAAAACAAAGCGCGAAGCGCTTTCCCATGTACACACTCATGGCAACAAGTACTATGCAAACACATATACCTCTGGTATGGAAGCCACATACTTGTAATGGCTGAAAATGAATGGAAGTCAATGGGCGACACCACATTCGTGGGTCAATGACGAGCGCGTAAGCGCTCGTCATTGACATTTGACCCCACGGTCACGTGGGGGAGCTCCAGAGCTTTCCGAAAATATATAATTTGTGGGTATAATGTAAACGGATATATTGTTTTTGCTAAAATTATTATTATTATTTTTATTAGGCCCGAGCCCCAAGGGTGGCGCAGGGCCTATTGTGTCTGCACAGCAGTGCGCGAAGCGCACTGCCCAAAAGTGCGCGAAGCGCACAAAAATAAAGCGCGAAGCGCTTTACCATGTACACACTCATGGCATCAAGTACTACACAAACACATATACCTCAGGTATGGAAGCCACATACTTGTTTTCGCTCAGAATCAATGGAAGTCAGTGGGCGAAGCCCACTCATAAGTGCGCGAAGCGCACAAAAACAAAGCGCGAAGCGCTTTCCCATGTACACACTCATGGCATCCAGTCCTACACAATCATATATACCTCAGGTATGAAAGGTGCATACTTGTATTGGCTGAGAATGAATGGAAGTCAATGGGTGAAGTCCACTCAAATGTCACTGACGAGCGCGTAAGCGCTCGTCATTGACATTTGACCCCACGGTCAGGTGGGGGACCTCGAGAGCTTTCCGAAAATATATAATTTGTGTGTATAATGTAAACGGATATATTGTTTTTGCTAAAATTTTTATTATTTTTATTCTTTCTTTTTTTTTATTTTTCTTCTGCTCTTTGAGCGCTAATTTGACCCCCTGAACATTTATGAAAACTCACCAAATTTTGCCCAAAATTCAGGTTTGCTGAAAAATTTTGTTTTTTTTAGGCGCCATACTTAACAATACAAAAGTGGCGCGATAGCGCCACCTACAAAATTGCAAATACATTGCGCCAATGGGAGGCGGCCAAACATAAAGTTTGTCGCAGACCCACCAAATTCGGTACACACATTGCTGAGTTGGAGCCAAACAAAAAATATTATTATGGCCACGCCCCCTGACAAACCAGAAGTCGGTAATCTTGGATTGAAATCTGCAAAGTGCTGAGTCAGCAATTTTGCATGTGTCGTACTTTTTCTATCTCCTCCTTGGGCGTTTAACGAAATGACCTCAAAATCGCTCTACATGATCTACAGAAGTGGGGCATTAAAAGTTATCCAAATTCTTCGCAAAAGTTTTACGGTTTTTGTGCCGCGCAGCCGCAAAATTTACGAAAAAAATTTCAATTTCGCCATACTTGCAATTTGCTACAATTCGCACATTTTAACTCCAATATGGCTCAAATTTTAAACACTCATAAACCCTCCAAGCCTAAACCCATTAAATAAGAAAGAATGAAATTTGCCGCAATAGCGCCCCCTACAGAATGAGACAAATATTTATATGGTCAGTAAAAAATTTAGTTTTTCAAAAATTTACGAAACTTGGCAGAAAAATACTTTATGTGATGCCGATCACAAAAGCCAATGAGACCCATGTCATATTTTATACTGTGTTGTCATGGCGATGACTGAAACCTGCCATTTTATTCCAATGGGATTACAGCAAAAATTTCTATGGACAGAAAAAATTATACTTGAACGAAAATTTGTCAAATTTGGCACAAAAATTCTTTATGTCATCCTGATCAAAAATTCCAATGGTACCCAAGTCGTATTTCATTCGGTGTTGCCATGGCGATGGTCGAATTCTCCCATTTTATTCCAATGGGAATTACATTCAATGCAGTTCTGTGGAGTATTAGGACGCTTTTTGCCGTTTTTTTATCAAAAGGTACCAACAAAAAATTTGGCAAAATGGTTTCTCCTCTGCCCCAGCTCCGGTTGCGGCCGGCGAGGGCCTACCAATGCCGCTTGCGGCTTTAATTAGGCCCGAGCCCCAAGGGTGGCGCAGGGCCTATTGTGTCTGCACAGCAGTGCGCGAAGCGCACTGCCCAAAAGTGCGCGAAGCGCACAAAAACAAAGCGCGAAGCGCTTTGCCATGTACACACTCATGGCAACAAGTACTTCACAAACACATATACCTCAGGTATGGAAGCCACATACTTGTTTTCGCTCAGAATCAATGGAAGTCAGTGGGCGAAGCCCACTCATAAGTGCGCGAAGCGCACAAAAACAAAGCGCGAAGCGCTTTGCCATGTACACACTCATGGCAACAAGTACTTCACAAACACATATACCTCAGGTATGGAAGCCACATACTTGTTTTCGCTCAGAATCAATGGAAGTCAGTGGGCGAAGCCCACTCATAAGTGCGCGAAGCGCACAAAAACAAAGCGCCAAGCGCTTTCCCATGTACACACTCATGGCATCCAGTCCTACACAATCATATATAGCTCAGGTATGGAAGCCACATACTTGTATTGGCTGAAAATGAATGGGAGTCAATGGGCGAAGTCCACTCATAGGTCAATGACGAGCGCGTAAGCGCTCGTCATTGACATTTGACCCCACGGTCACGTGGGGGACCTCGAGAGCTTTCCGAAAATATATAATTTGTGGGTATAATGTAAACGAATATATTGTTTTTGCTAAAATTATTATTATTTTTCTTTCTTTCTTTCTTTCTAACTTTCTTTCTTTCTTTATTTTTCTTCTGCTCTTTGAGCACTAATTTGACCCCCTGAACATTTATGAAAACTCACCAAATTTTGCCCAAAATTCACGCGTGCGTGAAAATTTTTTTTAATATAGGTGCCATACAGAACATCACAAAAGTGGCGTGACAGCGCCCCCTGGAAAAATGAAAATACATTGCGCCAATGGGAGTCGGCCGAATGTAAAGTTTGTCGTAGACCCACCAAATTCGGTACACACATTGCTGAGGTGGAGCCAAACAAAAAATATTATTATGGCCACGCCCCCTGACAAACCGGAAGTCGGCAATTTTGGATTGAAATCTGCAAAGTGCTGAGTCAGCAATTTTGCACGCGTCGTACTTTTTCTATCTCCTCCTTGGGCGTTTCACAAAATGACCTCAAAATCGCTGTACATCATCTACAGAAGTGGGGCATTAAAAGTTATCCAAATTCTTCGCAAAAGTTTTACGGTTTTTGTGCGGCGCAGCCGCAAAGTTTACGAAAAAAATTTCAATTTCGCCATACTTGCAATTTGCCACAATTCGCACATTTTAACTCCAATATGGCTCAAATTTTAAACACTCATAAACCCTCCAAGCCTAAACCCATTAAATAGGAAAGAATGAAATTTGGCACGATAGCGCCCCCTATAGAATGAGACAAATATTTATATGGTCAGTAAAAAATTTAGTTTTTCAAAAATTTACGAAACTTGGCAGAAAAATACTTTATGTGACACCGATCACAAAAGCCAATGAGACCCATGTCATATTTTATACTGTGTTGTCATGGCGATGACTGAAACCTGCCATTTTATTCCAATGGGACTGAAACTAAAATTTCTATGGACAGAAAAAATTATACTTGAATGAAAATTTGTCAAATTCGGCACAAATATTCTTGATGTCATCCTGATCAAAAATTCCAATGGTACCCATGTCGTATTTGATTCGGTGTTGCCATGGCGATGGTCGAATTCTGCCATTTTATTCCAATGGGAATTCCATTCAATGCAGTTCTATGGAGTATTAGGACGCTTTTTGCCGTTTTTTTTATCAAAAGGTACCAACAAAAATTTTGGCAAAATGGTTTCTCCTCTGCCCCAGCTCCGGTTGCGGCCGGCGAGGGCCTACCAATGCCGCTTGCGGCTTTAATTATTATTATTCTTTATTTTTCTTCTGCGCAAGGATCGCTAATTTGACCCCCTGAACATTTATGAAAACTCACCAAATTTTACCCAAAATTCACGCGTGCGTGAAAATTTTTTTTAATATAGGTGCCATACAGAACCTTACAAAAGTGGCGCAACAGCGCCCCCTGGAAAAATGAAAATACATTGCACCAATGGGAGTCAGCCAAGCGTAAAGTTTGGCGTAGACCCACCAAATTTGGTATACACATTGCTGAGGTGGAGCCAAACAAAAAATATTATTATGGCCACGCCCCCTGACAAACCGGAAGTCGGCAATTTACGATTGAAATCTGCGAAGTGCTGAGTCAGCAATTTTGCACGCGTCGTACTTTTTCTAACTCCTCCTTGGGCGTTTCACCGAATTAGCTCAAAATGGCTGTATATCATCTACAGAAGTGGGGCATTAAAAGTTATCCAAATTCTTCGCAAAAGTTTTACGGTTTTTGTGCGGCGCAGCCGCAAACTTTACGAAAAAAAAATTGATTTCTCCATACTTGCAATTTGCTACAATTCGCACATATTAATGCCGATTTGGCTCAAATTTTAAACACTCATAAACCCTCCAAGCCTAAACCCATTAAATAAGAAAGAATGAAATTTGCCGCAATACCGCCCCCTACAGAATGAGACAAATATTTATATGGTCAGTAAAAAATTTAGTTTTTCCAAATTTTATGAAACTTGGCAGAAAAATACTTTATGTCACACCGATCACAAAAGCCAATGAGACCCATGTCATATTTTATACTGTGTTGTCATGGCGATGACTGAAACCTGCCATTTTATTCCAATGGGACTGAAACAAAAATTTCTATGGACAGAAAAAATAATACTTGAATGAAAATTTGTCAAATTCGGCACAAATATTCTTGATGTCATCCTGATCAAAAATTCCAATGGTACCCAAGTCGTATTTGATTCGGTGTTGCCATGGCGATGGTCGAATTCTGCCATTTTATTCCAATGGGAAATACATTCAATGCAGTTCTGTGGAGTATTCGGACGCTTTTTGCCGTTTTTTTATCAAAAGGCACAACCTCAAAATTTGGCAAAATGGTTTCTCCTCTGCCCCAGCTCCGGTTGCGGCCGGCGAGGGCCTACCAATGCCGCTTGCGGCTTTAATTCTTCTTCTTCTTTATTTTTTTTTTATTTTTCTTCTGCTCTTTGAGCGCTAATTTGACCACCTGAACATTTATGAAAACTCACCAAATTTTGCCCAAAATTCAGATTTGCTGAAAAATTTTGTTTTTTTTAGGCGCCATACTTAACAATACAAAAGTGGCGCGATAGCGCCACCTACAAAATTGAAAATACATTGCGCCAATGGGAGGCGACCTAACGTAAAGTTTGTCGCAGACCCACCAAATTCGGTAATGACATTGCTGACATGGAGCCAAACAAAAAATATTATTATGGCCACGCCCCCTGACAAACCAGAAGTCGGTAATCTTGGATTGAAATCTGCGAAGTGCTGAGTCAGCAATTTTGCACGCGTCGTACTTTTTCTATCTCCTCCTTGGGCGTTTAACGAAATGACCTCAAAATCGCTCTACATCATCTACAGAAGTGGGGCATTAAAAGTTATCCAAATTCTTCGCAAAAGTTTTACGGTTTTTGTGCGGCGAAGCCGCAAATTTTACGAATTTTTTTTAGATTTTTCAGTACCTTCAATTTGCTACAATTTGCACATATTAACTCCAATTTGGCTCAAATTTTAAACACTCATAAACCCTCTAAGCCTAAACCCATTAAATAAGAAAGATTGAAATTTGCCGCAATACCGCCCCCTACAGAATGAGACAAATATTTATATGGTCAGTAAAAAATTTAGTTTTTCCAAATTTTATGAAACTTGGCAGAAAAATACTTTATGTCACACCGATCACAAAAGCCAATGAGACCCATGTCATATTTTATACTGTGTTGTCATGGCGATGACTGAAACCTGCCATTTTATTCCAATGGGACTGAAACAAAAATTTCTATGGACAGAAAAAATAATACTTGAATGAAAATTTGTCAAATTCGGCACAAATATTCTTGATGTCATCCTGATCAAAAATTCCAATGGTACCCAAGTCGTATTTGATTCGGTGTTGCCATGGCGATGGTCGAATTCTGCCATTTTATTCCAATGGGAAATACATTCAATGCAGTTCTGTGGAGTATTCGGACGCTTTTTGCCGTTTTTTTATCAAAAGGCACAACCTCAAAATTTGGCAAAATGGTTTCTCCTCTGCCCCAGCTCCGGTTGCGGCCGGCGAGGGCCTACCAATGCCGCTTGCGGCTTTAATTCTTCTTCTTCTTTATTTTTTTTTTATTTTTCTTCTGCTCTTTGAGCGCTAATTTGACCACCTGAACATTTATGAAAACTCACCAAATTTTGCCCAAAATTCAGATTTGCTGAAAAATTTTGTTTTTTTTAGGCGCCATACTTAACAATACAAAAGTGGCGCGATAGCGCCACCTACAAAATTGAAAATACATTGCGCCAATGGGAGGCGACCTAACGTAAAGTTTGTCGCAGACCCACCAAATTCGGTAATGACATTGCTGACATGGAGCCAAACAAAAAATATTATTATGGCCACGCCCCCTGACAAACCAGAAGTCGGTAATCTTGGATTGAAATCTGCGAAGTGCTGAGTCAGCAATTTTGCACGCGTCGTACTTTTTCTATCTCCTCCTTGGGCGTTTAACGAAATGACCTCAAAATCGCTCTACATCATCTACAGAAGTGGGGCATTAAAAGTTATCCAAATTCTTCGCAAAAGTTTTACGGTTTTTGTGCGGCGAAGCCGCAAATTTTACGAATTTTTTTTAGATTTTTCAGTACCTTCAATTTGCTACAATTTGCACATATTAACTCCAATTTGGCTCAAATTTTAAACACTCATAAACCCTCTAAGCCTAAACCCATTAAATAAGAAAGATTGAAATTTGGCACGATAGCGCCCCCTACAGAATGAGACAAATATTTATATAGTAAGGAAAAAATTTAGTTTTTCAAAAATTTACGAAACTTGGCAGAAAAATATTTTAGGTGTCCCCGATCAAAAAAGCCAATGAGACCCATGTCATATTTTATACTGTGTTGTCATGGCGATGACTGAAACCTGCCATTTTATTCCAATGGGACTGAAACAAAAATCTGTATGGACAAAAAAAATTATACTTCAACGAAAATTTGTGAAATTTGGCACAAATATTCTTGATGTCATCCTGATCAAAAATTTCAATGGTACCCAAGTCGTATTTCATTTGGTGTTGCCATGGTGAAGGTCGAATTCTGCCATTATTTTCCAATGGGAATTCCATTCAATGCAGTTCTATGGAGTATTAGGACACTTTTTGCCGTTTTTTTATCAAAAGGTACCAACAAAAAATTCGGCAAAATGGTTTTTCCTCTGCCCCAGCTCCGGTTGCGGCCGGCGAGGGCCTACCAATGCCGCTTGCGGCTTTAATTGTTATTATTATTGTTATTATTATTATTGTTATTATATATTTTTTGCCCTCTATTGTGGTTTGAATATTAATTTGGCATAGTTTTTATGTCGGATGCCCATCCTGACTCAACCTTTTCCATTTATCCTGGCTTGGGACTAGCACAAAGAGTACACTGGCTTGTGACTGCATGTGGCTGGATTATATATACTAATATATGTTTATTTGACTGTATATCAAATACTGTATATCAGTGGTTCCTAAAATGGGGTCCACGGCCCCCTGGCAGTCTGTGAAGGTACTGCAGGAGGGCCCTTAGAGATTGTCTATATTAAGTACAGAAAAATAAATTGAGTTTGAAATGAATTACAGTTATATACTTGTTTAAAAATATAACTTTTAGCCAACATTTAGTGTTAAGGAGAAAAACATGACATAGTTTTATTGTGAGTGATTTTCTGTATTTTAGGGTGGCTGTGACACTTAACTTTGGGAATGGCTGCTGTATATCAAATAAACATTTAGTGTTCTACTATGCACTTAAGTCCTGGTGTGCTTAAAGCTATAGTATCACTTAGCAGTAGATATTGACTCTATAAAACGCGGTAAAATGGCCAGTAAATTGGCCATTCCATGCAAACAGTGCGCATGTCAATAAATCTACCTCTAACTCTTAACATTTAGATTTTGTATAGTTGGAAAGGCAAGTATTTTAATGTTGTTGCTCGCTGTTATGGTTTGTGGGTGACCAAACCAGTGACTTGGAACTGTATCCCATTTACCCAAAACAAATATGTCCAATAGTTTTGGCCAATGGCACCAAACCTTACCTACTGAGCTAACAAACAGCCATATGGTGACTGAGGCAGCCAATACACCTGCTGCTAGCTTCACCTGGTGGTTATTTCTGAATTCTCTGAACACTGCACACACAAACTATTTAGAGAGTTCTCTTTGACCATTGGATTAAAGGGGAGGGGATACACTAATAGAGCAATTTTACCATCCTTTTACTAAAATTATGACTTACCTATACTTGCAACATGGTGATGCTTAGGTGTGTGTTAATTCAGTGCCTTTCCTCTGAAGAAAATGGCTTCAAACAACTTCAGTAAAATTGCTAACTTGTCAAATTAGGTAGTCTGAGAGCTAATAATGATACAGAATAACAATAATAATAATAATAATAACAACAACACAAACAACAACACTAATAACAATGACAGTAATGACAATAACAACAAAAATTGGTGGGATCCACAGAATTAACGTTCTACCCTGCTGGGCTCCAAACATAACGTAAAAAATAATAAATTGGCTATATTACAATGTTATTTATGTATTTAATATGGGCTGCTAAAATGTACAATGCTTATTTCTGTCAGAGAAACATTTATCATTTGCACTTTAACAGCAGCTGATGTTTGAACTTTGAACTTGACTCAGATCATATTGGAGACAGATGGATTTATAAAGACTGCCATTCTCCTCAAGGCTACAGTATTTGAATAACACCGTTTTAAATATTTTTATTCTGAATGTGAACGATGTAGAGGAGTGCAGCAATAACACCAGAGAAATACGCATACTAGCAGCTAAATAACATGCACAAAAACTTGGTCCATTCATGCCTCATTGGCGCTTTGTTCACCTGTCTAAAGTGAGACATTAGAGAAATTGTGACATTACAGACTTCTGCTGTTTAAAGTCCATATTAATTCAGAGAACAGTGTTTGTGGGCTGTAGCTGAAGCTGACATATTAGATGCTAAAAACAAAAGCTAGAGAAGTAGCGCCAGGACAGATAAACATTTCCAAAACTCACCACACAGACGTCTTCACACAGATTCTTTTAATCCTGACATAAAAGGAACAGTCCATATTTGATAAGTGTTATAGTCCATAGTCCTGGCTTGGTGATAACTTCAGCCCAGTGTGAAGAGGCTCTAAAGTCAGGACATTGGTGCCATGAGCTCCACACAGACAGAGCTGTTCAGATAAAAGCAGCTGCCTCTCTGTACTCTCACGGTGTAAATCTGTGCTGGAGTTCATTTTTATTGTAGCAGTTTTCAGCTCTTTCCAGCTCATTTAAATCTGCCGCTGTCTCAGTCAGATCACTGTACTCTGTAACTATAGTAACCCACAAGGACCCCTCGCGTCTTAGTCGGGCCTGTTCAAAAACTAGTCTGGATCAAAGGCTCTGGAGGTCCAGACCCGAACCGCAGTCCACGGGTTGCGGGACCCTGATTTAGAAGCTCATCCCCAAAATGTAATCACTTGTTTCTTATTCTATTTTTGACATCTCCTGAAAATTTCATCCAAATCTGTTGATAGGTTTTTGAGTTGTGTTGCTAACAAACAGACAAATGAACGCCGCTGAAAACATAACTTAGCGGGAGTAACAACAACAATATGGGGCCGCAGTAGCTCAGTTGGTAGAGCCGCTTGTCCAACAACCAGAAGGTTGGCGGTTCAAACCCCACTCCCACCGTTGCATACTGTTGTTGTGTCCTTGGGCAAGACACTTAACCCACCTTGTGTATGAATGTGAGTGTGAATGGGTGAACGGTTCCTTGATGTAAAGCGCTTTGAGTGCCCATGAAGGTGGAAAAGCGCTATATAAATGTGACCATTTACCAAATGTGACCAATATTATCAATGATGATGATAACAATAATAATAATAATTATAGATTTTATTTATTTTGCGCTTGGCAAGCTTGTCAGGCTTCTTAAAGCTTTACATTATTCCTCACTCAGTGGTCATGAGCTACTTCTGTATCCACAGCTGTGTGACGTCACAGCCATTCTGCACCTACAACCTCTCCGGCCACCACCAAACACACAATCATACACAAACACATTATGATGGGTGAAGTGTCTTGGTAAGCTTGGTAGTGGCGATCGAATGGCCAACCTTCCAGTGAGTTAGGTGAAGGGCTCTATCTACTAAGCTACTGCTGCCTCTTTATAAATATTACATTTACCACCACTTTCTGCTATTGAACAAATATGGCTGCAATATTTAGCTATTTAAAAACAGTGCCACTGTTACATAAGCGGAGTGACTAAGAGCTCTGCATGTGTAGTTTAAAGTACTGGTGCTCCTTCTTGCACCGTACAAAGAGGCAAAGTTTGGCAGGTTTCCAGACACAACTGCAAAGTAGTTGGAATAAACAAGCACCAGCAGCATCAAACCACACAAAGAGCTGCGTCTAGACTCTTAATTTGAGACTGTATTTTGCTTCAGTGTTTACAGTTAAGGAACAGGATATTAATATGGTATATTCAAGGTTTTTGAGAATGTGAAAAAAAGGTTTTAAAAAAAAGGCTCTCCTCCCCTGTCATATAGTTTCACTTTTTGTCTAATGTCATATTTGTGCCCCTTTTTTTTCTCCTGTTACATGGTGTGAGCAGTTGGAGCCAGTGCTGTATTGGTGTCTTTCCACTTGGACTAGGCGCCACCATTACTCCAGTTTATAATAGGGGATGTAACAATATCCAAATCTCACAGTACGTTATTATCATATTATCGTATTACCCTCATGGTACAGTACTTATTGCGATATTATGGGCAGCTCATGGTATTTTGGAAATGCCCACGATGATAACATTTATTATATACAATATTCTTTCAAGTCCTTGGTGTAATAATTATTTTTCATGTTGTATCTGCACTACACGGTGCCACCGGTGAGTGTAAAAAGTTTATTTAGTAACTTTTAGTGTATTGTTTACTAAACTTTTGAATTGTTTGCTAAATAAAACAGCCGTCAGTCTTGATATTCGATTTATCTGCTGTCGCTACTGAAAAACAGCTGCCTCCTCCTCCATGTTGGCTCATGTTTTGGCTGTGCTCAGGCTCAAATGGAACAAAGGATCATGGTTTATGTAGTTCCCTCTGCATTTTACTATGCTACTACAACAAAAACTAAACAAAAGTATTTTTGCTTGGGCAGAAAAGTTTGATACTGTAACAAGACCACGACATATAACGACATGGAGAGACTTTTTCTAGCGTCATATCGCCAATATGTTACATTTATAGTGTATAAGATGTGCACAAGCTTGGACTCAATCACTGACAGTGTCCCTGATCCAAATGGGACTATCCCTCTTTGTTCTGAGCGTGTGATTGGTCCAAAAATTCAGCCCCTGCTCTAGTTCCCCTTTCGTCAAAAACACTTTATAAAAAATATATATACGACTTGTTTTTTTAATCTTTCAACTGCTCCATTTTTCTCATTAGGGGTTGCTGCAGCGAACCATTTGCACAGTGATTTGACAGGTTTTTACACCAGATGCCTTTCCTGTCACAACCAGCCACATACTGTGATTGGAGTTGGCATTGTGGGTTAAGTGTCTTGCTCAAGGACGCAACAGTATGCACTTTGAGCAAGGTTTGAGCCGCCGACCTTCCGTCTACATCACTGATGCCCCTATTGAATGAATAATTAGTTGATAAATAAAAGTAAATAAAACAACAGAAAAGCTGCTATGTGCTTCTTTAATTAGTAAAATAACCCTACATGTTTCCTTATTAGAAACAAATATTAAAAGAAAGTTTTTGGCAGCAGTCTTATTTTGAATAACACTTCAATATACTTGCATCTGAAGTATTTATACTACACAGGAGAAATGCCTTGCCTGTATCGGGCTCACCAGCTTTGTGAGTTCACACCACAACATTGGCTGTCATCTTTGCATCCAAAATTTATAAAGAATTTTTCAGCTTTCTAAATTTTTCTGTTTGAGCTTTGACAGAGAGGGAGCAGCCAGGAAGAAAAACTCATTCATATGTACATTTATGCCGTTGATAGGAGTGAGCATTTTAAAGGTTTGCTAAATATTACATTAATGCAGAAATACAAACAAGGGAACATTTTCTTCTAGAGATTTCACTTTGTCATTACTACCAAGAGGCGATATCTCATGGGCCTTTGTAGTGTTTTGGAACAATCGAATTCAGCCAGTTGAATAATGTATTTTAAAGGTCCCCTATTCTGCTAAATGAACTTTTTGAGCTTTTAATTATATTATTTCCGCCTGCAAAACATACCTGGAGTAGTATTTTCTATAGGCAATCCTGTATGCTGAGCCCATCCTCTTCTAATGATCTGCAAACCTGGAAGATATTAAAACTACAAAGTCCACTGTTTTTGTTCAGTCAATCTAAAAACAACTTATACTCACATGGATGTGCCACTAGAAATGGATCTGAAGGACGTTTTTTGATTTCTAGGGCAAATACTAACTTTCTTAGATGCACTTTTGCTTACAGAGCAATGAAAGAATGGAACTTTTTGCCATTATTTCTGATAAAAACAAATGAACAGAAATTTGTTTTTCAAAAGCAATTGAAGAGGTATTTAGGAGCAGCTTATCTTTAAATGAATTGTAAGGTTTATAATTGTAAGTTTTATTGTAAGTTATGAGGGCATGAAATGTAATCATATGAAATGCATTTTAACATATTTTTTGTATGAATTGTAATTTTATTGAATTTTTTTTCTTCTGTTCTTGTCAAGATATACAATAAGATACTTATTGCATATGTTTTTTAATGAAGGACTACAGGAAGAGTAGCTGGCTGTAAAGCAGAGCTAATGGGGATCCTAAAAACAGCTCTATGTAGACATGTGAGAAGTGCTCCTTTGTGTTTCTAAAGCCCATACACCGTACCTGGACTCGTTCTGATCATTTCAGAGCTCAAATTGCCATCACTACGAAGCAGTCAGCTCATTTATCTATCTGTTAGCTTCATGTTGCTAATAGCCATGCTAAACAGCCATTTTTATGCTCCGTCCATTCCTCACCATTGCCAGCAGGGTGCGTCAGACACCTAATCCAAGAGTTCTCTGCAATGGGAAAGTAACCCAAAAAGAACACATTTTCCATACATATACATTGACTTAAGTTATAAAACGTGAAATACTAATGCCAAGGTGTCCAAAACTATTTCAAAGAGCCTGAAAATAGCATACTATGGGGCCTTTTAAGTGACTATAACCCATCAACTGCAATCGTAGCTCAGTTAAGAGTCACTATGTTTACTAGCCTAGCGAGCCAGACTCTCCAACTTGCTTTGCGCAAGCAGGACAGTCTGGTTCCTCTCTCAGAGCGAAGCATTTCTTTGATTCAATTTGGAAGTGGCCTATCACAGCCGTTTATCTACAGCACGTCTTACAAAAGTGGAAGAGCTAACCAAGGTAAGGCTGGCTACTGAGCTTCTCTTCTCTTCTGCTTTTCTTCATCACCTGTTGGTTCTGCTGAAGTCCGCGTTATTGCTCAGTCCTTTGTGATTTTTTGTCTTTGTCTTGTTGCCATTTTACCAACAGTTAAGTCCTATTGACATCCGATATAACAAACGCATAAAAAAAAAAAAAAAAAAAAAAAAAAAAACTTTGTACGGCTAGTTTCTGCTGCTGTCCCCATTCAGAAATAAGTACAGAGCTGCTCATATTACAGTGTATTCTGTTTTTTTTATATGAAAAAAACAACAAGAATACATGTTTGTTTGGTCCCGTCCTCCATTTCTCTGATTGGTTATTCTGCTTGTCATTGTTCCACCTCAGAAACGAAATGTAGGCCAAGGGGTACCAGACTAACTTCTGTGTATAGAATAGAAAAATAGTTTGTCAGGCAGGCCAGGCTATATATATGTTTATATGTTTATCTACATGCAGAGTAGAGAGCCCAACTACTGAGACCAGAGCACTGTTTCTGTGAGGCATTCAAGGGGTCTGGGGATTTACAAGACGGGCTAAATGTTTGTTCTACTAATAAATCACAATGTTCTACTAATAAACAACAAAGTCAGAAAAATGTGTTCCTCACTTGGTAAATGGGCCTCACTAAGTCATGTAAACGTATTGTAAGTTACGACAGTCAAGCTTTCACTTTTAAACTTTTACAACACAATGGACAATAAAAACAAACAAACAATAAAATCAATTTATGAAATAAGCTAGCCAGTGGCAGAGGGACCCATCATATGTCTTCGCTAATCTAAACTGTGTGAGTATTGGTCTTAACACTGCACAAAAGTTTTTCTGTCTGTTTAGTACCGAGTGCTGGTGAATGCCTCTCCTACCTTAATCTTGCAACGCCATATACAAGCAGGAGCCACTAATCACATTTCCATAACCAATCCTAATCATTTCATCACTAGCAAATTTTGCAATTATCAAATCCTAACTTTAACAAATTTTAACTTTAATTAAAACACTGCCAAAATTATGTAACAGCGCTTATCTGTCAAACTCACATTGTCAGCTGTTTCCAGTTTCGGAGACTGATAATGAACACAATTTTTCATGGAAGACAAAACTATTCCTCTGGTTATTAGGAGAGTTTAGCAACTGTATTTGATGGAAAGACATTGGCATCCTACCTCTGTGGTATATTTAAGTTCAAACCAACAAATAGTGTATGTGTGATGAGATAAATGTCACTCAGAACAATACAAAGCCACATGAAAGCACATTATATTATTAGTTTATAACAACAGCCTTATAAATATATATATATGTCGTTTTCCATATGCAAAGGCAAGACCTATTCTAAACCTTTATGGTCTGGTGCCACACAACGTTAATTCACTTTATGCAATAATTTAAAGGTACTGTAAGCAGCATGCACTCCTACTGGTTTGAAAATGATACTGCAGTCTAAATCAAAACAATGGCCTTTTTTCTGATTGGAAAATCAGCAATGCAGTTTTAGAACCAAAACAAAAAATGTAAACAAAAACAACTTGGCCATTATGTAAAATATATTTTTAATTGTGAATAAATCAGATGTACCATTTTTATCAGTAAAACTAATATTTAATCTAAACATGTTTACCTCATATCTTGGCACACATGTTAATTTTTATGAAATATGAAAAATATATACTGCTCATAGTACCGTTTAAAGATTTGCAAAAGATGTAGTTTAAAAATTGTAAAAAAAAAAAGAAGAAAAAAAAGAAGAAAGAATTCAAGAATTAATGTACACTGTCCCACTTATCAAATAAATAAATAGACCAAATTAAAAAAAGTACTTGAGCATTTCATTTCATTTCATTTATTTGTTCTTTTCATGGTAATGTATTGGTAAGAAAAAAAAAAGCTGGCAGTATATATAAATTCAATACAATTACATTCCATGTAAAAACTGGAGCAGGACAAAGAACAATTCTTATCAATCCCCCCTTCTCATTTCAGAATTTCAAAATTCATTCTAGTTATTTTCACTTTTACCGTAAAACAAATTTTTTGTTTATACTTATACTTAAATTGAGAAAAGTTTAAACAATTTTTAAGATAATTTTCCTGAGAATTCCATTGTTTTACACCAACCAAATGCACATTTGTTTGAGTCTACAGAATGGATGTTTAAAATCTAATTTTCTTCTTTTTTGCTGCTGTCATCATTTAGATTGTAAGAAACCTTTATTCTGGCCAACAGTCACAGCATAAATGATTACTTCATTAGTAATATTAAAACCTAGACTAAAGCCATACCAGAGCCTTCCGTGACTTCTTCTGCTCAGACTATTGTGTAACCTCGGGGCAGACCTCCATCTGCCGAGTCATGCTGCTGTCAGTTGATTTGTGACGTCTGAATTGATGCATGAATATTCCATCTTTCTAATAAACGTCACCCCAGCTGTTCCCGACACACGCCAATTCCCTGCTGGGCTACCCCCATGTCCCGCTGTGACCCCTCAATTTAAGGGAACCCCCCCCAAACCTCTCCGGAGACGACCTTGACCTCCGACCCTTGACCTCTGCCACCCGCCCCCCACACTTTTAGGCCCGCTGTGATTGGCTGAAGCTCATTACCAGGTGTGGGTTGAACGTCCTCGGACCCCTGATGGAGCTAATTTATGGAGATTGCGTGGCACGTGTGCGCTCAGCGTGGGGGCTGCAGCGCTTTCCTTTGATTTGGTTAAGGCAAAAGTTGCAAGTTAAGTCTAATCTTAATGAGGCTAGCTCCGCAGCGGCTAATTTGAGCTGTTTATGCGCTCACATGGAGATATGTACGTACAATGGGGCCTTGAAGGATATTATAAATGCAGAAAATAATGAAGGAATGGAATGGCTTGGGATTATTCTTAAAGGCAATTTTGGTTTTAAGCAATGGAAGTGGCTCAAATGAAAGATAAGTATGGTTATGTAATATGTCATTACTTATATTGCTCTTCAATTTTAGACAAAAACAAGGAATACAGATAAATACTGTCATACTGTATTGAAAATGATATGACTGGTGATGTCTGAATGCCCACTTAGCATAGAAAAACATGGATTGCAGTCTAAGACATACAAATTACATGCTTTAAACATGGGACTTCCACTGGTCAGATTTTTGGTGAGGGGAAAATAGTAAGTAGTATTCTTGAACACAAATTGATTTCAAAGCTGCTCAAATGAAAGTTAGTTATGCAACATACAATATACTGTATAACTAGGGCAGCTCCAGGTTTTGTCTTGTGAAATTTAGGACCTTTTTAAGTCTTTTTGGTGCCACTTATAATCAAATTTAATGCCAGGATCACCAGCAAAAGAACAAGAATCTATGAATTTACACAAATTAAATATTCGTACTACCCTGACACTCGTGGGGTTTATTTAAAAAGTCTGATGTAGGTGAAGAAACAGTAATACATAAAAAAACACTAAAACCTAATCATACATTTCAGTGATAAAGTTTCTTCAATAAGTGTATCGAGATTATGTCTTTGCAACATTATGCAGCCCATATACTAAATAGTAGACCAGTCACTAAACTAAACTAAAGGCACGGTGACTGACACATGAAAAAATTATAAAAAAACACACAAATTCTAACTAACAAATAAGGTATACTTATTTGTTACCAGATATTACTCTGAAATATATTTTCTGACAGTTTTCTAGAACTATGGGGCCAACCATAATTAATTTTGCACAGCAGCTGGATTGTTGTGAAATTTGTGAGTCCACAAACTCATGAAATCCATCTTGTTTTGCTCCCGCTGATCTGTTTGTGTCCAGACCTGTGACGGCCGGGCCAATGGTGTGGCAGTACTGCCGTGAGTGGGCAGGTTTTAGGTTTGCCGACAACAACAAGCTCTTTTAGCGATACTTGTTAACAACATGGCTACGCGGAAAAATGTAAAGTATGCTGCTCTACATTTACAAAAACAGCAAAAATCCTCTAACAGCATCTTTATTAAGTTGTTTTACTGTCATGGCAGTTTGTTATTTAGCCAGTCACCTCCAAGTATTCTACTGTAAATCCCGCCCCTTCACAAATGTTTTCAATGGAAGCCATTCCAGATTGATATAACGTTAGCAACTCTTTGCGCTGTGCTCTAATTTATTTTATTCAAGATAACAGATTTTTGTATTAAAATATGCTATTGTCATTTTAAAAATATGTTTTATTACCTTATTATTGTGATGTCTTGCTTGGTTAACACACTGATAAGTTGTACAGTAACTGCAATTCGACTGGATGTGGTTAAAATGTAGAGCTGTATAGTGTAGTAATATGGGGGTATAGCGGACACTTAAAAAATCATTGCTGAGGATATTATTTTTCTTTTTATACTTCACTGATGCAGAACAATGCACTTTAGTGACAGAGGTGAAAAGCTGTGGAGGCACAGTACATGGGGAAACATCGGCAGTCATTATCGGCCATCATTTGCTCCCAAAAAAAAAAAAAAAAAAAAAAAAAAAGGCCTTAGAAAAACATAGCAGTCAGCCTCTAACCATAACCACAACATTAATACTGTGTTAAAGACTGCACTATTTGACGAAGATTTGACTTTGAGATATTTAAATGCCCATCTTAGCACTTAGCATATATATTGCATTTTATATGCACAGCTCTGGACTTCCATTGGTCACATTAAAGCCGTGCATTTACAGTTTTATATTTGGTCACGTCACTTTAATTAGACAGGTATTCCAATGAATGATGACCAATTATTTCAAAGTTACTGCAATATAAGCAGTTATTTTGTCAGGGGTATTTCATATTTATTCTGCAGCTACATTTATTTACCATTCATCAACAGATCTTTTCAGCAAATAGCCATGACAATATACGCCACGGGTACAACAAAAGCAGTATTATTTTATTTATTTATTTATTTATTTTTTTGAGTGATCACACCACGGTATATACACTCAATTAGATAGGAAAACTACTTTTGGTCTCATGTGTGTTTGAGTCAATATTCTATTGATGGATTTCTACTCTCCTCAAATATATGTTAGATGAGCTGGTGTTTACCATTATCTGCTTCAGCATGAATGCTAAGAAGCCAGCGCTTCAGAATGATAGTTGACCAAATAGATAGTAGATTTTCTATGTTCCAAATACATTTTGCCTTTCCTCATCTTTGGTACATGGTTATGAAGGTCATAGACTTGTAACACAGATCTTAGTTGAACAGTCTTTGATGTGGAAGCATAGGTCCTAGATCATCTGTGACCAGTTGGCTCAAAGGAGGGAAAGTGAGGTGAAATTATAAAAAAAAATAAAAGATTTGAATTTACCAGTTTTTTAAATCATCTCACAACTGAAGAAGCTGGTGTTTTGTTAGCTGTCCACTACACATCTCTTTACTCTGCAGTTACTCGGGAAATCCTTGGTTGCAAGACTAGGGGCCATCAGTCACTGGACCTTTGGTTTTTAAACATTTTATGTATTAGTTGTTTAAAAACCAAATGTATGTGTTTTTTGGAGAGAGTATATGGTAATATTGTATTGTTAATGTGTTGTTATGAAACGCTTTTTTTGTAAAGCACATTGTGTCGTTTATTTTTGTATGAAATGTGCTGTATAAGTATTTTTTTTTATTCTTGTGAATGCGATAACAGTGCAGACACGCAGTCCAAGTTTTTATACATCAGTGTTGTAACTAAAATGCTAAATGTGCAATTAGACCAACATACGTGTCAGTTAGTAATGTTTTCTACCCACTCACTGACAGCACACATATTCAGTTTGGTGCCATTCAATTTACTGAATAGTTTTTAAGTTTGAAATCTTAGGTCCCAGAACCCTGGTTCACTTTGAAGTGTGAATGAAAGTAGACAAAAAGCAGCTGGTGAACCAAAATGCTGTTTACCAAGTAGCACAAAGCAGAAGACAAAGATGTGCCCATGTATGGCTCAGAGGTAGAGCTGGGGCGAATACATAGGGCAACTACAGCCTGCCTTCATGTTGTGGGTTTGAGTCCGGACTCCATCAGTTTGCCGAATGTCTCTCACTGATTTCCTACTGTACTGTTCTATCAGTAAAGCCTCAAAATGGCCCAAAAAATCTACAAACAAAAGAAAAACAAAAAGATAAAACAAAGATGAATCAAATTTCAGAATGTGTAAAGATTACTATGGAGAAATACTTGTAAAACAACTTGAGTCTGAGCCAAATTCAAAGAGCTTTTTTATCTTAAATAAACCTTTTGAGGTCAGTGTGATGGCTAAAGAAGCTGTTGCAGGGTGCACTTTCGCCTGGCGGACATTGGCAAACAACTAGCCTTGCAAGAATGGGAGAACATGGGAGAACCTGGTGCCCCTGAAGTGTCGAGTCTTGCAGAAAAGTGACACATCCTGATTAGCCATAACAACAAGCCTGCAATGGGTTTATTCCTTAGATCTTCATCATGGCAGACTGGCCAAATGGCAAAAAAATCTTTGTACGGCTATGAGGAGGAGAAAACAAGAGTGAGGCTGAGCGAGGGGTCACACAGGAGTCAACCAGACTCATGGTTTTTATTCTAGTGCTTCACTCCAAGATGTAGGGGGAAGAAGAAAGAAACGAAGAAACGAAGAAAGTTGTGTGGTGCTCCTTAAAGACTGAGATGACGCAAAACAAACTGAAGCATGGACAACTTTACCATTCAAGAGATATTACAGATGATTGATTAAAATGCAGACTTTTGTGAAAAACTTCACAGTGCATACCATATCGGTGAAATATGAGAGCAAAAAGTCAAATATTTTCCTCATTAATTATTAAGGTAAAATGCTCAATTAATCTCACATAATGAAATGCAACCTCACGACCTCGACTTCTAGCTGCCAGATTTCTGCTTATTTAATATGAATACAAACCAGCAGAGCAAGCTTTAAGCAGAAAGTAAACAGTATGTGATAGAGTCTGAGAGCTCTCACCACACGCCCAGAAGTCACAGTGTTAGAGCAGAAAACCCTGATCAGGAAATGCTGCAGATAAATGAGATTTTTCAAATAAATCATCCCTGAACATGCTCTGTCACTGTTTCATATGTCACTTCCACATATACACGGATACACCAACGTATACAGGAAGAGAGGAGGGGTGTGTGTGTGTGTGTCGGCACGTGCGGGCCCGCTGCGTGTTCGTGTGTGTGTCCGATGGGGATGCTCTCTATTCTGCCTCTGTCTCCAGCGCGTTAGAGCGGCTTACATAAGACCAGGGCAAAAATAGCAGCAGCAGCAGCAGCGAGAAGAGAGAGGAGAGAAGAGAGGAGAGAGGGCTCTGCTGGCACGCACACAGTCAGAACAGGACCGCAGGGCACAGCAACTCAAGTGCTCACACACATGCACACACACACATGTATGCAATCAGACGCACATGTATACACGGACACACACACAAGTGCAAGGGACTCACTGGGCTTTCATCGGGTTAGTGCTACTCGCCGTTTGAGAGAGTATGACAACAGAGAATTTATGAGAAAGAGGCCGTCGGTGTGTGAGAAGCGCTGGAGCAGATTGGACAGCCAGTGTGTTTACATGCAGCTTGAGAAATGTGAAAATGTGAAAATATTTTAGTTTGATTATAACGGGAGTTTTGAAGCAGCTCTCTCTTTGCGGTCCCTCTCTGGTTGAGTCTCCAGAAACCTAATTTTGACAGCCATGTTAACAGAAAAGGAAGTGTATTTTAGCAATCCCAAAAGGAACAACAGTGTTTTAGTTAGCATTTTGTGTGCATTTTACTAGCAGCCTGTAGAGTGACCTACCTGCTGTAACCTGTCACCAACTGACTCAAAGGAGTAAGGTGGCATTATAATATATATATCATGCTAATCACAAGCATTAAAGCATGTCTAAAAGAAAAAAAATGATGCTGGTTTATTGTCTTCTAATATTTATAAACCCCTAGTATTGAAAGACAAACGATTATATTGTTTTTATTAAACAATGTTTCTTAACTTCTGAAAGTGCTTTTTTCCTTACCATCCACTTTAAATGCTTTTTCCTTTAACAGAACTTACTTTAGTGAGCTTGAGGCTATCCAAACAGCTCCTTCACCTTATTAAGTGCATTAATAACTGAATCGTAGTTTCCTTTTAGCACAACTCCTGCTTAGCTCCACTGCTAATATTTATTGACTGAATTAAATGTCTTCTTAATTTAATGACTGTAAAGGGACTACATTATGCAAAATCGACTTTTCCGAGCTTTCTACCATGTTATAATGTTCCCTCATCAAAAACGCTGCTGGAGTGTCGCTTCATTCACGCCTGTTTAAGTAGCAGTCCTGTAGCAGTTCTGAGACTTCAATACTCTGAGTTGCACGAACCTCCACCTCTGCCACGAACCCCCGCCCTCTCCAGAAAGCACTGACCAATCATTAAGCCCTCTACATCCAATCTGTTCTCATTCATTTATCTAAAAAACTGTGTATAGCTCTGTTTCCACTGATTCATCACATTTTTCATTTTATATTAAAATGGCATTGTACAAAAAGTTTAAGGACGTGTAGTTTCATATTCCTTCATTTTTCCTTTATTCTTTAAATCGGATCAAAAGACTGCAACAGTCTGCTGTCTCCTCCTCTCTCTTCACCTGTTTTTTATGGCACCAGTAGAGTACTTATTAAAAACTTTCTCTTTAGTCAGATAATGTTTTTACAAGTTGTAAAATGTGCTGCTGTTCTAGAGGTGACTGAGATTGGTTCAAAATATGAATAAAAGCATAATATATCCCCTTTAAAGAGCTTTTTGTCTTTCCCATCTTTTTGCTTATTTTCTGTGAGCTTGAAGCTAACCCAGGGGTCTGCAACCTTCTGGATCCAAAGAGCCCAGTGTTCCCAAAAGTACACATTTTTAACCTGTTAAGAGCTGCGGCCAATGTTAATCCACAAAATTTGCTTAGCCTGTAAGTAAAACATATCATATGGCCTTATAATATTTGCAAACTAACAAAGAACTGTGTTAAAACCCGCCTGTTCTCACTGGTGTTTGGCTCCAGTTGAGCAGGAGACCTAAGTTTTATCTTCTTTTACTTTTAAAATTTGTACTATTATATTTAACTTATTTCAATGTTTCCTGGTGATTTTATTTGTATTTTATCTTGCAAAGCTCTTTAGTCAACTGAGGTTGCTTTTTTTTTAAATGTGCTATCTAAAAAATAAGCTTTGAATTTAATTGAATTAAACCCTGCGCTCAGTATCTCACTCAGAGAACAAGCGTTACAACAAGTAACTACTTCTTGGTGGTTGTGTTCGGCGCTTATAATCAGTCTGTGCATGCAACAACTGAGATTAAAACAGTTTATTTACCATTTAACAGTTAAGTCCATGTGTACCAGATGACAGGAAGAAAGTTTAATTTGATATTCACAAGATGATCCAGTTGCAGGTTGTTTTATAGTCATCAATTCAATGCAAGAGGAGTTCTAAAGAGCCGCTTGCAGCTTTAAAACCATAGGTTGCAGATGTCTGGGCCAACCAAATCTTACTAACTGCATTAAAAACTGTTTGTCCTGAATGGCTGTTCCGTTTTAACTCCAGTTTGGCTCCACTGCTAAGATTCACTGACTGAATTAACCATCTTCCTAATCTAATGACTTTAACGCGTCAACATTGATCTCATAACAGAATATGTGGAATGCACACTTTTATATCGTAATGTGAACGTGTTCTGTGTCAGGACTACATACAGGCCCTTAAAAAGAAGTTGTAGTTAGTAAATGAAGAGGCAGCAGCAGAAGAACAGACCACATTAGATTGTTCATTAGTGCACTCGCTGCTGCTGTCGTCGTGGTCGTCTAATTGGTCCACGCTGCCAAGTGAAATAAATCTGGATTTTGTCTCAGATTTTTCCCCCTCCACGCGCAGAAAAAGAGCCAAAAGTCACCAATTATGCAGAAACATTTCTTAATTGTGGACAGCGATAATAACTCGGCGGCTGAAGTGTTTGTGTGTGAGTCTCTTGTCTCGATAATTTCATGATTTCTCTTGATTTGCACTCTTTTATGCTGCCGAAACGCTGATTACACTGAAAGTATGGCCACAAATTCAAGGACAGTATGAAGAAGAAGATAATCTAAGTTAAGGGATGAGGAGATGTCCGGTTTATAAAATGTGTGCTAAGGTTTAACAGTCAAGCTTCCATTCAGAGTGTTTGCATTAGTTTTTTACAGCAGCCAACTTCCCTTTTTATCAGATTGGATTATTTTACCTTATACTTAAATTTTATCTCCTTTTTGGGCTGCATTTATAACTTGCCTAAACTAAATGAGTCATGGTTTGGTTTTTGCAAGGTCTACTTAAATACAAATTAATTTGGGGTAAAGAGCTCTGGGGTACATGAGCGCTTTGCAGGAGGTACTTGGAATTATTTCAGTACTTATTTCAAAGATGAAGAAAATACTAGTGATCCATTGAACTATTAAAACTTATGAAAAACAAGCTCAAGCGTCTTACTGACTGAGGAAAAGGGGGTGAAACAGCTAAAGAATATTTAAATATTGTATTTTGTTACAAATAATTTTGATCTAATTGTTTCAAAATGGAGATATTAAAAATATATATATATATATTTACTTTGCAGTAGGCTTACATTTATTATGAGCTTAATTATATTTTTATTTTATTTATTTTGAACAGATATACAGTAAAATACGTAAATGTAACAGGATTAATATTGTTATATTTTATTTTAAATGCATGTAAATTAATATTTGTTTCATTTTTTATCTTAAGTTTTATCTTTGTTTTTTATCTTATATTTCAACAAGTTCCTTAAAAAATACTGGAGAATTAGTATTTATGATAAAGTTAACTATTAATTGTTTTATGATTATTTTTATTTATTAGCAGTTGTCGTACATTATATATTATATTATACATTATATATGTGTATATAAGTATTTTGTCTCAAATTTTAGGTACAGCAATGCTATCTCTCATCCATGACATGATGTGTACTAGTCTACAAGATAACTCAAAAAGTAATGTTCAGATTGTGATGACATTTCCAGAAAAGGTCAGTAATGGGTCAGCTAAACACCAGCCGTTTATTTTACATTGCACTTTATGGGAAAAATCCTTTCAGCTTTAGAAGATTGGAGATCTGGTGATTAACATCGATGGCAATAACATCTGCCCATCACCATCAGTCCGCAACCTGGGTGACATCCTGGATTCTGACCCCCACATAAAATCAGTGACAAAATCTGCCTTTTTTCACCTCTGCAACATCTTCTGCCTCTGTCACTCACTCCCAGGCTCAGTTGCAGAAACATTCATGCTTTCATAACCACACGCTTGGATTATTCCAATGGAGTCCTGTCTGGGATCACTCTGAAGCTCCTGGACAGGCTCCGGTACATACAAAACTCTGCCACCAGGGTTTTCACTCACACCAGACTTTGGCAACACATCACCCCCACACTCATACATCTACACTGGCTTCCCATAAAATATCGCATTCAATACAAGATCCTCCTCCTCACCTACAAGTCTCTTCATTCCCTGGCCCCTATGTGTGTGTTTTTGTTAAGCGCTTTGGGTGTCATGAAAGGTGCTATATAAATGGAACCTATTATTATTATTATTTCAGAGCTGCGTTGTGTTTTTCTGCTGCAGTACCATGGAGCGGCCACTAGTAAAATTGTCAACCGGGGAGAGCGGGTGGTACTTGATCCAGATCCTGTACAATGCTCTATCGTAAAAACTCAAGTCTGGTTGACTTCTGTGTGATGGCTTGCTTTGTTTAACTCTTTTTTAACTTTTAACTCTTCTCTTTTCTCTTTCTCATATCTGTACAAAGGTTTCCTCTGCCTTTAACTGCTCTGCCATAACAAAAATTTAAGAATGTAAGCCAGCTTGCTGTATGACTAGCGGGGCACGTCGCTTTTTCACAACACTTGAGACTTCCGTGTAGGTTCTCCCATTCTTGCAAGGCTGCTTTTTTTGCCAAGATACGCCAGGGAGCTTTGTTCAAACTGCAGCAACTTCTTTATTCATCACACTCAGTCCGTAACAGTTTATTTAAGGTAAAAAGTTGCATGGTTCCCCTTTAAGATTGAGAAATGCTGTCAAATGGGGGCCAAACAAAATGCTCCTTAACCACTCCGAACTCATTAACTCCAACCCGCTGCCTATAGATTTCTGTAGACAGGTCAGTTGTGATTGTCACTCCCTCAGAGACCCCTCCACCTCCCAAAAACCCGCCACCCAGGCCCCTCCCACTGTCTCTATTTCTGTTTTCCACTTGTCTCAGTATTTTTTAAATTGTCTCGTTCCTATTACTGATGGAGGCAGTTAATTAATATTTTTGGCTGGGTGGGCGTAGGTGGGCGACCCCTGAGAGGCGGCGTGTGTGTGCATACCGGGAGTGTGTGCATGTGTGTTTGTGTGACCCTTAGCCCCTCCCCCTTTCGGCCCACCCCCCATTACCCTGTGCTTTCAGAGGCCAGGCTCTCATGCATAATGCAGAGGGAACAGGGAGGCTCTCATTAATAATTACTGCCGCCTTTTGATGGATGGAGAAAATAACGAACAGGGCTGTTAAAAATGGAGCTAGAAGAAGCATGAGATGGGGGTGCGGAGTTTTTTGGGTGGTATTTGTTGGGAGTTCTTTGAGGATCGGATGTTTGTGGGAGAAGAATTGATGTTGGTTGGAATGAGACTAATATTTTGATGAGGGAGTGACAGCTCTTCCTGTTCTTGAAGGATCTGTGGAGATGCGATGAAGCTAATTGTCTTTGTGTTACAAGCAGCTATTAAATGTTCAAGAGCGCCTGACTCGGCTCTGATGTGTTCAACTATTCAGTCTGATGTAAAAAAAAAAAAAAGAAGAAGGCGTTAGTAACATAACAAAGTGCTGTAGAGTGCCTTTACAAAGCTTTTCAAAAATGAAAGTGTAGTTTATGAATTTGGCACTGGTTTGGTCAGTGAATCAGTGAATGGTGACTCCAGGGTTTGGTTGTCTTTAAAAGTGTGGAAAACTGATGAAAATACAGGTCATTGGGCTGTCCATCACATGATCTCTCTGGGTGGAGTCTGCATGTCCTCCCCGTGTTTGGGGACTCCAACTTTCTCCACTATCCAAAGACATGTGTACTGTCTCCATGGTCCAGGGTGAATGAATGAAAGTTTCAAAAGTCTCCTGATATCAAACAGGAAGCAAAGACAAATTGGACGTAGTTTGACATGGGCAAGAGAAATGTGTCATAAAAACTCAACATCAGATGATAATTTACACACCTTACATATGAGATAAGAATTAAAAAACACCAGTTTGTATTAGAGCTTGTTTAGTTCTATGGAGCTCAACATTGACTGGTTCTGGAAGTAAATTTTCCATTAATTTTCCCCTTTGACTTTTGGAAAACTGTAGGTTATAATAAAGGCATGGCTTAATTTAAGGGGGAACAAAATTGGGACCAGCCCCTTTTAGACTGAATCCCCCACTTTTTAAAAGTATTTTGTATTAATGTATTAATGTAATGCACAGTGGCAGAGCGGTTAGTGTTCTCGCCTCCTAGCAAGGAGAGTGCAGGTTTGATTTTTGGACTGGCCAACTCACAAACTCTCTGGATGGAGTCTGCATGTCCTGCATGTGTTACCGTGGATTGCCCCTAGTGAATAAAGTGAATAAATGTGAGAGTGAATGGTTGTCTGTCTGTGTCTCTGTGTCAACCCTGCGACTAACTGGCCACTGTCCAGTGTGTACCCCACCTAAAGCACAAAGTTGCTAGGATAAACCTGCAAACCTTAAAGGGAATAACTGGAAGAAGATGAATGAATAAATGAATGAAAACTCAACATCAGCTGATAATTTACACACCTTACATGTATGAGATGATAATTGAAAAAGCCGTTTGCATCACATATTCTTGCAATATATATTTCTTTTTTGTTGTTCTTTGTTTAGTCCTATATGGAGCTCAACAGTGACCGCCCACCTCTGGTTCTGGAAGTACATTTCCAGTTCATTTTCCCCATTGACTTTTGGAAAAACTGTAAGTCACAAGAAGAGTGTAAGGCAGGGCTTAATTTGAGGTAGAACACAAGGGAACATGGTCCCTTCACCTCCAAAATTGGGTTCCCCACCTTTTTAAAGTATTTTTTATTCATGTGTTTTTTACCAGAATACTTTATTGATTAAATTAAAACATATTTAATTAAATAGCAATGTTAGAAAATGTAATAAAAGTAGTTAAAACATATTTAATTAATAGCAATAATATAAAATGTAATAAAAGTAGTTTCTGACTTTTTCTTCGTGCTCGGTGCTGCAGGAACAAGCCCCAAAAGATTCTTAATGTGTTTCCCGACCTTTGGATTTCCAAATGAAGCACTGTATAAAGGCTTTACTCAATGGGGTAACTCATGACCGTAACCCATTTAACTTATTCTACCCTGTTTTTAAAGTTACATATTTAATTTTTTAAATTGAAATTAAAGGCATTATGGTCATGAGTTACTCCATAGCATCAAACCTTTAAACTCTTAATATGTATTGGTGACACCATGTTTGCCACAGTGAATTAATGTGAGAGTGAATGGTTGTTTGTCAGAGTGTCGATAGTAATAATATTATTGCGATATTGCCCACTTTTCTGATATAGTAAGTTAAATTCACCTAAAACAAAAATGTAAGTCCCTATATACTAAACCATGAATAAAACAAGGCTAAATTGTGACTAAATTAAGGAAATTAATACTAAAACTGGACTTTTAAACAATTTTTATTTAGTCATGTTTTCTTTTCAGACTCTGGTAGGTATTTATTTAGATTCTTGCTATACAAATATTGCATTTGCTGATATTGCCATAAGGATAATTTTGCGATATATTGTGCAGCCCTATTACTTGCATGGGCTGAATAATTGAAATGTGTTACAGTTACGAGTTACCATTTTAACTCCTAATATAATGATTTTTCAAACAGTCGATAGAGAAAATTAATGTGAAATTTACTTTTGGAAGTGGAGGAGGGTGGTCACTGTAGAGGTCCATAGCAGAATCTTGGTATTTTAACTAAACCGCTGTCATTTTGAACGTCTCTGTCGTTTACTTGGTAGACCGAATACAATTTACTCACACCCAAGTCTTTGTAGCTTTAGTTCTGCATTTAGTCCTACTTTATTTCTGGTTTTGTTTTAGATTCACACATTATTTTGGCATTGGCTTAGTTGTGTACACTCACATTGGCACACTTCACAGTATAAGGCCTGGCATGCAGCGTGTGTTCTCCTTGGGGTTGATCAGATGCAGCCGCCTAATTAACTACTTTATCTGTCCTTGTTCGATGGAGCTAGCGCACTGTGTACCAAATCTAAGCTGCTACAGTCTCCTGACAGTAGCAGTGGTAAACAGTTTGAGTCATTAGTTTTAACTCGTCAATGTTGGGCAGATGCCAATATTCAAAATACAAACCAATCTACATTTCTGTGTTGTTCTCAGTTGATCTAATAAACTAAAACATGCTTTAATAACAAAGTCAGGTCAGCTAAGAGACACTTCTACCTTTCTTTAGTTCTAGGTCTTCTACATCTGGTAAGGGGGTAATGCTTTTTGCTGGTGTTGCTTTGTTTAGCTGTTAGCAAGATAACTAAAAATGAAATTGTTTCATTTTGGAATGTTAAGGACATGTTGGTAATGGACAGAGGAAGACATGTGTAGCTTTGTTTATTGATGATCCAGCTCACTGTCCAGAATCTTTTAAAGCAGCTACTCCCAAAGTCAAGAGTGTCGCAGCCCCCTTAAATTTCTGACAATCCCTCATGGACCCCCAACTATAATACTTACCTCTATTCAAAAGCCTATGTCATGTTTTCCTCTATATCAGAGGTCGTTAACAGGCGGACCGCAGTCCGAATCCGGACCCAGATGCCCTCCCATCCGGACCCGAACCTCTGTCCCACTCCGCGGACCCGAACCCGTTCAGCCTGTTCACTCCCCGGGAGCGCAGCGGCACGAGAGAGGCGCCGCTGCGCTGCGTCAACAGCATCGTATCCTGGTGCTTTAAAACTTTAACATGAACAATGCGGGGTTAAATCAGCTGTGTTTTCTGTTACTGTCCAACAAAATGAGAGGAGTAGGTCCAGACTGAGTGCGGAGGGACAGGACTGTTCTGTTTACAACAGACTTAAGTTTTGTTTTTACGGAGCGGCGAGAGAGGAGGCGACACAGGCTGTGAGCGGCTCTGCCCTCTCGGTGTCTCTCTGTCGAGGCTCACCCCTCCCCTCTCGGTGTCTCTCTGTCCCACAGCTCACCCCTCTCCTCTCGGTGTCTGTCCCTCTGTCCCACAGCTCACCCCTCTCCTCTCGGTGTCTCTCTGTCCCACAGCTCACCCCTCCCCTCTCGGCCTCTGTCCCTCTGTCCCACAGAGGACAGAGCTGCCTCATATTCACCAGAGAATTAAGAGGAAACCTGTGTTTTGAGGCGCAGTATGTTCCACTTTAGTTTTACTGGGTGAATCGTCTCCTGCGTAAAAGCAGACAGAAAATCTTGCGTGTGACGCTATCAACCAATCAGATCTGAGGATTTGGAAACATATGGAGCGGTGACTGTGAGACAGACAGCGGAGAAATGAGAGAGACAGATGTAGAAAGGAACAGAGGTCAGCTCTAAACTCCTGTGTCTCCTGTGTTCTGAGCCAAGGACCATTATAAAAGCATTTTGTTTGATTTTTTTAAACTGTATTTGATTAACATAAGAAAAAAAAAAAAACTTTTTTATCTTATTATTTGATATCCCCTAGTTTTAAACTGATGCTTATGTTAGCAAAATGCTATTGCCATAATGTAGACACTGATGTGACTACAATGATTTTATTTATTTATTTTTGAGGTACAAATCAACATTGTGATGCTCCGGACCTTCGCGCGAGAAAATTTTCACCAATTGGACCTCGGTGAATTTTAGTTGGTCACCCCTGCTCTATATATTTCTATAAAAAAGTTATACAAAACACTGACGTTGGTTAAAATTGTTTAAAAGTTATATTTTTAAACTGTAATTCATTTCAAACTTATTTTTTTCCTATGTACCTAATATAGACAGCCTCTGGGGGCCCACCTGCAGTACTTTCATGGACCCCCATGGAGCCCTGGACCCCAGTTTGTGAACCATTGTTTTAGAGAATCATTGCGAGATAGGGTCAAATATACTTCAAGATGTCTCCAGCCACAATAAGTCAGTAAAGGAACAATTATTATTATTATTATAAATAATAATAGTAAGCCTTCTTGTTACCATGTGTGCAGTCCCAGCTGGTGCAGTGTTTGTCGTGGCTCATCAGGCCAATCCGCAGTGGCAGTGGGGATTCCACAGAAGCTCGCCTTCCGACAAGCCCACTTTTTTTCTGCCAGTTTCAGGATTCTGTCCTCTCCTATAAGTTGCCTCTGAAGCACATTTTGCCAGCTATTGTGGTTCCACTGCTGCACCCAAGTCTCTGTGTTAACGTCCATAGATTTCATATCGCGTTTGCAGACATCTGGGCATCTAAGAGATCATTTTCCAGAAGCAAGCTACCCATGCAAGATGTCTTTTGGCATAATAATAATAATAACAATAATAATAATAATAACGCAATGTTGGAAACGCAACAGCGGTAGGACTGCACCTCTTGTTTATATCCGCATTCTTCCCAGCTATATCCAAGAAGTATCTTCAGTCCCAGTTAAAATTTGCAGGGAGTTTGGAGCAGCTTTTCGAGGAACACTGTAGGTGACTTTACTATGATTTTGTAGATCCCAGATTCCACCCAATATGGCTTCCTTCCTGTTAGGTTTAGGGCAGGGACATAATGTAATTTTTGGCTTGTCCTGACATGTTTTCTGTTTCTGCTGTTTCATTTTTCTACCATGAAAAAGATTTGTGGTCTGCTCCCATAGACGTGATAAAGATTTTTCCAGGGGTTGCCACTGAGACATTTTTCTTTTTTTTTTTTTTTTTTCCTTTGTGCCTACTTCACTTTTTTTTTTTTTTTTGCTAGTTTTTTTGTGCGCAATTAGATTAAATATCGTTTTCACTGTTCTTTAATTTTGGGACAAATGAAATAACAGACCCCATCAATTTTGGCGATTCCTGCTGGCCCGGGCCTAAGAACAACAATAATAATAATAAATCAATAAATAGAGCATTTACTCCACTACTTTGAACCAGAAGATCTCCAATTTTAGTCAAGTTCTGGGCAGTAAATCTTAACCATTGCAAAAAGAGGTTTGCTCTTTTTGGATATTTTTGGATAGGTCAGAACTTTGCACTAAATCTTGTTGTGAACTGAGCCTCAGGTTAGCCCTATCTCGTGCTTGTTTAAAATTAATAATTCATCTTTTGTGTCCTCCTTCAAATGAGATATTAAAATTATGACCCCTTGTAAAACAACAAAATTGCGTCATAATTTGAATGTCCTTTCTCTAAATCCAGTCTCCATGGTGGTGCTGTGCTCATGTGTGTGCTTGGCCCAGTCAGCTCCTCGGGGGGCCCGGGGGGGTCACTGGGGAAGGTCACCAGGCCGTCGGAGCCACAGAACCCCTGCCAACAGCCAATCAGAATAAAGGCTCTAGTGTGCAGCCAATGGCAGAGCTGTGCAGTGGCCTTTGATAGAGGGGCCACGTTAGCCTCATCATAGGACAGCGCTGAGGGCAAGATGGCCGCCGTTCAACGTGAGGGAGGAGGAGGGGGAAGCTGACCACAGACAGAGAGAAACCAAAGGCATATAAAGAAAAGGGGAGAAAAAAAACATTGTAACTGCAGCATACTAGCCCAAACAATAGCATCCTCAATAACACACAGCTATGTTAAATAAAAAGATTTAAAAATGTATTGTATACCATATTTTAATAGAAAACAAATGTGAAAAAGTGAGATTTTCAACAAGGTGAAATAAATGCAGAGAAAAAAAAAACTCCTCCCAGTTGTCTCTATGCTATAAATGCAATAATGTCCAATATAGGTCATCAACAAGGAAGTTACATTAAAGCAGGTGTTTTTGAGGTGTAGGGCGAGGAGATAAATCAAATGTATTCAATGAATATGTGTTTTTAATTTTGAACAATGTCAAAAATTGCTATTAAGTAAAATAAAATGTTGTTAAGTAGCATCCTCTAAGTGCAGCTCTGCTGTCTAACTGGCACAGGGGCTTGTGGCTAATGCTGCTGTTAGCACCCAGAGCAGCTTTAAGAGTTAATATATAATGCAAAATCGACATTTTTGAGCTTTCTATCATGTTATAATGTTGTTCCCTCAGCAGAAACATATCTGGAGCTGTGTTTTGCTTCATTCAAATATGTTTAAGTAATCCTGTATTCTGTGGCACTGAGTTTCTGAGGACTCAGAACCAGGGCTTGACATTAACACTAGCCAACCTGCCAAATGCAGGTAGATTTTTGTTTTGGCTAGTGACACATTCCAACTACGAGCCACTCTGGCCAGTTCAATCTTATGCATACCTGTAGCTTAATTTTAGAGGTTAGGTCTGAATTTATGTTACTCTGCATTATTGTACACCAGTTCACAGTAAGTCAACATGATTAAAGAAAGAACAAATGTTCATTTTAACAGAATAACATGTTTGAAGAGATTTGACACAAGATGCACAGAAATACAATTTATTCTGTCAAATCTGTTTTTGAATATTTGATCAAAATATAGGTCCATAAAAAATCCTAACCCTATGAAAAACTAATTCTTTAAGCTTATTCTCTAAAGTATACTCAAAAACCTAACTAATTGTGGCTAGTAAAAACACTAATTGGCCAGTGACTTTTGACAAAGACTAGCCACTTTTACCAGTGCGCAAAAAAGTAAATGTCAAGCCCTGCTCAGAATGCACGGTTCCACAACTCCCCGCCTCTCCTACGAACCTCCGCCCACTCCAGGGAGCACTGGACAACAAGCCCTCTACATCCAGTCTGCTCTCATTCATTTATCCAAAAAACAGTGTACGGCTCTGTTTCCACTGATTCCCCAAAGACATTTTTCATTTTGTGGTAAAATGGGATCATACAAAAGGTTTAAGGGAGTGAAAGGCTCTTTTTCTTTGATTGTGTTCAAAAGACCGTCACAGCTCTGCACTCTGCTGCCCTCTGCTGGTGTCTTTGCCTGTTTCTGTATGGCATCAGCAGACTACTATAAAAGTTTTTTTTTTTTTAGTCACAATGCTTATTAAAGTTGTAAAACATGCTGCTGTTCTAGATTGGTTTAAACATTTGAATCAAAGAATAATACAAATCTGTTGAGACTCTCCAGACACTAAAGACACAAGTAATCACAGCGAAAGGATTAATATTTCCTCTGTAATGCCTTTGTTTAGCAGGTGGCAGCAAACTGGCAAAAACAAACAGCGCAGTGGGATTTATGTATGCAGATTAGCCATGTGCTTCATCGCTTTTAGCTTTTATTCTGATTAAAAAAATAATGAACTTATTTAAATTTGCTTTTTAGGTCAGACAGCAGGAGGAAAAAAACATTAACGTCGTACATTTTCTGCAAATAGAAAAAAATCTAGATCTATTTTTTAGCCATATTGGCCAGCCTTACGGTGATGTAGGGCTGCAACAACTAATTGAATTAATCGATCAAGAAAGTAATCCTTAACTAATTTACTAATTGATTATTGATAACTGGAGTATTAATAGATTTTGAAACATACAATGTGCTGATTGAGGAGGTTTTATTATCAGCAAAGTGCAGCAAATTCAACAGTAAAAGAGAATGTACATTTTGAAAAAATGTCTTTGTTTGTATATATTCTCTATACAAAGGTCCTCAAGTGGCATTCTTGTAGCTTCATCTGATTAAAATTGTATAAAAATCACACATTCACTCAGGCTTCACAATCCAATTAATAATTGATTAATTCAAAACATTATTGACAGATTAATAATTTTTCTAAATAATTATTAGTTGCAGTCCTATTGCGGTCTATAATCTTTCCTACATTGCACCCACATTTTTTTAACCCATATGTGAAAACGTCTTACTGCTGAGACCTATGTTGTGAATACAAAAACATTCTGCATGTCATTGACTGAAGAACCCTCAAAGGCAGCACCATTGATTTTGTTGAGTAAGCAGTGTCTGTTTGTCTGCACTGATTTGAACAAGGACCCAATGAATACTTAAAGACCCTGTACCTGAGGCTGAGGGGGATTCAGCAATTATAAAAAGACCATGACCTGGACATGTATGCAATTAAATGTAGAAGATAGAAGACAGGAGAACATGGTGTTTGTCGTAACCATACACCGTGTCCTACTGGTGCAGTCCTTCAGAGCACGTCACTAAAGACAAATGAAGAGCTAAAGGTGCTACATAATTGGAAGAATAGCACTGGGACTATCTAAACATCTTACAATATAATAAGATAGCCTGTGTTTGGCCTCTTTATGGACATACACTGGTCTTGGGTCGTCTCCAAATGCTCTGATGTAAAGCTGATGAAAATTATGACAGTAGAAAGAAGAAGCCCTGTTTGCACCACCTCCACCAAACCCATCCAGCACAGACCTCCCAGCCAGCACCAACCACCCAAATCTGCTATGTCTGCATGACCACGGCCCCCACCAATCCAGGAAGCTGGGTGATGATGACACCAACGCGAGCGGCTTTAACATGCAAATCATATTGTCTGTAGCAATTGTGGTTCTTAATATGTGCACATGAATTATTAGGAAAGAAGAGACTTATGGCGACGCACGCTTTCCATTTCCAGACCTTATATACTTAATCTTGGTTAGACATAACCATTTAGCGGTAATGAGAGGGGGTGTGGCCTCAAGTGATTAAGATGCACATAATTATTGGCTTCATTACATTCAAGAAAATTAAAGTGAAATTAAACAGGCAATAGAAAGGCTGAAAATGTCAAATGGCTGTGGCACTGCAGGAGGCATTAGATTACAAATATACATTAAAATACATTAGCCAAAAGGTTGTTTTTTTTGTTTTTTTTTTGGGGGGGTGGGGCAAAACTTAAAATGACAATTCCAACAGAGAATACTCAATTTAAATTTTGCCAGTTGGAAACATCTCACAATTCAATTAAAAAAACAAATTGTATATTGTATATTTAAGATATAAAAATGCTTTTTTTTTAACTCTGCAGTGTCTGCAGTAATGCTGTCAACATATCGGCCTGTTGTGGTGAAAAAAGAGCTGAGTTGAAAGGCGAAGCTTTCGATTTACCGCTCGATCTATATTCCTACTCTCACCTATAGTCATGACCCAAAGGTCAGGTCGAAAGGACTTTATCCAAGCGGATACAAGGGTTTCCTCCGCAGGGTTGCTGGGTGCTCCCTAAGAGATAAGGCGAGGAGCTCAGGTACCTGAGCTACTCCTACACATTGAGAGGAGCCAGCTGAGGTGGCTCGGGCATCTGTTTTGGATTCCTCCTGGATGCCTTCCTGGTGAGGTGTTCCGGGCATGTCACTCTGAGCGGAGACCCCAGGGAAGACCTAGGACATGCTGGAGAGACTGTGTCTGTCGGCTGGCCTGGGATGGCCTGGGATGGCCTGGGATACCCTTGGGATCTCCCTGGTAGAGCTGGAGGAAGTGTCTGTGGAGAGGGAAGTCTGGGCATCTCTGCTTATACTGCTGCCCTGCGACCCGACTCCGTATAAGCGGAAGAAAATAGATGGCTGTTGGTAGCAAGAGTATTCTAACAACAGTGGTTATTACATGAATAATAAGCTCTGTAGTTTCTATTGGTACATAGTGTTTCTGCAGGACATTTACATCTGATGATCATAGAGCTAACACCATTTTAGAGATGGGATTTCTGGCTCTTTAATGGGAGCTGAATCTTTGAGATCCATTCATTTCAAAGAGCTGTTCAAATGACTGGCTCATTACATCATTTCAAGAAGCCAGTCAGTTTATTCAAGAGATAAACAACGATTTAGGTTGTCGGCTACAGACCTTGCTCCCACTTCTGGCCCACAGTAGTCTCACTTACTGATAACAGGCACACGTTTTTTTGTATGTGAACCGACTCTGGCCCATACACTGAAAATCTGATCGTCAGTCACCCGAATGTGCCGCATGAAAGCCAGAATCGGCTCAGAGTCGACCTATACGTGGGTCTCCTCTCTCCGCTCATCTCTTTCTGTATGACTCGCTCTTGAGCTTGTATCCTACGTTTTCTCATGAGGTTTTTTGTGGTTGGCAAACAAAAAAGCTTGTTCATTTTAATATGAGAGTAAAAAAAAGAACGGCTCCTGCACCACCATGACTTGGCTCTTATCGTTCACAGTGAAGAGCCGTTCAAAAGATTTGTTCATGAACGTCACATCTCTACCCCATTTGGCTTTTAACCACCTCATTTTCACTCGAAGAAAACTACCACTCTTACAGACTGTAAACAACACTGGTTTTCTGACTCTAGGGATTTCACACATATTGTACCTGTTTGTATTTGTATCCTAATCCCATTGATGTGTCCCCCTCTCTCTCTCTCTCTCTCTCTGTGCAGGTATGAAGCAGCATGCTGACATTGGCACTCAGTATCGCTCAGCCATTTACACGTCCAGCCCCGAACAGCAGAAAATGGCTCTGGAGAGCAAACTGGCCTTCCAGCAGGTATGGCACATACGCAGCACAACACCCAGTATGACCCACAGTACAATACTCTTCCATCACAGGGACACTTCACGGCGGATTTGCCTGATCCCATCACAAGGGCCCCTCTCCTGCCTCTCAGTTAAATCCTGGTGTTATCGTGTGTCTGCTTGTGTCCACGCTGGGCCTTACCTCTCTTTATTTGCAAGTACACAGGCTTCTGACTGGTTATTACTGTGCCTATTGTATTATTTTTATTGACTTCTTTCAGCACATGCATTTCAACTGGCTAGACACGGGAAGCTCATAACATTTAATCCTGAGCTAACTAGCAGCTAGTTTCCCTACAACGCTGATATTGAACAAACAAACCAACCAAACTTAAAAAAATGCAAACTCAACAGCGCTATAGCCTTGTCAGACTGTCAGGCAAAATCTTCAGCCAGTTCTGCCAGTCACCATAGATTTTGGCTCATTTATCCAATCACAGTCCAAAATAGCTCGCTTCTCTCCCATAGAGATCAATTGAAGCTCGCCATCAATAGAGATTCAATAGTATGAACTACATACTCACAAAATTAAACACATTCTAAAGCTCTTTTAATGTAACTTAATATTAGGGGTGTAACGATATGTTTTCGCTACATACGTATCGATTAGAATTGTTTTGATATGATTCAAGAATGATATTGGCTAATTTAGAGCGATATAATTCGATACAATTCAACACCTTCATATCAATACAATTGATACAGCAACTTTTTGCCAAAAATCATAAAAGTTTACTCTAAATCTAGCATAGCAGCCAGGTTTGATTAAGTCCAGCAGATAGAGAGCAAAGTACAGTTGAATATAACATTTTATTTCTTTAAAAATACAAAAATAACATCTAAAAAGACATGTTTGGTTTTATTTTTAACATGCAGATTTCTAATTTTGATATTTCCGGTATTGTCAATTGATTTTTCCATGCATGTCATTGTACACTCTCTAGAAAACAGTACAGTTTTACAATACAGTTACAATACGAGGTGATGCGTATCATAACATCGCCCTGCATCAGATTTGCTGAAAAGGATCTGATAGTTGTTTCTTACAAATTTTTAGATGCTGAGTCCAGATATGCTGTTAGTTTTGCTCTAGAACATCACAGCTTTTCACAAAATCTGATGTCCAGTGTAGAGCTTTCTTGCCTAAGATGGACCATAAACCTTAGAGCTATTGCCAGATATACTGCCAAGAGAGGAAACACTATCTTTATGTACAATAAGTGGGCAACATTTATCCCTTTTCCTCTGATTAGCCCTTATATGAATGCTAGGCACACTTATATGCACACAAAACTCCTGATTTCAGGGATTTATAATGACCAGTAAAGGATGGAAATGCAAGCATAGCCCAGATTTCTACTACATCTGTGACAACAACATCCAAATAACGGCAGAAAATTACAGACTTTGTAAAAAAGGATTATTCTGCATATTTTGGAATGAAGCTTGGTGACCAGGACAAACCATGGGCTCCTCATACAGTGGGCCAGGATTGTGTTGAGAACCATAGACAGTGGACCAAAGGAAATAGAAAAAGCTTAAGTTTTGGTATTCCAATGGCATGGAGGGAGCCAAGAAATCATAGTGATGACTGCTATTACTGTATGTAGAACCCTGTCATTTACCACAATTATTAAAAACTTCTTATTTTGTGGGAAAACAGTACGTGATGGGGAATTTTCAGTGGCATTTGAACTCGGCATGATCAAAATAGGTGTGTGATTTACAAAAGAGCATAAACTTTTTTTCTAGATGCAGGGGGGTTTAACATAGTTGTATTGTAGGAATAAAAAATGTATACATTGATATAGTTACTATATTGTTACACCTCTACTTAATATCAAATTTTATGAAATTAACAGTGCATTTTTCACCATTTATTTTATGATATTTTAGGAGAAGTTCAATTTTCCTTGTTGCCATTGAGCAATTGCCACTGTATTTAATCAATCAGAAACATGGGTGACGTGCAACTCTACACAGAATAAATACAGTAGAAAAAGAGATAAGCCAATTTGGAAAATGAACAACCAATGGGAGCAACAAAGCTTTGTGTAAACCCTGCTCTATTTTATATAAATCGATATGACAGGTTGGGAGGAACACAGGGCAGAAGACAGCGTGAATCAGAGAGGTTTTAGACGCAAGGAGGAAATAAGGAAATAAGTGTCAGGTTGGCCAAGCTAATGCCTAGGCTGTGTTCCCAAAGTAAAGAGTAACATGTTCAAAGTTGGCAAATAGTACTAGGCTTCCACACTCCAAAAAGTCCAGAGGAAAGTACATGTATGGATAGCACTACAATGAGAAATAGAACCAGCAGCTAGAGAGTCTGAATCATAGTCATTTACTGTGCCATAATGTCCACTTGAACGTATTGAACACTATTTCTGCTTACTCTTAAGTTGAAGTTGCTTTAGAGTATGCTACCACACAGACAATACTTGAGATTCTGCTGATATGAATGTTACTTTGAAATAAATACAACGGCAGATTTATACAAGAGACCTTTTAAAGCCAACTGGGCTACAATTTGAAGTGGCCCGGACCGTTACTAAGCACTAGAATTTTCTAATCTGAGGAAGTATTGACAAAGCATTAAGGATCCTTCACCCTGACATTAGACTTGTCCAACGTGCTGCGTGCAATCCAAATGCTCAAGACACATTCAGTCCTGTGCTTTAATGTTCACAACAAAGTGCATTCCTGCTTACTGTCTTATTGTCGATATACTTTGAGACATCATGTTTGGAATAAGGCCAGTATATAGAGAATATAGGGGTCAGAGTGAGAAAGATAACAGCTTCATTGTAAATAAGTAACACTTTCGTATACAGACAGCTTATAATGAAGTATAATCTTGATTATAGTATAATCGAGGCATGTGGAATATATAGGAAAATAATAGTCCTCCTATCTGATGTGTACTGAGCACTTTTGGCCCTGTCGCGAATTCCACCAGAGGTCACTTCCCATTTTGCAATATATGAAAACCATACATGAAAACCTTATGCCTGATGTTCAGCCTCCAAAACCATTTTATAAGGCATATTTCCACGGTACGAGTTGTGTCAGTGCAGGAAGGTTTGGTACAGGCAGTGTTTCCTGCAGAAAATGTGTCAGTTAAGGTGGAAAGCAACTCTTTGTGCATCAAAATTGTGTATCAACAAAGAATTGTCCTTTATACACTGCACTTACAACTCTTTAAAACCTCATAAAGCTTACCTATCATAAACATTGCATCACAAAAACATCACAATAAAGGTTTTTGGCAAATAAACAGAATTTTGCGAGCTATATATTACTCCTGATAGAGCAGTCCTATTCAACCTGGACTTGGGGGGGGAAAATTGGCCCTTCTAAAATTGTATCCAGCCCTTCACTGATTTGTAAAATATAGTATTTGCACAGAATGAATACTGCGGTGCATCCAAGCTCTCTTACTGACCCCCGTATGGTCAAAATTAAGTCACATACTCTCGCTGATAAATGTTCTTAAACAGTTGAAGTAAGGAAAAGCACCTGTTTCTTGTTATTAGTCAGGTACTTAAGCTGAAAGCTGTTAGCTGTTAGCTGTTAGCTGTCATTGTCTTAAGTTTTTGAATATTAAAACTGGAGATATATCTGGATATACAGTTGTATGTTAATATTTGTTCTCATCTCAAACAATGAGGCATGAGACTTGAAAAGTTTTATTTTGTTGACATAAGTGTATCAGATCTTTTGCGTTTGCATTTTTGCACTTATGTCAGCTGTATAGTGCATTTGTAATCAAAGATTGGTAGATAAAGATAGATAAGCTAGATAAAGAACAAGATGTGTGTTACTAGTTTATTTCCTCTGTGTAATGTAAATTATTATTAATAGTAATGTTGAGCCTGTAATGTGTTGAGCCATCCAGCCCTCGCACATCTGGTCATTTTCTATTTTGGACCCCAGCAAATAAAGTTGAATAGCCCTGTGATAAAGTATATTGTATGGTAGTCCAGGTTGTTGGAGCGTGTTGGAAAGATGAGGGAAGCCCTGGGTATGGATAGTCCCAAAATAGGCGTTTCCATGACTCTGGGTCCAGGAGATCAGCGTCTGTTGCATAAACACTGGTGTCACACATTCAAAACAAGCTGTGTTACTAAATGAGATATAAAATGTGTTGGAAGCTGACTTAAATCATAAAGCCATGTTTTAAAAGAATAAAAAAAAGTATTTTACAGACTATATGTTTCACTTTTTTCATAGTTTGGCTGGCCCTGCAAATTATAGTCAGAATCAACTTGTATATCAAATTTAATATGAACCCAGGAGTAAACATTACCGTCTACAGCTGTGAGAGGGCGCTCTAGGCTTGTGACAACTACTGCGAGTAGTATTCAGTGCTGTAGAATGAGATCGGGAGCTTGGTGAACTTGCTTGCCGGTAACTTTCTTGTTGGACTCTCTGGCTTATGTTAATTTAGCCTTTTCAGCCTCCCAGGTTTGTTCTCTATGCTGTTGTGTAGCTGAATAATTAGACCCGAGCCCCAAGGATGGCGTAGGGCCTATTGTAACTGAAGAGCGAAGCGAACAAACTTGTCTGACAGCGTTTAAGTAAATGGCCTCAAATTTTGTCAACATCATCTGGAGTGGTCTCTGACCAAAAGTTGTTGAAGGTTTTGTAGAATATTAAACGGTGTTGCCACAGCAGAGCCCCAAATTTCATGTTTATTCTGTGGCTCGCTAACAACCCCTAATTTGTTCTAACTCACACATGCAGAGCCCAATGTGACTCAAATTTTAGTCAGTTATTTACTCCATGGACCTATGGGCATGAAAGCCGAAAAAATGCCAATTGCTGCAATAGCGCCCCCTGAGGAGTGAGGGAAAATCACTATGGAAGGGCAACAATAAAGTTTATTGGAAATGTATGAAATTTGGCAGAGAAATCCTTCAGCTCACACCAATGAAAAAAGTCAATTGGACTCCTGCTTTACTTTGTACATTTTTGCCATGGCAATGTCTGAAACTCCCCATTATATTCCAATGAGAATCCGATACAATGTAATCCGATGGAGCCATTGAATTATGTCACATTTAGTAAATTTTTAAAGAGCCACATCTAAAAATTTGGCAAGTTTTGGCAAATCTGCCCCAGCTCCAGGCGCGGCAGGCGAGGGCCTACCATCGCCGCTTGTGGCTATATTTTATTAATGTTTTACCTTGACATAGCTGACACCTATTCAGGCTGTTGTTCTGTGTGCTGTTGTGTAGTTTTCCAGATTAAATGTCTGTTCTTGGTCTTGGATTTTGTAAAATAAATTTGTGTCATAAATGTTTTTTCCTCTTCATAACGCATTTTTTGACCGATGCAACTTATACTCCTTACAGTCCGGAAGATACAGTAAATCCTGGTGTGTGTCTGTGTGTGGCTGAAGCTAAAGCTGTATCAGCTTCAGTAAACAGAAGACTACTTCAGGTTTACCGCCAGATTTTTGTGCATTAAATTCACTTTTTTGTGCCATTTTAACACATTTTAAAACAATACACACATAAAACAACATGAGTTTAACTAGTGTTTTATTTCATTCATTTCATTTCATTTATTCATTTATTAGGACAATGTACAATTGCATTAGGCACAATGGCAGAGATGCTTGTACCAGACTCTAGCTTTACAGCTAATTTCCATCTGCAGTCCTCGGGGGGAGAGGTCAACAAGGAATATTTACATATATACAACAGGATATAAAAGCCACAACCCCTGTTGCTTCCACATGCAGCATCTATCCAAACTCACCAACACATACAACACATTCATACACCCATTCACACAAACGGTATTCACCAGCTAGCAGAAACTGGTGTATTTAAAAACACATTCATCTAAACTATTCAATCTAAACTATAAATGGAATGTTTTGATTCACAAAACAAGAGCCATACAATGCTAAACCAGGGGGATTGCAAATGTGGGACTGCACGGCGCACTATTTGGGGATGCTTCGGATCAGTTTGGGTAGTGGAAAGACCTCTCTATCAACCTGACCTGCTCCATATCGTCCCAGTGGAAATGCACCTGTAAAGTTCTGTTCATTATTGCAATATAGAACGTGAGTTTATAGAGAGTGATATCAAAATTGCGCTGTGACATAGGCATGTGTATTTATTACTTAATATTGTCAGTTGTTCAATAATTGTAATCAAATATAAAAGTTTGAAGTCTGGAGTCTTCCATTTCCTTATAATTTGAAATTTCATTGAACATTTTACCTAAGTCCGTCCCGTACACACCAGGTCGGGCCTATAATTACAGGTAATGGCTGGGGTACGGGAACAGGCTTGGATCTAGCTGTATTTTTTGGGCCTGATCTAAACTCTAGTCTAAAAAGGAGTACAATTATCAGGTCCTACAGTTATTGCAAAGTTCAACATAGTTACCAGATATTATGCAAAATTGTGCAGTTCTTATAAATATTCTGACTTGATGATGTGGAATTTATGTATTTAATCTTTATTTAACCAGGAAAAAAATCCATGGAGATTGACAATCTCTTTTACAAGGATGCCCTGTGTATCCAGTGTAGAGTGTAGAGTACAAGCAGGCATTAGACATTTGACAGATTTACAACACAATCACCGATATTTACAATCACAAGAAAACATAAAATCTTAAAGACATTGGGATTAACTATTGAGACAATTAAGATCCCTCACAACTACATGATAAAGGTATAGCTACAGACTAAAAACTCAGATATTTTTTGTTTAAAACCTAACAAAGGGATGAGAGAACCTAACCTCAGCCTGACCTGCAGATCATTCCAGGACGAGGGCCCAAAGTAGGACAGGCTCATCTTCCCTGACTCTGTCTGCACAAAAAGTACCTTAAACTTCAGCCAACTGCTGTCTCTGAGACTGTGGGTGTTGAGACTGTGGGAGAGCAATGAACTTGGAGCAGCTATAAGAAGGCAACTTGCCCAAAAATATCCTTGTGTTATATATTAAAACATACCAGTGCTGCATCCTGCAAATAAAAAAGCGCATGAACACAACATGGTCACAAAAACTACCTCCTGTCTTGGAAGCATGCACCATTCAAAGATCATGTGAATGCAACACAAGATATTAAAACGCACCAATGTTATGAAAAGAGGACATAACAGACAGTTTCAATTTTTTGTCCTTTTGTGCTGTTAAGGGTAGCGTCCCGTTTATTCCGATAAGGATTTCAGAGGTCTCAGGAGTGGTGACCCCTCAGAGTTTGTTTAGTTAAGCAAATGCCGCTCTGTTAGCTAATCCTATCTCCATCCACGCCACGCGCCGCTCACAATAGAACCCCAACCCCAAAGAGTGAAATCGGGTCAATAGGTCACCATCATATATCCACAGCACACGCGTCCCCTTTGTCCTTTGTTCCACATCTGTCCGCCTGTCCACCCGTCCGGTCATCCCTCCATCAAATCCAATGGCTTTGTCCTTAAATGATATTCATGAAGAAGATGGTGCGTGGGCCAAAGGGGAAAAAAAAATTCTGATTGTCATGGTTACTTAGGGACAAGGGGTCAGCGGTCACCCCGGGAGCAGGGGGCGGTTACGTTGCCGTGACGACCTCCCAACCTTGGCCTTGAGCTGAGGGGGAGTCAAAGGTCCGATAGGCATAGCAGCTGGGACCGGGGCGGTGGTAAATTGGGGAAAAGAGGAGAGGGGGTAATCAGGTGAGAGGCTAAGGAGTGACAGGCCATTAACTGACCGTGACCTCTGTAACCCCCCGTGACCCCCGCTGACCCTGGCACACGCCAGATACGGTTAGGCAAAAACATGGCCTGCTGAGAGGAGTCAACCTCTGCACCAGAGCTGGAGAAAGAGGATGCTCATTTGGATTATGTATTGTACAAAACATATCAGTCTCACTTTTTTATCATTTCCATTTAACATGTCTGCTTTTTAAGAAGAATGATCATAAATTTGAATAAACACTTTCAAATCACAAGCCAATATTTTTTTTCACAATAGAACATAGATAACAACAAATGTTTACACTGAGAAATGTTACACTTTCATGCACAAAATGAGCTTATTTCAAAATGTGATGCTTGCTACAGGTCTCACAATAGTCGGGACAGGGGCAACAAATGGCTGAAAAAGCAAGAAAATTTAAAAAGATTCAGCTGGGAGAACATCTGACAACTAATGAAGTTAATTGATGTCAGGTCTGTAACATGATTAGCTATAAAAGGGATGTTTTAGAGAGGCAGAGTCTCTCAGAAGTAAAGATGGGCAGAGGCTCTCCAATCTGTGAAAGAGTGAAGAGTAAAAAGATTGTGGAACACTTTAAAGACCTTTATTGGAGCCCATGGTCTTGGGGCCCTCAGACGACACTGCATCACTCAGCATGATTGTGCCAATGACATTACTAAATGGGCCCAGGAATACTTCCAGAAACCACTGTGGGTAAACACAATCCACCGCCATCTACAGAGAACAACTAAAGCTCTATCATGCAAAAAGGAAGCCATCTCTGAACATGGTCCAGAAGCACTGTCGTGTCCTGGGCCAAGGCTCATTTAAAACAAACTGTTTCAAGGTGGGACAGTGTCCTATGGTCAGACCAGTCAAAATTTGACATTCTTTTTGGAAATCACAGACGCTGTGTCCTTCAGTTTAAAGAGGAGGAGACCTTCCATCAAGCTTAGCTGTTCATTTTCAGTCATCACTTGCTGCTAAATTACTAAGAAGCAAATGCTGTATTGTTTGAAAACGTCACATTGTGGCATTGTGCGTGATATACTTCAGTGAAGTCCACTCTAATCCACACTGTGTATGGTGAAGTGCAGTTCAGAACATTGCAGAGAAAGTGGGCTCTCATTTGAGGGGCACAAGCGTGAACTGGGACAGGTCCAAAGTCATAGGGTAGGGTCTTGGGGTACATTAGCTCTAGTTTTAGTACTGACTTTGTCCAAGTTTAGTTCTTGCTTTCAGGTGTAAATATTTTAGGGCTGCAACAACTAATCGATTTAATCGATTAAAATTGATTACTAAAATAATCAACTAATTAGGTCATCGATTAGCCAAATAATAACATTTACCGTAAGTGCTTTATGTTTTAACACAGTCTGTTATAGCAGCTGCCAAAGTGTGGCAGTAATGAGCCATTGCATTGCTATGGTCTACCAGTACAGCACCAGAAGTAGGAACCGGCCAATAGTTTGCCTTGTTTCGCTCACGTGACAGGATGCAGTTCAGTCTCTCGTAAAGTAATGCAGGCAGGCATTCAACAACATGGCAGAGCCGAATACCGAAAGTTCAGAGAGAACGAAGAAGCAGGAGAAAAACCACGAGCAAAGTCATCCAAAGTGTGGGAGCACTTTACACTAAACCTACCTAAAAAATGTGTGAGCTGCAAAATTTGCAAACGCGAATTAGCCTGGCATGTGAGTACTACCTCGCTACATGAGCACCTAAAAAGAAAGCATGTTGGAGTTGAAGCGGAAGATGGAGAACCGGAGCGGTAATAAACTTTAATTTAGTCTACACGAAATAGTGATAATTTACATACGGAGACATTAAATTATACTTTGCTGTTTTTTTATGTAATTGCCGTAATATTTAATGTAAAATAACCATGGGCTACTTGAAAATGCACGCCTGTAGTTTGTTTTAAAAACATATACTTATTGGTGTTATTTTCTTTTGTTTTTGCTACAAAAAGAAACATTCATTCATTCATTCATTTTCTACCGCTTATTCCCGTTAGGGGTCGCGGGTGACTGGAGCCTATCCCAGTAACTTTGGGCCTTAGGCAGGGTACACCCTGGACAGGGCTGACACAGAGACGAACACAGACAGACAACCATTCACTCTCACATTCATTCACTAGGGTAAATTTTAGAGTCACCAATTCACCTAACACATGCATGTCTTTGGACAGTGGGAGGAAGCCGGAGAACCCAGAGAGAACCCACGGTAACACGGAGAGGACATGCAGACTCCACCCAGAGAGTTCGTGTGATGGTGTGTTGGTCGGCCCGGGGCTCGAACCCACGACCTCCTTGCTGGGAGGCGAGAATGCTCTGCCACTGTGCACCCCCAAAATGAAACAACCCAACATAAGTGATTACGTGTGGAAAAAGTCGTGCACTCCACAACAAAGTGCTGCATTAACGGACTTTGTTTTGAACATGCTAGTATCTGACATGAGGCCACTATCGATGGTGGAGGGTGAGGGATTTAAAAAAATGATAACAACATCAAACCCTGGATACACAATTCCTTCCCGAACACATTTTGAACAAAAATACCAAAACACAGTTGAAAAAGTAAAATTTACTATAAAAGTCACATATAGTAAAGTTGCTCTGACTGCTGACATATGGACTAGTGTGGCTACAGAAGCCTACCTGGGAATTACCTGTCATTACATGGGAAGTGACTGGCAAATTAATTCAGTTTGCCTTTCCACTATGCCTTTGGAAGAGAGGCATACTGCACAAAATATTGCAGTATGGCTCGAAGAGCAACTTCACAGGTTTGATATTCCTCCTGACAAAATTATTGGCATTGTGCATGATAATGGTGCAAATATTGTGGCCGCTGGTAGGATACTGGAGCAGAAATACAGCTGGTCCTCGCTCAGATGTACTGGCCATACATTGCAACTCGTTTTAACATCTGCACTAAAACACCCAACAGTTAACAAAGCAGTTGGAGCTACAAGATGTCTTGTGGAACATTTTAAAAAAAGTGAACTGGCATGCACAAAATTAAAACAAAAACAGCAAATGGGCACACCTGAACATAAACTTATCCAAGATGTAAGCACAAGGTGGAATAGTACATATCACATGATCAGCCGTCTGCTATAGAACAAAGATGGCCTATAACTGCAACACTGTCTGACGCAATTTTCAGACAGTGTCAGAAAACAATATTTGGACTTAAAACCAGACCAATGGAGTCTGATAGAAGAGCTCTCCACAGCTCTCAAACCTTTTGACTGTGCCAGTGTGTACATGAGTGGAGAGAAATATGTCACACTGTCTGCTGTGCCACCACTAGTAAAAGGGTTAGTTAAGTCGATGCAAGGTATAGTCTTTGAAACAGCTGGAGTGCAGGAATTCCAAAACACGGCTATAGAACAGCTTGAGCAGCGGTGGAAGAATGAAACAACTTTTTCTGACTCAACACAGAACACTGTCATTATCAGCTCTGCCTTGGATCCAAGATTTAGAAAACTCAAGTTTCTGTCTCCTGAGGACAGCTTTAAAGTACAAGTAAAAATACAAGACAGTAGAAATGGAACAGCTGCAGCCTCCTAGTGTCCAGCAGGAAGCAACGACTGACAGTACTTCTCCTGCTTGTGATAAACCACCTATCTCCTTACTTGATACTCTCCTCGATTCAGACACCAGCAGTGAGGACGAGGGCAAGGAAGGAGAAGCAGAGAATCTCACTGGGAATGTGAGGAAGGAGGTCCTTACATACTTTGGTGAAAAGCCCATTCCCAAAGAAGAAAACCCTTTACACTCGTGGAAGGCTAATGAGTTGAAATATCCCACCTTATCAAGGTTAGCAATGTCATACCTATGTATTCCAAGCACCTGTACTCCAGCTGAGCACCTCTTTTCTGCTGCAGGCATTATAGCCTTTAAAAAAAGAGCCAGCCTAAGCCCTGAACATGTGGACATGTTGACATTTTTGCATTGCAATGCAGAGTTCTTTCTCAAATAAGTGTTGCTAATTCCCTACTGTACTAGTCTGTATACCTATGCGAGTTTAGGCATAGTCTGTTTTTTTTTTTTTTGTTTTTTTTTTTTGTATTGCACATTTATTTTTATTATTTTTATTATTAAGTTGTATTTGCACTGCTGCTGGGCAGAGGTATCTGATAGGAGAATGTACATTCAAATTGCATTCAGTGTGCACTTTCTTATTTAAGTTTACATTTCCAGCATGTTTTGAGACAAGGGTTGAATTATTTGCACTATACATTGAACAAGGTAGCTCTCAAGCTCAGAGTGTTTTTTTCTTTTTAGCTGTTCAGTTTTAAACCAGGTGTAAACCTGGTCTGGACCAGTACACTTAATTGTAAACACATTAGCAGGTTTCAGTAGATGTACAAACCTGTGCACTGGGCTGTCAGCAGTTTATAGTTTTGTCTTAATTACTGCCCATGTCAGGCTGCATGCTGCTGGACATAGCTAACACTTGCAGCAATATTTGAGACAAGGGGCTGAAGTATTTTTGTTAATTCTGCTGTACCATCAGTTTATGGCTGGTATTCTACCTCAGTAATCTATGTTTGATGTTATTTTGTTTGAAAGAATTGAAAAAGCCTTTGCACTATACATTGAACTCAAGCTCAGTGTGTTCCTTTACCTGTTAAGCTGACTTGAATTGTGTTTTACTAAAAGGAATTAAAGAAAAGGCTGTAAACCATACACTTCCTTCGTTGTTGTTTTTTAATCCGATTAATCGTAAAAATAATCGTCAGATTAATCGATTATCAAAATAATCATTAGTTGCAGCCCTAAAATATTTACTTACTAGAATTCCGATACAGTTGAATGTGTCCTCTCTTTAAACTTCTGTGTACACACCATTACTTACTGCTTTTATCAGCAAGAAACAAGATTTTGTAGAACCACAAATTTACTTCTGTCGTTTTACTTTGCACCCAACAATAATGCATTTTCCACCAGGTTGAAAGAAATGTGTGACTAGACATTGTCAGCATATGCCATTTTGCTGTTTGCTTGTAATTTTGATAGTCTGTTAGTAGGAACATTACCAAGCAGCCAGCAATGTACCCATCTTATCAAAATACTCTCTTCTTGGTTATATATTGTAGCTGGATGTGTAAAACTGGTACATACTCTACATTATGTATGGAGTAGTACAAGGCAAGTACTTGAAAATCAGTGCGCACACAAGTCAACTGATGTCAGAAGACGTCAGTGACCTACAACTATCACTCTTCGCCTCCAAAACGCATCACAAAAACATAAGCTTCAATAATTAACAAGAGGCATTTTTTACAGTTTGCTTTTCTTTTCCACCATTTTCCAGCAGCATTTTGATCATATTTAACAATGTAGAATGCTTGTATGTTTTGTGACAAATGCAGCTCTTTATGCCAGACCCACCTCACGCAATGGTTTTTAATTCCTTTTTTTATTATTCTTGATGAGTCCATACTTTGGCCCATTACGAGTTTACAATCTTTTGTCACAACTCTGCCCCATTTGACTCCCAAAACCACCACAAGCTTGAGATGGAATTTTGTGAGTCTGTATAATGTAGTGCTACAGTCGCACAGTGTCACAGAGTAATGAAATTTAGTACAAAGTCTATGCTGGCATGAGGAACAAAACATAATAACCTTATTTGGCTGTCAATTTATCTGCAGAAATACCCCAAAATCGCCAGTCAGATGACCAATTCTCTCCACAAATTGTTGCATTCTTTCACTGAGTCATTGGAAATACTGACATAAATGGGAATGGAAAACTTCCTCAATTCATTAGCTTCAGATTAAGCCCAAGATCAACTCTGTATCTCAATCAGAGCACCTGCTAAAGCAGAAAATTTGTTCCATACCCCAAAACTGAGGGATAGAATTCTCATTGATTTGCCTTCTAGAATAGCTATAGGCTTGGTTTTACTACTGACTTTTGTTCCTCTCCAGGGTTCCAGGGTCTTAAAAGGTTCAGTTTTTTAATGTTGTAGTGTTGTTTCCACCTGAAAAACATAACTGGAGTAGTTTTTGTTTCATGCACACTTGTGCACAGGGTGCTCCTGCACGTTTCTAAAGCTCATACACCATCACCGCACTCATTCTGAGCATTTTAGCGCTTAAACTGCCATCACTACGAAGCAGTCAGCTCATTTATCCATCTGTGTCATGTTGTAATACCCATGTTAATTTGCCATTTTATGTTCTGTCCACTCCCCGCTGTTGCCAGCAGGGGGCGAAAGGCATCTAATCCAAACACTCTCTGCAAAGTCAAAGTAACAGCTTCTTAAAAAAAAAAAAAATGTTTTCCACATACATAATTTTAAGTTATAAAACGTGAAATACTAAGGCAAAGGTGTCCCCAAACTATTTTTAAAAGCCTGAAACATAAATAGGCCATGTAAAGTTGATGCAACTAGCATATTCTAAAATGCCCACTGAAATGCTCGGATAGTTTTTTTACAAGACCAAAATGCTTTGGTCACAATTAAATGTAAATTTGTAAATTTGGTCTATTTTTTGTATATTTCTGTACACTGCGTGTTTATGAAATAAGTCTTAATTTTCTTAAACAATGGTCTTTAAAAAGGTTCAATACCTCTTAAATGGCTTCACTTTTATTACTTTCCATTATATCCGTGTATATTTTTGAGTTAGACAGGATGCGCACTTTGATTTCCCAATGTTACACTATTGAAATTGCTGTTCATGGTAGAGATATTTACTACATGAACTTTAAAAACATTGTATTTTAAGGATTTTACTATTTCTTTATCAGAGACAGACAGCAAAGTATAAAAAGTCTTAAATTAATCTGGAAGCCTGCAGAAACCCTGTTCTCTCTGTCTTCTACATGTTCATTCATTAAAAAATTATTTTTGAATTATAAAGTTAGCGCACGCTACCTTAAATACTCTGGTTGTAAGAACAGTGTTCCCTAATGTTTTGCAAAGTATGAAAATATGAACTTTTAACATTTTCTTTTCATAGGCATAGCATGATGGGAATAAAAGACAGAATGAGAGCTTCTAAACAAATGGAAACACAATTGGAGGAACGTGCCTGTGTATAAAACATTACACCATGAATAATCCATACACGACCAGGCTCTGAAATCCCTCAACAATGCCATATTTTTTGCCTACAACATAAATTCCCTCAAAACTGCTCGACAAACTGTCATGAAAAATGTACGCAGCCATCATTTGCTGATCATGCATGGCCCGAGGTGTTCGGAGAAGAGCTGTTCGACACGGCAAGTCCCTAAATACACACGCCCTGAGCCAGAAGCAGCTTTTAAAGATGTACCTGAATGTGCACTGGTTGAACCTAACATACAGGCTATTAGCTTTTGAATTGTGCAGAATGAACCCATGATGTCATTCTCACGCATCAGGCTTTAGAACGAGTTGGTTCTCAAATATTAACAGCACATGCCAGTATGCCTCTGAACTTCTATTTGCCTATTTAAATATCAGATATGCCCATTGTGGATATTCCCACAATTTACAGCATGGTGTTGTGAAATGGCCCAAAGTCCTGGCATGTTTTCTGTTAGGAATACAGTAAATGTAAAACAAAAATGGATGTGAATATATCAAATGCAACACAGATGTATTTGGAGCGTGTTTTGAGTACAGTGGGGCAAAAAAGTATTTAGTCAGCCACCAATTGTGCAAGTTCTCCCACTTAAAAAGATGAGAGAGGCCTGTAATTTTCATCATAGGTATACCTCAACTATGAGAGACAAAATGAGAAAAAAAAAATCCAGAAAATCACATTGTCTGATTTTTAAAGAATTTATTTGCAAATTATGGTGGAAAATAAGTATTTGGTCACCTACAAACAAGCAAGATTTCTGTCTCTCACAGAGCTGTAACTTCTTCTGTAAGAGGCTCCTCTGTCCTCCACTCGTTACCTGTATTAATGGCACCTGTTTGAACTGGTTATCTATATAAAAGACACCTGTCCACAACCTCAAACTGTCCCACTCCAAACTCCACTATGGCCAAGACCAAAGAGCTGTCAAAGGACACCAGAAACAAAATTGTAGACCTGCACCAGGCTGGGAAGACTGAATCTGCAATAGGTAAGCAGCTTGGTGTGAAGAAATCAACTGTGGGAGCAATTATTAGGAAATGGAAGACATACAAGACCACTGATAATCTCCCTCGATCTGGGGCTCCCCGCAAGATCTCACCCCGTGGGGTCAAAATGATCACAAGAACAGTGAGCAAAAATCCCAGAACCACACGGGGACCTAGTGAATGACCTGCAGAGAGCTGGGACCAAAGTAACAAAGGCTACCATCAGTAACACACTACGCCGCCAGGGACTCAAATCCTGCAGTGCCAGACGTGTCCCCCTGCTAAAGCCAGTACATGTGCAGGCGTCTGAAGTTTGCTACAGAGCATTTGGATGATCCAGAAGAGGATTGGGAGAATGTCATATGGTCAGATGAAACCAAAATAGAACTTTTTGGTAAAAACTCTACTCGTCGTGTTTGGAGGAGAAAGAATGCTGAGTTGCATCCAAAGAACACCATACCTACTGTAACGCATGGGGGTGGGAACATCATGCTTTGGGGCTGTCCTTCAGCAAAGGGACCAGGACGACTGATCCGTGTAAAAAAAGAATGAATGGGGCCATGTATCGTCAGATTTTGAGTGAAAACCTCCTTCCATCAGCAAGGGCATTGAAGATGAAACGTGGCTGGGTCTTTCAGCATGACAATGATCCCAAACACACTGCCCGGGTACCGAAGGAGTGGCTTTGTAAGAAACATTTCAAGGTCCTGGAGTGGCCTAGCCAGTCTCCAGATCTCAACCCCATAGAAAATCTTTGGAGGGAGTTGAAAGTCCGTGTTGCCCAGCGACAGCCCCAAAACATCATTGCTCTAGAGGAGATCTGCATGGAGGAATGGGCCAAAATACCAGCAACAGTTTGTGAAAACCTTGTGAAGACTTACAGAAAACGTTTGACCTCTGTCATTGCCAACAAAGGGTATATAACAAAGTATTGAGATGAACTTTTGTTATTGACCAAATACTTATTTTCCACCATAATTTGCAAATAAATTCTTTAAAAATCAGACAATGTGATTCTCTGGATTTTTTTTTTCTCATTTTGTCTCTCATAGTTGAGGTAAACCTATGATGAAAATTACAGGCCTCTCTCATCTTTTTAAGTGGGAGAACTTGCACAATTGGTGGCTGACTAAATACTTTTACCCACTGTATGTTACTGAAAATAACTTGTTTCCTGTTCTCAAAGAGTATCTCCTTAAGCATTTAGGTGATGCCATCTTAATACTAATAAAAGTCACATTTCCACTGGGGTGGTATAGCATACAGTATCAGTATAAGACTGGATTAAACACGAGTTAAACTCATGTGGTTATATGTTCAGGTGTTGAATGTGCCTCACACAGACACACACCAGCCTCACACAGACACACACCAGCATTTATGCTCGTCTTTTTCTTAAATATTGGCAGCGCCTTCATGTTGTAAAAGTTAGCTTCAGGCATGTTTATATCTGATTTATTAACACAGCTTAACCTGTACCACAGTTTCACCCAATGGAAATGCACTTATTGTTAATGGAGTGCTCCAATGTATACTTTCATCAAGGAGTTTATGTTTCAGTTGGCATTGATTTGTTGGTATGTTGGCAAAGCAACTCAAAAGGTAATTGTTGGCATCAAGTCAGTTATTGAAGGAAATTGGAAATGGTTATTTTTTGCTTAGATAGAGCATTTGCCCTTGAACCTGCATCACCTTTTTAGCTGATATGCACATTTATTTAACTGTTATTACTTGATAGCATTTTACCCCATGGAGCTGTCAGTGAATGAGGCGCTGTAAGACCCTCTTTGCAAGCATACAGCTCTCTGTCATTGTTTCATGGTTTTAGTTTCCTCCAACCAATAAATAGCAAGCATTCTATCATGTGACTCTCTTCTGTCGTGGTTACCTTTTCATCTATCCAATAAGTATTGCACATTTTATCATGTGAACTAACCCTGGGCTATACTGCTAAAATGTAGCAAAATAATGGATGTTGTGGTTGAGGTGGTTTTGTGGTATTTATTTTTTGATCTATATATTTTGCATATGCGATTGAACATGGTAATATATGTTAATTTGAAGCTGCCAAGGAACCTTGACAGAAAATTGCATTCCTGACTGCAATCAAACTTGCCCACCCCTAAGTTACATTTTTCACAAATGTAAAGACTTGCATTCATAGGATTCAACCATTCCAAGCTAAAAGCATTCTAGGCCTATTATTTCAAACCTTGCCAGTGAATTTGTCTCTTAACATTAAAAACTTGCCCATTATAATGTGTATCATGTAGAGTGCACTCAAAAACCTTCATGGTCCCACATCCTGAGTGAACCTCTTCCTCCTTCCCTCTCTCCTCCACCAACGCTGCTGACACCACCGATCTGTCAAGCACTTCAGTGGCACCCCGGTTCCATCCGAGGGCCAGTGGGACACGCTTCCTCAAAGCCGCTGACACGCTCTGAACCCAAAATGGCAGCCTCCCGCCCGCGAAATGGTTGCCTCTTTCCGGTGATGCTGATTCTCTGCATCTGTGAGAACAGGGCTGGCTTGGAAATGGTGTGTCCATGTTATTGTGCAGTGTGAGAATTGTTCCTAAAAGGCCAAAGCTCTCTGTGGGGAGTTGGGAGTTCATGTTTTGTTGGAGTGATAAGAGAGAACAGGCGATCCAAGATAAGACGAGTGCAGCACAGGGGCACAGCATGGCACTAGATTCATTTAGCAAACGTTTTTGAGAGTTTGTGCAAAGTGTCCAGCCTTAGATTTGAATTAATTTCAAGTGCAACCTTGCGTTGAGCTTTAAGAATTTACAAGAGGTTAAAACATTCCAAACTGAAGACAGAGAAATCAGCTTTAATCTGACATATTGTGTAAAGTGTGTGTAAGGACACAGTGCATTGTGGGATGCCATGAAATGAAACAGTGAAGGCGCTTTCTTGTTTCCTTTCCTAAACTAAATTGAGATCTCTTGAATTGTGTATGTCTACGCCTCTGCACACTTGGGGTCAAGGGTGGCTGAAGTCTTTCCCAGGTACTTTTGGCCTGGGGTAGGGCTGACACTTGAGCCCAGTTTACACAGAATATGTTGCATGTGCTGTACGTGTCCTGTACAGCCACCATAACAATTAGACGCCATTCAAGTCTATTTTTTAAAGGATGCCGCAGCCCCCATGCCTCAGGTTGAACAGACCAGATCAAGCCAGACAGAAGTCAGACCCGGGACCAGTGAAGAGGATCTTGTATATATATAAAAAAAACACCTTTAACCACATCACTGTGTATACATTACGTCTTAAGTGGGGACACAGGGTCACAAACGAAATTGGATACCATTAAAGTACTTATACACCAGTGGGGACTGCTCACTGACAGCAAGGGAAGCCGAACTTCCAGTAAAAGAATTCATGAAACTAATGGTCAAATAGGCACTGTTGAGTTCCATGAAATTTCATAAAAAATTACATTAAAAGTGTGTAGAATGTGTTTAATTTCATGAGTATGTTCATTATTCAGCAGTTTAGCCTGGTTCTCTGACATGATCCTCCTCTTCAGAGCAGCTCGGACGCTGTATAAATCCCTACTGAAGCTGAACTTCAGTGGATCTCTATGAGAGCAAAGCGAGATGTTTTTGGGGTTTTTTATTACAAAAAAGGAAGGCAATGATTGGATAAATGAGCCAAAACGTCCCTTCCCTGGATGCTCAGCGTCTCTGGGAGTCAATGTAGCAATGGGCAGGCTGTGATGCTGGCTGATTGATGATGATTGGTGAAACTGGCGAAAGATTTTGGCTGAGAGCGGCATTTACTGGCTATGAAGTATTCGATGAATTGGAGCAGAAGAGACAGTTGTGTGCTGAACAAGCTGTCCAGAACGTAAAGCAAAGTGGTTTACCTCATTTTCACCATTTATACATACTACACACTAAATAAACAAGGCTAATCACAGCACTGTTCAGTTTGAATCTTGTTTAAGTTTGGTTAGTTTGTTTGTTTATTATTATTGTAGGGAAACTAGCTGCTAGTTAGCCCAGGATTAAATGTTATGAGCTTCCCCTGTTTGAAAGAGCAGCAGGCATCATTGTTGTACATGTAGCAAGCTTACCCATGGTAGTAGCAAAAAGTCACAGAAATAATCTCCAAATGAACAGGAGATCATGGTCGGACAGGCCAACATGGCTTTTGTTTTGCTCTTTGTACAAATGGTTGTTATCATGTGAACTCACGAGTTCCAGCATGACCTCGCCACTCTCCTGTGAACTTGTTGTCTCTACTGCTTGCTTTGGTTTAAATGAGTGGTTAGAGATCTACCGCAGCAAACAGCCACTGTCCACTCTCAAATTCAATTACTAAGGCAGTTTAGGTTCACCTAAACACTCATGCATGCAAACTCCACTCACAGAAATGATGAGTCAGTCGGCCCAGGGATCATCCCCACAACCTACTTGCAGGACTGCTGCAGGAGACGCTGGAGGGCTCCCCACTCAGCTACCTTGCGTTTCATAAATCTGTGTACAATTTAATTGTGGCTCCCAGCACCGTCAGTCAGCCTTGTCATCTCATCATGGCAGCACCATCATGAGACGTCTCTTACTTGTTTGCATGTCTTTTCTACCTTAAAAATACATTAGATTCTTATAAAACAGTGTATTTATTGAATGCTACATACTTGCAGTTAGGAAAACATCATGAGACACGATAGCCTGTGGACATTTTCAAATCTGTCCCTCTTCGAAAGACGCTCCTGATCCGAGATAAGACAGGCTTCGCAAAATCATGATTCTAGCTCACATCCACACATTCTTGAGGAGACATACATTTGGCACATCTGCGCTCTAAGACGATGAATAATTAACCCATACCAAGAGTCTCTTCTGCAGGGCTTTCAGTTTCTTAACTTCAGCGTCAGGGTTGGGGCTGGCAGGGAAAAAAAAAAAAAAAAAAAAAAAGAGCTTGTTTAAGCGCAAGAGCAGTGGTGGTGGGGGGTGGGTGGAGGAAGACGGGAGAGAGGGAGCAGAAGAAGAAGAAGAAGAAGGGGGTTCGCTATAATGAAATTTGAAATTTGCAGAACATCAAAGGCTTCTGGAGCCGAGCCACTGTGGCAGCCCCACCGCCCTCCCCTCCCCAGCCTTCCCATCCAGCCGACTGTCTCCCCAGAGCGGGATGGGCGTGTGGTGGGGGGGTGAGGGATGGGAAGAGTTGATTAGGAGCAAGTGCAATGGTGGGGGCGGCTTTTGGAAAGAGGGAAAATGGAGGATCGGGGTTTTTTTGTACGAGTGTATGAACAAAAGGGTTTATGGCGCCAGCGTGGATACGGCGTGTGTACGTGCTGCAGGCCTCCGAGGGCCGAGTGTGCCCTCCGATAAGGCAACAACACTTAATGAGCTTGAAAGGCAAAATGGGGGTGGGAAAAGGAGGGGGAAAGAGGGGGTCGGGTGATGTTGATGGTGATGGTGGAGGGGTGGAGGCAACGGCAGTGGTGATGGAGATGGTTCGAGGCGAGAAGTCTGGAGGAGAAGCCCAGGGGGGTGTTCAAATGGCATCAGCAAGTTTCGTAATCCCGTCTAGACTGACACCAGCTCGTCGTCATTGGATAAGTCTTCCAAAGTTGCGTTTAACCTTCTAACTATTCCTCTCTGGTTTCTAGTGTCGTGTGATGTAGCAGTTGTAAGAATCACATCTATATCCAATTGCAAGTTGAGCGGGTAAAATAAGAACTAAATATGTCAACGCTTTTCTCAACAAATACATTTCTGACAAGACGATATGAAAGGGCTCTCTCAAAACCTTTGCTCTAACCCTATTGTTGCAGAACACGTTGATGGCATGGGTTAAACAAAAGGATTTTTGAACTTCTGAATGTTGCAGTGAGCTCTGTTGGGGCCAGAATCTGGAGGTGGAAAGAATATCATTCCAACATCAATACTAATTTTACCCGCTGTATGGTTTGCTTTGTGTTTTTGTACCAAAAAAAGAGTCAAAAGCATTATATAAAACAACCAGTATGACTTTATCGACTGGTTTTACATCCTCAGTGTTTCCCTCAATGATCTTAGGCAGACGGGCCCATGGATAAAGCAAGAAAGAATCAGGAAATTGATGAGCAAATTAAAGTTAAAATATTGAGGAGAGTATGCAACTTTTTTGGAATTGATGGAAACATATTTAGTCAGTTATTTTCAGGTTGCAACCCACAAAGTAACAGTCTAAATGACTCGAGACCCCCCCAAATGTGAATGATGCTCTTAATAACCTTTGAAGGAAAAACATTTAAATGCTTGGTAATATTATTTATTTGCAAGATTTATTTTTAAATTACTTAGAATTTAAAAAAATAAAACTCTGTCGTACATGAGCTGCTTCTGATTGTACTCAGGACTTGAAGTTCCGATTTGACTTACTTTAGTTCCTGGTTTCGTACTGTTTAGTCCTGGTTTGGCCCTGTTTTAGTTGTGGTTTTATTCCTAGTCCTGCCATTGTTCCTGTGTGTCCTTATTTAGTGATGTATTGTCTGGGTTAATCACTGTTTTGCTCCTTGGTTTAGACCAAGTTTAGTCCTGGTTTTGACCTAGTTTAGATCTGGGTTTGTGAAGGCTTACCTCATTTCATTTGATTAAAGATGATACACTACTTTGAAAGACAAATATTTTCTGAGTGAGAAAAAGAGTTTGAGAATTACTGATAAAGATTTATTTGTTTATTGATCCCCAAAGGAATCAATCATCATTCAGCTATGTATATTATAACACAAGTGAAAAAAAAAAGACCTTAAGATGTTATATAGGCTTTATAACACTCCAGTTCCCACTCTCACATTGGCTGCAGAATAATGGCTGCCAGAGGGAGTTAGTGAAAGTGTATTTTAGTAGTCAATACATCTTGTTCCAAAGAAACGACACTAAAAAGGAAACATTAGAAAAAAGAGGCTAAAGGATCGCTATTAGGAGGTAGAAGTTAAACGTAAATACATTTTGTCTATGCAAAATGTATTGCTTAAAGGGCACATATTATGCTTTTTTCAAGCTTTTTGAAATAAGTTTGTATGAAAAAAAAAACATCTTTTGAGGAGCTGTTACTTTCACTTTGCTGAAAACACTTCGTTTAGGTGCCTGTCGCTTTAAGGCCCTGCTGGTCCCCCCCTACACCTGTGCTCTTTGCTAACATCATAGTTTATAACAGCTCTGCTGCAGTGAAGGATCACAGGGCTGAGGCCTTTCTCTGACTAAAGCCCTCTACTACTGTCTCTTCTTCTTGTTCTGCTCATTTTTAGTTCACAGATGAAAAAAGTTGGGAGGATTTGAGTTCAGACATTTCACCCACTCTCTGATCAGAGAGGAGAATCTCCAAGTGCTTGAACTGAATGATAGGGCTAATTAGCATGGCTATTAGCAACATGAAGTCAACGCTGAAATGATCAGAATGAGTCTGGTGACGGTGTATGTGCTTTAGAAACAGTGCCGGAGAAGGCGGGGTTTTACATGTCTATGTAGAGCCAGAAGCCAAGCGTTTTCAGTTACTGAGAAGGGCAGTGCCTCAGCACATGCATGAATGAAACAAAATAGTTAAGGTATGTTTGTGAGGTGGAAATATTATTAATATTTTGACATGGTTAAAAAAAAGCTCAGAAAAGTCAATTATAGGGGACCTTTAACTTTAAATGCAGAAATGATTGCTGGTCCAGTCTAAACTATAGAAACTAGAACTTTAAGGTCAGCTCCAAACTTAAGTCGAATGTCTTCTGGAAAATTGGTAATAATTATAATAAAACAAAGATGGCTTATTCAGGGTAAGTGGTGAAAAATTGGTAGCTTGTAAAAAGTTTTTAAAGAAGGCTGGTATATTGCCGAACACTCTTATATCAATACACCATGCCTCATAGTATTTTGATATTTCCCTTACATCCCCAGCCCCGGTGCGTGTGTGTAAATGACATGCTGTGCTCCGAAACTGACGACTAACAACACATCTCGCTCCCATATCTCAGAGACAGCGCTGGCAAGACGAATCTGACAATTAATATAGGAACTGTCGATGCCAGATTGTTTCAAAGAAAGTTCTGGGATTCGCCCGAAGGTACGCTGTCGATTTGCTCAAAATGCGAGCCTCATCTTCCATATTTTTAGATGTTAATCGCTGGGAACAGAAACCAGAGCTCTCTCTCTTTTCTCTTCCGACGTAGCAGCATTCGGAACAGAAAAGCTAAAATGGAGTGTTTTCATTGTCTTGTTAATCTCCGTGCTTCATCCTGTTCCCATCGCTGCAGCACTCTCTCTTTTCTTTTCTGCTCCGTCCATCTATCCGCCCATCGGTCCGTCTGCCCGAGGTCACGCAGGGCAAGCGTGAGGCTGCGAAACCACTCGATAACTATCATGTCAGGCTTTTTTTTTTTTTTTTTTCATTTTCAGGCAAACCCCACAAAGCAGCTTTTCTAAATCCAGGATTGCATTTAAATTGTAAATGCAAATACACTGCGGCATCATGGTGGAATGTGGATGTAGGGCAGCAGTGCAGCAGAAATCTGGTAGCGTCAAGGCGACATGTATATTACTGCATACCTTTGGCTGAATTTCAGTAGGTGTGCGCACTGCCATGTCATTACTAATGCCATTTAAGAAATCAAACAGCAAAGGGGTCATTTTTACATTGTGTTATCTAAACAGAATTTAAGTTGTCCATTCAAATTAGGGTTTAGTCATTAACAAAGTAAAAGTACTTAGTTAATTTACTTAAGTGCAATTTTCACGTATCTGCACTTTACTTGAGTACATTTTACAAGGAGGAGTACTTTTACTTTTACTTCACTACAATTTGGAGCAAGCATCAGTACATTTTACTCCACTACATTTTTGATTTGTTTTGAAGCACAAAGTATTTTGAGTTTTTGTTTAAAATAATTCATTTTTGTCATATCCTCATTGTAGAGACACAGTACCTAAATATAAAAGATGCAGTAAAGTAGTACACTTTTAGAAACATCAGAATAAAAAAGGCAGAAGCCCTCAGGGACAGATTCAGTCACTTCTACTGCACTGTTTTTTTTATTTATTTCATCTGTAATCAGCAAAATCCCTCACATTTAACACATTAGTGAGTTGTCAAGCCTGTGTGAAATAGTTTTACTTTTTTACTGGTTAGTTTTACTTGCAAGTACATTTGAAAGCTAGTACTTTTATGCTTTTATTTAAGTAGAAATTTTAAGGTGATACTTTTACTTGAGTAAATATTTGCTCCTCTATATGTACTTTTACTTAAGTAAAGAGATTGCACCACTGAGTTTAGTGTACTCTATATAAATTGAGGTAATACCATGTGTTAACTGTTAACTATACTATGTACTTATTAGTCATGGACCCTTTCGCTCTGTCAGAACCTTTTGCAGTTCCTGTAACCTTTTTGAGGGATTATAACCTTTTTAGCTCCTACTTCTCCTGCTCCTACTGGTATACAATTCTGCCAGGACTGTAGAGGGCAGCACTGCACTTCTAAGCACTTGGTCTGACAAATACTTCCACACAAATAAAAGTATTTCTAAGTACTTAAAGGTACTGTAAGTAGCATGCACTCGTACTGTTTTGAAAATGGTACTGCAGTCTAAATCAAAATAATGGTCTCTTTTCTGATTGGACGATCAACAATGCAGAAGCAAAACAATGTAAACAAAGAAAACTTGTCCATTATGTAAAAATATTTTTATTTGTATTTTTACATAATGGACAAGTTTTCTTTGTTTACATTGTTTTGCTTCTGCATTGTTGATTTTTTATTTGTGGGTGCACGGTGGCAGAGCGGTTAGCGTTCTCGCCTCCCAGCAAGGAGGTCGTGGGTTCGAGCCCCGAACACACCATCACATGAACTCTCTGGGTGGAGTCTGCATGTCCTCCCCGTGTTACCGTGGGTTCTCTCCGGCTTCCTCCCACCGTCCAAAGACATGTGTTAGGTGAATTGGTGACTCTAAATTGACCCTAGTGGATGAATGTGAGAGTGAATGGTTGTCTGTGTTCGTCTCTGTGTCAGCCCTGCGACAAGCTGGCCCCTGTCCAGGGTGTACCCTGCCTAAGGCCCAAAGTTACTGGGATACTGGGCTCCAGTCACCTGCGACCCCTAACGGGAATAAGCGGTAGAAAATGAATGAATGAATATTTTTATTTGTTAATAATTGTTAATAAATAATTTGATTTAAACATATTTACCACATATTTTGGTGCATGTGGGTAATTTCTATAAAATGTGAAATCATAGCATGTTTTAATAATTAATTGTCAGACTGACTGATGGTTGTTTTATTACTTTTGGAAACAGGACTTGTGGTGTCTTGTTTATTGAAGTCTGTAAACTAGTGAGGTGTGAATTAATAGCCTACCAAAATACTGATACCTTTCATACTGGTAATTCTGGTATTGATACCAATATTAAAGTGTCCTGCTGCTTCAGTGGCATAAAGAAGGCATAATATGTAACATACATGTACATATAGCCCTTTATAAGTCACAAAAACTCAACTAATACAGACAAGAAATAAACAATGGTTCTTTTTGTCTTAAAATACAGTGATATATCAAAGTTATCATGTGTAATATATTGATAATCACAACAGCACCATAATATGATATTATCCATTATTAGCCATCTTTGATTCCCAACCCTAACTTCTTTAGAGCAGGGACTTTCCAACCGGTACAGCATATACTATTCTGTGATGTTTTTATTATAACTATATACTAAAAATGTAATATAACACACACATACACACACTCTTTTTAATGCCAGTCTGACTTGCCTGATGTATCATTCGTCCACGGTGCTCCACTAATACTAGAACCGTTGAGTCATTTTGACCTAGTTTGCATTTTTAATTTTGCATAACTTCTATCTCCAAATTTATGACTTTATAAGAAACAGTTTTGTCTTTTGTCCAGTGACATTTGGCAGACATCTATGAAAGAAATGAGCTGTAAATGCCCAAAACCACTTAGGTTAAAAGGGGGCCTTCTGTGTGTTTTAAATGGGAGCTGGTTACACTGCAGGTAACAGCTCAAGAACTAGCAAAAGGTTACATTTTGGCATACTTGTATATTTTGTAAATATTAGACCTGTTTTGCACTTTTTTTTTTTTCAATTCTGGGATGATGAGCACAATAAAAACACCAAAACATCAGCTGTGACTGTGCCAATTTGTTTTGTTTTGTTCTAAGAACCCTTCACAGCACTAATTAACAGCTGCATAAAATAACACTGGGCAATCAATAAAGTCATTATATGTGTATATGTTGTATCACATTAGTTTAATATTGCATTCAAGGTCAAATAAACTTTCTGGAGCCTCTTGAAATAGCTGCAGACCCTTGGTTTGTTTGGGTGAATGCATGTTATGGCACCTATGTTAACATCTTTATATTAATATTTTGTAACATGGTTTTGTCTGCTTTTGTCTGATGCTTAGATGTTGCATATGTATGTCTGTCTGCTTACGTTAAATGTTGCATTGCTGTATGTTAAATGTTAAAATGTGTGCGCTTTTATGTAGCCTTACTAACCTTTGCTAATTTACAATTTCTATTTGTATTTTTTATGCACTAACCTTTGATGTGGTGGTTGTTTTCTCGATGGCTGGCATTTTACATCTTGCCCAGGGACTACAGTTGAAAATTAGCTTTGTAGCTAACACTGGCACATTTACAGAAATGTTTATTAATGTGTACTGCTCCTATAAAAAAAAAACAACAACAACGAATAAATTAAACAAAAACTAAAATAGTATTACCTCAAATAAAGTATATATGTCAATCTAAAGCTTTGCATTAGCCATTATACAATTGCATACAATGAAATTCTTTTAAGGGGTGTATCCATTCACCATAAAACGCAGCACATGCATCCTTCAGGAGATAAACTGGGCCTCAAAGAGAAGCCATAATTATAAATAATTAAAAATTGTATGATATTTTAAAGTGCGCAGTGGAAGGATGGCACTTTTGGCAGCCATAAAAAATAACAGGTTTACTAACACAGCCTTATTAACTCCATTTCATATCAAGCTTTATATTTAAGGCGCTAATCACAACAATTAGAAGAACTAGATTTAAGTAGTGCTAAAACACAGTCGACTGTAGGAATATTACATAAAAAGAACAAATAGGGGTCAGATTCCTTTTTACAAATGTCTCCGGCGTGACTCACTTGACTGTCACAAATTCTATGTCAAAGTCTTCCACCACTCCCCGCCCCGGGTCTTCCTCCTTCTTCTTCTTCTTCTTCTACGTCTTCTTCCTCTTCCCCACATCCACAGCCTCTCCTAGGGGGTGTCACGTCCCATTTGTGTCCCTGGGCCGTCTCCGTGTGGCCTGGGTTAGTGGGGGAAGGGGGGTGGTTTGGGGGTCGTCGTCGTCTCCTTCTTTTCTCTCGCATGGCTGGAGAGCAGTGGTTACGGACCGGGGTATAGTAAGGAGCGATGTTGATGCTCACATGGGAGGAGGGGAGTGGGAGAGGGGTTGCTCAGCCGTGGATTTGACAGGGGAGGCTTTCGGACAGGCGTGAAGAGGCGACCCGGGCCGAGTGGGTTGACTGAGCGCCGATATATGGACACACACACCGGCGATCTCTTGTCACTGGCGAGGACCCCGTGTTGGTTTATGTTTGAAGTAAGCATAAGCAGAAAATGGCTAAACCCAAGATTTTAAGCAAAAAAAAAAAAAAAAAGTTGAATTTTTTAATGGCTTCCCATGTCGACAGCAGCTTTTTGCGACACGAAAAATGTGGAAAGCATAGAGTGTGTATTATTCATAGACGCCATGTTAAATCTCAAGTATATTTATATCCATTGCTCCCAACTGCATGGTTACAGTCATGTCATAAGCCCCGCCCCCTTACCTAGTGCTATCCTATAAGATTTGGTAAAACTAAAAACGCTTTTCAGAATTTTATTTTCTCAGCAGTTATTCAAAAAGCAAGGTTTTAGAACACTGCTAAATACAAAAAAAGTAATGCGAGCAGTTTGGAGCGATCTTAGCCTGTCAATGTGTGAAAATGAGAAAACTCACAGTTAAGAGTTTGATTGGCTGCTCTTTTGCTCAACCAATCAGATGACTTGATGGGGGATGTCACTATATTGAAACCATATATTGAAATAAACATTAAATTATAAACATATGGTAGATTCTTACTGACTGAATTGTGAATATGCTTAAGTATTAACACCAGAAATTATTGAAATTAAAATTAAATAAATTAAGATATTGCATGGCTTTACAAGATTTGACCCATTTTATTTTTCATCTTTTTTTTCTTTCTTTTTTGGGTAAGATGAAAGGAAGGCACTATTTTATAAAGTTAAATTAGTGCAAATAGTAAAAAAAAAAACAAACAAAAAAAAAAAAAACTTGCTGGCCAAGTCATTTGCATTGTTTTGTATTTTTTTTTTTTTTTTTTTCCCGAATGCCCTTCCTGATGCAACCCTCTCTCTTTATCCAGGCTTGAGACTGTCACAACTGTGGGTTGAATTTTTTTGGTGCCAAAGATTGGGGAAATGCCTCATTTCATTAGCAGGGAACCATAGTTTTAAACCAGTAAACCAAAAAAACTAAATAAAAATAAAATTCCAAAGGTCAAACCCTAAATTTTCATCTCACCAGAACTCCAGATAATGTGAGTTTTTTCTAATAAGAATTATTTTTGAACAATGAGGGGAAAAAAGTAATCGTCTCTCAATAGCTCTCCTTAGGTTGCTTAATTACAAATGAGTACTAATGGAACTGACCAATCAGAACACATTATTTTGCTGAGTTATGAGAGATTCGTTGTAAAGATGTGGTTCAATTTAAAGCAGCTGCAGTTTGAGAAAGAAATGTCAAATGGAAAATTTAAATAAATACAATTTTATTTCTATAGCCCCTACAACAGCAGTCGCCTCAAAGGTACAAAAGGGACAAACAGTTAAACAACCAAACATAAACACAGAAGCAAACATAAACACACAAACATAACACACAATCAAAAGCACGTAATCAGACATAAACACACAAATATAGACACAATCAGACATTAACACACAAACAGTAACACACAATCAAAAGCACGTAATCAGACATAAACACACAAATATAGACACAATCAGACATTAACACACAAACAGTAACACACAAACATAAACAATCAGATATAAACACATGATCAAACATAAACACACAATCAAACATAACACACAGTCAAAAATAAAGAGACAATCAAACAAAAACAATAATTAAACAATCCCAGGACATCCCCTGTCCTTAGACCCTCCTTCTCAGTTAGGAAAAACTCCTAAAAAACCAGCTGTGAGGTAAAAAAGAAGAAACCTTATGGTCAAATGGAAGGTGATAGAAAATGTGCTTAGGGATACAAAGCTACACATTTCTGACTTTTCCATCCAGTTTTATCCACCATTAACATTCCTTGTGTTGAATTTAGATTTTCTGTGGATTATTTTAGAAAGCCTCTGCTAACATGCCAAGCTCTCATACAGTATCTGTAAAATACTGATGAAAAACTCCCTTTTGTTTACAAATCAGCAGGGGGCGCTGACTATAATCTCCTGTCTAACAACAAATATCTATACGCTGTGGACATTTTTTCCCTCTTCAAATTGAATTCCGCCACTGAGCTAAGCTGCTGCTTCACTCCCAGACCTGCACACTCACACTCTCCCCTGTCACGCCAACCGTCATCCCTGGCCCCGGTCTAAAACCTCCTAGTCACCTATTCCTCCTCTCCTCCACCCTTACCATCTTTACCATCCTCCCTCCTTCCCCCCTCTACCCCTCCGCTGCTGCAGTGAGAGCGAGGGAGCCCAGCCACATAAGGTTACACTGTGGCGTGACGCTGTGCATTCTGATTTATACATCTAAAATGGCCGCCGCCGTGTTGGTTTGGAAGGTGGAGGCTTTGCCGTACATTACGTCTGCTCGGAGTTGGGGGGCTTTTCGACCACGGCGATGATGATGTGTGCGCGTGCTCGTCCTTCTTGCCCTGGAGGTTCCAACCATCAGAGGCGACTGGTTAATTAGGCCATGATGTATGTTGATGGCTGGTTGGTATGGATGTAAATATTGGCAGAGGTTTTGGGGTTTTGTTTTTGCGTGTCTGGGGTTTTGTGCCGTGTGGAGTTGGTATAGTGGATAGGAGTGCTCTGGTTGGAGTTGTAGAAGGACTTAGGAGGTCAGACTCTCTCTTCTCCTCTCTGTGGGGAGTCAGACTTTGATTTAAAGACTCCACTGCATCACCTCCAGCGCTGTAACATTGGAAATGCAGTCATAAGTAGGACTACACCGCCGCCTTGTGGAGAGAAGGAGATGCTACAGCACTGCCCAAGCACTGTCTGTTAGTGTAAATAAAAACTATAACCATTGTTATATATCATAAAATAGGAAAAAGAAGAGAAGGTGTTTGTTAAAAAAAGTCCTTTTTTTCTAGATTACATAATATGACCTACATGTGCCTCTGCAAACAAATATACACAGCAGACATGGCTCTGTTTTAGAACAAGCCTTTTTTATCATGAAAAAAGAATTAAAATGTTTGATATAATTTCTTCACAATGTTTACATTTTTCACAAAATCAAATTCTGTATGTTTAAAATCATATTTTAAGGTGGGATAAGGATATATTCAATAAGTTAGCATTTTCCCTATTGACTTCTTAAAAAATGTGTATAATTGGAGTTTAAAATCTCAGCGGAGGCTAATCAGCTCTGTGGTAACTCATGATGATAACACGACTCATTTCTATCAAAAAGATTAACTAAAGATTTAAAATTTAGCAAAATGTGTTTGTAACTTTGCCTTTTGACAAGTTTCATGTGTTTATAGCGAAATGAATCATTTTATAGCCTTGAGTTACCACAGAGCTGATTAGCCTCCCTCAAGCTGTTGAACGATTCGAAAAGTACGGAAAACGAATGGGCATTTTACTTCCGGGACCAGGGGTGGGCAGGCACTGTTGAGCACCATATCATCTGATAAACTAGTCAGGCTCTAGTGTTCACTATAGTCACTTTTCCACTAGGTCGGAACGGGGAGGGATGGGACATTTGGGGGTGTTTCCACTTCCCAAACTGTTCTTCCAAAATGTTCCTAAAAAGTGGTCCAAACCATTCTACTTTTGGCACTCCTCCCCGGGTTGAGTCCAGTTCAGTTAAGCGTCTGGAACGGTTAGAGGTGGGCTCTGCTGTGAGCTGATTGGACGAGAGAGAATCCTCACTCAGGCAAAAACAACAAGCCAAAGGACAGAAATAAAAGAGAAAATGTTTTTTTTTTTGTTTTTGTTTGGTTTTTTTAAATCATACACGTACTTGTTCTTGTGATAAACAGCCGTATTCCAAGAGATGAGGAGCTAAAGTTGAGGCGACTTTTTCTAAAAAATAAAGCTAGTGTATATTAGCAACAGCTGTTTCCAGTTTAGCAAAGTACGGCTCTCGCTTCGAGAATCTAAACGTGTTATTTTTAGTTTAGACTGGATTAAACACGAGTTAAACTCATGTTGTTGTATGTTCAGTGGTTAAAATGTGTTAAAGTGGAGCAGAGAAGTGAATTTAATGCACAGAAAGCTGGTGGTAAACCTGAAATAGTCTCCTGTTTACTGAAGCTAATACAGCTTTAGCTCCAGACTCACACAGACGCACACTAGCCTCACACAGACACACAACAGTCTCACACAGACGCACACCAGTCTCACACAGACACACACCAGTCTCACACAGACACACACCAGTCTCACACAGACGCACACCAGTCTCACACAGACACACACCAGTCTCACACAGACGCACACCAGCCTCACACAGACGCACACCAGTCTCACACAGACACACACCAGCCTCACACAGACACACATCAGCCTCACACAGACACACACCAGCCTCACACAGACACACACCAGTCTCACACAGACGCACACCAGCCTCACACAGACACACACCAGCCTCACACAGACGCACACCAGTCTCACACAGACACACACCAGCCTCACACAGACACACACCAGCCTCACACACACACACACCAGCCTCACACAGACACACACCAGCCTCACACAGACACACACCAGCCTCACACAGACACACACCAGCCTCACACAGACACACACCAGCCTCACACAGACGCACACCAGCCTCACACAGACACACACCAGCCTCACACAGACGCACACCAGCCTCACACAGACACACACCAGCCTCACACAGACACACACCAGCCTCACACAGACACACACCAGCCTCACACAGACACACACCAGCCTCACACAGACACACACCAGCCTCACACAGACACACACCAGTCTCACACAGACGCACACCAGCCTCACACAGACACACACCAGCCTCACACAGACACACACCAGCCTCACACAGACACACACCAGCCTCACACAGACACACACCAGCCTCACACAGACACACACCAGTCTCACACAGACGCACACCAGCCTCACACAGACACACACCAGCCTCACACAGACACACACCAGCCTCACACAGACACACACCAGGATTTACTCTCCTCTTTTTATTAAATGTTGCCAGTGCCTTTATGTTTTAAAAGTGAGTTTCAAACACATTTTTAATCTCATTTATTAACACAGCTTTTGTTGCACTTCAGTCAGTGTTTATGTAACAGTAGGGATGTAACGATACAGTCACTATATTGATGTTTTTTTTTTTTTTTCCTATGATACAACTATATTGATACACATTACTTTGTGTCAAATTGTATCGCTTTCTGGGAGGTGTGTATCAATATACATAGAATATTGATTGATAATATTGGAAATATTGATCATAGAATCATAGAATTTTGCATGTTAAAATAAACCCAGATGCAGCTTTTTGAATGCAATTTTTGTGTTTTTAATTAAATAAAATGTTATATTCAACTTTTCTTCACGCTCTGTCTGCTGGACATAATCAACCCTGGCCACGATGCTACATTTGAGAGTAAACTTTTCAGATTTTTGGCAACAAGTTGCTGTATCAATTATCGATTTGAAGCTGTTGAATCATATCGAATTGTACTGTTCCAAATTAGCCAATATCGTTCTCGAATCGTTTTAAAACAATTCTAATTGATAAGTATCTGATCATTGGAAAAACATATCTTTACAGCACTACATTACAGACGCTGGTCTCCTGGACCCAGAGTAATAGAAACACGAGCAGGATTTGGGGCTACTCGTTCTAAGGCGTGCCTAGTGGAAAAGCGCCTTATATGCTTCCCATGACAGCCGCCTCCAGAGAACCTCTACCTCTAACCTTTCCCCTTGTACACCACTCCCTTCACCCTTGTACCTCACTGCCCTGCTCCCCTGCCTCCAAGCTCTGAGCTAAAGCTGATGTATCTTACCCTCCGAGTCCCTTTGCACCTGCTTGTTTTTTTTGCACTGTCCCAGGTGCGCCGCTGCAGACTCCTGAACTCTTGTGTTTGATTGGATAAAGAGAAGCGCTCGGCCTTTTGATAAAGCTGTCAGAGGTGCGCTGCCCTGGCGTCTTTGAAGCTGCGTCTCTCCGATGTTTAGAGAAGTTTATGTCTCAAAGTGAGCCCATACGCTTTGATGCCTCTGTCCCAGAGAGAGAGAGAGAGAGAGAGAGAGAGAGAGACAGGCAACCAGCACTGAACCAAGAAGAAAAAACATGTTCTTTTCTTCTGTCACTCAATCAACTTTATACTTTCGAGTCAAGGAGAAAAGTTGTCTGTAATAGGACAAGATGTTGCAAAAGAATTCGAACTGTATTTAGCGGAAAGACTTAGGGCATTTACTTAGGAACGGATTATAACCAGGCCAATGTGTTTTCACTTTAAAACTTCAAACTTCATTTTGGTCCCACAAAATGTCCCAACTAAAAGATAAGGATAGTATTTGATCTTTTAATTCCAAGATTATAAGAAAATATCTGTGATAATTTCATATTGAACTATTGAACCTTCTTATAAAAGCCAAGCTCAACAGACTGATGAAAAAGAGGCGATTATTTGAATATTAAATTTTGTTTTTTAGGTGTTAAAGGGAAGTTATTCAAATTATATATATATATATATATATATATATATATATATATATATATATATATATATATATATATAAAATTCTTTTTAATTTGGGATAAAATTATTATGAAATTAATATAACAAATGCAGGGTAATTAATAAGAATTGATTATGTTTATTTTTACCAGAAAATACTTTATATAGCAGAGGAAGATAAACGACCCGTCATCAGTAGTCATACATTTTAAGACTACTTTTTTCAAGAATCATCAATGTGTATGAGTGAAGTGGTACTCATGGTATGACAAGAGCGGAAGGGGTACATGAGACAAAAAAAAAAAAAAAAAAGGGAACCTCTGCTTTAACTGACAAGTGCATTATGGACTGGTCTGAGTATTTCTGAAACTGCTGAGCTGAGTTTTTTATTTTTTATTTCTATGGTTGACCGAGATTGGTCTAAAAAGAGGAAATATCCAGTGAGTGTTCATTCTATGGTGACAGTGCCAGGAAAATGTAATGGTCAGACTTAGCAGGAGTAGTAGGAGGTAGCAGGGGAGTGAAATGTTGTCAGTGACAGTGTTAAAGTATTAGATACTGACTGATGTATTTCAAGGTTTTACTCTGATTCAGACCCAAAGCAGCTTGGCTAGCAAAATAGCAAATAGCATTTCTTATGCTAGGGTGATGCTATTTGACAAAGATGTTCATTAATAAATGGATTTTAGAATTTCAGTGTAACAACTGGGAAAAAAAGCTGAATTTACTACTGTCTAGCCAAAAAAAAAAAATTCTTCTTAAAGCCCTTTTTGATCCCATTGACTTACATTAAAATCACTTATTTTCACTCTACTGGCTTTGGAATACAGAAGTGTATGTCAGTCAGAGGCTAAAAAATACACACACACACACACACACAAAATGATTTACTACCAGACCCACCATTTTCTCATTGCTTTGTGGGAAATAATGCTCTTATAATTCCCATTAGATAGCATTGACCCTCCTTTAGGACTTTAAGAGGAAGAACATGAGTTTTAGCCATTTTTTTTTTATTTTTATTTTTTTTATGGAATGGCACAAAAAGTAAAAATGTATCATAATCAGTGTTAGGCTAATCAGTGAGCTAGCCGGGACTGGTAATCCCTGCACAAACAAAAAACACTTTTTATCTTTAAATAGTTATACTTCATGTTTTATTTAAACATATATGGAATGATGTAAACAAACTGGCATTTATTCATTTTATTATTATTATTATTTATTTTTTTATTTTTTTTTTGTCCTCTAACTGAAAAATTAACCAGTATTTCATAGACACTGTCTCCACTCTTATGGGAATCATCAGAATATCTCATATTTATATATATTAGAGACATTGATTCCTATGTGTTTACAGCAGGGTGGTTTTGGACAGAAAATCCTAAGTTATGGTGCCTCAACAGAACTTGAGCCAGTAAATTTTTATTTTATTTTATTTTATTTTATTTTATTTTATTTTATTTTATTTTATTTTATTTTATTTTATTTTATTTTATATAAATTTAATACCAGATTTTGGCCTTTACACTTGACTCTTAAGACCTAAAACCTTTTATTAATGTTGATATTTTGTTGTTGTTGTTGTTGTTGTATGCAGGAGCTGGATAGAAAAGGCCTGGGCACTATCACCACTGAGATCGCGGAGCTGACTCAGTTCTACTATGCCGAGGATTACCACCAGCAGTACCTGAAGAAGGTTCCTAAAGGGTACTGCGGGCTCAAGGGCACAGGCATCAGCTGTCCTGTGTGCTCCACAGCAGAAGAGGACCACGACGAACTCTGAACACAGACACCATACTGTTCAACAGGGTTAATTTTAAACACTGGATTTATATTACATTAGGAATGGCTTCCAAATGTTTATGAGTACATTACACTGTCTTTGGACCAAACTGTTAATATACAGTTTTTGTAATTATGATTAATATGCAAAAGTCAGGCTCAGACTTTTTTAAATGTATTTGGCATCAATTGTTATTGGGGAAATATTGTTATGGGAAAAATAAGTCATGTTGGAGGAGATGAAAAAGGCCAAAAATCTAAAAAAAAAAAAAAAAGAAAAAAAAAAAGGAAGTAGCATGTACCATTTACTGAAACATTATGGTAGACTACTAATTATGTGTATTGTTTTAGAAAAAAATATAAATGAAGTCTGATATGAATTCAGTGAAGTACTAATGGGAGATATAATTCAAGTTTTAACCAGAGGTGGAAGTAGTACTCAGCCTGTACTCAAATAAAAGTACAGTTTCAATTTGAAATAAAAATACGCAACTCAACAAAAATATAACTTGAGTTCAAGTAAACTGCACTTCCAGTATGTACAAATTACTTAGTAGTACTACTAATGCTACGAGGGCTGCAAGATGCTGTTTGGGGGGCCCATAGTCCAGTGGCTCCTGACTGTTTTATCATACTGTTCGTACCCCCTCACTCAAACATGTTGATGATTCTTCAAAAAGCAATAATTATTTTCTTTTATATTTAAATTCAAGAAAAAAAAAAAGCTTTAAAATTAAAAACATAACAATATAAACTCTTTTTTAAAATTTTACTATATACCATAAATAATCTTAAACTCCAAATAAACAAACAAAAATGTAAATCATTTGTACAACTACTCTTTGAAACAAACTATTAAACAAAAAAAAACAAAAAAAGTTTCAGAAGTTCAATATGAGAAGATTGCAAATATTTTATTATCATGTTGGAAATAAATTATGAAATAATTACAAGTACCCCTAGGGGTCCCTGTACCCCTGGTTGGGGAACACTACCCTAATCTACCAAACTATAATGAAGAGATTCCCCATCCCACAAACATGCCACAATCTATTACACTCCACTGGCACAACAGTCATATTAAAACTAAACATTCAAGCGATATTGAAAATGTATACTCAAATTATAGTTTAAAAAACTTTATAAATGACTTGAATTAAAGTAATTACAAACTTTCCACCTTTGTTTATAACTGTATGCAATGTTATACTTGATGCAAAGACAACCATAATTATCATTTTGGGACTAATTTTATTGAAATTTGAGCCATCTAGAGCTCAAAATTTTGATTGTTTAAAAAAAAAAAAAAAAAAAAAAAAAAAAAAGCAATCGCCATACACTGTACACCAGGGGTAGGCAAGTTTGATTGCAGGCGGGCCAAATATTTTTTGAACCACCAGATGGCGAGCCACAAGAATGGACATACAGTTCTCTGTCATGGTTCCTTGACAGCTTTAAATGAACATATATTAGCATGTTTAATTGCACATACAAAATATATAGATCAATAAATAAATATTTTAAAAATAAATAAATAAAAATCCTCACTCCAATCGCACCACCGCCTATTTTGCTACATTTTTACACGCCAAATTAGATAAACATTGGATACTTATTGGATAGAGGCAAAGGTAACCATGACAGAAGGAGGTCACATGATAGAATGCTTGCTATTTATTGGTTGGAGGCCACTAAAACCATGAAACCATGACAGAGAGCTGTATGCTTGCAAAGAGGGTCTTAAGCAGTTAAATAAATATCATTATCAGCTAAAAAGGTGACGCTGGCTGGGGTTGCTGACCCCTGCTGTACATAAACATATATACACTATGTAAATGTTTTTTAAAAGTAGCTGAAAAGAGTAGACTGGTGGCTTCCTTGGTAAACCCTGGTTACTTTTAGGAATGTTTTCAGTGGAGGAATGGGGTAGGGCTGCACAATATGGAAAAAAAAAAAAAAAAACATGCGATATTCGATAACTATGTTGAAAACTGCGATATTAAAAAAAAGGCCTACTTTTCTGACAGTTAAAATCCCCAAAATGTAACTCCCTGTATTCACAAGTCAAAACTTAAACCAGGAACATAACAAGGCTAAATTGTGACTGAATTCAGCAAATTACTACTAAAACTGGACTTTTTAAACATTTTTATTTAGTCACAACACATTTTTGTTTAAGACTCTGGCAGGAAAGTGATTCTTCAGCGTAAATCTCTGTCAGCTGGAACACCACAGCATTACTGCGATATATTTAGATTCTTGCAATACAGATATTGTGTTTACTAATATTGCAATCACAATTATTTTGCAATATATTGTGCAGTCCTAGTATGGGGACCTCGTCATTCTCTTAAATTAAAAAGACATTTATTGGGTTTGAAAAGAGCTGACAATCACCATATAATTATACATTTACATTTGTGTATTTATGTCTACTAGTTTCTGGCTTTGCTGTTGACTTGTGGCTGGCTTTTTTTACCCCCAAATATGTATTTAACATGAAGTTGGAGCTTTAACAGACAAATGTCCTATGTCCTATTCAAATTAGTGAATATTCCTCTAGTTTCTGTGCACCAAGTTGGCGTAAACTTACCTGAATTCACTGCATCTTGTTACAAAATCTACATTCACCACTGTAAATTATTGTCCTTTTATTGTCTTTATTTGAAATACCTCTGTGCTTTATATTTGAAGTAACAGGCCTCAGAATGCACTATTTTTTCCACTGTGCTGTTACTGTAAACTATTTGTGAATTTGTATTGACAATTATTAAGATTTGTACAATAGATTTAACATTTAAAGCTGCAATCAGAAATGTTCACCCCCTCACCTCTAAAGACATTTTAATGATGTGAATGAAAGATAATGACAATAAATGCAACTGCCTTTTTTTAAGGTGGCACGGTGGCATAGTAGTTAGCACTCCTGCCTCACAGCAGAAAAAATACTCTAAATCAGGACTTGTTTAGGAAAAAGACAGGACTAAACCAAGATTAAGCCAGGTCTAAACCAAGATTAAGCTAGAAAAAAAATCCAAGTCCAAGACCAAGAACTTAGACCAAGTCTAAACAAGGACTAAACCAGGACCAAACAAGGACTAAACTAAGACTAAACCAGGTCTAAAGCAGGACTAAACAAGGACTAAACCAGGACTAAAAGAGGTCTAAACAATGACTAAACTGGCCGTCAACATGATGGACCTCAGTATTTTTAAAATCCTGGGTATGGCCCATAAGGTCTTTGGTTGAGTTGATTATTTCTGATTGCAGCGGTATGTCTACCTAGAACTATGCTCAGTTTCACCACATTGCTCATAAGTACTAAGGCAGGGACTCTTTTGTATACATTCTATTAGAGTAGCAGTAGCTACACAATATTTTTCACCAGTTAACATGTATGTGCATACCAGTATGAGTACACACACACTGTTTTTCCCTATAATATTAGCCACGTAACTCATAAACCATACAGGCGTCATATCCAAGACCAGCTTGCAGTATCAGCGAGTGGCCAGGTGATGGCGATATTATACAAATACACAAGGCCTTTCTCTATTCAACATATGCATTTTTAATCTTTAATACCATTTTTATATTTGAAGAGTTGTATTTTATTGTCAATGACTGATCCAGTGTTTTCTGAAAAGGTTTTAATGAACTCAACACCTCCATGTTCTGATTGTGTTACTTTAAGTAAAAATAAAAACTCATCTCAAACTCCATGTCTTAGTCATGATTTAGTGTAGGTGCTTTTCCAAATTATAGCCCATAAATATCTACATGTTCTGATATTAAACACTATGTTCAGCTGTGTGTTGTCTCGTGCCCCTTTTTTGTTTATGAGTCACACCAGTGAACTTCAGCTGGGCCCAGTCTTTAACAGTGAGATCCTCCTGACTAAACCTGTAATTAAGCAGTAAAAGTGCGGTTATCCACTGTGTAAATAAGAAACAAAAAGCTACTATTGACTATAATTAACACCTGACTTCCCCTATCTCTATTTTCTTTACCTTTTCCAGCAACTATGGTTAGGCGGTACAAACCCCAACCAGGGGTACAGGGACCCCAAGGGGTACACAAACACTTCCTAGGGGGTACTTGGATTTCCAAGAAGATAAGTATTTGCAATCTTTTCATATTGGACTATTGAAACTAATCAAAATTACTATATATTTTTATTTTTTAAAGTTTATTGTTTACATAAAATATACAGTAAAATAAGTAAATGTAAAAGTTTATATTGTATTTTTTTAGTTCTGTTGTCAAATTTGAGTTTAAAAGAAAAAAAAAGGCAAATAAATAAACAAATAAATACTAATAACAGATGTTTTATATAAGCACTTTTTGACAAGTATAGGAGGCACTCATTGTATGAGAAAAAGCCCAGGGTTCTGGGGGAATCCACCACAGGTTGGGACAGGGGCACAGATGCAGGTCCACTCATAGGGACATGCAGAGTCTGCTGGCCCAGAACCGGAGAACATATGTACTGGGTAATATAAGTACTTTCACTATGACTGCATTAGGACTTACCACAATGCACAAGTACATATGTTCCCCACTCCATAAAAACTGGGGAACATAGGAACTAGGACACATAGGTACTTTCACAAGGACTTTATCGGGACTTACCAGAATGCACAGGTACCTATGTTCCCCACTACATAAAAACTGGGGTACATAGGTACTAGGGAACATAGGTACTTTCACAAGGTCTTCATCAGGACTTACCAAAATGTGCTGGTACCTACAGTATGTTCTGCATTTAATACAAACTGAGAAACATACAGTAAAATGCTAGGGAATATAGGTATCAGGGAACAAAGGTACTTTCACTATGACTTCATCATGACTTACCAGAATGCACAGATACCTATGTTCCCCACTACATAAAAACTGGGGTACATAGGTACTAGGGAACATAGGTACTTTCACAAGGACTTCATCAGGACTTACCAAAATGTGTAGGTACCTATGTTCCCCACTCCTTACAAACTGGGGAACATAGATATTGGGGAACATAGGTACCGGGGAACATAGGTACTGTCTTCATCAGCACTTACCATAATGTGCTGGTACCTACAGTATGTTCTGCATTTAATACAAACTGAGAAACATACAGTAAAATGCTAGGGAATATAGTTATCAGGGAACAAAGGTACTTTCACTATGACTTCATCAGGACTTACCAGAATGCACAGGTACCTATGTTCCCCACTCCATATAAATTGGAGTACACAGGTACCGGAGAACATAGGTATCAGGGAACATATAGATTCCGGGGAAAATAGGTGTCTGTGATCATAGGTCCTGGGGAACATAGGTATCAAGGAACATAGGTATTGGGGTATAAAGGTACTTTTACTACGACTTCATCAGGACTTACAAGAATTGCAAGTACATATGTTCCCCATTACATACAAAATGGGGAACATAGGTACCAGGGAATAGGTACAAACTACTTTTATTTAACAAACTGTGTTTTTGTAATGTTTTTATAGAAATCTATGGATAAAAACATGATTTGGACTTTTTCAATATAGTGAAGTTTCATGGTTGGGGGTCTGCATAGGAATGATTGACTTTTTAAGGGGGCCGCAATGCTCTTGACTTTGGTAAAGGGTGCTCTAGAGCAGTGATTCCCAACCTGGGGGACGGAACCCCCACTAGGGAAAGGGAAAGGGAAAGGTATTTATATAGCGCTTTTACTATGACACAAGTCACCCAAAGTGCTTTACACACAGTAGGGAAGGGGTTTTTCATTCACTCCATACTTGGTGGTGAGCTTCATTTTATAGCCACAGTTTCCCCTGGGGTAGACTGACAGAAGCGCGGCTGCACACATCTGCGCCAACAGACCCTCTGACCACCACCAACCATTCACTCACTCACATTCACACTGGCTTCCTGGTATTTCCCCAGCGGTCTCCCATCCAGGTACTGACCAGGCCCTACCCTGCTTAGCTTCCGAGGTCTGACAGGATCAGGCATCCACAAGGCGGTATGGCCTAGGGGTCGCCAGAGCTTCACAGTGGGTCACTTAAAATAGAGGCTGAATGATAACACAATGAAGACTGGCGGATGCATTACAATGGTTTCATGTGTTTAGAAACTGTTGAAAATAGATTAACAATACGTCTGTGATGATTTTGTTATGCAGTGAAATTTACCCAATAAATTACTTCATGTTTCCTAATTATTAGGGTCAAGGAGATGAAGGTTGGGTGTCGTCAACATATCAACTGATAAAATGGAATGGTCACTTGGAAAAAAGGTTGAACACCACTGGTCTAGAGGAAGAAAAAAGTTGATATGCTTTTATGTGTTATTATGTAAATACAAAAGAAATATCCATGCCTATGGCTGTAAGTGTAATACAGTACTTACTTAAAACTACTACTATTACTACTGAATGTTTATAAATATCAGAGTCTGAGAGGTGAGGTCTGTCAAACCTTTATGGCCAGTGTAACACAGTAGTATGCAAGTGTCTAAGGCTTTAGCTAACTAAAAGTACTAACTTCACTAAAGCAAAGTTATCTGGTAAAATATCACTTCCTATTCATGTCTTAGCACTAACCTCTGCAAAGACACCTTAAAGACATTTCACAGTATTGAGGAATTACTAAACAAAAAAGACTTTCTCAGGCAGTACGTGTTGTGTTTACTACGACAGCAGTATAATTACCATGCATATCAGTATAAATATCTAAATCTGACGTGTGGTTATAGTCTCCAGAATAGAGGAGTCTGGTCGACCGCAGAGCGCCTCCCCTGCTCTCTGTATCTCTCTGTTTCTCTGCAGCGTATCCGTGTGTCTGTGTATTGTGTGCGAGCGTGTCACTTCCTGACACCTGTGTGTAGGTGTGGACGGGGCACAGGTGCAGCTGCGCTCGCTCGGGGCCTATTTTCGTATTGGGACAGATATTTTTGCATGTGTGTGTGCTTGTGTGTGTGTGTGAGCGGTGCTGTTGTGCGCTCGATCGAACACTAGCTGAGCTGCCCTGGCATGTGGTCGGGGGACAGATACATGTGTCTCCGTCTGAGTTCAGCTGGGTAGAGGTTGAAGCCAATTAGTTTGGTGAAGTTGGGTTTATACCAGAGTTTAAAAATTAGTCAGACTGGGCTTTAGTTTGGAGAAGTAGACAGGAGTAACTTTAAATAAGACGGCTGTTGTGGTTTAGCCTGAGTCATTATGATTCTTTTTTTTTTAATATATATTCTGCTTAAAGAATTCCTCTGACTGTTTGAGTTAGATTTCCAGTGGGTGGAACAAACTACATCTGAAGAAAGTTGTATGGACATACAAGTAACCAGAAAACCCCTGGCCCACGCAATTTGAAAATAGAAAATAAAACAAAACATGGAATAAAGCCATTCAACTTTTTAACCTCTCCCAACCACCCACCACCAACACACAAACCTGAATATACACACAGACTTGGCATGTGCAATATAGTCTATTAGACTGTGTTTTTAATTGTCTATCTTTTTATATTAACTGTTTATTCATTTGTTTATTCTATGTGTGTTTGCACTGTATGTAAGGGCTACACTGCCCTACAGTAACAAAGAAACTGACAAAAATGGCTTTAAAGTTTGGATCTTGTCCCTCTGAGTTTGTCACAGGTACATTAATGTTAGTGTATTAATGTAATACCTTCTTATACATTTTTTTTATCAATTACAACCATTGATTTACCATTGATTTGACCTTTGACCTCCAAAACGTGTAGTTAGAGTACTTTATATGGGGAGTCATAAAAAACATATTTATTGAGCACTTTGATAGTCAAAATCAGAAAGTATATTAGCATGTGTATTAACAAAGCAAGTGTCAAAGTTACTATCTATCTATCTATCTATCTATCTATCTATCTATCTATCTATCTATCTATCTATCTATCTATCTATCTATCATCTATCTATCTATCTATCTATCTATCTATCTATCTAGTATATCCGTATCTTTCTGTATTGTTAATGGACCAGGAAAGAGATCTATCCTTCCTGATTGTATTGATCAGGAACAAAATCTCAGAAAAAATAGGCTTGATTGGAAGGAGATCCAAACCCACTTCACTTCTCTAAGAATGTGAATAGGTCTGGTTCAAGCTACTGCAACACTAATCTGCGACTCGGTAGTTCTTGTTTTACAATCTAGAGACCCAACCTCTTGTTTCATTCATGCATGTTTGAGGAATCCTGTATGCTGAGGCGCTGCCCTTCTCAGGAGCTGAAAATGCTTGGCCTCACTGCTCTAGACACATGAATCCCTGCCTTCTTCAAAAGTTCTCCTGCACATTTCCAAAGCCCATACACTGGACTCATTTCAGTGCTACGAGCCAGTCAGCTCATTTATTGATCTGTTAGCTTCATGTTGCTAAAAGCTGTGCTAATTAGCCATTATATCATGCTCTGTCTATCCTCTAGTGTTCAATAAAAGCCCTCAGAAATTCTCCTCTCATGTCTGAACTCAAATCATCCCAACTTTATTCACATGTGAACTAAAATGAAAAGGATCGAGAGGAAAATGTGTCTGTAGAGGGCTTTAGTCAGAGAAAGCAGTGTTGGTGTATTAGCGTTTTAGCATTGCGTTTGCAATGGGCTTAAGCTGACGGTGCAAAGCAGGTGGGACCAGCAGGGCCTTAAAGCAATAGGCATCTAATCCAAGCAAAGTGAAAGTAACATCTCCCCAGAAGAACACATTGTCATTAAATACTGAATTCATTATTTTGAGTTATAAAACCTGAAATGCTAATGCAAAGCTAACATGGTTAAAAGTTTAAAAATTATTATTTTATTTTTAGCAGGATATGGGACCTTTTACCTCCATGGAGAATATAATAGAAGCAACAATACAACATTATATTGTTGGAGGATATAGTGCTAGTGCCCCCTAATGGGAAAAGTAGGTATTTACTCCATTTGCCATATTAAGTTGGAAGAAAATAATTCAGAGTACACATTTAAAACCAGAGGGCTCAAATGAAGTGAAAAGATGCATGCTTACACAAAAATACTGATTTGAATGGGTTTCAAACGTGCTTAGGAGTGATAAAGGGTTAATTTTTATTGTGTGGTCTGACTGTTTTGTTATGAGTGTGACAAGGTGAAAATCTTTGAATAAAATCATTTATATTCCCTCTCTGTTTGACGGGGAAGCCATGAAAGCTTTAATGTCATAATCAAATCAAAACCATCTTCGCTGATGCCTGACTTGAACAGGAGACACCTGGGTGAACCGCAACGCAATTCTGCTTTATTTCTGCTACATTGCAGCCAGCGTGCTATCATCAACCCAGCAGATACTTAAATGATTAAGCGAGCAAGATTAAATGCAGATACATAAAATAATAAGTCCCGTAGTGGATGATAAAATGGGTCACACTGGTGTTTTATATACAGTGAAGAAGCAGGGCTCAGACAGGGCCTATTGTCCACAGATGGCCTTTAATGGCTCCACAGCTGGTCTCAGAGAACACCACACCACTCACTGGAATAAGACAGGGCACATCACAGCCTCATGAACAATACTAAGACACTATGGCTTATTCAGTATGTATGTATTCTGAAATACAATTTAAAAATATTAAGATTTCTTTAATTTATATCCGGTGCAATCATTTGTAAGTTGTTATATCTCTTTGTCTCTGTTGATTTGTTAAATAGATTTCAATATTAAAGTGCACTTATCTTCCATTCCTGTGCTTTGTTTAGTTGTGGAAGCAAACGGAGCCAGTGCTGGAATAGACTCTCTCTCTGTATTATCAGCAGCCATTACTTATATGCATGCTTGAGAGTTGTAGACCAGTGGTTCCCGACCTCTTGTCTTATGTATGTGTTATGTCTGATTGTATGTTTATGTTTGGTTGTGACCTTTGAGGCGACTGTTGTTGTGATATTTGATGGCAGTAGCTCAGAGATGTTTGTCACTAACCAGAAGGTTGGCGGTTCAAGCCCTGCAACCTGCAATGCATACTGTTGTTGTCACCTTGCCTATATGAATGTGTCAGTGTGACTGTGTTTAGTGGTGGTTAGAGGGGCTGTAGGTGCAAAATGGCAGGGATGAGCACCACCACTAAATGTGAGTGAGGAGTGAATGAATAATGCATCAAATTGTAAAGCGACTTTGAGAAATGTGCTATATATAAGATTAATGCATTATTATTATGTTGAGCTATAGAAATAAAATTGAATTGAAATGGTATCACAAATTTGAAATACAGAAGCCACAGATAATATTAGCAGAAGAGCCAAAGACTGAAACCCCAAGCTGTGCCGAGTAACTCTGCTCCCCTGCCTTAGGTCTACTTATTTGAGAAATTACTGGTCAATCGGTGGTAACCACTAATTTATGTTTTTTTTTTTTTTTTTTTTTTTTTTTTTTGTCCTTAATACCAGGTCCATCTCACACAAATGTTTTTTTGTGGAGCTACTGATGCCAGGTTTAACTGCATAAACACTCACATGAAGCAGTCATATAAAACTGCAGTACAATTTAGTACTACCTGTGGCAATCAGGGTCAAATGAGAAGGAAGTCCCAAGGCCAATAAAAAAAGTTCCACCGGCCCGCAGGCCATAGTTTGGACACCCCTGCTCTTAAAGAAGAGGATACATTCAAATAGATTCAGAATATGCTCAGATTTAACCCCACAGATTTTCAGAATTCACTTAGGGTCTCTATTGATTGGATTCAACATTGATTGGATTTGACATTCAGCATTGACTCTGAGGCAAGATGTGGTCTTAACACCAGTCGCAAGACCAGTCATACAACAATAGCATATCAAGGCAGCTGACACCCATCTAACGAAAAAAAAAAAAAAAAAAAAAAAAACTACATCATATTGCAAATGTAATGCGTAAATACATTTATTGTCCAGTCAAGCGGGCCGTTAAATACAATAGCGAAACACATGGAACAGAAAGTGGGCCGATAACAGAGAGGTGCTGGTTGTTTATCAGACATGTTGTGCTCTTCCTCACATGCACAACCACTATCTGCTAATGCCTAATGCAAAAGGCAGCGCCCACGCACACCCAGCACCACAACAGCAGCAGCAGCAGCAGCAGCAGCAGCGTCAGACAGCAGGCTGCAGAGAGGTGCACCCACACACTCTCACATCGTGTCCTCCTTTCACCGCTCTGCATTTCTCTTCCTCTGGCACCTTCAATACACCTTACACATGAATATATACACACACACATGCTACCAGAATGTACACATCGCCGAAAGTAGCATTGTTTTCAGCGTTTCCTCCTCACGTGCTGCAGGAGACGCTACAATTGTTTGTTTTTCGTAGATGCCAACAGACCATTGTGTAGTGGGCACTATAAATAGAACAATGGCCGATAGTGGAGTGTGGTGGTGCTGCCCTGCTGTCCCACCAGCTGCACTGGGCAATGTCTACTGTCCTGACTTGATCATTATTTCAATTGTTAAAGCCACAGTGACGTATGTGTGTTCTGAATATAGGACACAAAATAGTAGTTGTTACTGTAAATGTATGTCGCAAAACTTCAACTGCAAGCGACAATAGTAGGTCAGAGAGGCAGCGAAAGTCTGCTATGAGGATATCAGTCCTAATGGTTTTATTTTAGAGTTGACAAGCACTTCATGGAAAACAATTCCTCTTTGTTGATAAGATGCAAGGGAGTAAAAAAAAAAAAAAAAGTTATTTGTCAGAAACTTCAGCTGCAAGCGACAATAGCAGGTCAGCAAGGCCCCAAAAATGAAACTTCTTCAGAGATACTGAAAACAAAAGAAAACTCAAGGTAACTGGAGACTGCTGACTTCAACCCAGTTATTGACTCTATCTTACAATTGTAATATAGTGCCCAGCCCTGGACACAAACCAGGGATCTCCAAGTTCAAGGGTATATTCTCAATACATTCAGCCACAACGCTTCTATGACCTTCCTGATGCATTGTTCATGTATCTGCTTTCCACCAATTGGCCTTGTGTCTTAATTTTGAGTAGTTAATAATTTCTCAAGTGGGAAGAAAAACAGCTACAACCAGGGATAAAGCCGTGGTTTGGATTGAGTTCATGGTTGAAGAAAGATTCATGGACAGATGATTAGCATTCGCTGGGAAAACTAGCAAGCCAGTAAGTGAGCAATGTCGAAATGTGTTTTTTTTTTTTTTTTTTTTTTTATAAACAAACACAAAGAAACAAAAACAACTAAACAAAGAACCAATCAGAAACAGCACAGCCAGGCAGGTGACCCAGGAGAGGCTGCCACACCCAAGCACAGTTTTTCACCAGAATGGCTGCCCAATAAGGAGTACCCTGAACACCTTTCTGTACCACTTTGGAACTGTGGGGGGCATAGTTGCATTTCTAATATTTTAAATTATCTTTTTAATAAGTACTTTTTCTTTTTTTTTACCTAAATGTAACCAGTTCTGGCCCCATGGTGCAACTATTGTATATGTTTGGAAACCTACTGAGACACAGTGAGAAGGCATTGCATATAGTCCCTGACATTTTCAAAGCTACACAAAGTATATTTCACAAGTGTATATATTTTACAGATGTGTATTTATTGCACAGTCAGATCATATATTGCACAAAAGACACATTAAAGAAAATTGCATCATTCACTGATGGCCTTGAAAGTGCAGTTAATATTTACCTTGTCTTTTGACCTAAAGGCATCAGCAAATATTGATCAGACAGGATGTGAGTGGCATTTTTCTATGTCCTAGTTTAATATATTTAAAAAAAAGAAATGTATTATTCCATCAAATTAAAAACCAACAGGTGCAGCACAAAGACATACTGTACTAGTGTGTGTCTCTGTGTCCTTTGTGTTAGCCTGCTCCTGATATGAGAGCAGTGTGACACAGATGCCAGATGTGTCGGTGCCCTCCCCCTCTCGTCCCCTCGGTGTGTCCCCTCCCTCTGGTTCCTGCAGGGGGCACAGCACTCCAGGATCCGGAGCACAGCAGCGTCTCTGTGCTGCCCAGAGAAGTGCAGCCTTGTCTGGGTCAGTGCATCTGCAGCCTGGGGGTGCTCCGGGGACGAGCCGGTGGTGAGAGGACCCCGGTGCCCTGCCTGGTCCCACCCCTCCGCCCGGGCTCTGCGAAAGGTCAGAGCAGCCACAGCCTCTGGAGAACAGTACTGTACACACCAGATTTGTACAGAAACAATACGGATGGAACAGACAGAAACAACATTTTTAGATTTTACCTTTAACACTGCACATTTGACTCATTTGCTTCTTTAACACATGCATATTATCAAAGTTCAAGCTCTGTCTCTGACTCTAAGTTGTCAAAATGTTAAGTTCTGTACAAAATATAAAATGTAATTTAGATTTTTTATTTTTTTTTTCCCCTCATGGCAATACATATCATTTAGTTTTAGCTCATTCTGCTTCTGTAGACCAGGTCTGTTATAATTTATACACCATATGCATACATACATACATACATACATACATACATACATACCTAGTACGGTAACCTAGTACATACGTGTTACTACACTATATTAGTTTTTGCCATTTTGCTGTCAATGGCATTCCCAGATTTGTGTCCCAGCATTACCTTTGTTATACACATTAAAAATTGTTGAATCTTCCATATCTGTTGTAGCCTCTGGCAGTTACCCATTTAAATAAAAGATGTTGATGTACCACTGTTTAACATAAGACATTGTACCTGCTGGAATCATCAAAGAAATAAAAGCAAATACTGATCTGAAGACAGTTAGCCTTGTGTTTACTGTTCTCTGCTCTGTTTGCTCAGGTTTATCAGCAGGTTAAACACGTTTTAACGGGCCTCAAACACATATTTACAGGGTTTCTGCAGGGTTCAAAAAGTTGAATTTAGGACTTTTTTAGACCTTTTTAAGACCATTGTTCAAAGAAAAATTAAGACCTATTACCTATTACGCCTTTGAGCCTTTATTTCAGTGGGCAGGTAGTTGCATCAAGACCTAATACTCCCAATCTCTGCTAATGTAAGACTTTTTAAAGCCTTCAATTCAGAGTTTTTATTAAATTAAAATTTTCCTCTGTGTGTTTTTTTCTTCATCTTGTTGCCTTTTTAACAACAGTAAATTCCTTTTGACATCTGATGTAACAACCACATTCAAACAAACCCATGTTTTTGTACAACTGGCTTCTGCTGCTGTCCCTGTTCCGAGAAAAAAAAAAAAAAAAGTACAGAGCTGCCTATACACTGTATTCTGGTGTTTTGCGGCAAAACTGGTAACAATTCTTCATCAGCGCCATGTTTGTTTAGACATCTGCGCAAGTTTTTTCATCCAGGAGAATTCAGTAAAAAAGATTAAAACAAAAAAGTCATCTGGACAAGATTTGTTTATTAAAAGACTGCTGTATGTGCATAGCAGTTTTTACTAGAAATGACTAAGCCCTCTGAATAAAACTAACCTTGTCCAGATGACCTTTTTGTTTTAACCTTTTTTTTTCTTCCTTTTTTTAGGTTTCTTGTTTTACCTTTCTGTTTGTTTTGGCTATGCCAGTTACTCCCGCATGACCAAAATTTAAGCAAAGGGATACCAGACTAATTTTTTTATTTTTTATTTTTTTATTTTTGTATAGAATAAGAAAAGAGTTTGTCTATAGGCTAGGAGAGTGCAGCTCTTAGAGGACGATATCTCCACTAAATTCAATTTGACTAAAGGGCTATTTTTGGCACAACAGACAAACATCATATTCATCAGAGTTATTGCCCAGCCCTATACAGTATGCACAATATGCTTTGCACTAAAAATAGGAAGAAATCAAAGACTCAGAGACAGGTCTGAGCTAAAGAGTAATAATATTAATTATAATAATAATATAATAATAACTATAGCACTTTTATAAAAGCAGACAAACCATAAAAGCAATAAGAACAATAAAACTATCCAATAATATTAACATATAAACACAACTTAAAGATGTGATTACTGTAAAAAAAGGTCATTTTATTGTAGATTTAAAAGTGACAGAGTCGGCCAACCTGAGCTCCTCAGGCAGGGAGTTCCACAGCTTTGGAGCTCTGACTGAGAAGGCCTGGTCTCCACTGATGAGGAGTGAGGAGGGGGCCCCAGTCAGGAGGGTCTAACCTGAGGAGCACAGGCAGCGACCTGGGACATAGGGGGAGAGTGGGTCAGAGATATAAGAGGGGGCTCATGTCTCTTGGAGTCTTGCAGCAGTGTTTTGAATAAAATAAAGGCTGTTCAAGGTTTTCTGACTCAGTCCTGTATATAGTGAGTTACAAAACTCAAATCTCAACAGTCTCCACAATCTCAACAAACTTCGACATGTTCCAAGCCACGTTACCCTTGGTACCAGTGGTTCCCACAGTGGGGTCCGAGGCCTCCTGGGGAACCGTGAAAGTACTGCAGAGGGGCCCTTAGAGGTTATCTACATTAAGGGCCATATTTACTAAGACAGGTGCAAAATTGCGAATGCAGCTTAAAAAATAGTGTTTGCTATTTGTGGGCGTGTTGTGTGTGATAGATGAAGAGAAAGTATGCAAATCTGATATGCAAATGAGAATTTTGCCTGAACAAAAGACGCATCAATAAAGGGAGCAACTATGCTCAGCTCAACTGGATCCTTCCCCATAGCAATGGAATGAAAAAGTCAATGTCTCATGCAATTCTGGCACTGACCAGAGTCACGTGACTTAATCCTCTGTATGAGACAAGTGGAGAGAGGAAAGATGAAATCATATTCACTGTCTGTCAGAGCCAGTAACCCTTCAAACAATTATAAACATGCTCGTACATTAAACAGCAGTGCAGCCTCGATCCACTGTGGGCAGCTGTCAGTCAAACGTCACAGTGAGCATCGTGAGGCAATGGGATAAACACAACAGGACTGAAACTCATCGTGTAGGCTTTACGCAGAGATTAAAGACTCCTCAGTCTTCATTGTAAGGATTTAAAAGGACATGGAACAGACTGAAAACCCAGAGACAGGAGCTGTAAAAGGCTGAAGTTCAGTGGCGTGCGAGAGAATCAAGGAAAAAGTGTTGCAGGTAAAGTCTGTCTCTTTGTTTTCTCCAACTTTAAATCATCACTTTACTGTTATACCTTTGTAAATGAGCCCTGTTAAAGCATTAAAACTTATTTTCAATCTTATTCTTATTCTCAATTTTATTTTAAATCAAATAACGACCGTAAAGTGATTTCATTTGCATTTTCCATGCCTTAAATTTTGTGCAGAAAATTTTGTTTTACATATTCATTGAGTCACAGGAGCAAAATTTGCGCCGGGCACATTTTGCTCCTGTGAGAGACACAAACCTCAGCTCTACTTTTAGCACGCCATATTCATTTAGCGTGCACGCAAACCTTTGGTAAATCTGGCCCTAAATACAAAAAAAGAAATTGAGTTTGAAATGAAGTACAGTTTAAATACTTGTTTAAAATTATTACTTTAAAAATATTTTTAGCCAACAGTCAACGTTTTTGGTAAAATTTTCATTGAAATCTATGTAGAAAAACATGATATTGTCTTGACAAGTGAAGTTTTGTTGTTGGGGCTCTGCGTGGGATTTTTGGGAATTTAAAGGGGCTGCAACACTCTTGACTTTGGGAATGGCTGCCCTTGACCAAACCCAGTAGTAAAAGTACTACTTAAAAGTTGGATATTGCTGCAGTTTGAAGGTGAACTCCAGAGGAAACATGCTTGCACATGCTCAGAACACAGATGTGCCTTCTCCCTCAGTGTCAGCGGCTTGTCCTGGTTTCCCCGGGGCCTTCCGAGGGTGAGGGCTGGTGAGGGCAGCACGTGCTCCACTGTTGGGCCCCTGGCTCTCTGGTGCTCTGGCTCAGGGCCCACTCTCTGACACCCTGCACCTGGGAGCCACACCAGCTAGCAGTCGCTACTAGCACATGACACACAGGAAATCCAGAAATAACTGCAATGTGTTCAGAGTGAGTAACCAGCGCTGGGCTGTGACAGGAAAGGGTAGAAAGGGTACAGAGAGCTGGGGGTCGTTCTCTGGACTAGGGCAGAATGTGATGCTCAGGCTGAAGTCAGATGCTAGCACATGTGCAAGCTAACACAGACTTTACACATGCACTGCCTCAGATTATTAGAGCATTCTTTGCATTAGCCTCATCTTGGGTTAATACATATTTGTGGCTCAGTGGGAAGAGCATTTACTCCGGAACTAGAAGATTTCCAGTTCAAATCCATCTAAATGCACCATATCTTTACCATTGTGAGAGTGTTGGTGGAGGTCTGCAGTGTTGCTAGTTTACAGGATTATTTAATACAAGTGCATGTCGCTGCAGGGCTACCATAGCTATTTGTTGTTGTCATCAAATGCTACTTCAAATTATAGCTCCATGGCATCAGTTTATGAGGTCAACTAAATGTGCTTAACAATAAATAAATAAATAAATAAATAAATAAATAAAATAAAATGTAGGACGGTGTGTGGCAACTGGTTAATATGTTTGTCTGTCACCCCCATCAGGACCGATGCAGAAGAGAAGTAGGAATAAAATATATAAACTTACAATATATCAAATTTGAATTGTCTAGTTGGTGGACTCAAAATTTGAAAATAAACAATCATGAGAAACGATGGTGATGGTGTATCAAATGTATGAGTGTGCATGGGGACTGTCTAAACTTTGGACCAATATGTGTGGCTGGTTTCCAGTTCAATTCAATCCAGAGTGTCCTCCAGTTGGATCATGTCTGGTAATCTATTCTTTACACCTGTCTGTCAGCTCACAGCCTGACTAGCAACAGCACAAGCCCAAACTCCAAAACTTCAAGTCAAACAGTAGAAATGTAAAATAATGTGGTTGTTTCTGTACATAAAAAAAAAAAAAAAAACTTTTATTGGTGTTTACAAACAAACAAAAGTTACATACATACATAGTTACATAAAACTTTCTAGCATGGCAATATCTGGCCACATGACTAGTGACGTGACAATTGATGAGGCCCAACCAGTCACATGGTTGCACAGATAATGCGGCGGAGGAGCAGAGGGTTGAACAATATGTTAGCACTGTACTATTATCATACAGTATAAAATACAGACAAACTATTTCAGTGTTTCCATTCTAGTAGTAGTAGAGTAGAAAAGTAGAGTGAAAACCAAGACGTAAACCTGGGGTGGGCAGGTTTCTCAATAACAGAGAGAGAGAGAGCAGGCTAGTGGAATGCCTTTTACGAGCCTGACAGCAACTTAGCTGGAGCCACTATTAGTGAAGATGCCACTACACCATCTAATGATACAACAACAGAGAATCATGTGCCTCTGTCCATCTACACAAATCCAGTCTGGAACACACACTGATTTTATTATGATTATTTATTTATTATGAGATCTTTTGGCTACTCCTTAGGGCGAGTCCTTCGAAATCTCTGGTTAGCGGTTGGTGCTTAAATATGCTATGAGTAATATATACATATATATATATATATATATATATATATATATATATATATATAAATCATAAAAATTCCTCACATGTGCCAAGATATGGGATAAACATTTTTATTGATAACAATGGTGCAGCTGATTTACTCACAATAAAAAAAAAACATATATATGAATATATATAAATATTAAATATATTTATAAATTTAAATTAAAAATTAAATTTATATTTAAATTTTAATTTATCCCGGCTTGGGATGGGCACGAAGAGTACACTGGCTTGTGTTTCTTCTTGTGGCTGGATTTAAAGGGAAACCATGAAACTTTGCTTGTTTCTTCACCTTTGGTTGCATTTTTCTCTATGTATCTCCTACTACATTTAAGAATAAAGCACTATTATAAAAATGCACAAGTCTGGTTGACGCCTGTGTGACCCCTTGCTCAGTTTGACTTTAGTTTACTCCTCCTCATATCTGTACAAAGGCTTCCTCTGCCTTTTAGCCATTGCCAGGGCATGTTGTTTTCTTGCGAGACCCTAGACTTCAGGGACAGGGCATTATTCACCCTGCAACTACTCATTTAGCCATCACACTGACTCTGAAACTATTTAAGGTTAAAAAAAAAGTTGCATTGTTCCCTTTTAAATGATAAATATACAGCGATATAAATGAAAATAACTCTTCAACAGACACCCACTGGAAACAGAAGTAACCCTCCATTTCCATACTCTTTGAACTGCAGTGTATCTTGCACTTGACCTTATTTAAAGTCTCCATCCACCACAGAACTGATTAAGCAAGATCTAGCAGTTGGGTTTTTTTCCGCTCCTGTGCGCGGGTGCTGGTGTTATCAGCCTGTCCATCTGGCCTTTAGATCACCCGGAGCTCACCTCGCACAGGTGTGTCGCACTGCAGCAGCCATTAAAGCGGCGGAGGAGCAGAGAGTTGAGCAACATGTGGGCCTCAGCTGCTGATGAGCCGATCTGAGAGGAGAAAAGGAAAGAGGACACAAACAGACTTTTATGCCATCTGCACTCCACACGCTGTACGCTGGCTTGATCTAATATGTGCCAACTCTGCAGACTGAATCTAGGTGTGTTGAGTCGGTTGGTAGTGCACAAAAGATAGTGATATGAGGGCACAGTGTTTGCTTAAGTGGAGAGTGCAGTTGTTTCATCAGCTAATAGCATATTGTGATTGGAATCATCTGTGAAAAAACATCCACTAAGACGTCATCGAGGCCAGCTGCTCTCTGCTCTGATGGTTCTACTTTCATGGTCATTTTACTCTGACCCACTTATTTTAGAACCAAGGTTTTTTTGTTTTGTATTTCATGAATTTAAGACTTTTTTTAGGGTGCGTGTATGTTCTCACAGCTCTATGTTCCCACAGCCCTATGTTCCCACAGCCTTTTTTTTCCCCCACAGCTCTATGCTTCAACAGCCATATGTTCTCAAGTTCTGTTTCCATAGCTCTATGTTCCCACAGCTCTATGTTCCAACTCCTTATGTTCCCACAGCTCCATACTTCAACAGCCCTATTTCACCAAGTCCTATGTTCCCACAGCTCTATGTTCCCACTCCTTATGTTCCCACAGCTCCATGCTTCAACAGCCCTATTTCCCCAAGTCCTATGTTTCCACAGCTCTATATTCCCACTATGTTCCCACAGCCTAATGTTCTCTATGTTCCCACAGCTCTATGTCTCCACAGCCACTATGCTCTCTCAGCTCTTTGTTTCCATGGTTTTATGTTCCCATAGCTCTGTGTTCCCACAGCCCTAAGTTTGCACTATGTTCCCACAGCTCTATGTTGCCACAACTCTAATTTCCTAGAGTTATGGAACATAGAGAGCTATGTTCCCACAGCTCTCTATTTCCATAATCCTATTTTTCCACAGCTCTGTGTTTACATGGTTCTATGTTCCTGCAGTCCTATGTTCCCACTATGTTCCCAAAGCCCTATGTTGCTACAACTCTATGTTCCCACAGCTCTATGTTCCCAAAGCTTAATGTTGCTACAAATCTATGTTCCCATTGCTCTGTGTTTCCACTATGTTCTCACAGCCCCATGTTCCCAATGCCCTATGTTGCTACAACTCTATGTTCCCACAGCTCTATGTTCCCAAAGCTCTATGTTGCCACAACTCAATTTTTCCACAGCCCTATGTTCCTACTAAGTACTCACAGCCCTATGTTCCCACAGTCTAATGTTATGTTCCCACAGCTCTCTATTTCCACAACCCTATTTTTCCACAGCTCTATGTTTTCACAGTCCTTTGCTCTCACTATGTTCCCACAGCTCTATGTTGCCCTATGTTCCCGAGAGTGGTGTAGGGGGTGCTCCATAGAGCAACATGAGGCAAAAACAGCAACAGAACAAACTTTAATGTAAGCTGGAAACTTTGAAAATGTATGTCAGTAGATGTGCTGTATTTGATGGTTGTTTGAGGGAAAATTGTAGGCAGTGGAGCTTTAATATTAGGGGAACTGCCATATACAAAAACAAAAAGCCATATGTGAGAAGTGAAGTGTGAGGAGGATGGTAGGGGCACCAGGAGGAAGCTGGGTCTTTTGCCTCCTGCAGCTGCTCCCCACACCCACTCTCCTCGCTCTTCCTGTTGGAGCCAGTCTTCAAATGTGTGTCTGTGGCACACTTCAGTCCCACTTTTACACTCGTATTCAGGGAAAAACACTCCTCAGGCTAGTACATCAACACTGGGTGATATAAGAGAATCATCTAAATCTAGATGACTGCATTTGGCCTGGCTTTATTATAACCTGACTTTGTTTTTTTAGAGACCTAATATAAAAAAAAAAACAGTTGAGAAACACTGATTCCATCATTGATTTGAGTAAAGTATGCCATGTTGTTTTTATTTTTCACGTTTACCATTAAAATAATTCTAGATTGTGCAGGTGTCTTGGCAGTCAGCTTCTTATCTTTCACTATCAGTAAAAGGTTTCAACATCTGTGCAGTTTCCTCACCACTATGGTTACAAAAAGGTTTACAGACTAGCTGAGCATACTCTGGTACTTCCCTATCTATATAAACTACAATAATGTAGAGATTTAATGGGTAAGAGGTATTTGAAATTTCAGGGTCATTTTTATTTCCTGTCCTGACAAAGAATAACACTGAATTTATGTTGAACCTGTAAATAGTGTGTCATGTCACAGATCTATTTCATGAAAAATGTGAATTTACATGGTAATGAACTGCACAAGATTTTTTATTTATTTATTTATTTATTTATTTATTTATTTAAAAGGGACAATGCACATTAATGAACACCAGTAAAAATGTCATCTCATGCAATCCAATGCAATACCAGCTATCTAACTTTAGTCAATACTAATTCCAATATAACCACTTAGAGTCTCAAACATTATTTTTTCTTGTCCAAGCCCAGATAAATGGAGAGAATGGGGTCAGAATGGGAAAGAGAAACACCAGTAGGAAAGACGAAGTCCTGGTACTTGTGTACATATTTGGAATACTTCTTCCACATCTGGTTATTGCTAGCAGTTATAAGCTGCTACCATTGTTGCTATGATGACAAGTTGAAAAAATGTGTATACATACCTGTATATATATATTCTGCACATCTTTCAAAAGCAACTAAACCAAGGTATTATTACAGAATAATGCTCACCTCAGTGAAACTGGTTTGTGGTTGTGCAGCTACCTCAAGACAACAACGGCTTTTCTGACATTTTCCAGATTCTAATACCTGCCATTACACTCTCACTATTGTTTTTTCTTTTCTGTATTAATGCATGTTTTGTAGATTATAATGCATACATGTTACAAATTACAGGTACTCTCTGCCACTGGAGCAGCAGAACAGGTAAGGCGCCAAGATAGAAAAAACAAACCAAACCAAAAAAACAAAAACAAAAAAAAAAACGGGTGTGATCGCTCACCTTCTGGTGGTACCACTTAGCTCTACGGCATCTCCAGCTCTGGAACGGTAATCCAAAATGGTATGTCACCATGAAAAGTTATACCAAATCAATATGTATACACAAGACAATCTGTTGTGATGACCAGAAGATAAAAGCCAAAGAAGAAGTCCTGCTGCTGGTTATTACTGGCCTTTTAAAGCTGCTACCATTGCTGCTGTGATTACAAGTTAGTGACATGAACAATGGGAAACAAAAGAGAGAAAAAGTGTACGTACTATGTCTTCAGTTTTTCTGCACACCTTTCAGAAAGAAGAAACTAAACCTAGCTTTTACAATAGCTACATCTACAGAATACCGCTCACCTCAATGAAACTGGTTTGTGGTTGTGCAACTACCTCAAAACATCAACTTTTTTCCCCTTTTTTTTCTTCATTTTTTTTACATCTTAAAATACCTAACAAGTCTTTTCTAACCTAGAAGCTGTCAGATCCTTCAAAAGAACTCATAGGAAGTGCCTCTCTCCTCCTCTCCTGACTACGTTTTTACAAAGAAGTCTGACCTCAAAAAACATCCGGCGGCTGGCCTCCCTTGAGTGAATGGAAAGGTTTGAGGTTCAGAGTGTGGCCGCCCTGAGGTGTCACAGCCGACCTGCACAATGAGTGACGGGTGCTGTGTGTTCGGTGGACTCTCGCACTTTCCATCACAATATAACACAATGGACCGCACCGCAGATAAAACCGCTGGCAGCTGGGGTTGACTTTTTTCCATTGAAGGTTATGTGTCATGTGTTGCAAAAGTAAAGACAATCACAGTACACAGAGTAAATTTTACTCATCTTCATAATGTTGACTTTACTGTCTTTAGTGTCAACATTTTAGTTGAGAGAATCAGATCCATGAGAGACATCAACATGACAGAAATTGGGGATGCAGTCTTTTTTTTTTTTTTTTTTTAGTAATAAAAATATGAATTGTATTTCTTGTAGCTTGACCTGAAACAACAAATGTACATTCCAGTCTGAAACTGGAGGAACTGATCTATACAGAAAAAACAGGTTTATGTAAAAAAAAAAAGTCAACTTCTTCCACACCAAACTCGCTCATCCATGTCTTTATGTAGGAACATGAAGAGGCCATCCCCAAACTGTTCCCACAAAGTGGGGAGCATGGAATTGTCCAAAATGTCTTGGTGCTGAAGCATTCAGAGTTCATTTCACTGGAACTAAGGGGCCAGGCCCAGCTCCTACAATCAACCCCACATCATAATCCACAGTTCAGTTATTTGGGTGGGTGAGCGAATACTTTTGGAAATATACTGTAATTTGTTTTAGACAGAAACATTTTTGTTTAAAAATAAATGTGTGTTCAGTTGATGCAGGAGTCATGTGTGTCACAGTTCTTCTGAGTCATGGTCGGACCATGACCGATGTGGACTGGGCTATGTTATATATTTTGTTTTTAGTACAGCTAAATATTTCTTCAAAATGTACTTTCTGGAACACAATGTTTCAATCCTTTTTTGTAAATAACAATTTTTTCAATGAATAATAAGCCTTTAGTATGACAACAGCCATGCAACAGTTTACTAGAGCGATGTTCAAGAGGTACTGACGTTTCCAACCACTGCACATTCAAAGATTGGAGACTGAATTAAATATAGTCCTTTGCATCTTGTGAAATCATGATCATGTGTGGCATTGTTCACACTAAACAGAGTAAATTTAACACTATATAGATAAGAACCATACAAACTCAGAATAGAGTTAAATCTACTCCTGGAAATGTACAGTGTAAAGACTGAATAATTCTGCCTAAATGTCCTGCTGTTGCTCTGCTGCTGGATGCTGAAGAATACAGTGCATCTGCTTCACACTCCATAATGACCGGGAACGGCCCATGTGCCAAACCAAAATGTGTGACCAAAAATCCAGTCCCATTTGAGGCTAGATTGCAATTATTGAAGGAAATGGAACTTTGCCAAATGTGATTATTGGTTAATGTCACGACCCAATGTCAAGGGTCATGAGCAACGAAGACACACATAATATTGTAATGAGATATTTTGAATTAAAGGTTTTCTGCTAAATTTAATTATTTAAGCTTTTAACCATGGTATAATGTTGTTTTCGCCTTAAAAACAGACCTGGAGTAATATTTTGTAAGTGGTTTGATTATAAATAAAAGTGGTTATCTTTAAATAAAAATAAAACAAATTTAAGGATAGTTTCTGATAAAAGAAACCTATCTATTGCAAAGTTACATTTAAATAATCTGGAGTTTAAGAAGCTTTTTTTTAGGTGTATCATAGACAGTAAACAACATATAGAATATATTAAACATAAGGTCTCAAAATCTATTGCCATACTGTATAAAACAAGAGACTTAATAAGTAATAATGGTTTGTATATAATATATTGCTCCTTGGTTATGCGCTAGTTGATATATTATGCTGAGATATGGAAAAATGCAGGCAAAACAAGTAGATATGGTAGTTAAATGAATAAAGTGGGGTATTGTGAGCCTAATAATAATTTATATATTCAATCTAAAACTTTAAAATTAAGGGATTTTATATATTAAAATACTGGAGATCCTTTATAGAGTTAAAAATTAAACTTCTCCGGTTTGCACACAAGGACTCTTTAAATTAGGAGTAGGTCAATATAATTTAAGTTTATTTATGTTTGAATGTGCTAAAGTAAGAACCAATGTGAAAATAAAATGTGCTTTAGGTATGAAAATTATGGAATAATTGCAGACATATATGTTGACCAAAATAAACCAAAGTATCATCAAAATGATATTATTTTATGAAGCGTTACGTGAGTCAGTCTCGGTTGTGTGGTGGTGCAGTTTAATTAAGCCCAACTAAAAACAAAAAAAAAATGAAGACCAAGCTGCCACCCCTGAAGGAAGATGGATGGTGTGTTTCAGCGAATATACAGCAGCTCCTGTAGGCTCTTGAGCTGGACATCTAGGTGTTTACAGGTGAGCCAGACCAGATGATCTGTAACTATAGTAACCATAGCAGAAACCGCATGCCACTTGGAGGCATCATACTGTAGGTCCTAAGCCTTTTATGAACTGCTTTAAACTTAACTTATTTTCTTCCCAGTGCATGGTGGCTGTGGCCTATCCCAGCTGCTTTGGGCCTTATACCTTGGACAATAACCAGTTAGTCATAGGACCGACACAGTGAGACAATTTAGATTCACCAATTGCATGCATGTCTGGTGTTGGACGGTGAGAGGAAGCTGGAGGACATGCTGGGTGTTTCTCATTTCCCAGGATCCTTGGCGGCTGTAACACTTCGGAGTGATCCACGTCACCAGCTTCTCGTTCCAAACGGTTAAATCCCCCACGTCCTCCAGAGCTCGTCTCCTCCGTTTGGTTCATTCACCAAGGATGCACCTGTGGAGTCTTACTTACTTACAGATTGCCCACAAAGCACTGCAACCACTCCCATTTTTTGCAAACTTTATTTAATCAATTAAGACAAACTTAAATACAATATTAATGTTCCTACAATAAAAATAATAAAATATATTACAATCTGTGCCCCACACTGCAGGAAAATAACAGGATAAAGAAACATATTTAAAAAGCACATTTTAGGCTCTGCATGGAGGAAAGTCATTATCAAAAATAGGCAAATAGATTTTGCTGTTTCTGATTCGTTTAATATTAACTTATTTTGCTAAAATGATATCATTATGTTGGTGTACATTTGGTTATAGAGATAAATTAGACCTTCTGATAGGTGCTGATTTAGTTTTTGTTCTTGTAAAATCTATTTTTTTTAATCACACCAAAATGTAGAGACATGCGAACACTACAAAAACACATTCACGTTCTGCTGTTGAACGCCTTTCCACTCCTAAAGAAGTTGTTTTTTATTATAGCTACATTTTTAACATAAACCTGTCAATTGATCATGTGACACGCTCCCGAGCATGTTCCAAAAGCACTCACATGAGGCGTTGCAGGACACTCGGCTTTGCTTCAGAGGGGCATGACTCCAGAGGAAGGCTTTGAAGCAGCCTCTGGAGGAAGGATCCTTGCAAATGAGAAGCACCCACTGCCTCCTCACAGAAAGGCCAATGGTGGTTGGCCTGGGATTTGAACCTGTGAGCATGTGCTGCGGCGTAAACACTTAAGCAGAGCTTCACAGCAAGCCTTATTGTAAAGCAGACACACTGACAAATGCCAACAGTTGAGGACCACAAGTCAAGAATCATAATGTTTGTCCTTATGTTGGCTGTTTATTTCTGTGTACAAGTTAGACAAGTCACAGTATATAGTATAACAGGCTTTACTCTACTTTTCTGTAGCCTACTTGTTTACTTGTTTACAACTGCTAACTGATGGCTCTCAAGTGTATTTTTCAGTGTTTTCAACGTGCACGCTCAAAATATATAAATGTAAAAAATTGAAAACCTATAACCTACACAAAGATTTTGAAAACTCCTTAATGCTTTTATTACCACATCCACATGGTTAGACTACTATGACTCTTTATATGTAGGTCTTGACTAGCTTGACTTGTTTTCTTGTCTCTGCACTGGCTTCCAGTTCATTTTAGAATTCATTTTAAAATGTTATTATTTGTTTTAAAAGTCTGAATGGGTTGGCTCCATCCTATTTGTCTGAGCTTTTAAAATTCCACACTCCATCCAGAGCTGCGAGGTCCACGTCTCTGCTGCTGTTAGAGGTTCCCAGGGCCAGGCTCAAAACCATGGGGGGGTAATCATTTTCAATGGAACAGCCTACCTCTGTCAGTGAGAGATGCCCAGTCTTTGAAACACTTCAAAAAGTTACTGAAACCCACCTGTTCTCCAGTTCAGCAGGAGACTTTGCTTTTACTGTTGAACTTTTTACTATTATTTAACTTATTTCAGTGTTTCCTGGTGTTAATTTTATTTGTATTTTATATCAGCACTTTGGTCAACTGAGGTTGTTTTGTAAATGAGCTATATAAATAAACTTGGAATTGAACAGAATTGAAAAAAAATTTTATTTCAAATTTTTTAATATACTTTTGACATACAGTGTGTTTACATGGCCCATCACATTCCTGATTAAGGTCCATATTCAGATTAAGCTCATACTCTGAATAAGGTGTATACATGTACTACTGGAGTTGGAATATTCTGTGTTGCTTGTCCATCTGTCATGTTTGTCTGTGTATTATAAAGTATTTGATGTTTAAAACAACAACAACAACAACAACAACAACAACAAAAGTGTTTACATGCAGAATAAATGTGATTAAGATCATATTCCAGTTGTCTTATTTCAATCAAAGCATATTCTGAATATAACTTTAATCTGATTAATTCTAAGATGATGTTTACATGACAGTATCATATTGGGAGTATGCTCATATTCAGATTATGATTGGAGAATTCTAGCGCAGTGAATGATTGCGCAAAGATATGGTACCTCCTCCACAAAGCTTTAGTGCAATTCAGCTAACTGTATATTTTGATAAAACCTTATCAGGTAGCCACTCCATGTTTTAACCCATTTAAACATCCCTCATCAGTGCTCCTCCTGTGTCAGTTTGTCACACTCTGCCCTTCTCGTCTTGGGGCCGTGTGAGCTGCAGTCTACAGAGAGGAGAGTGAGCTGTGGTGAGCCACAGACCAAAATAACCGGTACTTAAAAAAAAAAAAAACTAACATGTGCATCCACCCACATACAAAGTCACACGTGTGCTGTCAGAGTGGCTCTCACAGGGGCCTTTCAACGAATGGGCACTTCACAGACCCTGGGCCCCTGGGGAGGGCTTGAGATACTCAGCTCATGTCACTCCAGCTAATGTATATATATGTTCAAAGTTAGAAAGGTTTATGTAAATAGAGTGGAGGTAAGGTGATGTTTTTAGTGCATATATTCTGGTATTATCTCTTCTTTATTAATGCAACAGTATTTGGACCTTAAAATTGTGTTACAAAAATGAATCCCTTCCCTCGATGCCTGGAAACTTCTTGTCATCCTCTATCACTATGTAACTGAGGTCACTCTACAAGCTGCTACCTGCTGCTACACACCTCATTGGCTGCTTTGGTCTAGAGCTGGCCAATGTGGCTAAACAGATTAGTTTTATTTCTCAGCTGGTTTACGCTTTTAATAGATCTTTTCTCTTGTTGGGATAAAACGCTAGTTAAAGGCCATGCCGCCTTGTGGATGCCCGATCCCATCAGACCTCAGAAGCTAAGCAGAGTAGGGCCTGGTCAGTACCTGGATGGGAGACTGCTGGGGAACACCAGGAAGCCAGTTTGAATGTGGACTACAGATGGAAATTAGCTCCGAGCTGTAATCTGGTGTATTTAAAGCACTAGCCGTTCATTAATACACGTTGTCCCATATAAATAAATAAAAAAAAAAAAACATATGTTTGTTATTTTGAAATAAGAATATTGCATAGTATTTTTTTCTTATTTTAGCCATGTAGTCTAAATGTCTACAAAAGCATCAAGGCAGCAGCAAAGTGCAGTTTCTCTAACAGAGACATAAATGTCTTTTAGTTTTAGCCCTCTCTGCTTCTAAAGATCAGGTCTATTATTTTTTATCCACTATATGAAACCTATGAAAACATGCTAACTCTAATAATTAGCACACATGACTTTGTTATATACGTATGTATGAGTTGATGTTGACATGTTTGTACACGTATGTTTATGGTGCATGTGCCTGGCTATATGTATGTATACACTTATATACACATACTGTACACGTGTGTCAAAAATAAAAAGATAAATATGATAAAAAATAAATACAAAAAGTAATGATTTCTACTCATGTGGTCGAGTGGTTGACAGCTGCCAAAACAATCTGGATTATTCAGAATTTGTAATATGTACGAGTTTCCATGACTGCAGTTGTATATCCGTATTTACATGCAGCATAGTGTCATCGAAAGCAAATGATCAGGAGAATCGGTCTGTGGGGCTGCTTCAACAGGCAAAATTTCTAGCATGCCAGAAATTTATCCAACCGTCCGATTACTGGTCGAGAGCGTATCAGGCGCAATAAATCTGTTCTCATAACCCCCTGTACACAGAATGACAAGGACACGCGACAAAGCTGAAATTTGCCCCAGCTTAAGGGCTACAGAATCCTGAAAAGTGCCTGGACTAGCTAGGGCGGCGGCCTGACGTTAGCTCCAGCAGTCTATGTGGCGTCTACGTATTAATGTCTATGGTAAAATGTAAAGAATATGCTAATGCTAACTAAAATATTGGCGTTCTTTTTGTCATTCCTTTAGATCAATTTCTTGATTAGACAATATATAGAGAAATATTGTGAACATGTTAACAGATCTAGATGCATAAGGGACACAAGTTAGCTATAGCTAGCTTGTGTTGCTAATTATTTGTTAAGCATTAGTGGACGGCAATTGTTTTGTTTTGGTTAGCTGCATACACAAAGAGCCAGAGTTGAGCAGCCAATTTTAATTATTACTTTTTATTTTTTAACTCACTCTAACTTACCTTAACTTACTTGTCAACTTAAAAACAAATTGCATTGAAAGTGAAATTGAATGATATAACAACAAACAAACAAGACGATATACAAATATTTGGCCGTGAGAAAACCTGTGATATCTAGTGATGCATCATTGTTTTGCTGTGGTTAGCTGCACACAGTAAGCAAACAATTTTAATTATAACTATTTTTGGACTTACTCATCTCTTGAAACAAAATGCATTGAAAGTAAAATTGAAAGAAACAACAAGAAGACATATCAAAGTTGCAGCACATCTTGCAAGGTTAGTAAGAAAGTCTAACAATACCACTAAAAATCACTGACACGTGTAAGCATTATGTATGGCAGTGAGACTTATGTGATCATTAGTGTCTGCACATGAGAGGCTGACAATGGCATTAGTAAGGGGCAGATGTAACAGCAGGAAACACTACAGATGTGTCAAGATCCACTATAGAGAAACTACAAGACCTACAGTCAAAGCTGTTTGTGTAGCCTGGTTAATAATACGCTCTTCAATGCAGGTACAGATGGCACAGAAGGTAAAGTAAGGCAGGTAGTGAAGCTTGAATCCTGAATCATGCAAAAGTATGTTTCCATTTCAAATAACTTGACCATTTGTAAAAAAAAAAAAAAAAAAACCAAACAAAAAAAAACAAAAAAAAAAAACATATAACCATGATTTAATATTGTTACCATCTCAAAAACATACCAAGAGTAATATTTTCAAGGTTTCTGCAGGTATCAGCAAGTCTAATTTAATGCTTTTTAATGCCATTTTTAACATTTTTATGACATAAACATACAGTCATGGCAGCTTAAATTATCAGAATTTATTTGTGAGTATTGTGAAATACTGTGGTCCCCCTGGAAGCAAACTCGTTCGGCCGCCTATAATGCTACTGTAGGCTATGAAAATGGTAAATTATTATTTACATACACATTTATTTTCACAAATAAAACTAATAATGTCAGCAATTTTACTTCACAACTATTTAAAATGTTGTAATGTCATTGTTTTTCTCTTTGTATATATGTACTGTATTTGTATATGTATTACACAGTGCATTAGTACAAATTATTATATTTTTATGTGACCAAAATAAACTCACTTAAACTAAAAAACTTAAACTCATCCCTGTTGAAATCAAATGTATTGCTTTCCAATGCCATTTAAGGCCTTACATTTTGCAAAATCAATTTAATGACTTTTAATGCTTTTTAACAACCCACGGGAACACTGATTTTGTTTCATTCATACGTTTAAGTAGCCCTGTATGCTGAGGCGCTGCCCTTCTCAAGAGCTGTAAATGCTTGGTCTCATGGCTCTCATAGACACAAGAGACCAGGAAGTGCTTCTGCGCATTTCTAAAACCCGCACACTGTCACTACAAAGCAGTCAGCTTATCTATCTGTTAGCATCATGTTGCTAATAGCTGTGCTAATTAGCCATGCTCTGTCCAGTCCCCACCTTTGCCAGCAGGGAGCAACAGACACCTAATCCAAGCGTTCTCTGCAAACTCACTGTAGCAGCTCCACAAAAGAAGAGGTTTTCCATACATATACATTATATTCAGTTATAAAGCGTGAAATACTAATGCCTGAAAAAAAGTATAAAATTGCTCCTTTAAATTTTTTTCTGTTTTTGTTGCTGCTGTGGGCAAATGTATTTGATGATCATTTCTGCAAATAAAGAAATATAATGAACTTAGTGAGACAATTTTTTGGATGGTTAGTAGGGATGTAACAATTCTGTGTAAATCGTCTAAAAATGAATGCAAAACAGAAATTTTGAATTAGTGGGGGTAAAAAATGAATTGTGATGTCCCTTTAAAACAGCGTGCAGGCCACTGAAGTAATGGTATGTATCTGGCTCACTTGTTTTGGTGCTAGACATCATTACCTGGCTATTTTACTGAAGATAAACATGAATTTATATAAAGTTTTAATTAACAAGGCTCGTAAAGTCACTGGCCTGACATGCTGGGAATGTGAAAAGGCTGCACAAGAGCAACAACAGCCTAAAGTTTATCTGAGTTTTCAGCGGCCCCTCCCCTAGAGTGTTTCCATGGAGATCAGAGTCTTTACTGAGGATGTCTTTCCTCACTGATATTTTTATAAGACTTGACTTATTAGCTCCATTATTCCTTGCTACTATAGTGTAACCAGTGGTGGAATGTAACAAAGTAAAAGTACTTAGTTACTTCACTTAAGTACAATTTTCATGTACTTCACTATCTGTACTTTACTTGAGTAAATTTTACAAAGGGTACATTTACTTTTACTTTATTACATTTTAGAGCAAGTATACTTTTTACTCCACTACTTTTCTGAGTTGATTTGAAGTAAATAGTATTTTGCTGTATGGTCATTGTAGACAGTACAAAAATATGAAAGATGCAATAAAGTATTACTCTTCAGAAAAACCTCACCAACAGATTCAGTCTCTTCTGTTGCACTGTTAACCTTTCATTTTCAGCAGTTTTTCAACAAAATCCCTCATATTTACTTTAATTTGTTCTTGAATGTGTGAAATACTTTCACTTTTTTACTTACAAGTACAGTTGAAAATAAGTACTTTTATACTTTTACTTAAGTAGAAATTTTCATGTGATACTCTTACTTGAGAAAATTTTTACTCCTTTGTTTGGAGGAGCTGACCTTTAACTTGTCCTTTTACATAATAAAAAATGTAGTCATTCTTCTGCCACTGACAACAAGATATAAATAAATTTTATATATAATAAAAATATAAAATTTATAAATTTATATAAATTTTATATATAAAATAAAAATAAATTTTTTACGTTTTTTTACAAGATTTTCCTGTTATCACATGATGTTTTCCTGGTTTTTTCCACACATAGAGATCAAGATGCACTTGCAGGATGGCAGACTGTCCACTCTACGTTTCTTCGAGAACGGGGTTTGCCAGAAGATTGCATAGTACGGATGTAAGAGGACCGGGTAAGTATTATTAACATGATACTTAATTATCTTGTAAAAACATAATTTTCTTACTTGTTATAATGTGATTCTTATCTTGTAAAAATGTGGTAAATGTGTATCATGATAAAACGTCATGATTCAGTATCTTGTGATTTCATGATAAATTCATGTAAAAACGTTAATTTCATATCCTTTTATAACGTGATACTTATCTTGTTAAAACATAATAATATCATGTAAAAATGTGATAGTTTTCTTGTTAAAATGTGATACAGCTGAAATTAATGCAGTTGGCAGTAATATGCTGTTGTATTAATGAAAGTCACTAACAGATTATATTATTATTTAGGCTATTATATTAAATATATTTTCATTATTTTGACATGTCATTGTTTAAATGTTTACTTTTTTATTCAAATTCTGTTACTAAGAAATGTACAGAAATCAAAGTTTGATAAGCAGACACAAATAGGCTCTAAAAATATTTTGGTCACAATTATACTGCAACTAGGTCTGCAAATAAAAATTGTAAAAAAAAAATCATAATTGTGAGCATAAAATCGTGAACTGAATCAAACCGTGCATGACTTCAGTGCATCGTTACATCCCTAATGGTTAGGGCCAATGTTAGGTGTAAGGCCAATGGATTTTATTAACTTTCCCTCTATAAATCGTGTTTTTATTCTGCTTCAGGTTCATTACTTCAGTAACTTTGCCCCATTTAAACTTCGACACGTATGATTTAAAAGACCTAATGAAGCGCTCACTGTATCTCCACTCGTCTCTGCCTCCTCTCGCACACCGGCTGCTCCGATCACTATCCACTTTTTGTGTCCAATCAGCTGTGAGGCACACTATCAGCCCAGTGTGTCACGCCGAAATAGTGGCATCATTCTAAAACTGGTATTAGGCACTTCCTGCTGCGCCTGTGTGTGTGTGTGCGTGTGTGTGCCGGGGCGGATCGCACCTGGTCCGCGCAGCTGTGGGGATCCTGGCGGGGGGGCCCACATAGACAGAGACAGAGGAAGAGAGAGAGAGAGAGAGAGAGAGAGAGAGAGGTGGGAGGAGGCCAAAAGAGGCCCTGTGTGCTGTACTGGGGACCCAGCAGTGCTCCGATCACACATATGTACAGATAAATGTTCAAGTTTGGAGGAGCTGCCCTTTAACTTGCTCCTATTTTTGAGTTCAGGTCATTAATCTTGCGCAAGAACTGGTGTTAATTCTCAAAATGGCGTCATCATTGACCTCTTCTGCAAAAGTTTCCGTGAAGACAACTTTGTGCAAAGAAAGTTCGGGAGTCAATGGGGACAGAGAGCAACATCTGCTGTTGAAATATTTCCCCATTTACTTTGTGATTTATTAAGAGGCAAAGCATTATAAAGTATAAATACTATAATATCAAATGATTATATCGGGTTTTGGGTTTACAAATTTATTACTATTATGATAATAAATATGGAACTTTTAGGTTTCCAGTTTTCAAATGTATATTTTTATTGTAGAGGTATGACATATTTTATTTCTTAACATGACTTAAACATCAATTTCATACATCATCAGTTATTATATACATGTAAATGCAATGTCTTATAACAATTTCATTTTTTTTAAATCATAAATCTATCTTTTATTGTTCAACCCATTCCTTAAAATGTATTCTGATGTGCAATATTAGTGCAATATGTATTATCATAAGGTTAGTGTTAGGTTACCAAGTTTCATCACACAGTCACAGAATCAGAATCCAAAATGGTTTATCACACAAGTAATTATTTAAAATGAAAGGTCATGACTGAAGGGAAATTGCAGGATAAAGGAGCGAGGTTTATGCAGACTGAGCACATGCACAGGGCTCCACAAGTGCTAGGTGCTGTGGTTGTGCAGATGTCCGCTATTGTTTCTCAGAAATCTGCCACTTTTAGGGATGCACAGATACCACATTACAAGTAGGAGTACTTCTATTTTACTTACTGATACCAAGTCTATTCCGGCTCTGCGTTGCTAAGCTAATTCTACAACAGAGTGGTTTGTACACTAACCACAGATAAACTTTGCTCTACATGGACATGTTATGCCCCATTTAAAAGCTTAGATTCTCCTCTGTGCACTCACTGATTTTGTGACCTACAGCAGCTAACACAATGAGTAATGGTACTCCTTATATTTTATCAAACAACTGTTTCAGACTCTGCACTGGCATCATTTTCAGGACAACATAAGAACAACTGCTTGAATTTTCTTTCTGTTATTGTATCAGTTTTCTTGCTTGAGTGTCTTAACTTAAGATTTTTATTTTCTTTTTAATATGACCTGTTATCCTAACTGTAGCTTGTTTTGCTTGTGAACTGTACTAGATTGTGGCAAGTTCGTGGATCATCCAAGGAATTAGGAATCTCTCCTTCAAAGTTTGTCAAACCAGGGGCCCCCAAAACAGCATCTTGTAGCTAAGAGTGTCCCTGAGTGAAGGGACACTCGAACACCTTTTCTAATGCTAACCTTAAATGTATCAAACGCCAGTTGTGCCTTTGTTGTCCTTTTCGACTGCTACCTTTTCATTCAGGGTTTACCACAGCTAATGTTTGATTTAGGTTTTTAGGCCAGATGCTCTTCCTGACGTGATCTGCAAAATTCTGTGACTAAAGATTTGAAACCCATGAGCCACAGATGTCTTATGCTAAATCAAATAAAGCAGTCATCACAAACACATTTACACTACAGCCTACATGTTAGTTAGCCCCCTTTCAAGTATAGTTTCAGTTTTTGAGTTTTCTAATTTGCAGGACATTGCACAGACGTTTTGTAGTGCACCTATATGTTCGTAGCACAACCACATACAAACTGAGAGGAGGTTGTATTTAGCTTCTTTAGCCTCTTTAGCAGCTGCAAGAGCTCAACTGAAACATTTATAGAGCCACAGATGGCAGACTTCACACCACACTGTTTCCACCAAATGCATGGCTTTATGGCTATTTTTGTATCATTCAAAACTCACACACCATTGCTTGGTTGAAGTTTTACAGCTATAGGTCAAGAAATAAAGTTGAGCCTGATGTCTTAAGGATATTAAAGACATTTATTTGCGGTGTGTCTGGGGTCCATCTATACAGTGGGAAACACAATTTGTATTTCTAATACAAAAAAACAAAGCCTTCATCTCCAATTTCTATGATGCTGTTGTCAGTCATGGTCTCTGATTCTCTCAACTCAAATTCTAACACTAAAGAGAGTAAATTTAACACTGTGTATATAAGGACGATGACTTAAGCCCCTTTCACACATAAATCCCAGTAAATTACCGGGTACTGAAAATATTTTCTTTAAGTTCATCTCATTTTTAGGGGTGCTTCAGCTTCAGCACCCCTAAAAATGGTCTAGCCTCGCCTATGGTTGTGACACTGTTGTCCTTTGAGCGTATGATTTGTCAACTCCAATACAAACAAAACTTTATCCTCAATGTATTATGATTAAAGTTTGTTCATATCAGACACTGTGGCTTTAATGTGCATTTGTCCCCAGTCAGGACAGAAGCAGGGACAAGTTTACTGCCATAAATGCACTCCTCTCCTCCCTGTGTGTGTCTCTCTCTCTCTGCACAAACACAGTTCCAACCTGTCACCATCCATATTCTTTAGTCCTTTAGGTTGAGTTAAAAATACAGCAAAGTGTCTCCTCTTTATGCAGATATAACGCAGACGGACAGCGGAGTTGATGCTCTCAACTGCGCTGAGTTTTATTGAGAATTTGATGTCATGTAACTGAAGAAACCACATAATTGCAAATATGTTAATGGAGTTTTTGTGGTGGTTCATTTGGCTGTTGTTTAGCGCCGGAACCATGGATGTTGAGACAGGGTAATCCTCTTTAAGGAACTGGCATTGATGAAGTCCATGCCCTCCTTGGACAATGTGAGGACCAGCTGCCTCATGATGTCCTTGACCGTGTCTTTAGGCAGGGGTTCATGCAGGACGCTACAGTCTAAGAGGTCCATAGACTGGTGCGGCCTCTTCAAGACCAGGAGGATCTCGTGGTCCAGGTCAAATCATTAAAATAAAGTCACGGCGGCACTGACTTAACCTCTCTGAGCCGCCAGCAGCCTTCACCATCAGGTAAAACCTCCTTTGGGATGTTTTAGACCTGTCCTTGGCTGCCCAGTGGAAAAAAGTCCACCTTGACCTTTGGGATGTGCTTGATAGCGACCTATATGTCAAAACACAAAAAAGATTTAAGTACAAGTCTTCTTCTTGAAATAAAACACTTAAATTGAGTAACTATGAATGAAACAATATGTATAATTAGGCAATGATGTTATGTTGGTTTGTTTGTTGTTGGTGAGTTTGCCAGTAAAATAACTCCAGAAGTAGCTGAATGTCCAAATTCTGATACAATATTTAGGAAAGGTCAGTAAGGAGTAAAAAAATAATAATTTCCATGTGGATTTGGATCACTGCCATTGTGAGATAGGGCCAAAGGTAGTATCTATCGACACTAGGATTACTGTGAGTGATTTTTTTTATTAATTTTTGCACCTAAACCAGGACAAAACTAAGTCCAAACTAAGACTAAACCAGAACTAATCCAGGAATAAACCTGGACTAAATCAGGAATCAACCAAGACCAAACCAGGACTAAACTTTAAATAAACCAGACTATACCAGGACTAAACCAGGACTAAACTTTAAATAAACCAGACTATACCAGGACTAAACCAGGACTAAACTTTAAATAAACCAGACTATACCAGGACTAAACCAGGACTAAACTTTAAATAAACCAGACTATACCAGGACTAAACCAGGACTAAACTTTAAATAAACCAGACTATACCAGGACTAAACCAGGACTAAACCAGTTCAAACCTGACTAAAACTGGTCTAAATCACAGCTAAACCAGGACTAAACTAAGACTAAACCAGGACTTAACCAGTAACCAGTATATGATTTTTCAAAATTTTTCATTGTTTTCAGTCATTTTCAACAGTTTAAACTCGTGAAAATCTGCTCATTATTTTGTCCTGATTATGAAGAACAATTAAACCAAAAATAAAAATGTCAAATGATAAGGAAAATGAAATCATTTTAATCATGTAAGCTGCCCAGCGGTTTGTGAAGAAGTGCTGAAGAAACTCTGGTGTTTACAAACCTGCATCAAAGTTTGAGTGCTGAAGGTACGTTTGGGTTTCGGGTGTTTGATGGTGGTGAAATACTCAGAAGTTCAGCTCGATAAAAGTAGAGAGATAACTGCTTGCATGTGTGTGTCTTTCTTGGTCTCAGGGACGGTTTTGAGCACTTGTAGAGTTAATTTCGGCTTCCATAGAATTCTGATGTCATCCACCTCCATCATGCTGTGTATGTTGTAATGGTGGATAGTGTAGGATTTGTTTGAAATAATCAAAAATAATATGACATTTTAAAAACTTTTGTTTTTCCTTTATTACTTTTCACTAGACCCTTCCACAAATTCAGATAAGTTGTGCATGCAGTTTGGAAACAAGTGTAGGATTGCTTTCCATAAATTTCTAATATAATATTTTTTATGGCAAAAACAAATTGGGCAAAAATTACTAGTACACTAGTACGAGTACATACATTTTTGCGAACTTTTCACCTATACAGCTCTGGCTCTGCTCTGTATGTAAAATTTACTCTTGACATTTTACTGTGTACTAGTTCTGCGTGTATCCAAGTGTCAGTGGTTGTTTTTTGCAGTCAACTGCATCCTAATAAACATGGTAGCAAAAAATATACCTAAACTGGGCATTTTTAAGTATATCATAGACGTAGCAGACGTTGGTGGTAATTTCTTAATTACAGAGGTCCAGGAGTAATGCTTAGCATTATGGGAATAGGATGAGTAGTTTTATTACAGCCTATTTTTTTACTTCTATATGAGTAATTTTGAAGTAACCATACTCTTAAAGGTTTTTAAGATAGACTTTATTGTCCTCATAGAAAAAATCATTCTCTGCATTTGACCCATCCTTCACTGCTGCTGGGGCAACCTGTCAGGAGCAGTGGGCAGCCGCGGTGCAGCGTCCGGGGACCTTTGTCCAGATCTTGAGCCAGGATCCTGCTCAGGAGTATTTGCCTGGGGAATTTAGCCTATTGTGCATGTTTTATGTTGATGGGAAAAACCTGCCTGGAGTGCCTGGAGGAAACCCACCCAGACACAGAGAGAACATGCAAACTCCCCCCACAGTCCAGAGTGCTAACTCTTACTTGAGCACATTTTTTGGCTACACAACCCATGTTTATACATGACCTATGAATGTATTGTTTTTAAAAGCTATATGTTGTGAAAAAGTGGTGTGTAACTTTTTTTTTTTTTTTTTTTTTTTACAAATGTTTATTGGTAGTTGTTTGGAAAATACCTGAACATGCACAATATTTAGAATTTCAACCAAAGTTTAATTTTATTTGAATTAGAACAGTGTACATTAAAGGTGCTATGAGCAATATATATGTTTTATATTTCACCCACATGTGTTTCCAGATATGATGTAAACATGTTTAAATCAAATATTAGTTTCACTGATAACAATGGTACAATTGAGTTGTTCACAATAAAAAAAAAATAAAAAAAAATAAAAATGTTTTACATAATGGCCAAGTTGTTTATGTTTACATTTTTTGTTTTGGTTCTAAACCCTTGCATCGCATATGCAACTCACAGACCATTGTTTTGATTTAGACTGCAGTACCATTTTCAAACTGATACGAGCGCATGCTGCTTACAGTACCTTTAATCAAGAAATCAGCAGTGAGCATCAACATAAATATCCAGAACAAGCACAATAGCTAAATTTCATCTGTTGTTGTAAGGGGGGGGGATACCCTGAGACAAAATAAAACAATATCTTATACAACTGCATGTGAAGGCTTTCTGAGTACATCAACAGTATAACATACATCAGTATGTTTTAGTATTTTTTTACTTCTGAAACCTTTTTTGTTGTTCTCCCTCCTACCTTCAGGCAGGAGGCATAGCTGCTAAAATCTGCAATAACATAACACTTTACAAGATTAGATATACATATATATTTATTTATTTTAGGTTTTTAATATATTTCATATATTTGACATTTGCAGTTTTTTAAAAGCTTTTTTTTTTTTTTTTTTTTGCAACATGAAATTGGTGTCTTGCTAAATGACAATAAAGGATTCTTAAATTTTACTTTTGGCATTTTGGATTTATTTGTACTTTTTACTTCTTCAGTAATATTTTGAAGTAACAATCCTCTCATTTGAATACAGTTTTTGGCTACTCTACTCACCTCAGGGCTTAACGCAAACACCAATAGCCTCGCTAAAGTATGAGCCGCATTACATGATCAGATTGTCCATTTTTGATACATTTGCACATTTTTATATGTCTCTAACTTATTATCTTATAACTATACAATTATCTCTCTTAGTTCATCCCAGTTTTGTCTGCTGTGGGATGCAGTTCTGGCGCTTCTCTGCAGAGGGAGCAAAGTGTCTGGAAAAAAGTGGGAGAGAAGAGTCCAACAGATTCAGTGGATACATGCTTCCAGCTATCAGAGGAGATTTCACAGCTGGAGGAGCAGGAGCCATCAGAAAACGGAAAGGTCAAGTGACTGGGTCAAAGGTCAGGTCACAGACTTCTCCAGAAGAGGAAGGGACTCTCCAGCGGATCATGTGCACGGCCACATTTACTCAAGCAGTCATCTGAACTCAACTGTTTGGACACTGGGCAGTCTTTGTTCCACTGTTAATACAATGTGAGCAGGCAGGAATCAATGAGACTTGTTTAAAGTTACTGGTTTTACAGAGAAGACATTCCACTGTTATCTGACGTGTTTTTAGATCTCTGTCCACATTTTAGTAAAACATTAAAGAATATAGGGTTTCTGCGGGGTCTTAACCCTCTGCAGCCTGAGCCATATTTGGCAAATTATCTTCGCCTTTGTTTTATAAATATGGCTATAAAATTGTACTCTAGTGATCCTCAGAGATGCTACTTTTTTACTTAACTTTTTTTCAGAACAACCAGAAATTTAAGTCTCTGTGTGCTGATTCCATGTCAGTTCAAAATAAAAACTACCTACTTTTCCAAAAAGGCAAAAGAAAAAAAAAAAACTTTCAAAAAAGTGCCAGGCGCCCTGGAGGTAAACAATTGTTTTAGAGTGTAAAATACAAGAGAAAAACAAATATGAATCAGATTTTCATTAAAATATATAACTATTGATAAAAATATAAACTCTTAAAAAGCGCAATAACAAAGTAGAACACTGTAGGTGCAAGTTTTTACATCATATGCACTAAAAAGACTTCTCAGCACTCACCTATGATTTTGCTGATATTTTACTATCAACAGCTCATGCATTTACTGTATATAGGGCCAACAATGCCATCAATGACATCACCAAGTTGCACAGTATTGTGGGTAATTAACATGGCAACTACAGTGAAAGCTAATGAAAGCTAATGATATGAAACATTTTTGACATTTTTTTTTAAAAAAGCAGAAATGTGCAAAATTTGGGTCCATCATCTAGGTGACGCTCAACTGTAAAATGCTCCAAAACAACACCAAACTCTCAGACACCATAAAATGACCTCTAGAAAATTCCTGTTAGGTCTTACCTGTGTTTAAAGAGGTCATAAATCTGTCACATACATTTGATGCAACTACCTAACATGCCCACTCAAAGGCATTATACCTTCGCTGATACAAGAGCTTTCATATTTTCTTACCAAGACCAAATGTCACAAATGGTCTAGCTTTTTGTACAATGCATGCTTTTGAAATAGGTTTACATTTTTTGAACAATGGTCCTAAAAAAGTAAAAAAAAAAAGTGTTAAATAAACATGAAACCCTAATATAGTGTAATAGGGAAAAGAGAGTTGAAAAAATTGAATGGTTGTCAAAGATATTGACTGTGTCCAAATGTCATCCCTAATCACTGGATGGTGCTATTCAGTGTAGTAATCATGACATTTTGTGGTGGTGTCTGAATGTATATTAGTGGACAGCAATGGTCACTAGACGGTCAATATAGACTACAACTAGGGATGTCTCGGTCCCGATCAAGAGATCACAATCAGGCACCTATCAAGGAATTTTTACCTGATCGGATTAGGTCATGTGATCGGGCCCTGTGTTTTACTTTTGCTGCAAAGCAAAACACAAACCACCACAACGTGACCAAACAGTTCTTAAATAGAACTTGGAAAAAAAAAAAGAAGTCTGATTAGTTAGTTATATTGGACAATGTCAAAAGAGGCTCTATCTACCTCTACCTTAGTAATACCTTGATTAGATGTGGCAGCAGTTGGGGCAAAATGAACAGTGTAGTGTGATGTGTAGCAGCAGCAGCAGTAACGCATGTCTTTGTTTATGTATGCTAATTATGTATGCTAATAAGATTGCTGTTGTGTTCAGATATTTAGAATAAAAACATAGCTATGCAGTACGTTAAGCATTATTACAAAATGCAAATAATGCAATGCAAAAGATTGGTATCAGGACTTGAAATGGCCAAAACCAAAAATGAAATGATCGGAATTGGATTGGGAGCCAAAAAGAGTTGATCGGGACATCCCTAACCACAACTGTACTCAATACACTTGAACAAAATTAGTTAGAGAATGAAAATGCTCTTCAAGATCCGTTATTATACTGAATCAACTTTCTGGAGTTGTTAACCATGTTGTAATATTTCCTCCTCCAAAACATAGTATTTTGTTTTATTCACGCATGTTTGAGTAATCCTGTATGCTGAGGCGCTGCCCTTCTCAACAGCTGATAACGCTTTATGTAGACCAGTGAAACCAGGAAGTGCTACTGCGCTTTTCTAAAGCCCGTATGCCATCACCGGACTCATTCTGATCATTTCAGTGCTTAAATTGCTGTCACTATGAAGTAATCAGCGCATTTATCAATCTGTTGCTAATGTGTCATGTTGCTAATTACCGTGCTAATTAGCCATTATATCAAGCTCTGTCTATCCTCCATGAATAAGTACAAGCAGTTGAGATTCTCCTCTAATGTCAGAACTCAAATCCTCCCAACTTTAAAGTATTCACGAATAAAGTGGGAGCTGACAGAGTAAAATGGGCGTGGCCAACCTGGTCTTAAAAGCGACAGACACCTAAATCTAAGCATTTTGTTTAAAGTGAAAGCAACAGCTCCCTAAAATAAGACGTTTTCAATAGCGTAAAAATAATATATTCACATTCAAATCTAAAATGTGAAATATTGATGCAAAGATGCCCAGACAGACAGATCGAGAAAGATTAAATGGTTTGTGCTACATTCAAAAGCTTCAAAAACAAACCTAAACCTGTTGTGCCCTGTTACTGACCACTAATCAATCACCATCAATTTAAAGTTAAAAATATGTGTCCCAATGACGAACCCAGCTGCATGACCTTATTTGGGTGTGTAAAATATTGGTCTCAATATTACTCAGTGGTTTGTGGGTCACAGCAGGTGATGTGAATGTGCCGTTAATCACTCAAAGGTGAGCAGACTACACTAAGCGCTCTGATTCCACTAAAATTGCTCTGGAAGCTTCATTATGAGAGACTGAGAGATGTTTGTGGATTTATCTATGATACAAACAGGACTGAGGCTGAGTGTCTGTTTGTTTATGCCACTGTTATGAAAACATGAATAGGGCATTTACAGGCTTAGATCTGATCATGAGGACAAAAAACATCACTAAGAGATGCTCCACGGTGGTCTGGAGGCAAAGATTTCATTGGGAGCACTGTCTATGAGAATTCTCTTTCATAATTGTATTGTAAATGTTATATCTTCCATCCATCCATCCATCTTCTTCCGCTTTATCCGGGACCGGGTCGCGGGGGCAGCAGTCTAAGCAGAGATGCCCAGACTTCCCTCTCCACAGACACTTCCTCCAGCTCTACCGGGGGGACCCCAAGGCGTTCCCAGGCCAGCCGAGAGACATAGTCCCTCCAGCGTGTCCTAGGTCTTCCCCGGGGCCTCCTCCCGGTGGGACATGCCCGGAACACCTCCCCAGGAAGGCGACCAGGAGGCATCCGGAACAGATGCCCGAGCCACCTCAGCTGACTCCTCTCAATGTGGAGGAGCAGCGGCTCTACTCTGAGCTCCTCCCGTGTAACTGAGCTCCTCACCTTATCTCTAAGGGAGCGCCCAGCCACCCTGCGGAGGAAACTCATTTCGGCCGCTTGTATCCGGGATCTTGTCCTTTCGGTCATGACCCAAAGCTCATGACCATAGGTGAGAGTAGGAACGTAGATCGACCGGTAAATCGAGAGCTTTGCCTTTCGGTGCGTTGTGATCTGGGCGGCGGTCAGAGGCAGGTGCCTCGACGGCCCAATCCATGGGCGCAGAAACTAGCTCTGGGGTTATATCTTTCATATCATAAATATTTATAGTATAGAGTTGTATCATATAGACTCAGAGTAGTGGTTCTCAAATGGTGGTATGAGGATCAGTGGTGGTACGCAGACTTTTTCTGGTGTTATTTAGGAGTCTTTTGCAGTTCAAGTCCTGGTTTACTTTAATTTAGAGCTTGATCCAGTGGTGAATTGTAGACCACTGCTTGGTCCTGGATTAGACCTGGTTTAGTCCTGGTTAAGATCTGCTTTATGCATAGTTAAGACCTGGTTTAGTCCTAGATTGAACCTAGTTTAGTCCTGGCTGAAATCTGTATTGGACCTAGATTAGATCTGGTTTAGTTCTGGTTTGAGCCCAGTTTAATCCTTATTTAGAAATACATTTCTCTGTGTTAGTCCTCATTTTACTCTGTGGTTTAGGCTCATATTAGTCCATTAAAGCTGGCAGTTGTCGAGCCAGATTCTCCGAGGTGGTACTTGGTGGAAAAAGTTTGAGAATCGCTGGTATAAAGCTTGTTTCTTAAAAGCATTGCATTTACAATCTCAGTTTTACTCACCTCCCACTTTCATTAGGCATTACCTGCTCTAATGCTTATTATTTGCTCATCAGCCAATCACAGGGTGGCAACTCAATGCGTTGATTAAGCCATACAGACCTCTCCAAGACAAAACCTGCTGAAGTTCAAACTGGGCATCACAACCAGAACAGAGGAGAACAGTGGTATGATTGTTGGTGTCAGATGGGCTGCTCTGAGTATTTCACTAACTGCTGGAGCTCTCCTGCCATGACAAAAACCACTTCAGAGGTCACTGAACCAAACTCACTCTGACAGTGGAAGTTGGAAGTTACATATACGTATCTATTTTATTTGTGATATGAAAATGACACATTGTACAACTGCAAAACCTGCATTCTCTTGAGATTAGATTTGATGTCTCAGAATGGTCTGTACATGTTATGTAAACACATTAATGATAGTAATGCATTAGTCTTATACAGCACTCTTCTAGTCACTCAAAGTCACTTTACAATTTGGTGCATTATTTATTCACTCCTCAGTCACACTTGGTGGTGGTGAGATACTTCCAACCCATTGTTAATATTCATATTATTAATATTACTCATTATTCACATTATTAGTTATTGGTTTTACATTAACTTTGTATTGTCTCTTTTTGTTCAATAGACTGTACGTATCTGAAATAAAGTTTGATGATGATGATAACTATTTTTGCATTTTAGTCTCTGTCTCACTGCTCCCGTCTGCTTCTCCAAACTACTTCCCAAACAGGCTAATCACTGTCTAGTGTAGGTAATACATTAACTCTACCTAAGTGGGTCATATGGAATGGCATTTACTACATTGAACTATCCCTTTGAGAAACAGTCTAATCTGTATTTTTATCATGTTTTATAGATGAATAGTTCACTTATTATGAAATAACTCCAGCACAAAGTTGATACCAAGGCAACTGCAGAGTCTAGAATGGCCTGTTTTACTGTTTTCATTGTCCACACACACACATGCACAAGTCTAATTAACTTGAGTTTACACGATTCAGTGACTTTTATGACTCCGTTCCCACAACTTGAAACCCCTCCTCTTCCAATCAGCAGCTCTAATCTTTCTCCACTCTTATCTGACACTTGGTCTGATGATTACTGTTGTTCTATTACGTGGACGCACAATCTTATCAGCACAGTACACGAGACGGAGAGGACAGCGATGCGTTTGGGTGACCTGGGAACAGTTAGTCCTGTGGCATGCAGCCTCGTTTCACGGTGTGGCCCCTGCTGAGGCTTAAGCAACAGTGAGGGGACAGCGTATGGGGAATATACAAGTCCAGTGGGGAGCAGAGAGGAGATGAGAGGGAGGTGATGGAGTGTTCACAAATAAAGATATTATCTGTGCAGAGGAGAGGACATTTGACCTCATACATAAGTTCCCATGTCAAAAAAAGAAAAAGAAACAAAAAACTTCAGTTGTTTACTAAGTTAACACAGATAATACTGACATAGTAGGGAGCCGGACTAAACCAGGACAAAATTGGGACTAAACGAGTACTAAACCAGGACTGAAACAGGTCTAAAACAGGACTAAACCAGGTCTAAACCAGGATTAAAACAGGTCTAAACCAAGTCCAAACCAGGACTATACAAGGTCTAAACCAGGACTAACCCAGGTCTAAACCAGATCTAAACCAGGACTAAACAAGGACTAAACCAGATCTAATCCAGGACTAAACTAGTACTAAACCAGTATAATACAAAGTCTAAACCAGGACTAAACCAGGTCTAAACCAGATCTAAACCAGGAATAAACAAGGACGAAACCAGATTTAATCCAGGACTAAACTAGTACTAAACCAGGACTGAACCAGGATAATACAAAGTCTAAACCAGGACTAAACCAGGTCTAAACCAGATCTAAACCAGGACTAAACAAGGATGAAACCAGATCTAATCCAGGACTAAACTAGTACTAAACCAGGACTGAACCAGGATAATACAAAGTCTAAACCAGGACTAAACCAGGTCTAAACCAGATCTAAACCCGGACTAAACAAGGACGAAACCAGATCTAATCCAGGCCTAAACCAGGATAATACAATGTCTAAATCAGGACTAAACTAAGGGTGTGTTCACACTTGCCGTGCTTGGTTCGCTTCAATCGAACGCTGGTGTGCTTCCTGGGACAGTCCAGTTAATTTTCAGACTCAGGTGTGCACTAAACAGAGTGCCAGAGTTCACTAAACAGGTGAACTCTGGTCCTCCTGAAATCAGAGGTCTCAGTGCGGTGCACTTTGAGCCCTGGTGCGCTCCGGGTGTGGTTCTGGTGAAGCATGAACGCAACACGGACCAAACTACGGACTAACATCAGGGAGTGGACTACACCACTGTTCACCAAGGGCAGAACAACACACGCGCATCTAACATGACTATAAAAAAAAACAAAAAAAAAAAACAAATATACTGTAAATAAATGTATTTAAAAGGTTGCTAACCTAAGCAAACAAATGTAAAAACACTGCTGAAAGAACACAGATTTCATATTAATCACAGAGAGAGTCCATAGCTGTGTTCAGCCGATATCGCTGCTCTAAAGGTAATACTTCATTAAATATTAATTAAAGTGTGCCGTATGATATTATTAGGATATATGAGGCAGAAGAGGTGGACCTCTTGACCAGTCATGGATGTATTATTATACATCATTGACACAGGAACAGACTTTCGCCCCGAAGCGCACCGAGTCCTGCGAACCAATAAAGCGTGACACACCCTAAGACTAAACCAAAACAGGACTAAACCTAGGACAAATCAACGACTAAACCAGGTCTAAACTAGGACTAAACCAGGTCTAAACCAGGACTAAATCAGGTCTTCACCACCACCAACTCCACCACAGCAGCAGAACCATCAGCCCCCTCAGTCTCTCCTTCTCCAGAATTATGTATTGCACAGTATCCAGCCATAAAGAGTGTATTCTTTGTGCCAGTACCAAGCCTGGATAAAAGGAGAGGGTTACGTCAGGAAAGGCATCTGGTGTAGGAGCTATGCCAAAGGAAAATGCAAAACACTGAAATCCCCATGAACTGCATCAGGTTTGCACAAATCATGCAGTTACTGTGTATCACATATGAAGTATAGGCAAAGTGAAGGCAGTAAACTCTGTGTTTTCTATACTGTAAATTGCATTCATGAAGTGTGTGGTCTCAATAAATATTGCCGGCTAAAAGCCAGTAAAAATGATGTTTTTAGTGTAACTCCATATCTTGTTCCCCACAGCCCCCAGTGACAGGCAGCTCCGTGTTAAAGTCAGATCTACTCAAACTCTACACGCAGTAACACCGGAGGACACTGATGAAGTAATCTCTGCAAATGTCAGTGACTTTGGATAAACAAAGTATGTTACAGATTATGTTGGAGGCCATGTCTTCTGTAATCGGGCTGTACTTTTAAGCGGGACCCTCCCCGTTCTGGAGCAGAGCTGGGGGAGCCCTCTGCCCTCAGTGTCTCCACTCTGTCTGCCGCAACATCTGGAGCTAACATCAGCACTCCTCCGAGACTGGCACTGCTCTGGAACACACACACTCAGCACATTTACACAGACAGAAGGGGAGAGGTAAACACCAGTGAGCTACAGCACGAAGAAGAGATTTGTAGGAGTAATTATTAATGTATAGATTTTACAACTTTATGATGACTGCATATTTTAAGCATGAGTTATACAACCTGAATTACAGAAATGTTGAGACTTTTTTATTATTTGAATAAAATGAAAACTAAAAGACTTTTAAATCACATGAGCCAATATTTTATTCACAACAGAACATAGATAACATAACAGATGTTTACACTGAGAAATGTTACACTTTAAATGCACAACTTGAGCTTATTTCAAATGTGATGCCTACTACAGATCTCACAATAGTTGGGACAGGGGCAACAATGGCTAAAAAAGGAAGAAAAAAAAAAAAATTAGCTGGGAGAACATCAAGCACCTAATGAAGTTAATTGATGTCAGGTCTGTAACATGATTATCTATAAAAAGGGATGTCTTAGAGAGGCAGAGTCTCTCAGAAGTGAAGATGAGCAGAGGCTCTCCAATCTGTGAAAGAGTGAAGAGTAAAAAGATTGTGGAACACTTTACAAACAATGTTCCTCAATGTCAAATTTCAAAGGCTTTGCAAATCTCATCATCTACAGAGCAGAACATCATAAGAACATCAAAAGAGTCAGAGAAACTGGCAAAATCTCTGTGTAAGGGACAAGGCCCCAGACCTTTATTGGAGCCCGTGGTCTTGGGACCCACAGATGATTGTGTCAATGACATTACCAAATACACCCAGGAATACTGGAATAATTCCAGAAACCACTGTGGGTAAACACAATCTGCTGTGCCATCTGCAGAGGCCAACTAAAGCTCTATCATGCAAAAAGGAAGCCATATGTGAACATGGGCCAGAAGCACTGTCGTGTCCTGGGACACAGCTCATAAAATAATGGACTGTTTCAAAGTGGGACAGTGTTCTATGGTCAGACCAGTCTAAATTTCTTTTTGGAAATCATGGTCGCCGTATCCTCCGAGCCAAAGAGGAGGAGACCTTCCAGCGTATTCTCAGCATTCAGTTTAAAAGCAGCATTTCTGATGGGATGGGGGGATAAGTGCAGCAGCTTGCAGCTTGAGCAAAATTGTTCTAATACCCAGCTGCTCTAGCTGGAAACCTATATCAGGCAAGAATGGGACCACATTCCAACACCAAAACTCCAGAAACTCATAACCTTGATGTCCAGACGTCTTCAAACTGTTTTGAAAAGAAGAAGAGATGCTACCCCATGGTAAACCTGCCCCTGTCCCAACTATTGTGAGACCTGTAGCAGGCATCACATTTGAAATGAGCTCATTTTGTGCATGAAAGTGTAACATTTCTCAGTGTAAACATTTGTTGTTATCTATGTTCTATTGTGAATATAATATTGGCTCATGGTTTTTAAAAGGCTTTTAGTTTTCATTTTATTCAAAAGGGTTAGGGTTAGTAAAAAAACGTATCCAGGGCAAAACTGCACATCTTTCAGCTGTGAAGGAAATACAATACCACAGAGTAAATGCTGTCTAAGTAGTCATTTATGATAATGGCAATGTTGGTGTTACAAGGAACTGCTATGAATCACACTTAGTAATTATTTACTAACACTTAGTAATTATTTATTATCATTATCATCATCATCTTTATTATCATGCAAAACAATGCAACAGATAAGCACATAAGTCAACTCTGAATTAAAACATGTCTGCTTCCTGGAAGACCATTACAAGTATTTCCTCTCATGTGTGAATGGAAAGTCTCTCTGGGTGCTATCTGTGTGTGCCCGTGCATCTGTCTGTGCACTGACTGTGTGAACTTGTGCTGATAATTTTCCAGCCATCGTCAGGGTACAGAGCAGAGAGAGCGACGAGTTTCTGTGGCCAAAAACATTGATGTGTGGCAGGAAGCTGAGCGCCCCGTCATCTTTGCACAAGGCCCAATGTGTTCAGAGCTGTTCCTCAAACGCCTCAGCAGAAGAGGAGGTGTGCTGCGAATACAAGAATGAAAGACGAGCAACATCTGCAGCTATTACCTCATGAACCACAGATTTTCCTCCTTACTGATAAAAACCCAGGTTTCTCTTCACTGACTACAGTGACTAAAGTTAACCTTTCAGAGCGTGCTGCAGTAGACTATTTAAAACACTGTGGGGTTGACATGGTTATGGTTTTAAAATTAGACTTTATTGTTTATTCAGCTGTTCAAGAACAACATTTTGGTGCTTTGACTCATTGTGCATAATTGCCAGTAGAGTATATTTCTGCAGACAGGAACAAGCAGAGCGGCTAAATAGTGTTTTTGGGTGAAGCCATTACAAATAAACATGTATATTTATCAAAACAAATATTATTTCTATTATTATTAGATGTCTGTAAATTGGAGAACTGGCATTTCTTAACATAACAAGGCAGCACGGAGGAAAAAATAAAATAAAATAATAATAATAATAATAATAGGGGCTCGGGCCTAATAATAATAATAATACATTTTACTTGTAATGCGCTTTATTTCTTGTAAAAAAATTTCAAAGTGCTGTACATTGTGAATTCAGTCAACAAGTTAATACACAAGAAATAAAAGCTTAAGAGTAACTGGTTTAAAAAGATATGTTTTAAGATTCAAGGGTTTGTGGAGCCTAAGATGGTCCCGGAGAACGTTCCACTATCATGGTGCTGCTGCTTCACAAACTCTGTCACTGTTAGACTTTAGGTTAGTCCTAGGTTGGAGGAGACGGTTACTCTGGTTATCTCTGTTGCATCATGGTTGCTTTGGGTCGACCGGAGGTTCCTTGCAGATGCAGAGGCAGTGGTGGTTAGCTCAGTTGCTTCACAGCAAGAAGGTCCCAGGTTTAGGTTCTGAACTGAGTGCTTAGGTGGATTTTATCTTGGTACTCTGGTTAAGCTAGAACATGTGCAATATAAGGTATTTCTTCAGCTATGGTACTCCTGACCAGCTAGAATCCGGGCTCAAGGGTTCCGGGGTGCTGTTCCTGACAGGTTGCTCCAACAACTTTGAAAGAATGGGTCATGTAGGGCTAGTCTGATAATGGATTAATCTGTCAATTATTTTTTTCAATTAATCAATTAATAACTGGATAGTGAAAGTAAAGTGGTTAAAAACTTGGTGTTTTCTAGTTCCCATTAAAAATTGGTAATAATACTTCCAAAAATTACTTAGTTTTTACAATTTTTTAACTAGTCAAAGCTACAAGTGCCACTTGAGGATGTTTGGATAGGGCACAAATGCATACTAAGATGTTTTTAATCCAAAATACAAAATGTACATTGTTTTTAACTTTCTTTGGCTTCACTGCTCTGTCTTGGTATTAACCCTCCTCTCTTAGATGGCATATTTCAAAGTCTATGAAAATTCCAGTTAGTGATTAATTGATGATTAAATTAGTTGGCAATTATTTCAATAATAGATTATAATTAATTAATAAGATTATTTGTTGCAGCCCTACTCACATGCAGAGAACAGATTTTCCTTTGGAGACCATGAAGTCCACCTGAGTTCATGCATGGGTTTCATTGGTTCTCGACTCATTTTATTCCCATAAACATTGCTTTGTGTTTGCAATGTGACTTTGAATCCTTATTTTCTCTACACAGCACGATGTGTACTGTATGTTATACAATACTGCACAGATAGTCACAGACTTCTAGCTTTGCTCCAGTCAACAGAAAGACTTTTATTGCTGAGGCCCTGTGGATCCCAAAGTTGCTCATATGGTAATGCTCTACGTGACTGCACCAGAGATTATCCAAAGACAGTAGCAGAGGAGCCCAGCTGTTGTTATGACCTTATCACTCTGTCCTTTCTTACTCATAAGAGTCCTCCAGGTGTCTTCCAGGCTGCTGCTGCGGTGGTGGGTGCTATCATGTCAGTTTAAACCACTGTAGACTGTGGACTGTACTGTCTGCAGTGACTGATTCTCTGCTTCAGTTCTGAGTTGAGGTTTTGCCCACATCCACAGACAAGTGACAGCTAAAAATGCCATATTATTGTTGGTCAGTGGGAAGTTTTTGAAGAGGCTGTGTCTAGAGGATGTTGGTTCACTGGCAGAGAATGAGTCTCATGAATGACAGATACAGTGTTTTAAAGGGCAAAGAAGTGACTCAGTGTACAAAAGTCACATTTAGATTTATCTGTGTTTCTCTACTTAGTAATGTGTGCAAGAAGGTTTAGGGGCTCCAAAATGCTGGCTTGTAGCCTGATCAGAATCACAGATATCTATTGAAAACTGCAGTAGACATGCATCAGAGTAAGTCATGGCACTGTTCTGCAACATCTAATAGAACTTTTTAATCTCTTGCCACTAAACTCTAAAGCATTGGTAAGGATATACATCCATTACTAACGGTAATTTAGCAAAATGCATTTTTTTAAAACAACATAATGAAAATGTCGGAGGATTTTTGCTATTTTTGTAAACTTGTATTAGCATAATATGTTATGTTTTTCGGTGTTGCCATGTTGACAAAAAGTAATGGAGTTAATGTGAATGTGTTGACTTAGGTTTGGGAGAAGGGCCATGCCTTTCCATACATCTCTCATTCAGCATCCCTCATTCAGCATCTTGCATTTAGCATCCTGCATTCAACATTCTGCATTCCACATTCTACGTTCAGCATCCTGCATTCAGTGTCCTGTGTTCAGCATCCTGTGTTCAGCATTCAGCATCCTGCATTCCTCATCATCCCTTTATCTTATCCATTCCGTCCTCCAATAATAATTTCAAATCTATCCCATTATTGTAGTGTGGAATATAATCTTGTTGCTGTCACCAAACCTAAAACCCACCCACTCACAACAGTATTACCATCATAGGCCCAAATCAGCGTGATCCTGACAAGACAGATTTTTGTAAGTTTATAATCCCCAGTTGGGCTGACAGGTAGCCAATCTGTTTAAAATGGGGCTGTTGAATCATAGCTTTTACAGAAAACACCCACTTCACAGTCTGCATGGAGCGGCAACCATAACGAATCAAAAACACCTTCTTAGCCATTCCATTTTTGTGGAGTGAGAATTACCGCCTTGAGAAATGAGAATCCAGTCTACACCTGTATCATTGCGGAATAGTGACACTCTCAGTTAACACTCTCAGTTTTAGATATCTGCTTTGCATCTCATCTATGTGCTGCCTGGCAGTGTTTGCAGTGCAACTCTGCTTCTGCAGCATACTGACTTTGCAGCACAATCTTTCAACATAACCCTAACACTAGTATCTTCCAGCCATTGACATTTATTGGAAAACGAATGAATTATTTTGGCTAAAACTCACTTTATCATTGTGTCTGAAGACTCTCAATCATCCAAGCTGTTTGAATCACAACAAAAAGGTTTAAAAAAGTAAAGTAAAGACTCGATTTTTTAAGTTGTTTATCCCTTGTTGGCCTAACAGCCTTACTACTGATTCTTCACACCTACTGCAGTTTTCAATAGAGAGTATCTGTATGATTATGATCAGGCTACAGGCCAGCAAGGACATTTTGGAGTCATGTAGACAGCCCCTAAACCTTCATGCACACATTCATTTTAAAGATTACTATAATGCTAAATCGACTTTTTTGAGATACGTGAAACCAGGGAGTGCTCCTGCACGTTTCTAAAGCCTATACATTGTCACTGGCCTCCTTCTGATCCTTTCGGTGCTTAAACCTCCATCACTACAAAGCAGCCAGCTCATTTAACTGTTAGCATCATGTTGCTAATAGCTGTGCTAATAAGCCATTTAATGCTCTGGGTTTCTATCCGGTGCTTCGGTTTCACTCATCTACCATGCACAACAGGCTAATCCTCCAGCTAGGTACTCCTGACCAGGATCCTGGCTAAAGATCTGGAGAAGGGTCTCCAGATGCTGCACTGTGGTCACCCACTGTTCCTGACAGGCTGCCCCAGTGCTACTGAAGGATGCTTAAAAACACTAAAGAATATGTTACAATAGGTCCCCCATGGGGCCAGTACCCCCCTGTAAAATGAGATTCTGAATCTCAGTGGGACTTTCCTGGTTAAATAAAGGTAAAATAAATAACCTTAACATTAGTTATAGCAATAAAATACAGTAGAACAGATAAAAATATACAAGATAGATTTACAAATCTACTGATCAGGGGTTCTCAAACCTTTTGGGTTCAGGGACCTCTTACAGGAGAGAAAAAATCCCAAGAACCCCCTACAGCGTTCTTCACTCCCAATCAACATGACTTAAGTTGTGTCACAATAATTTTCAGAGTCTCAAACATCCTCAAACTGTTATTAGTGCAGAATGATTATTTTATTGGCGCACTGGTTTCAATTAACATTTATGAATGTTTAAATTATATAGGCTACCATATCAGCATTAATGATTATAAATTATTGTCAATTAATTACTTTTTTTTGCAGACCCACAAATAATGGATCCTCATATCTGATTCCTGTTCGTTTTTATCTGTATAATCATAGTCCCTGTTTAGATAGATTTTATACTTTTATATTATTTGTGAATACACATACAATAATTTAAACACAAGGTTTTGTTCATATCTATATATTTTGTAAATTTAGATTAGTCAATTTATAGCATATTATTATATGTTACTTATCTAAATTAATTTTATGTTTACACCAAGGACCAAAGCAAATTCCTAGTGATGGGAACATCTCAATTACTATGGCAATAAAAAAAATATTCTGATTCTGATTTGAAAAGGGTGGGACTAAATCTTTTGGCAAAAACAAAACAGAGACATGGATAGCAATTCTTTTGGCTGCTCCCTTTCATCAGTGGAGAACACTAGAGCCATACCTACATTATTTTTCACAATAGCATTTTCATCTTAAACTCATCTTCAGAGTTTTTGACAGCTCTTTGTCCGGCGTTCTGGTTCTGCTGTGGGACAATCACAGAGGTGACACTGCGCCATGACTTGTGTATGGATATGAATATGAGTGTGCATGTGTGTGCATGTGTGTGCGTATGTGTCAGGGCGGGTCACAGGGATGTTCTCCGCTCTGTGTCATCTCCAGCAGCTGTTTCCCTCCTCACCCCCCTCTCACCCCCCTGGCCCCTCCCAACCCAACTGCTTCACAATGAAACCAATACAAAGGAACAGGAAGTGCCTCCCGTGAACTGGGGCCCAATCAAAGCCGCCTTTCTGCCGGTGGTGGAGTTTTCTCAGGAAATGGCTGCTCAGAAAATGTGCCAGCTGTGTATTATTGTCCCGTAGGTCGCGTCTGTTTTTTTTGGTGTTTTTTTTTTTTAAATCGTTGGCTGCTGCTGCTGTTAACAAAAGGACAGATAGACTCGTCTCGACCACATGTGCAACTCAGAGATTATTGTGTGCACGCTGTCAAAAGGCCTCCCCTGCTGAGCCTGCACCAGCGCAGCCGCCGCCTTTGGTTCCCATCCTGAACGGGACGATTGTCTTTGGAGACACAGATGCAATGGGAGAAGATATGGAGTAAAATATTCGGTGATTTCAACAATATAGGACATGATACAACAGCCAGTTCCTCTTAATTTGACAAGTGGCAGGTGTAAGCAGTTCACTGTGATTACTTTATATCATTTATATTAGAGTCACTGCAGACATGTTTATGCAGCAGGTGTCTTTGAGTGTGTTCAAAGGTCCGCTAGACTTGGTGCGATCGGGGACAAAAGTCCACACGTGTGTTGCTGATCTAATCCTTCTGGTTCACTTTCACACTGGGCTGTTTACCTCTGGGGGTTGTGCGTCAATATTTTTCTTGAAGAGAAACTTAAGAAGAAGAAATCCTGCTCATTCTGTTGGTCAGAGGTCTACCCCAGCAGCAGAATGTAATTCATCTCACACATTGTTATAAAAATTGTTAATTTTCAAGAAGCCATATCGACTGAATACAAATGTGGATTCTTAGCATCAGGCCTTTGATGAGTAATATTTCATTTTTTTGGTTGTTTTCTTTTTGTTTAAAATTTTTTTGCCACTTGGTGTTGACATTTCTGTTCATACCTGTCTAGCTCACCAAGCCTTGACAAAACCCATTGGTGTCCTATTAAAATAACATTGCCTCATCATTGGAGTGCAAGTACTGTTTCCTGTTTAGCCACAGCTTCCTGTGTTTTAAATTCACTTCTCCTGCTGTACCACATTTTTACAACTCACCATATCACGACAGGAGTTTGACTTATGGTTTAATCCAATTTAAACTGTAAATGCAATGGTTAGATTCTCAAAGCGAGAGCTGTATTACACTAAACTGGAAACAGCTGTTGCTAATATGTGCTAGCTTTGTTGTTGAAAAAAGTTGGTACAACATTTCACATGTCCTGAATACAGCTGTTTATCACAAGGACAAGATGATTAAAAGAGTGGAGTGAGTGAGGATTATCTATCGTCCAGTTAACTCCCAGCAGTGTGTAGCTCCACCTTTTCCCAATGCTGTCCAAAGGGGGCCGAGAGCTGACACTCTTCACCAAGGGGTCCCAAAAGTGGAATTGTATGGTAAGTTTTCTGGGGATGCTTCAGACCTCTTTGGGAAGTGGTAACCCCTTTCATATTGACCCGACCTGCGCCGTACTGCCCCAGTGGAAGTGTACTGCAAGTGGACCGTACTCAGGCCTCTGAATTCAGGTGAACCAGCGTTCCCTTGTTTGGTCCACACCAGAGTTTGGCATTCACATCTTCACAAATGTACCAGACTTTCTCAGATGCGAACTACAGTTTATTTAAAATCGACCAAACATGGTATGTGCTAACACACCCACACCCAACAACTCCAAACTAGGTGTAAACAAGACCTAAACCAGATCTATCTGAATTTAATAATTACCTGATAATACCATTTAATTAGATTTATATGGTATTTATATATTATTCATTCACACAGTCACACACTGCTGGTAAGCTACCTCTGTGGTCACAGCTGTCCTGGAGCAGACAGAATTTTTTTTTTTTACATTTAAACTGAAAGAGGCTGTTCAGCTAACCAAAATCTGACTACCATAACCCTTAAAGGTCAGAATCAAAATCAAATTTTCTGTGAGTCATTCCCACTGGGATGACCTCCTGATGGCAAAGGTTTTCTGTTTTTAACCGTGGCAGAATAGTTGAGCTGCACAATATAGGTTTCTCATAACACAACATCACTGCTGAGGATGGAAAAAAGGTAAACTGGATGGTCCTGATGGCTTCCAATGTTACTGGAATGACAAGGAGGTCCCACTAGAGATGCTTTCTAGACGGCACAATGGAGGAGGCTCCATCATGATTTGGGGAGCCTTTGGCTTTAGTGGACATTTGGACCTTCAGGTTATAAGAGGATGTCAAAGAACACCTGTGTGAAGATGATGTAGTGGACCTCCCTCTGTTGGCCCTTGTCTGTGCAGTTATGGCTGGGTCTTTCAACAGCACAACGCTGCAGCCCACAATGCCTGACTCTTTTCTTCAGAATGTCAGTCTTTTGGACCATCCTGCCTGATTGAAATCCCACTGACAACATCTCAGGATTGAATGGCATGAGTGAGAAGTTTACAAAAATTAACATCAGTTCCAGGCTGTGGACGTCCTTTGTGAATTCATCTTCACCACATGGAGCAATGTTCCCCCCAGCTTCCTGGAAAGACTTGGATCAAGCATGCATAAGTGAATTTTTGATGTGATCAGGAACAACGGTGAGGCTACTCACTACTGAGTTTTGTTTAGACACTTTTTAGTTCTGTTTTTGACTATTAAAGACTCTGGTCCTAAGATTCTGATTCTCAACTGAGCAGTCGCTATCAGTTTAGATAAAATAAAATAAATTGCAAACTAAAAATCTTGCATTTTGAAGCTCTACTTACAACTTGATTATGATCCATCACAGCAAACTTAAATTCAATTCTTGTGCTTGGTCCTAAGATTTTAAGAATAAGAATCAGAAAACCATATTCAGTGCCTGAGTGGGGAAATTGCATTGTTGCGTAAGTACTGTAAACAGAGCACAGAGACCAGTCTGGCCAAAGAAAATTAAATAAAAAACTAAACTAAACTACAAGTTAAGCTACATAAAATTAAATACATTATAAATATCTACAGTCTGACAGAGTGAGTATGTACAGCATACAGATATTCATGGTTATTCATAAAGAGCAAAAGTAAAAAGTGTGCATTGTAAATGCTGCATGAAAATAAATATTGCACATAATACATATTGCACAGGTTTCCAAAATTTTGATCAGAAGTGTGTTTAGTACTGTATATTGAAATGGGAAAGGGGAAAAGATATGACGTTTTTGTTTTATCAAGGATTTTAATGGATGGATACAGGAAACAGGAAAAAAAAATGTTTCAGGGCGACTGTGATAGTCTTTCTCTAGGCCTCCTGGCAACTCTATCCTCAGCATTTTCTAGTGATATTTTCTAAGTTTCCGTACAATTGTGAGATAGGGCCAAATACCTCATTCTAGCACCTCAGTGGATACTACAACCTGCATTCAGGAAATGTTTTATTAAATTTGCATAAAAAAAACCTAAATGACTTTCAAATCACATGAGCCAATATTTTATTTGCAATGGAACATAAATAACTTAACAAGTGTTTACAGTGAGAAATGTTACACTTTTATGCACACAGTGTGCTCATTTAAAATTTGATGCCTGCTACAGGTTTCACAATAGTTGGGACAGGGGCAGGTTTACCATGGGGTAGCATCTCCTCTTTTTTTCAGAACAGTTTGAAGACATCTGGGCATCAAGGTTATGAGTTTCTGGAGTTTGGTGTTGGAATTTGGTCCCATTCTTGCCTGATGTAGGTTTTCAGCTGCTGAAGAGCAGCTGGGTTAGCCTGGAGGACACCGCATCCAGGATTTCCAAAAAGAATGTCGGATTTGGACTGGTCTGACCATAGAACACTGTCCCACTTTGAAACAGTCCATTTTAAATGAGCCTTGTCCCAGGACATGACGGTGCTTGGACCATGTTCACATATGACTTCCTTTTTGCATGATCTAGCTTTAGTTGTTCTCTGCAGATGGCACACCCACAGTGGTTTCTGGAAGTATTCCTGGGCCCATTTAGTAAAGTCATTGACAATCATGCTGATGAGTGATGCAGTGTCGTCTGAGGGCCCCAAGATCATGGGCTCCAATAAAAGTCTGGGGCCTTGTCCCTTACACAGAGATTTCTCCAGTTTCTCTGAATCTTTTGATGATGTTCTGTTCTGTAGATGATGAGATTTGTAAAGCCTTTGCAATCTGACGTTGAGGAACATTGTTTTTAAACTATTTCACAATCTTTTTACTCTTCACTCTTCAACAGATTGGAAAGCCCCTCTTTTTTAAATTTTCTTGATTTTTCAGCCATTTGTTGCCTCTGTCCCAAATATTTTGAGACCTGTAGCAGGCATCAAATTTGAAATGGGCATTTTGTGCATAAAAGTGTAAACATTTCTCAGTTTTTTATGTTATCTGTCTTCTATTGTGTAAAATATTGGCCCTTGTGATTTGAAAGTCTTTTAGTTTTTATTTTATTCAAATTTCAAAAACTTCCCAACATTTCGGGTTGTATGAGATGCATTAAATTCATAACCATACACCTATTTCGCTTAGATTTACATGACTGCACACGTACTCATCCACTGCTGGCTCATCTGTGAGACTGGGGGTCATGTTCCAGCCCAGTCGCTGGTTCAGGTGAAGCCTAACGTTTGCCAGATGTGCCGTACAGTCACCAGGAGGTTAGGATCACACTGGAGTGTTGTTGTTGGTGAGGGAGGGTGAAACCAGCTGCCACCCCCTCCCATTCTGAAGAGGAGGGGAGCACACATCTGGTACCAACAGAGGAGACATTTATGAGCATTATCTCAAACATAAATAACTGCTCTGATGGCCAGGCTTCTGTTTGACATTCAAAACCTGTGAGATAATTTGACACAACTGCACCTGACATTATAACCTCATGGGTTATGAAAACTCTATGGAAATAAGGCAGACACTCCATTTACGTGTGACTGCAAGGGCACAGCAGAGTCTGACTGCATTCACTGCTAACATTCTCTCTTTGACAAAGTTTAGCTAGAGTCCACAGCAGTACAGCAGTCTTCTTAGTTGTTTGTGCATTTTTTTTTCTTTTTTTGTATTTATTTAAAGGGTATAGATTATGCAAAGTCAGCTCTCCTGAGCTTTCTCCCATGTTTTAATGTTGTTCCCTCATCAAAAACATACCTGGAATTGTGTTTTGCTTTTTGAGTAATCTTCTTTTCTGCGTGAGCCTCTGCCTCTCCCACAAACCCCTGCCCATTCCAGGAAGAACTGACCAATCAACAAGCCCTCTATATCGAGTCTGCTTGCATTCATTTATCCAAAAATACATTCTCATTTTGGAATAAAATGGCATCAAACAAAAAGTTTAAGGAATTAAAAAGCTTTTTTTTCCTCCAGCTCTTGAGCCAGGATCCTTGTAGCACATTAAACTTAGCTTGTTTGTACAGAATATCTAGGTACAGCCAGGGGCTAAAGGGAGTCTGATTTGGGAACCACAGGATTTCATCTCTGCTTTTGTCAGATGATGTTGACCTGTTGGCTTCATCAAACCAGGACCTTCAGTGTGTACTGGAGTGGTTTGCAGTCGAGTGTGAAGCGGCTGAGGTTAGAATCAGCACCTTCAAGTCCAAGGCCATGGTTCTTGACCAGAAAAGGGGGGCCCTCTCCAGGTCGGAAGAAAGTGAGGGGAGAATGAAACATGAGATTGACAGGTGGATGAGTGCAGCGTCTGCAGTAAAGAAGTCAATGTACTGTTGTGTATTGTAATGTAATGGTCTGTTGTGGTGAAGAAGCTGATCACCATGCACTCCTGATACACTATACACTATACAATAGTATTAACTCACCTGTCTTTACACTCATATGAACTTAAGTGACATCCCATTCTTAATCCTTAGGGTTTAATATGACGTCAGCCTAACCTTTGCATCTATCTACCTCAGACATCTACATGTCTGATGTTCTCATCCAACGTCACACACTGATGTTGGATGAGAAGGCTCACAGTCTCACACTCTTTGCTCTAATTCATTCCAAAGGTGTTCTATCAGGTTGAGGTCAGGACTCTGTGCAGTCCAGTCAACTTCTTCCACACCAAACTCGCTCATCCATGACTTTATGGACCATGCTTAGTGCACTGGTGCAGTCATGTTGGAACATGACGAGGCCATCCCCAAACTGTTCCCACAAAGTTGGGAGCATGGAATTGTCCAAAATCTCTTGGTGCTGAAGCATTCAGAATTCATTTCACTGGAACTAAGGGGCCAAGCCCAGCTCCACCATAATCCACATTCAGTTATTAGGATGGGTGAGTGAATACTTTTGGAAATATAGTCTAGTATACAATGATGTTTTATTTAATATTAAGAAAGGTTTTTGTCAGAAACATTGATGCACCTGATGGATTCCTACTGGTGTGGTGCTATTGGTCTATGGGACTTTAAATACCTTACTTTAAGTTGGCAATCATTTCCCTTCATTTCTCTACCTTCTCCCACGTAATGCAAACATTTTTTTATCTGAACAAAGCTTTATAACGCAACCTGCTATTAATGTCAATAGAAAACTAAATTACTGTGAGAACCTTATATCTTCTCCATTTGTTCTGCGGCTCGTCTTTATCTAATCTGCTCCGTGTGATCAGTGGAGCCGTCTGGATGAGAATCATTAACCCTCTTGCGTTGACACAGGTGAGCTTCAGTCTGTTAAACAACCATTACAGGCCTATAGTGACACACACACATGCACACACACACACACACACACACATGCACACACACACACGCACACACACAGGACTCTGATACTATCACTGTCTCACACCTACTCAGCCATTCACACTGAGCAGAAGATAAAGGGTTAGACACCTTCATGCCTTTTCTCAACCCAAAACACTGTCAGCCATCTTCAGAAACTTGAGTACAAGTTACATTTTCCAGGGTCTACTCAAGTAGGATTTTAAAAAACGCACACAGAAACCACCTGTATTCTAAAAGCACCCATGTACTTTCCACCTCTGCGCTGTAGCTGCCATAAAAGTCCTTTGTTAGTCATTATCTGGTGTTTTTTGGCCAGAGGAGCAGACTTGTGGCCTTCACTGTCAGTCTTATCAGTAGTGTTTGAAGTGTATCTCGTTGTGGTGCGTTCGAGTACTGCCCTGACCTAGTATTCAGCATGTACTGCCCCTCCCATTCCTTTGACTTTCACTGCTGACACCTTTTGTTGATTTAGCCATTTGGCTGTACCTTCATGTGTTTAAGTTGAGTTGGGTTATACTGTGTGGTATTGAGTGGTTTAAACAGTAACACTTTACAATAACTCACTCTCTTAAGCATTGATCACATGTTAGTCAAGGATTAGTAACCAGTTAATTGATTATTTTCAAAGCATTTAGTTACATTATTATTAATGTATAATTCTTTGGTAAAAAGGTAATGTAACTCAGTGCAAACCTATAAATAGCAGTGCTAATTCAGGATCTATAACCTGTTTAATTTTGTTAATTACATATTTATTAATGCTTTATTACTGCTTAATCCTCAGGAACCCTTCTAATATAATAATGTTCATACAAGAGCGTAAAATCTACTTTTCATCTTGTCAAAATTTTATAAATTCTTTTTATGTGGTATGAATGTGAGGCACTGCACAAAAACTAAAAATGCATAAAAAATACTGTTGCTGCTAATTGTTGAACTACCCCAGGCTCTAATAATTCATCACAAAAAAATCCACTTTGCATTTACTATTATGAAAAGAACTAATATTTTTTGGTTTGTTTTTTTCAACCCAAAAACAAGGTGCCATCATCACAAAAACCTGACATTCAAGGGGTTAACATCATAAAAAATAATGAATATTTGGTATCAATAGTTAGCAAAGATGTGGAAGAACAAGAATATGTCAATGAAAGTAGAATATAAAAATAATTTATAACATTTTTATAACAACAAAATCAATTGCGCATAACAGTCTGAACGTGAGTATTTTTGTATGGAGTGTATTGTTTACTTTCTGTAGGAGGTGAGCAGGAAATAATAAGATTATATAAAAAGACACTATCTCACCTAAAATCATTCCATTTGCCTAAACACAGGCAAAATTAGCAAACATGAAAGATAAAATGTGTGCACAGTGCACACAGCAGTACCAGTTATTCTCAAGTGTTACTGATGAAACTGGTTTTGAAATATAGTTGGCCTGTCCTCATACAGAAGCAGTGTCTTTGGAGATAACAGTCTCTGATCTTATTTTAGGAAAAGGGAGTGAAGCCTCTGAAGGTTTCTGTGTTTCTTTGCTAAAATTCAAAGGCCCACTACCCGAGTTTTTGATTAAAAGTTCAAATTTAAAACAAGCTCTCCTCTCCTTATTAAATTTTAATGTCAGATCTGCTTATCTTTTTACTGTCTCTGTTTTTCTCTTTTTTCTGCTGTACTCTGGTGTGAGTCGTTGGAATTGGTCTCCTTCCAGTTGGACTTGCCACCGCCATTATGCTTCATTCACACTGAATGCGCTGCGTGTGCAGTATGTCTCCAACAGTTCACAAGTTCAAGTGATAACAACCATGTACAGAGAGCTACATGTAAACAAAAGCCCTGGTGTCTGTCTGATCACAATCTCACATCAATATGGAGATTATTTCAGTGACTTGAATGGCGTCTATATGGAGGTCATAAAGGACACGAAATGGACACGCAACAGATTCAGGGCAAATTGGGTTTTACTCCAGTGTGTAAAGTCCTGCACAAGTTCAAACTCAAACAGTGAAAGTGTCCCAGACCCCAATGGGTCCACCCCCTTTTGTTCTGAGCGTGTGATTGGCTACAAATTTCAGCCTCTGCTCTAGTTCCCTCTCTGTTAAAAATGGCAATATGCACTATATGATAATAGTTTTGAAATTAATCGCTTACATTATTAGTTTTATTTGTGAATAAAAATGTGTATATGAATATAAATATGTATATGCAGTGGTGTACGTGGGTAATGAGGGGCCCCAGTGCAGGTTTTCAGAATGGGCCCTAAAGTTATAAAACACATTTAGAAAGTCTATATACCATATACTTTTACCATATTTTACACACTATAGGGTGCTCCGGATTGTAAGGCGCACTGTCATTGAATGGTCTATTTTCGAACTTTTTTCACATAAAAAGCGTCCGGACTAAAAGGCGAAACAAAACAGATAGTATACAGTCAGATAAGTCAGTCAGTCAAACTTTATTCAACGCGTTCACCATAACTCCCAAACTTGTTCAGTTGTAACGCGTGAATAAAAAAACACAATCTGAGACCGCTAAATCAAACAATAGCGTATTCAAAATAACTCATAACTGTTCAGTTAACGTTATAACAAAATACAACACAATACACTCACTTTTTCAGTTCATTCCTCATCCACAAATCCCTCAAATTCTTCATCTTCAGTGTCCGAGTTAAACAGTTGGGCGATTACAGCAATATTATGGTGAAGCACAGTATGTATTACTCCGTGATGCTCCTGTCTACGGTAGCTGTAAATAAATTCATATATAAGGCGCTCTGGATTATAAGGCGCACTGTCGTTTTTTGAGAAGACTGAAGGCTTTTAAGTGCACCCTATAGTGCGGAAAATACGGTAATTTTCAAACATGGGAGTGATACCAAAAAAATTTATGTTTATCTTTGTTCCACTAAATTTTGTGGAAAGCTTGTTTTTTAAATGGATTCATGCCTGCTGTGTACTGCCCAGAGTGTCCAGAACATAACCCACCAATATAGGACTCTCAGTGGGGCCCCCTCATGTCTTGGGCCTCAGTGCAGCTGCACTGGCTGCACTGCCTGTTGTTACGCCCGTGTATATATAAATAATAATTTACCATTTTCGTAGCCTACAGTAGTGTGATAGACAGCAGGATGAGTTTGGTTCCTGTGGGACCAAATCACTCAAACGTCAGATGTTTGACTTTCAACGTTGGTGCTTTATGACCTGTGTTTTACAATACTTCCAAATACATTTTGATGATTTAAGCTGCCAGGATTGTATGTTTGTGGCATTAAAAATGTTAAAAATTGCATCAAATTAGACTTGCTGATATCTGTAGGAACCCTGTAAAAGTAATAGTTACTGCTGCACCACTGGTTTCACATCATATTTTAGTGTAAGTGTCAGTGTATTCCTGATTTGGAAGTCACATTTTCATGAAACTAGAGTGTTTGTAACCCATAGCTGTGTCCACAATCTTAACTTAGTAGTGAAAGGCTATTTTAAGTAAATGACAGAATGGGTGAAGAATGCAAGCAGGAAATGTCCGTACTACAATACTCTCCAGTCTGTGGGTCGAACAGATTTAGACACTTCCTGCTCTCTCTGGGAATGACTCAGGGTTACTTTTACTTCATCTTTTACTCTCACAATCCATGTGTTGCACAAACAAACTTGGCTCTTAGTAGTATCTTAAGTAATGGGTCTATAGTGGGAGTGGATTCAGGGCGCTTATGTTGTAACACTAACATCATGGGATATTCTCACATCTCATTCTTTTTCTTTTGCTGACCTGTGAACCTTTAAATCATATATAGGGGCAAAGAGTGCTGATTCAGTTAAAAGTCCCCATGCAACTGTTGAAGCTGAACTCTGTGTGTAGGGTTACCATGCAAATAAGCTATCAACACAAAACGATTACAAAGTTTACACCATAGACTATTTTAGGGCAGCTCTATCACAACCTGAATTCCGGTAAATGTTGGGAGTTTTTTTGTTTTGTTTTGTTTTGTTTAACTAAAAATAAATGAAAACTAAAAGACTTTCACATCACATGAGACAATATTTTATTCCCAATAGAACATAGATAACATAACAAATGTTTACACTGACAAATTTTACACATTTCAAATTTGATGCCTGCTACAGGTCTGAAAACAGTTGGGACAGGGCAGGTTTACCATGGGGTAGCATCTCCTCTTCTTTTCAAAACAGTTTGAAAACGTCTGGGCATCGAGGTTATAAGTTTCTGGAGTTTTGGTGTTGGAATTTGGTCCCATTCTTGCCTGATATAGGTTTCCAGCTGAAGAGCATATGTTGTAATATGAGAATTTTTACCATAGTGCTTTACTCTGCCAAAAGCTGCATAGTCATACTTTAAAAATGCAAAGATAGAGGTTGCACCACATTGTGCTTCTAAATCAGAGGGTGGCTTAACTTTCCATTGATGGCGACATACTAAAAAACTCACTAGAGGTGACGCATTTCACCCCCCATTGAACAAACCTCCCATTCAGCTGCTCTTTTAGCTTCAGGGATCTATCTGATAACACATTTATCCCTGCTTAGAACCAGCACATTTTTTTGTTGCCTCACCCCTTTATTTTCTTTGTTTTTCTCCTCCTTAATGCCAGCTTTATGCCACGAAAATATGAAGGTTTTTCCTTGAGTCTTCTACCTTGTGGTATAAAAGCTCTACCTGTAGCAATATGGTCCTAATGAGATTGAAACCCTAAGGCCAATAAAAAAAAGTCTGCGGGCCGCACATGTTTGGCCAACTTTGTACTAAATAAATATACATTATCCCAAGTTTCAGTTTTAGTTCAAGAGTAAGTTGTCCCAGTACCGCCCAGGAAACACATGCTTCTTTGGGATTGACATGGTTTGAATAGATGTGACTAGTCATGGTAAGATTGCAGTTAACAGTTTCAGAGTTGGTTTGCATTCACAGGATTTCAATATGCAAAGTATAATGGTCCCATAGACAGCTTCTTATCTTGTTAAACTTATTGTACTGTTATTCTCCCGTTCCGTACAGACTGCCACCACATATATAATCTATATATAATGACATAGATATTAGCTACAGACAGCTATGCTCTGGCCCTGGTCAGGCTGTAGCCAATAGTGGAGCAGATAATGTCAATTTTTTGCACCAAATTTGGCACGAATGGTACCTAGGACATTTTAATTAGCATTATGCCATACTTGGTGATGATATTGTATTGTTAATGGTCGATTTTGCCTTTATGCATTTTTTTCCATTTTTATTAAACTTTTTATTATTTATTTGAACTCATTATGAGAGGGATTTCCTATGTATTTTAACTGTTTGTATTGTATATTCTATACTGCACATATGTATATAATTGTTTTGTTTTTGTATTTTTGTTTGTTTTTTCCAGGAAGACCAAGCAACCACTTTGTGAGAAATGGGGATCAGAATAAGAGTTATGAAAAGAATTATTACTGAATACTTTAGGTCCTAGGTAGTATGTATAAAACACATAAATACAACTCCAAAATAGTTAATATATATAATGAATATTAGTGTTACGCAGTTCTTATGATCACCATTGGATTTGCCATGTCTCAATACATATATTTAGAAGTATAGATCATGGATATATATAAAGTTTAGAAATGGTAAAGTCACACTGAAAAAAAAGTGCTTTGATGACGGCCATCTTGAAAAATGGCAGCCATCTTGAATTTGTCTTTCTTTTCCTTTTTTTTTTTTCACAAGCCAGGGTGCTGTTTGTCCCAGTCCTGGAAAGATGGAGAGGTTTACATATGGAGGGGCATCCGGCATAAAATCAATGTCAGATGAGGCAGATGATGCAATGTATTATTTGACAGAGAGGAGGAGGAAGTACTCAGCAACTGTACTCAAGGAAATACTGTTACATCAAAAGAATATTGGAAGTATAAGTCAACAAAATGATTATGAATATAAAGGTAAAATGAGTTTCATCAAGGTCATGAATACTTTTGTTATTATTTATTTTTTAATATGTAGCATCGGCCCTCTTTAAAAATGACAGCCATCTTTTTTTTCTTTTTTTTTTGTGTCCATCAGGCTTTTCTGATACAGTGAGTCCCAGACAACATTCACAAACCAGGGTACTCTTTGTGCCAGTTCCAAGCCTGGATAAATAGAGAGGGTTATGTCAGGAAGGGCATCTGGTGTAAAATCAATGCCAGATGTGCCTAAGTATTTGCTTCTCTCAAATCAAATAATGAATAATTTATTTGATTTGAGAGAAGGAAGTACTCAGCATCTGTACTCAAGGAAATGTACTCCATGGATTTATTGGAAGTAAATGTAGTCAACAAAATGATTGTGTGTGTGAAAGTAAAATGTATTAAGCATGAAAACCACTGAAGTACCATGCACAATAAAAGTTATTGACTGCAATACAAAATGTACTACTATTTCTAGGACTATCACAACTGTATACGTAGACTACTGCTGCTACTGCTTACTGATTGTGATGTTAGTGTACCACCCGCTCTTTCATCAAAGTCAAAAAATACATCTACTTATTTATTTTTTATTTATTTGTTAATTAAAAAAAAAAATACTGTAGCATCGGTCATCTTGAAAAATGGTAGCCATCTTGAATTTTATCTTGAACTACTGTTGGTACTCCTACTATTCCTGTTACTACTAATACTTATACTACTCTACTGCTGCCATTGTATACAGATGTTGTATACAATGTATACAACAGATAGAAGTATGTGATGTTAGAGTACCACCCACTCTTTATCAAGGTCAAAAATACTTTTAATTCTTTCTTATTTATTTATTTCTATACAAAGCATCAGTCATGTTCAAAAATGGCAGCTATCTTGGATTTTATTTATTTATTTTTCTATTTAATTATTGATTTATTTTTATTTTATTTTATTTGATATATATATATATATATATATATATATATATATATATATATATATATATATATATATATATATATATATATATATTTTTTTTTTTTTTTTTTTTTTTTTTTTTTTTTTTTTTTTTGCCTTTTCTGAGACAATAGGCCCCAGACAGACAACATTCACAAGCCAGGGTACTCTTTGTGCCAGTCCCAAGCCTGGATAAATGGAGACATTTGTGTTAGGAAGGGCATCTGGCATAAAAATCAATGCCAGATGAGGCAGATGATTTGCAGTGTCGACCCCACAAGGGAAACGCCAAAAAGGATGTATATCTTTGCACATGGACCTAATTAAAAGTCACCCAGTGCTGTGAACGTGAGCGTGCAGATCTGACCAGCTGACAGTGGAGCCATTTTCCCTCAGCCTCTCTCCTCTCTGGGTCTCTCTCTCTGGGGGGGGGGGGTCAACAATAAGAAATGTCCTGCAGCAGAAGTGACAGGTTCCACGACAGTGACCCGCATGGAGACAGCATCCAAAAGCGGCTGATTGGCTTGGTTAAGGGCCTTTTAATGAGGTCAGACTGGGGCTCTTCCATCTGGGGGGGAGGGGAGGGGGCACCAAGAAGACACCATTGACCCAGATTAAGATTGTGTGTCCCAAATGTGAGGTAGAATCAGCTGTGGATCAGGTCTTGTCCCACGCCGGTCTGTTCTTTTCAGGTTCAGGACAAGACATGAAGATGCTTGGCTATATATATCTGTAAATGTTTAACATCTGAAGTGTCAAATTCACTTTCCAGAGAAAATACACAGATTAAAGATGAAGACATGTCATGTTGTTGGAGTCTGTACCGAAAACATGTAAGAAATTAGATTTTTACGATTATTTTTTGAATATTTCAAACTGTTACAGCTTTTTTTTTTTTTTTTTTTTTTAACCACTACGAACTAGTCGCACAGTGACTGGGCAGGCTTTTATGCCGGATGCCCTACCTGTTGCAACCAGCCACATGCTGTGACTGAAGTAGGGTGTGGGTGAAGTGTCTTGCCCAGGGACACAATATCAGTATGTACTTTGAATGAGGTTCAAACCGCTGACCCTCTGGTTGGTGGGTGGACCACTGCTCACATAATTCTTTGGAAAAAATGCACCAAGAAAAAGAAAGAAGAATAACTAACCTAAAAAGCAGACATGCAAATAGATATGTGTTATAGTAAAAACTGTTTTTATATATTAAAATTGCATTAATATTGCATTATTGTACTATTCTATATATACTGTATACAGTATATATAGAATAGTACAGTAATGCATTTATAATTATCATGAATACATCAGAAGTTGCTCTTTTTGCCTTATTTCCAGTTGAAGAAAGCATGTCTGCTTGAAGTGTCAAAGCAATTATTAAACTCTCTGGGTGGAGTTTGCATGTCCTCCCCGTGTTACCGTGGGTTCTCTCTGGCCATCGTCCAGAGACATCTATAGGTGAATTGGTGACTCTAAATTGCCTCTAGTGAATGAATGTGAAAGTTGTCTGCCTGTGTATGTCTCACCATCCAGGGTGTACCCCGCCTAACGCCCAATACACACTGAATTTGTTTGCATGCCCATTACGTGTCCCGTACAACCTCTGCAACAAATAATGCACTGCACATCAATGCGTGAGTTCACACCGGCTGCGTTGCAGTATGTGTCTGTGTCCGGTGCTCCGACAGAAATTGGAATTATTTTTCTCAAATGCCGGAGCTGTCATGCATAAAGTAGAACAGAGCAGATCAAGCCAGACAGGAAGTCAGACCCGGGACCAGTGAAGAGGATCTGGTAAATTTCTAAATAAAAATGCTTGTGCAGCCTCTGTGAATTTATCAAAATCTCATAAATGTCTGCCAGAACAAGCATACACATCTATACAGATATACTGTATACTTTACATATACTGTTTGCATCTAGTTCTTATACATGAATGAAGAAGAAAGTATTAATGTAGTCCATGTGTTGTCAGGAGGATGTGGATGGAAGTGATGCTGGGGCTCGTCTTGACCCAGAAACGGGACCCCCCACCCCCCACCTCACAGGTGCACTCTTACTCACCAGAGGCCTCAGAGACCCTCAGAGTGTGTGTGAGTGTGTGAGGGGCCAGGGCAGCTGAACCCTGCAGCCCCCCTCCCGTCCCATGTCATGATCCTTCACGTCCCACCCCCCTCTCTTCACTCACTGGTTCATTGTCTCATCTGTGCTGTGAGCAATATGTTTACAAGGCACTCTGATTATCTACACGGGTTAACGGCAAGCAAAAGGTCCAAGTTTTATTCCCGGAGCAGACGGGGCCTTTCTGTGTGGAGTTGGCCTGTTCTCCCTGTGTATGTGTACGTTTCCTCTGGTTTCCCATACCACTAAACAACATCTCCATCTAACCATCTATGTAATTTGGTTGAACGCCTTGTAGGTACACTATATTTCCAAAAGTATTCGCTCACCCACCCAAATAACTGAATTGGAATTATGATATGGGGTTGTTTGTAGGAGCTCGGCTTGGCCCCTTAGTTCCAGTGAATGATTTTGGACAATTCCAATTTACTAAGAATTACTGTTTAAAAATTACTGTTTGCTATTTGTGGGCATACTGCATGTGATATACAAAGAGAAAGTGCGCAAGTAATTGCTGCGGCAAATCTGATATGTAAATGAGAATTTTGCGTGCGCACAAGATGCCCCAATAATGGGAGCAGAAGTGCTCTGGCAGCTCTGACTGCATCTTTCCTACAGTGATGCAACGCAAAAGTCAATCTGAGAGTCCAGCCTCATAACAGGACTACACTGACTGTAGTTGTCTTTAATTCAATTCAGTTCAATTCAGATTTATTTGTATAGCACAATATCACAACAAAAGTCGCCTCAAAGGGCTTCACAAACAGTTGATCAAACATAAACACACAATCAGACTTAACACACAATCAGCACAAACAATAACTACACTAAACTAAACAGACCCAGGACACTCCTGTCCTTAGACCCTCCTTCTCGGTAAGGAAAAACTCCTAAAAAAACCCAAGGAATAATAATTTCATTGCAATGCATTTCAATTTCTTCTATTAACTTTGCGTAGTCTGTCCTTGTTAAATGCTTGTCTCATCAGATTCTGGCACTGACCACAGTCACGTGACTTGAGTTTCCCACAGTGGAGAGACAGAGAGGAAAGGTAAAGTTGTATTCTCTGTCTGTCAGAGGCAGTAAATCTTCAAACACATATATATGTATCAGGTAGGCTTTATGCAATGCTGATGGTGATCACGTAAATATAAAAATTTTAAATATTTTCAATGTCCTCTGCTCGTACATTAAACAGCTTCGCAGCCTTGAGCCGCTGTGGGCAGCTGTCAATCAAACGTCACAGCGAGCATCATGAGGCAATGGGATAAACACAACAGGACTGACACTGTCATCACATCATGGCCTTACACTGTGTTTAAAGACTGCTTAGTCTTCATCGTAAGGATTTAAAAGGACGTGGAACAGACTGAAAACCCAGAGACAGAAGCTGTAAAAGGCTGAAGTTCAGTGGAGTGCAAGAGAATCAAGGAAAAAGTGTTGCAGGTAAAGTCTGTTTCTTTGTTTCCTCTAGCTTCAAATCAACACTTTACTGTTGTATCTTTGTTAAAGCATTATAACTTATTTTCAATGCCCCATCTGTGCACTAAAAGCTGCACTCTTTTCTCGAAGAAAAAAAGCCATAGCTGTCTCGTTGTTGCTATAACCAGGACCTGCTGCTTTCTTGCAAGACCCAAGACTCCAGGGACAGGGTTTTGTTGCCAAGATACACCAGGAAAGAAAACTTCATTCACTCTCCTACAACTTCTATAGCCACCCCCCACTCTGAAGCTGTTTAATTAAAGTAAAAAAGCTTGAAGAACCTTTTATAGTGTCTTTCATTCTGTAATTCTTTGATCATCTGCACACATGTCAGCTGTCTCTGTTCTCAGTTTATTTTACCTCACTAAAATCACTTCACATTGTGTGGGCTCCGAAGAAAACCTAGAGCCATACTTGGTCTGAGACACCTCTGCCAAACTTATACACCTGAGCCATTAACTACAACTCAATACACCATTCTCAGTCAAATATTTACTCCATATATCCCATAGTCTGTCATAACTCTGCACTGAAACATAAAAGACTCCTATTAAATGAACAACTGCAGTCGGAGCAGCCAGATCTTTTTATTTGAGCCTCTGCTGCCAACATTTTGCAAGAATGAATCGAACCACAATTTAAAACACATTTTCAAGGCAAAGTACAAAATAAAGTAGTCTAATTTTGGTACTAGAGTTCACATATGACTTAGATACAGTTCTTGGTTTAGAAAAATGCTGCGGTATAGCTCAATTGGTAGAACAGGCAGAGGGACTCCTGCTTGCCTCAAGTTTGGGGCCTAAAGATTTACCAAATGTCGCTCCCTTGTCTCCATAATTTACTTTCACTTCTCCATTGTCCTGTCAAATGAGTGCCAAAAAGAGTGCCCCAGTGGCTAAAACATGTCAAAAAAAAAAAAAAAAAAAAGTTGTGTTGTAGTCTAACATTATTATTTATTGTTAAATTGAAAGTATTAAAGTGCCTGTACCCAAATATAAGTCCTAAATGACTAAAAAATACTTAGAAATAACCTTTACAAAAAAGTTTTCCTTTTTACTTTTTACTTCTCATGAAAACTACCATCCTTCAACTGTTGATATTTTTTTATTTAATCTTTATTTAACCAGGGAAAAAAAAGATGAGGCAAAATATAATAGAATGATGATTAAATTATATATACAAATTTTAAATGACTCAATGAAATGATGAGAAAAGACTCTCTTCTTACCTATGGTATTTAAACTTTAAATAAAACTATAGCACAAGATTTTCTGTGGGACAGTAAATATTGTTGAAAATCATCAAAAATGCTGGCACTGGCTGGCAACTTTTTGAGAAAATGCTGGAAGGGAAAGAGTTAAAAGGCCTTGCAAGCCAGAGGTCAAAGGACAGTGACTGAACTGGCTACTTCTGAATGAGAGAAAGGCAACAGTGACTCAAATGACCACTAAACCAAAAATTGCAGAAGATTATCTTATTCGAGCTGATGGCGTCCAACAACAAAACACCAAGGCGGGTCAGTCCTGTCACCTCAGAAGAGAAAAAACTGGGGACAAAATTCTCAATTCCTTCTGCAACATTAAGATGGTAAGGTTAGAATTAGCCCAGTGTACCTAATAATGTGGCTATTGAAGATGTATAGCCAGCTGTATATAAAAGTACAAAGATAATTATAACTAGGCTTTATCACATGTACCACATAACCAAGAACAACATGGGATATTAAAAGCTATAACTTCACGTAGGCTTATACTGAGCAGGTTTTATTCTTGAGCTTGAGATGACTAACAGACTCTGCTGTGTTTATTTACAGATCTGAAAATGGAGGGCTGCTTTTAGAAGAGCTATTAGGACCTGCACCGCTTCCATTCATGGTCATCCAATAGTGGACTACAGCTGGAGGATGATTGGAGCGATGAATCATCATTCCCCTGTCGCTCTGTTGAAGACTGGAGGAAGAGTACTGCTTTACTGATGTAGCAAGTTTATTGACAATGTACAGTTACCAAACCATGATGTACAATACAAAAAAGTACCAGAGTATTTGCATCAACATTTTACATTTAATAACTGAAAATAACTTTGTCTTCTTTTGGCAGTGGCGGACAGTAACCAGATACATTTACTCAAGCGAGTAAATTTTTGGATGATTTTATTTTTACTTTAACTTAAGTAAAGCTAAATTGTCTGAGGAGTTAGAAGTATTTTTTGTCCTCTGGGGTGTAATGGGGAGCACATCTGACTTGCAATCAGAAGGTTCTGGGTTTCCAACTCAGAGAAGAAGATAAATTTGCAAAAAAAAAAAAAAAAAAAAAAAAACATTCAAATGTGCTTTATACTTAAGTTCATTTTATAGTCAATATTTTTTTACTTTTTCTGAAGTAAAACTTTTGTTGGGTACGTTTACTTCTACTTGAGTAATATTATTTTTGAAGTAACAGTACTTTTACTTGAATACAGCTTTTGAGTACTTCATCCACCACTGTCTTATGGGGAACTGTTACTTTCACTTTGCAGAAAACGCTTGGGCTTTACAACCTCTCCTGGTCCCATCAGTCCATCAGCTCTAAATGTCAAGTCTTTTTTCAAACTCTGTACTTTATAACAGTGGTGCTGCACTGTAGTACTCCACGGCTGAGGTCTTTCTCTAACTAAAGCCCTCTACAGACTCTTGTCTACTGCCTCTCGATCCTCAGCATACAGGATTACTCAAACAGGTGTGAATGAAACAAAATTCTACTTCATGTATGTTTTGAGGTGGATTTAGCTTTATAACAATGGTAAAAAAAAAAAAAAAAAAAAAAAACTTGCCAGACCAGTTTGGGGGTGGAAGAGTTGATTTATCAGAAGATGGAACCACTAAAGTTGCTTATTGCTACAACTCCATGTAGAACTCATATAAAAGATTTGTAAGTGAGAGGATTAAGAGTAAAGGTTACTGTAGCATAGTGGCTTAACAAACCACAGAGCCAGCATAACAGCCTTCACCCCCAAAGTGCATCATCTGTCACCAGTTCACAACTGTTCCTTCCCTGGGCCATTTTTGATAGATCCTGACCACTGCAGACCAGGGACATCCCACAAGCGCTGCAGATTTGGAGATGCTCTGACCCAGTCATCTATGGCCATCCCAATGGACTTCCCAGATCTACCTCACCCCCACTCCTCTGTCTGGATGAGGCCCACCTGCTGTATCCTTACAGAGTGAACTATGATCCTGTAGATGAGCTAATGAACTAACAGTCCTAGACACCTGTTGCCTGTCCGTCCTGGGAGAGGATCTCTCCTTCAATATGGGCTCCATAAGGTTTCTTCTTTTTTTCCCACAGCTGTTATTTTTTTAGGAGTTTTTCCTTACCAAGAAGGAGGGTCTAAGGACAGGGATGTCCTAGGTCTGTTTAGTTTAGTGTAGTTATTGTTTGTGTTGATTGTGTGTTACATCTGATTGTGTGTTTATGATTGATTAACTGTTTGTGATACTGGGCTATAGAAATAAAATTGAATTGAATTAAATTACAGAGACTGAAAAACAAACAGAGAAAAATGAGTGGAGTATAACGGATGATTTATTGAAAGAAGAAGAGATGGAGAAGCTGAGGAGGCTGATGTTTCTTCTGCTGCAGTGGAGTTAGTGGTGGTGAAGAGGAGGAGATGAGGAGGCTGAAGGGGCTGATGGTTCTGCTGCTGTGGTGAAGTTACAGCAGGTGATTGGATGAGAGGCAAAGGTGGCAGGCTGTGAGTGGCCGAAGAACAGATGATAGGGTGAAGAACAGAAAAGAAATCACAGTCTTCCTGGTTGAGCTTTATTTTTGGTTGGATGTCTGCGTCCTTTACCCTTTGAAAATGCTTTTTTTTTTGCTAATTCAAGCAAATTCTTTGTTTACAATAACAAAGTAGACGAGCTGGGCAGGTTAATATAACACCAAAGACCAATACAAACTTGGTGAAATGTTGCAGTCATGTATTCTTTTGACAGTTTTTTTTATTTGAAGTGTGTATCTTTTCACCATATCAACCCACTACAGGCTTTAGCTCAACATTTGAGTAACCATATCTCACTGTTAGGGATGATGAAAGTAGCATGGCACTCTTACTCGGGACACTTTGTACCACTTCTAAAATCCTATCATATCACTCCAGTGGATACATGCTTTGAGTCACCTTCTCTCCAACAGATTTGAATGTTCCTTGGACATCTGCAGAGTAAACAAGCTACAATAGAGTCAGGGCCGACAGAGACGCCATAACAGTGGTGTGACCAGCAACTGGCCCATTTCGGGAGTCAGCCCCCTGTATGTCCTTCCACTGCCGTCCTCCACCTACCTCGTGCTGGTGTAGCGCCCCTTCCTCCATCAGGGACGCTCAGAGGAACATTCTCAGCCAAGGACACGCACACGCAGGCATCTAACCGAGATAAAGGCAACACAAGAGTTCCCACAGAGCAGCCGTGGAGATTTTAGAGGTTAATAAATCAACTATGTGAGCATTATCTTTGCAATTTGTGTTGTTTTTTTTTTTCACTGCCATTCATCTGTTCATGCAAAGCCCTTTTTTGCCCTTAGTGTGGATGTCTGCTTTTTGTGTCTCTTCTAAATGCAGAAGAGAAGAGTCCACCACCAAACTGTATAGATATTATTGAAGTTATTCTTTATTTTAAGTGCCTAGTCACCATTCCTACATCCTGGGATAAATGTATTTTTAAAAGAAAGTCCCTTTCAGCTGCTGCCTTTCACTTAGAGGTTTTCATATGGAGACTTACGCAGGTTTTTACAGCAGATGCCCTTCCTGATGCAACCTACTGATTTATCTTAGGGCCAGCAGCAAGTGTGTGTGGAGGTTTGGGAGTGTGTTTATGTTCCCACAGCCCTGTGTTGCCACATGTCTAAGTTATTTTTCAAAATTAGGCTTTACATTTTCACAGCCCTATGTTCTCACTGCTCTATGTTCCCACATTTCTGAGATATCTTTCAAAATGATGCTTTATGATACCATAGACCTATGTTCCCACATCTCAATGTTTCTTCATTTCTATTTTTTTTTTTTTTTTTTTTTTTTTTTTTTTTCTTTCAAAATTAGGCTTTTTGTTTTCACAGCCCTATGTTCCCACTTTTTAAAGATTACCTTCTGGTAAATGATGCATGTTTGACCCAAACCCTTAATCTTATATGGGAAATATGGGAACATAGGGCTCTGGGAACATATGGCTTAAGTTTGAAAAATATCTTAGAAATATGGGAACATAGGAATGTGGGAATATAGGGTCTAATTTTTGAACTGTGGAAATTTAGAACTGTGGGAACATACAGTAAAACATATTTCTTGAAACAAAAATCTTCAAAATGTGTGAACACAGGGCATAATTTTAAATTGTGGGAACAAAGCGCCTATTAAAAAAAAAAAAAAAAGAAATGTCAATCTTAGAAATGTGGGAACATAGAGCTGTAAGAACATAGGACCCAACTTTTTTGAAAAACAAAAAACTTGGAACTGGAAATGGGAACATAGGGCTGAGTTTTTGGGGACCTACACCGATGGTTGAGAACCTGACAGTTACTCAATTAATCTCTTTAATTTTTAAAATGCCACTGTCTCTACAAAGTTTGTAATTATATGTGTATTCAAATGCCCATAGTTTTTAGGTCACTAGAAGATTGAAGGGTTTAGGGTGAAACTAATGCTGCTAATGTTGCTAATGCTAATAAAGTTATGTGGTATAACTGATGTATCTGCACAACATGTGTCATGAACAGAGGGGCCACTGTCCACCACTGGGCTGTCTCTGCAGAGCTTTTTTAGAGAACCAAGTTAGCCTGGCTATGAACTGGATAAATATGTTAACTTAATATACTTAATACTTAATATACAGTCAGATTAAAATGTTTACATGCATTTTATTTTGTAATTATAGCCAGACTAATGATTTCAGTATCCAGCAGCTACACAGACAGTGTGTGCAATTGAATAAACCTAACTTAAACTGGTTTTAATGCTACTACACATGTGAAATTCTTGCTTACACTTAGTGAGTATAGTATGGTCCCACTGTTTTGGAAAGTAACAAATGATTAATGGGTTTTGAATGTTTTTAATTTGCTGTAAATAAACAAAAACAGCACCTTCTGCCAGAGCAATGAACATTTTCTTCCTTCTAAACTGCAGCAGCAATATAACAACAACAAGAGACAAAGTTAAAGCGGCCTCCTCTGTTGTTACAAAAGTCTTACTGTTACCCAAACATCTGTGAAAATGAATAATTAATAACGCATAAACATGTCTCATGACCCATGTGGCGTTACAATGGACAGAGTGGTAAATGTGACGTCACTGCTGCCGTGAGGGTGGGTCGTGTGGGTCTGGAGGTCAGAGGTCAAGGGTGAGGAGGCTGTTCAAAGACATGGACAACACTGAAGCCTCTTTGATAAATTATCATCTCTAAAGTTTTATAATTGCTTCAGTCCGATTATAACTGGAGTTTTAAACTGCATGGTTACTCATAATGGAGGCATTATTTCTCTCTGGATCAAAGTAACACAACTGGATAATGTGATTCACTTTCAAATGATCAAGTATACAGCTTTCATTAGTTAAAGCGGAACCCAGTAACTTTTCTCATTTCTTTGCTGTTTTTGCAAGATTTTCCTCTACAAAGCGCCCCCTACAGTTCAGAGTAAAGTACTATCTTAAATATTCACAAGTCCAGTTGACTCCTGTTTTCCCCTCAGTGTATCAGTACATATTTTCTTCTGCCATTTGGCCGTTAAGTTATTGCAAAACTAAAGATATAAAGCCATTGCTAGCTTGTGCTGTGCCGCTTTCTCGCGAGACTCGAGACTTCCGTGACACCAAATGAGCGGCACTACTTGCAAGTGTCATTTTCAGCTTAGAGACATGATGTTTTATTTATCCCACAACAACTTGTTTAACTGATACATGGACTCCGAAACTGTTTATTTAAGGTAAAAAAGTTAGTGAGTTTGGCTGCTGTTAGCATGCTTCAGAGCCAGATAGTGACAGGGAATAACACATATAAATAAAAACAGGGCTGCAACTAACAATTATTTTGAAAACTGATTAATCTGTTGATTATTGTTTTGATGAATCAATTAGCAGTTGGACAGTGAAGCACAGGTGAATGCATGATGACCTGGTGGTCTAACAAAAACATTTTATTCAGTGATGTGACTTTTGTGTTCCATGGAGAGCAAAACAAACATGGATACTGACAGCAGACATGAGGAGATGCAGTGTTTAGATTAGGTATTTAGATGGCCTGACAACTTAAGTACAACATATGATGTGGACTAAAACTACAAATACCAGGGACCTGTATAAGGCACCACTGTCCTGTTTGAGCCGCTGACTATAGCCAGGTCTCTTCCAGAGCTGGACTTCAGAAACCTGTCTCCCTACAGCCGCCGTGACTCAAAGCAAACTTTGAAACGCACTGAAAGTTATTTTATCAGTCGGTGTAGGTCATCAACCTGGCATATAGGACAGGCATTAGTTTTTCATCATAAAAGTACAAGTACGACTGACAGACAGGCACAAACTACCATAAACTAATGCTAGCTAAAGCCAATGTCATTTAAATACAGTATGTTCACTGCAAGTAACGTTACGCGCATATTTAAATGGCTAACTGTTACCACTGTTCACCTTCTCCAGGGAGAGGCATTCATTTAATAGCACAAATCCACATTCATCTTATTTCTAAGTCAGTTTTCTCTGATGAGATTCTGTAGAAACATAAGTAGATGTAAAGTGAGTAAAGAGTGGCTTCAGCTGACAGTCAGAGTGATGTTAAACCAATGTGGCTGCCCTCCAGGTGTGATGTCACTGTGAAAACTATAGCTCTAGCCCAAAATTGGTGATAATAGCTTGCTAAAGAAAAGCACAAATTTGAACCATGTGAAGCTTGCTTGAGGACATTTGAATAGACCATATATACACAGATAGACCTTTTTCTCATTAAAAACACAATATTTACATCATCTCTTAATGTTTCTGTGGCTTTACTGCTCTGGCTTGGTAATAAAACCTCCTCCCTCAGCACAATATAATAATGTTGATATTCTAAAAACACATCTTTATGTTGCTCCTGTTCAAGTGTCCCCGCATAATAAATGTATACATTCATTTCTTTTTTTCAATTTTAATCAACTTCTGCCCTGATCATAATTACCAAATATTGAATTATTTTCAGAATTGTAACCCTTTTTATGCAAGTAATTTAAAAACACACACAAATAATGATATACAATGTACAATATTCTCATTGCAAAGTGGATTTTATTTTTGGTGGTGGTTATTACACCCTTGTGTATGTCAAAGTTTACCAACAACATTTATTTAGATGGATTTGGGATTTTTTTTGTAATAACAAAAAGTCAAAATGGTTTTCAGTGGGAGTTGGATTTTAGATCCTACATAGCACAGAAAAAAATTATCTCCCCCAAAAATTGTTGTTGGTAATCATTGACAAACCCAGATGCTATTACATACACTGGCATAAAAAGGGTTAAAATTCTTAAAATAATCAAATATTTGATAAAAAGATTTATGCAAAAAAGTAGAGAAAATATATATAGATTTTTTATGATGTTTTGTGATGGGGTCACTTAACAGTAACAACATCATTTTTTAACACTGGAATATAAGGGTTAGTCTGATTAGTTGTTGCAGCCCTATAAACAAATAAGGGGAGAAACATTTTTTTTTTTCAGTTTGAGCGAATTCACAGCTAGCAAACTTGTTGGTTATTTTGGTCTCCGATATACAGAAACTTTTTTTTTCTACCTTAATATATGCTAGTGCTTTTGGAGAGGGAATTGTCTTGTTGGGAATGCAATCTCTGTTGCGTTCATGTGCTCTCACTGAGTGTTGTTTATGTTTATAAATGAAGCCATGATCACAGATTAGGGCAGCTAGTAGTTTAGCTTCCTAGTAGCTTCCTATAGACAAACTGAGCAGCTGCATAGGGCCCCACAGAAATTAGATGGCCCAAATGCTTATCTACAATTTGCTGATTTGATCAACTTGTCAACTCTATTTGATGGTTATAATATTCTGCCTGCTATTATCAGTCATTTTTGAGAGGGTCTATCTGAAAGTGGGGCTCAGTGCAGTCAGTATATTAATGTTTATTAGTTCCTGTTTACTAATTCCTGTTTCTGTTTCTGCAGAATGTGCTTAATTCTTGACCAGTACAGCTGATTCTGGTTAATGTTAGCTTCTTTTCTTTATGTAATAAAAGCTTGAAAATACTGATTGCAAATGAATGCAGTATTAGCTTGACCGAGGCACTGCGGACACAATTTCTCTCTTGTGTAAACAAAGACAGTATCTAGTTAGCTTAATGGAGCTAATAAAGAGAGTCTAACTCTCTAACTCTAGCTGTGCATGTAAAGAAGGGCCTGTGTTTCTTATGTCACCTCAGGTTGGTCACTTAATTACCCCCCACCTCAGGGAACATGTGACTCCTCTCACTTGAGCTGACCTCTATAACTCCACTGACTGAAAAGAAGACAGGCCTTGTTTAGATGGTAAGAGGTGGGAGACAGTGCTCCAGAGGCTTTATGTTTGAAGTGAAACAATCAGGCAGCCATTAGAGTGATTGAGATGTTTTCTAAAGGTTGTTGTTTGGGCGGTTTAACACTTCTGAATCATTCATGAGTTTAGAGAAAAGGCCAACTGGGGCTGTCCCTGGCCAAAGCAAACAGTTGTGTTTGGGACCAGCCCTAATGTGTTTCACACTTGAACAAGTCTTCATTAGGTTAGCAGATAACAGGCTAATTAATTGATGTACTCAACTCTAATCTGATTGAAATAATCTTTTACGGTGTAATTACGAAGTGCTGCATTGACTTTGCAGTCTCTGTTTGAGGGCCACAAACACTTGTTTTACTGGAGAGGCACAGTACAGGCTGCCTCAGTATGACACTTACCACTGCAAAAGGTGGAGAATGATGCATCAGTCTTGTACAGAGCTTTCTAGACACTCAAAAGTGTTTCACAATTATGTGTATTCACTCATCAGTCACACTCGGTGGTGGTGAGCTACTTCTGTAACCACAGCTGTCCTGGGGCAGACTGACAGAGACGGAGCAGCCATTCTGACTACAGACTACCACTAAACACAACTGCACTACTCATTCATACACCACTGCTACAGACACTGGGGTGTTGGGTGCATCAATCCACCAACCTTTCTGTTCATGGAAGGTTGCCCTATATGTATGAAATGAATAAATAAATGGTTAGCCACTATTGTGTAGCAGCTGGTAAAGAAAATGCGACCATCCTACAGTGTTTGGACAGTTACAGTTTGGATGAGGCCACCTGCTGCATCCTATGGACTTCCTCAACCTATCTCACCCACTCTCGTCTGGATGAATCCTTACAGAGCTGATCTATGATCCTATAGATGAACTAATGGACTAACAGTCCTAGACGCATTGCCTGTCCGTCCTGGGAGAGGATCTCTCCTTCAATATGGGCTCCATAAGGTTTCTTTTTTTTTCCCGTAGCTGTTTTTTTTTAGGAGTTTTTCCTTACCGAGAAGGAGGGTCTAAGGACAGGAGTGTCCTGGGTCTGTTTAGTTTAGTGTAGTTATTGTTTGTGCTGATTGTGTGTTAAGTCTGATTGTGTGTTTATGTTTGATCAACTGTTGTGAAGCCCTTTGAGGTGACTTTTGTTGTGATACTGGGCTATACAAACCTGAGTTGAATTGAATTGAATTGATTTACACCCACACTATCACTTACTGATTAAGTTACAAAGTGGATATGCCTTGCCCTTTGCAGTGTCCTCTGCACTATCTCGAGACATTTACAGGAGTACCCAATCATAAACACATTCTTGTGAATCCTGTAGAGTGAGGGCATTATTTAGACTTCCATTCATTTCTTGGAGCCTAACCCTAACCTTAACCAGAGTTACTATTCTCTAACCTTAACCTGAGTGAACACAGATCATATCTCTAAAACGTGTCTTTGGTGTAGAAGACAGCCCAAGATGTCCACACTTTGAAAAATTGTCCTCACTCTGTTGATTAAAAATGTTATGTATTTTGGTCTTGTTGAGCTACCATACTTGCATATGACGTATGTATGCAAAAGGTTCCAGAGATAGCCATGTTGTGAGAGTAATGTGCCTCTGTAATAAAGTTTCTGTTCTGAAGACTCAGTCTTATACCTAAAATAACAATAAGAAAATATAACAAAAAACACTTTCTTGTTCTCACTCTGTACTATATACAGGAACACACACACACACACACGCTTTTTCATACTGAAATGATCCAGGGGGTAGTCTGGTAGGTTTGGAGCGGTGTAATGTCTGAACTGTGTCAAGAGATCCTCCTGAGCATCTACAGGGTTGTGGTAAATATACTGTACAAGTCGAGAGCAAAAAAACATTACACATACCACAATTTGATAAATATATACACTATATTTCCAAAAGTATTAGCTCACTTGCCTTTGGACACATATGAACGTAAGTGACATCCCATTTTTAATCCATAATATGACGTCAGCCCAACCTTTGCATCTATCTACATCAGACATCTATGTGTCTGACGTTCTCATCCAATGTCACACACTGATATTGGATGAGAAGTCCTGGCTCGCAGTCTTCGCTCTTTCTATCAGGTTGAGGTCAGGACTCTGTGCAGTCCAGTCAACTTCTTCCACACCAAACTCACTCATCCATGTCTTTATGGACCGTGCTTTGTGTACTGGTGCAGTCATGTAGGAACAGGAAGTGGCCATCCCCAAACTGTTCCCACAAAGTTGGGAGCATGGAATTGTCCAAAATCTCTTGGTGCTGAAGCATTCAGAATTCATTTCATTAGAACTAAGCGGCCAAGCCCAACTCCTAAAAACAACCCCACACCATAATCCCTGTTCAGTTATTAGGTAGGTGAGTAAATACTTGCTTTGCAATATAGTGTATATAAAAATACATATTTTTATACTATTAGTAATAGCACAATAACCACAAACTCTATCCTAGCTTTGTGTTGACTCTCTCCTGACATGTATGAGGTTAAAAAACTCAAGCATTAGCAAGTAAATATTATTTTAAAAGAACTGTACTTAAATGAGTTACTTTAAAGGTATTGTAAGCAGCATGTGATGCGCTCATAGTGGTTTGAAAACGGCACTGCAGTCTAAATGAAAACAATGCTCTGTGAGTTGCCAGTCTGCCACTTTTGTGAATGGACAATCGGCAATGTAGTTTTAGAACCAAAACAGAAAATGTAAACATAAACAACTTGTCCATTATGTAAAATATATTGGTAATTATTAATAAATCAGCTGTACCATTGTTATCAGTAAAACTAATATTTGATTTAAACATGTTTACCTTATATATTGGCACACGGTGTTAATTTTTATGGAATATAAAAATATATAAACCACTTATAGCACCTTTAATATAATATTCTAAAAGAAGTATAACTAATGAATGAAAGTATAATTTTCTACCTTTGACAAAGTTTAATACTAAATTTAACAGAAAGTAACGCACCCTTCAATACTGCTTCATTCACTTAAAAAAGCACAGAGTCTAGCCTTTGGGACTGTTTAGGCTGCAGTATTAACAGGCTCCAGCTGAACTCTGCTGTTACATTCTGACATAATTTCATACACAGAGAGAGTATAAAGCCCCATTTCTTTTAATTATAATGCCCCCACATGTTTTCCCCCTCTGTTCACTGTGTGTTGAGTGTGGTGTATTGTAGTTTAATTGAGACAGTTGCAGGACTGTGGGGGGGGGGGCAGTGAGCAGGCCCGGCCGACCGGAGAGGGCTGCTCATTATGCATGCCGATTGTTGGAGCTGGATTTGTCTGTGTCCAGCTGCACCGAGAGAGCGAGCAGAGGAGAGAGAGAGACGCAGACTCGCTGACGCCAGCCTCGGAATTCTCCCATCCATTCAAAGAGAGAGCCGATTGTGTCCACGGCCTTCCCGAACACCACCTGATCCACACACACACACGTCTCCTCTGCGTGTGTGTGTACACTCGGAGAACTCTGGAATCTGCACAAGGCTGTCATTAGCTGAGGTTTTTTCCAACTTACTGACAGCAGCTATACTTGCTAACTCGGGTTAATCTGATTTTGTGTTGGGGTAAATGCAGCGGTGTTTACCTACACTTCGCATGCAGACTGTAATGCCTAACCTTTCAGACTGGGCTTGTGTTTGAGCAGATAGGGGTCTGGGAGAAAGGGCACATTGTGTAACAGTAGCAGAGCAGTGCCAGGCTTTGGAATCTACTGTAGAGAGATGCATTGGAAACACTTTTATGACACTTTTATGTCCTTCATATGACTCTGTATGTAATGAGGTGTGACGAGAAGTGGGATGATGAAGCCACAAATAAAACTGTTGACTGTTGTAGGTCAATATGTAGAAAATATTTTTGTACTTAACCCTCATCCTATCAACCTGTTTTACAGAAATAGATGACCGAGTGGGGTCACCTTGTACCCCACAGAGGAAAAGCTGTGAAAAACAAACCAAACACCAAAATACTGGATTTCTTTTCTCTTTGGTCATCTGTAGTGATGTGTTAACTTTCAAGATTTTGTTTGTTTGATAAACTGGTAAATTTGTTTGACACTTGAAATTATAGACTTTTTTTTAATGTCAGGAACAAACCACACTAACATAAACAAAGCTCCTGCACTACTCTTCTTTCTGATGTAGTTCAGTTTAGAATAATTTAAAATAAACTTTATTTTTTACTTATTTGTATATTCACTCCAATATAGAATGAATCCCCCCAAAAATATGTAAAGTTTTACTTTTTTTAAATAGAAATTTGTGGGTGACTTCAGACATGTTCCTGACTTCAGATTCTGTCGGGACTTTGTTTTTAGTGATTCTTAAAATTATTTTTACTTTAAAGAATAAGTTTTCTTTAAAGTTTTCTGCCTCAGTCAGAGCCCAGAGTGTGGCCTGTATGTGACCTCAGGACCCTCTCTGTTGTGTGTGGACAGTGTGGTCCTAAGGGGCCTCAGTGAACCTGAACAAACTTAAAAATGACAGACAGTGAGCTCATAACCTGCCTGTAGTCTGTTACATGCAAATATTGATGTTTTGTGAAAGAAAAACTAATTAAAGTGATTAAAACATAAAAAAAAATACATATGTGAAAATAAGTACTTTCGAGTGGGGTCTTTAGTGACCCCAATACTTGTCTGTTTGTAAAATTCCCAAACTGAAACCGAAACCAAAAACAACTATATGAAGTTGTAGAAAAAACAAGTAGCCTGACAAAGTCATGAAAAATCAAAGTGATGAAATAAAGCATCACTGAGATATGATGAAAAATATACACCTGGGGTCAGGTTTTACCCCACTTGGTCAGATGAGGGTCAAAGACAAACCATGCAACTTACAAACCTTAATTAAACAGCTTCAGAGTCAGTGTAATGACTAAAAAAGTTGTTGCAAGGTGAAGAAAGCCTGCCCCTCCTTCTGACATATCATGACAAAAAAACAGCCTTGTAAGAATGGGAGCACCCTGAAGTCTCGAGTCTTGTGAGGGATAAGTGAGTTTTTACCATAGAGCTTTACTCCGAAATGTAGGGGAGGCTCCGTAGAGAAAAATATGACCGAACAGTGAGGAAACAAGCAAAAATACATCGTTTCACTTTCCGATATTTATTGTATGATTGATTTTTTTTTTTTTTTTTTTTTAAAGAAAGTAATGCTCTACTTCAGTCTCTTTATAAAGTTTATCCTTTTACACTTAGCTGGCGTGGGATTGGGGGGACTGCTCTCTACTTCCCCTGCTGGTGATAATTGGAATCACCTGGACTTATACTTTTTTCTTTGTTGTCTATGTATATATATAATTTTGCTTGCTACTGCACTTCCTGCAATTTTGAATCTTAAATAAGGTGTTTTTCTGTTTACCTGGGGCCCCTTCTTTTGAGCTAATAATGTTTGAAAGTAAAAAATGTACTCTTTCATAAATGAATAAAGGCATACTGTGGTATGCCATAAAAGGGGGTTGCAAAATCAGCTGGCTGAGAACAAATAGGAAAACATAGAAGATCTAATCTATGAAAATCTAATTTTTACCAATAACATGTATTTAATATCAATACTGTTGCTCACTGATAAATATAGCCATAATGTGTTACCCAACAATATGATTTATTACGAGTTATATATTGTCACAGTGGTGTATATGGTGATTTGATTTTTTTTTATTCCATATTTTCTATTTCTTTTGGAGCTAACATATCTACTTCTGAGAGATCTAATAATTACAAAAGTCTCCACCAGCTCTTCTTTTTGCTTATTGCTTTTCTTGCCTTTTGTTGTCAGTGTCCCAGCTCTTTTAGATGTGTTGCTTTTACTATGATTTTTTCTTTTACTATGATTATAAAAGGTAATTTTCAGAAACTGGAATGTTATTAGGTTTAAAGTTAAGCGGGTGTTAAACCAACCAATAATATAATAATAGCCAATAATGTAATACTTGCCAATAACATAATGATTTTGGCAACTTTAAACATATTAAAGCCAATAACTTAATAACTTGCCAATAATGTAATAAATGTAATTTTGAGCCAATAAAGTTTATTATGCAACATCCAACAGAGACACTGACAAAACATAAAAAGTCTCTTGAGACAAAACATCTAAAACTCTAAAACCAAGTCCAGCTGATTTATTTTTAAACTTTTTTTTTTAAGAAAAAATTCTCCAACTAGCTCTTACAATCCGATCCACTAAAGCTATTTCTGACTGTACAAAACTGCAAAGAAATAAAATAAAGAAATTAAATAAAAATAAAAACAAAAGGAAAACATCTTATTTTCAAGAAATGCTGCAGGTTAGGCTGCAGTTATTATATTTTGAAAGGATTTTTTTAAATGCTATGCCAATAATTAAATAACTTATTACATCATTGGCAAGTTATTACGTTATTGGCTTTATTACATTATTGGTTGTTACATGGAGGGTTTTGGTTTACTGGGAGCTTTAACATTCAACTGTAGAAAATGCATCACAAAATACAAGAGGTTCACAAGATTCTAGATCTGGTCTGTGATCAGATTAGGCCTAAAAAAAATCTGGCCTCCTATTGAAAACACTCACCAATATATGACTTTATTTATTTGGCAATAACTCTATCTAACTGTGTCACACAATCCACAGGATTAATCAGCATGTTCCCATCACTGTTCCCCAGGTGGAGGCCCTCTGATCCTCCCTTCTGATTGGCTGCTTGTCCAGCCTCTCTTATGACTGTCCCACTGCTGTGTGTGTGTGTGTGTGTGTGTGTATGTGTGCTCTCGTTCCCACCAGACCTTAATAACATCCAGGACAATATTTGTGCTGCTCTTGAAATATTTCGGCCTGATATTTAAGGTCAGCGTCATGTTTGGATACTGGGAACTGTTCACACAATCCCTCTCTAAAATAGGCCCGGTCTCACGGTTCAGTGTTGTTACGATATAGTTTGAGGCTGAGTCACCCTTGTCATTTTTTCTTTCTTTTTTTTCTTTTTTTTTTTTTTTTTTGGGGCAGGAGTGGTGGCACAGTGGGGCAGGACAGGGCACTACTGCCAGGAAGAGACAAACATCTGTGAGACTTCTGTGGGATGGGAGGGATAGGTCCAGCTGGAGAGCTTACGCACTCACTCGCTCTGGGATGAGAACATACTGTCATTTGTCACTGCAAGTCACAACTTCATTTGGTCTATGCTGGTGGTATTCCCATAAACGATTACAATAAGAGCAGGATGTGAACAGGTTTGGACGTCAAAATGGAGCAAGGTGGTCCTTATAACTGTCAACTTAAATATTCCAACTCCTGCTTCTAAAGATGTAAGAATTATGGGAATTGCCATTTAAAGGTGCAGTTACTTTTTATTTTTCAAACACTTTCAAGCCATTATTCAAGTTACAGTATTTTTTGGGTGATCAAATATTTATTGAATTGTGCGGTTTGCAATACATACATAAGACGCACAATAATATTTTGTATAATTTTATCCCATCCCATCTTACCCTCAGCAATGGGCCAGTAACAAAATAGCAACAAATAATAGTAAAAACACTTTAGGCCTTACATCCTGGTACACACTGGGCAGTGGCCTGTTACTCACAGGGCTATCACAGAGACACACACTTACAGACGATAGATGGTGGGACGAAGCTGGAGTACCCAGAGAGAACCTACAGTGACACAGGGAGGACATGCAGACTCCACCCAGACAGAGCCGACCAGCCTGAGGCTCGAAAAAATACACATAGCTATGTATTGTTTCAAGTTATAATTGTGGTACAACTTGGGTGAACACATTAAGTTTCAAATTCATCTCAATTTAGACGAGAATCCAAGCTGTTTTTAAATCACCATTACACTGTACATACCATAGGTGAAACATATGAGGCCTTCTATCATAAAACATTAAGCATACACTTACAGTACCAGTCAGAAGTTTGGACACATTTGTGTCCACCTCTGGTTGTTATGCAGACTTCCTCTGGTGGAGCTCAGGAGTCTTTTGCAGTACAAATACTGATTTAATTTTAATTTAGATCCAGTTTTATTCCTGAGGTCTGCTCTTGGAGATTACATTTGTGTACATAACTGATAAGAACTGTTTTACTTTAGTATTAGTATTGATCTAGTCCTGTTTTAGTTCCAGTTAATGGATTAGTCCTGGCTTAAATCTGGTTTAGTCGTGGTTTTAGTCCTTGATTTGTCCTGATTTCCACAATAAGTCCTAAGTCCAAAAAGAAAAAAAAAAAAAAAAAAAAAAAAAAAACAGGAAGGACACAGTTTAACATTTTCTACCAAGAGCTAGAGATTTATGTTTTATTTGTGCAAAATGATACACTTAGTTCCATAAATTCTTAATGCAGCAGCTTCACCGTGTCACATGCTCACTTAGAATGGTGGCAAAAGATAAATGTGGTATCAATTCTAAAAAGTGAAGTCTGCTTCTTTGTCTAGTTTGCTACTTTGCACGTGCCAATATTTAAAGGTCCCCTATTCTGTTAAATTAACTTTTTTGAGCTTTTGGCCATGTTATAATGTCAAAAACATACCCGGAGTTGTATTTTGTTTCATTCTGACTTGTTTAAATACTCCTGTATGCTGAAGCCTATGTTAACATATATCTTAAACTTGTACTATATTTACTATATGTACTATATTTATGTATCTCTGTACTGTGCAGTACCCACCATTACTGTCAATATCATCATATTCCGGCATCACCATGTACATATGTGTATAACCTGTGTGGTTGTTTTGCACTGTTAATTTGATAGAGTTTATATTTATAATGTTACATATTTTTGCTCTTTTTAGATTTTTTCTTGTAAATAATTCATATTGCGCTTTGTTGTTTGGAATTCTCACTTTATGTTTTGCTTTCTGCACTTTATTATGTATTTAGAGCTGCCTGAACAAGTGAATTTCTCCCCTGTGTGATTAATAAAGTGCAATCTAATCTAATCTATAAATTAGTCCAGCCTTGTGTTATTGTTCCGTTTAAAAACAACAATAAAACCATTAGACTAGTTTCAGATTCAGAATGACATCACGGTATGACTTTGTGGAAAAGTTGCTTAAAAGTTACATGCTCTGAAAGTTGATTTGTCATTGTATGACACTGCCAAAGTCCTGTGTGTCCTTCCTCTCTCCCTGCTCCAGCTGCAGACAGAACACAGCAGCTCCGTGCGAAGGCGTACCCGGCTTCGACAGACAGCTCCTCTCCACCAATCAGCTCTCTGACCGTCGAGCGCGCGGGGGAGGGCGGGCCGTGTGCCAGAGCGAGGGGAGTGCGCGTCGGGGTGAATGGATGACGTCGGGAGGCTGGCGCCAGCATGTCTGGGACTGGCGCGTTAGATCAACACAGCTGGGCCGGGATAGGACACGCAGCTGGCCCGGGCCTGCATTCCTCCACAAAACAGGATTGTGAGAAAAGGCGAAAATAAGACCCAAATAGGAGCAAGAACGGGACGTGCTTTGATGTCAACTGAAGGAGAGCAACCTTTGGAACCGCTCGAATGTCTCTTTTTCAGTGTGCTGTTGTGTAGAGTGACTTAACGGTGAAGGTGCGCCCAGTACGCGTTCATGTAATTAGATTAAACGTCACATACGCACTGACCAGGGCTGATCACTCAAGCCTTATCTTATGAAAACACACCGGCCATATACAAGGCACTGACCCTTTACCTACATATACATCATTTACGTTATTATCTGTGTTTGTTTGTCTGGATAGAGCCGCGTGGATGTTCCAGTTTTCCCATGAGAACGCACACTTTACACATTCAATTAACTTTCATCCGTGCGCCTTTAGCAACGACTGTTTGGCACTTGTGTGACCAAACAGAACACTTGGATTATTCATTTTCATAGACAACACATTACATTGTTCCAATTCATGACCTATATTCCAAATAACTTATGGGTGTTTTATTATGCCAACGTTTGGAACCGTTTTTTTACTCATTTGGAAACACTTAACCAAACGCCCCCCTTCTCGACCATACATACATTTAATATTAGCCTTATTTACTAATAACAATGTATCAATTCTATCTCAAGAAGCAGATTACATTTATTTCATTCATCTAGCTCTGTTTGTCTAAATTTTCCTTGGATTTTTGTTAGATTTCAGTATTTCAACATTGCCTGACCGTTATAAACAACGCTACATCAAAACAACCCTCCACCTCTGTATTCTATAGCCTATATTTTATTATGGAGACTTGTAATAACCTCTAATATGGAAAACGAAGCCATTCTAATTCACCATCTTGTTACATTGTCTTTGGAAGAATGCGCAACAACAAGTATCGTTCCATTTCGTGAACTTTACCCATCGCTTTCCAGTGACAAACACAAACTGCCTTGGACAATCCCTCCAGGCATCCCACTCTCCAAACTTTTCCTCATTCTTTCCAAGGTGATCCCGGCCAATTAGCGCGGGGATGCTCTTCGATTCCCACCAATCACAGCTCGGTGCGAGGAAGTAGGCGTATCCCCAGCGCGCTGCCTATATATAAAACCCTGCCCGTACTCTGCCCATGACAGCGCTGTTGCTTCGGAAGCACCGAGTCAAGACTGCGTTCGAGGTCTTTTTTTTTTTACCAATCCCGTTTGAACCACCATGAAAGCCATCAGCCCCGTACGCGCCGTGAGGAGCTGCTACAAGGCCGTGTGCTGCATCTCGGAGCAGAGTCTGGCCATCGGCAGGAATAAGCACGCGTGCCTGGACGAGCCCGGGAGCGCGCTGTGCGACATGAACGACTGCTACTCCAAACTGAAGGAGCTGGTGCCCAGTATCCCGCAGAACAAGTCCGTGAGCCAGGTGGAGATCCTGCAGCACGTTATAGACTACATCTTCGACCTGCAGATCGCGTTAGAGGCGGAGGACGCGGTGCTGGCTCTGAAGGTAAGCCACGGGACCTCCGAGATAACACCATTTACTCATTGTAATGCTTGTACAGCTATGTTTTGAACCCTAAAAGAAAAGATGCACACGCTAAATCGCTTTACCTAATGCGTAAAGACAGTAGAGGTTTTTACGCACCACTTTCCTCGTTGTTGTTGTCAGACGTTCATCATTACTCGAGGCTAAAGGGATCAAGTGTACGTTCTCGTGTGGATTTTTTGTACATTTGCTCATGTAATCTTCCTTGGCTCAATTATCAAGCTTGTAACATACTACTACGTGCCTGCGTAAAAAAAAACACACACTTATATTTGACTGTTTTAATGAAATAGGCTACCACACGATGGGTAAACGCCCCCGTGCATGGATACGAGGTAACTAAGGTCGTTCCTCTGTGCGCTCTCATGCCTTTTGCAATCTTATTTTGAAATAGTACAGTTGCATCACTTTGTTGCAGCCTTCTTTCGAATCCTTCAAGTGTGCCATCGTTGCCTTAACAGCATTGTCTTTGCACAAATGATTCCAACACGTCTCAACTGTGCGTAATTGCCTGTTAAGTAGCATGAATGATCGTTTTTTTAGCCACGATTAACAATGTCACATGCTCTGTTATAAAACTCTCTCATCCTTGTTCGTGATTACGCGTGGCTAAACGCGTTTAGTGTGCGTACTGGTGAGGATACTGGATAGAATTAGCATCTTGGGCATACTTAGTCCATTGTAAGTTGAATTTTCTTTGGGTTTGCATACTGGAAAGTGCATTCTTCTTTGTCTTAAACGTCAGGCTTGTAACATAATGCTTCTATTCTGTTGTTATCTATAAGAGAACCTTTATGTTTACAAGACTATTGCATTGTTTGCTGAGAAATGTCTTTTTGCTCTCCCTTCAGACCGCCGATCTTACACACAACTTCTCCAAAGAGGACGAGCGGTTGTGCCACTAGGACCAGCATACAAAATCATGGTATGTACTGACTTTTTTTGCCTAAAACCTTATTCAACAGCAGTCCTAAAAACAAACTGTGCCCGACTTTGTGAGCAGTGAAGACATTTCCCACTACAGCAGCCCCCTGCCAATTAGACAGGCTGCGCAGTGGATGTGTAGCGGATTCATTGCTATCTGCCCGGGGTTAATGAAAGTTCCATGCGCGGCGCCAGTCTGTCTGCTGCGGGGGGACGAGGAGGGAGGGAAGGAGGGAGGGAGGTTAGAGAGGGGGGGTGCTCAGCCACACATCCCACTTCACTTTTCTTTTTTTTTTTTCTCTCTCTTTCCCTCGTGCAGGTGCAGGGAAACACATGTCTCCACTTCACTCCGGGCAAGAGGACAAGAGGGCCAGGAGTAAAAGGGTGGGATAGGTATTCGGAGGAGGAGGAGGAGGAGGAGGTGGAGAGAAAAAGTGGACTATGTTCTCTATGCTATGATCGAAACACAGACTTTGGCTTCTGGACAATGAGTCAACACCAAAGCACAAGCCAGCCATTGGAGTTATCATATAGCTTTGTGTGACCTTTCCTTTTCTCCCAAAAAACACGGAATCCCTTATACCCACGTCTAGATATATGTGTCCTTTTTACATTCCAGAGTATTGTGGACTGAACTCATCTCACTTAAAACCCTCTCACCACCCCTCATCCTTGTTTTAATTATGTTTATATTAATTTGAACGGGTCAGTTTCAACAAAGTATTTCAGACCAGCATATATTGATTTACATAGCCCTATAGCAAACTAATACCCAGTGCTATGTTTGTGCCATTTTGGTGTGAGATTAGCCTCTTTGGATCTGAATGCACAGTGTGACCTTTTTGACTTGTTTAATCAGTTGCTGGTAATGGCCGTTGCATTGTGGATAGGACTTTTCCCTTGGAAATATCATTTAAGTCAGGGGTCTCAAACTCAGATTCACCAGAGGGCCTCATAAAGGTTGAAGTAATAGCTTTAACATTTTTTTAAAAATTTTTTCTTGAGATGACACGTGAAGTACTTTTAAGCGCAAGTAGAAAGAAGCAATGGAATAGCGCCAAAAACTCTCATCAAGATTTAGCCAAACAAACAATAGCAAGGTACCTTTGACCTTTTTAGACATTACAGTAAAAAAAAAAAAAAAAAAAAAAAAGCTTGTTATAAAACATTATCATGTGAATTTTTATGTCAGAATCACTGTTTAACTTAAAAAAGTAATTCAGTATAAAAATGATTTTACTGGCAAGACTACATTATGTTTAGGACTGAAAATTTAATCAAAATCACAATTTGAATTGCTGCAATTAGCAAAGGCAGCACTTATTTAGGTGATGTAATGTCCTGTGCAGAGAACAATAATGTGTATAATCTGTGCTGCAGCTGTAGTTTAGGCCTCTACAGACATGATCTGAAAAGTGTGTGATTCCTTGTATTAAATTAATATTTAATGTTTTCTCAAGTGTCAATGCTCCAACATATGCTTAAAATGAGTACTATGAACTGAACAAAAGTCACAATTAGATATTTAAAAAAAAAATTCATTCAGCCTTAATAATGTTTTGGAAATTATGCCCAGGGCCGGACAGCAGGGGGAGGCGGGCTGAAAATGGCCTCCAGGCCTCAACTTTGAGACCCCTGATCTAAGTTTTTATTGCTATTCAGAGAAATAGTTGGTTGTTCCTTTTTTTTTTTTTTTTTTCAAAATGTCAGTCTATGAATCAGGAAATTCAATTTTTGTGACTAATTTTTTCTTAGAAATTTTGCGAAATTCTTTGCAAATCATGATTTCTAATGCTATTTTTAGAATGACCAAATTCTGTGACTTTTTTAATTTAACATTGCGTTTTTGTTTGGTTTTTTTTTTAAAGAAAGCGATGTTTATGAACTTTTATTAGCATCTTTTCTTCTTGGCTCTCTCTCCATGTCTTAGCTCTAAAACTCTATTTTCGAAATTTTGAAGTTCACTTTTGGCATAAAACGGTTACCTTGTCTTACTAGCGCTCGCATGAACTGTATTTTGAAGAAAATTCAGGATCGGCAGAGCGTAGTATTGTCTTGTGATACTTGGGGCCCACGGCAGACGGTACTCAAGGGTCCCCAACACTGACTGGACTTTAAACTCTTCAATATTCCATGCTCAGACATTGGTCTACAACTGTAAAACTTTAGCCATGTACAATCAAGCTATGTATGCATTTTGGTGCGACCCCCTTATTGCCACTTGGGGCCCCTGTAACCTGGTCTGAACTCCTTTAGTGAACCTGACCCTCTGTGACTGTTACCACATCATTCGATCATGTACATATCTGAAATGAGTGGCTGTTGAATGGATATTTTCCCAACTCTACACTAGAGTTAATTGTAACCGTTTGTAGGGAGTGTCTTATTTCTACAGACTCTGTGCACTGGGTTTTATAAACTCACTTATTATTATCCATTTGTATTATGTTCTTATGTAATGGAATAAAAAGACGTCAACCGATGCCGGATGCGTGTCGTTCTTGTAGCCGCCGACTTCGATGCCGACTTCTTCTTGACTTCTTCTTGGATGGCGCGGAGGTGCTGATAAAACAGGATGTATGTTCGCTCGAAGCTTGAGGTTGGAAATCAAACAAAAGGGAGTTTCCGGTGAGTCGACTGCAGATTTTCCAGAAAATGCCTCATGCCCCGAACGAGTTGAACAAGCAAAACAACGTATTTGTCATAATCACAGTCAGAATAATAGTGCACATCATTCTAAAAACATCATTTGTAAAGCAATGGGAAAATGTCAGGGGATGAAGTCATTTTTGTATATTATTTATGGCATAAAACACTTCAGGGATTTTGAATTGTGTCATAGAGATGGCAACGTGCTCATCTAATTTTAAAATACTGAGGCTACTACTCCTCTCTTGCGTGGATAGAAAGATGTCTCATAAATAGAATCAATACATTTTTCATAATTTTGTGTGATATTTTGGATTCATAACTTAATATCTAACAGAAAAGGTAAACAAGAAAAACTTAGACTAGCTTTTAAGTACTACCTTTAGTGATCCGACAGCTTCCTCTAGTGGTAGAGATGAGTTACTGCAGCAGGGAAACGTCTGCTACATGCAATAGGTAGCAATTACAGTTTTTCAGTAGTGGAAGTAGTTTTTACTCAAGTCAAAGTATAGATAAAGGAGCAAAAATTTATTCAAGTAAGAGTGAAAATTTCTACTTAAGTAAAAATATAAAAGTACTAAATTTCAAATGTACTGGTGAGTGAAAAAGTAAGTGTTTTGCACTTACTTCAAGAACAAAAGAATGTGATAAATGTGAGGGATTTTGCTGAAAAACTGTGTTAAAAACTAATGGTTAACAGTTCAATAGAAGAAACTGAACCTGTAGGTGAGGTTTTTCTGAAGAGTAATACTTTACTGCATCTGTTATACTTCTTTTGTCTACAATGAACACATGGCAAAAACTAATGATTTTAAACCAAACTCAAAATAGTTTTTACTTTAAACAAATTTTTAAAAGTAGCGTAAAACGTACATAAACTTGCTCTAAAATGTAAAGTAAAAGTAAAAGTACCCCTTGTAAAATGTGTACAGATACATGAAATTTGTACTTAAGTAAGTAACTACTAAGTACTTTTACTTTGTTACATTGCACCACTGCAGTTTCTCTCAATGGCTTTGACACATTTCTCCATTCAGAATTGTCATTTGCAAAACAGGTCACACAGAAAATCCAAACAGGATTTCAGGTTCTCAAAACAAAGGTTGTTCTGCATCAAAACTCTTAAAATGTCTCCCAAAAGCAAGCACCAGTCACCTTCACGTGCACATTCACTCTTTTCACACAGCAGGTCTGAGTCCTGCTCTCAGTAGCTACACTCATCACTGACTTGCAGTAAGTGTCTGAGTTCATACTTTACACAAATGAATGAACAGACGACTGAGGATATTTTCTAAAATCTGACTGTTTTTATATTGGAACAATAATGTCCAGTATTTATATGTAGATAGATGATAGATAGATGTAAATAGAGAATGTGTATTTTGCTGATGTCTGCACTGTACAATAATTTACAACAAGAAATGACCAGGACAGTAACAGCAAACTGAAGCAAGGAACATTAGTTTTATTCTTTATGGTGACATCTCTAACACTATCAAGAAGAACTGGTAACAATAAATATAGAAATATATAATAAATATATGTATTTTGTTTGTGAAGACTCTCACTCTTCAGGCTAATTAAATCACAATAAAATGTTAAAAGGAATTCATCTGGATTTGGTTTTCCAAGTTTTCTTCCAAGTTTTCTACTTTGGAAAACCAAGTCCAGATGACTTCTTTTTGTTGTATGTGTATTTTGATAAAGAAAAAGAAGAGCATGAACATCTCTTCTGAGGGCTGCTGGGAGAATCATCTTAAATGACAGATCCAACCTCACTTATCATCATCTGACCCTATCCTCTGCATCCTCTTCTCTTGCCCTAACTAACTTCATGTCCTCCTCTCATGAAAACAGACTCACAGACACATGTGACTCTACATTTGCAATAGTTAATGTTGGTTTTTATTATTGTGACCTGCTTTTTTACAAAACTTACTTTTTACATACAAAAGTGAATATTAAACATATAATTATTCTTACTGTCTTATATTAATTGTCTGATCAGACATGAAACTGTTCTTTCTGCAGGTGTTGTCACAGAAGAGGAAGCTCGGGTGCAGCTGCCGACCCAAACAACCTGCTTTTATTTTCTAAAGCTGTGGAAAAAAAAGACAATACTGTAGATGAAAATACACTGCATTGATTCTCACACTTACCATTATTAAACTTAAAGAAGCACAGATCTTAGCCAGGACTAACACAGGACTAAACTGGAATTAAACCAAGACTTAAACCAAGTCTGAACCAAGGCTAAACCAGAACAAAACCAGAGCTAAATCAGGACTAACACAGGACAGGACTAAACTACGAATAAACCAAGACTAAACAGGTACTAAACCAGAATGAAATTAGAGCTAAACTACGAGGACTAAACCAGAACTAAACAAAGGCTAAACCCGGACTATACCAGTACAAAAACAAAGGACAAAACCAAGATTAGTCCAGGACTAAACCAGAGCTAAACAAAGACTGAACCCACACTTAACCAGTACTAAAACAGGACAAATCCAGGTCTAAACCGGGTCTCCAGGTCTAAAACAAGACTAAACCAGGACAAAACCACGTCTAAATCAAGGCTAAAGTGGGACTAAACCCGAATTTAACCAGTACAAAAACAGGACAAAACCAGGACTAAACCAGGACTAAACCAGGACTAAAACTAGGCCCAACTAAATTAAAATAAGTTGAACTGAGTACCGCCGGTGGTACCTGTCCCACAGTGTGAGAATCACTGCAGTATGTTGCATGGCCCACTTGTACTATATAGTCGTCATATACTCTACCATATATTAATACTCTGAACGCTGTAGGTTTGTGAGTCAAATAATAAAGTAAGATGCACACAAAGGTGGAACAAGTAACCTACATCGGTACTCAGGTAAAAGTACTTTTACTTCAAACTGATATAGCTCAATTAGAAGTAAAAGTGAGATTATTACTTGATCAAAAGTTACATAAGCATGGACTGTAAATTTTTACTTACTTACTACTACTGCTGCTGCTAATACTACTTCTACTGTCACCACTAGGGGTGAGGGTTTTATCCACTTTACCACCAAAGAGTACTCAAACATACTACTTTACTTGTTTGTTTGTTTTTTTTAAGCATACAAAGCCTTACATTGCTGAATCTACATTATAGTTTTGTACTTTTTATGAACCTGTATGTCACCACAAGAGGGCGACATTTGCTCACATTTTACCCTACATGTTCCTCCAAATCAGCTAAAGCAAATGTGTTGGAAACAGTGGATGGATAACAGAAATTGTTTATTTTATTTATGTTTATTTGAGGACAAGTATGTTTCTTGAACTCTTGTCACACAATACAAATTTTTAGCTGAAGCTAATTATCAATGCCCGTCCCCAGTTAGGCTTTTACACAAAACACAACACAACCAAACAACAGTGACAATACAAGACCATACAATCAGACACAAAAACATTATAAATACAACGACAGATCAGTGGAGTCAATAATGTTCACATTTCTGACCTCATTAAAAAGTTTTTCAGTTCATGTTTGAAACTTCCTTAAAAAACAAACAAAAACGCAATGTTAAATTAAAAAAGTCACAGAATTTGGTCATTCTAAAAACAGCATTAGAAATCATGATTTGCAAAGAATTTCACAAATCTAATTTCACCTCTGAAGGAAAAGTGTTCCAGGCTTTGGTGCCTTGTACAGTGAAGGCTGTTAGTTAAAAAAAAAAAAAAAAAAAAAAAAAAATCACAATGCATTTCAAATGAGGGCAGTAAGAATTTTGAATAAAATTTCTATAATTTCTTTATTTGCTCATGTCCACATATGTGGTACGGAGCACAAACACAAACAACAGACAAATAATAGACAAAGTAACACACACTCACTGATAGAATGGAAGAACACCTTCAAAAAAGCACCAAGCTTACAAATAATTCCCATTTTCCCAGATTGCAGCAACAGTACAGGCTTATACATCGATGGTCGCTCTGAAAAAAATTCCAGCAAATACTTGCTCTACATCTAATTACCTTAGGATTCATGCACTCAAACAAAACATGAAATTCATCTCCCACACAATTATTTTCACACAAATTACAAATTCTCCAATTCTGCTACATTAATTCACAAATTTGCAGCTCCAAAAATATGAATAAAACCCATGTTTATACCTTCTTTATCAGACATTCTAAAGATGAGACATGAAACTCACTTCAGTCTAATCCTATAGAGTCTCCACCTTAGAGTTAGAATACCCATAGACATGTTTGTACAGAAACAGAGAGAACTTTATTCAGTGAAAATACATTAATATCCACCTCTATTGCTATCCATGTAAATGAAGAGGTTTTCTCAACATAGGACAATACTTAAGACAGAGATAAATACACAAATATACAAAGAATTACAAGATATACAGTTGAAGAAAGTGTGTATTAATTATGTGTAGGTATGTTACATGGGAGTGCAAATGATCATGTGTATCAAAGGGGCAACAGAGAGGAAGTGTCAGAGGTAAAACAGTCCCAGGTTTGTTATTGATGAGTCCAACATTAATGGACTGAATGGACCGTAGCCTCCTGCCTAAGGGGGGTAAGTCAGAGTCCATGTCCAGGGTCACTGTAATCTTCTCAGCTAAGTGCACTATTAGCTGCAGTCTATCTCTGTCCCTGGCAATGGCTTCAACAAGTGAAGGAAGACATGAGGATGGAATCTGATAATACTACTCACTGCACTTTTGCTAAAAATGATGGAGAAGCCAGGTCATTCGTGGTTCAGTTTAAAAATGTTTACACCCAATAAACTGTATTTAGCTTTGCAAATTAGTGTGAGATTGACAGAGCAGGATCACAGGAGCAGTGCAGCGTCTGAAGTAATGCGGCCGTTGTATTTGTCCACTGTGGTGAAGAATTGATCAGTTTACTGGTTGATACATTCGTACTCTAGCCTGTGGTCATGAGCGTTGGGTCATGACTGAAAGGACAAGAATGCAGATACAAGCGGCCAAAATAAGTTTCCTCTGCAGGGTGGCTGGGTGCTGCCTTAGAGATAGGGCAAGGAGCTCAGTTACCTGGGAGAAACTTGGAGTAGAGCCGCTGCTCCTCCACATCAAGAGAAGCCAGATGAGGTGGCTTGGGCATCTGTTCCGAGACCTAGGACACACCAGAGGGACCATGTCTCTTGGCTGGGCTGGGGTTTCCAATGGAAGAGCTGGAGGAAGTGTCCAGAGAGAGGATAGTCTGGGCGTCCCTGTGTGACCGATGGACTTCTGCTTTGTGTTTGAGTTGTGTGTAGTGAGTGAAGAACCCACGAGACACCAGGATGATGTTTGGAGGCGTGCTCTGTTTACTGCACCTTACACTTAAACAAATTACATTAGCGTGTGCTAGCGGACCTCCTGCCCAATCCATACAAAACATAACACACCATGCAGCGCCCGTCGTTATCCTAAAAAAACTACATAACTAGCACCATCGACCGTCCCAGTGTCGTTACAACAGCTCAAGTACAATTGCATCACCGTTCATTGTTTAAACAGAGAAAATAAAACTAAGCATGTGAACAAACTAAACAAAATGATTACAATGGATTACAAAACTGAACTCTTCCCAGTGTGACAAAAAAGGGGAGAGGGAACAGGACAACTCAGTATGCATAGGTGACAACATTTTTGGGACACATGACGAAGAAGGCGGAGCTGCAGGATAAGGCAGATAAGGCGGAAAAAGATGGATGGATGGATGAATAGCTTTGTAAATCCTTTATTATCACTGTACCAATAATCTAAGTTTCAGTTACATTCATTAGGCTAGAAGAAAGAATTTGGTTTTCCAATGTTCTTGTTTCTTGGGACCCTTAAGACAGCACACTAGTCAGAACTAATGACTACTGCAGCAATGTAGATTAATGTAATAGAAATATAAAAAAAAAACTGTTACATTTTCACTCGTCTGACCATGAGATGGCAGCGCTGAACAAAACTTCCCAGCACTGTCAGCACTTTGGGCCCAGATCAACTCAAGAACTGCTTTGACAAAACATAAAACTTTAATATAATATTACACATTACATACAACCAGTAAAATAACTTTTCTATTTATTTTATAGGGACCAGGGCTATTCTTATGAAATCTAAACAAGGCTATTTTTAGAGATGGTGTAGGCTAATGTAAACAGTTAAAACAAATAGTCATGGCCTATAGGAGTCCTCTAGGTCACTTTCTTTTCATATGCAATAGGCCTATATGCAGTAGTAGTAGTAGTCGTAGTAGTAGTCGTAGTAGTGTGTGGCCGTGGGGGTCAGGTCAGATGGCTGCTGTCTGCTCACTGCAGTGGTCGTGGCTGTGGTGGTGGGGGAGGGGTTGTTTTCTTTCAATATCTGCTCTGAGCCAATAAGCAAGAGTGGGACTGAATGAATCCAATTATCATCTGCAACTATCTGCAGCGACACCTCACACAGGACACAATACACAATACACAGTACACAATACACAATCTACACTCTGAGCCTGGGCCAGGGGGGCTCAGTGACAAACTCTTAACCTTTCACTAAAGAGCTCTCTAGTCTACTGATGCCGAATTATCCAACTAATGTTATGGGTTTCTGTGGCATATCCCCTTCTTTAATGCATTGTTAGAGAAGGACAATGGTATAGTATATATACAACAGTTTGCTAATATTTATGTACCGCCTTTTCTCCCATATTGGGGTACATCAAGTGAACTTTGAGCATTTCATTCCACAATAATGTTTAGACGTTCAACTCAGTACATTACCGCAAATGCATACATAGATATAAAATAATGGATTGGTATATGTATAATGACAACATAAATTCATTTTATTTTCATTCTGTCACAAATGTGTGTACACATTACTGAGTGGTATTACTGCATTAATATGTGTTACTGCTTGGCTACATTCTTGTGTACTAGTGTATACCATACAACTAGGTATTATACTATATACTGGAGTTCAGGCTGAATTCATTCATTCAGCTACTTCTGTTTATAGATATAACAATTAATATCAATGTATTATTATTTGTACAACCATACACAACATAAATAGTACAATAATACTTTTTTTTTTGTTGCTGGTTTTTTTTTTTTTTTTTTTTTTTTTTGGCAAATGGAGATTTCTAAAGAGAGAATGATTGAACTGACATAATTAAGTAACATTTTCTCATAAATTCTGTTGATTTTGATGTGTTATTATTGGGAAATTTGACATGCATTTTCATTAATCCAGTTCTGTGAAGTCAGAGTTAGGCCTGGTTGGTGTATTTGTCAGTGAGATGCACATCAAGCTGTAGTGTGATAACACATTACAACAGAGCACAGTTCAAAGCCATCACAGCACTAAATCAGTAGAGAATCCATTTGGTCTTTTGCCATAATTTATTACTTTGTCATTATTTGAAGTTATTGTTATGTGAATGCTGTGTCATGCTGTGTATGCAAAGCATTTTTATACATACATGTACAGAATGTGACAAGAATTTTCCTTAAAGGGACAATAAACAAACTGGCTGACTTGGTTAATTACATTAGACTGGTATCAAAAGTTAACATACTACTACTACTATACTATACCATACTATACTATACTATACTATACTATACTATACTATACTATACTATACTATACTATACTATACCATACATAGTACACTATACTATACTATACCACACTATACTGTACTATACTACACTACACTAATACTATAATATACTATACTCCACTACACTATACTAGTACTCCACTACACTATGCTTTGCAATCTAAATATTATTGTATTTAGCACTAGGCCGACGTGAATGTTCTTTTGTCTTTGGTGGTTTGGCTTAGTACAAACTGTTCAAAAGTCTAACACATGGATTTGCCTAAAAATCTCTCAGCACTAAATTGTATTTAACATAAGCATAACGTAAACTATGGCCTATTTAAAATTCATGTGGAGATACGTATATTCTGATATTGTAAAATGAATGACATGGCAAAACTTATGCTTGGCTAGTACTGCTGTTGTTGGCATACATCTTTATACGACTGTAATAACCTAGTAGCTAATATAATCTGCTAACGTAATAACATATTATTACATTTTTGTCCTGCAAAAGTTCGCTCCTTTGTCTCCAAGTACAACTCCAAAAAATAAAGAAACGCTTCTCTCAAAAGCGCACCTGTCTCTTTAAGAAAACCCAGAACAACTGTTTTATGCAAATGAGACAAGCCGAACGTGCCGCGGGCCAATCAGCGGCCACGTCCAGCCGCGGGAGATCTGAATTTCGCGGGACCAACTTTGGCGGTAAAAAAAAAGGAAAAAAAAAAAGCAGAGGAGCTGCTGTTCTTGTGCCAGTTCTTGTCCTGCAGGGGAGAGCAGTGGAGGACAGAGACGGGGGACCTACAAACCGGACAGAAGTCTTGTCTCCGGGGACAAAAAGGACTCTTATAAACTATTTTTACATATGACTCACAAAATCGGAACTGCGTATTATATATGGCTTCATACCGGATTTGTATTCATTTCACAATGAGTAACAACGAATAAGGCAAGTTCTCCGGACAAAGCATCTTGCTAAAGTGTAAAGGAACTAGCCTAAACTTGTCAACATTGTAAGCTAGCTAGTTAATTTTCTTATTTTATTCTATTATTATTTTTTATTATTTTAATTGCATGCTTCTTTGTTATATTTATACGCGTTTAGAGACATTACTTTGCAGATTTTGCACACTATTCCTCTCTTCTGCTCACTCCTGCGTACTTTTATCGGCTCAAAATCTAACTTAGTCAAAAAGATAGTTATATAAAATGATGCGTCTGCCCAAAGGCGTCTCTCCCGGTCCTTGTCGCCCCATACCGATGGCTCTGCCCGGCTCCCATCACAAGAACATGAAGACTATGCCCAGCGCCACGGCTGTAAAGACGGACTTCTTCGGTACGAGACTGTCCAGCCCCCCCATGCAGACGGTACCGGCCGGATATTTCACCCAGATCTGCAACACCACCGCGGCGGAACAAAGAGCCCACAGCCTGTACTCAACCCCCCATGGACCCGAGGCTAAGCCCATCAGATCCTCCTCGGGTAGACTACCGGTAAGGTCAACAACAGTTTACACTTTACTTATATGCATAACCTGTCATGCAAGTGCAAGCAGCAGCAGTAGGTTCAAATGAAACGTGAGCTGTGCGTAATGGAGATGGATGAGTTTCATGGGTTATAATATGTGATATTTCATTAAACAAGGTCCAGTTTGCAGTACAAGATAGTAATCACGGGTGTAATTGTAGACAGTACAGAGAGTGCACTTCCAAAGGGGTTTACAGTGTATGGGCTGTGCAGAATGGCCCAGAGGCATTCTGCATTTAAAGTCACTGAAAGACAGTAAGTAAATATAGTACTATGCACACACAGGTGGGGTAAGGGATAATGCAGTTGTTAACATGAATAATACAAGGTTACCAGGGACAGAATGGTGGGGTGTTGTATAGCTGGACGGAGTATGGGAAACCCTAACACTAAGCCCTATTGTGAAAAATTGTAATATAAATAGAGGAATTCTGAAAAGGAAGGCTGCATTACAACATTTTTATATGTGTGTTGGTACATTTGCAATGGCACTATAATAGTAATGAACTTGTAACTAAACTTTTTTCCCAAAAAAGTGTTTGTGCAATGGGATTTGATCACATACAATGGCATGATGATGGAAAATTTACTATAAGTGAATTATGATGTTTATAATGTAAGATAAGGTGAATCATAGCTAAACATGTCAAAAGCTTGTGTTATAGTGTACAGTATGTGGTTACATGGCATTGTATGATAAAGCTGTACTGGTCATTTTGCAATTTTTTTTTATCAAGGACTAAACTATGTATAAGGTATATGACTGTTACTACATCAATATTAAGTGTAAAAGGCATAGTTCATTGTCATTGTGCTAAAATAGGTAACTTTTTCATTGAACTTGTCAATAAACAAGCATTATATGCAAAAACTGATGACGAGAAATCACAGGTAGGTAGTGGCATTAAAATAACTTGTCGTACCACCTTATACTATATAAAACATATACGTTCTTCTGGTGAGTTATGGCAGTCTTAATTATTTTGTAATATTTTGGCTCTACATTCACGTTTTAATGCTTCAAACTCTGATAATAAAGTATTTCATAAATAATATACGACTATTATAAATTTATTCCTGAAGAAAATGTGTTAAAATACATTACATTTCAAGATAGTAGTTGTGGTTACCCAGCCACAAGTGTGAATGATTCAGCTGACATAAGTAACATTGCAAGACTTGGAAGCTGTGGGAAGTGAGAATATATAAGTTAAATGTTCTCAATACTTTGTGCAGTCTACTTAGGCAGAGCTAGCGTGCTCTGTAAATTTGTCAACGGCACGTGTACTCCAAGCTGTAGTGGCCTTTTTCAAACCTGTTTTGCCGTGATAAGCTCCAGTGCAGTCCTTGCATGACTTAATTGTCTGTGTACAGTGCTTCCTGTTGGCCTGTGTTCCCCCGCAGTCCAGCTGTAGCACACACCACAAGACAGACGCTGTATGATTCTGCTGATATTAACAGTGGCAGTAATGGTGGTGGAGGGGGCCGGCTGACAGTGGTAGGGGCCCCTCTCAAGATAAGAAAGACTGTCCGGCCCCCATAGTGAGAAATAGCAGGGGTTGCTTCTACACAATTAAACAATGCAGTCATGGGACGGGCAAGCTGCTGAGGGCAATTATGTAAACTAAGGCAGTAGATAATTGGTTAGTCTTGTGGTAGTTAATGTTTTGAGAATGGATAACTGGATGTATTGCTTGGATACAGTCAGCAAGTAACATTAGTTTTTCAGTATTTTTTTTTTTTTTTTTTTTTCAGAGAGACAGAACACAGTATGTTAGGTTGAAAAACTGCATCTTATGTTATATAATTCTATAGGAGTTCCACAGGGTTCTAGTCTGGCCCCATTCATGTATAGACATGAGATTGTTTTCCACATACTCTTAGCCTATGTCTGTGCCCCTGTCTGCTTCTTCAAGCTATGTGTTGGCAGTGGCTGTTACTACAATCACTTTGTCACTGCTTTTTATTTTGTTCCTCCATCATACAAGCCTAGAACTTTTGCAAACACATGAATGTAGACATCTGAATCCAAAATTGGGTCATCTGTTTGTAACTTTTGTTTAAATCTCTTGTATAGAACAAGTGTTTAAAATGTCCATAGTTACAATTATACATGGCTTAGTCTCTGCGACCTAACTTTTATGCTTTGCTAAAAACTATCCTGTATAGGCAATACATGAGCTGTCCAAAAAATCTAATATAATAAAAGCAATATTTTTGCATGAATATTAGTATTTTTTTAGTTTTGCACCTTTTTCACTGTAGCTTTACTTTAGGCTGGACTCTTATGTTTTTACCTGTTTATAACCTAATTGGTAGTATCCTGGAGTTTCTATTTAAACAGCTTTTTGTGGTTGTCCCATGTGACAGCTGCTTCAACAGCACCTGTCATTAATGGAGCCCGCCTAACCTGTTCCTATCACCTATCACCTATCATTGGCAAGCATAAAGGTTAGAGGTCAAACTTCTCCTGGTCGGACAGTTGACTGCACCAATACACATCATTAATACAATTTATGGATAGATGGTTTTACTCTTGTAAACAATATAGGGGCAATATGAGAAAGCATTTAGGTGCCATAGGTTTGGGAGACTGCAATTTTGACATTTTCATTCAACATTAGGAGCCAATAACAATGAAGAAAGTGCAAAAACATGATGTTAGTGCCTGGGTAGAGAACATTAGCTTGTATCAATATTTAGCCCCCCCCCAGCCATTTTTTTTAAAGGTAAGTTGGCTAAAGGAAATAACTACCACATCTATGTTTTAAGGTCATTTGCACTACCTTTTTAACACCAAATATGTTTCTTTTAAAAGTCTCTTCAGGGATTATTTAGAAAGCTTGATGTTCTCAGGGTAGGGTCACACAGTGGCCCCACACCTGCTGTTGTTTGTTATATTACGTCTTTTTTTCCCCATGTCAGCTCTGTGGTGTCGTAAATTTGCAGGGCCAGTTGGCTAAAAGGGTTAGAGTGCATACTGGGGTCTCCAAATCTCAGGTTAACCCCGGATCTTGTGCCTGTATTCAGCTAATTGGCCCCTCAAGAGGATTAGAAAGAAGAGTGAGAGAGAAGCTACCACCTGGTCCGTTAGGATGCAGTACTGCAGTACAGTACTATGGTATTGAGTTAGATTTGCTCTTATTAAGAACTGTTCATATAAAGGCTAGTTAAGTTATTACTGCCCACTAGAGCTGGGCAGTAATAATTTTTTTTCACAAAAATTTTTATTTACTATTTAAAAACGATTTATTTTTTTCCCCACTTAAAATCAAACTGAAGACAACAGAGAAATTGTCCAAAACAAGTTTAGCTTTATTTGCTTTGATTTCCTCTTGAGGTTAAAGTGTAATCAGACAAAGTCAAATAGAAGAGAAGGCCTTGTGATTTTACGGGGGATTTTCTTAAAAGTTGCGCTAAAAGTTGCAATTTTTTTGTCTATAATTCTTCTTAAAAATATTAGCTAGAACTGTAAAAACTAACAAAATCTGTTTTAAACATATGTGAGGTGGTAATTAATCTAATTAAAAATACCTGTATTTGAACAGGCCAAGTGTACCTACTTTTTAACCTCATAACTCCCAGCATGACAGACGTGACTGACAAACATGGGAAAATATCCCGGCGGCGGGTTACTGGGCTGTATGTACTTTTAAAATGATATTGCTGTGTTATTAGGCTGTTTTTTGGGGCTCCTGCAGCTGATTCTGATTCTGTTCCTCTCAGATCTTCTCTGGTGATTTCTGTTGTGTGCTGTAGAACATCCAGTCTTTAAAAACAGAGGAAGTTTGCTGTGCTAGGTTTTCAGGAAGGTTATTAGCCTGCAAAATTAACGTTTAAATAACAATGACCTCAAACTTCATTGTTGTCTAAATACGCTGCCCATTCAACTTTTTAGGCAACTATATCACCATGGCAACGTAGACAGCTTGTCAGAGTGACACCAGAAAAAACTAGAAAGCACCGTGTTCGTCTCCTCCTTTAGTCCCATCCACACCGCTGCTGCTGGTGAGCACCTGCGACCTCATGTGCACTCGATCTCCGCGCTATAGCTCCGCGCTGCTCCGCACCGCACCTCCCTCCTCCGCATCGCACCTCCACGCCGCTTTGTCTCTGGCTCAACCCGACCTCCGCTGTGCATTACCGGTGCGCTGCTGCTGAGAGAGTTGCGGAGTTTGGACAAAGTTGCAGGGTAGAACTGAATTCACGGGGTTTGCTTGAAATCACGGGGGTTTGCTTGGTTTTGCATTAATAGTTGCGATTGCAACATCGCGAAATCCTGTAGGGACTGACTTTGCAGCGGGCGCTGTTTGTGCTCCGTCTGACGCCGTAAACCTGAACCAATTCCACACAGCTGACGACACTGTGCCTTTCTCAGGAAGGAGTTCTTCCCTGCTCGTTGTCATGTTGTTTGTGTACCTCTAGCGCGGAGAGAGGGCGGGCCTACCCACTATGAACTACGGGAGCCCAGAGCGCTGGTGGTGGACGTTTTTTTTTTAAATCGATTTTTATTTAAACAAGTTGACCTGCCCTACAAATTCGAATTAATCGAAAAAAAAGTGATTTATCGCCCAGCCCTACTGCCCACCCTTCTGTCATGTTTTTAATATCATGTTATCATATCATAATTTGTAAATGTCAAGTTCAGCATACACAATATAGAGGCTGTTCTTTTTTTTTTTTTGTAAGGCATGACAATACAATATTTTGAGATTATATCAGTCTCAAAAACCTAGTTCATATTATTCTGTAAACCTTTAATATACAACGGGAGTATTATAGGATATTCAGCCTTATAGGATATTCAGATTAGATGTAAATGTAATATGTTGCAGGACAAAAGAGAACCATAGTTAAAGTGTTAAACCAGCCTTGTTCAAAAGAATCAGAAGACCCAGGAAAAGATCTTTCTCTGTGTGATTGTGGTGGCATTAGATTATTAAAATGATTATTAATGTATTTGAACCACTGAGCTTTTCCTGTTTTCAGTGTTAGTTCATAGGTTTTGGTCTCGGTTTGCCTCAGTCTCGGTCCTTAAAAGTCTTGATCTTGACTTGGTTTTGGACTCTGAAAGTCACAGCCTTGACTCAGTCTCGGTTTACTCTGGTCTCAGACTGGTTTTGGTCTCAGTTAGTATCAGTGTTCCCAGCATTAAAAATCATTAGAGTTATTAAATTGATTTTGCGAAAAGTAAGTCCTTAAATGGCATTAAAAAGCATTAAATTTGACTCCAACAAGCATTAAAAAAGTTTGGAAGTAAAATCGCTGACATTATTAGTTTTATTTGTGAATATAAACATGTAGATATATAAATAATAATTTACCATTTTCATAGCCTACACTAGCGTGATACACAGCGGAATGAGGTTGCTTCTAGTGAGACCAAATCACTCAAACATCAGATGTTTGACTTTCAACAGTATTGGTGCTTTATGAACTGTTTTTTACAATAATAGCAAATAAATTTTGACAATTTAAGTTGCCACGATTGTATGTCTGTGGCATTAAAAATGTTTAAAATGGCATTAAAAAGCATTAAATTAGACTTGCTTACATGCAGGGACCTTGAGTATGGTCTTGACTACAACAATAGTCCTTGCCCCTTATGTTAGCTTCACTTACCTTGACAAGCTTACAGTTAGCCTTGTTAGTTAGCTAGCATTATTGTTTAAAATGCTAGCTTGCTAATTAGCACTGTTAGCTTAAGTGCATTAATGACTGACAACGTTATTAAACGCTAAGTTAATTTTACTATGCAACTGCATTATTGGTGAGGATTAACTAAGAATTTTCCAAATAGATGCAATGCATTTTTACTAAGCTAGTGACTAACTTAGCTCACCCAACAAAAGCAAGATTCAACTTTCAATTCAATTCAGTTTTATTTATATAGCCCAGTATCACGACAACAGTCACCACAAAGGACTTCACAAACATTGACACAATCAGACACAACACACAATCAACAATAACTACACCAAACTAAACAGATCCAGGACATCCCTGTCCTTAGCCCCTCCTTCTTGGTAAGGAAAAACTCCTAAAAAAACAGCTGGTGGGAAAAAAGGAAAAAAACCTTATGGAGACCATATTGAAGGAGAGATCCTCCCCAGGATGGACAGACAAAAATGTGTCTAGGACTGTTAGTTCATCTATAGTATCAGATACACACATGAATTTGAGACAGGCCATTAAAAAACATTAAATTACAATTCATATTTTCTTTACAACAATATTATCTCATTGCCACATGCTTAAAACACCAAATGTTAATAGTTGACTGCCATGCCTTCTTGCCCTTACTCATTAATCACCACGGCTGTAATAATAGTTGGTGTATCATTAAGTGATTGGCAAGTGAGTTCTCCAGGATGTGTTAACTCTTGATAGCACTCCTGCTTCCCAGATAGTAATGTGTGGCAGGACTTGGACCTCACTCCAGAGTCCATGAGGCAGCTTCTTTCACTTCCGAGTTGAATGAATTTTTTCTTGTACATCTACAAAATGTGCTGCATAAATGTTAACCAGCAAACAATACAGTGCTTGTCCTCTGCCTGTGTCACTCGTGCCTCCGTAGGCTTCCATGGAATGTGCCCAGTGCGCTGAAAGTTCAAGACCAACCCACGCCAAGGCAGACAGTTCTCCTGCTTTCCTAATCATTGTCTGCCCCCCCCCCCCCCCCGTAGTTACCCTTGTTCAAATGTATGCCACCAAAGTGTGACTTGGGACAAATTGCCGACTGTATCTAACCTCTTTTTTTTTTTTACCTTGTCCCACCTCAGAAACAGCCCTAGAGCAGAATGATCCTGAATGGTGGGCAGTTTTGCATTTCAAAGCAGGTTGCCCCACACCCCCCTGTCTCCAAATGGGGCAGATCCACCATTCTCTTTCACCTCTCCAGCCACACATTAACAAAGTCATCACCACTACCACCATTGTTGTGCTTTTGACTACTTCAGGGTGTGGAGATGTTTTTGGAGACATACTATAACATGTGCATACATGGCTTGGGTGTGAACCTAGGCCCCATATTTAGCCTGACCCGGCTAGTTTTTATTTGCAGAAGACGTCCAGCACGTGATTTAGTGTGTGAAACATCACCACGTGATTGCACCACTGCTGACAAGGCGGGAATGAGGAGAAGAATGTCACAGAAGTAGCCCACGTACAGTGGCGTTCATGGGTGTAACTGGGCAGGCAGGCAGGGTGAGGTTGGACTAAAATGAAAGTGGAATGATACTGTTGTAGAGATAAAAAAGCAAGTCTATCATTCTTCCACCTACAAGAAGAATTTTCAGTTACTGACTCACTGTTTTTGTTTTCAGGTTCTGTCTTATTTTTTTACTTAGTGACAGTCCAATACTTCAAGGCCTGTATAATGTATTATAGTATAGATTCCTGAGGTTAATGTACAGCTAACTGCCAGTTTGGAGAGGCAGACAAGAGCAATGGTACAGGTTGTGTGTATGGTTGCTGTTAGCATAAGGGACTGTGCCCTAATGTGCTAAATCTACTTTTTTTGAGCTTTTCACCATTTTATAATGTTGTTTCCACTAGCAATATATTGCAATATATCGCAATAGGGCTATGGTGTTCCATCTGACAGAGATTTACAGTGAAGAATCATTTTCCTACCAAAGCCTTAAGAGAAAATGTGTTGTGACTAAAAAATTTTTTTTTAAATGTTCAGTTTTAGTGGTAATTTCCTAAATTTAGTCACAATTTAGCCTTGTTTTTTGATGTTGATTTTACTTGTGAATATAAGGACATTTTTGTTTTATGTGAATTTAACTTACTATGTCAGAAAAGTAGGCCCTGTTTTAAAAAAATTTCAATAGTTATCGAATATCATTTACATGTTTCAGTAATCCTGTATGCTAAGCCCGTCCCTTCTGAAGATCTGAAAATGCTCAATCTCACGGCTCGACATAGACACGTTCTCCGGCACATTGCTAAAGCCCATACACCGTTACTGCACTCATTCTAATCATTTCCGCACTTACATTGCTGTCTCTACGAGGCAGTCAGCTCATTTATCTATCTGTTAGTGTTATGTTGCTCATAGCTGTGCTAAAAAGCCATTTTATTCTATGTCCAGTCCCCACTATTGCCAGTAGGGGGCACCAGACACCTAATCCATGCGTTGTCTGCAAAGTCAAATTAAAAGCTCCCCAAAAGAAGACATTTTCCAAGTTATAAAAGCATGAACTGCTAATGCAAAAATGTCCAAAACAATTTCATAAAGCCTGAAAAAAGCAATATATGACCTTTAAATATTAATGATTGATAGTCCCAGACATTTGCATCATCATTGGTCACTGTTATTGTGTGTTTTTTCATATTAAAAACATCTAATGTTAGCCATAGCTTCACATTCATATTGTGAGTACAATATTAAAGTTATCTTGCCTCCCTCATCTCATTTATTCAGAATCAGAATCAGAATAGTATTTATTGCCATGTAAGTGAGAGGTCCATATCACTAGGAATTTGCTTTGGTCCTTGGTGCAAACATAAAATAAAATAAAGTAAGTATAATAATAATAATAATAATAAACATGCAGGAAACAATATTAAAAAGTAAAATAAAATATGCTATAAATTGACTTATCTTGTTACGTGGTGAGGCACCATCCATAGATTTGTCAAAAACCTTAAGAATATAAAGTAACTAGGCACTAGGCAGGTACAGGATGCCTTAAAACAGGTAGCCCCAAAACCTGCTGGTGTTTCCATGACTCTGGGTCCAGGAGACCCACATCTGTCACATAAACACTGACATCACAAAGAGAAGCGTAAATCCTGGTGTGTGTCTGTGTGAGGCTGGTGTGTGTCTGTGTGAGGCTGGTGTGTGTCTGTGTGAGGCTGGTGTGTGTCTGTGTGAGGCTGGTGTGTGTCTGTGTGAGGCTGGTGTGTGTCTGTGTGAGGCTGGTGTGTGTCTGTGTGAGGCTGGTGTGTGTCTGTGTGAGGCTGGTGTGTGTCTGTGTGAGGCTGGCGCTAAAGCTGTATTAGCTTCAGTAAACAGGAGACTACTTCAGGTTTACCGCCAGCTTTTGTTGCATTAAATTCCCTTCTAACACATTTTGAACATATAACAACATGAGTTTAACTCGTGTTTAATCCAGTCTAAACTAAAAATGAAACGTTTAGATTCTCAAAGCGAGAGCCGTACTTCCCTAAACCGGAAATAGCTGTTGATAATATACGCTAGCTTTGTTTTTAGAAAAAGTCGCCTCAACATAAGCTCCTCCTCTCTCTGAATACGGCTGTTTATCACAATGACAAGTACGGATTTGATAAAAAAAAATTCCCTTTTATTTGTGTTCTTTAGCTTGTTGTTTTTGCCCGAGTGAGGATTCTCTCTCGTTCAATCAGCTCACAGCAGTGCCCACCTCACCTTTCCAGATGCTTAATCATGCTGGACCCAACTGGTGAGGAGGGCCAAAAGTAGAACAGTTTGGACCCCTTTTTGGGAACAATTTGGAATGCTTTGGGAAGTGGAAACACCCCCAAACCTCCCCAACCTGTCCTGCCCCGTTCCAACGTAATGGAAAAGCACTCACTTGTATTTGTTGTTATAGTTTTAACCAAATATTTTCCAGATGGTTATGACAAAATGGATGATTGGAGACTTTATAAGTTCACACCAATGTTGAAAATGATGTGAGTACACACATTAATATGACAGTGTTGTTCACGAAAACCATAGAAAAAAAAGTATGCAAAAGTAAGCTGTAAATGGTTTAGTCTTTTTGGCCCAAAATGACCCCCTTTATGGGACAAATGAGCTGTCCGAACAGTACCACATTTACAAAAAACTGAAGTACCTCTAACATACACTGAAAGTGAAAGATATGCATAATGCTTCACTTGCCCGAGAAAGCCCTTATGCAAACCTGGGAGCCCCCACCCAAACCAAACAGCTGCAGGCCACAACCGTTGGCCCCCTCTCACTGTATCTGTGAGTACAAGCTTGTCTAGATCTGCCAAAGCAAACTATGTCCCAAATATTATCTCATCTTGTTCATCTAATCATCAAATTTACAAAACATGGATTGTCTTGCACATTTTAAGAGAGGTTTGAAACTGCCTTTGTTTTTTCAGTATGTGTTTTGAAATGATTCAAGTGGCAGCCTACAGTCCACATGCTGCACTGCTCCAGATGTCGTGAATCCAACAGGTGGAGGGGTTAGCGCACACACCAGGACAATGGTCGCCTTCACCAGCCCTTTACTAACAAATGCACAGCCCTCACACATGGCCAGGGCAATCCACTGAGGCTACTGTAAAAGAGAGGAGTATTAGGACTATTATAATACAGAGAAAGGAAACTGTACAGACTTAATGTGATGTAAAGTGTAGACACATGACTTCAGTTAGCCAATAGGTCTTGGGCAATTCTCTGTCACCACTTTGGATTTTTGATAGTTAAGTTGCAAATCATTAACATTACTTAACTGTATTTCAAGTATAGATCATAGGTTAGTTATTCTCAAACATCAACACATCAAATACCTCCTCAGAAAATTCCAAATGGGCCAAAATGATCCAGGACTAAATCAGCTCTAAATCACTTCCTTACCAGGTTTAAATCATGGCTAAACCAGAACGAAACTAAGACTAAAACCAAGACTAAACCAGGGTAAGCCAGCTATGAACCAGCACAAAACCACAATGAAACAAGGTCTAAATCAGGACTAAATCACGTTCAAATAGGATTAAACCAGGAATAAACCAACACTACGCCAGGACAAAACCATGCCTACATCAGAACAAATTCAGGTATAAGCTGAAGAAAAATAGTCTCCAGTGGCCTTTACAGACATGCACTAACTTCTTTACTGGGGTGCTGGTCAGGAAAATGCAACAGTCATGACGCCCCACTGTGGGTCCCGCAAATGCTCTACACCACACAGTGAGTAAACAGCAGAGGAAATATAGTTCCAGGCTAAAACTTCCCTACAACTTTAAGATCTTGTAAACCACAAGGAGCCATTCTCATAAAGTCTTCAGTAAAAGTCAGTACTTATACAGATATTACTCACAGTTACTGAACTAAATAGGAACATATGAAACAGAAAATCCTCATATTTTGTGCTTTCAGCTGACTTGCGCCCAGCAATCACTGTTCAGATTGGGGCTGTGATGTCATCATTTTCAGTGAAGACTTGTTTATCTTGTTTACATAAGTGCAGCGTGGCTTCGAGCGGCTCCTCGCTGTGACAAAAAACACCTCCAGCGTTTTCAAAAGATTGCAGATTTGGAAAACGGAAACCCTGTCTTTATGTAAACAAAAGGCCAAACCACAATCAAACCTTTGCGGGTTTGGCAAAATGGCCTCTAAATGAAAAAGGCAGAGAGCTACTCATGCTTTGTAAGATTTATTTATTCATCTTGTTAGGGGTTAGTGGAGCCTATATCAGCCACCATGGGCCTTAGGCGGGGTGCATGCTACTGGTTGGAGACGCCTTTCTGGAGCACCTTATTATATGAACAACCACTTCTTCACTTTTTCTTACCTGGACATGATCCTTTGTTACCTTAGTATAATATTGCTCCTATGCACCTGGAAAAGACATGGGTTTGTGTGTATACAGTGTGACTTTTAATAAGCATGGAGTGTGCCCAGAACTGAAGTCTTGTACTCCAAGCCTTGTGTTTGTTTTGTGTCATTGCTACGATAAAATGTAGTGACACTTTTAGCAACTAAACCCTTTTATATCAAAGAAGTCAGCTTATGTGTTGCTAGCGTGTGTTGTGAATGGCTGTGCTAGTTAGAAGATAAAAAAGATGTTTAAACTCAAATCCATGCAACTTTATTTGCATGTGTGAACTTTAAGGTCAGGAGAAAGTTGAGAGGCACTGCTCTTGACATGCACAGGAAATTACATGTTATGAATGTCTTGTAACAGAAGGCCAAAAATTTGGCTTGCATATTGGTGGTATTGCAGTGTACTGAAGACCACTGCCTGAAACCCATTTTAAAAAGTGTATTGCGTTCTATCCAGGTGTTAGCAGCAAGTGTCGAAAAAGTGCTGCAAAGTGGGTCTATGTGTTGTATCCAGTGCCTAGAGTAATATCCGAGAGACGTCTGAAGGCTTGGAGAGGGGGGAGGAGAGGGTCATTGAGTGGTTGCAGGGATTTCCTGGTGGTTTGTAGGCCGAGCTGAGGAGATTGCCCCCTCCCCTTTACTCTTTTATTCACATTCAGAGGGCCTGAAGAGCTGGGGATAGTGAGAGCAGCCTGCTTTGTTCTGCACTTGAGAATTGGTGGCATATTTACGACGCAGCACTTTTCAGCATCCCCCACTCTAGTGTCACAGATTTATGGTTAAAGTTATTGTCATGTATGCATTTAACTAAAGATTGGGAAATGGTTAAAGAGTAACTCACTCCTGGCCCAGGCCTGACTCTGCCCACTGCCAGAGATTGAAAACTGCTCAAAATGTGGGAAGAGACCTGGCAGAGACAGAGGAGGAGAACTGAGGGAGGAGCGAGGCCTGGTCCTGTGACTGACAGCTGTCAGAGACGTCATGGACGTCCTCCACAGCAGGGGGCGCCAAGTCCCAGAAAGGGGAAAAAAATACAGGACGTCTGGTCTAATGTTTTATGTTGCTTTTATAATAACACAGCTGAAATATTGTGAGAAAGGCATCGTGCACCGCCGCAGTAACGTGTGCTGTACGAGAGCTGTTTTTGATCGTATCTCCGCGAGTAAGAAATCAATTGTCATCAAACAAAAAGTGACTTAAAGCGTGGCAAGACTAAAACACATCTGTGGAGTCAAAACTCTCCCCAGTGTCACTAATTTGTAGGTATATACTGTCATTGATCAGGCTCATTATGCCTTACTGTGCGCTGACACACGGGACAGTGGAAGTGCAGCCGTGAAAGGGGAGGGGGGCGGAGGAGACTGAACAGTAAATGCGGGGCTGAGTGGCGTATTTAGGAAAAAGACCACACCTGGCAACAGCGGGACTGGGACGAGCGCGCGGGGGAGAGAGACAGTGAGGGCATGGAGAGCACGGGCCGTGAGAGGAGATACTCGGCACAGGTGTGGTAACAAATACTACGTCACACTTGTCTATCTGCAACTATTGAGCAGAAATCCCACTGTTTGACCCTAGGAAGGCAGCACTCTGACGGTTTTCACTACAAAATGTGAATTTAGACCTTTTTTTACAAAACGGTCAAACATAAGACTATAAATAGTGAGATGTATCACTAAAGCCCTGTTTGTACAGCTGATCAGCTAAAAAAAATGGTTTAGGGGTGAGCTGCTCTTTAAGTGTGTTAGATGGGTCATTGTCTGCAAAATATTCCGCTAATCAGGATTTTTCTGTTGTTGTTATTCCAGGCTAAAAGGAAGCTGGATCTGGAGGACCCTCTGTACCTGCCTGAGTTCCGCACACCGAAAGGCAAAGGCATCGCAGCGAGGATACCAAGTCCAAGGAGTGAGTATACTGCTGCAGGAGAAGGTCATCTCACATTTTCTCAAATAGACCTCAACTATATAATGCTTAAAAGTCCTCTGCCCCTGCTGTCTGCATTAGCTCAACACTCACTTTGCAACTTCACATACAAAAATATGCAGAATATTAATTTGGTCTTCTCTGTACGTTTACCAGCTTTTTAAAGATATTTTTTGGCCTTGGGGCTTTATTAGACTAATAGAAAATAATGGAGAAGAATGGGGAGATTTCAGAGTCAAACCAATGACACCAAGGTGAGCCCTGTATATATGCGCCACATGCTCTTCCAACTGAGCTATACCACAGCACGTCAATAGTACTCTCTTTAATCTCCACATACAAAATCAGCACTACCTTACTGATGCACTCCTGTTACCAAGTAAAGTAGGAGCTTCATTAGAATGGTGCAGTGGCCTTATGTTGCTGTACAGTAATGGCACAGGTCCAGCTCAAAAAATGTTAGGTTTTCCAAGTGCATTTTAATGAACTAAAGTCAGCCTTGACTGAACCAGGTATAAACCAAGACTAAACCAGGTCTAAACCGGGCTTAGACTAGATCTAAACCACATATAAACCAAGACTAAACCAGGCTTAAACTAGACCAAAACAAGGTCTGAACCAAGATTAAACCAGGATTAAGCTAGAACTAAACCTATCATGTTTTTAAATGTTACTATTTTCTTCAAAGGGGAGGTTTCATGCATGTCTCATTTCAGTTGTCATTTACTCCTTATGCAAGCCCCATATAAACACACAATGTCCTCACATTTCAAGCCTACCATGCACTGATGGTTTTCTTCTCAAACTCATCTTTTACAAATGTCATTTTATCTCCCTGCAGCTCCAAAGTCTCCCGGTGAGAGGACGAGGTACGACACATCCCTGGGCCTTCTGACCAAAAAGTTTGTCAATCTGATTGCCGAGTCCCCCGATGGAGTCCTGGATCTGAACTGGGCTACGGAGGTCCTGGAGGTCCAAAAGAGACGCATCTACGACATAACCAATGTCTTGGAGGGGGTTCAGCTAATCAGGAAGAAGTCCAAGAACAACATCCAGTGGCTGTGAGTGTCTGTGTGGAGGATTTAGTAGAATAAATTAGTTCTGCAGCCAAACAAAACCTCTTTTTAATTAGGAGTGTGACCTTTCTCATTTTTTAACTTTTGAAGTGTTCTCTGCATTGAGAAGATGCTCCCCGACAGAAGACATTTTCCATACATATACATAATTTTAAGTTATAAAACCTGAAATACTAATGCAAAGGTGCCCAGAACTATTTCAAAAAGCCTGAAAAAAAAAAAAAAACATAATATAGGACCTTAAAGTTTGCACTGAAATAAAAAATTTGCTATTATTAGTAAGTGATTTTATTTAATTATATAATTGGAATTTGGCAATGGGTGGCAATGAAAAAGAAACTAGCAGTAAAATAAGTAACCCTTGATGTTAAAGCTTCTGGGCAGACATTAGGAACTTTATTAAGATGTATAAAGAGTAGAAGTATGGAATAAATTGTAAAAAAAAAAAAAAGATAGAAAGTCAGTTTTAACCTTAGTATGCATACAAAAAAAATGTCAAACAGTCCTAACTCCACTGAAACCTCTAAGTTCATTTCTGTGCATACTTACAACCTGCCACCAAAATGTCAAGTATGAGTAATCAGAAAAGAATGACGTGTACATCTTTGCAACCAGAACAGCTTCAAGAATGTTTAGCAGGCAGATATGTATTTAGTAACTAGTTCCTGTCTTTGTATTGGAACAGACAGCTTGCATAAAGTTGCAATTGAGGAAACGTGCAGTAAGACGCAGTGGTAAAATATGTTTAGTGTAGCTGTGGCTTTTTACAGCAGAGGATTTAAGCTGCCTATGTGCCCCCTTGTGGCACCTAGAAAAAAACACTTTTGTACTGTTGGTACCAAAAACGATTTCTTGTTGTATTCATTATTGCATTTAAACAGAAGTGTCCAAACCTTTTTTTCAATGAGGACTACGCCATGAAAATATATAAAAAGGTGGGCCACATGGGTCTTTATGTTAAATCATTCACATTGATACATTGGCATGGGTTTTAATCTGGATGCCCTTTCACAACCCTACATTTGTTTTCTGGGTTTCTTTCTTTCTTTCTTTCACTTTCTGGGTACAACTTAAACCATTAATTTCAATTTTTTCATCCTTAAAAATGGTAAGAGAATATTTGCATCATATTAAAGTGTTGTTCTTTAATATGCTCTATTAGAATTTAACCCTATTACAATACCATATCTTTTTTTTTTACTTTAAATGTATGTAAAAGCTTGCTCACAGAAATAATTTAGACATTCATGCTGATGTTGATAATGCCTTTCTAATACTTTCATATAAAAATATTTAAGAACATGTCTAAGTGGGGACTTGTAAAACAGAAAGTCACTCTTCAGATGGTTTACCTCGTATGTTCCAGTGTTGGGGATGTGTTTGAGGGCGGTGCCAGCGGAGGACAGAAGGCCTGTGCCATGAGGAAGGAGCTGGCAGACCTGGAGCGAGCAGAGAGGTCCCTGGACGAGCTGATCCAGTCCAGTACTGCTCAACTCAAACAGCTGACAGAGTCCAAGGACAATCAGAGATATCCTTCACATGCTTAACTCTGGGTCTAACCTGGGTCATGTAGTGCTTTTATGTAAATATTCATGTATTTAAATGAGTATTTCCTTAACTCGGGTGTGTACGTTGGGCTATGTAACGTACCAGGACATCCGCTCCATCTCCAGCCTCAGAGACCAGACGGTGATTGCAGTCAAAGCTCCAGCAGAGACTAAGCTGGAGGTGCCAGACGCAGCAGGGGTAAGATATAAACATGACAGACAGAGCATTTTAATGTAGACACCACTCTCTGGCTCACAGCACAGTGGAAGCACAAGTTACTTACCCTCTTGTCCTACCTATCCCAGCAAAGCACACTACAGATCTACCTGAAGAGTAAGAACGGTCCCATCGAGGTGTACCTTTGTCCAGAGGAGGGGCTGGAGGATGCCAGTCCTGTGAAGGGGTTGGTCACTCCTAAAAAAGAGTTCCCTCCTCCTCTGGGACCTCCTGCTCTGTCGACAGCTTCCACACACAACTACAGCATCAAACAGGAGCCCACCGACCGTAAGTTTGTATGGAGTAATATGGAGTTTAAACACACATATCGTTCTAGTGTCCAGGTGTTGTATTTACAGGTCAGTTGTAGCTCTGTCACTGACATTGGCTGTTGCATTAGGTCACAGCTCCCTCTACTGTCTAAACATGACATAATAATTATGTAGCAGCACGATCTCATATTGCATATCAGTGTCATTGACTATTCTGCTTTTCAGTCCAATTACTTATGAATTTTCTTAATGATTCCTGATAAATTTGTGAGGCCAGTGAAGTTTTATTCACTGGCCACTGTGGCTAGTGGGTGTTTTTTAAGTTACAGTCACCTATATTAAAACCTGTGACTATTATCAGGGCTCTAGAGTGTGACTAATTTGGTTTGTGTCCATACTGCAGGATGAAGTCAGCAGGATGTCAGGAGGATGGAATACACATGAGAGGAGTCTCTGTGTGTGTGTGTGTGTGTGGGGGGGGTTATTGGACTATTTTGATTATAGTTTGCGAGTTCTAATTATATTACTTATCATATTGCAGTGATCATACATTAAAATTATATAAAATGAATTTAAAAAAAAACTGCTGAACTGAACTGCTCCTCAGATGAAAGGAACAAACCCTGATAAACTGTTGCTGCAGTTAGCTCATTAGCTATACTTTAGCTTAACGGTAACAAAAACAAGTGTGTGCACTGCACAGAAATAGGGCTGAACTTAAAGGGGAGCTTTTACTGTGGCTGGGCCGTCACGCACAAGTGAATGCAGCGGAAATCCTGTGAACTGACTAGCTTCTTTCTGTAAAAAGTGCAAACATAACCTAACAACAATTTTCACCCTCACCAGAATCTCATCACATGTTGTAACACAGGATCTTGTGACACCTCTAGTTATAGTTATAGTTACATAGCAGTGCAAATTAGAAACAAAATCCAACAGGTCAATATTAAAGAGAAGAAGGCAGCAGATAAATCTCTGACTACCCCTCTTGTTATTCTGCTACATCAACACTAACTGTCCATTTTGTCTCTCCCCCCCACAGACAGCATGTCCACAGTGCCTACCTCTACCTCCTCGGGTCCCTCCTCCTCCTCTGGCTCCTCTCTGCTGGACGTGGAGGGTCTCCTGGGCCTGCCCCCCAGCCTGCTGCAGATCACAGAGGACCAGCTCCCAGGCTCCTCCTTCGTCCCAGACCCCAACACCCCCTTCGTCAGCTTCTCTCCTCCCCTGGACCACGACGACTACCTCTGGAGCCTGGAGGACCACGAGGGGGTGTCTGACTTCTTTGACACCTATGACCTCGGTGATCTGTTAAAAAGCTGAGGTAGTCACGAGGGATTGTGAAATATTATTTAACTGCCTACACTAGAAGCCATGTTTTTGTAATGCCTGTTTCAAAGCCAACATTTCCATGGGAATATTTGTATATATTAATGTTAAGGTCATTGGAAAAAGTGTTAATTCCAATAATAAGTGAGTTGGACACTGTTTTAGAAGCAGAGATTTGTGTTTTTTTCTGCCACATTTAGATTTGCAGCCTCACTCTTAACTGATAAATTATTATGCATTACACATTAGCCAGCGTCTAAATGTGTGAGCCATTCTTCGGCCAGTAGGGGGCAGACTTGTATAATGCTTTAACTGCCAGGGAGCAGTCACTGGATCAAACTACAATTAGGAAAATGACACAGGGTAACTTACAGTAATTACTGACCAAAACAAGCTGTGAATGTCAAGACTTTTAGAGGAGAGACAGAAATGTGTTCAGTGTAATATAAAAGTCTTTAAATGACCACTGAAATTCAAAAATGGTGGATGGTTCAGGTTAATTATAACAGTTCAAAGAACAAACTGGTCTAAGACTTATGCACAGTATTGTATTTGGTTTCTACACATTTATAATGACCATATCATAAATGAGGAAGCATTTTTTATTTAATGTGATGTGAACCAACCTCTTAGTTAATCATATGGAGAGCCTAAGTCATGCCCAAAGACAATTTTTTTTGTCCAACTCGCTGGCTAGTCTGGTGAGAGTGTCCTACTTGATGGACAGAGCAAAGCATTTCATCAGCCATGTTTGTTTAGGATACAGATGAGCAGTGCTCTGCTTATGTACCCGCCCTTCGTTTCTCTGATTGGTTACTCTGCCTGTCATTATTCCGCCTGTAGAAACTTAATGTAAGCAAAGGGGAACCAGACTAACTTTGTAGTGAATAGGAAAAAAGTTTGTGACCCCTAACAGGAATAAGAGGAGGAAGATGAATGACTATTTGCAAATTTGGCTATTTTTTTTTTTTTTACGCCAGATGCCCTTCCTGTCACAACCAGGGTGACAGGGTGAACTCTTTTGCAACAGTATGCACTGGGTCAGAGCAGAATCGAACTGCAATCATCTGTAGTTATCAAGCGACCCACTTAACCTCCTTCACCACTGTCACCATTCATTCATTTGTCCTTTAGCTTCAAGAATTTCTGATGAACACTGGCTTTCTGGCATAAACACTATCATTTAAAAACATACAGTTTGTGAAAATGACAGCACGATGAGAGAATCAAAAATGTGTTACTCACCAATGACCTCATTTTTGTTATCATCTCATGAACACATATCGTCTTCCAGGAGTATGACTTACGCTTTCCATAAGTATTCAAAGGTGTATGATTTTCTTCCGTCTCATCAGGTTTGACGTTCATGCCTTAAGCTTTATAATAACTGTGTCTCATGAAGAATAATGTGCCAAAAAGTACATATTCTGACAATGTACTGATCCCAGAGCCAGGGAGTTTAGCAGATACTGGGCATTCACATACAATCTAAAGGCCAAGAGGACTTCTCTTGCTGACTGGCAGCTTTGTTTTTTGCTTGTGTCTATATCGTAGCCATTTTAATTAGGATTTTTTATGTTTTTGGGTCATGCAGTAAATAACTGCTGTTGTATTTCTGAGGAAATTTTCCAATATAAAATTAGACTTTCTTTCTGTAAAAACAATGAACTGAAATCAAATGTCTAAAGGGCAGCTTCTGTTTATGTTTCTTAGGAAATGAATTGAGGGGCATTTTGGGGACAATTCTTTGGTGAATATGATAGCCATTTTAATTTAATTTATTTTTTTTTATTTAAGCTGAACCAACCAACTGTGTTTCTGGTTAAATATTTCAAATATAAAATGCAGGTTCCTCGTTCCCTTAAAGTTTGTGAAACATACATATTTAAAGGTGCAATAGGCAGAATTTAAAATGTATGGAACAATGGATAGAATTTATTTTTTTAGGGCAGTTTCTGTTCACGTTGCTTTTGGAATTCATTTAGATTAGACACATTTTAATCAGCAAGACTTATGAGACATATGATATGACATATGATAGACATTTTAATGATATTCAATTTGAATTTGATAAAATGTCTTATGGATTAAGCAGTGACTATAATCTGTGACAATATTTCTAAGGATTATATGATTAATATGAAATGCAACATCCTTTGTGTTTTTAACATTGGGCAAGAAGACAACTAAAGGTGCAGTAGGCAAAATTGATATCATAACTATGAACAGAAATCACATTTTTATTGAGCAGCTTCTGTTTATGCTCCTGCAGATATGATTTTAGAGACACTGAGACAACACAAAATACATACAGTATCTTTTTCTAAACAAACCAAATTTATGATTTTAAAAAAAGTGGTTTATAATCTAACCTCATAGTTAGACTTTGCTGATCATTGCAAATTTTGATTCATTAAATCAGACCCCTGTTGTACTTATTTTAACATGGCAAAATCTCAATCTTTTACAGTGACAAATTTGCCTACCCCAGCTTTAACTCATATAGTAATTAATGTAAATGTGTTTGTGTGTTCTTAAATGGGACATACAGTGTAACTTCATCATTCTCTTATACAATAATATAAAAAAAATCCTCAATATTTTTACTCTGACAGATTTGCCTACCCCAGCTTTAATTGATGTAATTAGAAATGTATTGTTTTTAAGTCAATTAAGATGACATAGCAGGTCTGTTAATGCTTGCGTCGCCTTTACTGACCCTCGTAAACATCGGTATGCAGTCTCTCATGACTTATCAGTTAAAAGTTCTCAACATTTTTAAAATTCAGGAAATTTTTTTATAATTTTCTGCTCATGTTTCCTATGGCTATCCCTCTTGTTTGCAGAGATAAGCTAAGTGACCTGTCCTATAAACTTGAAGTGTGTGCTTGTGTGACGGTGGGAGTGGGTGGACTTTTTACAGTGTAGAATAGTTCATGTGAATTCAGAAATTTTGTAGTGATGAATTTTTCAGTGAGCATTATTTTTGGTATTGAACATAAATGATTTGTATTTATACCTTTTTTTTTTTTCTGAATGTTTTGAAAGTTGCCTCAGACCGAAGGCGTTTGGTTTTGTATGACTTGCAGCACTTAATATTTTTTGTAATATTGTGTGGCCTGTTTGAAATGATTAAATAAATACTGAAGCCATGGTTAAGACTTTGGGTGACCTTTGTTATTTCTTCACCGATGACTGAACTTTTTTGGGACATTTAAATCAAATTTTAGCTTTACTGATAACAATGCTACAGTTGATTTATTAACAATTTTAAGGTTGGCCAAGTTGTGTTTGTTTATATTTGTTGTTTTGGTTCTAAAACTGCGTTGCCAATCATTCAATCAGAAAAAAGAACATTGTTTTGATTTAGACTGCAGTACCATTTTCAAACCAGTATGAGCGCATTCTGCTTATAGTACCTTTAAAGCTGGTTGGTACCTGCCACTCTGACCTTAAAAGGCCATGGGCAACTACAAATGAACAGTATAGCTACTACTAAATATAGATAAGTAGTTTGAAGTGATGACTTGGTGCTGAATGTTTGACTGTTTCAGAGCAAATACCAGTTAACTTAATTCTGACTTAAAATATTTAAGTAGCATCAGACATTGACACGAATTATGCCTTTGTCAAATTCCATTGTAATCCAGTATTTAAACATATGGATTTTTTAAAATAAAGTTTTAGTGGTAGGTGTGGGACTTGAATCACATGACTTGACTCGAGTTGCATGTTTTCAGAAAGCAATAAAAACAACAAAAACAAATATAACTAATAATGTTTCTAAAAATGTCACCTACCATAAAAGATGGGCTGAGCATACAGGATAAATCTAACAAGCATGAATGAAACAAAATACTACTCCAGGGATGATTTTGAGGTGAAAAACAACATTATAACAAAGTTAAAGTTTTTTAAAAAAAAGTTGATTCTGCAGAATAGGGGACCTTTAAAAAGTAACCACTCTGAAAGCCAAAACAAAAACAAAAACAAAAACACTGAAGCTTCTTTCCTAGCTAAAGTGAGAATAGTTTTTTTATTGTGGCAAACATAAACATCACTGCTCAAGATTTAAGAAGCAATATGATGTATACAGATTAAACCATACTGTGTGAAAGTTTGTGACGTGTTTTCACACTTTGTATTCACAAACAACCATGTACATGTCCCTACAGGGCTACCATCACCAGCAATACTATAACTGTTCAGAAACTAAGGATTGCACCAGTTTGTTCATTTTATTAGTAACCAGTAGAATTTTTCAGCAAAATCTCTCACATTTAACACATTCATAAGTTGTTGAGTCTGTGCAAAATACTTTTACTGTTTTACTTACAAGTACATTTAAAAGTAAGTATTTTTATACTTTTTTACTTAACGAGCAACTTAATTCTGACTCAAGCCTTACTCCGCCCACTGCAGAAATTGAAAACTGCTCTAAAAGTGGGCGAAAACCAAGCAGACACAGAGAACTGAGGGAGGCTTGGGCCTGACTGACAGCTGTCAGAGCACCATCATGCACTTATTAAGATTATGTCCCACTTTTTCAGTGGATCTTAGCTTATAAAAAGAGACTACATGATTATATTATCTCTGCTCAATCAGTACTCACGTGAACTTTATGTATAACAGTAACATTATAAGAATAAGAATGAGAATAAGAAAACCTTTATTAGTGCCTCAGTGGCGAAAGTGCATCTTTGCAACAGCATAAGTACAGTAAGCAGTGGCACACAGTGGATATCACACAAGAGCACAAAGTGTATCAGAGACCAGTCTGGTCAAAGATAATTAACTAAAAAACTAAACTACAAGTAGGGCTAAATAAACTAAATTAGACTATAAGCAAATTAAATACACTATAATAAATATGTACAGTATATAGTCTGACAGAGTATGGGTATTCAAAGTACCATAGGTAAAGAGTGTGCACTGTGAATAGGTGCTACAAATAAAATAATTATGGCACATAATAATATAAATATTGCACAAGTTTCCACAAGGTGCTGACAGTTAGAGCAATGTTGCACAGATGTATGGATTACAGTCAGGAGTGTTCATTGTAGAGTCTGACAGCAGCAGAAGGAAAGACCTGCAGTATCTCTCCTTCACACAGCGAGGGTGGAGCAGTCTGTCACTGAAGCTGAGTGTCCTGCAGGAGGTGTGACTCATGGTCCAGCATGGATGTCAGTTTTGCCAGGACCCTTCTGTCACCCACCTCCCACACTGAGTCCAGAGGACAGCCCAGGACAGAGCTGGACTTCCTGATGACTTTGTCCAGCTTCTTCCTCTCTCTCTCTCTGTGTGATGCTGCTGCTCCAGCAGACCTCACCGTACAGGAGGCTGATGCCACCAGCTGGATTTTTGGCTCTGGTTGAGTTTCTTTTATTCCATTCTATATGTCCCACACTGCCACCTACTGTTAAGGTGTGTAAACCAACAATTTATTTAAAAAAATTAAAGTTTCTTTTTTTGCCATGACAAAGGCCTGTGACCCACTGAAAACTGTTCTGCGACCCACCTGTTGAGAACCACTGGTGTAGATAACTTTTTTCTTTTTTTTTTTTCCCTGGTTTTATTGTGACAAAGTTGTTTTAGGGGCTACTCTTGTTTTTGTTGAGCATTGTAAAGGTTGGAACGGGTATTTAAAACTGTAGAGAAATGTTTGAATTTTTATTTTCTGACTAAAATGTATTTTAAAAAAAGTGAGATTCAAGTTGGTTGGTGTGTCTTGCTGCCCCTGTGTTTCAACAAAGGCCTCTCTCCATGGGGATTTTTTTATTTCGATGAAGTCCCAGTAAAGACATTACTTTGCAAAATGTGTTTTTAGCAGCTGTATCTTTCATGTAAATGATGTTTACACACGTTAAGTTAGTAAGTTAGATAATGTCAAAACTTTTATTTCCCAAGTCTGTCCCACCAAATCACACAACTTGTCCCACTTTTAGTACTTTTTGAGGTGGTCACCCTCGGCCCAGTGCATGCCTGCCTGGATACAAAAAAATAACAAAATATAACATTGTGTATAATTCAGTTTTCTATTTTGTCTGTTTTGTGTGAATTATTGATTAAAATATAAATATAAACAAACAAACAACCATAGGACTTGACTCTATGTAAAATATATGAAAAATACAGAGAAGCTGAAACTGTTGGGACGTTCTGATGATGCCCTTGGTCCATTGATTTAATGTGGAGTGACGCTCCCAAATGAAAAGAAAAAAGAGAGGACATGAATAAGCACAATGTCAGTGTGTGAGAGATGAACTCATTCAGACAAAACCCTGCGTCAGCCTTTCACAGCGTCTCCATGGAAACGGGATCACAATGGGCAGCAGGCACACAGGAGGTCAAAGGTCTCTGGGTCATGAGCCTATTGCCGTAACTGGCCATTAAAAGGATGTGACAGGGTTTTAAATGTGCTAATAGTGGTGTGTTTTTGGTGCTTTAAATGTTGTTGTGAGGAGACAGAAGCTATTCTCTTCTGAGTCTGAACCGTCCCAGGCCAGAATCTGGTAATGTCCTCACTCTGCTGAGCTCACAGACCATCAAGCAAAGCTGAGAGAGGGATGTAAAGTTATTTCATCTTATACTGATTTCTGATTCTTTACTCAAAACCTAAATATTAGCTTAGGCAGTCAGCACTTTATCTGTTAGCGCCTGTCCATTTCCCACTGTTGCCAGCAGGGGGCATCAGACACCTAATCCAAGCGTTCTCTGCAAGGTCAAAGTAACAAAAGAAAGATGTTTTGCATATACATCATTTTAAGGTATAAAATGTGAAATACTAATGCAAAAGTATTTCAAAAAGACATAATATGTGACCTTTAAATACTGTCTTTTATTTATTAGGCAGGCTATAGGTATAGGTCTATATTTTGGGCTTTTCAGTTGCTCAGTAAATGATTTAATGAAGAGTGAGACGGTACGCAGGAGTTTTATGATTTTTTTTCTCTCTGATCATTCCTCACTCTCGTAAGGTTAAAGCTTTCAAGGCTTTATTAGACAGTACAGTGGTAAAGTGACAGGAAATCAAGAGAGCAACAGACTTTTAGTAAATTGTCCAGGTCTGGACTCAAACCCACAACACTGAGGTGAACTGTTGACACTCTGCAGAGCTGGCTTCTGGCATAGGTGACATGGGCATAGCTAGACCAATTTTAGGGGGGCTGGGGGCTATATCACCCCTAAGGTAGGTTTTAGCACCCCAAGATGTAACCCAGTGACAAAGTGATTTTAGTACACACAGGGCCGGATTAAGGATTTTAGATGCCCTAGGCTACTACATTTTGAGGCCCCTTTCTGAAGTTTTAAAGTAAACTAAAACCTAAACTCTCTGCATTATTAGACAACATTACAGGCTATGGAATGAAGTGTATATATGTATATAGTATGTATAAAGTATATATACTTTGTTGTCTACTATTTTGTTAGTATAAAATAATTCATTAATGGATTATTTTTATTACATTTATTTCAATTTAATAGTGCACACTATGGTGTTCAATCATAAAAAAAACATTTTGTATTCATTATTATTTATATATTTTACAATCAAATATCTAAATGTCAGGATCGGACAAATCATTTCAGGCCCAGCAAAATTCTAAGCATATAAAAATACCTAAAACAGCAGTATCATCAGCTGCTCTAGTTCACCTGCATCCCAGAACATTGGATTTTAAAGAATTTCTGACCTTTATTTCTTCCTGCATTTCACCATTGATTATAATTCAGCAAGATGTAAGTAATTAGCCTACCTGCATTGCTGCTAGCAACTGCCAGGAGATGAGTTGCTTCCCCTGAAGCACAGTTGTCTTCATTGTTAGTTTCATCATTGTTAGTTTTTAAAAAAAGGCAGTTTTGAATTTTGATTAATCGCCTTTTGGGTGTTAGCTATTTTTAATTGTTGTTTTCTTCTTTTCTGGGCCCCACTTTCCTGTTTACAGGGTGCAGGATTCATTTTAATCTTAATGCAGATTTATTTGAAATGCTGCTCATTGAGGCCCCCTGCTGGCCAAGGCCCTACTAGCCTACTCCTATAAGAAGGCCTTGAGTACACAGTATAAAAACATACAGTACCAATATTGACAACACACATAACTTGCAAAGATACATTTTTATAAACTTTGCCATAACATTTGTAATATTTCTACTACCTATAATCCTACACTATAGACAGCTACAACTCTATAAAAGGTAGCATAATATAGGAAATCACATCTTCCCTATGTTGTAGCTAGTGGTAAATGCTTCTTTTGGTGACCTTTCTTGGCTAACAAGGACCTCAGCACCCCTTAATCTTTAATCCTAAAGTCACCCTTGATAAGCACAGAGTGGCTAGGGGGATGCCAGCCATGCACAATGCTGCCATGTGAGGTCACCAATACTGTAAGCTGCTGCAAACCACTGACATAAATGTGGTCAGCACACAAGCTTCAAATCAGTGTTTGTTTGATGACAACTGACCTCATTCGTGGAGAAATTATCATTAATAACTTGCAGAAATACTACGTGCAGTTACAGAAGATGCAATCAAAAGTGTGGCGGTACGCAGTGTATTTCTCTCATTATTTTAACTGTATTATTATTAAAACAACATAAAACTGAAGCTCAGATGTCCTGACAAAAGTGTGAGCCTGTAGAGTTTTCTAGAGCCAATCTGGCCTAGGGCACGCAATCACTCTGTACATGTGCTACCAACTGAGCTTTACCCCCATGCAGTCCTGTTTTTTATGATTGTTTTTCCATTTGTATTTCTATTTTTCCAGGAGTTTAAGTATCTTAAGGTCTTGTTTGACAGAGATCAACAGGCGGATCGATGCAGCTTCCACAGCAATGAGTTTAATGTGCGGGTCTGCTGTGGTGAAGAAGGAGCTGAGCTGAAAGCTCTGGATTTGCCATCGAGCTACATTTCTACTCTCACCTATGGTCATTAGCTTTGGGTCATGACAAGGACAAGATCTTGGATACAAGCGTTTCCTCTGCAGGATGGCTGGGTGCTTCCTTAGAGATAGTGTGAGGAGCTCGGAGTAGAGCCGCTGCTCCTCCACATTGAGAGGAGCCAGCTGAGGTGGCTCGGACATCTGTTCCGGATCCCTCCTGGAAGGACATACTGAGGGTCTTTGTCTCTCAGCTGGCCTGGGAACACCTTGGGATTTCCCCTGAAGAGCTGGAGAAAGTGTCCAGGGAGAGGGAAGTCTGGGCGTCTCTGTTCAGACTGCTGCCAAAAGCGGAAAAGAAAATGGATGGATTTATGGGAAAGTCAGTTTGTTGAGAGTTTGCATCAGGATTTTAAATGATGTTACACTGACAAAAGCTATGGTCAGCTATAGCTTTACTCATACATGGGTTTTGGGTATATTATTTTTAAAAAGAGTAAATTAATATAATAAATATTACTTTTTGATAAACAAACATAACAATGAACACATAACAAGCGCCCCGTCACTGTGTCAGCTCCTCAGACTGTGCACTTTTCCACTCACCAGTCTAACGCCTGTAACAGAAGTGTGCAGCAGCTCGTGAGTTTAATGAGCTCATAAAGTGAACACTGCACATTCCCTTTCACTTTGTGGTTCACTCTGCTCTGATGTCACGCCTCCTGCATACGTCCGGACACAAAAACACTGCATACTCAGAGCTAAGGCATCAATGAACCTCTATCATTCTCCTGACTGCATCCTACTGAGCATGTGCAGACTGTGGGTTCTATGTTGTTAGTGCTAAAGGAAAGCAAAAGGGAGGTGTTCTAACTGAGTAAAGCAGTGAGCAGAGGTAATGAAAACCTGGCTTAAGGAAGTCATAAACTGAACCAGTGGCCTAAAAGAACAATGTGTCTCTGTGGACTTTCTGCACTTGTGAAAAAAAAAAAGGATGCAGATGCCTATCAAGCTCTGGTTTATTAGTTTCTTACCAATATAGTAACACAAACTTGTAAGTAACTGCTGGGTGTAAATGTTACAGTTACAATACAGTTATTCACAAACGCTTTAATCTGAATGCATCACAGAAAATATCTGGCTTTCCAAGAACCATATTTAATGAAATGGGCCTAAACCAGGTCTAAACCCAAGACTTAAGTAATAATACTAAATCTTTAATATTAAACCTGACTATAGCACAACTAAACTAGGCCTAAATCAAGACTAAGTCCTAAATAACTCGAGCAGGACAAAGACAGGGTAAAATCAGGACTAAATCATCTTGAACTAAACTTAAACTGTTCAAGTTGTGTATTTATTGTGATTTTAGTATTTTATTCATTATGTTGTTGTAGACTGTATTTATGGACACCATTACTAATTGTATTAACTTACTATGACTTTATTTTTGTACAGAACTTTGGTCAACGTGGGTTGTTTTAAATGTGTTATAGAAATACAACTGCAATTGGATAAAACTGTAATTGGGTATTTGACATTTTGAGGTGTAATACCTTTTATTTTTTTTATTTTGTCCTGTGCTGTGTCCATATTTTGAAATCAAATACAAAGAATATTAAATAATAATTTTAAGTATGAATTAGTTTTATAGAAAAGAAAGACACCCCAAATTCAGGGGTGTCTGGTCGATAAATGACAGATAGGTCCTGCAGGTTTTGTTGCAACTGTGTTAAAAAACCTGATTTTTCAGGTCACACCGCAGCACACCATGCTGATTACAAGATTAAACTTATTTTGCATTTTGATTGTAATATTCAAACACAGTTAAAAGTGCTGTTTTAGTAAAGTACAGATATGTAACATAACGTCAAAAACTTGAGTGACTTATTTTGGAAATGTTAGAGTCACATCGCAGGACATTTTACAGTTTAATGCTAAAATACAAAAAAAGAAGAAAAAAAAACACACAACTTACTACTTACTACTAAAACTTCAAAGCTTGCATAGCAGGCCCTATGTTGCACTGCTGACAAAATTTTGGAGGAAGAAAAACATTATTTAGCAAATCATTTTGATTGATGATCTAGTTAACCTTATAAACCTTTAAACAATTCCAGACAAACCTAAAAACCGCCACTAGAAATGGTTCCTACAGTTTGAGAACCACTGGTCTACTGTAGCACTGAATTACCTTCAACAAGAGGAACAGTATTGGTAAAGTGTGGGCCTGGTGTGATCATTTTGTACCACTAGATGGAGACAAAAGCTACTGCAGCATTTAGCCCCACCGTAGTAGCCCCAGTAGGATTATTGTTACTTCAAAACAATATTACTCAAGTAGAAATACGAAGTAGTCATCCAAATAATTACTCAAGTAACAGATAAAAAAAAGTATTTGGTGAAAAAAACTAAAATGTTTGGAGGTAAGGTCTGATGTATGTTTTAGTTTTAATATCATGAGACAATTCTGCTGTTTCCAAACAATAAACAATAAAACAAGGCTCAAAAACACACATTCTTGCCAAATATATGTAGATAATAATTTTATTCCGAAGTCCAAACTAATGAGTTGTTATTACAAGCCAACCGAAAACTGTATTTGCATGTTTCTTGTCTTGTCAATGCTGTCATCATGACTCAGTATTGCTAGCACCTGGTTATCAGACAGGTATGTTCATGACACTGCACTGACAAAACTTTAGTCCAACTTTATTCCTGATCATATTGTTAGGACACAACGTTTTCAGAACCGATGTTATCTTTTGTAAATTATTTTATTTCACTATGACACATATTTTGAAATCAGCTTTTGTCTAATTAACATATTTAAAATTCAAATAAGCCATATGTTGCAACCTAAGTGAAACTGATTTGGTCTTGGTTTTAAGAGATTGTTGTAAAAAGGTTACTGTTCGTTGCAGAAAACCAAGATTTGTGATATGTCCTGCTCAGGGCAATGTATCTGAAACTGAACCGCTGCCAGTTCAACCAATGGTGTGGCAACATTCATAATAGACCAAATCTGCAGTAGTCTATAGAGGTAGCAATGTGTTTTTCGTCTTAAAAACACCTGATAAACTTAAATCAACTCCATTTCTTTTTCTCTCTGTTCCTGTTTCTTTTCAGTGATGCGTGTCGGGCAGAAAAAGGGGGGAGTCTTACGGAAAACTCAGGCCCAGCTCTGACAGCGCAGTAAATTGATAGCAGCAGCAGAAGTGGAGCTGAGTCAACAACAGAGCGGACCGAGGGTGAAGAGGGGAAGAGGAGGAGGGCTGGGGGCTGCTGGGAATCTGCGAGGAGATCTGGCAACCATAATCTTTACTGGAAGATGTCGCTGTAAACTCTCGGAGCGGCCTGGTGTGCGTCAGTGGGTAGCGAGTGGAGGTAACTCAGTAATATTAATCAGGTGCACTAAGGAGACTGTGCATAACAACATGTGGTTTTAATGCAGAGATTCTCAAGTGGTGGGTTGGGACTGAAAAGTGGGTTGCAGGGATGTTTCAGTATTCAGCTTATTAGTTTGAACCAGGTCTAAAACCAGTATCAGCCTTCAATATACTTAACATTTTCCAGAATCCAGAAGTGATCTTAAGCCAGGAGCCAAGGATTGACCTTTTGCTTAAACCAAGGCTGTCTAAAAGATAAGCCAAAGATAAAAAGCTTCAAATTACTATAATTAGCTCACTATAATCCAACTTTTGAAGCAGCAGTCATTATGTGCATTATTCCAGTAACAGGTACAGTACACAGAATTATTTGATTACACCAATATCTCTATAAAGAAACACTTTTGAGTGGTATTAAAGAAAATATATTGTGCAAAAATGTCTTTTGGAGCTTTCTACCTTGTTATAATGTTGTTCCCTCATCAAAAACATACCTGTAGTCATGCTTTGTCTGTTTGTCTGGCGTTGAGTGTCTGAGCCCTCAAAACGCTCAGCTGCACAAACCCCTGCTTCTCCCACAAAGCCACACCCACTCCAGGAAGCCCTGACCAATCAACAAGCTCTCTACATCCGGTCTGCTCTCATTCATTTATCCAAAATAAATAAATAAATAAATAAATGGTGTACAGCTCTTCACAGACATTTTTTTCATTTCGTAGTAAAATGGCATCATACACAAAGTTTAAGTAACTAAAAAAGCTCTTTTTCCATGTTTCTGTTTCAAAAGAGCATAACAGAGCTGCACTCTGCTGCTCTCTGCTGGTCTCTTAACCTGCTTCTTCATGGCAGTAGTAAAGTAATTATTGGAAACATTTCCTTTTAGGCAGATAATGTTTTTAAAAGGTTGTAAAACAGAAAAAAAAAACATAAAAATAAAATAAAAGCATAATATAGCCTCTTTAAAGAAGAAAAATGGAAAATAGTGGTTGGTGATCTTCCATGTATGTGCCTGTCCCAAGCCCAGATAAATGTGGGGTTGTGGAAAGGCCTACAGAATAAAACCTATGCCCAAAAACCTTTGAGAATGATTCACAGTGGAGTCACTGAGTTTAGTCCTGGTTTAGACATACTTAAGTCCTGGATTAGACCTGGTTTCGACTGAGTAACTCTTATTTAGTAACACGTCTCTCTGTGTTAATTCCCATTTTACTTTCTCCAACCAGAGCCGTTTCTAGAACCTATAGGGGCCATAGGCAAGAGGGACAACTGAGAGCTCATATAGGCTCCAATTTCTTTTTTTAAATCCCCAAACCAAAAATATGGTAACAAGGGGCATTTGATACATTCAATCTAAGCATTAATATAAGACCTCCTTTTGCCTTATATCCTGAATTATGGCCATGCATATAACAGGCAGGTGAATGTGGGACAAAATAAAGCAAGGGGGTCCAAATCTAAATGAAACATACCTGATTTCCTGTAATCTAGTGCATTTTAGAAGATTAATATTTTAATATGGCTACAATTAACTGTATGGTCTTACTTCTCCCCAGACAGGGCCCTTTTAGGACAAATGTGTGGCAGCGTCACTTCAGTGGTTTGTTTTCCATCGCTAAAACAGTTTGTTTACTATTGTAGCTCTTCAACTCTGGCCCTAGGCAATTTCCTACCTTGCCTACTCTATTGTGACAGCTCTGTCTCCAACCGTCCAAAGACATATATATATTAGGTATATGTTTGTCTACAAGTGTGTGTCTGTGGCAGCCCTGCAACTAACTGGCTACTGTCCAGGATGTACTCTGCCTAAGGCCCATAGTGAGATAGACACTAGCCAATCAAACCTAGGGAAAATAGATTTGATGGTGGTTGTGATGCACTGGGTATTATAGGCATGTGTTCCTCTCTTTTACTGCTTGGGTAAATGGACAAACTGAATCATCTCTGCACAAACCAACAAAGAAAGGTCACCAAAATGACCTACTTTTGTTCACATTTAATGGATAGGAATAATTGTGTATGTCGGCCCCAAGTTTATAGGAACCGTTATTAACCAACCAACTCTAACTCTAACCTGACCTGCCTTCCTCTGCGTGTTCTCACTGAGGCAACACGCCATTAATCATTAAGAAAAGTGCTGTGATAAGGAAGTAAAGGCACGCGACCTCTTCCAAACTCCACACAATACTCTGATAGGGATTCTCTGACCCACTTCAGCAGGGCCTCATTCTCTCATTGTCTGCCCTGAATGGCTCGGCGTGTTTGCCAGGCAGCGTCACTGTGGGAAACAGAAAAGACATGGGTATAATAAACACTGCAAGGGTCCATTCTGCTGCAGACTATTGTAGTTCTGACTGTAGTACTACTGCATACAGAGTTGAGGAGAAAGTTATTTTCCATACTTTTTACTCTTAAATGTTTTGGATCTTCACATTTTTTAATATTAGACAAAGATAACCAGTAAATACAAATGCAAATAGGCCCAGGTATGTTCAGACAGATTTTTTTTGTATTGACTCTGGTTATCTTTGTCTAATTTTAAAAGTGTTTGACAATCTGAAACATTAAAGTGTGACAAATATGCAAAAATGTCAGAATTCTAGAAGGAGCCACATACTTTTTAACTTCAGTCTAGTGCAGTGCTCACTTTCCAGTATGCATGATGTCATCCAGGGAGGCTTGCAGTGTCCCAACAATACCCGTGTTGAGTTTCTTACAGCAGCAGTGTCTTTGTTCGAGCCAGGCTTCTACAGTGTGGCTCTGAGGGAGAAGTCAGCAAACCGGTTTGTATGGGAGGGTGAGTGGAAATCACCTGTGCAACAATAACACATAACAGATCAAATTTGGCATCAGATGTGGAAATAGATTTAAATTAGGTCATAGACCAAAATCTCTCCACTCCTCTTCCAAAGAAATAAGTGCCACCTTTGTATGTTGTAGTAAAAATAAACTTAACAGGTAATGGACAAAAGTCAAATTGTTACGTTATACACCGGATGGCCTTTCCCACACAACCCTCTTTATTTATCCAGGTTTGGGATCAGCAAACAGTACACTGGCTGGTGACTCCTGTGGCTGGATAAATGGTATACCTGCTTTAATAAATTTATAAAAAATATAAGGTCAGCTCTAAACTTAAATTAGCCCTGAATTTAGCATTCAAACATGCCCAAACTGCAATTGTGAAAGCTGTTGGAGGGGTTGGTCCTAGCAACCCCTAACCCTGATCCTAGCAAGGAGGTCAGGGGTTCAATCCCTGGGTGGAGTCTGCATGTCCATCTGTGAAGCTAATGTGCTGCAATTAGCTTACCTTAGCTTGTAGCCTAGTGCAGATGAAAAAATAATCCTCCCACTGAGCTAACAGCTGCAATAATCCAGTCTGTTTTATTCATTACTGTGATCAGATGAGTTTAATTGAGTGTGTATGATTATTATTCACTGATAAATACTTGAGTTAAACAAGTGAGTGTTGCAGAGGTTTGTTTACAGGAGTCCCATATAAAAGCAGAGTTTAGTGACTAGCACCGCCTGCTGATGTAAATAGTTATTACGTCTTGTACATGCGGCACATGTGGCTACTTTTAATGGAGACATGGGGAGACGTGAGGAGACAAAACAGTCGCCCTGCCTCTACTGATGGCAGTCAGGTGTTGGGTTGGTGAGACCCAGCCTTTAGGAGAATTGGTGACTCTAAATTCCCTCTAGTGAATGAATGTGACATGTTAATGTCATGTTTAAGCAATGTTTTATAATGGATAACCAAGTCATGACTCTGACAAGACCCTTTAAATCTACATTCACATAATGGTTACAAAAAGAACATTTAAAGGTCTTACATTGTGCATTTTATATCTTTTAACCATGTTTGAGTAATCCTGAATGCGGAGGCTGTCTCCTTCTCAAGAGCTGAAAACATTTGGTCTCACAGTTATACGTAGACACATGAAACCACGAAGTTCCCCTGCGTGTTTCTAAAGCCCATACACCGTCACCGGACTCATTCTGATCGTTAAATTGCTGTCACTACGAAGCTCATTTATCTATCTTTTAGCATCATGTTGCTAATAGCCATGCTAATTAGCTATTTCATGCTCTGTCCATTCCCCACCACTGCCAGCAGGGGCCAACAGACACCTAATCCAAGCGTTCTCTGCAAAGTCAAAGTAAAAGCTCCCCAAAAAGAAGGAAAAAAAAAAGTATCATAAAGGACCTCTAACTACATTGCATTATGTAGACCTAGTATCTTTACAGCCATTGCTTTTCTGCTTTAAATATATTTATACAGAATATTGACCAGAAATCCTAGGACACCTCCATTAAAAAAAAAAAAAAAAAAAAAAAAAAAAAAAAGCCACACATGACCCTTCATCATACAAACATCATAATGAATGTAATATTCCATAATCGTCTTTGAGCACAGCAGTGTTCAAAGTCAACACTGCGTCCGTGTCCCTTCGTTCAATGGCACATTTACTCTCTGCTGGTTAACCTAATGCTGGGGTGTGTGAGTTAATTGCAGAGTGAAGACACAGAAGTATTTAGTGTGAGTTTGTGAATGAGACACAGCCTCTCTGTGGGTCCACACTGCTCCATTCTGCACCGGCAGACTCTGTGGCTGGAATAAGTGTTTCCAGAGAATCCATACCACAAAGAGCTTTCAGAGTAGTGTCTTTGCCTGTAGACGGCTTTGAAAAGTTTTGGTCTCGCCCTGGAATCAACTCATTTTTACGCAGTGTTTGACTTTGAGGACATCAGGAGTGGCCCAGATCACAGGTTTTTCTTAATACAACCATAGAGTGCAATGAAGAACATGGCTTCTTTCCATTTGAGAAAAGTTATTCATGTCTTTTCTCATAGCAACAATAGCCACCAGATTTGTTCCAAAATCCTCTATTTGTCAAGGAATTTTCTAGCTCCTTATGCCATAACCGGATGTACGTCATCATCTGCTATGACAAGGACAGTCCAAGTTGTCTTCTCAGTAAGGAAGGAAGTAGGGAAAGGAGCTTATTTGCTTTCTTTCATAGCTCCTTCAGCATAGGAAGCTCCAGATGTTCACTGCTTCAAACTTTATTCCATAAAATAACCTGCATTAATCCTACTATATAAACTTTTTTGTTTAATAGCTCATTCAAATTAGAGTTGTGGAGGATAAGATGCACTTATTGTAATCTTTTTTCTGGGTGTTGTAGTTTTTATTAAACAGCTGTAGGTGCACATAACTTCCCATGTTTCCAATGCTGGGTTAGGATGGTCAGATCCTCCAAATTCCACTGAACCTTCTATGTTCTTATGGTTGACTTCATGACGTAGCGTTCAAAGGTTAAGAAACAGAAGGTAGGAGCAGGACGTACAATTGAATGCATTGAGAGCCATACACTTTACATTTTACTGGCACATGCTAACAATCAGCAAACATTCATCTGGTTATTAAAAAGGGAAGGTTACAGTCCATGTTACATTTATCAGTTGTATATAGCAACTTTTGAAGGCACAGTGCCTTACAACTCCCAGAGCAAAAGATTAAGCAGTCCAACAACCGCCAAATGGTTTTTCACCTAACAATTTGTTTGCATAATACCACTTTTTTGGGGCAACCTGAAGAAAAGTTTGTGCCGGGGGTAATGGAGAGGGCTCTGAATTTCAAACTGAAACAAAGGAGGATTGTGTGACATTCTTAACAGTGCAACATCTGTCCAGTGTATGTTTTCAGCTCTGGATAACTGCCACTTTACATTTACCGCCTGCTCATATAACTACAGAGGGCAGTCACTTTTGACTTAAATCATATCAAAAAGGTTTACCCTGTTCATCTCGATGGTGATTTTTCAAACAGCTATTGATCAAACAGCATGCAAATGAAGCTAATGCAACACAAATAAACTAAAACACTATCTTGTTGCAGTTTCTCCCACCTTGTTACCATGTCTCATCCTGTATGCCCCACCAGTCCACTCTGCTTCAGCGAGGTACACATACTCGTTGCCCCCAGAACCCAGTGGGCCACAAAAGAGGACCGAGCATTCTCTGTGCCTCTGGAACTCCCTGCCCCCTGACCTCAGGCATATCAAATGTCTCTGCACTTTTAAGAAACATTTAAAAACATTTCTTTTTAGAAAGGCTTTTGATATTGTTTTAATTGCATGATGTTAACATTGTATAGTTTATTATGGGACTTGTAATGTAAAGCACTTTGGGACATTGTTTAGTAAAGTGCTGTATAAATAAAGATTATTATTATTATTATTATTATTATTATTATTATTCCGTGTTTCCACAGAGTTTGTTTATGAAGTTAAAATACGTTCATCTTCCACTTATTACTGTTAGAGGTTCTGTGTGGAGGAGATATCCCAGCAACTATGGGCCTTAAGTGGGGTACACCCTGAACAATGGCCACAAGACATATGCAACTTTTTTTTTTTTTTTTTGAAACTTATCATTTGACCTGATTCTTCGCATCAGTATGCCCCTGCGGGCCACCATAACTTCTCAATAAAGAAGTGAAGCTGTGGAGTTGCATTCTCCTCTGTCACCACCAGGTGCTGCCAAATACTTCACACTTCACCTTTAAAGGAGAGCTATTATACTAACTCAACCCTTCTGAGCTTTCTTTAGTGTTATAACATTGTTTCCATCTCAAAAACATGCCCAAGGCTACCCAATGTTTGGCGGCTAAGGCGGCTTGGGCTGAAGGAGTGAAGTGGGCGTGGCCAACAGGAGGCACAAAGGTCTTAAAGAGACATGCACCTAATCTAAAATGTACAGTATGTATGCATCTATGTATTTTATTGTGAATTTTGATATTCCAAACACAAATCTAACATAACTTCATTTTTACACTCTCTACCTAAATGAATTACATTGCTCTTGTTCAGTGACAAATGTTTCCTTGACAGCAAAACATAAAAAATGTATACATTCATTCATTTTGCATGAATATCAACTTGTGCCCTGAATATAAATACCAAATATTCAATTATTTTCAGAATGTTGGCCCTTTTTCTGCCAATGTATGTAATAGCATTTCTATTTTTGTAAAAAACAAAAAACAAAAAACAAAAAAAAAAAAAAAACAACAACAACAAACTAACAAACAAAAAAACAAGTTTTAATGGATTTTAACAAGAATTGTTTTTAGATTGTACATAGCACAGGAAAAAAAGTATCTCTTAAAATAAATGTTATTGATAATCTTTGACAGACACAAGGCTGTAGAAAAATCAACTTTGCTTTATATATATATATATATATATATATATATATATATATATATATATATTGTCTGTTTTTTTACAAAAAAAAAGGGTTAAAATTGTTAAAATAGATATTTGGTATATATGAACAGGGCATGTTGATTAAAATATGTATGCAAAAATTTTTTTTTGAAAAATATAAATGTATCATTTTTTTATGATGTTTTGTAACAGGGATACTTTTGTCACTGAACCGTAACAACTTAATTTTTTAAAACTGGATTATAAGGGTTAAACCATGCTGTATCCATAGCAATTTCTGTATGGCACAATGCCCCCATTTGCTATCAAACCACAATAGGTTCATCAGTGTGGGACAACTTCCTGACTTTATTTTGGTCTTGTCTTGGTCCCAGCTTGTCTTGTTCAGCCCATAGCTTATTGCAGATAACCTCAGGCTCTGCACAGTTTGAACTTAATTTCCCATTTCCCGCTCATTCAAATGTAGGTAAATGTGTGGTTTTGTGGTCAAACTGAAAGTGTTGCTTGTCTTCCATTACCCATGATCCCATCTCTGTATCATCCGTCAGCGGTGGGCCTGGGGCAGGTCTCTGTCCCACACACCTCCTCTCCTCTGTGCGCTGACAGAACGAACAATAAAAGGCATCCATTCCACACACACACACACACACACACACACACACACACACACACATCCATCTGCTCCTCCGCCATGACGCTTCTTCACACTTCACTTCAGCAGCAGGGTCATGGACGAGAGGAGCCTGAAAAATGGACTTTCAGGAGATAAAAGAGGAGGAGTGTGAGGGGATCGAGTTGCAAGCAAGTAATGAGGCGTTGCACATCCAAATACCTGGACAATGGGAAGAAGCAAAGAAGAGTCCAGACTTTTGTAAAAAAAAAAAAAAAAGGTCATGAGCTCTGTGAAGAAAGAGGTCAATGTTTTGGTGCCTGTTAGTGGATCCATTTAATATAAGGAATGTAAAGGCTGTTATTATTCAAAGTGACAGTTCATAATAAGTAAAATAAGTAGCTTTAAAAACAAGATGACAAATGCCGTTGTGTAAAGTAGTTCTGCCAAGTAAAACATATTAAACAAAAAGGTCATCTGGACAAGCTTTCTCTTATAGAAGATGTTTTGTCACTTCATCTGAAAGACTAGTCATTTCTAAAGTCAACTGTTATGTGAGTAGCTCAGGGGTGTGCAACCTTTTAGATCCAAAGAGCCAATAGACCTTTTTCACAAAAAAACTGAAGCGGTTAATCGTGATGTTGTCCCATTTCCAGTTAGCGCTTGTCTAAGACAAAACAGAGCAAGTGTTTTTAACAAGATGGCTAAATTTCGTGTTTGCAGAATGGGTGACAGTTACAGAGGCAAAGACACCCACCACCAGCCAGACAAAGACTACTAATTCTTTCATGAAAAATGTATTCATGGTTATTAGGGAAAGTAAAGAAGAAGAAAGCTGAAATGCCATCAACAATTAGCGTTAGCTCACTAACAATGACAGCAGATATATTACTAAATTCTGTGAGCCTGTGAGTGTCTTGACTGTCTCAAATTAATTCTAACACAGCACAGACCTGTAGTTTAGATATTTACTGCAGATTTTGACTCACAGTGAAATCAATGGTGCTGTTTTGTTAAAAAAAAAAATCTGTTTGTATAAATATAGATAACCTATTTTATGTCATATTATCTTATAAACTGTATCTTTTGTCTCTGCATCTGCATAGTACAAAATGTAGCCAAAGGGCTGGTAGTTGTGAGAGCAAAAACATTCTTATTTTGGGTTCAGCTATTTTACGCCATTTACAACCTCAATCGGAAGTATCACGACACGACTTCCGGTTGAAAATGCGGAAGTGTGAAAAACGTCTATTGTTGCAAAAACTAAAACTACATTTGTATCTGTAAGGTGCCACAAACAATTTTAATGTACAAAAGTTGCTTATAATTGAAGCACAATAGTCCTGGGATGGTCATTAATTATCACAAACTAATGGAGAACTGTGTTAAAAACTCACTTCATTGATTATCTTTTAATAGGCCACTAAACAGCAGTGTAATACAGTGGAGCCACGCATATTCAGAGAACTGGAGTTACATCCAGTTACTATTTGTTGTTGCTGTTTATTTAACAGATTTTTTATTATAAGTCCATAGCCAACCTCTGAAAAAAGGAAGAAAGTTCTATCTTGACAGGATGATGCAGATGCGTATTTATCAATTGACCTTACATTAGCAGATGTCAGATAGGAGGGAGCTACAAGGGTTCCGTTCCAGAACCATGGGTTACAGATGTTTGGAGAAGGTAAATAACTTCATAAAAACATGTATTATTAAACTGATCACTGTTTTGATTTTGTCACTTTAGTTTTCTTTAGCAGTTTTTTCAACCTTGTTAGCATGTGTAACAAGGGCAGCAGTAGATCAGGTGGTGGAGCAGTTCATCCATTAACCAGAAAGTTGGCGGTTCAAACCCAGCTCCCACTGTTGCATACTGTCATTGTGTCCTTAGGCAAGACACACCAGTCACTCTGTGCCCTTAGTATGTGCCACGGGCCGGCTCTTAGAGAACCCACAGTAACATGGACATACAGACTCCACCCAGAGAGACCTATTCTGTCTATAGAATATGAGACGAGTATTATCTATGCATGCTGTCTTAGATGTTGTCTCAATAATTACAGATTACTCTCAAACTTTTGATGTTCTTATCCTGCTCTATGCTGGAGCCATAAATAATGTATTTTAGGGCACAATCTGTCTGAACAAGTCTGCACTAGCTCAAATCAAAGCCTTTCTCTTTCAAAGACTGCAAAAATACGCACAGCAGACTTTAATGCAAAAACCCCCTCTTCAGTCCTCACTCATCTTCTGCATTTTCACGACTTCAATAAAGTTTTGCGGCGCTTTCCCACACTTTCCTCACATTGTCATTCCACTGCTTTAGCACTCGCTGTGAAAAGGGGGCTTTGCATTTCCATGACGACCAATGCGAAGCCCCTTCTCGAGCCTGAATGGAACTGAGAAGTAAAAAGGAAAACCTCCTTCCTCACCATACCACACACTCCTCTCCTGTCGCTCTTTCTTCTCCTGCAGCGTGCCAAAAGCGCAAACATTCCCACGTGACGACGCACAGAGTTCCCTCCCTCCTTCTCTCTCTTTTCTCTCTCTCTCTCTCCCTCTCCCTCTCACAATAGCGCGCTGCCTGACGCACCTCCACGCGCACACACTCTCACCAGACGAGTCTCGAGAGTTGCGGAACTTTTGCCACAACTTCTGGATCCAACGTTGCATCCAAAAAACCCACCGTGGATTGTACTTTTTTACGCGACGGATGACAAGAGGCTGCCGGTTTCTCAGATGGGACTTTTTACGCACGGGAGTACTCGTCTTCGGTGCTGATCACCTTTGGTTGTAAAAAAAAGAAAGAGAAAAGAAAGAAACATGCCGGAGCAGATCAGCATTTCGGACTTCGTGGTGCTGACGAACGAGGATTTAAACTCGCCGGGGACGTCCAGTTTTCAGTCCAAGATGAGCGACTGCAGGAATACGGTTTCTACGGTGGAGGAGGTAAGAAGGAGAGAGGCTCACGGGGGGTATGCATGCACCTTTGTCCACGCGCAGTGTTTACCTGTGGACTCGATCACTCTGCACTCAAGTTGGGGAGGTTTGTTGTAATTGTAAATGCGTTTGCAAACAGACAGGTGGGTAACGTAGCTAAAAGCGTTACTCATTTAGAAGTAAGAAGTAGTCATCCAAATAAACTAGTACTCTACGTTTGCTTTCTACGTTTTATTATTGGTGTAATTGGGCCAACAACTTCAAAATGATGTGAAAATTCTGGTATTTCCAAATAAACCATAAAAATGTATAAAAAATCTTTAGAAATTTTTAAAAAGTACAATCCCATATAATGCCTTTTTGAAATAGTGTTGGACACCTTTATATTAGTGTTTCAGGTTTTATAACTTAAAGTAATGCATATGTGGAAAACGTCTTATTTTGGGGAGCTGGCACTTTGACTTTGCAGAGAAAGCTTGGATTAGGTGTCTGACGCCCCTTGCTGGCTTTGGTGGGGAATAGAAAAAGCAGAATACGGCTAATTAGCATGGCTATTAGCAACATGACGCTAACACAGCTCTGTTTTGTCGCCAAATTTAAGCACAGAAATGATCAGAAGGAGTCTGGTGACAGGTTCCTGGTTACACTTGGCAATGTAGAAACGTGAGATCAAGCGTTTTCAGCTCTTTAGAAGGGCAGTGTCTCAGCATACAGGATTACTCAAACTTGTGTGAATGAAACAAAAGACTTTTCCAGGTATGATTTTGAGGGCAAACACCATTATAACTAAAATATAAGCTAAAAAAAAAGTTGATTTAGCAGCTTTCAGATACACAAAACACAAATCTCTCCTTTTGACAACATAAAGCTTTTAAAACCAAGGTAATGTATAAACATGGGTTGCCTGCAGCTGTACTCAAGTAAGAGTATTGTTACTTTAAAATAATATTATTCAAGTAGAAGAAGAATTTGTTTTGTGATAAAACTACTCTTAGAAGTACAATTTATTCAGAAAGTTACTTAAGTAGATGGATCTCATTACTACAGACCTCTGATTACAACTACACAATAGCCCTGTTTCAAGAAGGAAGATTACTCCAAACTCAGAGTATGTTAACACTGGAAAGAGGGCCCAAAGCCTTTTTTGCCTCCACCACTGCAACAGCCTTGTGTCCATTTCAGTGTTCTGTTTTGAGGCCGATGAGTGACTTATTAAATCTCCTCAGTAGTATCCTTTATCCAGTTTAAAGCTGTCAGAATGTGTGTAGCCTATTTTTAAATCCATGGAGATCTTAAAAGAATGTTGCTTTTCCTTGTGTCCCTAATTTATGGATCCTTGCAACTCCACTCCCTTTAATTATGGTCCAGGTTGGAAACACTTGGACTATATTTGGCTTTACACGTCAAAATATATTGCCAAAACCAATGATAGCTAGCACACAATATCCAGACAAGATGGAAATGGCAATGTGGTTATTAAATATGCTAATATCAATATGACTTGCAATTTTTTGTATTTTTATTGTTTTTGCATTGGCCACCTATGTACCCCAGTGTATCCCAATGCTGCAATTCTGGCAACAATTTCAGCTGTACACATGAAAGAATTGTTTGCACACACGTAACAGCCAGGCCAAATTTCCCAAAATCATTTTCAGTAAAGTGAGGTCTTTTCTAAACAGCTATGGTAGCCCTGTAGGGTCATACCACTGTAAATGAACAAAACCAATGGAAATAAGTGTGGGCTTACATTTATCCAAAAAACAGTGCACAGCTCTGTTTCCAATGATTCCTCACAGACATTTTTCATTCTGTTGTAAAATAGCATCATACAAAAAGTTTAAGGAATTGAGTAGCTTTTTTTCTTTGGTCATGTTCATAAGCCTGCAACACTCTGCTGCCCTCTGCTGGTCTCTTCACCTGTTTCTTTACAGCACCAGTAGAATACTTATTAAAAACATTTTCTTTTTTTTTTTTTTTAAGTCTGTAAAACATGCTGCTGTTCTTGAGGTGACCAAGATTGGATTAAAATTAATGAATAAAAGCACAATATATTCCCTTTCTAAGCTAAAATGAGCTTAAACTCCCTAAAGAGACATGGCTAAACCAGCTCAAATTCAGAACCTGGACTTGGACTAAACTGTGGTTAAACCATTACCAATAAAGGATTAATTCAGTACTAATCTGGGACATAACCAGGTCTAAACCAAGTCCAAACTAGGACTAAATAAAGGCTAACATATCTAAAACTATACTAAGAAATGGTTTATACTTAGAATTTAAGCACCAACCAGATCAGGTCTGAAACATTTAACTAAGTCAGGAATTGAACTGCAAAAGTGTCCTGAGTACCACAAGAGAAAGCCCATGTATCACCAGTGGTACCAGTACTACAGTTTGAGAATCACTGTCATAAATCCTAATGCAAAAATCTGTGCACAAAAAGAAGCAAGAGCGTGCTTCTTCCATTGTGGTGTTCAGTTTGTCCTTCAACAAGAACAGGTAATAAAACTAAAATGACTCCTTCTATTGGGTTATAATGAAGTTAACCAGATTTTTTTTTTTTTTGTAAAACACATGAAAACAACACATCATATGTCTTATAGGCCCTAAACTGAAGCAGTATCTCAGTAAGTTGGTAAGTTTGTACCAAAACATTTATTTCTTAAGTCCATCCCACCTTGTCCCACCAAATTGCACAACCTGTCCCAGTTTTAGTATTTTTTGAGGTGGTCACCCTGACCATCAGTACCCCCTCACTCTGTATTTATTAGTTCAAAGTCATTGTACACTTATTTTTATTTCTTTAACACTCAAATTCAAAGATAAAAAAGATCATAAATAATAATCTGCTTGCCTTTAAAATAAAATAAAAATTACAAAATACACAATATAAATTAGTATTTTATTTACTTATGTTACTGCATATTTTATGTTAAAAATTTTGCAAATAATGATTCATTGGGTTTCAATAGTTCCTTTCTAGACACTCAAAGCACTTTACATTGCATTATTCCTTCACTCCTCAGTCACACTCAGTGGTGGTGAGCTAGGTGAGCTTGTTTTAAAATTAATAAACAAATGACAACAAAGGCAGAGCAAGTTTAACTCAAAATAATATTATAAGACCATAGCAGACAAAAATATGACCCCACCAAAAAATTGCCTACACGTCCTTTAATGTGCGTTAGTAGGTCCGTATAAATCCCGAACATAAAGTCAAACAACAGTAAAGTCCTGTTTACATCCAATGATTAACATTAAAAAAATACTTCTTCCACAAGTCTTTGTACAACTAGCATCTGGTGCTTTCCATGTTAAAATAAGAACAGAGCTGCTCTTAATGCTGCGTATTCTGGTGTTTTATGAAAAAAAAACAGCAGGAATCCATGTTTGTTTGGGTCAGCAGTGCACAACTTATGTCCCGCCCTTTGTTTCTCTGATTGGTTACTCCGGCTGTCATTGTTCCCCCTCAGAAATGAAATGTTACCAAAGAGGTACCAGACTAACTTCTTTGTATAGAACAGAAAAAGATTTTGTCAGGCAGGCCAGGCTAACAATGCACTACAATAGCCCAAAAACGTTTCAATAGTTCAGTGTGAAAAGATTGCAAATATTTTCCTATGATCTTCCACATAAATTAAAAAGTCATTCCACTTACACCAGCACAGAGCATTACTTTATGTGATTAGAAGTGTAGTTGCGTCAGTTTGTTTGACGTGAAGGCCGCTGTGTGGTTGAACTATTTGATCAAGGTTTTGGCTCAGAGCCGGTGGAGGTCTCTCTGTGGTTTTACTGTGGTGTGTGTTTGTGTGTGTTTGTGTGTGTGTGTTTGTGTGTGTGTGTATGTGTGTCTTTGAAATGTGTTTTTCCCGAAGAGCCCCAGGCCAGAGTAGGAAACAGAGAGGCTGCTCCGTACTGTGTCAGAAAATAAATAATCCAGCGAGTGTGTACACAAAGACTTAGTAATTCCTTATGTGTGTCCTTGTGTGTTTGGCTGACTTTAGTTTAATTTATGACCAGAAATAACCTTTTAACCATTCCCTTTGTTGTGCTTAGTCATAGTGTGAATATTTCTTGAGTAAAATTATGACGTAAATATGAGTTGTTATATGTGCTTACAACATAACAATTTATCAATTTAACCCTTGCTTTAAAAAAGTAACATTCGTACTTTTAACTACAGGAGTTGTAAATTGAACTTTAAATTGAAATAAAATTCTCAACGATCAAAATTATGAGTATGACTGGCCTAACTATCTTAGTAATGTGTGAGAAGATTGATTTTGGTGGATTATTAGTTGTTGAGTAGTGTCAGATAGAATGAAAAAGTTACATTTACACTGTTAGTAAAAATGTGTGTACCATAGACCCTCTTTAAATAAAAGTGAAAAATGTTAGCACATTGGAGAAGCAGGTGCAAAAGTTTTGTGGAGGAAAGAGTGCAGCTTTTAGTGCACAGATGGGGCGTTGAAAATAAATTATAATGCTTTAATAGAACTTATTTACAAAGATACAACAGTAAAGTGTTGTCTTGAAGATGGAGGAAACAAAGAAACAGACTTTACCTGCAACACTTTTTCCTAGATTCTCGCTTGTATTTCCCTTAAGTGCAGCCTTTACAGATCCTGTCTCCTGTCTGTTTCACATCCCTTTAAATCCTTATGGTGATGGAATAGTCTTTAAACGCTGCGTAAAAGCTAGGTCCCATGTGAAGTATCACTGTGTTTATCCCATTGCCTCCCAGTGCTCGTTGCAATGCCTGATTGACAGCTGGTCCATGGCTCAAGGCTGCGCTGCATGGATTTGGCTCTGGATGTGCGAGCGCAGGAAATCGAAAATATATTTTTTAATTGTTATATTTATTTGGTCACCATCAGCACTGCATAGAGGCTACTTTATACATTTTGTATAATTGTGTGAAGGGTTACTGGCTCTGACAGACAGTGAATAGGACTTTTCTCCACTGTCTCACACAGAGGGAAACTAAGTCTCATGACTGTGGTCAGTGCCAGAATCGCATGAGACAAAGATTTAACAAGGACAGACTACGCAAAGTTAATAGAAGAAAGTAAAATGCAATGAAATGATTATTTCTCAAAGACAGTGAACATATTCAGTCCACTACAGTCAGTCGTGTTATTTGAGGCTGGACTCTCAGATTGATTTTGCGTTGCATCACTGTAGGAAAGATGCAGACAAAGCTGAGCAGCGTTGCTCTTGCTGTAAGTGCAAAATTCTCATTTACATATCAGATTTGCAGCAGCAGTTTCTCTTCATCTATCACACACAACACACCCACAAATAGCAAACGTTATTTTTTAAGGTGCACTCGCAATTTAGCACCTGTCTTAAATCTGGCCCTGAGTCTTTAACCTTTTGTCTTTGTTAGGCCACTGGGTCATCATGCATTTATCTGTACTTCACTATCTGATTATTAACCAATTCATAAAAAAACTAATACAAACAATTGTTAGTTGCAGCCGCAGAGATGAAAAATATACAGCTATTATCGCCACATCAATAATCATTTCAGCTTGCTATTTCCTGCCAATAAATATCACTAAGTCATGTGAGATTCAGAGGTCTAATACTGCACCTAACCTTTAAGCCAATGGTGCACTGTCTTTCTCATGTTTGCAGAAATATTAAATTATGCATTCCATTCATCTTTATGAGGCCTATTGAAGTTCTTCAAAAGCACTTTACGGGCTTGGAACTCTGACCTACAGTAAAGTTTCCTTCCCATTCACATTGAAGCACTCTGACATTCTGAAACATAGCTGGCATAGTTTGAGCAGTGGAATCCTGCACATGTACAGGCACACACACACATACATGATGTAGTGAGTTATTCTGTCACAGACGGGCTGATGAATGAGTGATGAATGGCTGGGGAATGGTGGGCTCTTGTGCAGTGTGTGGGCAGTTGTGTTGATGGCGGCAGGAGCAGACAGAGACAGCTTTAACCCACATATAAGTTTGTTAGTGCTTTATGAGGATGATTACAGAGCAGAGAATGGCTGAGAAGGTTTCGATAGAGTCAGGTTAGTTTTGTAGACAAGAACTCTTAGGTTTTTTTTTATGTTTTGGATTTTCATGAAGTTCAGGTTTGGATGATAAATGAGTGCACACACACAAAAAAAAACTGCATTACTAAAATGGCACATAACAGGGACAAAACTAGGACTAAATCAAGTAAAAATTAGGTCTAAACCAGGACCAAACCAGATCTAAACCAAGACTAAATCAGGTCTAAACCAAAAGTAAACCAGGACTAAACCAGGTCTAATCCAGGACTAAATCAGGACTAAACCAGGTCTAAACCAGGACTAAACCAGGACTAAATCAGGATTAAACCAAAAGTAAACCAGGACTAAACCAGGTCTAATCCAGGACTAAATCAGGACTAAACCAGGTCTAAACCATCACTAAACCAGGTCTAAACCAGGACTAAATTAGGTCTAAACCAGGACTAAATCAGGACTAAACCAGGTCTAATCCAGGACTAAATCAGGACTAAACCAGGTCTAAACCAGGACTAATCCAGGACTAAATCAGGACTAAACCAGGACTAAACCAGGTCTAATCCAGGACTAAATCAGGACTAAACCAGGTCTAAACCAGGACTAAACCAGGACTAAATCAGGATTAAACCAAAAGTAAACCAGGACTAAACCAGGTCTAATCCAGGACTAAATCAGGACTAAACCAGGTCTAAACCATCACTAAACCAGGTCTAAACCAGGACTAAATTAGGTCTAAACCAGGACTAAATCAGGACTAAACCAGGTCTAATCCAGGACTAAATCAGGACTAAACCAGGTCTAAACCAGAACTAATCCAGGACTAAATCAGGACTAAACCAGGACTAAACCAGGTCTAATCCAGGACTAAATCAGGACTAAACCAGGTCTAAACCAGGACTAAATTAGGTCTAAACCAGGACTAAATCAGGACTAAACCAGGTCTAAACCAGGACTAAATTAGGTCTAAACCAGGACTAAATCAGGACTAAACCAGATTTAAACTAAGACTTAAGCAGATACTCTAAACCAGATCTAAACATGGGCTAACCCAGGTCTAAACAAGGCCTAATCTGTTCTAAACCAGGACTAATTCAGATAGTACAAAGTTCAAAATTAAGCTTAAACTAGAGCAGGACGGTAATTAAATTTAATATGGACTTGAACTGCAAAAGACTCCTGAGTAACACCAGAAGAAGCCAATGCACCACTAGTGGTACCTGTACACAGTTTGAGAACCACTGTTTTACACAATATAGATTTTGTTTCCCACGATTAAAAAACAAAACAACAAAAGAAGATAAGATAGCAGTTTCACCAGGAACATCTCAGTACTGTCCCTGTTACACTGTCAGGGTGCATAGGCTTATGTTAATAACAAAAGTATATTTCTGCTGACTGGTCACAATGTCAACAACTGCAATACTGATAATACAACTTTTTGGTATAAATCAAAAAGGTATATATTTCTACTTGTAATAGCACTCAACTTGTATTCAAAATACATTTAATTATTACAATTTGCACAGTGGCAGAGTGGTTAGTGCTCATACCTCCCAGCAAGAACGATGTGAGATCGATCCCAGCCCATACACTTCTTTTCTTATATGCTCAGTTTGGCTCACCATAAGTTAGGTTAATGGGTTAAATTATCAGTAATAGTTCTATGTTAGAGAAACAATCAGGCTTTAGTTTCCATATACCTTTGTGAACTTTGACCTTCATCACTTGTGCCTCTTTTACTGAATGTGTTTCTGCCCAGGTTCTGTGTGTACCAGAACACTTGTAAAACCCAGGCTGTTGGTGCAACCACTGTGTCTCACAATGGGCTTTTACACCAGGACTTCCACTCACAAACAATGTGCTTTTGTTTACTACACTAGCAGAGAACAAAGACAAAAAGACATGTGGGCTGACAGAGGACAGTAATGTGACTTCCTGATGCAGATCTTTCTCTTTAGTATCCTGTCTTGAAGTTGCTTTGTAGTGTTTGCTAAAGGTTTTTCATGCTAGTGTCCACAACAGTTGTACATTTTGAACAAAAAAGGGCAACTTTGATTTCTTAAGTGCATTAAAAATGAGATAGCAGGATGGAACAAAGATGTAACAGTGTTGGCGATTTTACAATAGCAAAAAAGTCTCTCAATATTGCTGTGGACTTGTTTGGTATCAACAAACAGTGATAAGAAAAAGTATGTACTCCCTTAGCATTTTTCCTTTATTGTTGCCTTACAACCTGGAATTTAAATGAATCATTGAGAGGTTAATGCCAGTCACTTTACATCACATGACAACAACTATGAAAACGCTATATAATAATGCTATATATATATATATATATATATATATATATATATATATATATATATATATATATATATTTTTTTTTTTTTTTTTTAAAACAAATTAGAAATATGACAGAAAAACAGAAAACTTGAGTGTACAAAAGTATGTGCCCCCTTTTTAAAGAGGCCGCTAAATGAGACCCGGTGTTACTCACCCTCAGAAGTGATAGAAATAGTTAGATAAGGTTCAATTCAATTGTCATTATGCCACAAAACACAATTTCATTCATCATTACAACATGTAAAAGATAAGAAACCTCACCAAACCTGCCTGAAGAGCTGAAAGATCTGCAGAGCTCCACAGCAGAGACTGTTGTATCTGTCCCAGGACCACTCTGAACCATACTCTCCACAGAGCTGGACTGTGTGGAAGAGTGGCCATTGCTTGAAGAAAAAACATGTTTTGTGTTTGCCAAAAGGCATGTGGAACATGAGAAGGTCCTCTGTCCAGATACAATTAAAATGAGCCATCAATGAAAGATGCTATGTGTAGCACAAACCTAGCACCTGACTGTGGCCCCTCTCTAAAGTGAAGCCTGGTGATGGCAGTGTCCTGCTGGATGGCGCTAAACACAGGACAATTTTGAAAGAAAACAACTCAAACAGTGCTGTACAGTGCATCCAACCTGAAGGAGCTTGAGCTGTTTTTCAGATGAAGAATGAGCACAAATCCCAGTGATTTTATGAACCAAGCTCATAAACACTTATCCTAGAAAAGTTGGAGCTGAAAATCCTTCAGAAAGTGGTTCTACAGAGGACTAACTTGAGGAGGTACATACTTTTGTACACTCAAGTTTTCATATTTCTAATTTGCTTCACAATAAAACAATTTTTTGCATTTTCATGGTTCATGTGATGTAAAGTGACTGACATGAACCTCTCAATGATCCATTTAAATTCCAGGTTGTAAGGCAACAATAAAGAAAAAATGCCAACGGGGTACATACTTTTTCTTGCCCCTGTACATAATTTTGTTGCAGTGATATGGTAAAAAACAGAGAGAACTACACAGACCACGATCCTTTGCTCTGTTTTAGCGCAGCCAACATGGCAGGGACCTGTTATTAGTAGCAATAGCAAGAAAAATCAACAAATATCTCATGATGTAGCGAAGGATTCAAAAAGTTAGTAAATATTTAGGGGTCTGCCAATTTTGAAACAACCTGCATCTGCATCATTTTGTCACTTAAAAATAAAAGTTTCTCCCTGTTTTCCAGAAAATGCTCTGGATCTTTAATAAACAGCTGTCTGTAGACTTTATTGGCCATGGAGTGCACGGCGGATCTGAAGTGCAACACACAGAGGTTAAATAAACAGCACCAAGAAATAGTTACTGGATGTAGCTCCAGTTCTCAGAGTGTGCATGTGGCTCCTTTAACTGCTGTTTATTAAGAGATAATCATTACAAGGAGTATTTACCACTGTTCTTTCTTAGTTTGCAGTCCTTAATGACCATCCTCCATGAACCTTAAACGAGTCTCAGTGTTGTCTGTCTAACAAGGCTCAGAGATCCCCACGTGTGCCACACATGAGCCGCTGACTGATTACTTCAGCTCATTCCTTGATCAGCTGTGCATCCAAACAAACCTATCCAGACTCATGACTGTGTGAGGGAGTGGGACAGTGTTATTAAAACAGCCTCTGTTAGTTGTCCTATAACAGCCTGTTGCCAACAGCACATACTGTAGCCTATTTACTATATTTCATATCTACATTCAGTACTCAATTATGTTAAAGTACAGATAAAAAAGCTAAACTTTACTCAAGTAAAAGTATCACATGAAAAATTCTACTTAAGTAAAATACTTTGTGTACTTGTGACTAAAAATTCTTAAAAAAATTTCACACAGATTTAAGAACTAATGAATGTGTTAGTGAAGGATTTTGCAGAAAATGTGTGCCTCTCACTAATGGTTAACCAGTGAAGGCTGAATCTGTTGATGAAGTCTTCTATCTGTAATATTCTGATGTTTCTAAGGAGTACTACTTTACTGCTTCTTTTAGATTTAGGTACTGTTTGTCTACAATACGGCCATGACAAAAACACATGATTTTATACTTTGTGCTTCAAACCAATTCAAAAATGTAGTGGAGTAAAAAGTAAAGATACGGTGTTTAAAATGTAGTGAAGTAAAAGTAAAAGTACCCTTTGTAAAATTTACTCAAGTACTTTTACTTTGTTATATTCTACCACTGTCATCATTAATATCCCGTTTGTGCATAGTCAGATTAACTGAACTACCAATAACTTACAAATGAATAACTTAATTATTATGATATAATTAACTGACAGTAAAACAAATTCCTTTGACTTTGACAGAAAATTGCATTAGATACTTACTATATAAGGGAGCTAGTACAATATTCACAAACACATTTTTGACAAGATATTGTCTAATTATTGTATGGAGATAATAAAAAAACAAAAAAAAAACAAAAAAAAACACATTTTCATCAATATTGCCCACCCTTATAAATAATACACTAAACGTTACTGTTAATAAACTATTCATTTAGTGTTAGTTGTGAGTAAGGTTATGATCTTAGTAAGAAATTGTGTCTCTGAGTCGCTCCCCTCGAGTTACATAGTACAGTTTCTCAGCAGCTGACACACCTCTGACTCTAAAAGGGGCATTTGACCTTTTACACATTAAGAAACATCCCATTTACTCTGAGGCTATACACACTATTTCCAGTAAGTTGTACTTGTATGCAATCTTTCCTGGTTAAATAAAGGAAGTACTGAAAAGCTCGTGAAAACAATATTGTAATTTCAAATCCAAGAAGCATTCTTGTATGCTATTGTGTCCACTCTTTTCTTTCTGTGAATACCTTGAATGCTTCTTTGCTGGTCAGTTCTCAACCTGTAGATTATGAGAGAGCTGAGTGTGTGTACACAGCAGCTCACATACAGGCTAAATAAACAGCTGCAGTCTCCAGACAGGATCCTGGTGAAGCCACTCTTAAAGTCTGTCTCTCTGTTTACCTCTGTCAGAGTCTCTGGATGGTGGGTGGGATGTTTTTTGGTGCCTGCATAATCACGGATGTGGTATTTGGGTTTGAGATGGACTGACAATGATAAACCAGTGCAATCAGACAGGTTTTATTTTCAGCATACAGTCTTTGTCAGTAGAGGTTGGGATATATCGGGCCAATTTTTGCATTTTTTTGCAATCGGATGATCTTTTTCACTTTTTTTCAAATTTTTGGTCAGGCACATGTCCAGGCAACCATGTGACTGAAGGATCCCAGCTTCAACAACCATCTTTTAGCTGTTTGGACATCTTACTCTGCAGTTCATAGGAAACATCCAAAATTACTTTATTTCAACCGGAAAAGCTCAAAATGGCAAAAAAAAAAAAAAAAGAAAGAAAAAATTTTGCTCATTTCTCTGGCATAGAACCTCGTAGAACAAAAATTCCCAATGCATTTTGTAGCTCTCCCCAAGCTTTGATTAAGATCGCCTAATTGGTTTTCTCAAAAACTTATCTATACCTGTTCTCACTGTCCAATTCTAACACGTTTGTTTCAGTTTAATAAGCATTACTAAAACAAATGGCTATGATAAATTAATTTCTTTTATAACATTAAGAAAATCAGGAGAGATATTGTTCCCCCCAGAAATCATCAGTGTTAACTGGCCATTGGCTGCTCTGAACTTTAAAAATCGGTATCGAAATCGGCCATAGAAAAACTCACATCACTCAACCTCTATTTATCAGCAAAGGGAAATGTATTCAGAGCTCAAATATTCAGCGCTGAAAGATTGGGACATATGGTTTGGTATACTACACCTCATTCATATGTTTTTGTTTTTCAAGGCGTATACAATCTATTGCTTTTTAAGGCTGCCAGAAACTGCTAGGACATAGGCATTGTTTGTCACCATTCTTACAAATTAAAATGTAAAAGGGTAATCTCTTCAAAGTGGTTAAAATGACTGACAAATTGTAACATGCTGTGATTCTCAATTGGTGGGTTGGGACCAAACGTGGGCCAATGTAAGGTTGAATGTAGTTTCAAAGATAAGTTTTTTTAAAGCCTAATTATTGTATACATAAACACCAATGATGAGAATAACACAGATTATCTCTTCATTATGGCTCCTGTTAGGGGTGGGAGATATTAGGCAGCAAGTGAGCATTTGGTTCTCAAAGTTGAAAAAAGAGCAAGCGTAAGGATTTGAGTGGCCAAATTGTGATGGCTTTAGATGAAATGGGTCAGAGCGTCTCCAGAACTGCAGCTCTTGTGGGGTGTTCCCGATCTGCTGTGGTCTAGAGTAAAAAAATGATCCAAGGAAGAAACAGTGGTTGTTTCTGTAGAATCTCCTTAGAGAAAACTGACTCAAATAAGATGATGTGGATCTGTGCTGTTAAAGGAGTTTCTCTTCCTGGGGAGGGTGAACAGTGGTAACAGTTTAATCCATGTGTGAAAATGATGTCTCATGATAATGATGGATGCCCTTCCTGTAGGGATGCACTGATACCAATACCATGTCCAAGTACTCGTACCCATATTCATAAAAGTGGGCCAATACCAGCAACCGATACCACTTTACAGCGCTGTCACGTGACATTCCCCTCTCAGCTGAGCAGTGAGAGATATATGGAAGGATTTTAAAGTAAACTGTATAGAGATAAAAGCAAAGCTGAGTCTACATTCTCCTCAACCAGACATCCCAAATTGTACACGAGTCCTTAAATTTAAGCAGTTGTCCTTTTGTTGTCCTTATGCTGTCCTAATTGTCCTGAAAATGACACAAGAGCAAAGTTTGAAGGAGTAACATTGCTAATTGTGTTAGCTGCTGTATGTCCTGGCGAATCTCCGCTGGTAAGCGACTGAATAGAGGAAAATCTAAGTTTTCAAATGAGGTATAACCTGTCCATATTGAGCAAAGTTTAGCCGTGGTTAGTTATGTTCAAACCACTCTGTTGTAAAAATAACTTACCATCACAGAGCGAGGAGAGACGGCAAAAAGACAACATGGTATGGGATGAATGAGATACAGCAGTGTAACTGTATAAACTGTAAAGTAACCCCTATATAAGTCCTTGTATCAGTACTCGATATCTTTAGGTACTCAAATGGAAGTACTCGCACTCGAATCGGTTTGAAAAAAGTGGTATCGGTGTATCCCTACCTTTCTGACACAACTCCTTCCCTTTACCCGGGCTTGGGACCAGCACAAAGAGTATACTGGCTTGTGACCCCTTCCACCACACATAGTTAAAATTCAGTAATATCATTTGGAGTGTTGTAGAATTGTAGAATCAATGGTAAAGTTACATGTTTATAACTGTAACTCTTAACTCATAAAAAAAATGAATAAAAAAAAATACAGCCTTGTTTGACCTGGCTTCATAAAACTCTCCTACACTACCGGTTCTGTTGCTGTTCTGTTGACTTGCACCGGCTTGTTACTTATCCCTCTTTGTGCCAACCAGCTTTACATTGGAAAATACCAACAGAGGCCACTTTTACAGCAACTTCTGTCTGCTATCCCAAGCCAAGCACTTTCCCATTCACCCAGTGTCTGCCCAGTCGAATTACAGCATCCACAATGCCTTTTAATTAGGCAGCTAACACTTGGGAGTGGACTTACAGCCATGTAAACAGCATTATAGAACAAGGCCTACTGCTCATTAAAACTATTTCTGGTGGCGCTAGGTGGAGTCCAGCTTGCAGTTAAACAAATAGACAAGTCTTAAAGGATTGTACAGTATGTTTTAGAAGAGATTTAAAATAAGGAAATAAGGAGACTGTCTGCCACTTGGATGTGTCATGGTAAAAGTCTGGTGAAGGTGAGAAAGACTTGTTTGTTGTCGGGAATCTGAAAAAGTGTCAGAAAGGTGGAATACACACTGACGACATAAGGGTGTACCTGACAAAAAACAAATGAGGGTTTTACTGGTGAGAGCTGATTCATAGTAACCTTAGTGATACAGTGTGGGAAATGACAACAAAACAATAGCTAATGGCAGGATTGGATAAGGTGGCAAAATTAGCATGGCAGGACAGTATGACGACATGTTTTCTTTAGTTTTTAAAAGCCCCATCTTCTATTTTTTTTCACAATTTTTGAAATAGTTTTGAACATTTTGCATTAATATTTCATGTTTTATAATTTAAAATCATGTATATGTATGGAAATGTCTTCTTTTGGGGGAGCTGTTACTTTGACTTTGCAGAGAATGCTTAGATTAGGGGTCAGTCGCCCCCTGCTGGCAACTATGGGGAATGGACAGCAGAGCCGTTTCTAGACACTATAGGGGCCCTAGGCGAGATGGACAACTGTGGCTCTATAGAGTTCGGGAACATACGTCATGAAGCGACCATTGAGCACTGGATCCTCCACGTTGGGTTCATAAAGAGCAAAATTTCATAGAGTAGCATTAGTCACAGTAGAATAAAAATAAAAATAAAAAAAATAAGCCCTGAAACAATTCTTTTAACTTTGTCACTCTTGGTGAATATCACACACTAAAGTATCAGAATAATTTTGTGTTAAGGCTAACTCCAGTAGCTTACCCACTCAACGGTGTTCCAATCACTTCCATGGCCACAGGTGTATAAAATCAAGCACCTAGGCTGCAGCTTTGTGGAAAACATGGTGGAAAAATTTGGGGATGGCCACTTCCTGTTCCAACATGACTGCGCACTAGTGCATAAAGCACGGTCCGTAAAGACATGGATGAGTTTGGTGCGGAAGAAGTTGACTGGGCTGCACAGAGTCCTGACCCCGCCCTGATAGAAGACCTTTGGGATGAATTAGAGTGAAGACTGACAGCCAGGTGTTCTCATCCAACATCAGTTTCTGACCTCACAAATTTACTTCTGGGAGAATGGTCAAAAATTCCTTTAAACACTTCTAAACCTTGTGGAGGGCCCTCAAAAGAGTTAAAGCTTTTATAGATGCAAAGGGTGGGCCAACGTCACATTTAACCATACAGATTTATGGTTAACTATATGGAAAATTAAGTTGATATGCACATAAAGGCAGGTGAGCAAATACTTTTCGCAATATAGTGTATGTGATTTCCAGCATACTAATGGATTTGAGATGATTAATATTTTAAGCTGGCTAATATTTATGGTTTTAGTTCATTCAAAATGGGGCCCTTTTAGGAGAATTGCGAGGCAGCGTCACTTCATGGGTTTGTTTTTTGTCATTGAAACAGCTAGTTTACTAGTACAGGTAAATGAGCATCCTTGGAGCCCCCCTTCAGGTCTGGGCCTTAGGTAATTACCTACCTTGCCTACCCTATTGTGACAGCTTTGTTGGACAGAGCCTAAAATGGCAAATTAGCACACCTATTAGCAACACGAAGCTAACAGATAGATAAATGAGCTGACTGCTTCATAGTGACAGGAATTTAAAGCTACTGTAAGCAGCAGCCCCTCGTACTGGTTTCTGGTACTACAGTCTAAATCAAAACAATGGTCTGTGGGTTGCCAGTCACAGTGAGCTCTTTTGCCAACTGGTTTTGTAGCTCTGCTGTTAGCTGTGCCTTTAGCCACTGCATGTACAGATTCGCAACCAGAGCATGAATATCTTTCCGCTTTTCTGATTGGACGATCAGCAATGCAAGGTTTTTAGAATCAAAATAAAAATGTAGACATAAACAACTTGGGCATTATGTAAAATATTTTTTAAATTGTGAAATAATCAGCTGTACCATTGTTATCATTAAAACTAATATTTGATTTAAACATGTTTACATCATATCTGGGGACACGTGGGTAATTTTTATGAAATATTAAAAAATATATATTGCTCAAAGCAACTTTAAGCGCTGAAATTATCAGAATGAGAGATGATGGTGTATGGGCTTTAGAAACATGAAGGAGCACAGCACTTTGTGGTTTTATGTGTCTATCTAGAGCAGGGGTCACCAACGAGGTGCCCGCGAGCACCAGGTAGCCCTTCTGGAGCTTGTGAGGTGCCCGCGAGGGATATTTATAAACAGTGACTACTGCAGTGTTTTAATCATAATTTCTTTTTTTTTAACTTGTTTTTATGTTTAATTACAAGATTATTTTTATAAACATTATCATTAATCCAAAGCAAACAATCATACAATCCTAGTGTCATTTGAAAGGAATGTCAAGACTTTAATATAGAGGATTATTTTGCATGAGTAGCCCTCAGTACAAATTCTCATCTTTTGGGTAGCCCTGAAACCCAAAAAGGTTGGAGACCCCTGATCTAGAGCCATGAAAGCAAGTGTTTCCAGCTCTTGAGAAATGGACGGGCTCAGCATACAGGATCACTCAAACATGTCAATGAAACAAAATCCTACTCCAGGTATGTTTTTGAGGTGGAAACAACATGGTTAAAAGCTCAAAAAAGTCAGTTGAGCGGAATAAGGGACCTTTAAAGTAGAGTTTAGATTTTTCTGCCCGAGTCTGACCCAATCATAACCTGAGTATACGACAACTGTATATTCTATCCAAGCATTACAGCACCAGGAGGCGAGGACACTTTGCATACGCTTCCACATCATGTTATTTCATAATCCATAACACACCCTTCTGGTTTTGGGAAGTATTTCTCAACTGCATTTCCAGTAAATCTAATGTAAATCATAACACTGATGTATAGAGGTTAGTGAAGTGGTCAGTTCCCTGCCTGTCATGTGGGGAGCTGGGTCAACAAGGTCACCCTTCTTTTGTTGGTCCTAAGCGTAGACTAAATTATACAAACCCATAGATGATAAGCTTTGACAACCACTGAAGGGAGCAGCAAAAAGAAATTGTTGTTGTATTGATAATATTAAGGATCACTGTTAAAGAAAGTGTATTTAAAGTGATTGTTTGTCTGTTTGCAGTCCCTGGAGATGGACCACAGCACTCTGCAGAGGATGAAGAAGACCATCAAAGCCATCTACAGCTCTGGACACAGTAAGTATCTGTGCACCATGGATCATACTCTCTCTGTGTACTGATATTGTAAGAACCAGGGTTTCCAGGGTTTGCTCATAGTAAGTGTTTCATTTTTCCATGCTGAGCTAACCTGTGCAGGTATAACTCTAAGCCTAAGCCACCCTTGTTTTTTTTTTCTTTGTTTATGATGATGTCTTATAATATTTTGTGGCCCGGCTCCATGGATGTACCAATAGGTGTGATTACATCAGTTACTTAAGTATACTTAAACAACATCAAGTACAGCTTGCGGTCCTTTGTATAAATGTAGCAGTAGCATGCATTTAGGACAGTTAGATGAAAATCAGTATGATGTTTAATAGTTACTAATACAAAGGACTCTCATCATTCAAAAAACAATTACAGCAGAATAGACAAAGTCCTCTGGTCCTACTCCTATCCCATGTAAACGCTAAATAGATCTTCTCCTTTAAGCTGTTCCCTTTAAGGGTGGCTACAGCAATTTACCGGCCTCCATCTGACCCTCTCCTCTGCATCCTCTTCTCTCACACCAACTAACTTCATGCCCTCTTTCACTACATCCATAAATCTCCTCTCAGGTCTTCCTCTAGGCCTCCAGCTCAACCCTCATCCACTATCCCTCCTCTGTACATGTTTAAACCACCTCTGCGTGGCCTCTCTGGCTATATCTCCAAAACACCTAACATGAGCTGTCCCTCTGATGTACTCATTCCTTGGGAGTGACTAGGATGATGCTACCTTGCAACCTTTCCTTTCATTCTTGCTAAAATCACACACAACACTTGACACTTTTCACTTTTCTCTGTATACGCGTAACATAACGTAACATTTAAGATCTATGTAAAAAAACTTCTTGGGTGGGTTCAAACATGTTCCATATTAAAAAGGCTTCCTTTATAGCTACACTTTTACCATTCGGCTGTTTTAGATGTTTTCATCTTATTAAGCCATACAAAAAAAAAAACAAAAAAAAAAACTTCTGTATCAACTGTCATTTTCTGGGGAAACATGGAGCACTGATACGAATCCATTATTCCAGACTGAGCTGTGCATAAGCATAAACTGACTGCTGAGACTGCCTTCAATGACATCAGAACTGACTGAGGGCAGTGTGTTTATAAGAGGGGCCCCTTGTTTTGTGTCTCTCTCTGTGTGGGGGGGTGTGTGACTCACTTCAGCTCATGTTTACACATATACACTCCACTATATAACTCTGTGTCTAAAGTAAATGGCATGTGCGGTTTCAGCAACAATGTGGTGCCCGCTTCATCCTAACCTGGTAATTAGGGGTCACACAGTTGTAGAGTGTGTCACCCTGGAGTACGTCATCCTTAAATCCAGCATGCGCATGACGTCAACCTCGAAAAATGAGCGGGAGAATGCAAGATTTTGCAAAACATATTAGAGATCGACCGATATGAGTTTTTCTATGGGCGATGCCGATGCCAATTTTTTAAATTCTGAGCAACCGTTGACCAATAAACACTGACAATTTTTTGGACTGATATGTAGAGCAGATTTTCTTAATTTTATGAAAGAAATTAATATAATATAGCCATTTGTTTTAGTAATGAAGTGTAAGAGCCCAAACTGCTAAAAGATGGTTGGGGACACCCTGAGATGGATTTTCAAGACTTCCCAAAACATCTTAAGTCCAGACACCAATAAGGCAATCTCAATCAAACTATTCTATGCCAGAGAAATGAGAAAAATATTTTTATTGTTGTTTTGAGCTTTTCAAGTGGAGATAAAGCGGTTTTGGATTTGGCACTAAAGGGCATGAATCTAGACCAATCTAAAACAGTGGTTCTCAACAGGTCTGGCTTCGGGACACACAATCACTCTATAATGAAAACCCAAATAAAATACATATTTCAACGTCCAATTTTGAGTAAATTTGAGTAAATTATATTGTGCAGTTTGATCCTGAGTTAGACTAATATCAGAATATCACAATAACACAAAAAAAAATAACACATTTAAAGATAAACCAGAGAAGGAAGATTTTCATTTAAAACTACAACTCTTTAACATACTTCATTTTGCCTTAATGCAGAAACACTAAATAAAAAGTCTATGGCAAAGGCCTGCAACCCACTGAAAACAGTTCTGCAACCCACTTTTGGGTCCCAACCTACCAGTTGCGAATCACTGCTCTAAAACATATCCTGTACTTGTTTTTCAGCCTGCTTCACATTTGTATTTTTTTTTTTTTTTTTGGGAGAGTGTGGTGAGTCAGCGAGCCCCAGTATGAAGCAACTGGATACGGTCAGCAGCACTTCCCATGTTTTCCTCCGACTCTAAGTAGAATCATATGGGTCAGTTCCTGTAATATGTGACTAGGACCCCCCCACACACACACACTCTCTCATCTGAACCCCATAATCAGTCTTGATGTTAGCACCAGTCTGACTCACTGCCTCCCATAAGTCCTCGGTTAGACGCCCACTCCTCCTCCTCCACTCCTCTGGTTTCATTTTCTCTGCCCACAAACTGCCCCTCTCCTGTGAGCTGTGTGTGGCACAAAGTTAAAAAGTAAAAGTGGCTTTGTTGGTATGTGCGAGTGCAAGGTCAGCACTGGACAATCATTCACGGACCAGCATGTTTGATTTGAGAGATAAGTTAAGGTATTTTGTCTAGTTTTAAAGGCCATGCATGGATAGTATTATTCATGCTAAATTTAACTGTCACTTAGGTGAAGAATAGACTTCCTCCTGAGTTGAGATTTATGCTTGGATCTGATGCATTTGTCAGTTAAATGGTGGTTTAAAGCAATCCCTAACCGACTTCATGAATGAATGAATGATTCACTGCCTTGAACTGCATGCACTACTGTACAGCCACCAAGATGACAGCAGTGCAGTAGAGACATTTATCACAATAATAACAAGGAATAATATTCCTAAAAACCCAAACAACTGTACTGTACTTTGTTGTCTCTATGGTCTATGGTGGCCTCTAGGTGCAAAACAAATTTACTGTTAAAAACTAGGGATGCACCGATACCACTTTTTTTCAAATCGATACAAGTACAAGTTTTTCCATTTGAATACTTGCCAATACTGAGTACCGATACAAGTACTTATAAAGGGATTACTTTATGCAGTTACATATACTATACCTCATTCATCACATACCATATGGTCTTTTTCTTGTTTATCTCTGCTTTGCTGTTGCTAAGTTATTTTTACAACGAAGTGGTTTGTACACAACTAACCACAGCTAAATTTTGCTCAGTCTGGACATGTTATACCTCATTTGAAAACTTAGATTGAATATGAGTACGAGTATGAGTATTTGCACATGGTATTGATACCAATACGCAATACTGATATCAGTATTGGTGCATTCCTATTGAAAAATAAACACTTTTACAAATTCACAAAACACAAATACAAATCAATTTGCTAACAGAAAGAGAATGTGCTGATTACCGATTAAGTGAGTAACCTGTCAATCAGAATTGTGCCAGAGGAGGTGAAAAAGAAGCGGTCTCTGGATGAAATGATTGTGGATTCAAGGAGTGGGACTTTATTACAGTGTTTTGCCATTTTTGTTTAAATCAAAAAATGGCGTATTGTTTGTTGTTTGGGTGTTCTTTGCAACGTTTAGCAAACCACTCAGAACCTGGCACAGTTTTGACTGACAGGTTACTTACTTCTGGTAATCGGGACATTACTGACTGTAATTGTTCTGCCCATAGAAATGAAACTTGCCTTAAGGGTTACCAGACTAACTTCTTTGTATAGAATAAGAAAAGAGTTTTTCTGGTGGGACAGGCTACTGAGTATGGGGTGGGCAGTTTATAGAACTAAGGTCCTATATCTGTGCTGTGCGAAAGCGCCTCATGTTTGTGGTTTAGTGGTTTGAAACATAGCTCTAGGGCTGTGCCAAAAATTGAATTTAAAGTTGAATCACAATTAAGTATAGGGCCAATCTTGACGATAAGCTTAAATATGGACACATCTATAGAAAGTGCAACAGCAGATAACAGAGAGGCTTAGAGCGCACACATGTTTACAGTTACCACCTGTTACAGCCTGAGCCACAGAGAACAAGAGAGGAGTTTAGAGGAATAACCACCTAAAAGGTACTACACATTTAAATACAAAAAAGCTTTAAAAACAAGCAACATCAGCAACAGCTGCAGCAACAGCGCTAATAGAGGAGCTAAGCTAACATTAGCATTTGCTGTGCTACAGAAAAACAGCAGTTCAGACAATCATTTTATACTGCAGTTATGCTATAGGAAAAACAGTATATTTCTACCATCCTCACTCAGAGGAAACACCGCCAGGACTTTGTAAATGGGGCGTGCACACTGTGGTTTACAGTAAAGCTGAAGGAGTGCACAGCTGTGGTGCGTCACGTGACGCGCGTCAGCACCACATCTTGAAAAAGCTTAAAGTTTGAAATAGGTGAATTTTATTGTGAATAGTCTGACAAAATGAGAAAACTAGGTACAGGAAGTGTGTGGAGAGACGGGACGCTGTCACAGAGCAAGGAAATGAACATTTTAACAACATATCACCGTGCTTTTTTTATTTGTTTAAGCTCTTACTGTTATTATGGTATAAAAACTAAAGCTTGCAATGAAAGGCGTTACATTAACTCTCCCATTTTCCTTTTACAATAAAATATAAATCTAAGGATGAATCAAAGCCATGATTATTAGTTTTAGTTGTAAACATAAAATCAAATATTTAAATCGTGATTGACTGATATGGCATTGCCCAGCCCTGCATAGCTTTAATTAAATATGATGATGGAAACTGGGCTGACTACTCTCTCTCCTTCCTTCTTTCCAACCCTGATATCTCAAGTTTTATTTCATTATAAACATAAAGGAGCTTGCATGGGATGTATTTCATTTCCATAAATCCACAGCTCTATGTTTAGGTTAACCTGCGTTTACCTCTTGTCTGTTCATTTGTGTTTAGTCTGCAGGAACATCTGCAGGTTTTAGCGAGTCAGCTCTTTCTGCATCACTGTTATTGTCCATCCAGCACACGTTTCCACTTGCTGATGTCTTCACCAAAGTCACACTTTTCTTTTATAAGCCCTGAGTTTGAACAGCTGTCTCTTTTAAACAATACGATCCGAAGTGGTGCCAGCCGGAGCACAGACTTTTTTCCGTCTTCCATTTTATCAACAGACTAGGCCAATGAGGTCATGACCTTTAAGAGAGTGAACTTTAAACAATCCATAGGTCCCTAGGCTTGACCAGGATCAGCCCATTACCAGTACTAATTCACCCCACATGTCTGTCTGGTGAAAACTTACTGCCTCGAGGCTCCTCGGCGGATCACTTTCAGAGGTGTAATCTAATTCTGATTCATCGTTTTGCAGACGTGCTTCATGATAAATGTGTGTTTTGTCTTGTTTTCAGCCCACGTGGAGGATAAAGAGCACTACATCGAGGTGCTGGAAAACTTGGGGAACAGTCACCTGACCCAGGACAACAACGAGGTGTCCACGGGGTTCCTCAACCTGGCAGTGTTCACCCGAGAGGTCACAGCGCTCTTCAAAAACCTGGTAAGACAACAGGCAATGGGGAGTTCTTTGTTGAAGTGTGTCAGTGCTATAACAAAACATAATGCTATATGGTATATGCTGCTTTCATTTGTATTTTTACAGAGTATTGCAGGTTTGTTTATTTCTTAGTGTGTTAGCAAGATAAGCTGTTGTTGGTACGTTGTTGAATTGTTTTGGTTGATAAACAATTTTGAGGAAGAGGTGTAGATCCTGAACACAAATAAAGTGTTTACCCCTGAAGTATAGGATCTGTAGATTAAGTCAGGGTCTGGGTCTTTATCATTGCAAGTTATGGCCATTGCCTTGGTGGAGTTCTGTGTGGAGTACTATAGTTTTAAACTTGATGTACTGTAACCTAGAAAACCTACCTTTTCTACAATAGAGGGGCCCTATTCTACTAAATTGACTTTTCTGAACTATAGTTATAATGTTGTTTCATTCACACGTTTGAGAAACCCCACCTTCTTCAGGAAGTGCTCTTGCGCTGTTTCTAAAGCACATACACTGTCATTGGACTCAATCTGATAATTTCAGCCCTTAAACCACTGTCATTACAAAGCAGTCTGCTCATTTATCTGTTAGCTTCATGTTGCTAATGGCCGTGCTAATTAGCCATTTTTTATCATGCTCTATCCCCTACTGTTTAGAACAAGCACGCAGAGATTCTCCAGTCATGTCTGAGCTCAGGTCGCAGCCCAGAACTGGGCAGTGGGGCACCTCGGTACCGGGCCACAGAGAAAAATATAAATGATGATGCAATGGAAGGGGCTTGTACTGCCCCCGGGGAGAAAAAAGGTTGGACCACTGCGGTGGAGGGCTTTAGACAGAGGAAGACCTCAGCCCTGCAGTACCACAGCGCAGCCACTGCTATAAACTACAGTGTTTGCTATGGGCTTGAGCTGATAGAGAGAAGTGGGCGGGGCTCGCAGGGAGACTGTGAGCCTTAAAGGGACAGGCACCTAATCAAAGTGTTTTCAGCAAAGTCAAAGTAACAGCTCCCTAAAAGAAGATATTTTCAATACATACGAATTACTTTAAGTTATAAAATGTGAAATTTTATAATGCAAGTGTCCAGAACAATTTCAAAAAGCCTGAAAAACAATATAATATGTTTCCATTTATCGAACAGTGGCTAGTCAAGCTCAATATTTCATGCAATTTAAATGAATAACTCATTAGTTAATCTACTCTTAAGTTAAGTTGCTTTGTAAAACATTTCTTGGCATATAGCAAGAAAAAAACCTCTGTAGGTGAGCTCTTAGTTACTGAGAAACTGCACTATGTAAGTTGAATTGCTTTGTCTTTGTAATAGCTTTATTTTAAGATTATACACGCATAAATATAGCCTTTTTTGTACTAAATGTCCTCTTCAGTGTAGTGAGCTGACGGTAGACAAACATTATGAACCTTATCAATCTAAATTATGGTAAAATCATGGCTCCATTCTGCAGAAATAAAAAGTGTTTATCTGCCCCATGACTGAAGTGAATGTGGGTCAGTTTGAGTCCACTGTAGAGCTGGTGCTTTGTTTTGTTTTTTTCAGCAGCTGTAAATCCTGACCCCTCCCTCCTGATAGTCTCTATGACGACTATAATTCATCCCAGACCTCCCCCAATCGCCTGTCCGCACACATCCACCTTCTGTACGCCCCTCATGTGTCAGTGCAGCTCTGTGAGGGGGGAACGGGCCCCTCAAACTCTAAAGACTACCAGGAGAGAGATGGAGAAGTTTTACAACCACTCCTCAGTGTCCCATATACACATATACACATACATATACACCCTGTACTACTGTATGTGAACATGAGGCTGCAGTGTTGACATGGCTGGACTCGAGATTCCCATGGAACAGAGGTCAGGGAGTAATTAAGGAAAACAAAGTGTTGTATTTTTAAGCTGTATATGGTCTCTTCAGTTACCATGGCATTTGTGTTACTCTGTACTAAAATACATTTACCATATACCAATTGTTTTTTTTCTCTCTACTCCTCCAGGGTAGCTCCATGTTTTGTGAAATTTAAGACCTTTTCAGACTTTTAATGCCACTTACAGTGAAATTTAATGTCAGCATCGTCAACAACAGAACAATAATCTGTCTGAATATTACACTAAAGAATTATCCGTACTACTCTCTGAAACTCAAGGGTCAAAATCTAATGATGACAAAAAAACTCCAAAGCTGCATAAAAAAAAAAATCATGAATAAATGAATCATCCATTTCAATGATAACATTTCTTCAGTAAATATATTTTGTTATTGCGGTAACTCTACTTTTTTGTAATATTAACATGTTTTGGCAAATTTTAAGACCTAGATGAACAAAATTTTACTATAGTACTCATAATATTTAATACTTTTAAGGCCTTGATGATTTTGACACAATCAAATCAAACAACCTTTTTGATGCTTTTAAGACCTTGAGGCTGCCCTGTTTTCTCATCAGTACCAACAGAAGCCTTTCAGCTGCTAACTACCCTGATATGATGCTTTCGTTCATTATTGACCAGTGACAATAGTAAGATTAAGCTGCTCCCACTGAGGATAAACTGAATTGAATACTTGCTCAGGGACAATAACAGTGTGCACTGGTCAGAGCAAGTCCAAATGTTTCCAAGTAGCAGGAAAGTATCACTGTTACATAAGAATGAGGTGAACGCAATTAGGATTTTTTCTCACAAATCTTTTTTAGTTGTATCACTTTGCTCTGATTGAAGACAGTGACTAAAACCTAACACCAGGAGTCCCATTTTCAACAGACTAAAATATATATATTTAGCTTCAAGATACCAACAATGGCTTTTCTACCTTTCCTAAAGAACTTGTGCTCTTTCCACATATATAAATAATTGTCTGGTAGATGGAGTCATACCATTGCAATTTGAGTAAGAAAAACAGACTTGAGAATCTTTTCCAGGTTTGCCTAAGAAGTCAAAAATACACTTTTCTTTTAATGAAAGCCCTAGTTGCTGATGATGTACTCTCATATGAATATGTTATATCACAGTCTGACTAAACTGATGTGTTTTATTGTAAAGATATGGGTATCCAAGTTATAAAATAATTTTTACATTTTTAATATCTGGCAGGCCATAATGGAGAATTATACAACTTTGGACCATATGTTTTACACATGAAGAACTTTACATGGTGTAGAAACAAAACTTGAAATGTTCATTCATGTTGAGTGAACAGTTGCAGCCTCTGGACCTTTAGCATTTTGTAGAAGCCATGATTTTGGGCTGACATGCCCATTTTTAAAACCTATTTATCTCATAAAGTAAAAAATATACCAAATCCAAATATGCCACACTCGCTATTGATTATATAAACAATAATCATACAAAGTGTGAAGCAAATTTAAAATGGTCAATTGGGAGGCATCTGTTGATTTCACATAGAATTACCCTATGAGCCTTCAGTCTCATTCCACTGGGCTGTGGACAGAGCCTACTCTGTCCCAACTCTTTGTAGAAACACTAAAAAGACTACAAAAACTTTAGTCAGGACGTCTGAACCGCACCCCATCGGTGTCACACTTCGGCTCGTGAAGTATATTACTGCACGTCTTACCTATTTATCATCATATTTCTGCGATTATAAGGTCAACTGTCATTAAACCAAAATGGAATTGAAACAGGAAAATTGTCTCACGCTGTAATTCTGTTCTTATGAGTTCTTGTTATGTACTGTGATTGACCAGGCTCATGCTAGCAGCTTACATCACTGCATGGGGCCCCTCAGTTTTTAAGCACCCTTAGCATTTGCCTCTATCTCCTATGCCATGGGCCAGCACTGGTACCAGGTGATGATCAACAGGATTTATACAGCACTTGCCCCAAGATACTTTGGCACTAACCACCGCCATTCTGGTAACTGTACATCACTCACTTTCGACACAAGGAAATTTAACTTCAGCGACTGGATTCCAACCCAAACACTGTTAACAGCTCTGTGTCAATACGTCACCACTTCACGGAAGCAGTTAGGCATTACCTCCTTTATGTGACGTCCTGTGTTTTCCAAATACACTGATTTTAATCCGGTTATTCAGTGACATGTGTAAACAGGCCTGATGAATTTGTACTGCGGTCGAGCAGGGAAATGAGACTCACCGTCGGCATGCATCTGTTTCCATTCAGGATATTAGTAATAAGCATCTCTGTTCTGTAAGAAAACAGGCTGGTGTTATTGTGGTGGTGAGTCGTCCTCTGGAGACCCTGTATAAACCTTTTAAGTGAGTTATATTTCTCTGTGAGCGAGGCGCCTGCTTTTGTTCTGTTTGTTTAAAGATTTTTTGGAAACTACCTCAAACAGCTTCATAATAAACCCCAGTGGAATCAGTCAGAGTCCTGTTTTTAACAAAGTAAACATGAGATGGGTTTTGATCGTAATAAGTGCTCACTTTTAATGCATTTGGAAGCTTTTAGTTTTTTCATTCCAAGTACCAAACCAAACATAAAATGCATTGGTTACTTGTTATTGTCCTGCATGTGTCTTTGTTTTCTTCATGTGCTTTCATCTCCTCACGTCACACTGTTATAATTGGTATTCACAAAATAATTACTGAAATATGTTCATCATTATAATGCTACAAATGGATTATGTTTAACTCAAGTCTATTTTCTAATTTTAACAATTGCAGAATGCCAATAAACAGCCAGACAGCATTAGTCTGTGGACCTGAACTTTTGTTTTTTTCTGAGTTAGTCAAACTAAGCTGTGCATGCAAAAGTAGGGTGTTTAATTCCAAAAAGAAGACGTTTTCAACAAATAATAATCCCTTTCAGCTATAAAATGTGAAATACTAATCTAGAGGTGTCTCCAAAATTATTTCAAAAGGCTTAAAAATCATCATAGGTCTCCTTAATCCTTAACCCTTACGCAACCCTTTAGTACCAAAAATGCTCACCTTCTAAAGCGTTATTAATACATTTTATTATCTATCTATCTATCTATCTATCTATCTATCTATCTATCTATCTATCTATCTATCTATTTTTTCACTTTTTTGAATGGCTCCATTTTTTTCTAAATGACATTGCATTTTTTGATTTTAAAAATATTTTTAACCCTTTAAGTGCCATTTTGCTACAATAAACCACAATAAAAAACATTTAAAAAAAAGAAATATTTCCATCATACAAGGTGCTATGTGAAAAATTTAAAAAGATTGTATTATGGTCTATGTATTAGTCCATAGTATTATGGATGTGTAATTGGAAGAATTCCAATTTTTTTGAACAGGGGGCATTTTTTTATTTTTTATTTTAGATTTTTTTTAGGCATTTTCATCTCTATTAGATAGTGCAGTCAAGAAGTGACAGGAAATGATGGGGAAGAGCACAGGGAGAGAAATCCGTGTCGGAGTCTGGAGTTTAACCCACGACGCCAAGGCTGGCTATAGTTGCCATGCATATGCGGCGCAGCTCAACCGAGTTATACTGCGGCGTGTTGCCTTTAATACCAAAAGTACTCACCCCTTAAAGTATATTATTGACAATATATGTTCCTCTTTCAGTCACTCAAATATTTTAATAAACTTGAGTTCTTATCATAACAATTACATTTTTTTAATTTCTCACATTAGTATGTGTGGGAGAGAGCCTCTAAAAGTGTGCAGGTCTGATTTTGAGTCAAGGACCCAAGAGAGAGCTGTTAGAGACAGGGAGAGACGAGTGATAACTGAGTACATCTTTTGCCTCCCTTCATACCTTCCACCCCCAAACACATAAACACATACAAAACAGTAACCTGACCAAATTTGGTACATTTTGAAATTGAAGCACAGACAAAATGATGCAACAATTTCAGTGGCAAAGTACCAAAAAGATACCATGCATAAGGGTTGTCTAACTGGACTTATGTTTTTCAAATTAAAAGGGGAAATTCAGTTGTCAGGCCTCTTTAGATGAATGTAACTGTTTCAGAATTCATGGGACTTCATAGGTGGGTCTGTTATCTGGAAAAACAGATCCTGACTTTTATCCAAGTTAACATGCACAGGAGGAAAGCCACCAATTCACACTTTTCATGCTGGCACTGCACTATGAGGTAAGAAATGCCAGAAAAGGTTGATGACAGGAGTCTAAAAAATAATTAACCATTAGAATAACTGGAGCAGGTTGTAGAAGCCAGTTTTCCAGAGAATCCTCAGGTGAGCCCTCAGCTGCTGGACGTCCTTTGGGCGAGTTCTCGGCCCTCAGCCTGTCTGATTTATGTTCTGCTTCTCTCTTCTCTTTCCATATCCTCTGTCCACACGGTAAATTCATCTCACTGCACACATACAGTACTCCATAAAAACCATTGTGTCATCCTTCAGCCTCCCAGTGTGGGCTGGGGTCCAAACTGTCTTGGGATGATTCACCGCTCCACTATGATTTCATCAGGTTTTAGGGTCAGTCTCACTCATTTCCAGAAAGGGTAAGCTCAGGGGAAGCTACAGTTTGTCGACAGATCGTGGACGTGCGCTGCTGCTGATAAGAAACATGTGGACTCTCATAAATGACATATCTAACTCATTCATTCTTCTGTTTCAGGTGCAGAATCTCAACAACATCATGGCCTTCCCCTTGGAGAATGTGCTCAAGTCAGAGATTCGGGACAGCAGACTAGTGAGTATATGACGTTTTGGCAGCATGACCAGACATCCTAATTCTTTATTTTCTGTTCAATTCAAATAATTTGTGAGTTGCAGTTTGGGGGCAGAGCACATGTAAATAGAACCACCTCTAAATGCAACTGATAGAAATACAGCCAGTTATAGTATTAATAGGGGATCTGCAACCTTCAGGAGCCAAAGAGCCACTTAATGCCCAAAATAATACATTTGCATCTATAAAGAGACACAACTAATTAATGCACAAAAAAGCTTAGCCTATAATAAAATAGCCTATGGTTATGAATTATTGCAAACTAAGAAAGAACAGTGTTAAATACTCCTTGCACTGATTATTTTTTAATAGGCCTAAACAGCAGTGTAATATACAGGAGCCATGCACAGTCTGAGAACTGGAGCTACATCCAGTAACTATTTCTTGGTGAGGTTTATTTAACTTACAGTATGTGTGTTGCACTTCAGATCAGCCATGCATGCACTGTGTAGCCAGTGAAGGCTGCAAACAGCAGTTTATTATCAGTCCATAGCATATTCTGGAAAACAGGGAGAAAGTTTTATTTTAAATCAACAAGATGATGCAGATGCAGAAAAAGATTATCCCAAAGATTCTCAGAGGGGTCAAGGTCTGGACTCTGTAGTGTCAAAAAATAACGTCTCAAGCTTCCTGAACCACTCTTTCACATTTTGAGCTCGATGAAACATGGCATTGTCATCTTGGAATAAGCCTCGTGCCATCAGGGAAGAAAAAATCCACTGATGGAGTAACCTGATCAGTCAGTATATGCAGGTAGTCAGCTCACCTCATTCTTTGGGCACATAATGTTGCTGAACCCAGACCTGACCAACTGCAGGGAGGCTCTTACCTATTTACTTAGTTAAATCCAGGTGGCAGCTTTTTTTTTGGCCAGGCAGTGTATGTGTTCCTTTATTGACTTTACATAATCAGGTGTCAGATGCCCAAAGAGCCGCTTGTGGCTTTAAAATCATAGGGTGTCTGAAATATGTGCATGCACCAAAATACACTGAATACTAAACTTCCTCAGAGAAACATTGCATATGGGTTGCCACAGCAGTGATTACAGCCTGAAAAATATAGCATTTAGTAGCATTTACTATGAGCAGTGATCACACAACTGTTATAGATATTGTTTTTGTTGAAGAGGCGTGCTGCCATTTACATCATCGTGCCTCTTCAGCAAAAATTATATCCATAACAGTTTACAATAAAAGTGCTTTTGTCCACCATATTACATGTTTCCATAAGTTTTCTTATTCATAGGTAATTATTAGCTTTAGTGCATCACCTTTTAAGTCACCTTTACTTCATTACTTTAAGGCTACTATAGTGCATTATACAGGATTACTCAACAGTATTCACACTTTACTACATTTAACTGATAACTAACTTTAATAATACTGTCTCTATTCTGTAGACTGCTGAGCTGACAGAATTATTGGATAAGATGTCAATATGTATGCAGATTATTGTAAGCCATTCGTCCCATGCATCTGTCTTGATTTCTTTGTAGATTGTCAGCAGTACCAGGCTAATGTTTCTGTAAGCTTCTGTCAGTGCCTTCAGTTTGTTGGCAGTCAAATCCAGTTGAGCCAGTCAGCTCACTAGTTAGTGCATATGAGTAATCATGTCATAAGCACTAACTGTCTGGCCCTGATAAGAGAACGTTTTGTAAGCAAGTGTCTGTTTGACTGCTCATGGGCAACACACAAAAGTTGAATGTGCACAAAGCTTTACATTCGTTGAACATTTCAAATATGAGTTTATAGATTTTGATTAAAACTTTTCACTTAACATTTTACTAAGAACTTTCTCGTGCAGCATTTTTGCATTAAACTTTGTAATCTTACAAACAGGCAACATGGGATTTGTGATCAGCTTTGTAATGCCAATGATATCATTTACACCTGCTGACAGTTTGACAGATTTGATTTGCGCTCCCCTTGCTTGGCACACTGTTAAAGTGCCTTTGGGCAAGACACTGAAGCCAACTTTCCTCCATTATCTGTGACACTGGTATAGGCCTGTGTGAGTGCTTCTAGTAGTGTGTCTTTTTGCTCAGCCTTACACCAGTAGAAGTAAAGTGCTCAGTCTGAGATAAAGCAATGCCAAATTGTGTATGGTTACTCCACTGCTTTCAGTTTGTACTCTAATAGGGCACAGACAAGTGTCTTGACTGTTATACTTGTAAAAATACAAATTATTACAAATTATTATTATACAAAAGCAGTATTTTTTGCAACATTTAGTGGTTTGCTTCAGGTTGTTTTACATTACATTCAGTGGGCCAATATGCAAATCAGGATATAAGTGCTACAATTGTGTGTCTCAGCCACTGAAAGAAGAAGTTAAAATGTGCATGCTATGGCAAGTTTTATGAGATAGTAACTTGCAAATAAAAAATAAAAAATAAAAAAAATATAGATTTAAATAAAATAAATAAATAAAAATACAGGCTAATCTACCAAAAAAAAAGATGTCACTACAAAGAGCTAAAAGACTGCAGAGATCTGTCTGTTATCTGTTCGAGCATTCTCTATCCAGAATTTCCAAAAGTGCTTGACACGCTTGCAGAAAAACCAAGGCTCTTTTTTTTTTTTTTTTCTTACGATCCTACATTTTGGTTTTGCATGGTCATGCATACACAGCTAACAGCTAGGTAACAGCTAGGTGAAGAAATACCTCATTCAGCTACAAGTATAGAAGGTTTCATATACATCTGCTCATTTCTACTGATAACTAGTCCTGCAGTCATGAAGGGTTATGTTGTCACTAAAATACATAATCAGCTCAAGAGTTTAAACAAAAAAAAAAAAAAAAGAAAGTAAAATATATACTGTTTTATGGTCATTTGGGTTCAGTATTCTAATTGCAAACATGTGAACACACTAAAGTCAGAACATAAACTCAAAAACACCAGTCTGAATGACACATTAAAGTGACTGTCTTTTCTAGGAACTCAAGAAACACATGGAGAAAAGCTGGAAGGACTACGACATCAAAATGTAAGGACAAACATTTTTACAGTCTTAATAGTTTTCCATTTATATCTATACGCACACACCATAGATAGAAGTCTTTCGGTGGGCTGTTTCTTCCCTTGAGTCTCTCCACTTGTTCCCAGTTCTGTCACCTCTTTAGCGGGTCAGAGGCGTGGGGTAACTGCGAGCTCTTTAGCGGGTCAGAGAGTGAAAAGTTAGCGTGGTAACGGGCCGTTCCCTCTGGATCCTCTCCATTACATCTCTGTGTAATAAAAGCGGAGCACTTTGGAGTTTTATTTGATCTTGCTCTGACTCTGGAGTTTTATAATGCTGAGAGGAGGGTTGAGTTTCCTCCTTAAGGACAGAAGTGTGCGTGTGCATGAAGCAGTTCACCCTGAATGCTCTCTCTGGCCTGGCAATGACTAATGCGACTGGGGTTGGGTGGTAAGATGATAGAGATATGTCACATGTACAGAGTCGACTTGCAGCATTTAGTTGGGAAGCTATTTTTAAAATGGTGATAATCATGTATAATACTGAATTTGACCGGAATTTGTAATTGATATTTGAACAAAACCAATACCCAGGGTATTCCAAAGTACTATCAAATCATTATTAATAAAGCTTAGATGATGTTAGAGATGGGTATTGCTGTGATTTTAATGGTATTACCACTCTTATCTGTACTGCTTATTGGTCAGATCTTTTACCAGGGTTCCTGTTGGGCATTAAAAAGCATTAAATTTGATTGCAACAGGCATTAAAAATGTTAAATTGTTTTTAAGTAAAATCGCTAATATTATTAGTTTTATTTGTAAAAATGTGTATATATAAATCATTTTCCATTTTTGTAGCATACACTAGTGTGATAGACAACGGAACAAGTTTGCTTCCAGTGGGACCAAGTCACCCAGACACCGGATGTTTGATGTTTGACATTATTTGTGCTTTATGAACTGTGTTTTACAATACTTGCAAATACATTTTGAGAGTTTAAGCTGTAGCTATCATATGTTTGTGGCATTAAAACTGTCAAAAATAGCATTAAAAAGATAATAAAAGCATTAAATTAGACTTGCTGATACCTGCAGGAACCCTGTTTAATACTCTTATCAATACTTTTTGAGTTAAGTTTGGGTTTAGTGGGTTCTTATGGTTAGTCCACATGTGGGCTGCTAGTATAACGTTAGCCTATCAGCTTTCATTGTTCTATAAAGTAGTTTGGCGAAATGTTTAGCCAGATAATTTGCAACTCTGTGATCATGTGCGGTGTCAGACTCGGCATCTCCTTTGTTGAAGTATAGGCCATGTATGGAACTGGCCTATCACAGATGTTTATCTGCAGCGCGTCTTACGAAACCAGAAGAGCTAACCAAGGTAGTGCTAGCTACTGAGGTAATTTAATAACTTCTCTGACCTGATTAATGCTGTTTAGTGGTTTCTTTGTTGCCTGTTATTTCTGCTGAAGTGATATTTTTCTTCTTCTTGTTGCCATTTACCAACAGTTAAGTCCTGTTTACATCCGATGTAACAAACGCGTAAAAAAAAGACTTTTTGCAGAAGTCTTTGTACAACTGGCTTCTGCTGCTGTCCCTGTTCAGAAATAAGTAAGGGCTGCTCATAATATGGTGTATTCTGGTGTTTTATGAAAAAAAAAAGGCAAGAATCCATGTTTGCTTGGGTCAGCGGTGCACAGCTTACGTCCCGCCCTTCGTTTTTCTGTTTGGTTACTCCACCTGTCATTGTTCCGCCTCAGAAACAACATTTTACCCAAGGGATACCAGACTAACTTCTTTGTATAGAATAGAAAAGGAGTTTGTCTGGCAGGCCAGGCTACTGATTTCCCCCATCAACCTAAAATATAGTATATATGACTAATCCCCTGCAGGTACTCCTGATCAGGGGCCTGGCCCACTGCTCCTGACAGGTTGCCCCAGTGTCACTGAAGGATGGGTCAAATGCAGAGAACAAATTTCCTTATGGGGACAATAGTATACCTTAGCCTCAGGAGCAAATAAATAAATCAATAAAAATATCATAATATTCTACAGTGATATAACATATATCTTGTCTTGTCTGATATGTGACTGATGTGCTGTTTTAAGGACTGTTACGTGTTTGAAGATGACTCTCTCCTCACATAAATAAAGATACTGTATGTTGAAGTGAGTTGACACGCGTCAGTAAATGTCAGTGTTCTGTCTCTCCTCAGTGGAAAGCTAGAGAAAGACAGGAGAGAGAGGAGCAAACAGCTGGGCGTCATCAGACAGGAGAGCTCTGACCCTGCGGAGGACATGGAGCGAGAGAGGAGGATGTTTCAGCTGCAGATGTGTGAGGTGAGACATCTTCATCATACCACCTTACACTTAACACACTACCACACAGAGCTGAGCTGAGACTTATTGCCAGCCATTATAACTACACAGACTATACTCCTCCTTACACTCCTCCAAACACACACCTAAACCAGCCGGGCCTCATCAGAATAGAGAAGCTGTGATACTGGAGAAGACCTGAGCCCTTTACTCACATGCACACATCACCTGAACCCTGTCCTGACTAGGGCTGGGTACTGTTAAATGAATACCTTGTGGGACCTTTAATGTTCATTTGCATGAATCAAATAAATAACACAGAATAAATCATACAAACTACTGATTTTAACTTACAGCTAAGAATTTTGTTCTACAAAGGTGTCTTTTATACAATATCATTCTGTTTTATGATTGTAGAAAATGAATTAGCTCACCATGGGTATCAGAAAAAAGTATCGCTCAGGTACTGGTATCAAAAAACAGGTATCGTTTAACTGCTGATATGGCTAAATCAGAACGATACCCAACCCTAATCCTAACTTCTTCAGGAACGCCGCCTTGTTTGAACACAACTCAATTTTTTATAGTTTAGTTATGTTGTGCGTATGTTTGAATACACATAGGGCTGGGTATGGAACGGCAACACCTTTGAGATAACTAGTGGTATTGAAAAAATTAGTTCATTTTCAAGTTTAGATACCTGGCAGGTGTTGAGACAGACCTATTAAAAGCTTCATGGCAGCAGCATTTAGCTCTATGTTTAAAGCTGAGTTTTCACTCCAGAGCGGACGGGACATGGGAGTGTTGTAGTGTTGTAGATCCTCACAACGTTGTTTATTTACTCCTGAGTTACCACTAACCCACTGCTCGATGCAAAAGTGAAAGTAAAAGTCGGTGTCTTTTACAACACACACAACGCACACGCGTGCCCTTACTGCGTTTGGAACTTTGACCGCACATGTTCGTTTGAGTAGAATCTCAAATGAGTCACAGGCTGCAGATTGTGTCTCTGTCTCAACTAGGGATGGGAGTTGATAAGATTTTATCAATATCAATGCCGTCAATTCTGCTTATCATTTTGATTCTTTATGGATTCTCTTATCGATTCCTGATAAATCTGTGAATAAAAATTAAATAGATTTGCGGCCATACGGTTTATTATGAAGCAGAAAGAGAAGCTTATTTTAACAGAAGAAAAATGTATTGAATGTACAACTTTTAAATTACTGGAAATGTGTGCTTTTTAAAAAAACAGGATTGTAGCTTTAATGTTAATTTAGAGGCAGCAAGAGCAGCTTTGCACCTGTCTGTCTAAATACACCGCTCATTAAACTTATTAAACTAAACAGTAGCCTGTGTTCCTGTGACAGTGCAAAGCAGGGAGGGGCCACCTCACCGTCAAACATGTAGGCGCAAGTATTCATAATTTTCTATGGTGATTTCTCTCTTTCTATCGCTGTCCACACCGTGTGACGTGAGTGTGCCAGGCGTTGTGCCTCTCCACCTCTGCGCTGCCGTATCCTGTGAGTGCGTGTGTTAAAGAGAGGAGAACGACATGCGCTACGCGATGAATGACGCGCTTTGTAGGCTACTCATGGGAGACGAATTTTGCAGCGAAGTGAAAGTTAAGAAGTTAGAGGTGTTGCTCAGGGGCGGGGTGGGGCGGGGCGAGTCTCCAAGGAAAAAACGCTGCTTACACAAACGAAACTGCCCAAAGTGGCATTGATATAGTAATCCTTAACGGCAGAGGCAGACAATTCCGATGAACTGGAAAAATTAGAAGCGGTTCTCGGGTAGAACTGGGTTTCGATGCCCATCACTAGTCTCAACAGCTTTAGTACTCCCTACTCTCCTGTTCTGCCGTGCATGTGCTAACAATGACCACGACTCTCATATGTGAACCCAAATCCTACTAACATCCTCCTGACTTCATTCACATGTCAACGTACAGGTTGCAAGCTTTTATGAAAATGGCTCCAGAAAACCACAAGATCTTAAATTGACGGTGAAGTTACAGACCGGAACTATCATTTCTTTCTTCTTCTGTTTACTCACTGTGTGGTGTAAGGCATTTGTGGGGCCCACAGCACCGTTTGCTGGACAAATATGGGTACCACAGTTTGATCACACTAACTCTCGTTTTCTTCACACATCTGCTTTTTTGTGTAAATGTGAATCTGTGGTGGCATAACTGTTGCGTTTTAAAGGCCAGCATTGTCAGGTAAACAGGCCCTTAACACCACCACACACCAACTACACACCTCTATTCACTACCACACATCTGAACCAGAACTTAGACCCAGTAGAGGACATGCAGCGAGAGAGGAGGGGCCTGCTACCTGCAGAAGTGTGAGCCATACCACTATGCTGCCAGTCCAAACAGAATGTTAACTGCAACACAACCACCTTCACCACACAATCTATACGCACTACCACACACCAGAACCAGAGCTCTGACCCAGGAGAGGACATGGGGCCAGAGAGGAGGGGCCTGCTAGCTGCAGATGTGTGAGATGAGGGGCAGTGCCAGTCTAAACAACACCAGCACATACACCCCCCACACCTGAGGTAGCTCACAGGGTGGTCTCATCCTGGGCCATATCTTATCTACTGTATGCTGCATCTGGGCAGTCTGTTGCTTTAGTCTACAATAGGAACATTTGTCTTCAGCCAAAAGAGATGATGAAATCTGGCTTGTATTTAAAACAACAGATGTGGTAAATTCCTGTATAAAAATTGGACAGCACATTTGAGGATGTGATGTTTCCCATTCAGAGACAATGTCATTTGTTACTAACAGGAAATTATGCTGGAAGTTAACAGAAGAGCTTAAGAAGACGATTTTGAGCATACACTGTAGGATGGCTTTAGTATAAGCTACAACAACTTATAATGGATTTAGGTTGAACATGCAAACTCCTATATCCTTTAGACAAGTAAACTAGTGCATACATTTTGGAAGGCACACTACTAGTTGTTACTAATCCAGCCATAGGAGGTCACAAGCTAGTGTGCTATTTAGGTGCTTTTCCACTAGGACTGGAACGGTTAGAGGTGGGCACTGCAGCGAGCTGATTGGATGAGAGAGAATCCTCACTCAGGCACAAATAACAAGCCAAAGGACAGAAATAAAAGGGAAAATGTTTTTTAATCAAACGCGTACTTGTCCCTTTCATAAACAGCCATATTCCAAGAGAAGACGAGCTAATGTTGAGGCGACTTTTACTAAAAATAAAGCTAGTGTATATCAGCAACAGCTGTTTCCAGTTTAGGGGTTTAGCGAAGTATGGAGAATTTTTAGTTTAGTTTGGATTAAAGTACTCTAGCTTAACTCCTAATGTCCTTTTATGGTGATTGGTTAAAATGTGTTAAAGTAATATGGAGAAGTGAGTTTAATGCTGCCGGTAAAGTAGTAGTAAGTAATCTCCTGTTTACTGAACCAGGATTTACGCTCGCCTTTTTATTAAATATTTCCTTAATGTTTTAAAAAACAGCTGCAGACATGTTTTTTATCTCATGTCATGGAAACACCAGCAGCTTTTGGAGCTTCCCGTTCGAAGGCGTTCCCTACTGACGTGTCCCGTACTGTTCTCCCTAGTGGAAAAGCGCCTATAGTGTCAGTCCCCTGCCCAGACAAATGAAGAAGGATTTCATCAAGAATAGCATCTTCTGCAGTTTAAAATCTATGCCAAATCAATATCTTTGCACACAAGGTGACCCAGAAGAGAAAAGCTCAAAGGAAAGAAGAGACTCCTAATTGTTACTGAATGACACTGAATCCAAAAGAACTGAAGTGGTCTGTCATTGCAAGCTATCTTTAGTTCACAAAGTTGACCAAGATGGATCTGTTTCCACCTTCTGCCTTTTTGCCAGCTCTGCCAGTGACAACTCACTGTATGGTGGCAAAAGTCTCATGTGGCTGCGGACCGAAAGCTGAATAGCTGTTATTTGAACGTCAGAACATCGACAATGTTTACAATCACTTTTCCATTAGACAGATCATAACTATCTGTATATACTTGCCTGGCTGCACTGAAGAACTTTATCAGTGTTTAAACCTTCTCTCAATCAGATAAAATAAAACCTAAAATAAAACCAGAAGTGCAATAAGCAGCAAGTTCAGGATATTCAGAGTCTACAGTACATGCAGAGTAAGGGCAGTACTGTGGACATAATATACAGGGGATATAATTTTAACATGATATACGGATTGAATTACTCTGAAGAGACTGTGCAGATGCGTGCAGTTATATATAAAGTGTAGGCAGAAACTATGAGCATAATTTACAAATAGATATATAAATGTTTATTTAAGTTTTTGAGATGTGAAAAAAGCTCTCCTCCTCCCTATATATATATGTCTTTTTTTCCCTGCTGTTTTGTGGTGTGAAAAGTCAAAAATACTTTATCACAAAGCCCAGATGAGGTCTCAGAGTCTCAATTTTTCAAAGATGACTTTTATTATGCTAATGCTAAATATGCTAATGACTGAATAATTTGTTTTACTCAAATACAAGGGAAATAAATTGGGTAGTGCACTTTAAAGGTGTTATGAGCAGTATATAATTGTTTATATTTAATAAAAATTACCCACATGTGTGCCAAGATATGAGATAAACAAGTGTAAATCAAATATTAGTTTTACTGATACAATAACATATAATTCATTCACAATAAAAAAAAATGTACATAATATCAAAGTTGTTTATGTTTAAATTTTTTTTGCATTGCCAATCGTCCAATCAGAAAAGCTCGTACTTGTTTGAAGAGTACTGCAGTCTATTGCTGTGTTCATGATACATCGGAATCTCGGAAATTCCGACCTCCGAGATGGAAAAACGGCCTTGAACACTGTCTCGGGTTGGAATTTTTGCTCGGAAACTCATGCAGAAGTGTTGGACTCCGAGTTCCCGAGTTGATGTCACAATTATAGGTTCTCCCTCTGTGAGAGGTAAACAGTGTGGTTACTAATGGAGAAATAATCGTTTTTTAAAACAAGAGATCTCATACTTCTGCAAAAATGTACTCTTCTTTATGTAATGAATGAAGTTCTCAGTGCTACAGCTCTGCAAAAACATCTTTGAATGTTCATTTATCAGTAAATGACTAAAGTAGAAATAGAAACATCCCCTGATATAACTCAGTGCCACACCAAACACTTGTATCAAGGTATTTATTTGTTTCCTGTAAAACAACATGAAAATGCAAATATGGTTTTATTGTTATTGTGCTGATTCACGTGTTTTTTCCGAGCTGAACTCATGAACGGACGTTTTTCGGAAGTCAGCTTTTTAAGTTGGGACTTCCAAGATTCCGATGTATCATGAACGCAGCATAAATCAAGAACAATGTTCTTTTTTCTGATTGGACGATCAATAATGCAGTTTTACAACCAAAACAAAAAATGTAAACAAAAACAACTTGGCCATTATGTAAAGCATATTTCTAATTCTTAATAACTCAACTGTACCATTGGAACCAGTAAAACTAATATTTGATTTCAACATGTAATTATTATGAAATATATATATGGTAACACTTTAGTTTAGAGTCGACTTATTAACCATCAACTAAGTGCTAATTAGCTTGCTAGTCTGTGGTTAATAAGCTTGTAATTGCTAATTATAAAGCAGTAACTATGAGTTAAGGGGAAAATGTTAGTTAATTGCCAATTAGTTGTACAATATGTTCACACAGAATAAGAGATTAATAGGTGGTTTATATTTACCAACTGAGAGCTAATTAACCACCAACTAGCATAATTAGCACAGTCAATGGTTAATAAGTGGACTCTAAACTAAAGTGTTACAAATCTCATAACACTTTGAAGCTACAACTGACTAGTAAAATGAGCCCTTTAAAAGGTGTTGCAGGAGCTGCCAGTCAGGCCACCAAAGTTACATATGCTCTCTCTGTTTTATGTCCAATACACAACAAAATGGATTAAGAAACTTGTATTAAGGTCAGCATATTACATAGTGCAGATTTAAACTAAACTGTTTTCATAAATTACACGTATGGCTCATTTAAAGATCCATTCTCCTGAGAGGCCCTGGCAGTGTGATTAAACACAGGTGCTTTGCGCTCCCAGCCTGAGAAAACCAGCTCTAATCCTGACCAGGACCAGCTGTTGGGACCAGAGGAGGGAGGGACATGGAATTTCCACTTGTTGCAGGCCGCTACACCCCTTCTAACTCTCTCTATCTGTGTATAACTCTGTGTCTCTGTGCATACATTACAGAAACAGGGCATTAGAGACAGACTGGAGTTTTATGTAGCAACAACAAAGCAGTCATTCCTTCCATGGTACCAAAAACTGCTCCACTTGTTCCTAAAGCTTTTTTCTATATTAGAATAGAACTGGAGGATGGAAAGTCCTCCCCATGAAGCCACCAATGTGGAGCGGTATTGATTTGAGAGAATGTGAACCACACCAAAGTTGATTCTGCTCTGTGGAAATAAGGAAAATGAACTTTGAGACTGTATGGAGCAGTGTCCTAGTAACCAAACACATACTAATACTTTGAAACAGCGGGTGGGCTGGGGAAGGGCAGCTTAAATCTGTATTCATATACAAATTAAACATGACCATTATTCTGTTTTAAATGATTCACTATGCCTTTAATCTTTTGGATATGTTGAGCCTATATGATCGATTACCAGCAATATCTATATTAGTGGATTACACACATAGCAATTTGCTTGTTGTTGCTGTGTCTATTGCATATCCATGGAAACACAACAACCCCAGAAGATGTGAACTCGGTTTGCCAAAATAAAAAAATATATTTAATTGTGAACCACTAATTGTGGTTTTTTACTCCATCTCATCTGTCAGTACTTGCTATTACTAATATTTACACAAGGATTTAGCTGCAAAAGCTTTTGCTGCCATCCTCTGTCTAGAGAACTTATTTTGAGTGTTGAGTGTTTGTAGTGGTGTCATATGGAAGGAAATATATATATAAAAAAGACTGAAATATTTCTTAATAAATAGAGAAAATGCCATTTTATTAAAAAAACGATTTTCATGGAATACTTTGAAGGCTCACTTGGTAGACCACCTACCATATATATGGAAAGACCCCAGTTCACTTCTTAGATTTGGGGAGTTTTGTCCATGGCTGTTTCCTAATAGGTTGCATTCACTTTCTAGAATTTCAGGCCATCTGGCCTGTATTAATCTATGGCTTCAAAACTATATATATAAAAAAATAACTAAACAGAAAATCCACAAATGTTAAACCTGATATCTTTTTGTTAGGGGTTGGGTCCACAAATATTCTAAATTAATCTTGTGGCTTAATGCTCTGTCTACTGACAACAATTGCATTTGTGTGATTGAATAATATCACCTTTCACTTTCTGATGCGTTAAACGTTAAACTTTGTACCAGTTTTTGTTTCATGTGGATAGACCCAGTAATCACTGAGATATTAACATAAACCATGCCAAGAAATCAGAATTTTCAGTCTTTAGCAGCAAATTCTACTGCAGAATTTTTACCTGGCATCCACCCTAATTTCACAGTATAGGACCTGCAGAATGTTATGACATCACGTGAACGCAAGCTCTGATGCAAGGGCAAGTGTCCTGCTAATAGCGCATGTGAACGCTTTTGGGACATGCGTATCGTCATTGTAGCAGTGAGATGAGGCTGCAGAGGATGCACCAGTGCACCTTTCCTGAATCAGACAAACAGAAGAGACAAGCTGAAGTTAATTATTTTTATTTTAAAGAAAAGTACAATTTATTTGTAACTGTTATCATCCTTTTGCCTCTATATGTATGCTTGATTCCATTGAAGCCTTCTGTTCCATTATATAACCCATGTGTTGTTTCCATTTGAGCCCATTAGCTCTCCTTTCTAACTCTCTTTGTTTCCTTTTTTGCAGTATCTCTTGAAGATCCAAGAGCTGAAGGTGCGCCAAGGCCCGGACCTCCTCCAGAGCCTTATTAAGTACTTCCAGGCCCAGCTCAGGTCAGTCCCAGCCAACACCACCCAACCAATAAATACTGTAGACTCTGCTAAATACCTTCCCTTTCCCAATACATGTGGACTTAATTCTTAGTTTTGTGCATAATATCTGTGGTCTACTTCCTTGTCAAGCCCTTACTTTTGTTAACCATTCACCCGTTGGACTCTTAGCCGCAGGTTTATGTGGTAACTGGGTTGCTTATACAGCCTGGTCATGTGATGTTTTGGTTGGTGCGTGCTGAAATGGTGACTCAGCATGTTGTCTTTTTTTTTTTTTTTCAGTTTCTTTCAGGACGGACTGAAAGCTGCAGAGAACCTCTCTCCTTTTATTGAAAAGCTTGCGACCTCTATTCACAAGGTAAACTACCCTCAGAGTGTTATCAGCATAATGTTGTTGACATACTCCTTCCCTCTTATGACTCGTAAACTTTTCAGTCAACATAACATAGTCCTGTGTGTGAAGAAAGCTTTGAGTCAAGCCAAGGCTGTAGTCATAGGAAATATCTGTTATGATAACAAACAGTAGGAACACTGAACTCATTAAATAATACCAAAAGTGCTCACTTCCTAATAAAAATGTTATTAAAATATTTTTTGAACAGGGACGATAAAATAAATAAATAAATAAAAACACTTTAGTTCCCTGTAGTACCAAAAATGCCCACCTCCTTATAAGTGCCAAAGATATGTTATTGGTGATATTTTTCCACTTTTAATCAACTTGAGTTCTTATCATAACAATTATAATTTTGCGTCAGAGACAGGTGATAACCCATAACAATTATCTTCCTGAAAATTTGGTCAATTCTGCATTAGCACAGACACAATTATTTGACAAAAACGGTACCAAAAGGCAGAACAAGGGTTAAACTTAGGTCAGTGAAAACTTGATCAGTAGAAAACAGCCATTTGTAATACACAGTCTTAGTTCTTCAGAGCCATACATAACACAAAGGTCGCCATTGCTCCTGTCTGCTTTTCCAAACTGGGTTTAAGCAGACAATAACCTATTATTGGAAGTAACTTGCCAATCCTTAAATATGCCATTGACACCGTTTTACAAATGACTGGACTTTCCCTTTATAGCCTGCAGTGTGTTCAGTATAAACAGTAAGGGAGCCACAACAGTCCTGTGTGGAGCTCCCAAACCTCTCTGTATTGTCTCAGAGATAAAGTTACTTAGCCTGACATATTCAGTGAATCATTCATCCTGGAAACTATTGAAAACTAATAAATAGCATGGTCATTTTCAAAATAAAAGCCACTATTCCGAAGGGTGAAATCCTTTCAAAATAAAAGCATATAGTCACAAAAACACTGAGAGGCAACATGAACTAACGAGAACGTCTTGGAGAGCACAGACGTCTACTAAGGCATTTGCCCTATCTTTCAATGGTAAGGATATAGTGCCCAGGACCTAGAGTACTGCTTCTAGTTCAGGGGTAAATGCTCTAATCACTGAGCCACAAAGCAATTATGTCTGGAATGTATGGCTGGAATTGTTGCATTTGTCCTCAATTTTAAACAAAAATATTTAATATTAGTATATATCCAGTCAAGTGATTGTATATTTTGAATGCTATCTTGAATATTAGCTATAATAGTAGCCTGTCATCAGCAAAAACCTCATTAAGTTTCTCCAGCATTGCCCAGAAGCAGAGAGTCTCTTCCCAGAAATACCCCTTTCTTCTCTCTGGATAGTGCTCTGGAAAACCGTCTGTTAACAGTAAACGAGGGAACGTTAGAGGTTTTTCTGGTTTGGCATGGGCACATTGATACTCGCTCAGACTCGCCAGACCTCAGCACTCAGGCTGTGTAATGATTCCTCAGACAAGAGAAATTGGGCATTCTGTGCTCCTTGGAATTTCTGCATTCCTGTTTCTTTATTTTTTTGACATAACAGTATGTAAGTCTCTTGTGTTATGTTGTCCATTTGTGTATTAAAATATTAAAAATGATTATGCCTTTAGGACTCCACACCCCAGCTAATATTTTGTCACCAAATTTGTTACACATATTGATCATGGCAAGACAAACATAAAATATTATGGTGACAGACTATGACAGACACAAAGTTGTTCATCTTGGATTGAAATGTTAAAAATACTCATCAGCAATAATAAATCATCTCAAGTTTAACCTAATGATCTTTCAAACTGTTAACATATTTCTTAATTCTTTGCTTCACTTCAACTGTGTTTGGAAGCATGAAAAACAGGAAGTTGGCTATCTTGAATTGAAAATTTGAAAATAATGCAAAACGAGTGGTTAATAAACTTTGTAGGTTAATACACATCTTAAGAAGTTTAACCACATGAGCTCAGAATTGGTTCTATATGATTTAGAGAAGGGCAACAGCAAAAGTTTTCCAGATATTATGCATTACTTGCACCACATGTTTTAGTAGCGAGCGACAGTAGCTCAGAAGGTAGAGGCTGTTGGCCCTCTAACTGAAAGGTTGATGGATCAAGCCCTGCAGTCAGAGATAATATCTGTTATGATGAGTGTCATAGAATAAAATTATGATTGAAGTCAACATTGGCTGACAGTTTTGGTGATAAATTTACTGTCCCTAAATAAGTCATTGTCATATTTTACAAATGACTAGACTTTCCTATTACAGCCTGCAGTGTGTTCAGTAAGTACAGTAAGGGTGCAACAATAGTCCCTTGTGGAACTCCCAAACCTCTCTGTATAGTCTCAGAGATAGAGATAGTTAACCTGACTTATCCATCCTGGAGACAAATGAGAATTGATAAATACCATGGTCATTTTCCTAAATAAAAGTCATTCATACTGAAGCATGTAGCCATAAAGACACTGACTAGGAGCACTAGGAGAAAGCAGATCTCTACTAAGGCATTCACCCTATCCCACAATGGTAAGGATGTAGTGCCCAGGACCAAGAGTAGCCCTTCAAGTTCAAGGGTAAATGCTTAAATCACTGAGCCACAAAGCCATTATGCTATGCAAAGAATGCATGGCCGGAATTGGTACATTTAGGGCCAGATTTATCAAAGGTTCGCGTGCACGCTAACTGAATAAGATGCACTAAAATTGGAGCAAACCCAGACGCAGTTGAGATTTGCGTGTCTTACAGGAGCAGAGCGAACGCAAAGCAGATTTTGCTCCTATGACCTAATGAATCTGTAAACTGAGGCGTTCTTCCCAGAGTGCGCAAAATGGAAGGCGGAGAAAATGCAAATTCACTCATTTACCGCCCGCAATATTATTTATCAAGGCCCACCATGACTTTGCGTGCGAAAATAGCGTATAAATTTAGCACGTTGTAGAAGGACGTGCTAATCTTTTGCACAGATATGGCTGCTGTGATTCGTGTGAGACGAAGGAGAAGAAATGAACAAATACGTAGGGTTAGAGTGTTTGCCATGAGTGCAGATCTATTTGCCATGACGGATGAAAAAATTATTCACCAGCACGTTCAGCTCTTCTTGGTTAAATTTTTGCTTCCGTTTGTGTTCCACTTCCGCACCTTCCATGACGCAAAACAATCCACGCAATGATTCCGTTTAAATAGTTCCACCCCATCTGTTTGCACTGTCACCGGCCACGCAGTTTGTCTTAGTAATTCACGCACAACATGCACATTAATAGTGGCCGCATATTTTCTCACTGCACTCGCAGTTTAGCACCCGTCTTAGTAAATATGGCCCTTAGTCCCCAATTTTAAACAAGTATTTACTAATAGTAAATATCCAGCCAAGTGATTGTATATTTTGAATACTATGTTGAATTTTAGCTATAACTCTAATAGTAGCTTGTCAAAACCTCATGAAGCGTTGCCCAGAAGCAGATGAGATTCTCTTCCCTGATGTCAACCTTTTGTTCCGTTGTGTCCTTGGGCAAGACACTTCACCCCCCTTGCCTGTATGAAGGTGGTAGTGTGATTGTGTGTTTGGTGGTGGTCGTTAGAGGCTGTAGGCTCAGAATGGAAGCCACGTCCCCGTCAGTCTGCCCCAGGGCAACTGTGGCAACTAAAGTATCTCTCCACCACCGGGTTAGACTGAGGAGTGGCCATAAAAGTGCTGGACTGATGGACTGAAAGACTGATGGATTATGTTTTTTATTAGGACACTCCCGAGTCACCTGTTTCTTGGTAGATTGCTGTTGGTGTAGTGACAAGCCAAACCCACCAAATTATTTCAAGATAAATTTCAGGGCCAATATGCTGACTGTTGTATTTTACATTTTTTGATTTCTGACATTTTCATGTGCCGTAGGTTCGACAGGACCAGGACGAGGAGGTCAAACAGCTCACACAGTTGAGAGACTCTCTCCGAATGCTGCTACAGATGGAAGGGAAAGAGGTACTTTTACAAAATACAACACAGAGCTCTGCATTAGGTATAGGTTTAAAAATATATGCAGTGTGTTGACATTTAGGCTGGCATTGTGCTGCAGGAATACCTCAACAGGAAGAACTCTGGGAATGGGTACAGCATTCACCAGCCCCAGGGCAACAAGAAGTACGGCACAGAGAAATCTGGCTTCCTGCTCAAGAAGAGTGACGGGTAAAAATAAAAGTCATAGCTTGATACCATATGTACAAGACACAAATAGAATACACTTTTCACACCAAGTACCACTTCAGAAAATTCATTCACTCATTTTCTACCGCTTATTCCCATTATGGGTCGCGGGTGACTGGAGCCTATCCCAGTAACTTTGGGCCGTAGGCGGGGTACACACTGGACAGGGGCCAGCTTGTCGCAGGGCTGACATAAAGACAAACATTCACTCTCACATTCATTCACTAGGGTCAATTTAGAGTCACCAATTCATCTAACACATGCATGTCTTTGGATGGTGGGACCAACAAAGACTCCACCCAGAGATTTTGTGTGATGGTGTGTTGCTCAGCCCGGGGCTCGAACCCACGGTCTTCTGGGCAACACTTCATGAGGTTTGCTGGGAGGCAAGAACGCTAACCGCTCTGCCACCATGCACCCCTATTTCAGAAAACCGACTTCACCCCCATTTTATCCCATTAAAGCCAAATAATAATGGGCATTACTGAATAAGGAAAAAAACAGGGGCTAATCTAGGACTGAACCAGGAGTAAACCAGGTCTAAGCCAAGACTAAACCAGGCCTAAAAATAGACTAAACAAGGACTAAACCAGGTTTTAGCTAGGACTAAACTTACACTAAACAAGGACTAAACCAGCACTAAACCAAGGACTAAAGACACTTATCCTTATTCATTGATTGGATGCCAGCAGTCCCAGCCCGAATGTTCAGTGGGGGAAAAAAATTCAGTCTGTGGGCCAGGAGTGCAAAGAACTGTTCCTGAAGTGTCCCACTGACTGGCACCGCAAACAATAGTTTGTTGTTGGACTGTTTTGTTCCAAATGCTGTGTCAAGCAACAAAGAACAAATAGGACCATTAGGAAACAGGCACAAAAACAAACGGCTATTGGATGAAACAAGAACCTTTCTTTTACAGGTTACACTTGGCTCTGGCTTGAAACACCAGAAATGAGTCAGTTGTAACAGGATGTATGAATTTGTGGGGTTCTTCCAGGTCAGACATGTATCGAGACTGTACTTTTTGCCCAAGATGCAGGAAGTAAAATATTCCCATCCAACCAAAGGAGATCTGTAAAACTTAAATAAGTCATTAGTCTCCAGAGCCTCCTGTGTTTCCAACTTGGACCATGGGAAAAATAGAGAAAGAGAGAGAACATTTATAGCAATCCTATTTACTTTCTTTTGTACTGCTGTTCTTTCAATATCTAAAATATTGCAAAAAAGAGCCATTATGTAGTTTAAAATAGGCCTAATAAAAATGTTATTCAGCGTACAATACATGTCCACACTCCTCCTAATGTGTTTATACTGAAGATATCCACACAGTCTGTGTACAACCACATTTCCAACTGTTTCAAGTCATTTGGCTGACCTCTGCTACGATCAAGTTACCCATTTTGTAATATCCCATGGAGAAGGAATCAAATCTGATTTGATAGGAAAGAACCTGAGAGCAAAAGTTTCCTGCATAAGCCCACATGATCTGTCACCTGGACCCTCTCCTGAAATTTTCAGGGGCGCGTTGTTTGTACGCAACCCTCCTGAGATGGTCCGGGGGCACTGTTTATAAAGGGCTATAGTTTATTCTCTTCATGACCCTAATATGTGATACCTTAAATGTCAACTTAGCCCCAAGTTAGGTATTAAATTTGATCATGTCAAAATCAAGGACTTAAAAGTATTAAATGTTATGAATAGCTTTTGAATTTTGTTAATCTAGGTATCAAAATTGGTCAAAGCCTTATGTTAATATTACAAGAAAGTACAGTCAGCAATAACAAAATATATTTATTGAAGAAATGTTGAAATGTTGTTAATTTATTTATTCATGATTTTTAATGTAGCACTGAAGCATTTGTATTAGACTTTGACCCTTGAGTTTCAGAGAGTAGTACAGATAATTCCTTAGTGTAAAATTCATAGATTATTGTTCTGTTGCTGGCATTAAATTTCATTCTAAGTGGCATTAAAAAGTCTTTAAAAAAGTCTTAAATCTAAAGACAAAACATGGAGCCACCCTAAAAGAAGTCACAAAGTAATACTCAAAATGACCCATAAAAAGATGCAAAATATTTGGAGCCACTAAAAACAAAAAACTTTATTTTAGTACACATTTAAATGTATCCATAACTATAGCTAGACAGAGCTTGCAAGAAGTTGAAGAGTATTTGGAAAAGAGAGAGGGGAGAGGCCCCAACTTGAATCTTCATCTGATCGTAATGAAGTCCAGCTGGGGAGGGGAGAGCAGAGAACTGGGCAGGGCTAACTTTTACATCACACACATACTCTCACATACACATACACATACACACACACACACACACACACACACATGCACTGGGGCTAGATTTGAGAGTGATATGCAGAAGGGAAGTAGTCCGGTGGGCAAATTGGAGACAGGAGGCTAAATTTCCTTAAAACCATGACAAAAAACAGACTCTGATCCACTCAAGATAATGCCATTAACAATGAATTACTGTACAAGGAAAATGAACTGAGCCAAAAAAAAATGTGTCCGGATAATGACGTTTTAGGCTGATGTATTGAATTAAGTGGATGTAAAACAAGATGATGTCATTTTAAGGGAGAATAGATGTTGAATGTGTGTGTGTTCTTGCAGGATACGTAAGGTGTGGCAGAAGAGGAAGTGTGGAGTCAAGTTTGGCTGTCTGACCATTTCCCACAGTACGGTAAGGAACAATGAGCGGCGAAGAGAAGATATGACCTTGGTTCAAAGTTCCAAGACAAGTCAGGGTGTCATAAACTCATCGGTTTGTGTTTCTGGTGCTCAAAATGTGCTTATATCATGGAAGATGGTACCAGAAACCCCCAGTGAACCATGATTCAATACATACACTTTAAAGCATTCATTCTTATTTTAGGTCAGTCACACATACAAACTAATAGGTTGTGTTCACCATAGACATTTTTTGTTACAGTTTTCTTCCCTCCATCTCAGTCTCACACTATACACCCTTTACAATGTTATGACATCACATTTTTTATGCTTTTGGTCAGTGAGGTTGGCAGATAGCTAGCCCTTTGTTATGGGATATATAGGGAATACTTCTTTTTACCTATCAGAACAGCCTTATATGCTAATATGTTACTTTTAAATAGAGGTCAAATTTGGCTGATATAACGGGCCGATTTTTGCCTTTTTTTAGTCAATATAACCGAATTTTTGCACTTTACTGACGATTTTTGGTCAGGCACATGTCTGGACACCTATGTGACTGAAGGACCCCAGCTTCCCCAACCATCTTGTAGCAGTTAGGGCATCTTACACTGCAGTTCATAGGAAACATCCAAAATGTCTTTATCTCAGCCTGAAAATCTCAAAACAGCAATAAAGATTTTGCTAATTTCTCTGGAACAGAACCTCATTGAACAAAATTTCAAAATGCATTTTGCAGCTCTACCTTCACAGAGAGTTTGATTGAGATTGCCTTATTACTTTTCCTCAAAAAACTCATCTTTAACTGTTCTCACTGTCAACTCATTACAGGCCATTGTGACAGGCCTGTGACACATCTGTGAGATATGGGCTTAAGATGCTTTGGAACATCCTGAACAGCTTCTCAGTGCATCCCCAACCATTTTTTAGCAGTTTATAGGAAACATCCAAAAACGCTTTATCTCGGCCTGAAAAGCTCAAAATGGAATAAAAAAGAAGTTCGTAGAACAAAAATTCAAAATGCATTTTGTAGCTCTCCACAAGCTCTACTGCACAGAGAGTTTGTGAGAGTTTGCCTTATTGATTTAACTGTTCTCACTGTCACATTCTAATACAGTTGTTTCTGTTTTAATAAGCATTATTAAAACAAATGGCTATATTATATTAATTTCTTTCATAAAATTAAGAAAATCGGCCTGTCTGAGACAATACCCAGTAATATCTTACAATGTTTTACTCAGCAATAATTTGATGCTGCACAATAACTTTATAGAAAACATAATCTGGCACCCTCCTCCTCTACACATTGTTACATTTTCACTCTTACAAACTAGTATGAGCAGTGGGATATTTCAGTAATTTTGAGATACAATCATTGAGAGAAATCTAACAGAAGAGCTAGAAAAATGTTGTCAGAGAGAGCTTAAGTGCTTCGCTAGCAATATGATAATTTACCAAACATCCAAAACACTGCAGGACTGAGCTATGATGTGGCAGTAATGACCATAATGGGTGTATTCTGCTGTTTTAGTGCACCACTCTGATTGGCTAAAATGGGTGGTTACGCTCAGTTGGTTCATCCAATCACTGACGAGGTATTTATCTGAATTCCACACATCTGGTGAGTTTGACATCAGATCATTCTGGCTCTCTCAGCTGTTTTAAATTAAGCACTTGTCTGATAAAGTTTAACTGAGTGTCACTATAGTGTGGTCTCTATTGATCCATAATAAGTTTTAATAGAACTGGATATTGTCTTCATTCTTTAGCTCCTAAATGTATCACAGATATGTCCACATTTCCGAAAAGTGTTGCATTATTTTAGACAATACTTTGTTGGTATCGGTTCTACTGCTATTTTTTTCTTTTCTTAACCTTAAACTCAGCTCCTGTGTGTACAATAAAGACCTGAGCATGTGTGTGTTTCCAGATCAACAGACCTCCAGCCAAATTGAACCTCTTGACCTGTCAGGTGCGACCCAACCCCGACGACAGGAGGACCTTTGACCTGGTCACTCGTAGGTTCACTCTTCATTTGACCCCTTTACTGACCCCGAGCATATCCACACTAAACTCTCCCCAGAGCCAGTGCAGCTGTATGGACACGCTCTGTTTTCCCTACAGAGCCTTTAAGATAGAAAACGTATTTTACTGTTTTAATGTTCTTCTGCCAAACTCTGAGTTGTGTTTGTGACTCTCCACAGACAATCGCACATACCATTTCCAGGCCGAGGATGAGCAGGAATGTATGATGTAAGTTTTGGTACTGCTACAGGCCATTCATTACTTTCAGGTCTTTATTATTCACTGTAAATGCAAGTTTGTACATGTCATGAATGAGTGTAATAGAAACAAACTTTGGGTAGTATTTTAGAAAATATATCATTTTATTGTTCCTCTGTGAGAATATCTGTTAGCATAAGCTGACGCAGATCTTATATTTACACAGTTGACAATTTGTATAATAAATAAATGGGGTATGTCATGTACAGGTAATGTCATACTACTGCTATTACTATCACCTCTGCTACCATTAGCCAATTATTACTACTTTTACTCCTGACGCTGCCTTGGTCAAAAAATACTTTTACTTTTTTTTCTCCAAATTTTACAAATTTACTTGAGTTTGTTACAAGATATACCTACCTTTTCTGTTTTCAGGCTGTCCACTTTTGGTTCCTCAACCACTTGCACCAATAGTAGTTTTTTTATATATTAGTCGTTTTTCAGCTTTATTGTGTTCGAGAATCGATAGGAAACCATGGGAGAGAGATTTGGGAAGTTGTCGCAGGCTGTAGTTGCCATGCATATGCGTTGCAGCTCTACCAACTGAGCTGGTAGATACAGTGGCAGCACGGATTTTGGTTTAGCTTGTGAGTGGTCTCTAACGATATCTCCCTACCTGGGGGCACAGGGATCCCTAGAGTTACGCAAGCACTATGCAGGGGATACTTAGAATTATTTGATATGTTACTTCGCAAATGAAATAGAGATGAAACTGCTAAAGATTATTATTTGGATTTTTTTTTTTTTACATGATTTTAAAGTTTATAATTTTTTTTTAAAGGCTATCAAAAGGATTTTTTTTTATTTCTAGTAAATGTATAAGTTTAAGATTATTATTTATTTTGAACATAAAATATACGGTAAAGTAAAATAATGTAATAGGAGTTTATATCGTCATTATTTTATTTAATATTTAATTTTAAAGGCAGAGATATTATTTTATTTTATTTTTTAAGTTTTCAACCATTTTGACATTTTAGAACTATCATCAGTATGTATACTTGAGGGGGTACTCATGATAAGTCCAAAAAAGCCCACGGGGTACATAAGACAGTAAAGTTTGGGAAGTTTGGGTCTTTAAAACTGATGTGTGCTGCTATGACATTCTCTGTGTGAATTTAGGGATAGTTGTTACTTAAGTGTTTTTATTGGCATCATTAGCAGCCATACATGTGTCCCTGCTCCTGTCCACTTTTCCAAATCAGGGGGTGTCTGTGTACAATTACATACTAACAGGAATACATTTTCTAAGTGTCACATAGACTCCCTTTACACAGTACTGAACTAGATATTAAATGTTTGAACACACTGGAGTCTTACAAGCAGGGCTCAGTTTAACAGGGTAGCCCCCCAGTCCAGCTGGTTCAGGGTGGGGCAGGCATGCATCCAGAGAGAGCAATGTGTGCATTTGGGGTTCCCATGTGGCAGGCCAGGCCTCCAGTCTTTGATGTTTGGTTCTGTGTGACTTTAGGGGAAAGGAATATGGTTTGGATGGGGGTGAAATGTTTGGGAATGACTTCAAAACGACAGACATGAGGTTCAGTCTGTGTTATGGAGAAAATCCACTTTTGAGATAGTGAAAGTAACTCTGACTTATGATTACACTGCAAAAACACATGCATGACAGATGTGGCAGTGTGTTTGATCTCAGAGTGTGTGGTTTTCGTGGTCCCATAACTTTCCAGCCTAGACATTCTATAAATATGGAATATATGCTGTATATGTAACAGTTTGCATTCTGTTTACTTGTCCATGTCCTTAGCTGGATGTCGGTGCTGCAGAACAGTAAAGAGGAGGCTCTGAACACAGCTCTGGGAGGGGACCAGCTCCACCTCCAGGACAGCGGTCTCCAAGAACTATCCAGGTCCATCATCGCAGAGCTTAGACACATGCCAGGGAACGAGGCCTGCGCCGACTGTGGAGCACCAGGTGGGACTTGAATATCAGTCAGCACTGTTAAAGATACATTTGTTTAGAGATACATTTTGAAATTGTACATGATTATATTAACTTTAGTATGTACAAAGAAAAGATGGTTAAGCAGGTTCCTCCCTAACCGGAGGGTTGGTGGACCGATCCTCACTCATCCTGATACAGTGCATACTGTCATTGTATCCTTGGGCAAGACCCACATTACCTATTCCAGTCACAGGATGTCACTGGTTGTGACAGGAGCATCCAGCATAAAAACTTGTAAATGTACAAAACAAGATAAACATTTGGATACAGACTAGAGTGAATACATCTCAAACAAAAGGAAAATACTACCCTCAAACTCACCTCCCTTGGACTTCCTGGACTCCTACCTCAGCCCCACTCCCCTGTCTGGATGAAACCCACCTGCTGCATCCTTACAGACCTGAACTATGATCCTATAGAGGAGCTAATGGACTTTATTTAACAGTCCTAGACACATTTACAGCCTGTTAGTCTTGGAAACGGATCTCTCCTTCATGTTGTTCTCCCTGAAGTTTCTTCTTTTTTTTCCCCACAGCTGGGTTTTTTAGGAGTTTTTCCTTACAGAGAACACAGTCAACAGTCCTTGGACTGTTTAGTTTAGTGTAGTTATTGTCTGTTTGTGTGTTTATGTCTGATTATGTAATTATGTTTGTGAGTTTATATTTGATTGTGTGTTTATGTTTGAATGTGTGTTTATGTTTATTGTGTGTTTGTCTAATTGTGTTTTTATGTCTGATTGTGTGTTTATGTTTGTTTGTGTGACACTTGATTAAAATGAACTCACTGAGAATATATTCATCTCTCATCGTCAATGTTTAAGCCTGACCATGTTAATTTCAGCTGTAATCTCACTGACTCTTCCCAAATTCTCTGTCGTGTTCTTATGGTGTTGATTGTGTGTGTGCTGACTCTTCCCTTTCTCTCGTGCACTCTAGACCCCACGTGGCTGTCCACTAACCTGGGCATCCTGACCTGTATCGAGTGCTCCGGGATCCACCGAGAGCTGGGCGTGCACTACTCCAGGATCCAGTCCCTCACCCTGGACTTCCTCAGCACTTCAGAACTGCTGGTACTAAACACACACTCACACATGGGAACTGTTAGCAGGTTCTTTTGTTCTGTCAGGGCTTCGCTAATAGGAATATTATGTAACTCGTATGATAATTCTCTGGTTTCTCATTGTGTCTGCTGGTGTTTGTGTGTCTCTCATAGCTGGCTGTGAGCATTGGCAACACACGGTTCAATGACATCATGGAGGCGGGTCTTCCCAATGACTCTGTCAAGCCGCTGCCTCAGAGTGACATGTGAGTGCTGTTTCTGTTTAATAAATAAAATCATCTGAGTAATTCTCTGCAAAAACATTACAAGACATTACAAGAATAATGGAATAAGAAAAGGCTGTCAGGATTATCAGTGGTTTTCATTTGTACTTGATTAATTGAATGGCAGAAAACAAGTGTGTACTCCAAGTTTTGTGGGGCCTTTTACAACCCACTTCCACTCGCAAATTCCTGAAGCGTTCCTCATTTTTGGCAGCACAGAGGCAAAGTGGTTGGCACTGTTGCCTCACAGGAAGAAGGTCCCGGATTTAATTCCCGGATCTTCTCTGTGGAGTTTGCATGTTCTCCCTGTGTCTGGGGTTTCCTCTGAATGCTCCAGTTTCCATCATCAACCTAAAACATGCTCAATAGGCTGATCTTTCAGCTAGGTACTCCTTACCAGGATCCTGGCTCTAGATCTGGAGAAAGGTCACTGCTTCTGACAGGTTTCCCCAGTGGCACTGAAGGATGGGTCAAATGCAGAGGACAAATAAACAAACAACCTTACCCTATTAGTCATGGCCCATAATCCACTCAGTATGTTGAGCCACTTTCAGCTGAATAAAGTTCCTTATCTGCCTTTATTGCAAAAGTGCCTTATATTTTAGCAAGAAAAAAACAAAAAATATGAAATATTACCTAATAATAAAGTGCAAAGTGGATTATTTGGGTTAAAGATATTAGAGCCTTTGATTTTGATGCATTATTGTGTTTTGAGCGGTGCATTGTTTATGTAAAAATACTACACTTGACTGTTTGGCTGTGGGCATTAATATGAGGGTCTGGTGAATCTCTTTTTTAACATACACAAAAACACAGTAACACACAAATATTTTCTTAAACACAGTCACCTTTTCCTGTAACTCAGTACCAACACACCTTTATATTAAAAAGGCCTGGTGCCCCTGAAGGTCAAAATATGCCATGTTCACATAAAATGCCAAATTATTAAATTTTCAACCCAGAAGCTCAGATTGAAATGGTATTTATAGGTATCACATTATATAATATCTAAATTAAAGCAGATCAAAAAATTAAGTTTGAATGATAGTCAGTGTGTCAAGTGTACATTTTAAATTTTAAACTTGGATCAAAAATATTAATATTTATTATTTTTATTATTGTTTTTATTTTATTAACATTAAAACACAAAAAGTCCATGAAATGTGCATACATGGTCCCAAATGATGTCAAAGGAGTACATTTTTTATCATTATTAATATTGTCATAATCATTATCTGCATGTCACTATCAAACTTCATCATCCATCTTAAGCAGCTGATGTTTCAAGTAGACAGTAAACCATCATCAGTGCAGACTCTTGGCGACCTTTGACACTGATTGGTTTCATTAATTAAATGGCACTTAATTTGGTAAACTCTCCGCCTTAATGGACAAATTGAAGGGATGTGGGCAGGCAGGGGTGTAGGTAGTTTTCAGTAAGCCCCATGGAGTATGTTTCAAAGACATATTCTATGTTGTATAGGCCTTTGACCCATAAACTGGAAGTTTACTGGCTAGATCACTCATTAGCTCCAGGATTGAGTATTGTAATGCCCTCTATATTGGACTTCTCCGCAGGCTTCAGCTAGCACAAAATGGTGGGGCTCGCCTCCTCTCCAACACCTCAGAACACACCCATATAACCCCTATTCTCTCCTCTCTACACTGGCTGCCAGTCCGTTTCAGGGGGGATTTTAAGGTGCTTATGTTTGTCTCTAAGGCCATCAATGGTCTTGCTCCACCTGACTAACTTATTAACTGTTTATAAGCCGGCCAGAGCGCTGTGCTCCTCTGAGCAGATGTCTCTAGTAGTCTCCAGGTCCAGATTTAAGAAGTGGGGAGAGCGCACTTTTGCAGTGTTCACTCCTAGGCTCTGGAACTCTCATCTGATTTATGCTCAGTCCCTGAACTATCAGTCTTTAAATCACACCTAAAGACTCACCTATTCAAACTATCTTTTGACAGTTTGGATTATGTTGTTGTTGTATGTATGTTGTCTGTTTTTTTTTTTGTTTGTTCTTTGTTGTGTTTGTGTTTTGTGTTTTATTGCACTGAGCGCTTTGTGCACTATTTAGCTGTTGGAAAGGTGCAATACAAATAAATCTTGATTGATTGACTGATTGATTGATCACCTGGAAGCAGCAGCTAACTTTGTAAGCACCATATATTATAATTTACAACACTTAGACAACACTAATATTGTATCAGCTTCCACTGGCTTTATCAGCTCAACTCATGCTCATTTGGGCCCATTTTTATATTGCACTTTATAAAAATACATTCTTCCTTCACTCCTTTTGTTCACTGGAGACGTGGCAGCCATACATACATGCCAACAGCTTTTCTGACCACCACCACTTGTCAGCCAACCTAACTCCCTGTTTCTTCTCACTCCAGGAACGCCAGAAAAGAGTACATAGTGTCAAAGTACGCGGATCGCCGGTACGTTCTGCGAAGAGAAGAGTCCGACCCGGGCCGGCTGTACGACGCGGTGAAGAGTCGAGACCTCACCTCGCTACTGCAGCTGTATGCAGAGGGGGCAGACCTGGTCAAGCCGCTCTCTACACCGGACGGACAGGTACATTTACACATAATACTACTTTATATGAGACATGAGAGAGCTGAACATGTTTTCTGCAGCCATGTCTAATTTAAACATGCTGCAGATGTGATGCATTAGGGCTGAATGGCAGTCACATCCTGAAACCTAACCGCCATGTTTCAGCTGCACATATGGCTCAGATGGTTGATATTAGAAGCATATCTTCACTGTAAAAAGCAATTTAAAAGGCCTGGATGATAACTCACAGTGAATTCAATACTGTGTGAAAGTTTGAGACATTAAACTAGTGGGTGGGATATGTTAGGCTCGCCTGGCGAGTCAGCCTCTACTTTCTTTTCTTAGCTACTGAGCTAATTTAATAACTTCACTGACCTGATTAACAGTATTTAGTGCTTTCCTTCATCACCTGTTGGTTCTGCTGAAGTCCATGTTATTGTTCAGGGATTTTTTCTTTGTCCTGTTTCCATTTTAACGTCAGTAAAGTCCCGTTGACATCCGACATGATGACCACATTCAGACTATACTTTCTCCACAAATCTTTGTACAACTGGCTTCTGCTGCTGTCCCCATTCAGAAATAAGTACAGAACTGCTCATAATACACTGTATTCTGGTGTTTTATGACAAAAATGGTAAACCACAATGTTTGTTTGGGTCAGTGGTGCACTGCTTACGTCTTGTCCTTCGTTTCTCTGATTGGTTACTCTGCCTATGATTGTAGAAACAAAATTTAAGCAAAGGGGTGCCAGGCTAACTTTTTTGTATAGAATAGGAAAAGAGTTTGTCTGGCTGGCCAGGCAAGTGAACATTTTGTCCTCAAAGTTGATGTATTTGAAGCATGAAAAATGGGCAAGTGTGAGGATTTGAGTGAGTTTGACAAGGGATTGTGATGGCTATAGACGACAGAACAAACTCCAAAACTGAACTCCTCACTCTTGTGAGGTGTTCCCGGTCTGCAGTGGTGGAGTTGTTTTTTGTTTCTTTCACACCTGTTACTTGAGTAATTCTATATTCTCTGGCCCTGAGTTTCTGAGGCATCAGAACACTTGGTTCCACAAACCTCTGCACACTCTGGGACTCACTGACCAATCCCCAAACCCTTTACATTCAGTCTACTCTCATTCATTTATCTACAAAACTATTTACAGCTCTCTTTCACAGCTATTTTTCATTTTGTTGTAAAATGGCATCATACAAATATTTTAAGGAAGTGGAGTACTCTGTTTCTATGTTTCCATTCAAAAGACTGTAACACAGCTGCACTTTGCGGCCCTCTCGAAACATTTTATTTAATTTTTTTTTTTTAATGTTGTAAAAAAACGTGCAATGCTGTTCTAGAGGTGCCCAAGATTGGTTTAAAAATATAAGAAAAAGTATGATATATAGCCTCTTCAAATGTATTTACTTCATAACCATCCGACCCAAAGCATATTGTTCAGCATATGAAGCACTACAGAACATCCAGAGAGACACACAAGTGGCTGTGTGGCTGAATGCTTGCATCACCATCTCTCCAGAGACCTGAGCCCTGACCTGAAAGCTGAAACAATAAATGAGGCCTATCCACAGAAACAAACACACACACATACACACGTTACATAGTGACAGTACAGGAAGTGTGTGAGGAGGAGGAGGATGTGATTACAGAGGAAGAGGACAGAGCAGAGGAGGGACATGAGAGGAGAGAGACTGAATTAAAGACTGACAGAGAAGGGAGGGTCCAGACACACGCCCACACAACCACCATACACTTAGAAAGACAATGTACACATACTTAACATACTGTAACCACACACTTCCTACTGGGCTGGATGCATGAGCTGGGCCATATGGGAGCAATATTGTTAATAATGTCTGTGGAGACGCTCACTCATCCAGGCTAATTGAATCACAAGAAAAGGTTAAAAAGAAGTCATCTGGACTTGTTTTTTTTTTGTTTGTTTTTTTCAGAGTAGAAGGTACAACCTCAGATACAACCTTTTATCTGTTTACAGCAGTCTTTAAAAAAAAAAAAAAAAACTTCAGCTGACTAGGCCCAGGAGGGTTAATGGCTGTTTTCCTCACTCCAGCTGAGGACAAAGGACTTCTAACAACCTAAAACCACTGAGCCGCTTTCAAGTATTTTAAGTCTTCTGAACCAATAGAATTTAGTTTCAGCTCTAAAACTCCTCCTTTCTCTTACCAGTTCAATTTCAGAATTCAGAAAGCCTCTTGGATAAGAAGTGAAACATCTTAAACTTTGAAAAAAAATATTGTCGATAATGCTAATATTTCTGATGTTATAATGTGATAATGGTGTGAGTATTTCATAATGCAGTATATCCCAATGCACTAACCTCACCTGTTATTGGTCATAATGTTATGCCTGTGGTAAACCAGCTAGAGAAAAACTAAATGTACGGATGTATTGAGTGGTTTCCTTTCATTTTGCCATCATAATCAGTATACTCCAATAGGGCTGCACAATTAATCGAAACTGAAGTTCAGTGGTTTGAGTTAGTTCAGCAGTGAATATTTTAGTTTTCTCTCAAGTGTCACTGCTCTATCACATGCTTAAAATATATTTGCAATTAGATATGCAGCCCTACACTCCAAACACTGAAAGAGCTAAAATCAACCATAAGAATAGTGAAATACTTCCCCATGAATAAAAATCAATTACATAACCATAAACAAAACGCATACCTTTTTTCCCTTTCCCAGCTAGGTGCTAAACAAAAAGAACAACCATAAGAAATAGATCCATAAAGTGCTGCATTCTGCTCCCTCCCTGATCAAACAACCATTTTTAAATACTTTCTTTTACAGTGTAAGATAGGAAGTGACGTCAGCAGACAGGAAGCACTTCAAAATAACAGCCTTGGGGTTCATTACAATGCTTGTTCAGTGTATAGTAGAGGTCATGGGTCAATACATCTCACTGGTTGATATAACAAATAAATATACAAGTACATGTACAACAAAGTCACACAAAAGTCAAAGTACTTCAGGTTTTAGTTTACCCACATGTCAGGAGTCTTGAGGTTTGTATTCATTTGTATTCCAGAGCATCAGAGAGACGGCCCTGCACCTCGCTGTCCGTCTGGAGGAGAAGAGCTGTCTGGCTCTGGTCGACTTCCTCTGCCAGAACAGGTCGGACTCACACGCATTTTAAATAAACCTAGTGTGTGAAAGCAGTAGTCTAATTCTGTGGCTGTCTTATTCTGCAGTAACTGCCTGGAGAAGAGAACCACCGAGGGGAACACAGCCCTGCACTACAGCGTCCTGCATCACAAACCTGAGTCCCTAAAGTTACTGCTCAAGGCCAAGGCAGCTCTACACACAGGTACATGTCTGGAAAGGTTCTCTGTAATCCAGGGCGTAGTTCACTAACATGCAATCATTAGACTCGGATCACAACTTAGACCTTGGTAGAAATCAAAATTATGTCTTCTGGGCAAGGCATTACAAAGTTGCTAAGGTTGTATTAGACTTTTTCTGAGCTTTCTCCCATGTTAGAATGTTGTTCCCTCGTCAAAAACATACCAGGAGTTGTGTTTTGCTTTATTCACACATGTTTAAGTGATCCTCTATTCCAGGCATATTCAACCTGGACGCGGGGGCAAAATTGGCCCTTCTAAAATTGTATTTGGCCCTTCACTGATTTGTACTGCGGTGCATCCAAGCTCTCTCACAGAACCCCGTACAGTTAAAATTAAGTCACATACTCTCATTGATAAATGTTCTTAAACAGTTGAAGGAAGGAAAAGCACCTGTTTCTTGTTATTAGTCAGGTACTTAAGCTGTTAGCTGTTAGCTGTTAGCTGTTAGCTGTTAGCTGTCATTGTCTTAGGTTTTTGAATATTAAAACTGGAGATATATCTGGATATACAGTTGTATGTTAATATTTGTTCTCATCTCAAACAATGAGGCATGAGACTTGAAAAGTTTTATTTTGTTGACATAAGTGTGTCAACTCTTTTGTGTTTGCATTCTTGCACTTATGTCAGCTGTATAGTGCATTTGTAATCAAAGATTGATAAGATAAAGAACAACATGTGTGTTACTAGTTTATTTCCTCTGCGTAATTATTATTATTTATAGTAATGTTGAGCCTGTAATGTGCCAATCAATGCGGCCCTCACACATCACCCATGATCTCTAATTTTCTAATTTGGCCCCCCTGCAAATGCAGTTGAATAGCCCTGCTCTGTTCTCTGGAATGGACTTTCTGAGGTTGCACTCCAATCAAAAAGCCCTCTACAGTCAGTCTGCTCTCATTCATTTATCCAAAAAACAGTGTAGAGCTCCAGCTGTTTAGATATTTTTTATTTTGCTGTAAAAAGGCATCATACAAAAAGTTTAAGGGAAAGAAATTATCTTTATTTTTTCTCTGATTTTGATTAAAAGAGCATAAGACTCTTCTGGCCTAGACATCTGTTTCTTTATGGCAGCAGTAAAGTAATTATTGGAAATGCTTTCTTTAAGTCTTTATTTTCTTAGTTAACATTAACATTGCACACTTTATGTATAAAGTAAATAACAATCAGTTGCCTGCACATATCCAGGGCTTTTTCCAGATGAGGGAAAGTGTATAATTTTACAGGGAAGAATATGTTTAAAAAACCTACTCTGGGAACAAATGTAAAACAGGATTGTACTTGTGTGGTTGGGGTTAATGTGTGGAGGTAAAAGACTCAGGTAAAAACATTGGTTTTAGAGAAATGTGATTAAAACTTATATACGCTTATAACGATTATAACTTTAATACGCGAATTTTGAGGACAACAGCAAAATGAACAAGGACTGTTTTGTTTTGACATTAATTATGGTATGTTGTGCTTTAAGGCATAGGCGGCTATTTTGTTTAAAGTTTAGGTGTTTTATAGATAGGGGTGTAGGTATAATAAGCTTAGGCTTCAGCCTATTCTTTTTCAGACTTTCTTTATGTCTTTATGTACTTTTTTGCATGATATAAAAAATGTCTGAATAAACTCATTTTATTTTAGTCACATCATGTTTTTAAAGGTTACAACGTGCTGCTGTTCTAGAGGTGACCAAGATAAAAGGGTGAGGTGAAAAGATAAATAAAAGCATAATATAGGAACCCAGAGTGCTAACCACTTTGCCACCATGCCGCTGCTATATACATAAGTTGCTGTCGTATGTGATGTATGTAAACTGCAGCTGTGGGCAGTGCTGTGAGCCCAAGACAAATTTCCTCTGGGACAATAAAGTTGAATCTGAATCTGAAGCACTGTACAGCAGTATACAAACAGCCAAGCAGGGACTTGCTGTTTTATAAACATATACAGTGGAAAATTATTTGATGATTTCAAAATGAGCATTTTACCCTAATACCCCTCATGCAAGAAGGTCTTTATCTCTTACAGTAGTGCTCAGTTTGTCCTCTCTGAGAAGCCATGAGAAGAACAGAAAGAAGAACATTACACACTAGTTTTGTGCACAGCCCTCTCAGCTGTCTCCCTGACTGAAACTAACCCTCCTCTGTATGTGTCCACAGTGAACAGCGCAGGAGAGACAGCCCTGGACATCGCCAGGAGGCTGCAGCACACACAATGTGTTGAACTGGTGAGATCTCAGCTTCTCTTTGTAGAAAATCCCCATTTCAAGTTTGATTTCAAAGAACACACACAGGCAGGAAGGAGTTCACATTACTGCATTATAATACCAGCAGAGAGCCCGAACCTCAGAATCAGGCAGTACAAGTTCCACAGCGGGAAACTCAAGCCTAGAATAACTCCCGGTTCAACAGTGCTAAGCTTAGGCTATCTCAGAGGAGAGGCAATCCTAGCCTCATCATGTCCCACTGTGGATTATTTTACATTTCATTTTATACTCATACTTGCTGTCTACAACTTGAAATCACACATGTATTTCTTGTACTTGTGCTTCGAGCTGTAGGTCAAATTAAATGACTGATATGATATTCATCTTTCATAGACTGCCCTATGATATTTAGTTGCATAAAACCTAAAACACCGTGTGGACATTGTAACCTTGCACAAGACACTTCACCAAATTTGCCTGGCATTATTGTTAAAGCTGTAACGTGGGTGTGCAATATTTTGACTTTGTGGCAATGTGACAATGCCCTCACTATACAATGCCATCTCCTATGGTAGCCCTACAGGGACATGCTGATTTTATTAGGGATGTCAGGATTAAATGATTTTACTCTTATTAACAATTATAAATGTCATGGTAAAATAATTGTAAGATTTTTACAAGTTATGGTTGCTCTCCAGTCGTTAGTACATGTTTATAAGGTTCTTGAGGCTAATCAATAACATTAAAAAGGAATACAAAATGTCAAAGACTGGGTCAGGGAGGAAAGGATTCATTCAGAGTTTGGTTAAAAGAGTGAATCAAGCATTTCATAAAAATGCTCCATGTCAGCTGCAATGTTTTTTGTGACTGTAAAATCATAATATACAGTATTTAATCTCAAAATAATCATGACACAAAAAATTGACATTCCTAGTTATGATTGTTTTTGTTATGTACAGTGGAAATAGGTCTGATATTGAGTTCACTGTAAACATTTTAAATCACAATCTTTTCAATTCATGTGAGATTTGGAGTTTAAATTTGTCCTCTCTGGGCATCTGTAAGGTCACAAAGCAAAGAAACTTCTCCAAGGTGATATGAACTTGGAAGTAATCAGTCCCTCGCCAGTTGGTGTTCCAAATGGTTAAATTCTGAACAAGGCATTCTCCATGAATTCACCTGTGCATCCTCCACAGCCTCCAAACAACCACAATGCACAGAAACCGCTTTTTGATTCAATCATGGTACACAACACAATGACACAACACACAAGCTCCCAAAGCATGTTTCTAAAGTGTGCACATGTGGGACACTCTTCATAGATTCAGAAGGGCTGGCTCCAGAGCACTTCTAAGGAATCTCCCGAGTAAGGATCCTTGCAATTATAAAACAGCTATATTCTGCCCATACTACAAAGTATTAAGTCTAAAAAAAGTCTGAATTTAAGGCCTTAAAAGGTGTTAAATTGGCAGAGATGGGAAGTATTAGGTCTTAAATATGTCACATACATTTGTTGCAACTACCTGCCCACTGAAATGCTAGAAGGCGTAACACCTTCGCTGATACAAGATCTTCTAATACCAAGACCAAGATGCTTTGCAGCACTTATTGCAAATGGCGTGCTCATGAAATAGGTCTTAATTTTTCTTGAACAATGATCTTAAAAAGGTCTAAAAAAGTCTTAATCTTGCAGAAGCCCTGATATTAACGCCACCCCTGTTTTCTGATTGGTTAAATGTCTATCCAATTGCATTCAAAAGTAATTTAATGTGCATCCACTGGTCCTGTCCTGTAGAGATCTAACTGGAATCCTCAGAGATGAATTTCTTGTGGCGATTAACCAAATTAGGATGCTGGCTAAGCTAAAAAAATCCCTGCAAATTTGAATAAAAATAGGACATACAGTGATTGCATCTAAAGGCAAGGTGTCTAAAAAGAGCCAGTATATGCTGAATGTTTCTATTCCTGTGTCCCAGTTGGAGCTGGCCCAGAGCGGGAAGTTCAACTCTCAAATCCATGTGGAGTTCATGTGGGAGAGCCAGTCCCAGGACCTCTACGACAGCGAGGACGAACTGGATGAGAGGGTACACCACAAACACACCCCTCAGCTAACTCTTACCCGAAAATGACTTTGATGTACGATGCAGGGACGTTTTTTCTTTGTCTTCTTCCAGGTGAGCCCATTACCCAAAACCCACCGCTCTCCTGTCCTGGCGAATGGAAATGGAAAAGGGAATGCTTTTGCCCGCTGGAGTGTGGCTAATGGGGCTAACGGTACGTCAGGGAGCAGACCTTGTCAGACCTACGAGAACCTGGAGTTTCTCTATAACAATCCACCAGCCAACAGCGCCCCCACTGGAGGAACAATGGAACCTCCTCCTCTTCCTGCCAAATCTATCCAGAGAGGTGAGATCTTAGGATGTCTGTTTGTGTGTGTATGCTCTATCTTTACACCATGTCTGAACAAAGTTGTAAGTAAAGAATTCTTTTTCAAGCTGTATTTGTAGTATGGATATTGGTCTTGTGTGATGTTATGTAGGCCTAGTGTGAAATGTAATAACTTGCCAATAATGTAATAACATTTCTGAGCCAATAACGCTGACTATGCAGCAGCCGACAGAGACACTGACAAAACATAAAAAGTCACTTGGATTAGAGACAAAACATCAAAAACTCTAAAAACTAAGTCCAGCTTAAACACTTTTTGTTGTGATTTAGACAGCTTGGATGACTAAGAGTATTCACAGACATACCTAAGCAAATTAATAATATTCTAAATACCAAAAAAAAAAAAAAAGGCTCTTACAATCATAATTAACGATGCCATTCACTGAACCTATTTCTAATGAGCAAACTGCAAACTGCAAACTGCAAAAAAAAAAATAAAAATAAAAAAATTCTAAGACATGCAGTCCTATTTCTGTATTATTACATTATAGGCTGCAGTTATTACAAATAACACAATAACTTACATTATTGGCAAAATGTTTATATGTTGTTGGCTCTAAAACATTATTACATTATTGGCAAGTTATTGCGTTATTGGCATGTATTACATTATTGGCCATTAATACATTATCAGTTGTTACAATGCACCTTTTCTGACTCATGACATTCATGATGTAGTACTGCTGCAACTTTGTCACACAGAAAAACTTCTGTTATGAGATTTTGCTGAAAAATTGTATTGTGTATTCCTTCTCACTATAACTCACACTTTTGTTGTTCAGGTCGTTCGGATCCTCAGATCTCAGTCTCCGGTCAGGACTCCAACCACACAAAGAAACGCAGCTCTAACTCCGCACGAAGCTCCTCCAGCCCCCAGATGCAGCCCAGACACAGCCCCACATTCACAGAGAGCCAGGGCGGAGGCGGGAGATCACAGAGGTCCCCCCAGACCCAGGGTGTTCTGCTCCGGGGACAGAGGCCAGCCGGGGAGGGCCAGAGTGGGGCCGTATCAGGATCCCAAGCACCGACAACTGCACAAACCCAAAAAGGGCCTGTCAGGTGAGACTGTCATTGTTACAGATTTTGAAAAGCCCCCATTTTTTTCCAGACAATAAAATATCAAAACCATATGCCATTAGTGCCCCAATAAAACAATAACTGAAATTATTATTGATGTAATATTTCATGAAGTCTGATTAAGTCTGGTTACAATACTGGTGGGATATGTTCATTATTGACACTTTTCAGATATTGGACACAATCTGGCCATACATCTATATAATGGCTCATAAAATCATGTATTGACCGTCAAAAATAAACCCATTTTAGTTTTACATGTTTGGATTTCAAATATTTTATCCAATTTTAGTCTGAAATATCACAAAATAAGTCCTGGACTTCATCCAGTGACTGTCTGTATTTCAGACGTAGTGTGCAAGCATATGTTTATTTCCCAGTTAAAAACGACAAGATTGAGGTCACTGTGGACTGGATTAAAACAGTCCACAGTGACCTCTAGGCTTAACACACACCGCACTGTTTCCTTCTCCTCTCTACACAAGGAGTTCTAGTGAAGTTGACTCATCTGCAGAAAAAAAAACAGAAAAAAAAAAAACACTTTCAACATGACTCTCATGAGGCTGTTGCGTCATGGCTGCTGTTTTCCTGTAGTACAACTCATGAAATACTACTATGTTGCTGAATCAGTAAACATAATTGACTTTACAAGTTGTAAAGTTGTAGATTCATTTGATTACTTTCTGTAGTAATGTTGTGCAACATGCAGTAAAACCAGTCTTGGTCTTTTACTGAACCCATCCTAAAAACAATTTATAAATGTCTCAGATTCAAACTTATTTACACTCATAACTTTCTCATCCCTGTCTCAGACTTCAGAGCTGCCAGGACCACGAGTTATTTGTCCATATCATGTTATCTGGGGTTAAGTTTAAAAATATGAGCCCAGCTGTGCCTTCCACACCAACTGCTAACCCATCCCTGAGTTTGGTCTCAGATGGATGTGTGCAGCACATGTACAGTACGGCTTGTGTTATCTCTCTAAATGTGTACTTTATATGACTTATTAATGTCTAAACACACAGTGGTCTCGCCAATGCAACAAACGTTTTAACAGTTTAAATAAAGGTTACTGGCTACATTTGGACATGCTTTTCAAGTGGGGTCTGGGACCCCCTAGTGGGATGCGAAGGTACTGCAGGGTGGCTGCCAGGGGTTGTCTACATTAGATATTTTGAAGAGAGTGTTTTTATGATTTTTAACACTCTTTACTTTGGGAGTGGCTGGAGGTGCAATAGTGTACAAGTATTAATACGTAGTTTTATTATTTAAAGAGTAGTTAGAAGGACAAGATCCCGAATACAAGCGGCCGAAATGAGTTTCCTCCGCAGGGTGGCTGGGCGCTCCCTTAGAGATAGGGTGAGGAGCTCTGTCACACGGGAGGAGCTCGGAGTAGAGCCGCTGCTCCTCCACATCGAGAGGAGTCAGTTGAGGTGGCTCGGGCATCTGTTCCGGATGCCTCCTGGTCGCCTCCCTGGGGAGGTGTTCCGGGCATGTCCCACCGGGCGGAGGCCCCGGGGAAGACCTAGGACACGCTGGAGGGACTATGTCTCTCGGCTGGCCTGGGAACGACTTGGGGTCCCCCCGGTAGAGCTGGAGGAAGTGTCTGTGGATAGGGAAGTCTGGGCATCTTTACTTAGACTGCTGCCTCCGCGACCCGGTCCCGGATAAAGCGGAAGAAGATGGATGGATGGATGGATGGATGGAGTAGTAGTAGTAGCAGTAAACAACTGCACAGTACTTGTCATGACTGGTTGGCCGTAACTGTTTTGAAAGTACTGTCATTTAACTTACTGTCTCCTATGGGCAAAAAAGGGGCCAAATGCAATGTATTAAGCAATCGTTATGTAATTTTCAGCACATAGTTGAGTATGTAGTACTATAATTGCCTACTTTTGCTCTGGTGACAGTTCAGAGAAGACCACGTCGTACCGGAGGACCAGCAGTATAGGAGTGACCCAGTGTAATAAAGTCCTGTCCCCCAGTGCCATGGGCAGTGAGGAGGAGCTTTACTGCAGTCTGATGGGGACCAGTCCAGGACAGTCTTCATCATCGTCATCCTCGTCAACTTCCTCAAATACAGCGGTGAACCCTGCCCCACGGCCCCGCAGGAATGCCATGGTACACTGACAAACTCCTTATTCTTTATTATTAGCACAAAGTTATTGACACATTTTTTTTGTATTTCACTATGCAGAAGTTTCAGATTGTTGTACCAAACCAATACCAAGAGGTGTAGAGAAGGATGGTGGAGTTTAGAGATCATTAGCTCTCAAAAAATTTTATTGTAGATGATCCATAGGGGACGCTTGTTCATTGTAGGGAGTGCTCTAACACAGTGTTTCCCAACCAGGGGTACGGGGACGCCTAGGGGTACATGAGGACTTTGCACAGGGTACTTGGAATAATTTCATTATCATTTCCAAGATGAAAAACATTAATGATTTTTTCATATTGAACTATTGAAACTTATGAAAGACATGCTCAAGGAAGTGAAACTGCTAAAGAATATTATTAGAATATTATATTTTGTTGCATGTTTTTTTTTTTTTTTTTTGTTTCAAAGGGGAGTTATTAAAATCATTAAAATTTTTCTTTGTAGTAAATTTGTTATGAGTTTAAGATTATTATTTATTTACATTTTTTAAGATCATTTTGAACGTTAAGATCTAAAGTAAAATAAATGTAATGAGTTTATAGTGTGATTTTATAGGCAGGCAGTGTATTATCTGTCTAATTTTGAATCTGATTTCATTGAAAAATGCAGGACAATTAACATTTACAATAAATTAAGTATGTTTTTTTTAATTACAATTATGAAGAATTATCAATGCATATGAGTGGAGGGGGTACATATGATATGACAAAAAAGCAATGGGGTTACATGAAACAAAAACAGTTGGGTTGGTGTCTTAGAGATGCTCCATATGTGATTATACATATAAGTATATAAGTAATTTACATGCATTTATAGTGCTGGCTTAAACAATACAAAAAAAAAAAAAAAAAAATAGAAAGGCACTTAATACAAATATAGAAATTATAGTGTGTGTTGTGTGAAAGCGTACAGTAAATGGTTAACTTGCGAGCAACTCTTTTGGGGGTATTTGTCAGTGGAGAATCGGCGTTGGCCTGTTAGATTTCACACTCTGAATGCATCTGACAGCAGGTTGACTCTGTATTCTGTGTATTTTGTGTGTCCTGCAGGTCTCTGGCAGCCGGCCCCATCACAAACGTGTCAGGGCTCTAGTGGACTGTAGGGCAGTGAGTTCAGAGCAGCTGGCCTTCTTCAAGGACGAGATCATTGTAGTGACGGCCAGTAATGACCCCCACTGGTGGGTAAGTGCAACTGCAGCTCTTTTTTTTTGGCTTCATTTAAACCTTTATCTGAAAATGCATAGAAATTCTACCTATTCATTTGAATGTTATGTTTCTTGATAGGTTGGTCACATAGAAGGAGACACATCCAGGAGCGGGACTTTTCCTGTCAACTATGTTCACAAACTGACATGAGAAATCCCAAGACAAGACATTTGAGAGCCATCTTTTATGAACAATGGAGACGACTGTTGATCTCCCAGATGGACCTTGTGCTTCTCAAACTGGATTATTTGATGAACTGAATATTCAGCAGGACTACAGGAGAATGAGTTGCACTTTTAACACTTTGTAGCCTGAGAACTCAGAGGAACTGGGAGCTGATATTGCCTTTTAAGTCAAGGACAAGATTTTGGCATTGGTCTAACTTGATCATGCTCTTCCATCTGTTTTTTATTGAACCATGAACCACTATAGGTACATTTTGTTTGTGTATATTTCTTGTGCTTAGTTGCTGTCATTTATCAAAACTGCAATTGAAAGCCATGCTCCTGTATTCACTCACTGGCCACTTTATTAGGTACACCTGTTCAAATGCTCCTTAAGTCAGTGTTCTAAAGTTCCTACTGAGCATCTGCTTGGAGAATAAAGGTACTTTACTACTAGTAATACAACAGGATTTTCATGCACAATCCAGCCAGTGTAAAATCTACGCTAAATCAATTTGCAAATCATTGCAAGCTAACAGGCCAATGGATTTCTATTGGGACCCCAGAGGGGAAAGGCTAGAAATCAAGAAAAAGACTATGATTTTCATACACAACCATCTCAAGGGTTTACGCAAAATGGAAGTTCTGGGGCAAAAAAGTGTTTAAAAAAGAGCCAGTTGGTTTGAGGTGATAGAAAAACAACAGTAACAACAACTTCTTTCTAATCAAAGTTTCCAGAAGACTATCTTGAGCTGGCCCATGGCATAGGCAATATAGGCATATGGTGAGGGCGCAAAATGACTGGGGGTGATGTAATAATAATAATAATGCATTAGTCTTATATAGACTTGTTTTATATAGTTGCTTCATATTAGTCCATTATTCATTCTGTCCTGAACCAGATTCAGTGGTGATAAGCCACAGAAGCGTGGGGAAGCGTGACCTCTGACCACCACCAAACACAGTCACACAGATTTCTTGCCCAAGAACACAATGACAGTATGCAATGCCAGTAGTGGGGATTGAACTGCCATCCTTTGGGTTAGTGGGCTATTTCAAGTCCTCTTTATGCTCTTCACTGCTTCACAAAATCATGTTCAATATTGCATTATTGTAAATGTGGATCACTAGCATGTTTTATTGAGTTAGCTTCTTGCATCAAAAAACAGCAGATTGCTAGCATGTAAGTGACTTGTCCTGTGAACGCCATACAGGCAACTAAAGGTCTTCTCAAGTGTAAGCAGAATTATGTCACAGCACATACAAAGAGCCACTGAAGTTGGATAATTGTGTCCCACCACTTACTAAGTCTTGTTAAAGTAGCCTACTAAAGGAAATCTTGGTGATCAATTTGCATTTTGCAGTATTTGATTTCAAATATAACATGGCAAATCAAATTACAAATAACAGCATGCACCAGTCAAGTAATCTAATTCGATTTTCATTACATTATTCACAGAAATTCCTAAGAAATTTCACTTTAAATCTGTCCTTTTGCAAGTTGGTGCATAGGGGTTGCTGTATTTTGGCACAACAGGGGGCGCCAGCCGTGATGTAAGCTGCTCACATCAAGTAATCACATTAAATACCAACTGACAAGAAATCATGAACACTAGGAGCAGCTTTGAGCCCTTAAATTTGTGCTAAATTTTGAATCTAAAATCGTGCTCAGGGCGCCAACAGAGCTAGGACTGGCTCTGAGACCTTTTCTGAACATGTCAAATTTTGAAGCACTTGGGTTCCAGTCGTAGAGGACCACGCCAGGTGCCAGTTAGGTTCAAGTTATGCCTAACAAAGTCCCTTTTTGACCTTTTTCTTTCAGAATTTGCCAAAGTAAATGACCATATTCTAATCTAGCATAAGTTTTTACACCAGACGTCTTTACTGCCACAACCCTCTTCAGTTATCTAAACCAGTGCTTCCCAACCTTTTTTGTCTTAAGTACCCCCTGGGCTTGTTTGTCACATCATGAGTACCCCCCACACTCACACGTTAATTTAAAAAAAAAAGTTTAAACAAAACATCTGTGTTTATTTAGTACACTTTATACTTTATACTTTGTTGTAAATGCTAATTCTCCTAAATGTTTTCTTTGAAAATTAAATTCAAGATAAAAAACACGTCTTTAAATAATGATAATACAAATTTAGCAATATAAACTTATTACATTTTTACTGCATATTTCATGTTCAAAATGAAAAAGTCTTAAATTCATGATAAACGTACTACAAAAATTTCTAAGAAATGTACATTACTAACTAAAGATTTATCCAAAATAATTATCATTATTTTATTATTTAAATCATTCCTTTTGAAACAAGCTGTTTTAAAAAATTATAATAATTTTTTTTAGCAGTTTCACCGCATTTTTGTCATTGCAAATATTTTCTTATTAAATGATGGAATAGTTTCAAGTGCCCCCTGCAAAGTGCTCGTGTACCCCTGGTTGCAAAACAATGATCTAGACTTGAGACCAGCACAAGAGTGATTGTCATTTTTAGTTCGACATCAGGGAATAGAACCCCAGTTTCTCCCACGATGCAGAGGCAGACAATACTTTACTAAGAGGAAACTACAAGGTGTACCGAATAAAGTGGCTTTTGGAAAATACACAAAATATGGCTTGTGAGCTGTGATTATGATATCTTTTCTGCTTAAATCAACCACAGTCACTTGTGGCATTTGTGATAAATGATGGCATTTATTTGAACAAAAAAAGTGGTTTTATAGCTGTTTAACTGTTTTAAATCCTAGTTGCAGGACAATAACCTTAAGGCACTTTAAATATGTTCAAGGGAATGTTCTATAAAGACGGCACTTAGTCTATAGGCTTTTCAATCAGATGTGTGCTTTTCAGCTTCCTGAGAGCTCTCGGAGTGGCCCAGTGCCCAACAGTCTCCACCTCCACCAGGACAGCCCAGAGTCATCTGACACTCTACGGCGGCCATGTTGGATGTGGGCACAGAGAGATGTAAACTTGTACATACCTGCGCATGTTTTGTAAATGTTTTTGTTTTTTTGTTTTTTAATCTGTATTGTACTGTAACAGACATGGTAATGTTGCTTGTGTTCATTTCTTTTGTACATTAAAAGGGAATATGTTGAACACGTCACCGCATCTCAACAACTATATGACATGGTACAGGCAGTGCCAGTCCTGTACATTTGGGGGCCCTAAGCAAAATGGGTTTGGGGGCCAATCCTTTGGGGGCATTTTGTACAATAAGTCAAATTTAACATAGTATACATTTCATTTTTTTTTTTTTTTAAACACAGACATCTGGGGTTCATGAACGCTTTCAAACTTAACTAACCCAGAAGAGGGGCCCCAGGTGAGCAGGCGGCATGGCATTGGTTCTCCAGTTTTAGATTAACCCTGTAAAATATGCCATAACACATGGCAATACATACATGGAAAAAATGGCATAACCTACATGCAACCAATAAAATAATAATAAATAAAATGAAATAACAATAATAATGGAGTTGTGAGTCAGTCAGTAAACAATGCTAAAAATTTGGGGGGCCTCTAAAGTCTGTGGTGCCCTATGCAGCTGGTCATGCAAACAGGATTTTTTTTTTACCAGATGTCGGTAATGATTGAAGTAATCCATACAAGGAAACCAGAACAAATAAATTCAGAAATTCTGTGTAATAAAACTGAATGACAAGGATAAAGTATTGAATACATGAAGAAAGGGAGGAGCAAAAGAAGGTGTGGGAAGTCAAGACACCAAACCTGCCTCTGGTCTGACCTATAAAAGTGTCTCTTTATAAAGGTATCACACAGGAAACATCTGAGCTGTCTCAAGACCTCTGCTTTAACCCTGTTGTTGCAGAACCTGCTGATGGCACTGGGCACAGAAGGATTTCTAAACTTCTGAATGTTCCAGCGAGCTCTGTTGGGGCCATAATCTGGAAGTTGAAAGAACATCATTCCACCAGAAACCTACGGAAGCCTTGAAGGGAAAGTGGAATTTATTTATTTATTTATTTTTGGTGGGGTGCCCTGCTGTTGCACTATTTTCTAAGTACAAAATGAATTTCTCTCTGGTTAATGACCACTGAAAGGCAAAGGCAGTTTTCATTATTATTCATTATTATTATTATTATTATTATTATTATTATTATTATTATTATTATTATTATTATTATCATTATTATTATTATTATTATTATTATTATTATTATTATTAATAATTTTCTCTCTCCTGGCAATCTTTTTTTTCTTTTACTTTATGACCCCTTAGAGGCAAGCAAAAAATAAAATAAAATAAAATTGACAATCTTTATTTATTTATTTATTTTTCATTTATGACTCCTGAAAGGCAAGTAAGCAAAAAATAAAAAAATAAAAATAAATAAATAAATTTAAAAAAAAATCTGGTGATGCTTTTTTTTTTTCTTTCCCCTGCTTTATGACCCCTGAGAGGAAAGCACTAAAAAACAACAACAACAAAAATCTGGGGCATAAATGCATAAATATATTTGTTAAGAAAATAAACAATGCAAATTTCACCCTCTGTTTGTATGGACACCAGTGAGCCCAACTGATGGATGTTATAGATGTCAGAATCAGTTAATGAGATAATATTATATTCACTCACTTTCTGCTGCTGGGGTCACTTTTAGCTTGTGGTCATGTTACGGTCCTCATTCACTACATTTACATGCAGGTCAAGAAAACTTAACACATTTCTGCCTCACTCAGATTATAACAGGAGTCTTAAACTGTATGTAAACCCAGACTCTGATTAAATTTCTCTTAATGGGAGCAGAACAATTGGATAATTCGGTTCATTCTGGGACTACGGCTGCATGTATACAGCATACAGCACATACAACACTGGTTTGGTTCTGTGTTTGAAAGTGAAAGCTTGCCTTACAGGTAAAGCTATGCTTACTAGCCACATTTATTAGCATTTAGTGCTAAAGAGTTGTTGTGTTTTTAGGCCTTTTTTTTTTTTTTTGGCTTTATTGGATATTACAAGAAATCATGGGGGAAATATATTCACCCAAGTGTTGGAGTCCAGACTCAAACCCACAACCTTGAGGCAGGTTGTAGTTGCCATTTATATGCATCACAGCTCTACCAAGTTATACCACAATGCAATGCTACAAAGTTTTAGCTGCTGGTAAGTCCCCAGAGCACTTGATCGCCTCACAGCGGCTTGGTCCCAGTTATTTGGCTTATTACTCTGCATGTAGATGAAGACAAGAGTGGTCTGACCAGTTTTCTAGAAAAATAAAATGGAGCAAAAACAGAGAATGAGCATAGCTGGACTAAGTTCTATATGTAAATGTCTTGATTAATACTGCACTAGCACACAGTAGGATTTAAAATAATTAAATGTATGTACAGTATGTCAAGAAAATCAGTATCAGTACAGTGTTACATGGCTTCATTCAGAATTATCATTTAAAGGGGCGATATTATGCAAATTTTACTTTTCTGAGCTTTCTACCGTGTTATAATCCCTCATCAAAGACAAGTTGTGTTTTGCTCCTTTCATGCCTGTTTGAGTAATCCTGTATTCTCTGGCACCCCTAGTGGATAAATGTGAGAGTGAATGGTTGTCTGTCTGTGTCATTCCTGCAACTAACTGGCCCCTATCCAGTGTGCCCCACCTAAGGCCCATAGCTGGTAGGATAGGCTTCAGTCACCCGGGACCCCAAACAGGAATAAGCAGAAGATGAATGAATGATGAATGGAACAATGTAGACAGTCACTAAAGCCCAACTGCAAGCATTGGCCCTTGGCTATTGTGAGATTAAGCTACAGTATATAAAAATGATGTGACTTTTTTTCCAAATAAAATGTTTGTGGGCTCCACATTTACTGTGCAGATGAAGATGTTTACCATAAAAGATGGTGCAGAGTATTTTCACCCTCAAATTCTAACTAATGCAAGCGTCCTTTTCAGCTGCTCCCTTTCTTTGAGGGGTCATCACAGAGAATCTTTTACATGGGTACTATTATCACAAAAGCCCCTCCTGACACAATCCTGTGCACATATCTGGATATCAACTGTGTGAGTTACAGGGGATTGAACTCGATACCTTTTTTTGCATACTAATGGACATGTGCATGCTCCCACAAGTCAACTAAACATTGTAACTAACATCAATAATCCAATGGAATACAAGTGGGTAGTTGATGTTTGGAGGTGTAACACCTTGTTTTGTCCTGCAGTGTGACTCAACTTTGAAACTGAATAAAAAGAATATCATATAATAATTTCAAATATAAGTAATTCATAATTTTAAACATAGCTCCATTATTTCTACACATTTTGACATTGTCCTGCGATGTGATTTTTTTCAGTTACACTGTAAGACATTAATTACAACTTTGCCATTTTGAGTTCTTGTCATAAAATGTTTAACATGTCTGTTGTGCTAGTCTAATAAATATTTTCCATTACAAATTTTATTTTGTGAAAAATACAGCTGTCACACCGCAGGACATCAAACAGTCACACAGTAATGTTTTTTTATAGTGTCTGTATTCACTATCCCTTCTCTGTACCCATATATTCACTCTTCCTCCTCTGGACAAGTCCAAACCATTTTAATCTAGAAAATCTGTCCTGTCTCCAAAACATCAACATCAACAGGAGCTGTCCCTCTGATGAACTCCTAATTCTATCCATCCTTGTCATGAACAAAGAGAACCTCAACATTAAGCTCTGCTCTGTCCAGCTCCTGTTACTTCCAGCACCACTGTTTTAGGGAACAACTCTCCCTCTGACTCCAACACAGGCCATTAAGCAGCTGATGTTCCTGAGTCTCACCTGGTTTTACCACTTCCTCTGTGAAGAATAAAGTGAAGTTCAGCTTGCATACCAGTTACTTCAAAACAATAAAGGACACCTTGTTTTCTAAAAAAGGAACTTTGTCCAGATGCCTTTCTTTTTAATTCTTTTTGTATGTTTATGTATATTTAGTGTATTGTGTACATACTGCCCTTTTACTGGTTGTCACAAATCTGGCCTCAAGAAGTTAGTGGCAAAGATGGTATACAACAGAGATTATACTAACTGAGAATTTTCCGTCATTGATGGATTATTTATAGCTGTGACGGAAAATTTCTGAGCGTCATCTGTCATCTTGAAAGAATGAAAAGGAGGAACGTGGAGTTGCAATTAAATTACTATCTGTCATAGTCCTATCTCTGTCTCTGCCTTATATACATCTTGGACTGTACTCATCTGTGTGCTGGCACCAGGCTGAATCACACTAAAACTAAAACACCCCATGACTCGAAAACCCTAAAGCACCATGGACTAAGAGCAGACAGTGCTGTGCTCTGCAGCCTGTGGTCTGCACAGTCTGGAAATAGGCACAAAACAGCAGTGCAGTGAGCTTTAAGGTTCCATAAACATGTTCTCCTTTTGCTTTCTTTTCTTTAAAGTGACCGACATGGATCAGAGTCTTCTCTGTGTAAAAGGAGCTCCTGGCTTCCATCCTGTGACCCTCAGTGTGTTAGCTAAAGCTTCCATACGCATTTGAGCAAGAGAATCAACAACCATCGTCTGTGTCCCATGCGCTCTGGCGAGACAATGGGGAAATAAAGCGGCCAAACTCAGATACGGACAAACTTCAACAGTTTTACTGTGTCCTGGCAACAAGCACAAGCTCCATTCCCATAGCTCTGTGTGCTATGGGAATTTAACGGGGAACATAGTGTGTACAGCTGTACAGCTGCAGGCACCACTGGTCTGAGGCAGTGTACCCTGGAGATCTAAGAGCCAGAGGCAAGAGTTGGGAAGGGCTGCTTTGTTTTGCTGCTCCTAAATTATTCTGAATATGGAGCACGAGCGTACAATACTGTATAACACATTTATTTACTAAAACAACAGATAAGGGGTTAAAGTAATTTTTGTGGCATTTACATATTAGTATCCTAATCATATTAATAAAATGGTACTGTGGTCATTCATAATTAATGATGTTAATATGCACATTTTACAATGACAGACAAAAACAGCTCATGACAGAACTTTTTTCAACCCTGTGTGTGACAGACAGTAATTATCTATAGCAAAACCACTGGTATATGATGTTGTGAATTTTTGAATGTCTCCTGCTTTCTTGAATTGTATGTAGCAGTTGTGACCTCTAGTTTTGACCTTTTTCATATTTGGTCATGAAATGTTAGTTAGCACTGTCTCCTAGGCATGAAATGTGCACCATAACCAGTTAAACTTAGTCTGTCCTTCACCAGTCTATACATCGACCCTGGGACAGTTACTTCTTCTGTTTCCTATTTAAGCTATTGGGAAAATTGTTTAGACGTTTAGACATTCAGACAGTCAGATCTCTATCATCTCTGTCTGCTATGTCTGTTTTTATTAAGCAACCTTACTGACCACGATCGCACTATGGCCTGTTTTTTGTGATACCAGTATATATTATGTTATATTAGATATTAATAACCTAAAATAACCGTGACCATGTAGGTCAGTGTGTGTGCACTGTTGTAGTAAGTGTGGTTTGTGAGCGTGTGAATAAAGAAAAAAAAAATAAATGGGTGTCCTGATATGCAGTTAGTATGACTTATATTATGTTATAATATATGTAACCAGCAGAGGGCAGTAGTTCCTCAGTGAACGTAAGTAAGGCAGACAGCACATTAATAAGTTACTTCCTGTACATGCATGGGAGAGGTACACTGAAAAAAACATAAATATCAAGCTGAAGTACAAATTGTCCACAAAACACAGTGGTCAGCTCACAGCCAGGGGCCAGAGAAGCTTCCGGTGGCCCCTGGTGCAACGAATGTGGCCAGCAAACACAACATTTCAAAACATAATTTCCTTGATGTGTATATGACACATCACACAACACTTTCAACCTTGAGGTTCATATTTTGATTCATCTGATCAGAAAACACTTTGACCTTTGACCCAGAGAAGACAGAAGGTTTTCTGGTTTCTTATGATGATTTTTCTTTTATTTTTTATTATAAATATAAAATTGATTCTAAAGTCTGGTTAAATAAAAGTTAATAATAATACTACTGAACCCTGAATTTTTTAAATGCAGTGCTGCCTGAGGGGCTGAAGAATAAAAGCATCCAATGCCTTCAATACTAATAATACATGCACTTTCTACAACACTCCTTTTATACCCAGTCATCTTACTGAAACATTTTTAGACATGTTGCTGCCATCAAATTCAAAATGACGTATTGTTTTTCACAGAATGGTACAGTATTTCCATTTTAACGTGGGTCATAAAATATGTATTTATATCATTTACCAACAATTGCATTCATTTTATTTACAAAGGTGGGTACGTGTGAGTTTGAATGTAAATATATTTCATCACATTGAAAGCCTCTCATGAGGTTACACAAGAAACAGAGCGTTTCAAAAATGAAAATTGAATGTAGCAATTTCCTGTTGCAGGTTGTGTTGTTTCCATTTTGTCAATGACCTCTGAGAGCACTCTCAAAAATTTAAAGCAATCTGTGTTGTTAATATTCTCGCTCTTCACTAAATCCTGCCAGGCCTCTGACGGTCACATGAAACCGTCTGAAGTGTCCGTTGTGCCCAACCATGTGTTATTACCCATCACTCAGAGGGCTGCTTCTTCTTTAATAACCAATGCAGTGAAGGGCTGAGGTTGTGACAGTGGAGGAGCTATCACTTTTTATGGGGTGACATTGCGCCGACATTGATATCTGCATTAAGGACCTTTGTTAAAGGTCTCATCTAAATGCATTGAAAAACACCTTGCTCTCCATTCTGTGGACCTCCTGCAGCTGTGTGCATGTGTGTGTGTGGATGGTGCCTGTGGCTTTATCTTCTAGCAAAGAATCAAAAAAAAAAAAAAAAACCTGAATGACAACAAAACCAGGACCAGCCCCACACTATCTTTGACATATTTGTAAAAGCAGCAACCAAGAAACAAAAGAGCACCCTTGATTCTTCCCCTCTGTTTCTGCCTGGTCCCTGCCCCACTGCTGTATTTTAAACTGTAATTCATGCAATTAACTTCTTAAGTTCAAATTGTCTAATTCTCTAGTTCTTAAGAACATTGTCGCTGAGTGCTCCAATATGGACTGTATTAGAATATGCAAGCTAAACCAGGGCTTCTCAAACTGCGGACTCCGGTCTAGCACCAGACCCTTAGGGTCTTTGATCTGGACCCAGCGGCCCACCCCCACATCGTATATCAAAAGAGCTCCTTTTATGTTATTATTTAAATGTCCGCATTTCCTACTTTAAACAACGGCTGTAACAAATTTCTTTTATTTGACATAGTTAAAGTATTCCTGGTCTAAAGTGATCACAAAGACGTATTTGCGATTACCAAATTTAACCCCCAGAGGTCCTTGGTCAATCCCGTGTAACTGAACGACATTGCTCCAAACACACTTTACGCAGATAGAGGCGCCTGATTAACGCTTTATCGTGGAAAGTTCCTGTGGTGATCTTAGATTGTGTTCGTAATGTTTTACTTTTAAAAAATGGTGAAAAAAGACATCTTTCCCAGAAGAGGAGAGATAAGGGCTGCTGCTGTAGAAACAGGGAACAGAAAGGGAGAGAGACGCACTGCCTCACAGACACAAGCGCTTCAGGGCAGGGTATTAGATTGTAGGGTCAAAAAAAAAAAAAAAAAAAAAAAAAAAAAAAAAAAAAATATATATATATATATATATATATATATATATATATATATATATATATATATATATATATATATATATACACATAAAAAGAACAATAGTACAATGTAACCCCACCAATGAAATGCTATAAATGATAGAATGACTATGAAGCCTGTGAACATCTGACAAAGGCCAATAGAGAACTTTGTATTGATACAGTGAATACTGAATATACAATGTACTGGGACAAGCGCCAGGTCTATTTTACCATTACCCTCTGTGGCTCCTGAAAGCATTTAGCTTTATTGCAAATCAGTTTATCTTTTGTATGTAGTTAAGAAAATGTTTCAAACCTGATGACTTGCTAGTTTTGCACAAAAGGCAAATTTCAGTGCAAAATATTATATTTCTTGAACAGATGTATTGATTTGTTCTATAAGCAGTTATTAAAAAAACTGACCTTTGGATAAAAAGCCCTGAGCTATACGTGATTTATAATTTAGCCATGCCTTCCAACAGAATCCATTAAAACTCAGAATTATTTGTATTAATTTATTGTCACAGTGTAGCTCTGTATGATATTGTCTACACAGAGCATCTGTAACTCTCTCAGCTGACTTTCACACAGGGGACCAGGGTTCACATCCCTGCCAGGGTAAATTCCAACTTCCAGTGTGGGTCCTTAGGCAAGACCCTTTGCGCTACTGCCTACCTCAAATAATGATGAGAGACAGACAGAGACATACCGGCTCAGACGTTGCCCGGTCAAACAAGGTCTGTGTCAGGTGCTGGGGAACCAAAGCACCTTGATGAGAAGTGGGCTACTGGAACAAGACGGAAATGGACGAGATGCGAGAACAAGGCTCTGTTGGAATGATACTACTCCAGTAACCCTAGTCAGAGGGGTTACATGCAGAGAATGTGGGAAATATGGCAACTTCGAAACCCACAATCAACACTGCTAAACAACTAGTAGCTCAGCATTCCAACATCCACAAGCGGCACCTGCTTTCACAACTTGAGATTGATGAGGTACAACACAAATGCTACAGCAAGGGGGAGCCAGGACACAATGTCAGAGGGGAGTTAACACCAACTCCCGATCCAGACATTGGGTACGATGCCCCGGCTGTTCCCAATAAGCTGAGCGAGGCAGCAACTGACCTGAGAGATAAGATCATGGCTAAAATGAACACCAGGCAACCCCCACACCAGTTACAGAGGCTGAGTGAAGTACCATCAGAAAATCTCCTGGAAGTCGTGAATGCAGATTTGAAAACAATCCCTACTATGACCATCACTGAAATCAATGAGCTGATATACACTTCAGCAGCAGTGATTCTTGAGGTGCTTGGCTACCGATCAAAGTGCAATCACGAAGATCCATATCCACCATGGAGGCGAAGGTTGGAGGCTAAAATCAAGGCAACTCGGAGAGAAGTGAACTGTCCATAAACTGTCAGAGCGCCAGAAAAGTCCAATGAAACAACAAGTACCCAAGAGGTACAGCCAGATGTCCATAGCTGCACTGGAAACTGCCAAACAAAGACCCCAAGCCTTGGCCACTCGCCTAAAGAGCTACACGAGCGAAATTAAAGCAAGGCGAATAAACCGGCTGTTCTCAACTCAACCAGCCAAAGTGTGCTCTCAGTGGCAGGGTAATAACAACAGAGCAGACCTGCGAAGGCTGGAGACTGAACGATACTGGAAAGGCATATGGGAGAGGGAGGCATCATACAACAGCAGTGCACAGTGGCTGGTGGATCTAAGAGCAGACCACAGCAACCTCCCTGAACAAGAACCAGTAAGCATCACAGTGGCAGACATCCAAGAAAGAGTCTCAGGTATGAAAAACTGGACAGTACCAGGGCCAGCTGCTAAAGGATGGGACCCACCCTGAACCCCCTCAGCCAAATAATCACCAAGACTGGCTATGGATACCGACTCAGGAACTCGTCCACCATCAGTCACCTATGGATGACATCAAGCTGTATGCCAAGAGTGAGAGAGACATTGACTCACTGATTCACCCAACCAGGATCTACAGCAGTGACACTGGAATGTCATTTGGTCTTGACAAGTGTGGGCAAATGGTGAGAAAAAGAGGGAAGGTAGTCCATACAGTAGGGGTCTCACTCCTAGATGACAGAATAGCAGACATTGAGGGCAGCTACAAGTACCTAAGAATCCCACAAGCAAATGGCAACTTTGAACAGGCCACAAGACAAGCAGCTACAGCTATATACCTCCAATGAGTAAGGCAAGTGCCAAGGAGTCAGCTCAATGGCAAGAACAAGGTCCAGGTAATCAAATACCCTGCGGGAATAATAAATTGGCCAAAGGAAGAGATTCAGACCACAGATGTGAAAACATGGAAGCTCCTGACCACGCATGGAGGGTTCCACCCCAAATCCAGCACCCTGAGACTGTACACTAAGCGCAAGGAAGGAGGCAGAGGACTGGTGAGTGTCAGAACCACTGTCCAGGATGAAACATCCAATATCCTTGAATATATCAGGAAGATGCCTTCAACGGTTGAAGTGCTCAGTGAATGTCTCAGGCAGTGGAAAACAGAGGGCAAGGTGCTGGAGGAACCATCATGGGAGGAAAAGCCCCTACTTGGGATGAACCACCGACAGATAACTGAAGTGGTTGATATCCAGAAATCCTACCAATGGCTAGAAAGGGCTGGACTGAACAACAGCACAGAGGCACTGATCATGGCTGCACAGGAGCAGGCCTTGAGCACCAGAGCAATAGAGGCCCAGATCTACCATACAAGACAGGACCCCAGGTGCAGACTGTACAAATAGGCCCCTGAGACAATCCAGCACATAACTGCAGGGTTTAAGATGCTGGCAGGGAAAGCATACATGGAGCGTCATAACCAAGTGGCTGGTATAGTGTACAGGAACATCTGTGCAGAGTACAGTCTGGAAGTCCCGAGGTCAAGATTGGAAACACCTCCAAAGGTGATGGAGAATGACCGAGCTAAGATCCTGTGGGACTTCCAGATCCAGACAGACAAAATGGTAATGGCGAACCAACCGGACATTGTGGTGATGGACAAACAGCAGAGGAAAGCCGTTGTGGTTGACATCGCAATACCAAGCGATTACAACATCAGGAAAAAGGAACACGAGAAACTAGAGAAGTACCAAGGCCTCAAAGAAAAACTTGAGAAGGCCTGAAAAGTGAAGGCAACAGTGGTGCCCATGGTCATCAGAGCACTCGGGGCAGTAACCCCCAAACTGGAAGAGTGGCTACAGCAGATCCCAGGAAAAACATCAGACATCTCAGTCCAGAAGAATGAGACCACCCGCAGAGGGGAGGGGACAATATATATATATATACATATACATATACATATATATATATATATATATATATATATATATATATATATATATATATATATATATATATGCATAGTTACTGGATGTAACTGGATGTAACTTCATTTCTAGGTGTAGTTCTCTACCCACATGCCCAGCTGGAACCACCCTTTTCAATGGGGGGCAAGTAGACGGGACTTATATAGCCTGGCTTGGGGTGTGGTCAACTATCTGATTGCAGCAGTAGATGCTTCTCTCTCTCTAAAGTGTGAGACAATGTCTTGTGTGAAATAACCAATGGCAAACCCTGTAGAGAACTATATACATACTCATAGAACTGCAGTTACACCCAGTAACTATTATTTCCTAGATCCAACCTAAATAAGATGGTCTGGATTTTCAGAGGCACTCTCTCTGACTGTGCACATATCCTTCTTTCTTTTCAGTGCAGTGTAAATGTCAGTGCCAGCTCAAACAGGCACAAACACAGGTGATTGAATGTGAAATCAGTCCAAGGGTCACTGACAAAAGAAATGAGATTTTTGCCCAAAACACTCCCAATGCAAAGGCTTTACTATTTTCAAGCCATCATTATTTTTCATAAATCCCAAAGTGGCTGGGCCCAGTGACTCTGACAGCATGACTGATGACTGTCCTGTGGTGAATGTCAGGAAGAATGCTCGTGGGCTCCTTATCTGCCCTATTTCTCATTGTGAATACAGATTTTAAGGAGAAAAGCCACAGCCACTGTGAAAAGCATTACCTACTGATAATGAAGGCCAGTGCAGGCCCGTCAGCCCATACAAGCCTTCATGTCGTTATCTAAAACCAAGATAAATAAGCATATTTATATATTTACGCGGTGTCATTCTAACTGCCTTCATTCATAAAGGAAATGTCAAGAAGTAATCAAGTCAAATGTGTCTATGTCAGTGCTGTTCATCTGAGATTACTGAGAAATACTGTGAAGGTGGGCTGTGAAATTCTCTACTGTGACATTAAAGAAGTTCACATGAGAGGTCACCCCATACTGTGCTGTATAAAATAATATACAAATGCTGTTCATGTTAAAGAGTAACTAAACCGTGAAACAACTTTTTTTTGCTGAAAGACTGTATAAATGGGGCTTTAACCCTTAGGAGTCCATGGTCACGCCGCCGTGATTGAAAAACGTTGCGTCTTTGCAGTTGTTAAAAAAAACATTTCACTTAGAGAGATGCTTACAATTACAGACAGAGAAGGCTTCAAGTTCCATGTCAGTTTTTATTTCATGTTGATAGGCCGAGTAATGAGTAGTGATTTCAGATTGTATTCCTGATGTTTTTTTCAAAGGCCATGCCGCCTTGTGGATGCCTGATCCTGTCAGACCTTAGAAGCTAAGCAGGGTAAGGCCTGGTCAGGACCTGGATGGGAGACCGCTGGGGAAATACCAGGAAGTCAGTGTGAGTGAGTGGTTGGTGGTGGTTGGTGGTTGGTGGTTGGTGGTGGTTGGAGGGTCTGTTGGTGTAGATGTGTGCAGCCATGCTGCTGTCAGTTTTCCCCTGGGGAAACTGTGGCTACAAAATGTAGCTTACCACCACTGTTTATGGAGTGAATGAAAAACCCCTTCCCTTCTGTGTAAAGTGTTTTGGGTGACTTGTGTCATAGGTAAAGCGCTGTATAAATACCATTCAAAGTCCCATTCCCATTCAAAAAACAGTCAGAAAAGGGATATTTACTTGCAAGAACTTTGTTTTTATTGGCCCAATTTGATCAAATAGATAAAGTTGTCCTGAATAAAATTATGTATAATATTCATATGTTTCTCAATTCCAAAAGTGAGATATGAGGGTAGATTCAAAACCACTGAAAAATTGCAAAAATAGGCTTAGACTCCAGAGGGTTAATAGTGCTGTCTATTGTTTCTAGCCCAGCCGCTGACATTTTAGTATAAAGTTGTTTAATTCCACAATTTGTGTTCTAAAACCGTCTGTGTGCTGCCCTCTTAAGGTTGAATGGCGGTAGTGAAGTTGAATTTTGTTATTGAGCTAAAAGTGGCAGTAGGTTATTACTGATGTCAAGCTGCTTACCATGCCTCTGGTTAAAAAAGTGTCCAATCAGACACAGCCCCGCTGCTGCTGCTACCTGACACCAGACTCCTGACACTGCTCAGTCTGCAGCTCTGAGAGGGCGGACACCCTGTCACTACGGGATTTGTAGGGATTTGTTCTGCACATGCACTAACCGGAAGTTCTCAGAAAATACATTTTATAGCTGAAAAACTTATAGAAAAAAACTATGTGCTGTGAATTACTTTTGGTAATATCTAGCGCAAATTGTGATTTTAAAATATAAATGTATTATATGTTTATAGGTACCCACATTTAAATTAACTTTTAATTTACTCAATAATACATGCAGTAATGATGCAAAAGCACCAGCCTAACTTTTTTTTTAATGGTTTACACATAAGAAATCAAAAAAATAGAATATTAAATTATTCAAAATAAAGGTTCTATCAGTGATGAAGTCACAATTTAACGTGTCAGAGTTACAATTATTGTATTATTAATACATGGAAGTGTGATTTTTTTTTTACATTTTAAGTATTTTTGAGGCCAATATAGAAAATATACAAATGCAAATATGGTTTCAAGCTTTACCACTTAACAGAAAGTTAAAGAAAGTTACCCAAGTTGCGACTGAGACAAACAAGTTAGCATTTATCGGCAACAGCTGTTTGCGGTTTTAGATGCCGTTGTACAGCTTTCCCTTAGTGAATCTAAACATTGCAGTTATTAACATTACATTAAGATCATGTCAATACAGCAAGTCTGTTAAATCCTGGCGATGAAAATTGAATGCATGACAAAAAGCAGGGGGTAAACAGGAAGTGTACTGTTTGTGGTAACATTACCTTTACCTTTAGCTTCACATCGCCATGCATTATTTTGTCTTTTAATTAAATATCGACATTGAATAGCCACTTTAAATACAATATGATCCCATATATTATCACAATACCTATTTTAGAACGAGACCTTAATCAGAATATGTTTTAACATGTAAAGAGAAATTTTCCAGTCACGGCTACCCTTCCAGTTAGCGCATGTGCAGAACAAATCCTTTTTCCACTACAAATCCCTTTGTGACACACCCGCTAGCGTCTATTAGAATATTAGCTTCCATTTACTTCTTGAGCATAGCTGTTTAATACAGGCATTTATATTACTTAGTTATATAGCACAGCCTTCATAGTTATTATATGTATATGTAGGTAGTATTGTTTTTTTTGTAATTTTAGTATCAGATTAGTTAAGGTAGCCACAGGTTTGCATTGACCATTTAGCATTGGTCACTACTGTGTATTGTGTATTTTTTAGATTGGTATGTAGATGAAGTGTTAGGTAGCCAAAGCTCTGCCGGTTTGCACAACCTTCCAGGGATATCTTCTCCATCTCCTTGGAGTTTGAAATTGGCTTCTCCAAATAGCTCTGGCTTAAGAACTGTGCCTAATCTCGCTCTTTGTGGACACTGACACTGCAGCTTCACCAGGAGACTAACAGGCAGCACTTAGAGGTGAGTGTCCATAATCATTTTCCTCCCACTTTACGTCTTTTACATCTATGGAGCAATATTTACCATGTGTCTTTGCTAATCAAATAATACTAATGTCTACTGTAGTTTCAGTATAGCTTAGATCAGGGTTCAGCAAGTTTGATTGCAGTCGGGCCAAATCATTTTTAAACCACCAGATGGCGAGCCACATGAATGGACATACAGTTCTCTGTCATGGTTCCTTGGCAGCTATAAATTAACATATATTAGCATGTTTGATTACGTATACAAAATATATAGATCAATAAATAAATACCTTAAAAATAAATAAATTAAAATCCTCACTCCAATCGCACCACCACCTATTTTGTTACATTTTTACGTGGCAAATTAGATAAACATTGGATACTTATTGGGTGGAGGGAAAGGTAACCATGATAGAATGCTTGCTATTTATTGGTTGGAGGCAACTAAATCCATGAAACCATGACAGAGAGCTGTAGGCTTGCAAATAGTGTCTGACAGCGCCTCATTCACTGACAGCTCCATTGGGTTAAAGTCTATCAAGTAATAGCATTTATTAAAAGTAGATATCAGCTAAAAAGTTGTCATGGGCCAACCTTACCTGGCTGAGGGCCAAGGTTGGCCTGTGGGCCAGGGGTTGCCTACCCCTGGCTTAGGTGGTTATGTATGGCAAAAATGCAAAGATAGGCAGTCAGTATCAGTCCAAAGCTACAGTATTATGCTGTTTTAGTGCATTGGCATTTCTGTGTGGGCAAGATGAACATTACTGTAACGAGTTTTGGTATGAATTATTATGATTGTGATATATTTATATTGTGCTAAGTATTAAGCACAAGAATAAAATAACAATTACTTTATTTTCAGCCTACAGTGACCCCTAAGTATGTGGCTGTCACAAGGGTACAAGCTGACCTGGAGCCTGCCAAGAGAACCAAAGGTGAATTTTGCATACTATATTATACTAAATCATTTATTTTTTACATGGTCAATTGTACGCTTTCATTTAAAGCTGAAACAGTGTTTCTACATTTTGATGTTGGCTTATCTTCTTATTAGTAAAAAAAAAAAAATATTGAGAAACCTGTTTTATGCCAGTACCAATGATTATTGTCTCTCATTATGCCCCACAAAGTAAAAAAAAAAAGTGCCCTGTCTGCACCCGGAGCTGCATTGCGGTGAGAACAACTACTGGGACACCGTGTCAAACAACGGTACAATCACTCGCACTACTCAAATGAGAAACCTTTTGCTCTGTGCTGTTGTCCTTTTCACTGGTTCATCTTTTCGTGAGATATCAAAGGTGAGAGATAATGTGATTTGTCTCACTTATGTTTGCATGTCTGTCAGCTGATTACACCTGTTTCTATTTTTTAAGTTCTCAAGTGCTTTCAACATCCAGGGGATCTCAGGGTAATACCCTCTATTAACTGCCCTTTCTTGTTTGCTTGGTTAAAGCTGTTAAGAGTTTATTTGTAGAAAACATGTCCTTGGTACACAAAAGACAAAATGTGTTTTTTAGCCCCTTTTGAAACAATTCTGCTGCGTAATCATTCTTTCTCCCAGAAAACAAAAGTGCACTGATTCATGTGGATTAACACAGTCGAGAAAACAGTTTGTCACCTGACCTGGATGAATTCATAGAGGGGAGTAATTGGAGGTCAACAGAAAACAGAACAGAGCTGAGTGTGCAGAGGCAATGCAACAAAAACCTGTGACAGTCAGCTGCATTTCACCACATTTTTCTTTCATTTAAACCAGGTTTAATTAGTGCTGTTCCTGACGGGGTTCTCAGGCTGTGGGCTTGGGAGTGTACATGGGGATGAGACAATGTACTTTCTGATGACTTACATTTGTCACTAATGGGAGAGACTGAGGAATAGATCATGTTCAGCCTGACTTCTGAATAATGTAAGCGATGGACCGTCTGAACCCTCAGGCCCCTGCCACCCTTTAAGGGTTTTTCAAATGTATTTTTTGCTCTCACTTTTGGCATTTCTTATGCTAGGGTGATAATATTTGACAATGTTCATTCATAAATTAATTTTAGAATTTCAGCGTCAAAACTTTAAAAAAAAAACTAAATATTCTACTGTCTAGATAAAAAAAAAGCTCAAGCTCAAAAAAGCTTTTCCTCTTAAACACCTTTTTGGTCCCATTTATTTACATTAAAATCACTTATTTTCACATTACTGCCATTGCAATACAGAGAAATGTTAAATCATGTTAATTCCTCTGTAACTGTCAGTCAGAGGCTAAAAAAAAAAAAAAAAAATCACCACCAGATCCGCCATTTTCTCATTGCATTGTGGGAAATAATTTCCATTAGTTAACAGTGACTGTAGGCCAGCTCTTCTAGGGCTTTAAGAGGAAGAAAGTGAGTTTCGGGCATTTTTCTTTTCTTTTTGTGTGTGTGTGTGATTTTCTGCCCATTAAAAAATGTAAAAAAATATATCAAAATCAGTGTTAGGGCTAATCAGAGATCAATTGAGGACTGGTGATCCGTGCACAAACTAAAAAAATATGTATATAACACTGCATTATTAAATAGTAAATAATGCATGTGTAATTATGTAAAGCAACTGATGTTTAGAGGGTTACAAATATGAAAATTAATTCACTTTTGCCCTCAATGATGAGGACAGGGGTTAATGATCCAAAAACAAACAAAAAAGTTTTTTTCTTCATGTTTTATATTTTTAAAATAACCCAGTGACCTAAAAGGGCTTTAAAAGGAAGAACGTATTTTTTTTAAAGGCGGGTCTGAGAGTTAAATAGAATCAACTGGTATCTACTGTTTATAGAACAGGAATGATTTTTATATAAACATTTGTCCCCCAATCAACTTTGCAGAGAGCGATAACTGCCAGAAATTAAAATGAATGAAAATGTATTAATAGCTAAACTGATAAGAAATTTTAAATGACTATATCCATTTAGCATCACTACGACAGATGGCGTTATGGTAACCATCTTTAATGCTTTTTCAGTGTGGTGGTTAAACCAAAAGTTTCCCAAAAGAGTGACATATGTACAGGACGCCCTTGAACCCTTGTGGACTTACACCGGTGTCTAACACACTCACCTCACATCTTCATCTCTACTTCTAAATGCAGGACAGATAATTTGTGTGTGCTGCTTGGGGGAGGTGTATCACTATAGAGAAATGATTAATATTATAATGACAGAGGTCTATAAGAGGCAGCACTCTGGCCAAGGCTTTGAGCCACCGGAGCATGTCACATCTGGGCTTTTAGAAGAAATAAGACGCTGCTGATCAAAGAGGCATGATGCTTGTGGGTTGCACTCAGGGCTGAGACCAAGTGCTCTTAAGCTCCGCCTGAGGTACTGCCAGATCAGCTCATAAGAATTCAGCTGGAAGAAAGAAGCTAGCAGAGACTCATTGAAGACAGATTTAAGGGGCATCCATCTGGGCACAGCAGCCATGTTTCCCATCTCTGTAGTAAATGCTGATGAATATTAAACATGTTTTAATATGATGTTGAGTGGTTTAAGAGAGAACCTTAAAAGATGCAGTACTAAGTAGAATTAGCAGAATCCCTTATCTAAAGTGAGTGGGCATGACGTAGGGGTTTCGGGAGTCAATAGAAAGTGAGGCTAAGGGGTCCAGGGGATCCATAGTTCAGGACAGGGACATCAATGGGGTCCGCTAAGTTCTACTCATCGTTAGGACCGCAAGCCAGGAATCTAAAACAGTGCCCAACTGATTCAGGATATAATCTAATATTGTATATCACTGACAGTGATAGAAATGGAAAGACAGAACCAGAAGATAGACGCCCCTAGAGCAGCTTAGCTTCAACTGTGAAGTTAACTGGCTTTACCATAAGCTTAGTTTTAAGCCAAGTGAGACTGTGTCTGCCTCTCTAACATGAGCTGGAAGCTGATTCCATAAAACAGCAGCTTGGTAACTAAAGGCTCTACCTCCAACTGTACTTTTAGAAACCCTGGGAACCATTAATAGCCCTGCATTTTGTAAGCCCTGAGCAGTGTGTCTGGATAAGACTGACCTCACTGTTGATGTTGACTGACCCCAGTGTGGATGGATAAGGCTGACCCCAGAGCAGTGTGGTTGAATTAGGCTGCGCCAGAGCAGTGTGGATGGATAAGGCTGACCATAGAGCAATGAGGCTGGATAAGGCTGACCCCAGAGCAGTTTGGCTGGATAAGACTGACCTCAGAGCAGTCTGGCTGGATAAGACTGACCCCAGTGTGGATGGATAAGGCTGAGCCCAGAGCAGTGTGGTTGAATTAGGCTGACGCCAGAGCAGTGTGGATGGATAAGACTGACCTCAGAGCAGTGTGGCTGGATAGGGCTGACCCCACTGTTGATGGATAAGACTGAGCCCAGAGCAGTGTGGCTGGATAAGACTGACCTCAGGGCAGTGTGGCTGGATAAGGCTGACCCCACTGTTGATGGATAAGACTGACCCCAGTGTGGATGGATAAGGCTGAGCCCAGAGCAGTGTGGTTGAATTAGGCTGACGCCAGAGCAGTGTGGCTGGATAAGACTGACCTCAGAGCAGTGTGGCTGGATAGGGCTGACCCCACTGTTGATGGATAAGACTGAGCCCAGAGCAGTGTGGCTGGATAAGACTGACCTCAGGGCAGTGTGGCTGGATAAGGCTGACCCCACTGTTGATGGATAAGACTGACCACAGTGTGGATGGATAAGACTGACCCCAGTGTGGATGGATAAGACTGACCCCAGTGTGGAAGGATAAGACTGACCCCAGTGTGGATGGATAAGACTGACCCCAGTGTGGAAGGATAAGACTGACCCCAGTGTGGAAGGATAAGACTGACCCCAGTGTGGATGGATAAGACTGACCCCAGTGTGGAAGGATAAGACTGACCCCAGTGTGGATGGATAAGACTGACCCCAGTGTGGAAGGATAAGACTGACCCCAGTGTGGATGGATAAGACTGACCCCAGTGTGGAAGGATAAGACTGACCCCAGTGTGGATGGATAAGACTGACCCCAGTGTGGATGGATAAGACTGACCCCAGTGTGGATGGATAAGACTGACCCCAGTGTGGAAGGATAAGACTGACCCCAGTGTGGATGGATAAGACTGACCCCAGTGTGGAAGGATAAGACTGACCCCAGTGTGGATGGATAAGACTGACCCCAGTGTGGAAGGATAAGACTGACCCCAGTGTGGATGGATAAGACTGACCCCAGTGTGGAAGGATAAGACTGACCCCAGTGTGGATGGATAAGGCTGACCCCAGTGTGGCTGGATAAGGCTGACCCCAGAGCAGTGTGGCTGGATAAGACTGACCTCCAGTGTGGATGGATAAGACTGACCTCCAGTGTGGATGGATAAGACTGACCCCAGTGTGGATGGATAAGGCTGACCCCAGAGCAGTGTGGCTGGATAAGACTGACCTCCAGTGTGGATGGATAAGACTGACCCCAGTGTGGCTGGATAAGGCTGACCCCAGAGCAGTGTGGCTGGATAAGACTGACCTCCAGTGTGGATGGATAAGACTGACCCCAGTGTGGCTGGATAAGGCTGACCCCAGTGTGGCTGGATAAGGCTGACCCCAGAGCAGTGTCGATGGATAAGACTGACCTCCAGTGTGGATGGATAAGACTGACCCCGGAGCAGTGTGGCTGAATTAGGCTGACCTCAAAGCAGTTTTGTTGGATGAGGCACACTGCAACACATTGCAGCCTCTTTCTGCTCAGGCTGCACTTTTCTGCTGATTTCCACTCGGCCTCTAGATATATGATATCTGTTAGTTTTTTTTCTGAGCAGCTCTTTCTAGGCTTTAGGTCAGAGGGTGAAATAAAGCAGACCCCATTTTGAAGCTGACAGCGTCTCTATGGCCTGACCTCTCCCCACCCCACCTCCACCCCGTCATGACAGGGGCTGCCTCCAGCAAAGGTGTAGTTTGTTACAAGCTTCAGAGGGGGAAAAGAACCACAACATGGAAGGTTATTTGGTGTTACTTTGACCCCTTAAGCCCCTTGAGATGAAAAGGCATTCAATTCTTCCCAGACTAGGAAGACCACTTCAGCACACTACAGCAGTGGGCTTCAAAGCTCAGCAGAAATTTTAATCACAGACAAATGACTGTATATTGTGTGGTGTATCACTATGGCGCCAAGGGCCAAGAGGGCAACAATAGAGGTGAATAACAGCCTCAGTAAAAAAGCCCAGATATCTGTCTATGGTCCAGAGAGACTCATGGTGGCTGTCCTTGGACATGTGTCAAAGTAATTACTCCCAATGCTAGAAAGAATAGTGGTGGGTCGTCTTATAAAAACATTTCAAAACATACCATGGATGATTTGAGCTGATATTTACTGTAGACCTATAGTGTATATATTCCAGTACCTTTTAAATTTTGCAATATTAATTTATTGATAGCTGTTATGGAGGATGAGTATTACCTGGCAGGAAAGCTGGTGGCACTGTCAGTGGTGCACAGAGTGTCAGGGCTCCATGCCCAATCTGCAACTCTAAAGAGGTTTATTGCAGGACAGCCCTTGGTCAAACCATCAACTGCTTTAACAGCAGATGAGGAAATAGGAAGGGCATTGAAAAGGTGAGAGTGACTCCAAAGAAGTGTGAAAGCAGTCCATCCACATACAGTTTTTTTTAACTGTGACTGTGGTATCTAGTAATCGACCCTCAGACTGACCATAATCACACACAATCCAGAAAATGTTTGGGTAAAAATGTATTGTTGTTACAAACAGGAAAGAAGAAATAAAATAATTCTGTTTCTTTTTAAATATTTCAGATGGAGAATGCAGCTTCAGTGGATGATCTGTGCAAACATATCACGACAAACAGCACAAAGTTACAGACCACAGGTTGTCTAACACATGAATACTGTTGAGGGGAAAGACGTAAGGTGGCATACCAATGATCATCATTGAAAGGGATTACCATTTGAAAGCCATATTTTTTTTTGACACATTTTACACAAATGTCTTTTAGTACGTAATACATTTTACAGTTTACTTTTGCATGTATTATGTTAATGCCCTATATATTAGTTCAGGATTGGAATTACAGAGATGTTTGTTTTCTGCATTTAGATTTAAAGATGGTCTGTCTACACTTCATTTTCTGGCAGCACAACTGCATTGCTAGCTGCTGTTTTGTGCCATTTGGACAAGCCTCTCATTGGCTCTGAAAGATTCTTCAAACTTGAGCTTAGTCCTGTAGGGAGTAATAGAAGACTCAAAGAAAGAAACTCTAACTCAACAACTAATGCCTTTTTTGGGCGTCCCACTTCAGCACCCTGCATAGGCCCCAAACACAATGCACAAGCGGAAAATTGCTGTGTGGCAGACATGTTACTGTGTGAAGCGTTACAGCTCTGCCTCTGTTTCTTTGCAGTAAAGCCATTTAGAAGTCAATATGAGAGTACAGCCTCATGCAATATAGAAGATAGGGATGCACATTATGCACATTTTAAAAAATAGAATAAATTGGTATTCTTAACAAATGGTTATCAATTAACCATTAAATACTGGCATGACGGCACCTTTCATTTTGTTTTATGTAAACCAGTGATTTATTAAGTAATAGTCATGAACTGTAATGAAAAAGTGCCTTTTGCTAGAGATTTTATGCTTGTATATTAGGCTACAATTTAGCTTGTTTACATTGATATGTGTTATGTATTTTATTATCATAGCCCCTGTGCAGTTTCAGATTCTATACAGCTGAGATTCTTTACAGATCCCCTAGAGTACATTAACATAGAAAGTGCATTACTTTATAGGAACTAAACCAGATCAGAAGACTGAGCTGTGGCATACACTTCAAACTGCAGGTCTACCCAGTGTAGAACTGAAATAGAAGAAAAACTGGCATTAAATTAAACAGTTGTTTAACAGCAAAATTCCACCAAAAGAAGCTCAAGTAGCACCAGTGGTACTAGTGCCAAAGTTTGAGAACCACTCCCATTGATTGTAACATACATATTCATAAAAAAATATAGTTCAATTCTATAGTTCTATTTGTGTTTTCAGAAAGTGAAGACCCCCACCAACAGTTGAGTTCCTGGATGATTCTCCTGTGACTAACGCCTCCACACCACCTTCAAACACACAAAAAACAAATTGCCATGTCTCAACTCGTACTCTAACCTGGCAAAAAACAGATTGATACATGTAGCTCTCTGCTCTGCAAAGAGGTCTACACTGCCAATCTGGGATGGCTCCCACTATTTGTCAATGACCTTTCAGTAGATTAAATTAAAGGCGATTGGGTGAAGCAAGTGCCACATAAAGATCGCCTACCATGTTTTGAGTGTAGCACTGACTCAAATGACCAAAGAGCACCATGGAGGAAAACACAACAAACTCCTACAGTGGGTGGATCTCAATTCTCAAAGTATGCCTTTCAGAAAGCCTTGATTCCTCACTGTTACACAATAAATTCTGCAATATGCATGTTTATCAAATGGCAATGACAATAAATCTTTCAAACAGAACAGACAAGATAAAATGTCCTGCAGATACAGCTGGAGTAATTGAAAACTTGGCAAAAGAAAAATGGAAAACTGCTACAAATGTTCTTGTGAGGCACAAAGAATTATATTCAGAAGTGAAAGAACATATATATAGAGAGAGAAGCAGACAAAACTTCTCTGTAACCCATATAAGGGGTTTATGCTGTGGAGAACATCAGCAGATGACTTAAGGACATTTTCATTTGATAATCTACTGGCAGATCTTCAGGAGGTTTTCCATTTTTCCTCAAAAAGCAAACATTCAACATGTGCAGCTGCTGCCATAGCACTGAAGGGAAGGGGATCACATCTATCTGCTTTTGTTTATTACATAGACAATGTCCTACATCATGGTGGTGCCAGAAAAAGCAGTTTTTAAAAGACTGTCAAAGCTTGGAATTTCAATATATTTTATCTCTTCTGTTACATCAAAAGGACAGATCTCAGCAGTAGCAGCAAAAACAACTATAGTGAGGCAGACATGTCAGCAATTGGTTTGGGATCTTTAATATAAAGACACTTTTTCCCGTGTTTACTTGAAACACCTAAAGTTAGGCAAAAATGGTATGTGCACGTACCTTCTCAGACAATAAATCATAGTTTTCCAAGCTTGGCAAAACTCTCTCTGAAAGCTGCCTTTCTGTTTGCAACTTTTCCCCTAACAGACAGGAGCAGAAGTAAATACAAACATTTAGGAAAAGTGCGTTTTAAAGACAAACTCAGTAACGTTGCTTGTAGAGACCTGCAGCGGGTGGGAAGGCATATAGTTGTAAGCAGGAAGGCGGGAAGGAAAATCCTTCGGGATCGGGCGGTATTGACGTGGGCTCGTGCGGGAGCGGGCGGTCAAGCAAAAACATACCGGGTCCCGAGCGTCCCGAGAATTTTGAGTGCACATTTATACTAGTCTTTACGGTAGTAGTCAAATGTACATGTGGGCGAGTGTGCAGCTTACACGGGGCATTATGATAACATGTCACTGTGTAGAGCCGCGGAGAAAGGAAAAAGACAGCCGAGCACGGAGAGTGAAACTGGGAGCCACACTTTTTATCCTCCACGGTCTGAAACTCAGGATCTGTAGCACAATAACAAACACAGCACATGAACCCAGAGCTTTAACAGAACATTAAACACCAGTTAGCTTTCTGCTCTTCTCCTGAACACTGTGTGTGACCGTGGCGTGTGTCAGTGGAAAACCTCGTCATATTAAAATTTCTCGGGACCCATCGGGACCCATGAGAATCCCTCAGGCGGTCAGGCCATGGGAGACGTCGGGACCGGGACGGGAGCGGTCAGAGAAGTTTCGGGAGCAGGCGGGAGCAGGATTGAAAAGTCAGTCCAGGTTTCTACTTGCTTGTTTCTCTGCTGTTTTGGCCTTCTTTCCTCTGTGGAGCTTCCCCTACTTTTGGGAGTAAAGCACATCATCAAGCGTCGTAAATACTCACAAGTCCAGCTGACTCCTGTGGGATCCCTCGCTCGGCTTTACTTTTGTTTCCCCTCCGCATATCTGTACAAAGTTTATCTTCCATCTGGCCGCTCTGCCATGACAAAAATCCAGGATGAAAGTAATTTCTAGCTTATTGTTTTGCTAACCTCAGTATGCAGCGTTTTGTTGCTAAGATTTCTGTGACACTGGGTCGGCAACACTCACCTTTGCATGTGTGATTTTTGGCATATCACCAGGGAGAGATCCCGGACTCTTCATTCATTTCACAACAGCTCAATTAGAGCAGGGGCCAGCAACTACAATTGCTCAGGGTCTAGAGAATTAATGTTCTACCCTGCTGGGGTCCGAACATAACGTATATGAAAAAATAAATAAATAAATAAGAAAAAAGGCTATATTACAATGTTTTTTTTATGTATGTAATCTGGGTTACTAAAGTATGTACAATGCTTGTTTCTGTCAGAAAAACATTTATCATTTCCACTTCAACAGCAGCTGATGTTTGAACTTGAGTCTGACTCAGATCATATTGGAGACAGATGGATTTATAAAGACTGCCATTCTCCTCCAGGCTACAGTATTTGAATAACAGTATTTTAAATATATTTATTCTGAATGTGAACGATGTAGAGGAGTGCAGCAATAACACCAGATAAATGTGCATACTAGCAGCTAAATAACATGCACAAAAACTTGGTCCATTTATGCTTCATTGGTGCTTTGTTCACCTGTCTAAAGTGAGACATTAGAGAAATTGTGACATTACAGACTTCTGCTGTTTAAAGTCCATATTAATTCAGAGAACAGTGTTTGTGGGCTGTAGTTAAAGCTGACATATTAGATGCTAAAAACAAAAGCTAGAGAAGTAGCACTAGGACAGATAAACATTTCCAAAACTCAACACAGATGTCTTCATGCAGATTCTTTTAATCCTGACATAAAAGGAACAGTCCATATTTGATAAGTGTTATAGTCCATAGTCCTGGCTTGGTGATAACTTCAGCCCAGTGTGAAGAGGCTCTAAAGTCAGGACATTGGTGCCATGAGCTCCACACAGACAGAGCTGTTCAGATAAAAGCAGCTGTCTCTCTGTACTCTCACACTGTAAATCTGTGCTGGAGTTCATTTTTATTTTAACAGTTTTCAGCTCTTTCCAGTTCATTTAAATCTGCCACTGTCTCAGTCAGATCACTGTACTCTGTAACTATAGTAACCCACAAGGACCCCTCGCGTCTTAGTCAGTGCCTTTTCAAAAACTAAATGTGGTAATATTTAGCTATTTTTAAAATATGTGAACATTATGAAAATTGCTTTGGGTCTGGATCAAAGGCTCTGGGTCTGGACCTGGACTGTGGTCTGTGGGTGGAGCCTGATCTAGAGTGATACAATTTTAACTGTGTAAAGATATGGCGTAACATTTGAGTATTTAGCATATGTAGCTAAAAGTTTACAACTATATGCTACTAGAAATAGTGTTATATTGTAAAATTACAGGGCAGTAACATTATTTTATCCTAGCATTGGTATGTGGCGTGTACGTTGTCCACAATGACCCTTACCAAGTTTTCTTGATAAACTTTTGATTTCAGCATGTCTCTCCACTTTGAGGTTAGCAAACAGGAATCAGGGCTACCAAACACCATTACCACTGAGGACATCCACATCATTAACACAAAGCTTCATAGCACTAACAGCAAGCTACATAGCTGCATTAAGCTGGCCTTCCATTAGAACTCCTAACAGAGAACAGTCACAACAACAATCACAACAGGATTCTGCTGTTCCCCATGTTCTTTTACAATCAGCGGAACAAGCTGGTAAATCAAGCTCTTGCCCAAACCAGTTGGAAGAAAAGTATAAACTTCTTTCCCATCCACAAATGCAAGAAGTTCTTCCCTCTGCTCTTCTTATTTTACCCCAGAACAAAATAGTCTTCAGTTCTGCTAAAACAAATTCTATAGCAACATCAACGCTAACTTCTCCCAGCGCTGCCATGTTGTTCAGCTTCGTAGTAAAGGCGCTTGTTGCGGATAAGTTGAAGCCTGACAAGATGGATTTCGTGAATTTGTGAAATCTCAAATCTTGCGTTAATCCAGTTTGCAGCACAAGGTTACCGTCAAGTTCATTCAGCTCTTGCCCAAAAATGTCTTGCTTCAGACAAAAGGACGCTGGGACTACTCACTCAGTTTCATTGCTTTTATTAATTGTTTTCTTTTGTTGTTGGATAAATTTTAGTTCATCGTTTTGTTGTCATTTTTTAGTAGTCATTTTTTGTCATTTGTTGAGTAGACATGAGCTGTTTGCAATGTAGCAATGTAGCTTGTTTAGGCTGAGTAGGTTGGTAACCTACAAAGACACAAAATGCACATTTAATACATGAAAAAATATCACAATGAATTCATTCAACAAGCAAATTTTAACTATTACTATTTAAATCACATTTTATAAAATAATACTTTTAAATTAAATTAAACATTCAATTATTTATTTAAAGTTACATTTTAACTTTAATTATACACCCAGCAAATTAACAAAAATTGTACATTTAACATTTTTAATCAAAGTTCTACTTTAGTTGAAGCTGTGAGTTGAACCTCTTTGCTGAAGTGACTTAACCCCAAATTCACACCGAAAACATCAAGGGGGCGTTGCAGCAGCAAATCGTTTTACGTGCGTCTTTTCAAAAGCATCAATTCACACTGAAAGCATCAGAGCTGCGTTTGGACCAGCGCTGTGTCTGTGGATCTGCTCCCACCAACTTCATTCCTATAATTGGTGGATATTCTTGCTTCTTCAGATGGTTAAGCAGAAATATTATGAACTGATTTATACCAAACAATTTTTGTTTCAAGTAAAATGTACTTTTATGTATAGCACGTGACCAATTACGTTTTTTTTTTATTATTGAGCTCGCTTGGCGATCAGACAACAGTACTACTATCGTGCAAGAAGTAGAATTACAATCTTTTTGTGTCTTAAAGTATGTTAAAGTTCTCCACCTCAAGAATTAACTTCTCATCGTCCATGGTGCAACATTCACTGGAGTCCTTGGTGCGATGCGCGATGTTTTCGTCAGTCATACATTTAGAAAACCTTTATTTTGAAAGTGTAGCAGAAGTTTATTTTGACACTCGGTGCCTGTTTCCTGTGTTTCTCCGGCTGTAGCGCTGCCGGTCGACGCTGAGACGCTGGAAAAATAGAACTCCAACCTAATTTGAGCGTAGTGTTGCGGTGAATCGGTCGTAAGACGTGCGTATGACGTGTACATTGTCAGATTGAATAAAACAGAAAGCAGTTCACTCGCGTCTGACGTGATGCTGCTGTTACGTGCTGCTGCTGCTTCGGTGTGAATTGGGGGTGAGCAGTGAGAGCAACAGGTGAGACAGATTACTTATGGAGTGAGCTGCAGTGATTGGGAGACAGGAACAGGCAGATACACAAGGGCTCTTGCACAGTTTTGATCTGTCCTCTCACACTTTTGTGCTGTCCTAGCTTTTTTATTGTTTAGTTACAGTAATAACTGAACCATTACTTGTTGGTTTTGTATTTTACAATAAAACGCTGTTGTGTTTAATAAGGTTTAACAGACAGTTTGAAGCCTTGAGAATTGTTTATTCAGTTCAAGCTTTTAAAAGTCTTTTCAAAATTGCAGTAGTGTCCAGCATTTGTTTTGTTTGTCTGTTGATCCACTTCTTTGGTCTTGATGTGCAGACTTTTTTTTTTTTTTTTTTGGTTCAGAACATACAGAGTGCCAGCCAATCCCCGGTTCCAGAAGTAAAATTCCCATTCATTTTTCCCATTGACTTTTCAAAAAATATAGTCAGCTATGTGGTAACTCGCTCTTTCCCCTAAAATAACCATATAGTATTTAACTGTTTGAATAAACTTATCTGTGAAGTTATAGAGCTCCTCGGGAATTCCCCCAGGACATTGTGAGAACCTAGAAGGGTGCACGCGCTGGCATTCATCCAGGTCCTTCTTAAAATATAGCTCCAAAACAGAAGTGCATGAAGCACTCCTGTTGATGTGTCCCTTGTTTATCATGTCGCCAGTGAATCATGAAAAGTTATGTGTCAGAAATTGCATTCAGATGGTCAATAAACATGGTCAGGTGGAAAAGTAGTTCTCCTTTTCCCCACAAGGTGGTACCTGGGAGCAGGTAATGCCTCAAACATAGAAGTTAAGGCCTGAACTAGGCCTCTCTTGACTTGCCTCCTCAAAACCTACTGTATATCTGCTATTTTTAAAATTTTATTTATATTGATGATATAAACAAAATGAAAAACTTCTGTTTCTCCTCTGTCTTTGTCTGTCCTCTCTCTCTCCTCTGTCACTGCCTCTGTCTCTCTCTTCTCTCTCTCCCTCCTCTGTCTGTTGATCGCCTCTACCCTTAATGACACATTATTTTCTTATTTAGGACAGTAGGTTAATGCATCACATTTTTAGGCTTTCTCAATTTTCCGCTGTCATACTATTGCTTTGACAATGTAATTAAAACATTATACATACCTCCCACAATTCAATCTTTTGATTGTTTGTTGACAAACTGAACAGGTGACTTCCCAATCCAGCAAGTTCATCATTGTACCATGCCCGAAGAGTGTCCTGGATAGCAGCGACAGTCCCATTTTCAGTCCCACAGTCAGTTCTCGCATAGGGACCAGCTGCAAAGACTGCACACATTTTAAGAAATGATGGGCAATAACTGTATGGTTGTGGATACTTGGCCAACACTTCAGCCATGTAAGTCTCCTGGGAAAACCCATCAATGCAGCCCCTGGCTGCAAACCCATATTGCTTCAGTTTATCGTAGCCATCCACAAGCCATAGACAGGGTGTCCATAAAGTCTCTTTACAATTTCAAAATGATATTACAAAGGGAAATGATGAGATGTCCTAATCAGATTTGTTCCATGTACTCAGTGGTTATCAGAGTTTTTAATCACATACGTACTGCTGCCAGACAGTTACAGCTACGTTCTACAGTGCACAAAGTCCTACACAAGAACTTGTGATTGTACGCTTACAAAGTGTAACTCTTACAGCCTGCACTCGAGCCAAATGATAAACCAAGACCTAAAGAGTTAACACTGGAACAAATTTCTGAGGATGAAACGTTTCTCACCCGAGTTTGTTTTAGCAGTGAGACAACCTTTCATGTTTCAGGGAAACTGAACACACATAATATGAGAATCTGGGATCAGAACTGTCCCATGTGACTCGGGAACTTCACTGAGAGAGTCCAAAGGTGAATGTGAGCTGTGGGATCACCACTGATGAGGCTCTGCTACGGCGAACACGGCAAGAAATCCATTAGAATCTTAATGTGCTTTCTGCAACTAATGGGACCTATATAACGGCAGCCCAGAAGTGCAAAACAAATTTACATCAGAAACAAAACAAATTAACCAAAGCCTAAAACAAAACAACAAATGTCTGAAACAAACTTACAAATTGAACGGAAAGGGATTGTCCCAGTGCCTGGAAATGAGGGGTAAATAAGTTGTCAATCATCCTTAATGCTGAAGCAGCCAAAGATCAGTCTACAAACGCCTACAATTTCATGACTTTGAATAAAAAATGTAGCTACAAAGATTGATTAGAATCCTTGTGGTGACAGAAGGTGTTTAACTGAATTTTGCCTTGTTGTTCAGCCTTTATGGCAGTAATTTTGTGGAACATAAAAACGTATGTAACACCCCCCCACTCACCTGTCTGGATAAAGCCCACCTGCTGCATCCTTACAGACCTGAACTATGATCCTATAGAGGAGCTAATGGACTAGCAGTCCTAGACACACATGTTGCCTGTCCGTCCTGGGAGAGGATCTCTCCTTCATAAGCTTTCTTCTTTTTTTAACCACAGCTGGGTTTTTTACAAGTTTTTCCTTACCAAGAAGGAGGGTCTAAGGACAGGGGATTATAATATAGTTTAGTTATTGTTTATGGGTTACGTCTGATTGTGTGTTTATGTTTGATTAATTGTTGTAAAGCCCTTTGAGGCAACTGCTGCTATGATATGAGCTATATAAATAAAATTGAATTAAACATGGTCAGATTTTAATCAGCCAAATTATTTTTCCACGTTTAAGACCCAAGCACGAATAATGTCTATAAAACCATTATTGTTAATAATAATCTTCCAGCACCTCCTGTAATTTTATTTTGTAATAATAAAATAACTGACCAGCTTTAGTGTGATTCGTCACTGAGCAGAATTAAAAGGGAAAAGCCCAGGCAGAGAGCTGTTGACAAGAATGTCTATTACTCTGGGCTCTTTGCAGTCCATGCACAATACATGAAGTGTGCATGCCATAAATCCTTGGCTGTTTTCTCGACAGCCATACCTGACAGCGGCTGGCAAGCTATGCCTGTCTTCAAATGTCTCTCTACTCCACTTGTCACAATAGCCCTGTCCCTTGGTAGACATTTAAAAAGGCGTGGGCAGCCAAAGCCTTCTATCTCCAGGGCTTTTGGAGAAGACAGAGTTCAAGAGGTCAGGGATATGTGTTATTCTCCCACTGGTGCAGCACTCAGGATGTGATGTGTGAAGATGTGTCAAACGAAAGGTGGCAGCAGAGGTAGATCTGCAGGACAAAGGCCAGACTTCACAGAGAAAGATACGATCAATGCATTCTGCACCTGCATACACACCACACTGTGATTTGATGCTAATCCTGAGCTAGTCAAAAATATAAGAAAGACAAAGACACTAGGATGCTGAAACAGACATATGAAAAAACACTCCAATGAAAGAGTTCACTCAACCTTGGAGTGCATTGAGTAGAACCTCTTGAGTAGTTCCTGCTTACTGTTGACCAGTGGATCCAGGTAACAATGCAATCTCTGGGCTAGTCCTGAAATCCTGAATAGAGAAGCACGTAATGCTGCAGTGAGTGGGGTATGATACCTAATTAGCACAGCTGTTACATGAAGCTAACAGATAAAAGAGCAAGAGAGTCCATTGCTTAAGAGCTGAAATTATCACTACATATTTTCAAAGAAACATTAAATACACAAAGAAAAGTAAAGCACAAACACACTGTGGACTGAACGAGGCTCAAGCTCTGTGTGCACTTCATTAAGGGGCCATGCCATACGCGTCATCAGCTGGCCATGTCTTTTCACACCTCCAAGAGGGGCCCCTCAGGCAGGAGACCACTCCAGACATGATACAAGGGGCCCCATAATAGCATGTCAGTTTAAAACAGTTCACCCTTCCCGTTGTCTCCGTGACTCACCTGCAGCCACAAACCTCTTCCTTTGCTTTCTTTTGAGCAAGCAATAAAATATAAACACACAGGGAAAGCTCATAACATTTAATCCTGGTCTAACTAGCAGCTAGTTTCCCTACAACGTTGATAATGAATGAACTATACCTAGCAAAATTAAAACAAGATGTAAACTCAACAGCTCTATAATTAGCCTTGTTTATTTAGAGAGTAACTTGTACAAACATCGAAAATGAGGTAAACCACTTTGCTTTTCTCTCCGGACGGCAGTTCAGCACATGTCTGTTTCAGCTCTGAGCTGCTGCTCCAATTTATTGCAAGCCACTGTCAGTCAAAATCTTCAGCCAGTTCCACCAAACATCGATAACCCAACGTCACTGCCTGCCCACTGTTTCACTGACTCCCAGAGACACTGAGCGTCCAGGGGCAGGACATTTTTGGCTCATTTATCTAATCAGCGTCTTGCTTTGTAATAATGATAAAAACAGCTTGTTTCCCTCTTATAGCGATCCATTAAAGCTCAGTGTCAGTAGGATTTATACAGCGTCCAAGCTGCTCTGAAGTGAGAGGAGGTCAGAGAACCAGACTAAAACAGCTGAATAATGAACGACATACTCACTAAAAAAAAACAAAACATTCTAGCACACTTTTATTGTAATTTTATATCTAAATTAGTGGTGGGACTCGATTAAAAAAATAATCTAATTAATTACAGGCTTTGTAATTAATTAATCGCAATTAATTGCATTTTTATCAAATAGCAATATTTATATGTCAGAAATAAAATATAGGAGCTTATTTGTATGTTCTGGTGTATTTTAACTTGATTTCAAACTAACACTGCAGTCAAACAGGGCAGTAATCAGCGTTTGTGCATTGATCTCCACCTCCCGTGCACGTAGTAACACACGGTGCGCCTCTCTCGTCTCCCCTCCTGTGCTCTGCGTGTGACCTCCTTGTGGACCTGTCCTCTGTCCTTCGCACCTGAACCAAACAGACCTCTCTCTCCTGTGTGCGTCAGTCAGCTGTGGTCGTCAGAGAGACGATGAGCGGTGCCTTGAAGCAGTGCGTTTTAAAGTGAAAGTAAAGTGGCGCTCGTTGCACGGAGGCAGCCGACCTCTGCCCCGCAGTTACCTGTGGATGCAGTCTGTGGCACATTATCCAACTGTTCACAGCTGAAATCCACACAGATTTGGTTTTGGTCTATGTAGATGTCCAGCCCTGGTAACTGTGCGCCAGAAACTAGCTCACTGAGAAAAGTTCTGTGTTGTGATAGACAAGTACGGATTGATTGCGTTAATTTTTTTTAACGCGTTAATTCTCTGTAATTAATTAATTGTGATTAACGCGTTAAAGTCCCAGCCCTAATCTAAATTTATTAAATTCACCAGTGCATATTTAACCATTTATTTTATGAAATTTGAGGGGAAGTTTAACAACAAAGAGAAGCTGTCTGCCACTCATGGCTGGTTTATTTTTGCCCAAAAATGGGCATTAACATTCTGTTGAAAAAGAAGGAAGTGATGCAAGGCTAATCTTATCTATTCTAGGTCTTATGTTCTGAACAATATGAAAAGAAGAACAATAATATTAAAAGTAACATCTAATCTAACTGTGCTAGGTCCCATCTTAGTTCCATCATTGTCCACTAACGCTCCACCATTCTACAATGGGGCAAAAAAAAGTATTTAGTCAGCCACCAATTGTGCAAGTTCTCCCACTTAAAAAAATGAGAGAGGCCTGAAATTTTCATCATAGGTATACCTCAACTATGAGAGACAAAATGAGAAAAAAAAAAAAAAAATCCAGAAAATCACATTGTCTGATTTTTAAAGAATTTATTTGCAAATTATGTTGGAAAATAAGTATTTGGTCACCTACAAAGATTTCTGTCTCTCACAGACCTGTAACTTCTGTTCTCTACCTTCTTCTTCTTCCGTCTCTCATAGTTGAGGTATACCTATGATTAAAATTACAGGCCTCTCTCATCTTTTTAAGTGGGAGAACTTGCACAATTGGTGGCTGAGTAAATACTTTTTTGCCTCACTGTACCTGTCTCTAAGAAACCCACCATCACAGCACCGAATGACTACAGGCCTGTCACACTGACATCTGTCCATCTGTGAGGTCCTTTGAACTTTGTCTGGTGCTGGTCCTGCAGGCAAACAGATCTGTAGATGAGTAGGTCAGGGACTGCATTACATCCTGCAACACCTGGAACACAAGAGGATCTACACCAGGATCTCTGTGTGGACTACAGAGTTTTTCCTGCCCTTTGCCAATAGATAAACCACTTCCTGACTTATTGAATCCAGCAAGTGAGGCTGGACCAGGTTAGATCTGATCAGCAGCGGTGGCCCCCAGGGATATGTCCTTTCTCCACAACTCTTTGCCTTCTACATGAATGACAGCTGCACCTCCATGGACCCGAGTGTAGCTGACTCCACTGTTATTGGTTTAGAATATAGAACAGGGAGGAGTCTGCTTACAGACCGAAGGTGGACCGGCTCCTCTTCTTGGTGCAGTCAGCACAGTCTGGAACGTAACATGCTAGAGACAGTGATAGTGGACTTTAGGTGGTGGTGCTAGTCCGGTATTGCTTTGCCCTGCGCTGGAAATATGCAGCAAGTCTATTTTGTTTGACAGCACACTCCATTCAGATATCATCGGGATTTCAAAGTAATATCAGTCTGTATGAACAAAATCATTCTTTCTCATAATATCATCATGTTATAGTATAGTCATACTTAGTAGGCTATTTACTTTAAGTTACAGACACAATTAAACATTTATTGCACTCTTGCCCTGAAGAAGAAAACTATGTGAAATGAAAGTGAAGTTCTTTTGGTCTTTATTCATGGCTTTAAGGCACAAACTCGTACTTCTCGCACATGCTCTTCCCGAGCTGCTCAGGGCTCCACAGCCTCGTGCAGTGGAGTGGAGATGTATTCAGTAAGGTCTGCGCCATTGTTTGGTGGTGGCCCTCAGTGCAGTGGAAATCCCTGGTAAGTTACTAAATACATTTGCACAGTCTCTGCATTAATCCTACTACTTTTCTATCACAATATATAATACTACAGCTCCAATCCAAGCATTTGTGAACTTGTATTTTTGTAACAGTTATTTGTCAAGTACCAGAGTGTTAACAACTGACAATAGCAAAATTCCTTTATACTGGGCCAGTAAAGCTGATCCTGAAAACTAGTTAAATCTGTCTTATAACGACATTGTTATCTTAGTGATTTGAGAGAACATAAGAACATCATGGTGAAATCTATCTCACATCAGGTGCTGCCAGAGCTGTGGTCAGTCAGCTGTTGATGGTAGTATTGATGTATGTATAGTGGCTGCTGAGGGATTAAAGAATACGACTTCTATTGCAATCCTATACATTCTGGATAATGCTAAGTGGGGATCAGAAGTAAATACCTATGGCCTCATACATGGATCCCAGCACCACCCAGTCACTAACTCTTAACTTTGATCAGTCATTTTGTAGTAACCAGATTGCTGTGATTTCATTAGATAGTCATTTTGCACATGGAAGCTCAAGGCTTTGCTGCGAGATCAATGATCTAATCAGGTTAGCGTTAAGCCAAATGGGTTCAGAGTCCTTGGTGATATCCCTTTACTGTTTTAATGACTTAGTGCAGATTAAACAGGTTTCAGAGCCATGGATTATAGCACACACTGAAGTGGAAAGAAAGAAAAGGAGAGAAGGCATCAGGGACATACAGATCTAGTGGCAGGTGCTCAAACTTCACAAAGGAGAACACTTGCAATGTACTGCACAGGCAAGACAGGTCTGGGGAATTTTCAGCAGAAAAAAATGACAAAATAAAGATTATTTTGTGTAGGGACTCTCTGTCACTGTGTTTTGCTATCAACGGATGCTCCACACATCCATTTTCCTCCTCACCTGGGATCCCAACAGTTCCTATAAAAATGACTTCACATTTATACTGTACACATTTGGGTTTTACAGTAGTTTTTTGTTTTTGAATTAATTCTTTAAAAAATCTTTGTGTGTGAATACAGCTGTTGTACAAGTATTACAAAGCTATATCAAAATTCAAGCAAAAATAATGCATAGTAAAAGTGTAGCCATCATTTACAGTAAAGTGACAAAAAACTAGAGCGAGACACAGGAAATTCAAATGAGGGTTATTCCACCAAATACTGACTTCAGATGTCCTTTAGTCTAAAAATGAGCACTATTTTGTTTAAATATTGACTGAAAGATTTTTATTTATTATTTTTAATGCTTACAGTAGAACATAGATGAGCCTGCCCTTGCTCTGTAAACACATGAGATGCAGGCTTTGAACAATGCCCAAATCTGTGGACAAATAAAAAGTTTGTGCAGGAAAGAGGCAGTCCCGTCCCATGCAAAGCCTCTTACTCCAGCATTGGGCTGAATCATCAAGGCCAATCTTCCAGCCTCTCCGTACAAAGCGCCTTCGTACAAAGTGATGGTGATGGTAATGAAACTGTTATTGGCACAAATGTGGACTTATTTGATCCACCTCAGAATTCAGAATCAACAGTAAGTATTTCAGCATAATTGCACCAAAGAAATGGTTTGTGTGTTCTTTACAGTTAGTCAGTTTTTTTCTTCTTTTTGGTCTCAACCCTGAAAGCTATAATTCTGGAGCTAAAGCAAACCATACTGGCATCGCTCCCTACCAGCAACATTTTCATCTAGCCCAATCCCAGAAAATATATTACCAACATTTTGTGGCCTGTGACCTGTACCACTGTCTTCAGTAATAGTTTACTATTTTTTCAGATTTTCCTGGGCAATAGCAGTGTCAGTGGACAAACAAAGCTTTATCTGCCTAAATAGGAAAAGAATGTCCCTTTTCAAGCAGGATTTGGCTGTGCTGGTTTTTGGCCAGGACATTCTCCCTTCCTGCAGCTTAACTGGCGAATCATTTCAGGGGGTTGCAAAGGAACAACTTAATCCACAAAAGCTTAATTGTGTTAATTGGTATGTATTGTATTTGTGTAAACTGCAATTTTGTAATCAAGGAAGCATAGTTGGTTGCCTGTCAACTGTGTATAACAGGTGACTTGGTGAAAATGTGCTTTTTACTAGAAACATGTATGTTGTAAATCTAATCTTGTGTGTTCTTTCTTTTACAGAGATGGTTCTTTGAGAACTTTTTGGGAAACACAGAAGTGTCTCAGAAGTGAGGGCAATTATAAGAAAGTGTAACAATGACAGCTTTACTTACTTTACTACTGAGACAAAAACCTTTGGATACAGAAGACAAGAAATTGTCCACAATGAGCCAAGCACTACAGATATCATTAAGAGATGGCCAGCACTTTTTCAAATAGAAATGGTATGTCACCAGCCCTTGGACTATACAGATCTAAATTGGGCAGTGTATTTTAGGTGTTAATAAAACCTGTCTATGTGCTTGTGCTTTTTGAGATCAATGCCGAATTCTAGTGAATCACCACACTCCCATTACACTAACCTTCTCTGCACAACTGGATAAGCACACTTCAAAACTCTGAAAAGGCTCTGAAAAGAAATGGAGAGCCTGTGAGAAAGAAGACAGACCTCAACTGATAACACTGAAAAGCGAGTGTGAGCTGAAATTGCTGATGTATCTCAAAAACCCTGCTGAGCAACTCATTAAAGAATATCAGGTATGGCAACAGACAGTACAGTCATAATGGGAGTATTGATTTCTTTGTAATAACTCATGGAACTACTTGCAAAACATAAAAAAAAAAAATAAGCCTTACCATCTTTATAATATAAGATGATTAAATGCTCCACACTAAAAGGGTACATTGGTTGTCCTTGGGGCCGGCAACAGAGTTCCCAATATACATAATATGTAAATACAGTTGCATCTATGGATTAGATGTTAATTTAGTCCTAGCACCAGTCCTGATTAATCACATGTTTAGATCTGGTTTAGTCCTGGTCTTAGAGCTAAACAGCTGACTAATGAACATACTCACAAAATTAAACTAAATCTAGCACACTTTTAATGTAACTTAGTATCTAATTTCATGAAATTCAGCAGTGCATAGTGGGCCATTTATTTTATGAAAATTTGAGGGAAGCTTAGCTTCCCTTGGTGTAAATGAGCAGTCGCCACTGCTTTTTAGAATGAAATAAATGTTCTTATTTCTTCTTCATACAGATAGATAGATATAGATGATATGATGAGTGGTGATGTGTGGTTGATGTGTTGTTTCCATTTTCATGGGAAGGACACAAGATGTCATCTCAGAATCTGCTCATTAAACAGCCCTGTGCTCAAAGTCTTTGGCTAAGACCCATTCTCAAAGAGCAATGACTCACATCCATACTGGCTCATTATTCTCTAACAGCCCCTATGATGTCACCCTGTCACAGGCTGCACATATTAAACACCTCCTGACATTGAATAAAATATGTTTCTCTGCTGTGTCTGCTCTGAGTCAGTGAGATTGTGGTTTTAAGAAGGCTTGTTGGACACATGGATGGCTTTTGCATTGACTGTTCAGGTGTTCACCTGTTTGACTCATTGTGAATCAAATTAGGCATCCCAATCCCTTCATGTTTTAAGTCTAAAATGTAAAAAAAAACAAAAAAACACACATTGTTTTCAGACATTACACCTCCTGCCCCACTACCGTTCACTGTAACACAGTACTGGTGATCTGCTTCACCCATGAGACTTGTGTCATGTTTAAAATGCATGTGATGTCAATGCACCGGGGGGCAAAACCTCCAAGGTCCTGCTCCAGCACATCAGTCATATGCGTCTCATCAGCCATGCACGATGCGACCACAAGGGACACTGCCCCACCCCTCCACCTAACCCCCCAGCTCCTCCACACACACACAGCCAGTCCTGTTCCAAGGTCTGACTGGGACTGCTCTCGAACTTCTGTCACTCTGTGGAGAAGTGAAGGCCACACCAGCTGCACCCGTTACATTGGCTGCATTTTCGAGATGGGTTTTCATACTTTTATTTATAGATGGAATGTTTTAGGAAGTGGTTACAATACCTTACCATTTATCATATCAAAGACATGTATTAATGATTTCAATGTTTGTTATCCTTCATGTGTTGTCTGACTTATCCAGTGTTGGACGAGTGTCAAGGTTATCTGTCTCTTAAGATTTGTTTTTGTTTTTTTTGTCATAATGGAAACGAGCAAAACATTCAGTGTGTGTGGTTCTAAGGCTATAGTTATAAAATCTAAGGGTGTTTTCACACTGGCACTGTTTAGGTCAGTGCAAAAGAGTTTTCGCCCCGAGTGCCGTGCGCTTGGGTCAGTGTGAACACAACAGCCTCAGGTGAGCACTAAACAGCCGCTCTCAGACCACTCAAAACAGGAGGTCTCTGAGCGGTGCACCAGAGGCTCTCACCACACCCTGGAGCGGTGTCTGTGGTGTGAAAGCTGCTGACTTCGAGCCGACCCACCAGTAGTTTTGCTAGAGATAATTACTGTCATTTTACAGGACCTAAACCCACCTCTCAGTGTGCATAAAAGGAAGTGCCAGCCAAACACACACTGTGTATAAAGTAGTTTCCCCTGAGCGGCTGTGCATCCTGGTGCATATTTGGAGAACCGTTCCCTGTAAGTGGTGGGCCAAGCGGCTCTATTGTGCATTTGATAGATCCCTATCGAGGGAGGACCCAGTTTTTTTCTAACAACAGCTACAGTTTTCAAGGAATCAAAATAAAATTGTCACCTGTCATTCTTCTTGCACGTTTTTGTAAATCTGCATATTTTCTGTAACACTTTTCCAAGGTGAATACAGTGGGCAGCTATCTGTTATCAGCCAATCACACACTCAGAAACTACCTGCTGCTGGAGCACCGGCACTAAACCCCGCCCACCTGCGCTTTTATGAGAGAAGATGAGCGACTGTCACCAAACCTCTGGTTTAGTTATAAGCTGTGTCCCAATTCAACGGCTGCAGCCTTCATCGGCTACATTTGAAGGTTGATTATGTCACAGTCGGTGCGACAGGGGTGTCCCAATTCGAAGGCTACTTCAAATGCAGCCCACGAATGCGGCCTTCCTTTCCCGCTGAACGAAGGCTGCATCGGGTGCATCCTTCGCGGCCCAACATATCCCATGATTCACTGCGCGCTGCTTGTCTGACGTTCGAAGATGGCAGAGGCGGAGAGAGCTGCTCAAACTCCTCCAGGAGTAAATTAACCAAAATAAAAAATTAAATAAGTGTAATTTCTGGCTCCTTTTCTGCTTATGTGACCAATGAATAAAGTGAATTAGCGAGCAGCTGTGGTCCTGGTTGCTAGGCGACAGCGGCGCAAACGTGAGAGGAGGAGCAGCTGTTGACGTACGCTCCGTGGACCAGACCGTCCCATTTTGGCTCGGCCTTTGCGGTCCACGAAGGCCACAAGAAGGAGTAGCCTCCGTGGACCGCGACCTTCGAAGGCTGTAGCCGTTGAATTGGGACACAGCTATAGAGTTAGCAGTAAAGCCTAAGACCTTTGAGTTCATTAATTTTTAGCAAAATGTATCATCTAATTGTAATTTTAGGGCTATTCATTAACTAAGCCATATGCTTTTGTGAGCTTTACACTTAACAAATAACATATCCTGTCTGTTGCATAACTTTACCCAGTGAATGGTGAGAATTTCCCTCGATTAAACTTGTAATCTATATTGACACTTCGGATGCAAACACAGCCTAAATGAGTATAGTAGAGGCATACACTGCTACAAGACACTATGAGTGCGTTTAATCAAGATAAAAAAGAGCTCAGAAAAGTGGAGAATGTAGTTTTATTTTATAATTACACAGGAACTCCAGTTTAACTTCTGTATCTGTAAAGAAAGACAGAGAGAGATTATGACAAATTCTGATTTTAAACGGTCTATACTGTATTATAAAGCTATTAGAGCATTGATAATTGTAACTTTTACAATCGCATGTCACGTAAGGTGGCTCTTTATTTAGAAATTCAATAAAACCTTTTCAACTGTTAGTATCCTGGTGCCCTGCTCTATGGCTAAAGATATAGGTTTAATCACTTATATTTCTTTACAGTCCTGTGGTAGCGACGTGCAAAGCAAAATCATTTAGGCAGAAATCTCGTGAGGAAAAAGAGGCGATTAGAAAGAAGAATGTCATACTGTTATACTGCACAGAGATAGAGACTTGTCCCTGTAGTCACGTGACCCTGCTTCTGTCAGGCGAACAGCTGGGTTAGGGCGCATCTGATTGGTCAGTCGTCAAAATCTGAGCGTACTATTGGTTCATGAAGTGTAATTGGCCGCGGCGTTTGCCTGTTAAAATAATGAGCTAAATGTACTGCGTTTGTAAAAATGTGCAAGATTTTCAACTGGCGACAATCATAATATAACTGAGGATAGTATACACTTTCTATATGTGAAATTCTGATCTCAGTGGAGATCTATATTTTCGATAGCAAAGGCAGATATAGACGGCTTTGGCCCACCTCCTACTGTCCTTCACTGAGTTTCACGTGTAACACAGAGCTAAATTCCTCTCTTTGTGAGAGCACTGTTTTATAAAGGATATAGCCTCACGTGCCCCCATAAATAGTTTGACAGACCACGGAGAGGGCAAACCATGCATTAGGCGCATGATGGTGCATTCAGGTGTGCTCTGTAACACTTTTAAAATGTAGCGCTCGAGGCCTGTTGTCATAGAAACAAGGTTGTCGGGCAGCTGATGGTTATCACGTGGCTTATGGCAGGGGTTCTAAACATTTTTGGTCCAGGGACCCCTTACAGGAGAGAAAAAATCCCAAGGATCCCCTCGCGCCACTTAGATAAATGATTAGTGCCATTTGTACTTCTATATGGCATATGGATTATTTAGATTTTAGCAAGAAATACATTTAAATACATTAAACAATTTCAAATAATATTTAAAATGGCAACATTTAAAATTTTATATAACATCTTAAAGCTTCCACAAAATGAACAGTCTTAGTTTGTTTTAAAAGATGTAATAGCCGGGTCAACTTCAACTAAAGCCCCTCAGTGAAATAATTGGTGAACATTGAACATTTGATGCTAAATAAGCCTCAATATTCTCTTAAGGCTTTGTCAAACACAAGTCAATTCACACAAAACACACTAAAAATCAGTGAGAAGGATGAGCCTATCTCTCACAACACAGTTTCTATATTCTTGGAGGGATGGATGACAAACATACTCTAAGATCATCTTCCACATGTAAACGAGCCCTACTTATTCTTTATCGCAGTCAAAGTGGAGAATGATAACTCACAAAGCAATATTTGCTTTGCTTTAGCAGTGAGTTCAGAATACTCATATTAGAGGGAGGGCCAAAAGTCTGAATGACTCACCTGTAGAAATCGGGCCTTTAAAGAGTAACTCACCCCTGGCCCAGGCCTGACTCTGCCCACTGCCAGAGATTGAAAACTGCTCAAAAAGTGGGCAGAGACCTGGCAGAGACAGAGGAGGAGAACTGAGGGAGGAGCGAGACCTGGTCCTGTGACTGACAGCTGTCAGAGACGTCATGGACGTCCTCCACAGCAGGTTTGCCAAGTCCCAGAAAGGGGAAAAAAATACAGGACATCTGGACTGATGTTTTATGTTGCTTTTATAATAACACATCTGAGATATTGTGAGAAAGGTGTCGCGCGCCGCCGCAGTAACGTGTGCTTCAGATCATGTCTTTATTACTGAAGGTATTATTTCAGCTGAGAGCTGTTTTTGATCGTATCTCCACGAGTAAGAAATCAATTGTCCTCAAACAAAAAGTGACTTAAAGCGTGGCAAGACTAAAACACATCTGTGGAGTCAAAACTCTCCCCAGTGTCACTAATTTGTAGGTATATACTGTCATTGATCAGGCTCATTATGCCTTACTGTGCGCTGACACATGGGGCAGTGGAAGTGCAGCCGTGAGAGGGGAGGGGGGCGGAGGAGACTGAACGGTAAATGCAGGGCTGAGTGGCGTATTTAGGAAAAAGACCACACCTGGCAACAGCGGGACTGGGACGAGCGCGCGGGGGAGAGAGACAGTGAGGGCGTGGAGAGCACGGGCCGTGGGAGGAGGTACTCGGCACAGGTGTGGTAACAAATACTACGTCACACTTGTCTATCTGGAACTATTGAGCAGAAATCCCACTGTTTGACCCTAGGAGGGCAGCACTCTGACGGTTTTCACTACAAAATGTGAATTTAGACCTTTTTTTACAAAACGGTCAAGCGTAAGACTATAAATAGTGAGAGGTATCACTAAAGCCCTGTTTGTACAGCTGATCAGCTCAAAAAATTTCTGCCTTACCTGTGGCTATGTGCTGTTAGAGCTGGTGCAAAAAGATCATGCACCCAGTCCCAGGTGTTCACATCGGAGAAGTATGAGATGAATTGCTCGCACAGTGATGTGAGGTGTGCGATGGCGACCTTCCTCACATTTGTCACAGACAAGTTCTCTGTGTGGAGAAACACATCTTACTCCATCTTGCAGCCTTCTTCTCCATAGGTCTGTTTTCTTCATGAAGGCAGTGATTTTGTAACTAACTTAAAGTATAGATGTGTGGCCTCCTTGGATGGAGAGGTTGAGGCTATTCAGTATCTTGTGTTAGCAAGATACACCAATTTGGCCACAGACCCCGGATCAGTAAGAAAACATGCAATTTTGGGTTTTTGCTCAGTCAGAAATTCTGCCATTTCTTTGCGTAGCTCAAACACACACTGCAAAACTTTACCTCGAGACAGTCACTGAACTTCAGAGTGATATAGCAGTGCTTCATGTTCAACATCCATGTCCCGCCAAAGTTGACCAAACAAACGTGATGGCAATGCTCTTGATTTCACAAAGTTAATTGCATTAATAACTGTGTTCAAAACAAAATGAAGATCACCAAGAGCACCAAATATGTTTGTGTACATCAGGCTCCCGCAACCCACAGGCTGTGGTCTGGGTCTGGACCTCCAGAGCCTTTGATCCAGACCCCAAAGCAATTTTCATAATGTTCACATATTTTAAAAATAACTAAATATTACCGCATTTAGTTTTTGAAAAGGCACGACTAAGACGCGAGGGGTCCTTGTGGGTTACTATAGTTACAGAGTACAGTGATCTGACCGAGACAGCGGCAGATTTAAATGAACTGGAAAGAGCTGAAAACTGTTAAAATAAAAATGAACTCCAGCACAGATTTACACCGTGAGAGTACAGAGAGACAGCAGCTTTTATCTGAACAGCTCTGTCTGTGTGGAGCTCATGGCACCAATGTCCTGACTTTAGAGCCTCTTCACACTGGGCTGAAGTTATCACCAAGCCAGGACTATGGACTATAACACTTATCAAATATGGACTGTTTCTTTTATGTCAGGATTAAAAGAATCTGCATGAAGACGTCTGTGTTGAGTTTTGGAAACTTTTGTCTGTCCTGGCGCTACTTCTCTAGATTTTGTTTTTAGCATCTAATATGTCATCTTCAGCTACAGCCCACAAACACTGTTCTCTGAATTAATATGGACTTTAAATAGCAGAAGTCTCTAATGTCACAATTTCTGGTCACAAGTTCAAACATGAACTGCTGTTAAAGTGGAAATGATAAATGTTTCTCTGGCAGAAATAAGCATTGTACATGTTTTAGTAGCCCAGATTAAATACATAAATATCATTGTAATATAGCCTATTTATTATTTTTTATTATATGTTATGTTCAGACCCCAGCAGGGCAGAACATTAATTCTGTTGGCCCTGAGCAATTTTAGTTGCAGGCCCCTGGTGTACAAAATACAGCAGAAGGTGCAAAAAAAAGAACAAGTGGATATCAATTACAGGAGCATGTTAAAGTGAACGTAATAAAATGAAAAAAGAGCACACTACAGTACCAGGGCATCTGTCCGAGGCTCCATCTTGGATATTGACGTGAATGTCCTGTTAGAAAGAAACTGAAGGTGAAACTGAATTTTTTATTTGTTTCAGCACTGAGCTGCAAACTAGGGAAAGATCACACCTCCTCCCCTGTTTAGAGAGTGTTTTTCCATTTTTACAAAAATAGCCTCCCTGATACCATGTTTGTACCAATCACTCTCTGTGGCCAAATTCCAGGCATTTCTGTCCTCGAAGGAGTTACTTGTCTCCTTCAGATGGAGGTAGACTGCAGACTGTGGTCCAGCTGAGTTTTGTCTCCTGCTGATAAATTCTACAGTGCAAAGGTTGTTTGGTTTCTCCAGTATACAGATCACTGCATACGTCACTGCACACGGCTACGCTACGGGCTCCCGGTCTTTCCCATAGTGGCTAATTTGTAAACTAGGGCTTTTGAATAGCGTTTATATTAATTATTCAAGGGCTCAGAGCTCTTGAATAATTCCCAGGTACTACCCCCAACCACTGGTTCAGATACGTAGACGAAACCTGGAACAGGAACATTATTCACTCAAGAAGATGTGACTGAGAACTGCCTGACCTTCCTAGACTGTGCAGTAGTTATTGGAGACGAATCTTCAGGTGGAAGTCTACAGTAAGCCCACCCACACTGACCAGTATCTCCTCTTTGGATCACACCATCTACAAACTGTCTGTGATCAGAATTTAGCACCAAGCTCAGGAGGTGCTCACAAGTAGGAAGGAGGAAGGAAGAACAGTATGGTCACCAAGCCCTTTAATCCTCATCCTACCAACCTGTGTTACATACACAGATTACTGAGTGGGGTCACTCACAGATTGAAACCTGTAAAAAAACACAATACTGAGATTTTTTCTCTTTGGTCATCATCAATGATGTGTTAACATCACGTATGCGTCATTTCAAATGAAAATATTTTGTTTGAAAATGATTCTTTTCATTATTTTACATATTTGCATATTTAGACACCCAAAATTATAGACTTTCTTTAATAAAAATTGTATGCTTTATGTCAAGAAGAATCAACAACAATACAAACAAAGCCCCTTCACCTCTCTTTATTTTGATGTGGTTTAGTTTAGAATAATTTAACAGAAACTTTATTTTTGGCTCATTTTTATGTTTAAAAATGGGCGGAGCCATACTCACTCTAGAATATTCCCAATAAAACCAACAAACATCATGTTAAGGTTTTTACTGTGTAAAACCAGAATTTGACATTCATTACAACTTAAATAGAACTCTTGATTTAAGTATGATTTTTTTTTTTATTAGTAATGAGCTGAATCAGTATAAAACAGATTTATCAGCTGCAGTCCCTGAGCCCATTTGTATGCTTCAAAAGTGAGGGTTAGATTCTGCTGTTATTGTCCTGGAGCTGAAACTCTGGACTCTCTTTGATCTGAAATGCTGCAGACAGTTTGTCTGAACAAGCTGCATGTGTTTTAATGCTAGTGTCTCATGTAGAGGGCGCTCTAATAGTATGGCTCTTGTGGCCAGGACTGTCCGGTCTGTGTAGGATCAGAGCAAGGCCTGAGTGACTTTCCACAGGTTCCCGACTCAGTTCAGATTCTGTCAGGATTTAGTTTTTGGGGATTTTTAAAATTATTTTTATTTTAAAGAATAGTTTTCTGCTTCAGTCAGAGCCCAGAGTGAGGCCCATATGTGACCAAAGGATCCTCTCTGTTGTGTGTGGACAGTGTGCTCCTGTGGCCCTCAGAAAACCTGGACAAATTTAAAAATGACAGACAGTGACTCCCAACCTCCCTCCAGTGTGTGGCACATCAAATGATGTTTTGTAAAAAAAAAAAAAAAATCCAGTTTAAGTGAAGAAAATATTAACATTATTTCTGTTTATAAAATACTCAAATTACATCAGAAATGCAAAACAAATATGTGAAGTTGTAGAAATCAAGTAGCCCGACAAAGTCATGAAAAATCAGAGCGATAAAATAAAGCATTGAGTCATTGACAAAAAATATACACTCGGGGTCATGTTTTACCCTCACTTTGTCGGATGAGGATTAAACCAACTTTGAAAGTTGGACTCAAAACTTGATCATTTTCATCTCCGCATTTTCTAATTCTGCAGCTGTTAAAAGAGTTTCATTCTTGGTCGACATAGACCTTTGAATTTAGTTTGAAACATCAACCTTTTTCTTTATTTCTTTGTGGCTTGTAAGGGAGTTTTGTGCACAATTGTTCCCTTGATATTATTGGTGATACTGGCCAATGTTTAGCATCCTTAGTTAGAAAGTCTTAAATCCAGGATTTGTTTGAAAGGAACTCACCCCCTTTCAGTCCCCTTGATGCATGGTCAGCAGTGTTATGTTCCTTGTCCATGTCATGTTTCCTGTGTTTGTTTCCCTTGTGTTTTATTTTGTAGTCTTGGTTTGTACTCGTGTTTTTCTGATTTATTTCCTGCTTTTCGTGTTTCCCGCCCCGCCTTAATGTGTTTCACCTGTGCCTCATCTTAGTGTGTGTATTTGAGCCCTGTGTTTTCCCCTGCCTTTTGTCGGTTCATGGTCGTTTCTTTGGTTTTGTCTCCTCGTGTTCTGTGTGAGTACCTGTGGATTAAAGTTAATTTTGAGTCTGCATTTTTGGGTCCATTCCCTCCTTGTGTTCCTCGAAACGTTACAAGCAGGATTTAACATACTTCCGCTGACTGGAACTGGAATGATCTCTGATAAGCGACACTCAATTTTGCAACAAGTCTTAAATCTGACATCCTTTGTACACTCATTAGCAGTGTATGACAATACTGTGCTACTGTCAAACCAAAACATGGATCTTTAAGTGACATTTTTAGTTCATTTTTCTTTTAATTATTTCATTTTTTTACAGCTACAGCAGCTGCTGTGAACATCTGCTGAGATTTTCCTTCCACACAATTCCTGCAGGATAATATTTGCTGTAAATTTAACTTAAAACCCTATGGGTTCATGAACTGAACTCTCAAAGGACAGAATGCTGTGCCTTTATAGTATCAAGATAAAAAATAATGCAAAACCAATGAGTTCATCTCAATGCAGCAGTTCGCATCATGACAGAGATTTCATGCTTTGACCTCTAGTGCTCTTTCTGTTTTCAGGAATTGAAGAACAACTCTGATACCATTACACTTTGTAAGACAAAAACCTCAGAGTTCTGTTAGTTCCTTCACCAGGGAGCAGGCCTTGCTTTCTGACACAGACAAATACACAATCATCAGACCACTGAGGGGTGGTCTCTCTGGGTTGAGGGGTGGCTGAGGGGTGGTTGATTACATTTTGGAGCAAATTGTGTTTATTTTGCACATTACTTTGAGTTTTGGTTTGAGCTGGAGTGTTTTTGACATGATGATGATAAAAAAGAGACCATAATTATTGTAAACTAATAAAAATGTTGTAGTGTGTTGCTCTAATTAATTAGAAATTTAATTCAAAACTGCTATTTGGATTCCAAAACATGAGCCATTAGATGTTTGTATGACCTGATGCTTAAAGCTGACTGAGTTTATTTGAGACTTTTTTGTGTGTGTTGATGTTTTTTTTATCCTCTTTAATTCTCTTTAATCTGAGAATATTCTGTTGACCAATCAATGGCAGGTGCGTCAGTGTCTCTGCCTTGTACCTGCCATGGCCTTCACATGGCTTAAAATGGTCTGAGAGAGTGAACAGTCAGTGCTTCATGTAATAAGTATATAATTAAACTCCTCTGACAATGACATCATGCATTATGAGCCTAAGGCAGATGCATTACTCCTCTCGATCAATGGCTCGGCCTCATTATGCCTGTACTGGGAGCACATGGGGGAGCAGCGGCCAGGCAGCTGCCCGCGGCTGCTGTGGGGCCACTAAGTGCTGTTAGTGACATCCTACACCGCAGCCAGGGGCTGGGCAGGACACTTAAGGCTGCAACGGAAAGAAGGAAGTGGGCATTAGTCCTCTGAGTCTGGAACCATGAGTCATGGTGAACTGTGCTATTGGAGACTGCTATTTTTATTATTAATATACTCACAGATTATTGAGGACCAGTAAAGGCAAGTGGATAATGATCATAAAATTAAACATTACAGGAAACCAGGGCCGCTGCTAAGCCATTTGGGTGCCCTAAATGAAAATGCTTGGTTGGTGGTATGAGGTAAATATTCCTTTTCTGATTGTGTGATGTGTGCAATGAGAGAGGCAGCAATGCAGGAAGTTCACAAAAATCAAAGCTCAAAAAAATACTGTACATTTCAAAATTGTGCAGTCAGAAATGCACTTAATAGTCAACTTGTCAGGATCTCTGTCTTTTCCCTCTGTCTCTGTCTTGTCTCCCCCTCCCTTCTGTGTCTGTGTCTCTCTGTGTGTTTGTCTGGATCTGGGCGGAGAGTTTGGTGTTCCTGGTCTGCCCTTACCACAAGCCCCACCTTCTACTCACCCACAGCCAATTCTCCAATGAAGACCCACACCTTCAGCAGCATAAAGACCTGGTTCATTTCTCCACACACTGCCAGATCATCAGTTTACTCACCGTGGTAATAGTTACTGCTTAGCTCTATACTGTTGCATTTTTGGACTGTGTACTTTTGTTTCTTTTGCTTCTTCAGACCCTGTTTTTGGATTCAGTCAACTCCAGCCACCTTCTTCTGCCTCATTTAAATAAAACTGTTAAACTTGCTTTTGTGTGCAGATTTTGTTCCACTAGACCCAATAAACAACTATATAAAACAACGCCTGGTAGCTTGTAGTGCTACAAGTCATTCCAAAGACATCAGGTGGTCACTGCCTATTCAAATTTAAGCTCTGAGATTAGCAATGTTAGCTATGTTTCAGCAAAAGTAGGGTGACCAGATTTCTAGCACCGAAAAAACTGGGACATAATTTAAAGATTTATGCTTCTATGCTATGCTACTCTATTGGTTAAAATGGGGACAACTGGGACATGGATTGTTGAAAACTGGGACATATTAGTGTTTTACAGATATGTGTTGGGACATAAGACAAGGACCCTAAAACTAGGATTGTCCCGGTTAAATAAGGACATCTGGTCACCCTAAGCAGTGCTGAGCTAATACAGCCAAGTGTGCTCCCAGTAATCAGGAAGAAATTATAAAAAAGGTGGAAAAAGATGTTCGAGCTGTTTTTGAACCAACACCATACTATGACAAATGCAGTTTATTTTCAAATGTGAACAGAAAAGCCAAAGCACTTGAACTAGTCATGACCAAGATCACTGCAGACAAACAGAGCTCCTACCAGGACCAGTGTTGCCAATTTAACAGTTTTGTCACTAGATTGAATTACTTTTCAGACCCTCTTAGCGACTATTTTCTTAATCAGTGATTAGCAACAAATCTAGGGGCGTTTTGTGCCAACCTTAATGACTTCAGTTTTCAGTAAGCAGCAGCAGTGCTCATAACCTCATTCCCTCTGCTGTGAGTGTCCGTACTGATGGCTGCCACTCAGCGGCACACTGTCTGCTTGGTTTGAATGGCAAACAAACTTAAACTAATTAAATTAAGAGGGGTTTAATTCATATAAAGTCAGGTTTAGCCTACTAAAAACATCTTGGGCTCAGGTCAGGCTTGTGGCAGCCTTCAGTGTGGGATGGGGAAGGATAAACTGAGTCCAGTGGAAGTGCAAAAACATGAAGGAGAGACCAATGAGAGGGACAGAGTCAGGGTAACTTAGAGAAGCATCATAATGTTATCAAACATCTTTGATATGGTACATTTCAGTTTTTAAGATGTGTAAACATTTAAAAGGCCATATTTATATTGGACATATTGTCTCCGTAGGGAACAAGGACCCATCCTTCAATGATGCTGGGGGCCCAAGGAACCTTCTCCAGATCTTGAGCCAGGATCCTGAAATTTAGCCTGCTGTGCATGTTTTAAGGCCGTGTCCCACTGCACCGTTTAATACTCCATCTGCCTCCGTCTAAATAAGGCAGTCATACGGTGACAAATACAAATTTTGTGGTCATGGACAGTAGATAGAAGAACATGGGTAATGTATAAATACACCTGACTAATGTCTGGTTAAGTCTGAGTAACGAACAAACCAAGCCATGACAAAATCCAGATCCTGCAACTCCGACCCTGCTGCCTTCTGCGCCTTGCCCTTTTTCTTTGGACCACATTTTCATGAGTCTCAGCCAAGCAGCTGGTACATCAAGTTGTGCCCGCAGAAGGGCCACCTCATCAGGAACATCATCAGGAATGTTACCCACTGTACTTGGAAGCAGAGGAGCAAATGAGGCGGGGGGCCCAAGCTTTTAATAGCAGCTGGATTTGCCAGTGTCTTCCGGTCTGGAGGTTGCCAACGCCTTTCTCGCACTTATCTCTAACTTTTATTTATTCAGGCGTGATTAGACGGTCCTCTATCCATATCCATCCGTTTCTACCATTACAAGGACTGTCTTTGGCCTGAGATCAGGCATTTATGTATTCATTAAGTGAGTGTTTCTTTGGCATTATTCAGCTGTTTTCTTGCTGGTTTCACCGTTCCATAGACGTATGGTGTATTCCGTGGCTGGGGACAGACGAGCTGTCTGCCTGCCCCATAGCCATAAAAGTCTAAAAACCATTAAGATTCTGCCCAAGTAACGGTGAAAACATCAAAAAAAAAAAAAAGTCAGAGTAACATATGAGAACCCCCAATCACTATCGGAAGCTGGCCGTTGACCATTTTGAACATGTTCAAAGTTTGAAACGGCTAGCCGTCAACATCTGTCAACTTCTAAAAACGTCTGTAAACTAGCTGAAAAACAAATAGAAACGTCCAATAAATGTATGCTTTTGTTTTTTGGATGGAATCTTTAAACGGCGCAGTGGGACAGGGGCTTTAGGTTAAGGGGGGAAACAAGAGCACCTGGACAAAACCCACCCAGACACAGGGAGAACATGCAAACTCCACACAGAAAGGCTCCACACGGTCCCGGAATCGATCCCACAACTGTCTTGCTGTGCTGTGAGTGTGCTAAAAACTTTGCCACATGAGAAACTTCTGCTCATGTAAGTTAGGTTAAAGAAGGTTTAAAAAAGCTTTACCAGACACTATATCTAATAGAGTTTGTAGAGAGGGGAGAATTAGGGGAGAATGACTAGTAATGAATTTTATGATAATAGTCTTATTGTGGTATTGTGCAAATTGGATGTGATGGTGTCCCTAAAATGCAAATGAAATGTGACGTCATTTAGTGACATTTACGTAGCTACTTTCTGAGCAGGGTCTAGCTACTTCCCATTGAAAAGAGTTGCCGACATTGACCAGGACACCGACATTCCCCAGTGCTTTCAGATTAATTCAGACAAATGTGTTTGTGTTTTGGCAGGCTTAATAGTATAACTTAGCCACTTGCTGATAGACAGCTTTCTCTGTGTGAGGAGCAAAACAAGGGGCCATTAAGGCAATAACGCATTTTGCTGAAAACGCCATGATTGTATTATGGTTTGGACTTTGGTGTTTGTTTACCAAATCCACCATCTTTTGAAAATGCTGGAGGAGGTGTTTTGGTCTCACGGCGGGGAGCTGCTCTGCACAACTGTGAAAACAGCATACCAACTGAAAACAATGACGTAACTGCCCCAATCTGAACAGTGATTGGCTGTCTGCTGGGTGCAGGTCAGCTGACCCCAGATCGTAAACTACAAGGCATTTTATGTTTTTATGCTTATACATTTATAATATCTGCATAAGTAATTAAGACTTTATGAGAATGGCTCCAGAAGACCACAAGATCTTAAAGTTATTAGGGAGTTCCAGATGGAAATGTGATTTCCTCTGCTGTTTACTGTGTGTTTTAGAGGATTTGCAGGGCCCCTGCACCATTTGCTGAACAAATATGGATACTACGGTTTGTTCAAACTAACTCTCGTTTTCTTCACACCTCAGCGTTTTGGAAATGCGAATTGAAGGAAGCAGGGCTGTTGTGTTTTCCTGGACAGCATTGTTGTGTAAATAGGCCATAGGACTCACTGTACAACCTTCAGATACAGCCTGCTTCTCTGGGCCTTATTTGTAGAAACACATTTATGTTGAAGGGAGGGAAAGAAGTTGCACCATGTGGTCAAGCACTAGTCAGGAATAAAAACTATTATCATATTAAAAAAAGGCATTAGCGAGTGTGACCATGCATCTGCCAACGAGATGTGCTATGAGATTATCTCCTGGATCAACCCTACACTTATACCCTTCATACCCTTTATAGCCTTTATAGCCTTTAGCCTGTCAGAGGGCGCAGAGTGAAGCTACAACAGGGCGCCCACATTGATTCAATCAACCCATCTCTCTCCATCTGCTCTCTCCTTTCCTCCGCACCCTTTCACTGGCCTGCCCTAGGTCCACCCCCTCTCTATGCTCTCTGTAATCTTTTTCTCCACTTCTCCTCCTGTTTCTTTTCCATAAAATGATTACATTACATCCAGGGAACATCCATTAGCTCGAAACATGTGCTTCCTTCATAAGCCCCTCCCATTTCTCCTTCCAGGATTGGAGATGATATGGTTGTTAAAATTTATTTGGATGTCAAAAGCCTGGCGGTGAGGGAAAGGCGAAGTGCTGATGGGGTTTGTTGGCAAGTTAGAAGGCCAAGCAGATTATTATTAGGGCCATCAAGGCTGAAGACCAGCGGGAGAAAAACTTCACAGACGTTGGCACTTAGTCAATTTTGGAATTGTTTAGATGAGTGGTTCCCAACCATTTTTGGCTTGTGTCCGCCCTGGGATTTGTGTCATACAATGAATACCCCCTACACTTGTTATGCACGTGTTGACGAATCTATAAAAAGTTGTCAAATTATTATCTGTGTTTATTAGGCTATGTACTTTTATTGTCTTTTTTTTTCTTTTAAATTCAAGATAAATATGTAATTAATAATAATAATAATAATAATAATAATAATAATAATAATAATAATAATAATAATAATGATCAGCCTGCCTTAAAAAAAATCTAACAATATAAACACTCATTACACTTTTTTTATGTTCAACATAAACTGAAACAATACAAATAAATAAAACTTATACAAACCTAAAACCATTTAAATAACTTCCCTTTGAAAGAAGCTATTAAACAAAAAGAACAAACTATGACTTAATATTCTTAATACTTAAAATAAATTTTAAGAACTATCGCTGATTAAGTGTTGAGTGGAATTTACTCAAACAGTGTTGAGATAATAAATCACTGCTATCAAAATACAATACCCAGGGAACAAACATTTTAAAGCTGAACTCTTTAACTTCTCTTTAACTTTTTTATCATCTCTAGCTTGTTTTTTGGCTCAAACCATGATGTGCAGCTTTCTCCCAAGACTCAAGGCTTCTGGGTCAGTGACGCTCAGACTTGCAAGTGTCTTCCATGAGTGATGTATTCAAAGAAGTTACACTCGCAGCTTGTTAAACCTGATAAGACTCAAACAGAGACAAATGCATCCATTAGAATTGTATTTATTGAAATAAATCTGGCCCCAGCAGGAAAGACAAGACATGTCATGTGATACATTGAAGGTGCAGAGAAGGATAGAAAATAAAAGTCTTCCCCCCAGAGAATAGACACTGGTGGTGGTGGAGACCAGGAGGATCTTTAGGTGCAGAGATAAAATAAAAGATAAGATATTAAATGTTAAATAAAATGGCTGAATATTGATACACTTGTTAATGCGTTACAACCAGGCTCCAGGTTGTCACTTTCCAAAATCATCTTGTTCATTCATAAACCTTGGTGGCTAATGCTAATTCCAACATTTTAATTCCCAGTTCCATGCTCTGTTTTGTTCTGTTTATAAACACTAAAAGGGTCTATATATTTCCTGTTTAATGGTTTTTAATATTAAGAGTGGTCCATGGCAACAGCAAGAGCTGGATTTTGTAAAAGCACAAAACAGGAAGGAACCTATTACCTCCATGCTGTTGGCTTGTTCTTCCATGTTCTTCCCCCCTCAGGTGACCCCCTCCCCCCCAAGGGAGTGTGATGGATGTGCTGCCGGTGTAGTGATTGACTTCACGGTTACATAGCCAGGCAGACGGCATGAGGTTCAATGCAGCGCAACAGTCATTCCCAGGCCTCCCCACGGAGCGCTCCCACCCACACACCTTTTCTTTGGGCCGAAGCCCTCACACCAGGCTGCTGTAAACACTGACCCCATCATGTCAAATCTTCAGTGTTTGATGGAGAATTTAGGGGTCACTTGATCTTGAACCCTGGTCTCAGGAGGTCTTGTCAGCAGTTTGATATTGTTGTTGAGAGTATAGACTGGGGGTTTTCCTGGGTTACCTGTAGATGTGGATTTCACAGAAGCACAATGGCCAACATTATTTAACTAAGCGGACAGAATGTAATTTGTCTTGTCCATTTAAAATCAACACACAAACAATATTTATTTTATCTCAGGTATAACGTTGTGTTCTGTTTTTATGTCACTGGTAAAATAGAGGCTAATTGGACTGTACTTTTTACTGTACTTTTCACAAACCGGTATCTTGGGGAAGGACTCCAGTTGGTGTTGGAAAGTTAGTCCTTCACATCCAAAGAGCTGCGGCCTTGTCCAATAAGACAAATTGAATCATGTCTTCATATCATTTGATTGATTTTTGACTCTGGTCAGTCACAGTTCACAACTGCAGCCGTATGCAGAGCATGCAACAGCTCTCAGTGGTAAATTCAAGTCAAATTGTGGAGATAACTGAGATTTGGAAAAAAAAAAAAAAAAAAAAAAACTCTTTTTACTAAATACTGCCAGGTGGATCTATAAACTGGACAAGCTAACTGCTGGAATACAGCCATCAGGATGGCTTAGCCACTGCTAAATGAGATGCAAATGCTACATGCTCGTATCTGCTGCTTGAGGTTACCACAGAAAGAGATCTCCATGGTTTTATGATTGTGTTATTGTAAGGCTTAGAAAAATACTGCTATTCTACTAAAGTGGGGTGAGACTGACATTTCAATGAGGCACATGTCTCTCTGAAATACCCAATATAGATTTTTACTAGAAAGAGTTTTGACCCATGGTTTGACTGATTTCAGTTCATCTGAAATACAGTATATGGTTGAGCACACGAGTAGGAGACACCAGGAAGAGACACAAGAAGAAGAAATGAGGAGATACGACGAGGAGATAGGAGATATGAGGAGGAGATACGAGGAGGAGGACACACAAGCGACAGGAGGAGGAGATACAAGAAGGAGACGCAAGGAGGAGACACAGGGAGCTGACATGAGGACAAGATGTGGAGGAGACACGAGGAGGAGGTACAAATAGGGAACACGAGGAGGTGCAAGGAGGAGATATGAGGAAGAGACATGAGGAGGAAACACAAGGAGGAGACACAAGGAGAAGATATGAGGAGGAGACACAAGGAGGAGATACGAGACATAAAAACATTTGATTCCCACTACCGACATTGCATTGACAGTAGGATGCAAGAGAGGACTGTAGGACGCTAGAGAGGACTGACTGTAGGATGCTAGAGAGGACTGACAGTAGGACACTAGAGAGGACTGACACTGGGACGCTGAAGAGGACTGACACTGGGACGCTAGAGGAGACTAACTGTAGCACGCTAGAGAGGACTGACAGTAGAATGCTAGAGAGGACTAACAGCAGGCCGCTACAGAGAACTGACTGTAGGATGCTAGAGAGGACTGACAGTAGAACGCTAGAAAGGACTGACAGTAGGACACACCTTAGGACACTAGACAAGTTCCCTGCGTAGCTGATTTGGTGTCAGCATTAGATGATATGACAGACAGCTGACAGTTTGGGCAGTAGTAAAACACCTCTCAGGGCTCTGATCAATACGAAAAGGCATGGGCCTAATCAATCAGCTGCTCACATATGTAAAAATACTGTCTTTCAGCAGCAAGTGACAGACAGTATTAGCATTAAGGCCGTCACTCACATAGCTACATGCCATTGTCCCCTGTGGGATGCATTACCTTCTGTCTGTGAAATCTTGATAAATAACACTTTACACTGCACGTGCTGTAGGCAGAATCAGGACTCATTTCTGAACATACAGTAACATTCCTTCACATGTCCACGTTCCAGTGCATCTGTTGCTGACACCAGCACAAACAGGTCTGGTGATGAAAAGCAGTCATGATCAGATTTGGCAAGTCTTTTATGGGTGTGACACACATATCCTCTGCTGCACATGCCACAAATGCATGTTCTTTACAAATGTGGCACCATTTAAAAGGAAAATATTGAGAGTACAAGATTTATTGCTTAGAAGCATTGTTAGAACAAAGATACACACACAAACTAATGTTTGAACTCAGTGTGAGTCATGGCCATTAACAGTAAAGACATAATATGGTGAGCCTGCCCACAGAGAAGACATCAATGCCGCCTGAATATTTTATGGACATTTATGAAAAAAACTGAAAATCACAGACGCCCGCCATTTCAAAACTGCTTTCACTGCCCCCTCCCACACACCACTTGGACCTTCTCTGCCTCTCCTTTTACACATACCACTCAGACCTCCACTGCCCCCTCCCTTTACCCACACTCATAGCGAAGATGTGCATGATGGGAGAAAGAATGATTACCTTATAAACAAAATATTTTATTTCAGGGCACACTTGATATTTAATCAAGAATAAGACAAGCTAATTCCATAATCTGAAGGCTAGCTAGAGTTTTAGTGATAAAGGGACACCTAAAAGAATTGAATATAGCATATTACGTGTCTGGTCCTTCAATTTGCTTAGTAAACAAAGTAAACAAAAGTAAACACAACTAAAAGCGTAACAGCTACTGAGAGAGCCTGACCTCTGATGGGCCATGTCTCTCCAAGAGCACGGATGTCTTATGGTTCTAGAGGTATTCTGTGGGCTTAACATTTACATTTTAATGGGAGCGGTGTAATAGAAAGTTGGTATCATAAAATATTAAGCTAACTAGGTATTTTTAGGTACTTTTATAGCATGCACGTTTTTGTGTCATAACTTTAAGCTGCACCTATTGTGCCCATTCAGTCTACTGCCTTTCCAATCCCACTTTGTTGCAGGAGCCCATCTCTATTTTTCTTTGCAGACATGTCTGAGTCAGACATTACAAAATTGTCGCCGGCTGGCCCAAACAGACGCTGAACAAGAGGCTCAGATTTCCACACTTCACTAAAATAGAAAAGATGAGACTTTCATCAATGCTGTGGTTACAGTGGACAATAACCCAGCCCCTGAGAAACTAAGACCTGAGGATTTATGGCTACATGAAGTGAAGCCCAAAGCCCTTGTGTGCGCCACTCTTTCACAGAAATTGTGGTCAGCAGCTGAAAGAAAGGGCCAGGGTAGCTTCCCTTTCCATCATCATGCTGCCCTCTCAACCTATCAAATCAATATGACGTGCTTTACAAAGAAACTGCCTGCAACTGTACATCCCGCTGTGCCAGCTCAGAGACACTGGTGCTTCCCTGGTCCTGGCCCAAACGTTAGGGGCTCATTCCACAGAAGTCAGTCTTCAGGACTCAGATCTCCTTTTAACACTGCTAGTAACCCCATCTCTGTTTTGATCAAAGACTGTCTTTAAAAAAAAAAAAACTGACATCCTACACCCGCAAGAGCTCCAGCTAGACTTATTTTAAAGGATTTTACTCATGTAGTTGATTTTGTTTTTAACAGGGACGTGACAAAAACCTGGTGATGATGATCTTTTAAACAAATGATGCCTTGACTTTTATATATATTTTACTGGAATTGGAAGTGTGGGGGAAAGCTGCAGTATTTCACAAGCAATCCCAATGCTGTCCAAGTACAATTCCATGTCAGGAGTTTAGAAGTGCTTATTTTTTAAAAGACTTAGGTTAGGTCTAAGGGTCGTCGGTCTTCTGAGCTACAGCCAGGGGAAACACAGGAAGAAACAGGACGAGTCGGTTCAGTTCATCAGGACAGTGAGGGACAGGAAACCAGAGACAGTTCAGGTCTAAACCTGGGACACTGAGGGACAGGAGACAAGACACAATTCACATCTGACACCAGGACAGTGAAGACAGGCGCCCAAAATCATTTTTTTACACTTTAAATTTACATGCAACTTGTTTGCTGTGGCACCCTCGTAAGGGAGCACCCATAATAATAAAAAAAACAAACAAACTAAAAAAAACCCCACAATAATAATAATAATAATAATAATAATAATAATAATCATAATAATAATAATACCTCCAAAAATTAAACATGGCTGTGTCTGTACACTCTTAGAATGGATGTGTTACTACTACAGTTTTTGTGTTACTACTATTTTAACACGTTAAAATGTCAAATGTATGTGTTAAAATGTTTTTTTTTTTTTATTACACAAGTTGTACACATGAGATGTGTTAACCTATTATCCAATCACAAAGCTGCATCATCTAATTTTAAACCCAGTAACGACTGTTAGAGCTCCTGTTTTTGGGCGTGGAGTTTAAAGGTAAGCTAGCATTTGTTGATGCTATTTCACATTATTTTTTAATCGTGTAAATCTGTAATACATTTTTTTGAGGGAGGTGGGTGTAGATGTAAGCAACTCTGTACTTTTCTCGTAAAAGTTTACCAATTTGTTGGTTCAGATACCACTCATATCTGCGTGGCTGAGCGCTACAGTAAACCTGGCCCAGCTCCTGTGCAGCTAACGCCGCTCTCCGTTCACAGTTCTCGGTCTGAAGCGACAGCAGCCAGCGGGACTCGCTCCGACCAGGGTCAGACTCACCCCCGCCCCGAGAGAGGGACCAGCATGAGACAGAGCAGACAGGAGCACGGTGAGGTGAGCTCAAAGTATTAGTGCTATGTTCAAACTTGTTCGCTCGGTTTTACTGCTGTTCAGACACTAGTTTATTAGCAGCGCGCTAATGCTAAACTGTATATGTAATATGATGTTATGTCACATCACCGCGGAGCTGCGTCAAGGTTTGGTCGGGTTTAAACCTGGTTTAGAATCAGACTTGTTTTAGACCGGGTTAAGACCTGGTTTAGTCCTGGCTCAGCCGTGGTTTAGACCTACTTCAGGCCTGGTTTAGACCTGGTTTAGACCTGGAGGGGGGTTATGGTCAGGGGTTAGCAGTGTCACCTCTTTGACCATGGATGAGTTTTTAGTGACCCTGAGATGGTGGGTCAGGGTCTCTGAAAGCCCTAATCCTGGCTAAATTAGACAAAACTGTGAAACATATTTTAAAATGCATGTGTGGTGAATGAAGTAATTTAGAAAAAAAACTTTTGTTTTTGTAAAGTGGGTAAAAATATATATTATCCACTAACACTCACACTAACACTGTGTTAGTGGATAATCTGTGTTACAGTTTGTCAAATGGAGGGGAGTGGGACTCCCAGGACACTTGTGACCATGTCCTGGATGGCAGGGAGATTTCTGAGATGTATCAGCTGAAGACCATTACAGAAATCACTGATGTCTGCAAATGTTCACTAAATTCTGATGCAGAATGGGATAGACTTCTAAAATTTAACTCATATTTTATTGAATTTATTGACAGAAATGAATACCAATGTCCAAAACTTTGACAATAAATGTGAATGAAAATGTTTCTGTAGTTCTGGATTTTATGTATTATTCAAGCATATAATATTAGCATTTTCAGATAATATATATAAATATATAAAAGTGTGTTGAAAGTAACACAGCATTGTGCTTTTTTTAACACATTTGTGTTAAAACGTTTAACACACGTAATGTGTTGAATATGCCAACACACTGACTGTGTTGAAAACAACACATTTCGTATTGTCCTTAACTAGACACAGAGGTGTGTTAAAATATAACACATTATGTGTTGTTTTTAACACATCTGTTTTAAGAGTGTAACAGCTGATGGTGACTGAACCTGCTTCATACTCACAGTGCTTATGGTGACATCACACTGATGTCACAACCTAATATTCATCCACCTGAGCAGGAACTTGAAGTACTGGGAATGTCTAGTTTCACTTGGTTTCTCTTTCAAAATGTGTTATTTCAGCAGTAGTACCTGGAACAGGATGTGGACCAAAAGACTAGTATAGTACTGTACCCAGGGGCGGCTCCAGACAAATATCGAGGGGGTCCAGATTAAATAAAAATGGGGCAATGAAATTCTGATGCAACAATATACACCAAAAACAATAGGCTAAAATCAATATACAAAATATAAATTACCATTAGTCTTGAGCAACAATACTATCTAGACCAGTGGTGCCCAACCTTTTTCGGCTCGTGATCTACTTTTAAAGTCATCAAGGCCAGGAGATCTACCTTTATTTAAATTTTTTTACCCATTATTTCTATTAGGCACAGCATGGTGGGCATTTATCAGGATTATTATTATAGCAGTGGCTAAACATGAAAATAAAAATATAAATAACCACTTCAATAAAATCACATTTTATTAAACTAAAATGATAAACATTCATTATCAACTCAGGACAAGAATAACTGAATCTAATAAATGTAGATTTAATTTTGTCAGTGATATTTACAGCATTACCTAAAACAGCTGATTATTATGGATTATAATAGGCCTACTATATTTATAAGTAGGCCTGAATTAAACTGCAGTATCAATGCAGCTTATCATCAAAGCTCAACATTATTTTAGTAACATTGGAGGAGTGACAGGAGCTCCATGGTAACGCTCAGGGGAGGAGCTTGTGAGACTTTGACAAAGTCAGCTTTCCTCACGGCTCACAACAACAAACTACTGCAGGATAAAAACAGAGCAAACAGGTGACATACATCAGGCTCTGACTCCTTCCTCACCTGTCTCCTCCCTGATACCGCTGCCTCTCCTGTGTGGGTGTGTGCGTGTGCATGTGTGTGTGTGTGTGCACGTTTGTGTGTCTGTGTGCGTCAGCTCCATGGCAGTGTTCAGAGCGGCCGCGGAGCGCGAGCCGCCTGCAGCCTCCACAACAGAACTGAAGTGAAAGCGGCCAGAACTCTGATTGTTATTAAGTTGCTTGTATTCGGTTTAGTTCGTAGCTCGTGTGGTTTCCTTGCGCTTCTGTGGTGTGTTAGAAAGAATCTCAGACTGGTCGATCTCTGTGGGTCAGTAAAATGCCATAGGCATATGACTTTATTTGGAAAGGCAGGGCTCTGTGATCTACCCGCACTGCCTTTACGATCGACTGGTAGATCATGATCGACGGGTTGAGGACCCCTGATCTAGACTATCTTCAGCATAACTGCTGTATACAATCAATAAGTATTAAGTAACTAGTATTTTTACTGATTATTAGTTACATTAGTTACTTTGAAATGAAATGAGGTTCTTTAATGAGTTAATTACAATTTATTAATTTATTACAGAAAATGTATGCATTAAAACAAATTTAATCACACTTGTATGGTCTTACGGAACTTTTATCAGTGACCCAATTTCTGGCACATGATAACCAGGGCTGGACATCCACACCAAACAAACACCAAATGTGAGTATTTCAGCTTCAACCAGTTGGATATACAGTATGTGTTGTGCCTATACGAATTCACTTCAGGTAACTGTGGGTTTCCTCTGAGGCCAGTCCGCCTGCGCACATCCAGTGCACGGCTTCACCCCCAAACACACTCTTGGTATCTCTGATCGTTGTCACAGCTGACTGACGCATTCATGCACACACGGCACAGGTCTATGCACAAACGCTGAATACTGCCGTTTGATTGAATGGGGGGTTCTGCAGAAAGTGGCTCGCCTTCATATGTGACACAGCGGTGAGGGCACGCCTGTAAAACACGGACCTCTTCGTCAGTGGTGTTTTGAAATCAATCAGTTCTGAGGTGCTCACAGTCCTATATCAAGAAGCCATTACTTATGTGAGGCTTTTAATTTCCACTCCATCTGTCAGGCCTGTTGAAATATGGAATCTCATTATTTTGAACAGGTGGGGAGGGGGACAACATGAATCATTTGATTTTCAGCTCACCCTGACAGATTGTTTATGGCCTCCACCTTTCTCACGCTGGAGAGTCAACCTGCCAGTCAAGGTGAAAAACTGAAGTCCAACACGACATTTTGTTTTTGAGCTCTGTGTAGTGGTTGGTTAAAACAAATATTCCTTTTGCTAATAATAGTTTTCAGACTTCGTGAGAACAATAGATTACTCGCAAAATGTAATATATTCACCCACAGTGTTTGTAAATTCATTTAAATCAGTATCCTAGTCCAGCTGTAATGCTGGATAGACTCATCTATCCAAACCAGAACTTATCTCTTGTGTTTTTTCAGGACTGGTGTGTACGACGGAACCCGTACTGCACACTACACCCTTTGTTGAAGTTTCTGAGTGCATGAAGTGTGAGTGCACAAGGGTCCAGTCGAGTTAAAAAGAAGAATTTAGACAGTTCACACTCACGTTATGAAAGTCACAAGGTAAAAATATATAATAGAGTCAACAGCTGTCTTTTAGCAGTGTGATTGCTAAACTGTTGGATTTATCTGAGAGTTAATGACAGTTGATAAGTGCCACAGAAAGATCAGTTGTTGTTACCTGGACAATAGGCATATTCCTTTAAAATTTCCATCAGTTTGCTGTTAATGCAATACTTTTCGTTTGACAGTTAGCGTTCACTGCTAAGTTGTTGAGACACAAAAGCAGGATCATTCAAAAACATCACAATAAAAGGCATTGTGGGTAATATACTTCAGTGAAGTCTGCATCGATCCACACTGACTGGAAGTCTGCAGTGAAGTCTGTGGTGAAGTGTGATTCCGAATGTTGAAGAGAATAGGACACGTAAGTGTGTGTATTGAGACTGATGTCTGACAAGTCAAGTGGAGCTCTCTAAAAGGTTTTATATGCACCCTTTATATGGAGCCTTAACACAAGTCCAGACATTTTAAGTTGTGGATAGGATTGTTGAAAGCCACTCAAAGACTTCCTGGGTTCACAGTTATTAAAATCACCCATAACGAGCATAGGTGCAAGAACAAAAAAAAGAAAAAGCAGAGCAGGAAAACTTAAAATCAGCCATATCAGATCATTGCAAAAGGAATACCCACATCATGGACTGGGAGAGCCATGGGTCACTGGATTGGAGTCACATAAACACAAACGCTGGATCAAAGAGGCAATTGAAATCAGAAAGCGGGGACAGAACACCATGAACCGGAATGAGGGTGCTTTTCTCCTCTCACACACCTGGGACTTGCTCCTCCAGAGACCACCTCGTAGTGGGGGGCGTCAGGTTGACCACGCCTGGGGAGATCAGCTGATAAGGACACGTCACAACAGGCATGTGACAGTTCTGACAAAAACTGTAGCACAGTTGAAACATGTAAAGGTAAAAAGTTAACATCTCAATATTTTTTTATGTGTCTGAATAGAAATAATAATAAAAAAATAATTAACACAGGTGTATCCAGGATAATTTCCTGAAGCTGCTGCAAAGTGTTCGCAACGGCTCGAGTGGCCAATTAAGCATCTGCTCTGGGGTGAATGTATACAAAAAAAACAATCACAAAAAAATTTGGTAATTCCTGAGGCAAATAAAAGGGACAAAGTGACACTGCCATAAATTGAATGTCTGTGATGCATTGTGCCTCTCTTATTACTACTGTATTACACCAGTTACGGTCAGACACACGCCGCCACTGAGTGACTCACTGGTCACTGTGGCGTCTCTAGCAAGCCGGTAGGGAACCCCGAAGCCATTGATCTCAAAGCTCAGTCAAAGAGTCCTGTTTCCTGAGCCATCTCTTGGTTAGAGCAATAAGACAGGCGCTCCTCCTTGTACTCCTCCACAAACTTAACATTTGCCTGAAGCTCATCCACCTTATTGTGCAGCGACTGAACATTTGCCAGGAGCATAGTTGAAAAGTGCTGTGAAATAAGAGCAGGAATGTTTATCAAAAATGAGTATATGGTAACAAAAATATATGCTTACAACACACTATAACTGACGCTAGCCCTAACTCTTCTTGTTGCTCTTATTTGTGCCTTTACACCATTTGTACACACTTCTGCCTCTTATTGAACAGATGGAGGGTTTTGCTGATCCGTTATTTAATATATTACATGTGTGTTATCTAAGGAGCTTCTGGTGGCAGCAGAGGTCTGGAGCCCACTGCTGCTGAGTCAGCTCTCTGAGGAGCACTGGTGCCAGGGCTGACGTACCTCTGCCAGGAACAGACATGTGATCTGCTCTGACTCATTCAGTCCTCTGTGAGAGCGCACGAGGCCTGCGCCCAATCATTATAGATCAGATTTCTGAATCAACTGGATGATGTCATGTGCTTATGAAAATGGACATATAAGAAAAAAATAGAAAATGAGATTTTTTTTAAAATTAACTGTAAGCAATATTTCCAATTTAAAAGAAATTAATACTTTTAACCCTGTGTGTACTGAATTAAACCTCCATACTTTCCATAATACTCTAATTGCCTTGCACCTTTGTTGAAGCATATGAAAGAACAGAGTGGCGGTCAGCAGTAGCTGAGACTCATGTGTAAAGCAGACTCCAACTATGCTCATTGTCTGGCATTAGTTTGATTTCTTCAGACAACTCAAACCACTCTTGTCTCAATCTACATGCAGAGCAGAGAGCTGAGGTACTGAGACCATTGTGCAAATTGGTGTCATGCAGCCCCCTGCTTGCAGTCTGGTGGTCCTCCTCTGAGCGGATGTCCACTGAACTGTTGGCCACAGTCAGGACAGTGCGTGACAAACTGGATACAGCAGTGTCTGCACCTCACTACTCACGGATTATGAGAGAGTGATCACATCTCACAACTAAAGGTTAAAAAGACGTCATCTGAACTTGGTTTTTCAAAACCAAGTCCAGATGACTTCTTTTTTGACCCTCTCAGCCCCACCACATGTCTACTGCACATCTATGAGAAACAGTGCTCTTATACTCTTTACACCCACCTCCTGATACAGTACGAGGTAACCTCTGCCAAACACAGTAGTATGGCTTTACTCCCTTGGTTAATCTCACATCATCATATCAGGCCTGCTATTGATTTCTGGGGAAAGTCGTAGTACTTCCTTTGTCAGTCGAGGGCTTGTTGCTGGGCAACAGAATGACCCAACTCAGTTAAGGCGGCCTCAGCCCCTTACACATCCTCCTGACAAGGAAGCTCCCTTCCAGAGTGAGCTCCCTAAGAACCCTAACCAGAGACAAGGCTAGACTATAATTCAAGCACCCTTAAAAATTAGATGAACTTAAAGAATATATGTTGACACTATAATTGTGGATTTGAAAGTGATAATGTTCCATTTCTTCTAGAGCTGAAATTGGGAGCAAAATATCCAGCCTGTCCCGGATCCGAAACATTACGTGTAATTATGGACCCGGCCCGACCCAAGCCTGTTCTTACTGACAATTATATACATAATCCCGAGGTTGACTGACAGCGTATGTGCTGCCTGCTATACTTAAACATATAAAGCCATCATTTACCCTAAACTAACCATTCTGCTGGTTTCCTTTTCCTCTGCTTCAGCACAAAAAAATATTACAGATGCACTTACCTGCTGAAGGGGGCTTCTGTTCAGTATGCTGTTAATTTATTAGAAAAATGATCTGTGTGTAACTTTGTCTAGTCACAGGCACACATTTTGGATTTGAACTTAGTGTAGTCATCAGGGTTGCCAGATCTCACTGACAGTTTTCAATCCAAACAGAACTTAAAATCCACCCAACGCAAAAACAGGTTCCCCACAAAAAGTACAATCAGGGATGAAACCACAAAAAAACATATAAAATACGAACATGAAATCAGAGCAACCAAACACATGAATCCCTCATTTTAAAGCAAATGAACTGATGAAACAAGTGGAGGGAGACAGCAGTTGATTGTAGTGAGTATTTTTGCCATAAAATGACAACTATTTTGTTAGTATTTTCTACAGAATATTTTCTAAAAACCCAATTGAATGATGTGAAAAGCAGCGCAAATTTTATAAACCACCCTAATGCTATTTTTTCCAGCCCAAGGTGTTTAAAAGAAGCCTAATTGTGCAGGAAACCAGCCCAATCTGGCAACACTGGTAGTCACACACACACGTTCACATTCACACATACAGATTATTAAATACACAAACATAGGTTGTATTATACACACACAACTGCTCTTTCACACACTCAAAATTGTCTTTGCACACACACAAAACTGTACAGATTGTTACATTGCTAACTTTGTACATTTTGTGACGATCATCCAACACCAGGCTATGTTACAGGGCATCAATTTTCCAATAAAAATATACAGTGGTAATTTATGGTAATTACAATGCAAAGACAGGAGCAGGAGAGACAAAGACTTGCCTGAGATTTCCACTCCGTTTGTATCAACTGCACTGCGGGCCGCTACCAAACAACGGCACAGACCCTCGCCTACTGGATACATCTCCCCTCTGCTATGTCAGGCTGAGGAGCCCTGAGCCGCTCAGGAAGAACATGCACAGGAAGCCATGAATAAAGACCAAAACAATTATTTATTCAGAAGCAGGAGGACAGAAAACAACAACAACAAATAATATGAGATTGCTTTGGAGTTCACTTCCCTTTCACTTCACAGGTTTTTCCTCTTCAACAAGGAAGTAGTTGGTCTCGAAAAAGTCATGAGTGCAATAAATGTTTAATCATATCTGACATTGTTTCTGTACTGAATTTTAAAGTAAATAGCTGAAGGTATAACTAAGATAATATGAGGAAGAATGATTAAATATAAATATTCTAATCAAAAACATTTATCCAGAGTGATAATACTTTGGAATCCAGATGTTGAGCACGCCAGTTTCCTGTTTGGTGCATTGTGAACTGTGGAGGTTGATCTGAACAGACTCCACCCTCGAACAAAATGAACTTGCTGTGTATCTCTGGAGGTTAGTCCAATTTGCTAGTGGGTAAAAATTGCTAACCTTAACCCGTCGTTCTGCCACACAAACACAATAAATTATACATAATAAATCAAGCCCACAGAGTGCCCTTGAATGCAGGCTTCTGATAAAGCAACAAACCTACCATCGTGGTGGAGCTGGACCGCCTGAATGTGTCCAGCATCATCCTCACACATGCTGAAAACACATGCATTAACTCATTTACAATTTTAATTCAATTCAGTTTTATTTGTATAGCCCAGTATCACAACAAAAGTCACCTCAAAGGGCTTCACAAACAGTTAATCAAACATAAACACACAATCAGACTTAACACACAATCAACACAAACAATAACTACACTAAACTAAACAGACCCAAGACACTTAGACCCTCCTTCTCGGTAAGGAAAAACTCCTAAAAAAAAGCAGTGAAAAAAAAAAAAAAAGGAGAAACCTTATGGAGCCCATATTGAAGAAGAGATCCTTTCCCTGTTCCTGTTAGTCCATCAGCTCATCTATAGGATCATAGTTCAGCTCTGTAAGGATGCACCAGGTGGGCCTCATCCAGACAGGGGAGTGAGGGTGAGGTAGATCCGGGAAGTCCATAGGAGGTGAGATTACGGTCCAACAGTTCGGGACAGGAGCACAGATGGGGTCAGCTAAGGCCCCATTTGTTACTGGGATGTCTATCAACAGCCAGGCATCTAATTTGGTCATCACAGCATGACTCTGCTGTGTACCAGGTTTCCAAGCAGTTTCCTTATGAGCCATCAGGATGTTTGCCAAGTGTTTACTGGCACAAAAGACATGAGAAACTGTTTGGGTGGAAAGAAAGAAAACTACTTACACCCAGGGGTAATAGTGGGCAGGAACGGTCGGGAACTGTGTTCTTGCACTTAGCAGGGCCGCTGCCCTGTGCTGCAGCATGTGGTCAGTGTAGGCTGCAGGAATGAGCCTGGCAAATCACAATAAAATATAAAATAGCATAAACCATGGACACTAGGAACCATTTTGAGCCCATAAAGGCCTTCTACAATTCACAAGCTTCAAATTAGTCTTGTTTGATAACAACTGACCTCATATTCACAGAGATAAGATCATAAATAGCTGATTAAAACAATATCAGCAGTAATAGACAATGTAGAAGAAGGGGCGAAGCAGCAGTGAGAGCATCAGGGTTTGGGCTCCAGTGGCCATTGGGAAACCACTTTAAGAAAAACTTAGTCAGACATTTATATAATTAAAATAGTTAATGCATATATTTAAAATAAAGGGGTTTTGTTAGAAAAAAAACAAAAGAGACAAAAGAGAAGTAAAACCACAAATGTTGCCCATATTTTTATTACAACCTGGTAGGCTGCTGAAAATATTTTATCATCTAAAATGCCCCAGAATGCAGGAAATTACATCTATTTTGTTCAAATATTCATAGGGAAGGACCCCCAGACCCCCCTACCTTTAATTTTCAAGTTGGCAGCCGTTCTCTAAAATGCATATTATCTAAACTTCACCAAAAGGAAACTGCATATGTTTTGTTCAGACTTTCCTGGAGGAGACCCTAAGACCTGTCATATTGTCCCACACACTTTCAAATCACTCGCATTGCAGATACAGTATGAATGTACATGAGAAATGGTGCATTAAACCTAATACAGTATATAACTACTGTATACACTGACTCTGTGTGGTTCCCCCACTTCCCAACCCCTGACCCCTAACCCCTGCTTACACCAGTATGTACACTCACTCTCTCGGTCATATAGGAATGTACACCTAAGCCTATTCTAGTGCACAGGACACTGCTGCATCGATTGCCTAGAAGAAGTTGCCCTAACAGAATGATATTGATCAGTACCACTGATGCTGTAGCTTTCTCTGCCCTCTAGACAAATATAATTCTACTGATGAGAGCACACTGAGGAGAACATATCCTGCTGAATGTATATGCATAACCCTCAGGCCCCCAGGGTTTTTCAAATGTATTTTTTGCTCTCATTTTGTCATTTCTCAAGCTAGGGTGATGATATTTGACAAAGATGCTCATTAATAAATGAATTTTAGCATCACAACTAGAAAAACACAACAAAAAACAAGCACAAAAACAAACTAAATATTCTACTGTCCAGATAAAAAAACCCACTCCTTTTTGATTTCATTGACTTAAATTAAGTCAGTCAGAGGCTAAAAAACAAGATAACTGAAAAAGTAATGTTTGGATTTTATTAAAATGTTTCGGAAAGGTCATAGAAGTAATCAACAATGCAAACGAATAGCATTGTGGAAAAGTCCCTTTATATAACAATTACTGTAGATGAAACCTTTTAGGGCTTTAAGAGGAAGAGTGTGATTTTGTGCCCTTTTTTTTTAAATGGCAAAAAAAAAGAAAGAAAAAAAAAAGCCACCTCGGCAGTGACACAATACTTAAATACATGAGTATGTTCATTATACCAGGACTTAGACTGTTTTTCAGGATGGAAAACACATTATTTTAACTCTACAGATAAAGAGCTAACATCTACCAAAAGTGCACTTATAGACATATTTAGGCTTTGAGGAGCTGTAACTGAAGAACAGATGAGTGCCTAATCCTGTTGTATGGCTTCTTCTCCCAACCTTAGAATAATTCCAGGAAGCCAAATCTAATTCAACGCTCAATACAAAGGCCTGTTTTGATGTTTCGATGGGAGGTAGGGCTGATACTGGAACCCCTTCACAGAGGGATCCACGCAGAAAACTTCTTTAGAGCTGCTTGAGCTGATCCAGTGAATAACATGCACTGTTAGGGATAAACTCCATTTATCATTATGAGATTTATGACAGTGAAACTTGATATGCAGAGTGCTAAATACCTGCTGTTTGAGCAGCCAACACCCAATTTCCACTCCAGGCTAGAGTGACCACCTGTCCCACTTTAGGTTGTGCTGCACAGCCATTTAGGCATCTGTCCCACCGCCCCACTTATTAGGAGAATGTCCCTGTTTTTCATTAAATAAATAATAATAAATATTTGTGGGTGTCCTATCTTTAAAGGTTGTGTGTTGTTGCCCCTGTGTTTCAGAAAAGGCCTCTCCATGAAGCTGTGAGCAGGTGTTGGCTGATGAATTGAGAAAATGCAGACTGAGAGCTTTGATTTTTTTTTTCTGTTCCATTTATTTGGATTCCAATAAAATCTCATTAAAGACATTACTTTGCAAAATGTGTGTTTTGGGGATGAAAACAGTACATCATATGTTTTATAGGCTGTAAAAAATGTGCCAACTTGTATCTCAGTAAGTTGGTATGTTAGATTTGAATATCAAAAGATTCATTTTTTGAGTCTGTCCCACCTTGTCCCACCAAATCAAGTAACTTTCCCACTTTTAGTTCTTTTTGAGGTGGTCACCCTACTGCAGCCATGCCTGCTCCACTGCACTGTGCCATGCACTTCACTGCAGATATGCTGTTGTTGTAGTGAATGAGCACAGCCTCTGCTGGTCCACCAGTGCAGTCCTGCACCAGAGATACACAGCAAGACTATTTTCTTCCATGGCGGAGAATGTTCAGATCAGTCTATCTTCTCAAACTTTTTGGGGCAAAGGGACCCCTAACAGAGGAGAAAAAATTCCAAGGACCCCATATAGCGTCTGTTATCAATGTGACTCATGTGTTGCATCACAGTCAGTTTTAAGTGGTTCCCATTTACATTTTTTAATTTTAAATATTATATACCATAACAAAATTCATGATTATAGATTATTATTCATTAATTACATTTTTTTTTTTTTTTGCTGACCCCCCTACCCATGTTCCAGGGACACCAGCTTGAAAATGGTGGATATGCGCAGTTCAGATCCCACCAAACGCAAAACTGAACATGCACAACATCCTGATTTTCAACATAATATCACTCCTCATTGACTACTTTTGTGTTCGAATATGTATTATCATTCTTCATATTCTATTTATTTTATAAAGGTAATATAACAAGAAAATTATCTTTTAAACAGGGAAGTTACCATGTTATAAAGAGAAAATTATCTCGTTTAAACATAATACCACATTTTAATAAAAAAAAAAGATGTTATAATAGGCGAGGGTCTGCGATGTCAGTAGGCAGCGTCACACAGTGCAGCAGATACATGTGCAGTGGAAAACCCAGGTCAGACTTATAGGACTTCTCATGCTGTCTGACCAAAGGAAAATAAAAAACGTCAATAAATAATCTTTACAGACTCTGAAGGCATACTTAACACCCTAACAACATGCTTTAGAGCTCTCTGTTTTGGGTGAACCTATCAGATCTCAGGAAAAGCCCAACTCTGCCCAGCGACAGGCCCTCCCAGACCCGGGCTCCTCCACGCCTCTATGTCCCGCTTGAGCCTCCTGAGCAGCGCTGTTAGCTTTGTTAATAGCTATTGTTATGAATGAGGACCTCTGCTCCCCTCTCTTCATTGGCAGGCCCAGGGCAGCCAGATGGATAGGCCGCTACATCTCCTCTGCTATCAGGACGGCCCAGACGCCGGGCCCACGATTGGCGGAACAAAGTAGAAGGAATGATGCCCCACTGGGGAGAGAGGAGCGAGGGAGAGGGGGCAGGGGCAGAGCAGAAAAGGCCTGTGTTGAACACATGTGGAGTCTTTTGTGCTGCTGGAAGAGCGGAGTGTGGCTGCTGTCTGTGGCAGAGGCCCCCCACTGCCGTACCCTCTCGGCCCCCTCCAGGACCCCCGCCTGGTGATGAATGGTGGTGCTCGCTGAAAGTGAAGCCTGCTGGTGAGTCTTGGCTCAGCTTGCGAGGCACAGAGACAAAACCAGGCACAGGGAACGAGGACACACAGGCCAGAAGACTCTCTGGGTTTGAACTGTGAAGTGATTCAGAACAACAAAAGCATCTTTTAGCACTGGTCCAGCTGCACTGATTCCTACTACTGTTTTTTTTTTTTTTTTTTTTTTGGGGGGGGGGGTTGTTTTTGTTTTTTTAAACAATAATGTTTAATGAATTTTGAACTCTTCTGTTGGTGGGTCAATTCACCCCCCAAACAGGATTCTTTTATTTATTACCTTTTATTTTGAAGTTAGGTCAACAAAATGGGAAATAAAAGCACAAATCACCATAAGACTTTCCATTTCCAGTATACAAGTATACATGTGAGTAATTAGCCCCAGTGCAGTGATGTCATCTCTGGAAAGTTCCTCATGACAAAAAATGATAATTACCATCCTGTCTGACATCAGAGAGCAGGATGTTTATGTAGGGGGTTGGTATGCTGCTGCACCCAAATTAAATTCATTATTTAATTAATTAAAGATGACATTTTAATCTTTAGTTAGTGTAATTAAGCACAAAACAAGAAGTAACTTTGGCATTTTAGACATAATTATGGACAGTTTATCAAAAAGTGCAATACAGTGACAAATTTAAAATCTGATACCTGCTGAATCATATTTAGACAAACATTTCCAACGTATTTTCTGAAACCTCATGGAAAAAATATGAAGTAATTGTAGGTTACTTTAATAAAGCAAGTAGTCAATTTGAAGGATCATTAGTAATATTAATGCAATTCTTACCATAGCCTTTGTAAAATGAACAAAGTTGCTCCTCAAAAATCGTCATTTTGATAGGGGCTCCTATCAGCCTGCTATTGACTGCAGAGCACCAGTGCATCCACCAGGGGGCAGATGACATGTGTTAAATTGTATACAACAGGTTTTAAAAGAAAGATTTGATTAGGTGGGTTGTGCAGAGGTCTAAGAAAAAGGTGTACCAAATATGGTACAAATAGTTAAATAGGGTTTTAATGTCTTTCATCATGCATTGAAATGATCACTGAAGAAATAATACATTGTTTTACAACAGTAAGAAATATGATCTCTCTCGTGGTACTGACTGTCACACTTTCACCACAATCCCACTGGGGGCGCTCTTGACACACAAAGAATTGAAGTAATCAATCTGAAACATAACCTTAACCCCCTACCACAGAGGGACACCCTGTCCTGCATCAAGCTTCAGATATCAGCTTCAATCCAGGCAGTGTTGCCAGATTGAGCTGGTTTTCCACCCAATTTGGCTTCTTTTGAACACCTTGGGCTGGAAAAAAAAATAGCATTGGGTTGTTTTATAAAATTTGTGCTGCTTTTGACAACATTTGGTGGGTTTTTAGAAAGTACAGTATTCTGGAGAATATACTAACAAAATAGTAATTTTAGGGCAAAATAATACACTCATATAATACATATTTCTCTAAACTACTGTGTCCTCCCACTGGTTTGGTTGCTCACATTTCATGTGGGTTTTTCATATGTTTTTTTGTGGTTTCTATGATGCCCTTACCAGGATGGCTTTCGTTGGTCGTCTGCACTCCTTGTCGGGAACCTGTTTGGTTTACTTTTTTTAGTGCTGCTAAGTTCTACAGTTCTAACATTTAGAGTGGTTTGATTTGGGCTGATATTTATTTTGTTGGGCAGGTTTTAAGTTCTGTTTGGGCTGGGAACTGTCAGTGAGATCTGGCAACCCTGGATCCAGGAGGGCTCCCCGCAATAACAGCAGTCCACGTGGGTTTATGCAGCTGGTCCCAACAATCACTGTCAAACCAACACTCTTTTTTTTTTTTTTTACAGGAGTCTGGCCCAGAATGTGTTCTTGACTTCGACCCTAAGCACCTCTCTGGGACGTAACCCAATACTGATCTTAATGACATACAAGGGGTGCCCCATAATGAAGCAGGTTTCCTCAAAAATGACTGTGGAATTAGAATTACCATGATTAATCCAAACGCTGCAAGATAGCTGTATGGTGAAAGTGGCAGGCCCATGCAGAAGCAGTGGGAGGGGATCTGTGCCCCCCTCCCCTTTAGATCCCAGCCATCTGCCACAGCTGCTGCCTGCCTTTAACTGCCACTCTAATTGACAATGAACCCAGAGCCCTGTGATAATTGTGCTGCTTGGTGACTTGGGCAGGTAATGCCTCCCCTTTCAGGATTTATCAGGCCCCATCTGTTCCTAGTAGTGCAGTATGCGACTGAAAAGGCCCCCCTGCCCGAGCATCATGCACTCAGCACTCCCTCGTCTCCTTTCCCCTCCTACTTGAGTGCACCTCCCCCCAGAGCCCGGCTGTCCAGGACCCCCTCCCAGTGCCTAACGCCTCTTCTCTACCTCCACTTGCTGTGCAAATATTGAGCTTCTTTTTTGTGTTGCGGGGCTCTCCGTGCAGCCCTGTCCCCTGGGGGAACCACACCCACCATAGCCACAGCACTATTATTGTTCGCCCAATCATTAACTCAAAATAAAAATAAAAAAATAACTTGCTGAAACTCCCTTTTCCGGTGTTCTGTGCAGTGTGGGGTGGGGGCATTCAGCTCACACCCCTGCCATCCCTCAAGCACCCAGGCTTTTTATTATATACTACCATTTTTCTCACTTGTGGCAGCAATAGAGATCTCAGCTGTGTTGGCAGGTGTTGAGGCCAATGGCTGACTATTGCAGTAGTGCAGTGATTCCCAACCTGGGGGATGAGACACCCACTAGGGGTCGCCAAAGATTCACAGTGGGTCATGGGGCCTCTAGAAAAAGAGGTCCAAGCTAGGGCTGAATGAAAATGCAAAGAAGACTGGCTATGGGGGCAGCAGTAGCTCAGTTAGTAAAGATGTTCACCCACTACCCCAAAGGTTGGCAGTTCAAGCCCCACTGCTGCCATTGCATACTGACCTTGGGCAAGACACTTCACCTACTATGCCTGTGTGAATGTGTTTGTGGTAGGTGGAGGGGTGCACAATGGCAGCCACACTTCCACCACTTAATGTATCTGTGGAGTTAATAATGCAACTTTGAGTGTCTAGAAAAGCACTATATAAGACTAATGCCTTATTATTATTATTAATGCATTGCCATAGTGACAGAAAATGTGTTTAGAAATTGTTGAAAATAGATTAATAATACTTCTGTGTTCTGTTTTTGTCATGCAGTTAAATTTACCTAATAATTTACTTAATTTTCCATCAACATAACTGATAAAATGGGGGTCACATGGAAAAAAGGTTGTTTCCTGTAGTGTGTCGCAAGCTTTAGGGGTGGGCAGATTGTTATGTCTGTATCAGTATCAGAAGTATTGGTACCAACATGGTGAGATCAAATCCTGCTGCTACTCCTCCTCTCCCTGCAGAGTTTTTTTGTGCAGATTTTATGTTAATAAAATATGCTTTTTTTATTTGCTTAACATCGCTTAAAATGTGTTCTTGTGTTCTTTTTTTTTTCTTTTTTTTTTTTTTGAATATTTGGATTGCCCAGGTCAAAAAAGTCCATGATAGTGTTGTAGGCACAAACTGCCATAATTCAATCAATTCAAGTCCACATATTAGCTTGAAAGGTTGTGAGTTGATGAATGACAGAGGTTAAAAGAATAAGGTTAACGTTACCTAAAACTGACAAATAATGTACACTGTAAAGTTATACATTAACCTTCATATGACCAAGTGGGGTAAAACCTGACCCCAGGCATATATTTTTATCATTTCTCAGAGATGCTTTATTTTATTGCTCTGATTTTTCATCACTTTTTCGTGCTACTTGTTGTCTACAACTTCATATACTGTAGTTGTTTTTGGTTTCTGATGTAATTTGAGAAGTTTATAAATAGAAATGTATCAGGGGGATTAATGACCCCCAGTCATAAGTATCTATTTCTGCCTGTGCATTTTTAATGTTTCAATTACTTTAATTAGTTAGTTTTACTAAACACTTTTTTGTGATATACTTTTTTTTATTGATTTTAGAAAAAAATATGACAGTAATACATTTTTTTGAATGAGTTATATACAAACTGTAGAATCAGAAAATTAAAATAAAATAAAAACATGACAAAATAATTAAAACACAATAACCCCCCCCCCCCCCCCCCCCCCCCCCCACCATCCCATCAGAGCCTTAATTAGCAAACATTACATATTGCAGTATTTTGGAGGCGAGCGATAAGAGTTTGCCAGGCCTCAATTGCAACACTTCTAGCCCTATGTACTCTTGCTATAGAAAGTTCTAAATATGCTATGTCCAAAAACAATAATGTCCAGGCAGTGAATAGAAAGGCAGTGTGGTGGCTTCCAGTGTGTGGCCACCATTTTCTTTTCTGCTGTGAGGCCCCTAACAGAGTCCTTCATTTAACCTGTGAAAAATAGTTTAAAATAAGTATGCCCAGTGAACAAGGCAAACAGGATCTGTAACCATTTTTATTGCATGTCATTTTTTGGGAGTAAGATAAAGCCTTTGTATAAAATTGTAATGGATTTGTTATATCATACCCTGTCCCAATCCAAATCAAGACTAAGATCACCAAAGTCTGCCTTTCATAGAGAATCAAATGCCAGGGGTCTATAAGAGCAATGTAATAAAATATTATAAAATTTAGAGACGTGGCCACTAAAATTAGCTAGCACAGACAATAATTTCTTAATGTGTAGTGAAGACAATGGACTCTGCAGGTTGTTTGAGGTAGACTGAATTTGGTACACAACTCAGAAAAAGACAATAGATCCCCAAATATATACAGAGATCCCCTTCTCTTCTAAACATCAATACTTGATGTACCACAGACAAGAAGGAGGTCACGGGCTCACTGTCTGTCATTTTTAAGTTTGTCCAGGTTTTCTGAGGGCCACAGGACCACACTGTCCACACACAACAGAGAGGATCCTAGTCACAATATAGACCGGAGGCAGAAAACTGTTCTTTAAAGTAAAAATAATTATAAGAATCACTAAAAATAAAGTCCTGACAGAGTGTGAACTGAGCCAGGAACATGTCTGAAGTCACCCAGGTCCTGCTCTGGTCCTACACAGACTGGGCAGTCCTGGCCTCAGGAACCATACTATTAGAGCATTTCAGATCAGATTTTCAGATCAAAGAGAGAGAGAGAGTCTAGAGTTTCAGCTCCAGGACAATAACAGCAGAATCTAACCCTTACTTTAGAGGCCTAAGAATGGGCTCAGGAACTGCAGCTGATAAATCAGCTTCATTACTGATTAAAAATTATACTTAAAGCCGAAGTTGTATTTAAGTTGTAAAGAAAGACAAATTGCAATTGTAAAAAGTTTAACTTTATATGATTTATGGTGAATTAATATAGCCCCGCTCACTTTTAACCGTAAAATTTGGTCAAAAATAATGTTTCTTTTAAATTATTTTAAAGTAAACCACATGAATGAAAGAAGTGGTGAAGGACCTTTGTTTGTGTTAGTGTGGATTGTTCCTGACATAAAGTATGCACTTTTTATTAAAGCAAGTCTATAATTTCAGGTGTCTAAATATGAAAATGATATTCAAATTTATCAAAATAATAATTTACAAAGAAAATATTTTTACTTGAAATGGCAGTCTGCACATCACTAATGATGACTAAAGAGAAAAAAATCCCAGTAATTAGTTTTTTATAGATTTTTCTCTGTGGGGTACAAGGTGACCCCACTCAGTGATCTGTATGTCAGATGAGGGTTTTTATAACTTGTACAGAGTGAGGGGCCCCTGAACCATTACGGCTGACACAGCATTCTGCAGCGCTGTGCAGTACCCTCGGTGTGCACCTGTTGGTCAGGGCTTCATTTATTCATAATGACCTAAAACATAAGTCCAAGCTATGGCAGAACGAGATGGTGAGTCTGAAACATGGAGGGCCAGCAGTGTCCAGACTTAAACCCCACTGATAAACTGGACAGAAGAGTGAAAACAAAACAACCTACAAATGCCACACATCTATTGGATGTAGTGCCAAAAATCTATATTTGCACCCATGTGGATTTCTATTTTTGCTTTTTTTTTTTTTTTTTTTACAGCTGATCTACTCTGCCTCACAATTTTGGTCCCTTTACAGAAACAAAAACAATCAAACAATCAATCAAACAAACAAAACCCAATACTGAGATTTTTTCTCTTTGGTCATTAGTGATGTGTTAAAGTAAAAATTTTTTGTTAAATTTGCATATAATTTGCATATTTAGACATTTAGACCCCCAAATAGAGACTTTCTTTAATAAAAAGTACATGCTTTATGTCAGGAACAATCCACTCTAACATAAACAAAGCAGGTGTTAAGTTACACTTTTACCATTATGCTGATATTATATTAAACAAATATTTTGTCTACACAAGAACAGTTTTCATTTTACAAATATGCACTCTTTTGAAAGCACTAGAAGAGGTGTTTTTGTGCAGGCAGATAACCTAAAAAGTGTTTCCCCAGCTCCTCTCCCCCCTCTCTGCTCCTGCTGCTGGCCTGATGCTTTCTTTAAAGACTCTAATTTAAATTGAAGCGAGAGACTGGGCCACATTAGAAGTGAGCACAAAGGCTGACGTGATTTTTTATCAAAATGACAAGAACATTAAAAATGTAGCATTGCTCAACACAAAGATAAGAATCGATTCTGGCTATGGATGATGGTTATCCACATAAATTATTAAGTCACTTCTCCATCCTCTCGGTGCAAGTGCCCTGCTACATCTTTCAGAGATGTGTTCATGGGAACATGGCCTCCCTTTTCTAATGTACGGTCTTTCCTCTGCCGCTTGCACCTGGCCAAACTCTCACTTAGGGCTGAATGCTTGGCTCACAATATACATTTTAAGCATGGGATGGAGCGTTAACACTTGAGAGAACAATGAGCATGATTTAAGCATATTAAGATTCAATGGAGATATTTTGTTCTTAGCAGAGATGTGGGGTATTTGTATCCACAACACAGTGTAGAGAACATAAGAGGAGGTGAATAAACCACTATTGGCATCTTTAGTGTGCCCTGTAATTTGAAACTTTCAACATTAGACGATATACGAGACACAGAAGAGAAAAAAAGATGCAGAAAAAAAGGTGGGTTCTGCATGTTTTCACTTTGGCTGAGTCAGGTGCATGAGGCACAAGAAAAGCATATGGGAATGCTGTCAAAACGTGTTGTATCTCCCACTAAAACATCACAATATAGTCTGTCACTTCTGGGGTTATTGCACATTGTTGGCTCATTTGCTTTAGTCAGACATTTATACTGCCCACCTGTGTCTGGAATGCGTAATGAATGAAGCTCTTAGGCCTAGGTCAGGGGCTTGCAACCTTCCAGATCCTAAGAACCAATTGTTCAAAAAAAAAAAAAAAAAAAAAAAAATTGAATCTGTAAAGAGCCACAACCAATTTTAATGCACAAAAGTCACTTAGTCTATAAATGAAAAATAGCATATGGATGGTCATTAGTAACTGCAAACTATCCAATCTTGAACTCAGAGAAATAGAGTTGCATCCTGTAGATATTATTTGGTGATTGTGTGATCAGTCCATGTGTGCAACTGTGTGGACAACTGTGGCTATAACAGTTTAACAAGCCTCATGCAGCTCTAAAGCCATCATTTGCAGATGTCTGGCCTAGTCTATTTAGTTTGATAAACAATGAACTGCCACCTTATCGTGGTGGGGGAGTTTGAGTGCCCGAATGATCCTAGGAGCTATGTTGCCTGGGGCATTATGCCCCTGGTAGGGTCTCCCATGGCAAACAGGTCCTAGGTGACGGGCCAGACTAAGAGCAGTTCATAAATCCCCTATGAACAGTTTAATATCGAGGACCGTGACGTCGCCCGGTATGGCGCAGCCGGGGCCCCACCCTGGAGCCAGGCCTGGGGTTGGGGCTCGAATGCGAGCACCTGGTGGCCGGGCCTTTGCCCATGGGGCCCGGCCGGGTACAACCCGAAAGAGCGACGTGGGCCCGACCTCCTGTGGGCTCACCACCCGCAGAGGTAGCCGTAGGGGACCGGTGCAATGTGGATCGGGCAGCAGTCGAAGGCGGGTGCCTCGACGACCCGGTCCCCGGACACAGCTTCTAGCTGTAGGGACATGGAATGTCACCTCACTGGGGGGGAAGGAGCCTGAGCTTGTGCGGGAGGTTGAGAGATACCGGCTAGATATAGTCGGGCTCACCTCCACGCACAGCTTGGGCTCTGAAACCCAGCTCCTCGAGAGAGGTTGGACTCTCCACCACTCTGGCGTTGCCCGCGGTGAGAGGCGGCGGGCCGGTGTGGGCTTGCTCATGGCCCCCCAGCTCAGCCGCCATGTGTTGGAGTTTACCCCAGTAAACGAGAGGGTCGCGTCCCTACGCCTTCGGGTTGGGGACAGGTCTCTTACTGTTGTTTGTGCCTACGGGCCAAATAGCAGTACAGAGTACCCGGCCTTCTTGGAGTCCCTGGGAGGTGTACTGGAAGGTGCACCGACTGGGGACCCCATTGTTTTGCTGGGAGACTTCAACGCCCACGTGGGTGACGACAGTGATACCTGGAGGGGTGTGATTGGGAAGAACGGCCTCCCCGATCTGAACCCGAATGGTGTTTTGTTATTGGACTTCTGTGCTAGTCACAGTTTGTCCATAACAAACACCATGTTCGAGCACAAGGGTGTCCATCAGTGCACGTGGCACCAGGACACCCTAGGCCGGAGGTCGATGATCGACTTTGTAGTCGTGTCATCTGACCTTCGGCCGTGTGTCTTGGACACTCGGGTGAAGAGAGGGGCTGAGCTGTCAACCGATCACCACCTGGTGGTGAGTTGGATCCGCTGGCGGGGAAGGAGGCCGGACAGACTCGGCAGACCCAAACGTGTTGTGAGGGTCTGTTGGGAACGTCTGGCTGAGCCCTCTGTCAGAGGGGTCTTCAACTCCCACCTCCGGGAGAGCTTTGACCAGATCCCGAGGGAGATTGGAGACATGGAGTCCGAGTGGACCATGTTCTCCACCTCTATTGTCAATGTGGCCGTTCGGAGCTGTGGTCGCAAGGTCTCTGGTGCCTGTCGTGGCGGCAATCCCCGAACCCGGTGGTGGACACCGGAAGTAAGGGATGTCGTCAGGCTGAAGAAGGAGTCCTATCGAGCTTGGTTGGCTTGTGGGACTCCTGAAGCAGCTGATGGGTACCGGCAGGCCAAGCGTGCTGCAGCCCGGGCGGTTGTGGAGGCAAAAACTCGGGTCTGGGAAAAGTTCGGGGAGGCCATGGAGGAGGACTATCGGTTGGCCTCAAAGAAATTCTGGCAAACCGTCCGCCGCCTCAGGAGGGGGAAACAGTGCTTCACCAACACTGTTTACAGTGGAGGTGGGGAGCTGTTGACCTCGACTGGGGATGTTGTCGGGCGGTGGAAGGAATACTTTGAGGATCTCCTCAATCCCACCAACACGCCTTCCATTGAGGAAGCAGAGGCTGGGGACTCAGAGGTGGACTCGTCCATCACTCAAGCTGAAGTCACTGAGGTGGTTGGAAAGCTCCTCAGTGGCAAGGCTCCGGGGGTGGATGAGATCCGTCCTGAGTACCTCAAGTCCCTGGATGTTGTGGGGCTGTCATGGCTGACACGTCTCTGCAACATCGCGTGGCGGTTGGGGACAGTGCCTCTGGACTGGCAGACCGGGGTGGTGGTCCCTCTTTTTAAGAAGGGGGACCGGAGGGTGTGTTCCAACTACAGGGGGATCACACTCCTCAGCCTCCCCGGGAAAGTCTATTCCAGGGTACTGGAGAGGAGAATTCGGCCGATAGTCGAACCTCGGATTCAGGAGGAACAATGCGGTTTTCGTCCTGGCCGTGGAACAGTGGACCAGCTCTACACCCTCTATCGGGTGCTCGAGGGTTCATGGGAGTTCGCCCATCCAGTCCACATGTGTTTTGTGGATTTGGAGAAGGCGTTCGACCGTGTCCCTCGTAGCGTCCTGTGGGGGGTACTCTGGGAGTATGGGGTCCGGGGCCCTTTGCTAAGGGCTGTCCGGTCCCTGTATGACCAGAGCAGGAGCTTGGTCCGCATTGCCGGTTGTAAGTCAGACCTGTTTCCAGTGCATGTTGGACTCCGGCAGGGCTGCCCTTTGTCACCGGTTCTGTTCATTATTTTTATGGACAGAATTTCTAGGCGCAGCCAGGGGCCGGAGGGAGTCTGGTTTGGGAACCACAGGATTTCATCTCTGCTTTTTGCGGATGATGTTGTCCTGTTGGCTTCATCAAACCAGGACCTTCAGTGTGCACTGGGGCGGTTTGCGGCCGAGTGTGAAGCGGCTGGGATGAGAATCAGCACCTCCAAGTCTGAGGCCATGGTTCTCGACCGGAAAAGGGTGGCTTGCCCTCTCCAGGTTGGGGGAGAGCTCCTGCCTCAAGTGGAGGAGTTTAAGTATCTTGGGGTCTTGTTCACGAGTGAGGGAAGGATGGAGCGTGAGATCGACAGGCGGATCGGTGCAGCGTCTGCAGTAATGCGGACGTTGTATCGGTCTGTTGTGGTAAAGAAGGAGCTGAGCCGAAAGGCGAAGCTCTCGATTTATCGGTCGATCTACGTTCCTACTCTCACCTATGGTCATGAGCTTTGGGTCATGACCAAAAGGACAAGATCCCGGATACAAGCGGCCGAAATGAGTTTCCTCCGCAGGGTGGCTGGGCGCTCCCTTAGAGATAAGGTGAGGAGCTCTGTCACCCGGGAGGAGCTCAGAGTAGAGCCACTGCTCCTCCACATCGAGAGGAGTCAGTTGAGGTGGCTCGGGCATCTGTTCCGGATGCCTCCTGGTCGCCTCCCTGGGGAGGTGTTCCGGGCATGTCCCACCGGGAGGAGGCCCCGGGGAAGACCTAGGACACGCTGGAGGGACTATGTCTCTCGGCTGGCCTGGGAACGCCTTGGGGTCCCCCCAGTAGAGCTGGAGGAAGTGTCTGTGGATAGGGAAGTCTGGGCATCTTTGCTTAGACTGCTGCCTCCGCGACCCGGTCCCGGATAAGCGGAAGAAAATGGATGGATGGATGGAAATAAGGACACTGTGCTCATATGATCTATTTCAGAAACTCTCCCTTCAGTGGCACTAAATGTATATGAATATGAATCTGTCAGTGAGACTGTGTTTGGTGGTGGTCGGAGAGGCCATAGGCACAGATTGGCAGCTGTGGCTACAGCAGTAGCTCACCACCACTGAGTGTGACCTAGGAGTGAATGAATAATGCACCAAATTGGAGAGCGAGATACATTTAATGTGACATTCAATTTTTATTTGATTTTATATTGCGCAATGAACAAAAAGTGATCCATCAAATATATTCAATATATCGATCAGGCCTAGCTTACTGTTCAAAAACATATTTGTGTCATGTGAATGTGTTTGGAACTGTTCTTTTTTCTGAGTAGACAAAGATTTATTTCTTGATTTCTCGGTGCAACCTAGACATGAGTAGTACAGGCGTTAATCCAGAGTAAATGGAGGCTTTGGGTTGATATACAATAAAGTTACTTTTTAGCACAAACACAGTGCAGCTATTGGAAGCAAATACAAGTTTTCACCTTAAATGTTATTGCTTTTCCACCTTCAGCTTCTCCCACAGAGGAGAGAACAGGGGCTTGTGGGAGGCAGACTGAAGCCCACAGCCAGAGGGTGAGCGAGAAGCAGACGGAGAGAGGGAGAGCAAGGCTGATGAAAGACAACGCAATCAATAAGATATATATGATAATAAATAATGCCCAAGGTGTCTCATTAATCCTAACGTGGACCTAATATGCTGAGCACAGGTTTGTGAAATTGGGTCACTTGAACTCACTTTATTGAAATAGCAGCAAAGGTGAGGGCAGGTCCAACTGAGACCAAACCTGCTGTTGTTTCAGTAAAGTGTTAGTGTGTGTGATGCCTAATTTACACCAAATGTGTTGCATGTGCATAGGGCTAGGCAATGTGGCCTAAAATTTATATTACAATATATTAAAAAAATATGCAATAATGATATAAATGCAGATTTAATTGAACTAAACTGAGGTGCTGTGGCCTTTATAAGCACTAACTCAATTAAGGCCATTGTCCTTTTCACTGTAACCAAGGACAACTTATTTCAAAGACAGTTAATGTTTAGGTTATCACAATCAGCAATACACCAGTAACAGAAATGTAACAATGTAACCAAAGCCGCTTTAAAAATAAACTTGTGGCTGCAGATTCCTAGGTATAATTAACATATTTATGTGTGAAGGGTATGTGAACTCCGCCAGCCTGTAGGCTATAATTAACTTTTCTAACAACAAGACAACTACAAGACAACAAAGCAGACTGCACAGCAAACAGGGATCAATAAATGATGCTAATATCTTTTCCATCTCTGCCATAGTTCATCCTGAGCTCACCTAAATCTGCCCTAAATCTGTCACTTCACATGTGTGTCGTGTGCTGCAACTGAGACAGAGCATAAGTCTCACTGCACCTCCACAAATTCAAATCCAATTTACAAATAATAAAGTTGTAAAAAAAAGCACATCTCATTACCTTATTTCAGTTTCTTTACTCATGTTTAAAAGTATATACACTCCACAGAGGCAGGGCCAGGTAACTAAAGGGAAACTTTTTGCCGTGGCAGCCAAGATTCAGGCACGGTAAATTGAAGTGTGTTTTAACCCCTATTCTATTGCTAGATTTAATTTTTGAATTGCCACAAAAAATATTCCAGTATAATCATGAGCCATAAGATATGGCATAGTCCTACATATACCTGCAGACTCCAATTTAAACTGAGTGCTTTGCATGTGCAGTACTTATCAAATATACAGTCTACAGGACCAAGGCCGTGCTACTGCAGTGTTTCTCAATCAGTGGTAGTGGAGTGCATGGGGTACTTGGATTTATTTCATAACCATAAATATTTCAAGCTGAAGTCTCTCATTGACTGCTAAATCTGCTCTTTGACTATGTTTTGGCACACATTTTTAAGTTTAGCTTATTTCAAAGGGGGATTATTTAAATTATTTTTGAATATTATGTAGTATTATTAATTGTTATTATTAGTTTAATATTCCAATTTATTTATTTACTTTTTATTTATTCTGAACATATAATATAGAGTAAAATAAGTAAATGTAACAGTTTATATAGTTATTTTTTTTTTATTTTAAATATTTTAAAGGCAGGGAACTTATATATAATTATTATTTTATTTTTATTTTATTTTATATACAATTTTAGTATTTCTTTTATTTTTTATCTTGACTTTAAAAGAAAAAAAATCCATGGGAATTTATATCTACAGTAAATTAATAAACGCACATGTTTTATAGGACCACTTGTAGAAGAATAATGCACACAGATGAATGAGGAGGTACTCATGGTATGACAGATAGACCAGGAGGGTACATGAGACAAAAATGGTTGGGAACCACTGGTCTACAGGACCAAGGACTGCTACAAACAGTCGACAGGACCAACAGGCATTGAGTGTAATAAATTTACCATGATGTGAAGTGAAGGACTTGGCTACGTGTAACAGCACACTGATACAGTATGAAGTGTGCACAAAGCCAACTAACAGACTAAACAAATCAGAGACATATTTCACCACAAATTCTTACTACTTTACCATCAGTCACTTATTCATCCTTTTAGCTCACTGTTGGTGTTGTAAACAAAAGCATTGCACGCCACGACCACCATTATAGCTCAGACCAGAAAGACTACAAAATGTGTGGTCTCCAACTAGCAGCAAAGTTTAGCCATTTTTGGAGCTTCAACAGGTAAACAGTTCTCACTAATACTGCTCCATTGGTTCAGACTGTCAAGCTCTGGGAAAATGGACCAACGTGGGACAGAATCAATGCTGAGACAAACAGAACGCTAGGTCTGTATCTGAATGTGTATGTAAGGTAGGCGATAAATGAGTCTGTAGTGTGCAGCATGTCTCTGTGAGCTGCAGTGTGTGACTGCAGACCATCAGGGACACAGCTTCTCCCATGGTGTCCTTGAAGGCAAGGTGTCTCTTTGCAGTATATCCATCACAATCAACTCAACATCATTTATATTAAATGCCTGTCCTTTTCTTTCTTGAGCTACACCCTCCAATATGTCTATGAGAATGGAGGTGAATTCAAAGAGAGCCTTAAACAGTGTCCTGGGCCTACACTGTAAAAAAATAATAATAATAATAATAATAAAATCCTAATTTTATGGAAAAGACAGTCATTTAACAGTTTCATGTTTTTAGTACAAAACATTACATTTATGGCACATTATCTTCAAATTAAGTCAATATTTAATTTTATGGGTTCATACAATTAACATTTATTTCAAAATTTTTTTATAGTAAATTTACTATATTTATTGTCCGTGATCTTTCCTTTTACTTGAATTACAGAAAAATGTATGTAAAAGTACATTAATTTACAGTATTTAAATGTGTGGCATATTATATATATATATATATATATATCTACTGTTGTTATATATAAATTGTTGCCCAAACTAAACAGCTAAAGTTTTTCTTCTTACTTTAAAGGTAAATATTAGGCCAAGGATTCTCAAACTCCGTACTCCAGTCCGGATCAAAGTCCCGCTTCCACATAATGTTTAAAAAGCGCTACTTGTATATGATTAATTAAATGTGCGCATTAAACAAATGCTGCAACCCTGTTGTTTTGTTTGAGTATATATGTTAAGTAGAGTATTCCTGGTCTAAAATGATCATGCGGACGAGTTTGATAGTTTAACCTGTAGACGTCTGTGATCATTCCTGTGTAATTGAATGATATTGCTCCAAACACACAGACACGTGTTAATTAACGCTGTATTGCAGAAAGTCCCCGCAGTATTTCAGGTTGTGTTCCTGATGTTTTACTCCAAAAAACTCAGAAATCTTTACTTGCCAAAACTTAGTGTTGATGGCCAGAAGTACGAGAAGAGAAGAGCAGAGAGGCTGCTGCAGGGACGTGTGATGTTGGAGGAAACAGTGACACAAAGAGACAAACAGAGAGAGGGAGAGGCAGCTCAGGGAGATCAGAGCCTCACAGACACAGGAGAGCTTCAGGGGGTTAAGACTTTTTGTCAAATAAGTAAATAATAAAAGGAATAGGCCTAATATTAGTACTACAACATGAAATAAACAGGATGATGGATATCTCCCCTAATGCAGAATTACCTTGAAGCCTGAACATCTGAAAAAGACCATAGAGCACAGTGTATTGATACAGTGAGTATACAATGTACTGGGACATGCTCCAGGTCATTTTTTACCATTATCCCCTGTGGCTCCTAAAGGCATTTGGCTTTATTGTAAATTATTTCATTTTTTTTTTTATATGTTGTGTTTATAAGAATCTTTTTTCACCCTGATGACTTGCCAGTTTTGCATTTGTCAATAATGCATTATACTGCAAAATGCTATATTTCTTGAACAAATGTAATGATATGTTCTATAAGCGGTAATCAAAAACAAGTTTTGAAATGACCGATTGTTCAGGACCTCCGGCATTGATGAGATTTGAAATTTTGACCTTTGGATAAAAAGTTTGAGAACCCCTGTATTAAGCTATTAACTCTTTAAGACCTGTGAACAATCCACTTTTTTTTGCATCTCACATATTAAGAAAATGTCCAATGTGCAATTCTGCAGACATCTAAAAACAGATGGGCAAATGGGAGCGCTGACGTTACCTTAGTTATAAAATTTTGCAAATAATTGTACATTAAATATGTAAAATAAATGTGGAACAATAAGGTTTATGTTCATATTAAACATCTAAAGATTTTCTCTTTAAATAAAGGTTTAACGTTGAAAAATGAGGAACATGCTTCTTAAATCTACAGTTGTCAGTGTGAGACCTCTACATCCACTGTCTGTCATTCTAAGTCTTCTCCCTGTGATTCAGGATATAGAGACCAATGCAATATGGTCAATTCTAGATGTTTTACTCAAAAATGTTGTGCATTTTACATTGGGTTCAGAAATATCAGAACTAGCCAGGGCAGGAGAGGCAGTAGACTACAGATTCAGAAGTTATGAAAACAAACAATAAGCTTCTCAGTCTGAAGATGACAGTTACTGGATATAAATAAGGCTTATTTTTTTGTGCCCGCTTGAAATTTTACTGCATTATGTCCCACGTTTGGTTTAAACTCATCTAATCACCCTGAAACTACCTGCACTTTGTTGTCTGATAACTGTTTATGTGCTAGTGTTGGGAGTTGTGAGCTGAGCTGAAGAAAATTCTAATTCCTAAAGGCAGGAAAATGTGGGACAGGGCATGGGCAGCAGCAGGAACTACTTTTCTACCTGAAAAAGTAGTCCCTAAGCATTTTTAGTTTGAAGTACTTCTAGTAGTAGTTTCAACTACTTATATTACGAAGAGCACACATTTAAATCAATGTCCACATTTTTATAAATAACCAGAAAACAAAAAAGAACTATTAAAATGGCAACTGGCGGAGAAACACAACACCAGAAAACCTACCAACAGCAGCGTGTGGGCGCCAAACTGCAAAGTCACCCTGCAGCCAACAAAACCTGAAGAGAAGTCTGAGCTGGATTTATTCTTTATTTGGTGAGTTTTTTCTTATTAGATATAATTTCTACTTTTGTTAGTCCCAGAGAAATAAGCACAAATTAGCTGCTCTTATGGACTATTAGGTTGTTGTTGTTGTTTTTGTTTGTTTGTTTGTTTGTTTTTAATTGCATTGTGTTAACTAACGATGGGCACTAAGCTAGTCAACACCATAGCAGCGGTCAGAGTCATCAGGCTTTTATATTATATTTATTATGGCTTACACTGATTATTTCCAAATGCACATAATCACAGGCCCAGAGGTAACCCCTGAGTGGTCCAGCAGGTGGCACCATACAGAAAATGAGAGCAAGAACTTACAGGAAAAGAATAAATAAACAAAGCGTTGCTCAAGGCTCAGTTAGACTCAAATAGAGGAGCTGTTACTGAGAGTCCTCAGGCTGGAGCTGGCTCTAGACCTGGTTGGGGTCTCATGTGTCTGGACCACGACTGTGGTAAGTGGACTCTACAGGTCCAGGGTCCAGGCTAAAGTTCTCATTCACCTGAATCTGAAACATGAGAGATTCCAGAGAGTTCCTGTTAGATGAAAGTGTGAAAGAGCTGCAGGTCTAGACCAGAGCAGTCACCTCTGAGCTGGTCCTCTGTGGATCCTCAGGGCCTCTATTGACTGAAACACAGAACAACTCAGTAACTGCTGTGAGCGCATCACATTTATTCTGCTGTCATTCTTTTGTATTAAAGCCTCTAATACACAGTTAAATAGCACAATCAGACCTAAGGCCTGTGTCCTGCTGCAGGTTTACCCCTGAGCTCAGACCAGGCCCACGTCTAGAATCAGGTCTGAATTTACTCTCCTGCAGAACCCTGTGAACAAGTACTGTCTGACATACCAACAGATCATGTGGAAATGCTAAAAGCTGTTGCAGTATGGAGGTCCAAACAAACACCACTGCACTGGACAAAGGATGTCATCATAAAGTTACCAAAGAAAGGTGATCTGGCCTTATGCGGCAACAATAGAGGGAATACCCTACTTAGCACCGCTGGAAAGGTATTCTGCACAATCATCCTACTACAAATCAGAGACACAGTTGACAAGAAACTTAAGACAAAATCAGGCTGGCTTTAGAACAGGAAGAGCCTGTACGGATCAGTGTTTTGAATCAGAGCAAAACACTGCAAAGTACAAAACACTGATAGAAAAGTACCTGGAATGCCAGCTCCTCCTGAAAATACATTTCATTGACTTCAAAGCAGCCTTTGACAAGCGTTGTAGCAGATCTTTCTTTCCTATGGTATCAACCAGAAGATTGTCAACATCATGAGGAATACAGATGAGGGGCCAGAATGCTGTGTGAAGGTGAATACTGGTCCCCGACCACAGCTGACCTCAGACAAGGTTGTATATGGTCACCACTCCTGTTCAGTATGTTGATGGACTGGGTTCTGAAAATGTGCCTTTGATAAGACTGATCTGGGCTTAGTGATAGAATCTAGAAGGAGTTCACGCTACCAGCAGCAGAGATCGTCAGATTTAGACTTTGCTGATGATACAGCAATACTGGATGAGTCAGAACAGAGGTTACAACAAGCAACAACAGAAGCTGAAGTCAATGGTGGCAAGGTGGGACTTAAAGATAATGCTAAGAAAACCAAAGTCATGACAGTGAGAGAGATATTATCTCAACATCACCATATGTAACAACATTGATGTCTTAGAAAATGTTAATAGTTTGTTATATTATGTTATCTTGGTTGCCCACTGACACATGATGGATTTCTCACCCTTGAACTTAATCGACGAGGGAGAGCAGCGGATAGCGGCCTTTAAAAGGACATTCCCCATCATGCAACATAAAGAGCCATTAGCATGAACACCAAGATGAAAATCTACCAAGCTGTTTTACTGACTACCTAGCTGTATGATGTATGTTTTAAGGATGAGTGAACCAGATGTGTGGCTGTAACTTTTGGGACCCAGCACTGTGCAGTGTCTGTGAAGAACCTGGGCCTACACATCTCTGTTGTATTAACCTCACAATTTATAGGGTTAGACTGTGTTTTTGTGGAATACAATGTGATGCATAACTTATTAAAGAGGGCTATATTATGCAAAATTGCCTTTTCTGAGCATTCTACCATGTTATAATGTTGTTTCCTTATCAAAAACATACCTGGAGTTGTGTTTTGTTTTATTCATGCATGTTTGAGTAATCCTCTATTATCTTACGTTGAGTTTGTGAGGCCAAAGTAGCTCACTGTTTCCACCTGACCACGTCCCTCCCTCCTTATGGCCCTGTCCTGTTCAGGAAGCACTGCTACACACGCACGCCTCTCTTGCAGCAACCAAACAAACCCACCCCCAAACACTTTTCAAATACTCGCTCCTGCATCGGTATGTGTTGTTGTGAGGAGCACTGAAGGGGCGTGTCAGCAGCAGGACAGCAGGGAGGGACTCTGAAAGTGAGAGGGACCTAATCTGAGCATTTCTCCCAAAGTCAAATGATGAGTTTTTTCAAATAACTTTTTTTTAAATAATTGTTGTGTGTTACATTTTCAACAAAACGTAAGATGCTGATCTAGATGTGTCCTAATTTAATTTAAAGACACAGAAAAAAACATAATATAGGCTCTTTAAACTAAAATAGATCTCATGGAATAAGCATAAGTGTGTTCATTATTAGCTCTCTGAGTGTTACTTTCTGTAGTGGAAGGTCGGAGCCTACACTAAGCAAAGCTGTGGGTCCTGCAGTGTGTCACCACTGAGTCCAACCTGAGTCCAACCTAAGAGATAGTGGAGGACTGGGACTTTCTCACTGGTTGAGGATCTCTTTCTATAGATCAGTAAGACCAGGACCAAGACCGGGATCACAGGGATCAACAGGAGCAGGAAGAGCAGGAAGAGCAGGTGTTTCGATTTGGGTTTGTCTGAGCGAAAAGTGGCTGGGTCTGTCAGAGATCACCAACAGCACAGATTTAGATGGATTTGATATTTTTTTTATAGTAACAAAAAGTTACAACCAATTTAAATGGAGTTTGTTTTTAGATTCTACAGAGCACAGGAAAAAAATCTGGTTCAGAGTGAGGGGAGCGGATCTAAAGCTGTACTCCACAGAGAGTACCTACAGAACACAATGAGACTCACTGTGGGCGTGGCTCCACAGAACAAACATATACCTCAAGAGCAACTGTAATGAACACATCTGGAGAGAGGGAGAAGAGTAAATCTGAGTAACTCAGGCTTTTACTCTTACCTGAACACACCACCTCCCGGTCACTGTTTCCACTGAAGTCTCTAATCAAGACACACATCTAATCAAGTCTCTCACAGCAGACTTCTTCACACAACTAGCTCTGACTTCATTCACACTAGCATGCATGTTTAGAAAACCCTTCAGCCTTTAATAAACAACCTAAGGCTGCACAAAGGGTGACTCGGCCACTGGAAGACGAACTCATTCATACATTTACCTCGAGTAGAGAACAGCAGGTAGAGCACATGTACAGGTAATGCCGGAGGTGTGACTTCTATAGGGACACCGGCCTGCACACATGCATGCGGCGGTTGTACATGTCATTTACTTGGCTTTATGCTGGATGAATGGCTAACTTAGATGTAGATTTGTCAAAATACAAGTTAACAAAGAGCTGCAACTCCTTCCTGGGCAACAGTGTGTGAAGTCAGAGGTGAAAGGTTAAAGCCCTGTCCTTTTTTTTTTTTTTTACCTGAGCAGGTGAAAGCCCCGCCCCTTTTTACCTGAGCAGGTGAGGTTCACAGCTGTTCCAAATAAGCAGGTGTTCCCTGAGCTGGACCTGGGACAGTCTATCAAAGCAGACTCATATCCCTCGCACTGGAACATCTGTCGCAGAGTGTGCCCCTCTCCATAGAGCGCCCCCTGGAGGAGAAAAGGAGCCGCACAGCCCAGCTCCCTGCAGACCACCTCTGCAGACTGGGGTCCAGGACTGGTTCTGGTGGAGCTCCAGTGATCCTGAGCATAGGCTGGGCTCATGGAGCAGACTCATAGTAGAGTCTGTGACAGGTCAGAGACATCACAGCTCTGCAGCCAATAGGGGCAGAGGATTAAAGCTCTTATCTAAACACTTCAGGTAAAGATTTGAAAAGGAAGACAATCGCACAGTAAACATTTGTTTAGTGAAGTATCTTCACAGTTGTGGCTGATCTTCCATTGTGTTCTTTGTCACTCTCTGTCTTCTCACAGAAACAGCAGAGCCACATTTCTACTTTAAACACACTCTGTTTGCAAACTTCAGGTCAGAGTTAAAAGGATCCACTCCAATCCAGTCTAAACCCAGTCGTTTCACCTCCAGTTTTCCCTCACAGCAAGTCGCTCCTCCCTCCAACCTGAGGCTCTTTGGTTCTGGAGAAATGAGACCACAACAGTTTATCACTAAAACACTTTTAGACCTAAACCTTTTTAAATCTGCAGCGTGGACCAGACCTGAGATCTGCAGAACCAGGAGGAAAACCAGCAGGATCCTGGACCCAGACATCTCCATTCTGGTCTCTGGTCTGGAGTCCACTCTGGTCTCTGGTCTGGATTCTGGTCTGGTCTCTGGTCTAAACTCTCCTTCTGTTTCCTGTGCCACTTCCTTATTAACCATTCAAAGAGAAGTTCAGATTAGGAGCAGTCTGCAGTGAATGTGGTGCTTATGTTTTGGTCAACTCAAAGCAGATGTTTTTCTCATTTTAGGCCACACTCAGACCTGGTCCTGAGCTCAGACTTAAAAAACACTAAAGAAGGTTCAAAGTATGTAGTATTCAAGATGTAAAAATACTTTGTCTCTGTCTCTGATATGGGAAAGATGGCTTAAAAATAGCACACATTAATATAAACAGCATTAGGAACAAGTTAATAAAATAACAGAAATGTTGGGCTGTTATAAGTTGCATGTCTTTGTCGTTTTGGAGACAAATCGAGATGAAACCTTTGATGATGGTGAGCTAACTGTTCAAGGCTACAACATCTTCAGAGAGAACAGCAACAGATATGATTTATTATTGTTTATTATTGTTGATTATTGTTTATTATTAGAATCCCCAATAGCTGTGCTTTACAGCCGGCTATTGGCTGTAAAGCATGGTATTGGGTAGCATGCTACTCCATAGTAAACATGCCCCTGTCCCAACTATTGTGAGACCTGTAGCAGGCATCAAAATTGAAATGAGTTCATTTTGTAATAAAAGTATAAAAATTCTCAGTGTAAACATTTGTTATATTATCAATGTTCTATTGTGAATAAAATATTGGTAGTCCTTTAGTTTTCATTTTATTCAAATTGAAAAAAAAATGTTTCTGGAATTCGGGTTGTACTTAAAGGTGTGGACATTGAGGAAAGAGTTAAATCTGTTTGGGGTAGCATTTGATGAGCAGCTGTCATGGGGAAAAACACATTGATTCACATATAGTGAAAAAAAAATGGGTGGATGACCCCTGCTTCTAGAGTCCTGGGGGTTCAGGCTTTAGCCCTGTCTCACCTTGACTACTGTTCTGTGGTAAGGTGCTGCAAAAACACTTTCACAAAACACTTCTCTAAACATCAGAGTGCACAGAATAAAGCTGCTGGACTGGCACTGGCCTGTCCATTCAGCTGGAGACAGAGCTCGACAAGTCTGCCCACCAGTCGCATGGCTCAGAGAAGAGACTACAGTTAAATTGAATGTGTTTTTTCAGAAATACATGTCAAAGTAAGCAGCCTTGTTTATTTGTACTGTGGTTTATATTATGTGAGCCTGGATAGTTGACCAAACAGAGGGTCATTTTGCTTGACCCATACCCAGAACAGCAGTGGCAGATCTTTGATGTTTATAGCTGTAACTACTTGGAATAAACTGCAATTACAGAAGCTTCTACTAAAGCTAGTTTAAAAAATAAACAAATTAAATCAGTTTATTAATACTCAAAGTGTTATTAATAGTGCAATGTGTTTCTCTTGTTGTAATTTGTTGTTTAGTAAATGTTTTAAATCATATCATTGACTATTACATTCTGTATGGATCTACTTTTACATGGACCCCAGCTGTCAATTTGATGACAGCTAATTGGGATCCAAATAAACCAACAAATTAACAAATAAACCACATTGGTAGTTGAATCTTGAAGAGTCGGATTGTCCAGTAAACAAAAAACCTGACCTAAAAAGAGGTCAAAAATACCAATGAGCATATAATTTCATTAAAAAGGTACCCTTTAAGATATACCTATTTCTGTTTATAGTTAAAATAAATTAAATGCATCATATCAATACATTGATTGAGATTGAAATGAATGAACTGAGTTTAAGTGATTGTTGCAGCTGATTCCAGTCACAGAAATGAGAGGTGAACCAAAAGATGTGCGAGCTTTGGGGACTGACAAAACTAATCCAGCTGCTAGAGCGCAATGTGCAACTAGAATTATAGATGTGGAGTAGTGATCGAAGATATGTCGGTGTTTTACCAATCAGCATTTTATAAATAAGCAGATACCAGTGGCTCAGTCTGCAGGAGTGGAATGAGAGCCACTTGGTGAGTGTTAAAGGGAGCTTCAGTGACAAAACAGATAGCAGAGTGGTATATAGTCCAGTTTGTGAAGAAGGGTTTTGGAAGCTTACCTATAAACATCATCACCATAATCTAAGGCTGGTAAAACTGTCAGGAGGCATTTTGCAGAGTGGGTAAGTGAGGTACTGTTATGTATCATACAGCAGTAATCAATTAATTCATCATTAATCCAGTTAAGTCATTAGAAAATGTTCCAATAAGTTCAATTTATTATTTAAATTAGTCATAACCAAAAGTTTCAGTAGAGTCATTTAACAAAAAATCATTAAAGTGCACTTTCATATCAAAATATTCAAGCAGTTATCAAAAATATCCAAGTAGTTATCAAAATATTCAAGCAGATATCCAAACATAACTTTAAGCAGTTAGGCAACAATCGTAATTTGTTCAAATATGTAGCTCAAGATTCAAGACTGCTTCAAATTGGTCCCAAAGTCTTGGACACAAGCACTGCCACAAAAATAGTACACATGCAACATTCCACACAAACATACATAAGATAGACATGAACTCCACAAAAACGAGAGGTCAGCGATAACTTTCCTCGCCTGTTTTATTACAGTCTCCTCAAACATCTGCTGTAGAGATGGGTGGTCTTTCACTCCTAACACTTTGAGAGCCATGCAAACCAGTCTATGCAGTTCTGGTTTTGTTTTTACAGACAACAGTGATGGAAGAAGTACTCAATTTCTTTGCTTAAGTAAAAGTACAGATAACGGAGCAAAAATTGACTTAAGTAAAAGTATCACCATCAAATTTCTACTTGAATAAAAGTATAACAGTACTCACTTTTAAATGTACTAGCAAACAAAACAGTATTTCACACAGACTTGACAGCTCATGAATGAGTTAAATGTGAGAGATTTTGCTGATTACAGAAAAAAATGAACAAACTAGTGCAATAAGACTGAATCTGTCACTGAGGTCTTCTGTCTTTTGATGTTAGGAGTGCTACGCTACTGCATTTTTTTATATTTACTGTATTTCGACAACAATGGTAAGACAAAGACACATGATTTTAAACCAAAACTCAAAATACTTTTTATTTCAAACCAACTCCTAAATGTAGTGGAGTAAAAAGTACAGATACTTGCTCTAAAATGTAGTGAAGTAAAAGTAAAATACTGTATGAGACTGCATTCACATGGACATGGACATACAACCAGGTATTTGTAAGAATTCTGATTCCAGGTCAACACTGTAAATAAGTCATAATAATTAGGTTAAATGATAAAAATAAACTTGGGTGACCTCAGTGTCATGGATTGGAAGTGGGGTGTGGTCTCCCAATTGTCCTGAATCAAAAACAATTTCTTCAGCTTTTTCCACATTGACAATGAGACGATGGTTGTCACACCACTGTACAAAGTGCTCCACTTCCGATCTGTGCGCTGAAATGTCCGTGTCTGTGTCCAAGAGACCCATGATCGGTTGAAAACTTGATTACAAGAGTGCTGGGGTGACTACTGGAGCAGTCATTGCTATAAGCTACATTCAGTTCAGTTACTCAATTCAACAGTGCTGTTTAAGAGTGTACCCAGAAAGTTTCAAAAAAGTCTCAAAACAAACAAAATGCCAAAAAAATAAAGAATGTTTTTTAAAAAATGAAACAGTTATCTACAAATTGGGTTGTTTGTAGACCTGAATATGAGAAATACTTTGTCTGTAGAAGCGTTTTGTTTTATATTCCAGAATAGGCATTTTAAGAACAAAGACACAGTCCCTAATAACAAAATTTAGTCAGTACAAATAAAGCTAACAACTCACCACTGACGGGTGCTCGAACTACGAGGTTTAAGATCCCCAGGACAAAAGTTTGGTCGCCAACTTGAGCTTGCCACAGGCACAGTGGATGAATCCCAACCTGCCTTCTCAAAGCCTCAACTCCTCAATTCCTCATCTCCTCTGTGAGCAGGAGGAAACTGGCAAATAGATGGAGGAAGTGAGCTGTGTTGCCCCATAACTCAAAGGAAGAAGGTAACAATCACAGCCTTTTATGACTGGCTCAGGGCCATAACAGAAGAGAGAAGACATTGCCAGTGGTTAAAGTGCTCAAATAAGGATTTATTAAATGTAAAGAACAATATTAACAAAAAGTACGATAGGATGAGAGTGTCAGTGGCAGTGGTGTAGTGTGGGTGCTTGGATGCGTTGTGTGTATGTGTCTGAATGTGATGAGGTGTGAAATGAAAAAGACAAACTTAAATGTGCATAAAGGTTGAGGAGAGGCCTGGAGACTGGCAGCAGCTAAGCAGCGAGGCTGGAGTAGAGAGGGAGAGAGAAGGAGAGTAGGTAGACCTTTTATCCCCTGAAGTCACAGGTGAAGTGGCAGCCATACCTGGGCAGAGGGAGGAGCAAGAAGGCAGGCACTGACAGCGGGACCAGTGCCTACATACACATTTAAGTGTGTAGGGCCCATAACAGAACAAGAGTTTCTTTTTCCATAACTGAATAGTTTAACTGATGACGATTATATTTTTTCACCCCTATCTTCTCAGCCTGCAACAGCACTGCCCTCGCACCAACTAAGCTGGCATCTACCAGCCATCCACCACCACCATCCAAACAGAAATCTTTGTCCCACCGAGGAGCAGCAAGGACAAGAGAATTGGAAATCAAAGCCCTAACCCTTTCAAACACTTTCTGGCAAGTAGGAGACCAGATGAACTTCACTTTACCCTTCAGAAGGTCAGTCAGAGGAGCTATGACTGTGGAGAAATTTTGACAAAAAATGATAGTAACCCACCATGCCTAAAAATCGCATGAGCTCTTTTTTATTGTGGGTGGTGGATACCGGTCTATTGCCAGAACTTTAGCATGCATTGGTCTTACAGCTCTCTGGCCCACAACACAATCCAAGGAAACAACAGTGGCTCTAGCAAACTCACAGTTAGCTATATTGACTGTCAAGTTAGCATAAGCCAAATGTTCAAAAACAGCTCTAACCCTAAGCTAACCCTGAGCTGATAGGTGTTCTTCCCTCTTTTTTTTTACGTTGAGATTTGCAACAGAACCTAAGATATTGACAAAAATATCTGTATAGCTATATTTCAGCCATGTGTCTTGGGCTAACAGCTAGCAACAGGTTTGATTGACAGCTCACTTGTGATGTTGTTTACATCACTGCCCTCACTGACGCGGAGAACACAGGAGACATGGCTGTTGCTGGGAGATTTTACAGACATTCTGGAAGAAATTAGAAAGCAGAGAATGCCTGCTATTTTAAGTTATAGTTGCTGACAATCTTAAGGTTTGAGTTTAGCTCACTTTAGTCGTAAGAGGCAAACCAAACATGTCTCAGACACTCTGAAGTAGTTGCTGCTGTTCGTCAGTGCAGTTTGTTAGCACTTGTTTTTAGCTTTTTACTGGATTTAATTCACCTCCTAATCAAAGTTGCTCACCATCTGTTGGCACTCAAGAAACTGCTCTGGGGATTTTGGTAAGTACAACTGTACATTAATGAATTTTCTAGGATATGATAATATGTAAAGTCTGCTTTCTCTGAAAACTTTTGCAGGCTAAAGCTAATTCAAAGAGCCCTGTGCATCACTAATGTTAATGTAATAGTTTAATGTGATAAAATTGAACAAATGTTATTACAAGCCCCAAATAAAGATGTTAAATATTATAACATATGTCACCTGCAGTTATGTTGACCTGATGCTAATACCTTAGAACTGTTCAGTGATTGTGTTAGTAGTAAAGTATATTTATCTCATATATGTTTGACATAAGCAGATAATTAAAATTAATGTCTAAATAATTCTTACTATTTATACCCTTTTTGCATTTTTGCACCCAGGAAAACTAATAATTATACAAAAATCAATCTTGTATGACTAGAGAACTTAGATACAAGTATTTGACTCAGAAGTAACATACCAATATCAATGTACACCACTGCACTTTTTTATAAATGTTTTATTGTTATACTACAGGCTTTTAATTATAAAATACTCTTTCTTCAAATGTCATAAAGGAGATGCTCTGAGGCTGAAGCTGTGGCCGAGGGGAACAAAAAGGCTGGAGACTTTATCCACTTCTTGGTTGTGTCCTGAAGAGGATTTATTATTTACGTGGTCCTAAACCAGTCCTTCTCAAATAGTGGGGCGGGCCCCCCTTGGGGGGTGCGATGCGATGCCAGGGGGGGCGCCTATGACCCCGGGGAACAGGCTTTGCTTTTGCCGTGTAAAGTGTAATTGCACATCCACGAATATTAAATGAATATTAATAATGAATATTAAATATAATAGATACTTATACAATTTTTATAGATACTGATCTTATTTATAGTCACCGCGGCAAGTGGGGGGCGCGAAATATTTTCCCTTTCCTTGGGGGAGCTTTGCAAAAAATAATTGAGAAGCACTGTCCTAAACTGTCTGTAACCCACACACTATATGCCCAAACTGCTTCAGTTGTAACTCACATTTAGAAGCTTTGTCAGGACAAATATTTCAGACCAGAGGATATAAAACATATGTGCGCTAACGCTAGCATGCTTATGCTAACACTAGCAGGTAGCACTGGTATGACTGATCAGTAATACGACCAAATGGCCTTCAACACTCAAACTTCTGTAGTCACAACAGCTCGTCAGTGTAAATATGAGATAATCTTCATAAATGTGTTACAGCACAAACCTGTAAATGCAGAAAGGAGAAGAGTTGAGGCGATTGTTTTCAGTAGATGTCTGGCCTGAGTATCCCTCCACCAAAGAAGTAGCGCTGTTCTCTCAGCCAATCATGTTTAGTTATTGTATTGGCTAATGAAATGGCTAATGCTTTAGCAAATAGAATAAGCAATTGCTGTTTTAAATTGCAATTTAAAGTTTGTATTATTAATCAAAATTATAAATCAAACTATTTATCTTTTAAACGGGCTTTTGGCAATCATTTTATCAAAGTTAGTATTAATTGCAGAATTAGTAATTATACTTTTAAATTGACTTTTAAATTAACAATTCAATTGTTGTTTAGGAAATATTTTAACAATTGCTCTTTCAGTTTAAAGATGAACAAATTTAATTGCAAATACATTTAATAATTCTCTATTTAAAGTGTAATTTAAGTGTTTTTTTATTAAATCCTTTATTATTATTTACGTGGTCCTAAAAAAACTGTAGTGCATGTCCCCAAACAAGTGAAGTGTAATATTTCTACTGTTAAATATTAAATGTATTGTATGAAAGTACTGATTGTATAAACACTGTAATGTAGTGGTTTACTTTAGAACATTTCACATTGTCCCTACATATAATGGAGGTGTTTGATCTTAATAATACAGAAAAATAATTGTTAAATAATGGCATTTTCTTGTAGAAACTTAACTGGAAAATTCTATAAATTTGATGTTTTTGCATATTATTTGAATTATGGAATTCTACTTTAATTTTAGGATTTTTTTTTCCAGTTGTTTAATCTTAATATTTTAGTAAATATCTGTAAAATTGTTTTTTTTCCTTCATAACTTTGAGCATTGCCACTTGTTTAATGTGTTTACTCCTAATTAGATGGTAAAAATCCATAAAATTAATTCAATTTTTTGTAAAACTCCGAGTATTGTCACTTTTTTGTAGGTGTTTACTCCTAATAATGTGGTAAAAAAAAATCTATAAATAATGGTAATTTCCTTTAGAACTGTTGAGATTGTCACTATAATGACGGTATTTGATCATAATAATACATGAAAACAACTGTAAAATAATGGTATTTTCCTTTTTTCCAAATATCTGTAAATGTCTGTTTTTGCAGATTTTTTAAATTACGTAATTTTCCTTAGGGTTTTTGTTTGGGAGCCATAGCTGCCAGTCATTTATTGTTTTTTTACAGATTTTTTTACAGCCAGTTCTGGTTGATCCGTGGGCATTTTGTCCTCTACTCTTCCCCTGATCCAGGCCTTTGTGCCATAAGGTGCAGAAAATCCAGTAACAAGGAACACAGTAGAATTACAGTTGTTGCACAAGCACATTATAGTGTAGTCATTTATATAGGAGAGGAGTGTTTATGACTTTTAAAAGCAAATATCATGGGCCATTATCAGCAGAATATGGAGTGAGAGGATTTGCTTTAGTAGATGTGTTACTATCACGCTTGAGCTACCTGCAAATTACATGTTCATTTAAAAATGTGTCTGATTTCAGTTTTAAACTTTGACAAGTTCAGCTCACCACAGCAGGGAAGAGGGCCATCTGTGGATGTTTAGTGGTGAACAGTGATGCAGTCACAGTGTCTTTTACAAAAAGACCACCTTCTTAATTCTTGACATTTTGAGAATCCAGTGAAATATTTCAGTCACATCAGGATCACAGCTCTGTCTTCCATAGAGAGAAAGACCAGCTGCATATGCTTATTTTGCCAAAGCCTAACTTGTTGTGAAGACAAGCATTAGCCATGCATACACATGCAACCCCGAAATTCCACTGCAAGCGAAAGCACCATGCCGTGAAGCACCAGCGGCCAACGGCGCTGCCCCACGCCCACTGGAAGCGCAACGCCGCGGAGCTCTGAGCAGCTGGGGGAGCATGTGCGGGAATTGCGAGATCGCACGATAAAGGCCTCCAATAAAGACGGGAACGTGACCAAAACAATCTCCATTCACCAGAAGAAGGACAGAAAACAACAGTTTAACTCCTCATCCATGGCTCTTTGACTGTTGTACAAACTGAATCACTTGTGACCTGAACTGTCGGCCTCTGGTGCGATTTAAGAACATGTGCATGTGTATATATAACAGATTTTATTAACAATACATTTACATGTACATGTATTGTGCATTTTTACAACCACATAAGCATATATATTAATACCGTAATTAAAAGTTATATACTCCGTGTACGGCGTAGTTTTTTTTTTTTTTTTTTTTTTTTTTTTTTTACATTTATTGTGAAAATCCAGAAGTCACACTCGTTCAGTATCTGGTTCGGTGCGATCTGCTCTGTGTAGTTTGACATGGACTGGGAGCGGCGTCGCAGGAAAATAGAACTGGGGCATATCTCCGGCGCGCACTCTCACGCCAGAGCCGCGGCGCGGGCAGTGGAAACGCTCTCATTCACTAGAAAGGAAGTGTATTTGAAGCGCGGCGCTCACGCTTGCAGTGAAATTTGGCGGTGAGCATATACTCGTCTGTGTACAGAAGTGTAACATGCATGTTGCTCATCCCCTCTGCACATCTACATGATGTATGACACATGAAGTACTGGCTCTGAGGTAGTGCTGTCACTCAAAGTAAACATTGCAATATACTTGGATTTATTTTGTGACTTTTTTTTTTTGGTTTTATCTCTGTGTAATATTAATCATGTCTGTTTGAAAGTGCTCAGATGTTTTGATGTTTGGGATAGGGTAGGCCCGTGGCTCTCAGTAATGAATTAAAACAACTGTGCTCCTAATGGCTGAAACTTCTGTCAGAGTGATCAAAGCTACTGAGACATGACATCATGATGCTGACTCACATTATTACTGTTACTGTTGTCTTCTCAAACAAGTCATGAAATCACCACAAGCAGCAGGTCACTGCGCCAGGACAGAGGGACACGCCACCCTCAAAACACACAGTCCTGTGTTCCACATTTCTGCGTTTGAAATGCATGTACAATATATTGAGGCTCATTCATGAATAGGAAATCTTCCTATACCTGAGTTTTCATGACTAATGGCTTGGTGTTTTCTAACTCACAAAGATGGATGTGGTGCATAAAGAGGTGAGTTGGCGGTGCATCAGCCTACTCATTTTTCTTGTAAACTTGCTGGTACTGTGGGACTGCAGGGTAAATGACTGAGTTCTGGGCCTTTGTTCAGGAGCAGATGTGAGCTGCTGTGTAAGTGTGCTGCCTCTGACCCTCCACAGTCATGGTTCATCTATTAAAATGTCCATGGATGATTAATGCTGAAATCATAGCAGCTGATTAGAAATCTCTTATGCAGTCAGTGGAGTGGTACTGTGTTAAACACTGCTGTAGCTTGGATATGCCCACATGCAGCCACAACCGAAGCACTCAGAAGCAGTTCCAGCTGATAAACCATTTCAGAGAACTGCCAAATGTTGGAGACAGATTTCCTGAAATGTTCCTGTGATCCTGCTGCTGGTCATTGCTTTAGTGTTGGCTGTCGGCACTTTCTAGAGCCATGGAATGTCCAAATGCAGAGTGCAGCGGGGGAGTTTGTTACTCAAACAACAGAGTACTATGCAACGTAAGCAGAAGGCAATGAAATGATCCGTGTCATCTGTTTTGTGAGAGCTACCATTATGGTCGGAGAAACGGTGGCAAAGTGGTTAGCACTCACAGCAAGTGTGTTTTCCAAGTGCTCTGGTTTCCCCAATCAACCTAAACATACACTAGAGGCTAATGCTCCAGCGAGGTACTCCTGACTAGGGATGGGTATCATTAAGATTTTAATGGTACTAATAGTCTTATTGATACAGCTTATTGAGTCGGTCTTTTAATGGTGCTCTTATCAATATTTTTTTTAGCAAAAAACTAATAAATAACATTATTTACTCTGTTTGGAAACATTTTGACACTTTTCATTGATAATATAGACAACATTTAGTTTTTTATCTAAACTATTATTAATATAAATCTAAATAAAAATATGAAATTAATATAATTTAAGAAAAAGCAGAAGCCTATCCTAGCCATACAAATTAATGCATAACCTAGATATGTGTGGTCACAGCTGTGTTTCAGGGAGATTTACAAATGCAGTCATTGGTTTTTATTGTTATTCCACCTGTGGGCTGCTAGCATAACATTAGCCTACCATCTTTCTGTGTTCTCTAAAGAAATCTGGTGACGTGTTTTGCCAGTTTTCTCTGTTGTTGCATGCGACGTGGTGTCCTGCTGTGTCCATGTGCGGTTTTGGCGTCTACTTTGGCGAAGTTGAGCCACACTTTTGCACTCACTCCGTTTGTGTGGGGCTGCCCTGCCCACTCTGCTCTGCTCACAACACCAGCAGCTGATTGATTATTTCAAGCAAGTTAGTAGTTCATGGTGTGCAATTAAACAACAGAATACAAGACAACAAGAAAAACATATAAAAATAATGATTTATGTACCCAGCAACCTAGATCTTTCCAACATTTACATATAATAACATTTTATTAATTTCACCAAAACTAATAAGCTTTCATAACAAACATAAAAAGGGTGCCCAGGCAATGATGTCTTGTGGTACCTATGGTCGTTTTTTAATCCAACACACTGGGTTTGTTTGTCAAACACTGAATACATTAAGACATACAATAAATCATAACTGGATCATTTTAGGACATATGTATCTGTAAAAATCTGCTGATTATGCGGACATCAAGTAAAAAAAAGATTAATTTTCACACCTGATACTACATACATGAATACAGTATACGACCATAAGTCATTTTGGCAGATCGCCCACACAATCACCAAATATTGATCAATATGTCTCAGAGACTACCTTCCAATCAAAGTGAGACATGAAGGACACTCCCCCTTAGAAGATATGAATGATAAGAAATGAGCAGGCCAGCCTTCTCAATGTCCCACGCTCTCTCAATGTGTAACATTTAAGTGTGGACATTGCTTGTCTTCAGGTCCATTCCCTCCACACCTCAGCAACCCAACCCCCTCCACTACAGCCTTCTCACAATGGACACACATTTTAGGCTCACGATTATCAATGCAGACAAAATTGAAATATTATTATTACTAATTAATTATGACCCTTGCAACAGCAGAAGGGCACATATCAGTTCCTCAATATACGTTCCATTGGGTCCATCCAAATTTGATCATACAATGTTAAAAGTTTTTTCCTCCCCAAAAGAGCCACTTTGTTACAAGCTTGCCACAATCACACCTTAAGACCCCAAAAGAAAGTTTTTCACAACTTTTGGTCATGGGAATGTGTCAATAATTTTGACCAAGTCTGGAGTCAGTTTAATTGAAAATGGCTGCCCTTTGGTTGTAGATAGATGTGGTCCCCAAAGCCTTTCTTTTTGGCTCAGGGTCCTATAGTGGCTGTGTGTACCAAATTTCATTTTACAATTTGGGGGCGTGACTATGATAATATGACTGTATACAGGGTGTGATCCCCTTGGACTTTTTTGTCCCACATCACATAAGAAGGGTATTTGCCAAATTTAATTAATCTAGGACAGTGGCTCCCAGCCATTTTAGTCTTGTGTACCCCCATGGCCTTTTGTCATCCCATGAATACGCCTCATTCATATATGTGAATAATTCTTGTTGGTCATATAAAAAACCTCTCTCTTTATTAATGCAAAGACATTATATAGCCTACTTACTTTATTATATAATACAAATTCTCATAAATTTTTGAAAACTCAAAGTCAAGATGAAAAAACAAAATCAACAATCTGTTTTTCTTTAAAATAAAAATATAAAATAAAATATTACATTAAAAACTCTTTTACTTACTTTCCTTATTTTTATTTTACTAACAATTTTTACTTGACTTGCAAACTATTTTATTTACCAACATTTATAAAAATAAAAAAATATAGATAAATAAAAATCTTAAACTCATTAAATTTATAATAAAGAAAAATGAAAAAAGCTATTCAACTTAAAACATATGTAACAAAATATATTATTTAATAATATCCCTTGTTTTCAACCAAATTTGACCATATTCAGTGTACCTCCTGCAAAGTGCTCGGATACCCCTAGAGGTCCCCATCCCCCTGGTTGGGAAACACTGAACTAGGACTGAACTAAATTTCTGAATTCCATTACATGTTTGTAGGGGGTGCTGGAGCTCTATTGTTTTTTTCATGACATACTGTTTATGGCTCCTGTTTGAGTAGAAACAAATGGCTCTTGAGGCACTGTGGGGGGTTTCAAAAATGCTAAATTCACCTCAAAATGCCTCACCTCATTGCCACATTCAAAGAATTTTTCACAAAGATTACAATGGCCATGCAGGGCTGTTTCTAGACACTAAAGGGACTTCAGGCAAGAGGGAAAGAGGGACAACTGAGGCCATATATATATACAATATAGGGCAGGGGGGTCCAGGAGTCATACCCTGGAAACTTTGAACAAAACAGATGTGAGTTCCTGTTTTCTGGTGCATTTTGATGGTAAACAATATTTTAGGCTGGCTACAAATTATGGTTTGACTTCTCGCTAGCACTACATGAGAATATACTTAAAACTTTTCAGTCTTATGATTTTGTTCAGGAGCGTATCTCAATATAAACACTTGTTCTTCTATTTGTTCAATTTTCATGAATTGTTTGTATGAGATTTGTGAACCACTGCATTGACTTTGTGTTGAAATCTATGCCCAATCCAAGGCTGGAGATGACACACTAACTGAATAACCCTCCCAGGTTAAGACATTAAGTGGAACTGGTGTAATATCCCAGTTTTTTTTTTTTTTTTACCCAACTAATTACAATTTTAATGGCTAGCTCAGTCCATGTGGCTGACTCTGCTGTACGGCAGTAATAATTAATAGACAAACATGTTTGACAGAGGCGTCAGGAAGATACAGCACACATTTAAATCAGCTGTATACCATTTAATGTTATGAGACTGTGATACTGATAGCTTTAGTGTTGAATGCTTCACTAGCTTACACTGAATCTAAAGCTGTGAGGCCAAGAGAGGAAAGACGTCAAAAGACTTTGATAGTATAGGACAAAGCTGAAACTGAGTTTATTGAATATTAACTAAACTAGGTACAAATGTCAGACGAGAGCAGCTGCTGGCCTTTGAATACAAAGCCAGTATTAAACTCTGTTTAAAATGCTCATTTGCATATGCATACATTATTAAATGTATGTAAATGAGGCAGCAGGGGCAGCACTGGTGTGACTCTCCTTGTAAACCGTTACTATAGCTCATATACAGCATGTCCCTCCACACATGTGTCCACTGAAACATTCATCTCTATAGATGAATATATCCTGGGACTCTGTAGTTTAGTTATTGTTTATAATTGGCTGTGTGTTTATTTTTAATTGTGTGTCTGATTGTGTATTCATGTTTAATTGTGTGCTTATGTTTGATTGTATGACTACCGTATTTTCCGGACTATAAGCCGCTACTTTTTCCCACACTTTGAACCATGTGGCTTTTACAAAGATGTGGCTTTTCTATGGATTTTTCTTCAGCCGCCAGGGGGGCGCTAGGAGGAAGTGCAAAAACGAGACAGACAGTGGAAGTCAGTGCAAAGAAGAACAAATATTTTTATTTAGCACATGCAACGCAACACGCACAAAGATGATTAAAGTGACTTGTGGTTTCAGTGCGCAGGAGAAATTTTGTTTGATCAGCACTTTTACTGCCGTGTTACAGGCACTGTTCAGAAACAATCAGTTCAGGTGTATAAATAAACATTTACCCCGGATTTCCACTGCATGCATATCCGCTGCACTGTGGGCCGCCACCGAACGATGCCCTACTGGATGCATCTCTACTCCGCTGCGCCGGGCTACAGAGCCCTGAGCAGCTCGGGAAGAATGCCATAAAAGCCATTAAAAAAGTCCAAAACAACTATTTATTTAGAAGCTGAATTACAGAAAACAATAGTTTAATATGAGATTGCTTTGGAATTCACTTCACTTTCATTTCACGGGGGTTTCCTCTCTAACGGGGAAGTAGCTGGGCACGAAAAAGCTATACAAGGGTAATAAATGTTTAATCGTATCCGACCTAAATTCTGTAGTACGTAAACGGTCTTCTAAGACTTACTATATCAAGAAAAATATCTCTATCTCTATCAAGAAATATTGATCAAATGTAAATATTTTAATCAAAAATGTTCATACGGAGTTACATTACTTTTAAATCGGGATGTTGTACACGTCCAGTTTCCTGTTTGGTGTGATCTGAGCTGCGGAGGTTGATCTGAAAGGAGTCCGCCTTCAAATGGCGTCGAACAAAATAGACTGGCTGCGTATCTCCAGCGCAGGGCGGAGCACGGCCGGACCGGCGCCGCAGAGCTGTGGAGGCTGTGGAAACGCTCTCATTCACTAGAACGGCTGCATATTTACTGCGGAGTGTGTGGCGCAGTGCAGCGGAGCGGATTCACATGCAGTGTGTGTCCGGTAAATATCTCATTTCTCAACCTGGATATCGGCAGCTTATAGTCCGGTGCGGCTAATATATGTAAATTTTTATTTATTTATTTTTTTACTTAGTGGGTGCGGCTTATATTCAGGTGCGCTCTATAGTCCGGAAAATATGGTAATTGTTTGTAAAGCCCTTTAAGGCAACTGCTGCACAACTGCTGTTGTGATATTGGGCTATAGAAATAACATTTTATTTAGTTAAAGCATACTATATTTTGCATTTGACAATGCAATGAGTTCAATGTAAAGAAAAATGGTAGTCTGCCATATCTCTAATTCAGTTGCAGCTGCTGATCTTTAATACAGGGGATATCATAACATTTAATCCTAGTTTCCTCACAATGTTTGTACTGAATGAACAGAATGACCTAACCAAACTTAAACAACATGCAAACTCAACAGTGCTATGATTATCCTTGTTTATTTAGAGTGTAACATGTACAAATGGTGAAAATTAGGTAAACCACTTCGCTTTACACTCTGGAAGGCTCGTTCAGCACACAGCTATCTCTGCTCAGAGCTATAGTCTTGCTGCAATGCATTGCATGCTACACAGCCGGTAAATCCCGCTGTACTGTCAGTCAAAATCTTCCGGCAGTTCCACCAAGCATCATCGATCAGCCAGCGTAAAGCCTGTCCACTGCTCCATTGACTTCCAGAGATGCTGAGTGTCCAGGGGTGGGATGATTTTGGCTCATTTATCCAATGAGCGTCAACAAACAAGCAAAACAAACAGCCCACTTCTCTCCCATAGAGATCCATTGAAGCTCAGCGTAAATAGGACTTAAGCCTGGGACACACCAACCCAACCGCCCGACCACTGTCAGCAGAGGCAGGGCGACTGCTCGTCTCCTCACGTCTCCTCTTGTCGCCACTGAAAGTAGCTGCAGACACCGGAGCGATTCAGACCCACGACCGAGCAGTGCACATGTGCAAAACTATTACAACAGCAGGCGGCGCTAGTCACTAAACTCCGCACTCGAGTAAATAAAACTCCACAACACACGTGTTTAACTCAAGTATTTATCAGTCAATAATAATTATACGCACTAGATTAAACTGGTCTGATCACAGTAATGAATAAAAGGGACTGGATTATTGCAGCTGTTTTCCTCAGAGAGAGAATTATATTTTTATCTGCACAAGGCTACAAGCTAAGGTAAGCTAACTGCAGCACATTAGCGTCACAAGTTCCTTATATTTTGATGTTAAACTCGAGCTGTTTGACAAATTGTGAACGGGACACACAGCCAATCAGAGCGCTCGTTGACCACGACGGCCTGATGCTGATTCAACATGTGTAAGCAACTGTCTCCTACTATGTCCGATGGTGGTGAACAAACCAAACAGACTCATCGCCGACCGCGTCAAACCATCCGACCGCACCAAACCATCCGACCGCACCCAACTGCCGATGATCGCCCCGGTGTGTCCCGGCCTTTATACAGCGTCTGAGCTGCATGTGAGAGGAGGATTGCGTCAGAGAACCAGACTAAACAGCTGATTAATGAACAACTTACTCATTAAATCAAACACATTCTAGAGCACTTTTAATCTAACTTAATAGCTACATTTATGAAATTCAACAGTGCATATTTAACCATTTCTTTTTCTGAAATTTTAGGGGAAAGCTTAGCTTCCCTTTGCAGTCAGTGAGCAATTGCCACTGCTCTATTTCATGTTTTCTACTAATGATGCACACTGCACTTATGATCTATAATGCATATGATTCTTTGCCGTTTCTGCCTGTCTGAAGTGACTACAGTGACTGAACCTTTTTTGCCTGTGACATGAATGCATCTAAGCCTCGTTGACATTTTCTGCAATGTAAGCCTCATTCATTAAGGCCATTACAAGTGAAGAATTAGTGTATTAAAAGCCACTGAGACACTGAAATATTCATCTGTTTGAAATACAGAACAGAAATGAAAACCTAAAGTGACAGAATATAGGCTGCACACAGGGTTCAGGCAGAGGCCAAACTCTTCTCATTAGCTCAGCTATAATGCAACAGAGATAACTAATAACTAAAACATACACCGCCGGTCAAAGGTTTTAAACACCCAGATGTTTCCAGTTTGTTATTCCTCCCAAAACAGTTCATTGGGGTTTAAGTCTGGAAACTGCTCCCATGTTCTGTCTTGTACTCTTTTGTTCTGGGAAAGCCTGGACATATGTTTTGGGTCTATATCTTGCTGTATGATCCCTTGGCTAATGGGCACCAGAGGGTACTGCATGGCGCTGCAGAAAGCTGTGAGAGCTGGTTGGGTTCAGGTTTGTCAGGTAACCTTAACTTTACCTTTTGTAATTTCTGGTAGTTCATCAGTTAACTCTGCACCATTTCAATAAAACCAGTGGAAGTTGGGTCAGGCTGTGGGCCCTGGTTAGGATCTAGGCCCTTGTCAGTATCTAGGTCCTGGTCAGGATCTGGGCCCCAGTCAAGCTGTGGGCCCCAGTCAGGCTGGGCCCTGGTTAAGGACTTGGCCCATTGTCAAGAAATATTACACAATTTATACTTATAAGTTTATATAACTTATAACTTAAGTTATATTGTACCTTATACAAGGCCTGATCACATCCAGTGAACAAATTCAGTGTGTGCCCCTTGTCAGTCTAAGGCCCCAGTCAGGATCTGGGCCCCAGTCAGGCTGTGGGCCTTGGTTAGGACCTGGGCCCTGGTCAAGATCAAGATCCTGTTCAGGGTGTGGGCCCTGGTCAAGATCTAGATCCTGTTCAGGCTGTAGGCCCTGATCAGGGTTTGGGGCCCTGATCAGGATTTGGGCTCCAGTCAAGCTATGGGCCCCATTCAGAATGTGGGCCCTGGTCAGGATCTCCATCCTAGTCAGGCTGTGGTTTCCACTCAGTATGTGGGCGATGGTTCAAATCTGGGCCCTGCAGAATCTTGGTCCTGGTTAGGACTTAGGCCCTGGTCAGGCTGTGGGTTCCTGTCAGTCTGTGGGCCCTTGTAAGCATCTGGGCCCTGGTCAGTATCTAGGTCCAAGCTGTGGTCCTGTTCAGTCATGATCATTTAAAGATCATTTAGCCCCTCTTCATGAGCGCCTTGAGTATGGCTTGCGTTTTGCTCCAGTGTCTCTGCTGTAGCCACTCCCACAGTGAAATCTTCGGGGCCTCAGGGGTCCACAGGGATGATGCAGGAAAACAGAAAGAAAACAGGAGGCGCAGAGAAAGTGCTGAGCTTTTCAAATCTGTTTTTCCTCTGTGTGCCAGTTAGCTAATAAAAACACTTGCATACAAAGAGAGGAATACACAAGAGCAATCAATATTTTATGTAAGCGCCGAGGTCGGGCCTGCAGTGGAGCGGGGAGTGTTGGTGGGGTGGGGGGTGGGGGGTGGGGGGTTGGCAGGAGCTAACGAATACTTAATTCTAATGTACGCATGGTGGCTTACAATGTTTACATGTGCTTTGTGCTGACAGCGGAGTAAAAGACCACATCTTCTGAAGAGCTCAGAGTTTAACAGTTCCAACTTCAATACTGAAGAACAGAGAGGACACAGTGAGGACTAGGAGAAGACACAGAGAGGACACTGAGAATTTGGAGGGAGGACTCAAGCGAGGACACAGAGAGGACTGACAGAAAAGCACACAAAGACGACCCACATGCACCATCACCCGGACCCTCTCCTGATATCTTGAAGAATATTAATTATCTCTTTCTCTACAGTTAATTTTGTTGTTGTTGTTATATTAAATGTGTATGCTGTGATTTCTTTTTAATCCAGCCACAAGGGGTCATAAGCCAGAGTACTCCGTGTGTTGGTCCCAAGCCCAGATAAATCAGTAGTGTTATGTCTGGAAGGCATGATGGCCCTGAAGGGTTAGTCACACCAACAAAATCAGAAATACGCACTCAAATTTAGAAACAACACAAATTCAAAACATGCACACAAAATTTTGAATATGCGTGCGCATTTTCAAATTTGTGTGTTACTGAATTTTTGTGCATGTTTTGGAATATGTGTGCATATTTCCAAATTTTAGTGGCTGATTCTGAATGTATATATGTTTTTGAATTTGTGTACGTATTTAAAAATTTGTGTGCATATTTCCAAATTTTAGTGCATATTTTTGAATTTGTGTGTGCGTATGTCCAAAATTGTGTATGTATTTTCAAATTTGTGTGCATGCTTCTGAATTTGTGTGTGTTTTCACATTTCTGTGCATGTTTCTGATTTTGTTGCTCTGACTTGCCCTTCAGGGCCACTGTAGTAGGGCATCCAGCATTAAACCTATGCAAAATCAAAATACATTAATCAGTGAATACAAGAAGTCAAATTTATTTCTGTGGCGACCCCAGAAGAAAAAAGCAGAAAGGAAAAAAATCTGAATGTTTTGTTAGTTCTTAATATTAAAATATTTTTGGTTTTGTCTTGGCCGCTGCCCTAGTCTTAATAGCTTAATCTTGTCCTCCACACTAACTTCAGAGTGTGTTGGTTCTGCAGTGGGACAGTCTGACTGAGGAGAGACAGGCATGTAAACATAGAGTGCCAGCTCATGTCCACCCCCACCCGCCTCCACACCCCCCCACCCACTGACACACACCCCCACCCACTGACACACACCCCCACCCGCTGCAGCTCCGCATCACCACGTTCCCCTTCTCTGCTCAATGTTCCATGACAACAAGGTGAGACAGACAGCCCAGCAGCTGCTTCCTGGGTTAAAATTCTGTGCACTGAGGGCCATCTGTCTATACGTCCACTGATGTATATGGGGGCCATCTATCAGGCGCGGGCCCTGCAGCTGCCGGGCCACCCGCCTGAGGCCTGCCTGCCTGCCTCCCCAGCCTCAGCCGCCACACAATAGTTGCTCCATCTTCACTTTGTGTCACACAGAATGGGCTGATTTGATTAAGTCTCGGGCCCTCATTATGTTAGCTAGGGGTGTCGAATTTCAATGATAATCCATAATGCATGACCGGGGGTTTTAGTTGCCATGGTGACATAAATTCAAGGTTACCAGCTCAGACGCATAATTGGGTAGGCATTGAGCGCTGAAGAGGTGCTGTTAAAATTCCCCTCATGAAAGTGGAGCATCAATCATGCTGTCGCAGATCGCAAAGTACTTATAATCAGATGAAATACTCGGCCTGTAGGAAACGTCACAACAGGCCAGGGCTTCCTACTTTTAGAAAAATAATGCCACATCTAAGAACACCCTGAGAGTTAATGTAGGCAGATTTGGTTTGAGTTCTCCCATTTCAAAATAGAAATATTGTTGACATGATGATTTTATGACTGAAGTGATTTTTTCACCCTTTAACCCTTATACCCCTGTGTTAAAAGTTGTCAATATATATATATATATATATATATATATATATATATATATATATATATATATATATATATATATATATTAGGGCTGGGAAAATTATCGCGTTAACGCAGTGCGTAAATTTTGTGATTCACTCGTGTTAATTTCAATTGACGCATCGATTAATTTGACACAACAACACGCCATGGGTCTTCGAGCGTAGAAGACGACACATTTCTGTTTCCATCCATCAGGCGCGTTCGAGATGAACCAGACTTTCGATCAGTGTCGGTCTGTGCGCAGTAGATTTGTGTCCGACTTGTTCCTGACTTGCTCTGATGCCACAAGTGCGACGGTCACCGTGAGATCCAAACGAGACCAGCGCCTGAGCCACCGCAGTTCATCAGGAGCAACTGCGGAGGCTGCACGGCTCAGTGCATGATGGGAAAACACACACCTGTCAGCGGTGAACGGACAGGTGATTGGATCTGAGTTTAGTGCTGATCAGAAACGTAACGCACGACACTTCACTGCCCTCCTCTCCTTCTTCCCCCGCCTCTTTTTTTTTTTTTAAATACAGACTAAAGTTACAGTTTTGACCTGGATAAACCAACACACGCGAGAAGTGGATTTGGGGCGTGATGGTGCGTGATCTGAGCCATGAACTGTCCGACTTCACTACAGGCGTATTTCCCCTCCTCTCATTGCGGCCGTGCACTGTCGTTCACAATCCAGGCGAGGCGCAGTTCATCTGGAACGAGCCTAATGCAACAAGTGAACGAGCTAAAGCAACATGAGTGACCAAAAAGACACATTGCTAAGTGGACAATTCTGCTTCAAATCGTCACCAGACAGCAATAAAGACAAAACAAAAGTTATGTGCAGTCTATGCAAGGATGAGTTCAATTACCACTGGAGTAACACAGTTCATAGTATTTACACTGTTGTGAACCACAACAATTATTATTAATTGAAGAATTAAACTTATTTTTGTTAAAGTTCTAAAAGAGATTACACATGCTTTTTTAGGTAATTTGTTGGTTGTACCTTATTAAGGCAAACTTTGTCTGAGTTACAGGTCTCAAAGAGACTATTCATTTATTTTCTTTGCAAGTTTTGTTTGTTTGTGATTGATTTTTAGGGATTATTTTTCCTGTGCTATGTACAATCTAACAACCAACTTCCATTAAAAGCCATTAAAACTGCTTTTGACTTTTTGTTACTACAAAATAATAATAATAATAATAATAATAATAATAATAATAATAATAATAATAATAATAATAATAGCAAGTCCATCAAAATAAATGTTATTGGTAACCTCTGACAAACCCAAACCTGTAATAACCTTTTAAAAAAATCCACTTTGCATTGAGAATATTTAAAATTAAAATTAGATGCTATTACATACACTGGCATAAAGAGAGTTAAAATTTTAAAAATAATTAAATATTTGGTATTTATGATCAGATCAGAAGTTGATTAAACAATTTATGAAAAAAAAAAACTTAGAAAAAATAGGAAGGTATACATTTTTTATGATGTTTTTTCACGGGGACACTTTTGTCTCTAAACAGGAGCAACCTGCAAAAAAGATCACCAACGCTGGAGCCTATCCCTGTAACGTTGGGCCTTAGGTGGAGTACATCCTGGACAGGGGCCAGCTTGTCACAGGGCTTAGAAGTAAGCATTGAATTATAGTAATATTAAATTTGTGTTTAAAATATCAACATTAGAGATAAAATACACACCTCAGCCACATTTTAGGTAAAAATCACTGCAAAAAAAAAAAAAAAAACTGAAAAGGACACTTTTGTCCTCAACGGGGCACAAGAGTTTTACTGCTCAGATGTATTTGTTTTCTGTCTCTGCTCTTGATTTGTTTTTGTTTTTGTTAGTCTATTTTCACCTATAAAATTGTCATTTTGGTTGAGTTTTTTTTTTTTTTTTAATAACATCAATATTTGATGTACTAGATACTGGATGGGGAAAAGTCTGATTTTTTTTAAGGATATCCTTGTTTACTGCGGCCTACAGGACCACACTCAGACCTGCCAACACATCCTTTAGCTTTTGTATTTGTGCAACTATATGACAATAAGTCAATGATCCCCTCACACAGTCAGTCTAATTACACAGAGGCTCCAGAAAACACTACAGGCTAAAACTTTTATCAGGATATCTGAACTGTCAGGAGTTTTATGCTAAAATATTGTTTGGATTGTTTTGATCGCGTTGGTAACGACACTTACGATATTTATGGAAGAATCTCCATGAATGAGGTTGAAACACTGATTCAAAGCGTGTGTGCCTTTATAGGCTGAGAACTTTTATTTATTTCCTGTTTATGATCAGATCATCATTTCAGCAGTTTACCTTATTCTAAATTAGCTTTGCATTAGCGCACTGCTAGTAACAAACTACTTTCTGAATGGTCCTAAAACCGAGCAAAGTTTGAATATATAGCGCTAATACTTATAGTTCATCTCACCCCCCCTCTACTGGGTGCGTGTCTGAGCCTGGTTGGAGAGTGTCCCACATACTGTCACTTCAGACCAAGCTCAGTGAAAGGAGAGTGACACGAGTCGCGTTGCATACATTCATTTCACTGAAGCAGGAACAGGTTTACAGTGGAATCAGTAAACTTTTATGATTACAAGTAGAGAGTTTCTCACACCTACCCCCCACCCCCCATATTTACACATTCATTCATTAATTTTCTACCGCTTATTCCCGTTAGGGGTCACAGGTGACTGGAGCCTATCCCAGTAACTTTGGGCTGTAGGCGGGGTACACCCTGGACAGGGACAGGCTTGTCGCAGGGCTGACACAGAGACAAACACAGACAGACAACCATTCACTCTCACATTCATTCACTAGGGGCAATTTAGAGTCACCAATTCACCAAACACATGCACGTCTTTGGTGGAAAGAAGCCGGAGTACATGGAGAGAACCCACGGTAACACGAGGACATGCAGACTGTGTTGCTGTGTTGGTCGGCCCGGGGCTCGTACCCACGATCTCCTTGCTGAGAAGCGAGAACACTAATTCAATTCAATTCAATTCAATTCAGGTTTATTTGTATAGCCCAGTATCACAACAAAAGTCACCTCAAAGGGCTTCACAAACAGTTGATCAACACTAACCACTCTGCCACCGTGCACCCCGCATATTTACACAGTTCATGTGAATTCCAAGTAAAAACTGTGAATTTTACTAAAAGATGACAAGTTTGGAGGTACAGTATGCACACTGCTCATACCTAGCGGAGATGATTGTGTGGTCACAACACAAGACCCCCATTGGCCCTGAATGGGGCACAAATCATTTTCTAAAATTTAAAAAAATTAAGGAGTTACCAAAAAAATGTAATATTAGTTTGACAAAGTGCCTGCAGCAGTTGTGAATATAGAGTGAGTTATTACTAATGTGGCAGTACGAGCTGCATACCAGCCTGCCACTTTAAAGCCCAAGCCTCATTGGTTATTCGCGCTAGCTGGTGCTCAGCTTCTTAGCCTCAGGCATTTCGCCCGCCTACTGGCATTTCCCTTACGTCTTTTACTCTGGCGCCTCATGGCAGATAAGCACAGCTCCGCATCTTCTCATCTAAATTGTTCTTTCAGTTTGTTCATTTCAATGTCTATTTTAAGCATGGACTGTTGTTCATACACACACACACATCGCTCACTAAAAATTAATGGTAAGGATTTCTGCTTATTTTCAGCTACCTGTATTAACTTAGCTCTAACTTAGCCTCTGCTATTGTTGACATAGACACCCGTTGTAGCTCAACTAGCTCAGCCTCTCTCTTATAGGAGCTGCACTTAAGCTCAAAAGTGTTAAGATTGAATACCAGTCCAGTGCATGAGCCCTCCATTCCAGTTACTAATACCTTCTATTTTTTTTATGTAGAAGCTGCTGTTTTGCCCACTCTAAAAGTGAACTCTTATTCACTGCTGCTGTCTGCTTGTTTTCCTTTTGCTTCTGCCTGTATGGTACTATCTGTGACGTTTGCCTTTGTGGTGCACTTTGTCACCAGAATGACTGTGTGTTTGTGCAGTTTCTCTGCAGCTGGACTATGCATGGAGCATTGGGGCCGCTGGATTAACCTGCAAGTTTAAACTCCACAATTGCTTCATGTTCAATTAACCACATATGCATGGACTAACAAACTTTATTGCACACCTTTAGCTGCTGTGCCCTGTGCTTTACTGTTTCCACACAGCCCTGACTCTATACAGAGCATGGTGCTAACGATTTACTTCAGTCTGTGAATTCTGTGTAAACTTATTTGTATTGGCATTGACATACTGAACAATTGTATGTTGTTTGGTTGCAATTTTTAATGTATTTCAGCTTGGAGCTGAAAGCCAATCCAAATGGTGGTGGACTTCAGTGGTGACAGTTTCCATTTCTTGTCTGTGATGTACTCACTTTTGCTTTGCTTTGGTGTTGTGTTTTTGGTGTTTATAATTTTCTTTAGGATAATACCATCATTCTGTCACCCCTCCTTCTGGCCAAGCTTCAGTTCCAGATTTCAGGTGAGAGTGTGTGTTTGCATGTGTGTGTGTACAGGGTGGGATTTTAGTGGGGTTTACTCATTTTATAACAGATCAATAAAGTATTATATTTGTATATTGTTGTTGGTAATGGTTCGATAAACTCAGTGAATTGGAATCTTGTCTGCAGCCTCCTCTGTAATTCATACCTGTGTGCTTCTAGGTCCATATCCATTTAGTTTCTCCTGGCGAAATTCCTGGAGTGGTGTTGCTTGCCATCTTTATTGCTAAAACTCTATGTCTTAGATATAATTCAAATTACCGTATTTTTCGCACTATAAGGCGCATCGGATTATAAGGTGCACCTTCAATGATATATAGGGCGCACCGCATTATAAGGCGCATAGAATAGATGCTACTGTAGTGGCTGGGGTTGCGTTATGCATCCACTAGATGGAGCTGCGCTAAAGGGAATGTCAATAAAACAGTCAGATAAGTCAGTCAGTCAAACTTTATTAATAGAATACAAACCAGCGTTCTTACAACTCCCTGTTGAAAACAATGTATTTCCAACTCCATTTGTCACAGTTCAAAGCTACATGAACAGCGTTCGAGCGCTCAGTTTTCTGTCCCCTCAATGTCACAACTCTTCTACTGAGATGGAGCAAAGGCCGCGCCTCCTTGTTCTTTTGCCGCAGGATCCATAAACACGCCTATGGCACACATGAACAGCTGGGACTGGAATTCCCCTTTACCGTTTTACCGCTGTCACTTCGGCGACGCCCCCTGAATACGGTAGCCATAATTAACCAACACTGATCCATATATAAGGCGCATCGGATTATAAGGCGCACCGTTGGTTTTGGAGAAAATTAAAGGCTTTTAGGTGCGCCTTATAGTGCGGAAAATACAGTATTCTTTAGTTAAATTAACCTGCTATTCCATACCAAGTACCTAAAAGAACATTATTTAGTGTTTCTCACTAACATCACTGTCCCAGTTCAACTGTCACTGTGTGTTTCAGGAGCTGATATCCTGTCTCATTAGGAGGACAGCTCACTGGGTTCGGTGTGTCTCAGGGGCTGATACACGACATCGTTTACTTCGAGCACACAGTGAAACACAGAGGAGGTCTCTTCACTTGATAGAACAAACAACATAAGCCAACTGTGTACCACAATCTTGATAAGTTAACACAATATTTAAAGAGTTACAGCTTTTTCTCTACCCCACCGCCATCACAGCAACAGGCGGCTGCTGTGTGGTTGTCTCTGCACAAAGCTGGAAAATAAACAGTTGGAATTTGTCCTTTGTTTTCTTGCGTGAATCATGTCTTAAGATGTAAGTCAGGCTTTTCTGAGGTGGTTTTATAGAAAAACCCTCAGAGCTCACATTGTTTTGTCTGAAGTGATTCTTAAGTTCTAGCTTGTCTTTGCATAAAAAAGAAACAAATGAGTGCTTTTCTACTCACTTTGGGATCAAAGTGCCTAACAAAGTCTAACAAATCGTTCATAACCTGACCTAAAACCTGCTCCAGACCAGACTCTGCTGCCACATCAGTTTCCATAGTAACTGAGTCTGAGTCTAAATAAGCTAGACTTACCTCAACCAGACAACAACATCCCCAGGCAGCGGACGGGGGTGGGGTGAGGGGTGGGGGGAAGTCAAAGGGGTCTGTTGTTCTGGGCCTCAGGGTCAGAGGGGCCCAGAAATGGTCCCTCCTATATTTTTTATTATAAAATTCCGAACAGTAAGACACATTAAGTCAGTACTGATGTGTACATTGCCAGTATTTTTTTTTTTTACAAAACATATTCAAAATATAGTTATATAATTAATATGTTCTTTAAAATGTAGACTCTCAGCTGTAATTTGAGAGTATTCATGTCCAAATCAGATCTAGGGTTTAGGGATAACAGCTCTTTAATGTGTAGAGGCCTCTTTTGTAAGGGCTCAAAAGTAATTGGCCAATTGCCTCAAAGGCTTTTTTGTGAGCTGCCTGGGCTATTTCCCTCATTAATCCATCATAAACTGAGCAGGTAAAAGGTCTGGACTTGATTTCAGGTTTTACATTTGCATTTGAAAGCTGTTGCAGTGAACCAACAACATGCAGGCTCTCAATGGAAGTGAACCAGACCATCCTTAGACTGGATAGAAAAAATTGTGAAAAACCCCTTCTTAACATCCACTTTAGTGTAGAACTTTCTCCAAGAAGTAGGTCTGTCAGTGTCGAAGTTCACCATAACAAGAAAAATTAATGAGAGAAAATACAGCAGTCCAATTACTGCATCCATCTTGTGGCAGTTTATGTTTTACTTGGTGTTAAACACAATTCTCCCTGACTCACCGAGATACACAGTTAGCAGACACAAACGGCGCAGCAGAAATACCTCTGGTGTAAATCGCTTGGTAAAGCTTGATGCCACATGGCACAGGTCTTCAGAGTCACCTAAATAAACCAAGCTTATGGTGTTTTAACTATAGGGCTGGGTACCGTTCAGATTTTTACGATACCAGTACTTAAACAATACCCGTTCTTTTATACCGGCACTCGAGCAATACATTTTCCAATACCTATGGTGTGCTAAGCTTCTACTACTTCTACTTCTTTTTGATTCATACATGCAAAGGAACATTAAATGTCCAGCTATTGAAACTTGGTACTGAATAAAAAAATGATACCAGTAGTAGTTGTAACTTTTCTTTCAATACCACAAAGGTGTTGTTTAATGATACCCAGCCTTAGCACATTTTATTCATTTTAACAGGCCTCTGGTGCTACAATACAATTCTGCAGTCAGTGTGAGGATGAGCTGAGACAACACTTGTATGTATGCATGCCAATAATGTAGTCACATGATCTCTATCCTGGGATACCACTGACCATCAGTAACAGCCCCTTCACTCTCATCTGGTTAATAACCATAAATCAAATGGGATTCATAAAGCATTAAGATGGTGCTTATTATCTCTTCCTACTCAGGAGCTCAGATCTTCGCAGCCTGGAGGTAAGCCCCTTCAAACCAATAACCTGTCCCATCTGTGCAATATTCACACTTTTTATTACCTGAGTTATGCTTTGTGTCATAATTTACGTGAACATTTTCCATCACAGGAGTCATGCTACGAGTTCTCTCCAGCTCCATGCATAGCACCTTTCATCAATGAGCACGCCTACAAGGTCAGACACCCCGCAGTATGTGAGCGCTCTGTCGCTTTTGGAGCACGCAGCCCATCTTTAGGACAGTTACGTGAAAAATTGTTGTGGTTTGTGTTAACTCAAATGACTATTTTAAAGGAGGCAACAAACACTTGAGGGAGTTTCTCAAAGCTTCAAACTAAGGCCCAACAAAAAGATCTCCAGTCACTGCTTACCTTCAGATTTAGATTTAGATTTATTATTAAAAGATTGACATGGCAGGAGACAACATACAATGTGAAACCTGAAATGCATCAATCACAACATCATAAATGAAAAAAAAAAAAAAAAAAAAAAAAAAATCATTATAAATTAACCATAAAAATTACCTATAAAACAATCTAAGAGCACGCGGAATAAAAGACATTTCATGTTTTTTAGTCTTGCTCTTGTTTGCTAAAACCTGTCTCTGGTGTCTCAACTCATATCCAGTAGAGTTATAAAAGCATGGGGAGGACCTGTCTTTCAGGACATTATGGAGGGTGTCCAGTGTGGCCACATCCCACCTCTCACACAGGGATGGAAGGGAAGAGGGTGAGATCCCAATTATCCTGCAGCATCTTTTTTGCACACGTTCTAATTCATCGGAGAGGCCTTTTGTCAGCCCGCTCCACACTGGGCTGGCCCACTCCAGAACAGGTCTAATGAAAGTCAGATAGATCTGTTTGAGGACATCAGGTGGAAGTCCTGCTCTTCTGGCCACACTAAGATAATGTATCCTTGGGCGTATTTTGGAGAGCATGTATCTGACATGTGCGTCCCAGGATAAATCTGAGGATATTAGAACACCAAGAAGTTTAAATGTGGAGACTCTGTGGATCATTTGACCACCGACTACAGGAGGAGGAGGGCAGGGGATGTTATATATGTTCAGAGAGCACTATTCAAAGGAGAGACACATTTTTTTGAGACTACAAAAAAAAAAAAAAAAAAAAAAAAAAAAAAGGACAGAGGTTTCTTTTCAATCCCACTGTGTATACCAAACATCATTCTGATGAGCACACGGCCCTAATGCAGCTCAACAAGGTTCTGGAGTGTTAATGAGCATCGCCTGTCACAGGTGTGCTGATGCTCCGGGCCAAGGCGCACACAGTCAGTTAGAGGAGCACCTCATTTCTATTGTAAAAGACACTGGGCATACCTTAGGATATACAGGTTTTAAACAAACACTGGATTTTGATGCTGTGAAGGTGCAGTTTCCTTCCACCTCATCGTAAACCCTCTTCTGTTCAGCCACTTTATTAGTGTTAATGAGATACTTTAGCAACATATCTTACAATTCAACAATAATATAAAAAATACCCATTTTTGCCAAATGATAACACCTGATCACTGTTAGTTTTGACAAGAATGCCATTTAGTTTTAGTCAGGATTTAGTCATGTAAGTCATTTTAGATTTAGTTTAGCTCTAGACTACAACAGATGTACAATAGATTTAGACAAAAATATGTATTTGTCTTTAATTTAATAATATTTTATGTATTAGGGGTAGGGATGTCCCTACGAGGGATCGGGACATCCCTACAAATTAATTAATGATTGGATTGGATTAGGTCATGTGATCGGGCTGTTCTTCCTGTTCCCGCTTTACGTCTGCCATAAATCAAGACGCAAACAACAACAACGTGACCAAAAATGTCTGCAGTGTGGGAGTAGTTTTCACTGGAAAATTACAACAGTCTGTAATTTGTAAGTTGTGCAGTGTGCCTATTTCACGTAGTCAGAATTGTAGAGCTAAATTCAAAAGTACCAACTTGATTCGTCACCTAGAAAAAAAGCAGAATTGAATACAGCAAGTATGTTCAAGCTAAGGCTGCCATTGCACCAAAACAACAAACTATGGTGTAGGCATTTAAAAAAAGAGAAAAGCTATACCAAGATGGCGACAAAGCTAAAATGATAACTCAGAGGATTGTCAAATTGATCGTGCTGGTTGACCAGCTCATTTCAGTAGTGGAGGACATCTTTTGGAGTTTTTGGAGCAGAGATATGAACTCCCCTCTTGACACGACATGCCCAATACAGCTCTACCTGAGCGATCACAATTGCTTTTACCACAGTCACATGGAGCTCTGATGTGTCCTGTCCCTGCTTAGCTTAACTGCCCACTGGATTGACTCTACATTTTAAGGAATGTGGTACTACATGCTAATGATTTCGCAGGTCTCATACAGCTGAGCATTTAAAAAAAAGCCATTGAGGAAATGCTAAAAGCGTGGCAAATAAAGAAGCAATGAGTTCATGTAATTTTGTGAGATAATGCCAGCAATATGAGGAAAGCTATGGATGATATGGGAATACAGAGCCTGGGCTGTAATGCCCACACACTTCAGCTTATTGTAGACGAGGGGTTGATCTCTCAGTGCAGCGTCAGTGATGCACTGACCAGCGCAAGGAAGATTGTAGGGCATTTTAAGCATTCCCCACTGGCCTGCGTCTCGAAGACATCCAGGTTGATCTTAAAATGCCAACCAAGCGCCTGCAGCAGGATGTGCAAGTTAGATGGAACAGTACTCTCTACATGCTGCAGAGCCTCCTGGCAATGTCCTCTCAGTGTGAACGCATCTAAACACAGCCTTTCAATTACACTGACTGCAAACCAGTGGTTGTTAATGGAGAAGACAGTGACAGTCTTAGCACCATTTGAAGAGCTGACGAGGGCAGTGAGTGCTGACACTGTAACGTGCTGATGTGGTACCTGCCATAACAGTTGTGAAGCGTGTTCTTTCTCAAGAGGACAGAAATAACCAGGGAATATCATGTTTTTATTTGTGCTATATTTTTTTAAGTGCATATCTTTTTTTTTCTTTTGTTGTTGTTGTTTTTTTTTGTTTTTTTGTTACTTAACCTGTGTGAACAACCAGATGCTCTCATTGGAAAGGTGGAAAAGATGGAAGTCAGCAAGTTCACCAGGGATCATCAGCAGTATAAAGGTGCAGAACTAGCTTGTAGAGCAAACCATCCCATAGTCAGTCAGTCCTCTAGAGTACTGGAGGCCACACACTGCACAAAGCATGCTAACTTTGTTATTTGCCCAGTATTTGCAGTCTGAACTCTATTTATCTTATTTTAACTTTGCTAAACTCTAGTTTAAGTTCAGCGTTTTATTTGGCATTTGTACAGAGCAGGAAAGTACACATCCATAGTAACTGAAACTGAGTAACTGAACTATATATATATATATATATATATATATATATATATATATATATATATATATATATATATATATATATATACTTTGGGGGGGTATGTATTTTGGATACTTTTGAGGAATTTTAAGGCAGTTTTGAGCATTTTAAAAATTTTGTTCTAGACAACAGCTGCAGACTGACAAAAAAGCCATTTTAAGTGGTGTCTGAAAAGAGTTCAAATGAACAAATTATGCACAGATGTGTTCTTCAGGGGGTATTTTGGACAGTTTTGTGGTATTTTAAGTTAAAGCAAGTATGATGTACAACATTTATGGAGTGTATGGCCTCTGAAACATTAAGTATATATTTAATAGAGGCTATTCAGACAGAGTGGGTCCTCACATTAGCCTCATGGCACAGAAAGGCATGTCAATTCTGAACTTAAGGCACTGCTGCTAAAGCAACAGGCTTGGAGAGGGAAGAGAGAGGCGGGTTTCAGTGGTCCACTGCCCAGCGACTGGAATGTCCTGGTCATTCACAGCCTTTCCATGGCTCTCCTTTGGCCTTTCCTCACTGGGCTTCACCATTGTATCAGCGGGCTATTGTTCTGGGAACTCCTTTGTCCCTATTCTGGAGCTCTCCTTTCACTTCGACCTCTTTGCACTGAGGCCACCACTGTCTGAAACCAGCCCAAGGCACCACAGCTGGACATGCTATTTAAAGGACCAACTTCTCACTATCTGCTTCTTGCCCAACTAATGTCCAGATTTATCAAGCGAGGTGCAGTTTGAGAAATACTGTCTACTGATTGTGGCTGTATCTCGAAAAAAACTGTTTGAGAAATTGTTACTGCATATTTGGCTAATCAGGGTGCTGTATGCAAGCACTTTAAGTGTCAGGAAAAAAATATTTAAGAATTTGGGGAAATGTTAAAGAAGTGGACTGAGGCTGGAATCAGTGCATCAGGAGTCACCACACATTGATGGAGACGGAATTTGGCTATATGTGAGATCAGTTCAGCACCATGTGCCATGTGATCTGCTGGTGTTGGGTTGCACTGTATGCACTGGAATGTAATGTATATAATATATGTGTTACAATTTTTAAATCGCCCCAATGCATCCTACAAACAATTGCAGCACCATTTGCCCTGTCAAACACAGAGGGATATTTGTTTTCTGTTAATATGATGAGAAAAATAGAGAGACTTTACTGCCATTCTTTGAGTCTGTCCAGACAGATAAGCAGCACTGCATCAAATCAATATGATCCACCACCGACAGAAAACCAGAGAAAACCCCAGGTTCCTGTTCAGTGCTGTACCCAGGCTGACCAGTGTCAGCTCAGTAGAACCTCATATCATGTTTACTCTTAGCTGTGAAGACTTTCTTCACTGTTTACCAGTAAAATCACCACAATCAGAAAAACACCAAACCCAGTTCTTGCTACAGCTTAGAGCAAGCTACAATTATTTTTTTTCTATGACCTAATGGAATCCAATATTTATTTCTCTGAAACAACAGTTTTGATTTCAAATTATTGCATAATTTTGTAACATGAATTTTAAAAGTTTATCATCCAGCCAGAAGCTCAGATACTTAGGAGGTAACCCCTGCAGTGATACCATCAACAGTATAAATATTTATGGTTTGTTTTGCTTTTCACTTTTTTGGGAAAATAGAAAATATTTAGTAATATTTAGGCCCTGGCCAGCAGAGTCAGCACTTAAAACGGCATCACAAAACAGCATCATTAGCATATAAATGAATAAACCTGTTGCACCTAATTGAATTGCTAAAAACTGTAAATAACAGCAGACCTAAAATAGAGCCTCGAGGGACCTCTTTATTTGTAGTTTAAAAAGTTTCATTGCCACAGAGATAATTTTAAAACCAAGCCTTTGCATTATAATCAAATCGAATGTTCTCCAGGGGGCATGGTGGCAGCGTGGTTAGTATTCTTGCTTCAGCCAGCCAACACACAAACTCCCTGAATGGAGTCTGCATGTCCTTGTGTTACTGTGGGTTTTCTCTGGATAGTCCAGTTTCCTCCAACCATCCAAAGACATACATGTGTTAAGTGAATTGGTAACTCTAAATTGCCCCTAGTGAATGAATGTGAATGGGTCTCTGTGTCAGCTGGCCCCTGTCCAGGGTGTACCCCACCTAAGGCCCAAAGTTACTGGGATAGGCTCCAGTCAACCACGACCCTGACGAGAATAAGCAGAAGAAGGTGAATGTTCTCCAGTTGTATCAAAATGATGTGATGATTTACTGAGTCAAAGGATTTTGTTACATAACAGTGACTTTCTTGTCTAGAAAGTGCAGTGAAGATGTCGTTTAAAACCTTAGTAATGTTGCTGTGACCTGGTCTAAAACCAGACCGATACAATTCCAGGACTCATCAATTTCTCTAAAATTTTAGCAAGACAGGGTAATTTAGATATTTGCCGTTAGGTATTTAAATTAATTGTTTAATTGACCACCTTTGTGTAAGAACAGGACATGAGCTGTTTTCCATAATTCAAAGACAATGGCTAATTGAAAGCATAGGTTATAAATATGAGTTAAATGGCTGTAAGCGCAGAATGGCAGCCACTCCTCTGTCACTATGCCCCAGGGCAGCTGTGGCTACAGAAGTAGCTTACCACCACAGACTGTGACTGAGGAGTGAATGAATAATGAATAACTGTAAAGTGACTTTGAGTGTCTAGAACGACTGTATAAGACCAATGCACTATTAAATCCATCTCTAACATTAGACTTCTTTACTCCTGTAGATTGAGCTGAGATACCTTATTATGTCCTCCAAATGTCAACTTGTCTTTGAGACCCTATCCCCACTTAACATTTTGAACAGCTTTTCCTCCAATTAATGAAGCTATTCTGAAGATCATAAACATTTCCCTAGAAACAGGTTACGTGCCACAGTCTTTTGTAGTTATTAAACTGCTTCTGAAAAAGCCCAGTGTAGACCAATATCAAACCTTCCTTTTATTTCTAAAATTCTTGAAAGAGTTGTAGTTAAACAGTTGTGTCTTGAGTCTTATGTTAAATTTATTTGATGATTTTGAGTCAGGGTTTTTAAATCATATTGTGGGCCTCTGAATCAAAACTGAATCAAATTGTGAGATGCCCAAAGATTCCCACCCCCAGTACATAGGCCCATTACACACACGCACCACTACCCAGACCTCTTCTGAAATGTTAAAGACCGCCTAATTGTTTGAACACAGTTTTCAGCTCATTCAAAATACAGCAGCAAGATTATTAACAGGAACTAACAGAAGAGAACACATTACTCCTATGTAAGCTTTGCTTCACTGGCTTTCAGTCAAATTCACAATTAAGTTTAAAATCCTGCTCCTGACTTACAAGGCTGTAAATGGTATGGCCCCATCCTACATTAATTATGTTGTAGTGCCAAACCAACCAAACAGAGCCATACAGCCCTCACAAAATGCAGGGCTATTAGTGGTTCCCAGGGTTTTAAGGGTCTATTCACACCTGTGTCATATGGTCTGGTTAAAACCGACCAGAGTTCGTTTCTCACGTTAGTCCGGACCAAGTGTGCAGTTGTGAATACACCCATACGAACTCAGGTCCGGACCAAACAAGTGGACCGAGACCCGTCTGATGAGGTGGTCTCAGTCCGCTTCCAAACGGATTCTGGTACGGTTCGCTTATGGTGTGAATATGAAACAGCCTCGCTCCGGCCCAACTAGAAACATCATCAGCCTTTATGGAGTTAACAAGCCACTGTAGCTGGGTATTAAGGGAAATAAACAGCTGGACTTGATTCCGAACAAAAAAAGCACACCAACAGACTTTCCTGGTGTGAATACACCCTAAAAGTACAGTTGGAGGTAGAGCCTTTAGTTACCAAGCTCCTGTTTTATGGAATCAGCTCATGTTAGAGAGGCAGACACAGTCTTAACATTTAGGGTTAGGCTTAAAACTTTAATTTTAAAGAAAGATTATGGTCAGGACAGTTACGAACAGGGAGGAGCCTCTGTCCTCTGCAGACGTCTGTCCTACTTCTAACACTACAATTAGTTTATAGTATTGCAATAAATCCTTAAATAGGTCATGCTGTTGTCCCTCTGTCCCACTATCTTCTGGGGGAGTGGGTACTGTTTCAGATGCTGAGCTTGCTGTTAAGTCTGGGGCGATCATTGGCCATTGGGCGCAGTCGGACAGTTTGGTTAGGTCGGCAAAGTGAGTCTGTTTGGTGTGTTCTGCACCACTGGATGTAGTGGGACACAGTTGGACATAGTTCTGGCCAATTTAACATGTCAAATTGGTGTCAGGCATGCGCTCAATGAGTGCTTGGCTGTGCAATTTGTCAGACAGCTCGCATTTAACATAAAAATATAAGGAACTTTTTGTTCTACAACTCCTTCATTATGTTTCCCACATCTGTAACGCTAATATGCTGCAGTTCAGTTACCTTAGCTTGTAGCCTTGTGGAGATAAAAATTTAATCCTCCTCTGAGGCAAACAGCTGCAATAATCCAGTCTCTTTTATTCATTACTGTGCTCAGATGAGTTTAATTTAGCGCATATGATTATTACTTGATAAATTCTTGATTTAAACACATGAGTGTTGTGGAGTTTTGTTTACTAGAGTTTAAGTAACCACAGAGTTTAGTGACTAGCATCCCCTGCTGTTGTAAATAGTTATTACATCTTGCACATGCGCACTGCTCGGGCATGGGTCTGAATCGTTTCGGTGTCTGCAGCTACTTTTAGTGGACAAGGGGAGGCGTGAGGAGACAAAGCAGTCACTACGCCTCTGCTGACGGTGGTCGGGCATTGGGTTGGTGTGTCCCAGGCTTTACATGTCCCAGTGATGACTGGACCATAGCTGACCCCAACCGTGCTCGTGTCCCAACCTGTGGATTGCCAGTGCCCCTTAATCTCACTTTCTATGGTTTTCTATAGAAGAACCAAACTGAACCAGGACCAAGTGTAGGTTGACCAGAGTGAGTGGGCCAGAGTGAGCTCAGTTGGAATATTACCGGCATGAACAGACCTAGCTCTGTGATACCAGTAGCACAATAAAGATATGTTAAACAGCAGTTGTTGTTTTTTTCCCTGTAGGAATTTCAAGACATGTGACAGACATGTGAAAGCCTAGTTTGACAGACTCCAACTGACAAAGGTTAAGACTGGTATTTTTTGCATGCCTATATTCTTTAGGTCACAAGAGTATAGTCAGTGTTTGAATTTGCCTTGTGTTATTAATGTGTGTACACAAACCTTTAAGGCTCTTTTCCACTAGGCAGAACGATACGGGACGTGTCAGTACGGGACGCCTTAGAATGGGTAGCCCCAAAACCTGCTGGTGTTTCCATGATTCTGGGTCCAGAAGACCCACATCTGTTATGTAAACCCTGACGTCACACAAGCACAACAAAAGCTGTGTTAATAAATGAGATAAAAAATTTGTTTTTTAAAACATAAAGGCACAGGCAACTTTTAATAGAAAAACGAGTGTAAATCCGTGTGTGTGTATGAGGCTGGTGTGTGTCTGTGTGAGGGTTGTGTGTGTCTGTGTGAGGCCGGTGTGTGTCTGTATGAGGCTGATGTGTGTCTGTATGAGGCTGGCGCTAAAGCTGTATTAGCTGTATTATTACAGGAGACTACTTCAGGTTTACCACCAGCTTTTAGCGCATTAAATTCACAACACATTTTAACCACTGACCATACAACAACATGAGTTTAACGCCTGTTTAATCCAGTTTAAACTAAAAATGAAATGTTTAGATTAGATTCTCGAAGTAACAGTTATACTTCGCTAAACTAGAAACAGCTGCTAATATACACTAGCTTATTTTTATTTAAAAAAATCACGTCACCATTTGGTCGTTCTCTATTGGAATACAGCTGTTTATGACAAGGACAAGTACGTATATCATATATCATTTTTATCTCTGTTCTTTGGTTAACCTGAAGTAGTCTCCTGTTTACTGAAGCTAATACAGCTTTAGCTCCAGCCTCAAACAGATTCACACCAGCCTCACACAGACACACACCAGCCTCACACAGACACACACCAGCCTCACACAGACACACACCAGCCTCACACAGACACACACCAGCCTCACACAGACACACACCAGGATTTACACTTGTCTTTTTATTAAATGTTGCCAGTGCCTTTATGTGTTAAAAGTGAGTTTCAAACACATTTTTTATCTCATTTATTAACACAACTGTTGTTGCGTTTGTGTGACGTCAGTGTTTACATAACAGATGTGGGTCTCCTGGACCCAGAATAAAGGAAACACAAGCAGGTTTTGGGGCTACCCATTCCAAGGCGTCGACTGACACGTCCCGGTCGTTCTGCCTAGTGGAAAAGCACCTTTATTTTGAGTCAACAACTCAAGAGAGAGCTGTTAGAGAGAGGAGGTGAGAGACAGGTGATAACTGAGTACTGTTTTTGTCTCCATTCACACACCCCTTTCACAGCCCCCCACACCCAAACACATACACCCACACCCCTCCACCCCCAGACCATTGGAGTCATTTATGTCTTATCTACAGGAGTTGACAATGCAAGAAAAGCCATCATCACTGAAACGGTCTATAATAGAGCACTTAGCCACATAGTCAGTTCTAAGCATTCTGATGGATAATACATTTCACACCAGAAGCTTATATTGAAATGGTAGTCACCTGTAAAGTGCAATTTTATTGTGCCCTACAGTTAAAACAAAAATTGACGTTTTAATGGAAGTCAATGGGACCAAAATGGTACTAAAGATCATGAAAGTAACAACTGCATGTACATAGAGCATTATAGGCTTAAACTGACAAATGAAACTGAAATGTGAAATTCTCAATAAAAATGGTAACCCTGATTAAATTTGATACATTAACACTGAAGAAAAAAAATATTCAGAAAATTTTATGTATTATAAATAATTATTCAATATTTTCAGTACCAAAAAGGTACCAAAGGCTGGGCAAGGGTTAATGATGAATCAATTTCTAAAAAGCAAGAAATAACTTTTTTTTTATTATTTTTTTTTATTGTTGGGGTATTGATACTGGTGGTATCTACAGTTTGTGTCGCGTGTGTGATGCTTGATTCTTTTATGTCACACATAATAGTTCTAAAAGTGTTGTTGTCCTCATGCTAATGTGATTATTTGAAATGCAGCTGTAAACACTCAGCATGCTTGGACAGTCCAGTTGACCTTTGACCTGCTCCCATTGCTCTGGATTACCAGTGGTCAGTAAAGTGTATTCTCCCCACTCTGAGGGTGCTTAAGGCTTAGGGACAATGTGTGCTGGAGCGCTGGGGGGTAGATAAGGTCACTGTGGCTGATACCAGGCTATTGAGGCTTTAATTGCTCATAGAAACGCCATAGAGGCCTTCTGTGCATTCACCGTGAAAGGGCTCATGGGGGAAGGTAATTTATGACAGGCAGGCTGAGGTTAGTCTTTAAAACAGAGGTAGTAGGTATGCAGGTCTGGCCCTCTGTCCAGACCTCAAGTGGCTCAGCAAACAGTAATCAAGCTCAGTGGGAGGTGGGCCTGCAGCTCCATTCTTTTCCCGTCCTTCCCCAGACCTTTACTTTGCTTTTAGTATTTCCACTGAGCTGGGTTTCACTGTCAGCCTCCTGGAATAATCTTTCTTAAATCAGGTTTGTGTTCTTCTTGTGATAAACACAGATGAAAAGTAATGAGAACTGTTACAGATTTTAGAGTCTTTAAAAACACTGCATTGTCTGTCAAGATTCAAGTAAACATAATTTGTGGGCCCCTAAAATGTAGGTAATTTTCTCAGCCCTCTGAAGTCAGGCTACAGTCAGGAGGTATGATGCAACTGTGCAGAGTAAGCAAGCCATACAGGGTTTCAGAGCCAGTCACATTCCCCTATTGACACTTAGCTAACACAGATAAAAGTCCATCGGTCTGATCATACTCCAACATATGGGTGTGCTGCAGCAGAAATAGTCTTACTGATGCACCTGTTACATCCACCTTAGGCTGCAGGCCATGACGTGCCATCACAAATATCAAGAAAACAAGAACTGTTTTGATGAGTGGTACAAGCTGTCTGCTGCTGACTCAAACACAAGCAGAGTTTCAAGAGAATACACAGAACACGTCTGACATGATGCCTTAAGACGCAAAGAAGGCGCTCACACAAGGCCGGTCTCTAGCCCAAGCTGGGGTCAGCAGGAGCAGTACCCAGATGGGGTGACAAAATTTGCATGTACTTGTCTTCACAATGATGATTCTGAGTGTGCTGTTTACAAGCAGCTGGGGGTAGAGCAGGAGATATTAGCAATAGTAAAGACTGAGAGTGCTCATAGCTTCACAACACTCACCTGCAAATAAAGACAGCCTACTATAAGCCCATTTAGGCTCAAACTGCTTAAAGCTCTTTGATCTTCTCCTGAACAGCACGACCTGTGTGTGTGTGGAGTTTGCCACTCCAAGCTGATATGTTGGTGTCCTGCGAAAAAACCCATTATATTTCTCATGACCATCTGGACCTTTGAATCCCTCAGGCGGTCAGGTCAGGGTAGACTTTGGGACTTTGTGTCTGAGAGGGCTTGGGAGGAGGCAGGAGCAGCTTTGGAAAACCAGTCCCTGTTGGTGTGTAAATAAAATGAATTAAATGATGTGGGAGGTTTTGGCCCTGTTGACAATGTTACCAGCTCTAAGGCGCTGCTGTAGCCACATGTACAACTTCAGGGGAAGTTGTCTCATGTTTTATTTCTATCTCCAAACATGCACCTGTAAGAGAGCTGGGCTGGGGAGGAGAACTGCCGGGTGTACTGTGGTCAGATTAAGGACATACTTCCCACAGTAAGCAGTTTGATAAAGCTAATGTGGTGATGGGCTGCCCTGAAATGCAATGATGGTTTTTTTTAGGAGTTTTTCCTTACCGAGAAGGAGGGTCTAAGGACAAGAGTGTCCTGTTTAGTGTAGTTACTGTTTGTGTTGTCTGAGTGTGTGTTTATGTTTGATCAACTGTTGTGAAGCCTTTTGAGGCGATTTTTGTTGTGATCTGGGCTATACAAATAAATCTGAATCTGAATGATCAATCGTGATTCATGTCCTGGACAAGACCATGGATGTATTACATGCACGCCTAGGCCTAGAGAGTGGTGACAACTAGAACAGCCCCTGTCTAAACACGTCTCCCCTCGTCACCACTGAAAGTCGCTGCAGACACCGGTGCGATTCAGACCCACGACCGAGCAGTGCACATGTGCAACACTTAATAACTATTTACAACAACAGTCAGTGCTAGTCACTTAACTCCGTGGTTACTTAAACTCTAGTAAATAAAACTCTGCAACACACAAGTATTTATCAGTCAGTAATAATTATACGCACTAGATTATACTCGTTTGATCACAGTAATGAATAAAAGAGACTGTATTATTGCAGCTGTTTGCCTCAGAGGAGGATTATATTTTTATCTGCATGAGGCTACAAGCTAAGGTAACTTAACTAGCGTCACAGGTGTGGAAACATAATGAAGGAGTTGTAGAACAGAAAGTTCCTTATATTTTGATGTTAAACTTGAGCTGTTTGACTAACACGGGACACACAGCCAATCAGAGCGCTTGCTGAGCGCCCGATGCCGATTCAACATGTGTAATCGGCCAGAACTATGTCCAACTGTCTCCTACTACGTCCGATGGTGGTGAACACACCAAACAGACTCACGTCACTGACCGCGTTAAACCATCCGACCGCACCCAACGGCTGATGATCGCCCCGCTGTGTCCCGGCCTTAATACTACTCTGTATGTTGTTATGAGGGCCATACTGTTTGAGTTAAGAAATAAGGAATTTTACTCTTTTGCATATGTGTGTTACAGACAAGTCCAGAAATTTTTGACAGAGTACTTGTCCTCTATCAGTGTATGTGCCAGAGAGTCTGCATCAGCCTTACCACAATGTGTAACAACATGTAAGTATAACATTCCATCAAAAACACTGGATTAACTACATTCTTATATATACATCTACTTTAAAGGTTGCTTGAAACCTAAATCCCATCCCCTACCATGCAGAATATATGCGCCACAAGGTGCATATGGACCAGAATGAGAAGTTGGGGATGTTTGCGGTCACTCATGCTGTGGCAGTTGATGGATACAGTAACATGATTGTTGCTCATGCTACAATGCCTGGTAAAAACAACCTCATTGTATGAGGAAGTGTCAGGGCCGGCTCCTGGCCCCCCTCATGATCAGAAAGGTTCTGACCACATACAATTTAGATGCACACATTTTCATTTTCAATTACTAGTGGCATTTGTGTTTATATTGATTTGCAACTTAGAAAATTAGAGTCAAGTAGTTTTAAAAACTCAAATGGGCCCTAAAAGAAAATTTAGGAGTGGTGCTGAAGGTTGAAAAAAAAGAAAATTGGAGATGGAAAAAAGAGCGCAGGATAAAGGGAAAAATGTTTGTTTTGTTTGTTTTACTCATTATTTTGCACTTCTTTATTTATTCCTATTTATTCTTCAAAATATATATTTATTGTTTCGTCTGCTACAATAGACCTTGTTTGAAAAAAGTAAAAAAAAAAAAAAGTATTTATTTCTTATCTTTATTTAATCTTGTCTTTATTATATTATACACTGTCTATATACTGTATGCTTATGTGTCATTTGGTGGGCCACAAACAAAATGTTGTTTACGGCCACCAAAAGCCTACAGGTCCTGGGAAGTGTACAGGTAAAAAAAACAAACAAACAAACAAACAATAAAACAAAAAGTGAACCATACACGGATTGGTGTTGCCACAGCAGTGACAACAATAACCTTTATACAGACCTGATCAAAATTTTAAGACCAGTTGAAAAATTGCAAGAATTTACACTTTACCCTGTTGGATCTCAAGGGAGTTCTAAGTAGAGCTTCAAAATGCAAAAAAAGAAGAAATGGGAGTGAGACAAAAAAAATTGAGTAAGCAATTTATTGAAAAAATTTACACTGAAATAGGCTGTTCATCAGCTGATCAAAAGTTTAAGACCACAGCCCTGTGCAAAAATGTGGATTCAGTGTCATTTTCTGTCAGGTATTCACACTGTCATGACCTCCTGATGGCAAAGGCAAAAAAGCTTTCTCTCTTTGAACATGGTGTGACTGTTGAGCTGCATAAGCAAGGCCTCTCGCAGTGTGCCATCACTGCAGAGGTTGGACACAGTAAGACAGTCATTTTGAATTTCTTAAAAGATCCTGAGAATTATGGAACAAAAAAGTCAAGTGGTAGACCCATAAAAAATTCACCAGCGCATAGCTGGAGGATCCAATAAACAGGACAATCCTCAGCCCAAATTAAGGCCATTACTGGTGCCTACTGCAGTCCAATAACCATCGGACAGCCTCTGCGAGAAAAGAGCTTTAAAAACAAAAAAAGTATACAAAGGACTTGTCTCCTTCAATGCCACAAACGCCTGTTTGGACTTTGCAAGGGAGCACCAAACATGGGACAGGTGGAAGAAAGAAAATAATTCTCTGATGAGAAAAAAATGTAATCTTGACAGTCCTGATGGCTTCCAACGTTACTGGCATGACAAGGAGGTCCCACTGGAGATGTTTTCTATGCGGCCCCATCATGATCTGGGCTGCTTTTTCCTTCAGTGGAACAATGAAGCTTCAGGTTGTTACCATACTGTGTAATTGCATGGAACCACCGCATTATGTGGAATTTGGCAGGTTTTTAAAGGTTTATATTCCACACCAGCATCAGGTGAGGTCCGACAATTGCCGCTTGCTGCTATATTTATATTTTTTTATTTATGAAATAATGTTCAACTTAAAGCCTAAAGGGGAGACCATGTTGTGACCACAAGATCACCCGAGCAGACACTGTGCCCCTTCCCTCTGTGATCCATCAAATATGGCTGTTCATGGTAGAAAATAGGTTTCTTTGTGGGATAGAGTGATGGCAGTGTCGTGAGGGGCAGGGGGCCAGGCTGTAGGCCCCTCCACTATTTACCACCATTAGAGCTAATCCTGCTTTTGTTTAGAGCTGCATCTCTCGTGGGCTGGAGAGTTTCTTCTCTCAGAGCAGCACACAGACACACTTTAAGGCCTTAATGGATTATGTCCCCTCTGCTGGGAGCAGGACCAAAGTACTGCAGGTTGACAGGACTACTGTACTTAGACTCACACGACATTGTCTTTTCAGATGCTAATCATGTTTTATAAAAGGTATCTGGTGTTGAAATTGAGATATTTAACAACTTTATTACACCAAGATGTCTAAAAAGTTGCACCAAGGCAACAAAAATAGGAAAAAAAAAAAAAAAACAGCTGATGTGAGCATTTGGACACTAGTGAGATGAATAGGCAACATTCCAGTGACATGTCTGAGTGTAAAAGGATCATTTTAAAAAAGGCAGAGCATTAGAATTGCATGTATAGACATATGATTAGTTCAAGAGTACATCAGAGGGACAGCTCTTGTGAGATGTTTTGGAGATAAAGTCAGATGTGTCCAGACTGAGGTTGTTTGGACATGTACAGAGGAGGCATAGTGATAATATGGGTACAGAGGAAGTATGGTGAATATATGGGAAGAAGGAAGCTGAGTTTAGAACTGCCAGAAAACAGGAGGCCTAGAGGAAGCCCAAAAAGGAGATTTACAGATATGGTGAAAGAGGACATTAAGTTAGTTGGTGTGAGAGAAGAGGATGCAGAGGTTGGGGTTAGATGGAGCAGAGGATTCACAGTGGGAGACCCCAAAAGGAGACAGTGATCCTGAAATGCTCTGCTCCAGATGATGCCTCACTTCCTGGTCTATGCTGTATTGGAAGAGCCAGTAGCTCCCTGCTCTTTTGCCAGTGATTGACAGATGCTTTCACCAAACACAGGCCTGTGGGAGGCTCTAAAGGTGAATAGGTCCCTGTGGAGCCCTCTGACCTGACTCTGTACTGCAGATGTTTCTCACTCTGCCAGATCCCAGCTCAACAGACCTACAATGCAGCACAGACATCAGAACCATCCCAAATCCAATTAAATTGGCCCTCTGAGAAATACACAAGTTTTGGAGCCACTAATGACCAAAATATCTCATTTCAGCCCATTAATTATTATGGATTCTCATTTTGTTTAGAGTGTCTTTGGTAGGCAATGAGATTTGGTGTATTTTTGAGGATGTCCTGATTCACTGAGGCCAACAGGATCTTACTGTTCACAAATAGCAGAGAGGATCACAATACCCTGGGCTTTGCATTAGGCCCAGAATTAATTTATAAAAGTAGAATTAAAATAATCACTAAAAACAAAGTCCTGACAGAGTCTGAACTGAACTAAGATGAAATTTCTGAGAATCAAGTCCTGCTCTAGTTGGACTCAGATGAGACAGTCCTGGCTCTGGGGTCCATGCTCCCACAGCAACCCTTTACAGGAGCGGCACACACACACACACACAAAAAACAAAATAACATCTAGACTAGAGTGATAAGGATAGGTGAGTATACTGCATTCATGTGGTCCTCGGGTGCTTGTTCTTTTTTCTGACCTGTGCAGGCATTCATGTGCATCTTTTAACTCAGCAAAACATTTTCCCAAGTTTCTGAGGACCACATGAATACACCAGTCACCAGTAGACCAGGATTTTGTACTGAGGCTTATGAAGGAATTGCGTGCAGGTGTGTTTCATCTGCTCTGGGAGAAGCCAGCCACACCCCCTGCCCCACACAAGCTCTGCAAAAAAAAGCACAAAGGGGAGGGGGAGAAAACACAATACACAGAATCCTAACACAATGACCAGCTCGTTGGTCTTGTCTATGTTCAGAAGCAGGTAGTTTTCCTGGACCACTCCACAAAGTCTTGGACCAGTGTCCTGTACTCAGCCTCCCATCCCTCTCTAATACACGACCACCACAGAGTCATCAGAGAACGTCTGCAGGTGGCAGGACCGGAGCTGTACTGGAAATCTGAGGTGTATAGAGTGAACAGAAATAGAGACAGGACAGTCCTCTGTGGAGCCCCCACATTACTGATCATAGTTTCAGACAGGGCGCCCCCCAACCACATGAAATGGGGCCTATCAGACAAATAATCAGTAATCCAGGAGACAGTGGAGGAGCTGACACTGATGTCAGTAGACTGAGCGCCACATAAATTCTTGTGTGCTCCACAACTTTTTTGAACTTTATTTTTCCTACTTCCTATTTCTTCCTCATATGTGAACACAGGTCAGGAGAGGATCAGGAGGTACTGAAATGGTTCGGAGGGGCTGTTAGCAAATGGCTTTAGAGATCTGTGTTGCAACACCTGATGAAAAACTTGTGAGCTCTTGCAAGACGTTCTCTCAGGTGGGAGTGGGCGGTCAAGCAAAAACATTGCCGGGTGCCAAGCTTAAATTTTGACTGGTAAGGACTGGGAGCCAAGCAACAAAACAGACTATAGCTCTATAACTAATAAAGGCATAACCTACTATGAGCCCCTTTAGGCTCGGACTACTGAAAGCTCTCTGCTCTTCACCTGAATGGCCCGGCCTGTGTGTGTGTGTGTGTGTGTGGCCTGTGCAACTCCAAGCTGATACGTTGGTGCCCTGTGAAAAAATGTTCTATAACATCTCCACTGGCTTCTCATTAAACAATGCATCAACTTCAAAATTCTGCTCATCACATTCAAAGTCATCCATAACCTGGCCCCACCTTACTTGTTGGACATCCTCCACATCGCCGCCCCCTCCCGCTCTCTCCGGTCCTCCTCCTCCCTCCAGCTCACAGTCCTGACCTCCACAATACCAACTCCCTGACACTGTTTACATCAGGACTAAAAACAGATGATCCAATTATCACTCTCTACATAGACAGTTGCTTCATAATTTGTTAAAGTTTTAAGCTGCTTTATTATTGATTATCCTTTACATTTATATTGTTTATTTTAAATTGCATTGTAAGGTGACTTTGATAAATAAATGGGGACCTGTCTGGACCCGCTGGGAATCCCTCAGATGGTCAGGTTGGGGTAGACTTCAGGAACGGGCAGCAGCAGCATTGAAAAGTCAGTTCCGAGCACATCTCTAGGCTGAATCAGTATAAAATGGATTTATCAGGTACAGACCCTGAGCCCATTAGTGGACCTCAGGAATAAGGGAGAGAGGATGCTGTTATATCCACTCTATATCCACAAATGCTGCAGACACTGTCAAACCAGGGTGAGTTTTTGTTGCTTGTGGGTCATTAGTCATGGAAAAGTGAAGTCTCACATGACTTTTGTGGGTTTATTCCAATGACTCTGTCAGGTCAGTGTGACCCCACCCACTTCTACCACATAAATGAGTGAAAAGTTCAACTAAACTAACACTTAGAGTTCGGAGTCCTTCATGTGTGCTAATAAATTTTGTAATTTTTTTTCCAAAAATGAAGTGATACTTGTGACTTAAAGTAATGCATTGAACACTGGTAGGACCCCTAAAGACTGTCCTGCCTGAAACCAAACTGCTGTCAGACTGCAGCCTATACCCAAATCACCCCACTCTCCATGTCTGGCCTGAAGCACCGTTCCACCAAACCACTACTTCCCCACTGTTTCAAATGCTTCACACACTTTTGACACCAGGACTTGGTTTTCATGTTGTAGTTGCTTGCTCAGATAGATTTTTACTTTGCTATATTTTTGTCACTGTTGTAAGAAGGATTCTCCTTTCCACTGCGCTGAGCCGTGTGGCTGTCTGCTTGTTAGTGTTGGTCTGAGTGACACTGCTGCCTACACACGCACAATGACAGCCGCTAACTGGAAGTCTCTGAGAGGATGACAGCCCAGCACATGAACCAGACTGACAGAAATGATTCCTCACAGGCAGACAGAGTCCACTGACTTTATGGATTTGCTAATTTTTTCTCTGATTTGTATGCCCTAAGAAAACCAAAAGTACTGATTGGGTTAAACTGGGTCACAAAAGCTTTCACATACCCTGCCCTTTTCTCTTCTTTGTTGCTGAAGTTGCAGAAGCTTTGTATGACTCAGTCTGCGGCTGCTCTGAGCCAAGCCAGTCTCCTCTGACATTCACATTCTAGGACATGGCTGTCCCCAGGGCAGGACACAGACACCTGCACTCGCTTCAACAAGTCCTCAACACAAGGCAGTCACCCGGGCTGGCCCTGCGAGCTGTAGAGCATTTTCCAAATTTTCTGCCCCTGAAAATGCATGACTAGTGAACAGACTTTAACTCTGAAGGTGTTTATGGCTTCATTCTCCTAGTGCGATCAGAGACCCCACAGAAAAAATACTGAATGTGAAGCTGGTATCAATGGGTTAGGTGAGCTAAGCCCTGTCATTTTCAAAGACAAACCATACTCAGTTGTTATAGTTAATTACCGTCATTTTAATAATCGTGTGTCTTATATGTGTCTTAATGTTATATTGTATTAGCCACATGCTCACTATTGTCTTTGAACCAATATTGCACCAACAAACAAGGGCTAGGGTTCAATAGTCCAAGAACTGCACATAATAGAGTAGTGACTGACGTGACCATTACAGCTGAAGCAAAGTGATGTTTTCAAACACTGAAGAGGATTAAATCTTTTCTCTAAGTTACAATGGGACAAGCTTGCCATTTGTATCATATTTGATACACATTTTTCTGAGACCTCTGCTCAATCCATCTATTCAAATCTGTATTTAAAAACCTGTTGTATACAATTTAACACATGTTCTCTGCCCCCTGGTGGATGTACTGGGGCTCTGCAGTCAATCGAAAGCTCTAAACACGCAATTATCTTATGGTAGGAATTGCATAAATATTACTAATGATCCTTCATAAGGACTGATTACTTTATTAAAGTAACCTATATATATTACTTCCATGAGGGTTTACAAAACGTGTTGAAAAAGTCTGTATCAAATCTGATACAGCAGGTATCCGATTTTACATTTGTCACTGTCTTTTTTGATAAACTGTCCATAATTGTGTCCAAAATGCAAAAGTTACCTCTTACATTATTTTGTACTCAATTAGACAAATTAAAGATTGGAATGTCACCTCTAATTTTTTTGTGATGAGGATTTTGCCAGAAATGAAATCACTGCACTGGGACTCATTTCTCACCTGTATAACTGTGGAAAATCCTATGGTGATTTGTGCTTTTATTTTCCATTTTGTTGACCTAACTGCAAAATAAAATGTCTGAAAAGAATCCTGTTTGGGGATCAGACCAGTTCTTTATCTCATAATCAAAACAGTTCTGTATCACATAAATGTATCATGTGAAACAAAAAAGATCAATTAAGATCAATATATGTGCTGTATATACTGATAATCTAAAAAAAAAAAAGTTATTTTGTCTTTTGATTATTGCCCTTATAGCTCAAAAAAATATCTCATAGTTCAGGATTTACAGGATTAAAGCAATACTCTGTACTATTTTATCTTAAAATGATGTTTCCAAAACCATTTTAAGTGTAGAGAACAGGACAAACTGCCCCTCCCCCACCCCTGAGTGCTTCTTTTTCTCTGTCACCGAGGGAAGCGAGTAGGTCACTCAAACACAAGCTCAAAGCCCCTATAGAAAGAGGGTGAGCACTGCCGGTGGAGGGGTGGAGGTGCTGGTGGTGGCGCTTGTTTAGGCTCATTGCTTGGTCCAGACATGCAGCTTTCAAACATCAGGCTTTTCTGTGCGTCCTTTTGTGGCTGATGAAAGCTGATAAGCGATGGTACGTTCCGGTCAGCACCGAATGACTTTGCCAAAACCCTCACATGAAGCAGGTGGCTGCAGGTATTTTGCCTAAAGTGATTTGGATTTTCTTCCTTTTCAAATGTCCATCTTCCTGAACCAACCATGTGTTCATGTACCAGTGTGAAAATAGCAATTGTATTTTACATAAAAAGAAGGTGTTTTAATGATACTGAAAAGTGAAATAATTTATTAACCTTCCACTTATCCCTCACTCGGGCCATTCACATTCACCACTTCATGTATATTTTTGGCTGTACTTTCTAGACCAGGGCTGTGATTTATTATATGCTCGCATTAAACAACTGCTGTAAACCTGTTGTTTTGTCCGAGTATATCTGTTAATCTGTATTCCTGGTCTAAAATGATCACGCAGACGAGTTTGATATTTCCAAGTTTAACCCACGGACCACCCATGATCATTCCTGTGTAATTGAATGACATCGCTCCAAACACAGTGCATGCATCCCAACACATATCTAATAAACACTTAGTTCCCAAGGTCATTCTAGATTGTGTCCCTCATATTTTACACCAAAAAGTGGTCAGAAAAGAGAGATCTTTACTTCCAAAACTTAGTGTTGATGGCCAGAAGTACGAGGAGAAGAGAAGAGCAGAGAGGCTGCTGCAGGGACATGTGATGTTGGAGGAAACAGTGACTCAAAGAGACAAACAGAGAGAGGGAGAGGCAGCTCAGGGAGATCAGAGCCTCACAGACACAGGAGAGCTTCAGGGGGTTAAGACTCAAATCAAAGTCAAATCAAATAAATAAGTAAATAATAAAAATAATAGGCCTAATATAGTAAAATAAACAGGTCTGTGATGGATGTCTCCTCTAATGCAAATGTTCAAATGTGATTAGAATTACTCTGAAGCCTGAACATCTGACAGTGGCCAGTACAGTGTATTGATGAGTATACACTGTACTAGGACATGCTCCAGGTCAGTTTTTACTTTTATCACATGTGGTATTTAGCTTTATTGTAAATCATTTAATCTTTTATATGTTGTGTTTATAAGAACATGATGACTTGTCAGTGTTGCATCAAATACTATACTTCCTGAACAAATGCAATGATGTTCTATAAGCTGTAATTAAAAACAATTTTTGAAATGACCTTGGAGATCAATGAGATTTAAAATGCAGACCTTTAGTTTAAGAAGCCCCGGAGACACTGGAGAACAAGCAGGACATGCAGAGTCAGCACACAATATGTTGACCAAAAACACAAGAGGACAAAATACAAAATAAAACAAACAACCAAAAAACACCATAGTGCATCACTTACATCTTTAAAAAAAAAAAAAAGAAAATCTTAAAAATGTTGAAAGAAGCTGTGCCAAAGTTTTTCACTATGAATCATTCCATGCAGCAAGTTTGAATGCGAGATTTTGAGTTACAGCCTGCAGCTGCACCTGTTGCCAACTGCTGTCTCAGACTGAGACCAACGCTGCCCTGGACTCCTCTGGATTGCTCTGAAGAACATTACTGAGACGTATATAGCAACATAGATATTTGAATCTTCATAACCCATCCATCACAACGTTATATATTAACCCTCTCAGGGCCAAATTAAGTTTTATTAACAGGAAAAATCAGATATTTGGGGGAAATTATCATATGGGGTAGTAATAAACAATTCTGACTTTTTTTTGGTAATTAGGCAATGAGCATTTAGCTGTTGCAAATCTGCAACGCCTGCCCAGAGAGGGTTAATAGATACATTTATTGAGATTATCCTTCCATTAATTATTATCTATTATTATTAATTATCATTTCAAAAGGGCTATTTTTATGTTTTTTCATGTGGCAAGAAGACACATGACACAACCATGGATGTAAATTCTGAGGGAACACCATGTTAGAGAGTGATTCTGTCATTGTTCTGGTCAAAACAGAGTTCTGTCCTGCTGCTGCTCCTACAGGTCCACTGAAAGCTGCATCCTCGGGTATTGAGATTGCTGTGCTCCTGAGGGTGTTGGAGTCAGGGGTCACTATCATGGCCCCCAGATGAGCTGAACACACAGCTGACTCGGGTGGAGCTGGGGCGTTGTCAGGCTGAAGGACATGGTGGCCTGCCAGTGCATTTCATACATTTCTTCTGAGTGCAGCTGAGAATTACAGATAGGGGAGCCCCCACCATCTGTCTGCTGGGCAACTGGGGGGAGGGGGAGGGGGGGCTGCGCTCACTCAAGCCTCTTCCTCAGGCCTCTTCAGTGTAATGACAGGCCAACGCTGGCATTACACTTGCTTCCTCTTAATCTCAGTAAATGAGAGATCAGTGGCCTTTAACACGGCTGAGGAGGGACCATGTTATTTAACCCTCACTGTCTAATTTGTTTTTCGGAGGGAGTGCCAGGTTAGTGTGGGCTGCTGAAATAATCAAGATATTCTTCCTCTGTGTGTTCTCTGCTGAACTCAGCTCTGGCCATCTTTTCTGTCAGAACTTGGTCCAGTTCCTGCACATCCTACTCTTCACAGGCTCAAAGATTATGATCGGCTCAACACTTTAAGACATGTAGAAAAGTTGTGAGGGCACTTGTCTGGAATAATCAGTAGCTATAGAGCACTAACTGAGAAGTGGGGCATTCAGCACAGTATCCCTGATCATTACCATGGTGTTAGCTTCATGCTAGCATCAGGTTAAATAGTGTTCAGTGGTGTTGAACAGTGACGATTGCGCAATGACTGCAAGGGAAGTAGAGATTCCCTTAAAATTTCATAAAATAAATGGTGAAATATGCACTGTTGAATTTCATAAAATTAGATAAGATATGTAAAAAGTGTGCTAGAATGCATTTAATTTCTTGAGTAAGTTGTTCATTAATCAGCTGTTTAGTCTGGTTCTCTGACGTGATCCTCCTCTCACCTCAGAGCAGCTCAGACGCTGTATAAATCATACTGACGCTGAGCTTCAATCGATCTCTATGGGAGAGAAGCGAGCCCTTTTTTCATTACAAAAAAGCAAGACACTTATTGGATGAGCCAAAAATCTCCTGCCCCTGAATGCTCAGTGTCTGTGGGAGTGACTAGAGCAGTGGCCGTGCCATAATGCTGGCTGATTGATGATAATTGGTGGAACTAGCTGAAGATTTTGACTGACTCACAGCATGCAAATGTGATGAATCGAACCAAGAGCTCATGTGCTGTACTGCCATCTGGAACATAAACCAAAGTGATTTATTTCATTTTTTACAGTTTGTACATGTTACACTCTAAATAAACAAGGTAATCATAATGCTGTTGAGTTTGCATCTTGTACAAGTTTTGTTAGTTCATTCATTCAAGGTTGTAAAAAAAACTAGCTGCTAGTTAGTCCAGGATTAAATATTATAAGCTTTCCCTGTGTGAAAGATCAGCAGCTGCCAAAAGTGGTGAATGGTGGTGTAGAGGAAGGTACATCAGCCATACTGACGCATTTAGTTAGAAGTGCACCCGGATATTCCACAGGACCACAGCAGAAATAGTTTCAAGACGTGTAGGACATCGGTCTCTGTCACTGTGTGTGGATTCAGTCAGTAGTCTTTGAGGCACAGATCTTCCACAGTCTCAAGTGCTGGGGCCAACACGTGCCCACACATATGTGCACATATGCAAATGACTTCACTTGGATGCACACATCTGAATCCCACCCACAGCTCCCCTACATGCGGCGCACACTTCACACACGCACTAACACATGCGCAGCTCTGCCCACCTCTTACACATAACCGTCCTGGCACCTGTCACCAGCGAGAGGTCGCCCACACCCGCTCAGCTCACAAACCTGCTCGGCTGTCTGCCTCCGGAGCGACCTCTGACCCTCTGACAGGTACACAGCCCATCTCACTATGAACGGAGGAGCCTCTCCACAGGAACCTGTCCAACTGCTGGGTCTACGGGGGCCGCGGGGCCACGCAGGTCCATACGTGTCCTCTCAGGAAGCGTCTGGAGTGTTACCTACATGTGTCGGTGGGAGAAGAGGGGGACAGAGGTCAGACAAGAATGCCACCACTTATAGCATGTTTTATGTATGACGAGTGCCATGTGCGCTGAATATTTACATGTGTCTCAAGGTGATGCAAATAATGAGGAAAGAGAAGAGGAAGTTCAGAGACTCTTGGCTTGTCAACAGAGTGGCTGGGTAAACAATGAAATATGACGCAATCCGTGTGCAGCAGCAGTAAGAGACACACTGGATTTCAGCTTTTGGGTGTCAGAAACTCAACATGTGACCTTCAGGCTTCTCTGGGCCCATGAGTGCACTTACCAAAGAGGGAAAAGTCACAAAAACATGTGGAGGCTGCAAACACAAGACAACACTCAGATTACCACAAACAAAATCCTCATTATATGAATTCTGCAGTAGTCCACCTTCTGAGTGTTGCTCTTGGCGCCGTAGATCACAGGTCTATATCTCTGTGATACATTATAATTTTTTGGTGTATATTTACTTGTTTTTTATCACTTTGTAAATGTACTGTTTCAAAAAGACTGTTCTTATTCCTTGTGTGTGTGTGTGCCAGTGCAACTTTCTGGTAGAATGACTGTCCTTTTGTATCTAATATTTTTGTACACCTCTTGTTACATTTGGAATTACAATAAGAAAGGAAGAAAGCCAACCCTAACACTTTGAACTCATTTTCACTCACCAGAGTTGACCTGTAGCTTACTTTTTCCTGATATAAGCAACCACACAGATAGGATGTGGCAAACTGTAGCAGAAGGTTTTCCTTTTCACTTAAATCAAAGACCTGTTCCTCTTGTTCTGTGTTCAAGCCTGCAGGTGGTGCTGCATTAAATGGACCTCTAATCTCGTCATTCAGCTGAATATTAAGATTTGGTCTGGGAAATTTGTCCAGTAATGCTTTTGTAGGGAACTGTATACATGAGACTGGATACACAGGATAACTTGTTGATTGGTGTCTTCATGATATATTAAAACTATATTTTCTTTTATCTTTATCTATTTTACTTTTGTGTCCCCATAGGGATACTTGTCCTCTCCATTTGACCCATCCTTGCAATGCAGCCAGGGCAACCTGTCAGGAGCCGTGGACCTAAATCTGAGACAGGATCCTGGCAGGGTTACCTATCTGGACCAGGAGGTGCACAGACTAGTCGAATAATCTGGGTCAACTCTTTAAAGTGAAGTCGACCAGTCAAAGGTGTAAATAAAATGAATAAAAATGATTTATATAGAATATAGATCTGCTGTTTCTATAATTGTGATAAATGTGTTAAATATGTTTACTTGCTGCTGCCAGATCTTATCCAAAAGTTAAGTGCACTTTTCTAACCACCAGAGTCTATCTACATAAGCTCAAATGCAAAAATAAACATAGACAGTGCTCCATATTCTCCCACCTTTCTGTATATCTCACTGTGTGTGACCTGTTTTGCCATGTTAGCAGCACTGAGTCTCTCCATGGCTCTCTACAACATGTTTCCTGACTCTGACAGCCTCCCACTGCTGGGGCTGGGACTCATTCTCGCTCTGCCTGGATGAATTTTAGGCAGTGAACTGCTGTTTATCTATGTAGTAGGCCAACTCTTTGTATTATGGCACACTTTTATTGTTTTGCAAGTCCATTTGAGCTCCATTTCTGAACTATCCTATACACATACGCAGTAGCTTGAAGTTCCCCAACATTGCGCTGCTCTTCATTTTTATTACATTTAGGACTGTAGCACCCATAGTGAAAACCTGTAAACTTCACACAGAAAGGCCAGTTCCGGAATTGTACCCGAGACATTGCTCTTTCAACTCGTTATTGTGAACACATCTTGCATATTAGTGACAGTCTTTGTTGCTGTCCGTCACCTCGTCCACCTGCAGGGTATATCTACTGTCTTTTTCCAAGAAGTTGAACCTTTGTATAAGGGTTAGAAAACAGGTACAATCATAAGTGAAACCATATCGTGTAGCAATATCCTTCTTGTTAGAGGCTGTGTTTAGCTCACAAAGCAGTACACAAATGTGCAACCATCTCATGTTGAGATTTTCTCTACATCAAGGAATCAAACCCCTCCCATACTAAAGGCAGGGTAACTACCCACTTCCCCAAGACGGAGCCTGGCCACAGGACAAATATCGACCTGATGTTGAATCCATATAAAAGCTATTATCCACATGTTCCTCTGTCCTGTCTGGTCTGGAAGTAAAAAAACATCAGTGAGAAAATCTTTGGCAGTGAACTCAATGATCTCTTCCAAGACTCAAGGCATATTATTGAAATGTGTTTCCTAATTTCTTTGAAGGCCAAGTAGGATCTCATGGCACACAGCCCGGGAACATGGGAGTGGATCATTTTGACTGTGGCTGTGTTGAGGGGACCATCCATCACTCACACGTGCAGGTTGTGACATGTAGAGGTCATGAGGATGTGGCAGGAGCCAACCCGAGATGGATGCCTCTAATCTGGATAATGAAGAGTTAAGAGTCTTGGGAGAAGAAGGGGAGCGTTAAATGGGAGAGCCATCCACCATTACACCAAAGTCTTCTTTAATTCCTCCAAGCTTAATGACAGTCAGAACAAGACAAAGACTAACTGACAAAGCAGAAGCAGCTGTCATTCCCTGCAGACGGTTCCTCCATTGTTAAGCTCACATACTATATAATGACTTGGAAAACTATGGTTAAATGTGGCTGTGTGGCTTCATTTTGGTTAATACATTCAGCCATAGGATAATTAATGGTTCAAGAGGCCGCAGTTTTTATTCAGTGGGTTTGATTAAGCAGCAATTCCAATTTCCCCACCCCTCCTGGCCATCAATCTCACTACTGTCTTCTCTTCATGACAGAATGGAGCAATAGAGCTATGTAGACTGAACAGGTTCAATGTGTTTTGTTGCTTGTAGCTCCTGCAGGGGGCGTTCTCATAGTATGGTTCTTGGGACCTGGCTAAGTTCAGACATATTCTTAGTTCAATTTAGACTCCGTCAGGACTCTGTCAGGACTTTGTTTTAGTGATTCTTATAAATAGTTTTACTTTAAAGAATAGTTTTCTGCCTCAGTCAGAGCCCAGAGTGAGGCCCATATTGTGTCCACAGGATCCTCTCTGTTGGTGGTGAACTGTGTGATCCTGAGGGCCTCAGTAAACCTGGACAAACTTCAAAATGACAGACAGTGAGAGCCTCACCGTATGGTACATCAAAGTTTGTTTTATAAAAGAAAAGGTCATCAAAGTGATACTTAGGTAATTTTGACTGGGGTCATTAGGGGAAAGCATTTGTGTTTATAAAAAGCTCAGATTTTTTCAAAATACCAAAACAACTATATGAAGTCTACATGAACTAGAGGTAGTCTGACAAAGTCATGAAAAATCAGAGCGATAAAATCAATCAAAATCAACAAAAAAAAATTACACCCAGGGTCACCTTTGATCCCACTTGGTGGTTTGAGGGTTACAAATGCATGTGTTGTTGCTTTCTGTCTGCAGCACCAACCCCTGGAAACGTGAGTGTCACATCACATGGCAGCGGCTGTAGAGCAGTGAACATGTTGGATATGAAGCAGTGGAGTGTGGTGTGAGAGCTGACCTGCAGCCGCCCCATCCATCAGCATTAGTCTGTGGCAGACTCCAGACTAGCTCAGTCATTGTGTGTGCAAGCGCCAGCAGGGCCCTGTTCTATAGCACTTACCCAGAGCGAGCACAGGCCCAGCGCAAAGCACAACAGACCTTCAGTGCAGCTGGATGTAATCAGAGGATGTAAATGGGCCTGGCTTTCTGAAGAATGACATGGTGATATGAGTGCGGGCGGCTCCTCAGGCTGTGGTGGATTCCCGTAGCTTTGAGCAGCAGCCAGGGCAGGAGACATGTAGCCTGACGAGCCAGGCTGTCCTACTTGCTTTTCACAAGAGGACAGTCTGGTTCCCCTCAGGGCAGTGCATTTCTCCTGTTCAATTTGGAAATGGCCAATCACAGTCGTGTATCTGCAGCATGTCTTACTAAAGCGGAAGAGCTAACCAAGGTAGCACTAACTGCCGAGCTAATTTAATAACTTCTCTGATTATCAGCGTTTATAGCCTTTCTTCGTTACCTGTTGGTTCTGCTGAAGTCTTTTATTATCCAGTCCTCTGTGGGATTTTTTTTTCTTTGTCTTGTTGCCATTTTAACAACAGTTAAGTCTTGTTGACATGTGATGTAACAAACACACACACACACATATATAATAAATAAATAAATCACAGGCTCATGTCTGTGCTTTGCATTGGAAACTTTAAAGGGAACAGTGTACAGTATTAGAAGCTCATGTGTCGCATGTTTCCAGCCGTGGCTTTCACTTGACATTTGGGCTGGATGGCAGTTCTGTGAGCTGGACACCTCCTCCTTCAACACTCCAATATTCTCTAAAGAACTGTTAGTTGCTACAGCACAAATAAATACATTCTCTTTGAACCAAATAATTCTTGCTGAACATGCACTTTCACAAGACTTTTAGTCTCAGAAAATGGGTGATGAAGTTTTGTTGTTTTTTTTATTTTTGAGAGAGAAGTACGACTCCATATGAGCAACATTTCTTGGTGGCTTTTTGATTTATCTACAGCTGTGTGTAAATGTATCCCTTTGGAGAAGTAGGTGCAAGCTATACTGTCTGTGATGGAGCGTTAAAAATAGGACATAATGCTGGTTAGAACTTTTTTGAAAATGGTTATTCAAATCCCCAAAATCATCTTTTATAAAAATGCTAAATCATTTTAAATTTTGTCACAATGTCCTGTTGTCATTTCTTTTAGCACACGTGACACATTTAGTGATTCTAATTTATTGAATGTATTTGAAACCCAGTGTAAGAATCATGTAAACTTATAGGTGTAGGTGCTCTCCTGGTGTTGGGTCCAGCAGAGGCCAGTCCAGCATCAGCTGTTTGCACCTCCCAAAGCAACAACATCGGCATAAACCAACCTCTGAACTGGTCAAAGTAGAGACACCAACCTGTAAAGATGAGCCTAGATTATAAGAGCATAGAGGCATTTCTATTAAAATTGAGTTTTCAACATGATGACACTTTTCATAACCACCATGAGTCTGCAAACAGCTGCAACAGGAGCGACCGTGTGTAAACTCACTGGTCGTGGGAGGATCAGAAGGCAGTCCTCCATGCAGACAAACACAGTAATGTGTAGACAGTGTCTGGTAAGAGGTTGTGTGAGTCGTAGGAGCAGGTGGGTCACTCTAGGAGCTTTCCCAGGAGGACCAATCCGGCAGCATTGCATTTTTCAGAACCATTGCCAAAATGTGAAGAGGGTTTCTTCAGAGGAGGTGAGGAGAAGAAAGCATATCAGAAAATGTGAGCACAAAGCAAATTATAACGCCATCTACTTTTTGTTATTACTTTGGTTCATTTCTGAAAGCTAAAATTACAAATTATAGTGCTGTTGGTAAAGCTGTGGCGCATATGCACGGCAGCTACAGCCTGTCTCGGAGTCATGAGTTCAAGTCCTGACTCCAACACTTAGTTGAATGTCTCTCCCCACTCTCTTCCCCACACTGTTAAAAAAATAAAATAAAATAAAATAAAAAAAACTCAAGGCGTTTTGGAGCCAATTTAAAATGTCAAGTTTTTAGCATGTTTTCAACAAGTTTTTTGTTTTTTGTTTACCTAATTTGACTTTCATAGCTCTAAAAAATTTTAATTTTAAGTTTTACTCACTATGATTTTTTGAAATCATCTTACAGCCAACTTACAATCCATTGTTCAGAAAAAGTTTTATTATTGGATGAATACATTTTAATTTCTGTTACAGTTGTATTCACAGTACAGTACAGTAGTTGTTCCTGCTGTTTATTTAAAATCACTATTTCAACTGTGATGCAATTCTTTTGTTAAATTTAGTATATTAAGTTTGTATTATTATCAATAATTATACTTTTTCTGAACAATGGATAGTAAGTTGGCTGTAAGATGAGTTAAATAATGATAGCGAGTAAGACTTAAAATGGAATGTTTTTAGACATTCAAACATCAAATTAGGTGAACAAAAATATTAGTTGTTGAGAACTTGAGGGATCCTGATGCCTTGTTTTTTTAAGTGTATGATTTCCTGTCACTTCTTGACTGCACTCTCCAATAAAGGCCAAAATATATATTTAACCTATACAATAACTGTATAAATTAGCTTGCCAACAAATGCATATTACACCCATACACCTTTAATAATAATTTGCATAACAGTAGACAATTATGCCAGTTAACCATGAGAGGGAGCCCATGGGAGCACAGTTTCATTTTATTGCATTAAGAATACAGTCACTATGTTCATTTGCATAGCTATGTTAGAGTTTTTTACATCTGAAGAGGCCAGAGCCAGTGCACCTCTGTGTTAGCCTGTTTCATACTAACTCTTTTCCTATTTGATTGTATACAAAGAAGTTAGTCTGGTATACCTCTTAGTTTGAGTTTAAGTTCTGTGGGCGGAACCATCACAGGTGGGATAACCAATCAGAGAAATGAAGGGAGAGATGTAAGCAGTGCAGCCAAAACAAATATGGTGCTTATGAAGAACTATTGCCGCTTTTAACATAAACACCAGTATATGCAATATTATGAGCAACTGTGCACATATTTCTGAATGGGAACAGCAACAAAAGCCTGTCGTACAAAGTACTCTGGATATATAGCAAACCCAGCGCTCAGATATGGACCACTGGCCACGTGCACTAAAGCAAGGCTATGTCCCCATAGGGATACATTTGAAACATCATTCCAGTGCCATGAGCAGTGGGCAACCGCTGATCTGCACCCAGGGACCCTTCTCCAGATCTTGGACAGATGTTGACAGTTTGTTTGATAAAAGCTAGCAAAGCTGCTCTATTTGTCAGAAGTATCCCAGTTATGATCAAGTTTTTTTTAAGTATCCTGGTTTTGTGTTTGTGCATGTAAACACAGTATCCTGGTTATGAGAAACCAGGATACTCCACTTGGAATACTCCAACAGTAACCTAGATACTGTGGCATGTAAACGCAGTATCCTGATTTCTGACCTCAGCCAACGTACTGAGCATGTGTGAACACAACAGACGCAGCAAAACAAACACAGCACAAGCAGTAACTTTGCCACAGTGACTGTAACTTGTAGCTGCACTTTACAAACTCAAAATCTTTATAGTCTAATCTAATTATTTTTAAAGCGGCACCATCTACCTAACAATATGGCTACCTTTATACTCAGCACTGGACCTGGTTACAGTGGCCACGTCTCCACTGCTCATGGACTAAGCTACGCTACAGCTGCTTTGGGGCCCAACTGAACTTTTTGCCGTAATTTTTCCATATGTTATATATTATCTTGTACTGCTGGTGTAACCGTGCACTTGTCCCTCTGTTGTTATAATGTGTTCACTTAGCAATGTGTTATTAGCAGTGTTATAAGCACCCACACCACACTTGACTCCCTTTCAAATCTGGGATATTATAATTTGTCATGTATACAGGGATATGAGTATCCAGGTTTCTCTGAGTGCATGTAAACATCATATCCAGAATAATGTCATAACTGGGATAAGGCTCATAACAGGAAAGCTCAAATGCATGTAAACGCACTCATTGATCTTGTTTGATGTTAAATTAGTTTGTTAGTTAAGTGAGTTTATATAGGTCAGATAAAAATATAATAATTTGTACAAATCCACTTTGTAGTACAGATACAAATAGAGTACATACAGTGCATACTGCATATGCAAAGAGAAAAGCAATAACATTTCAACCACTTAGCCTACTTACTTTACTACATCTACCATGTGATCAATTAGACAATTTCTTTAAAGAGCAACTCAACCCTGGCCCAGGCCTTGCTCTGCCCACTGCCAGAGACTGAAAACTGCTGGAAAAGTGGGCAGAGACCAGGCAGAGACAGAGGGGGAGCACTGAGTGGAATGGATTTTGGAGGAGACAGATTGTACGTTTTTGTTTTTAATTTCCTCCACGGAGCCTAAGGAGCGAGAGCAGAGTCAGTCCGGTGTTCCTGACTCCCCTCCCGAGGACTGAACGTAAATGCAGGGCTGTGTGGTGTTAGGAAAACGACCCACACCTGGCAACTACAGGACTGGGACGAACGCGCAGGGGAGAGAGACAGGGAGGGCGCGGGAAGCAAGGGGCTGTGGGAGGAGACACACGGCACAGGTGAGGTAACAGGTGAGGTAACACAGGTGAGGTAACACAGGTGAGGTAACACAGGTGAGGTAACACAGGTGTAGTAACACAGGTGTAGTAACACAGGTGTAGTAAAAGAGTTGTGGTAATGAGGTCACATACTACGTCACGCTTGTCTATCTGGAACTACTGAGCAGTAGTACCACCATTTGAGGGCAGCACTCTGATGGTTTTCACCACAAAATGTGAATTTAGACCTTTTTTAACAAAATGGTCAAAGATACAACTATAAACAGTGTGATGTATCACTAAAGCCCTGTTTGTTCAGCTGTACAACAAAACAAACAAACAAAAACATTTCAAATTTCATTTTCATATTTGTTTAAAATGATTTTTAAACAGTTTTTAAAGTAAATTAATGAATTACTTCTCTTAGGTTCATCTGTAGTATCAGTATTCCATAGGTTTACCTCTAACAGAAATACAGTTCTTATTTATATTTGTTCTAAAGCCTGTTTCTTAAACATGTCTTCTCCTTTAAGATCATATTTATCATTCCTGTATTCAAACATACACAATATGTTATCTGGCAATAACTTTTTGTTAAACTTTATACACAGGGCTTGACATTTATTTTTTTTTCTCACTGGCCACCGTGGCTAGTCTTTGTCAAAAGTATTAGTGTTTTTACAAGCTACAATTTAGTAGAGTTTTTGTGTATATTTGATAGTATTCAATAAGCTTAAATAAATGTTTACATTTGTTTTTATTCATGGACAGGGATTTATCAAATATACAAAAAGGGTTACCTAAAGGCAGAATAACGTGTATCTCTGTGGATATGGTGTCACATCTTTTAAAACATGTGATATTTTTAGAATTATTTTTCTTTCTTTAAACATGATGAATTACTTTATAATAAATGGTGCACATTCAAGCAGAGCAACATAAATTCAGGCCAAACTTCTGAAGTTAAGATGTAGGCCTAGGTATACATAAAATTCAACCACCCAGTGTGACAGTGAGAGTATTTGTCACTAGCCAAAATGAAAATCTACATGCATTTGGCTGGTTGACAAGTGTTAATGTCAAGCCCTGCTTATACATAAATAATGCTGTATTAAGACTCACTAAATAATATAATTTTAATGCTTTCAATTTGATAAATATTGGTTTAGTAGATTCATTGTAAGCAGAATGGTTGATGAATTATGTTTGTTATATGTCTGAATACTGTATGTCTGAATAAACACTCATTCATTCATTTATTCATTCATTTCTGAGCTCTATGAATGTGCTCAGAGTCTGGACCTGATAGATAGATTCACTTTCTAATACAAGGGAGTGGGTGGGTGGTGGTGGGGGTGGGGGTGCTACACAGTGGTTTTCCTATTCCCTCTGCCTTGTGTATGAGCCAGGCACATCCTCAACCCACCTGGGAGGAGTGGAGTACTGTGCGGGGGTTTCAAAAGGGTGGTGATTGCCCTCTAGGGGATGAAGCAGAGAGAAAAGCAGGACGCCTTCTGCCCCACACCTCACAGAGGCAGTGCCGGGGGATGGGCTGCTTCTTGGGAACACAGCACACTCAGCAGGGGTCTGGCTGTATCCACTCTACTGCTGATACCATGGGTCGCTCATTATTTTACCATGTTAGTACATCAAACAAATGTCAGGCCACCTCTTTTATACAGTATCTCTAACCCTCTGCATGCCCCTAAACATTCAGAAACCAGAGGTGGAGCTAGACTTTTATACAGGGGGTGGCCAAAGGCTAGCAAGGTTTATAATCTCTTTCTTAACCCTTCTAATGCACAACATGCACATCCACAGCAAGGCTTTTAACAGGAACCAACAGAAGGGCACACATCACACCAATTTTATATTCTTTACTCTGGCTTTCAATCAAATTTAGAGTTGATTTTCAAATATTAGTCTTAACTTTTAGAGCTTTAAATGGACAGGCCGCCCAGTATATCACTGACTTGTTGTGCTCCTACTCCTCTGGACGCACTCTCCGCTCCTCAAGCCAAAACCTCCTTGTGGTCCCAAAAACCTGCCTTAAAACTCAGGGGGACCTGTCCTTTCTAACAGTAGCCCCCATACTGTGGACCACCCTGGCCCTCTCCCTCTGTGTAGCTGACTCTGTTGATTCTTTTAAAAAGCTGCTGAAGACACTTTTTTGTAGACGAGCTTTTAGTTGACTGTATTTTATGTTTTATTGTTTTAACAATTATTTTTGCCTGTGTTATGATGTCCTTTTCTGCACTTTGTTAAGCACTATGTGATTTTTATCTGTGAGAGGTGCTATATAAATAAAGCTTACTTACGTACTTACAACATGGGTCCAAAATGACCCCCATTCTTTTCCCATGTTATTTCATACTGGTTGAGTTTTTCTTTGCTCTATCTTTGAAAATCAATTTATTTTACGATAAAATACTTCATATTTTCTTTAAATATCTTGTTTTTTATAGTCAAAAAACAATAAGTTCCATTTTTTCTCCCTTCATACTTAAATATTTTATATTACTACATCAAGTTTATACACATGGGTCAAAAATGACCTAAGTGTGATTTAAAATGAAATGATCATCCATGCATTCGTCTTTTACCTCTTATCTGTTTCATGAGGGCAGCAGCCTAAGCAGGGGTTACCTAGACTTGTCTCTCCCCAGACACTTTCTCTACTTCTTTTGGGGGAATCCTGAGGTGGTCCCATGCAGGCCAGCCTGGAGACAGTGTGTCCTAGGTCTTGGGACATCAGCACCCCAGGACCCCAGGAAGAGTAGCTGTCAATTTGACGACAGCTAATGGGGATCCAAATAATAAACAAACAATGAACAAACCTCCCCAAGTACTTTTAAATGCACTTGTAAGTAAAAAAGAAAAAGTATTTTGCACAGACTCAACAACTCATGAATGAGTTAAATGTGAGGGATTTTGCTGAAAAATTCTGCTGGTTACTAATAAAATGAACAAACTGGTGCAATATTATTATTGCATATTATTATTTTGATGTTTTTTAAGGAGTACTACTTTATTGCATTTTTTATATTTAAGTACTGTGAGTCTACAATGAGGGCACGGCAAAAACACCTGATTTTAAACTAAAACTCTAAATACTTTGAACTTCAAACCAACTCAGAAATGTAGTGGAGTAAAAAGTACAGATACTTGTTCTAAAATGTAGTGAAGTAAAAGTGCCCCTTGTAAAATTTACTCAAGTAAAGTACAAATATATTAAAAAAAAATACTTAAGTAAAGTAACTAACTACTTTACTAAGTAACTTCCACCACTGGCAGTTGGTGCGCTATGCACAGTGCATGATGGGAGCGGCAGCACTGGCATAGAGCACTAGGGCACACTCAGCTACACCAGCTCCACACAAAACAACAAAAGCCACTGTTTACAGTCACAACACTGAGCAAAAGTTGAAGGATGCACTCAAGAATATGACACAGGTTAAACTCACAACACATACATCTGCACTGACACCAGCAATGAACAAAAGATTCACGTAAATGGCACACTTAACCCAGAGTTGACCCGTACAATTTACAAAAACACCTCCAGCTTCTTCACCTCCGCTGCAGTTATTCCCGTGTCATTCCCATGTCAGTCGTGGAGGAGCCAGGAACACTCCTCCATGATGTACTACTGTATAATAGCCACCATTAACTTTCAAATACTTTGCTCCATGTAGGGACAACATGTCTCTAAGCAGTACAATGTCAGGTAAGACACTTACTGACGCTGATGTATTCAAGGCAGCTGCTCCTGTAAGAAACACACATTTGTCTCTTGATATAATAATATAGTTGTAATTTAAGCTGCATGTATATAGGTGCTATGATCATATGTAATTGTTAATTAATTAGAATTCACCTACAAATACCCAAACTTACCATAACCAGGTGGAATGCATTGGACTTTTGACTGTGTTTTGTGTGTTTTAGGGACATTTTAAACAATATTTATGTGTTTCCTCTTTAGTCTGCTCCTACCAATGCCCCTAATGGTAGACGCTTGGCTCGCTACAGCCTGTTGTTGGACCAGTGCACGGGGACTCTCCTGTTAGAAAGAGAGTGTGAGAGAGCTGAAGCTGCGCCAGCCTCCACACACTGTACTACTGACCTACTTCCCTCTTTCAAACGCAGACACAGGGAGGGGGAGGGGGCCACATACAGAGGGAAAAAAAAAAAAAAAAAAAACTAACGCGCTCCCTGCACCAAACCCTCGGTGTGTCCGTTCGGAGGTGACGGTGGACATGCGGCACTACCTCCGCCTGCACAGATTTGTCTTTTTTTTTACAGAGGCACGAGGACAGCGTCTGCAACAGTGTCCGAGCGCCACCCCCCTGTCCCGCCGAGGGGAGGGGCTGAACGGCTGGCTGCAGCTTCAAAGAGCCAGAGCTGCTGGTCCTGGTTTACGCACAGGCTTATTTCGCTCTGATTTGACTCCAGTGTGATCTATAGTCAAAGTAAGCAACAGCATAGGGCCCCACCTGCATTAGAGGGCCCCCATACTAAAGCATTGTTTACATATGAGACTAATTCTGCAACTATGTTTGATTTTATTTTATTTTTTGGTTGTCTGTTATTTATTTATTTTTTCTGTAATTTTAAAGTTAATCTCAAACTGGGAACCAATACCAATAAGGCTTTTTACTGTTTACTTGTAAAGTTACTAATGTATGCAATTAAAAAATCATAAATAAAAATGTGTTAATTTTTAATTGGTGAACAAATGATTGAGAGCCTCGGCCCCCAAATCTCACTGAGGGCCCCCAAGTATATAGGACCAGCACTGCACGTGATGCTTAACCATATAGAGGAACTAGTTTAGACTTTGGGGACAGGAGAAAGGTGTAAACAAAGACATGACACCCCCTATATTTATTGATTTCATTAGCACCTATGTGTGACATAAAGAGCTGTGGGTGCAGAAGGAGGCGGCTGGCTTTGGTTTAGATGAGCAGCCTTGTTCCCAGGTCTCCAGTAGGACAGTGTTTCCCAACCAGGGGTACGGGGACCCCTAGAAGTACGTAAGCACTTCACAGGGGGTACTTGGAATTATTTTTATTTTTATTTCAAGATGATGAGAAATTCTTTGCCATCTTTTCCTACTGAACTATTGAAACTTTGGAAAGACAAGCTCAAGTGTCTGACTGACTGGTTATAAGGAAGTGCCAAAGAGTATTAGTTGAACATTACATTACATTACAATACAATACATTAAATTACATCACATTTTGTTCCATATTTTTAAGGTTAAAAGACAAGTTCTTAAAATTATTTTATTTGTCTTGTAGGCAATTTATTATACATGTAAGATTATTATTTTTAAGTTTATTTTGAGCATATATATCATAAAATAAGCAAATGTAATATAAATTGTAATTTTATATATATTTTCTAAATGCAGGTTGATGATTATTTATTTATTGTCCTGAATTTGGGGTTAAAAGATAAAAAAGTAGAATTTGTATTTACAACAGGGTTAGGGTTTCTAGACCTAAAAACTGGGACACGTTTTGATTTCATAATCATGATGCATTTTTATTTATCTAGTGACAAAAAAGCTTCTGAAATCCATACATTTTTCATTCATCTAATTAAAGAACATGAAGCTAGGGCTTAAGTTTTGAATATGATAAAAAATATTGATATAAATGATAATAATTTTAGAGACAAAAGTCTTTAGACAAATTATTTTAGGTTTTCTTAGGTTTTTCTGTTGGTTAAAATGGGGACAACTGGGACATGGTTTGTTGAAACCTGGGACATAATCGTGTTTTTACATAATTTGTTGGGACATGGGACAAGGATCCAAAAACTTGGACTGTCCCGGTTAAATAGGGACATCTGCTCACCCTAATTTACAGTAAATTATAAAATGTCTTTTTGTAGATATCTTTTTTTAAGAATCATCACCATGTGTGGGCAAAGGGGTACTCGTGGTATGACAAAAAGTCCAGGCGGGTACACGAGACCAAAAAAAAAAAAAAGGTTTGGGAACTACTGCAGCAGGAGACCACAGCCTCCCGGAGACTGCTCTTAGTCTGATGCTCGTCTGAGAGGCGCTTGGCACTAACTGCGTTTAATATTCTTGTCTCGCGCCAGACACTACACCACAGCCTCCGCCCCCTCTACTCCCCCCACCCCAGTGAGGGAGGGCTGCACGCGGGGGGAGGGAGAGTCCAGGCGCACGTAGGTTTGAAGGGGGAGTCTTGGATGAAGAAGTCTGCGGGGCGGAGTGCGAGCGACGTGGTTGGCTCGCCGCGGCCGTGACGCAGAGGACATGAAAAAGCCGACTACTAGTTAAGAAGAAGGAACTCTGCAAAAAAGAGCAGAGAGAGCAACACAAGACGACGTCAGCGGAGAGAGACGCGCACACGCTGGAGAGAGAGTGTGACAGAGAAGTGCTGGGCTGTGTGCGTGTGTGTTTTTGTGCCCCCCAGCCCTGACAGAATGGTGCAGCACACGGACCACGGCGAGAGCATGTCCAGAGAGGCCACAGACTCCGAGGAGAGCGAGTTCATGGCATGCAGCCCCGTGGCCATCAACCCGGACTGGTGCAAGACGGCCAACGGGCACATCAAGAGACCCATGAACGCGTTTATGGTCTGGTCCAAGATCGAGCGGAGAAAGATCATGGAGCAGTCGCCCGACATGCACAACGCGGAGATCTCCAAGCGCCTGGGGAAGCGGTGGAAGATGCTTAAGGACAGCGAGAAGATCCCTTTCATCCGCGAGGCCGAGCGGCTGCGGCTGAAACACATGGCAGACTATCCAGACTACAAATACAGACCCAAGAAGAAACCAAAGCTGGACATCGCCAAGACTTTAGCCGCGTCGCCCGAGAAGTGCGGCAAACTCAGCAAGGCGAGCGCGAAGAAGTGCGGCAAAGTGAAAGCGGCCAAGAGCGCGAGTAAGAGCGCGCACGGCTACGACCACTGCGCGTTCCCCGCTCTGAAAGTGCAAGTGAAAAGTGAGCCCTCGGACGATGAGGAGGACGACGAGGACGACGACGACTCCGAGGAGGACTACTACGGCGGCAGCCTTCACAGAGCGGGAAAGGCGCGCGGGGCGGAGGAGCGCGTTGGACTTTACAGCGTCGCCAAAGTGCCCGCAAGCCCGACTTTGAGCTCGTCCGCGGAGTCCGAGGGCACGAGTATGTACGAGGAGGTACGGAGCAGCAACAGACTGTTTTATAACATCAAGAACATCACCAAGCAGCAGCAGCAGCACGCCCCCTCCGCCAGGTCCGCGTCCACCTCCTCCTCCTCCTCTTCCTCCTCTTCCTCAGCAGCAGAGGACGCGGAGGATTTGCTGTTTGACTTTAGTTTGAATTTCGCCCCCAGCGGCGCGGGACCAGAGCTGGGAAACCCCAATTCAGGAAACCTCTCCCTGTCTCTAGTGGATAAGGACTTGGACTCGTTTAGTGAGGGCAGTCTGGGCTCTCATTTTGAATTCCCAGATTATTGCACACCTGAACTGAGTGAAATGATCGCAGGGGACTGGTTAGAGGCGAACTTTTCAGATTTGGTCTTCACATACTGAGTGGGCACGGAGCGGTGGATTTATATGTGACAGTAAGTTAGGTTGGAGAGGTACTGTGCTTCTCCGCCTCTCTCTGGTTCTCTCTGGGCACTAGAGCCACTCTTCACTGTGGCACTGGTTTCACTGGTTTAACCTGGGATGTGGATGTGTTTAATCCTGGTGTAGCCATTGTTTTTTACTACTCTGGCCTGAATTAGTTCTTATGTAGGCATTTCATAAAACTGGGTTTAGACCTAGTCTCAGTTTTGGGATTTAACTTTTCAGAGTAAGAAAAAGGCTGTAGCTGCCTCTCGCCTACAGCGGCTGGGGTCAGTCAGTGCTCCAGGACAGAAAGGCTTCACTAATGCAATATCTTTATACTATTAGTCCAAACTGTGTTTTCTATCTAAAGACCTGGGATGACAGCTTTTTGTGTTTATACCACTACAGCCTCCTCATGTTGAGAGTACCTCCTGACGTGGAGAGTACCTTCTAACGTGGAGAGTACCTCCTGACGCGGAGAGTCCGAGGAGGCTGAGGGGGGGAGGAGATGCTGATTAAAGTGGCAGTAGCTAAAAAGACATTAGTTCTGTGCCAGCGACAGGGTCTGTGCATTTCCTCTGAACTGGTCTGGGTTTGTAACCTGGTCTAAAGGAGGAGGAAGGGCTGTCCCAGGAGCAGGAGAGGCTCAGTGGGGCGTGAGTGTGGCCTCGCTGTCTGTAGCTTCTTATTAGGACTAATAAGCTCTGGTTGAACACAAGGTGAAGTGTTCAAAGTGACCTCATGTAACAGTAGCATTTACACAAACGCTCAAAGAACCTCTGGCCTATGCATCCTGTCCTGTAACAGACACGCTTCAGGGAGCTGCCCAGGGGCTGTCCCGCGCCCGTCAACCCACCTCAGTTCTAAATGTAGTTTGTTTTTTGTACCTCCTGGTTTGGTTGGAGTTGAGCAGCCTATGGACATTTTGATACATAACAGACCTCATCTTTTTAAAGAAGATATTTTCAGCCTATTTTTGTACAGTACAAAGGGAATGTTCTTACTGTGCTTCTCAGTGAGCTTCAGGCACTTCCTCCCTTTACCCTTTCTTTGGAGCATGCAAGCGAGTCCTGCTTTAAGGATTCAGTTCAGTTAAGACTTGCATCAAAATGCCTTGTGGTTTGAAATAGGTTTTGTACAGTTCTAGTGAAGTATTTGTAGAATGGCATCATGGGGAACACATACCTCAAAGCTATGTACTGTATATAAAGTTAGGAATCTGATGTATGTCGTACTGCTGATGTGGATGGGTCCCAGTCAGAGGGTGAGACCTGGACTTAACATATTCATTATGAATGGCACATACTGTTTTCCCCTTTTATTTTTGTGCAATATATTCTCTGAGATCCAGCCCATCAGTTACTGAAGTGGATCAGTCCCTCTGCATGAGACCAGGCCCTCTGGACCGAAGCAGTCCCTCTGGACCGGACCAGAAGGTCTGGAAAACAAATCAGCTGGAACTGATGATGACAGAGGGTCTGGTCCTGTTCAGAGGGTCTGGTCCTGTTCAGAGGGTCTGGTCCAAAGGGTCTGGTCTGGTCTAGAGGGCTTGGTCTGGTCCAGAGAGGTATCTGGAGATACGCAAAAAAGAACATTCCATATCTGTCCAGTTTCATGAAATGAAACCTTCTGTTCCCACTGCCTGGTCTCCTGGTCTCCTTGTGTCCTGGTCCCCAGGTCACCAGATCTCCTTGTGTCCTGGTCTCCAGGTCTCCTGGTCTCTTTGTGTCCTGGTCTGTATTTGGATTTGTTGCACTTAGAGCAGTTTTTTATTTGTGGGTCTTAGCTGAAGTCTCTTTGATACAAGAGGATATGACTCGAGTATATGCCCAGATGTTTTTCTAGGCAGTAGTTACTTCACATTCCAAGTGTGAACCTGACTTTGACTCATCTTTTAATAAAAAAGTACCTACCACCATCTGGAGTCTGTGAGTCTGTGTGTAAATAACTACTGTTTTAAAGTTCCAAGTCACAAGGATGTCTGTTTAACTTCCACACTGTGTCTTCAAATCAGTTTATATCACACTGAATCACAACACAAGGGACACTGCCACTTTAAGAAATTGAACTGGTCCCATGTGCTGTGATTGGTTGGTTTGCTGGTATCCATGGAGATGGCGCTGGAAACAGGAGCTGCTCGGTTTGTGGCACATCCTCCGTCAAGAGAAGCAGCGGCACACTCACTACACAACACTGGTTTCTGAGGGTTTAGTCCTCTGAGCTCAGGTTTAGGACTGGAGTGGACTCTTCTAGTCCTGGATATATGTGGTCTATTAAAGAGACAAACCCTAACTTTCAAAGTCATTCCTAAGAAAAGACTTGAGTTAATTATTCGTTTGACTTGCTTTTGCTCAAGTCAAATGTCTGATGCACAAAAAAAGGAACTAAGAGCTAACATTGTGAATATAAAGTATATCAGAGACACATTCACTTTATGTCAAATATGCTGTATGTACTACACAGTAGCTACAAGAAAATGGTTACAATTCTGGTTTAATGTCAGTCCTGGTTTTGATCTCAGGTGGTTTTAGTTATAATTAAAATCACTGTTAATCTAAGCCCCTCATTTGAAATAATTGTTGTACCAGCAAATGCAAGGCATATTAATATCTGTTAATAACCTTCCATTTCCATGCCTGACACATGGAGATATTGTGATGAACTGTGAAGTGACACTGAGCAGCAGTGTCTTTGCTGTGGGACCTGCTCAGGCTGAGGAACCTTTAACACTCCACCAACACAATCAATGGAGAAGACTTGTAATGCATGGCTGCACAGGTACTGGCCTTCCCATTAAGTTCCTTTGCAAATCTGTAATAAGACATTTATCTTGGTATTACTCTGGCTGACCTATTGGTCAAAGTTGCTGATGGGTTTGTGGGGTATTCCCAGCAGAATCTAAAACATTGATTTTGTGTTGCTCTGAAATATCTGCTCAGAGCTAATGCCACTGCTACATGTTCAAATAAAATGTCCCTCTCTCCACGCCATAAATAAATAAATGGTAACTTGGCGTGCTTGGCAGACTCCGGCATGCCTGGCAGACATCCTCAGCATTTGTATGCAAGTAAATATTGACAGCAGAAACATTATTCCATATATGCATCAAAAACATATAACTCTAAGTCAGTGCTTTCCAACCAGGGGCACGGGTCCTATAGGTTTAATAGCTTTACTTTCAAATAAAGATTTATTCAAATTATTTTATTTTAGATTATTATTATTATTTTCTTTTTCAAGTTTACTTTATACATAGAATATACACTACACTTTATACACAGTATAACACAGTGTAACAAAATATAATAACATGTACACACATTGTTCTTCCATAATGGTTCTTTGTGTTTCTAGATCCAAATGTAATAAAAATATGTGTTCCAGTACTCTAGCATGGTGCATATTACCACCTAGTAAAGTAGGCACTGTACTGCTTTTTCGCAGAAGCAAAATGCTCACACGTTGGTGAGAGTAACAAATATTTTTATTACATCTGGACCTAGAAACTGTAAGTACACAAAATGTCCTTATGTAATACATAGTAGCTGCAGTCACACAGTGTATCAAGTGTAAGGTAAAAAGAGTTAACAAATAAAAAAAAGTCAAATATTTTAATGCAACAGGAGATTATATTATTATTTATTATTTACATTATATTCATTCATTCATTCACCTTCTTCTACTTTTTCCCATTAAGGGTATATTGTTATTATTATTATTATTATTATTATTATTATTTTTTTATTTTTTTTTAATACATCAGGGCATTACATTATTAGTTATTATTTATATTATGATTTTTTTTGTACATGTTATTTTTTTAATGCAACAGTAATTATTAGACAGTAGTTATAACAGTAGTTAGCTTATATTATTTATATTATATTGTTATTTTTTCATTTTAAACGCATTTGAGTTTAAAGGGAAAAAAGCAGGAGAATGAGCTTTTTTTTTATCTTTATGAATAATTATTAATACATATGAGAGAGGGAAGGAGTACACAAGATTAAAAAGGTTGGGAACCACTGCTCATCTCAGCCTCATGTAACCCCCCCTTCCTACCCCCCCACCCCTCCTCCCCCCAGACATACAGCAGGCGCCCCTCCCCCTCTGGAGACACTGAGCTCACTGCATTACATCATGGCTTTGCTGCTGTGCTGTAGCTGTGTCATCACTGCTCCAGCAGGGACTCACTCGGGGAGCACTGCCGCTGCTCACGCTGCAGCTTTTACATGATTTTATATTTTATAAGGAAGATGGAGAAAAACAAACATTGGCCAAACAGCTGACAAAAGGATCTACTGCCCTCATGGTTTACAGAGCAGAGGCCTCTGCCATTGGTCATGTGACTTCTGGGACAAAGGCTGGCAACAAAATTTAAAAAAATAAATAAAAATAAAAAGTCATAGCATTCAATTTATAGCTGTATCATGTAAAGCATCATCTCTGATCCTAATGTGAACATGATCCAGAAACACTGCTGTCTGGACCAATGCTGATTTAAGCCTCATCTGACTGGAAGTGGGGTAAAAATGTTACCCTGGACATATTTTTTTTCATATCTCAGAGATGCTTTATTTTATCGCTCTGATTTTTGATGACTTTGTCGGGCTACTTTTTTGTCTATGACTTCATATAGTTGCTTTTGGTTTCTAATGTATTGATTTTTGTTGGTTTTATTGTGATTATTCTATATTAAAGTGACTATAGCCCCGCCCTCTTTTAACCATAAAAATTTGTCAAAAATAAAGTTTATTTAAAATTATTCTGAACTAAACCACATCAGAATCAAAAGTGGTAAAGGAGCTTTGTTTGTGTTATTGTAGATTGTTCCTGACATAAAGCAAAGAATGTCTATAATTTCCGGTGTCTAAATATGCAAATTTACCAAAATAATAATTCACAAAGAACATCTTTTTACTTGAAATGACAGTAATCACTAATGATAACCAAAGAGAAAACATCTCAGTATTGTGTTTGTTGTCTGTGTTTTTGTCAGGTTTTTATCTGTGTGGTATGAAGTGACCCCACTCAGTAATCTGTGTATGTAAAACAGGTTCGTAGGATGAGGGTTAAAAAGGACTGAAGTGAAATAGTGTTCTAAATCTAAAATTGAAAAATACTGGATCTTCTTTACATAACCCAGCTGTAAACTGTGGCATGGCTGTGTTCTGAGTAGAAAAGGGCCATAAGTAGACAGTCTTAGCACAGGCAGTGGCATAGACGATGACACATTAGGGGGTGTGTCCAAATTAATTTTTTAGATGTTTTTAGGGGTGTTAAGAAAAAAAAAAAAAAGATTCTGAATTGAAATGAGATTCTTATGCATAAAAATCCATTACATTAATTCAACCTTCCCCCACTTCTCTCAGCCTCCTAATGTCATTTATACAGAAGTTTATTTGTGGCATGGATATTTAAAGATTTCCATCAAAAGGAAGCATGGAGGATGTACCTAAAATATGTCATTTCAATGGAGGATTGGAAAACAATATGTGCCAGAGCACAGTCAACTACAATAAATACAAATCTCATAATGTCACAGTTTTAGTAGATAATGCACACCGACATTACATCAGTTAAACTCAGCACAACAGTGATATTTCTGACATACAGTATGTACAAAGTGTGACAATGAAAGGTACACAGCTTAACTGTCTGTGGCAACACCCACATTTTTTCAAATTCTGGGAAGAAATTTCAAAATACATTCAAGAAATTCTAACAATTACAATCTCATTAGATCCTGAACTGCTTGTATTGGGTATATACCAGAAAAGCCTTTTAGAACTGGACATTCTGTTAACCAAAGAGAGTTACTGTAACACACTGGAAAGATGTTTCAAGGCCGAGTGCTGGCGAATGGATCACTGGATTACTGACAACTCTCCCTCTAGAAAAAAATCACATATACAGTTGGAAACAATTAATGTTTTTTTTTTTTTTTTTGATACATGGGGATCATCCCTGCAATATTTGGGAACAACAGATTCAACAAATCTAGATAAAGTAAAAATGGATGGCTCTGTCTCTCTTGTGGTGATAAGGCCTTGCTCCCAAGTGTGGCTACATGAATGTTCACTGGGCCCATATATGTGGCCATACATTGGACGTCCATTGTGTTGTATACACAACAATAGTTATTCTCTTTTTATTTTTGAAATATTTATGGACTTACTTACACCTTGATGTAACTATTGGAGGGGTGGAGTTTTTTTTTCTATTTGTTTATTTTGACTGAAAAGTAACTTGTAACTATAACAAGTTACTCTTTTGTAGTAAGATAAATAACACTGGTCATCATTGAATTTTATTTTATAAAACTCCAATGATTATAATACATTTTTCTTATTTTATCCATCATATTTACAGTTCTTTTTAGATTTTCCATTATTTTAGATAGAATGCAAAAAAAAACTTGCTCCTTTAGTTTTAATGTATCATTAGCATGTAAGGTTGGACTGACAAAACATAATAAGATAAGATTATTTTGAGAAGTAGACTTACTTTTTCACTTATTTCTTTATAAACAGATCCTGTTTAAATATTGAATACAACTGCCATTTCTTATTGCCTACATTATTAAGTGTCTTTTATTTTTGAACACACACAGATACATAAAGATTTTATTTTATTTTATTTTTATTGCCTTTTCCAGTGCTCTTCTCCATCATTAACCAGCTACTGTGCCCCCTGGAAACTCCACTGCATCATGGTTCCACAGATACATGCAATAAATTTCTGTAGTGCTTTCAAAATAAAGTTACCACCAGTCATCAGTGTCATATCACTGTCAAACTCTCCTACATCTCTGGCTCTCAGTTTTGGTGGACATTATTCATTCCACTTTACAATCTGGTAATGTACCCACCTTCATTAAAATGGCTTCCATCACCCTAATACTTAAGAAGCCAGGCCTAAACCTAGAGGACTTTAACAATGTGCATCCTATTTCTAACCTTCCATTCCTTAGTCTTAGAAAAAGTTTGGTCTTACTGGTCTAGCTCTTGCCTGGTTCCAGTGCTATCTGTTCAATAGACAGCTGTTTGTTGCAGTAGGTAGCTCAAAATCCCCCCTGGCCTCAGTCTATCAGGGTGTGCCCCAGGGTTCAGTTCTTGGCCCTCTCTTGCTTACATATGCACATGCATATGATCCCTCTTGGTCAGATGACCTCTATTTTCATTCGTATGCAGATGACAAACAGGTATATCTCAGTACCAAACCCTCCTCAAAGCCCCCTTGTACAATCCCTAATCCGCTGCCTCCATGATATAAAAACCAGGATAACTGCTAACCTCCAGCAAAACAGCAAAAAACAAAAAAAAAAAAAAACAAAAAAAAAAAACATTTTTGATCGTGGCACCAAAGACACTTCTTTAAAAGGGTAGAGATATTTGTGTGGACATAGCTGGCTGCTCCATCAGTCCATCCCAGGAGGTCCGCGACCTGGAAACAGTTATGGATTCCACTCTGTCCTGTAACAGCCACATCAAATCCACCACCAAATCCTCCAATTAAGAAACATCTCTCGTTCCCGTTTATCCCTCCCCGACCCTGTGGCTGAGACTCTAGTTAATGCCTTTATAACATCGCACCTGGACTAATGTAATGTGGTCTTGTACGGGTTACTTAATAAAACCTTAGATAGGCTCCAGTATGTCCAGAACTGCTGTGCCAGGGTCTTGATCCACCCCCACAGCTCCCAATACAATCCTGCATTTAATGTAAAATTCTCCTGTTCACATTCAAAGCTCTCCATTTGGCCCCCAGGAGCTATCAGATCTGCAACAGCCCTACACCCAATCTAAACAACTAAGAGCCTCAGACAAAGCTCTGCTGGCCATCCCCCGCACCAAACTTCGAATATTTGGAGACAGAGCCTTCAGACTTGCAGCACCTACTCTGTAACTTCCTACCAGCCAAGGTACAACCACCGTGTGTGATTTCCAGTCCAATTTCAGTTTTTACTGCAGTTGCTTGAGAACCCAAAGATCAGGGGATCAGTCTCTGCCTTTCTAAAGTGCTCCTTCAGACATCTTACTCAAGTGTGGCCACATTAGTTGCATAATGCTTCTTCAGCTGTTTGTTTATAGTAAAACTTTGTTGCCCCTGTCCCAACTTTTTGAGACATGTTGCTGCATGAAACTGCAAAATAAGTATTGTTCTAATAATTTCTTTATAAAATAGCAAAACATCTTCAACACCTGAAATGCTGCTATGTTCTATTGTGAATGAAATTTGGTTTTATGAGATTTGGAGATCACTGCATTTTTATTTTATTTTTTACATTGTACACACTGTCAGAACTCTTCGGAATTCATGATGTTATGGTCTCAGTTCAGTGTTGAGATATAATCACTTATTTTGTGATAAAGATTATGATTAAAGGTAAGCAGAAATTAGCATTCAACATTTTGCAGTTATTTTTATCTTTTGAATCATGTTAATTTGTGCTGTTTTCAGGAGCTAATCTTCTGTAGAGCACATTTGGTTACGTAGTATACCTCCTCCTACTAGTGATTTTTCATTTTCGACATAATGGAATGGTGTGGCTGTTATTGGTCTGTTGTGATTGCTGCAGTTTATCCAGATGGAGTGGACATTAGTGTGTTCTGAGACCTTTTGCTGCATATGTGTGTGCTCAGGAAGGTGTATTGGCTGACTGGCCCCTCCCCCGCTTTGACTGAGGGATTTCAAAGCTGTTTGTTTGCTCTGGGATTAAAACAGGAGTGATTGTAAGACGTGTATAGAGAGCTTTAGGGAGACATTTGCATGTATACAGATGCAGATGCAGTGGCAAATGAATCTTCTGATGGGGCCATGCAAGTCTTCAGTGTCATGATAACAGCAACAGACATCCATAATCCCTGCAGTGCTATAGGCCTAGGTAAGACCTTCATCTAGAGTCCACACAAAGGGAGCCCGGGCAATTTCCCCTAGAGCCAAAAAGCATGGAGGATTTAGCAATTGGTCATTCATATGCAAGTGAAATCCAATCCTCAGCCCCTCTTTGGCCTCTCTCCGACCTCAGCACTAGCTCCACTCGTGCCTCCTGTCTGTTCATGAGCCGGCCCCCATTTTAAGATTCTGCCTGGGATGTGAGTTACCCCTAACCATGGATTGTATAATAAGACCTGGATAGGGCACTGCCCCCCTCTGCAGCAGAAAAATCCCTTGCGGCCCAGAAATGGGGCAGCATGGTGGCATAGTGGTAAGCACTCCTGCCTCACAGCATTAAGGTCCTGGGTTTGATTCCTAGACCAGGTTGGGCCTTTCTGTGTGGAGTTTGCATGTTCTCCCCGTGTCTGTTTAGGTTTCCTCCAGGTGCTCCGGTTTCCTTTACCACTAAAAACATGTACAATAGGTCCCCCATGGGGCCAGGACTGTAAATGAGATTCTGAATCTCAGTGGGACTTTTCTGGTTAAATAAAGGTCAAATAAAATAAAAATAAAGAAATGATTTTTCCCATAGAGTGCAATGTAAAAAGAAACGCCCGGTGTTCAGCTAACAGGGCACATACAGCTGAAAAAATGGTTGGATTTGGAAGTGTTTATTATCTATTTTGAAACCATGGACTTTTTCTCTGTTTAAAATCCTTAATTTGGCTAAAAAAATAACTTTTTTATGGTTTGTGATGTCACCGCTCTAGCCCGCCATCGTGCCCTTTGGTCAGAATTAAAAACTTTTTGGCATCATGTGCCAATGACCATGAAAACAATAGCAGCCATGACGTCATTCATTATCCAGTTCTATAATACATCCATGCCCCTAACCCCGGGACACAACCTCTTTCTTATGCGATAGTATTTGCTGCTTCAGAAAATATTTTGTGTGCCCACTGCTCTGGAGCCCAGTGCTGCAGCCAGGCCTGGCCTAGTGCTGTGAGTGGTAACCTGCTAATCTGTGAGCTAGCTTAGTAGCTTAGCTGTAAACAACATTGTATTTGTTTACGGCTATTATTTGTATTTGTGTATTTGTGTTACTGACAGAGACTCATTGTAACTTGTAACATTAACTCATTAACTAAGTCAGTGCAGTGTAAGATGAGCCTGATTTCTGAGCTGTGACACTGGGAAGACAGCACAACAATGGGCACAGTTAGCACACTCAAAACAGCTAGCTAAGATCAATTTATTTGCCGCCATGTACTTTCAAATATATTCACTCAGCAACAACAAAGAAATTATCTCATTGGCTGATTTCTTACACAAAGAGTGCTGTGCTGCGTTTACTCAACTTGCGGCAGAAATAAACAGTTCACAGAAAAAAGCTCCTGTAGGTGTTTAAACCTTTATATCACCCCAACGTCCTGAGGTACAGGGGAATATAATAATAAACAAGACAATTAGGACAAAATTTTGGATTCACAACTGCTTGGATTTTGAGATTGTCCTGAATTTTTTCATAACGTCTGGTTATCCCACACTAATTCAGTATAGAATTTTGAAAGCATAATAAACCATAAAAAATGCATTCTGTAAGCAACTTTTATGCAACAATACAGGTAAAGCATGAAATTCTCACCATGATGCCTGTAGTTAAACTCAAATTAAAGTACTGATTTTGTTGTAGAATCCATCGCCAGCTTTGGAACAAGGGCTCCGGAAAAAGCAAGCAAATAGACAGCTAGTGCTCACAGGACTTAAAGGTCATAACACGGGAGCTAATTGTAATTATTTTGACCGCTGGATGCGAGCATTAGAATGGTGCTTGCTAGTCTTCATTGTAAACAAACATTTGATGGCATTTACTTAATTGTTAGCAATTTTAACAAAGCATGCTTAAAGGCTGTGCTCCGTAAATTCTGCAGCGCACAAAAAAATCATCAGCTGCTCTTTGCCCTCTCTTGATGACTTATCCACATCCCGCTGCCTCAGCAAAGTCAAGACCATCACAGCGGGCCCCTAACCCCCTGCCCATCACCTGTTTGACCTGCTGCTGTCTGGAAGGTGGCTCAGGTCACTCAGATCTCACACTACCAGACTAACCAATAGCTTTATTCATGGGCTGTACAGACTGCAATCACTTATTCCTCCACATCCCCAAAAACCTCATGTTTATGTGCAATATCACTTTCTAAATTATATATTATCTTCCAGCTAATCTTTACCCTTGCACACATTGCTTTGTGTTTTTTTTTTTTTTTTTTTCTATTTTTCTATATTTTAACTAGTTCATAATGTATATCTATATTGTGCACGGTTGCTGGTAGACCTCCTGTAATTTTGCTGTACTACCTATACAATGACAATAAAGCCTATTATATTCTATACTATTGATGTAAATGACAGCACAACTAATAATCAAAATGGAGGAGGTGTAGTGGCTATGCATTTCCTCAGCATTTAATTAATGGCTAAAACTGTTTATCCATTCCAGTATTGATGTTTCCTATGACAACTGCTTATTCTCATGGCACAGGCAGACACCAGAGGCCTCTCCGTCATGTGCACACAGAGAGGGACATGCACTTTCGTCCGTCACCTTTGCATCAAGTCATTGCATGGTCATGTGACTTTGTGGAGTCCAGTCACCTTAGTCACGGACTCGTATCAAACTGGCTGTGCTGGTGATTCATCTGCTGTTAGGGAAACAGTACAACTTGCTGGCACATAGACACCGGCAGGAGAGGATACGAGCAGAATGTTACCACAGCACCAGGACAGTGGTGGTGGTGAGATGAGGTGATGGGGGTGTTGAGGTGATGATGGAGGAGAGGTTTTCCTTTGCTGTGCTGGTGAGAGAGGAGATGTTCCACTGTGAAGGGGGTGATGGAGGAGAGGTGTTCCACTGTGAAGGTGGTGATGGAGGAGAGATGGTCCACTGTGAAGGGGGTGATGGAGGAGAGATGTTTCACTGTGAAGGTGGTGATGGAGGAGAAATATTTTACTGCTGAGGTGGTGATGGAGGAGAGATGTTCCACTGTGGAGGTGGTGATGGAGGAGAAATATTTTACTGCTGAGGTGGTGATGGAGGAGAGATGTTCCACTGTGAAGGTGGTGATGGAGGAGAAATATTTTACTGCTGAGGTGGTGATGGAGGAGAGATGTTCCACTGTGAAGGTGGTGATGGAGGAGAGATGTTCCACTGTGAAGGTGGTGATGGAGGAGAGATGGTCCACTGTGAAGGTGGTGATGGAGGAGAAATATTTTACTGCTGAGGTGGTGATGGAGGAGAGATGTTCCACTGTGGAGGTGGTGATGGAGGAGAAATATTTTACTGCTGAGGTGGTGATGGAGGAGAGATGTTCCACTGTGAAGGTGGTGATGGAGGAGAGGTGTTCCACTGTGAAGGTGGTGATGGAGGAGAAATATTTTACTGCTGAGGTGGTGATGGAGGAGAGATGTTCCACTGTGGAGGTGGTGATGGAGGAGAAATATTTTACTGCTGAGGTGGTGATGGAGGAGAGATGTTCCACTGTGAAGGTGGTGATGGAGGAGAGATGTTCCACTGTGAAGGTGGTGATGGAGGAGAGATGGTCCACTGTGAAGGTGGTGATGGAGGAGAAATATTTTACTGCTGAGGTGGTGATGGAGGAGAGATGTTCCACTGTGAAGGTGGTGATGGAGGAGAGGTGTTCCACTGTGAAGGTGGTGATGGAGGAGAGGTGTTCCACTGTGAAGGTGGTGATGGAGGAGAGGTGTTCCACTGTGAAGGTGGTGATGGAGGAGAGATGGTCCACTGTGAAGGGGGTGATGGAGGAGAGATGTTTCACTGTGAAGGTGGTGATGGAGGAGAAATATTTTACTGCTGAGGTGGTGATGGAGGAGAGATGTTCCACTGTGGAGGTGGTGATGGAGGAGAAATATTTTACTGCTGAGGTGGTGATGAAGGAGAGATGTTCCACTGTGAAGGTGGTGATGGAGGAGAAATATTTTACTGCTGAGGTGGTGATGGAGGAGAGATGTTCCACTGTGAAGGTGGTGATGGAGGAGAGATGTTCCACTGTGAAGGTGGTGATGGAGGAGAGATGGTCCACTGTGAAGGTGGTGATGGAGGAGAAATATTTTACTGCTGAGGTGGTGATGGAGGAGAGATGTTCCACTGTGGAGGTGGTGATGGAGGAGAAATATTTTACTGCTGAGGTGGTGATGGAGGAGAGATGTTCCACTGTGAAGGTGGTGATGGAGGAGAGGTGTTCCACTGTGAAGGTGGTGATGGAGGAGAGGTGTTCCACTGTGAAGGTGGTGATGGAGGAGAGGTGTTCCACTGTGAAGGTGGTGATGGAGGAGAGATGGTCCACTGCTGAGGTGAAGATGGAAGAGAAGTTTTTGTCTGCTGATGAGGTGATAGAGGTGAGGTGTTCCACTGCTGAGGTGGTGATGGGTGAAGGAGAGTTGCAGCACTGGGTGCCTGTACATAGATCACAGTAAATTCAGGCTGGGACAGACAGATGAAGCAGCAGCAGCTGGACATGAAGGAGGTATCCCCCAGCCTGTAGTCATGTTTCAGCTTTATTTTTGTGGCCACGGAAAAGTGACTTTTGTTGTTTCATTAATTACACTGGTCTACAAATTTTTGGACTCGATCTGCTTCCGAGATAAAAGTGGCTAAATCTCAATTATTTTGATAAGATGAGCTGAAAATCAATTGATAACTGTGCTGGTTAGCTAATGTATTCAAGATATTTAACGATATTTTGATGACATTTTGTCAAAACTCTAGACATATTAAAATGAATGTATTGAATGTGCACACAGGCTTTCAGATAGAACTGGTTGCTTGTAGACACTGTACCTTCTGATAAACTCCTGTTTTTGCCTTATTTTGCATAAATTTCCTATTTTGACCCAATACTGTTCCTTGGAAACTATAGCCAGTCTGCACTTCTGACTTACTTTTTCTTTATTAGTGACCTAATCCAAGAAAAATTTCACTACTTTTGTTCCGGAAGCATTTGCTGTAGACCTGTGTTATTTGATATTTTTGGTTAAACTCACATGTCTTTACAATTAAAGACAATGGGGCGATTTGCCAATATACAGTGACAAGTTTTAGTAGTTTTACCAAGATATTAGTTTTAGTAAAGGTATTATTTATATTAATGAGCTTTAGGTGTAGTGTGCCAGACTGTCCTACTTGCTTTTTGCAGGCAGGACAGTCTGGTTCCGCAGAGAAGTTTGATTTGGGGACTGGCCATCACAGACGTTTGTCTGCAGTGCATCCTAAGAAAGTGGAAGAGGTAACCAAGGTAGTGTTAGCTACCAAACTAATTTAATCATTTCTAAGACCTGATTAACAGCATCTGGTGCTTTTCTTTGTCAGCTGTTGGTTCTGCTGAAGTCCGAGTTATTGTTCAGTCCTCTGTGTGATTTTCGTCTTTGTCTTATTATGATATGTGATATATGATGTAGCTAACACATAAAAAAATAAACATCTTTTATCACAAGTTTTGACCAAATGACTTCTGCTGCGGTCCTCATACAGAAATAAGTACAGAGCTGCTCATGTGTATTCTGGTGTTTTATGAAAAAAAAAAAAAGGTCAATAATCGGTTTATTTGGGTCAACGGTGCACCGCTTACGTCCCACCCTTTGTTTCTCTGATTGGATACTCCACCTGTCATTGTTCTGCCACAGAAACAACATGTTACTGAAGAGGTACCAGACTTTGTATAGACTAGAGAAGAGTTTGTCTAGCAGGCCAGGCTAGGATTAAGGCAGTGTTATCAAGTTTCCTTTTTTCGGTAAATTACATCTGTTGTTTTTGTGTAATGTCTTCATCAACATTTTGTACTGTAATGTTTGTTTGAAGATGGCAGTGTGGCTTTGTTCTGGGCCCGCGGATCACTTTGTGTTTGATGACTTACATGGACTGTGTAATGCTCTGAGACCATGACACATCTATGAACTGCACTCCTCAGTTAACATCTCTCAGATTCATATTTGGCTCCTGTAATAACTAAAAGCCATTCCCTTACTCATGAATCAGGGCACTGTCCCGTCCACACAGAAATATGATGGCAGCTCGAGGCATGGCTGTTGTCAAGATGCACACAGCACAATAATGGACCAGAAGTGAGGGCATGCTTTTACAAACATAGTTCTAATTAACTACCTTAAACAAAAACTTTATAACCCACACAAGATTCCACAGACCTGGAGCTGTACTGACCCTCTGTTAGTCAGTTTTGGGCAAGTTACTTTAAAAGTGTAATACATTATTCATTACTGCTTACTGTGATTTGAAACCTATGATATATCACTCTACTGTCATGTTTCTATTGAGTTTTTGTGACTTATAAATGGTTATAATGTACATGTATCTTACATATTATGGCTGTTTACGCCATGGGAACAGCAGGACACTTTCAGAGTGGTATCAAAGTATCAATATTTTGGTATCAGATTTTAACAAGTAATAAATTGCCCACTTTTTTTTATTAGTTATGTGTTTTCACTAGGTTACAGCAAAAAGGAAATGCTGTTTTTCCAGACCATTGTAGAAAGTCTGTTGGTGTTACTATGTTATATTTCATCTTTCTTTCTTTTTTATTGACAAGATTTTGCAAAACAAAACAATTAAATAAAGCACATTTAACTATTCAATATTTGATATATGATTTCTAATATTTCAATGACACCAGTGCTCTGTACTGTCTGTGTGTAAAATACAGATGTTGCATCGCTGCTGTGCCTCTTCAGAAATCAATACTTAAAATGTAGAATCAGCATTTATAAAGTAAAAGAGTGATGAGAATTGATTTCATTTGTGTTTGACTCTATATAACTGTCATATCCATCAAAGAGTGAGTTTTATATTTTTATTAAAGTGAATGGCAGGTAAACAGGACAGGTCAGCACACAGCCACTCACACCAAATACATGTGTGATTTATGCATATGGTCATCTGTTTGAGAATGTGTGTCCATGGATGTGTGTATTCTTTGTGTGTTTAAATCAATGGCCATCCCCTGGTACAAGATGGCCTCATAAATCATTGTTTGTTGATCAGGTGTCAGGAGCTGGGCCTTATGGTGCCCTAATTATTCCAGCTCACAGCCCCGGTGGATGAATGAGGACACAAATGCCAAAGCAAATCAAGTCAGCAAACTTTACTGAAATATGGCAATAAAGGTAAGTGTATTCATGGGGCTGGGTGTTGGATACTGGGGTGCACTGAAGTGAGAAATGCAGTGTATAAGATGCAGTTTCAGCCTCCATAGCACTGGGACTCCTGTCTCTCATTTGCCAAGATGCTTCGCGGCTGAACCACTCCGGAGAGAACCACGTCATCAGCTCCTCAGTGCTGTTCCAAAAGAATGAATTTCCCACCTCCTCCAGAGCTCATCTCCTCTGTTTGGCTCATTCACCAAGGATACATCTGTGAATCCTTTGTGGCCTCACCTCGCTACAAATTGGCAAACTTGATTTAACACCACATCACATCACTTAAATACAATATTAAAGTCTGCCCAAGAAAAATAATAATAAAATATATTACTATTTTGCCCCACATTGCAGCAAAGCATTATAGGGCGGCACGGTGGCATAGTGGCTAGCTCCTGCCTCACAGCAAGAAGGTCCTGGGTTCAATTCCCGGACCAGGTGGGGCCTTTCTGTGGTTTCCTCTGGGTGCTCCAGTTTCCCTTACCACCAAAAAAAAAAAAACATGTACAATAGGTCCCCCATGGGGCCAGGACTCAGGATCTCAGTGGGACTTTCCTGGTTAAATGAATGTCAAATAGGCTCTGGTCATCAAGAAAAGTCATTTTTAAAATAGTCTAATAGTTTTTGCTACTTTATTGTTATTTAATTTTGCTATATTATATCACTGTTAATGTAGATTGGTTTGGGGATAATTGGAGCTGCTATGGATAGGTAATATGTGATTTTCCTTTTTATATGGCATATTTTCAAAGCATTATTGTAAGATATTTGTAGAGATGTGACACACTATATAAAAACAGGTTTAGGTTCTGCTGTCTGACTTCTTTTTTCCACTCTTTTATTTTCCATGTATCTTGAGGCTTTCTGGAAGTCTACGATCATCTCCACTGTCTTCTGGACGTTCAGCTCCAGGTTGTTGTGGCTGCACCAGGACACCAGCTGGTCCACCTACTTCCTGTAAGCAGACTCATCTCCTTCTGAGATAAGTCCAGTGAGGGTGGTGTGGCCAGAGGTGCAGCAGTTTGTATACAGGGAGAAGAGCAGAGGGGAAAGTACACAGCCTTGAGGGGTTCCGGTGCTGGTGGACTGGGTGTCCGAGACATTCTTCCCCAGCCTCACCTGCTGCCTCCTGTCTGTGAGGAAGTCAGTGATCCACCTGCACAGTCCACTGCGGCCCAAGTCTAGCACACAGCGCTGAGTCTCTTCTTACCCGGACATGATCGTGAGGGCACACTAGTATAAAGTCTAAAGTGCAAGTGCTCTTATGTGTGAATGATGTGCAACGAGCCACGTGAGCATCTATCATGGAAGTTTCTGTGATGAGGCCAAATGTTCCAAAGACAATCTAAGCTGCTCTGAAAGGATAGTATATAAAAGAACATAGCCCAATTGGTTGTTTTCAGATTCTAGAATGTGATGATGTCTCACTCTCAGATGGAGGGCAGGAGCCAGTTTCCTGTATAAGTTATAAGATATTTCAAATGAAAATAGAAATATCTAAAAATAAAATTCCCAGATGTTGAACCTGATCATTTATATTAGTGAGGGCCTACATGTATCCAACCACAGCAAAAAATCTGCATATCAGTAATACACATTTTACTGGGATTGCGACTAGACTGTAATGTACTGTACCATTTGTAATTAAGAAATCTGTAAAAAAGGGACTTAATCCATCATGTCACTCCTCTCCACTATCATCTACGGCCACTTTTAACAAATTAACAAAGTGGGAGCCACACCGCTGTGTTTAAGCAGAGCTAGGGTTGCCAAGTCTGTGATTTTCCCGTGGAACTGGGTGGCTTTTTAAATTTTGTTGCAGCTATTTTTGCATGCAGATTATGTGATTGGCTATTTCTCTATTTTGAATGACAATTCTTTAAAACCCAAAGCCAGTCACACTGAAGGCAGACCAAATCAGTTCATCTCTGTGTCTAAGGGCCTCTGTAAGAGAGGGGCTGAGGACGAATCCCGTGTCATCGGAGGAGCGCTTCTTTCGGTGCAGCAACTCGAATTACAGATGCAGGGTGTTTTCAGACATAGTTCTGCAGGTTTTGGGCAGTTTTTAAGGTGGATTTTTACTTTTAGACCTGGCAACCCTGAGCAGAGCTGTAGTATCTTTATGTGCAGCTATGGAGGCCACATACCTTATTATTTCTAGTGAATTATTAGATCAGTAGTGTGCCCTGGTGATAAAACAACTAGCAGGACTCAAAAGCACGACTAAACATGAGCAGGTAAGTGTTTAGTCTTTAATATATCCAAAAAACACCAAATCCAAAGGGCAAGGAAAAGGCATTAACATTGGCCTCTAATGCCCACTGCTCAGTTTACACCAAAAGCAGAAGCAGCATGGAATGTCTGTTTATTCAGTCATGACAGTTCACACCAGCAGCGGCACACGGGCGTCCCAGGAACATCCGGGTTCTATTTTTCGAGCGGCTCCACAGCGATCTGCAGAGCTACAGCTGAGGAAACACAAGAAAGAGGCGCCAAGTGTCAAAATAAACCTCCGCTACACATCCAAAAGTTAATTCTTGAGAGAGAGAATTGTCATGTAATTTGCGAAACCAAGCAGCCTTTGTACAAGGACAACATGCAGAAGTTGAATGCCTGGCCACAGGTTTGTATTCAGACCACCAGTGAGTAGTTTGTAAAACAGAGGGGGAGACCAGCACCAGCAGCAGAGCAGCAGCAGCTCTGTCACCTTCAGTGTAAATTGACGCTCTTAAACATACGCTTACAAATCAATCTGCTTCTCCCATGCCCCCGGTGTAAATTCAGGGTTAGAGTTGCAGGCACGTCTCAAAAGTGGAACTCAGAACAGATTTAAATTCTGCAGGAGTTTCACCAGACTCCAATCACATTCGGATTTTCTACAACAGGCGCAAAGAAAAAGTAAAAAAAAATAAAAAAAGTGAGTGGAGTCTGCCACAGTGGTGTCATTAACAGCCTGAGCCTGAGTGTGCTGGGGTGATGGAGGGCCACACTCAGAGGGCACACAGCCAAATTGCAAATCAAGGTTTGTGATACAACCTGTTATCATTTTTGACACAAGCCATTTACAACAGCTATGAAGGTGGCAATGGAAAATGTGGTATTGATTGCGTGCCCTCCAGGCTTTGTTCTGTGACTTCCAAACGTCTTGTGTCTGCAGAGGTGATCTGCTTCTGTTTGTTTGGACACACCATTAGGGTTGATGGGGTAATTCCTCGGGCTGATTGTGGGCAAAGGGAATGTTTTGGAGCTGTCTAACTGCTGCTGTGTGCTGATATTGTCCTGATGACTGCTGTGGCACTGTGGATGTCATCTCTTTGTCATGACACTGCTTAGAATAAAATTACTACCAAATGATGAAGCATTAAGCAAGAATTGCTTTGTCTCACCAACTCTTTTTCAATCCATCTGAAAAACAGGATGGAAAGAGAGTGGATTTCTGCAGCTGTTGTGTACTGGGGCATTGTGTAAAGCGTAAATAAACAGAATGCAATTATTTGAAAACCAAAATTTACTAATAAATATCTATTTAGTATCTCTATTATAACTCAATTCAGTTAGTACTAATGCCAGCATGCTAACACATGCAATAACATGGTAATTAGGGGCAATTAATACCAAGTTATTATTTGGTAATAAAACAACAACATGTAATTACCTTATAATAATCCACATATCATTTTAAATTCCCATGTTAATTATTAAATGACATGTTATTTCTTTATTGTTTCTTGGTCATAACCTGAAAGCAGTGCTGCTAAATGAACATGCATAGACTTAAATGCCATTTTTTTTTTTTTTTTTTCATACAGGACATGTACCAAACACACAGTGTATTATACCCTCATCATCAGGTATTACATTTAGCACAGGCTTCTTGCTGAGTGAATATCTTGACCCACTATCACTACACAAGTAGTTTTCGATATACTGATTTTGCCTTACCCAGCTGACCACAGATTTAGGCTTCTTCTTTAAGACTGTATTCAGTTCACCAGTTGTTGATGCAAAAGAATACAATGTTGAATTATCAGCATACATTACCGAGAGCTGTAGGAAAGAGCAGCTGGCCAATGAATCAGTGGGAGAGGAATAAACCCATGTGTTTAAATGTAGGGAATATACTGGTAACCATGTCAATGTATGTAAGTAGTGTGATGCTGTGTCTGCTACTAATATCAGAGGTAGCTCCACATTTATAACCACTTACAGAGCTCACATTTACACTACTTCCCCTTCTGCCATTGTTGTGACTCACAATCAGAGTAAGTTTTAGATAGATGGATATGTATAGATCAATATTAAATCAATTGATGTTTGCTTGTTTAGCCTCGTTGCTCCATCCATTAAGAAGCTGGCTACCAAAGACTGTGACCCTGCGTCCACTGACAGTAAAGGATCACATCACACAATGCATGACCTTTGCCCCTGCTGTTCACTCACTGTGGGCAGCATGGGCATTCCTCCCCATAGGTCAGGATACTATTAGCCTTCAGTGTAACGAATGACCTCTCCATGTGCTCGCAAAGGGTTAATGTTTTACTGATCTGGAAAAAGATGTTTAAATCCTTCATTTGGAAGTTTATGTATAAAAGGAGCCCAAAATGTCTATAATAATAATAATAATTCATCGAATTTATATAGCGCTTTTTTGGACACTCAAAGACGCTTTACAATTGATCAATTATTCATTCACTCCTCAGTCACACTTGGTGGTGGTGAGCTACTTCTGTAGCCACAGCTGCCCTGGGGCAGACTGAAAACAATCATTTGCCTTTGGTTGTAAGTAGAGATGCAAAATGCAAAACAGAGTTAGCAATTTATTGAAAATTGCATTTAATTAAAACAGGCTGTTTTTCAGCTGATCAGAAGTTTCAGACCAGAGCCTTAAAAGTAAAACATCTGAACTGAACCATTTCATTTTAGTGCTTTTCCAAGAATTCAGTATCATATCTTATCTGTTCAACAAAATATCATATGTTTTGTTTTATTAAGATTAAAATACATACATACATACATACATACATATATATAGTAACATTTGTCATCAATTATGAACATCTGAACATTCTCTTTCTCCACAGAATCCTTGGTTTCTTAGGTTCTATGTAACGTCCTGGTCAGACAGGGAGCAACTCAAATCACCTCAGACTGCATGATCCCAAACCTGAGTCAAACCAGGGCCTTCCTTGTAAGACTATGCAGTGTGTGTGTGTTTGTGCATGCATGTGTATGCATGTGCATGCCACATATTGTTTGCAGACAGATATGGGCTTAGTTAAGTGGGAAGACAAAGCCCACAGCGGAGACAGAGCCAAGATGTATGAGTGCTTTTTGGAGCTTATCAGTGATCAGTGTTTGAACACTCTAATCCCTGCGCTCACAGCACTCATTTCTCCTCCACTGACTGCCTATATCCTCATGGAAGCATTCTCTCACCTGAAGAACTATAGTCAAGAACTAACAGAATAACTGATACAGACTTTAACTATTTCTAAACTATACACATCCATATACAACCCAAATTCCAGAAATATTGGGCAATTGTTGCTCTAAAACCTTTATTTACCGTTCAGTATTCATAGCTCCTTCCAAAACACACAGCTGCCCACACCGTATGCACTTATGCCCCCCCCCCCAGCAGAGATGCTGCTTTTGAACTGAATGCTGATAACACACTGGAAGGTCTCCTCCTCTTTAGCCCAGAGGACATGGTGTCCATGATTTCCAAAAATACAATGCAAAAAAAAAAAAAAAGACCCTAGAACACCCACTTTGAAACAGTCCATTTGAAATGAGCCTTGCCCCACAGGACACTAGTTTGAAATTTGACGTTGAGGAACATTGTTTTTATTCCACAATCTTTTTACTCTTCACTCTTTCACAGATTAGAGAGACACTGCCCATCTTTCCTTCTGAGAGACTCTGCCTCTCTAATGCTGCGCTGTCGCTGCTGTGCTGTCTGTGTACTGAGTGCTAGCCTAGCCTATAACCCGCTAAAACAACTAGAGACTATTGAACAAGAAAAAACTCCTCTATATCTCCGCTGTACTGCTGGTGTTGAGTGCTTAAATACAGCAGTAGTGTCCTGGGGACATGTCCTCGCACCGACATGGGACAACAGGTGAGCAAACCGGCGTGGCCTCAGTTGGAATTAGCCCTGAAAGAGCGGCCATTACCTTAGCACAACAGACTCCTCCCATGACGCGAATTTGCATCTGAACACATTTGTTTTGACGCGCGAACAGAGCAAATTTGACACCTCAAACGTGTCCGGTGTGAACGCAGCATAAGACATCCCTTTTATAGCTAATCATGTTACAGAGCTGACATCAATTAATTAGAAGCTATATGTTCTCCCAACTGAATCTTTAAAAAATTGTCTTGCTTTTTCAGCCATTTGTTGCCCTGTCCCAACTATTTTGAGACCTGTAGCAGGCATTACATTTGAAATGAGCTCATTTTGTGCATAAAAGTGTAACATTTCTCAGTGTAAACATTTCTTATGTTATCTATGTTCGAATGTGAATAAATCATTCAATGTGACTTGAAACTTTTTTAGTTTTTTTTTTCTTTTTTTTTTTTTACAAATTTTAAAAACCCAATATTTCTGGAATTCAGGTTGTAAACCTATTGAAGTAAGTGCATTTTTCCCCCAACATGCCCACGATCCATAATCACAGCACACAGTCCTGGACACACAGTACACACGTGAGCTTCATTACAAAGCCATAGGAGGTTGACAAATGGCACTGTGTTCATATTTTGCCTCTGGTGTGCCACTGGTAATGATCCCATGATTGTTCTGAGCAATCAAGACTCATTTCCAATTTGAATCCAGATCCACTGAGCTGATGGCTTCCCAGGCCTCTGTGATGTAACCCACAACACTCACACGCAGGAGTGGCATGTGTCATCTTCTATCTGTTTAAAGGTAGGGGTAGACTTTTATTGTCCTTGTAGGGAGGTTTGATCTCTGCCTTTGACTCATCCTCCCAATGCTGGTGGGGGTACCTAGCTAGAGAATTAGCCTATTGTGCATGTTTTGAGATTGATGGGGGAAACCAGAGTGCCTGGAGAAAACCCAGCCAAGCATGGGAAGAACATGACAACTACACACAGGAAGGCCCGGTCCAGGAATTGAACTCATAATGATTTTATTAACTTGTATTTAATATGAGAGAGAGTTTGGCACTTAAGGCGTGCTCACACTAGGCCCAATCGAATCGTGCTGTGCCAAGGCTCACTCACACCAGCACAAACGATCCATGCCACAGCCTGGTTACATTATCGGCTCTGAGGGCGACAAGCTGCTACATTATATTGGTGCACTGTTAGTTTACAAGTGGAGCGAAGCTGCTATCACATTTAAAACCGGTGTAGTGGAAAACATGAGCCCAGCGACATGAAGAATCTCTCCTATTTTGAATTTGCTTTGAGACCTGTTTGTGAGACTTGGTCTTCTGTCATTTTTTGGAGTAAGCTGCATACGAAGAGCCTCGAAGGCTTCAAAACTACCACTGTCTGTTCTCTTCAGAAAGGTGAGCATGATTCAGTGGCATTGTTTATGAGTGTTGATTCAGAAGTTTATTCACTTTTTTTCTACTGAGAGAAGAACAGTTGCGTACATTACAGTGTCCATATGTGCACATGCCATGGCCCACCTCCTCCAACCGTGCCAAAGTCCTGAAGCGTACTGCACCTGCATGGATCGGAGTGGTCACATCAGGCAACCGTGCCATGCTTTCCAGACAGGCACGGTTCGATTGGTTTGTCTCTGGCATTAGTCTCTGGCAGGGAGAGACATCAAGCAATGTGATGTAGAAGAGGTAGACAGACATTTCAGGGCAGAGCCTAAACACTGGTGATGGTTGAGAAAAGGGAGCTGTGGAAAGAGAAATGGTTCTGCTGCTGAGGAAGTGTTGGGATGGAGGAGGGCTTCTGTGCAAATCTGAAAAACAGCTGAATGACATACAATGCTGTAAATTTACATGGCATGACTGAATGAGGTTCAGGATTGAGGTGTGGCACAATTGCCAGTGGTAGGATAGATTGGTGCATCCCTAGCAATTAGTCTCAGCATAAGGCAAGTAGTTTAATGCTCTTAGTCTTGAACCAGAACAAGAACATGCAGGAGGAGGGAGGAATTATGATTTCTTCTTTCTCTACCATTTAGGGTCTTGGGCAGCATCATCCAATCAGAAAAGTGGAAAGACTGGTGACTCACAGACCATTGTTTTGATTTAGACTGCGGTACCATTTTCCATCCAGTACAAGAGCATGCTGCTTATAAGCAGTGACTCGACACGAAGCAGTGACTTGACTTGACTTGGGTGATGTAAAGCAGTGACTCAACTTGTCTTGCTAACATCAGAGCCAGATCTAACCTTTCTGAGGCCCTAAGCAATGTTCAGCTCAGGATCCCCTACTGTTAGACATGTTTGTTTGTCTTAGTCCGTGACAATCCACTGAGATATCTATGCTAGCTTTTATTTAATTGAATGAATAACCTTTTAATGTATTAATATTATTATTATTATTATTATTATTATTATTATTATTATTATTGTTGTTGTTGTTGTTGTTGTTGTTGTTGTTGCTGTTGCTGTTGTTTATTTAAGTCAACTTTGTTTAGGGATATTTAACCCACTGTGTTACAGAACCAAAGCTTTTCCCAAATTAGGCTACTGGTATTTTACAAGCTGTACTGTAATATATTTTACACATTCACTGTAATGTAATGCCTCTAGGTGTTAAATAGGCTAAACATACTATTGGCTGCTATAGCCTTTTTAAACATTCTGTGACCCCCTTTAAGGCCTTGGCCCTCTATTTGAGAACCACTGTGTAAAACTAACTTGCACTTAACAGATTTGTGTTGCACCAGGACCAGTTAAAGTTTGAAGGTAAGTGGCTTCAAACAGCACTTTAACCCTCTGAAGTTACATTTAGTAACTATACACATCTCCCACAGCCTCTGCCTCTGCAGAATAAAGAGCACCTCGACCTTGTGACAAATATAAGTTTGTCTTTGTTCATTTGTATTGAGGAGACTACTGTTCAGATGTCTCTGTCCTCTGCTAGACACAGTGTGGAGTTAGATTAAATCAGTTTCTGCTCGAGGTAGCCCTGAGTTCTCTCCTCCTTTTAGTGTACAGGAGAGCAGTCGAGACTTGAGAAAGATAAGGGATGAGAGGTAGACAAAAGGATGCAGCGGCAATGCCATAAAATAATGTAGTCTTTTTTTAAACATGAACGACGTAAGAGTTAAACTGGAGTTTCTCTTACAACAGAAAAGATAGGAGAGTGCACAGAGTGCACAGAGCCACTGGAGAGGGACAAGTGTCGTGCTGTGCAGCACTCCAGTGGTAGACCTATAGGGCATAGGACAGGCTCTCTGCTGTGAGCATTCACAAAGCAAAAAACATTCAGAGGGCGATATTTGGAGAGAAATCAGACATGGCCCCGTTTGCTGTAACTACACATCATGGACAGACAGAAGCATGATGACTTTTACAGGAAAGAGAGGGCGGGCCCTATGCAACTAGTCTGCTGTATAGAAAGGTCCAGCTCTGACTTGCTGACATAACACAGTGACTCAATATGACTTGCTGAAATGAAGCATTGACTTGACTTGCTGACATCAAGCAGTGACTGGACTCATCTTGCTCATTCTCATTAGCATTGAATTGGGCTGGCTTGTATCTTAAGGGTTAAGACTGGAGACTTGCTTTGTGATTTGTACATGAGTGCTTTACTCCCACCTCTGTAGTTTAACATGTGCTAAAAATTCAGAATTATATATTTTTGAATCTACCATCTGTATTATAGCCTGGCATCTTCCTGGCTAACTCATAATCCCAGCTTCCTCTCACAGTCAAAGGTGGAATCTCTTAATTTATCAATTGTTAAAACAAAAGGTGTCTTGTTCAAATGAATGGATTGACTACTGCAGACTATGATGTCTCCATTTTGCATTAATAATGTGTAGTTGATGTAAGCTGAAAGTGGAGCAGTAGAGTGCCTGTGATTTCCCACACACTTGGCCCTCAGCCTTAGAGTCATAATATCATCTCTAGAGTCTGTCTATGCAGCAGAATATAGGCCAGAATTTGGTTTAATCTGGGCTTAACCTGCAGAATTTCTATAGTGGTCAATGTGTTCATGCCATGACAGCAGAGAGCCATCGGTATGGTTATGATACAGGTTTAGGATTATTCTCAACAATACAAGTTTACTTTTCATTTGGTAACTCCAAAAATAATGTTTAAATTCAATATTGTGAGTACTTTTGTGCTCTTGTGTGTTGCAGAAACACAAAGTAGTGCCTCTGTAAGTACGAGTGGGTTTCCTCCAGCTGCTGGTATGTGATGCCTGGTGTTGTGCAGGCTTCTCACTTGCAATATTACTTCTGCTGGACATCTCTCACTTCTTTCCAATTTATAGTGTCAGCTCTATCTGCTTCTCCCACTTTGACCTTTTATCTTATTGTTTTTTGTATTGGAGAAAAACTGTTTAATCATCTGATGGTATATTGTGATAGGAACCACCAGTGGAAAACCAAAACCTTGAGATGCATAATTTAAAAATCAAGTAAACTGTATTAATGCCCAAGGGGAATTTTGGTTGTGTGGTCTCTTGAAAGAAATTTCTTCAGATTTAACCAGGAAGAAGTAGTTCTATAGCAGTGACACAATTTCAGACGTCCATGAGCCAAATGCAGGGCATGCTCCCAGTTGCTCAGTATGAACACAAGACTTTCTGTACTAAAACACTGAGAACTGCAGATTTACAGAGCAGTACTATGCATTTTTAAATGAAGTGTGAAATAAATGACTGTGGACATGAAATCACTGCACATTTTTATGCCAAAAGTTGCTGTTTTGCAGATGATTTTGAATGGAGAAATGTGGTAAAGCGATCAAGAAAAACATAAAAATTAGAACTCTGGCTAAAATAATTATTTTATACCTAGCCATTGTATTGCAATTTAAATAAATAACCCAATTTATTTCAAAACGCTCACTCGCACTGTTTTTTTTTTTTGTTTGTTTTTTTAGCTTTTTTTTTTTTTTAGCTTTTTGTTGTGTTGTGTTGCTACCATCAATTTCAAATCGCAATTTTAACTCCCAATTTACTGTTCATTGGCTATTGCGGAAAAAAATAAAATAAAATTATGGAGTTATTTTTATGTTATATTTTGATTGCCATTTTACCCAATGTCCCAACTTTTTTTTTTCAGTTGGGGTTGTAACTGAGAGCCAGTAAATAAGGGCTGAAACTGAGGTAATGTGTTGTTTTGTACCATGACAGCTGGTGGTGACTCTGGGAGTAGGGGCTAATGCATTGTTAATAGAGCACACTACTCATTATCAACACTACACTTACCAGTCATAGACAGCAACTGTTCAACTTCCACACAATTTAGAAAATATTATTCAATTCCAAGTTGTCATACACATGCTTGCACATAACTTCAAGGTACTCAACAAATATAAACCAAATTAATGGCATATTACCCCACTATTTTAAACAAGCAGGCTTCTTATCATCTAACAGCTTGAAAATAATAACAGAAGTTGTGAGAAGAACGCAGTCTGATAGCTTCATGTCATGTTTTGTAAGGGAGGTGGAGAAATGTGGGGGTTACCCTATTTAGAATGCTCACATCTCCATCCTTTCTATAAAACATGTTAATCACTCGGACAATTTCAGGTGAGCTTGTCCTGTTGGACTTCAGAGAAATGATTTAATGCTGTAATGGCCATTTGCGTTCATTTCAACATCTGAAAAAAAATCCTGCAAACTCTGGACCGCTTTAGATTACCATTATTAAACAAATTTGTTCACGATGGCTAGTTATTACTGCTGCCATTGTCACTCAATAGTACAGGCAATTTTACTATGACTACTGTTGTGCTCTGTGATTGGCCAAATCCAGGTCTCTGGGCTAAATAAATGTAGCCCTTAATAGTCTAGATTGAATGGGGGTGGGACTCACCTATCAATCACCAATCTATGACATGCGGTTCTTGGGTCCTTTCTTTGTGGCAAAAATTGTTTATTTTAAAACAAAAACACTAGTGATCATGTAGCCAATACAATAATACAGTCATATGTAAAAGTTTGGGCCCCTTCTGAGGTTGCATAATAATTTACTCTGTCTTCACAAAAAAAGATCACAGAGGTATGTCATTCATTTTCTAGTGACATCAATTTTGAGTGTAGTAGTATTTAGGTGGATGAAATGTAATGAAATATGAAAAAATGTCTGTTCAAAGGTTTGGGCACCCTTGTAAGTTTGCTGATTTAAATTCATGTAACTTCTCAAAATGGATTACTTGCAGCACAAAACTTGTTAGATTAGTTACTTAAGCCTTGAACTTCATAGACAGGAGTATTAAATAATGAGAAATGGTATTTAAGGTGGTAATCAGGAAATGGAAGTACACAGGCAAAGTTAATGTTAAGGCCAGATGTGGCAGGCCAAGAAAAATACCAGAGAGATGAGGAATGGTGAGAATGGTTAAAAATAACCCACAGATCACCTCCAAAGACCTACAACATCATCCTGCTGCAGATGTTTCTGTACATGGGTCAGCAATTCAGAGCACTTTGCACAAAGAACAGCTGTATGTGAGGATAATGCCACGACACAAGCAGAGTCGCTTGAGGTCTGCAAAAGCTCATTAAGACAAACCAGATTCATTTTGGAACTAGAACACTTGGAGAGCGCAGACCTCCACCAAGCCATAGGGTCACTCCCCTGAGAAAAACTCCTGAAGGCCTGGATCTAGCTCAATAAGTATTAGATACAACAAATCTGTGAACATACTACTGAAAGAGAAAAACCTCACCTTTCATTTGGTGTTATTTCCAAGTGTGTAGCTACATATGTTGCTGTGCAATATCCAATTTCATTTGTATCCCCTATATTTAGAACCTTCTAGATCACCACAACCAGAACATCAACATGATCCGGGTCAAACTATATCAGATTATAACCTCTACCATGATGTCATCTTGTAATTATTTGCCAATGATTCTGGGCTGTATTTGTTGACTTGGAAGCTGTAATGGCAAACTTGGCCCCATCTCCCAGTGGTAAAGAATCCTTTAAAATATTCCTGGATCCAGGTGGTGATCCGGATCTCCCCCAAAATATAATCACTTGTTCTTTATTCCATTTATGAAATTGCCTTAAAATCCATCCATAACTCTGTTATTCCGTTATGTTGGTAACAAACAGACAGACAAACCAGTGTCGCTGAAAACATAACCTCCGCCTTGGCAGAGGTAATTATTATGCAACCACAGAGGGGTGCCCACACTTTTACATATAACTGCATTTTATAGTCACTTATAAGATTATTAAAAATTATATGGTAGTTCACTAAGCAGCCATATTTTGGACGAGAACCAACAGTAACCCCCAAAACTAAATAATAACCCTGGACAATTATGATTATGGTATTGAAAAGGCAGAGTATGGACAAAAGCAGAGTGCCCTATTCTCTGTGTTTTGTTCACTTCAGATCAGCCTGGACCTGTTCGTTTTTCTGATTTTCTTTTGCTGTGCTGTGAACATCCATCTCCCACTCCAGTTAGTTTTTTTCATTTATTTGGCCCTTCATCATCTCTACAGGTAATTTCTTGTGTGTCTGTGTCCCTCGTGCTCCAGTGCTTACATGGGAACAGGACTCTTGTGGACCCTTGTTTGGTCTCAGGGTCAGGTCTTAGACCCAGGGGGCGCTGTCCTCTGGCCTTTTTAAATACGCTTGTTGGGTTGAGGGGTTGGGGCCTGAGGGTTCCAAGGGGTCACAGGTCACAGTCACTGAAAGGTCCACTGCCCGCCTCAAAGGTCCAGCCTGAAAGAGGATCATGCTTCTGCAGGAGAAAAAAAAGAGGCTCTTGTTTCCCGACGCTCACAAAGGACACAGCCAGCCCACATGCCTCTGTGCAGCTTACAATAGTGCCCTGTTAACTGTTAAATTAGGATTATAACCTGCTTTTAGGTACTATATACCTCATGATTAAAATATGTAACACTAAAATAGAGTTTGTTTTTTAGCTTTTGCTGATGTTGTAACATTCAGGGCTTGACATTAATGCTAGCGAACTGCCCAAATGCGAGTAGATTTTCATTTCGGTCAGTAACACCAATACTCCCACTTGCCACTTTGGCCAGTTTAACGTCATGCAAACTTATATCACAATTTTAGATTGAGGTTAGGACTAAATTTATGTTGCTCTGCTTGAGTACACACCATTTAGTATAGAGCAATTTATCATGGTTAATAATATATTTATCACATCTTTTATAAAACAAATTATAAAAGATGTGACACCACATCTCAAGGATACAATTTATTCTGACAAATATATTATTTTAAATTTGTTAAATCCTTGTCCATACATGTAATAAAATTTTACATTTTTTTAAGCTTACTGTATACTATAAAATATACACATAAAATCCCTTATTTTAATCGTTGTCTCGTAAAATCCCCAATTGGCTAGCAGTTTTTGACAAATAGACTGAAATGACAAAAAAAGTGCCAGGGCTCAGTTATTAGAAGGAGTACTGTGAAGAGTTGATGAATGACAAAAATGAGAGGGAATGAAGATAAGAAGAGTTGACTGTTGTGGATCAGGAGGTAGCAGAGATGAGTAAAGGTGAAGTCAGAAGGGCGTTGAAGAGCGGAAAGGATGCTGAGTTTGGAGGGTGGGTGGAAGTGTGAGAGGAGGATGTGGAGGGTAGGGTTAGATGGAGGCAGAGGATTCACTGTGGCTATCCCTGGAAGGGAACAGCTGAAGGGAAAAGACTGTAGCTAATATATGGTATTTATTTACAACAAAAGGTTAAAAAGAAGCCATCTGGACTTGATTTTTCAAAAAAGATGTTTCACCTTCATCTCAATTCTAAAATTGAACTGGTAGGAATGCTGAGTTATATGCTCCTAGGAAGGAGGAGTTTTAGATCTGAAACTAAATTCTATTGGTTCAGGAGACTTGAAAGACTTAAAAGAGGCTCAGCAGTTTCAGGTTGTTTAGAGTCCTTTGTCCTCAGCTGGAGTGAGGGGGACACGTGTTAACTCCTGGGTCTAGTCAGCTGAGTGAAACTGGTTTGTTTTGTTTGGGTTTCAGGAGTCTGCTGTAAACAGAATAAAGGCTGTATCTGAAACCACCATTTCTGTTCAAAGGTTTTTCCTTTTTTGACAAAGATTGCTTCAAGCAATCTCAGATACAACCATCTTACCAAGTCCAGATGACTTCTTATTAACCTTTTGTTGTGGTTCAGTTTGCCTGGATGAGTGAAATTTTTTACAGATATATGGTACTTACTTACACACTTATAATGCTCATATATATATATATATATATATATATATATATATATATATATATATATATATATATATATATATATATATTAGGGCTGGGACTTTAACGCGTTAATCACAATTAATTACAGAGAATTAACACAATTAACAAAAATTTTAACAATTAACAAAAAATAAAAATAAAAATTAACGCAATCAATCGCACTTGTCTAATGACAACACAGAACTTTTCTCAGTGACCTAGTTTCTGGCGCACAGTTACCAGGGCTGGACATCTACACTGACAAACAAATGGGAGTGGATTTCAGCTGTGAACAGTTGGATAATGTGCCACAGACTGCACCACAGGTAACTGCGGGGCAGAGGTCGGCCGCATCTGCGCATCCAGCACAACTTTACTTTCACTTTAAAACGCACTGCTTCAAGGCACCGCTCGTCATCTCTCCGACGACCACAGCTGACTGACGCACACAGGAGACAGCAGTCCATTGGGTACAGATGCGAAGGACAGAGAGGACAGGTCCACAAGGAGGTCACACTCAGAGCACAGGAGGGGAGACGAGAGAGAGGCGCACCGTGTGTTACTACGTGCACGGGAGGTGGAGATCGATGCACAAACGCTGATTACTGCCCTGTTTGACTGCAGTGTTAGTTTGAAATCAAGTTAAAATACACCAGAACATACAAATAAGCTCCTATATTTTATTTCTGACATATAAATATTGCTATTTGATAAAAATGCGATTAATCGCGATTAATTAATTACAAATCCTGTAATTAATTAGATATTTTTTTAATCGAGTCCCACCACTATATATATATATATATATATATATATATATATATATATATATATATATATATATATATATATATACATGAGCTCATGCCCTTCAGTGTGCTTCTAGCCAGGGAGCACCAGAAAGGTTAATCTGCAGATTATTACCAGTAGCGGTCAGACAGATAATATCTTTCTGGTTCCTCATGCTGCCTGGACCATCACAAGACCAGAACCCCACTTTATTCTGAGCCCTTTAAAGACATGTTTCTCTGTCTGGAGCCATTTTACAAATTACATTTTAAAAACACATATTTAATGAGTTCACAGCAAGAAAGTCCTGAGTCTTCCTGGATGTTGCTCTGGAATGAAACACAGTGCAGTTAGTTACCAGTGGCATGCTTATACAGTCTAACATAAAACATTACTACATTACCTCACGTGTAACGTCATCTTCTTTTATAGCATCCACTTCATTACAAGTGAGTCATTCACCTTCTAGGAAAGACTTTGATTGGAGCCATAATGTACCGAGCTGTAATGGTCCGTCACTGCGTGTTATCAGGGCTATTAATCAGAGAATGTGTTTGAGTAGGACAATAGGGTCAGACAGGCTGCACGATGCACCGGGCCTGTGAGGGGAGATCTATGAAGAGGCCAATTCAGGTTCTCCAGCAGTGGGACAGAGAAGTGAGCCACCAGCGGGTCAGAGAAGTGAGCCACCAGCGGGTCAGAGAAGAGGTCATGTCCAAATGTTTTCTCAGATCTTATCTCTTTTAAAATACACTGATTATTGCTGGATAACTAAATAAAATGAAAGAGAGCAGTATGTATAGTGTGTCAGCATTACATAGACCTAAGCTTATTTGTGGAGTTCCTCAAGGTTCCAATATGGGACCATTCTTATTTTTAATTTACATTGTACACATTGCAGCTCTTTGCCAAAAATGCATTGCAACTAATCTGTTATCGTCTTCCACTTATTGCATTAGGGGTTGCTGGCCTATCCTTGCAACTATGGGCCTAAGGCAGGGTACACATTAATTAATTTTATCCCATATTCACTCAATTTATAATCACAGATTGAGCGGCCAGCGGGTTAGAGAAGTGAGCAACTGGAGGGTCAGAGAAGTGAGCAGCCACTGATAAAGAGGATTTTTTGTAATGGATGCAGTAGTTGACTGGGAGCTGTTGGAGGACGGGGGTGATGTGGTCTCTAGAACGGGTGTAGGCGACTAACTGGGCAGCTGAGTTCTGCATGTATTGCAGTTTTTGGAGTTTGGTAGAGAAGTCCATAGAGAAAGCTTCTGCAATAAGTTAGTTCATCAAGAAACACCTGAAGCTATTGCACAATGCACCTTGCAATATATTTCTGTTTATTTTTATTAGATCAGCATGTGTTTATATGCTGTGTAGTAGAGTGATTCTGTAAGCAAGTCAGTTAATTGGGTAGTTTCAAAGCATCAGAACTTTTGAATAGTTCATCAAAATCCATGTGTTTGAAACTGTGCAAAATTTGGCTGAAATATAACAGATATAGGTGGTTAAATGAGGAGCCATTTGGGAGCCAAAAGAGCCGGCTCTTTTTGGTGAGCCGAGCCAAATGATCTGGATCATTTCAGTGAGTAAATCATTTTGCTAATTCCCATCACTAGAGAGGAGATGGCGTGTGGATGGCTTGAGGGGTGATTGCATGAGAGGCAGGAGGGAGCCTGTGATTGGCTGACAGTGACAGGCAGGTGATAGGATATAGACGAGGGAAAGAAATCAGTCCTCATGGTTGAATTTCACTGTCTCCACTGATTCCTCTCACATATTTTTTTTTTCAATTTGTAGTAAAATGGCATCATTCAAGTAAGTGAAGTGCTTTTTTCACTCATTATGTACATAAGATTGAACAGTACTTATTAAAAATATTTTCTTTAAGTCACATGTTTTAAAAGCTGTTTTTAGTGCTGCTGTTCTAGAGGTGACCAAGATTGGTTTAAAAATATAAATAAAAGGAGAATTTTGCCCCTGTAAAGATCTGCTGTATTGGTCTAAATGGGCTGCCTCCGGGGGCCTCTGTGCTTTGTGTGAGGGGTCAGCCCGGGTCAGGCCAGCCTTGGTCTGTTTGTGTTGGATCAGATGAGCCAGGGCTAATTCTCTCCAGCAGCTGCTCCTTTTCACTCACTGTTTACTCGCATGCAAAATCTGCCCCTTTACCCAACTGCCCTTAAAGAAATCTAGTCACACTTCTGCTCACCAAATGTAAAAATTGTCTTAGTTAAAAGAAAACTGATTTTTTTTTTTTTTTTTTTTTTTACTTTTTTGCAAAGCAGGATAGTAACAACACATCAAACATCTCTCTTCTATCCAATCACAGTCAAGCACGAAGGTCATACCCTTTCCGTAATCTCATTTGCTGTAGTGTTTTAGTTTTTGCCGCAGTGTTTCAGAGTTAGCGTGCTATTTTAAAATTGTGTGCGTGTTTTCGAATTTGTGTGTGTTTTCGTATTTGTGTGTGCGTTTACAAACTTCTGTGCGTGTTTTCAAATTTGTGCGCTTGTTTTCATATTTGTGTGTTTTCGAATTCGTGTATGTGTTTCCAAACTCGTGTGCATGTTAATGTTTTTGTGTGCGTGTTTTCATATTTGTGCGCGTGTTCCAAATTTGTGTATGTGTTTCCAAATTTGTGTGTGTGTTTTCATATTTGTGTTAGTTAATTACCAATACTATTTAGAAGTTTTTGCTGAAATGAAAAGGATATGTTCACAAATGTAGTATAAAGCTATGGACCCTTTGTGAGACAATTGTTTCCTTTTGTTATTTATTTCTGTTGTTATTTACAGTGTGCTATGTTTAACAAGTGAGTGTGGGTGCGAGAGTTAAAGTGTGTACTTTACTGCTTGAAATCTAAATAAAAAAAGGTTTTGGTCTTTGTCTGGCCGAGCGGCTCAGGTTTGTGTCCCTCCTGCTCTCTCGGTCAGACAGTTCTCTGCATCTGGGAGGTGTTTGCTGTGTCACCAGAGCTTTGCAGTCTCTTGGCCCAGTGCCTAAACTTTGTGGCTGAAAAGGCCATCTGTCACAGGAAGAGAATCCGGCATCTACTCCCAAAAAAAGCATAAAGAGAGGCGATGCTGCTAAGTCGTAGCTCAGAGACGGGGGGGGGGCTCCAGGCTTAATCCTGCCCCAACAACCCCCACGCAACCCATCTCAGCAGCTGTGTTTTAGGCTCCAGGCCGGCCTGGGTCAGAGCTGGTCAGGCGCTGGTGTATTTATGCTGAAGCTGCACTGAACTTTGCCTATGCCTCCAATACATGCACACTGAACTAAACGCAAGTACTTGTTTCCTCAGGCAGATGTGAGTCGGTTGACATGTTTTAAATATCATGAGTTTAAATAACAATTTTAACCATTACTCGTAACCAACTGAGTTTACTCAAACAGATACATTTAGAAAGGATGGGAGTCTAACCGCACCCCTTCTGTGTCTGTTGTTATACCCAGCTCTGCCAGGGGGAGGTATAAACACAAACAACACAACACAAAACCCAGATATAAATCATGAAAAGTCAAGATACTATTTATTTAAAATGAAAGTATATAAATGTCACATAAAATTTGCTTGTGACAAGTGACATGGTGTTCACAGAAAACCCCAGCACCATAGACAGGCAGGAAGGTATGGTCCTTATAATGGTGTGGTAGTTGCAGGTGGAGGCTGAAGGCTGAAGGATGGGGCACTACATGGGGCCCTGGACCATTCAGAGCTCTCTCAGTACACAAGCAGAGGATCGACACCAAACACCAAAGAACTAGTTCGTTGAAATATGAAATGCTGACAGCATATTTTAAGATGGCCAATATACCGTTTGTTTGGGGGGGGGGGCATAATAATATTTTTAGTTTCTCTTCACCTAAGGAATGTGTGTACCAAAGATGGTGGTTTAGGTTTGGTCGAGTCCCTTTGGAGCAGGGGTCACCAACCTTTTTGAGGCTGAGGGCTACTTCATGGGCACTGAGTAGTACAAAGGGCTACACAGGACCTGTTTGCTACAAACTTCCTAAATAACAAAACTGCATGGATCACTATAGTAATGATAATGTTAGTAATAATAGCGGTGGTTATAATAACACGATGTAAAGAGATTTCTCACATAAACAGTAATTATTTTCCACAATTATTATCAATGATTTACACAACAATAATGCTAAGAAAAACACGTTTAAACATGAACCATTTATTTATGTTTAGTTGTTCAAACATTTGCAAATCAAGGGGGACACCTGCTGTATTTGTTGTGCACATTATCACTTATAATATTTTTAAGCCAAGGAACCATTTCTAAGCCAAGTGATTAAGGTCTTTCTGAACATTTAACATTTTTTGCAACACTTTTTGTTAAATATTGTTACAGTTTTATCAATGAAAAGAATGTCTCTGATTTGACTGCTCATTTACTATGTAGGTGGGAGGCCTGGCACTGCATTCTGCTCACCAGTGTATTATAATCTGGTGAATAATTTGACACTGTAATTCTCAGTGAGGCTTGTAAATGTGCATCAGTCAGGCGTGTTCTGTGCTTGTTCTTGATAAAATTCATGTTAGAAAAGGCTGATTCACAGAGGTAGGTTGAACCAAAAAAGCAGGCAATTTTCATAGCTGCTGTACGTACAGAACTGTACTTTTCCTTGTCCACAAGGCACCAAAAGTTTGATGCAGACTGATGAGCTTTGAGGTGGAGGTCATTTTGCAGCGTTAAGATTTCTATCTCTACCTGACCAACGTCCAAGTTGAACAAAGCACTCAGCAGTGGATGTCATGTCCATGTGCATGAAGGGATTTGTAACAAATGACACACAAGGTTCCAGTCGCTCAAAGTCACAAAACCTGTCTTCAAATTCCTGTCCTAGTCTGTTTATGACTTGTGAGTACTTTTTAACAGCTTCATCTAAAACTGCAGATGCAGAAGGATTGTCATTTAACACTGCCTGCACAGAGGGAAAATGCAGCATCTTTTTTCTCTCTACGTGCACAGAGAAAATGTTCATCTTAGCTTTAAATGCGTTAACTGCACTTATTATGTGAGCGACAGTTTTATTTTTACCTTGCAGCTCCTGATTCAGGTAGTTCAGTTTCTCAGTCAAATCCATTAAAAATGCGAGGTCAAGTATCCACTCCGGGTCCTCAAGCAGGGATACTTCTCCTCTGAATTGCATGAACGCTTTGATTTCACCCAGAAGTGACAAAAAACGCTGCAGAATTCGTCCCCTGCTGAGCCATCGCACTTCTGTGTGTAATAACAGGTCACCATATTCAGCTGACAGCTCATCTAATAGCATCTTAAACATTCTGTGTTGTTTAGCTTTGGCGCGGATGCTATTTATGATCTTCAGGACAGGAGTCATCACGTGATCAAAGCCGGTCACTTTCGCACAGATCGACTGCTGATGAATGATGCAGTGGTAGTGTAGAAATTTTGGGAAGTCTGGATCATTTTTGCATTGTGCAATGAAGCCCGCATGCCGACCTGTCATGGATGGGGCCCCGTCTGTTGTTACCGACGCCAACTTCTGTAATGGCACCTTTTTCTCTACAAAGAAGTTTTTCACCGCGTTGTAGACGTCAATTCCCCTCATAGTTGTCTTCAGTGGCAGAAGTGTCAGCAGTTCTTCTTTTGTAAGAAAAATCATCAAACACCATTCGGATAAATATCATCAGCTGAGCTGTGCTGGCGCTGTCTACCGACTCGTCGCACTGGATGCTAAACCACCTGCACGTAGCGAGATCCAGGTCCAGTTGCTGTGTTAAGTTCTCGGACACAGCTGACACACGTCTAGCCATCGTGCTTACTCCAAGTTGGACATCGGACAATGCAGAGATGGCCTCTGGACCATATTTCTCATCTTTGAAGATTGTGTTAGCGAAAAGCATCATAGCTTCTTTAAAAACCTCTCCATCCGAAAAGGCTTTCTTGTTCTTTATCAAAAAATGTGCAGCTCTAAACGAAGCTTCCGTTGATTTCTGGGATTTTTTCACCGGCCTCGTGAAAAAAGTCTGTTGTTTTTCTAAAGCTGCCTTTAACCCACGGGCTTTTTCTGTCCTTAATGCACTGCCAGGTGGGTAGTTCACGTCGAAGCTTTCATGATAAGTTTTAAAGTGTCTCTCCACATTGTGCTGCTTTGGTACTGCAACAGTTGTCCCGCAAATAAGACACAAACATTTGTCTTTGAATGACGTAAAAAAGAACTCTTCCTCCCAATCACTCTGAAAATAGTATATCCTTTTTCGCTTTTCTGCCATAATTTTTGGGGCTAAAGCACAAGCAGGCTAATTCCTCCTCACCGTGACAGGAAAGAGGTGTGCTGGTGACCGCGCATTAATGACCTCTGACCTCAAATGAGGCGTGTTCGTTATACCTATATCAAATATTTTATTTTTAATTTTTAAATATTCTATATTATAGCGTCATTCAACAAATCTGCATTAATGTGAGCATTAATTAAAAATATATATATATATATATATATTTTTTTATATATAATCTATTATATATAATTTTTTGAGCATGCCTTGCGGGCGCCTTAAGTGGTCCTCGCGGGCGACCATGCGCACGCGGGCACCGCGTTGGTGACCCCTGCTTTGGAGCAATGTATTTGCATCAAAAGCGTCTTTCAGAGAGATTCAGGGGGCACTGTCACGCCCTATTAGTCTTGTTTTGAATGCTGTCTATATATATATATAAAAAAAAGAAAAATCACACACACCTGAATTTTGGTCAAAAATTGCTGATTTTTTTTTTTTTTTTTTTTTTTTTTTTTGAATGATTATAAATGTGGGTTCCATACCAGGAGTATATGTTCGGATGGTGCTTGATGTCATGAGTGTGCACGTGGATACGCTTGTTTCTAAGTTTGTTTCTGTTTCTGCTTCTCATCTGCATCTCAGTAGGCCCAATGCCATTGTTGGGACTCGGGGCCCCAATAATAATTTAATAGGCAAGGTTATAGCTAGTAGTATGTTTTAAAACAACTAAAAACATGCAGTTCTCTGCTTTGTGAGAGCAGCGCCTGGGCTCTGCCAACAGAACAGCCCTGTATCATCACACACAGCCTGGAGCTAGTTCTCTCATTTTGCTGGGTTGGTAAAGGTCCCATATTCTGCTTTTTTCAGACTTTTTGAAATAGTTTTGGACACCTTGGCATTAATATTTAACATTTTATAACTTGAAATAATATATATTGATAACATCTACTTTTGAGGAACTGTTACTTTGACTTTGCAGAGAAAGCATGGATTAGGTGTCTCTTGCCCCCTGCTGGCAACAGTGGGGAATGGACAGAGCATAAAATGGCTATTTAGCACAGCTATTAGCAACATGATGCTAACAGATCAATAAATGAGCTGACTGCTTTGTAGTGACAGCAATTTAAGCGCTCAATTATCAGAACAAGTCCAGTGACGGTGTATGGGCTTTAGAAATGTGCAGGAGCACTTCCTGGTTTCACGTGTCTATAGCTGTGTCCCAATTCAACGGCTGCAGCCTTCGTCGGCTACATTTGAAGGCTGATTACGTCACAGTCGGTGCAACAGGGGCTGCATCGGGTGCATCCTTCGTGGCCCAACATATCCCATGATTCACTGCGCGCTGCTTGTCTGACGTTCGAAGATGGCAGAGGCGGAGAGAGCTGCTCAAACTCCTCCAGGAGTAAATTAAACAAAATAAAAAATTAAATAAGTGTAATTTCTGGCTCCATTTCTGCTTATGTGACCAATTAATAAAGTGAATTAGCGAGCAGCTGCGGTCCTGGTTGCTAGGCGACAGCGGTGCAAACGTGAGAGGAGGAGCAGCTGTTGACGTACGCTCCGTGGACCTGGACCGTCCCATTTCGGCTTCGGCCTTTGCGGTCCACGAAGGCCACAAGAAGGAGTAGCCTCCGTGGACCGCGACCTTCAAGGCTGCAGCCGTTGAATTGGGACACAGCTTATGTAGAGGGACGGCTTCGTCATACAGGATTACTCAAATAAGTGTGAAAGAACCAACCTACTACTCCAGGTATGATTTTGAGGAGGAAACAACATCATAACATGGTTAAAGCTCAGAAAAGTTGATTTAGCAGAATTTTGCATATCCAGACTCCAGCCCAACCCCCAGCCCATGATGAAATGTTAGGAGTCAGACGCAGAAGATCCTGACATATCATACATAGGTGATTGCAGAGATTTAGGTGAGGTAATTATTGGAGCAGTGTCTGCCAACCCTCAGCAGATCAATTCTTTCAATCAATTCCACTTTTAAAAGGACAGGCCAGATTAGAATGGCTAAGAGTCAACCAGGATCCAGGCCCATAATGCTCGCTCTCTAATTCACCCTTCACTTATACTTCTAAATATACTTATACTTATACTCCAAATATTCCTCAGAGAAGTCTCTCATCACCTTTCTCTTCTATTACCATTACCATATGACAATTTATAATGTCAGGGCCACACCTCTACTATTATAAAAAAGATAGGAGTGCAGTATTTGTCTTGACTTACTTTATTGACAAGTAACAATCAATGATTTGCTACAATACATTTAAGATCAATACTAGCACAAATTCATTTTTGTTTTGGGAAAGGCCATGCAGTATCATAACAAAATTCAATGCTGTGTCCCTGCAAAAAGTAATAAAACTCATTATGACAACTGTGTGAGCACAGGACAAGCCTATGTTAGGCAAGGGTCAAAGGTCACGTATGAATAAAATGCAGTTTAAAATGACTGACGGAAATAAATCATTTTGATTGTTGTTTATGATTTTAGGACAGCATTTTCAATAAAAACACCACCACAGCTGTTTTTCAAATATTCCTAATCATTGTTCCTTTTTATTTTTTTCTGCTTCCTCACTACATTCCTTTTCATATGTGCACTGGCCCCCTGAGGGTATGGAGCTATATTTGTCTCTAATAAAATTAACTGATGCAACAATATATGTATTGAATGATATGATTTTTCAAAATCCCTAATTTGTGACTTGAATGCAGCAATTTTTGCAAAGAAATTTATGTTTGTCATTTATAAATCTGCAGTTTTGCATGTGGATAGTCCAGTCAGCATTTGTGGATCATGCCATTCGTGCATTCATCACTTCTGTGCATTTGGATCTTCTTGAGACATTTGTTCGGCATTTTTTAGACAGCTAAATTTATTCACAAAAGAAATCCTGTTCTAATGACAACCACTAGGGGCAGTGTTCAACAACAGGGACTATCACTGCTTCCTGACTGTAAGTTAGTGGCAGTAAGTACTGCAGCAAAACGTGTGGAGGATCAATATAACTTTATTATAGACAAACTGCATCTAATCCTTTTAACAGGGGTTTTAGCTGCATTTGTATATTTAGAATTTAAGTAAGCCACATATTTAATGCACTCAATAACCACTCAGGAGCTCACTAGCACTGAGCTCTCTGTTTCCTGTCTGTGTCTGTACTGTGTCACACCACATTTAAAGCACTCAATAGTTGCCTTTGCATGGAGCCGTTATAGGAACAGAAGTTCTGTAAACTGCTCACTAGTGATGGGAGTATCGATACTCATTTAAATACCAAGTACAGTAAAGTATAGTAATTAATGCATCTGAAATAAAAGCACATATGTCACTTGGGGGTAACTTACTCCAGTGTTTTGTGCCAGAACACCCCCACACAGCAGCATTTTGGTCTGGTCTATTCATGTCATGTGACAAGAAGTTAGCAGTTTTCACTACTATGCACACTTGCACAGTTATTTATTTTATACATTAAACATTTTTATACATTAAAATTATTAAATAGGCAGCATTAGTCATGGGATTTGTCTTTAAGGGTAACCTTTTTTTATGAAAGATTTTCATCTATAAGAAATAATGAATATTGGGTATCAGTAATAATATTGTCAATATTGTATCGAATCTAAAAAGTGTGGTATCGCCCATCATTACTGCTCACCTGGATTTAGTCATGAAGTATGCAGCCCCAAGAGCTTTCAGCTTTGTGTTGCTAACAGCAACACTGATGGACAATCCTCTGTAAATACCCCTCCCAAGCCCTCAGTACAAGCGGACCCTCTCCTGAGCCGACAAAGGGCTCCTGGTGCTGGATAACAAAATCTGATCCACCCCCAGGATCATGTGGACATAATGTCCACATGATCCTGGGGGGACCCTAGTACAATGTACACATTATCATGAGGGGACCCTAGTCTAATGTCCACGTGATCCTGAGGGTGGCCTAGTATAATGTCCACATGATCCTGAGGGGACCCTAGTATAATGTACACATAATCCTTAAGGGACCCTGTATATATAAGTATGAACATGATGGTTTCTACATTACAGTTTTATTGTTTAACACATTTTTCCAATCAAAACCTCTTTCTGCAAACAATTCACATGACAAACCCAAATTCACAAAGTTTTTTTTTTTGTTTTTTTTTTGCATTAAAATTGATAAAATCATTACAAATCATTACATAACATTATGTGTTTGTATATACTGTGTGACTTGACCAAAGCTGTGGTGGTGTTCATCTGAGAGGAGGGTCTGTAACAAAAATAAGCCTTACACTGAGTGCTGTGAGCAAATGATGTAGTGGCTTGTATCAGATAAGGCTGGGAGTAGTGACAGAATGGATGGAGTGCAGCCTAAACCCAGCCTGTGTTTATTTAGATATAGCAGCAGGCTGCTAAGTCAACACAAAGGGGGACAGTAGAGCAGCTGAGGAGACTGTCTCTACTGCTGCTGTGGTGGACGGTCCCGGGGAGAGCCCTGTCAACAAGCACAGCTACAGTCCATCTCAGGCCAGTGTGTAACAGAAGAAGCAAAGAAAACACAAGTGCGAACCTTCAGCTCCTCCACATGAACATGGTTAGAGCAGTATGTAATTAGGCCATATACAATGTCAAACACATGGATGCACTCAACTCTTTCACTCATGTACAAGGACACAACAGCCCATGTTCAAGGCTATATTCACCCAATATTAGCACCTAAACTCTTTAACCTTCCAGGAATACTGTTACATGTAATCACTGTGGAAAACGCTGTTCATTAGCAGCGTTTAGTTTAGTTGCGGAAAGCCTCACAGCAGAGCTCTGTACAATTAACTAAGAGAGGATTTAGTGCAGGCCGAATGCTGCCCAGAGCACTTCCTTCAACGGCAGATAGACTTTCACACGTTAATCAGTGATCAAGACTCACACTTGGTAAAGTGTTTGGGTCTACACAGCTCTAAATAATCTCTCAGGCCTTCAGTGGAATCAATGGGGAGCTGAAACACTTGGAGGAGTGAAAAGTCAGCTCATTTCCATGGGCTTAGATAAAACTCAGCCCTAAAGCCTTGTACACTCCACATTTGTGCTTCACTTTTCTCTGGTTTGTTACATCATGCATACAATTGAATACATGTAGCAAAAATTTTAGCACTTAAACCGCCGTCACTCATTTATCTGCTAGCTTTTTGTTGCTTACAGCCACACTGATGAGCTGTCATGCCTGTGCTGCTTAGTACAAGCACTCAGACATTCTTCTCTACTCTCCCTCGGCTTCACTGAGTGTGGCGTGTTGCTCTCATTTGAAAAAATAAATAAATGTGAATAGATGTCCAACAGCCAACTTGTTTAAAAAATTCAGATTATAGCACAGGGCGCATAATTAGAGTTTATATGTGGTGTTGGGTTTGGATCGTGCCATGGACACAGTCATCCAGACTGCTTTAGTCTACAGAACCAGGACTCTCTAATTAAAAATAACAGCTGTATGTTTAAGGCTCATTTAAAATTAACTCTTTCAAGTGTTCTATGGTCAGACCAGTCCAAATTTGACTTTTGGAGCAACATATGCTTCCCTCCAGATGACATCTATTTCAGGGAAGGCTTTGTGTATGTTAGTAGGACAATGCAAGCCCTCATACTGCAGCATGGCTTTGTCTTAGAAGAGTCCAGTGCTGAACTGGCCTGCAGGTCCAGATCTGTCACCTATAGAGCAACTGGAAACCTATATCAGGCAAGAATGGGACCAAATTCCAACACCAAAACTCCAGAAACTCATAATCACAATGCCCAGATGTCTGTCTGTTTTGAAAAGAAGAGATGCTACCCCATAGTAAACCTGCCCCTGTCCCATTGTGAGACCTGTAGCAGACATCAAATTTGAAATGAGCTTATTTTGTGCAAAAAAAAGTGTAAAATTTCTAAGTGTAATCTTTTTGTGTTTCTTTTTTTTTTTTGTTATCTGTATTCTTTTGTGGATAAAATATTGGCTCATGTGATTTGAAACTCTTTTAGTTTTAATTTTATTCAAATTTGAAAAAAAATTTCAAACATTTCCGGGATTCTGGTTGTAGCCTTCCACCACCCTGGTCTGCCAGTCCAGAGATACATTCCCCAAGTCCAACCACCTCAGAGATGTGTTAACCAGGACAGCCCCACAACTCAGGACGGGTATCATCCGCCCCTGGTATCCAACAACATCCCCAGTCCAGGTCAACAGCTCTCACCTGCACTGTAAAAACTGTCGGTTATGCACTGCTTCCTCCTCCTGAGGCACAGATGATTTGCCAGAATCTCTTTGAGACCGACCAATAGTCTTCCACAATAACCTCCCCGGACTCCTCCCAGACAAGTTTTTGCCTCCAGCTGCCCGGGCCGAAGCACGCTTGAGCTGCTCGTACCTGTCGGCTCCAACATTATTATTATTATTATTATTATTATTATTATTATTATTAATGAAATATATTCTTATTTAAAAATAATTAAAGGTACTATAAGCAGCATGTGCTAGTACTGGTTTGATAAGAATAGCCTACTGCAGTCTAAATCAAATAATGGCCTCATCAGGTTGCCAGTCACAGTGTGCTCTGTTTTATTGGACTATCTACACTTGTTGACCATAAAAATGACAAGTCCTACACAGGGGTGATGATGAATATTCATATAGGTCACTGAAATGCATAAAGATGATAAAGTTTGTAAAAGAAATAACTGCTGTTCCTCCTCCAGCCCTATGCTCTGCTGAGCTATGCTAAGCTATTTGTACACAAATACATCATAATAATGGCTAAATGTGAATCAACATGGACATGCTATACCTTGTTTGAAAGTGTTGATTGTCCATAATCCAGTCGCTAAATTCATTTTACAATCAGATTGAGCTCCTAGGCACAATTGGTTGAGATCACCGCTGCCTCTTTACCATATACCAGCTAGCACAAGTAGGAACAGTAGGCCCAATGTTTATTGGACAATAACTATATAAGAGTCTGCATCAATATTATTTTCAGGACACCCGGGACAAAATTCAAGATTAGGAGCAGCTGCTTGGATTTTAGGTGTGAATGTTCATTTACTAAAATGCACTGTAAGGCTGTTAAAAAAAGCAATGTTCCCCTGTGTTAAGTGAAGCTAACCTCCACTTACCCATTTACAACACTGAGTGGTTTGTACACAAATGAGACAGCAGCTTAACTTCAGTCAACAAGAACATGTTATAGCTCGTTTGAAAGTTTAGATTCCCCACAGTTCAGTCACTACATTCATTTTACAGACAGAATGAGAATCTAAGCATAATTACTTGAGATTCGACTGTACCATACAGCAGCTAACATCAGTAGCAACAGTAGTTCCCAATGTTTTATCAAATGACAACTAACGATACTCAAAACACAGCACTATCATATGTTTTTGTTATATAATACTTTATTTTGTCATTGCCAACTTGTTTTGTAGCTCTGCTGTTAGCTGTGCCTTCAGCCGCTGCATGTAAAGATTGGCCTGTGTGGCAACCTAAGGAGTTCTTGTGGAGTTCTTTCCGCTTTTCTGATTGGACGATCGGTGATGTGTGGGTTTAAAACCATAAAAAAATGTAAACATAAACAGCTTGGCCGTTATGTTTAGTATATTCCTAATTGTTAATAAATCAGCTGTACTGTTGTTATCAGTAAAACTAATATTTGATTTAGGCCTAAACATGTTTACCTCATATCTTGGCACATATGTGGGTAATTTTTTATGAAATATAAAATACTAATCCTCCTCATAGCACCTTAATAATAATAATAATAATAATAATAATAATAATAATAATAATAATAATAATAATAATATACTGTATGTTTCATCAGGCACTTATACATTTTGTACAACTTTACATCTATTGCCTTTGCTAAATTGCCTTTATGAGCCACACTGTATTACACAGAACCCCTCCCTCTGTCCAGTACAGTGGAATGTACGGCTGTGAGGGTGCTGCAGGTGTGTGACTTTCCATTGGTTATTATACCTTTTGGTCTTTAAATAGCAGACTTTGCTCATAATGTCATTTTTTTCTTGAAGCTTGTAATACACATTTCGCAGTGAATTGATTTTTCTGCATATAATTTTCTAATTTTCACATTTTCACATGTCACATGTGTACCGTGCAGATTTGCAGATATCTTTAAGTCTGCAGTCTGTGCTGGGTACATGAAAGCACATTATTTTTTTTATTTTTTTTGTCTAATGGGTTCTGTTATAGTCAAACAATGGTAGGCGGGTTGATTTCTGTATGATTTCTTTTTTATTTATTTATTTTTTTGACCCCACTGCTGCCACTTTGTAGTCACCGGCTCATACCTCTGAGACTTCCACTAAAGGTTAACATTAGCATGTGAAAGGGTTCATGCACACAATCCCTTAAGTATTAAGTACTCATCCGCTGTCATTTACCAGTCTGGTTTCTATAGCATTCACACCACTGTGTCCTTACATCTCAGTGCCAGAGTGGTATGGGAGAGCCGCTGATCTACAGTGAATGGAGGTCCCTCTGCTGTTTCTTGCTGAAGTCCATGATCAGTTCTTTGATTCTGCTGGTGTCCAACAGGAGGTGGTTCTCCCAGAGATGGTGAGTGAGTGTACAGTGACTACAGCAGAGGGCTGAGCAGGTGGGAATCACACTTCAGTTAAAGGCTCATTTATACTCTACGTTGGATACGCATTCGGGTGTGGACAGAGCTCTCTGTCCATTTTCTGCTTTCATTCTGTTGTACGTTGGTCCGTTTTCTCAGAGCTTATGGATACAGACGAACGGAGCAATACCGTTGGGGCTGTTAATGAACACAGCTCAACAGTGACAGCAGAAGAAACTGATTAAATTTTAAGAACTGATTAGAAAATGTTAGCCACAGTTTTTTCAAAGACTGAACAGACTGCTGCTATTTTCATCTAATTTTCTTTCTCTTTTTCTCTTTTTCAATAAATGTGGTGTAAAAAAAAAAAAACTGTCAGCCCTGCGATGTTTTTTTTTACAGTTGTTCTTTTGTCTTGGTAAAATCTTGACTGTCTGCAATTGCCCCCTACTGGTTATTTAACATTACACACATGCTGACATAAAAAACAGTTGGAAGTATAAATGTTGTGATGCAAACAACACTTGGAACAGACAGATCTATTTACGTACAGAATGGGAGTATAAATGAGCCTTTAGAGTTGAATATCTCTGTAAACAGAGGTGCCAGCTGATCAGCACAAGTCTTAAGGACACGTCACTAATGCCATCTGTCTGGTTCAGCAAGGACTGAGAATTGTTGGTCACTGTGGGGCCCTAGTCCCAAACACAGGAGATATCTCTGGACTGGGTGCATGTGTAAGAGGGCCAAAGGAACAGCCTGTGACACCTATGCCATGATACACTGGCGCCACAAAATCCAGGCCACTAATCTGAAGTGTGAGAGACATGCCCCTAAAGATAGCTGGCTCCGTGAGTCAGTGTCAGCTTCACAGCCCAGAAAGTGTGTCTGTTGAGAAGACCTAGCTTTTCTTTGGATTTAGACATAGGCCTAGATGTTGCAGGTGCTGCAACAGCAGACAAGTGATCACAACACTCGTCTGTATGAGCACACAGGAGCCAGTCATCCAGATAGTCCAGGGTTCTGATCCCCTTCTGCCTGAGGTGTGAAGGTACCACTTCCATGCACCAGGTGCCAAAGATGTATGGAAGAACCTTTAACTCTCATTTCTTGCTGTCAAAGACAGAATTGAGAAACTGCCAATGCCATCCAAAATGGGAACCTGGAAGTGGCTATTTTTCAAGTCTGTTGTCACAAACCAATCCTCTATGTGGATGGATTGACTCCCCCTTGGGACTGTCAACACTCTGCATGCCAGATGACAAAGATATTTCTTCAGTCCCCTGATGAGCAGTACAGTTTTTCTGCTGATAAAAGAGGACAGTTGTTGAAACATAAATAGTACTGTACATTTAAAACCTATTTTCCACAAATAATGAGTGTTGTAGGTATATGCTGAGTTCAACAGAACAGCCACAACTAAAACTTGAGTGACTTTTTTGATTTTCTGGACCGCTACTCACCACGCTTTGCTCAAATCTTCAAGACAAAGAAAGGAAGTGTCTGGGAGAAGTTGCAACAGACTGGACAGCAAATTGATACATGTGTAAGTCTGCCATTGCTTACTTTCTGTATTTCCATTCACAATAAGATATTGTTACACTCTGACTCTTTTTGCATGGTAATAGTATAGTATTTATTTGTTTGTGATGATGTTACCAAAATGCGCACCCCATACTTCAAGGCCTTTCCATTCTACTTGGTGACGACTCAACTAACTTCTACAACACATATTTTGTAAGTTCTTTCATCTTAGAGAGATGTTGTATCTGGTGCTTGATTAATCCAGGGTCTAGTCTAGTTTCTAGTCCCTTACCTGTCATAGAAACCCACAACAGGTCTATACTTTCTGCATGCTTGAATGCTTTTTGTTTGTTCCCACTAGGGATCTGAAACTGATGAAAACTGGGCACAGGTCACTGTTTGGATCCTGACAGTGATAAACAAAGATGCACCTCCAAATCAAGAGCACATGTGACGTAGCATCAACAAGCATCATTCTGGAGGGAGGTATTATAATGGATAATCTACAGAACATCCTCCAAGCTCTTTGCATCTCATTTGGACTCATATACACACTGCACCTTGATAATCCAAAAGCAATGAAACACATTTAATTTCATTGAAAGAGTGACGCTCAGTTTAAGGGGCAAACTAACTGGCCCCAAAATTACAAACACTGAAAAATCTTCTTTTACTCTTGATTCTGTAAAATGTAGTGGCATTCTGCAGTTGACTGCTCATGGTGAAATGATTGTTAAAAATACCAGGTTCTAAGTTTAAACAAGAGCTTTGATGTTTATCTGATGAATCCACATTAGGTTTGTTTTTTCACACTTTATATGCAAAACACTTTGCCTTAGTTTGAGGTACAGACAGTGCTTTTCCAGACTGCTTATAATAATGCAGTTATTTTTGTAACTAGGCTTTTTGACGCTGGGGTTCAAACAGTGCTTTTTCAGACCAGTTATGTCTACTCCTTTTATCATATTTTAATGCTTACCTTTAACTGTGTGTAAGATAATGGTTCTATCTAGTTGGAAAAATAAGAAAAAATAAATAAATAAAATAAATTGTGATTTTTGATCTTTAGAGGTTTACTTCCTGCCATCCTGTGTTTCCTGCCCCTAATATATAGTTTGTGTTTTCCCCAGTCCTCTGCCAGATTATCTAAACCCTAGTGAGCTTTCCAGCAGTTCCTCAGTGTTTTGTATGGTTACCATCATGTTTTCGGTGATGTTGCTTGTATCTGCATAAAGATGACTTAAGTTCAACTCAAAACTATGCTTAAGTTGCTTGATCCACATTGCTCGGCACATTCAAGACATGCAGCACGCCAGCGTACATAGGAAATGAAAGGTAGCTGGTCGCTTTAGTTGCTTGAGTTGCTGTGGGCGTGAGTCTACCATGAGGCTGAAGCCCTTGCTGTGCCTTTAGTGCACGTCATTGTGAATAAGAATCCAACCACTGGTTCACAGTTTTCCTCAGCCATTTTGAACTTCGAAGTCAGTCCGGCGGAGCTACAATGAGGCAAACACCAGGCTGCATAAACATACTGTGCTGAAGTTGATAGACAAAAAAACAACAGGTTTTTCAGGTCCCAAAGAGTCCATTTTATTGATATTAATATTTTTTTTTCTTATGCACCTATTTATTAGCCTGCTACAGTTGGGCAATTTTTAAGTAATATTGCAAAAAGATATATTTAAAATCAAGCTCCCTAATACCTTTAATAAAACGAACTGGATTATTGCAGCTTTTTTTGCTACATGGGAAAGCTGTAATCTGCACAAGCTAAGGTCAGCTAACATTAGCAATATTACTGTGGCTTTTTTAGTAACTTCTTTTTTATTATTAAGCCAAAAAAAAACAAACAAAAAAAACATCTCAACATTTTTTGTTTAAACTGTGTTGTGTAGTGTTAAAAAACCTGTAGAGGTCCTGCTGTTTTCCTCTGAAATTCCCAGTGCATTTTCACTACAGTGCACTACAGTGAGCAGGGATGACATTTGGAGTCTGGTGCAATTGTTAAATGTTTGATCCTCAGTTTTTCAGTCGTCAGAACAAAATCTGCTGAAACCAGTCATTAGTGTGAGCTCCTAGACTTTTCAAAATCTGTAACGGCTGGGAAAGTCCTGCAGTGTGCCCCTGGCACTGCAGAGGAGTTTCTGGAGGCTCAAGTCTCATAAATGAAGTTATAAAGATATAAAGAGGCCATTTAGTATTGTTCAAATTCACTCTATAACATTTTTTACAGAAGTATATAGAATTATTTAAGTACAGCAATCAAAATATAGCCCTTTACAACACACAAAGTGAGCAAGGTGCTTTCCAGTGGAATCTAAGTAAAATCAATAAAATAATAAAAAATTGGAATACATAAAATACTACTATACTACTATAATATGGAATACAAAATAAATAAAATGTCACAATACTAGGTGTTAAAAGCCAGTCTGAAAAAAAAAAAATTAAGTTTAGATTTAAAGTCTGTGATGGTTTGCTTTTCGGGAGGCAGCTTATTCCAGAGTCTGGGCCCGACAACAGAGAAGCCCGGTCACCTCAGTGTTTATACACTATATTTCCAAAAGTATTCACTCACCACCAAACATGTAACTGAATTTGGATTATCATATGGGGTGGTTTGTAGGAGCTGGGCTTGGCCCCTTAGTTCCAGTGAAATGAACTCTGAATGCTTCAGCAAGAGTGACAATTTTGTGGCAACAGTTTGGGGATGGCCACTTCCTGTTCCAACATGACTGCACCAGTGCACAAAGCACGGCCCATAAAGACATGGATGAGTGAGTTTGGTCTGGAAGAAGTTGACTGCACTGCACAAAGTCCTGACCTCAACCTGACAGAACACCTTTGGAATGAATTAGAGCAAAGAGTGCAAGCCAGGCCTTCTCATCTCACATCAGTGTCTGATGGTGGATGAGAAGATAGATGCAAAGGGTGGGCCAACGTCATATTAAACCCTATGGATTAAGAATGAGATGTCACCTAAGTCCATATGTGTGTAAAGGCAGGTGAGTTAACACTTTTAGATGTAGTGTATGTCGCTCTTGCAAACAAGCAGAGTTGCTGAGTTCTGCTTTAATAAAGGCTGACAGGATTACTGAAGACAAATGTTTGGTAAAAACGTTACACATACCTTGTAATTCACCAAGCTCTCAGCTGCATCAAACTAGGCTCAGTTTACATTTGAATAAGGAGTTTTAGAAGAGGTTGCTGTTACCTGGAGAGATGTGCAGCGTGGCTCTAAGGGGAAGCTCCACTGCCTCCCTAAGCCCAGGTCGCATTCTTTCTCCTCAGGCCTGAAGTTCAGCCGAGCGTGCGTTCACCTTTTAGCCCCACTGTTCTTAAGCTGCTCGCTGCTTATCTGCCCCATCCTGAAATAAGAAGAGGAAATGAAGGAAGTTTGGCTCCACGGCACCTTATCAGCTGCAGGTCAGTGCACTGATCCCAGAGCAGACCAAATGTGGACTCTAAGCAGCGCTGGCCCTTCATGTAAAAGACTGCTTTAAGTGAAGAACCCAGTAACTATGAACACACTTTGAAATATGGCAAAAAATTAAATCTTTAAGGGTTTTTTTTTTTTTTTTTTTTTTCAGGCAATTTCGGTTTTTAATAGATCTTTTTCTCTTGCTCTCTGACTTGAAAAGCATTTTTAACTTTTTTTTTTTGGTTAGAATATTGCATAGCTATATTTTTATGCTAAATGTCTACAAATCAACAGCAAACAATAGCAGCAGAATGTATTACCCTCAGAGTAATAATACATGCTCTCTCTGGTTAAAAAGACAAGGTATATTATAATTTATAGACAATATGAAGTCTACTTAAAAGACGCTAAAAGTGATTGTGCACGTGGCTAATCTGCATACATAAACTAAGTTGGTTTAAGTAGCGCTGCACATTACACTGCACTGTTTGTTTTTGCCTTTTTGCTGCCACCAGCTAAACAAAGTCATTACTTTACACACAGTATTTTAAAAGTAACTGAAGCTCAGTCAGTAGAGACGTTTGTCCAGCATTATATACTGTTGTTGTGTCCTTGGGCAAGACACTTCACCCACCTTGCCTGTATAAATGTGTCAGTGTGACTGTTTGGTCATGGTCGAAGGGGCCATATGTGCAGATTGTCAGCCACGCTTCCATCAGTCTGCCCCAGGACAGCTGTGGGTACAGAAGTAGCTCACCACCATAGAGTGTGACTGAGAAGAGAAGGAATAATGAATAATGTAAAGTGTTTTGAGAAGCTTGAAAAGTGCAATATAAATGTAATTTATTATTATTATTATTAAGATAAGACAATAACCAGTACAAGTACCAATAATACAATTTATCAGCTAAATGTATAAACTAAAATGTTTGGAGTAGCAGTAGCTCAGTCGGTAGAGATGTTCACCCACAAACCCAAAGGTTGGATTCTATCCCATATTATTGATTGCATACTGTCATGGTGTCCTTAGGCAAGACACTTCACCCACCTTGCCTGTGTGAATGTGTCAGTGTGACTGTGTGTTTGGTGGTGATGGTCCAAGGGGCCATAGGTGCACAATGGCAGCCATGCTTCCGCCACCAAGTGTGACTGAGGAAGTGAATGAATAATGCACCAAATTGTAAAGCAAGTTTGAGTGTCTAGAAATGTATAATGACTAATGCATTATTAAAATTAAAAACTAAAAAGGATCAAGTCAAACTGTGTTGAAAATGACTATACAAAAGTCCATGCCAGACTCCATTTGTCCTGCTGGGAAAGACCAAGACTCCACATGTCCTGCTGGAGAAGACCCACAGTCCTCTTGTCCTGCCGAGGAAGACCCACAGTCTTGCCAGGGCAGAGTCAAACCTTCTGTAGCCACTAATAGAATGACTGGCACATACTGTAAGTGACACTTCTTTCATGATGTATAAATGAATTATGGTCTTAGTCTGAGTAGATCTGGCTCAAGTCCAACAAAGATCTTTGTTTTGAGCTGCCAGATTATAACAGTCCACAAACACTCTGACTGTAGTACCTTCAGACAGCTTAACAACACTGATAAACTTTATTTGTCTGGTGTGAACTTTGGAGAATAAATGGTGTTGCTGATGTGCACACAGGATGATTGGCAGCTGTTTTTTTGCACTGCCCATCTGCCTGGTCCTTGTATTTAAATGTGTCCTTGTGTCTCCAGTTTATTTATTTTTATTTTATTTTTTTTATTCATGTGAACTGGTGAGTGAATGGAAAACATTTTATTGCAATAATAATATAACAAATAAATGCAGTTTTGGTACGATCTAGTATAAATCTTATGCAGTGCAGTGTGCAGCAGATCAGCTGAGGCTTAGCTTTAGAAAGAGGTTCTCTCCCAATGACAAAAGAATCCCTACATCTTCCATCTGACCTGGACAAATAGACCAGAGTTAAAGATGATTGATGCGCTTCGGAAAAATCCATCCCATAATTTCACCTTTTCACCCCGTAGACGCCGGCTGCAGAGCTCCATATTAAAGCTAAATTTTGCCACAGAGGAGCAGGCCGAGCACGTCTGAGCGGCTCTTATCTGCCAGCCTCAGACAGAGAGATGGCTGCAGTGCACTGTTTATTTTCTTTGCCGATTAGCTTTGATTAAAAGCAGACCATGTTTGTCTCTCTGTGTATGCGTGTGTGTGTGAAAGCTTCAGTCCTTCCTGTGAGGGAGTAATTTCATCTCCACTCGGCTGAATGGGATAATAAAGCCGTGGGGGCAGGGCTCCAGTCAGTCCCCTTTGGCCCGTTCCGGCTGCACCCCTCCCCTGTCGGCCGCTCCACTCCTGCCTCAAGCTGTGGGGCTACTCTGTAGTCACACTCGGGCTGGCAGGTAAACACGGTTGAGCGTGAAGACGGGGGTAGATAGATTTATCTCTTTGTTAGCTCTAGGTCCAGGGGCTTCTCTTCTAACAGCCAGGGTTGCCAAATCGCACTGACAGTTTCCAGCCCAGATAGAACTTAAAACCCACAACACAATGATGGTAAACTTACACCAACAGTGACTCGAGCGACTGAAATAACTATTCTTCATCTTGAGTGTAGTTTTGAGTTGAACTGAAGTCAACTTTATGCAAATGTGGAGCAACAAGACACTTGAGAGGAATAGATTCAGACACAGAAGTCACGCCTGAAACCTCCCGCCCCTTGTCAGAGACCTGAGGGGGGGTTGGAGAGAACTGAGCTCAGGAAAGAGATTTTAGCACCCAAACCACAACCACTGTAGATGTTAAAACCGTTATACCTAAGAAAGAACACAGACTTAACAGCAGCACTAAAAAAAAAATAAGCCAGACAGGTTCCCTACAAAGAGTGCAATCAGGCGACCAAAGCCTTCCTGGTCAGGGCGTCATGGAAACCACAAAAAAGTATGAAATACCAACATGAAATGTGAGCAACCAACTCATTTTAAAACAATTAAACTGATGATGTGAGTAGGAAGAGACAGCAGTTTATTGAAATGTTTTTCTCTTGAAATGTTTGCTATGAAATTACAACTATTTTGTTGGTATTTTCTCCAGAATATTTTCTTAAAACCTGCCAAATGTTGTAAAAAGCAGCCCATTTAAAAAAAAAAACCCAGCCCAGGGCTATTATTTCCAGCCCAGTGTGTTCAAAAGAAGCGTAATTGGGAGAAAATCAGCCCAATCTGGCAACACTGCTAACAGCAGGAGTCAATTGTCCTACACACAAACTTTAGGCAGAACCTAAATAGCTTCTGATCTACTAAGAAAACATAGTAGTAAGCTAACAGTAAGCAATGATAGTGTTAGTGCCAATCTAGGGTGATCAGACGTCCCTATTTAACTAATTTAACTAATTTAACTAATTTAACTAACCTATTTAGACTTCTTGTCCCATGTTCCTAACACATATCTGTAAAAACACTCATATGTCCCAGTTTTCAACAATCCATGTCCCAGTTGTACCCATTTTAACCAATACAAAAGCACAGGAACCTAAAAAACACATTTGTCTAAAGACGTTTTGTCTCTAAATCTTTTTACAATGTCACTATTTTTATTTATAAATTGCCATTTAAAACTTAAGCCCTAGTGCCACGTCATTACATGACAGAAAATTGTATGTATTTTGAAAGCTTTTTTGTCACATGGTGATTCCAATGTCTGAAAAAATATGTGTCCTAGTTTTTGGGTCTAAAAATCTGGTCACCCTATGCAAATCCTTAGAAATATGAGCTTAAGAGAGAAGTCATTGAGTCATTTATAAACTCTATACTGCATATTATTATTATTTTTATTTTTTTGGATCACAGTTATGTTCATTACTTTACAGACATATATAGTGCTTTGCTTTATTAGGATAGCTCCAGGTTTTGTCTCGTGAAATTTAAGAAGACTTTAAGACTTTTTAATGCCACTTAGAGTGAAATTTAATACCAGCATCGTCAACAACAGAACAATAATCTGGATGAATTTTACATTAAGGAATTATCCGTACTACTCGTTGAAACTCAAGGGTTTTATTTTAAAAGTCTAATACAGATGAAAGAACTCCAGTGCTGCATTAAAAACCTATTCATAATATTTTATATTTTTAAGGCCTTGATTTTAACACAATCAAATTTAATACATTTTTATTGCTTTTAAGACCTTGGGGATACCCTCTTTATTAGTTGCATTTATTTCATTCATTAATTGTATAATAAAGCAGTTCAGCAATGGACATATGTGTGCGTATGTGTGTCCAACTTTTGCGTCCATAAACAGATTATAGGGTCTCCAGAAACGGTTCTATGAAGATGGTTACTGACTGACTGAGGTGACCTAGGGTTTCTTTGTGGAGTTGTGCACAGGCAGAGCCAACTCTGAAAACAACCAATCAGGTCATCGTGACGGAGACAGTTCAACTAAATATCATTGAGAAACTACACAAAACCATAGATGCATGCAGTAAACTCAAAAAATGTTGCATTGGCCTATACCAAGTAGTGCAGGAGTTTACAGTTCAAATCTTTTATTAGAGAGTTTGACCAGAGGGTTTCAATATAATACAGAGAACGTTCATTCTGAGCAAAATATAAAAAGTTACGTCTTCATAAGCTGTTACTTTACAACAGGAGCGTGCAGTGACTTTTCCAAGCAGGGAAGCAGACAGCAGAAGAGCACACTTAATGTAAATATCTAATTAAAAATTAATTTAAGTCAAAATCAACTTCAGTCCATCTTCGCAACATATCCTATAGTATTTTGAACTATTTGATGCTCTACCCATTCTAAGAATTTTACACCCTGTATGTGTATCCTCAACCTATTGTTTATGAATTAACTCTAATTCGTAATAGGACTGCACAATATATTGTGAAATTATTGTTATCACAAATCAGCAAATGCAATATCCATATCGCAATAATGCTACGGTCTTCCATCTGAAATTTACATTGTCAGAATCATTTTCCTACCAAAGCCTTAAAGAAAAATGTGTTGTGACTAAATAAAAATGTTTAAGTCCAGGTTAAGTGGTAATTTCCTTAATTAATCACAATTTTGCCTTGTTTTATTCCTGGTTTAGTCTGTGCTAAGTCTTGATTTTGACGCTGTTTTGACTTAAAAAGGGACTTACATTTTTGTTTTAAGTGACTTTAACTTTCAGAATAGTAGGCCCTGTTTTAAAAATATTGTTATTGCAATATTCAACATTGTTATCGAATATTGCATGTTTTTTTTTTTTTTTTTTATGTTGATGCACCTTGAATGTAGCCATCTAAGCCTAATGTGTCACACGACAACACAAAACAAATACAGCCTTGTGACACCTCTGAGCACAAGAGGCAAATCTAGTTCACGTTACTTTGGTCTTTTCTGAAGAAACAAGCATGAGTTGTTGCCCAGAAGTTCAGTCACAGTTCTGTAAAATTATAATTCAGTTACATTTATGCTTCAGCGGCATGACCATCCACACTCCTTAGGCTGCTTCACTTTTCTCCACCAAAATTATTAACACTTAATGTTGCAAAATACAGTACAAGCTATTAATTTACAGGCATTTTTATAATCTATGCTCAAACTTGCTGATCAGAAATGTGACAACAGTGTGCCATGACTCCGCCTCCATGCCTGTAAAAATGCTCTCATCTTGTGCACTTCTCTCTCCACTGCAGTTTTCTCCTTCATCACACTGGCAGCTCGTTTCTCACCACTGATTGGTCAAAAAAAAAAAAACTTCTCTTATCTTACACTGGAACTTATCCTGCCCTGGATCAGGTTAGCTGGCCAGCTTTGTACTATAGGGAACATGGTTGGCCAAAAACAGCTCAAAAGAGGAAGTACAGACTTGTCTTGGTAATAAATAAAGCACTTTTAACATTTCTGCATTACTGCTCATGTAAGGTGAGGTTATAAAGGGTGCATGGCAGTACACACACTGCAGGGACTGTCCCATACAACTGTGTCTACACAGAAGAGTAGGGCCCAACTAATCAATGGCGTTCGAAGCAGCATTATCAGTTCTAATGGTGATTTGTCTTTAACTCCCACTGTGTCATTTGTTATGTATTGATCTATTGAGCCGTAAATTAGTTCCCCATACAAAAATGGATGTAATGAAATGAGCTAGTCTGTCTGTGGAAAGGGTGTTGATGAGTGTGATTTCAGAGCTGACATCATCTGGATACTTCTCTGTCACTGAAAGTGTATGGACAGCAATGGCTGCTCCATAAATAAACAGAGTCATAGTCAGTGTGATGGCTAAAGAAGATACTGCAGGGTGAATAAAGCCCGCTGCACTTCCCCCTGGCATATGTTGGCAAAAAAACAACCTTGTTAGAATAGGAGCGCTGACCTGGTTTCCCTGAAGTCTGGGGTCTGGTCCCAGTTAGCCATAACAAGAATACAATGATGACTTTATTTTTTTAGTTGTTATCATGGCAGAGTGGCCAAAAGGAAGAGGAAAGTGCAAGGGCAAGAGCAAATAAATAAATAAATACATTTCTCTCCCATTAATGGCCCCTGAAAGTCAAATTCATTTTTTCTGCTTATTACATTTTTAAAGTCAAAATATTTTTCCCTCTTCACTTCATGAACCCCGAGAGGAAAGCAAAACAAAAAAATATTAAATAAACTGGGCAGCCTGGGCAAGCTGGACAGCCCAGTGTGTTTCCTCTCAAGACAGCAGCTCGCACCGTCCAAACACACGCCTGTACAGGGCAATCCAATGTCCCATAGTCATTACATGAATGAATGGCTCTTTCTCATGTACAAGTGTAAGCCCTGTGAGTGTCTGCTGCCAGCCTCTAGCCCCAGTAAAAGGATAAGAAAAGAAATTAAATCAAACTCTCAAACAAATTTGTGGTCGTAGAACTCCACAGCTGTTCTCTTGAATGTCTTAAATTGTCATCAACAGCCTCTCACTGTTTTACAGCTTCCAGGGAGGCGCTGGCGTTAGGCCACTCTGTTCTCTGGGTTTTACAGAAAACATCAGGAGCAGGTTCTGTCTGTGAGCAGCGTGCTAGGCAAGTCAAATGAAAACACATTGCATGCATGCTTTGTTATGGTAATGCCAGTTTGCAGTTTATCTCTAAGTGCGACCATTCAGAGTGAATGAGGGGAACAAGGGGCCCAGATGAGGAGCCGAGGCCCCAGCAGCTGCGGCCTGCAATTACACACATTATCAGCCATTAATGTGGTCTGCAGAGTCTCAGGCCTTAGTGCTGCATGCCAGCTACTCACACACAGCAGCGTAATTAAACAAATAACTGCTTATGTATTATGTAATTAACGAATGAATGTGAAAAGGAAATGAAAGTGTAGAAATAGAAAATGAACTGGCCTTAGCAGAGGTCAGAGTGTTAATAAGAGCGCCCCTCGGACCTCAGGCGCCCCCTGCTCCTCTCGTTCTGTGTATCCTCTGGGCTCGCCACTGATGCAAATGACACAAAAAAGTGATAAAAGTTGCATGTTGCCCTCGCCATAATTAAACATTAAAGTGTCTTTCACCAAAGGAAAGGCTGCCTTGGGGGTTTTACATTCACAGCAGCAGTGAAGTAGAATTTATAAAGGTCTTCATTTAGACTAGCTCCACGTTTTTAACCCTTTAACTGGCATTGTAACTGGGTGGTTAACCTTTTTTTTATTTTATTTTATTTTATTTTTTTGCTGCCATATTGCTGCAACCTTTAAAAAACATGTTTGACTGTTTATTCTTTTTCATCTCAATGAATAATGTATGTACATCCACTGGATTGCACTGCTGTCCGGAAATTGAAAGCTTTGAAAAAAAAATAAAATAAATAAGAAGAAGAATAACGATTGATTATTTATTTATTTCAGGGACAATGCCTATTAATATACATTTCTGTAACTATGCCAGAGTTAGCCAAAAGGCTATTTTTCATCTGCAGTTCCTAACTGCAAGGGTAAAAAAATATATATATATATTTTAGACATGAATACACTCTGGCTGGAATTATACATGGAATGTCATTCATGTAAATGTTGAGCACTATAGAGGTCGTCCAATATATCAATTCTTGCTCTTTATTTAATTTTATTTTTTTGGTCAGGCGCATGTCCAGGCAACCATGTGACAACAATCTTGTAGCAGTTTGAGCATCTTACACTGCAGTTGATACAAAACATCCAAAATCACTTTAACTCGACCTGAAAAGCTCAAAACGGCAATAAAAAGATTTTGCTCATTTCTCTGGTATAGAACCTCGTAAAACAAAAAATCTAAATGCATTTTGTAGCTCTGCCCAAGCTCTACATGCACAGTAAGTTTGACTGAGAGTGGCTTATTGGTTTTCTCAAAACACAAATGTTTATCTGTTCTCACTGTCCGATCCTAATGTTTCAATAAGGATTACTAAAACCAATGACTATATTTTATTGTTTTGTTTTTTGTTTTTTTCATAAAATTAAGAAAATTGGCCCTGCTGACCATATTGGTCAAAACATTTTTTTTTACAAATATATGTCTTAGTGTAGAAGTTAAATTATTAATCTACAGCAAAGTGCGAAAACCATTATTCTATGAGAACGAATGTGGGAGGGGGGTTTGTGAACTAAAATATGCTACAGAGAGTGAAGGCCATGATTTAATTGCACTTTTTTTCCTGAAGGCAGGTTGAAGCGACATTATATACCACACTTTCAATGTTTCTGAGTAAGAATCTGCTGATTGTAACCGAAGAATTCTCTTCCTCTTTAGACCACCTTTTACATTTTGTCTGTCTCTCTCAGCTCTGTCTCCTCATACGAATGCCTCTCATTTGTGCTTACTTTTTTCGGTTGCACTTGGCTTGTTACATCATCCCAGTATACGTTATTCTAATGCAAAGTCTGACCCACTTTCTCCACTTAGTATTGTTCCCTTCTTAGTCCCAGCCACACTGTTTCTATTCACTTGGGGATAAACGTGGATAAAAATGATTGTGTGCGTGAGTGTTATCCGTGTCCCTCACTCTGTCGCACAAACCCGGTGTATGTACATGTCCGCGTGCATTTGCATCACTGTTAGATCTTTTTCCAGCACCCAACTGGCCCCAAAACATGTGTGTCATGACTGCGTCCCAACATGGGGCAGGGGGCTTTCTGCTGTGCTCATCCGAATAAAAAAGCCACGAGGAGGAGGAGGAGGTGTAGGAAGAAGGGGCTTGTTGCTTTTAATTGAATTGTAAATGCGAGTGGAGGGGGAACTGGGCTGCTCCAAGCTGGGACAGACAACAGATGGAAGGCTGGGGCTGCCCTGCAGGGCCCAGGGGTGAGAGCAAGGGGCGGGAGGAGGCCAAACTGGAGATGGATGGGTGCATGGGGGTAGGGTCTGACCTGTGGCCTGTGAGCAGACCTGAGTCCTCTTTCAATCTGTCGCTTCTGCCTCTAAACATTTTTAATCAGTCCTTATTTCTATAACACCTTCCAACAACCAGAGTTGACCAAAGTGCTGTACAACATAAAAAAATCAATAAACATAATACAAATTGGTAAACAAAACACATTACAACACTACAACAGAGAAGTGTCACAGATCCACTAATGCCAAAACCCATTCTAAATAAATAGGTCTTTTGCTTTGAACAAAGGCAGGTCAGTGATGGGGTGTAAGTAACTCAATGGGCAGAGAGTTCCAGAGTTTTTGACTGGCTACTGCAAAAGAACGATCGCCCAACTGTTTGCCCCAGGACCAGGGGACCTCCAGCAGATGTTGCCCAGCAGATCGTGGAGTGCTGCTGGGTTGGTGAGGGATTAAAGTCTCACGCAAATAGGAAGGTGCAAGGCTACTGACTGCATTCAAACCAAATTTTAAAATGAATTCGGACCTGGACAGGGAGCCAGTGCAGGGAGTACAGGCCCAGTGTGATGTGCTCGTGTCTCCAGCTGTTAGTTAGTAGGCGGGCCACAACATTTTGCACAAGTTACAAATGGTAATGGGGGGTAACAAAAGCATGGATAGCATTCTTTAGGTCACAATGGCTCAAGAAGGGTTTAACCTTTGATAGGAGACAAAGCTGAAAGAAGCTTATCCTGACCACAGAATCTATTTGTTTATCACATTTTAGACTGATGTGTAATTTCACCTCCAAATGTTTGACAGTGTGGTTAACATGAAGAGACAGATCAACAAGACCAGGAGCTGAAACACTGGGCAGGTTGGACGTGTCTCATTCAAACAGAGAAAATTCTGAAAGAGTCACAGTTTGGTGTCATCTAAACATCTGTGGATGGATTCAAGAATGATTTTGCTCATTGGCCTGCTCTACATCACTCCAGTTGAATATTATATCTGCAATGATTCAGCAAAGAGAAAGTCCGCTCAGAGACTGGGCTGAGAAAATCAGAATGCATTAGTTACCATTTTAGTTGAAAGTTGTGATGGTCATATTCTCGCACTTTGATGAACAATGAACTCGTCCTAGGTTTTTGATCCAACAGGCTTCAAACTGAGGCTGAATCACCTGTATGTATGTGATCAAAAGTTGCTAAAAGCCGGGTAAAAAATCATGTGAGGTCGTGATGAGCTCTTAATGAGGCGGCCATTATGGAATTTTAAAAACCTCTGAAACTTTTGCAAACATTGCCAAATTTGGATCAACCCAATGTTATGTTTGTGCACATAAATGACCTGGACATAATGATATGTAAAGTAAGCACACTGTAAACCCGGATATTGAATGTAATTAAATTTTCTTAGCCTGTTATATGTAAATGTGAAAGTTTTGGTCCAATACTACAATCGTTTTAGTGTATTCTGGTAGTTTGACCATATTGCTGTGTGTGTGAAATATTTTAAGTTGAATGAATTTAAAACATCAAGTTTTAGCCGCTATCATGCCAGGACAGAAGGTGGCAGTGTGCAGCTGAGACTTACTAATAATTAGACAGAAGAAGACGAAGCACATGTTGTCTACATTCAAGGACTGCAGTGCAAGGTAAGACATAATCTTTAAACATCGCCAAAACAGTGACAAAATGGGCAAATATGTGAGTAGACCGTGTTTGTTTAAATAGAAACTAACATTTTGGAGTGGGTTTGGGAAGTTTATCTTTAAGCCTCTGTGTTTGAACACTTCGAAAACAAGCAAAATACATGTGATTCAGTGGATTTAGGACATACTAATGTTAGAATTTACATCTTGATAAATGAAAAGTTGGTACATTTTAAAATAAAATGTGCTTTGAGGAATATGCGTTAATATCTTGAATTTGTTTCTTTTCTCCTAGATTTTGACAAGGTCTTGAAGATTAAAAGCACACAGTAAGACTCAACATTACATTAATTTGACACCGTATTGTTAAAAATGGTAGATTTTTAAAAACTGACAGTCAGACTGCATGTACTGTATAATCTTTGTTTTTGATATCTTAGGAGTAAAGTGTTACTATCTCCCAGATCACTGAGCTGACAGACAATCGAGGCCTGTGACTGTGAGGACTCAGAGCCTCCTCGGGAGGTGACCAGAGCTGTACAGTGTAAGTAAATACATGGTAATGTTTCTGCTGCATGTCTTTTCTAATGCAAATCTGAAGTATAAATGACGGAGGACTTAGTGTATGTTAAATTCTGAAAATGCACAAAATTTAACTATAAAAGCATTTTAACATTTCTGTCTCTGTCTTGTAATTACAACAAATACAGTATTAACGTGTTTTTTTTGTCTTGTATTCTTCTGCTCTTAGGATGCTAATGACAGCAGCTGTGCTGTCACACTTCTGCTCTGACTGAACCTCATCAGATCCACCTCCAGATCCAACCCAACTTCTTCAAGTCTGCTGTTACCTTTGGACTGAAATGGCCTGCATCTGGATTATTCCAAGTACATGACTGTGTTCTGATGTGTGCAGCAAGTATATTGTAACTGCAACACCTTAATAAAGTGTTTTAATGTAATTTGGAGCATGTTTTTCTTTAGCCTCTTGGGAAAGTGATGACTGAATAAACTTGAAATCTAAAGTGTAGCAAATATGCAGAACCTTTTGATATAACTTAAAATAACTAGTTTAATCTGCTATTAATGGAGTATACTGTGTGTTACGTGTTTACGTATGTTCTACTTGACATTTAGTATATTACACTTAACCCTTTTAAGTTTACTGTAATTAATGCTCAAGTTAAATAGACTTGAGTTTTTCTTTTTCATTACTTACATTTTTTAGGGCAAACACTTTCCACAATTTTTTTAAGTAAACTCAACTTATCTGGGTTTACAGTGCATCTGTCTTTATTAATGAATCAGCTAAATTAAAATCCATCAAAGAAAATGTGTTTGTCCTAGACAAATGAAATTTGGTACACACACCCTCTAGGTAATGCTGAACAAAAAAACATACCCTATCTATCACCACATTAGCATAGCCACACCCTACATATGTAAAAAAAAAAAAAAAAGTTTCTCAGTGCCAAGTGAATTTTAGTACAGTCATCCAGCATGGGACCCTGAGCAAAAAAGTCTATGGAGACCATGCCCCATCTCCAAAAAGAAGGCAAGAGAAGGCAAAAGAAGGCATCTCCTCCTAGGGCAAGGGTCATCAACTACATTTGCATTTGTCCAAGGGCCAGACATTTTCTCAGCAGACACTCTGAGGGCCAGATACTAAATTTTATATCCTAAGAATTATTTTAAATATTAATTTTTTGCTTTTTGGTTGAAGGCAGGCTATGGCACAAGCTACATTTCAGAAAAATCATTCTGTTCTAACTTGCACAAAATGTTTCTGACCCAAAACTGACCCACAGGCCATTATGACCTGAACACAACTGTATGACAACAAAACTAATATCTCATACACCAGACCTCCAGCATTTCCTGAATACTACATTAGGATCTAGAAATGTATTTAGTCCTGGACAGACTGGTGACATTTGGTGCATAGCTGTGTCCCTTACATGATGGGGAACAAAAATGTCAGTGAGGACAACGCCCTGCCCATTACCATATAACATAGCCATGCCATTAACAGTGTGAAAAAGTCAATGGGAAGGGAAACATTTAGTTTGCCATAGCCTAATAAATTTTGGTTATTCAGAATGGGACCCAGAGCAAAAAAAAAACAAACAAAAAAAATCTATGGGAACCACACCCTATCTCCAATCATATTAGCATGGCCACGCCCCAAAATTGTAAAAAAAAATCAATGGGAAGTGAAAAATTTTGGGTACAGTTAAATTGGATACAGTTATCATGTGACCCTTAGCAAAAAAATCTATGGGGACCACACTCTATTTTTAAAAGCAGGGTAACAATTTGGAATCAAAGACGCCAAAGACTATTTTGCACACCTTATTTTAACCAATTTCTCTAATTTGTCCTGCAGGCTCCAAACTTTCTCAAATGTTGTGTTGGTGATGAGGTTGAGATTTCTGTATTAAACGTTGTTCAAAGCATGAGAAAATTCTTTGGGTGTGGTCTTAGGAAGCTCTTAACAAGGAGGCCATTTTCTGGAACATAAAATCTCCTGTGACCCTTTCAAACATTGCCAAATTCCAATTAACCACTTTAATATACTATATTTTGTTTTCTTTTTACATTACTGGTGCTAATGTAAAAAGAAAATAAAAAGCTTCCAGTGACTCCTCCCATCTTATTATGTGTGCCAAAATATTGTGATAGACTGTATACTTCATATCTACTGTATATGCACATGCATGCATATGCTGCATCCATCCCACTGAAGAATGTCCTTCCATAGTCACAAGCGGCACAAGAGCTCTTTATCACTTAAATTTAAATGTTGATTGTTTTTGTCCATCATGTAAAAGTTTAAAATTAAAAGCATGACATTCACAGTTATAGATTACAATACATTTATGAGGCACATTTACCAAGTAACAAATGCATTTTTCTGAGTTTGCTGCACCTCAGAGCACTCTGTACACTCACCCACTACAGCCTGACATAATGTTTGAAGCTAATCACTGTCAGACAAAATTCAAGTGGTTCTGGTAAAAATGCAAATCTGTTAAATTACTTGTAGCAATGGCCATGTGACTGCATGTTGTAAACCCAAATCAGAGTACCCACCCCAATTATTTTTGTCAGCATAAATCACTGAGTGAAACTATGATTGCTTAGTAAATTAGCTTTGCTTTTTGGCTTTTAGTGCAACAAACTGACAGAGAAAAATCCTGCTGTGAGAGCATTATCAGGCTACTGACCAGTAGCAAACAAGAACAATCACTGCTCACACAGATACACACTCTTCCTGACCAGTAGGGGCACTGTGTAGTCAGTACACACAAGAAGAAGTACCTGCTCTGCCCCCCCACCCCCACCCCCACCCCACACACACACACACACACACACACACACACACACACACACACACACACTCCCTTCTATGGTTTTCTGGAGCATTGCATATTGAATAGCTAGCAATAGGGAGCCTTGACCCAGAGCAACCAACATAATGATTCTCCCTTGCAGACAAAAGTCTTTTCTCAAGGCAAGCGCCTCAAGGCAAGTGTTTTCCTCAAAAAAGCAAAGCCAGATGCTACTTTACAAGCAGAAATGTAGCGACAGTGAAGGAAGAGGTGTTGCCAAAGTACAACGTTACCAGGAAAGAATGGGCAGCACGTGCCAAGGCCGCTCTCACTCATAAATGCAGCTCTGGTCTGTGCCTTTTATCTCTACGTTCAGCTCACAGTAAAAGGTTAATATAGCCAGGCAACTTTTTTGTAAAATATTATGATCAGAATCAGATCATATAACTAGCATTCATTTGACCGTGTCATCCCTGAAAATTGAAATTTTATAAAAAAAGCATGTAAAGTTTGTGTTTGTGTGTGTACAGAGGCGGAGTGGAACTGGGAGAAAAGAGACATTCCCCATTCGGCCGGTGTGGTGGTGTATGAACCGTACTCAACAGTGCAGACATGGGGCTCATATTCATGAGTGTCTAAAGCACAAACCCTGATCTGCTGTGGCCTCTGACTCAGCGGGGCTTTCTTTACCTCTAATATTCTCACAATGGGGCGGCACGGTGGCATATGGTTCGATTCCCGAACCGGGTGGGGCCTTTCTGTGTGGAGTTTGCATGTTCCCCTCATGTCTATGTATGTTTCCTCTGGGTGCTGTGGTTTCCTCTACCACCAAAAACATGTATAGTAGCTCCTCCATGGGGCCAGGATTCCCTGTAAAAGATATTCTGAATCTCAGTGGGACTTTCCTGGTTAAATAAAGGTCAAAGAAAATAAATAAACAATGTCTTAGCTGTGTTATTGTAAAAGCAACATAAAATTTAAGTTCAGACATCCTGATAAAAGCTTTTGTAGCCTTTAGTGTTTTAAGGCACCCTTGTCCACAGCCCATTGTGATGAGACTGAAGACTCATCTGTGACAATTTTATCAAGATTTTTTTTCTCCCATATTGGCCAATCTGTTATTATTTTTTTATTCATTTTTATGTTTACAATTAAAAACCTATAATCATGGCTTTGATTCTTCCTTAGTCTTTCATTAGTTTTAGCATTTATATGAAAATAACAGTAATAATGTAAACAAATAAATTAAGTGACAGTATGCAGCACATGACCTACCGCATCTGTGCGTTCCTTCAGCTTTACTGCAAACCATGATGTGCACACCGCGCCCTGTTTTCTAAGCCCTAGGGGCATTTCTGCGGTGTTACAATGGTGAAATATATATGGATAGTTTTGTCTTATGGATTAATTGCAGCGAAAAACTATTGTATGGACTGCTGTTTTTGTGCAGCACAGAAAACGCTAACATTATCTTCTCCTCTATTAGCGCGCTTGCTACAGACGGAGTTGCTGCAGTCGCTTATTTTGAATGCTATTTTGTATTTAAATGCATAGTACCTTTTAGGTGGTTAAATGTTTTGTCTTGAATCTTGGGAAAAAAACATAAGCTGTATCCATATTTTTACTACAATAAATAGCTGCTAAAAATATAACATAATCTAAAATGCACCAGAATATAGTAATTTATATCTATTTGATTAGAAATTTCCTGGTGGATGACCCCCACACCCCCCAGCCTTAAATGGTCCAATCATTAGGCTAACTGTGTGGATGGTGCTCTCACCATAGCCCAAGCCCTTCATCTGCCATCATCTGCCAGTTATTTATATTCGTCCAAGTCTGGACAGGAATAAAGGAAAAAACAGCCAAGAACTACAGGGCACCAATGGAGCCTGCTGACCTTGGGTGTCAGCCTATTAGTTTTCATGCGTCATATATTGACCATATTATTGATATATGTTTATCAGACCTCCAGCAGGCTGGACGCACTGAAAGGTTAAAGGTATCTTAAAAACAAGTGACCTGCTATTTAAGTAAAAAAAAAAAAAAGCAGTTGTCCTGGAAGCAGGTCCTGTAAAACCCAGTGCTGATGTGGTCTGAGTGAAGCTGGAACTGATGAATAAGGATTTGGAGCACAGGGGAATAGCTCATCATCAAAATCAGGGTTGGCTGCAGGATTTTATCTCAAGGTACGCACTGAAGAGCCCCGCTCCTGACCTACACACAAACACAGGCCTGACGCACACACGCACGCACACACAAACACACACACACATACATACACACACACACACACATGCGCGCGCACACACACGCACACACACGCACACACACGCACACACACAATGGTCTCTTTTAGGATTGGACGATTGGCAATGCAGTTTTAGTACCAAATCAAAAAATTTCAACATAAACTGTACCATTGTTATGAGTAAAATTAATATTTGATCTAAACACATGTACCTCATATCTTGGGACATGTCTGGGTCATTTTTTATGAAATGTAAAAAATATATACTGCTCATAACACCTTTAATAAATCTCCTTTTCCCTCTCCCTGCTTTAGTCATGTGTGAGTCACAGTTAGCTCAGCTCTCTCTGTTATAGACTGTAGAGACTGGGATACAGTTTAGGTCTGGGGCCTGAGCGCTCCAGCAGTGAATCCGTTGGATCACTAACTGGAAGGCTGGTGGTTCAATTCCCGCTACCAGCATTGCTTACTGCTGTTGTGTCCCTATAACCAGCCTGTCAAAAACTGATACCATGTTATATTTTATGTAATGTCTTCAAATGCCAGGGCCCAGACAGGAGCAATATTAAAAATAAGGAGTGCTGCTACAGTCACTGATGTGGCCATGCAAGGATTAAGATAAGCATGTTAAGCAATTAAAATGAAAAAGGCCCAGGTCATGTCTGGTCGGACTTCAGATAAAAAGGGCTTCAGATGAGGAGCCGACCTCCCTTCTGCCGTCTGCTGTCACCCGGAGCACTGGAGGGGGCGCAGCAGAGGAGAGGGAGGCAGAGAACGGTGGGGGCGCAGTTTGTGAATGACACAGTGTTTGATGAAGTGCAGACATGGCTGACTCACTCTCCGTCTCTCTCCATCTCAGGACAGGGCCGACCCCTCTCCCGTCCTCTCTGGACTTATTGTTTTACATCTCTTCATTCAGTTTTTTATGGCTGCTTCGTCCTCGCACACAGCCACCTCTCCGTCACAAGATGGCTTCCCTTCCCCCAGTTATCGTGGCTATTTATTATCCATGCCATTGGGATAGCATTTCTCTGACTTTGGGAAGATGGTTTTCACATTGAGCCTCTTTAGCACCTAAGCCACAGCCACACTTCAGATGGACTGGGTGCTAAAATGCTAAATACAGCGTTTCCCAGATATACAGCTCTGTAAAAATTGTTTTTAGGAGGCAGTATCCAGTTGTAAAGAATGGGACAAACTCCTGAGGCCTGTACTATGAAGCCGACTGACCTTATCCCGGATATGTGTCTCTAACCTGGAAAGACAAAACCAAACATGAGCGTCTCTGGATAAGAAGTACTACGTAAGTGGGTTATCAACTCTCTGAGTTAACCCTGGGTTTCTCTGTGAAGCTGTGAGTGTGTCCATGTGGAACAGGCGGAGTCAGCACTAAACAACCAAACACACCATTATCACAGAGACAGTTCACCTGAATATCACAGAGAAACAACACTAAACCATATCCGTGCACTGAACTCATGAAACATATGGCACACAGCCCCAGACTGAATGAACTGAATATATCACGTTTAGTGTAAAGGCTAATGTGAACCAGACAGAAGTCTGCAGGAGTTTTAATGATGACATATTCGTCACAGTTTAACCTGAGGGTTTCATAGAATCATTTCAATTTATGGATTTTTAAATATTGTGAGTCATTCTCTAATCCAGCTTTGTAGAGCAGGCCTCTGGACTAAGATTGGAAAGGTTCTCAACATAACTTCCACATAACCCAGGGTCATGTAGGCTGTGCTAGTCTAACCTAACCAGCCTAACCAGTCAAGAGCTCAAATCTCTGATTTTAATAAAAGTTCTATGTACTTGTGTACTTGTCAAGACATCACTGCAACTGACTTTGATATTATAATAGAATCCACTGTGAAAGACTAGGGGTGTAAATTGCCATTTCCATCACAATACAATATTATATGGATACAGTGGACTGGCGATAGAATATCATGATACAATGCAATACAAGAGCCCACGATCAATATATAAGTGTTTAGTCTAAATAGAAAGCCATTGATTTATTTATTTTATTAAAATAAAACTGAATATTCAAATTAAATTCAAATGATTGTTATTAGTGTTTATAACTTTTTAAATTGTTCCGATTCACTTAGAATAAAGTGAACATTTAAAGAAATTGCTGGGAAGTATATTCATGTTTATAAAGTTGTAAATTGTTCAGTTTTAGGCCCAGATTTAATGAGGTAATTCCCACAAAAGCTGTCATTTGTCATCTGTAATGTCATCAGGCTGACGCACACTAACACATGCTTTAGACTCACCGGCGCAGCCCTGTGTTGTGCCAGGTTTGTTGTTTAGTTTGAGTATTTTATCCTGAATCAGTCCAGATCTCTATCACAGCAGATGAATGAGCATTCAGCCATGTTGCTCTAAACTAACACTAACACTAACACTTGCTCTAAAAACACCTGGGAAGGAAGAACATTTGTTTACACTCAGTAAAGTTAAGCAGAGAGACACGGTGCACCAGTTTCAAAATAAAGCAAATGTGAAAATAAATAATTGTATATTACAGTAAGAATGCACAATATAGATTGATGTTTACATTTTGCATCGATACAATGTGATTATGGGTAATTATACTGATGTATCAATGCGTATGAATGTATTGTTACAACCCTATAAAACACAGCTGTAAAAACCCATTCCAGTCTGATGTTCCCACTGCAGCCACATTTTAAAAAGTCACTGAGGCGATATCCTCACTGCCATCTGACAAACATAGTGCTGAAGGTAGCTACAGATCCACTAGAGCTGTAGCTGTGTGTTGTATAATGAGGGGACATGTTTTAACACTTAACCTGCACAGGAGCAGCAGCTGTGGGGCCCACAGAGGCTGTGTTCAGGGGAAGGCCGGCTGGCTGCCTAATTAACCAGGCCCACTCCACCATACAATAGCATCTTTTGAAAGAGCCAGTACAGTTAGAGCAGCGGTTAGGTCTGCGCTCATGATGAAGGGGGGTTGGTTTCACATTACATTTACACTAATTCAGTGCAGTTGGTCCACGACACTGTTTCATTATGGTTGACAGACAGCCTCCTCTTCTGAAGCTGTACCTCCACACACTACTAGGCCACGATACACTCAAGAATAAGAAAAATAATTTGTACTGTACTAGATATTTAAAGTGGAACTCAGACACTTCTCTGTTTTTGCCTCATTTTCGCTCTGGAGCTCCCCCTACATTTGGGAGTAAAGCACTGTTGTAAATACTCAGTCCTGACTCCTATGTGACCCCACACTCGGCTTTACTTTTGTTTTCTCCTCCTCGTATCCATACACACACACGGACTCCCAAACTGTTAAATCTACTAAATATTTTCTTTTGACAAAAAACACTTGTACCCGGGAGCAAGTTACAGTACTGCAGAAGTTGAGAAGTCTCAGGCTCCTTAGGAATCAATGGTCTGTCTCCTGTTCCGGCCTGATTCAAGTGTTTCCACCTAAAATAACTGTTCTCTGCTTCTATTGATTTCAAAATATTAGCCCTCAATGGCTCACAGCAAAGCTTCTACTCAGTCTCCTCTCACTGTCTCTCATCAGAAAAGATTTTTATATTTTTTATTTTAAGTGTGAGGTGCTTGAATGTACTGTAATGAAACAGACTCTGTTAGGAGCACCTCCAGCTTGTTTGGGGAGGATTAAGCTGCTGAATTAATCCACACAGTGAAACGTCGACGCTGGATTAGCTGATGTTTGGAGGTGAATGAACATAATCCGGCTGGTGTCAGACAACAACAACAGCAGCAGACAACGAAACACAATTAGTCAACCTCAGATTAGAATGATATTAATGGTCATCGACATGACCATCGGCACAAATGTCAGAGCCCCACATACATCACTGGCCCACAGAAGGACATAAACAACACTAACTGGTTTCAAAGTGCAAAATGAATGTGTTCAGGAATTAAATGGTTTGTGTATCTGGTTGGCTTTGGAAGCAGATACACAAACCAAGCAGAATGGTGCCACTGAAGGTTTAGCAATGTGGAAGATATTGAGGAGCAAGTGAATGTCAGCGCAAACCTGCGAATGGCTACAGAGTCGCGGGTGGTGGAGTTTGACAAAGCCTGGGCCCCTCTGATGTCGGCACCAGAGAGCGTGCATTACAGGAGCAAGCTGCACAGATCTTGGGTCCTGCGCTGATGTCAGTGGAGATTCAATCATGCCAATGAAAACAGGCCAGCAGAAACCCATTACCCACATGGGGGTTGACCCACAGATGGTCAGGGATTAAGCATGTGCTACAGACCGCTGTTGACCAGAAACTGGTCAAGCTGAGCTCCCGTACACAGGCAGCTGACAAAAATGGCTGTGGCACTGGTACCACCAACTGAGCTGGTGTGTGAATGTCTGAGAGGGAAACTGAACAAGTCAGAACGTTACAGTTCTGTTCATGTGACAGATCAAAGTAATGAGGGTTGCAGGGTCCCTCTAAACAATGGTCCCATTCATTACTCGGTAGTATGAACATCTATCATCAGATAGGCTTGGTGAGCTCCTTATCTATGGCGCTTGAGAGGATTCTTCTGAATAGATATGAACCTTATCTGTATACAACTGCTGAATAGTTTAAGCATGAGCATACCACAGATATGTCTTTTGGCCCTGGAGGATATCTTACATTCTGTGCTCTGTGGATGCTTCTAAAATTAAAGCAGAACTCAGTAACTTTGCTTGTTTCTTCGCTGTTTTGCCTTATTTTTCCTCTATAGAGCTCCCCCTACATTACAGAGTAAAGCACTATCGTAAACACTCACAAGTCCAGTTCATCTATTACGATCCGTCACTCGGCTTTACCTCTGTTTTCCCCTCGGTGTATTCATACAAAGTTTTTTCTGTCATTTTGCTGCTCTGCCGCGTCAAAAATTGATAATTAAAGCCATAGCCGTTTTTGTCTGCTCCCTCCATACAGGAGCTCAGCTTGACCACTTTCTGGTCAACAGCGGTCTGTAGCACATGCTTTAATCCCTGTCCTTCTGTGGGTCAGTGCCTGTGTACCGCTTTCTTGCAAGACTCGAGACTTCTGTGACACTGGGTCAGAGGCGCTCAGTGTTGCAAGTGTCATTTTTGGCCCATAGACAGCAGGGGGTGCTGCTGGGCACTTCATTTACCCCACAACAACTCAATTAACCATCACGCGGAATCCAAAACAGTTTATTTAAAGATATTAGGGAGGATTTTTTTCGACTGCTGAGAAACCAGCAACTGTTTGCCCTTTTTTGAATAATGTGCATGCGTCAGGCCCTCCCCCACCCTTCACTGTTCCTTTCCAAGGAACTCCTCCACAGCGACGTGCACGCTGTGGAGGAGTTGAAACATGAGTGTTTGTTTACAGCCGGCATCAGCAGAGATTCGCCTCAACCTAGACCTGCATTGTTTGTCTGCTCAACCTTTGACCTAGTTCCCCACACAGACCCAATCACATGCACAGCACAAATATCTGTCCTCCTGCTATTGGTAGCATTAGCAAACTGATGGTTGCTGTACAGTTGAAATGGTTCAACAGATAAAGAAAAAAGGCATTTTTTTTCAAGATAAGATAAACGTACCTGTCCAGCAGAAACATGATGACCAGTGCATCGGTCTGAAGCCCTTTCTGTTCCTTCAGCGCATACCATCGTTTGAAAAAATCGCCAAGAACCACATGGGTTTTATTCTGCTCTTCTATGGTTATTCTCCTCCTCTGGTACACTTCAAAAACAGTTTTCCTTTTGCGACCACCAAGTTAACAGTTTTCCTGAGCCATTGTGCTCTTCAAAGTCAGGCTGTGTGTGCGATGAGGCTCGGCTAACCCCGGACTACATAAACATACTGTGTACTCATGCTTTTGGCTTTTGCTTGGCTTTTACTACAGACACAAAACCTGTCTGTATCCGTCTGTGAGGAAACAGCTTGTTCAGGCCACTTTCCTCCCTGTTCTGGATTATGGAGACATCCTCAGGAATGCTGCATCTTCAGCCCTTCACTGCTTGGACACAGTTTATCACAGCGCTTTACGCTTCATCACCAACTCTGCTTTCAGGACCCATCACTGTGAAGTCTATGCTCTGCTCTCATGGCCTTCACTAAGCCTCAGAAGACAACATCATTGGCTTATATTTATTTACAAAGCCATCCTGGGTAAACTTCCACCATACCTGTGTCACCTCATGTCTCCAGCCAACAGTGGGTACAACTCCCGTTTATCACGTCAGCTCCTTTTTAAAGTTCCCAGAATCAACACAGAACTTGGCAGAACTGCTTTTTCTTATGCTGCACCTTGTCATGGAACAACATTCAAAACTCATTGCAGCTTCAGTGTCTCATTCCTCTAAGTGCATTTAAATCTTCACTGAAAAACTGTCTGGATTTAAATGTTTTTATAAGGTTGACTGTTGTATAATTGTATTTGTCTGTCTTTTGTAACTGTTACCGGTGTGCCTCTTGGCCAGGTCTCCCTTGAAAAAGAGATTTTATCTCAAGGGACTTCTTGGGAAAATAAAGGTTAAATAAAATAAATAAATAAATGCTCAGGCACAAGAACGTGCACGTATCGTCGAAACCAGGAAGTCAGAATGATTGGCGAGTCCATGGAACAATGGTTACCATACTCATGACGAAAATGATTGGTTGAGGTTTCTTAAGTCCCACAGAGTCCACAGTTTATTAACATTATTATTATTTTTTCTAATACACCAATTTATAAGCCTTATACAGGCCAATGAAGGTAGTTTTAATAAATATTGCAAAAAATTAATTTATAAAGATCCTCCCTAATATCGTTAAGATAAAAAAATAAAATAAAATACTGAGTTCCGCTTTAAACATATGATTACCATAAGGTTAATTAAATTGAACTGAAGTGAACATATACAGTATGTACATGGATGATCAGGTCTACACAGCTCATCAACTGTGACACGGGGAGTGTTATTGGAAACAGTCTTTTTAAACATCACATGTACACAGATGAGTGGTCAAGTTTTGTCCCTACAGTGCAGGCCTTCAGCAGCTTTTATACATTTACTAACAATACAGCCTAGAATATGATATCAAAGTGAACATTTCATGACTTATCTGTCTGGTAGCATTCTAAATGTCAGGCAGAATATTAAATACCTTGGCCATTCTCAGGACCAAAGCTCATTTAGAATGGACTGACGCAAAATAGAAAAGTATCCCATGGTCAGATGGAACAAAATGTTGATATATTTATTTATTACTGATTGCATTAAACTTTTACAAATCACTTATTAAGCCAATGGTAGTATTTGCCAATTAACAATATAGTGGCAAAGTGTTGCCTCACAGCAAGAAGGCCCTGGGTTTGATTCCCTTGCAATGAAGAATGGGTCAAATGCAGAAGACAAATTTCCCTAGGAGGACGATATAGTATACCTTACCTCAGTGTTTTCCAACCAGAGGTACGGGGCCTCCTAGAGGTACGCAGGGACATTATACATTTTATAGAACCTTTTCAGAAAATATTTTGCTGTCAAAGACTAAAATGAACCTAAAGGACTAAACCAGGTCTCAAACCAGAACTCAACAATAAATAAACCAGGTCTAAAACCAAAACTAAACCAGGAATACACAGGTCTAAAACTAGAAATAAACCAGGTCTAAACCACAATTGAACTTGGTCTAAACCAGGTCAAACCAGGACTAAACCAAGACTAAACCAGAACTAAACCAGGACTAAGTTGTGTCCAAACCAGAACTAAACCAGGACTACAGAGGCCCATTGAATAAACTCAGAGTTGTGGAGTAACTTCTGGGTTGATAAACCTAAACAAATCCAAACTGAGTAACTCTGGGTTCATGTGTTGCTTGAAGCTAGTTATGAACTTCCTCTGTTAACTCAGAGTTAAACCCTCAACCACTGATTACTGCAGCTGCTGCACCACTGATCAGGAAGATACTGGCACAGTTCAGCCAATAGGGTTTAGTCTAGAGGGAAGGGGGCTGTCACAGCAAAGCAGGTGAAGCCGAATACGGTAACCCCCCTGAAACACACCGGACACGGACCCCCCCCCCATAAACTTGTCTACATATAAACACTCTTCAAAATAAAAAAGCATGCTGCAAAATCTTTATCTTCTATTAAAAAAAATATATTAAAAAAAATATTCCATTTATTAAACAAAGTTCATCTAAAAATAAGAACCCACACAGCCTTAAATTAGAGGGCACTTTTTCCCCAAAATTAGCTGAACCCTGTTAAAATTTGAGGCAGGGTTTGGGGAAACAGCACCCTCTTTTAATTTAAAGCTGTGTGGGTTCTTATTTTTAGGGGAGATAAAAATAATAATAATAATAATAAAAATAAAAAAAAACTGAATGTTTTTTTTGTTTGCTTGCTTGTTTTTTTTTAAGAAGAAGAATGTTTTAATTTTTTTCTGACATGCTTTTTTTTATTTTGAGGAATGCTTTATTTATTTTTGGACAAGGTTATTTTATTTTATTGAGTGAGGGTGTTTTTTTTTTTATAAGCTTAGAGCTGAGACATGGCTTTATTTTAATGGACTTTTTTAATTTTTAGAGGTGGTTTCTTTTTTTATTTAAGTAACACTTTAATAATATTTCTCTGCTTTTATTTTCCGAGTGGACTTTTTTTTTTTTTTTTTAAAACGATGCTCCTTTTTAATATAGACATTCATTTATGTTTTGTTTTTTTTTTATTTGAGGGGTGGGATTTGTTTTAAGGCAAGGTTGTTTTTTGTTGTTGTTGTTTTTTATGCATCTCTGCTTTTCTAGTGGACAAAAACAATTTTAAGGTTGCACCTTAAGGCCCACTGTAAAATCTCCGCTCTGTAGCATGCCTAGTCTCATTGTCTGTTGTGTTGCCAGTATAATGTCATAAACATCAGTGATTACAAATAAAACCCAGCAGCATCCATTACTGAAAAGCTCAACCAATGTAGCTGTATTGGATTGCAATAAAACAAGATCAAACTTCTCTCAGAATTTTCTAAAACCCAGTGTTTCCATTCATTACAGCCAAGTTAAATATTAGCCCTGCAGCTGAACCTTTCTCTGAGCGAGGTCACCGTCAGGAGGAGGTCAGGATTTATGCCCAGGGTCACACTGCTAGCACTTAACGCTCGCTTCTCGTGGGCTAATCACTCAAAAACCCAGGTCACAGCCACGGCAGAATGACTTATCTTATTGCAGCTTTCACCACAGTCATGTTAGCACAACCTCAGTACATTATGCGTGCCACGGCGCTCTCAAATGTGTGTGTGTGAGACAGTGTGCTCATACACGGCGACGACAGAAAGTAGATCCGTCAAAGGCCTGCGGTGTTCTGAATGGACGCCTGTCAAGTATTTCTCAATCGATTACACGCCGTCACATGCCGCTGATAATGGCGTGAGTCGAGTTGAATTTAAGATGTGAATTTTCGATCGCTCATGCTTACTCAGTGTTCAATAATAACAAAGCACTCAGGTGATAAAAGCATAGCACTGGGTTTTCATGTCCTGCTAATGCACGTTCTGTTCTACTCTGCAGATATTTTGATGGTGTAGACCAGTGGTTCCCAATCTTTTTTGTCATGTGGCTTTTTGTTATACTATGAGTACCCCCTCACTCATATGTGTTGGTAATTCATCAAAAAGATACATAAAAAAATGACATTATTGATTTTAAATACTAATTCTCCAGCATTTTTTTCTTTAAACTTAAAGTTCCAGTACCTAATATATTTTTCATCTAGTTGAGAAAAATGGTTTAGAGCCCATATAGTATATTGCAAAAGCAATCGTTTTTGAAAAAATCTTGCTTTATAATCCCGTCTGTTGGTTATTATAAGCAATTTTGAGAAATGAAAACTCAATAGAGATAGGAGGAACTCCAACGCAGGGACGGTGGAGGCCTTGGCCAATCACAAGCCTCCTGATGCCCATGGACTTCAGAGAGAACCCCATTGGCTGTTGCTGTATAGTGTCTTTGCCATGGTCTGCGCGTGCACAATTCGTAAACAGAGACAGCACGGCGGCTGAAGGACCAGAGGGCAAAGTGGCGATTCCTGCATTAGCGGTTACAACATACACTGCTAAAGCTCCTAAACAAAGGAAAACAGAAGGAGTAAAGACACCAGAAAAGCGCAAATGGGACGATAAAAGAAATAAAACACGAATAAATATTGGAACTGCATTCCAAAGATGGAGAGAACTAACGTTACGCGACTGCATTGCAAACTAAGTTTCTATTCACTATATTTTTATTAGCATTGTGGTCAGTTTCTCTGGTTTCGTTACATTTTAAACGAATTGCAAACAGATATAAGCCTTACGTTGCCAGGGCTTAGCCTTATGTTGCTAATGCTAATATAGTTAGCGCTGTAGTCTCCGGACCTTATCGCTCTTGAGACCCATCATTTCAGAGCTCCACACACTCAGCTTTCTCATAGCTACGTGTCCTCACCTACTAACACCAATTTCCCAGTACTGTCATGATTTGTGTTGGGACAGGATTAGCAGTCTATATACAGTGAGCATGAAATGCACATGTTGCCATTTTTATGCCTAAATCTCCGTTTCGCTCGCCGCTTCAGTCTCGAGTTGTGCACGCGTATGAGGCGCGCGCATGAATTCACGCGCGAGATGAGAGAAAAGCCTGGGAGGGGTTTGTGAAAGTGAGTAAGGAGCTAAGGGCGGGGCTTCCGTTTGAAACTCAGCTGTCTCTCTCTCTCCTGGTTCTGAAAAAGACAATCAGGTACTGGAACTTTAATTGGAAGATAAAAGATAAAAACTTGCCTGTCTTTAAAATAAAAATATAAAATTAAATTATACCAATATACACAGTCTGATTATACTTAGTCATTTTACAGTTTACAGTATTTTATGTAAAAAAAAAAAAGAAAAAAAAAGTCATATATTTCAAAATGAAAAGATCACAAATATTTTTCATAATCTATTCTAGGAAGTAAATTATGACATGTTCCCACGTACTCCCTGCAAAGTGCTTGCGTACCCCTATGGGTCCTCCTACCCCTGATTGGGAAACACTGTTGTAGACTTCTCCAGGTCAAAAGAAGGCTGTTTGTGAAGGCCTCAGATGACGTGATGTCTGTGGCATTCTGGCTGATGGAAGATGAAAATGGATTAAAATGCAAATAAATTTAAAAGCCACTCTTTTATTACTCAGCTCATACTGGGACGCTCATAGATGGCCCGGCATGAAAAATAAAGGCACTTTTTTCAGCAAATTAGTTGGGCATCTTTAAAAGTGGTCAGAAAAAATAATCTGCCAAGTACTAGTTGTAGTAATGGCCATATAAATGCTTGCAACAGATGGCACAAAAATTTACTCCAGTAAAAGTAAAATTATCACATTAATATTTCTGAAAATTTTTCTTATGGAAAAGTATAAAAGTACTCGCTTTCAAATGTACTTGTACGTAAAAAAGTAAAAGAATTTCACACAGATTGAAGAACTAATGAATGTGTTAAATGCAACGGATTTTGCTGTCGGTGTAACAGAAGAGACTGAATCTGTAGATGAGGTTTTTCTGAAGAGCACTACTTTACTGCATCTGTTATACTGAAGTACTGTGTGTCTATAATGACGACACTGCAAAACTAATGATTATAAACCAAACTAAAAATACTTTTTACTTCAAACAAATTCATAAATGTATTGGAATAAAAAGTACAGATACTTGGTCTAAAATGTAGTGAAGTAAAAGTAAAAGTACTGCTTGTAAAATTTACTCAAGTACAGATACATGAAAATTGTACTTATCTTATTGTAATCTATAACATCATCAGCATTTTACCATCTCAAAAACATTGCCAGAATCAAAGGTTTACTGTCTAACCCAGACCTAGAGAGACTTATTTATGCGTTCATCTCCAGCAGGTTAGACTACTGTAACGGTCTGCTCACTGGACTCACTAAGCGAGCTGTAAGACAGCTGCAGGACGTCCAGAACGCTGCTGCTCGGGTCCTGACCAAAACCAGGAAGTACGACCATATTAGTCCTGTCCTCAGGTCTCTGCATTGGCTTCCTGTTGCTCAGAGAATAGACTTTAAAACATCTCTGCTTGTGTACAAGTCTCTCCATGGCTTAGCACCAAGGTACATCTCTGACCTGTTGGTCCCATATGAACCATCTGGGACTCTGAGAACCTCAAGGACAGGTCTCTGCTGGTGCCCAGAGTCCGGACTAAACTCGGTGAAGCAGTGTTTCAGTTTTCTGCAGCTAAACTCTGGAACAGTCTCCCTGACGACGTTAGACAGGCCTCTACTCTGACAATGTTCAAGTCCAGACTTAAAACTGTTCTTTTTAACTGTGCATATGCCAACTGAAAGTGTTTTATCTGCACTCTTCTCTTTTAATTTAATTTTAAATTGATTCTTAATTATACTCTTTAAATTTGATTTTATTGTTTTAATTGTGTTTTGTACTTTTAAATTTGCCTTTTTTTCTGTAAAGCACTTTGAATTGCTCTGTGTATGAATTGTGCTATACAAATAAACTTGCCTTGCCTTGCCTACTTACTTCATAAAGTAGTAGTGCACAAGTGTCGGGGTAGTGGTACACTGGGATGCATTATTATACTGGGCGCAGTAGTGGTACACTGGGACGCAGTAGAAGTATACTGGGACGCAGTATTGGTACACTGAGATGCAGTAGTGGTACCCTGGGAAGCAGTAGCCACTACCATGGGTCATGCTCTGGTTGGTGCATCCTGTTATGGAATGATCAGGACACAAGGAACAGAGGAGCCACAAAGAAGGACTGCATTTGAGGACTGTAAAACACTTTGAATTGCTCTGTGTATGAATTGTGCTATACAAATAAACTTGCCTTGCCTTGCCATGAAAAGTTGAATGAAAAAGGAAAGGAAAAACAAGCTCAAAATCCACTGGGAATAAATCATTCTAACATTAAACTCAAAAACATATGAAAACTGAGGCATCACAAAATGTCACATCAAAAATCAAAAAGGCAGAATAAATAAAAACACAAATGCAGATTCCACTCAACACTGGTGACTCAGCTGAAGACTAACATAGACAATGACAATGCACCAACAAGGAACAGGGGAGAACACAGGGACTAAATACACATGGGGAATGAGGCATAGGTGAAACACATGAGGGCGGGGCAGGCAATCACACATTTTCATCAAATATCTGGTATTACATGGTGTTTATGCTCTATTGTAATGATGCAGTTTTATGAGATTGCAGTGTTCAGGGCAAACTCACCAGGATCCAGAAGCCCAGCGGTTTCTTTTGTGCCACGACCTGTGCTGAGACTGTTTACACAGGCCCCTAAAAAGGCTGAGACACCAGGCCCCACACATCTTCAGTATCAGCACAGCATTTATCATTTATTTTGTTCACTTGTGTTCATTTGAAACCAAACGAGAACTGAGACAGAATATGACAGAGCTGTGGTTCCCAAACTTTGTGTTGTGTACCTCCTGAGGTATCCCTGTATCCCTGTACCTCACTCAAAAGTGTTGATGAATTTTTAAAAAGCCGTCATATAAAACCTCTATGTTTACTAGTACAAAGACAATTTATACTAATTTTCCTGCGTTTTCTTTTAAATTAAACTTCAAGACAAAAAAATAAAAATTAAACAATACACACTATTATTTTTCTATATATTTAATTTAAAAATGAAACTCAAAAAATAAAAATCAATAATTTCTTAAACTCTTAATAAATTTACTATAAATCCTATTTAAAACAAGCTATAATGAAAACATTTAAAAGCAGTTCCATCTCATTTTAATCAGTCAGTGAGACACTTGAGCTTCTTTGCATAAGTTTCAATAGTTCAATATATAAAGATGGTAAATCATTTCTAATTATCTAAATTATTCCAAGTACCCCCTCCAAAGTGCTCACGCACCCCTAGGGGTCCCTGTACACCTGGTTGGGAAACACTGCAATAGAGCATAGAAGCCTGCAGCTCAGAAGTCCTTCCAGATCCTTTTTAGGGAGGCCTTTCATTGGCTGAGTTAACGTAAAACCTTGTTAAACAATGGGCTTTTTAATTAAGTCTTGTGGCTCACCTCTCCTGCTGCTGCCCTGTTCTCCTCGGCCAACCACCCTCTGTCCGGGAGAGCCAGCAGGGGGCAGAGGAGTGTGGAGGCTTTTCTTTGAGGCTTTAACAATGCACCTGAGCATAGCCCACAGGCAGCTCCTGGATCTGCCTTCGTATGAGGCAGCTGGGCTGTTCTTAGTAAAAGCTGACATGGCGTTGTGCTGCCGGGAGCAGTCACACGCAGCTCATATCAATGTTTGCACAGGAACACAGCTGTGAGGCTGCTGATGAAGAGAGTGTGTTAGGAGAAGTTAGTCACATGGTTTTATTAGAGTTATGTTCATTAAGAATCATTCAAATATACAACTGGGAAATGCATGGGACTGTAAAAAGCACCATATCATATGTACCTGACCACTATTTTAGACATATTACTCACTTAACCCTTTTTAGGCCTTCTAAAATATGTACACTCTGAGCCTTCAGTGACAAATGTGCTCACCTCCAAAAACGTGTTATTAAAATATAATATATTATGTTTTGTGTATTTTAAATGACTCAATTCTTCACCGGACGCGTTTGAGGCGTCAAATTCGCATCAGACGCGTTGGACGCTTGAACAGTTTGAAGTCAGACGCTTTATTTGCGCGTCCAAGTCGCTCTGTTCGCGCAGTCAAAACAACTGTGTTCAGACGCGAATTCGCAGTCATGGGAGTCTGTTGTGCCAGGGTAATGGCCGCTCATTCAGGGCTAATTCCAACTGAGGCCATGCCAGTTTGCTCACCTGTGTCCCGTGTCAGTGCGAGGACATGTCCCCATGTCCTACAGGACACTACTGCTGTTTTTAAGCACTCAACAGCAGCAGCAGAGTGGAGATATGGAGGAGTTTTTTTCTTGTTTAATAGTGGTCTCTAGTTGTTTTAGTGGGTTATAGGCTAGGCTAGCACTCAGTACACAGATTGTTTTTCCTTTTGTTTTGGGGAGTGCAGTAACTGCTGATCCAAGGAGCTCAGCTCAGCACACGCTAAAGTTAAGGTCCCTTTTATATCTTGTTACTGTCTTTTTGACTGCTGTCTTTATAAAAGTAGACGAGGTGCTGTAAGCTGTAGCTTATAGCTCCAGGTTCCCATTGACAGCCTCGATAAGTCCACCATGATTGTTTTGATGAATCTCCGCTTCTTACGTCCTCCCACATCACTGCAGGAGCTAGATCTTGATTGGTTAAGCACGCCGCGAATATTCGCCAAAGTTCAGATTTTTCAACTCGGGCATCTAGGACGTCAGGCGCTCGATTCGCGCGTCAGACCTGTCAACTGCTCAATTCGCGTTGCGCTATTCGCGCGGCAAAGCCCGATTCGCGCCGCGCTGGACGCTTGATTCACGCCGCCTGGACCTGTGAGTGACAGCTGTCAGGGCACTGTCATGGACGTCCTCTGCAGCAAAGTTGCCAAGTCCCATAAAAAATAAATAAATAAAAAATACACATCCAAACCCATCCCATTGGGGAAAAAAAAGTGGCCGCAAATGTAGCCTATACTTGTGTTTGTTGTCTATTATCTATAGCAGCGTATTACTGCCAACTGAGTATGCAATAATTTCAGCTGTATTTTAACAAGAAAACTATCACCTTTGTATAAGATACTATCACATTTTTACATGATACTATTATACAATACTAATTTATCATGACATTACAAGATACTGCATCATGACACAATTATCATGTTTTTACAAGATACCATCACGTATTGTATGATGCGTTGGTGTGCGTCTACGTTTATTGTCACATTCTGTCAAAAATAATCTGAGTCAAGGTGGCCGAAATCTAGTCGAGCCTGGATGTTTCTGAGAATGGGTAACTCTAATCCTCCTACTACTGCATTTCCTGCGCTTGCTGTGAGTCACAGGACGAGTCGGCGTGAGGGGTTGCAGTATCTCCAACCGCAGCAGCTGGTTTAACCTGGGACGTCCATCTACCTGGTCATAAACTGATAGTGCCACTAGGAATTGCCAGATATGGATTAGCTTCTTGAGCCTGATGCAGACTGTTTAGAAAAAGATTGTTCAATGACGTCTTGAGAAAGACGATCCTCACTAACAGTTAACTCTGTATCTGAAGGTTGAGAGTTGAAGAGTAGCGTACTCTGCTGGGTCATGTGCTGAACAGCACCGGTGACACGAGGGTGAGTTTATATTCAGTTCGATAGCTCTGACTAAACTGACAAGTAAATACAACACGAGAGATTATCTTGAATTTTATTCCTTTGTTTATCTGGAACTATTGAGCAGCAGTACCCACCGTTTGACCTCTGGAGGGCAGCACTCTGACAGTTTTCACCACAAAATGTGAATTTAAAACTTTTTTTACAAAAAGGTCAAATATACAACTATAAACAGTAAGATGTATCACTAAAGCCAAAAGGTTTAGGGTTGAGTTGCTTTTTAAATTTATATAAAACTATTATATTTTAGTATTTTAAAATTATTTTTAACTCTTTAAATGCTATTTTGCTACTATAAACATTATCAGAAAAACACAAAAAGTTCTCTATTTTCAACATAAAATTATATTAATATGGTCTTGGACATGTCACTAATTGATAACAATATTAATATTTGATTCTTATTTATTGAACAGCGGCCTTTTTTTTTTCCTTTTTCAAAAACGCAATATTTGTTGTTTTTAGTACCAATAGCGCTCACCCCTTAAAGCGGAACTCAGTAACTCTGCTCGTTTCTTTGCTCTTTTTGTGATCCCTCGCTCATTTTAACTTTCATTTTCCCCTCTGTGTATCTGTACAAGTTTTTTCTTCCATTTGGCCGAACCAGTGCCAGCAGGCCATAGGCACTTTTCCACTAAGGGGTGGGACAGGGCGGTTTGGGGGTGTTTCTGCTTCCCAAAGTGTTCCAAAGTGTTCCCAAAAAGTGGCCCAAATCCTCACTCAGGCAAAAACAACAAGCCAAAGGACAAAAATAAAGAGAAAATGTTTTGTTTTTTTTTTTTTGTTTTTTTTATCAAACTGTCCTTTTGATAAACAGCTGTATTCCAAGAGAGGAGGAGCTAATGTTGAGTCAACTTTTTTCTAAAAATAAAGCTAGTGTATATTAGCAACAGCTGTTTCTGGTTTAGCAAAGTACGGCTCTCATTTTGAGAATCTAAACATTTCATTTTTAGTTTAGACTGGATTAAACAGGAGTTAAACTCATGTGGTTATATGTTCAGGTGTTGAATGTGTTAAAGTGGAAAAGAGAAGTGAATTTAATGCACAGAACTCTTGCAGTAAACCTGAATAGTCTCCTGTTTACTGAAGCTAATACAGACACACACCAACCTCACACAGACACACACCAGGATTTACGCTTGTCTTTTTAATAAATGTTACCAGCACCTTTATGTTTTAAAAGTGAGTTTCAAACACATTTTTTATCTCATTTATTAACAGTTTTTGTTGCTCTTGTGTGATGTCAGTGTTTATGTAACAGAGGTGGATCTCCTGGACCCAGAATCATAAAAACACCAGCAGTTTTTGGGGCTGCCTGTGGTGTCCCGTACTGACATGTCCCATATCATTGTGCCTAGTGGAAAAGTGAGTACCACATTTACTATAGTCTTCAGGCAGGCATCAACTGCTCTGTCCTTCTACAAGTACTGACTTTGAGTGTATCACAGCACACATCACAGTGTTTTTTATTAAATACGCCAATGGATTCAGATGGAGGACTCTGAAGGGATTCAGAGGACTAACCATGCCCAGCTGGTACACTCACAACGGCTATAGACTTTCTACATTTCAAAGCAGCCAGTGGAAGTGGAAATAAATCTGTGAAATGTATGATTAAACTTGTGGGTAAAAAATAAGTCTCATTTCTGGTTAGTAGGATGAAAGCCCAAAGTAGATGGCACTTTCACTTCAAATATCTGTGCAGACTGATTCACACGCAGCAAGTTCTGAGATGGAGAATCACTTCAAATGGAAAACTCCAGGAATGTCCCTGCTTTTTAGAAGAAACCCAGAGAAGTGTGAAGAGCTGTTGGGCTCCTGCTGCTGAGGCCCATCACCTGTGGCTCTGGAGGACTGTTCCAACAAATCCAAACCCCACCCCCTCCCCGCTCCACTGCTCTATTCAGGACCTTGGGACGGTTGCTAGGCGATGGCTCTGATTAACCAAGGCTTGGAGGCAGAGAAAAGGGGTTTGTGTGCGAGCGAGCGTGTGTGTCTTTCCTCGTCAGTTATCACTAATTGACAGCTGCCGGCCCCCGGGGCTGTGTAGTAACCTCACGCCCCACCCCACAGCGTCATGTTGGGCAGGGCTCTGTCGCCCCCCGCAGGACGGCCTGGAGGCCTGGGGGGAGAGGGGGGAACCCGAAACCTGTTTGGGTAAGTGCAGGGATTTGATAGGTGCCGACAGTGGCAGGGGAGGGGCCAAGGGGAAAACGAGATGAGGCATGAGAGCACACAGCAGCTGTATGCTGAGAGGACTCATTTCTAAATCCAAGCGAATTAAAGAGCAGCAACCCTCAGAACATCCCTTTAACACATGAGCAAACACCCACCCTATTAAATACTGACGTTATTAAAGTTTACTAATATGATACAAAGACCTCATTCATGAATTTTCTCTTAAACATTTCTCTTCTAAATTGATTTATAATAAAGTTTGCTCCTCAAAATCATACCTAGAGACATATTTTGTTTCATTCATACATGCTTGCGTAATCCTGTATGCTGAGGCACTGCCCTTCCCAAGAGCTGAAAACGCTCGGCCTCACGCCTCCACACATGAAACTTTCTAAAAATCTCTAAAGCCCATACACCATCATCGGACTCATTCTGATAATTTGAGTGCTTAAATTGCCGTCACTCCACAACAGCTCATTTATTTATCTGTTAGCGTCATGTTGCTAAGAGCCATGCTAAATAGCCATTTTGCTCTGTCTGTTCCCCATTATTGCCAGCAGGAGGCGATGGACACCTAATCCACATGTTCTCTGCAAAGTCAAAATAACTGCTCCACAAAAAATGTTACATGTATATTATTTAAGTTATAAATCATTAGGCAAAGGTGTACAAAACGATTTCTATACAGCGTCAAACAGCAACAAAAAGCATATTGTGGGACCTTTAAGAAAATTACTTAAGTCTTTCTTCTAAGAACTGCTCAAGACAACTCTACATTGGATTCATGAAATCTTCTCAAGAAGCCAGATTCTTCTCAGCTGAGCACCAAACTCCAGTGACTGTAAAAAAACTATACTCCTCATTAACATGGCATTTAAATAGAATTGAGTATTAAGGCATGCCTTCTAAAGTTTTACAGCTTCAACAGCGATTAAAAAAGTCCAAACACTAAAACACACTCAGTGGAGGCATATTTCACTCCTTACAGAGGGCAGAGACAAGTGTGTCCTGGTCGTGGAGTGTGACGGGGGACGTTGCATGGCAGTGGTGGTGGGGCTACTGTTCAGGCCAGAGTAGTAAGGTACTTTTCCACTAGGACGGAACGGGGTGGGACAGGTGGGACGGGGCGGTTTGGGAGTGTTTCCACTTCTGAAAGCGTTCCAAAGTTTTCCCAAAAAGCGGTTCAAATCGTTCTAGATTTGGCACCCTTTTGGAACACGGTCCAGCTCGATTAAACATCAGGAACGGTTAGAGGTGGGCACTGCTGTGAGCTGATGGGACGAGACAGAATCCTCACTCAAAAACAGCAAGCCAAAGGACAGGAAAAAAAAAGAGAAAATGTTTTTTTAATTAAACTCGTACTTGTCCTTGTGATAAACAGCCATGTTCAGAAAGAGGACGAGCTAATGTTGAGGCAACTTTTTTCTAAAAATAAAGCTAGCGTATATTAGCAACAGCTGTTTTCCGGTTTAGCGAAGTACGGCTCTCGCGTCGAGAATCTAAATATTTAGACTGGATTAAACACAAGTTAAACTCATGTGGTTATTTGTTCAGAGGTTAAAATGAGCATATAACAACACATAAAAGTGGTTAAAGTAGAGCAGAGAAGTGAATTTAATGCTCACACAGACACACACCAACCTCACACAGACACACACCAACCTCACACAGACAGATACCAGGATTTCCGCTTGTCTTTTTATTAAATGCCCCGCCTTGATGTTTTAAAGTCAGCTTTAAACACATTTGTATCTCATTTTTAAACACAACTTTTGTTGCACGTGTTTGATGTCAGTGTTTTTGTAACAAACACCGGTCTCCTGGGCCTAGAGTAATGGAAATACCAGGATTTGGTGCTACCTGTTCCAAGGCATCTTGTACTGACACATCCTGTAGCCCCTCTTGTGGAAAAGCATCTTCAAACTATACTGCATTGTACAACACCAGTACCCAGTACCAATAAGTGAACTATGGACAAATGAACCAAAGAGTTTTTGATGCACATACAACAAATGTAATCCCTGATTTTTTTTTTTTTATAAATTGTTTCTATGAAGTCGTTATCTAGGTGGCGCTATAACCCCCTCAGAGTCCTTTTGTCTGTTTTGACCCACATCAGGCTGTGTCGGTGTCTCCACAAAGACTTTGACATTGCCATCCAATCAATAGATCCTCAGCCCCAAAAGCATGTGGGCCTGATTATAATGAAGATAGCTGGTCATTTAAAATGCTAATGGACAATTTCACCTAAGAAGAGACATTCAGTGCAGCAGTTCATTAAAATGTAGAGCTGGAAGAGTCTGTTCCAATTAGTTTCACCTTCTTTCCCCCAGCTCTGAACCCATTAGAATTTTAAGAAATGTCTGAATGTCTTATCTCCTGATCTCATCACTCGTCAGTGGAAGTGCTTCAAACTCCAGGCGAGGGTCACGAACAAAGGCGCCATTTGGCACATCACATGACCTCATCTGCTCTGAATTTAAGTCCTGCTCCGCTGCTCCGTCTTTCATCGGGTGCCCTTTAGCCATGATCATAATGACATCATATCCATATACTTGTTATTCAGCTCATAAGGAAGGCTCTGCTCCAGCCTGCTGTTACCAGTAACAGGAGCTATATACACCAGTCAACAAAGAAAGCATTCACTTATCAAATTATACAAATTATACATTTGTGGTATACTGAACTGGCCTGGTCAAAGGTAAAAAAAGAAAAGAGAAAAAAAAGCCAGTTTAGCAGAAAACAAACATATTCTCAGACTGACTCATTTTAATTATGTAACTCGCAATAACTAGGAAGTAAAAACAATAACTGAATGTACTATATGGTGTAGATTGTAGAAATGAAATGAAAGAAATGTGCTGGAGGTGTGTAGGTGGTGTACTTGAAGAGTACTGCAATGGTGATTGCTCATTGACAACAAGGGAAGCTAAGCTTTCCCTAAAATGTTATAAAATAAATGGTCCAATATGTACTGCTGAATTTCATAAAATTAGATATGAAGTTACATTAAAAGTGTGCTAGAATGTGTTTAATTCCATGAGCATGTCGTTCATAAGCTGGTTATTTTGGTTGGCCAACGCAATCCTCCTCTCACTTCAGAGCCGCTCGGATGCTGTAGAAATCCTACTGATGCTGAGCTTTAATGGGTCTCTTTGAGAAGGAAACAAGCATTTTGTTTTTTGTTTTTTTTTTTCATAGCAAAAATGTAAGACGCTGATGGGATAAATGCACCAAAATCATTCCTCCCTTCACCGTCTCTGGGAGTGAATGGAGCAGGGGGTGTGCCATGACACTGACTGATCGATGATGATTGGAGGAACTGATGGAAGATTTTGACTGACAGTCCTGTGAGCACCAATAGTGACCTGCTGTTCACCAGCCTCACAGCATGCGATGAATTGGAGTAACAGGACACAGACGTGTGCTGAAAGAGCCATTCAGAGTTTAAAGCGAAGTGATTTACTTCATTTTCACCGTTTGTACATATTACACACTAAATAAACAACAGTTGTTGCGCTGTTGAGTTTGCATCTTGTTTTAATTTTATTTGTTCATTCAATATCAACGTTATAGGGAAACTAGCTGCTAGTTAGCCCAGGATTAAATGTTTTGAACTTCCTCTGTGTTAAAGACCAGAGGCTGTCACTGACTGGGGTGTCCTGGTGGTGTATTGGTGGTGTACCATGGTGTAGAGAGTAGTGGGGTGTGGTGGGGGTGTATCGTTACATTTTTGCAATGATACACATTAATTAGAATTGTTTTGATTCAAGAACAACATTGGCTAATTTAGAACGATATGATTTGATACAATTCAACACTTTCATATTGATACAGCAACTTTTTGTCAAAATCTTAAAAGTTTTCTCTAAATCTAGCATTGCAGCCAGGGTTGATTATGACCAGCAGAGAGCGAAGAAAGTTGAATATGACATTTTATTTAATTAAAAGCACAAAAATTATGTACAAAAAGACATATCTGCTTTCATTTTAACATGCAAATTTATAATACATATATATCAACATGCTCTACCTAGAAAAGGATACGATTCTATACAAGGTAATGCTTATTGATATATAACTGTATTGATACACTCCTAACTGGAGGTGTATTTGAGGTGTACTTGGGTGTTTTTGAAGAGTACTGGGGTATACTGGTGGTGTACTGTGGTGTATTTGAAGAGTACTAATGTGTACTGGGGTGTTCTAGAGGTGTAGTTCTCCTAACTCCTGATATACTGAGAGTGCTGAAGTGAGCCATATGCAGTGTGTAACCTGTCCTTGTGTGGTTCTTCTCCACCTCCTCCAGGGCTGCTGTGTTACTGGAGCAGGAGAAGAAGTAAAGAAGTGCATCTAAGCCGAGCCTCTACTGAGCAGCCTTGGTCTCTGCTGCTCAATAGCACACGAGGAGGTAGTTACTGACCCGCTGACCCCATCCACATGAGAAACAGAGGTGGGCGGGATTATATCAACGATAGCTGGACAGGGACCAGTGCTTAGCCATAACATTGTGGCCAGAGATAACATACATTTTAATTACATTTGGAGCGGAGTGATGTTCAGTTCTGCAGTTAACCCTCTTGTGGGGGGTTGCCACTGAGCTTGACACAACATATCAAACACAGTGTAACGTGATTATGGAGAGCAGAAAACAGTGAAGAGCTTAGAAATTACTCCAGACCAGGCCCACGCTAGTGTCTCATAATCCAGGCATTTCTTAAAACACGATAATTGTGTTTTTCAGCTAACAACAATATGGCCTTATGATAAATGTTCTTCTAAGTACATTATTCCAACAACTAGAACAACATTTTCAAGTGTTTGAAGCTGGCTGTGGTCCAACATCTGCCTGTCCTTCAGTCTGCTCTGTTACAAGGGATACTACCCCAGTTTTAACCAGTGGTGGACAGTAACTAGATACTTTTACCAAGTAGTTTACTTAAGTACATTTAAGTACACAACCCCAATTCTGGAATTGAAAACTAAATTGCTTTCAAATCACATGAGCCAATATTTTATTCACTAGAACATAGATAACATAACAAATGTTTACACTAACAAACTTTACACTTTTTTTGCACAAAATGAGCTCATTTCAAATGTGATGCCTGCTACAGCTCTCACAATAGTTAGGACAGGAGCAGGTTTACCATGGGGTAGCATCTCCTCTTCTTTTCAAAACAATTTGAAAACGTCTGGGCATCGAGGTTATGAGTTTGTGGAGTTTTGGTGTTGGAATTTGGTCCCATTCTTGCCTGATATAGGTTTAAAGCTGTTGCTCTAAAAACCTTTGTTTACCTTTCAGCATTCATAGTTCCTTCTAAAACACCCAAGCTGTCCATCCCATCAGAGATACTGCTTTTGAGCTGAATGCTGAGAACTCCCTGGAAGGTCTCCTTCTCTTTAGCCCAGAGGGCACGGCATCTCTGATTTCCAAAAAGAATGTCAGATTTGGACAGGTCTGACCATAGAACACTGTCCCACTTTAAAACAGTCTATTTTAAATGAGCCTTGTCCCAGGACACGACAGTGCTTCTGGCCCATGTTCACATATGGCTTCCTTTTTGCATGATAGAGCTTTAGTTGGCCTCTGCAGATGGCGGCGGATTGTGTTTATCCACAGTGGTTTCTGGAAGTATTCCTGGGCTCATTTAGTAATGTCATTGACACAATCATGCTGATGAGTGATGCAGTGTCATCTGAGGGCCCCAAGACCACGGGCTCCAATAAAGGTCTTCAGCCTTGTCCTTTACACAGAGACGTCCCGAGTTTCTCTGAATCTTGTGACAATGTTCTGCTCTGCAAATGATGAGAACTACAAAGTCTTTGCAATTTGACAATGAGGAACATTATTTTTAAAGTATTCCACAACTCTTCACTCTTTCACAGATTGGAGAGCCTCTGCCCATCTTTACTTCTGAGAGACTCTGCCTCTCTAAGACATCCCTTTTATAGATAATCATGTTACAGACCTGACATCAATTAACTTCATTAGTTGTCAGATGTTCTCCCAGCTGTATCTTTTTTAAAATGTCTTGCTTTTTCAGCCATTTGTTGCCCCTGTCCCAATTTGTAACAACTATTGTGAGACCTGTAGCAGGCATTAAATTTGAAATAAGCTCATTTTGTGCATAAAAGTGTAACATTTTTCAGTGTAAATATTTGTTATGTTATCTATGTTTTATTGTGAATAAAATAATGGCTCATGTGATTTGTCTTTTAGTTTTCATTTCATTCAAATTTTAAAAATGTACCAGCATTTCTGAAATTGGGTGTGTACTTTCAATGTACATGTAGTAGAAGATACTTTTACTTGAGTATATTTTAGAGGAAGAAGAAGTAATTATTTTGAAGATTATTTTAAAACAACATTCAAATGTACTTTAAGTCAATTTTATATACAATACTTTTTCACTTTTACTGAAGTAACATTTTTGTTAGATGCTTTTACTTCTACTTGAGTAATATTGTTTTTGAAGTAACAGTACTTTTACTTGAGTACAGATTTTGAGTACTTCGTCCACCACTGGTTATAACATTATAATAGTTTGGATTAAATGTCATTTCACATGATTGAAAATAATCACTTAGGTGTGTAAAGGTTATTGGAGGCTTTTAGTCACATGACCAAACACGGGGACAGGAGAGATGCTGCTCGGAAAGGTACATAGGGCATTTGGTGTAAACTAGTGGTGGTCCTGGCCAGATCTTCAGGTCTGACAGTCTTTAGTTCACTGCTGGTTTCATTCCTCCACCTGCACCACTGGGCAACACCATGACACACAAAAGCACCTCAGAGTACAGGGGCCCAAACTGCAGCTGATGTCACATCATCTCTAAAGAAAACAGAATCCATCTCTGAGTCATGCCCTTTACTTGTCATGTCTCCATCCATTTCCTGCTTCCCCCTTCAGTCAGGAGAAGCTGTCTGGCAGCTGTGCTCCTTTTGTTTATGTGTTTTTGCATTGTTGTATATTTGTTTAAAACAATATAATAATAATAATAATAATAATAATAATAATAATAATAACATACTGTATATCTAAGTGCTTTCTGTGTCATTACAATAATTCCAATAATTTTCAAAGATATGCTTAGGTTTTCCTCTCTATCAGATAGAGACAGCTAAAGCCTTGGTCGTACGAATGGCCGTACGAACGGCTGCCAACACCCTACAAATGATTTTTGGACCATTTCCCACGGTGTCCTTAAGGCAGTCTCATAAGAATCCAGCGGTCGTAGTCTGTTCATAAGTTTGTGGTCAGGTCTTGGTCTTGTCCAAGATTTTCCATGAACATGCCATGAAAACCCTCTCTGCAGGGCCTCTACAGGGCCTCCATACTTAGCAACAACCTAGCAACAACCTTCCGACTCGTGGTCCAGCTCATGTACTCGTACTGGCCATAGAGGGGCCGCCTCTGTATCCATGGCCGTACCCAGCAGCGTCGCTGTCTTCTCTCCAGGTCCTCCTGCCGCTGCCGAACGAAAGCAGCGGCTACAACCGCTAGATCATCTTCTTCTTTGTCCTGCAACTGCACCTGTAGAAGGTGCAGCTGTAGTCTTCTCGGCATTATTGCCATCTTGAAGATTACACAATTTTCCACAAATTTTCTTGCAAATGTGATGATGAGGACACAGAATTTTGGAGATATTGTAATGGTTTATATATCCCGACAAAATGTGCTGAAAGCCATAGGATCTTCCTAACAACGACTTGAGATTGCCGTGAGTTGCACATAGGGGTGCCGTACGGCCACCTTACGACAAAGATTTTCATAAGATGGCCATGACTATACTCAGGAAGGTTTGAAGGCACCCTTATGGTGAAGATAAGAACTCTATGGCGAGCGAACGGCCGAAAATCAGCTCATTTTCTTGTGAATGCCTCAAGTTGCTCTTGCGAACGGCAGCTGTACCAACTTCACAAAAAGGCTGTAGGAAACTATGCCCCCCTCCACGAATGTCTACGACTTCCAGGCTTCGTATGAACTGGGAGATTCGTACGAACCCATCGTTCGTGAGAACCATTGTTACCGTAGCTTTAGCAGGAAATCAGGGAGAGAGATCTGGAATGACTTGGAGCAAATTTGTCTGAGTCAGGAATTGAACACGGGTTGTTCCAGTTTATGTGGTATGCACTCTACCAGGCGAGCCACGCTTCTGTATATTTCCTGTGTAGTTTGTAAAGAGATGTAAGTCAGCATTTAGCTGTCCCTTCTGCTGAGCTTGTTCATTCTAAAGACTGATGAAATGAAATATGAAACACATACTGTACTCAGTGTGCAGACAGATCATCTGACTTTAGCCAGAAAAAGTCTCAGTTTAATGGACGGTTCAAAGTAGGTGTGAAAAACTGTTTGCACAGACATGAGGATCATATTGCCATATAAATGAAAAGAAAATGCAGCAGCAGCCCTCTTCCCTGTCGCTCGCAGAGCAGCGCCATGGGATGTTAGCTGTAAATTATTAAATTAAATTAAAATCAGTACAGCCTTTATGAATATACTGTATGTAGAGAAGAAAAATTGCAGAATTTACAAAGGAGCCCGCATTTTGCATTTGTATGTAAAATGCAGCTCTGCAGCATCTTAACTGCATAAATGAAATGAGGTGGCTTCATAAAGAGCTGTTTGGGCAGTTTTAAATAAGCAGTCCATAAAGCTGAAGTAAGCTAAATGTATTTAGCCAGGCAAAAGTGCTACCATTAAAATGGTGATGAATTGTTCCAATCTGCATATTCCCCCCAAAAAGCTCATAAACACTAGTCTCACAGTACACTGTGGAGAATTTCACAAAACTCAGTCATTTGCTTAAAAATATTTCTGCGACAGAGACATGGCACTCACACTGAGGCTGCCATTTGCCATCATTTACTTACCTCAGAGAAACTGCATACAATCCATTCCCATACTCACTGAGAAGAGTGTTGTTTGAATGTCACACATCACTACATGTTTGGTGTCATTACTTAGTTGTTGTCAGTATATTCCCATAGTTATGGATGTATGACTGGATGTAAGGCTTTAGTGTTGCATGACAAACAGATCCACAGTGATTGCCATCCAGGATGTACCCTGCCTAAGGCCCAAAGGAGCCCCAGCCCCTCACAACCCTAAACAGGATAATGTAGATTAACAGTGAATGAGCTGTTACAGCAGTTATGAGCTTGTTAGGCATTTAATTTGTTACAAGTAAAACATCGTTCCACCTTGTAATGCAAACATTTTAGTGGAAGTTTAGTACAGTGCATGCACTAGAATACTCCAGTATGAATCTGAGTAAAATCATATACTCTGAATAAGATATTGTCATTTAAACACTGTTTTTAAATATTCAGAGAAAGCCTTAAAGAAATATGATAACTGGAGTATGCTAATCTTATTCACATTATTGTGGCATGCAAATGCCTAACTCACATTATTACTTACTGTTGACTGTTAAAACACTCATGCAAACTCAGTGGTGGAGGAAGTACTCCATTTCTTTTCTTAAGTAAATGTACAGATTAAGGAGCAAAGATTTACTGAGCAAAAGTATCACATTAAAATGTATCACACTGAAATTTCTACTTAAGTAAAAGTCTAAAAGTACTTACTTTTAAATGTACTTGCAAGTAAAAAAGCAAAAGTATTTCACACAGACTCAAAAACTCATTGTGTTAAATGTGAGGGATATTCCTGAAAAATGTTGCTGATTCCAGATGAAATGAACAAACATTGGTGCAGTAGAAGAGACTGAATCTGTCACTGAGGTCTTCTGTCTTTTTTATTTTAATGTTTCTAAAGTGTACTACTTTACTGCACCTTTTATATTTAAGTACTGTGTGTCTACAATGAGGGTTTGACAAAAACACATGATTTTGAACCAAAAGTCACAATACTTTGTACCTTTAAACCAGCTCATGAACGTAGTGGAGTAAAAAGTACAGATACTTGTTCTAACATGTAGTGAAGTAAAAGTAAAAGTACCTCTTGAAAAATCTACTTAAGTAAAGTACAGATACATAAAAATTTTACTTAAGTACAGTAAGTAAGTACTTTTACTTCATTACATTCCACCACTGCATAAAATAAATGGTCAAATATGCACTGTTGAATTTCATAAATGTAGATATTAAGTTAGATTAAAAGTGCTGTAGAATGTGTTTGTTTTAATGAGTAAGTTGTTCATTAATCAGCTGGTTCTCTGATGCGATCTTCCTCTCACTTCAGAGCAGCTCAGACGCTGTATAAATCCTACTGACGCCGAGCTTCAAAGGATCTCTATGGGACTGCTTGAAGCTGTTTAGGAAGAAACAAGACCAGGATTAACTGTTATGAGCTTCCCCTGTTTGAAAGATCAGCAGCTGCCACTGGCATTAGCTGTATCCAGCTTTTCCTGCAGCCTCCCACAGCGTCACACAAGTTTTTACTCTCATCTTTTTGTTAAATATTGGCAATGCATTTATGTTTCAAAGATCTGCTTCAAATACACTCTTTGCCATATATCAACACAACATTTTAAAACACAACCTTAATCAGAATGTGCTTTTAACATGAGCTTAATCTGAATCTGAACCTTATTTGAAGTATGATGTGTCATGTACACACTGTCAGTGACACTGTTTGTCCAACATATTTGACTTATTGGTTGGACAGTGATAACATTCTTCGTGGCCAAGAGTATACTATTCAGCTTTAGTTGTTCACTCCAGAAATAACTGTTCTCTCATTGTCTGACAGGTAAAGTCTCTAAATGATGTATTCCCTTTAGTGACAGTGATCCTGATGTTGGTGCAGGTGGCTCTCACGTCCACAGGGAACTTTTGCTTTGGTCCATGATGGATGATGAGGCAGCTGCTTCTGGGCTGTGGCTGAGAAATGAGGCCAGAGAATTGTTTAAATCAATCAGAAGAAAAGACATTTTCCAAAAGCCAGACTAATTATTCTAAGTCTTCGATTAGTGTCTGCAGTAACATAGAACACAGTCCTGCAGGGTCGGCTGGAGCTGGCCCAGAGAGGGTGGGAAGTGAAAGAAAGGGACAAATCAAGAAAACAGCCTGCTACTTTCTTTTCATACGAAGGGCTGTGACTTTAAATAAATCGATTAATGAACACATTGTTTGCTGTGGATTCCCAGAGGACCTGAGTGAGCTGTGGCTATAAAACAAGTATTGAGCTCAATTTCTTGTGGCTGGACTGCAGCACTTGACATTTTTTTAGTTTCTTTTTTTCCTTTTTTTTCCTGTAGGCCAGCTGCATCTAAAGTCATTGCTATCTTGTATGTATTGTTGTGTATTCGTGGCATGTCTTTGAGTGTTGATACTGTAGTGATAATAGCAGTAGCAGTAAAAATTATTATGTAACCTGATGCGTTAATGTTAAGCCGGTTATATACTGGGCTTTTTTTTTTTTTTTGTCTTAAAAGATTTGCCGTATGGAGGACCAAAACTGCCAAATCAATCAATAAAGAAATTAATAAATATATGCTATCATTGAAAAAAAAAAAAAGTAAATAGGTCGAGAAGTGCTTAAATAAAAAAATATATTATTAGATCATTAGATTTTTTTTTAATTGATTGATTGCTGTCACTGAAATGCAAATAAAGGGGGTTTGTGTTTGTGTTGTGACAAAAGCACTCAAAGCTACAGATAATCTGCAGAGACCACACAGTGATCACTTGCACAGATCAACCAATGACACCGTAAGGACACGCCCCCTTCATTTGCATTTCGGTGACAGAACTCAATCAATAAATAAATGAGAAAAAATAAATAATTACATAAACCAAAAATAAATTAAATCAAATGTAGAAATAGGCCTTTATTTATTTCAATCAAACCTTACATCTTCATTCAAAAAAAATATATATTTTTTAGGGTTTTTGTTGTCCTGTTTATATAATATAATATAATAATTATTTGTCAATGAGAGCATTTGTTTATTAATTTAATCATTGATTGATTTGGCAGTTTTGGTCCTCCATATTGTAGAGATCAAATCGGTTCAAATGTTGGATGCAGTGTATTTTTATCATGGTAGCGCCACTGATCCAGAAGCTAGCGCTGCTTGCTATAGCGGTGTTTATGTGCATGGAAAAGTAAATAAATTAAAAGGCAACTGGACATATCGCTCACGATCATGGCTGGGCACTGTTGTTGTTACTATGAGGATGTACTGGTGTTTTTCTATTGGTCAAACGTCTAACAGAGATTGTAGGTGCAGTACGATGTAGACACATTCTGACTGATTAATCTTCCAAAATATCTGACACTCGCTGATATCTGTCACAGCTTGTTATTGGTCTATCTGTGATCTTTGTCCCTGTCTCACTATAAGACGTACGGCTACGACAGACGATTTCTTCCACCATTAGTAATCTTTCATCTGATACGGCTGAAATCGTGCAGCTTTAGGTTGACTTCCCCAAAGGCAGCTAATGACTGCTTACAGGTTTAGACAGTTTAAATCATTCAGCCATCCATTCATTTACAGGAATAGACACACAGAGGGTGACCAGACGTCCCTATTTAACTGGCACAATCCAAATTTTCATTAAACCATGTCCCCATATCAACCAACAGAAAAGCATAGAAAAATTAAAACACATTTGTCTAAAAACTTTTGTCACTAATTTTTTTTACCATGTCATTGTTTTTATCAATAAATTGCCATTAAAATACAAAACTTAAGCCCTAGCATCATGTACTTTAATTACATGACAAAATTGTATGGATTTCTGACATTTTTTTTGTCACTTGGTGAGTTCAAATGCACCGTAATTAGTGAAGAAAAAATGTGTCCCAGTTAACATAAACAATAACTAAACTAAACAGTCCCGGGACATCTCCCAAGACCCTCCTTCTCTTCAGGAAAAACTCCTAAAAAACCTGGACAGACAGGTTATAAATGTGTCTAGGACTGTTAAATAAAGTCCATTAGCTCCTCATAGTATCATAATTCACGTCTGTAAGGATGCAGTAGGGGGGCTTCATCCAGACAGGGGAGTGGGGGTGGGGTAGGGGATGAGATGATCCTTGAGATGTTTTTTTTTTTAATTAGTTTGTAAAAAGTAAAGCAAAAAATAGTTTAAGTTTGGTTTAAAATCATTCGTTTTTGCCGTATTGTACAACAAGTATAAAAGATGCAGTAAAGTAGTACTCTTCAGGCTAGTTCTTGAATCTGTGCAAAATATTTTAAATTTTTACTCACAAGCACACTTGAAATTAAGTACTTTTATACTTTTACTAAAGTAGAAATTTTCATGTGATACTTTTACTTGTGCACATTTTTGCTCCTTTATCTGTACTTTTACTTAAGTAAAAAAAAAAAAGTACTTCTTCCACCACTGCCTATTGTCCTATCCCAGCCACTATAGTCCACTGTCTGGTCACTTAGTCGCGGGGCTAAAACAGAGACATATGTACAATAACAGACAAGCATTCACTCTGACATTCACTCACTAGGGGCAATTTAGAGTCACTAAACACACAATGGGAGGTAGACATGCAGATGGCGGCCTGAGCATTTATCTCACAACCTCCTTGCTGGGAGGCAAGAGCACTAACCACCGTCACCTAATATATTTGGATATTTCATTTAAAATAACAGTAGTTCAGGTGTCTGTGTAAGCTCCCAAAGGTTCAGCTACATTAATATCCACAGATGACCTTTGGGAGGAGCGGGCAGCATTAGTCTTGTGTGTTCTGAGCTGTTCTGTGTGGACATAGAGTAATGTGCTGTTGACCGCTGAGCTGACCCTTCCGGGCATTAGAATATAGTCCACATGTGTTGGCGGTGTCTGCCTCCCCCACGACCAGCGATAAAGTCCAGAACGTGTGGGCAAACTCTTATCTGCACATGCTTATTGTCTGCTTGGTTTGTTCAAAGGAACACACCTGAACGTGGGACAGCTACACACAAAGGCGGCAACCTTGAAATACCATTGAACCTGTGATTTGTTTTTATACGCGCTGATGATTGACAAGTTCAAATAACTGGAAACATTAGCATCTTAATTCTCGGGACTGTCAGATGTAGTTAGCATCTCCACTTCAAGGATGCCACTAATAACAGAAAGGTATTCACGTTAGAGAACAAGCCCTCTTTTATAACCTAATTGCTTTTGGTTCAATAGCTTAAAAAGTCATTAATTACAGGGCCAGCCTGTAATTGAGGTTAAGGTGGCTTTTTTCACCAAGGTAATGAGGCGCTGTACGCAGCACCCAGGCAGACTGTGACGCGATAATATGAGGGTGAAGACTATTTTCCCTCACGCTCAAAGACTGATGAGAGCAGACAGGCCTTTTCATAGGCTTTAAATAAAAAAAATAAATATTGAAGACACCAGATAAAAGGATCCCAACAGTGCTATTTGTACAGCGGGCAGTGAGTTAGACCTGAGTTGCGAATATCCTTAGCCAAATGTGTATGACATCAGACTGATGTGTATTGTGCTAGCGTTAGGGATGACAAGATTAACCAATTATACTGTTATTCGCAATTATAAATGTCATGGTAGAATAGTTGTGAGAATTTTAGAAGCCACAGTATCTCGCAGGGATTTCTTGTGCGTCACTTCTTGGAGCTTTTTGGTGCTTTAAGTAAAACCAGAGGCTCCTCCACCTCTCAGAGCACTGTACGCTTTCCTTACTTCATCTCACTGAGAGTCAAACTCAGGTTTAACTCTGTGCTCGTTCATGGTGTTTACACTGCCACGCCTTTCCTTTCTTTTCCCGCTCTCGCTTCAAATCTCTCAATCGCTCCATTTCGCGCTAAATATTCGGGCGAACTCTGAGCTAAACTCAAACAGAAACTGACTGGGACACTGTCCTTTGTTGGGACACTGACCTTAAAGACTTTAATAAGGCATCAGAAGTGTTTTGGGAGAGCCTGAGGTGTTGTTCCCCTGCTTTTCCTGCACACATTCGACTCTGTTTCTGCCTCATAGTGAGACAGAGGAGCAGAGCAGCAGACAGTGCCCTTTCTGTGCCTCTTTCCCCTTCTGGGAGTACCCTGCGGTCAGCTGTTGCTCAGTAGCACAGGTTTAGTCGGGCTCAGGTCAGACATCATCATAATGTTTATATATGTTATTGTTATGTATAATTCAGTTCCTATTCCTGACATTAGCGTAGTATTATTGTGAATAACAGTGCTGGTTCTCCAGTACTGTGTTAGTGCTAACTTTACAGCGGTCGTACATGAAGGGAGGGGCTGATGATTCCTGGTGAGGCTGTGTGTACTGTGTGGATGTCACTCTGCATGTGCTGTTATTTCACTGCTGTTTGACGCCAGTTACCATAAAAAAAATAAAAATAAAAAATAAAAAAATTATCTAAAAATATTATTTGTATCAATGGCCTCATAAGAGCTTGCTACAAACTGGCCTACAGTTGGTACAGGTTTATGGGCCTGTAGCTAATTAATAAAACAAAAAAGAAAGAAAAATATCTAAAGAATTTTATTAAATAAATAGTATTTTGACATTGTGACATCCCTAGTTAGCATATATTTGATATGTTTGTGTAGATGTGGCTAGTCACATGGTTTGTCCCAGATTCTCAGCATCTGGATGCTTTTGTGTTTGCTGTGTTGTTCTGTGTTTTGTTCTTCTTGGTGTTGGTATTGGTTATCTGCTGACAATTTTAAAAAATGATTACTACAATTGTTATTTCACAAATGCAGAGGAGGGCAGTGTGAATTTCAAAAAGCTTCCTATACTTTTTGAATGAAATGGAATAAACTGCTTGAACAAAAGCCATGGACAAATTCCTCTACCTTTCATTGGTCAGAGCAAAACACAACACAGCAGTCAGCTTTTAATCACGTTCGTGTCCTTTGACCTCTGACCTTGAGGGATCTAATGGCCTCCACCTGGAGAAGAAGAGTGAGGAGGGTCGGGCTGAGGCTGGAGAAGCTGGAGATAGTCTTTCAGTTTTCGTCCAGAGCTCAGCAGTTTGTTTGGTAAAGGCCTAAGAGCTTCCTGTGTCAGGTTCATGTTGCTGGAGATTCTGTGGCAGCGGCCCATTGTCTCCAGCAGCACCGCAGCTAACCTGATCCCACCGGGGAATCCACACTGCGCTCCAAGGAATCTCATGACCACTCATTTGTGTAGGTGTATCCCCACGGCACAGTGAATCTACACACGATCTGATGTACAACACAATCAGTGCACAGACTCAAGCTCAAAGAAAAGTTTTAGCTCAGTTCCAATGTGTTCTGTTTTATTTCACATAAACTGACAAGTATGTTTTTTTTTTATGTTTGTGTTTATTGAATTTAACGCATAACTCAGGAACTCTTTTACATTCAATAAACTGGTTCTGAGTCTGTGTGGTGCACTGTAAAAAAAAAAAAAAAAAAAAAAAAAAAAGTTAGCGAAAACTCAAAACAACAGGATCCCTTAAGATTTTTTAGTTTTGGGGCCAACTCAAAATCTCAGGTTTTCAACAACTAATATTTTATAGTTCCTAATTTGAGGTTCATTTGTCTAAAACCCTTAAATTTTAAGTTTTACTCACTAACACATTTTTTAACAGCCAACTCACTATCCATTGTTCAGAAAAAAGTAGAAAATTCAGTTCAATTCAGTTAAATTCAGTATATTTAGTTTTTCCAATAACAATGAACAATGACTAGTCAGTTGACTATAAGATGAGATTAAAAAAAAAATCCTGATAGAGAGCAAAAAATTTCAAATTTAAAGTTTTTAGACATATGAACATCAAATTAGGTGAACAAAAAAATATTCATTGCTGAAAACTTCAGTTTTTGAGTTGGCCCCAAAACTCAAAAATCTTGAGGGATCCTGTTGCCCTGAGTATATGAGTTTTTGCAACTGTTTTTTTTTTTTTTTACAGTGTGGTTAAATGAGTTGTTGTGGGGTAAATGAAGTGCCCTTTATCTCCCCCTGGTGTCTCTGGGCTAAAAGTGACACTTGCAACAGTAATCATCTTTGACCCAGTGTCACAGAAGTCTTGAGTCTCATGAGAAAGCGGCACATCCATGTTAGCAAAACAACAAGCTAGCGATGACTTTATTCACAATTTTTATTATGGCACAGCGGCCAAATGGCGGAAAAAATTTGGTATGGATACGAGGAGGAGAAAACAAAAGTAAATCTGGGGCAAGAGATCACAATAGGAGTCAACTGGACTTGTGAGTATTTATGATAGTGCTTTACTCCAAAATGTAGGGGGAGCTCTATAGAGGGAAATGAGGTAAACAGTAAAAAAACAACAACAAAAATACGAGCAGTTACTGAGTTTAATATGGGACAGAGCATATTAATTAACATGTTAATCAGTCCATCATGCAAATGTGCTAGATTTTCATCTGTAGTCCCATTGGCAGGCAACTGACTGATAAGTAAGGGAAATGGATGTAATAACAGGCTCATAACAAACAATCAAGACTTTACACATGAGGCTAACACAGAGCGGATTAGTAAAAATGAGAACATGCAAAAATCACACAGTGTACATGAAACACAGATTAGACCAAACAGCATAGGCAATAAAAAGTTAGGTTAATAATAATAAAAAAAATAAATAAAAAAACATATTAGTCCATGTTATGTGGACATGTCTCATTGTCCAGCAGTGTTTCATAGATTTATTAAAGATGTTAAATGATGTAATCTCAGCTCTGACAGGATCATATTCCAGGAGAGTGAAGCGCGTACTGAAAAGGCCAATTATCCAAATGATGTTTTTCTGAATGGGATTTTGCAGTCTCCTCTGTTAGACCAAACTTTTAAGTTTTGAGTACCCCCAGGACCTCATTTAGTCCTAGTTTGGACTTGGCTTAGTGCTGGTTTAGTCTAAGTTTAGTCCTGATTTGGACCCAGCTTAGTCCTGCTATAGACCTAGTTTGTACCTGATTTTAGACCTGTTTTAGTCTTGGTTTAGTTTTGTTCTTTAGTGTCCCATCCCCTCACTTTAGTCCTGGGTTAGTCCTGATTTAGGTTTATTTTAGTCTTTAAAAGTCAAATATATAAAAGTACTATAAATTATCATATAACTCCAAGTACCCCCTGTAATGTACTTGCATACCCCTAAAGGTCCCCGCACCTGTGGTTGGGAAACACTGTGCTAGACAGCCGGGTACTTGTATTTAACTGAATGAACTCCATTAATGATGGTGGGGCTAAACCATAAAGAATTTTAGTACAAGTATAATGCCTGAATAAATAATGTTTTTCAAACTTGAAAAATTGATTTGCTCAGGATTTTACAGTGATGACTTCTTGTCTTGTGATTTCATGGTCGGCTTATACAGTCTTTCTCTGGGCAGCAGTATGGTCCTGTTTGTGTGGGTCCAGCTGGTCAGACAGTAATTTATGTGAGAAAGAATTGTTGCACCTAATAATTTTGAAGTGTCTGTTGTCAGATTATTGCAAATGTATCTAATGTTTACCAAATTCAATTTCATTTTGTTTCTTACACTCTGGAAATGTTTTTTTTTTTTACAAGAGTAGTAGAGCATTGGACACAGGCCTCAATGCAAACACACGCGACATTTGCAAACAGAGCGTCTGCAGTCCAAAAACTAGTACTGGAAGGTAAAAAGACAATAATACATTTTTAAAGGAGGATTTAGCACTAGCCACCAAACATTGCAAATTATGAATAATCAAAGATAGTTTTGGCAACTGACAACCACTCGACATCATGTGTGTAATATCAGAGCCTGGTTTGACAACATTAGTGAGTGTGTAAACTTTTAGCTGTTTTTTTTTTTTTTTTTTTTTACATTGCAATTAGCATCTATAGTTAGCATATAAGCTAAATGATGGTGTAATTTACATTTCAAAATGTCAGTGTTATGCAGGACAAGTAGTTACAGAAATGTGTCGGACCACAATAGTGTGTCACTGTATGTTCAGATTTAATCACCACAAATCTTACTTTAATAAGTTAACTTTAGTGACTGGACCTGACTCAGATCTGGATGCTATCAATTCATAGTCATTTTAAATAAATATACTATTCATTTCTATGCCAAAATCCTTTAAATTAATATTTTTATTTTGGTCTCTTGTAGAAATGAATGGGATAAACATTAATCTTAGTACCAGGGGGCGCTGCAGAGGCAGACAGCTCAGAGACACACAGGGGGGCTTCTTCTTTACTTCTCATCCAAATGAAATTAAAACAACTTGACTTCACTGTAAATAAAAATAGGAAGCGCTCGAGCGAGTCAGGAGCACCCCCCACCCCACCCCCACCCCAGAACGTCCTGCTGTTGCCTCACTTTGAAGTGTCCTGGCGGGGGGGCGCTCCCATCTTAGCGCCGGCCTGGAGAAAGCTGATCTCTGTGTGTGTGTGTGTGTGTGTGTGTGTGTGTGTGTGTGTGTGTGTGTGTGTGTGTGTGTGTGTGTGTGTGTGTGTGTGTGTGTGTGTGTGTGTGTGTGTGTGTGTGTGTGTGTGTGAGTGAGTGAGTGGCCCTGGGGTCAGTGAGCAGAAACCCTCTTTGAAGTGGAGCAGCAGCCTTCAGGATTTGGACTGAGGGAGCAGAGCTGGCCTCGGTTCAGGATCGCTCCATCATGTGGTGAAGGGGGGCAGACTGTTCCCACCCCCATCACTCGCTTTGACAGAACTGTGCGGCCAGAGATTTTGGATTTGTATGTAAAAATGTACTCTTAGGCTGATAGTCACATCAGAATTTGCATTTATTTTATTATTTGTATATATATATATATATATATATATATATATAATATATGACATATTTATCTTATAACACATTTTAACCTATTTAACCCCCCGCCAGCAACAAAAAAGAAAAAGATCCCTCATTCTACTAGGAGCTCTGCTGCTCTTATGACATGATATAAAAAGCCATTATCAGTACATATAATACAACTGAAGAGTTTTAAAGAAGTCTGCTGAGTGTCAGATGACCATGGGTGTTAATTCACAAGTTACACCTGGAGAGTTATAAATTTTATTTATAATCTGAACTTGTGGAACTAAAATGCTTTAATTTATGGAAGTCAGTACATGATTTTATAAAAAATGGTATATATACATGGTCCGATGGTGCTTAAAATACTGTGCTAATGATATAGAAATACACTTAATAACTCTACATAAGTAAAAGCTGACTAAATACCTTAAAAGTGTCAATACTCAACATTGACCTCATGTTATCCCAGTGGCAACAATTGTTGCTGAGCATAAAACTCAGGTTAACCTCCACTTTTTAATTAAAATTGTTCAAAATAACAACTGATTGTTTCTTTAGAGCATTGATAACATTTAATATTTTTATGTCTGAGAAAAATTTGGGACTAAACAGATTAAATAAGTAGCCTGGCTAGCCAGCGCGGTGTATTTCTTCGATTCAATTTGGAAATGGCCAATCACAGACATTTATCTGCAGCTCATCTTACGAAAGTGGAGGCGCTAACCAAGGTAGCACTAGCTACCAAGCTAATTTAATAACTTCTCTGATTATCAGCGTTTTTAGCTTTTCTTCATCACCTGTTGGTTCTGCTGAAGTCTTTCATTATCCAGTCCTCTGTGAGATTTTTTTTCTTTGTCTTGTTGTCATTTTAACAACAGTTAAGTCTTGTTGACATGTGAAGTGACAAACGCATTAATAAAAAGAACTTTTTCAACAAATCTTTGTACAACTGACTTATGCTGCTGTCCCTGTTCAAAAATAAGTACAGAGCTGCTCTTAATGCGGCGTATTCTGGTGTTTTATGAAAAAAAAAAAACACCAGCAGGAATCCATGTTTGTTTGGATCAGCAGTGCACAGCTTATGTCCCGACCTCTGTTTCTCTGATTGGTTACTCCGCCTTTCATTGTTCCACCTCAGAAACAAAATGTTACCGAAGAGGTACCAGACTAACTTCTTTGTATAGAATAGGAAAAGTGTTTGTCTGGCAGGCCAGGCTATTAAATTACATTTTCATATGCAGTGTCATATAGCTTATAACATTTTAATCTTTCTTATTAATAAATATATAATACTTTCAATATATAATCCAAAAAATATGCGTATTGTCTAAAGTACATGTCACACCCTTTGCGATAACAACAGGTAATATATATTTTAATAGAATTTCTAATTTAATACAACCTTTTCATACGCGTTAATTTATTCATCTTCTTCTGCATATTCCTCTCCACACAATCACCTTTTTAGCTTCCTTCATCATTCAACCCACTTCTTATAAATTATTGATAGTATAACATTTAGAGGTTTTATTTATACTTCATATAGTATAATAAAAGTAGTACTAATTATGATTCAGATATTTCATATCATCATCTATACATTTCCATACCTCCATCTTCATCTTCCTTCTACCACCAAACCGTGCACCTCCAAGGTTTCCTTAATATATAAAACATACACATAAAGAAAAAACAAAGAAAATGTAATAAATTTGTATTAATAGACTATTTATGCAGCTGTGCTCCCCTGTAATAACCGTAATCATAAATCTTCATATTCCTTTATTGTATACTGTAGTCTGGCTGTCATTCTTTAACTATATTATTATGTGCAAATTCTGAGTTTTTAATGTGTTAATGTGTTTGTGCTCTTACATATAAGCGGTTCTATGATTAGAAACATTTATTAGAGCCCACAGAGCAAGGGCAAAGAATTCACAACCAAAGGCTTAATAAATGCCAGAAAATAGGCGTTTGGAGCACACATTAACCCTTTATTGGGAAATAATGAAATCATTAGTGGGGTGCATTTAGCGTAGCAGGCGGCCATGTTCATATTTAGAGTTCATGCATCAGTGCAGTTATAGTGAGGGAGTCTTTCTACTAAATAATCAGTCGGCAATAAAACCTTGATAAGGCACAGCAAACAGAGTCCAATCAATCTTAAAAGAAAGGAGTCAACCATTTTCTTAGTCATTTCATGTTCTTTATTTAAAAGCACACATAATCACAGCAATCACGCGCCGGGACACAGAGGTCAATGTGCACACACAACTCCAGCCACCTTCACACAACCCAGGAACCTTGTGACAGCACGAGAATATAACAAAAAATGTATTAATAAATAATATAATTTAATTAAATTTGAAGAAACCACATTATGTTAACAAATACATGTAAGTAGTGTTAGCTTAAGATAGTTACTTCAACTTAAAGAAAATGTATTGTCTCTTTGACCGTTAATGATGGGAAGTTACATCATTTGTGACATCACGCTTCACCGCCAATGTCAGATATTTCTGTCTTGAACCAAATTTTTTACACTTTAAACGAAGAGGAGGATGAAAACTGGGTCAGACTTTTGGAAGGATGACGAAGAAGACAGTGAGGAAGAAGACCACTCACAGTGAGGACAAGTGGATGCCTAGTGTGACTTGAACAGGCAATTCTTGTTTTCATTGCTACTTGATGCACTTAGTACAGTAGCTACATGAAAATCAAGTGAAAAAGAAGCTGCTGGCAACAGGACAGAACGCAACAACCTGCGCACGGACCCCGTGGGACAACACAACCCAGGCACGGAGCAGACGGGACGAGAACACTAACAACGCAGCATCTGCTCTCTTATTGCCACTAATGCATCTGTAAAAAAAAAACAAAAAAAAAAAAACATAAGAATATATTATATATATATATATATATATATATATATATATATATATATATATATATATATATATAATATAATAATGTAATTAAATATATTGCCATATTTCAAAGGCAAAAGAGTCAGATGTTTACATTGATACATATAGGAACCAGATAAAACTGAGGGTTTCTTTGCCCTGAACTCTTCACTTGCACATTTCCTCCAGTCTACAAACTACAGCTGTGTAGAACAAACACACACCACAGTTTAACTGGGAAATAAAGCCCAGTGCAGGCTGAAAACTGTACAATATTTACAAATTCAAAATACTCCATACTTACACACTACATCTTAAATACAGAAACTCACTGGATGAAGTCCAAGACTTATTTTATGACATTTCAGACTAAAATTGGATGAAATATTTAAACTCTAAACATGTAAAAATAAATTGAGTTTATTTATGGAGGTCAAAACATGACTTAATGGGACATTCTATGGAGACAAGGCCTGATTGTGCTAAAGATTTTGTGCTATTGTTATACAAATTAAGATTTTGACTTTTATTACCTAAAATTATATTTTTTTCAGAAGGCTAAAACACTAATTCCTATGCTCAAATATATTAACAAAATGTGCACCAAATACCTATTCAACGTACAACGTGTGATCTCACAGGTCACTACTGTGACCAAATATAAAACTCAGCTTTTCAGCCACTTTTTCATAAAATTAAAAAATAATAATAATTGATTGTTTTATTGTGGCACTAATGGCATATGGTTTTGATATTTTAATGTCCACAAAAAATGATTTTCTGTGTCTCTGTGCTGCAGCGTGGAAGTAAAGGTCTGTTGCTGAATGAGCTCTTGTAGCTTTTTTTTTTTTTTTTGACCTTTATTTAACCAGGAAAGTCCCACTGAGAATCACAATCTCTTTTACAGGGGAGTCCTGGCCCCATGGGGGACCTATTGTACATGTTTTTAGTGGTAGGGGAAACTGGAGCACCCAGAGGAAACCTACGCAGACACAGGGAGAACATGCAAACTCCACACAGAAAGGCCCAACCTAGTCCAGGAATCGAACTCGGGACCTTTTTGCTGTGAGGCAGGAGTGCTAACCAGTCTGCCACCGTGCAGCTGATCAGCACATTGTGGAGAGGGTGAGAGGGAAAGTCCAGTGTAGTCCTAACGTTGGACAGCACCCTCCTCTCCGACACCACAGTCAGAGAGCCCAGCTCCTCTCACACAACATGGCTGGCCTTCCTGATGATCTTAGTGTCCCTCTGTAGTGTTCCTCACCCACAGGCTGCTGCCCCAGCAGACAACAGCACACATGATGGCCAGCCACCACAGACTCACAGAACATCCTCAGCATCGTCCTGCAGATGGTGAAGGACCTCAGCCGCCTCTGAAAATAAAGATAGCTTTGGCCCTTTTTGTAGACCGTGTCCAAATTCTTTGTCCAGTTCAGTTTCTGGTCCAAGTGCCCCCCACGACCTCCACACAGACTCCTTGGACGTTGGTGGGGGTCACTGCAGCATTAGTCCTCCTCAAGTATAATACCAATACGGCAGCCTCTCACCTGCTGTGTTTTAACAGAATGGCGTGTGGTGAATAAAAGCATTATTCCAATAATATATGCAAAATATACATGTAAAAAAGAAAAGTAGGCTGGTAGGGAAATGGGCTGGGACAAAAGAAGAGGAAAAAAAAAGAAACTCTTGTCTGTCAAAGCAGAGACAAAGGTGAAACAAACACACACAGATACAATCATAGTTCATTGAAAAAAAGACGTGCAGTAAAATAGACATGATCCATGTGTCACCGCGGAGGTGCGTGAAGCCTACAATACGTTTATTAGGTTTATTATTATAACCGCAACATAAAACATAAGTTCAGACATCCTCACTAAAGTTTTTGTAGCCTGTAGTTTTTGTTTTTGTTTTTCATTTGTTTTTTGGAGCCTCTGTCCCCTCCCAGTGTGATGAGGCTGAAGGCTTAGAGACTGTGTGCTCTGAACCACTGAGCCACTACAGAGAAACTTGGTCAGACATTTACCAAAGAAAAAAGTGAATGTTTGATTTAAATGTATGTTACAGTCTGTGTAGAGATGAAAGCTGCTGATAATATATTATTATATTAAATGCACCAGAATACAGGAAATTACATCTGTTTTCTTAAAATTTTTCTGAGGGTGGGCCCCCAGACCCCCCTGCCTTAAATAGTACCCCATAAATAACAGCCTGATATACATACATATATCAGGGTTGTCTGTGTGTAAGCTCCCTAAATGTTTTGGTTTTTGATTATATAAAACACTTTAAAAACAATATCAGGTGCATAGTTTGCTTTTTTTTTTTTTTTTTTTTTGCAGATTTCAAGAACTTGTGATGTTGATGTGTCAATGTGTCTGTCAATGATGTCAGAGGAGGTCTTTCTCCGTCAGTTTATACTTGAACTGTACTGATGCGTGTCAACCATTTATTACACACACACTATTGATTCAAGTTCTCCATTTTATGATATATTGCTGTTTAACATGAGGCTGTTGTTTGGGAGAAAATGTGAGTTTTCTTTGTTATCCAATCCTCCAATGACTCCCTTGGTCACGTTAGACTGGTGGAAGTGACCATTCACTCTCAAACCGCCCCACACTGCTCAGTCCATGCACCAAACACATTTTCTCAATGATCCTTTAGGAAATATTCCAGTGTAAACAGTCAAAGAACCATCCCTTAGCACTAGTACTGACAAAATCTTTTCACGTTACAAACTTATTTGTGCTGGACGGTCAACATATTGAGGTGAATGTGGGATCCCTGAAAGCTTATCTCCCATGTAGCATCTGGGCAGTGGACGCCATCCAACATGGCTCTGTGTCAAAGTCAACAGTGTGGTAGCTGCACACGAGGACACGGTGAGATTGTCTTTACCCTCTCGCTACACAAACTGCACACCCTAAAGCCACGATGCACACAGATGGTCGACAACATTTGCACAACTTTTGATCACTGATATGTGCGACTAAATGAAAGAGGACATTATGAAAAGCAGTCCAGGCACTGACCTGAGTAAATCAGGCAGATCTGATGCCGGATGCTGTTTGAGTAGCTTTAAAATCATGAGCGTTGTGTCTTGGACCTCGAGGGACTGCCTTCATCTGTGTCTTCAAGATGTTTGAATAGTAAGCAGCAGCCATAATGAAGTAGTGTTGCACATCCACACGTGCACATTTCCATACTGCTCTGCTATTCTCTCTATTTCTTGTTATGAGAGATGTTATTTATATATAAATGTCACCAGTCCTGGGACCCTCCTGTTGTGTTTCTGTACATATTTGTTTGCTTACATGTCATTTGTATTGGGGGTAAACAATATTCAATTTTCATATAATTTATAAATATTTCATAAATATTTTTATATTTTATTGGCTTGGATTGCTTAAAGGTACTGGAAGCAACATGCACTCGTACTACAGTCAATCAGAACAATGGTCTCTTTTATGATTGGCGATGCCGTCTTAGAACCAAAACACAAAATGTAAACAAAAACTACTTGGCCGTTATGTGTAACATGTTTTTATTGTGAATAAATCAGCTGTACCATTGTTATCAGTAAAACTAATATCTGATTTAAACATTTTTACATTATATCTTGGCACACATGTGGGGAATTTTTATGAAATATGAAAAGTATATTCTGCTCATAGCACCTTTAACTTTCTCTGGGAGCAGGAATCATCGCTTATCGCACTTGGTTTGTTTTTCAACAAAGTCAAATATATCAGAACAAGGTAACCGTAACCTACGGTGGCCAAGAAAACTCAAAGCATCCCCACAGACCTTAGTGCAAACAATATTTTCACAACACAAACGCTGCTATTCAGAAATGCGACATCGCACCTGCAAATTCAAAAACACTCAAACTGCATCAATATAAACTCCAAATAAAGACATGCATGCAAAGAGACAGCAAAAGCATCAGTTTCACAACTCATACACTGCAATTCAGTAGGTTCACTTTGCAGTGCATTTTGTTAATGTTCTGTGCTGGTCTTTTTTTTGCAACGTGTTTTCCATTTGCAGTGCAGTCGTGTGTCGAGTTGTTGATTTATTGAGCATGTGTTGTGAACTCGGTGCAGAGGTTTTCTACATTTGGAGGTGCTGTGTTGACCTATTGAATTGTATGTGTTGTGAAAATGATCACTCTCTCACTCACACAGACAAGTACAGAAGGGAATTCCAGACATGTTGGAGAAGTGACACATGAGTGCTCCCCGCAGGACACCGTAGCTTCTAAAATTCTTTTTCCTACAGTGACATTTATAATTGCGTGTAATAGTATTATTGGTAAATCATGACATCCGTATAGTATATTCCTTTTTGCTATAACATAGTGATGTAACGCATTACTAATAAAAATAAATACAATTTTAAAAATCTTGGGTTTACCACTTGGCTTTTTTGTCCCATGACCCTCAGGATCTTTTAAGAACTTTGAAATGACGGTGGTGTGATGGTGCATTGTGAAAGACCTTTCTTGTGCAGCTTCCTGCCATACTGACAAACAGAAAACCTTTGCCATCAGAAGGTCATCACACTGTGAATACCTGACAGATTTGCACAGATTCTGATTTTTTTAAAGGCTGTGGTTCTAAGATTTTGATCATTTGCTGAACACCCTCTTTTAATTTAATAAAATATTGTCAATTGAATATTGTTTGTCACTTTTTGAAGCTCTTCCTAGAACCTGGTTATTATCCACCAAAGTAAAATCTGAATACTTGTGATTTTGATCAGGAATGTCTTACTCATTACACTCTCTGTGGTGCGAGTTATAAATGCATTAGAGACAGTGATAATGTAATACATTGCTTTCAAATCACAGTAACTAGTAATATATAATGCATTATACTTTCAAAGTAACTACGTTGTTCATGTTGATCCAGCAGTGTCTTCTTCTTTTTTATTTTTTTTTTTTTATGGGGTCCCCACAGTGGATCATCTGCCTATGTGTAAGTCATTTGCATATTTATTTGGCAGAAGTTTTACACCAGATGCACTTCTTGGCACAAAAATTATGCTGGCTTGAGACCTGCTGTGACTGAAAAGGGAGTGAGTGGAATGGGAGCGGCTAGATTTAGAGGGCTGTATTTCCCTCTATGCTAGAAATCTCCCTATTGACTGTTGTTAGTCAATTGGCAGTTATAGATTTTACTAAATGATACTATATATCTTTCCATGTCAAGTAGCACATGCAGAGTTTCTGTTACTAAGTAAATACCTCTACAATGGACTGGCACAATGTATACATACAGGGCAAGGAAAGGACTTAAGTCAGTTAGTCAGGTGACATGTCTGTCTAATGCAGGGGTGTCCAAACTATGGCCCAGGGGCTAAATGTGACCCGCAGATGAGGGTATCCAGGCCTGAAAGTAAAAATCTGCCAACAGTAACAGTAACTGCCCAAAACCCGTGGAACATTGAACAAAAACACCGGAATATATATAAACCTTACAGAATATATATAAACTTTCCAGAATATTATTCTTACTTCCATATATTCTAACTTCAGTCCATCTATATATATATTTTTTAAAGAAAGAAAATTACAGTAGTGTATGAAAAATTATCTTTGAGGTGTATGAGGTCCAGAACAATGGAGAGGGAGAGTAAGAGTGTTTAAGGATTTTTTTTATTTATTTTTACAAATATTTACTTAAATTATAATACAACAACAACAACAACAACAATAATAATAATAATAATAATAATACAAAGCTTAACAGAAATGATAGTTGTGGCAGAGCTGGTGGCTACAGGGCTGGTGGTCATTAGACAGACTAAAGCTCTCACAGAGACAGAACTTCCTCATATTTTCTCCTTTTTCTCTCTCTTGCACCAAGGGAAGCTTTGAGTGCACTAATCATTGATACCATTATACAAATTTTCTGTTTTTTTTGTTTTTGTCATAACCTCCACAACACTCATGCACCTGCTTCTTTACGTATTCATATACAGTGATCAATAAGCTACAGTGCTTTCATTCTGTGTATGATAGAAATGAGCAATTTAAGGTATGCAGAGACCATGCTGCTGCTCTCACTGACACTGGGGCATGGGTAAAGAATGACCCTCATTTCTGTGGACGTGCTGCTGTGTCCGCTCCCACACATCTATTTCATGGTGCATGGCTTCGGCGTGATTATGGCGCTCTTTCAGGTGCGGAGGAGGAAATGTCTCGTGAAACTGATGTCCCTGTCAGCTCTGCTCTCCCTTCTTCTGTCCAGTGTGCCGGCTCACTGATTGGTGAATTACCACTGGGCTGTGAAACCCCGCCCCTGCCCTGGCCTGCAGCAGATGAGCACATGCATATGTTAGGGGGCCGTGCACGCCTTATGTCCACTGGGAGAACAGAAATCAAATAGTTTCATGTTTGAGAAAAAGCCAGTAAACAGTAACATTTCAAAAGGCTTAGCCCACATGTGCGCACGCATTTTTACTGCTTTCAGTAGAGAGAGGGACAGACAAATTCTTTACTCTCAGCCCAGCAAATGGGTTCAAAACTGTGCCCTGCGGGGTCCCACACTGCACACTACCGTTTCTGAAACAGGATCCTCCAGACAGACGTACTGAGGCTATTCTTTCAGGTAGAAAATCCAGGTGCTCCAGTCTCCTCCTCACTGCCAAGCCTCCAGTCACATGACTAATGTGTTAGCATAGGCGTAGTTTGACATTTGGTCTAGGGGGGCAGATTTTTTAAAACCAATACACTGTTAAATGAAAAATTGCCTAATACTAAAGTTAAATTCTAGTTTGCTAAAGTTTCCCATATAATCTCTATCAAGACTCTCCTCTTGTCTCCTTTGTCAGATTTATGCTATCAGGCCAGTGTCCAGTATCCGCTCTGTTGTTAGCGAGAACAGACTTACTGTTCCAAAACCACAAGATATGTATAGAATGGACCTTAGTCATAAATTTGTCATTCTTGTACTTTGCTTTTACTATAAAACCTGCTCGAGGGCCTTGAGCAGGAGCAGTTGATGTCATCCTAGAGTCAGGACGCATACGCATGGAGAGACAGTTTTCCAGTGGTATGGTCCTCGTCTGTGGAACGGCCTGCCGGAGGACCTCAGGGCTGCGGAGAACATTAATGTTTTTAAGAGCAGGCTCAAGACCCACCTTTTTAATTTAGCTTTTACCTGATATTTATTCATTTCATTCTCATTGATTCTATTTATTTTTATTTTTAATTTATTTTTTATTTTATTTATTTTTTTCATTTTTATTTTATCCCACTTTTATTCACACATACTATTCTTTTACTCTTTTTATATCATTATTAGGTCATATTTCCAGTGTTTCCTCGGAGGGGGTCCTCTGCACCGGGAGCAGTGATCGGTGGCTGCTGTGGCACTGTCCTGTGGGTTCTTTCAGCCAGGTTGGGTGGCTTCTCTGTCTGCAACTTCGCTGTGGGCCCCAGGTTAGTTCCTGGGGGCTGTGTTCTGTGAGCGGCTTCCGATGCAGATGGCTCCCTGTGATATTGTTTCCTCACCTGGCTCCTCCATGCTCAGCCTGACGTTGGTATTTTAATGTGTGTGTGTGTGTGTGTGTGTGCGCGTGTGTGCGCGCGCGTGTGGGTCTGTATATATTGGTGCGTGAGGGGATGTGGGGACTTTCATACATTACTGTATGAAAAGTGCTTTATGCCTTGTGGATGCCTGATCCCGTCAGACCTCGGAAGCTAAGCAAGGTAGGGCCTGGTCAGTACCTGGATGGGAGACCGCTGGGGAACACCAGGAAGCCGGTGTGAATGTGAGTGAGTGGTTGGTGGTGGTCTGAGGGTCCGTTGGCGCAGATGTGTGCAGCCGCGCTTCTGTCAGTCTACCCCAGGGTAAACTGGCTACAAAATGTAGCTTACCACCACCGACTATGGAGTGGATGAAATACCCCTTCCCTACTGTGTGTAAAGCGCTTTGGGTGACATGTGTCATAGTTAAAGCGCTATATAAATACCATTCCCTTTCCCTTTATAAATAAAGTGTTTGATTGATTGATTGATTGATTGATCCGCAGACCGGAGGAGCTCTCTCTGTGAAATGCTGAGTTCGGTGGCGGTGCTACAGCAACAAATGCTCCCTTCTCAAGATTGAATTCTGTTCTTTTGATTTACCATTATATTTTGCTCTATGCATTATTTTTGATTCCTGTCAATCTGTATTTTTGATCCTGTTGATCTGAAATAAATCTGGGCGGCATTTGAAAGACATCTTCTGGTTCTCAGCGTCACTTTTTGACAAAGAACATGCAGCAGGTGCCTTCTGATTTATGAGGTCTAATTAGCTAAAGTTAATCCAAAAATGCCTGCATATCAACACCCACTACAGTCCGTCTGTGAATGTATTGCATTTTGTAGCCTACTTAATATATGGCCTACTGCAGACTTACAGACCAGGGTTTCCATTAGCTGGCATGTTCTTAACTTTATTGGAAAGAGTGAAGAATATTATCAGAGCTACACTTTAATCTGTAATTCACTTGAGTTAAGGCAAACCAAGGCAGTCTCCATGGTGCGTCTCTGGAGAGTTTCTCTGTGCCCTGACCCACTCTGAAAGCACCAAAGCTTGGCTCTGTGGGCCATGGGAATACGCCCCCAGGTTAAGTCATACTTTTTGACATGTTCAGCGAGTGTCTTGTTATGGATCAAATGCACCTCTCGCTCGTGGAGCACTGTGCGGGGCGCGGGAGGATGCTCCTCCAGCCTCCAGTATGCACCACAGCTTACTCAGCCTGAGAGCTAAAACTAGCACTGAGGTGCTAGGACAGGACTGGACAGAAAGAGGGTCGCTTCTCATGGATCCATGTGCCGACATGTGCCAGGAGTTTGGACTGTGGTCGTATCTGTTCTGTGTCTGATTCTTCTTGTGCTAAAACAATCTTGATGTTAGTGCACTGTAGGCTAATTAAACATCCATCATCAGTATTTATGTCACCTTGCACTAGTGGCCAGAGCACACACCTCATTCCTCCAGAACTAAACAAGTCAAATAATAGTAATAAAGTGACCAAATGAGCTGTGATTATGAGAATACAAATACTGTATATCGTCCTCCTTTTTGGTGTAACATTATTCAGTTAAAACACAGCACAAACACAAGAGATGCCCCGATGCGCAAAGACACACACAGTATTCTAACCAAGAACTATAAATAGCCTATTCTGACAGCATTCATATGCGTTAGTCCAACAAACAAATTTTAACTCTTGTTAAGTATCATTATTATTAAATTTGACAAACTCTGAGATGACTGAATTGATGCCCAGGCTTTTTTCTCTCAGCCTGTGCCTCAGTGCTGTGTGCATTTGAACTCAGGCAGTACTAAGTACTTGATTAGTGAAATGAAAAGAAAACTGCTCTTTTTGTGGCCAGCAGGTATAATGCCATAAACAGTTGACACACATGTGAGAGCCAGGACATGTACAATGTACAACTCCATTTGGTCAGCTGTCATTCTCTCATAGAGCCACAAGCCTATGGAACACTCTTCCAACACAATTAATACCGTGTCATGTACAAACTTCATACCTGACTAAGCTGACTGGATACTGTCATACACTGTCAACACTGAAGACTTGTATGAGCTTTGAATGTAGGATGTCCTGTGAATGACTGACTGTACCTGACTGGGTGAGGTTCTGTGCAGTGGAACCCGGTCTCAGTGAGTAGGGGTTAAATTGGGCGGGAAAGGTTGGGAATGGCTGCTGCCCCATGCTGAAGCATGCAGTCAGTGTATAGCTACATACATGAGCCTGGCAAATCACAGTAAAATAAAAAAATAGCAAAAACCATGGGCACCAGGAACAGTTTTGTGAGCAGAAGGGGCAGAGCAGAGAAGACTCTGGAGCTGGGGCTTCAGTGGGCATTGGGGAACCACTTAACGAGAAACTTAGTCATACATTTACATAAATAAAAAAGTGAATGCATATAGTTAAAATGTTAGAGTGGTTTTAAAAACAATGTTTTGTCTTGAATCTTGGAGAGAAGTAAAACCTAAAATAGTCCCCACATTTTTTACTATAACCTAGTAGGCAGCTGAAGACACAGTATGATATCATGGTTATAGGAATCAGGATATAGGAAATTACCTTTGGGAAGGGACCCCCAGAACCCCCTGCCTTTAATTTTTCCACATGAAAAACAGTCTGCTACACACCAGGATCTACATTTGAGTTCTTGTCTTGAGCACAGGAAGCCAGGGCTCCCTGCATCTCCAAGTCTGAGAGGTAAAACCACAAATTGTACGTATATTTTTACAAGTTGGTAACCAAACATAATTTTATTTAGTTTTTTTATGTATATCTCTAAAATAGACCAAAATACAGAAAATTACATATTTCTTAGTTTTTCTAAAAATTGTCACACACATTGCAGATGCAGTATAAGCATCTTATACCTTAATCTCCTATACAGTATATATAACTACTGTATACACTGACTCCATGTTGGGTTCCCCCTTCCCAAATTCCACTTTAACCCTTGCCAGCAAGTCATCACCTTGATGTACTAAATCACTCACTAATGATGAAGTTAATAGGACAAACAGTAGTGGTGACTGTCTACGGTCGTCTCCACTCATGTTACGTCTCAGTCTGAGGCACTGCCAAAGCTCTCTGCTGCCACTGCAGCTCTGGCTATAGGCATTTCAGGAAGTCATATTTTTATTACATGATTTATATTCATTTGTGATTAACTAAAGACAAGCTACAACAGACCTTTAAAATGTCAGATCCAGCATCGGGGACCTTCTCAGGAACTGTGCTATTGTAAAATTATTGCTGATAAATATGATGAGTGGGAGCACATTTGAACCCATGGCCTGGCTCAGCTGGGCGTGAAGGCCATCGCTCAAATGTCTCGGCCCAAGCATCCGTACTCTTTGTGTGCAACAATGGGGGCTGACAAAGCGAAGGGACAGCTTTGGGGAAATGTCAGCCGGTTGGGGTCCTTCTCTGTCTATATGGATCGATACAGCTACCTTTGACAGTGCACCATGTTGTCACTATGACATTTGGCTTGTTTCTAGCCTCACCTGGCTCACAGCAGAGAGCTCATATAACAATGGATTAAACTAGGATCAATAATACACTCCAGTGATACATTCTACAGAATAATGAATTCTGATGGAACAGAACAAATACCTGCGTGGGGCATTTGTATTCAGCATAGGGTGTGTGTAACAACCGTGCCCAAGATGTGTGTTTTTCTCTCTACCTATACATTCAAACAGAGGATATAGACATGATTTATCAGGGCTGAAGCAGTCAGGCCCAGCTCCTGTGCTTTCATGAAGAGCGTGTGTGGCCTTGCATCAATGCCATGTCCATTGTTTGCATTTCAGTCAACAAATATAAGCTTTGCGCAGAATGTATAATTAATAGTGTCAATGAGTTGATCTTTAGCACATAAGCGCGTGTTGTGAGCTTCTGGGCTGTGTGTTTGTCCTGTTTTGGATGCACGTGTGGGTTCATTGCTTTACTTTCATTTCATGACATGTGAACGCACTTCTTCAAGGCACCCCTCGTCGTATCTCTGCAGGCGGGAAGCACAGAGGAGACAGATTCAAGCGAAGGTTACTCGCGGAGCACAGAGGAGGGGAGAGGCGCGCTCAGAGGCCGGGGGTGATGCACAAATGCTGAATACTGCTCTCTTTGACCGCAGTGTTAGTTTAAAAGTAAGTTAAAATACGTCAGAACATACAAATAAGCTATATATTCTATTTCTGACATACAGTACATACAGTTTGTCATATTTCTGCTATTTAATAATGTGATTGGTGATAATTATATTGTTTTTTTGACTCCCCCCACCATCACTGAAAACACAACAAGTCTGACACCTGGCTGGATGCTCAGGAAAAGCTTTCTCTGTGCAAACACCTAAACTGGTAGCAGCTGCTTAAGTAATCAGAATTTTCAGAGCACAAAAGGATAGGGACTGTAAAGAGTAAAGGGCCATGCACAGAGGACGCACTGGGCCACATTTTGCACAGTACTGATGCTCTTGGGCAGCAGAAGTGGAAATGTTATGTTTTCTTTGGTCATATTAGAAAGTAAGCCTTGCATACAGGGAATCTAGCTATCTTGATTTACCTATGAAAAGACTGTAGTGGCCATGAACATTACTTTTATAGACATGGTAAAGGATACGTGGCTGAATTGCATTCTAAAAAAAATGCCTTTATGGCTGCTTGCTAACAATTTCTGGTCTGTGTGGTTGCTATGCTGATGAACTGCACATCTCCACTCCCACTCTACTGAACCCCTCTATATAACATATTTTAACAAACAAATATGAATATATTGTATTATTATTAAAAATGTGTACTCCATGTACAGTGTGTCTTTGAAAATCTGGATGCTGTACTCATTCAGTATCTGGTTTGGTACAATCTGATCTGTGTAGATTAAGGTGAACTGGCAGCGCCATCGCAGGAAAACAGAACTGTGGCGTATCGCCAACGAAACGCCAGTGCAGTGCTCATGCTTGCAGTGCAAACCGCGTCCTGTGTGGGAGGGCCTTAATTCAGAGACGTGACTAAACCAAGAGTAACAAGACTAAACCCAGGTATTCACTGCACAGGTACTCACAAACATGTCCCAGGTCTGAGGTGTGTTTATTGACTGTTGGTCCTGTTTTTTTACAACGTCACATGGTTACACCCACACACTCACAACACACTGCTCTCAGGGCCATGTCCATGTGTCAAGGGGCCCTGGTCCAAACAATATCCACATACAACATTGAAATGAGTATGATGTCACTAATGTTTCCTGGGAATGTTGCTGTATCCCAAGCCTGTGCTCATATAATTCCCGAGGCAGTGGTTGGGTTTGTGCCAAGCCCGTGTGTGACTGACGTCTGGTGCAGCCCCTGTTTAAACATCTCTTCACGTGTTTTCCTTTTGATCAGCGTCTGCCATTCTTACTGATTTTCCAAATCACTGATGCTTGTCAGAGAATTAATTACCTGGATCGTTGCTCTGTTGACTTCGGCACCAGCTGCGGGCTTCACCGGTGAGACCTCTGCATTCTCCCAGCATTCCCGGCTAATCACCCACAATCCATTTCAAAGTCAAGCTGATTGGCCCTCCACCCGCAGAGTAATGCAGAGTCAGACTGCATCCTGACAAGAAGTGTTCTTATTTGCATACAGCGTAGGGCAGATTAGCCAGTGGGAGGTGAGCATGAGCCCCAGTGCTAATGGCAGATGCCTCCTACAGTTTATTAGATAAGTAATGGTGTAAAGCATTGTGCCATGTGAGCATCCTCGCCATGTTATTAGCTCATGTGCAGCTCGACGTGTTCATTAACTGTGTTAGATGAGCAGCCCATACCTTTCCTGCAGGGATAGAAGAGGCCATTTTAGATTTGGTAAAGGAAGCTCCTTAATGTGAGCTGCAGGCACATTAGTGCATGGGGCATATCCGAGTAAGTGGCTGGATTATTGAGATAGTGGTCATTAAGCGAACAGTGGCTCAGGCTGACTCTCATATGCCACCATGAGTCCATTAAGAGACTGCATGTCCAATCTAAAGGCAGTTTGTTGTTAAAGATATTAGGGAGGATCTTTATAAATTAATTTTTTGTAATATTTATTAAAACTACCTTCATTGCCCTGTAAAAGGCTTATAAATTGGTGTATTAGAAAATATAATAATAATATTAATAAACTGTGGACTCTGTGGGACTTAAAAAACCTCAACCAATCGTTTTCGTCATGAGTACGTTAACCATTGTTCCACGGACTTGCCAATCATTCTGCCTTCCTGCTTTCGGCGATACGTGCGCGTTCTTGTGCCTGTGCATGAGTACGCAGTATGTTTATGTAGTCCGGCATTAGCCGAGCCTCATTGTAGCATGGACAGCCTGACTTTGAAGAGCACAATGGCTCAGGAAAACCATGAACTGGGTGGTCGCAAAAGGAAAACTGTTTTTGAAGTGTACCAGAGGAGGAGAATAACCGTAGAAGAGCAGAATAAAACCCGTGTGGTTCTTGGCGATTCTTCCAAACGATAAGCGTGCACTGAAGGAACAGAAAGGGCTTCAGCATTGGTCGCCAAGTTTCTGCTGGACAGGTACGTTTATCTTATCGTTTGAAAAAAATGCCTTTTTTCTTTATCTGTTGAACCTTTTCAACTGTACAGCAACGTCAGTTTGTTAATGCTACCAATAGCAGGAGGACATATTTCTGCTGTGCATGTGATTGGGTCTGTGTGGGGAACTAGGTCAAAGGTTGCGCAGACAAACAATGCAGGTCTAGGTTTAGGCGACTCTCTGCTGATGCCGGCTGTAAACAAACACTCTGGTTCCAACGCTCGTGCACGTCGCTGTGGAGGAGTCCCTTGGAAAGGAACAGTGAAGGGTGGGGGAAGGCCTGACGCATGCACGTTATTCAAAAAAGGGACAAACATTTGCTGGTTTCTCAGCAGTCGAAAAAAATCCTCCCTAATATCTTTAACATGAGCCAGGACAATTCCCTGTTGGTATTTATTTCTAATGTGCAATATGATACTGTGACTTTTGCTATTGTAGTACTAATATTGGCATGGGCACATTTTTTCTATAATGCCATTTAAAAAGTAACACCACTTGTTTTAGCTGATAAGCAGTACAAATGAGGCTTTAGTGGTACATCCAGGGATATCTGGTATCAAAGGGCTTGGTGGGCTAAGAATGAAAAAGTGGCTATTTTTAATTAACCCAAGAACCACACAGCACATTACATTAAAGCAGTGATTTACAAAGGTGAGTCCCACCCTTGCTCCTATCAGCATTAGGGGCTACAATTTTTTAGCCCAGAGATGTGGCCAATCACAGAGCATGCAGATGTGTGTCATTACAGTAATAACATAAAAGTGCTCAGGGAATTGTGGAACATAAATGTTTTAGAGACTGATTGAAGACAACAAACACAAGAATACATTTGGCCAATTTTTCTTCCAAATGGGATCGGTTTTGATGTGTATTATTATTATTAATATTATTTTCTGGGACTTTGCAACCCTGCAGCGGAGGACATCTATGACAGTGCTCTGACAGCTGTCACTCACAGGACCAGGCCCTGCTCCACCCTCAGCTCTCCCCCTCTGTCTCTGGATGGTCTCTACCCACTTTTTCAGTGTTTTTGTGCTCAAAGGAAAGGCCTGAAAAAAGGCTGTACTATAATATTATATATTTTATGGGACAGTGTGACATCATGTTCTCTTTATATTCTCACACTACACCATTACGCACAGCATTAAACTGCTGTGTGGTGCGTGTGTGGTGCATGCGCAGCGCTCAGGACGCTCTGTAGACAAGGCTGAAGGAAGGGGGCGGGGCTTCTGTCTGCTGCATCACCTTCAGCGACTGGAAAACTCAATGACCTCTGCCACAGGAGAGGAGAGAGAAGAAGTGAGAAGAGGAGAGGGGAGGAGAGAAGGGAGAGGAGAGGAGAGAGGTAAGAGAACAGGGGAGACAGGAGAGGAGAAAAGAGAGAAGGGAGAGGAGAAAGTGAGAATGAATAAACTGTTTAATAATCTGTTTATGGAAGACAATGAAGAAAAAGGTTTAATATGGGGGATTTAAACACATGCATAAAAAGTGCTTTACCTGTTTATAAAATGTGTACTTTATTTTATGAAATATGTTTGTGATCCTGTCAGAGATTCTGATTGGTTGTTTTTTCAAAGCATGTATTATCTTTGTCATCTTTGTCCAGACCCTGTGTTGCTGGAAGAAGATAATAGTGTTATGTTTATCAAAATGGTTGGTTTCATTAAATAGAGTCTTCCATGTATTCACGAGCTGCGCACAGTTCAGAGGCAACAGCAGCTTCTTTCCAGCCATTTTTTTTAAGAGGGAGCAAATTAAAAAGCCTAAATGTGTTTGTGTTATTTTTGAATTGTCTGTTTAAGTAGGATTTGTTGACTGAAAAACTGCTGTGGTCTGCCACATTTTTGTATGGTCCAGCATTAGATAAAGATTAAGAAATGTGTATTTAACTTACATGCTTATTATAAATTTAACATCATTAAACATTAAATAAAGTGGATGAACGTGAATACACTCACCAGACACTGACATTACACACTAGATTGGTTGACAGTTACCAAAGTCATCTTGATTATTCATGATTTGCACTTTTACATTGCACTTGCACCAGATGCTTCATTTGCGTTTGGTGTGAACACACCACTGGTGTTTAAAGGTCACTGTTTAAAGGTGATGCAGTGGGACTCTGCTATGGCCTGTGCAGCACTGCCATTTTGTCCTTTTTGGATTTCATTTATGAAGTCTTAATTCATCTGTGAGCTTGTCTTACCATTTCAAAGCATTGTCGATCACACTCTGAAAGTAATCAGGTGAAACAGGCCCGCGCCCTTCAGGGCTCTGCTGCTCACAGACCACATCTCTCGCTGCAGATCTGTGCTGAAGTGACAAATTGGCTATGAGTCATTATGCACGGACACCGAACGCCTCACATTTCCTGTCTCTGCCAAACAGTGCTTCTCTGTCTATTTGCAATTAATGATTGAATTTCAGCTGAGCTTCTGCTTTGTGTCTGTGGCACACAGCTGCCCCGATGCACATGCAGCACGCTCGGATGGGCTTATCTTCAGCCTGTAGACGGGGGCCTATGGAAACACTCCTGATTATTTCCCACCTTTTCCAAAGCAGCGCTGTGTGTTTGGGGATTAGAGTCTCTCTGTGCACACTCACTGGCTGCAGGCGACTTCTTCAGCTCAATAAATCCCTCCCTTTAGCTTTTTTTCTGCCGTACCGACACACTAGCCAGTCCTGAGAGTATTACATCACCCTGATGTAATGTCTAACCAATCACAGCGCAGCACGGCTTAAGCTTCCAAGATTATGGAAGAGGGTAGCTCAGACTGAGTAATGAGAGAGGCAGTGAGACGGCAAGCATCACTCACACATTTGCAGGAATAACCTTTGGATCTTTTTTGCTTCTACCGTTTGCTGCAATTCCTGAAGATCAGAAATAAAAATACGAAAAGAAAAATTTCAGTGAGCCTTCTGGTTTTACACTTTACACAGACTCTTCTCACTATATTCATTTCTTAGTTTTGTCTTTTGGATAAATCTGTTCCAAATGAGCTACATAATAAAGCATAGGACATAACATTTATAAAACATTTGCCAATCTGTGTGTTTTAATTTAAGATAAAATAACAAGAATAAGAGTCTTTTTTTTTTCTTGCTTCACAGCTACCATTACGATGACCGTGAGGGGCAAAAACTGAAATACATACCAAAAAACTGAAACACCAAAATTCAGTCACACACACACAAACATTTGTTGTTAGTTTGTTTTGATTTTAGGTGTGGCTCATTTGACTGCAGTCATTAACAAGGATACCATCAGATGTGTCATCTAGGTAAATCCATGGCTAGTTTATTAAAATTTGCTGTAATCTTTCAGTTTCTGCTGTAGTGTTTCCGAGTTTGTGTGCATGTTGTACAAATTTGTGTGTGTGTTTCCGTATTTGTGCATGTTTTCGAATCCACATCAACCACACCACAACTGGTACACTCCCCACACTCTCCACACCTGGCGCTCCCACCACACCATCCAAAGCTACCACACACTCCACACCTACTTCTCCACATCTGCCTCACTCTCCACATCAGCACACCGCCACACTCTCTACACACTCTCTACACACTCTCTACACACTCTCTACACACTCCACCCCTACTTCTCCACATCTGCCTCACTCTCCACATCAGCACACTGGCCACACTCTCTGCACAGTCTCTACACACTCTCTACACGCTCTCTACACACTCCACACCTACTTCTCCACATCTGCCTCACTCTCCACATCAGCACACCGCCACACTCTCTACACACTCTCTACACACTCTCTACACACTCTCTACACACTCCACACCTACTTCTCCACATCTGCCTCATTCTCCACATCAGCACACCGGCCACACTCTCTGCACAGTCTCTACACAGTCTCTACACACTCTCTACACACTCTCTACACACTCCACACCTACTTCTCCACATCTGCCTCACTCTCCACATCAGCACACCGCCACACTCTCTACACACTCTCTACACACTCTCTACACACTCTCTACACACTCCACACCTACTTCTCCACATCTGCCTCACTCTCCACATCAGCACACCGGCCACACTCTCTGCACAGTCTCTACACACTCTCTACACACTCTCTACACACTCTCAACACACTCCACACCTACACTCTTAAAACAGATGTGTTAAAAACAACACATAATGTGTTATATTTGAACACACCTCTGTGTCTAGTTAAGGACAACACAAAATGTGTTGTTTTCAACACAGTCAGTGTGTTGGCATATTCAACACATTACGTGTGTTAAATGTTTTAACACAAATATGTGTTAAAAAGCACAATTCTGTGTTACTTTCAACACACTTTTATATATTTATATATATATTATCTGAAAATGCTTGTTATATGCTTGAATAATACATAAAATCCAGAACTACAGAAAAATTTTCATTCACATTTATTGTCAAAGTTTTGGACATTGGTATTCATTTCTGTCAATAAATTCAATAAAATGTGTTAAATTTTAGAAGTCTATCACATTCTGCATCAGAATTTAGTGAACATTTGCAGACATCAGTGATTTCTGTTTTGGTCTTCAGCTGATACATCTCAGAAATCTCCCTGCCATCCAGGACATGGTCACAAGTGTCCTGGGAGTCCCACTCCCCTCCATTTGACAAACTGTAACACAGAAAACAGAGTGTTAGTGGATAATATATTTTTACCCACTTTACAAAAACAAAAGGTTTTTTTTCTAAATTACTTCATTCACCACACATGCAATTTAAAATATGTTTTACAATTTTTGTCTAATTTAGCCAGGATTAGGGCTTTCAGAGACCCTGACCCACCATTTCAGGGTCACCAAAAATATCCATGGTTAAAGAGGTGACACTCACTAACCCCTGACCATAACCCCCCTCCAGGTCTAAACCAGGTCTGAACCAGGCCTGAACTCGGTCTAAACAACGGCTGAGCCAGGACTAAACCAGGTCTTAACCCAGTCTAAAACAAGTCTGATTCTAAACCAGGTTTAAACCCGACCAAACCTTGACGCAGCTCCGCGGTGATGTGACATAATAGCATAAAAGTTTAGCTTTAGCGCGGTGCTAATAAATGAGTTTCTGAACAGCAGTAAAACCGAGCGAACAAGTTTGAACATAGCACTAATACTTTGAGCTCACCTCACTGTGCTCCTGTCTGCTCTGTCCCATGCTGGTCCCTCTCTCGGGGCGGGGGTGAGTCTGACCCTGGCCGGAGTGAGTCCCGCTGGCTGCTGTCGCTTCAGACCGAGAACTGTGAACGGAGAGCGGCGTTAGCTGCACAGGAGCTGGGCCAGGTTTACTGTAGCGCTCAGCCACGCAGATATGAGTGGTATCTGAACCGACAAATTGGTAAACTTTTACGAGAAATGTACAGAGTTGCTTACATCTACACCCACCTCCCTCAAAAAAATGTATTACAGATTTACACGATTAAAAAATAATGTGAAATAGCATCAACAAATGCTAGCTTACCTTTAAACAGTTCTCTCCACGCCCAAAACAGGAGCTCTAACAGTCGTTACTGGGTTTAAAATTAGATGATGCAGCTTTGTGATTGGATAATAGGTTAACACTTCTTATGTGTACAACTTGTGTAATTTTAAATAAACATTTTAACACATACATTTGACATTTTAACACAACACGTGTTAAAATAGTAGTAACACAAAAACTGTGTAGAAATTTAACACATCCATTCTAAGAGTGTACCACATTCTCCACATCTGTCACCTGCCATACTTGCCACACCCCCCACACCTGCCTCACTCTCCACATCCGACACACTCGACACTCACTACACCCTGCCACATCTGCCACACTCTCCACATCCACCACACCTGCCACACCTGCCTTACCCTCCACATTCTCTACACACGCCACACAAGCCACATTCTTTACATTTAAACCTTACCAAATGTGCAATTTTATATTATTATAATTATAAATGCTCAAAAGCTTTAAAACGCTAGTCTCTTTCTTAACTGTTACATTTCTGTGATTTCTGTGATGTGTGTATCCAGTTGGGTTCAAAAGTAGTTAAATATGCACTAGTTGGCCATACCATCTGGATATTGAACTCCAATCCAATGAAAAACTAATCATTCACAGACATCATTAAAAGATGTTGTGAGTAGACACACACATGCAAAAACATAAAAAACGAAAGGTGTCCTCAAAGAGCAGCAACTCTAATCTGCTTTATTCACAGATTCAGATCAATCAGCCCCCATAACTCCCTGACCCCACTCTATCTTATCTGCTGTAAAATATATTTATATGCAGAACTTTGGATTGAAAAGCAGCTTGAAAAATGAGACATTCTGTAGCACAAGCATATCATTAGAAATATATATTCTATTCATTCTGAGCTTGAAATTCACATCTACGAAGAGGCGAAGACAGGCAGAAAGAGAGAGAGAGGCAAGATTAATGTAAATCACAGAATAGGGAAGGCATTAATATTTCATTAGAATGTCTTTTTTCTGGGTGAGTGACACAGAAGAGCAGATAGTCGCTGATTTAATGATTTCCTCGTCTCTTCCTTTCATTCTGTGCATCATGGCCTCTCCCAGCTCCCCGTCAGCACCCGGGCTTGGTTTTTATGAAAGCGCAGTGGCCCAGCTGTACATCATTACTGTCAATTTGTGTCTTATCTTTCAAATTAAAATACTAGATTATTAATGAAAGAATGAACATTAATGTACATTAACTAAACCACTGGAGTCAGCCCTGTGACTAACTGCCCATTATGCCAGGGTGTTCACTTCCTAAGGCCCATAGTTGCTTGAGATGCTTTGAGCCGAGGCGGTACTGAGCCGGGCTTATGTTGCTCTCATCTGCTTATTGATTACGATGCTGAGATACTGGACTGATCCCTTGGGTGGCTCCAGGGAAATCTGAATGATATTGCATTTCTAGTCCGAAAGTGCTGTGAGCCAGGACTAATCAAACAACATTAGAGCGGCAGGTCGATAGACAGAAAAACTGATGTATGATTCTACACACAGACCCATCTCCTCCAGCCTTTTATTAAAACATCATTCATTTGTGGTACATTAAGATTTCTATTGAAGCTTCTGGGAATAAATTCTTGACTTCAGGGTTTGGTGGTGACCTCAATTCCAAACCCTGATAAATTCTGTTCACAAGCACAGTGATGTATATATTATTGATGTGCAGTAATTCACTACTACATCTGTACAGTGTTCCATAAACAGCCAAACACCACCATTAAAGGAGACGTATGTTGGTACATACCAGGGCTCAAAACAACTAACCTCTTTTTCTATGATAGCACTGGTGAGCCTAACTTTGGAGAGTTAGGAGCACCATCAAAAATTTAGGAGCATCAAACTAAGCATACAAAATCACAAACATAAATATATACTGTATATATATTTTTTTATATATATATAGTAACTATTTTGACTTTTATTTTACTTTTCAACATGGTCAGGCTCTTCAGATTTTTGTAGATAAGCATCACATAATAAATCTAACTCTATTGAATGTTTTAATGTAATGTATTACACTGCCCTTCTTACTACAGTCCAGCTGAGCAGACCCACACAGGGGGCCCTTGTGGTCTACAGGGGAACTGCAGGTGAAAGTGTGTGGGTCAGAGTCATGGAGCTTGGCTCAAAGACTCAAGACACATTATAGAAAGACTGCTCACAAAAACTGTAAGGTCTTACCTGTCAGCATTAATTAACAGCATGTGTCCATAGTCTATGTCAGGGGTTGTCAACTACATTTGCTCAAGGGCCAGAATTTTTGACGGACACTGTGAGGGCCAGATGCTCTCATAATATGTGTGTGGGTGTTTAGTTTGTGTGTGGAAAAAAAAAAAAAAAAAATATATATATATATATATATATATATATATATATATACATATATATATATATATATATTAGGGCAGGGAATCGATTTTAAAAAAATTAACTAATTAATCGCAAATCTGAAAAAAATTTATTGCAATTAATTACTGGTAGTTATTAATCGTGATTAATCGTGATTAATCGCATTATGAATTCACGTACAACCACAAAATTGTAAAGTTGTAAAGAAATGTATTATTATTTATTTTGAATTAACCTTCACATACTTTACTGTAAACTTGTGCAATGCAAACAAAACTTGCAAAGAAAATAAATGAATAGTCTTTTTGAGACCTGTAACTTGTCTTCATTGACAAAGCTTGATTTTGAAAATAAATGCATTAATAGTGATTTGTAAGAACTTTTCTGTCCCGTGCTTGACCACAGTCTGTGTGTTAATGAGGCGCTCCTCACGGAGCTCACAACATGAGGCACATTCAGCAGTGGTTCTTAGCTTTTATGTCTAAATTTACACATTATAAAAGTTAAAAAGCCTTCTATAACAGCAGATATTGTGCACAATCTTTTTAACAATATGCTACTTCACACTGAGCAGCAGGGCAAAACATTTATCCAGGTCAAAACTGTAACTTTAGTCTGTACTTAAAAAAAAAAAAGAGGCGGGGGAGAGGAGGGCAGTGAAGTGTCGTGCGTTACGTTTCTGATCAGTACTAAACTCAGATCCAATCACCTGTCCGTTCACCACTGACAGGTGGGCGTTTTCCCATCATGCACTGAGCTGTGCAACCTCCGCAGCTGATGAACTGCTGCGGCTCAGGCGCTGGTCTCGTTTGAATCTCACGGTGTCCGTCGCACTTGTGGCATCAGAGCAAGTTGGGAACAAGTCGGACACAAATCTAACCTGAGCACTGCGCACAGACCGACACTGATCCAAACTGCGCAAGTCTGGTTAATCTCGAACGCGTCTGATGGATGGAAACGGAAATGTGTCGTCTTCTATGCCCGCGGCGCATTGCTGCCATCAAATTAATCGATGCATCAATTGAAATTAACGCGATTAAAACGCGTTAATTGGCAGCCACTGGGCCTGATGTGGCCCAGTGGCTGCCAGTTGACATTCACTGGTCTATGTGAAAGATCGCATAATGACAATATTTTGCAGTTGCACAGGTGCTACCAAATATTTTAAGGTTGCATTGATAAGGTTGCAATTTCGAGCCCTGCATACTGTAGTCATTTTCTACTAAACGCTCAACATGACACTTCTCCTAATGGCCAGTTCCCCTCGACTGGCCCAACTTGGAAAAAGACTGCGACTAAAAAGTAGTTTGTTTATAACAATGTAATTCTCCTGAATATGTACAATATTTGATAAGTTTGAACCAAATAAGACTTTGGCACAGATCCACTCCAGCGTCCTCTGTCACCCCTTCACCCTGCTTATTTGAATTAATGAGCATAAGTGACACTTAGCTGCAATCAGATCTGTGATCAGTCTGTGAAGAGCATCTGCACACTCTACAGTGATGAAGACAGGACAGTGCTATTATCAGAAGATCATAACTTAATGCACAAACACTTGAAGTTTGTAATATTGTCCTGAAATATGTGTATGTGTACATGAATGTACTGAAGACTGGGTGTCAACAGAGTTGTCACTGACAGCTCTTCAGCTCGAGTGCTGCTTATCCTGTGCCCTTAATCCTGATTGGGCAAAGTCATTCATTAAGTAAAGAGGTGTAAAAATACTTGTTTGTCCCAGTACACATCGCTCATTGATGACCATTATTACACATCAGGTTCTGAGTGCTCTCAGAGTGTGATTGAGACATTTGATGGCCATGTTAGAGGACTAAACACTTAACCCTAGTAATGACCTTTTTTCTCTCGCTCTCTTCTCTTTGGTTACTGGTCCTTAGAAAACTGGTCCTTAACTGTCACATTGCTCATGTTGGTGATTAAGACCATTGGAGTTACTCACATTACAGGCTTTTTCTCTTTCGGGAATTGACTTGACTTCACCTCAATGTCAACGTGGCGAATCCTAACTGGAGACTGAACGGTGGACTTTCATAAATGTGGTTTCGTTCACAGGATAGACAAAAGTCAGTGTTGATAGAAAAGACCAGTGCATGCTGACAACAGGAAGTGAGCTTTGGTGTTTTCTACTGTTATACCACATGTTCTGTGTACAGTCCTCTGTCCACTGCAGGCAGGCAAAAGCAGAGACTTATTGCTTTAAATGGTGACTTAGATTTTAAAATATATAAGCCATGGTTGTAGTAAAATGCATAGAATAATGCTAACATAAAATAATGTTTCTGTAAAAAGTGAATGAAAATATTCAGTGACAAAATTGGTTGAAATCACTTTACACTGGATGGCAGTGGCCATCTTAGTACATGTTTATAAGGAGCTAATCAGTAAAACTGAAAGTGAATAAAAATGTGTAAAGACTGGGTCAGGCAGAGAGACAGGGACATTTTAAAAACAGTAATTAAAATGAAAGGTTAAAACTACCCACAAAAAGTAAGGAAAAGGGTGTTAAGAAGATTATTTCTTTGTTGTAACAATGCTTCTCAGTAATAAATCTTACACCACTGGAAAGGCTTATTATTCCCTTTTTACACATTTGTAAGGAACATGCATGTGTGTGATGAGTATGTGTCCTCTGCTAATGCCACACATTTTTTTTTTTATTTTTTTTTTTTTTTTGCTGTTGACTCATTTGGTTTCGTTGGTTGATTGGATAATTCAGGACCAAAGAAACAAGACATATTAGGCAATTGAATATTTGATTCATGCAACAAACAGGAGCCTCAGGGCTGAGTGGAAGTGCCACAGGCAGCCACAACAGCTTGGCACAAGTACTATTCAGCCAACATGGTTGTATTGGTCACTTTAGTAAAACAGCACGCCTAAGCTGATCCCACCTGTGTTCAGTGGGGGTCAGGTCTCATGGCAGGCTATTCCATGCTTTCACTATTCTAAAGTTAGTCTCTGATAAACCCCACTCTGTGGAGGCTAGCGTTGTCCTGTTGAAGGATATAGTTTATGTCTCTCTGCTTTAAGATGGCCTCTGATGATGACAAGCCTCATTTTGCCCCACACCATCACACTGCCTCCATCAATAGATGTTACTGTATCAGTGCGGCAATCACCAGAGTGTTCTCTGCATCTTTGATCCTACGCTCCAAGTGCCGTGGGCAGAATTGGGACTCGTCTTTGAACATAACAGTCCAAGTTCTAGTGCATGTGCTGCTGACACTAGTGCAAACAAGTCTGGTGGTAAAGGGTAGTCATGGCAGGACAATCAGGCATTGGCAAAGAAGATTTGTCAAAATTGTCATAGACACGACACATAATCAACTCTGCTGTGCATCCCATAAATGCATGTTCCTTACAAATGTGGCACCATTTAAAAGGAGAAAAATAAGCTTTCTAATGGTGTACGATTTATTGCCAAGAAACATTCTTACAACAGCAAAAAAAAAAAAAAAAGTTGTACAAGTTCTGTGTAGGTTCTCAGTCATCAGGAAAGTTTAGTAAAAAAGGTTAAATATGGTTTGATTTTAGAAGATGTTCTGTCACTTCATCTGAATCACTTAATCATTTCTACTGATAACTGCTGTGTGAGTGGAAGCTTATATACAGTAGTTTCCTTCCAGAGAAGGCAATGGGAAAGGGAATGGTATTTATATAGCGCTTTACTTATGACACAAGTCGCCCAAAGTGCTTTACACAGAAGGGAAGGGGTATTTCATTTACTCAATACTCGGTGGGGGTGAGCTACATTTTGTAGCCACAGTTTCCCCTGGGGTAGAAGCATGACTGCACACATCTGCGCCGACCATCACCAAACACAGTCACACAACACATTCATAGAGGCAAGGTGAGTTAGGTGTCTTGCCCAAGGACACAGCGACAGTATGCACTGCCAGTTGCGGGGCTTGAACCGCCAACCTTTGGGTTAGTTACCACACCTGTGCTACCACATCTGTGTTACCTCACCTGTATTACCTCACCTGTGTTACCACATCTGTGTTACCTCACCTGTGTTACCACATCTGTATTACCTCACCTGTGTTACTACATCTGTGTTACCACATCTGTCTTACCTCACCTGTATTACCTCACCTGTGTTACCACACCTGTGTTACCACATCTGTGTTACCTCACCTGTGTTACCACACCTGTGTTACCTCACCTGTGTTACCACATCTGTGTTACCACATCTGTCTTACCTCACCTGTATTACCTCACCTGTGTTACCACACCTGTGTTACCACATCTGTGTTACCACATTTGTGTTACCTCACCTGTGTTACCACACCTGTGTTACCACACCTGTGTTACCACATCTGTCTTACCTCACCTGTATTACCTCACCTGTGTTACCACACCTGTGTTACCACATCTGTGTTACCACATTTGTGTTACCTCACCTGTGTTACCACACCTGTGTTACCACATCTGTTACCTCACCTGTGTTACCTCACCTGTGTTACCACATCTGTGTTACCTCAACTGTCTTACCTCACCTGTGTTACCACATCTGTGTTACGTCACCTGTGTTACGTCACCTGTGTTACGTCACCTGTGTTACCACGCCTGTGTTACCTCACCTGTGTTAACACATCTGTGTTACCTCACCTGTGTTACCACATCTGTATTACCTCACCTGTGTTACCTCACCTGTGTTACCACATCTGTTACCTCACCTGTGTTACCTCACCTGTGTTACCTCAACTGTGTTACCACATCTGTGTTACCTCACCTGTGTTACCTCACCTGTGTTACCACATCTGTTACCTCACCTGTGTTACCTCACCTGTGTTACCACATCTGTTACCTCACCTGTGTTACCTCACCTGTGTTACACCATCTGTTACCTCACCTGTGTTACCTCACCTATGTTACCTCACCTGTGTTACCACATCTGTGTTACCTCACCTGTGTTACCACACCTGTGTTACCACATCTGTGTTACCTCGCCTGTGTTACCTCACCTGTGTTACCACACCTGTGTTACCTCACCTGTGTTACCTCACCTGTGTTACCACACCTGTGTTACCACATCTGTGTTACCTCACCTGTGTTACCTCACCTGTGTTACCACATCTGTGTTACCTCACCTGTGTTACCTCACCTATGTTACCACACCTGTGTTACCTCACCTGTGCCGCATGTCTCCTCCCACGGCCCTGTGCTTTCCACGCCCTTGCCATCTCTCTCCCCTGCGCACTCGTCCCAGTCCCGAAGTTGCCAGGTGTGGGCCGTTTTCTTAAAAATGTCACGGAGTCCAGCACCACTTATCGTTCCACCACATACCCGCCCCTCACCTCCCCCCATACACCAGGAGCGAAGGCAAGAACACCAGACAGCTGCTCCCTCGCTTGTTAGGCTCGTTATTTTGGAGGTGAAAAAATAAAAGTGTCAAAGCATGTATGGGATAAAAGCGACTGATGTCTGACAGAAATCTTTCACAAAGAGATTTACTCTCCAGCCCACATCCACATGACTCTGTCAGTAATGTGGGCATTAGGCTTTACACAAATGTGTCCACTTTTTTCAGTGGGGTGGGTTTTGATGTGTATTTTTATCATTATTATTTTTTTTTTATTTTTTTTTCAGGAACTTGGCAACCCTGCTGCAGAGGATGTTCACGATGGTGCTCTGACAGCTGTCACTCACAGGCTCCCCTCCAACCTCAGTTCTCCCCCTGTCTCTTGCTGGTCTCTACCCACCTTTTCAGTCCTTTTCTGGGTAGAGGAAAGGTCTGAACAGGGTGGAGTTGCTCTTTAAATCACTGACTTCACCCACTCATTACCAGGCCCACCTGAATAACACTGGCGTCTGCAACACCAATTTATAATCTAGTATGGGAATTTCACTTGTTAACAACAAGCAGCACTCTGTGTATTTTAGGTTATATTACATGTGCAAATGGAGTTGAGAGCCCTGAGTACTACCTAGCCCAGTCTTATACCAGTGGTGGAAGAAGTACTCCATTTCTTCACTTGTGTCAAAAGTGACTTAATTAAACGTAAAAGTATCACCTTAAATTTTCTACTTATGTAAAAATATAAAAGTACTCACTTTTAAATGTACTTGCAAGTAAAAAAGTTAAAGTATTTCACACAGACTCAAAAACTCATGAATGAGTTAAATGTGAGGGATTTTGCTCAAAAAAAATGTGCTGATTCCAGGTGAAATGAACAAACTGGTGCAGTAGAAGAGACCAAAACTCAAAATATTTTTTACTTCAAACCAACTCAAAAAAGTAGTGGAGTAAAAAGTACAGATACTTGCTCTAACATGTAAGTACCCCTTGTAAAATTTAAAGTACTGATACGCGAACATTGTACATAAGTAAAGTAATTAAGTACTTTTACTTCATTACATTCCACCATTGCCTTGCAGGAGAAGTTGCTGTGGTATCTTTGAAAGGTGATTCAAATAATAATGGCAGATAGGAGTGGAGGGGTAAGTCAGGCGTTGGCCAAGCTCACAAAACCATGTACCCAAATGGCTGGGTGTGATCACAAACGCCACAAGGAAAGTTCTTTATTCTCTTGTCCCTCTGGTGCAAGTCTACATTAGCAAACAAATAGAAACATGAGAAACCATAACATTTCCACCACAATATCAGAAATATAGATCCATAATTTAGCATCACTGTCATATGAAAGTGTTATGGAAGCCTGGGTTAGCAGCCGTCAGTTCATCTGTGTTAGCTGGTGTGGTGTTTCTTACCTTCTTCTAGACAATACTCTGTGTGCGTCACCGTCCAGTGCTGTCTCTGAGCCAAGAACCTTACCTCATCACATGCACATGCATTATGGGATATGGTGTCTTTTATTTCTTAATGAAATGTCTCCTTCCTTATCTGAATCCCTTATGAACCGTATGTTAATGACTCACGCAGAACTATTTATCTGCCCTTGTTTTCCTTCTCCATCTCTCTTATCTGAAATTGTGCTGTAAATTTGGCGCCCTGACTGCGAATGCTTATCGACCTGCCGCTAGCCCTCATATTAACATTTTGTGGAATGATTTGCCTATTTATCTATATAATTAGATTGAGTTTGTGTACGTGTGGATGTGTGAACACGGCCCATTTAAAGCTCTATGAGAAGATGGCCAATTGTCTTTAAGATTAATTACATTTGCATACAATCAATAGCTTCACCCTTGAAAAAAAAATCTGGAGCTTAATCAAGTTTGACTGGTGAGATTATCTGAGGAAAAACACCCTCAGGCGCGGTGTAAAACCAGACACTGAATGTACTGTGGATTAGTGTTGGGAGAGCCAAATGGGAACACAATGCAGCACAATGGTTTTTGGCATAATTCATGCAAACAAGCCACGGCTATTTCTGTGTGTGCAGAGTTGGCCTGAGCTCTGCTGGTGCCCTAGGCAAGATTTAAAATTTCCTCAATATCTCTTTAATTTTCCTGAATTATCTCTTATTTTTCTTTAATATGTTTTTTTAATTTAGCTCGTTGCTTGTCATTAAAGAGTGATGGTGGGTCCCAAAGCCAGATTAGTTGAGAAGTACAGTATTAGGTAGCAGGTTTTTATGTAGAACAACAGAAGGTGGTGTTTGCAGTTTGATCATTTTGATGCAAAAACTGGCTTTTCGGGGATAATTTAAGAGTTTTGATTACATTTTGCAAAGAAAACCCTTTGTTTTAAGAACCTGAAATCCTGTTTGGATTCTTTGTGTGACCTGTTATGCAAATGACAATTCTGAATGGAGAAATGTGTCAAAGCCATTGGGGAAAAACTGTATTAGGCCACTGTGTTTCCTGAAGTATAAAGCCAACACAGCATTTCACTGTGAAGTTTTAGAGGAACTGCATACTTCCTTCTGCTCACAAGCGTTATGGAAACACTGATTTGATCATCCAGCAGGACTTGGAGTCTAGCCCACACTGCCTAAAGTACCACACACTGGGCAGAAAACCATGGTAATCTATAGAGTGTTGTCCAGAGGAAGATGAGAATCAGCAGACCCAGTCTCTGTCAGAGCGACCTGGGCTTCATAACACCTCAGCAGTGTCACAGGCTGATCCCCTCCAGGACACCAATCTGAGGCAAAAATTTATCAAACATTTATCAAAAAGGAGTCCAAAACAAGTACCAAGTACTTATACATACTGTACATAGTTTTCAGAGGGCCAAGCATTACTGTTTAATCATTCTATTTGAGGAGGAGAATGAGGAACATGTTGCAGGCCATCCTCCACAATAAAAAACACCCTCTACATGAGACGTTGGCCTCTCAGAGAAGCAGTCGCAGTGAGAGGCTCCTCTCACTGCGCTGCAGGACTGAAAGGTTCAGAAGATCATTTATTCCGGCGGCCATAAGACTTTACAATAGATCTTGTTGAAGGTGCACTTTAGTACTATTGCTAGTAACTTTTAATGTATTTATTTATTATGTTTTTATTATTGCCTCACTGAGTATGGTTTTATTATGTGTGTTTGTGTATGTTACCGGACACCTGAATTTCTCCTGATGGGGATGAATAAAGTATCTATCTATCTATCTATCTATCTATCTATCTATCTATCTATCTATCTATCTATCTATCTATCTATTTATTGATCTCATTAAAATTCAAATTTTGCAAATAATTTAATTTGTGGTTTTCTGTAACTGTGAGCCATAATAATTAAAATTATGTTTGAAATACTGACACTATAAATATATGTGTTTGGCTTTTTTAATTGAATCTCTAATAGGAAAAATGCACTTTTATATGATATTCTAATTTATTGAATAGCACCTGTACATGAACATGACCCATATTATTAAAAATGGAAAGATTTCTAACTGATCTAAAAGATGTCAATAGTTTTGTGACCAAATGAGGACATTTAACCTGGAGTTAAATACAATTTATTTGTTGGCTGGGAAGTTGTTGTACCATCTCAAGGTACAACACAGTCAGTGGAAGACCAACTAAACCTTTCCTGATGTTTTAATCCAAGTCAGCTCATTTATGAATGAACAGCACATACAAGAAGAGACAGAAAAGCTATTATATTATATTATAAGTGAAAAATAATTCTCTTTAAGAAATTTATGTGAAAAATATTGTCTGTGTTTTTCAGCTGCTGCCAGAAAACACAGACATGACCATATCTGAGACTGTTTCCTGCCATCTCTCAACTCTTTTTCTGCTTCAGGAAAACATTAGTCATTTTGTTTGCACCTTACAGGGAGGAGCTGGTCCCCCTTGGCGCAGGGTGGTGTCAGTCTCCCTGAGGGCAGGAGGGAGCGCGTCCCGCTGGTGCATGGTGGTGCATCATGAATCAGTTAAAAATCATCTGAAGAGAGGGAAGATTTAAATCAAGCAGAGATGTTTTAGAACAGATCTCTAATGGTACAGAATCTGGCTCACTGGTTTTAGCACGAACATCATACACTGATTTTCATTCAGAAAAAAATATGTGAGATCTGTTTTAATATAATGTGTTGGTCTTATTTGATTTCTGTTATTAATAGAATTGATTATTGAGGTAAATAAAATATGTTTTCTAACATATATTTCTTTTTTCATTTTTGAGAAATTATTAAACTGGGGTAAAAATGTTGTCTTGTTCTTGTGAACCCAGTCTTGAGTGTTGTCTCGTGGGATTTGTGTCTCACCACACACCTGTGCAGACTGTAGACAGGTGTGAACAAGCAGCAGTGCCACCACCACAGCTTTAAGTGCAGCTTCAGCTTTCTCTATGTACTGTATAAGCTTTGGCAACACTGGGACAATGTATTTTCTTTCTCTGTAAGTTTGTAGTTAACTCTAATAATAATAATAATAATAATAAATGGAGCTTGATCCTTCTGGTAAGTTGGCGAACAGCTCTATCGAGTCTTCTGCAATATAGAAGATAAAGTCTTCTATACTAATCCAGTGTGTTTAATTGCAAAAAGGCCAGATGTTTTCCTCTAAATAAAACTCCTGTTATGTAGCAACAGTCTTTTTGTTTTTGGTTCACTGGCCCAACCAGTTTCATGGCTGTGGAAAAAGGAGACCCCTAAACTCTATGTGTGTCATAGAGAATAGGATTAGCCATGAATAATAATAATAATAATAATAATAATAATAATAATAATAATAATAATAATACATTAGTCTTATACGGCGCTTTTCTAGACACTCAAAGTCGCTTTACAATTTGGTGCATTATTCATTCACTCCTCAGTCAGACTTGGTGATGGAAGCGTGGGCGCCCTTTTGCATCTACAACCCCTCCTACCACCACCAAGACACACAATCACAACAAAAGGTTAAAAAGAAGTCATCTGGACTTGGGTTTTCAAAGTACTTTCATGCGTTATCCAAGAGGCTTTCTCAGTTCTGAAATTGAACTGATAAGAAATAAGAGTTATATGCTCCTAAGAAGGAAGAGTTTTAGACCTGAAACTACATTCTATTGGTTCAGGAGACTTAAAATACTTGAAAAAAACTCAGCGGTTTCAGGTTGTTAGAAGTCCTTTGGACTGGGCCCAGTCAGCTGAGTAAAACTGGTTAGTTTTTGGTTTGGGTTTTAAACGACTGCTGTAAACAGATGGAGGGTTGTATCTGAGACCACCATTTCTGTTCAAAGTAGGTTTTTCTTTTTTCTTTTTCTTTGTTTTGCTTCTTTGCCTCCTTGTTCAAACCATTCTTTCTCTCTGGCTAAGATTCTCCCTGACCTCCCTGTCCTCAAAGGAGGTCTGTGTTCTTCAGGAGGAGGTGTACTGCAGGTCCACTGGAGTTGGCCCTAAGGTGTTGGTATAACCCAGGGGTTTCCAACTTTTACAGCTACTTTTACCAAATGAAAATGTCAGCTACTTGTGCATCGTCACATTTCATTCATTCATTCATCTTCTGCTTTTTGCTGTTACAGGTCGCAGGTCGCTTTTTACTCCAAAAACCAAAACTAGCAAACTAATAATCTGTCTGATTGTGTGTTTATGTTTGATCAACTGTTGTGAAGCCCTTTGAGGTGACATTTGTTGTGTGCCCAGGCAATACAAATAAATCTGAATTGAATTGACTTAATAATCAATATGTTGCAGTAGCAAATTCTGTTAGCATTTGCCAAAGCTAACTCTTCGCAGCCCAGTGGCATGAGATCTGTATTGGACAGAGCCTGCTTTAATAATTTGTAGTCTTTACAAAATTCCGATTATTAGCTTAGTTTGAATTCATTCAGAGTCTTTTTAAAGAATACCATCGATGCATCACAAAAATGGCAGACAATCACACTTTCACAAGGTAGGCAAAGTGTATTGCTCAAGGACGCTACAGAATTGGGATTGAACTGCCAACCTTCAGGTTAGTGGGCGAACATCTCTACCAACTGAGCTACTGCCATGGACCAAAACAGAGTGAGTAAGATCTGCCCTGCCTAAGTGTGGTCCACAGAGACATCCTTAATACCTGAATGGAAGCAATAACACTGTGTTTTGGAGAAGTAATGGAATTTCATTACCTCTCCAAAAATTGATTGGCTAATGTGTATCGGTGATCAATAGCACCCTCCAAGTTTCCTAACTGGATTATTCAGGGCAGTCCAAATACCAAGGTAATGTGGATAGTTTATGAATGATTGCCTTAAAAGCGGAAGCTAATTGGGCAATATTTATTCATCTCTCGCACAGAGGAGCTCTCACAGAACACTCCTAAAGACAATCTGTCATGATTAGGGTTGTAACGGTACACATGGTTGTAGTGTATCGTTTCAGTATGGCATGTTCGGTTCGGTCCACTTGTGTACCGTTTCTGTAGTATTTATAATTAAATTTAGTGATTTACTTTGAGCTTAAGTGTAGTGGAACTAAATTTCACATGCATGTTTCTGCACGGACACTATTAAGTGACAGACTATATGCACAGTCACCATGGCAAAGCCTGAGCTCGATTACCCTCTTACCTCACTACTGTCTTCTTTATGGGAATATTTTAGCTTCGCTGTCAAAATCAATAACGGCAAAGACAGTGGATAAGATGAGAGTCACGTGTCACCATTGTTCCATGGAGATGAGGTGTGCAACAGACAACACGTTCAATTTGTTAACACACTTAAAATGGCATCATCCGACTGTAAAAGTCATGGCAGGTTACGCATTTGAGCCTTTATCAAGTCATTCGGCTCAAGCTAAAGCAATAATCCACATGGACACATGGTTTAGTCCTTGTTTAGTCCTGGTGTAACACGTTTAGACCTGATTTAGGCTTGGTTTAGACCTGATTTAGTCCTGTGGTAGTCCTGATTTAGACATGGTTTAGTCCTGGAATCGTCCTGGTTTAGACAAGGTTTAGTCCTGGTTTAGTCCCAGATTAGTCCTGATTTAGACATGGTTTAGTCCTAGTTCCAACACATCACCCCCACACTCGTATATCTACACTGGCTTCCCATAAAATATCATATTCAATACAAGATCCTCTTCCTCACCTACAAGTCTCTTCATTCCCTGGCCCCTCAGTACCTCTCGAACCTCCTTCATATACACACACACTCCTGGACTCTCCACTCCTCCTCCGCCACCCAGCTCACAGTTCCCTTTTCCAGGTTGCAGACTATGGTAGACAGAGCCCTCTGTGTCCAGGCCCCAACACTCTGGAACTCACTCCCTCCACACATACGCTCAGCTGAAACCATTGGTCAATTCAGATCACTTCTAAAAACATTTCTGTTTAAACTGGCCTTTCACTCTACACACTAACCTCTCTGAATTTATTTTACCTGCTTTGGGTGGCATGAAAGGCGCTATAGACAGTTGCAAGAAAAAGTATGTGAACCCTTTGGAATTATTTGGATTTCTGCATGATTTGGTCATAAATTGTGATCAAATCTTCATCTAAGTCACAACAATAGACAAACACAGTCTGCTTAAACTAATGCTGCAAAAAAATGCAGCATTATGTGTTTATTGAATATTTATGTAAATATCACACAAAAGAGCTCTTAGAAGACCTACGAGTAATAACTGTTGACTTGCATAAAGCTGGAAAGGTTACAAAAGTATCTCTAAAAGCCTTAATGTTCATAAATCCACGATAAGAAAGACTGTCTATAACTGGAGAAGGTTCAGCACTGTTGCTACTCTTCCTAGGAGTTCTAGCCCTCCTGTAAAGATGACTGCAAGAGCACAGGGTGGAATGCTCATTGAGGTGAAGAAGAATCCTAGAGTGTCAGCTAAAGACTTACAGAAATCTCTGGCACAAGGCTAACATCTTTGTTGACAAATCTACAAAACAAATGGGTAAAACATTTAACAAGAATGGACTTCATGGGAGGACACCACGGAGGAAACCACTGCTGTCCAAAAAAATATTGCTGCACGTTTAAAGTTTGCAAAAGAGCTCCTATGTTCCACAGCACTACTGGCAAAATATTCTATGGACCGATGAAACCAAAGTTTAGTTGTTTGGAAGAAACACACAACGCTATGTATGGAGAAAAAAAGGCACAGCACACCAACATCAAAACCCCATCCCCACTGTGAAGTCTGGAGGAGGGAGCATCATGGTTTGGGGCTGCTTTGCTGCCTCAGGGCCTGGATGGACTGCTATCATCAACAGCAAAATTAATTCTTAAGTTTATCAAAACATTTTGCAGGAAAACTTAAGACCATCTGTCCACCAACTGAAGCTCAACAGAGGATGGATGATGCAACAGGACAACGACCCAAAACATAGAAGCAAATCAACAACAGAATGGCTTCAACAGAAGAAAATACATCCTTCTGGAGTGGCCCAGTCAGAGACCTGACCTCAATCCAATTGAGATGCTGTGGCATGACCTCAAAAGAGCCATTCCCACCAGACATCCCAAGAATATTGCTGAACTTAAACAGTTTTGTAAAGAGGAATGGTCCAAAATTCCTCCTGAGCATTGTGCAGGTCTGATCTTCACCACAGAAATCATTTGGTTGAGGTTATTTGCTGCCAAAGGAGGGTCAACCATTTATTAAATCCAAAGGTTCACATACTTTTTCAATCCTGCATTGTGATTGTTTACAAAATGTAAAAAAACAACAACAAAAAAAAACATAAAAACAGTGTGTAGACTGTTTATTGTTGTGACTTAGATGTAGATCACAGATCACATTTCATGACCAAATCATGCAGACGTCTAAGTAATTCCAAAGGATTCACATACTTTTTCTTGCAACTGTAAATGGAAGCTATTATTATTATTATTATTATTATTATTATTATTATTATTCAAGTCTTTGGCCTCAAGTCCGAGTCAAGTCCCAAGTCAATGCCTCACAAGTCCAAGTCGAGTCACAAGTCCTACACTTTCTGTTTCAAGTCCTTTCAAGTCTTTTTAACCCTTAGGACTCCAAACGTAATGTTTGTCACATTTTATATTGTTGAATTTACTCTCATGCCCCACCTTAGAAAAACAAATATACGATAAACAGATGGTAAATTGTTTGCTGTACTATTTACATTTATTATTTTTATTTTTATTTATTATTTAGTTATTTACAATTTATTGTAACGCCCTAAGACTAGAAAAGGCCTACACAGAAAACAGGTTTCTGAATACTTTAAAAGTAAAGCCAAGTTCTTTAGTATCAGTGATGTACAATAAAGCTAAATACCTCACCAGTACATTATACACTGCTCAAAAAAAATAAAGGGAACACTTAAACAACACAATGTAACTCCAAGTCAATCACACTTCTGTGAAATCAAACTGTGTCCACTTAGGAAGCAACACTGATTGACGTCAGTTTCACTGCTGTTGTGCAAATGGAACAGAAAACAGGTGGAAATTATAGGCAATAAGCAAGACACCCCCAATAAAGGAGTGGTTCTGCAGGAGGTGACCACAGACCACTTCTCAGTTCCTATGCTTTCTGGCTGATGTTTTGGTCACTTTTGAATGCTGGCGGTGCTTTCACTCGAGTGGTAGCATGAGACGGAGTCTACAACCCACACAAGTGGCTCAGGTAGTGTAGCTCATCCAGGATGGCACATCAATGCGAGCTGTGGCAAGAAGGTTTGCTGTGTCTGTCAGCGTAGTGTCCAGAGCATGGAGGCGCTACCAGAAGACAGGCCAGTACATCAGGAGACATGGAGGAAGCTGTAGGAGGGCAACAACCCAGCAGCAAGACCACTACAGGAGGAGGAACAGGAGGAGCACTGCCAGAGCCCTGCAAAATGACCTCCAGCAGGCCACAAATGTGCATGTGTCTGCTCAAACGGTCACAAACAGACTCCATGAGGGTGCTATGGGGGCCCAACGTCCACAGGTGCAGGACGTTTGGCATTTGCCATAGAACACCAAGATTGGCAAATTCGCAACTGGCGCCCTGTGCTCTTCACAGATGAAAGCAGGTTCACACTGAGCACATGTGACAGACGTGACAGAGTCTGGAGACGCCGTGGAGAACGTTCTGCTGCCTGCAACATCCTCCAGCATGACCGGTTTGGCAGTGGGTCAGTAATGGTGTGGGGTAGCATTTCTTTGGGGGCTGCACAGCCCTCCATGTGCTCGCCAGAGGTCACCTGACTGCCATTAGGTACCGAGATGAGATCCTCAGACCCCTTGTGAGACCATCTGCTGGTGTGGTTGGCCCTGGGTTCCTCCTAATGCAAGACAATGCTAGACCTCATGTGGCTGGAGTGTGTCAGCAGTTCCTGTAAGATGAAGGCATTGATGCTATGGACTGGCCGCCCGCTCCCCAGACCTGAAGCCAACTGAGCACATCTGGGACATCATGTCTCGCTCCACCACAGACTGTCCAGGAGTTGGCAGATGCTTTAATCCAGGTCTGGGAGGAGATCCCTCAGGAGACCATCCTCCACCTCATCAGGAGCATGCCCAGGCGTTGTATGGAGGTCATACAGGCGTGGAGGCCACACACACTACTGAGCCTCATTTTGACTTGTTTTAAGGACATTACATCAGAGTTGGATCAGCCTTTAGTGTGTTTTTACACTTTAATTTTTTTTTTTTTTAGCAGTGTATATTCTCTGTACCAATAAACTGTACTCTTCTGGCCTTGCCAGATGTTCACATGCTTCAAATAAGAGTCATTCTCTCACATTTGAAGATTTACAAAGTGAATACTGCTCACTATAAAGTTTACTGAATAGCGACACCTGTGGGAAAAAGGGGTACTGCAGGTTCATGATGTATGGTCAGAGCCATGAGCTCCAGCTCCAACACAGAGACAGCACTGCAGAAAGCTCCAGCTGGTGTTTATTTTTCACTGTTTACTGTCTGAGCTCACTGTGCACAGGTAAAGATCTCCTCTGTGTAATCACAGAAAGCCATGTGTGCGTCACGTGATTCACGGAGGCTAAGTCTCTCTCAGACTCCACATATTCGCCTTTAGACCTCTATTGCAAATGATTATTTTTTACTTTTAGATGCTTTTTATTTGTTGATTTTGTTTTAGTTTTTTTTAAGTGTAATCTGCACCTGAACGCCTCATGTCTGCACCTGAACGCCTCATGTCTGTGTCTGGGGTGAGCTGCTCTCAGCTGTGAGGAGAGGGAGGGTCACAGAGGCAGCAGCTCCGTCCGCGTCCCTCTGACATTAAAACTAAGTTCTGGTGATTAAATAACTCTTTTATGATTGTGTTTGGAGTAAAACATCGGAGGAGCTGTGTGAAAAGTCCGCGAGTTCTCGACGATAAAGCGTTATAATTAGACGCGCGTGTATTTGAGATCATTAATGGTTGTAAAACTTTAACGCTCCATATCTCTGTGATTTCTGAGTCTATCAACACGAAACAAAGACTTTGCCTGGAAATTCCAGACTCACCGCTGTACCAGCGGATGAGTCTGGTCGCCTTAGAATCAATTCGATTTCTAGGGCGGAGCAAACCCGAGTTAACGGGCAGCGTAGTTAGCCAATCAGAAAATGGCGGACATGACGTTAACAAAGCGGCAATAACGTGAGAAAGTAAACAAACAGAGTAGTGAAGCCACGAGGGAGGAACGAGGGAGTTATTTCAACATTACTGTACCATACCGCTGAATGAAACAAACTCTCGGCTCCTCGGTGCGCTATCTTGATTGTTGTCGGTGAGGAGACGCGTACGAGTGACGCTGCTCGCGAAGAACACGTGACTTAAATAAACCAATCAAAATGCACAGTACGGTTGGGATTTGAGTAAACCACTGCGGACGGCGTGGTGACCAGACTGATATTTATCTGTAGAATAACACAGAGACATATCAGTCTGGATTTTCCAGGCAAACAAAGACTGACACAAAGCTTAAAATCTTCTCTGCTGTTATGTCAAAATGTCATGTGCTGCTACAGCTCAATACACTTTGAAATGTGCATCAGAAAACACCCGCTAGTAACATGCGCGGGGAAGAAAGCGCCCATTACTGCGCTGAGGAGTTTAATTAGGCTAATTGTTTCTGGCACACTTAAAAAAAATCATACTTTTATTTCTTTGAGAAGCATCAAGTCTTCTCAAGTCACAGGGCTCAAGTCCGAGTCAAGTCCCAAGTCACTGGTGTTCAAGTCCAAGTCGAGTCTCAAGTCTTAATCCATTTCATCAAGTCGAGTCTAAAGTCATCAAATTAGTGACTCGAGTCCGACTCGAGTCCAAGTCATGACTTTCAAGTCCACACCTCTGTTATTATACCTGGTTTAGTCCTGGTGTAACAGGTTTAGACCTGGTTTAGGCTTGGTTTAGTCCTGGTTTAGACCTGGTTTAGTAATATAATAAATGTAATAGATAAATCCTGAGGTGTGGACCTCTGTGATCCCTGTGGTGCATACAGTCATGTCACTTATGGATGAACGTCACAGGCTACAGAAAGCTATTTAACAGTAACTACATTACATCACAATAGGAGATAAATATATTTTGCAAGTTTCTTTTTCTTCTTTATTTATACTGAAAATGTACCAAACCGAACTCTCACAAAACTGAACCAAACTGTGATTTCTGTGAATTGTTACACCTCTAATCGTGATATAGATTAGGGTAGCTGTTAAAGCCAGTAACTGGGTTATTTACAGCCTTAATGCTAATCACTCATGACGCTGTCCTTATTGAGACTGCTATAAGGACACGCTTTGCTGAGTGTTTATTAATCAGTGAATAATAAGTAATCTGTCGACATTCATGGGAATGGATGAGTGTAAAGGCTGATGTGGCCTTCTTCACTCTTCAGCCTCAGAGTTCATTAGTGACGGGCACCTGCAGCACCTGCAGCAGCGCTCCCCGGTGACAACATGATGGAGCACTGTCAAGCTCTCAGGCTCTTTAATAGACTATGTGTAATTAACAGAATCCTCTCCAGAAGCCGCTGAGAGTAAAATGAATAGACACATAGACAATAAATCATGTGCCAGCATTGCCTCTGGTCTCATGGCATTTTTCACAAACACGCTCACTACCTGCCTATACTAGGACGCTAGGTTTCAGGGCCTGAAAAGTCTTTTGTAAGGCTACGTTCAGACTGCAAGTAAAAGTGGCCCGAATCTGAGTTTTTTGCCCATATGTGACCTGTATATGATTTTTTCATGACAGTATGAACAGTACAAATCAGATTTTTTTAAATGCAACCCATGTGCTCCGAAATTATGTCACAGATCTGATCTTCTGCAATGCAAGCTTAGTCTGAATGACGAAAGTCACATTTCATCTGACTTTTACTACAGTGTAATGCAATTAATACAATTCTGCACTAGAAGAGGCAGGAGCTGGCCAGATCAAATAGTAACAAACATGGCAGACAACAGTGGTGGAGCTGGTCAGTGGAAGCATGAGGTTTTGAACTCAACGCTCAGGCCCCTGGCACCCTTTTAGGGTTTTTCAAATGTATATTTTGCTCTCATTTTGGCATTTCTTATGCTAGAGTGATGCTATTTGACAATGTGACAATGATGTTCTGTCATAAAATAACATCAGAAATTCAGTGTCACGACTGAAGGAAAAAAAAAAAACACATCAATATATATATATATAAAAAATAAAAAAAAATTGTCCTCTCGCCCTCCGTGGGCGGTTTCATCCATCCAAGCTCGGGTCCTCTACCAGAGGCCTGGGAGCTTGAGGGTTCTGCGCAGTATCTTTGCTGTTCCTAGGACTGCGCTCTTCTGGACTGAGATGTCTGATGTTTTTCCTGGGATCTGCTGTAGCCACTCTTCTAGTTTGGGGGTTATTGCCCCGAGTGCTCCGATGACCACGGGCACCACTGTTGCCTTCACTTTCCAGGCCTTCTCAAGTTCTTCTTTGAGGCCTTGGTACTTCTCTAGTTTCTCGTGTTCCTTTTTCCTGATGTTGTAATCGCTTGGTATTGCGATGTCAACCACAACGGCTTTCCTCTGCTGTTTGTCCATCACCACAATGTCCGGTTGGTTCGCCACTACCATTTTGTCTGTCTGGATCTGGAAGTCCCACAGGATCTTAGCTCGGTCATTCTCTATCACCTTTGGAGGTGTTTCCCATCTTGACCTCGGGACTTCCAGACTGTACTCTGCACAGATGTTCCTGTACACTATACCAGCCACTTGGTTATGACGCTCCATGTATGCTTTCCCTGCCAGCATCTTACAGCCTGCAGTTATGTGCTGGATTGTCTCAGGGGCCTCTTTGCACAGTCTGCACCTGGGGTCTTGTCTTGTATGGTAGATCTGGGCCTCTATTGCTCTGGTGCTCAAGGCCTGCTCCTGTGCAGCCATGATCAGTGCCTCTGTGCTGTCCTTCAGTCCAGCCCTTTCTAGCCATTGGTAGGATTTCTCGATGTCAGCCACTTCAGTTATCTGTCGATGGTACATCCCATGTAGGGGCTTTTCCTCCCATGATGGTTCCTCCAGCACCTCGTCCTCTGTTTTCCACTGCCTGAGACATTCACTGAGAACTTCATCTGTTGAGGCTATCTTCCTGATGTAGTCAAGGATCTTGGATGTTTCATCCTGGACAGTGGTTTTGACACTCACTAGTCCTCTGCCTCCTTCCTTGCGCTTAGTGTACAGTCTCAGGGTGCTGGATTTGGGGTGGAACCCTCCATGCATGGTTAGGAGCTTTTGTGTTTTCACATCTGTGGTCTGAATCTCTTCCTTTGGCCAGCTTATTATTCCCGCAGGGTATCTGATGACCGGCAGGGCATAGCTGTTGATTGCCCTGACTTTATTCTTGCCATTGAGCTGACTCCTTAGGACTTGCCTTACTCGTTGGAGGTATTTGGCTGTGGCTGCTTTTCTTGTGGCCTGGTCCAGGTTGCCATTTGCTTGTTGGATTCCAAGGTACTTGTAGCTGTCCTCAATGTCTGCTATTCTGCCGTCTGGGAGTGGGACCCCTACTGTATGGACTACCTTCCCTCTCTTTGTCACCATCCGCCCACATTTCTCAAGTCCGAATGACATTCCGATGTCATTGCTGTAGATCCTGGTTGTGTGGATCAGTGAGTCAATGTCTCTCTCGCTCTTGGCGTACAGCTTGATATCATCCATGTAGAGGAGGTGACTGATGGTGGCCCCGTTCCTGAGTCGGTACCCATAGCCAGTCTTGGTGATTATCTGGCTGAGGGGGTTCAGACCTATGCAGAACAGCAGCGGGGACAGAGCATCTCCTTGGTATATGCCACATTTGATGGATATATATATATATATATATATATATATATATATATATAGCCCATAACCCAAAGATAGATAGATAGATAGATAGATAGATTCACACTCTTCCTCTTAAAGCCTTTTTTGGTTCCATTGAATTACATTAAAATCACTTATTTTCACTCTACTGCCATTGCAATACAGACATGTTAAATCATGTTAATAACTCTGTAACCCTGTCAGTCAGAGGCTAAAAATACACACAATAAAAAAATCACCACCAGATCCACTATTTTCTCATTGCATTGTGTCCCTTATAATTCCCATTAGATAATACTGACTGTAGGAAGAACGAGAGTTTCTGCCCTTTCTTTGTAGTGGCCAAAAAGTAAAAGTGTATTGAAATCAGTGTTAGGGCTACTCAGAGACCTATCCGCACAAACAAAAAGAAAGCACTTTGTATCTTCTTTAAATAGTAAATAATTCACGTTTTGTTTTGTTTTTCAACAAACGTGGGAATTATCTGAACAAACTGGCATTTAGAGGATAAAAAATATAAAAAGGAATTCACTTTTGTATGTTTTATATTTTGAAATGTGACCCAGGGACCTAAAAGGGCTTTAAGATAAAGAATGTGATTTTTTTAAAGGAGGACCTGAGGGTTAATAGCAGTATTTTGGGTAAAAAGAAAATAAAGAATATTAAGAAATTAAATTTTGAGTAGTGACACTGACCGATGTATTATTATACTGTATCTGCCTTGACATTCTAAAATTTTGCCAGTGAAGCCCCTCATGTAAGAATCCCTCAACTCCTAAAGTGGGTAAAATTCTCCATTAATGGCTTGCTGCAACGACTGTGTTGCTATGGCATGGAGCAAAGGGTTAAGCACTTAGGAGAGACATGACAATCCTGAGTTCTCCCTGCTGCACCGTAACATGCTCTGTGAAAGTGAGAAGTGTCTGATCACGCGTCCCAGCATTCTGTATCAGTCGCACCATAATGGAACCCCCAATGACTTCTTGTGGCTGCATTATTTAGATGGAATATAACGCCGGAAGGAAGAGAGGAAGGAGACTGCAATCGCCGAAATGTTGAGCACAGCCAGGAACAATGACAGAAGCTGAATTTGTGCTCTACCTCGAGGGTTAGCAGGGAATAAGATATCCACCTTTTTTATTTTTGTTGCTGGGAGTGTGTGATACGAGTGTGGTTAAGTGCACAGATGAGTGTGTCCTTGTGTGAGAATAAAACCTATTGGTGCGCTTCGGCTATAAAAAGTAAAGAGAAAGCAGGGAGATAGTGGGTTTAGTTGATGGGCATATAAATGTACAGGGAGAGCAGTTCAAACCTATGTCTGGCTGTAAAAGCTGATGTGTACACTGCAGTTTAACCAGTTTAATGTGAGATTTTAAGGCCAAGGTGCAATATGCATATCACAGCTCTAATTACAAATTTTAATTCCTCAGAACACATCCTCTGACAATAGTTTCAAACACATGTGGATAGCACAGGTATGAAGTGTCACTCATGGTCACAAAAATGTGGCCCCACCAGAGGGCCCCTCACATTGTAAATGTGCATTTTGTTTGAGGCTGCAGACCAAACTAACACAGTACATCATATCATTACTGTGCCTTCCAGAGTATGGGGTAAGTAGGAGACTTACATGCAGAAGTTTAGATGTGCCTCTGTGCCTTAACATCATGCCCCACATTTCATTTTATATAATATCAGTGAAGGACTTGTATCCAAGCAAATCTGTTTTCAGTTTTAGTGTCTGTTCGTGTCTGTAAAAAGTGCTAACTACTGAGGTACTTTTGAGCCTGTCTTAGTATTAATAATCATAATAACAATGCATTAGTCTTATCTAGCACGTTTCTCAGCACTCAAAGTCACTTTACAATTTGGTGCATTCTTCATTCACTTCTCAGTCACTCTGGTGGTGGCGAACGTCCCTATAGGCTGAGCTACTGCCGCCCATCAATTTGTGTTTCAGACTCAGACTGAACAATATCCCAAACTTTTTTTTATAATGCACATTCTACTGTATTTGAGTTAGTGTTGAGAGAGCGGTGCAGACAGAGCTGCAGCCTTCAGGTCACAGCCCACGGCCCAATGACAACAATGTGGAACCAAAAACTCATAATACACACTATGTGGGCTTTTGTTAAAAAAAGAGACTAAAAGCAGCTGGCAGTAGCTGGAAATGTGACACAAAATTCACCAACGCAAGGACCTCATTTCTGTTTGAGTGAGTCTCAGACGTCAGGGGGCAGGCCGGAGATCTCATGGCTGGGTGAAAACTGCCAGCAGTCATCACACTCAAGCACTGTTCCTGCTGTCTTTCCTGTCACTGCCAGGCAAAACAGAGCCTGGAGTTTCCATGAGCAGCTGAGCGAAGATCCATATGATATCAGCTGTCACAGTAAGTCACTGTGGCAGTGTGAAAGCTGCAGCCACACACCTCCTCTCTGCCATCCCAACACATTTCCAACAGATTTTACAGTACAACAAAAACACTGTCTTAAAACTCTGGACTTGTGAAGATGCAGTGAAGAGCTCAACAGATGGGATACGCATTTTAACCTTGTGTCCACTTCAGGCACTTTATCACAGTCTGTTAAACAAGGAATCACTGTAAAGCAAAAACAGCAACAGAGCAAAGCAACAAACACAACAGAAAACCACCAAATCTCTTTTGAACAAAACCATCTTCAGTAGAACACAGCAGAAAGCCTTCCATAGTCTCAAGACAGGTTCATTAGAAGGAACTATTAGGGAGGACTAACTCTATACTGTACTATACTATAATGACAGAGTGAAGAAAAACATGCACAAAAAGTGGAATTCTTTTAGACATGTCACCTTTAATACCATGGTTTATCCCCTTGACATTAAGGGCCAGATTTACCAAGGAAGATGTTAAACTGCAAGTGCAATTTAAAAAATAGCGCCAGCAGTTTGTGGGCATTTTAATTGTGATTTACGTTAAGTGACCATGCAAATTAAACCAACAAGTATTAAACTCTTAAAAAGTTCAGGCAGGCGCTAAGTAGAGATATGTTCTCTAGCTATGCCTTCGCCACACAAACTGTCCACTGCAGTGCAAAAGGCAGAGCAGAGCTGGGGTCATAGGGTCACAGGATGGCCCCTTACACTGATGTTAACAGGCTGGAATTATTTTAAAACGTGCCACTTTTTTTTATTTAAGTGGCACTATATGCTAATTTATTTTACTTTAATAGTTCCAGAGTCAGTGCAACAAGGAATCACACTGATGAATAAAGCTTCCTTCATCTCCCCTAGGGTAAAAGAATGGGAGAACTGACCTGGTGTCCTTGACGTCTCTTATTTCTAAGAGGTTCATCATGGCAGAGTGGCCAAAAAGGAGAGGAAACCTTTGTACAGACACAAGGAGGTGAAAGCAAGAGTCAAGATGAATGAAAGGTCACACAGAAGTCTACTGGACTCAAGCATTTTTACAATAGTGCTTTACTTAAAAAATGTTAAGTACTGCTTTACTTAAAAATGTTAAAAATGTCTCAACCCCAATGCATGATTGGGGTTGAGACTTCTGTATCCATCTGCACTGGTTATTTCCACTACAGGAAGACAAGATACAACAAAGTCCTCCCAACTATTTTTGAATTTTTCATCAATCAGCAATTGGCCGATTCTTGCCCTTTAATGCCAATTTTTTATTTATTTTATTATTATTTTTTTAGGCACATGTCCGGGCAACTATGTGACTGAAGGACCCCAGCTTCCCCATCTACCTTGTAGCACTTTGGACACTTACACTGCAGTTCATATGAAACATCCAAAATCACATTATCTCAGATTGAAAAGCTCAAAACGGCAATAAAAAGATTTTTCTCTTCTCATAGCACAATCCAATTGCATTTTGTAGCTCCCCCCAAGCTCTGCTTGTACACAGAGTTTGATTTAGATTGCCTTATTGGTTTTCTCAAAAAAAAAAAAAAAAATCATCTTTAACTTCTCACATTCTAACACATTTGTTTGCATTTTATAAGCATTACTAAATGAAATATATTCATTGTTATTTCAATGAAGAAAATCGGCCCTGCGTATCAGTCCAAAAAAACAACAGTGTTATCGGCCATTGACTGCTCTGAATTTAAAAAATTGGCATCGGCCATAGAAAAACTCATATTGGTCGATATGAACCTCCAGATGCCGGCTGAGACTGACCACTGTTTTGTTATGGGCCTCACATGTCTGCACTGTTAAATGAGATATTTCTTATCTTAGAGGCAGTGCCTCTAATGTAGGCTTTGCACCAGTTTAGACCTCATGAAAACCTGACGTGCAGGTTACGTGTGCATCCGTACTATTCTACAATAAGCATTTGGCCACATACAACCACGCTGATCTTCTCTCTTGGACCATCTATCACTCCTTCATAGGACCTTATGGTTCTGTTTAGCACAGGCCAGGAGAGGTCAGCACAGGGCCAAACCTTCCTATAGGCAAACTAAGCAGCTGCATAGGGCCCCACAGACATTAGAGGGCCACAAGGCTTATCCATTATTTGCTCATTTGATTGATTTTGCTGATTTGATTATAATATTCTGCCAGTTGTTTTTGCTGAGGGTCTATCTGAATGTGGGGTCCAATACAGTCTGTATATTCATTCCTGTTTGTCTCCCTGCTGAGTTTGCAGTCAGTGTTTTCTTAAAATTAAATTAAAATGTTATACAGTAAAATTTAAGTTGTCTCAAGGCTTGCCCCCTAAACCTATTCTGCTTAGGGCCCCCAAATGTACACGACCGGCACTGGGTCAGCACACTCATTTTGAGACAGACACAGGCCTGGTCTGTGACTTTATAGTGAGAGTGTGGGCTGGGCTACTCCACCACCTATTTTGACTATCAGAGGATTAGGAACATGTGCTGGCTCACTTTCCAGCTACACCACTGCTCTTAACAGTTGTAGTCTAGTATTCAACACAGAGTACCAAGTAGCCCTACACTTCGTCTAAGTTTGTGCACTGCTGGAGGCTCCATGTTGAGAGGAGGAGCATATTACTGGGGCGCCCGTAGCTCAAATGGTAGAGACATTCACCCGCTAACCCAAAAGTTGGCGGTTTGAGCCCTGCTGCCAGCATTGCAGACTGTTGTTGTGTCCTTGGGCAAGACACTTCACCCACCTTGCCTGTGTGAATGTCTCAGTGCGATTGTGTGTTTGTGGTGGTCAGAGGGGCCATAGGTGCACAATGGCAGCAATGCTTCCACCAGCGAGTGTGTCTGAGGAGTGAATGAATAATGCACCAAATTGTAAAGAGACTTTGAGTGTCTAGAAAAGTGCTGTATAAGACTAATCCATTGTTATAAAGGCAGAAGCTGATGAACCCCCCTCCCATTCAAGCGCCATAAAAAAATGTGTTATAGCTAATACATCAAAATCTCTGTATTTTCAGTATATGTGCCTAAAGGCTCAGCAACCCGATGTATTCTCTGTACATTTAACTACAAAGACTAAAAGATATTTTTGTGTCAGTGGCTGTTCAAACTTTCATGTGGTTTACATTAAAGGAGTGCTCCTCCACAGCCTCAGAGTACAGACTCAGTAAAACTCAGACAGACCTTGACAGAGTCAGACAAACTCAGACAGACGCAGGCTGACCCGGAAAGACCCACTCAAACCCACAGAGACCCACACAGACCCAGAGAGTCCCACCCAGGTGCACCAAAACCTGCAGAGATCCAGACATACACACACAGAGTCCTACCAAGTGCCACACAAACACACACAGACCCACACAGATGGAGAAACCCTGCAGAGCTCTTTTTTATTCCCCTAAAAATGATGCAAATGCAAAGTGCTTTGCATAAGAGATCAAAGCCAAAGGCCACAGGGTGTCCAGATTCAGCACTGTACTGCACCTAATTAAAGAAAAAAGAAAATTGTTAGATGTAATAAAGTCCCACCAATAATGTAGCATGAAAAGCAACAGCAGGGCAAGGAGGGGCAGAGAAAAACAGAAAGCACCTTTTTAATGTGCTGAGTTGTGGAAGAGGGTTAGAACTTTGTAGAAGTTGTCCTATTTAGCCTCGAGAACGCCGGAGGTTTACTACAGAGGAGGCTTATTTCGAAAACTAATTCATTCATTCTCAGTAACTGAGTCCACTGGTAAAGGGTTGGGAGTAAAGATGAAGTAAAAGAGTTAGACCTTACAGAATGTGATTTTTCTATTTAATTTGAGAAAAATGGCTTGGTGCATCAATGGTAAAGTGTGAAAGTGTAAAAAAGTATACATTCCAGGCCAAACTTATTGTCCATATGGTTAGATGATTAGATACATAGTTCACTGTGTCAACAGCTGAAGAGAGCAATTTCAGGATCTTAACATTGACTGGTCTACACGTGTCAGCATTAACTGAATGTTGAAATATTTAGCACAGTCTGTTAGGGAGCATGGTGAGAAAAAAACAATAAGATGAGGAAAAAAAGTGACATCCCGAGAAACTTTTACGAGATCCTGAGAAAGTAGACGCATTTGGGATGAACTGTGTCACCTGGATTGTGGTCATGAGGACGGCCACACCAGGAGTCTGTCTGTGGCTCAGATTACACTGCAAGGCAGCAGCAAGCATGAAATAAGCCTGCACATGTGTGTGTAGTTTTACAAATGTATGGATTACAATTATTTGTAACAACTATCCTGTTTATGACACTGGCCCCAGTGTTTTATTGCCTATTCAGCAGCGTTCATGGGTTTTATGTCCAAGTCCACACATTACAGACAAACCCCAAAATCTGCAGATACTATTATCCACAATCTCTATTTTAATAATACTGTGATTTGCATTAAGCAGCAAAACAAAAGGTCAAAACTATAGAAGAGTAAGGGGCGAGTGGTGGAGCAGATGAGTAGTGGCAGTGAGGTGTCAGCACCTTATGTTTCAGATCCAGTCACGAGCCGTGCACTGCGGAGGCTGGCTCAGACGGCTGATTCTGTTTAGATCTCATGATGCACAGAGCGCAGTTTCAATTGTGCTCGGTGCACAGTGCATGTCATTAGATTTGTGTCTGATGTGCTCCCATAGATGTATAAGAGCTATAAAACATATACATTCTATAATACATTCATGCTTGCTCCCAGGCTTGCTCTGTTGTCATGAGTGCAATAGTTACAGAAAGCTTGTGAACACGATAAGCTGTCTGAGCCAGCCGCCACAGTTCATTAGAAACTGTGGCTGTATTGCTGATGGGAAATGCCCACCTGTCTGTGGTAAAAATTGTTATAAATAATTTTAAAGCATATATTTCCAAAACGACATCTAACCCAAGTGAGAAGTGCATTTCTTGTGTGGAGCTGTGTGATCCAAGCCACAAACAAGAGAGGCAGTTCATCCTGAACAAGCCTACTTTCCTGGGATCTCAGGATCTCGCTAAACTTTTTCAGGATGTTGCAATGTTTTTTTCCCTCACCTTATTTATTTATTTTTCTTTGTCTCACCATGTCTGCTCCTGGGCTCGGTAATCTATGTTAGCTTACACAGAGAAACAGAACAAAATAGACAAACAAACCAACACTATTGTCAAAGCACTCCCTGGGTGTTTGATGAGGCACAGAGGTTTATAGAGGGCATTTCCCTATTGTTTTTTTTTTTTTTTTTTTTTTTTTTGTGGTTTATTTCCTAGCATTTGATCTGTTGGTGTTGAAGGACAGAGGTCACCTTGTGTGTCTGTGATGTGTGTGTGTAGTCATGTATTAGTGCTTGGGACTTAAGTCTTTGGGATGCTGATGTAGCTCACAAAACTCAGGGATCAGTCTGTTGCCCGTTGTGAATGAGAAGCTGGTGCAGTCTGTTTATGAGTGTTGTGTGCAGACAACAGGAGTGCGTGTGTGTGTATGTGTGTATGTGTGTGTGTGTGCGTGTGTGTGTGTTGGGGAGAGGTGGAAGGGGGCAGCTCTGATCAGCCTCTTTCATCCACAGCCCAGGACTTTCAATCAATACACATTCCCAGAGGCTGCTGCGAGCGAGCTGTTTGAAAAGTCAGAGGAGCTTGAAATGGCCATTATTAAATTACTGGGACGGACACATTTAGGAGGCCATTGCATTAAGAGAGCAAGCTTGGCCAATTAGTGGATCAGCACATTAATAGTCCTGGATGAGAACGTCATCTGATCAGAGATTAGATGCATACACATCAACTGACCTCTTTTACAGAGGTCTAAGTGCTCACTGTGTATAGTATTTGTAGAGTTTAACTCAGCCTACAGCTGTCAAGTTCAGCTGGCATTTTCAAAATTTCTAAATAATGACTAAATGAATAAATACCTGTTAGTAAGTGGACCCTCACTATTGGAACAACAGCACAGGGGTGACCTCTTGGTGATACCCGACGTGCAGCTGACATGTCACTTTCTGTCTGGATTGCCTTGAAAGTCAAAATCCACCCATCAGCAACTTAAAACCCACAGAACAGTGAATGAAAAGACCCGCCCCCCTCCCCTCTCTCAGACAGAGCAGCTCCACAGACACAGAGACGAGCTGGTTTGGCCTGGATTCACTGTGATCAGCTTTGGGTTTAAAGATTTGTCATTTAAAATATGGATCTTCATTTAGGAACCAATTATTGATCACGAATTATTAATAAAGCCAATTCTTCACAGAATCTGCAGGCAAAAATAGGATAACTGAATGTGGTTATGGTGTGGGGTTGTTTTTAGGAGCTGGGCTTGGCCCCTTAGTTCCAGTGAAAGGAACTCTGAATGCTTCAGCACCAAGAGATTTTGGACAATTCCATGGCAGGTGAGCTAATACTTTTGGAAATATAGTGCATTTATATAGATTACTAATGAACAGATAATCTGCTGTGGTGACCCCAGACAGGAACAGCTGAGAGAACTTCCTTCATACAGTTTACTGCACAGGAGCCACATGTACATGCACATCCTAATAAACTCAATCATCTGTGTGCTAGCTCGAGGTGTATGTGTGCATTTTTCAAATCTGGTTTTGTTCCTGCTATCTCCAGTACACCAGCATGTTTCTCCTCCTCTTCATCGACAGCACACTCCTAACAAACAGAGGATTAGGCACCAGAAACTCCCACATGGCCAACATGGAAGTGTCCCAGATCTGCAGCTGAAGAGAGTCTGCTGCTGAGCCCGGTCCACTGGCATCCATCCAGCCCAGAGGAACAGGGCTCCCCCACTGCCAGCCCCACCGGCCCCTCCGTGAGGATGAACGATGCTGGCTTCACTCACCACAGCTCCAAGAACACATCAGACATGTGCAAAAGACTGAGGATAAGAGAAGGAAAAATAAAGAAATGGGGGATGTGAGCTGAGTGAGACTTTGGGCTTTTCAGCTTTTGAGTAGAAGCAGAGTGAAAAAAGACAGAGGCTCTCACTTCACACTTTACACACACATTCTGGAGAAAATATTGTGATATAGTTTATGATGCCCCCTAGTGGGCACTCGGGGTAGATTATCTGGCCTGGCACGCCTGTGGGCTCTAGGGACTTCCAAGTCAGGTGTCTATTTCAGTAACACCAGTAGTCAGCAAATACAAGTTAGACCCAAGACCATGTGAGGACCACCACGGCTGCTGGCACACTGCCTGCTCTGTTTATAGTTTGGTTTAGTTTAAGTTATGGTAAAGCTTGGTTAACCATTTTGCTGTTTAGTACAGTTAGACATGTTTTACAACATTGCACACACTCATTCACCATCACCTTCAACATCACTACTATTACTGATACTACATACTTTCACACTTCATATTGTCATGTTGTAGTATATTTCCTAATTTGGCACTTCAATACTTTCATAGTTTTCAGAGTAAACTTAAATTTGTCCAATCTGGTTTGATTTTGGTTAATTTGTTAAATAAAGATTATTTTTGTTAAACCTTTTTTTTTTTCCTCTGGTGTGTCCTCATTGGTTGACCCCCTGAGCCAGAGTCGTAACAAGTTTTTGTTTAGAATTTAACAATCCAAGACCACACCTTTTCAGTAAAATACACTATACAGCATACATCATTCCCTCACACGGTCTCTCCAACAGCTACTTATGACCATACCTAATGATAATATGTTCATCCCAGTCATCTCAAACAGAACAGAAGTGGGCAGGACCACACAACATAAAGTGTGAGAAAGTGATGAGCGGCAATTTGGTAGACAGGAACAAAGATGACAGAACTCAGAGGAGCTGTGACAAACCTGACAGTGTCATCAACCATATGTTTCAGTGTGAGAGCACTGTAGCAGAAGCAGGCTCTGATCATGTGATCCAGTCATGTTATCCAGTCTGCACCATGGAGATTTATCCCTATGCTCTGCACCCAGGGCTTTAGAATGTGGACATAGCACACAATAGAATGAGGGCTGGCATAAGGCACTAATCTGTTTGGTAAGAAGAGATAGAGCTACTCAAGTTTCCCTTTGAGTATGAGCTTGTGAAAACAGAGCAACCAATCTGTTTCCTGAAAATCTACTGCAGTAAACTGGATGTGCTACAAGAAGAGCAACTAGGTTGATCCAACCCAGTCTCAAAGCTCCACCGCTCTTGAGTGTGGGCCACTGTCCAAAGCAGGGGGCCCTAAAAGACAGTGTGCATGTGGTGCAAAAAACAATTACAAGGGACACAGGCTGCTGCATTATAAATTAAGTTGCTTTTTAAATACTTCATACAAAATATCTTAAATATTTATCACCATAGAGACCATTGTCAGTGTGCCAGGAGGATGTTGTACAGTGGAGTATATATTATAGAGTAAGGGTGTACGTAACAACACTGAAAAACAAAAAAACAAAAAAAAAAAACAGCTGTACTATCAAAAAAAGGGTTGAAGACACTAAGATGGATAATGCAAACGTATGGAGGACATTGTTTGGAGGCTGATGGGCTTTGCCTCACTAAACTAAATTACTTGAGCCAGTAAAAAATAAATAAAAATAAAAAATAGAAAACTGAGGCATGTCATGGAGTATAAACAAGATGGGGATAATTCATATAGACTAATAAGAAATAGCATAATGCAGGCTAAAATATGTACTTTCAGATTTGATATAGTCACAGAGGACACTGTTAAAAAAAACTATTGCAGGGAAAATACAGATAAACCCATGGGTGCTGACAACATTGAGGTTAAAGTGTTAAAGGTGGTAGCAGATAATTACAACACAGAGCTTATTGTATTATTGTATGTTGCAAGTCACACTAACAGCATGGGGAAATCATAAATTAATATGTTGCTGTTGTCTAAATAAAGTGCTTCTGGATGTTTTAACTTATTTTCAAAGGTTCAAACAGAGACATGGAGAGGATGTGACATGAGATGGGTTTTCTACTCAAGGTGTAATCTATAAAGGGGAAATTGCTACAGGTGGGCATACACAGGGTTTTTTAAATCTGAAATATTTTCTTAAGTACACAACATTTGGCTCCCCAGCATAGGTATACTATTAGTAAGGATTCCACGCACAGTTTTATAAATGACCCTTGGATGGTCAAAGTGAGGTGAACCTCGTAGATCTGGCCTTGTTTCATTCATGTTCGTTGCAAATGAAATGGATCCATGCAGCAGCTCAAAGCTCAAAGCTTGACCTTGGTCTTCATCTGATGAAACGGTACATTTGTTAGGGGAAGTAGAGGGAAGACAGTGAAAAGGGGATGCACTGAAGTGAGAGAGGCAAAAGGCAGAGTAGGTAAATAGATCAATACTCAGCATTGCTCGACTGACACAGAGAGAGTGACAAATGAAAAGATCATAGCGCTGTAAATTCTGCTCCTCACTGGCCCGGCACTGACTGTGTGCACGTGGAGACAGGCAAAGGCCCTTGATCACTACATCAGGACAAAATGAGCCATTCGTGCACAAAGGAATCTGGTTGCTGCAGCAGTAGTTCCTCTGGTCCCAGTGATGTATGGAGAAGATGATGGGACTCACCGGTGGACCTACGGCAAGGCCCAGATCAGGTTTAGCATTTCTGCCTTGTGATACATGTGATACATTACCATCGTATCATATCAAACACACTAGGAAATACCGTGGATCCACAGCACTGATAGGGATTTCTCTGCCTGTGCTTGCAACCAGTGCTACATTTCGAAATCAAATTAGTAAAGCAATGAAAAACAGATCTTAGTCGCAGAGAAATGGTTTACATAATACTTAAACATAAAATTAACCAGATTATCCCTTACTTCTTTAATATATCCTAAATCACAGCCATCTTGTGACTGCATCAGACCATACAACTGCCTCACACAAGCGACTGGACTGAATCTATAAAATAGTTAAAACTTTGCTGAGAAAGAATATATGATGGAATTGTGCAGAGAGGCTTTTTATGGCAAATCAGGTTCATCTAAACCAATGCAACCATTCTGTGGGTCTAATTATGGGAATAAAAATGGTACACATTCAAAGTAATAATCTATACACGTCATTCTTCATACTCGCACACATGTTCATACACATACACACATTCTACATATGTACAAAAATTCTCTAAATTGTGTTGGAATAAAAATAATGAATTCATTTCAGGTGATAAAAAGACTGAACTACACCACTTATCTGATCTTTAAAAATCAAATAAAACACCAAGATTTGGTGCCATGATGCAACATTGTTTGCAGTGGCCTTATTGCCAGATATACCCCATGATTTAAATGCAGTCCCACAAGAATAACTTTGGAAAAAAGGACAAGGAGGAGCGCTTCCTGGACCTCCAGATGATAGTATAACAGTAGCAAAAAGAGGTGCTCGTTGGGAAGCCGGGGCTCTTTTATGTCTATTGTGACATGCCCTAAATAATAAAGGCTTTTTAACTTTATGAGAGAGTGCCTAGGGTATTTTGTTGTTTTTGCAGGAATAATTTTGGTTTTCAAATCATTAAAGGTAAGATACACTATATTTCCAAAAGTATCAGCTCACCTGCCTTTACCAGCATATGAACTTAAGTGACATCCCATTCTTAATCCACAGGGTTTAATATGACGTCAGCCTAACCTTTGCATCTATCTAGGATGAGATAGCATCGCTTGGATGAGAAGGCCTGGCTCGCAATCTTCGTGCTAATTCATCCCAAAGGTCTTCTATCAGGTTGAGGTGCAGTCCAGTCAACTTCTTCCACACCAAACTCGCTCATCCATGTCTTTATGGACCGTGCTTTGTGCACTGGTGCAGTCATGTTGGAACAGGAAGAGGCCATCCCCAAACTGTTCCCACAAAGTTGGGAGCATGGAATTGTCCAAAATCTCTTGGTGCTGAAGCATTCAGAATTCATTTCACTGGAACTAAGGGGCCAAGCCCAGCTCCTACAAACAACCCCACACCATAATCCACATTCAGTTATTAGGTAGGTGAGTGAATACTTTTGGAAATATATTGTAGTTATGTGCCATCCGAATTTAATTTGCTTAAAACATTGATGAAGGTTATTCAGACTATAAGAGTTTGAGTGTTTACTGTAACTGGAAGATATAGTTATGTGTCATCAGCATAAAAATGATAAACAATGTTAAAATATTGAATTAAATGTCCAAGTGCCAAATTAAAAAAAAAGTTATTGGGATAGGCTCCAGTCACCCACGACCCCTAACAGGAATTAGCAGAAGAAGATGAATGAATGAATGACCTGAGTAGTTTGAGAGCTGTGCCCCTGATACCAACACAAGTCTGAAGGATGACACTTGATGACAGTTTTACAGAGCTGAAGAGCTCACTGAACTCTCTTTTTGTGATCTCGGAGTGCTGCTGTGATGTATCATTTGTCCCAACATAAATTAGAAAGTCTGTGGACTGAGACGGGATCTGATTTCAGGATACCTGGGAGTCCCAGGATAGGGACAGTGGCACCAGAAATACAGGATGTAACTGCCTTGAAAAAGTAAAATTAAAGTGTTTTTATTATTATTATTATTGAATCACCCACTATCATTATAGCAGGATTAAACAAAGGCTTAGCTAAAGTTGAATGGGAACTTTCCTGGTGTTGTATGAGACTGTTAACCCAACTGGAACTTCTGCTTTTGGAGGTTTGCTCAGCGGGGGCTCTGAACTTTTGTATATATAAATTGCTTAAACTTTTCTTTTTCAGATGGAGAGCCTTGAGTTGTAGTTTAGAGATTGTAAAACAATTTTTAGAACTTGAAACAGAGTATTACTCCTGACGTGTTCTTTTTCTAATCAATAAAGACTCCAATCAGTTACTTTTAGCTTTTTGTCTTTTTATTCACATAAGCCAAATTAAACAGAGCTCTGGGTTGGATCTGTCCCTACCGCCTACGTCTTACTCAGGGCTTACACTGGGCATCCAACAACAACCGTCCCTATCACACTGAATATATACCCAGGCTCAACTTCATACCACCCACTCCAGATATGGGCATAGTCCAGGATCTGAACCAGTTCTCAGGCAAAGCAGTGTGAGTTGTAAGGGAGGGGCTGTTATCGTTTCTGCTCTCCCCTGAAGGCCGCATCGCCCGCACAGATTGTTCCCTTGCACTTGTTGTGGTGTCTTGAGTTCTGGGTCAGATCCTGGTCACATGATTAGATACATTTCATTATATTTCATTATATTTTTGATCATGTTAAAATCACATACAACACTCCTGAGCTGTAGGTAACAAAAAAAGTGTGTCTGGGGAAGAACATATGCAGTCTTGAACTGTGACCAAGATTTTAACTTCTCATTTGAGAAAAGGTCTTGGATCTTTGATATACAAGCATCCTGCCAATATTTAAAGCCCACATCTGTGCACAATTCCATAAAATCAGTATTACCACAAATGGTTACTAGAAAAAAATATTGCTTCATAAACCATAAAATGTCTACGTACTTGTTGCAGTGTGTTTTTGCATTGTATTTCTTTAGTGTGCATGGCAAACACCACAAGGTAGAGCAGGTCATTTACTAACCAGACGTCTGGAAGATCAATCCCTGCTTCCCCCAGTTCAAACTGCTGTTGTGTCCTTGGACAAGACACATCACCCACCTTGGTGTCTGTGTCACTGGTGGATGCATGTGTGTGCTTGTGAGAGTGAATGGGTGAATGATTCCTGCATGTTAAGTGTTTTGAGTGTCCATGGAAGTAGAAAAGTGCTATACTGAAGCCATTTACAGTGTGCATAACATAAACACAATCAATGACATTTATGAAGGGTATGATTTGATGACAGCTGGCTCACATTCTCACAAGGAGCCCAGCTGCAGCCTCAGAGGTGAGCCTTAGTGACATACTCAAAAAGAGATGTTTCTGAAGAGTATTGAGTGTCACAGGGAAGTGCTGACACTCATTTTAGTCCTCATTTATAATGAAGCAGGTAAACTCTATACGCCAGCACTCGAAGAGGACACTGTGTCACATGTTTCCTATTGACATGCCCAATATTAGGCCACAAGCATTAGACATCAGGGAGAGAGGGTGATGTGGGAACTCTGGGGCCTCATTTCTGAATAAGTATGTAGTGGAGCGGACTAATGAAAGAATCGTTCGGTTGATGATGCAATTAGTGGAGGAATTAATGTCAACGGAATGGTCATTTTGGGTCTTTTTCCAGATGAAATGTTTAATATTTGAAAACAGAATAACATTAGGCCCAATAATGTTATGTAATTATTGTCATAATCATGTCAGGATATTTTGTACCAGGCTGAAGCTGAAAATCTAGAGTAGAGTGAATATTTCAGACAAGTTTCATGCTTGTATCACCAACTGAACCATTAAGGACAAAATTTCTTTTAAGCCACTCCACTAATGCAGAATCTCTACTAGCAAAGCGCCTATTCCCAAAAGCAAAAAGTGGCACACACAACAATATGTTCAAATTTACAACCCAAATTCTGGAAATGTTGGGACAATTTTAAAATTTTAATAAAATGAAAACTAAAAAACTTTAAAGTCACACGAGCCAATGTTTTATTCAAAATAGAATATAGATAACATAACAAATGTTTACACTGAAAAATAAAATGCACTTTTATGCACAGTTTGAGCTCATTTCAAATGTGATGCCTGCTACAGGTTTTACAGTAGTTCTCTAGGCTTGAGTGGTGTGTGTGTGTAAGGGGAGGGGGCATACTGAACATTAATTTTAAACATTCAGTTGTGTTTTGATAGTGTGCTTCATAAAAAACAAAAACCCTTGATATGAACTGTTTGTAGGAGTTGGTGATGCTTATGTTTGCTCAATATTTTATGAATCCATTCACTGATTCATCAGGGAGTGTGCTTTCATTTTACACACTACTTGTGCATAAACAGTTATGTCTGACCTTTGGGTTTCTGAGGGATATAAAGTGAAAGTAAACATGACCAGACATGAATTCCTCAAACTTGCTTCACCTCATCGCTGGGTAGTTCGCTTTTGTGCCATGTCTCCAAAATGTGCGCGCAGAGTTAGATTTTTATAGAACTCAATTTTATTGCAGACAGTGATGTACACTACTTTAAGCCTTGTTTTTGTAAATAAGGCCTTGTAAATAAGGCCCCTGGACTTTACACTCATTTATTTCAGCCAGAATGAACAGCATGCAAGTAGAAAGCATAAATACAGTTTTTTTCATTCTGCCTTTCAGACAAATTAAAATATGCAGAGCCATAATGAGAAGTGTTGGTGTGTAATCTGAGAGCACAGTCTCTCCCCAATAGATATTCACCCAGGCTAACACACGGGTGGAAAGTAACCCTCACCTCTGACCCAGCTAAGCTAACCCAATGTGTTGTGCATCTCTAAACATGAATCTGTCCACAGGGAATTAGGATATACTCAGATATGCTGTACATGTACCGCAGTGGAACATCCGAGTTCTGACACTGGCCTCGCTGTTGAGGAAGTACAGATGGATATGTTCAGATATACATATGTATAGTTTGTCATATTGTCACAGAACTAAATTAATCACTAAAGATGCATACATTTAATTTAGTTTAAATCAATTTCTCCCCAAAATATCTGAAATCTTCTAAGCATCCATTTCCACAAATGACAGAGTAATAATGTACCTAATCGAGCAACAGGTGTGACTCAAGAAAAAAGTTATTAGAACGGCTTAATGGGCTACTGCTGTTTATTATCTTGTCCTTAATTATCTTGTTCATAATTATCTTGCTTGTCTGTTAGTGAGACAAACCAAAGGTATGGTTTGTTCAGTTGTTGATTTGTTCTATGCGAGTACACAAGAGACCACTGTCTCAATAGTGGTGACATTAGCACCTTTAGTTCCAGGTAAAAGAGCAATTGCTGCTTGGCCCTTTTCTACTAGGCAGAACGATACGGGACGCCTTAGAACAGGTGGCCCCATAACCTACTTGTGTTTCAATGACTCTGGATCCAGGAGATCCGTGTCTGTTACGTAAACACTGACGTAACACAAGTGCAACAAAAGTTGTGTTAATAAATTAAATTAAAATGTTTGAATGTGACTTTAAAACATGGCAACATTTAATAAAAAGAGTGTGAGGCTGGTGTGTGTCTGTGTGAGGCTGGTGTGTGTCTGTGTGAGGCTGGTGTGTGTCTGTGTGAGGCTGGTGTGTGTCTGTGTGAGGCTGATGTGTGTCTGTGTGAGGTTGGTGTGTGTCTGTGTGAGGCTGGTGTGTGTCTGTGTGAGGCTGGTGTGTGTCTGTGTGAGGCTGGTGTGTGTCTGTGTGAGGCTGGTGTGTGTCTGTGTGAGGCTGATGTGTGTCTGTGTAAGGCTGGTGTGTGTCTGTGTGAGGCTGGTGTGTGTCTGTGTGAGGCTGGTGTGCGTCTGTGTGAGGCTGGTGTGTGTCTGTGTAAGGCTGGTGTGTGTCTGTGTGAGGCTGGTGTGTGTCTGTGTGAGGCTGGTGTGTGTCTGTGTGAGGCTGGTGTGTGTCTGTGTGAGGCTGGTGTGTGTCTGTGTGAGGCTGGTGTGTGTCTGTGTGAGGCTGGAGCTAAAGCTGTATTAGCTTCAGTAAACAGGAGACTACTTCAGGTTTACCACCAGCTTTCTGTGCATTAAATTCACTTCTCTGCTCCACGTCATCTTATTTTAATCACTGAACATATAACAGCATAAGTTTAACTCATGTTTAATTCAGTCTAAACTAAAAAAGTAAATGTTTAGATTCTTGAAGCGAGAGCCGTACTTCGCTAAATTGCAAAACAGCAATTGCTAATGTACGCTAGCTTTATTTTTAGAAAAAGCTGCTACAACATTCCTCTCTTGGAATATGGCTGTTTACAAGGACAAGGACAAAAGTTTGATTAAAATAACATTTTCCCTTTTATTTCTGTTCTTTGGCTTGTTCTTTTTCAAAATTCTCCTTGGGTGTAGGAGTGCTTAGTTTGAGGTTGTTTTTGTCACACCAATATTTGATTTCATTCCTGTGTAAGGACTCATCTCCTCCTGCAGTAAGTCTAGGAACAGTAGTAGTCATCAGCAAATTGCATGATAGTATTTGAGAGGTGAGTGGGTGTATAGTTATGCATTGTAGGTACTGAAGTGGGCCCAGTACATAGCCCTGGGGAACCAGTGCTGAGTGTGTGTGAAAGAACAGTGGGGGCCAAAAGTTGTGGTTTGTGGTCGGTCTGTAAAAAAGTCTCTAATCCAATCACAAATGGAGTGTAGTGAATGCAGTTTGTCAGTTAATATTTGTGGAATCATTGTATTTAAAGGCCGAACTGTAGTCAACAAAGAGCATCCTTATGTTAGTCCCTGGGTTCTCCGGGTGGGCCAGAGGAGGGCAATGCTGATTTTTGCCTTGTATGCAAACTGATGAGGGGTCACGGTGGGTGGGAGGAGGACTTTGCTGAGCCACAAGTCTGTACACACATGCACCGTCACCGGGACCTTCTCCTGAAATGTACCTGATTGTTTGAGCATTGCCAATGAGAGGTCAGTCCAAACAGTATCAGACGTAGCTTCCTTAAAGTTGATCAGGTGTTGTATGGCTTGCTATATTACCCTGGACTCTCTCCTCTGGTATAGGGTGACCACCTCAAAAAGTACGAAGTTTATTTTTTTAGTAATTATTTATTGGAATAAAAAAGGTGCAACAGTAAAAAAAGAAATCTAATCTCTCAGACTGCATTTTCTCAAAATAATCCAGCAGCCAAGCCCAGCTTTGTCCTGAAACAAAGGAGCAGCAACACACCAACCATATATTCAACCTATCAACATAGGATCCCCACAAATATTTATTCTACGTTTTACGCAAAGAATACTGATGTTACATTGTTGGTCTTAACTTGAATCTCTCTTTTTCTTAGATCCACTGAGCACCAATGAAAAAGAATGGCTGTGCACTACAACCAAAAGAGGTGATCACCCTACTCCTGTATGTTGTGAGTCCTGTGATGTCAATGTGACACTTTTTTTTCCAGATTTCAAGGTTAAGCACACACATTACACATTATAACCACACACACTACCAAATCAGAGAGTTAAGAGCCGCTGCATCCGTACGCTCTATTGATGGGCAGTCCAGCTCTTTTCAAAGATTCGGTTCTTTTGGCTTGGCTCCCTTAGAAGAGCTGGCTCTTATGGCTCCCAAATGGTTCTTCATTTAGTATCACTCTGAGCATTGAATTTAAGCCTAACTTAATATTATAATTATGAATGTTTTGTGTGTTGGTAAACCATTTTTTAATCAATGTTTTTGTAAAAGTCTTATTTTTATGCAGATTGCAAGCACAAGATACAGTTACAAAATTATCTTCATCTTTGCTGTCTCCAGTATAATAAAAATTCTTCAGAACCCAACTTCTTTTACATAATGACATGATATGATCCTAGTCTGTCCTCACATGTGATTGGCTGCATGGTGTGTCTACCAAAATAAAATTCTGCTTTACTTGTGTGGATTTTTAGCAGCGCTGAGCAGTAGCAGCTGAAGATTTGGTTCTCATCTCTTCCGATTCACTCCAAAGAATTGACTCTTAGAGCCGGCTCGTTCACGAACGACCCATCACTAGTACGCTCCATCATATTGAGTCTGTGTGATGCCCACTGGCACACTCATGATGCGATGCTACCAAATAAAATACATGGGCTCCAAACAGAAGGCTTTCCACACTTGCCAGAGGTACTTGACTGCATTCTGAGACACAATTGCCGTTAGCCCCTTTTACAGAGGGACAGTGCTGAATTCCCAACAGAATCAACACGCTCAGCTGAGTCCATTAGCAATCCCACAGTGCAGCAGAAGTGCTGTACCTTTGTCAAGTAAAGCCATGGAGGCAGTACTTCAGAGCACACAGCACACGGTATGCTATTAATGTGCTTGTGTGTATGTTCCCTATTGAGTTTCTTGTACTTAAAATACCTGCCCAGTGGCCTCTGCTGTGGTATCACAAAGAGGCTTGGTGAGTTTGAAGTAAACACATTTTTCACCTGCTCTCTTGGGCCAGTACATAAAAGAGAAGCAGAATTATATGAGGGCACTGTGCTTCAGAGAGTCTGTACGTGTTGTTACTGAGAACAGCTTATGTTCACCATTTGTTAACATGCAAATACAGGCAGAGGGTAAATATGGATTTATGTGGAGGAGCGGAACGCGCCATCAAAGCATCAGCCTCCCGATGCCAGTAGAGACGTTCAATAAGCTTGGCAAGATGAAAGCTAATGAATGGCAAACAGAGGTATGCTGGGGTGGTTGGGGGATTGTGGGGTGAATTAGAAAGAGATGAGCTGCTGTGGGGGGATTTCAGGGCCATGCAGCTGGAAAAAGTGAGGGCTGGTGCTCTGTGTCATGTCAGTGACCAAGTTCCTCCCAGGAGACATACTCTACAGGCTGAAGGGTTACATCTGGAGGTTTGTTGACAATACCAGGTGTGGATTATGATCTGAATGGTATAAACACATTGACCCTCATTTATCACACTTGCGTATGGCAGAAAAGGACGTACGCCTGGTGTATGCCAAAAGCCTCGCAAGTTTCAGGCTTCATGAATATGGACGTGGGTTCAAATCCTACGCCAGCTCAGAAAGTGGTGTACATTTGGTGGAGTACAGCACGAGCTGTCAGTAAAGTTTCTGTATGTTTTCCAGCTATAGCTTTGATGAGGCTGCTTTGGATAAAAGCGTGAAACTTCCATGCCAAGTTATTGTTGCAGAGCTAAATAGGAAATTGTGGTTGCTTTAAGCAAAAAAAAAAAAAAAGTATAGTAGCTCCTTAGACAGAACTTTATTTTAACTTTAATTTAACTAGCTGCGTTCTGCGGCCACCTGCGCAAAACCGCACTATCATCCCAGAGCAGCCACACTCTGACTGGGGAGCAGCAGCACCTAGCAGCTGAGTTTACGAGGGTGCGCCAGGTGTGAGCTTGACTTATCGTGGTTCAAGCTCGCCAGAGCCCCGTCTGAGCTGTGTTTCCCCCAGTTTCCACTGCATGCGGGTCCCCTGCACTGTGCCACACACTACACAGTAAATATGCTGCTGTTCTAGTGAATGAGAGTGCTTCCACAGCCTCCGCAGCTTTGTGGTGCTGGTCCAACAGTGCTCTGCCCTGTGCCGGAGATACGCAGCAAGTCCATTTTGTTTGATAACGGAGTCCATTCAGATCAATCTACACAGTTCAGATTGCACCAAAAAGGAAACTGACATGCTCAACATCCAGATTTCAAAGTTATATAACACTATATGAACATTTTTGATTAGAAAATTTATAATTAATCATTCTTCCTCATTATTTTTTAGATAGCAGGCATGAATCATGATTAAACATTTACTGCACTTGTATAGCTTTTTCATGCCCAACTACTTCTCCGTTGGAGAGGACAACACTGTGAAGTGAACTCCAAGGTGATCTCGTATCAAAGAGATGTTTTTTATTATTTTGCTTCTGAATAAATAGTTGTTTTGGTCTTTATTGGTGGCTTTTATGGCACAAACTCGTAATTCTCATGCATGCTCTTCCCCAGCTGCTCAGGGCTCCGCAGCCTGGTGTGGAGGAGTGAAGACGTATCAGCAGTGGCCCACAGTGCAGCAGATACAGATGGAGTGGAAATGCTGAGTAAGGGTAACCTGTCCACCGTGCGCACGTCTGGTCCCGGGGAAAGTGCTGCTCACACCTGCACCACTTCCTTCACTGAGTCCGGACTGAACCACAGCCACTCACCGCTGCTCCAGGCTCAATCTGAGTCTGTTATGGCTATGGTTCTTTTACATCTCTTGCCAAACATCTGTACATTGTATATGTTAAATGTAATAATATTGTTAAGCCTATATTTTAAATAATATTTATAATTTTCAAATGGCAAATGTAATTTTAGATATCAAGGTCAATGTGGGGATTGACCTTATATTAATCCTGCTAATATTTTCCATATTACCAATGAATCTGCAACATGGCTTTGATAAATGAGGGCCATTCTCTTTCTAGTCCCTTCAGTGCAATGTAGAAAATGAAAACCCTTTTTTTTGCAGGGAGAAGGTAAGTAAGGGGCTGTTTACACAACAATGCATTTTGCAGAGAACACAATGATTCGGCTGTGGATTGGCCTTTCGTCTACACAAGAATGGGGTTTATGTATTTGAAATACACAATCTTATGAAAACACTGGAAGTAAGTGTTTTTGTCTCACAGTGGGGAGCTGCTCTAGCAGGGCTTTGCATAGTAATGGTACATTAATGAGCACCATTGTTCTTCAAAAGGTTAAGTTTAAAAGTTCATAGCATAAATGGAAAGTAATGAGAGCTTTGCCCCATTGAAAAAAAGGCTGTCGAAATCTGATCCGAGTGGACAAGACATCTGCAAACGTCCTGCGCTTTCCTTATGATGATTTTAAAAACCCCTGAATTGTTGTTCAAAACTCTGACATGTTCTGGAGCACTGATGCTGATAAGACAAAATGGTTGTTTAATTTCAATATGTATAAATTGGCTACATTTGTTTGTAAAGCCTGAAAGAAATGTCAGTCTTGTTTATTTAAGTGAATTAAGAATGTTTTGCTCTCCCTCCAGCCATTATCAATGGCCTTTATCACGCGATCTTACAAATCCCGCACATGATGCCCCCAGCTGCTTGGAGCTGTGAGGAGCTGCACTTTCAAAACACTTTCAGTGAGTGATGATCAGCACTGCCACACGCTGGTGTTCTCGCTTGCAGTGGAGATCTGGGGTTAGACAACTTAGAATCTCCTTCCCCTGACCCTCCACATGATGTAACTCTGCTATGTCTACACTACACTGAGTGGTTAAGGTTATTGCAGCCCTTGACCTGAAAGTGTGTGAAGGTCAGTGGGAGAGGTGGGAGCAGTAATGTGAAGAAATCCTGTTCATCTATTTGTCAAAAGTCTGCCTCAGCTCTACATCTTCACTTGATGAAAACAGGCCCATGACGTCATGTCCACAGCCATAGCAGTGATCTCTCTGTATGCACACAGGCAGCAACAGAACTGCCTCACTCCACCGCCAGACAATTGAGAAATGAGCTATTTTTACTCATAGTTAAGTCCAAAACTGAGCCAGAGGGAGAGCGGCACTTCACTGCTGTACTGCCATCTGCTGGAGAAGCTGGAACTGGAGTGTGTCACGGCTCATCTCATATAAAGCAACATGAAGTTATGATTGGTAACATGTTTGAAGATCTGTGCCAAGGCCGGCCCCCGCCATGTCAGTCACCAGTGCACTGTTTTCCAGAGCAGACAGCAGTATCATCTGAACACCACATGTCTCTTCAGAGCACTCACTCACAGACATTACATTACCTGTATGTCATAGTCTGGAACAATTACCCATGTTCATATTCACATGAGAGAATATTCAGCTGTCATAGTTTGTGTTTACAGTGATCACCAGGCCATAGAACAGCGTTTCCACCACATAGTGTCATGTCATATTTGATTCATCTTCCCTCATGAGTGGACTAGAGACAGCCTGGGTCAGTGGAGTAGCTCCCTCCATGTGACTGCTTAATGCTCACTGTAACAGATAGTTGTAATATCAACAGTATTTTACTGTAATATGCACAGTACATTACTGTAAAAGGTTTATACAGTAGACTACTGTAATGTGCACTGAATTGTGGGAGGAATATAATGTTACAGTAACCTACTGTAAAAATTACAGTAGTGAATTTAAGTGGGAAAATTTGACCAATAGGAAGAGAGATTTGGCAAATTTGTGTGAGATGACATTTTCTTCAGTTGGTGGAAGAGAACCATACAGAGACCTGCAGATTTTATCCTTACTCACACTTTAACAAAAGTAAGTATCTATAATATATATATTTTATATCATCATTATTACATGTTTAACATTGTTTAGCTTGTACAAATTTATACTCACTTTTATATTTACTAGATAACTTAGCAGAGTCAACTGATATTCCTAATATCAGTTACATGTACTAGCTACCCCATAAACTAAAATGATAACCGGATTTTTGTCTATTTGTGCTGTTAACAATTATAATTTGTACAAAGCTTTAAACTAAATAAAACTTAAAAGAATCAAATAATAACACTAAAAATAGAATGTGCTTAAGTCAATATTCCAGTCAATGTTCCAAGTACAATTTTAAGCAACTTAAATTAGTCTACACCAGCACCTAATGACAACTGACAACACTGACTTCATATTGTGTCCAATCAATGAAAAATATTTATTTTATACTTTCAGATGGTTTCTCTAAATGAACAAGAAACATGGGTCTGTCAGGAAGCAGGAGGTGCACAGACTCAGGTAACTGACCAAATCTCTTAATACAACTGAATATTGTTTCACTCTGTTACATCAAGAATATAATGTACTGAATGTAAAAATATATTTTGTTCTCTTTGTCTTTTAAGTTTTTTTCTGTTCTTTCTAAATCTAGGTAAATTTTTTCCAAGTCCAAGGCTGAACTGGAACTTTTTCTCCTGGACATTACTTCCTTCAGCTGCTAACACTTCTAACTAGAGGAGCACCAGGGTTCAACAGATTCTGTGAGTGACAGATGATGCCAGCCCAGACCTCCTCACAAACATCTGTGCACTGGATATGTCCTGGCCTATTACAGCACTGGATTTGGGACATACTAAAGTGGATTTTTTTCACTTAAAGTCTGCTGATTATTTTAAAACAGTGTATTGGAAATGTTGCTGTGTTTTAGTAAAAGACACAAGTAACAGTGAGGTATATTGTTAAATTGTTTTTGGGTAATGAATAATATGAAGTTGTGTAGTCTACTTCATCCTACAGATAATATACACACACTGTTCACAAGGAAAACATTTAGTGTGTTTAATGAGGCCACACAAATTCTTTATTACAAGTAATATTATATTCATTTTGATGTTCTACATCTTTAGTGATTCTGTTTATGGCAGACTTGTTTATGTATTTTTATCCAATCAACTGTGTAAGACAAAAATGTTTGTGTATTTTTAATAAACTGCCAAAAATTAAGACAGACTTGTTGTATTTTTACTGTAAGTAATATTACAATGGTTGGAGTAATTACTGTAAAACATAATACAGTAATAATATTGTATTTTTAAATTACAGTAATACTGTAAAATAATTTTACAGTAGAACTATTGTGATTGTGATTACAGTAATACTGTAAAATCAGTCTACAGTAACACTACTGTAATAGATATTACAGTAACTTACTGGCAACCAGCTTCCAGTAAGTTACTGTAAAATCTACAATAAAATTTTAACAGTGCTGTGTTCACATCAAACACATTGTTTGTGTCCAGTTGGACGCTTGAACATTTTGCATTTCTTAATTTCAGTTGCGGGGATAATTTGCTCTGTTTGCACGAAATTTGCTTTATTTGCGTGGTTTACTGAGCCTGTCCCGGTTTGCCAACCTGTTCTCCCCCATTCTCCCCAGGACACAGACTACTACTGTACAGTATTAAACCCCAGCTATAGTGATGCATTAGTTGTTTGTTGTACAATAGCTCTCACTCTCTCTCTAGTGATTTTAGTGCAGCATACTTTAGGGCTAGCATACTCGTGCATAAGATTCATATTCCCTGTTGTTTTGAAGGGTGATAGCTGCTAATTGAATGAGCCATAGCCAGCGGAGAGGTTGAGATGTGCCAGGTGACCCGTGGTTTGTCTGTTATGTTTATTCAGATCCAGTGAACAAAGGACTTGTATTTATTTATTTTTTTAAATGCATTAATGTGTGATAAAACAATTGCAACCATCACCACTGCTTTTGACCTGAAAATACTAAACCTCATTTTAATGTGGGTCTATTCTTAACATAAAAACACAGCCCCTGCCCTGACCCTCCTGTTTGACTAAGAGCGCAGCATGCTGTTCCAAAGTTTTCCAGAAGCAGGATGATGTTTTTGAGTTTATTGCTGATCAGAAACGTAATGCACCGACACTTCACTGCCCTCCTCTCCTCCTCCCCCGCCTCTTTCTTTTTTTTAAGTACAGACTAAAGTTACAGTTTTGACATGGATAAACGTTTTGCCCCGCTGCTCAGTGTGAAGTAGCATATTATTAAAAAGATTGTGCACAATATCTGCTGTTACAGAAGGCTTTTTAACTTTTATAATGTGTAAATTTAGACATAAAAGCTAAGAACCACTGCTGAATGTGCCTCATGTTGTGAGCTCCTGAGGAGCGCCTCATTAAGACACAGACTGTGGTCAAGCACGGGACAGAAAAGTTCTTATAAATCAGTTTAATGCATTTATTTTCAAAATCATATCCAACACACGCGAGAAGTGGATTTGGGGCGTGATGGTGCGTGATCTGAGCCACAAACTGTCCGACTTCACTACAGGCGTATTTCCCCTCCTCTCATTGCGGCCGTGCACTGTCGTTCACAATCCAGGCGAGGCGCAGTTCATCTGGAACGAGCCTAATGCAACAAGTGAACGAGCTAAAGCAACATGAGTGACCAAAAAGACACATTGCTAAGTGGACAATTCTGCTTCAAATCGTCACCAGACAGCAATAAAGACAAAACAAAAGTTATGTGCAGTCTATGCAAGGATGAGTTCAATTACCACTGGAGTAACACAGTTCATAGTATTTACACTGTTGTGAACCACAACAATTGTTATTAACTGAAGAATTAAACTTATTTTTGTTAAAGTTCTAAAAGAGATTACACATGCTTTTTTAGGTAAGTTTTGTGTATTTGTTGGTTGTACCTTATTTAGGCAAACTTTGTCTGAGTTACAGCTCTCAAAGAGACTGTTAATTTATTTTCTTTGCAAGTTTTGTTTGCATTGCACAAGTTTACAGTAAAGTATGTGAAGGTTAATTCAAAATAAATGTTCTAAATTTACAATTTTGTGTTTGTACGTGAATTCATAATGCAATTAATCGCGATAAATTTTTTTTCAGATTTGCGATTAATTAGTTCTTTTTTTTTTTTATCGATTCCATATATATGCACTGCTCAAAAAAATAAAGGGAACACTAAAACAACACAATGTAACTCCAAGTCAATCACACTTCCGTGAAATCAAACTGTCCACTTAGGAAGCAACACTGATTGACATCAGTTTCACTGCTGTTGTGCAAATGGAACAGACAACAGGTGGAAATTATAGGCAATTAGCAAGACCCCCCCCCAATAAAGGAGTGGTTCTGCAGGAGGTGACCACAGACCACTTCTTAGTTCCTATGCTTTCTGGCTGATGTTTTGGTCACTTCTGAATGCTGGCGGTGCTTTCACTCTAGTGGTAGCATGAGACGGAGTCTACAACCCACACAAGTGGCTCAGGTAGTGCAGCTCATCCAGGATGGCACATCAATGTGAGCTGTGGCAAGAAGGTTTGCTGTGTACAGTGGGGCAAAAAAGTATTTAGTCAGCCACCAATTATGCAAGTTCTCCCACTTAAAAAGATGAGCGAGGCCTGTAATTTTCATCATAGGTATACCTCAACTATGAGAGACAAAATGAGAAAAAAAAAAAAATCCAGAAAATCACATTGTCTGATTTTTTAAAGAATTTATTTGCAAATTATGGTGGAAAATAAGTATTTGGTCACCTACAAACAAACAAGATTTGTGTCTCTCACAGACCTGTAACTTCTTCTGTAAGAGGCTCCTCTGTCCTCCACTCGTTACCTTTATTAATGGCACCTGTTTGAACTGGTTATCTATGTAAAAGACACCTGTCCACAACCTCAAACAGTCCCACTCCAAACTCCACTATGGCCAAGACCAAAGAGCTGTCAAAGGACACCAGAAACAAAATTGTAGACCTGCACCAGGCTGGGAAGACTGAATCTGCAATAGGTGAGCAGCTTGGTGTGAAGAAATCAACTGTGGGAGCAATTATTAGGAAATGGAAGACATACAAGACCACTGATAATCTCCCTCGATCTGGGGCTCCCCGCAAGATCTCACCCCGTGGGGTCAAAATGATCACAAGAACAGTGAGCAAAAATCCCAGAACCACACGGGGACCTAGTGAATGACCTGCAGAGAGCTGGGACCAAAGTAACAAAGGCTACCATCAGTAACACACTACGCCGCCAGGGACTCAAATCCTGCAGTGCCAGACGTGTCCCCCTGCCTAAAGCCAGTACATGTGCAGGCGTCTGAAGTTTGCTAGAGAGCATTTGGATGATCCAGAAGAGGACTGGGAGAATGTCATATGGTCAGATGAAACCAAAATAGAACTTTTTGGTAAAAACTCTACTCGTCGTGTTTGGAGGAGAAAGAATGCTGAGTTGCATCCAAAGAACACCATACCTACTGTAAAGCATGGGGGTGGGAACATCATGCTTTGGGGCTGTTGTTCAGCAAAGGGACCAGGACGACTGATCCGTGTAAAGGAAAGAATGAATGGGGCCATGTATCGTCAGATATTGAGTGAAAACCTCCTTCCATCAGCAAGGGCATTGAAGATGAAACGTGGCTGGGTCTTTCAGCATGACAATGATCCCAAACACACTGCCCAGGTAACGAAGGAGTGGCTTCGTAAGAAGCATTTCAAGGTCCTGGAGTGGCCTAGCCAGTCTCCAGATCTCAACCCCATAGAAAATCTTTGGAGGGAGTTGAAAGTCCGTGTTGCCCAGCGACAGCCCCAAAACATCACTGCTCTAGAGGAGATCTGCATGGAGGAATGGGCCAAAATACCAGCAACAGTTTGTGAAAACCTTGTGAAGACTTACAGAAAACGTTTGACCTCTGTCATTGCCAACAAAGGGTATATAACAAAGTATTGAGATGAACTTTTGTTATTGACCAAATACTTATTTTCCACCATAATTTGCAAATAAATTCTTTAAAAATCAGACAATGTGATTTTTTTTTTCTCATTTTGTCCCTCATAGTTGAGGTATACCTATGATGAAAATTATAGGCCTCTCTCATCATCTTTTTAAGTGGGAGAACTTGCACAATTGGTGGCTGACTAAATAATTTTTAAGCCAAGAACAGAAAAGTGGCTATTTTTAAATAAACCAAGAACCACTTGGCAGATTACATTAGAGCAGTGATTGACAGGCGTGAGTCCCACCCCTGCTCCTATTTACAGCATTAGGGGCTAACATTTTTAGTTCTGAGGTCTCAGTTTGACCAATCACTGAGCACACAGAGTTACATCTTTATTTTGAGTGATGGTGGCAGTAATAAGCTACTGTGACCCAAATTATTTGTTAATGATAATGTACAGCAGCGGAGTTTGCAGGATTTTTCAAAGACACTGAAATGAACTTACAGTAAATCACCATTACGCCCGGAGCAGAGCAAATCCAAAGTGGATTAAATCATTTCTCCAAAGTTTTTGCAACAAACTCACCTGAACACACTGGCTGTGTTTTCAGGCGGACATTGTACAAAAAACACAGGAGTGGAGTCACCTTCAGTGACAGAGACATGAAAGTGTTTTATTAACACGTTTGCCTCGCTGAAAGGAAGAATAAAGATGTGAGCTTCATTTATAATAAGGTAACCTGCACATTTCTCCACCTCCCTACATGACATGTAACTTTATTCTAACAGACTGCTCTCTGCTCCTTCTGTTATTGTTCGCCTCTTGCCATTGTCAGGATGATACGTATTGGATAAAATAGTGGGGTAAGGTGCTGTTGTACATTGTCTGATTTGGTTTATAATTGTTGAGTAGTAACCTTAAAGTTTTGTGCAAGCGTTTGTGTGAGAACTTTACACAAAGAAATCTCCAAGTCAAACAAGCATGGGTACACTCGTAGCAATAGAAAGGGCTATTTTTTTCTGTTTCAATCTGTTTAACCCAGTACAAGTGTGATGACTGGTCATGCCTTATAATAATGGGTCTTTATTGTATTTAGAGTCGCCTGCCTGTTTCGAGGAGAATAGAAAGTAATGACACAACAAGGACAAGGATGTACATATGGATGACATATTTGTTTTCCTCACTCGTTGTTGGTGTTGTAAAGAGAAGCATTGTGCACTGTTGGGCGCCATCAGACCAAAAAGACTACAAAACACCATGTCAACAACCAGCGGCAGAAAGTTACACAATGTTCCTTTAAATAAAAGTTTATGTCATATATTGTAATAAAAACCTAAAAGAAAAAAAAAAAAAAACTGTGTTTAAAACTCTTTTTTTTTTTTATTATAAACTTACCCAGCCTAGTTGATAAATATACAGTTTACAGGTCCATAAGTATTTAGACACTGACACAAGTTTTGTTATTTTAGCTGTAAACCAAAACATATTCAAAATACAGTTACATATCATATGTGCTGAAAGTGCAGACTCTCAGCTGTAATTTGAGAGTATTCACGTCCAAATTGGATGAGGGGTTTAGGAGTTACAGCTCTTTAAAACGTAGGAGCCTTAGCTTTTGAACCAACTGTCCAATTACTTATGAGCCCCTGAAAAAGAGGTTGCTACACATTAAAGAGCTGAGAGAGGTGGTAACATCCATCCAAACTCAGGTCCTGGGAGCTTGAGGGTTCTGCGCAGTATCTTTCCTGTTCCTACGACTGCACTCTTCTGGACTGAGATGTCTGATGTTTTTCCTGGGATCTACTGTAGCCACTCTTCCAGTTTGGGGGTTACTGCCCTGAGTGCTCCGATGACCACGGCACCACTGTTGCCTTCACTTTTCCTACTGAACGGATGTAATTTCCTGTATTCTGGTGCATTCTAGATTATATAATACTTTCAGCTGGCTAAGTAAATTATGGGTACAAATTATGGTTTTATTTATTGCCAGCTGTTTTATTATAAGAACTCTTAAGTACATTTTGTAATATGAGCTTTTTAAATAGTGACTGCTCGACTACACAGTGGGGATGGGGCTCCAGAAAAGACTGTACAAAACATCTAAGCTCATGTTTTATATTGCTTTTATCATAATAATACAGGATATACATTGTGTTAATAATACACATACTAGATCACTTTCTATTTCTCTTTAGGCTATGATCATATCTCAGTCAAGCAGCAGATGAAGAAAATTTGTGTCATGACACTTAAGCGTTTTGCTCAGACAGAAACAGCTCCTCATAGTGAATATAGCTGCTTTGCTGACATTTAGCAAACTGCTGCATGTATCTCTCTTTCCTGGCACACAGTGTGGAATAAGTTTATAGAGGTTTCTATGCTTGTTTAGTTCAAAAAACGCTTGTCGAGTGCGTAACGGAGGAGTGCACAGGGACGCTTCAATACAAATGCACATGACTTTGAGACTGTGCTTTTAGCATTTACTTAGCTCTCCTCATTTCATCCTTAAATCACAAATCTGCTGAAAGTGGGGCAGAAGGATGTGTTTCACCTGCTCCTCCTCTGCTCTGTCTCGGGCTGACCCTGGCCCTGTCACATCACTGTACCACCGCAGAGACAGAGGGGCGACAGGCGAACTGCGGCACAATTTCGTTTATTCACAAGTTATACAGCAAATGAAACGAAGGCAGCCTGTCTGTTTTTTTAAACGGTCAATCGATGCCCACCAGCTTCCTCCACAAACGCTGATGTCACTGACCTGCAAGGTTAGCTTTCCCCCTCCCCCTCCTCCAACACCACTTCTGATTGGCTAATTGCATGGCTCTGGCAGCTCCACAAACGTCGGTAATAAAAATGAAGAAACTGAATATAATGTGCAAATTAATGTATCCCCTTGTTTTTACAAATGATATAATCCTTTCCCAAATGTTTCTAATTGATGTAAATTCGTTGTGTTGACAGAGAACTTTAAGCCCTGCAGTAATCACAACCTGGAGCAGCCAGCCCCTCCTGTCAAAAACAACTTCAGATGATCAGCCCAAACACAAAAATCTCCCTAAATGTTAACTACTGTGCATCCCCTGTCCATCCACCTCCTGAGGTTTTCAGAATCAATTTAGGTTGTATACAACACTATAGGTGGTGTTGGTACATCTGGTCTAAAGCCTGCCTGCTACATGTATTGGCTGCTGCTGTAGACTCCATGTGGCTGATTTGTATGTATGTGGGAAGATAATATTATTCATTTGCATGCCAGGCTTTAGTGTGGGAGACTGCAATTGATTTATAACCGTGATGAAAGGTCAGTTCACCTTATTAAACAACACATAGGTATACTGCTGTGTGCTATTGGTTAACCATTAGAAGCCAATCTGTCCATTCCCTGTGTGAGTGGTGCGGGCATTAAGGTCTTGGTGAAAAACTGCATATAAATCAGTTTTAAATGAGTTTGCTCCAAAAGCATACATCTGCATTATCCTGAGACCTGATTAGTCCATTCATGTCCCCGCATGCACAACAGAAGAACACATCAGATTTAAGCATAAACATTCATGGAGTTAATTTAAACAGGACAATAATATGATTTAAAGCAGACAGTGTTGAGATGCCCTTTAAGTCATGTTGAGAATATGTCCTCTGATACAAGTTGAGATGTCCTCTCACTTATGTTGAGCTGTCTTCTGAGTGGTGTTGAGCTGAACTGAGTCGTGTTGAGATGTCCCCTGAGAAACGTTGAACTGTCCTCTGAGACGTGTGGAGATGTCCTCTGAGTCATGTGGAGATGTCCTCCAGGTCGTGTTGATATGTCCTCCAAGATGTGTTGAGATGTCCTCTGAGACATGTTAGGATGTCCACTGAGTTGTGTTGAGATGTCCTCCAAGACGTGTAGAGATGTCTTCTAAGTTGTGTTGAGATGCCCTTTGCGACACCAGAGGTATCCGATGAGACGTGTTGAGATGTCTTCTGACATGTGTTGATATGTCCTCTGAGTCATGATGAAATATCCTCCGAGTCATGTTGGGATATCCTCTGAGTCATGTTGAGATATTTTCTAAGCCGGGTTGAGATGTCCTCCGAGACGCGTCCTCTGAGCCGTGCCACTGCAGGGACATGCTGCGTTCAGTCAGCTGGTGTGTCAGTTATGGGCCATCCCTTCACATTGTTCTCGCCATCTTTCTTTCTGTCCCTTCCACTTCTTTTGTCTGATTAGTCACTGTTGAAGCTGACGGCTGCACGCTGCCGTTGCCACCAAACATTAGCAATATTGTCTGTGGACATTGACACCAACTTTAATGAAATCAAGGAGCGCGTGAACTTGTAATTGCTTTATATGAGGCATGGCTTAATGAGAAGAAGGATATGGATTATTAAATAGAACAAACCCTAACCCTAAAGAGGAGGTGGAGTTGCTTTATATGTACTGTATGTCATTTAGTAAAAGAAATGTCAAAGAGAACAGATAATGTCATGAAGTTTATTACTGTTGAAATGAAGGTTACAAAATCTGAAAAGGAACCGTGGTATATCTTAGTTGGTGGGGCAACTTTGGCCTGCCTCAGTGTCATGGGTTTGTGTCCTGACTCTGACACTTTATATTTAAAAAAAATGAAAAAGTGGTAATAAGTTTTGTGTACAGAGCTCTGGGATTTTGTGTTGATTTATTGGATATACAAGTAGAACTTTTGGACATGATAAGACAAAGTAACATGATTACCTTTGCTTGTGGAGAACAACAATGACTTAATGCATGTACTCAAAGAACTGAGATCTTTTAATAATAATAATGCATTAGTCACTGCCACATTTATACATGCAAGGTGGGTGAAGTGTGAACAATGACTATGCAATGCTGGCAGTAGGGATCAAACCCCCAACCTTCGAAACATCTAAATGCCAGTTTATTTAAATAATGACACTTTTTTAACACAAAAAATCAGGGTGGCAGTAGCTCAGTTGGTAGAGACATTCGCCCACTAACCCTAAGGTTGGCGATTCAATCCCAGCTACTGGTATTGCATACTGTTGTTGTGTCCTTTGGCAAAACACTTCACCCACCTTGCCTCTATAAATAAGTGTGTGAGCGTGTGTTTGGTGGAGGTCGGCACAGAATGGCAGTTGACCAATGACCAATGTTATTATTGAAAATTATTATTATTCAAAAATGTATACTTTTTCATTTGATACATGCAATTTCTGTGTGTGTTTGTGTGTTGTTTTGCTTTTCCAAAAAAAAAAAAAAAACTCACACTCTCCCTCCTGCCGCCCTAAAAAGGATAGCATACTAAACAAAGAGCCTTCAAACAAATATTAACATGAAACATGAATAATACATTTTGAATTCTGAAATGAAGTTTGTTTCAACATGTGTGAATACAAATAATTACTAACAACTGATAAAATAGCAACAAAGAGAACATGATAAACCTAAATAGACCAATTTTACACAGCGTCAGGGGCAGCAGAGCATGGAGGTTTGGGCTCTGCAGATGTGCTGTCCACATCATCATCAGGTGTTACTGTGCCTTCTGCCCATATACTTCTTTTCGACTCATCCTGTGACCGGTAAATCCCAGCCAAAATCACCAAACCAAAGAGAGCTGTCATCTTTGTCACTGTGACATCTTCCAAGCCATCTCCATAAGCATGTTGGCCTTTCAGGTTGGTGTATGACAACACCAGCCGTATTATGTCCTCCGTTATAAATAAATCCATGCAGGACTTGATAACCTGGATGTGGCGGAGGGCATAGACTGTTGGCCTGTAGGGAAGACAGGCGGCTGGGGTGTACCAGAGTGTTTTAGCTTCAGGGGGTGCCTATAATATGCTGTTCTTTGACAGCAACTTCTCTTTCTCCCCTGTTGTGTCACCGCTGGGAACCTCCAACCCGAAGGAGCTGCTGTCACAGGAAGAGCTTAAAATGCCCTGCTGGTTTAAACTTCCATTCCTGGTCAGAAACTGAGGTGTTGTCATTTTCCCTGGAGGAGCAGAGAGACCCATACACTGAGGAAGAGGATCTGGTGCCGCAGTTGGATTGGCTCTTTGGGGTCACAGAGGTTTTAAAGAAATCACATCAAGTGAGCCTGGAAGTACTGAGGCTGTTCCCTGCCTGGTCCTGGAGCATCCAGGATAGAAGAGGAGAATGAAGCAAGGCCTCCAGCGCGGCGTGGGTGAGTGGTGACAATCAGAGGGCAGTATTTAGAGAGATCAGACTGGGCCCTGTTTGCTGTCGGCTAAGTGACAGACAGAAGCTTTGACAGTGAGGAAGATAGGGGGATGCGGGGCCCTACCACAGCTGCGAGGCCCTACGCAACTTGCGCAGTCTGCGTATAGGAAGGTCCAGCACTGAATATGAGCAATGAAAAGCAATTTTATTGACCCATTACAGGTGCTCATGTACTCTGCAGAAACCCCAACCCCAAACACTGACAATCCCTGTATTGGTGGAAGGTTAAAAAGCCAAAATATCCAACTCTTTAGGAACTACAAATTAAAAGCTCTACGATGGCACTCATGCAGGCATTTATGCAGGCTTGGGAGAGGTACAAAGAGTACACTGGCTTGTGACCCTTTGTGTCCTCCTGTGGTCGATTCTGCTACAGATTTTGGTGTAGTGCTGCTGTGTGGTATCATGTTGTGGCATGTTTTAGGTTGTGACAGCAGAGTGACGTGGAGAAGCAGCTGTGATCTTCCAAACAGAAGCCCTGAGCTGATGCCAGCGCTCCCCACAGAGACGACATGTGTCCAGGCCTGCATAGAAAGCCTGGCAGCCTTCCCAGGGCTGTTTTACATCACAATGGGGAACATGCAGGACACTTTTTACAGATATTCTGGCCTATTCTGAAAACAGAATTTTAGCTCCATTCACCCTCTTTTCGGAAGAGAAAATGCTTTGTGCAAAACAGACCAAATCTTCAAAGGGTAAAAATTGGCCCAAGAATCATCAACAAAGCCCACATCAGTTCTTTGAAATCTGCAAAAAAACTATGCAAAACTATGCACCTGATATCGTTTTTGACAATGGTTCATATAATCAGTAACCAAAACCCCCAGAAAAATTTTAAGGAGCTTTCCACCACTGACCATCAGGGTTTTTTGTTGTTGTTTTTTTGTGCGTATTGTTTAGGGTAGGGCATTGTGGAGGTCCAGGAAAATTTTAGCAAAATGTCCTATATTGTGGTGCTTTTTATATGATATAATATTTTTAGCAGTTGCTACATTGTGGTAAAATAGCGGCACAATTTATGGTTTTCTCTCCCAGATTCAAGACATAACATTTACATGAGCTGCTTCTCTGCACAGATTGTAGCATCATTTAAAACAAACATTAACTCTTGTTTCAAGTTTCTCTTGTAGTGGTTCCCAAGTGGAGCCCCAGTCCCAGAGTCTGCTCTACTCTGCCCCTGTTCGGAGCACACAGTCTCATGCCTTCAGCCACACTGGGCTGTGGGCAGAGGCTCCAGAAAACACTACAAATACTTTTTTTTAGGACACCCAAACTTATGATTTATGTTGCTTTTATAATAATAAACCTAAAATATTGTAACAACATTCGCACCTCCGCATTTTTTTTTTTTCAATAAGTTATTTATATTCCCATCTCCACAAATAGAAGATCGAGAACTGTAATACAACTTTATGGATTCAAAACTGTCCCCAGTGTCCATGATCTGCTTGTGTGTTTGTTTCTTGCTTGTTCACCTCTCACAAACACTGTGTCCCGCAGGAGAGACACAGAGCAAGGGCCACAAGACACAAACTGGAGTGAGTCCAAATCATTTTTGTAATGATAAAAAAAAACTAATTGAAGGCATTTTATCTTCCCTGTTTCTTTGAAAACTCCAACAAGGCTCCTTCCTGCCTCTATTAAACATCGCAAAGCACCATTAGGTATGAGTTTTGTTTTTTCTCTTGGCCCAGCTTACTGACCCACTGGCCCATTTCCCCACCGGGCCTTGTACTCCCGTATGCCAGTCCGCCCCTGAATGGCTCCAAATTGCCTTTTACTTTAAAAAATAGACTTGTGTGACATTGTGCAGGTCTAATAAAGCTTCTAAAGCATGTGGTAACCATTGATTTTGACACAGAGTTGCCTTAAGTCTCATACGTATAATATCTGATTAAAAATGCCTCAGGATTCTTTGGGAGAAGGAAGTGTCCAGTGAGAGGAAAGGCAGGGAGTGAATATACATGGAGTGGATGCTATCTGACTATACGAAGTATTAGTGTGTCCATTCCTGCATCTAAAGTTTGATGACCAACATAAATCCACCTAAAAGATCAAATTAAAAAGCTTGGTTTATTCTGTAGAAATCCCCAGCTTCAGCCCTTAGCTCCATCAGTACCCTTTCTGCTGAGAAATATTATCAAAGAATGCATGTAGCAAGTCATCTGAGCATTAGATCCTTGCTGCGAAGAAACACGCTCCAGGTAAACATCACACTACATAATGAGCAGCCTTATCCCACTAGCTATAGATGCCAGAATCAATAGAAACATCTGAAAAACAAGAGAACAGCGGTGGTGCCTCAGGACATGCTTCTGATAAAAATATACTTTCGTTTTTCTCCAAAATGAAAGTTTGAAATCATGTAAGGCAACTCTTTCTTGAAACATATCATTTTCCTTGACTTGGTCCATTTGGTCAAAGGCTTCCATAATTTCCCACATGAAATGGAATAACCTTGGCAGCTTATATAACCTTCTGCATTTGATTACCATATTAACATCCCTAACAGCATGAAGCTAATTTGCGAGCTGTATGGATGTCTTTGAAGAAGGTCACAGTAATGAAGTGAACACCAAGAACATGATTTGTGCCTCACTTATTAAACATTTGCTAATTGTTTTTTTACTTCCATTAAGACTTCATACAGGGGAAAGGAAGACGCACAGGAAAGAAGTTCTCTGCCTCCTCCAACTGTTTCTGATTATGTCTTGAGACACAGGATACTCTGCAGTTTGAGGTGCAGGAGATGATTGGATGGCAGAACCACCATTAGTGGCTAGAAAATGTGTGGCTAGGCCTGGACCGCCAGATGAGGGTGACTTCAAAAACAAAGGTGAGTGATACGGTTTTCAACAAGGCTGAACAAAGACATTTTCTCAGGGGTTTGAAGTGTTTAAAAGCCAGTGCTTGTGGCCAGTGGCTGCAGTGGGCAGTGAATGCATCACTGTGGACAAAATTACAGATGAGAAATCTTTCAGGACATTCCTTATTTTTGTCTCTATGCACAGTTTGTGCTGATCACCATATAAGTGGGATTACTTTTACAGTATCCCTAACAGTAACAGAAGGAGCAGAGAGCAGTCTGTTAGCCTAAAGTTACATGTCATGTTTTGTAAGGGAGGTGGAGAAATGTGCAGGTTACCTTATTATAAATGAAGCTCACATCTGTATTCTTCCTTTCAGCGAGGCAAACATGTTAATAAAACACTTTCATGTCACTGAAATCCGATGGTTTCTATATAATGTCCAATTGAAAACACAGCCATTATGTTCAGGCAAGTCTGTCCCAAAAACGTCAGAGCAATTATTTAATCCTCATCTGTGTCTGAAAATACCGCTCTGCTCCGGGTGTAATGGTGATTTGAGTTCATTTCAGTGTCTTACAAAAATCCTCCAAACTCCACGCTGCTGTACATTAGCATTAATAAACAACTTTGGTCACGTCAAAATTATATATTCATTTACTATAAAAATTAAGCACTTTTTTTTTTTTATGACAGGGAGGGCTTAGCCCACCTAGCCCATTGATCCCACCTGTCCCTGGTTCCGTCATATTTCCTATTATGCTATAGTTTTTCCCCTCTCTGGGGATTGAATTTAGATATTGTAACAAATAACTTTCACCTCAATGTGAAAACTGTGCATGGAGTTGAAGGTGTTTTAGTCTAATAGCACACAAGCTAAGAGGCTGAAATGGAAATGAAATAAAACTTGATCTGGTGCTATGAATGGCTCCTTTACATTGCAGAGGCTCTGTAAACAAATTAGTAAATTCCTAAACATAAATATATGCATTGTATTTACTTTTCTAGAACCTCTTGGTCATGAATATTAGTATTTCTTTGTCATGTATTATATATTTCTAACCTTTTGAACTGGTGCTGCTCCATCAGCCTTCTCCCTCTGAGCTGGTTGGAGTAGCTGTGGGGATGGCAGCTTGTCAAACACCGTGGGCCCTTAAATGTTCACAAGTCATTCAACACTGTAAATATAATTCAAATAAATATGTAAACATTCACTCAGTTCATGTGCACAATAAAGGGGATGTGGCCTGAGAGAGAACTCTCTCTCTCTCTCTCTCTTTGAATCTCAAAAGCTCCAGACTACAGCTTTCTGGTTAGGTGGGGTCACGGTGGCAGAGTGGTTAGTGCTCTCACTCCTCAGGTGTGTTGACACAGAAATTCTGTGTGAAGTCTGCATGTCCTTCCCGTGATAACGTGGGTTCTCTCCAGGTCCTCCGGCCTCCTCCCATCGTCCAAAGACATGCATGTCGTAGGAGAATTGGTGACTCAAAAATGTTTGAATGGTTGTCTGTCTGTGTGTCTCTGTGTCAGCCCTGCGACAAGCTGGCCCCCTGTCCAGGACGTACCCAGCCTAAGGCCCAAAGTTACTGGGATAGGCTCCACCCATGACCCCTCATGGTCATAAAAGAAGATAGATGAATGAATGAGTGACATTTTAAGGTTTGTATGTCAGAAATGTAGATGGTTAGATTTTAGTGTTCTGAGGCCAAACTATTCACTTAACTTAGAATTACTTTTTAAATGTCAAGCGTTTTAAGATGTAACAAAATGTTGACTCATCCCATAAAGTAACAACTAAGTATATTCTATCCTCAAAGCCATAGGAACCAGACCTGATAGGTTTAGCTGGGCTTGCAGACAGATAATGTCGGACCAGAGGAGCGTTTTTGGAGCTGGCCCACAGCGCCACCTGTGCTCCAGGGGCTGCCGCACCCTTTCAGTGGGCTCATTCAACACCCAGTGAGCTCCAGATAGCAGCTAAAGAGCTTATTTCCCAAATCTCTTTATCCTTTCTCCAAGTGTGAGACGTTGACAGAAAGTCAGTTAACTCTAGCCAGTGGCAGCTGCGTGGGTTTTGCATAATTAATTATTTATACGAAACCAGACATAGTAATTACCATCCAGATGAATATGATATTCTAATCAGGCAGGCTTTAATTTTAATTGCCCTCCAGCATTGAACTGTCAGTGCTGGCCTGCCTTGATAAAGTGGAGAGTCTCTAAACACCATTAGACATCTGCTCACTGTGCTTCGCCCACCAGCAGCCCACCCCCTCCCCCCACCCCTGACACTGCCCCAACTCGCACCAGCCCCCCCCCCTCACACACACAAACACACACAAACACACATTAAACCCCCTCCCCTAGCACACTTCAGCCCAACATCCAGTAGTAGCCCCAGAAATCAATACACAGCTGCAGGATCTTGCTTATTTTTCTACGAAAAGCCATTTTTTCGTCAATGACAAAAGGAGAGCAGGGCTTGAAGCCACAGAGTCGCACTGATTGATGAGACAGGATTTAGTTCTTTCTCTTCGGTTTTTGAGGATTTTACAGGATTTGGCTCTTATTCTTCCCAAGAGGCTGAGTTCTGATGGAAAAACTGGAAAGACCAAGAACGTGATGTGTAAAATTTGTTATTACATACTGAAACTGCAAACTTTGGCTTTTTAGTTTCACACAGTAACAGTAACAATAGTTTTGTACCAAAGTTTGCTATTCAGATTCTCACCAGTTAACAGTGTATTGAAAGCTGCAGGAGAGATGATCGCAATCACAGTGCATGCACTCTCAGTACCACAGGTGTCAACTGGTGTAACCTTTGACACAGGGTCACTGAGGGGCTGCGCTGAGCCACCCACCTCAGTTATATGGATGTACAATAAGACCTGGATAGGGCCCCGCCCCCTCTCCCCTTACGCCAAATTTTATTAGTGGCTGCCCCATGGAACTGCAGCGGTAAAATCCCATATGTCCTAGAAAGGATTTTTCCTATAAAGCACAATGTAAGAATAAACGCCTGGTGTTCGGCTGACAGGGCACCTACAGCTTCCAAAATGGTCAGATTTTGTAGTTTTTATTATCTATTTTCATACAGTAGTTTAGTAGTTTGGTCATTTCTTTATTGCTAAATAAAGAAATAAAATAATAATAAAATATTCCTAAATTAATTCAGTTTGTAACTGCATTTTAAGGCATGCATTACTCCCCTTTAACTGCATGCATGCAAACACACAAGCTTTTGATCTATTTAGTTTAACAGTGTTTTCAGCTCTGTTACGCTTTGACACCATGCGCATAGAAGCCCACAACACCGAAGCTGTTTGAACTGGATGAGACGGGTCAGAGCCAACTCCAGTGCTCTGAGGCTGGGCAGGTTTGCAGCTGAGATAGCGCTAGGACTGCACATGCCCGGTTGATCTGTTTAGCTTAACAGGGTTTTGAACTCCTTTTAACTATGTTACAACTATGTAAACAATCACGGGCCAAAGTTTACCAATGCACTCGAGAATTTGACACACCCACAACGCTCAGGTGCACATTGGTAGCTGATATGATAAAGTCAAGCACAACAGGAGACCAGAGCCAGAATGGTAGGTAAACATAAAACCAAAGCTCTCACCATGTTATTAGACAGCCATCCTCTCCTGTCCAGTAGGGGACAGAAATAGTTTCTTCTCTTAGTGGGTCGTAAACTAACTGCTAACTCCCCTACTTTATGCATCGCATCAACTGCCCCTAACTTTCAACGTACTGCCCACCACTCTAAACGGAAAGATGCAAAGCAGCCCTGCATTTGTCTGCTGCCGCTGCTCGATGAAAACAAGGACTCTTTTTAAACTAATGTGTTAGTGTAGGCCGACCCCAAACACTGGTAATATATTGTACCAGCTTTATTGATGCAGAAGTGTACGCAACTAATTGACCCATAAAAATGTAAGTCGTTCAAGACGTCACTGGCTAATTAGTTGACTGATGGCCCTTTTCCACCAGCACTACTTGGTTTTACTCTACTTTACTCGGTTCGGGTCGTTTTCCCTTACTTTGTAGTACCAGTTTATTGAGGGCTGGGACAGCGGCACCTCACTGACGTGGCATAAACAACAACAATGGAGGACACAGAAGCAATGTTCAATCTTTCTTCTTTGTATCTTTGTTCTGGGGTTTTGTGTTTTTTTTTGGTCACCAGCATAAAGCCAGAAAAGGCTCCAAGCAGTGAGGTGAAATGCTGTGGAGAAATACAGAAGAGTTTGAGAAGCCACACAGCAACATCAAACTGAAGATGAGAAGTTGCGAGTTGCTAAGAGACAACGTTTAAGGGTAAGTCTCTCATTTAGGGACGCTCTGGCCAGGTGCCTCTGGACTTTGTCGTCACCCACCAGGCAGAGAAATGTACGGACCTTGTCAAAGCTCTATGATGTCATTTTACGAGCAGCCATTGGTCTTGCAAAAAAAGATCAGCTGTGCTTTGCTGTTGTTTGGACTTTTAAAATTAGTGGTTTGTTTTTGAGGCTAATGTTGCACATGGGGCATAACTGACAACATTCTCTGAACAGTCAGCAACCAGCAATCTATCACCATCACATTTTAGTACTGGTTTAGCTCGGTTGGAACCTCAGCTGAGCAGGTACTAAAAAAGTACCTGGTATTGGTAACGTTTGCCTAACAGAAAAGCTAACATAGCGAGTAGAACCAAGTAGAGTAAAACCAAGTAGTGCTGTGGAAAAGGGCCATAAATGACCAGAGTCTGTCAGCCCTACATAGTCAAAAATAATTCCTTGTTTCAGGTATTGATTTTGGAACTGTGTGGTAATGAATAAACCATGGAATATGAATATGGACCAATGAACTCTCCATAACAAGGCAGAGCATATTGTTGTGGTGACAGGTGGTGTTTTCATGCCCCTGTACTCCCCACTGCAGTAAACACACCAACAGCAAAGATGCACTCAGCTGATCAAGCGAAATGCACCAATTTGGGAACTCCTTTGGTTGTATGCCGTATGTTCCTGGGCCCTGCATCCTGAGTGGAGCCACCAGCCACCTTAACTTCCCTGACACAATGTGGAACACAGAGGAGACATATGTAACTGCGCCTCTCCTGAGAAGATGGATGACCTCACGGATGGCTGACAGACTGTTAAAGCCTCTGGCCCTGTTCTACCCCTTCACACAGACCTCCAGCAAAATGAAGCAGGGCCTATTACAGCCAGTAAGAACCAGTAAGAACTCACAAACATGTGTGCTCCTGTTTTTACTGAAGGAAAACAGCATTGTGAACGATCCATTTACACAGACTCAGGCACACTGATCAGTAAAGAGCCAGTGTGTAGAGGCTTTGGGAAAGACAGAAGCAGGGCTGAGGGGAGAGAGGTGGACACTGGCGCAGTGGGAGGGGCTGTTCTTTACGTTTGCAGGACTCTGTGATTTGTGTTAACAGCCCTCGGCGTCTATGGACTGAGGTGAGCTCCACAGCTGCTCCACTCCACACTCAGAATTTCATTAAAGATCCCTGTGCTCTGGGATGGAGGAACAAAGCCAGGATGGACTCAGTTGTAATCCTGCCTCCAGAGCTGGGGTCAGGGGTCAGGCGTCGCCCAAAGACCAATCCTGTGGTCAGTGGCAGAGACAGTTCAGGGAGAATTTAATGAGCAGAGCTGAAGGGGAAAACTTCAACACCAAAGAGAACAGTCTGCAGCATTATGTGTGCAGGGTCCACAGATGCACTGGACTCCACAGCAGTCATGTAGTACCTCAGTTGGAGAAGTTTGTCAGTGGCTGATTTGACTGGACATTTCCTGTTGGTGGTAAGTGAGCTACTGGTTGTTAATGACAAATGCAGTCAGCACTGACATTCTGTGGTACCCATGTACAGTGAAGCCTGCTCTGGTTTGTGGCATCATCACTCAGTGTCACGAATATCAGACGAGAAATTAACTCTTTGACTGCCAATCAAGGAATGTTGCACCATCCGTGACATCACGCTTCACTGCCAATCGACGGGACTTCGGTCTTCTGTGTTTTCATTGGTACTTGATATGGGGGGTTATTGTGCATGTTGTGCATTTAGTATAGTACTAGCTACAAGAAAATCAAGCAAAAACAACAGGACAGAGTGCAACATTTCATGAGTATGGACTTGACGGGACAATAAAACCCGGGCACAGAGCAGACAGGCCGTGGTCTTAGCTCAAAGTAGTGAGCTGAAAATATGGAGGAAATCCCAGACCAGACCCTCAACATTTCAAACAAAAAGGTGGCACCTGCTCTCAAAATGCCACTTATGCATCTGTTAAAAAATAATAATAATAAAAAAAGGTTTTGTATTCTAAATGTTATTTATGATTAAATAAAAAATATGACAGTGCCTATACCCAAATATAAGTCTTAAATGTAAAAAAATAAAAGAAAAAACATTTTACAAAAATGCATTTTTCTCAGCTTTTTGTTGCAAAATATACCATCCTTTAATCGTTGATTTAAAAAAAAAAAAGTACAACTTAACTTAGAATAAAATGCTTTTTTTAAAATCAGACATGTCCAAAGTGTGGCCCGGGGGCCATTTGTGGCACAGGTCAAGATTTCACATGGCCCTCAGCTTCTATGACAAAATGTATGACTAACAGCCCACCAGCACAGTGTTTCCATAGCTTTGGCTGTAAATTTGTATAAAAGGTCAGAGGAAGTTTTGTATGTTTTGAACTATTAGAAACATCAAAATCAGGCTCAGCTAAAAAGTAATATTACCTAGCAGATTATTTTTTTTTTTTTTATGTTTTAAGGTTAATTATTTGGCTTTTGAAAAGAAAATACTGTGTGCATTCAATTTATACTGCATGTGCATTAGGTTTCTTGAAAATATCAGGAGGGACTGTTGGCCCTTGGACCTTTGCACAACTTCAAAGCTGCCTGTCTTTGAAAAAAGTATGGACACCCCTGTTTCAAATGAAAGACCCTCTTTACATAAAACTATAGCACATTTTCTGTGGGACAGCAAAGACTGATGAAAATGACCAAAAAATCTGGCACTGACTGGCAACTTTTTAAGAAAATGCTGGCAAGAAAAGAGTTAATATACGGTCTATGTTAAGCTAGAGTAGGAGTCTTTTTATTTGGTCGAGCTAAGTCAGTCACCTCACTTCATGTTTTTGCAAAAGTCTGGTTAATGTTCAGCGCACAAATCAGAATCTGAGCAGCAATTTGTGGAGGTGAGCCGTGAGAGAGCAGACAGAGGCATGAAGTCGACAGAGAGAAGAGCCCGATGTAGAAGATGAAAAGCAAGTGAGGCTTAAGGCACAGTCAGAGGCTGTTGTGTGAAAGCCATTTAGCACCTGAGGATGCGCCCAGAGCTAATAACACTCAAAGTTGGCCATTACTCTGACCTTGTGCGGAGGAGTGAAATCCTAATGAGGAGAGAAACATTAACATTTCTTTTTAAACCAGTCTCCACACAGCTCCACTGCACAGGGCCTTAGTGAAGACCACTGCTGGACAGAGACATTAAAGCCTGGATGAAATAGTGGACAACATGGAGCGTGTCTTTGAACATGTTGGTGCTGCCTCATTAGTACCAGACTGGACTTTTGAACTCGTACTTGAGGCTTTCATAGTATTAGATTAGATTTTAGGGGTTAGCGTAAGTCATTTTGGTTTCATTTGCCAAACACCGTCTTAGATTGTGTTTACACTGCAGGTGAAGAAAACCAAATTACTCTTATTATAACAGAAGGTTTGAACTGCATGTAAACCTGGGACTCCAAATGGGGGGCAGTCATTTGAATTTCGCTTAAGCGGAGTGGAGCAACAGGATAAAGCAGTTCTTTGTGGGCCTTTGTGGGCTAAGCAGGAGATGGGTTCAACTGCACTCGGTACTAAACAGACAGCCCAACATTATACAGAACAACATTGGTGTTTAGGAGGGTACTCAAGAATTTTTAGATGAGTGAAGACATATTATGGCTCTCTCTGCTGCTTGTGTTTTGTTTTGGTCCATTGTGTCTAAAAGTGAAAGCTTGCAATATGTCTGTGAAGACTCTCACTCTTCCAGGCAAATGAATCACAACAAAAGCTTTAATAAGAAGTCATCTGGAATTGGTTTTTAAAATTGACACCTCTCATCCAATAAACTTTCTCAATTCTGTTTCTCAATTCTTTCTAGATTCTGTGAATCCAGAATTGACAAAGCCTCTTGGATGAGAAGTGAAACACTTCAACTTTAAAAACAAAGTCCAGATGACTTACTTTTTAACCTCTTGCTGTGACTTGACTGCAGTAGCTTAGATACATTTATGGGGCTGTGTGAGACACATTTTCCATGTGAAGAACACTTTTTTCAAACTCCATTAAGTTTAATTTAGTAAAGTAAAAGTGTTACTGTTTATATTTATTGGTAAAACTGTGATTACTGTGTAAATAGCCGCATTTATTAGCATTAGTTTTTGCGCTAAATCCATAGACCACTTGAACACGTTGCAGCTCCATGGTCCCAGTAATTTAGTTCAGTACTCTGCATGTAGACTGAGACAAAAGTAGTTTGGAAATCGGAGTAAAAACAGAGAATGAGGATAGTCGGAGTCTGCTCTGCGTGTGATGGAAGTGAATGAGATATCCCTGTGGCGGAGGGGTTTGCCTTCACGCTCTCTATAGAGGAGTTTCAAATCTGTGCAGTGGTTTTAGTCTCGGACAGATCAGAAAGCAGCATTAGAAATGGGGGCAGTGGGGAGGAGTGTTAGTGGGGTAAAATGTGACCCAAGCAACCAAAACATGCAAGACTAGTTTGACAAACTGTCTGCAGTGTTTGGGGATATAGAGGAAGTCCAGAGTCTCAGCACCTGGACTATAACTATAGCTTGTTCCCTTGTTTTTGAGATCCACAAATGGGCTCATCAAATCCATTTTATACTGATTTAGCCCTTTTTAGTGACAGGAAGTCATAGTTAAAGCATTTTTAAGTAATAAATGACAATTTGCAATATAAAAAAGTACAGTTGTACCTAATTGTATTTAATTTTTTATGTATTATTTAAGTATACAAATTATGTGCAAAGTTATCAAGATATTTTTGTCTTAGTTGACAGTTGCATTACTAATAATGACTTAGAGAAAAAAAAATCATTAATTTGCTGTTTTGGTCATTTTTTACATGTTTTCATCTGAGAAGGTAACATATATTTACATTTACTGAGTCTTAACATAATTGACAATAATCATTATTTAATGATAGCTTGAGTGAGCACAGGGTTTCTTTACTTGCCGCTGTTGCTTTCATTGAGTTTTTTCCCCAAGCTAATTGTAATAATTGTGTGAGTAGGAGAATGGACCATTAGTAGGTGATTATTCATTTCATTCAAAGCTCATAAGAAAGAAGGTCAAATTTGTTCCCTTGACTCTTTGTTACCTTTTTATTGGTCAGTGCTCAGCAATAGTTAAGTGTTTAATCCATATGTTAATTATGTATGCCTTAACAACAGTGTGTGTGTTGCACTGTAGCTGTTCATTGTCATTGTTTTCTGTTATCCAGCAGGCCTCCTTTTGACTGTTTCCAGATGCTTTGGAAGCATGTTTTTTTTTTTTTTTTTTACAGGGTGTGCAATATGGCTGGATTCAGACAAAGAAATGTTCTGGTAGTGTGTTTGTGAGATGGCTTTGGGCTCTTGTGTTATCATGGATGTGAGTGAAGGATGTGAGCTAAAGGAGGAGAGATACTTGGGTGAGTTGGGTGAAGTGATGCAGTATCCCTGGAGGTAAGGGAGTGGTGAATGATGCGGACTCTGGTGATGTAAAAGGAAAGTCTTAATTCACTGTCTATCATTTCAGAGCCAGTAATCCATCTGTGTGCACTGTGTGGGGAAAGCGTCACTATAGATGAGCTAATAGACTTTATTTAACAGTTCTAGACACATGTATAGCCTGTCTGTCCAGGGTGATGAGCTCTCCTTCAGTGTGGTCTCCACCATAGCTGAGTTTTTCCCTCCAGAGAAGGAGGATCTAAGGACAGAGGATGTGTTTATATATAATTGTATGTCTGTGTTTATGTCTAATTGTATGGCTGTGTTTGATTGTGTTTATGTTTGTGTGACAAATTGTTTGTAAAGCCCTTTAAGCCGACTGCTGTTGTGATATTGTTCTATAGAAATAAAATTGAATTGAGTTGTTGCATGCAAAGTCTGTCTCTTTGTTGCCTCCACCTTCAAATCAACACAAATCAAAACAAGCCCTTTTAAAGAGTTGTATCTTATTTTTAACATCCCATATGTGCACAAACAGCAGCAGTCTTTCCTCAGCAAAAAAGTTTGCACCTGCTCCTCCAACATGCTAAATAAACACACAGGGCACGACCTTCCACGGTAGAGGTGACGTTGGCACAGCTTTTTGCGCCTGTGTACAGAGTGTCTCTGTCAGTGCCTGCTGCCACCACCACAGGGCATGTCAGTCTACAATAAAGGGGAGGACTGGTCTAAAAGCCAGGCGTGGTGTGGCACAGGCATGGAGCTGATGTCATCAAAGCACTTGCAATAAACATTATTGGGATTAAACAAAGTGCTTTCAGAAAACATAAACTAATAATTTTGATATGTGTGCCCCGCCTAAGGCCCAAAGTTACTGGGATAGGCTCCAGTCACCCGCGACCCCTAACTGGAATAAGCGGTATAAAATGAATAAATGAAAAGGATGAATAATAAAAATAAAAAAAAAACACTCCCCTAAAATAAGCTAAAATGTTCAAACTTTGAGTAAAATAAGATAACATGACAACAGCAGGTAGCCAATGAAATGATTACACATGGCTTTAAACCAGAACTCAGTAACTCTTTTACCTTAAATATAGTCCATGTGATGGTTAATTGAGTTGTTGTGGGGTAATTTAAGCACCCAGCATCTCCCCCTGCTGTCTCTGGGTCAAAAATGACACTTGCAACAGTGAGTGCCTCTGACCCAGTGTCACGGAAGTCTTGAGTCTTGTGAGAATCGAATCAATTTTTGTAATGCAGAGCGGACAAATGGAAGAAAAAAAAAAAAAAAAACTTTGTACAGTTATGCAGAGGGGTAAACCAAAGTAAAGATGAGGGATCACAATAAGTCAACTGGACTTGTGAGTATTTACAATAGTGCTTTACACCGAAATGTAGGGGGAGCTCTATAGAGGAAAATAAGGCAAAACAGCGAAAAAAAGAAGCAGAGTTACTGAGTTCTGCTTTAAATATACCCAGATCTATCAAGCTGACACTCGTAACACACAACCCACAAAATGTGCAAGTAGAAGGTTCTCGTTCAATTCTGGTGTGCAGCCAAAATATAACTAAATCAATTTCTCACAGAAATATGGACTATGTAATTGGAAGGCGAATCCAGAAGGAGGGAGGAAACTCCAACATATGTCACCTTTTAGCAGCAGATTTAGAGAGCAACTTGACCAATCCCTATGCGCTCCCGAGGGCTGTCACCGCGGCCCTTCATTTTTGCACCACAGGCTCATTCCAGCATGCGGTGGGTTTAATTGGAGGCGTTACACAATCTACCATAAGTTCAGTCATACATACATTTACGTCAGGCTTAGTCCAACATGCGAGCCAATTTATCAAATTCCTCATTTCTCCTGACCACCAAGAGCTGGTGAAGGGTGAATTCTACTCGACATTTGGGTTCCCTGGGGTCCTGGTGTGCGATTGATTGCACGCATGTACAGCTATGTGTGCCATCAGAGAATGCTGACCTACATCAGTCATAAGGGAACTCATTCATTCATTCATTTGTGATGCAACATGTACATTACACATGTATTTGCGAATTATCCTGGACCCAACCATGACTCCTTTATGCTGCCAACTTGGACATTCCTGCAATCTTCCAGGGGATACTCCTCTGGATGGCTGTTAGGGGACAATGGCTATCTGTGAAAAACCTGTCTGATGACATTCCATTCATCACGCCAGCAACACGAGAGGGCTGGCCTATAATGGAAAACACATGAAGACTCATGTAATGTTATGCTAAAAATGCTTTTCAGATGTTTGGACAAGTCAGGGGGAACATTACAATATTGTCCACAGGAAGTGATCTATGATCCTATAAATGAGCTAATGAACTAACAGTCCTAGACACATTGCCTGTCCGTCCTGGGAGAAGATCTCTCCTTCAGTTGGGCTCCATAAGGTTTCTTCTTTTTTCCCACAGCTGGGTTTTTTAGGAGTTTTTCCTTACCAAGAAGGAGGGTCTAAGGACAGGAGTGTCCTGGGTCTGTTTAGTGTAGTTATTGTTTGTGTTGTCTGATTGTGTGTTTAGGTTTGATCAACTGTTGTGAAGCCCTTTGAGGCAACTTTTGTTGTGATACTGGGCTATACAAATAAACCTGAATTGAATTGGTCCCATTTGTCATGGATGTCTGTTGGACATAAGTAAGGACAGAGTGCAGAACTACATGAGACATGGTGCGGAGCTGTGTGTGCCGATCCCAATTAACCCAAATGCACCAATGGCAGCCTGGGCGAGGAAGAATAAGTTGCTCCAAGAGCACTGCCATCGCTAGCCTGGTAGGTTTTTCATCTAATCTTAAAAACACATTTTTGTTTTATTAAATTAAATTGAGTGTACGATTGAAGACATTTTTCTTTATTTTTTAAAAAGCTTGGGAGAGAAGGGATGGGCATATTTCCTGCTCTGCTGCAATGAAGCTGGTTCCTTCAAATTGTCATGATCCAGTTTTTTTCTTTTTTCCTCCCTTTTGTGTTTCTGTGTGTCTGTCTTATTTACCTGGGAGGAGCCATTCAGTCACACCAGCTGCAGCCTCTTGCAATCACTCACCTGTGGTCCATCTGCAAACAGCTCTGCCAACAAAAACCTGGCTCAAACTCCTCTCTGCCAGTGTCTAGCGGGCGTTGTTATATTTTCTGTGTAACCATGGCTTAATTAACAGACTGTAACATTGTAAACAAAGGCATGATGTTGCATACTCCAATACAGTAGGTGGTAGCATGCACCTTTCACGTTGGTTTGTAGCCCACCAATAAAATCTGAGTCTGAGCCGTAGAAGTCGTATGAGTTGACAAACATTAACTGCCAGTTCGTCAGTCTCACTACAGAGGTAACCTCTTAATTGTTGTTTTTTGCATTTTTCCTTTTTTCACAATCTTTTGCTCTGTTTTTGGACCTTTTTGTAACTTGGACCTCTTGTTTTCAGTTTTTCTAACCATCACACTCTGTTCAAACCATTACCTGTGTTAAGATCTTTTTCTTGATTTTGAGCCTGCTATTGCAACACAAATTTATATTATTTAGGCTATTATATTCAGTCATTTGTGTCTGGTGGGTGAGATTGGGAAAGACACTGGGCTTATGTCTATTTCTATCTGCTTCGAGTCCTCTGTCGTCATTAGCCTCGTACGTTTTTTCTTTTTACACCACAAATGCTCTTTATTACAGTATTGTTTATTTGCATCTCTGTTGGCCCTCTTAGCCCAATTTGAAAAACCCACCGCGCTCTCTCTGCCATCGTTTTCTTCATGTCTCTGCCAGCCACGTCCACCTTTTCCTTGGTTAGCCTACAGTTTACTGCGAGGAGACCTTCCTTTGTTTTGTTTTGCTCACCTTTGTTGCTGGGTTCTTCATCTCATTTAAAATTGTGTTAAATGAAAAATAAATAAATCAATTGCATTCCAGCCACATTGACCTGGTCTACTTTTTAATACTTTGTTCCCTTCCCGAAGCAGCCACAACTTTTATAGGGGCCGTAACAGTATGACTTGTTTGTCACCCAAGGCCAAAAATTCAGCACCACAGTTCCATTGCAGTGAAAATATACCAGTTTTTGTAAGCAGTTTGAAAGCTGGGCTAAGTTTAGGAGTTCCAATGTTCCATTCCCAAACACAAACTACCACCACATGACCTGTCAACTAACGAGGCCAACGATTCAGCACCATGGACAGAGCCATTGCAGTAAAACTGTTTAAGCAATAAAATGGCATGTACTCAAATGAACCAGTAGTTTTGCAAGCCGGTTGAAAGCTGAGCTATGTTTTCAAACTAGCATCTAATTTGCCAACCACTGGTGTTTATTAATACCACCTGCATCCTAATGTTTGCATAGACATCATAGGAACTCAATAGTTATAAATTTAAAACTCAATACTTAGTGGGCTACATTTTAATTGGTATATATGAAAAGTAATTACATTTTTCACCCTCCTTGGGTTTGCAAGCGTGGGCGACCACAGCGTGGGTGGGCACGTTAGGTGCCCAGAGGAGCAGAGGCCATTGAGCTCTGAGTGCGGGAACAAGGTGGAGTGGAGGCGGCAACCGCGTGTGAGATGGTGGAGGGGGTCTGGAGTCGGCTATGGGATTCACTGCCTTGGCTATTCTGTGGAGCAGCTGGATCATTTGCTCCATGTGGCTGGAAAGCTGGGCATTGGTGCGCTGAAGGGCCCGCAGTTCTTTCTCCAGCATATTAAAGCCCTCCTGCTGCAGCTCCAGGAATGGCCAGGCCATGTGTCGACGGTGCACCTTTGCTGCCAGCCTTTCCCACATGACGGGCGCGTACTATCCATGTCCACTAACCTCTGCTCCTGGCTGCTGAGTCCAGTCAGTGAAGCTGCAGCAGATTTTTGTTTAAGTTTTCTGAAGTGTCACTATATTCAATTAAATTTGTAATAAATTATTTAGGCCTACCTTCTCGGCCCACCTGTATCCCATCAATCCCCACTGTGCACAGTGGGGTGGTAATGTCCTCCGCTGGGGTTAGGTCCTGGGCTGAAACTGGGCCGCCTCTTGTGGCTGCAGGTTGTTGTCTTTGGGTAGTGACCTTTTTGTTTTCCTTGTTTTCTGATCTTGTTATGACATTTGTTGCACTGTGCCGGGGTTCTGGTGATGCCAGAAAATGAGGAAACAATGGCCACTACCTTCTCCCATGCCTGCTTCACCTGTGAATCAAACCAACACAAAGAGGTGAACTTGAATAGGCCTACAGTTATGTGGGCATATAGATAGATGCATAAAATGCTTTCAAAAGTCATAGGTTTAATAAATAATATTCAATAGTAGCTTATGCTGTATCAAATAATTGTTCCCAATTGAAGCAAGCACTTTGTTCCTTTCCCGCTAAGGACAAGATTGCAGGATTAAGGGTTGCACACTCTTTTAAAGGCACTGATTGATTAATTGCTTGAAACACACTCAAAGCCAACCTTTTCTGAAATGCACAGGCGTCGTCCAGCCTACTTAGATTTGCGCCAGTTCAAGCTTGGCCTCCTTGGCCCAAGCCCAGCCCATGTCCAACCTCTTTAGACTATGTTTGCGCCCAGTCTAAAGAGAAGGGATTGGCATAAGGCCCCTTTCTATGCCACTGTCAGGTCTATATCCTGCGCTAAGATCCACAACATCCGGCCTGCAGTTTTATCTCCTATAGTGGTGCTAAATTTAATAGCAATCACTAAACAATTTTGTTCACCTTGAATTTTGCGCATTCTGATAAAAAAACGCCCAGTTTTATTATTCATTTAGTCACCGGACCAAAAACTGCCGTGTGTTGTGCTAATTTAGCACCTGTGAGAGACAGTAACCTCAGGTGCGGAATTAATTGCTTGACTATTAGCACATCTTTTTTATTTAGCATGCAGCAAACCTTTGAGAAATCTGGCCCTAATTCTTGAAATCATTGCTGTATATAACCTCATATTAATATGAGACTGTGCCCCTCTGTCACCTTTACACTAAAGCTGAGACTCTGACACTGTGACATTAGTATGAAAGATATTAATATCAAAGTGTTGCACTTTCAAATTTTCATACTATTACTATTTGATATCAAAAACCGTTGAAGAATTAGAAGCTGTTTCTAAAAAACTGTGTTTTCTTCCCTCATCTCATCTACTCTACCAAAATGTTTATGAATGGATAACTGTTTTTATGTTTAGAAAGTATCTTCAAACCAATAATGTTAACAGTTTCTTTGATTGACCAGACCAACCAGATTGTTTCACAGTTTGTTCTCTTGAGGTTTCTGAGGTTGTACTCAGAAGCTTTCTCAGTTTGTCTCTCCCGGCTGATTGATGCTGTGTTTTGAGTGCTTGGCCTGGGTCCAGGCGAGCTGTCACTGCCTGGTAGCAGCTCTGATATGGCGCTTCTGGCTCCTGTCTCTCACTGAGTAATTGGTGTGATGTGAACACACACCTGCAGGGGGCAGCACCTCAGGACCCCCATGGGGCCCATTTAGACTCTGCTACTGGAGTGCAGATATATTATACTCAATATCCTGTCTGCCTTCGCACAGTTTAAGTGCAGGAATAAAATATAATTGGCCATCCTGGTCTGAGGTAACGTATGAATTCAGCGTACAAACTGAGCATACATCTGCACAGTAATGGCACCATATCTATTTGTTTAACAGATGGCTTTTGCTCTGCTCCCACTAAGCTCCCACAGAACGGCTGACTAAAAATTCAGCAGCATATGTGCTACAGCGCGATTAGTCACGGTGGAGTGGCTGTAAAGGCAGGTTTGACTCTGGTCCTCGGTTCCTGCTCGAAAATGAGCCCAGTGCATGGCGAGAACAGCTGGAGGCTGCTCCTAACGCCGCCCCCTGTCAAACCTTAGCCAAGTTCATCTCCACAACAAGGAGTTTGTCAAAATGAGTGAGAGGCTCCTCTGACTGGTCAGATAGGCAGAGGAAATTGACCACGTACACTCATGCTTTCTCATGCTCTCTTCCATCCAGGAATGAAAAAGGAGCCAAGGCTGCGCTGTATTCCACCTGATGCACCTCTGAATATGTGAAACAATCCTCAATGTAAAACTGAGCAGCTTATTGTTAGTTTGTTATGTTTATTAATTATCCAGACATTCAGCCTGTAGCACCCACAGAACCCATGTTGAATTTCATATGTGATATGTAGGTATGTATGTATGTATGTATGTATGTATGTATGTATGCATGTATGATGTGTATGTAAACAGGATGGTAAGGGGTGAACCACGGAGACCCTGTGGACTCTGGGCTGGTGAGCCCACAGTGAGATGCATAGAGATGCAGTGTATTATTGTACACTGTGCTATTAGCACAGAAGAGAGGTGACAGGAAGTTAGGTGGGAGAGTAGGGAGAGACATTTGGTAAATATACAGTCTGGACAATGCAATACATTTTAGATTTTGTGTCTGAAGGAATTTCTTTGTGATTTTGAGTTGTAGTATAAACACAGCATTCTAATAAAGTCTATAATCATGAACAGTATTTAAGTACAAACAACTGCTGAAGACAATAGAACATGGGGGGGTAGAATAGCTGAAAAGACGTTTTCTGCTGAGCACTGTTTAAAATGAATGTCAATTTTTTATGTGTTCTGGGTGTGCAGGTGCACCTTTATTTTATATTCCCCTTTAACTTTTATGATAATTCCATGGTATCGATTCCTTCAACCGATCAAAAGCCCACATCTTCGCCAAACACATGTAGGACTCGACTTCCAATATGCTGCCCTCGTTTTTCCTGCCTGATTAATCAATGGATGCCCTGCAATCTTGCCCAATTAGTTTCACACTCATCCCATCGATTACACGAGGAGGAAAAACATATTGCATTTTGATGTGCATCAGGTGGTATTGATTCCTCTGGGGGCCCTTAGACTCAGTAGGCCCTCAGCTGCTGGCGGATGCACTCAGTCTTTCTGTCATTGGCCACCTCCTCTGTTTCTAATTTTGCATATCCTGTCTTTTTATAGTGAATAAATGTGAGAATTAATGATTTTCTGTCATATAGCAGCCTGTGTAGGGTGTAGCATGCCTCACACCCTGTTAAACATATAGTAGCTGGGATAAACTTCAGCAGAGTAACCACCTGGAGATGTCTCCTATATGTAAATCTGTACTTTTGAGAGATTTGTACTTGACTTGATTTGTACCCTCCCACATATCTGCACTGTTAGTTAGTACATCTTGTAACTGAGCGACCCTTGATATTGCTATAAGGAACATTCATTTTTCACTTTTGTAATTACAAGCAAATGCGGCACTCCATCTAAATAAATGTCTCGCACATGGAGCATAGCTTAGAGCAGCACTGGTCAATACACACATGTCAATATCTGAATACTGCTTTCATTATTCAACTAATGCATGTTGCTTTACACCGGACATAAAATACTATTGGCCATAAAGTGTTTGTATTACTTAACTGCAAAAAGCAATAGGTCATGCATTTAAAATGTTTCATTAAACCTTTATACACGGATCACAGTGCACCCTTCCCTGAGTGTCCTACTGTTGTTAAACCACAGGTTTTAGCTCACTGATGTGTGAAAACTTCAACCAGAAGCTTCTGGAGACCTCTTTAGTTTGCATTGTTACTACCTTCTGATGGGAACTCTATAAATTATGCATGGCCTGAGCATTAGGGCTTAAAGCCCAGTGTTATACAGCAGCGCCTGCAGATATCTGAACACACAATCAATAATTCTCCATCAGCCCAGGCTCCGAGGGGCCCACAAGCACTTGAAGACAACTGACATGTGGGGTCCTGCTGCAGCCAGTCTCTGAGGCAGTCAGTGTGCATGCGCAAGTCTTATTTTCTGTGACTATTACAATCATGAGTGAGGTCTTTTCATCTGAGCAATCTTTTCTTCACTTACTTCTAATACATATTTACATGAACAGATGACTTTAAAAGTGTGTTGTACCAACACTCCTTTGTCCCCAAATGAACATTTGAAGCAGTGTTCATTTGTTGATGACTATATTCTGTTATAGTTTTCATCAGCAGCATATTTCTTGCAGACAAAACAAGACAAAAAAATAAATAAAAAGCAATCAATGAGGATTAAAACTACAACTAAATGCACTGATTTTTTTATTAAAGAATAAAAATTAAATGGAAACAAACAGACGGGACGAGTGGAGACTAGATTTAAATGTAGTGGTAGCCCAAAGCCCCTCTGCTAGAAAGCCAATTTGCTTGAGACCACGCTCTGTAATCACATATATCACTTGGTCTGACCTCTCCCACCTCTGATGTCACTCGCAGACAGTGGAGCAGAGCAGCAGCAGACAGCGTCCCTAACTCCGCCTCTTTCCCCTTCTGTGAGTCAGCTGTCACTCAGAGGCACACAGCAGCGAGCAGGACGCACTGTCTCCTTGGTTTGAAAGGAAAATTAACTTACGCTAAATAAATCAAAGTTACATGTCATGTTTTGTAAGGGAGGTGGAGAAATGTGCAGGTTACCTTATTATAAACTGTCAGCATGGCCGGCGGAGGCAACAGAAATTATAAATGGAGGCAAACTCAAATCTTTATTTCATGTTTTTTTTTTTTTTTTTCTGACACACACCACCCCCAAATCACAACTCATCCCCTTAAATAACCCACCTGTACAGGGAGGAGGAGAGAAACATCACAAACAAAACCTATACATATTTACAAAACAAGCCCTTTAAACCACAACTGAAATCCAAAAATAAAGTATTTACACAAAACATAGGTAAACATAATCCTTAAGCAAATCAATAATCAAAATAAAGACAATAAGAGTATAACCAATACCCAAACTCCCCTCTAATTAGTAAATGGTTTCTTCCACCCATTCAAAAGGGAGACAAAGAGCCATAGCTTCCATTTGGCTCAGGAGCACAACACATGTAAGTATGTTAAGGCTACTGTTCACAAATCAATAAACAACTAATATTTTTAAGTGTGACTGTGTTTTATTAGCATTAAAAGCTACACTTACAAAAAAAAAAGATTAAAACTACCATTAAACACATTCAATTACACTAAATATAGTAATGGAGGGCATCTCCATTACATAAACAAAGCTCACATCTTTATTCTTCCTTTCAGCGAGGCAAACGTGTTAATAAAACACTTTCATGTCTCTGTCACTGAAGTCCGGTGGTTTCTGTATAATGTCCGACTGAACGTGCAGCCAGTACATTCAGACGAGTGTGTCCCTAAAACTTTGGAGAAATGATTTAATACTCCTCTGTTTTCAAAAACACCGCTCTGCTCCGGGTGTAATGGTGATTTAAGTTAATTTCAGTGTCTTAGAAAAATCCTGTAAACTCTGTGCTGCTGTAGATTATTAACAAACAACTTTAGTCACGATAGTTTGTTATTAGTGCCACATCACGAGAGAGAGAGAGAGAGAGAGAGAATTCCTTATTGTCAGATCAGAGATCTGAAATTGTCTTACATATGTGTCAGTAACTTCGTTATAACATATAGAAACAACACGTAGGACAAAGACATTTAACAAAGACATTCCATGCAACATACTGCCTACTCGTAGTAACAACAGTAATGCTGTAGATAGAAGCAGGGGTGGGACTATCTCCTGTCAATCACCACACTAATGTAATGTGCCGTGTGGTTCTTGGGTTAATTAAAAATAGCCCCTTTTCCATTTTTTATGGCAATATTGGTTTATTTTATAACAAAAAAAACAATAGCGAGCATGTAGCCATTACAATACAAGATTAAAATCTAATATAAGACACACATAAGATGAATAAAAAGTCATTAATATGTAAATAATGCAGCTTATGGTAGAGAAATGAACATTCAATTCACGGGCAACAGCTCTGGTGGACATTCCTGCAGTCAGCATGCCATTTGCACGCTCCCTCAAAACTTGTGATATCTGTGTGCTATGTGAAAAAACTGAACATTTTAGAGTGGTCCTTTATTGTGGCCAACCTAACCCCTAAATTCCACTGCAAGCGTGAGCGCCCCACCACGCAGCGCCGTGCACTGCCCTTCAAATACACTTCCTCTCGAGTGAATGAGACTGTTATTGTAGCAACTCAGTAGAGGAGAATCTAAGCTTTAGAACAGGGGTCACCAATTAAAATTCACCGAGGTCCAATTGGTGAAAATTTTCTCGCGCAAAGGTTCGGAGCATCACAATGTTGATTTGTACCTCAAAAATAAATAAATAAAAATCATTGTACTTACATCAGTGTCTACATTATGGCAATAGCATTTTGCTAACATAAGCATTAGTTTAAAACAAACAGGGGATATCAAATAATAATAATAATAAAAAAAAATTCTTATGTTAATCAAATACAGTTAAAAAATCAAACAAAATGCTTTTATAATGGTCCTTGGCTCAGAACACAGGAGACACAGGAGTTTAGAGCTGACCTCTGTTCCTTTCTACATCTGTCTCTCTCATTTCTCCGCTGTCTGTCTCACAGTCACCGCTCCATATGTTTCCAAATCCTCAGATCTGATTGGTTGATAGCGTCACACGCAAGATTTTCTGTCTGCTTTTACGCAGAAGACGATTCACCCATTAAAACTAAAGTGGAAGGTACTGCGCCTCAAAACACAGGTTTCCTCTTAATTCTCTGGTGAATATGAGGCAGCTCTGTCCTCTGTGGGACAGAGGGACAGACACCGAGAGGAGAGGGGTGAGCTGTGGGACAGAGAGACACCGAGAGGAGAGGGGTGAGCTGTGGGACAGAGGGACAGACACCGAGAGGGGAGGGGTGAGCTGTGGGACAGAGGGACACCGAGAGGGGAGGGGTGAGCCTCGACAGAGAGACACCGAGAGGGCAGAGCCGCTCACAGCCTGTGTCGCCTCCTCTCTCGCTGCTCCGTAAAAACAAAACTTAAGTCTGTTGTAAACGGAACAGTCCTGTCCCTCCGCACTCAGTCTGGACCTACTCCTCTCATTTTGTTGGACAGTAACAGAAAGCACAGCTGATTTAACCCCGCACTGTTCATGTTAAAGTTTTAAAGCACCAGGATACGATGCTGTTGACGCGCTCTGAGAGAGGCGCCGCTGCGCTCCCGGGGAGTGAACAGGCTGAACGGGTTCGGGTCCGCGGAGTGGGACAGAGGTTCGGGTCCGGATGGGAGGGCATCTGGGTCCGGATTCGGACCGCGGTCCGCCTATAAACAACCTCTGCTTTAGACGATAGATGGATGGATGGCAAAAAGACAACATGGTGTGGGATAAATGAGATATAGTAGTGCAACTGTATAAATTATAAAGTAACTCCTATAGAAGTCCTCATATCAGTACTCGGTATCGGCAAGTACTTAAATGGAAGTACTCGTACTTGTATCGGGTTGAAAAAATGTGGTATTGGCGCATCCCTAAGTGAAACAGTTTAGATCTGTTACTATTACAATTGTCTACAAGTGAAACAAGTTGCATAAGACATTGTGGTAAATATACTATTGAGATGTATAACATTTTTCTGTTATCATTCATTATATATATATATATATATATATATATATTTTTTTTTTTTTTTTTTTTTTTTTTTTTTTTCCAGAGTAATTGAACTACCACTGTAAAATAAAGTAAGCTACACTGAATGCTAATTTTGTCTGTGAAGACTCTCGCTCGTCCAGGGTAATTGCATCGCAACAAAAAGTTAAAAAGGCAGTCATCTGGATTGGATTTTTCAAGTTGAAGACGTTTCACCTCTTATCCAAGAGGCTTTCTCAATTCTGAATTGAACTGGTAAGAGAGCTGGTTTATATTTATCTAGGAAGGAGGAGTTTAGACCTGAAACTAAATTCTATTGGTCAATGTGACCATGAATAGCCTGAGTGGTTTCGGGTCGTTAGGAGTCCTATGTCCTCAGCTGGAGTGAGGGTCGTTAACCCTCCCCAGCCTGGGCAGCTCCTTCAGATGTAAATGACCTGAGTGAAACTGGTTTGTTTTGTTTGGGTTTCAGGAGACTGTTGTAGACAGAAGGAAGGTTGTATCTGAGCCCACCATTTTATGAAGTTAAAGAAGGTTTATCTTTTTTGACAAAGATTGCTTCTTTCACTCCTCGCTCAAACCATCCTTTCTCTCTGGCTAAGATTTGGACCTCACTCTCCTCAAAGAAGTGGTCTGTGTCCTTCAGTTGGAGGTGTACTGCAGATTCTGGTCCACTGGAGTTGGCCCTGCGGTGTTGGTATAAACGCTTGTGCAGAGGTTGTTTGGTTTCTCCAATGTACTGTTCATTACAGTTCTCACTGCAGTGGATGGAGTACACAACATTGCTCTGTTTGTAACTGTGAAGTTTGTCCTTGGGGTGAACCAGTGTACATTGGAGAAACCAAACAACCTCTGCACAAGCGGTTATACCAACCGACTTTTAGTGTTTTTAGTGTCTATAGAGTCTCTTAAGTCACTATTACAGCTGCTCTGGCGCTAGCAGCAGCATTAGCCATAACACAGAAAACAGTGTGGCACTTGGAAGGCTAATTTCCACTAAGTTCAATAGACCCTTTTCACGTGACGTCAGACAACTTCCGTTTTGAGACGATGGGATGTATCTTCATTTCCGGTGCCGTGCTTCTCCCATAAGAAATTCACCCAGACTTTTTTCAAACTGCCGTTTACAAGTTTACACAATATACAGCGATTTTCAAATGAATATTTACCCACAAAATGTTCAAAACTTGCGAAAGGATATTAATTCTTCAACGAAGGATACTTGGATTATGAAGTCAGTGCTTTGTTATGTAGCTAGATAGCGTTAGCAACATGGCTAAGTGATAGAGCTGCGCTATAAAACAGTATTAGATCATGTCATGATCTGAGTTTATCTGAATATTTGACTATCTGCTTATCAGGAAATACCACTGGATAGTACTACAGTATATTTTCATTTAGTAAAGCTCTGTGCTCGAACACTGACTCTGCTGTAGTGATCAGTCTGTGACAAAATAATAGACTTTTCACATCTACTGCCAAAACTACAATGGTTTGTGTTTACTTTAATCCCTAATTATGAATATACTTACAACAATCTGACTGTTTAACGTATGATGAGGGATCAAAGGGAAGAAGTCAGTGAAACATGCTCAGACCAAACTAAATTACTCACTAAAGGAAAGTTTTAAAAAGTGTGTCCTTGTAAAGATGTAGTTAAAATAAATATATAATGGAATGCATCTTTATTGAATTTTTTTTTTTTTTTTTATCCATTTGCTGTCTATAGTTACAGTAAAAAAACAACTGAGGCTCTTTGCTCTGCTACATACAATAAATTAGAAGTTTGAAAATTATCTCTGCTAATCACAAAGTTGTTTTTTTTTTGTTTGTTCTCAGTTTCTCCCCGCTTGCCATGATGTGAGGATCTGGAAGAGGACCTAACACAAAATGTAAAAAAAACAAATACAATTTAAATTATAACCATGTTTAGAATATATACTTGCAGCTTTTTTACAGTTAAGAATGCATAAAACATCTAGGTCAGTGATTCTAAAAATGTTTACAATAAGTACCACTTCAGAAAGTATTTTGCTTTTGAACACCATCAATAATGGACTACAATGACCAGTACTACAAAAGAACTAAACCAGGACTAAAGAAGCATTAAAACTAGTCAAAAGACTAAATCAGGCCTAAAACAGGTGTACACCAAGACTAAAGTAGATCTAAACTAGGACTAAACTGTATAGATTTAATTTAGAGAATAGGAAAACAAATGCCACTAATTTAAATTAATTTGCTGGGTACTACCAGTGATAACTGTAACACAGTTTTGTAAGACTGTAGAGAGAAGGACTGGTCTGGGTAATGGCTTGTTTAGACTGACCAGCATACGCTCTGTACAGCGTGCACTTTACTCCAGACTTGACATTCTTTGTCTTTATGACTGATTTACACACAACCATGTCGGTGGTTGCCTCTGGTGTAATTCCCTGAAATGCAAATAATGATTACTTGACAAAAGTCAAACTTTGAGTTCCAAAATCATTATGTCTGACATTTGTTTACCTGTGTCCTAGGACGATGCCAGGTTTGTAGTGAGCTGGTGCAAGACAAGGGCAAAGGCACAGCCCATGGTACTATAGTGAGCAGTCTGACAGAGCACTGCCACTATGTGGTTGCATAGTGCTTTCCCTGCTGCGCAGGAACATGACAAGGAATTGAGCGTCACTGGCACAATGTGACAATGAAATGTAACCTGTTAAAGTAAGAAAACATTTTATTAAAGATGTCATTTTAATTGTACCTTACCATTGCATTACCATGCAGTACAAAATAATGTACATAAAATTTTAATTTGATTTTTAACATTTGAGCCAAAATATTTATCTGTTTTTGTGTTTCTCAAACCTTGAACTACTTGAAAAAAACACATCAAATGTAGTAACATGAATGAAAACCATTGATGCAGAATAACATCTTGAATTACAGCTATGTTTCATACTATACTGCAACTGCAGAAAATGAACAAAAAGGAAACTTACTTCTCTAATCATGTTAGTAAACTATTAAGCAAATAAACCTGAAGGTGATGTGCCTCCTCATTTTTCTTCATGGACTTGTGACATCTTCCTCTCACTGTCACCTCGTCATTGACTTTATTTGAGACTGGAGGTTATACTGTTGTTTATAAACCATGCAATACTGTAGGTACTGTAGGTTACAGTCTGTAGCAGGGCCAAATTTAAAATCTCATTGATGTCTGAGGTCCAGAACAATCGGTCATTTCAAAACACGTTTTTAATGACCACTTATAGATGGTCCGGCAAGCTGATGATGGCATGTGCGCTTGTCAATGCCCTGAACTTGCTCCTCCTGCGTTCCACATTTTGTCTGTGCTTCAATTTTCTCAATATGGTCAAGTTGTACATTAGATAGAGTAAATGTAGAGATAATATCAGCACTTAAACCGCCACTGCAAAGGACTGCTCATTTAGGTGTTAGCTTTGTGTTGTTAGCAGCCGCCCCAATTAGGCGCCAGATCCCCGGTCTGGATTCGGAGTCATGACTTTGAGAAGCTCCGGTATATAGGGTTTGGTTTACACAAGCATACTAATTTTATGCTAGTCATTTATATATTTTTACTTGCAAAACAAAAATAAAACAAAGAACAAGAACTGTAGGGGTGAGTGGCAAAACAGTTAATGTTATATCACGATCTTCTGATGTCCATTTCTTCAGCATAGAGCTTCATTGGAAGAGCTAGAGCTAATTAGAAGTTCATTGCAGTACTGTGCAGTGAGCCATTGATTTGATTGCAGTGAGTCATTCATTTAGATCGTAACATAATCTAATATTGTTTTATCGCACACCCCATTAGACCTATTGCTAACGCTACAGCATTAACAACTACTAGCTTTAGCTACAAGACAAAACACTTACCTTCATGATTAAATAAGTAACCTTCAATGAAAAATTGATATCCTTTTTCGAGTTTTGACCGTTTTGTCAGTGAATTTTCATCAGCAAATCTCTGTACATCATGTAGCTTTATATTTGGCAAATTTTTAAGACTCCGAGTAAATTCCATACT